>OW799219.2:5832794-8749191 GCA_941918905.2 Xestia sexstrigata
GTCATTATTTGTTACCCCACTGACTACGGTCAAGTTAACAGTTTTGTGACGGTATTTTTAAGACAGTCCAGTCGCTTTGATCAGCTGCATCCGGGTAGACTGGAAGCTGACCCCAACGTACAAGATGAAAGGCTAGACAAATGATGAGGGTATTTTGAGGGCAAGTCAAACAAAATTCGTATTCATATAATTTATAGTAAACCTATATACATAAATATCCTTCTATTATACTCGTGGAACACCAATACAAATACATACATCCAAGAAACAAAAAAGAAAAGATGTTTGTTTATTTAATGCAATGCGAACCAATTTGCCACTGTCAACTATTTAGCATAGATTCATGTCATCATCAATCACAGGTCGTACCTACTTTGCAGAGGACCAAAACGACCCTAAAAAAAATCTTCCCTATTTTATTTGGCAATGACAATTTGGTTCTGGTGTTATGCCCTCATTATTAACATTACAAACAGCCAAGGAACTTCATTACTGTGATGTCACATAAAAAAAAAGTAATATCGCGATTTCTTTTGTACACGTTTACTAATCAATCCCTACACATTAAAGAACAGCTAAAAGTAAAAAAGTCTATCAACTATCTACATTTTGTGCTCGCTGTTGAACACTAGCGGTATAACTATAGACAGGGATACTCAACCTTTTCCTTGAGTAAAAACCACACAGAAACGTAAATATATTTTCTAAAGATTTTTTTTCGCCTATTCCGCATGGATGTTAAAAAAATGTTTAGATTTTTATGTAAAGAAAAAGGTAGAGTACCACTGACTGAGGGTGAAACGAGCCAATTTAACGGTCTTTCGTATCTAACAAAAACTCTTAAAATGGGTTTATACCTAAGTTTCACCCTACATTAACATTGGCACTGTTTTATTTTATTTAGCACCTTCAAAATTATTCACCTAGCACACAAGTGTTAAGTTTATGTATGAGATTGGTTTATATTCGCAATATGAACAAAATACAAAACCATAATTAATAAAACGCTTGTTTTACCGAGTGATTTCTATTGAGCAGTCCATTCGAACTAAATGATGTAACGAAAACTTAGATTTTAGTAATATTGGACATGTAAACTATAGAAAAACCGAACATACCCCAGAAAGACATAACACATTTATTTTTATTGTCCAAGGGAATGTCAAAAACAACATTTAATCGAAATCAGTATCACATTATGAGCCGAAAAGTTATAAACATCTTAACCGTATCGAAAAATCATTATTCACAAACAAAACTTTCTTGTCACATAAAAAATATTCGTTGTTCACTAATATAGTTAACTTTCAAAACATGTTATTAGAACAAGAGAATACAGTTTTTTTGTGCCAATAAAATTGATTTGATTACAAAATTTCGACGTTATTTCATTTTTTTATTGAGAAAAATTAGAGGCTTAGGCGGTATTGACACCTAACTCTTTTTGAAACTCCACTTTTCGAACGTCATTTTCACACACACAGAAATACAAACATTGGTATTTCGCTTACAGACAAAGAAATAAAAAGTTTTTTTTCACATCCTTCCTTTTTTAAACAAGAACACTTTGAGGTCACTGATCCTTCGCTGGTCATGTATCGGAGGGTCTTTCATCGTGGTGGTTCTGGTCTAGCTCTTCTAGATTGTCGCTGGACGAATGTGTCATGTCGCTGAGTTCGTCGATCTGCTTTTGTTTTTTTCGAACGTTCCAGTGTAGACATTCGGCTAGGGAGTCGAACCAATCGGATATTTGGTCCTGTGCGCATATTGATGGTACAGGGTACACTGACGTCGTCACGTAGAGGCTGTGAATGAGAGAGGTTTTAATTTATGTTTCTGAATTAAAATATCAATATGAGAATGGCAATAGTTTTTTTGTTTATTTTTACACAACTTTCCTTGAAATAGTTAGGAAACTCATGAATAACTAATAGGGGTCATTTCATTGTCAAGTTTTCTTTTTCATGGACAATAAATAATTTATTGTAATATCATGCAAGTGGAATGGGCAATCACAACAGAACCGTGACGACTTGTTATACAAAATAGCTCAAAAGGCTTGACATAGCTATACGCCAGAGACTGGACAATAGTAGATTTGCATACGTTACATATTGTTTAAAATATCTGACATTTTGTCCAAGAGCTTTTTGACTAAGTTATTGGAACACACACAAATAAACACGACATGCATGGTGATATGATACTAAAAACTATATGAGATTAATGTTAAACCATGATTACTTAAACATGCAAAGCAGAAGCAAAAAGCAAATTAACCTAAAATATATATTTTTCAACATTGAATTTGCAAATAAAACTTTAAAAACCTAGATCTTCATTTATTAAGGCAAAAGAACAGCCCTTCACCATATAAAAAGCAAATACGATCTAAAAACCATCCCCGAACAAAACAACGATGTTTATGATAAGAGAAGTTGTCTATGACCAGTGGAGATGTCACTCTATGTGTATTGAGGCTTCTGAACAGGAGACGGCAATCAAAACATTCACTTTTAGGCCAAATAAAATTTGCCTGAAAGGCTTTAAAGTCGTATGAAATATTCAAAACACCCTAGTGACCAATGATCAAAATTTTCTAAGGGTTTTCAACATTTTTATAATGCACCCATATACTATACTTGGGGTAGGAGGATTTTTCATCTTCTGTCAAGCGTTTCGCTAACATTTTGGTACTCCTTTTCGTATCATATCATTTCTCATACAATTCATCCATATTTTCTTCGGTCTTCCTATCCTACTAACATTCACGTATTAGGCCAACTTAAAACAACCTTTTCATAACCAAGAATCATTCAAAAGTAATCGATACTTATTTCTTCCCTCTTTTCACCGACTCATAAACCCCGAAGTGAACCCTCCATGAACTACATATCTACTCCTTGTCATGCCGTCTCCGTGTGGTGTGCGATGCGAGTGAAGCGTGTCCTGTTACCTATCGCCGGGCCTGAGGGTGACCTGCGAGCGCCCGTCGAACGACACACTGGCCGCACTACGCGCCTCTAGCGTGGGCATTATCTGAAACAAGCCCCGATACCTCAGCTCAATGCTACAAGTTACTTTATGCCTATCAGATTCTGGGGAGATTTATACTCCAAATGTTTGGGATCTTTTTCTACTTTCGTCTCAAATGGGCCTCCTAGTCTAGTAGGTAGCCATGTTTGTCGTGGCATCAGTGGCGTTTGGAATGTTTGGGATTATTTGGTGCTATATACACCGAATTCTGTAAGTCCGCCGTTGAGTCATGTATTTTTAGAACGGGGATATTTATTTATTTGTTCAAGTACATTGAATGGGTAAGTTACATAAAAGTTATCTGGCGTGTTCTGAAGCTTATAACTTCCCTAGATCTTCTAATTATTGTTCCCAAGTCAGTTTTACAGTATTGCGAAGGGTATTATTGATTCTTTTATTTTAATTAGAGATGGTTAATAAATTATTCTGTATATAAGTTGAAATTTATGAGAATATAACAAAATATTCTACGTTTTACCTAACTTTTACAACCTAGCTATTCTAAATACTTTAAGATACACCTACAAAACAAAGTATATAAGTGATTACACACGAGACTTTATACAACATGCGTGTAACTAAGTTCCAAGCGCATAGCGGCGTGCACAGCGAACGGGTGTAGGCAGAGAGTCCTGTACCTATCTCCGTGTTGCAACGCTTGACGGTTGCGGCCGTCGAACGAGACCCACATGGCGTTTCTCGCTTCCGGAGACAGTGCGATCTAGAATATTAGCTTTAAATTAACTGTGGGATTATGACTCTCTATGGTGGATTATTTATTCTAAAATAATACAAACCTGTGAAAGAATAGTGTTTTAAAACTAAAACTAAGAAAATAATTTTCGTTGAATGTAAAACAGTGCTTTTTTTTCTAAACGAATCATTTCAGTATACTCATTGGGCCAAAAATTGTTATTTATACTACACAATAAACTGGAATCCAAATATACGTTTTACTCAATACAATTCGGACTTGCCACCAAGAGCTTTGGCCAAGTCCAAAATAGGGTAGACGACAAAAAAAATAAAACTAATTAGTCTGTCAGATAGATTTCCACAAATATTGGACACGTATTTTTTCTTTTTTCACGTTAACAAAAAAATAAAACGATACAGTGCGTCGAAAATTCTTGTTTAATTTTTTTTTTTTTTTTTTCTTGAATTATATTTTTTTTAGTCAGTCGTCTTCCCTATTACTCAAGCAACCCCGAATAATACACAAACCGAAATGTGTCATATTAGGTTTGAACAAGAGCTCATATTACCTTAAGCTCCACGCCAGCGGGGACCACGATGGGCCTGAATGACAGGGAATGCGGACAGATGGGTGTGACCATGATGGCCGGGACGGACGGGTGGATCATACTGGCGCCGGCCGCCACGGCGTACGCTGTGCTGCCCGTCGGGGTTGACACTATTAGACCTGGAGGGAGAATATTATGTTATAATTGGATAGATTGCTCGGTTCTTTTTAATACATTGTATTCAGCTTCGATGATGGAAGTCTGATTTCTTAATAAGTTATCAAGATGACGCTCGTTTTGTTTTACATGCTGTATGTCTTTTTTGTACTGTTCTGCGAATCGTCTAGTATTTCGGACAGGCTGTTGGCTACGTAACCGATACCATCAATGAAATCGCGACGCTGTTTGGTGCGCGTGTCAAAGTGCTGATTTATCATAAGTTGATTATAATGCTGTATTTCTTTGTAGTACTGGTTTAATTGAAGTGTTATCGTAATACATTAACTAGTATCGTTTAAAGATACGCAGAGTCTTTGTAAATAATCCAAACACTTTGTGGCAGCTGTGTTACCTTCCCAATTATGTTTAGAAATAGAAATCATTTATTTGCTAATAATGTAGGTTATACAAATATGATGGTTATTCTGATGAGAGTCCCGATACATTTTGCCTTACGGCATGCAAAATTATTTAACATGCTTATCACATTTACTAAACAAAAAAAAATAGCATTAAGAAACAAAAAAGCATTCAATAATAATATTAAAAATACTCAAATTATTCAAAAAACATTCGGAATTAGGCACAATGCCAATAATATGAATTAAAAATATATAAAAATGACAATAACTTAAACTAGAAACGTCAATCAATTAAATAAATAAAAAATGTCAGAAAATGTAATTAAGTACAAATTTAAATAAATAATAAATAGAGCAGCTAATTCAGGGTCGGTTTTTTGTGCAATACTTTAATCACACAGTGAAAGAAAATGTTGAGAGCAAACCGGCATTAAGATATGTGACATCTACCACACTGGGCTCTGGATTACGGTTTCCAGCAGTGGAAAGGCTAATTAAATTAAAGTGCCGTTATTTTAGAAGGCAAAATATAACTTAAACTAAAAAGGCAACACAGGTTGATAATTTAATATTTTCTTTCATCAGCTCAAAAGTGTGATCGGTGTAGATCAAGCAGACCGTGGTAAACGGTCAATAATAAATGTTGTGCCAGTAGAAATAAGGTCATAAATAAATAAACTTCCGACTATTGTAACAGTGCATTAACGCGGACTAAAGCCGGTGGTAAAAATTCAGGGTAGGTGGTATCTTCCGAATGGAGCAATGGTCATATTTTTTTGTAGTATAAACTGCACCAAGTTTTGCCAGATCTGCGTTGGCCGATCATCTATCTTATCACAATGACTTTCTTAAAAAACTAAGAAACTCACCATCTCCTTGTACGGAAGTAATATGCTTCCCATCCAGGAACAGGTCGATATTGGAAAGGTACGGCGAGGGTCCTCGGTCCACCACCACCTCGTTGAGCACCAGTATGGTGGTGGGCTTCTTCTTCTCCTTGCCGTCTTTGTCGTCACGACTCTTGCGTAAGACTACGCATTGGAGACGCGACCGGAGTGTTAAGGCGGCGTGCCCTAGAAATTATAGAATAAGAGAAGTGTTTAGAATATTGTGAAGGCGCACGTATTACATATCTTTGATCAACAGTGGGCGAAAAAGGTGGTGATGAAACATGGAGTTTGACGGGCGAGTGTCTTACTGAGAGAAATCGAAATATTTCAGTTTACGTAGGCCTGCATGGGTGCATATAAAACGTCGAGAAAAGGTTTACGGTTTCTCTATAGGAAACGACAAACCCGAAGGTTTGTCGTTTCCTATAAAGAACCGGCAAGAAACTCCATGGTTTCATCCTGTCCATGGTGATTTTGCCTACTTGGTCATATCAGTCCTGAAAACAGCAAATTGGGTGTATTTGATGCGGAAAATCAAGGACTAAAATTCAGGCGATGTTCAGAATCTTTTACAGCATAATATTGCTATTGATAAGCTGAGACAATTTATTAGGGACAGTGGAGGAGTCTGCGAGGATCGCAGCAGGTGGCGTTTTATAAATCTGCCTATCTGGGAAATAGGCAGAAATTAGGGAAAAAGCGTGAGTCTCCATAGAGATCTACGCTAGGGAATGGGCAACTACAGTACTTTCTCAAGTTATTATGTCTTGTGTCTGGGACTGTAGCTTTGCTTTTTTTTTTTGTATTTTTGACATTCAAAAGTGCAGTAATGGTCTAATTTAAATAAATGCTTTGAGTTTGAGTATGTGTAGGCTTACCTTCCAAAACGTTCATAACTTGGTCCTGGAAGTTGTTGAACTCAAAAGGTGTGAGGAATCCAAGTGAGCCCAAGTGGAATGCCATCACAGGGGGTACAGATTGCTGGAAATAAATAAATGATGAAGGAGCATTTAGTTTAAGTAGTTTTGCGTAGCTTTTTAGCTTTTTTTAATCTTTCTGTAAGTTTTTAAAGTTATTGTGATCTACAAAAAACAACACACGACTATCCAATACGCGTTTTTTGAGCCTTTTTTGAATATCATATCTTCACAACTCTCCGAGATATACCTAAGGGATCGCACTTTTTCGTGACATCGGAGCCTACACTGGAGCGAACGAAAAGGCATTTCCAATGTCAGAAAGATACCGTTACCAGTGAGGATGGACAGTCGAAAGCGAACTTAAAATGCTACTGGCTTTTTTTAATCAAATCATGTAATTGGCACAAGAAAAGACTAGCAATCCAGTCTTCGTTCAAGTCTTTCATTCACAAGACGTGCAGTGATTAAAATATAAATGCTTGGTTTCTGGAACCAAAATTATCGTCGCCTCAAAGTTAAACGCCAATCAGCGATGCCCAGGGTGAACCTGGACTTCAGGTTATTTTAATGAATCAGGTCAAGGTCACGATCAGCGTGAACCAAGGAGAAGCAGATGATTTCGTAATGTTTCTCCTTAGTCCGCGCAAAACCAGGAGTATATGTCTACTAATTGTATAATAATCTTACCTGGAACAGCGAGCTAGCATGCAGCAGCGTGCCATCCCCGCCCAAACAGATGATGAAGTCGATCTTATCCGTCAGGTCGTCGGTGCCAGCCCGGAAGGTCATCAGCCTCTCCTTGATCGAGGAGAAGTCTCCGTACTCAGCCAGTAACCTGTCGTCTAACACTGCTGCTTCCACGAACACCACCATGCTTTTGTCCTGGAAACAACACGATAAGAAATCTCGACGTTAGATGTGTCTTGTCAATGTAGTTATTGCAAACGTGACAGCTAAGTATGAGGTCCAGAGTGCGATTTCTATAGTGTATTCACGGAGTTAGTAGAGCGCTATCTCACTCACACAATTTTTTAACTGCGATTGGTCAGTGATAAACGCTAAGGCGGTGTACACAGTACGAGTACTTTTTAGTCTACTCATACTTCCCGTACTGCGCAGACGTGCTCTTACTTGTGACTGTATGCGCAACTCATGAACTGGTTTGTTTATTGGATTTTATGATTGACTTGGCGGCTTGTGAAACGGACTTTTCAAAGAGAGTGATGATATGCTATGAACTTGTATATATAATATAATAAATTACCTAAATTTAATAATTAACTCTCAGTTTTATTGCTTTCCTTCATATCCATCAAATATATTAAAAAAATACCTATAAAAAAAAATCTTACCAAATAAATGGCTCTCAAATACGACAGATGAAGCAGCAGGTATAAACTAAGCGAACTTTTAAGAAGCGCAGTGTGAACGCGCATTTACATTTCTAAGGTATTGTTAACGCCCACTGACCTTAAAAAAGTATTTTTTGTCTTTGTCATTTGTATGATAATGTGTGATAGAGAAGGCGCTATACTAACTCGTCTCCGTGAATACACTATAGGCCAGGCAAGTGTTTAGTCACGGAGTTTAGATTTGTGCCCAGTTGAAAGCTCCAGGCTCGCCTATACCCCTATTACATGGTACTTGGCCATGGCCAGGGACTTCTAAAATTAGCAACTCTATTTGTGTGGTTCAAATTTCGTTTGAAATACTGTACCATAAAGTTCTAATCAGCTTGCACTACAAAGTGGTTGTTACGTCGGTCACTGCGGGCCGAATAGTGCGAAATGAGCGCTTTTTAATTTATTATAATAAAAATAATACATATTTTAAAAAAGTAACCTCAGAATAATGTAGACAGTGTAATTTCTTATTTTTCAATATATTTTTTTATTAATAGTTTTAATAATCTTTAAGTAAAACTTGACAAATAGTCATAATCTTATCTTTGCAAGTTTTTATGATTGAGAGAAGTAATATCTATCGTGTTTTGAGCCCAAGAATAATCAAAAACAGTTCATGAACAACAACATTATATTTTTCTGGATTAAAACAACGACTATTTCATACCTTAAGACTCAACCAAAAACAGGTCGATTGGAAGATCCTGGCCTTAAACATAACGGGCGGAATATGCGTGTATCTACTATTAGGTACACCTCTGCCTTACCCTTAGGGGTCGTCCATTAACCACGTGAGGCTCGAAGGGGAGGGGGTTCGGAGAAAATCACGAAATATTACTACGGGGGAGGGCGGAGGGTGAAGTGAGATATCACGTGTATTTATTTTTGAACGTGCGATTTCAAAACAGATGAGAAACCACCACAGCAACCTTAATGTCTGCCTGGACATTTTTATCACGGTGCTTAATTTTCTAGAATTGAATCAGATTATACCTGTTAACCTGTATTTAAAGATATTATTCTGAATGTTTTAAAATATACTTTGTAAAAAAAAAATACACGTGAATTTGGGTAGAGGGGGATGAGTAGTCTAAAATCTCACCAGGTATCACCATGGGGGGTGGTTAAAAAGTTGTTAAAACATCACGTGATCAATGGACGACCCCTTAGTGGATTACAGGTGTAATGGTATGTTATGTTATCGAAAAAATTGTGCATTGTGTGTGATTTGTGTATAACTA
The DNA here is from genome assembly GCA_941918905.2 of Xestia sexstrigata. Taxonomy (NCBI): domain Eukaryota; kingdom Metazoa; phylum Arthropoda; class Insecta; order Lepidoptera; family Noctuidae; genus Xestia; species Xestia sexstrigata. The sequence goes on from OW799219.2 coordinate 5,842,110, forward strand.
CTTCGCTGGTCTAATGAGGGCTATCGTTTTTGAGCTCACCAGATGGCGCACTGTCGAGTAAGGTCTTGTCAATAATTCTATTTAATACTTTAAAGTACCAACAACTTCATAAAAAAGTTTATTTTATTACGTATAACAACATAGTGTGTAAGCTTTAGATACATATTTACAATATTCTTCCTAAAATTAGCAAGCATGAAACATTTAAAAATCATTCTACCTCCCAAGTATTAACAAATAAGATCCTAAGTTTATTTTTACAAAGCTCGAGTGTGTCTGGTTAATTAAAAGGTTGTGTTGACCTTAAGACTTACAAAATAAAAATAAAAACTACATGTGGAAATAATGCATAAGCCAATATTATAAAAAAAAAACGCAAATATGCGCATTATGTACGCATTCATCAAAATAATAGCAATCAATGTGTTTATTTGTATAATGTCAACATTTTCACTAATATATCCGTGTTGTTTATATGAATAAAATTGAGGAACATACGTCGTACTAATATACAAGTTGTTTATTGGCAGGCGACCAAATTCTGCTATATCCCTCAGATGCATAATTCATTTGAAATCATCCTTGTGTCTGTGGCGTGTACCAAAAAGGTGCGGTCAGTAATTAAGTACTTATATTTTTTTAGATAATTCGGAATTGGTGTCAACATGTTGATTTCCAACATGTTAAAATAATAGTGCCTATTAATTAGTGGAAAATTTAAACGTTGATCATAACATACATAATTTCGTTTTTAGGGTTCCGTACCCAAACGGTTCAAACGGGACTCATTACAAAGACTCCACTGTCCGTCTGTCTGTCTGTCACAAGGCTGTATCTCATGAACCGTGATAGCTAGACAGTTGAAATTTTCACTGAGTATGTACTTCTGTTGCCGCTATAACAAAAAAAAACAAAATAAAATAAATATTTAAGAGGGGCTCCCATGCAACAAACGTGATTTATTGCCGTTTTGTCTAATCTTGTATGGATAATGGTACGGAACTCTTCGTGCGCGAGTCCGACTCGCGCTTGGCCGGTTTTTGCATCATAATATCAGCACCGTACACCTAAAACCCTATATCTATTACTAGTCTTCAGATACAAGTAATAAAAATAGTTAAAAGCGGTGGTTACTTGGAATAATATTATTAAGTTGAGTCACTGTCCGTTATAGGTGGACAACGAGAATACTCATGTTTAAAATTGAGTCGCTTTCCCACTGATGGCCATCGGAAATATTAACAAAAAGACATGTCACTGGTGACTGGACACCAGCACGCGTAGCATGACCACCGTAGAAACGGGTTTTGTCGATTCTTCCATAGACAAAACTCGTTCCTACGGTGGTCATGCTACGGGTGCTGTGGTGCCCATGGGGAAAACATTTAAAAGGTTGACGTCCACCATGGGGTGCACAGCGAGAATCATTATTAAAAATTATTTCGCTGTCCACCACTGTTATACATAGTTGGTGCCAGTTAAGATGAGAATAGCGGTCATTGACCCACCCTTTATTAAACTTCTTAACTTAGAAAACCAAAAATAAGCCTGTTCAAGTCTTGAATCGTCATATATCGTGATCTTCAACATTTTTTGTAATGAAAAGCGATACATGGTTTATTTGTTTTGGTTCGTACGAAGAGATATTAGGGAAAGGGCAATGACCGCTATTCTCATCTTAACTGGCACCAACTATAGATAAGCCGGTGATGGACACCGACAATCATCGCTATACCACAGCTATACTATGAAACTTCGCGATCGTTCCCCTTAGCACGACAAACAATGGCCGACACTCATTAACATTGTATGAAGTCCGATCAATAATCGCACAGGCGGCGGCGACGGTGGCGTGCGGTGTGGCCACTTCGTGAACTGGTAATTTACGTCGATGAATATTTGATGTACGGTTTCAAGCTCATTTCAATAAAAATCGATAGATTGTGTAGAGGAATGATTAAACAAGATTTTTTTTGTTAGAATAGTCTAGTCCAGTATGGTGTTATATGATAATAAAAACCGCGTGACAGATGGAAAAAATGGGAAAAAAGTGTCAAATGTCAATACAAATTAAAAAATCCTTCCTTTGTAACTCACATTTTGTGGAACTCTTGTGCATAATTTAATGCTTCTAATCCCAATGGTTTAGGTTATGGATTGTCAGTTAGTGAATGAATGAATTTAAGAATTCGATGCAGTACCTACCTATACAGGGCGTCCCACGGAAATGCCACATGGAGGGAAAGTACCTAGAATATTGTAGATGGAACAATTTACTGAAAGAAGACATTATTTGAATTTAAAAAACAATTAAAGCGCAGGCCACACCGCCAGCTAGCGAGCGAGCGAGCGAGGCGGGCGATGTTCTTTTCATACTTCGTTCGGCCTTCTTGATAGTTCGCGGTGTGAACCAAAGTATGAAAAGAGGTGAAACGATACCTCGCTCGCCTCGCTCGCTCGCTCGCTAGCTGGCGGTGTGGCCTGCGCTTTAAACTGCATTGATAGATATTTAAATAATTACATGGTTGAACCGGGAATCGAACCCGTTACAAGAGAAAAATAATTACCCTGTAGCTTTATCATACCGATCGAAAGACTTCATCATAAGGATTATTTTTTGCTTAATAACATAGTGTCAGAAATAAAAGATAGACAGAGAAATAAAATTAATCAATTTATCAAATGCTCAAACTATATGTAAAAAATCACAATACAATGCAAAAATCCTACAATGAAAATCACAGATACAAAAGAAAAAAAGATTGAAAATGAAACACATTTTTGAATTATTTCTTTATAATCAGCCAGCCGCATTGCGATGGACAATAGTACATTGTTACCCTAGGGGTGAAAGTAACTTATTTAGTCCCGAGACGGGGTTTGGTGCCCGAGCGAAGCGAGGGCGCTAATAGTTCGAGGGACTAAATAAGTCTTTAACCCGAGGTAAACACTGTGCTTTTCATTACGAATACAAGGTAAATAAAAATAAAAATATTCAATCAACAAATGAAGATCGGACCACGGAAGACCGCTTTCCCGCCTATTTTGCTTTTTTTTTCTGTGACTGGCCAGCTATTCAGCCATTACCTATTTTTCATTTTCATCATCGAAAAAAATGGTAAATATTTTGCCCAAATCTATGTTATTTTAAAGAAATAGTTGAAACTTAATTATAATAAAGTTATTTAAAAAATATATGTATATTCTCTAATTAATACTTAATTGTATGTTATTTGAATTTTACATCGTGGCTGTATAGAAAGTTGGAACATGGTTCAATAGAAAAATGGACTTTTTTTTTTATAATTTGACAGCTGTCAGTTGAAAATGATTCTCCCTAGGGCTGAAAAGTATTACTTTCAACCCGCTCTCCAGGCAACTTTAGACCTACTTTCCGAGTATGAGTAATGAAAAATAATTTACGCATCTCATCCATAAGATGAATTTCCTTTCGATCGGTATGATAAAGCTACAGGTGATTATTTTTCTCGTGTAACGGGTTCGATTCCCGGTTCAACCATGTAATTATTTAAATATCTATGAATGCAGTTTAAATTGTTTTTTAAATTCAAATAATGTCTTCTTTCAGTAAAATGTTCCATCTACAACATTCAAGGTACTTTCCCTCCATGTGGCATATCCGTGGGACGCCCTGTATATTTCAAGGCGAACTGAAGGCCAATATGCACTAAAATTGCCACGAAATTATAACGATTTTTCAATCTTATTATTATGATACTAAATTTAATTTATATCACTTCTTTTAAAAAAAGTCGTAGCTTTTAATCAAAACTGAAGATAGGACGTAAAAGAAATGTCAATGTCGTGTCGATTGCTTACAGTTCCGCTCACAGAAATCTTAATAAGATTTCTGTGGTTCCGCTCTTTGGGCTTGGGAAAATGGCGTGACGGAAGACGCATACCGAGGCAAAACGAAGTAAATAGAAGAATGTTTCAATTATATTAGAATAGCGTGTTGAGGTATCAATTTCTGATCTCAATCAGTGTGTGATTTGAGATCACACCAAATGGTTTTTTAAAGAATGTCACAATCTTTAGGGTATCTAATATTTTTAGGCAAATATAATGGTTTTTCACAGTCACACACAAGACACCATTTTTGGACTCTCAGAAAAACCCGGACCTGAAAAAATCAACATCAGTCTTAATGGCGAGTGGTCGTGACTTCGGCAAGCGGAAGACCCACAGACAGTATGGAGAAAGTCCTGGCCAATGGAAAAAGACCAGGGAATCGACCACGGGATTGTCGACGACCAAAACGGTACTGTAGGCTTTGGGACTATCTTTTCAGGAAGTATCAAGAATTATCCAGTACCGAGATATCTGGCGCCAAGACCTACATTATGAACAAAATGGTTCCGGTCCTCAGCACCGAGGGACCGAGTATTCACAAACATCCATCTAACTAGATTTGCCAAATTACGTAAGCAATTCCTAATAGAATATACATAATTAATGTTTCAACCTTACTTTAAATAAGCATGATCCGTTTTCCCACACATTATAAACTTGAAAACGGGTTTGTGGGGCATAGTTGTAAGTACAAGATTATATTTTTTTTATACAGGTTGTAACAGAATGAGCGTAATCCCTCTTAGGTGGTAATTCAGACCTGCAGGCCTATTACGTATCTTTCTGATATCCAGTGACTATCAAGCTTCGGTTGTACACCGAACTTTGATGACAACCGTGAATGTCATAATATTGGTATTACGTATCGCACTGAGTGGATATCATTTTACGGTAACTAACAGCCAGTTGTCATCAATTTGTTCTCCACTATGCTTATAATCATAATCGAAATAATATCAGTATCGATACGAAAGCGTCTGTCACAATGAGTTACGGTGACTATCAGCCACGATGACAACCAATGACGTCATATTTGATCGCAAGAAAAGTAAAAATAAAAACATGAATCAACTCGAAAAAACAAATGAAGTTCGGATTGAAGCTTTCCCGCCTATTTTGCTTTTTTTTATGTGGCCGGCCAGCTAATCAGCCATCACCTACCTATTTTTTATTTTTATAATAAAAAAATGGTAAATATTTTGCCCAAATCTACGTCATTTTAAAGAAATAGTTGAAACTTAATAATAATAAAGTTATTAAAAAAATATATTCTTTATTTACAACTTTATTATTTCAATTTTACATCACATGGTTCACTAGAAAATTTAACTATTGTTTTTTTATTTTAATTTTAATTTGAGAGCTGTCAGTTGAAGACGATTCTCCCTAGGGCTGAAAAGTATTACTTTCAACCCGCTCCTCAGGCAACTTCAGACCTACTTTCCGAGTATGAGTAGTGAAATAGTAGATTATTAACCAAGGGGATAAAGCAGTGTCTTCTGTCGCGTGTGACGATTTAAATCGCGAGCGTAACGAAGGACTTGAGATTTACTCCCGAGCGTAGCGAGGGTGTTAAAAACTTTAATCACGAGCGAAGCGAGGGATTTAAGACGAGTCCTGAATGTAGCGAGGGATTTAAGTTCACCGAAGACTAAGACAGCTTTATCACAGGGGAAAATACTCTACTTTTCGTACCATTTGCGAAAAATTAACACAATAATAATATGAGATAAGCATTTATTAAAAATAATGACAATTAAAATAAACTTAACGTTTATGTATTTGAAGAAAACAAAAACTCGGCAAATTCCTAGACTAATATTTTTTGTCGGAAAAGCAAAGGCATCAAGCTCATACGGCCTCGTCGGTTTTCGTAATTTTATTTAATAATCATAACTGCATAATAAATGCGTATTCCTTTTTCAAAAAGATGTATAATGCTTTATATACAAACTCAATGGTGTAAACACAGATGTAGTTCAGTATAAATTTCGGTAAGTATTCCAAATTTAAATCACATTCTCCCCCTAGAGGATGAATGAAATTCAGTACAATTTTCTTTCCCTGTTTTTAACAGATTAAAAATGACTATTGTTGTTGACGTTCGCTTTTTGTGGCATAGAATGTCACTTTTTTGAGCAAGTGGTACGAAAAGTATATTTTTTTCCTGCCTTTTAATGAGTGTATTCACTCTTGTATTTCATACAAATAAATTAGCTACACAATCAGTTGGATCGATCTGCGCTTGCACATGGCCAACCTGAGTCAACGTACCGTGAACCACTTTTTGGCGCGTACATTAACTATAATTAGGGCAGAGGTGAATCACCCTTCGTTGCACATTGTTTTGTCTGGATAGCACTTGTGTTGTCTGTCAAATTCAAGATAATGTTGTGACGCTGTTTTCGTTTACAGGTTTAATGATAAGGTATCGATATAGTACATTTTGATATAAGTGGGAAAACATTGATAATGCAGCCGAGGCAGAATATACAGCCGAGCCGCACGCGAGAGTGTTATGGAGCCGATAACTACAATAAGCAGTGATAGCCTCGTGGTGTGACCGTCGGACTGCCAAGTCATAGGTCTCAAGTTCGAACCATATAAGACCTCAGATTTATGTGCGTATTGTATAATTATCACTTGCTTCGGTGAAGGAAATCATTGTGAGAAAACCAGCACACCTGAGAAATATTTCTCTACGGCATTTTAAGTCAAGTCAAAGGCCTATGTGCAGCATAAAAACTCTGACACCAGGTCAGGCACCAACCACACGACAAAGACCTATTGATTGGTGATTACATAAATGGCATGCAAGCTACTCGCGTCATTTTGTGCTGGTTACTGGCATGTGTATTCCTGGTTTTATACATTTAATTGACTTTTTATAATTTCCTAAAAGATATCAATCTTTTGTAGGTATGGAAAGAAGAAGTGTGTAAATTGTTGGCTCATTGTATTGTATCAACATCATGAGAACTAGTGTTTTTGTTCAGGTTCAAAAATAGATTTTACTAATCATTCTTGTCTTCATGCCTTGTCATGACAACTTGCAACTACTATGTTTTTATGGATTTTTACAAAGTCTCATCACATACATATTATGTCTAAAGTCGATATAATTATGTTCAGCAAATTACAGTTGAGCCGACGCACTATGGAAAATCGTAGAACAACTGCTGATTAAAAATGGTTTTTGTCAATGTCGCTACTGGCATGCTTTTTTATTTTACTCAAAAGTTTCAGGACCAAACTAGACTATAATATCAAAAAAGTTATACATATTTTAAGAAATGATTTTTTTACAACACCACAAACTTTATAGTTTTGACGGACGTCCATGTTAAGCCCGTTCACTTCATTACTTTCAAATTGATTTTATTGTTATACTTTACAGGAAAAGGTATAATGTATTACATATTTCTGGAAACCTCGTCGTTGTCGTTTGAAGAATATGAAAGAACTAATATGATTTAATATTATGTTACCTTAAAATAATTGCAAAATAAAATATGGTAAGTTTTTTTTTTTAAAGTTCATTGAGACTTTTGACAGTTGCCCACGTTTACCCCTTCTTTACATTTAATGTTGATTTGTAGCCTAGCTATCCATAAACATAATCAAATAAAAAAAAGCTGCGGATATTTGCGGTTTTCGCAGTAATTAATAAAAACCGCTCGCTATCTATTGCGGTTTGAAATGTTGCTGTTTACATCAATAGTTTGCGGTGAGTTTATTTATTTTAGATCCCGAAGTTCATCAAGTATAAATAACATAACATTTAGTAAACATTACATTTAATTAATCTGTGTTCGATTTTAATCACGTTTTTAATTTAAAAAAAAAAAAAAATATTATTTAAATTTCTTTGTATTTTGATGTACTATATGATATTCGGTCTTTGATAACATTAAAATAATAGAATTAATTGTTAAAAAAGTTAAAAATGGAGGTTTACGATGAACGTAGATCTAAGACGAAGAAACGCCTTTTAACCGCCACAAATTCAGTGGATAGAGCACCATTAGCGTCCAAGGTGTCGACTTTGGACGCTAATGGTGTTCCATGTGAGCGTGCAGGACATGGGTCATAACTGGAACAATATGATCGTCAATATGCTTAGATCTTTAAAAATCGGAATGGTACTGCACCGATTACATTTAAACTTGTACCGAAATGACATTTTTTTTATTTACTTATATCAAAAAAACACCCGAGTCAGACTCGCGAATGAAGTTCCGTATAATCGTAGTAGGGGAGGCCCCTTTAATTTTATTTTTATTCAATATATTCTGTGAAAATTTCAATTGTCGACCTATTACGGATCCTGTACCTTGTGTCCAAGCGGTAAGAACCAAAGTTCAACTTACATGAACCAGCCAGTGTACCAGCTGCACGAAGGGCGCTAGGATGCCAGCGTCGTGCACCTTCTTGATGACCAGCACTGTCAGCGGCGGCTTGTACCAGGTCAGCCGCTGCGACGCTGGGTCCTGGATCTGCCTGCAATTTGGGAAGGATAGCTTTAGTATTTCAGTTAGGGAGTCAAAATCGTAATACTGCCTTTTCTCAAATATTTGGGGTCGACTTCCAGTGTAACCGGATGAAGCTGCATACCAGTATAGAACATGGAGCGACTGTCTACCTGACCTCCACAACCAAGATGAAATCAGAAGACCCAGAGAACTGGGTAACATGATAATGTAATTCAAAATGGGGGAAAATATAATGACCACCAAAAATAACTTTGTGACCACTAACATATATCACCTAAAATATCAATTGATCACCAAATTTACTAAATTGAGCACCAAATTTTAATGAGGTGGTTGATGACAAACTAGTTTTGCCTAGGCCGACTTGGGGCACCCCGACATAGATAGATTAGGTTAGTTGGTTATTTTTTTATAAAACATTTAGAAGTAGGAGCCCCGCCTCGGATGCAAGAGCATAACAGTTCCATTTCTGGTGGTCATAAAGTAAAAAATAAATTTTTGGTTCTAATTCAGTATTTTTGGATTTGGATTAAATCTGGTGGTTCGTTAATTGTATGCCATTAAAAATATTGTTTAATTAAGAGGTATTTTGAGTTTATGATGAGGATGAGGCTGGCATGAGAACTAGGAGCTTGGCACAAACAAAGAGAGGCCTATCTATACCCAGCAGTTGAGCACATGACCATAATGCATAGATTCGACATCGGACTGTTTTGGGTATAAATAACCAGTATGTTCAAACTTCAGTCTATCCTCTATAATACTCTAAATGGTGTAAAACACCTCTTAACGAAGCCGAAAGGCACTTGTTTTCCCCGTCATTGCGATCATTTTTTTGTTCTACACCGTACCTGGGAACCTTCTAGTTACGGAGATATTGGGGGTCAAAGTTCCAACTTTTTGACAAGTTTTTTTTTAAATACAAGTTTTTAATGTAAGATTTTTACTTTAAACACCTCCACGACCCCCGTACTATTCAATCCATCCATCAGCACAATGTTTTGAGTGCTTTACATTGAGTTCTACCAAAAAATATGATTTTACACCCAAAAAAAGAAAGTAGTTTCCCAGCAATAATTTTGTGCGTAAAGTTACTTAGTTTGATGTACAGAATGCTTGGTTGAAGGCTTCGTGATGAGGTCTTTTACACCCTGTATATGATTACCTACATGAATACTAACAAATACTCTTTAATTCTTACGCAATTTAAAATCTATCTAATCGTTTATTTTTCGGGCGAGTTTGGGACGCAGGTTCATTAGCCTTGAATAATTGACTGGAACTGTAGTAAATAAATAAAAAAGTATAATGTAAATACTATCGCTGTCACTCAACCAATCGATCGTATTACCAGAAACAACTTTGTCGATAAAAGTCTACGTTCTTGTGAGAAATGTGATTTAAGTTAATAAGGTTTAAGTTAACGAGGCATCAAGCGAAACCCAAACAAACTTTCAGAGTTCTGAAGACGCAAAAATCTTTGAATTTCTTTGATGCAAATTCTCTGAATGCTAAGATGTTTTTCATAGACGTTTGTACATCCTGCGATTAGTTAGATAAGTCAAGAAATAAAATTGCTGTGCGCTCACTGGGTTCATGTCAAGTGCTGACCACATTATTGAATCTACAGTGTTGCCACATGAGTGCAATTTTTTGGATTCGATTCTGAATACAATTTCGACTTGGTACTCACATAACCATAGCTGAGTTTTTCATTATCCTTCCGCATGGTCCAAATTGCTGTATCGGCGACGGTGCGTTCAGGGACCGCGTCCTTCTGCAAAAAATGAAACAGGGATCTCTTTAATAAACCCATATTTTTGCCAGTTAATAAGTCCTATGTCATAAGGAGCGAACCTATTGCTACCGGGCACATATTCAGAGTCCGGCCTGTTACTGAAAAATTCCAATAACTCATTGCCCGGCCTGATTTTCGAACCCAGAACCTCATGTTCCACAGTAGCGCTTGCGAATACTCAACCAAAGAGGCAGTCAAAAAAATAAAACAAACCGTGTGCGCGCATGCTAATCTACAGACTATTATATTGTTTACACTAAAGTGTAAATGATTATAATACAATTTCCATATAATTGGAAGTCTCTGGAATTGTTGAAACAAAACACGTCTGGAGACTGTATGTCATTTACTGATAGAACAAGATTGAAGACATGGTGTAACATTGCTTTATTACTGTATTGAATTAAACATGTATAATTCTGGGAAATCCTATTCACAATGTTAATATGTTAGTCATTATTCTCCTATTTATTCGGGGTCGGCGCAGCATGTCTTCTTCTTCCATATCTTATCTTCTCTATTACTCGACATCTCATCAGATATCTCCTTTCTTGACATATCAAGTATACCTCATTAAAATATTATAGGTGTTGCTTATTGACAGTTTTGACACCTTTATATTGCCCCTTGCTTGGCAAAACAACAGTGTGTTTATAAAGAATAAATTAAAACATAAAATAAAGATGCACGCACTAAGTTATGTAAAGTATTATAAAATAAAATCACACGTGAAATAATCGTGATAGGACACGTGGATCACAAAACAAAATACATAATATGACCTACGGTGTCAAGTTTATTAACAATGTAAAAAAATCTGAATATTCAACATTTAAACTGCTGCTGGTTGTAGTTGTTTGTGACATTCTTGCAGAAAGTTACGTATTATTTAATAGACATTATGGGATTTTTAAGAAATAAGTTCCTTTAATTTATAAACATTATAAATTACAATCATTTAACATTATTTATTATATTTATTGCCGACGACCTGGTACTCCTTTCGGAATCGAGCACAGAACTCCAACTAATGATTCAATCACTGAATACGGCTAGTAAAGAAGTAGGTTTAGAGATGAACCTGGCGAAAACAAATGTTAAAGACAAACAGCACGAAAAAAACTATAACAGTTGATAATGAAAAACTAAATAATACGGAAAAATACGTCTATTTAGGAAAACAAATTAGCTTGGATAGACAAAGTAATGAACTGGAAATTGAGAGGCGAATACAACTCACCTGAAACAAATATTGGAAACTCAAGGAGATCTTTAAAAGCAATATGTCAACAAAAATTAAAAGTAGAGTCATGAATTCCTGTCTGCTGCCGTACCTTACATATTATTATGCGTGTCAAACCTGGAGATATACTTCCAAAACCAAAAATAAAATTTTCACATGCCAACGCGGACTAGAGCGCAGTATGCTAAAAATAAGAAAAATACAAAAAATACGACACACAAAAATCAGAAGCATATCGAAAGTCACGGATGCTCTAAAATATGCAAAAAGGCTAAAATGGAAATGGGCGGGACACGTAGCGAGACTAAGAGACGACAGATGGACCAAAAGAGTCACATCGTGGAATGGTCCAATAGGGAAACGCCAAAAAGGTAGACCGCACTCAAGATGGGAAGACGATATAAGAGAAACGGCCGGCCCACATTGGATGCAGAAAGCTAAAGACAGAACCAAATGGAAATCTTTGGAGGAGGCCTTCACCTGAAAAGGGGTTAGCAACATTTAAAAAAAAAAAAAACTTTTAAGCACCTACTTTTTAACAAAAAATTTTTAAGTTTTTAATAGAAAATAGTTTATTTAAGTAAAATATGTGAAATGCAAGAAATAAAAGGCTATTTTATTTTTATTTTATTATTATATTTATTATTTAAATCAAATGTATATTTAATTATGGTATGTAATATAATTATTTTAAGTAAGTACTTAACTATAATATTTCGACTACCTAAAACAGTTCAATATCATCTTCCAAAAAACAGTAAACTCATCATTAAAATAAAATTGTATACTAAGTATTTAAACGGTCTTTCCAATCGCGAAGTTGCATTCCGAGGAAGGTAGCCGTGGCTTTAGCACATGCCAGGAATGTGACCGGTTATTTTGTGTCATCATTGGTTTCATAAATGTTTAATTGAAGGTTATAGAATACTTGCGTTTAGAGATATCACACGATAAGGTACTCAAGGACTAACAACTTGTATGGCCTATCCTTTAAAGTCAGCGATGGCGTACCTAGGGGCCAACAATACGGCAAGCCCATAATAATTATGGTTGGCAGACTGTTGAGAAACCATAACATGAAGAGTAGTAGGTTATAAGGGAAAGCCAAGCTTTTAGGCTTGTATGAAAGTATCGCCACTAATCCTATCCTATCGTCTTACCTAGGTCGTGTTCGACCTGAGTGCCAACATTTTATTCAAAATCCATTCAGCTGTAAATTAGTGTAAAGGTTTAGGACAGAGCTAATTTCGCATTTATTATTATGGATGTAATAATTTGTGTATGAAGAGTTTATGCGCGCAAAAACGTTAGGCAACATTTTTCATTAATTGTGGAAATTGATTGTTTATTTTACCTACGGTTTTTATTTATGCTTTTTTGTTAACTAGGAAATTTGTTGAATGAAATTACTTAAATACTGCTGAAAGATCAAGTCATTCACCGGGATGTGCCGAACTAGCTTATGCACCATCGTATCAGACTGTTATTTTCCCAAATGAACATAAACACAGGTCTCCTCTCGTGAGGCCTAGCCAGTGGTTGACGTCACAATTGTCTTTAAATTTTTAGTTTTAGGACATTCTCTGCTCGTTTCTTCACTATCATCATCATCATCATCATTTCAGCCGAAAAACGTCCACTGCTGGACATAGGCCTCCCCCAAGTGTCGCCACATTGACCGGTCCCGTGCGACTCGCACTACACACTATATATTTTTTTTTTCTTCGCTATATTTTTTTGTTATTTTTCTCATCATCTGCCTAGCCTTTTCCCAACTATGTTGGGCTCGGCTTCCAGTTTTACCAGATGCAGCTGAATACCAGGGGTACGGAACAGAACCATTTTTTTTTTTTTTTTTCGCATGAGAAATCATCAAATGATTTCTCCCGGCCTGGGCGGAGCAGGAGGGAGTGTCAGACTTTTACTGACTAAAACCCATCCATGTTCCTTCATCGCCCTTTGTGTTCCGGGGCCACAGTATCTCTTTCGAACAGTCCCGCAACCCCGGACGGAACAGAAAACTAAAAAGGACTTATGTATTAACTATCACACTAGGACTAGATACTACAGCGCTCACTGGCGCTCCACCACTTTTCAACCTTAATGAGGCTCAGGGCATAAGGGTAAAATAAAATCAAAACACAAGTTAATAAATAAAAGCACAAAATACCTGAACGTATGTACTATAAAGCTTCCATAGAAGAGCTGGACGTTTGTCACAAGAGAGTCAAAATAACGAACTAAATACACAAACACGAACCACGACAGTCCTACACATGTTAATTTATTTTATTCACATAGGTATCTACAGGCAGTTCTCATTTGTTATGCTTTTAATGTAGTATTTAAACAAAACCTGTTTATTTTTTCAACCTCTTTTTGTTATTGCTTTAAAGCATAGATTCTCAATAATTTATGACTTATTATTTAAAATAATTAAAAACCCATGTTTCTGTTTTTTATTCACAAAAAATAAAAAAAATCTTAGTCACCTGATAGACAGTAACAAGTTTTTATATGCTACTTTTTCAATAAATTCGCTTTATTAAACTAACATGCTGATAGTAAAATGGTCGTAACCTGACTAATGTATCGTCAATAATAAAAAGTTGTATGTAACTCTTAAGTAACTAGGTTTACGATAAAATGCTAACGTAAATGCCACACTACCATTTTTAGTTCAGGATAGCAAATATCGTTAAAGAAGGCACTTGTATTATAATAATATCTTTAAAAGACACTTGAACGTATCTGAGATTCTTCAAGTACTTACATAATAAAGTTAACAAGTCATAATACTAAATTATACTATTTACTTATTATAAAATTGTTATCCTTGACGTATATTTCCGCATTCAACGACTACGTATGAAAAAACAATAGTTTGTTGCTAATTTTGAAATACTTAGGTAATTATAATTATTTCTTTACATTTTAATGAGCTAAGTTGGGAATTTTTATGTTAATTCAATTACTACACTTTTTAGACATCATGGCATTCATGGCTGCAGAGCCATGAATGCCATGATGTCTAAAAAGTGTAATACTGCATGCTACTGCTAGCATGTCTAAGAAGTGTACTAATTTTGAATGTTTCATCGTCAGCATAATCATTTTCCTGGCCTTATATCTGGGGTCGGTCCCGTCGGTGCAGCATTTCTTCTTTTTCCATACTTTCTCTAACAGTCGTTATCTCCGAATTTATCCCTTCTATCTAGCCATATCATCTTTCAAAGGTGTCTGTGAAAGATGATATGGCTAGAAGGGATAAAAGTTTCCAAGTTATAAAAAATCGATAGATAGGAAACTTTTAACAACATACTGTATGCAAATTTCATGGCTGTTAATACAAAACATTATACATTAACCTTACTGACATTATTAATGAGCAAAACATGACAGTCAGCACAGAAACGTCTTCAAAGAACGTGAACGAATAAAAACAAAAATTACCCATAAAAAGTGTGTACACATTTACTATAACTATTTATGTGTCTGTACAGCATTATAATGACTTAATAAGGAGCAAAAAAAAAAATCCTAAACGCAATGAAACAATAGAATTAAAAAAAAACAATCAACCTGGCTGAGAAAATTGCAAGTTCATGAACATTCTTTCCTGAAGAAATATTCTACACACGACAATCCTCACAATTTGTATAAGAGCACGGAGGATCCTGGCACAGATTATATAATACGATCCTGGTCAACCAATCTAGGTGAAGAAACGAGGTTCCTCCATGAAAAAGGGAAGATTATCAGTCAAGACAAGTGAAATTGTTTAACGAGCCTATCTCTCTCTTTAGTAAACTGATCCCACACAGGCGGATCCTGCGGGACTAGTCTCTCATTGCACTGGTTTTGAAAGAAATCTATTATCGCAAAGTTGGACCTTTGTGCGGAACCAAAGAAACGAGGGAAGTCAAAGTAGGTAATTATTTCTGTAGCAACATCATAACACTTATCCAGCCACTAACAAGGTGTCAAGCATGAGCAATGATATTCTAATAAACAGATATGTTATACACCTACCTACACATCAACCGAGAAAAGAATTCCGCGCGGCAGCGGCAGGGCAGCTTAGCATAGACGCAGTGACGCAGAATAAAGGCAATACGGCCCAATTGGGCCGTTTTCGAGTCTTCACGATTGCGCGCTCACAGCATAATTATCTGTTTACTAGAGAATCATTGAGCATGAGGCAATCCAGGCATGGACATAAGACATAACAATCATTATGCAGTGATGATTAGTTTACACATTGACCTAAGTAGTATTTTACTACCTCAATTTCGTTTACATGTCCATTCGTTGTTTGTGTGCAATAAAACAATACAACTAAAATCTTCACGTGTTTCGATCATTTGTGATGAATACCTGTTAAATTATCTTAGTTATATTGCGAATGATTGATGTCACTTCTCCATTTTTTGTGATTTATCATTGACTTAAATATGGCTATGTCAGTCATGTGAATTTATTGGTAAGTAATGAGTTACAGAGTCAGATGTAAAAATGGTACAAGATTGATGAATAAATAACAAAATACTTATATCGACTCTATACTCTTAAACGAAAAGTTAATCAAAGCAGTAGATTAGATAATACACATTGTAAGACGTGCTTTGAGTTAGAAACGTGGAAGAATAATCTTAATTTATTTAGAACCAATTTTAAGCAAACAAAATTGACCTTAACGTACGAAAACCGCAAAGGATACGGTAGTTGATATTATTTGTCGAAGTTTTCCGTGTTTGTTTACCTTCAAAAGTATGATCAAATGTCTATCACAAAAACTAGAATATTTTTTAAATGTTTCAAGGTAGACCATTTTGTAGTTATCGATAAAAATACGGTACAATTGACGACAAGTCTTTGATATATCGATTGTCGCCGAGATGATATTGCGACTATATTTTGAAGATTTGAACGTTATGAATACGGCCATGAGATTATGTAAAGATTAATAAAACTGTTATGGTCTCCAAATTAGATCTTTGACCGTCGTTACAAGTAGTCGTAGTGGCCCAAAAGTCTGTCAAACAGTCTAAATATTGGTATTTAGCTGCATCCGGTGAGACTGAAAGCCGACCCCAAGTCCCCAATAGTAGGAAAAAGGCTAGGCAGATGATGGTCTCCAAATTACCTGTTTGTTGCAACGAGTCAACTGCTAAAAGGATTTCTTTTCGTTGATCCATCGAATAACTATTTAAGTATGAAGCATCAGCATTATTTGAAGGTCGAAAGATTTGGATTTTGAACCCGAAAGTTAAAGCAAAGATTTTAATGTTGATGATTTCAATCGATACGTGATAAGGTTAGTTCCTTTGTGCTTTAACATCGACTACATATCTACTTAATCAAAAATGTTGAAAAAATAGAGGCAGCGCACAGGATAGACTGCTGGTTTCAAATTTTGCCCGCAGTAGCAGTTGAGCACTAAAAACTCTGATAATTTTCACTCGGAAAACCCATCCGACTAAAATGATCAAATGACATATATCATAGGTCGTCATTTCTGCCGATCGGAAATCCGAATGGGGTTATACGGGTTGTTACATTACAAATAAGAAACTGCACAGCAAGTAAAGCCAAGAAGAGCTATGTTAGACTGTGAACTAAAAATATATTGAATACGGAAAACAGTGACAGTTCCAAAATACTTGACGATCATATCAATAAGATAGTAAATTTAATCAAGATACCCTCAAACACTTGACAACACCAACTGATAAGGGACTGTCATATACGGAACCACTAACAAGATTGTCACCCACAAATGATTGTTTATATATATTTATTTTCCGTCTGCGGTCTATGACATAGTTTTTATGATATTGTTTATAAAGTTTTCATTATTATCCGTGCCCTTAATTACGGAACAAAATATAACAACGTTAATTGCACAGTTGCGTGCTTCTAATAACTCAGAATTTAAAGTAAACTGCCAATTAAATTAAAATGCATTGTGTTATGCAATTAATTTGTAGCATACCTCCGATCGAAATACTCCTCTCTTGCCCTAACAAGTTCTGTTTTGCCGGACTCATGAGAGAACTGACGCCGCAACATTTTGAACACAAACACTTCACTTTTAATTATTACACATTGTCAATATTGGCACAAACATGTCTATGAATGTTATCTAATTGAAATATCTGATTTAAATTTTAAATGAAACTATTTTACTAAGTTTAAGTTAAGAAATTGTTGCGTATAACTTGGAATGTTGGTCCGCGGTGGTGGGGCGCGTACTCGCGAAGAGGCGCGTGCGCGGATGGCGACTGACGCTGCGCAGGAGTCGGTGCTCGTCCCAAGTGACAGTTCTGACCTTGGCTTGTTCGCGCGATTATCGTGAGCGTCGGTTCACGAACCGTTTTCTTGTAAACTAAACCTGATCTTATCATTCGGAAGCGACCGACTCTCTGAGCCGAGTTCATTCGTTTTACGAACTCACTAACTGGTTAGTTGGTTACTAATGCTAGATAGCTACTGTGCTGCCACTGTTTTATTTTATATCTAATCAATTATCAAATGCATGATTGCGCGGATTTTCATGTTATTCTTATTGTAATCTGAAGTTCTCAAGTTGTCGAACGATTATATCAGACCAATCAAACTTTTAAAAGGAAGATGATGATTGGCAAGTTTTTAATCAAACAATAATGACTATAAGTCTACTACTTCCAAAGTTAGCTTAGATGATATGGCAAGAAAGGAGGTGTCTGATGAGATGAGGAGTAATAAAGAAGTATGGAAGAAGAAGGAATGCTGCACCGACCCGATCATGATGATGATAATTGGTACTGAGTTAGATTTAAAGGAGAATGTTGGTAATGTAGACGTGCTTGAGGCTCTGGTTGTGGATTGGATCTGAAAGAAGATTGAAATGATATGAAGACTTAAGGAACAAATTATGAATTGCGTGAAAGATGATTTGTTTAGAAAGGGGGTGATGACTGAGATGACGGCTGACCAAGACGAAGAAGAAGACATATATGTCCTTCGTTTAGCCCGCAGATTGGCATAAGGGAAACACAAAGATAAAGTAATGATTAAAATTAAAAAACTTAATTCGAATCGAGAAATTGAACAGATCTATACTTCTATGCACTTAATATTATAAAGAGAAAAGATTTTTTGTTTGTTTGTACCGAAATAACTCCGAAGCTACTAGACCGATTTGAACCTATTTCACCAATAGAAAGCTAAATTATCAGGAAGTAACATAAGCTATAATTTTATTAAAAAAAAAATTTGATCAAAACTTACGCGGGTAAAACCACGGTGCGCAGCTATTTTTTGTATAAAATCAGTTCTTATTAGCATATTGTTCGTCGGAGACCGAATGAATCAACATTGTTAATCTGTGTCGGGCCGACATTGACCGATATACCTGCACCGTTGACCATTGGCTGACCGAGTTCGTGAGTTGACCCGTGCCGCAGAAAAATAAAACGTTTTTAAGATAAGAATTTCGTTTCAGTGGCGTGATTGGCCATGAATTCGTGATTCAAGAGTAACTATTCCGATTCGTTTTGTAAATAAAATACAGAAAAGATTAAGTAAGAAATTAAATAACGATATAGATTGATTATATGACATCACCCATTAAGCCACAATACTAGTCAAAAATGTAGGTAAATGTTATCTTATCAGGATACTAATTGAACAAAAAAAGAAAGAAACACAAATAACATACTTAGAAAAAAAGCCAATTGTGGAAAAAAGAAGCAAAAGAAAATATAATGCAATGTAAGAAATTAAATACTGAAATACAATATGACATCACCCATAAAACCAAAATACATAATCATTTTAATAGTAAAAGTAAAGGCAAATATTAATATACAAAACGTGCTTCTCAGCAGGATATGAAATAAACAGAAACAAAGACGCACGATAAACATACGTAGAAAACAAATATAAAAAGCAATTGTGGAAAGATACAAGACTAAAAAAATCATTTGCAATGTAGGTAGGTAATGCAAATATACAATAACATGTACTCTGTGCATGTTATTTTACAAACTTAGTGATGTCATATATATATCCAATCCTCTCCATACTAGAAATAGCCATATAAAAGTAACAAAAAAATATGGAATGCTGACGCCACTGTGGTCCTTCGACGTAAAAAGTTATGAACATGAAGGCCCACGTATGCGGGTAATAGAAATACTTTTTTAAGGCAATAACACTACCCTACGGCGACTGCCTCGATGGTCTAGTGCTACTGCGGAAGATTTATTATTACTATCCATTTGTGTCCCACTGCTGGGCGAAGGCCTCCCTTCCCTCTTTCCTCTCTCCACTTATCCCTATCCAGTACTGTTATTCTCCAATCCTTTTGAAAAGAGGATTAATTATACAGGGTGTTAAAGACCTCATCACGAAGCCGTCAACCAAGCATTCTGTACATCAAACTAAGTAACTTTACCCAAAAATTATTGCTGGGAAACGACTTTTTTTTTGGGGTGAAAAATCATGTTTTGTGGTAGAACTCAATGTAACGCACTCAAAACATTGTGCTGATGGATGGATTAAATAGTACGGGAGTCGTGGAGGTGTTAAAGTAAAAATCTTACATTAAAAACTTGTATTTAAAAAAAAACTTCTCAAAAAGTCGGAACTTTGACCCCCATTATCCCTGTAACTAGAAGGCTCCCAGGTATGGTGTAGAACAAAAAAATGATCGCAATAACGGGGAGAACAAGTGCCTTTCGGCTTTGTTAAGAGGTGTTTTACACCCTTTATAATATTTAGAGATTTTCCATTAGGTATTTCTCAGTAGCAGCCCAGTGTCTAGTTTTATGCCCGGTTGATGAATTGATGATTGTAAAATATAATTGGCGAAATGTTCGCTAAAACTTCGGGGACTGCATTCGTGATGTCATGTCTTTAGGTTCACGTCAATTTTGTTCTGTCAAAGTGAGTGCATTGTGTAAGTACACCTTTGCCTAACCCTTTGATATCAGGCGTGATGTTATGTTAACACTACGGCCAAGGCTGTTATTACCGGTAGACTCGAGTTAGGTGTCAACACGGCAACATTGACCGACATAGAACATCGCACGTTACTAGTTTCATCATCCGAAGCCTCGCCTTAATGATTTGGCGAGAGAGGGGTGCCCCAAAAGTTGATTACGTCATAAGAGAAAACATGGCAAGGTAGGTGACAGTATTTTCGAAATTTTGCAAATTGCAAGCAGGGCTTTAAAAATATTAAGATTTTTAGCAACCGAAGGTGTAAGTGTAAAATTAAGCAAAACGTTTTTGGACTTATTTTTGGACAGTAATAAACATACATCTTTAGTGGCGAAAGAAGACATCGAGATAAGGAATGTAGACCTAGGTATGAAATTAGAGAGATCCTGTAACTAAACAAATCTTGCAACACGATTAAGAAAAGAATCCTAAGAATTCAACAAGCATGGCGAAAGGAAATGAATGAGCTGATAAGCGTTTATCCAAACAGAACTATAATTCTAAATCCTTGGCCAGAATACTTTAAACATTAGGATTTAGCTCATGGTCTTCCACTTTCTACAACAAACCGACAAATTAGAATTACCCATCAATGGCTTGAAAAACATTATATTTAAAGAGTTTTTTGTGTGCCCCTCAAGACACGAGAGCTTAGTGTGCCGCTAAGAGACCAAATTGAATCAAAGCATGAGCATGATTGTGCGAGTATCGTGTCACTTTATTGACATAATAGTGCCTGTTCTGATGCTGCACAGCATAATCAAACTGTCAATTTTCCACTACAGGGACACATGACGCCTTTCCTAAATCCATCATGCGGACCCACTGTGGGTAAAGATGCCAGACTTTTGCAAAAAATCTAGTCTACTCTAATCTCAAAATTGCCCAAACTTTTGCGCAGACGAGGGTTAAAAATACAGACAAATCGAGTTACCATCCGTAATTGTTCAATTGTAACACTCAGTAAGGGTTGTTTCCGATCTCCGATCAGTCTAGAAAAGGTCGAGGATCGGGCCCCACGTGCCCGTTATCACCCGCATTCATGACTTGGACGCGAGAACACGAGGTCATCATATGGATGCTATGTAGATAACGGCTCCAATCTGCTAACAGTGTTCTTTGTTTAGATATACACTGTAGCCAGGTTACTAGAGGCTTGGGTAGACGAGGGACTTGTCGGTCTTGAAGATTGCGGAATGCATTTTGTAGATAAGTGTTACTAAAGTAACATTACATCACGCTTGGTTAGCAGTCTTGTCCCTGCAGACGGCTATGTTTCGGGGATTTTTGTTAACTGCGGACGGAAATTTGCCGTCTACGCAGACCTTGATTTAGACAATTCCAGCACGAAATTAACTCTCGAATTGGGAAAAATCGCTAATTACTTGGAACTCAAATAAAACTGTGCTATCTTATCACTATACCTAGGTACATGTATTGTACTAACACTATTTACAGTAATAATACTGTTTTGCATGATAAGGTTCAGCAAAATTCTCGCTACCAAGCTTCGAGTGTTTAGTACAATATTGCGCACACCTTGTATGCGTGTACCAATTGCCAAAATATTTTTAGTAATACCAAATTTTCTTTAACTAACCGGACATGACTGCCCCAGACAAAAATAATTTCGATCTAGGCACAAATGTTCCAAAATGTCATGGTCCGGAATTCCGGATCAGCATGATATTGTAAATTGACACTATCATTCAAGTTTTAGAATTCGGTCTTATGATACGGTGGTGGGCGCAGTACTGGCTTTCACTTTCCATTTGCGGTGACATGACAACGTCATCGGATCGGTACTTACGTCTTATAAAACAATCATCGATTCAGTAGGAAGTCATTATAAGAAGGAATCATGAATATGCATGAACCATGCTACGAGACCGTTGGTCTTTTCCCATGGGGTTAAAATAATTGGTGATGTGTAATTAGCGGATACCTTACATGCAGATGGCTAATTGGCTATGGCTAGCATTCTGCCAGTAAATATTGAAAGAAAGAAAGAAAGCAAAAATTTGTCGCAGAGACATAACAAAACATTAAAGAAATACACACACAAATCAAATATAATAACTAAGAGACGAAACAAAATAGTAGGCAGTTGCAAGTCGTGACTGCAATAAGAAGGCTTCTACTCGTACTCAGAATGATGCAGATCATATTGATATGGAAAATAATGAACTTTTACATCTCTAAACCATTGTCAATTATCTTTAAACAATAACAAATAAATAAACTGTTTAAAAACACAAAACAAAGAAGGTCCGTGCCACAGCCAGTCTCCTTATCAATGTTTTTTTTTCAACAATACCTTACACATAAATAATGATAACGTAACGATGCCTTATCATATTGTTTATTAAACACAACTGTATAAGTAGTTGAATGTTTCAGATCATAAAACCTCGAAAACAAAGAATAATTACCGATATGTCGCATGTTGCGCAACTGTGTAGCGTTTGAACTTTGAAAAATACTGTTTTATTTTACATATTTTGAACTAAAGTATGATAAGAGTAAAAGTAGTATTAGGTACTCCTATTTTTTTTTAGGAATAGATTAGAATTTTATTTTGCTATTGATACTGATAAACCTTAATGATGATGATCCGTAACAGCGACTAAGCACAAAATCTTGAAGAAGGTTCTTTAAAATAATCATTATCTACTTCAAACGAAAGATGGCCCAGAACACCAAGAACCTATACGGAAAATTGTGGAGAATAAGAGCTAATGGCAAAGGATAAAGATGCTTTCCAAAGATTTCCACCAAAAGCGAAAGATGAAGGCAAGTTTCTAAAACAAAAACCTTGAATTTACAGTCAAACATAAATAAATCTTAAGATTTTTTGATTTCACAAAGCTAATATAATAAATGAGAAATAAAACTAACATGGCCAGTTACTTTGCCATGGCAACTGATGTGTAAACATAATCAAGGTTGGCAAAGGGATAAAGGAGTCACACTAGGTTTTACCGACGTAATTTCGTTGGTTCCTTCGTCCAATTACCTAATATTGATTTTGTTAGACCGGCTGAATAACGCCACTGCCGTAACTAGCAGTTCCAACCAATTCCTTCGTTTATGGAAGATTCTCTCAGGGGGGAATAGTGGAATAACTCAAAATGAAAAGGGGACTTTCTTTCTTTTTCCCCGAGGGGGTTTCTCTTAGGGGGGATTTGTAGAATAAGTCTATTATAAAGAGGTATACAGGTTGCAAGTAGTTTGGATGTAATCTTCGGAACTACTGATCGGATTCCGAATATTCTTTTACTAATGGGAATTTAAAACGTTCCGGTGGCTTAATTTCCGCGAGGCGAGGGCAAAAGCTAGTCGGTTATAAAGAATGTCAAATTAAATGCATTTTTGGCAAAAAAAAAGAGAATAAATTGTAGCCAGCCTTCAGCCTTAAGGAGCAATGCCATTTAAAAATAACTTGAGAATGTTTGCATTAATTTCTGAAATTGCAACTTAATGAGCAAAAGAAGGTTAGGAGCCGATGAACTACTGACCGATCAAAAATCAATCGTAAGATTAAATGCGCAAAACGCAACCTACATAAATACGAGTAACTATAAATGAACACACAGACAATGGATTGAACTTTTTTCGTGTCAATGGCACAACGAACACTTAAAAGACAAAACTATAGTTTTATCGAACTCTGTGGAAGACCTTAGCCACCGGTCATTAAAATAGTAGTACAGCTGTTCCAACCACCAATTCTTGAGTCGGTCAGTTACTGGTAGTAAGACAAGGGAAAACACCAAGGAAACAATAACATGTGCGAGTTGAGGTGACACGAGTTTTAAGCATACGATTTTAATCAGCCCAGTCTTAAAGTTATCCAATGTTGTTTAATAAATTCACAGCACCGTGTCAATCATTAATGTCGCATGGTGCACCGGGAAAACCATGCTCACGATTATAGCATACGTGGCACGACTCTGACAGGTGTCCATTTGTGACAACAATACAATGATCTACTTGCGTCTGTAGTCTGTACACAGCAAATTGATACCTTCCATAAATAGAGCGGGCGTGAATAAATTGCAGAGTACAATACCTTCTGAACACGAGGAAGATTGCCATACTGCGATTTGAAATATGAGGCTCGTCTATATTGCTAAATGGCTTCCGTGTTAGGTTAGGGATTAAAAAGGCCATCAGAGATGATATCTTTCTAGGACATAAGCTTATTGATCCTTGGATACGGGTTAAGATTTGAAGGCTCCGAATACAATGGGCTTTTGGAGAAAACGATTGTGGACTCTTTACGGAGTTTTGTTTGAGCGACTGCACAAGGAAACGATACTTTAACATCCATCCGGATCAAGTTATCAATCATTTGAGATCAGTTAACAAAGTTAATTGCACATGTAAAAACGTCGTTGTTTGAAAGCAGGATATCTAGCGGTAATTGCTTAGCTAACAATGCAAGAGAATGGATGAGAAAGGCTAGTCTCAGAAAAAAATATGCAAGATAATTGTATTTTTTGTGAAAGTAAAAACTTGTAGACTGAAACAAAGAGTTTGCTGGTATACACAAATAGCTATTTCGGTGGTCATGGACATGGTCTGTAGAACATATATAATAGACAAGGAAGGCAACAAACTATACAAAAATTATTGGTTAGATCCTCAAACATGTCACATCGTTGAAAACGAACGTTTTCGGTTGCATTTTATGTAAGTTTCACTTTGATTTTGTTAATTGAACAAGATATGGCCACTTGAACGTGTTGATTTGTTGTATTTATTTTAAAGACTTCTATTTACTATCTTCAAAAGTTCGATAATCAGGTATGATCAATTTTGAAAATAGACCGTTCTAAAAAAAAAGAATTGCACTGTCATTATCTCGAAATTCGATATCAACTGTGTTAAAGAAACTACTGGCAAATTAAGGAGAGGCAATCAGATTACTTACCGACGGCATCGCAATTGGAACGGTACGACAAGAAAATTGAATAATCGATATTGATTGGACGGCCTTAACTGCATCGATTGGGTGCGAAACGACGAAATTAGAACATTGATGGCTTAACAGACTTAGTGGCGAGTCGAGTGATTCAAGTTGATGACTAACTTTAGCTTAGGCATTCTATACTCATCAGCTTAGTTTAAATCTTTTTAATAGTCGACTGTTTCGGATGTCTACACTAATATTTCCAACAGTGTAAAATATACACCGAGAATTTGTAACAAGTTAATTTTATTAGTGTTATTAATTCTGCAAGGGACTACCGTTAGCCCCTTATCAATGTGGTCAAAGGATATTGCCTTTAGGTACTCCCAATTTGATTATGTTTAATTTAAATAGTAGCCAGATGGTATACAGCATAGGGACAGTATACTATCTGTTGCCCGCGACTTCGTTCGCGTGTGAGTTTTGATGAGCGTGTGCTGCTCTTCTAAAATGCGACTACTTCACTGAAGATTTTAAAAGTAGGGAAACTATGCAAAGCTGAAAGCCATATAACGCAGTGCAGATTTTTCATACAAAACACACAGCGGATATGACATAACGCAGTGCATATAATCAATTTAAAAAATAATACCACTTCGCGGAAAACATTAATTGAAACAACGTACTTGGCTCTATAACTGGCTGAGTGGCCGGACATGGACATTATCTAAGTAATTGCACAATACATGGAATTTGCTAGGTGTAATTAAAGGTACACTGATTAAGATCCATATCACCCACACAAGTACGTCAACAGATTTGCATCTCCTGTATGCTGTTCTCGTAAAAATTAAACGTGTCATTATTGCCTGCTGTATGAAATGTCGCCAATATGCTCCTGCAATATTTAATTAAATATAGGGCGAGCGTTCTTCGGGTTCAGATATGTAAAAAAATTCAAGAGCCTGGCATGGCTACTATTTTATTCGATTTTTTTGTAGGCTATGTGAAAGAGTTCGCGAGAAATGGAAAGAGTGGAGGGAGACCTTTGACCGTGAGTGGCACAGAGCAGGCTAGGAAAAGAAAATGTGATAGAAAAGGGAGTGTGACAGTTGAAGGGAGAACGGAAGAAGGCGTCTGGCGCAGACCCCAAGTAACATGGAGCAGGGTATGAAGATAATTATGATAAAGAAAGCTTGATTACAAAAGAAAAACATTAGATAGACAAATAGGTTGGTAGTAAGGCAGACTGCTACGGGTGTGTATGTGTCCTTTGCCACTCGAACAAGTTTAAATTATCAGTACGTAGGTTATTAGACATGCCTACAATAGCACCTATGTCTCTAAACGGTAGCCTGGCACATAAAGTCTCGCCTGCTTGTAATTCAACACACCCTAGTGGTGCCTAAGCATGTTGCGTAACAAATGGGCACATTACGAAATCGTTATGTACTCTGCATACAAGGCATTAAGTACTAAATATATATAAGTAGCGGACTCATGTAATGTACATTAATATCTTAAGGAAGCAATTGCGGCTATACTAACATAGAATAAATTATACTTTAGACGTACAATTTCAAAGATAACATTTATCTTGTGGATACTGCTTTCATATATTTTACATTAACCGTTCGTGAATATGTAACGAGGCTTGACGAAATGCCAATTAACATTAAAAAGTATACCGGCTATTTTACAATAGTTAGCAATTTTGTAAGAAGTCAATTTAACAGAGTTAATGGCAGTATGAACTATGATAATGTACGTATTAACTCATCTTCATACAAATATTATTACAATGAGGAGCAACACACACGTAATGGTTTACGAGACGTTATTTCTTTATGAGATCATCGGAAAAAGTTACACCTTTATACCTAGTTTCATGTTTACAGTTTCTAGCATTCAAAGATTGCGTAACTTTAATTATGGATATTATGTTAAAACAGCATCATCATATTTTGCCACATTTAAAATGTTCCTTCGACAATCCTTGGAAATATTTATGAGGAAGTGTCGAGAATTCTTTGCATGTCGTGTTTCTTGCTTCGTTGATTTAAATTCTAAATGATATCTGAGTCTAAGCAAGTAAGATAACTGAAGACGCGGACGGAGAAGTTAGACAAGTAACATCCTGACATAACTGTGATATGATTAATTTCAGGCACTTGCTATTGCTTGCTTGCTATTGTAACACCCCGTTGATAAAAATTGCTTCAGGGGGCATGTTCTTATAATTGTTCTTCTTCGTGTCGCTAGCACGACATTTTTCAAATCTTGTCATACTGAGAAATATTTTACACGTTTAGCAACAAAAATATTTCGCATTTTGTTCTTAAATAACAAGGTAGTTTGTTTATGGGAATTCACAGTTTGTGATAAGGTTATAAGTAGACTAGGTTGTAGTATCGATTTTGTTGATTACTTTGACGTCATCGAGTTTAGTATCATCGTCAGTATCTTTAACCTATTTAAAATTATCCATATATTACGATTTTTAGACTCATTCTTATTAAAAAAACAGCTGTCCAGTACTAAACTTCAATCTCGACCCAAAAGTAGTTTTTTTTTCGCGATATTCGTCCCATGGAGAAAATTGTTCAGTTTGATGGTCTGAATTATACCCTGAAATTGTATAATCACACCTTTCTAGTAGACGCTGTATAAATCCACAAACAAAAAGTAGCGTAAAATTTAACAATACCAGAGCGGAGTGGTTTAAGTGCAATGACGCGAGTATTGCATAGCCACGGATATGAAACTTTGATTTCTGCAGGAAAACAAACATTGCCCAAGAAACGGACGTCATACTGACATGTGAACCTGAAGGATTTCCCTTTTGATATGTTACTACCATACATATCAGGATAGGGATCTAAGAGCATTTAGGAATGGTAGAACCGCCTTATAAGATAACAATGAAGTAGAAGCCAATGAAATTGAAACAAAGAACTGCAGATGTTAATACTAATATTTAAGTTTCAAATAATTACCGTTTCCAGTGTAGCGAAAGTGCTACATCAATTGGATTCAAAGAAAACACAAAAGCAATGAAGCGAGCAGTGTATCTTAATTATGTAAATGAACACTTGATTCAACAACCCGAGACCGACTTCGTTTGCGAAATCATTAACATTCCTTGACTGGTTAATGACATAACAGTTTCAAACATTATAGAAAATGCATTGGTAACGCTAATGCTAACGTTCTTCTTAATGAAGTTGTGTTTCCACAATTCCATGGGCATATCTGGGTGGGAAAGCCTATTTTAAACAGGATCGACTTTCTACAAACGATAACCTCGACCGTAGTGAACTGAATCGTTCAGCCTACAATTAGCATCTATTCATATCCTTCTTGGTGCATTATGACGTCAGAAGCTACAAATGCAGTGTGGGGTCATCGTGTAAAAAATGAAGATTAGCATCGAGTATGTTAATGTGTCCCTCCTTTCTTTAGCGCTGCGGTTACTCACTATTGTTTGCAGCCTTCCCTTTTACTGTTTGAGAGCTGCAACTGAGCCAGCTACTTGGTTTTCAGAGCGAGATCGAAAGGATTTTATTACGTTTAATGCTCACAACGGAACGTTTTTTGGTGAACGATAACCAAGTACAGTTTTAACCTCAATATTTGTGTAAAGAAAAACTAGGTCGTAGTGCAATCACAAAGCGTCGAATCATCACAACAATTTCAATTGCTGAAGCAACCATTTACCATAACATTTGCAACTAATAGTTTAGAACACAACTTGGAATATATTGACCAAGTTACCGAAGGTTGAAGCCGCAACGCATCAACTGCTATCTGGGTCGGAACGGATGTAAAGACATAAGGTACCGAGTGAAACCATAGAACTACTGCCTACAGACCCGTCAGGTCTACGGAAACTTGCATTGACTTAATATTATTTTCATAAAAGAGAAAGGTCGGTAAATCAAAGCAAATATTGGTCAATATGACTGTAATATAAGTCTGTGTGACATATACTTGCACATGCTATTTGAAAGACGTGTTAAACAGGTATATCTGGAACGTTGCTCCAATCGCGTTGGCCCAGAGTCTAGAATGTAGCGGCATTTTGTATGTACTATCATAATTGCCTGGAAATTATGAGAACGACAGGGCGCAAAAACTATGTTTAGGTCGAGCTATGTTTTACGTTCGTGTATTTGAGTTTTCCAAGAGCTGTTTTTTTTACAAACACTAAAATATTGAATTTTAATTCTTTTTGGGTATTGAAGCGGTAACAGAGAACCTTCACAGGGATCATAGCAATTACCTAAGCGAGTGAAGAATTTTGTAAAATTGCGACAAGACAGAGATAAATCGATAGTTACAAATATTATGAGGCACGTGTTTTAGTCAAATGTTGCAACTGGCAATACAATATGAAACCTTACAATAATCATGTAAACCATTACGTTGAGGTACACAAATTGTGTGGCATTGCAGTTTCAATCACAGTCTAAAACGTCGGACACGACACCTGAGCTAATTAGGTCATTTACTCGCTGCATGTTTCTGCAGTCAGTCGGAATTCTCGGCCAGTATGACATAATAATGATAAAAATACTATTAAGAATAGTTTATGTCTTCTTCGATGATTCTGGTATTTTATAGTACGCCGATATCAAGAACACCGATAAATTACACATTAGTAGAGCTGATAAGGACCGAGCGAACAAACTAATCATGTAACAAATAGCACGTGGAGTATGCCAGTGTTTGGGATACACTTACGGCCAAGTACCAGACCTTCGTCGTCGGTGTGTCCTGGGCTGCGGCTCTGGAGCGTGCAGCAGCGCTTGCGGGATCAAGCTCTTGGACGGCTTGCGTCTCGTCAGCCTGTACTCCGGTCTGTCAGCCGAACTTTTACACAGTCTCAATGACGACAGCTCACTTTCCGAGCCACACCACAAGGAATCCATCGACAACATTGTTTCACGCTAGTTTTAACACATCACTAAACAACAAATAATGTTCAAAAGTTTTCTCACTAGCAACCTTGGAATCTGCACTGTTGCAACAGCAATTTAAGACGACCGATCCAACCAACTCAACAAGATACTGGAGGGCCTTTAGAGTTTTTTGAGACCTATTCAATTCTTGCAATTTTTAGGAGATTATTTCCAAAAACTTATGTGAAATGTTGCAATTGACGATGTTTTGGTGCGGCAACCTTCTTCTGAGGAATCAGCGCGCGAAATCGCGTTGCAAAACTCGTACATGTGAGGCTCGTTAAATTGGATGGTTGAAAATTGCGAGGCTTTCCGCGAGTCGTGAATTATGAATTATTGTAGCAAGTACGGAAATGGTTTGCGGTCAGTATTGCGCGAAGCGGATCGAAGGACCGCGGGCCGCGAGCGAGTGCGTGAGAGCGCGGGAGCCGTGGCGGCGTGATGCGGCCGACTGACGGAGAGTTGCGAGCAGCGAACCTCCCGCCACAACCACGATGCCGTCGAATGCTCAAAAATTGCAAACAAAAGATGTCTGGACGCCGCCGTTATCGCTGCGATTGTGGCTCCTAGGAGGGCATCATGCTTGATCACGCCGGGCTTGTTGTGACTTAAAGAAATTATGTTTATCTACTTGCCTGTAGCACGCTCTATTGTTATTATTGCGTCAAATGAGGCATGTGCAAATTTTGAAACAAAACAGTCCATGGCCTTTGAGGATGGGTCACGTCTCAAGATATGACCGATAGGTCTTAGTGTAAACACGTTGAAAGGACCACAAATTAGGGTCTTGGAACTTCTAGGCAGTATATTTATGTTGAAATTAATTGTAACCGATGGATAAACATTATGGGGGCTCACTATCAATATTAGGACTGGTGAGATGAAGGCAACAGAATTAGGCTAACAATATTTTTTCTCATAGTAGGCTAGTCTGTTTTCTTAGTATTACGGTAAAGCAAATTTAGAATTTAACGATTCAGGCCCGTATTAATAATTGCAATTCGGTATCTAAAAGTGGCGCTGCGGTTCACCCCATCTTTTCACCAAATTCCTATAAATTTTTCAAAAGTTGGAAGTACCTGATCCATGAATGGTTATAATGTGTTATAAGGTCCAGGCCCTCTTTCAACTGCGGAAATGTCGTCCATTTGTCCGTCACAGTGGCCGCGTCCATGGCGCGTTCATCGCGTGCTTTTGATCATAGCATGGATAGCTCTAGAAGGACCA
This sequence comes from Xestia sexstrigata, assembly GCA_941918905.2. Lineage (NCBI taxonomy): Eukaryota > Metazoa > Arthropoda > Insecta > Lepidoptera > Noctuidae > Xestia > Xestia sexstrigata. The sequence continues at coordinate 5,873,608 of OW799219.2, forward strand.
CTGCGCGATAACTTGCCAAATGGAGCAGAAATAATGTAAGAGCATCCTGCGGGTACGCGTCTATTATCTGTATCATATACTAGATTCATGGTAATAGATTGCAATCAAAGAAATGGTCCGGATTCTTTTATGCCCATTTGTGAACTTTCAAACAGTCTTTGTGACAGACTGTTTTCTTTTTGCTTAAACTTCTAGATGATGTAGGTGAATTTGCGCAACTGGGGTCTGAAATCTACTACACTCTTCCTTGTTGCTCTCGAAGACTTCCTCTGTCTGGACCTGTCATCACAAACCTTTCTGCACTTTTCGTACTATTATTTATGATCCACGTGACGTTTTGCGTGTTCTTTTTTTTCTGCAAGGCAGGTTCTCTCGTGGTTCTTATAAACTCGTTCATCGTTCCGAGTAGATCTTCTGTTACCTCATCTAGATGCACTCGGTCGCATGACTCCCAAACATGTTTTTATAGTTACTCGATAACCCGATTGCCACCTTTTTTTTTTTTTTTTTTTTTATTTTTTCGGATGGGAAATCATCAAATGACTTCTCCCGCTGTGGGCGGAGCAGGAGGGAGTGTCAGACTTTTACTGACTAAAACCCATCCATGTTCCTTCATCGCCCTTTGTGTTCCGGGGCCGCGGTATCTCTTTCGAACAGTCCCGCAACCCCGGCAGGCATCGGTCCTTGCGGACCCCTTCCTTTTTGCTGACTCTCTTTGAGGCGCGCGTGGAACACGAACGCGCCGTCGACATGGCCTGTCGTCATGAGACGGACGGACGGCGAGCTAGCCCATAGCCCACCGTCCACAGGCCCGCGCCTACGGTGGCCGGGGGCCACGTGGTGGCCCCCGACGCCCGGGGCGTCTCCCGCGGCGGCCGGGACGCTGTGAGGTTCTCTCCCTCTCACGTTCCGCCACCTCCTTCTCTAGCATTACTGCTTCGCAGAAGGAGGTGACGGCGTCCCATTCCGTCTCGCTCCGGACCATGGCTTGCACCAGGGCCGGACGCGAGAGGTCGCCGCCGCCAATCGCCGCTTCGAGGACACGGCGGTGCTCTGCCCACGCGGGGCACACCTCCACCGTGTGCTCCACCGTGTCCTCCGGTCGATCCTCGCAGTGGAAACACCCGGGCGTTTCCTCCCGCCCGATTCGGTGCAGGAACCTCCCGAAAACACCGTGTCCGGTGAGGACCTGCGTCAGGCGGAAGGTGAGGACGCCGTGGCGTCTCTCCAGCCACTCCTCAAAGAGGGGACTTATCGCCACTATCGTGGCGTGCCCTGCACGGGGTTGCGACAGTCGCTCTCTCCATGTCGCCATGAGATCCCGCCGGAAGTCTGTCCGCTGAGCGACAATTTGTCGCGGCAGCGGAGTTTCCCCCCGGCGAAGCGCCTCCGCGCGCCATTCATGCAGGACCCGATTGCCACCTTATTTAGCATTCTACTGTGCAATTTTTTTCTCTGTCATATTTTTCTTGTAATGAATCTTCAATCAATCTTAAAATGCTGTTGATTCGACAAAATATGGCTAATTATGCCGCGTGAAGTCTGCATCTATGAATTAATTTATTAATGGTTCGTGTACAGTCTCTATTTTTGTTGCAGAATATGGTAAAAGAAGATTGTCCGTTTCTGGCGATCCGCAGTCCACTAACTAAATAATGAAAGTGTTTGTTAATTAACAGCTAGTAGACACGCAGCAGACCGAAATGAATTATTATACAGATCATCATGTACGAAGAGGAATCAATCTGTACTTTTGCGAACGAGGATGCAATTTGTTAGACTTGTCAACGTGTGAAATGAAATGTTTATTTTTAACCGACTTCCAAAAAGAGGAGGTTATCAATACGTAAGTTTTATTTTTATTTTTTGTATGTGCAGCCTTTTTTTCGCCAATTGTGAACCGATTTCGATGATTCTTTTTTGGTGGAGAACTGATGGTGATCTTCGGAGATAAGCAATGGAACTCTTCAATTATAGACAGCAAATCGGTCGTGATTGCTGCAATCGCTTGAATGTTTGTTGTTTTCACAAAATCATAACTTAACATCACGCCTGTTTGCTCTGAGGGGGTATGCAGATGTGTACAGTACACCCACATTTCGACAGTTCAGTCTGTTAGGTTCCATTTTATTAAGCATAAGCCTATTACCATGACATGTATTGTTAACAATATGAAAAAAATGACTGCCTCGTTGGTCTAGTGGTGGCGACTGGCGACTACTCAGCATGAGGTCCTGGGTTCGATTCCCAGGTCGGGCAAAGTGTTATTGGGTTTTTCCATCAGGAATTTCTCAGTAGCAGCCACGGAGTCTAGATTTGCGCCAGCGCTCGCCCCCTATTACATGGGACTTAAACATAACTGGCGAAATGTGGGTGTAGGTCCTATTGGGTACACCTCAGCCCAACTCTTCGGAATTACAGGCGTGATGTTATGTTATGTTAAAATAAATGTATAGCTAATGTTTGTATAAGATATTACAACTAAAAATGGTAAAAAAAAAACGTTTTCGTAAAAAATAAAACCGACTTCAAAAACACAAAGTGAATAATAACTTGAGCTTCAGAAGTCGGTGGCATAGAAACTGAATCAAACACACACGACTTCTGAAGCTAAAGTTATTTTTCACTTTGTTGTGTTTTTGAAGTTGGTTTTATTTTTTGCAAAAAAGACTACTATTACTACTCTGAGAAGAAAAAGCCGAAACAAACTCAGAGTTCTCTTTTGAAGTCCAGACATAATATTGCTCAATTCACATGAGGACTTTGCAGATTATTGTCTGAGATGGTCTTTTGAAGAAAGAATTACACAGATTTGAGTGGACCTGTCCAGTCAGTGCAAGCATTTGTTAGTTATCGTGTAGCTCGACTTATAACTTAAGGTGCTCACGAAACGACGAACAATACCAAAGAAAGGACATTTGGGTAGGTCGCTTGTACTCAAACTGCCAGACAGTCGTGGGAAAAAAAACAAAAAAGTGATATTTACACAAGGCTTGCGTTTAGTTTTTCAAGATGCTGGCCTTAAATAGTACATTGTAATACAAGGGGCTAAAATGACCCCGAGGTAGTTTTACTACGGAGCTTTAGCGAGGTAGTAAATAGGAACCGAGTTATAATGGGATTTTAGCGCCGTGTGTTACAACTGTACTTTTCACTTTGAGTGTGAGAAAATAGACAATTTAGTACAAAAACATTTATTAAATATAACTTAATAAAATAAAAATCACGTCAGATTTTTTTACTTGAAGCTAAATGTGCTCATCACGCAGCAGCAGGTCGCGGCAGCCGGGGGAGAGCACGTCGAGGTACTCGTGGCTCAACAAGTCACGAGTACGAGATTTACTTTACGCCCTAGGGTCTAAAAGGGCCACTTTAGGCCCGCTTCGTAGGGTTATATTGGCGTACTTTAAGAGCATGAGAAGTAAAAAAATATATATATCATATCGTGCATATTTTATGATAATCATTTATGCATATCTTATGATATTTTTTTTTTTTTTTTTTGCATAATATTTTGTTTGTTATGGTTATCTTTCCTCAATATCACTACTCACTAGCTAGGTACGTGTAGAAACTGTTTATCGAGTTCCACACTTGTGTCGTGCAGATGTTCATGTTGAATTTATGTCGACCCATCCTCAACAATAAAAATAAACAACCAAGCATTTGCGGAACGATCACCTGCTTGTTTTCGGAGAGTCTGCGGTTGGCGAACAATAATATTTGGCCTAAAGATGGTGTCTATGACTCGACACTGTATAAAGGCGATGAAGCCCGTTTAGAACGTCTTGAGATCTCGAGATATTTAAATACAAACAAAAAATTCAATTCAAAGGATCAATTTGTTTCTAAAACGAAAACGATTGTACAATAAGATAGGTACCTACTTTTACCTACTACATTGCATGACCAATTTGTTTCTAAAACGAAAACGGTTACACACAATAACATACCTAGGTACTTTTCCTACATTGTATAAAAGATGAGGGTAGATAGAATTGGTCCACAGCCAAGAACCAGGGTTTTCCCCCATCCATATTCATTATTTACTCAAATTGCTGCATGGGAGGACAGAAATGGAATAACTACTTGTATCTTAAGCGAATCTAGGAAATTCTACTGTAAAATAATTATTTATCTGTGGTAATTGGATTATTAGGTAAATAGATTTACTGTTATCTTGTAAGATAATATTTTGTTGGACAATGTAAACATAATATCATGATTTTCATACGTGACAGTTTCAAAGTAAACTATGGGATGACTATGCACCCGAAAAGACTACCTCGTTAGTAGACGAGAGCTAGACTGCTGAGCGTGAGATGGGTTCGATTCCCGGGCCGGGCAAAGTGTTTTTGGGTTTTTTCATCAGGAATTTCTTAGTAGCCCTGGAGTCTGACTTTGTGTCCAGTTGATGGCAATAGGCTCTCCATCTATTATAGAGAGAGAATTTAACTGGCGAAATGTGGGCGTACTATTTCGTTCACCTCTCCTTAACCTTCAGGAATTAGACGTGTGATGACATTCAGTCATACATACATAAGTATGTCATCATCTGCCTAGCCTATTCCCAAGTTTTATTGGGGTCGGCTTCCAGTCTAACCGGATGCAGCTGAATACCAGTATTTTACATGGAGTGACTGCCTATCTGACCTCCACAACCCAGTTACTACTGGGTAATACGATACCCCTTGGTAAGACTGGTTGTCAGACTTTTTGGGCCACTGACTACCTGTAACGACTGTCAAAGATCACAAATGACAGCCGGGACCAACTGCTTAACGTGCTTTCCGAGGCACAGAGGAAACTCGGTATGTAATGGGTGGTCACCCATTCACAGACCAACCTAGGCAAGCACGGCTTAACCTAAAGATCAACCCGAGCGGCTGTTATTATTTAGCCACGAGCTCCTCACATACATAAGTATGTATGAAATGAAAAGCTGAATGTTGAACAGACAAATATGGGAGATTTGCGATAACAACAGATGTGGATAAAAATTTGGTGCAAGCACGAATACATTCCGTGTTATCATCGATCGATTCGATAAGGAGCTTTCGGTCCGAAAACAGGTTGCAAATCAAGGCTAAACGTGACGAAATCGCGAGCAAAAGTGGAATTATTATTCAGGAGCAGTGACAGGGTGCGGTGTAACAAAAAAAATAGGGTCACCTGTTGATTAGAAGTGGTGAATACTATCAAACTTGTTGAAATCGCATGTCAACCGCCCACAATCACGGATGACATTTGAAGTGCTTTTTGTTTTGTAGTAGTAAAGAAATCTTATGTTGCATGGCATCCTTTTTATTTAAAAAAATCGGAATGTCTAGTTCTGTACAAATTACACTTCCGCAGCATTTCTCACAAACGGTCACTTTCTCGGAACAAGAACAATAACGCGCGCAGTTTTGGCTTAAATTACAAGCTACACGCAAACAGAATTGAACCAGGCATATCATAGCCAATGCCCACGACATTGTCGGAGTTGCATGGAGTATTAACACTATTATCATTCTGTGCCTTTATCGCAAATTATTTGGGTTCGACGCAACGTGTCGTCTTCTTCTATTCTTCTCTATTACTCGTCATCTCAGTAATCACTCTTTTACTGGCCATTTCTTCTTTCACACTATCTATCCATCGTTTCTTTGTGTCTTCACTTATAGACCATTCACATTCTTACTCAAAACTTTCTCCATTTAGAGTAGCAACACTAGGTAACTAGAAGCATAAACACGATAAATCCACATACTCCTGCCATGCCGTGCACCGTATGAATCCAATTCGAGTGTAGGTCAGGAGTCATTGTCCTAAAAGTGGTACATTCCTGTCGGGTCAGCCGTCAGTGAGTCAGGCTCCAAAACTTAAAACACTAGTAGCCGGTGTAGCCGCAAGTCGGTTAGTTTGCCGAAACCGTGTCATAGTACTCGCGTGGGCTTTACTGGGGACATTGGACTCCAATGATACGAATCTCGGATCTAAGCACGAAAGGAATTTATGACACGTGTCGGCATTATGAATGAAAAGGTTAAAACAAAATGTGATGTCGTTTAAATCGTGCAACCTGCATGCGTTGTGTGCTGGTTTTGGAACTTTCAAATAATAAAATTGCAAAATCTTGTTTACTTTGCCGGTCGGCTGTGCCCCTTCGAACACGTCTTGATGATGGTCATGTTTTATATAAGGAAGGGGCGCAAAATGGTTTATTAATTATCAACATTTTTTTTAACAATATGACTCTGCTACCCGAAACCCCAACAACAGTAGCGAGACACGCGAATACTTACTTATCAAGTGTTACTGTGTTACACGAACACAATGGACATCGCGTCGATAATGATTGGGTGTCCTATCCGGGTATTGAAGAATCGCGCTTAGTAACCAATGTTGTCATGTTTTGCACATTGGCTAGATAAAAGTGCTGGATTTTTCGGAAATTAAGATAAGTCAGAGAACTTAGGAAGTTCCAAACTCCGCGATGTGTGCGATAGATGGCGCTATCGGGTATATTGTGCCCTGAGTACCTACGATCTAAGATTCTATTTCTAAGCAGCTAACGAAATGTAGAACAAAACTGAAATATCGTTTTTGTGTATAATTATTACCTACGGAAGTATTGCCAACGCGTGCGACGAGAATAATAAAACTCTTTGTTTACACCATAAAAATTACAAGTAGGTACCTTGGGACCCAAAACTGAGGATACTTTTGAATACATCACTTTAAACCCCGATCTAAAGAGCATTCTAAAACACCCGTAGGGGGAAACCGACCAAGAAAATCGAAAATTGGTGTAATTTATGAACGTCACCTAAAATAACTACCTACAGGTGTTTTTCCCACGCTACTTTTAGTTTTTGTTTTTGTTGATGCGGTTTGTAATTCCATAACAGTGCCCTCGATAACAATTCAGAAAGTTGAAATGTATCGAATATTTTCGGCTGCTTGATCAGCTGTTCATACAGCTTACGTAGATCGTAGCCTAATAACAGATGACAGAAAAACCGAAAACTTCCGCTGAATTGCAATTTGCAAAACAATAACAATTTACGATAATGTTGACATAAAATAAATAAACAATTCGTATTTATGTACCTACATGCTCTAGAACTAAGTGTGTGAAATATTGATCTCAGTGTTTGTAAAAAAAGTAATATTAGAACCTAAATCAAGTTCTAAGATGAATGATAATGGAACAGAACACCCTCGTCCGACGTCGAGTATAATTCAGGAATCCATCATCAACTATGTATGTATGGACTACATTGGTAAAGCATGTAACAAGGAAGAATCTTACGTACGAGCTTACAGACCTGTCATCTTCTTCGGCGGCTTCTACTGCGGCGAAGCTCGTAGTTGGACCGGTTGGACGAATCTTCGACGGTTTACCTACTAAGAGTTTAGTGCTATCCATCTTCAAAACACACTGTTTGCAGTATTTTCCACAAAAGTGTCATAATATTACTCATTTCGTAGAGTCACTTTCGATAGTGATATCGCCATTATGTTTACAACGTGTCATTATAAAAACAAACAGTTGAAATACGTTTTTAAATTAAATTATAACGTAATTTGAGGTTATAATACGCCCGTGAAAAAATATTCTAGGTTGACGTTTGTTTTGACAGCTGACCCCATCTGTCAAACCAAACAAATATTCACTGCCTCAGACACAAGTCTTTTGATCAGCAATTTTTGTCGTGCATTTTCAACGTTCATTCAATTTTATTAATGTTTTATAAAAAACAAATAAAATACGAGTTGTTTCCTCTAATTTAGTGCTGTACGCAAGGCTGTACGGATCCCTCCGATTTTCTTTTCACTTTAATACTTGTAGCGCCATCTAGAGATTCACGTCAGTACTAGACAGGAGAAGTAAACAAAGTGAACTTTTTTAGTCTAGCTAGCTGAGCAGTACAAACCTGGTAAAATGTGGGTTTATTATAGGTGGGTACATTTCAGCCTAATCCTTCGGGGATTACCTACATAAGCAAGTAGAACATTGTGATAGTGAATAACTTATGAATATGGCTAATAAAATATATAGAGATATAAATAAGTAATAGCAATGCCCATACCGAAATGTATTAAGTTTATCAGCTAGGTTGGTGAGCACAGTCTTCCGCAGAGGGCCGGGGGACCCGCCCGGCGAACTCTCCTTAGACTCGGCCGCTAGAGCACGCGCCACCATCAAATCTTGCTCGTTCATTCTGAAAATAAATCGTCATTTTAATGTTTTCCTTACTTCGATAAAATTATTGTCTGTATCATTGTCCTAATGTTTGCTTATGTACTTATACTTAAAAAACTCATTTAAGTACTTTAATTTAAGTAAGTTGGAATAAATAGATACGTATGGGTGTTATGTGTATTATAATTTGAGACAGTAAATAAAAGAAGAACTTTTCAACAAAATTAACATTAGGTACCTAGAACACGGAAATAATTCCACTAATTTGCGTCATTTCCTACGAGCCCACAATACCAGATAATAATATTTATTCATGTAAATAAAATACATGTGATAGGTAATTATCATAAATTCTAACATTGAATCGCACGTGTTTTATTTGAATGAATCGTAAATAACTACCTACTTACTTAGCACATCATAAAATTGCAATGATGTCACACTAGTTAATTTAATTGCAAATTTAGTCGCGTACTAGTGAGAGGAAAAGAATCTGGGTCGTTTTCCTGACCGTGTCCAGGGCCATCTTTCCCACTGGGTACTCTGGGCACGGGCCCAGGGCCCCACGATCCAATCGGGCCCCAAGTTCCAGTAACTGTCAAAATAAATTTTATTTATCTCAGGCTGCAGGAGGACTGCAGGATACTAACATTTTCTGTCACAAGAAACACTAACCTATCCGAGGTGAGGTGCAAAAAATTCGAGCTCACTACGTTTGCTCTTGCATTACAATTTACATCCTACAGGGCCCCCAATTGGTTAAAGACTGCCCTGACCGTTCCTGTGTGACTAATAAATAATCAGATGGCCAAATGTGGACAGACGTTGAAACCAGTGATCTTTTACCAATAATCAGTATATTGTGGAATATACTCATTATTGGTAAAAGATTGCATTGAAATTCATAATTCTTTCATGCCACACAGATCTAAGTGTTCTTCAGGGCTTTCTTCCTTGAGGCGCCACAACATGTGCCTATTAGGCTTGTGTCCTGAAAAAATTTAATTATTCCGTCAGGTTATCAAGAAATATTTGACAAGTATTTTTTTCTTTTGTTACGTAAACCAACATTGACGAAGATACGACGTTTTTAAAATTCTCAATTCGTCACGTTACGTGCTATAATTTTTAGTGCGTTGTGACGTCACGAGCCCCACTCCCGAATTTTGATGCGTTTTATCTTTGTCAATATTACTCAATATTCATTGATTTACTTACAAAAACAAAAAATACGTGTCCATTATTTTCCAATACTATAACTGACGGACTAAATAGATTTGCAATTTATTGATGGTGGAAACTAGCCTATTGGTGCGGTCTACAAAGTGATGGTAGCCACACTGACCTAAGTAATGAGGTGCACTTAGATCACTGTGGTCCAGTTAAATGCCATGGTAAAATAAAGTGCGAGTGTGTAATAATAAGTATTTTCCGCCTTTCCAACCTACCGCTTGTGATAGCATTACTTAGACCAACAACAACAACAGCCCATAACGTCCACTGCTGGACATAAGCCTGTCCCATGATGGGAGGAATTTGCCGTAATCTCCAAGCTTGGCAGGCGGAATGGAGACGCGGCGGATTGATTACTTAGACCAATACAATACAATACTTGAATAAGTAACATAAGTACTTACCAGCTTGTAAGTACCAGACTCCAGACTAAGGCGAAGGAACTAAGCACACTCACCATCCGTTTCTTACACGGTTCGGTTTAGCTAAATATTCTTGAACTACACCGGGAAAGTTTAGGTATTTTATTCAACTCAACTATGTATGTCTCTATATATTTTTCACAGCAGTTTAATTAGTGCAGTTTAACAACAAAACGTTCTCGAACTTCCATTACGCCGCGGCCGTTTCAAACCAGCCCGCGTTGACCTACGCAGACGAACAGATTTCCTCAGCGTTATCTATGACATCAGCTTTCTCTGTTTGTCGCTACGTCATTCTCTTGAACAATGCTATTGAGTTGTGAGTACATAGTTACTCTCGTAAACTATATAAATAGACTTTCGCAGTATAGTTAGGAGGACGGGAATATTCCTGTTATGGAAACTGTCGAGTTGACGCAACTGTCCAATCAGCGAAAGTGACGAATCAACGAAAGTGTCGAATTAAATAAAATGACGAGTGAGGGAAACTGTCCAGTGTTACGCGGACTCTATATTTTGTCGTTAATATGTCATGTATATTATAACAAGCTGTCCCGTAAACGAATTCACCAGGATAATATTAGTTTTCTCTTGTTTCTGTGTTAGTACTTTTGAGTTAAAATATAGATTTACTACATAATTTAATATTGGCTGTGTTTAACAAGGGGTATCGTATTACACAGCAAATGGATTGTGGAGGTCGGATAGGCAGTCGATCCATGTAAAATACTGGTATTCAGCTGCATCTAGTAAGACTGGACTGGAAGTTATTGGAAGCCGATCCCTTGGGAAAAGGCTAGGCAGTGATGATGACTAACCCTTTTAATTTTTACTGACTTCTGACTGACGAAATTTTTTTTTTTTTTCGGATGGGAAATCATCTAATGACTCCTCCCGCTCGACTTTTACTGACTAAATCCCATCCATGTTCCTTCATCGCCCTTTGTGTTCCGGGGCCACGGTATCTCTTTCGAACAGTCCAGCAGCTCCGGCAGGCGTCGGCCCTTTCGGACCCCTTCCTTTTGCTGACTCTCTTTGAGGCCGCGTGGAATACGAACGCGCCGTCGACTCGACCTATCGTCATGAGACGGACGGACGGCGAGTTGGGGGCCTAGTCAGCTATTACAATAGTGTCACAATGATCTATCATTGATTTCATAATTGTTGAACGATGCCATTGTCATTTAGTTAAAAGTTCGTAATCTGCTAACTTCATAATGGTCGATCATTGGTCGGTCAATAGTCTCGTAGTAGAATTGTGTTGTAATGACATTGGTGTATTGCCATTATTATAAAACCTGTTAATAGAAATGATTTTCGAAAAACTAGAATTAAATTTGAACATCGAATCATGACTCGAAGAATGCCACCACCCCATCTCATCCAGTGGGTGTCGTAAGAGGCGAGGCGACTAATGGAATACTAAGCTTAATTATGTAAAAATCAAAAGATATGCACAATAGCATCCCCAAGGAGGGTTGACGTCAGGCAGGCGGCCGGTCATAAAATCTTTGCCAAAACTCAAAGCAGTATGGATATTCAAATAAATGGAAGTAATGTGAGGGCTAGGGCATACCCCACAGGCGACGCGCAGGGGCAGCACCCGGCCACTGCGGAAAGTGGACAAGGGTTGTCGCACCAGACATCCAGGAAGAGGCATGCTGCATGGTGCATGCTGTTTGCCGACGACATTGTTCTTGTTGGTGAAGATGGACCTGAGATCCAGAGCAGATTGGAGAAATGGCAACAGAAACTGGAGAACGTTGGCTTGAAAATCAGCAGAAGTAAAACTGAATACATGTTCTGCGATTTCCGCGGTCTCTCCAGTTCTGGAGCCATAGCGTTAGATGGCGCGCCTCTTCCTGTCTGCTCCGAATTTCGGTATCTCGGTTCACTCGTGCAAAGCGATGGCGACATAGATCGTAGTGTAAAGAACAGAATTAACACGGGATGGATGAAGTGGCGGCAGGTCACGGGAACAATCTGCGACTCCCGCATTCCCCTTAAACTTAAGGGAAAGATTTATAAAACAATGGTTAGACCTGCTGTCTTGTATGGATCAGAATGTTCGGCCACAAAAGGGATGAATGAAAGGCATTTGCATGTCGTGGAGATGAGGATGCTAAGGGGGATGTGTGGTGTTACTCGAATGGATAAAGTAAGAAATGAGTATATAAGAGGAAGTCTGAAAGTGGCGCCGGTGACTGAAAAGTTGTGTGGTAATCGGTTGTCGTGGTATGGGCATGTGATGCGGAAGAATGAGGAAAATGTCGTGAAGAAAGTTTTGAGTATGAATGGGTATATGAGTAGAGGAAGACCGGAGAAGTATGGAGGAAGAAGACAAGCTGCGCCGACCCCAAATGAATTGGGATAAGGGCAAGAGAATGATGATCTAATCATGCCAGTTTTTTTTTTTAATTGTTTACATATTATTTATTAGTGTTTTATGCAATCTGAAGTAATAAGAAGTTCGTAAATAGCAAAAAACATTAAGTTATGTGTAACGCGGATTAATGTGAAACTATACAATTCAATAATATCTGTTTATCTGTCAAAGTCAAATGTGACATTACTGCTTACTGACGTTTTATCTGTTTTAATTTCTAGCGGTAGGTGTTTTGATTTATTTTCATTCATGTGTTTTAAATTATCTGTAGAGAAGCTTATATTATTTGCAATACAAAATGGTGCTTATTGAGCAAATTTCGGCTGGAACTGTCAAAATTTTAGCAGATTACCGCGTGAGTCAGTCATTCATTTGTCATTGTGTACGAGATTACCATTTTAGGCTATTTACATATTTCAATGGAGTGTCAGTGGTTGATCATTGGAGTCATGGTGACGCTATTAGATAGTAGATTACCAAACTTGTCAAAATCAACAATTATGAAATCAATGATAGATCATTGTGAGTATTGTGACACTATTGTAATAGCAGACTAGGCGTGGGTGTACTTTGATTGTCATAACCATCGAACGTCAAATTAAAGTTGTACTGGAATAGAATAGCTAAGTGAGAAACCAGCGGATTAGGCCTTGGGAAATTCATGTCAAGGATATCGCTCGTTTGATGCTCCAGTTTTCTTCCATTGCTTTGAACGTGCAAACCTTCCACATCTCTTATCGGCCATGCAAATCTCACGACAAAGTCTCGAACGAAATCTAGCAATCGCAATATATTGGGATCCTGTTCCCCGGCCAAGGCGAACTTGTCGTGTTCGTGTCTGAATTACGAGCTTGTAACCGTAGGAGTTGGCCATATCATAGCTGTTCTTGTAATTATCGAATAGGTATCTACGTGTCGGTAATCGATAATCGTTTTGGACGTTAGCGATTAGGCGATTGCAAAAGAGGTGTTATTAGTTTAGATGTATCTATGTACACCGACCGGTGTTGCGAAACTTTCGTTCGATGGTTCGATTTTGGATTGTGAAATGTGCTTCAGCCTCATTTTGAATTTTGAATGTCCTTCAATCTGCAATTTTTGGGTTAACGATTATTAACGATGATCTTTTCTAATTGAAGATAGAAACATGATTATTATTAGCAATAAATAAGGATTAGCATCGTCGTTATAATAAAACACAGTTGTAAAACGAAAGAAATGTTGCGAAAAGATTTATTCAATTTATGTTTTTTTCTTTTCTTTTTTCGCGTTTTTTTTTTTAATTTTAACTTTTTTTTTAACAAAACGATGCCTCACACTAGGAATTTCTCCTGTGTCGTGGGTGCGTTTACAAACATAGAAACTCACACAAACAGCCAGACCCGGAACAACAATCTGTAGACCATACAAATGTTTGTTCCGTGCGGGAATCGAACCCGCAACACGCAGCGCAGCAGTCAATCGCTCAGCCACTGCACCAACCGTATTGTATGCTTTTACTTCGTTGCTTGAAATAATAATTATTTGTACTACAATAATCATAAAGCGAATTTTAGGTAACTTTTTTAGTTAGCATCATTCTCCCGAGGCATGTTTTGACAAAAACTCACGGAGACCGGATTTGGGGGCTCTAATTTGTAGATTTTGTTGAATACATATTTTATATCTATAGATAGCTATAGATTACACAATATTTTTTTTCATATCACATACATCTTATACTTTAATAATTATACTAGAATACGTTTTCGTTATAAATGCCTTTTATGTAGTGAAACAAAAATGGACCTAATTCAACTATCGGCCGGAAAGGCTTCGAAACATGCTGCGATATCTCCCAAGTTGTACATCATTTTGACGTACTTAATATTTATACGAAAATATTCTTCAACATTTGCTTTAACTATACTATTTTTAATAGCTACTATTATTTTTTAATTAATTAAATAAAAGTACTCTAAAAATTCTCTTGCGGCTATGGGTGACGGGCGGCAGTGTATCCAAAGAGAATAAATATAAGTGTATCACTGACCACTCTCACGCACGGGTAGACGCTATTGCTAAGCTCCTCCCACTCGCTCAAGGTCATTGGCGTGTAGTGGGCCCTTTTTTTTCGGATTAGAAATCATCACATGACTCTACCGCTCTGGGCGGAGCAGGAGGGAGTGTCAGACTTTTACTGACTAAAACCCATCCATGTTCCTTCATCGCTTTTGTGTTCCGGGGTGGTATCTCTTTCGAACAGTCCCACAACCCGTGTAGTGGGCCCTTAATTACTCATTATACCTACAACACAGACAAACAGTAATTTGACAACATTTGAGACATTGTAATAAATGCTACTCCGAGGTAATGAGCGCTGATTTTATGCCATTAAAACTAATCGATATTCATATTATAAACACCTTTTGGTAAACAAAGCACTGGGTTAATTGATCGCGAGCACGTGTCCATATAAGTCATATTAAATTTTAATCTCATACAAAAAGTTGCGCTCCATTATAAAACCAGTTGTAAGTATTACCTACTCTCATACATTACGTGATTTTGAGCGATTGTGTAGGTCACAGTTATTGACTTGTCAATCGATTACCAACGGCTTCGACATATTATTTGGTTAGCCATTCATTTTGTTTATGAACAAGTCATTATTTATTCTTATTTTATATGGTGTTGGTGCGTTTTCTTAGAAATATCCTTTATTAATTCTGTGCCACACCACACTTAGAGAAATTCGTTCTTAATTCGTAGTCCGTTGTAACCTGGTTGTAACCTCATGTTTTCCCCGACTACGGAGGGATAAAAAGAGGGAAATTGACGAAATTTTACGAAGTCGCACCTGCTACGCGGGTACTACGCAGCGTAGGCCTAAGCAGATGCTGCAGTGCTTGTCAGTGCCTACGCGCATGCTACGCGCTACTCAGCCGCGGCCGCTACGCGCCATCTACGCTGTGAGTAAACCCGCTACAGCCGCTAAGCTACGCGGGTACTACGCAGATTTATGCGACTGCTACGCGCTTTCTGTGTTGTCAAAGGTGTTATAAATAAATTGGACCATTACTTTATTGACGTCGATTTTGGCAAGGACATGCTTGTTAAGTTTTATAATTAAGATCTTAAAATACGATACATACAAAGATATTTAAATGTTTACGAGAGATACATGGGACAGGTCGAAGAAAATCGTACCTAATCTATTTTTTTACCGACTGCGGTTGTGCCTAAAAAGCGAGTAATGTAATTGGTAGAATATAATGTATTTATTGTGATTATTAGATAAATAACGTAGCTACATAAGGCATAGGTAACAAAGAAAATACTTAAGGCAGGTTTAATTACTTTGACGCTTAGCAAGTGAATCATCACTTGTGTACGACAAATATGTCGATATGTACATGGCACATCCATAATATCACAAGTTATGACATCAAAGACAGGTATTGTAAGTACGTACACCCGGCAACACCAGCTATACATATCCAGTATAACCTGACCTCGCTTTGTATGAGATTCCGGTACAATGAGAGACTAGTGTATACTTGTATTGCATAGCTTCATCGGTCGTCGTGTGTACATGTGTTCTAACTGGAAGATCAACATCTTAAATGCTATCATGTCAACACTAAATTAGTTCTTCTCCACAGAGAATATCCAGAACTATAACACAAATAAACTTTTTCCGTATTTTCAACTGACATACGGTTAATGAAAACAACGGTTTCCTAACGCAGCGCAGATAGGCAGTCGCTCCATTTAAAAATTCTGGTATTCAGATGCAACCGGTTAGACTGGGAGCTGACCCCAATATAGTTAGGAAAAAGCTAGGCAGGTGAAGGGTTTAATCTGCCTATAGCTTTCGTATCTGACCTCCACAACCCAGTAACTGCATGGGTAATACGATACCCCTTGTTAAGACACTTTTGGGTTCCTGAGTCTTGACGACCTGTAACAGCTGGGGCTTTCCGAGGCATGGAGGAGTCTCGGTATGTATAGATGGTGACCCATCCACGGACTAACCCTGGTAACCGTAGCTTAACCTGATGGATCGGCCTGTGCGGCTGTAATTATTTTGCCATGATGGTGGATTCCTACACGAAAACAATTAAGTAGATTGTTGATGTATGGAAATAGATAATTCTGTAGTATGTGATCGCAGTGCCAAAATTCTATTAATTCTCAGGAAAAAAAACAGAAACATTTCATGACCGTGTTCTCTGTTTTCTTCTCTCTGAGGTTACCTACTTAAATGACTAGCCTTGAAATAACGAATATAATTAAAACTTCAATGATAATAGAACTAATTATAATAAGTTTTCTTACAGGATAAAATACTTAATAGCCCATTAAATTTTATCTATTCAATCTTATATTATTATGATAATTTTATTGTGTTACATTATCATAATATTTATGCACTTCAAAAAGGACAAAACGTCAATACTCGTAAAACATATCTACCACATTATTTAGCAGTCCATTGCCAGTCTATTAACACAAGCATACAAGCCTTTAAAAATAAACCATTAATATTATCAGTATTATCACTCAATATCTATACGAAATCAATAAATATTCTACCTACACAACATCAAAAAAACTTAGTAAACACAACACTGTACTTACTTGATATTTTCCTGTTTAGATCACTGAATAAATCTACACATATCTAGCACTATATTTCTTTAAAAATCGAGACACCAAAATCAAATACTTATAAATAAAAACAGCAGAGATACCGTGCGTGTGCGCGTTTAAAACATTTGTATGACAATGCGGTGTATATTTTTCGCCGTGGGGTCGTCGGCGCCGGTCGTAGGCTACGATCTCAGAACACCATCTGTCAATGAAGTAAGCCACGGCCGTATTGTGCAGCCTCTCACTTGTTTCCTAGTGCAATGATCAATGAGAACGATATGCATTATCGGTGTAACGATGAATGGATGGAAAACTATCAATCATGCGTTGATACTGGTAATCTGGTGGCATTTATCATTTTTTGTTACAGGTAATTATGATGATTGTGTAGATTAATAAAATATGAAAGATGTTTTGACGTGACTGTACAGTAACATCTGGCTAAATTAGGGTGTCCCATTTATCATTATTTAACGTTGGTTTTGTCTCTTTGATGTTTTGGGTGCGTTGTCCCAGCTAGTCCAGCTAATAGGTAGTATGCCTCCTCAGCGAAAAGTTATCTCTGGTGGGAACTGCTTAAGCCCCCTGACGGCTTAATCGCCAGGTCGGCCATAGCATAGACAATCTCCTCAGATGGGGTTTTATGGACGGCTCAGATCTTAAATGTGTATGCGGCGTATCTCCACAGATAATTGCCATCGAAGAAGAAGATTTGATAATTATATGTGTGGTAGCAGATTTCTTTGATATATAATATTAAAATCTAGGTTTTTGCTCATCTTAATAATATAAGGTATCAGCACTAGTAGGTTCATTATCATTTTTATCGTAATCCATATTCTTAGCCTCCATTACTGTGTTCTGATTCTCGAGAGATCTGTTTGATCTTTCTGTAGTCCTAAATGATTTTTTTTTATAATTTGCGTAAGTATATTAATTTCCTAGCATAATGCCAAGTGTAGTTTTTAGTTTAGTCCTTGGAAAACATTTCCCATGTAACCAAGTCAAGCCAAAACTTTGGAAGTAGGTATTTATTAAAAGAAAGTAAAGTAGTGGTAACATAAAAGCAGAATGTTTTATATGGGAGCTACATCTGCCAACAAACTGCTTAACAGTTTAGCAGAAGTAACATTTTATGTTATACGATGTCACCACGAATAAACGCTTTTTTTCTTTTCTTTTTTTTTTATTTATTTGAATTTCAAGTTTTTGGGGTTTGTGCTGCATATCCTCATGTCTTCTTCCAGACTTCTCTATTAATAGTCGTTGTCTCAGTACCCATTTTAAGCTATATCATCTTTACACAGTTCATATGTCATTTATTTTCTTTATTTACACGCGGAACCACTTTTTTTTAAGTCTTGGCAAAGTATTTAAACCGAGAAGGTTTGAACTCGCTGGTATCATAATTATGTGGCGAAAATTACGCGTTTTGTTTTGTTTATACCTAACACAACAAAAAACTTTAAAAGCGAATTTTAATGATTTGGTGATTTATATTTTCTGGAGTTCAAAGGTTCATTTTTAAATTATTGTTTTGTGTTTCTTTTTTCTACGTCATTGTGTAGTTCTTTACTTTTTTGCTGTTTTTGTGTGTTTTGTAAAATTGGCTATTCATTCTTATTATTTTTTACAACTCTGGGAATCCCCATAAAGTATTTTTTCATATTATTTGTTGTTGCTTAACCGACAATTTCCTACCAACTGTACTTCGACTGAAAAATTGGATACAAGTGACGAATCGACGAAACTGGCAAATTATGAAAACTGTCGAGTTGACGCAACTGTCGAATTCACACAACTGTCCAATTTACGAAAGTGACATCAACGAAACTGTCGAATTAAATAAACTGACGAGTGAGGGAAACTGACCAGTGTTACGCGGACTCCTCAAACCAAATCTGTACTACTTATCTTCCTTTTATTCATTTCTATTCACATGTTTTACATTTTTAAATATTTCTGTACAAAATAATGTGAAAAAATCATTTAAAAATACCTATAAAAGTAGTAGCCCAGTATCGGGAACAGAGTCCAAGCTAGGGTCAGGGCTCCAGAAATTGAACCTCCTAACAATACGAGTCGTGTCCAGGAGTACCTACCGCTTTCTGAATCAAGCCAGCTGCCTAACGAGGGCCTCCCCAGGTATTGATCGAGGCTCTTGGCAATAGGGAATATGCACGTAATTTTTTACAGAACAATCATTAACACACAAACTATACTAATTGTTTGGTTGCATATTAGCAAATTTCAAAGGAACAACGTACAAATCAACAAAGTTTTGAATAACGATGGTCATTTGATCAAAAGTTCAGCTGACCAAAGTCTGGAATATCAATGTTTATATTATTTATTACACTATTGACCAACTGGATAAATAATTACCTACAAATAATATAGGCGTTATACTAATGCGGGTAGAACTTAGATACCTAATATATTTTTTTATTGAATGCATGTTACAAACTGTTTGAAGCGTTTTCGTTTTCACTCGTGTTCGATTAATTAACCTACTAAAAACAATCTCTTTTTTATATTAATGCAAGTCGTTTCTGGAGGTCACAGTTTTAACCTAACATAGCCTACCCATTTTGTTTAAAGAAGAAATTAACCTAACTTTTGATCAGTCGTTCATTTGATGTCACATCATGGATTCAATTTTTTTTCTAAATAAAACATTTGGTAATTTAAATTTTGTTATTTCGTTTATTGATAATGTTAAAGCACCATGAAACATAATTTGAATTCCCGCCCTTTCCAATCCTACCATTTCCTACGCACACAGCGCCACCCTACGTTTTTGACATGCATTAAACAGTTCCCCGCCATATCTCACCACCTTATTTTACTCTATGCTCACCACTCTATATAACGACTCCGCAAAATTATCGTGAAACACTGCAATCAATTGTTATAAAAGACAAATTGTGTGTGCCATCAACCTATACTCATCCAAATCAGCAAGAAACAAGAATTGGGGCGCCCCACAGCAGAAAATCATCAGGTACCCAGGAGCCAGCCGGCCCTCTTCAGCGAGCTCCGGTGAGTCCCTTCTACCTTTCCCGTTAGATACAGCCCAACTAGCAAAATTTTAACTTACAAGTGTCCCAAGACCTATATTTTATTACTCTTTTAGCATACTTACAAACAACTGTAAGTGTCGATTTAGGCGCACTTTATAAGAGAATTCTCGCTTAGAGTCAACTTATAACGCTCTTATTGAAGATTACTTTACTCTTACAATAATCTTGTTAATGCTGTTGTAATACCAAAATAACTTATAATGTTCTCTGGAAGCTCAATAAAGGAGTATTTATCACAACGGCCGAAAGAGTGTGCGCAAGAGCTGCTGGAAAAAATAAAATAAAAAAAAGTTTAATTTTGAACTCATGTATTATTTGTATTACTAGTATTTTTATTTCTTGTAACCATTTAGTTCATTTGCTTGATAGTTATGTGTCTATGAACTTAAATAACTTGCGGTGTACATTTCTTCGAATGTTTTGTGGAGTAAAGTGAAATATTTTCACAGGCCCACTTGGTTATGTATTTAGAAAATTTGTAAAAAATATTAATTAATTGAAAAAATAAAAACTGACGCCATTAGAGATTGATAAGACCAAATACTCTTCTCTAAGATAAGTTTAATACTAAAATGTCTTATTTCACACTACCTAAGTTAATTTTAATCCTTTTGGTCTTATTGAGCACTTACATAAGGTAATTAATTGCAGCCATTTAATAAATTTAGGGTTCCTTTGTAAACCATGGCATTCAAATTCCATTTTGTGGTAGGTATAATGTTAGGTGAGCCAAAACATGCATAAGTAAAGCACTCTTTAAAACGCACTCGATATTTTTATTAACTCTTTTTAGGGTTCCGTACAAAGAATCTACTGGACCAAATCAGGTGAAATTTGGTAAGATGGTTTAATCCTATGACCCAAACACAGATGTGCAAAGTAAATAAATATTTTTTTTAAATAAGGGTCATTTTCGGGAGACAATTTGGAAAAAAAAAAATTGCAAACCTTTCTCTGTCATAATATATTAAATGAAAGGGCTCGTTATGAGGATCTCAAATATAGTTTTGTTAATTCTGATGACATTCCCTGATTTCCGAAACTACTTCGAGCCCAAAATTTTGAAAAAAATACAAAATATAGTTAATTGCTTGTAGATTACAGGCAAACCTATAAGAATTCTATCAAAACATGCCACAATTGAATAAAAACATTGATTGGTATTGTACGGAACCCTGTCCACGCGAGTTCAACTCGCACTTGGCCGATTTTATTTATAGTGGTTATTAACCCCCGGCCGTGACATTTTTTATTAAGGTGTTCACAAGTCTTTTAAAAGTCAAAATATTCTTATAGAGCTCTACCAGCATTCGTCTTCTCTTTAATTTGACTCAGAGAAGACAATTCACACTTACAACTTGTTGGTGGTTATAGTAGTTTTATGCAAAAGTTTATTAAGGTCATAAGTGTTATAAAACACTCAATGCAGACTCTACTAAGAAATACTATACTTTAAAGATGCTTTTTTAAGTGCAAATAATTTTCAAGAGCAACTGCTCTTTAAAAATGCACTTGTAAGACAACTGTGCTAATAAATGTCTTACAACGATTCTTTATACACATCTATAAGAACACGTACTAAGTGTTTTATTCTTTTAGTACAAAACGCCTTAAATCATGCTTTTATAAGATGTACTGTCATAGTCTAGACACATGTAAGTCTGCTGTAACACCTTAGTTCTTAAATCAGCATATACGCAAGACAAAATTGCTAGTTGGGAGTCCACTTGCCCATCAAATAGAACAGTTCTTGAAATTTACTCGAGAAAGTTTTGATTTTTTAATATGCAACCAATTGTTTAGTGCTAGAACTTATTCTTATTATAAAAAAAAACCGGCCAAAAGCGAGTCGGACTCGCGCACCGAGGGATCCGTACAATTTTTTTTAAAGGACAAACTTAACTTTGCTGTTCGATCCCATGAAACGGCTATTGCACCAACCGCAAATAATAAGTTTGTAATAGTAAAATCGCTTTTTTTTTGTTATTTAACTACATATTTACAGTATTCATATTTTTCCCTTTACCTGTACTGTAAGACATTGCTTCTCGCCAAATTTCGTGATTCCAAGTCAACGGGAACTACCATATAGGTGTTCGACCAAAAACCTATAGGGTACTTCCTGGTACTTCCGGTTGACCTAGAATTGACAATTTTGGTTAAAAGCGAGGTCTCAGTAAAGGGAAAATTGTAAAAAATAAAAAAGTTGAAAATTAAGGCTAAAATTATTGCTTGTTTTCCACTCCGATCAACTAAACCGATCAACTGAAACGGATCAACTATTTTTTGTTCCCAACGAATCAACTATTTAGTTGATCCGATACGATAGGGACATTTTTTATTCTCCTTGTATGTTCCTATTAAACAACTTAATCGAGTGTTAGATAAGGGTTCTTACAGACGAGCGGCACGTTTTCAACGGCAGATAAACTGCAGCCGTCGCCACTTGTCGACGGCTGCCGTCGACGCGCTGGGCGGCAGCCCAAGCGTTGAACCCAAGAACCCAACGAAAGCGAAGAACCCAAGGTTATTTTGTAGATTTTCGGTGTACCTATCCTCCGTCTAAATTAGCTTGTTTGGAATACATACACACGTATTTCTGGGTAGTGGGTGCAAATAATATGCTGAGATAATTTAGTGGATCCAGATTGTCCGAGTTACAAAAGCCTGACTTAACTCAGAACATTTTGTATGAATATGATATCTATTCACCATCATCATCTGCCTAGTCTTTTCCCAACTATGTTTGGGTTGGTCTTCCAGTCTAACTGTATGCAGCTGAATACCAGTATTTTACATTGAATATGATATCTATTACATGGATATATCACTTTATTCTTTGTTGGACATCCCAAATAAATAGCCTGAGGATCCTTCTTTTCGAAACGTTGGTTTGTTAGCACATGTTACATAATATTTTATAATGCTAAATAAAGTCAAGTAGGTATAAGTACATAAACATTAAAATAAGTAAAAAAATAAACAAAGGAACATTGAAGATCATCGAACCGTGAAGTACAAGTCAAAGTCAATACATTCTTGTCTATTTGTTCTTCCATTAGAAGTGAGAAGCGAACATTGAAGTATATCTACCTATTTAGTAATGTTAATTTACATTCAGTCAAAAAAGTATCGGGAATGGATGATTTGTTTATGGTTCCAAATTCAATTTTTTGTTTTTTTGTAGTTGTTAGATTGGCACAACTGTTTTCCATTTTGGCGCGGAGTTTGAGTTGCATCTGTTATTTATATTAAATACAGTGCTGGTTTTAGTAATATCATATATAGTGTGTATTGCGAATTTCATAATGGACAAAAATATCGAACAAAGAGTTTGTCTTAAATTTTGCATCGCCAATGGAATTTCGTGTTCGGAGTCACTGAAAATGTTACAGAAGGCTTACGGTGAATCGACTTTATCAAAAACTCGTGCTTATGAGTGGTTCAAAGCGTTCAAAAGCGGTCGAGATGTGATGGAAGATTTGCCTCGCTCTGGTAGGCCGTCAACGTCTGCAACTGAAGTTAACATCGCAAAAGTGAAGAAAATAGTGACTAAAAATCCCCATTCAACTCTGAGAGAGGATAGCCGCCGAACTTTCTGTATCTCACGAGTCGATCCGTACCATTTTAACTAATCATTTGGGTATGAAACATGTTGCTGCTCGGCTAGTCCCAAAAGATCTGAATTTTCTCCAAAAACTCAATCGCATGAAAGTCGCTGAGGACATGCTAGAACGAGTCAGTTCGGACCCAACATTCATGAAACGCATTGTTGCTGGTGACGAGACGTGGGTTTACGAGTTTGACATGCAAACTAGTCAACAAGCTTCGAAATGGCGCCTTCCAACTGAACCGAAACCGAAAAAACCACGCCAAAGTCGATCAAAAGTCAAAGTCATGTTGACTGTTTTCTTTGACTATCGCGGTGTTGTGCACTCTGAATTCTTACCGGAAGGTCTAACGGTAAATAAAGAATATTATTTGAGCGTTATGCGGCGTTTAAGAGAGCAAATTCGACGAAAAAGGCCAGATTTAAAGGAGAATTCGCGGCGAGAATTGAACTCAATTCCGGAAGCAGCGTTTAAAAAAATGTTTTGATGAATGGATTATTCGTTGGCGCAAGTGTATCGTTTCTAAAGGAGCATACTTTGAAGGTGATAAAATAAATTTGGATGAATAACAGACATTTTGTGTATTATTGATCTTTTCCCGGTACTTTCTTGACAGAGTAGTATCTACACCCATGCTATAAATCCTCTATAAAAGTATCTGAAACAGTTAGCTTATTGCCAACATTAAAACAGCCAGTGTCATAATAATCATTATAACATACATCCAAACGGGTGTTATGGTGTGACGACACGGTTGGCACAGTGGTTGAGCGATTGGCTACTGCGCTGTGTGTCGCGGGTTCGATCCCCGCACGGTACAAATATTTGTATGGCCTACAGATAGTTGTTCCGGGTCTGGCTGTTTGTGTATGTGAGTTTAAATGTTTGTAAACGCACCCACGATACAGGAGAAATTCCTAGTGTGGGGCAACGTTTTTTTAAAAAACAAACAAACATAATGTTGTACAAAATTCCTTTGGTTCCTTTTTTCCTTTAGTTGTTTTAAAAAAAGAACAGTCTATCACGTTTGATTCACTACCACAGAGCGCCGCAATTAAAAAAATACTTATAGGTTAATTCGAATTCACGTCGTATCCCGCCATTTTTGTTCGATATTAGAATTGCATTATGTACGTAAGTATACTTTGTTGTTTACAAAAATGAGTGACACAAGCTTTGTGCATTTTAATATTTGTACAGTCCAAAATGTAAATAATTATATTATTACCTATACATGATTTGTTTGTATTAAATACTCAGCAATTAAACTTTCCATGAATTTACATAGACTTCCAACAACACTACAACACCCAATGGTTTCAGAACCTTTTTTATGGAGGATTCATTTAAAATGGATGTAGATAAAGTCTTGTATGCAACTGTACATAATTAGGTATTAAAACACGCGTGTGATATTATTATCACCATATAAACCCACATTCGTGTTTTAATACCCCTCATTATATAACAGTTGCATAAATAACTATTAAAATACTGTTACGAGCTGGGTATGGGATAAATTAATAACTACCGAAGAAACAACAAATAACTTTAATAAACACAAAACACTTGAAACTCAATTACAAATACACTACTGATCTCTATTCGCTTAGATATCGCACTTCTAGTTCACTTCGATTCGCTTCGTACTGTAGCCAAAATAAGACTGCCTGCTCCCGCAAACACGTCGACTATTTATATGGCGATCGAACGTTCGAGAAATATCCACGACTTCCTAGAATCTTCTAGACAATTCCATAGTGGGTCATTGTCCTTCGAGTAGGTACTTTATGCCCTCGGCGTACGGTCGAAATTACAATGATGTTCTTTTGTAGGTAGTGTTGCGAATTTGTACCTACATCATTCGGGACTTGTTTTACCTACCTACTATTACCTACCTACTTACTAGTAGGTACCTACTACCGTAACTGTAGGTAACTACGGGTACGACGTAACACTGCCCCCTCCTTAGACATGCTCGTCCCGAGCATCATTAGCCCCGTAGTATCGCGCCAATCTGTCTACATGGACAATCTTAGGCGCACCTCGTGGACCCTTCTGTATTCGGTAGGTGACATCGTTGATCCTAGTCACAACTCGGTATGGTCCATCCCATTTTGCTTGCAACTTCGGAGACTTCCCCTTGCTTCGTACTGGGTTATGCAACCATACCAGTAAACTTTCGTCGAAACCCCTAGTATTCCGGTCATAACGGGTCTTCGTCTTCTCAGACATCTGTTGGCCGGATTGTCTAATATGCTCATAAACATCATTCAACTTGTTACGCAAGTCAATCGCATAATCTGTTGCACTACGTGGAGCATCAGGGGGAGTTCCAGTGATTAAATCAGCAGGTAACCGTAATTCCCTTCCAAAGTTCGCGAAGGCTGGCGTCACAGTCGTACTTTCGTGGACTGCACTGCGGTAGGACAGAAGAAACGGCTGTATGTGCTTTTCCCAATCCCTTTGTCTGCTTTCCACGACTTTTGCCAGATATCTCTCTAACGTTTGGTTGAATCGTTCCACCATTCCATCAGATTGTGGGTGGTAAGAGGTGGTTCTGGTTTTGTGGGTACCCATTAATCGACAAGTCTCCTGAAATACTTGCGATTCAAAATTCCTTACTTGATCGCTGTGTATTTCTAAGGGTACTCTAAAACGACAGAAGACTTCCTGAACTAATTTATCTGCGACAGTTGTAGCTTCTTGGTTAGGAATAGCGAAGACTTCTGGCCACTTTGTAAAGTAATCCATGACCACCAGGAAGTACTTGTTTCCGCTCTCACTTTCTGGAAATGGGCCCGCAACGTCTAGTGCTATCCGTTCCCAAGGGGCTCCAACGTTGTACACTTTTAATGCACCTCTACTGCGTGTGTGGGGTCCTTTCACGGCCGCACAACTGGTACATTTGTGGCACCAGTCCTCCACATCATCTCGACAGTGGATCCAGTAAAATCGTTCTCGAATTTTTAGTAGAGTCCTTTTTACCCCCATATGTCCTCCTGAACATCCATCATGGTAGAGCCGTAAAACATCCGGTACCTTAGCTTTAGGGACAACCATTTGTAGATGACAGCTGTCCCCTCGAACGTTTTTCCATTTACGGCACAAGACTCCATCCTGGATCACCAAGCTGTTCCATTGCGCCCAATAACTTTTCGTGATGGAACTCATCGCAGCCACATCACTCCACTTAGGTTTAGGAGCACCAGCTTTGATCCACTCGAAGATCGGTTTGATGTCCGAGTCATTTTGCTGAGCCTGCTGTAGTGTTTCCTTCCATTCCTCGCTGAGATCCGTTCTAAGCATCCTCACGGGCACTACTTCCTTAGTCTCTTGTCTGGCACAGTGCTTACAGTCTTCAGGACAAGGCGTCTGCGTTACCGTGAGTTCTCCCACTGCGATGTTCAGTTACGAAGTCAAACTCTTGCAGTAGTTCAATCCATCTCGCCACTTGCCCCTCTGGATTCTTGAACTGTAATAGCCACTTCAATGCAGCGTGGTCAGTTCGTAATTGGAATTTACGTCCCAACAAATATTTACTGAAGTGCTGCAATGTCTTTACTACGGCGAGTAGCTCCCGTCTTGTAACGCAGTAATTTCTTTCTGATTTGGATAAAGACTTGCTGAAGTAAGCTATCACAACATCTTGGTTTCCTTTCCGTTGAGACAGCACGCCCCCAATTCCAGTATTACTTGCATCTGTGTCAACTATGAAGTCATTTTCAGTGTCAGGATATCCCAAAATAGGCGTATTGCACAGACGTTTCTTTAATTCCTGAAATGCGAGGTCGCAGTTCTCGTCCCAACAGAATTTCCGCTTTTCCTCAGTGAGTTTGTGCAAAGGTTTTGCAATGTCGGCAAAATTCTTGACAAACCTTCTATAGTAGGAGCACAAACCCAGAAATGCTCTGACCTGTGTCTTGTCTTTCGGTACTGGCCAATCCTTGACGGCGGCTACTTTTTCTGGGTCTGTTTGAACACCTTCCCCCGAAACTATGTGTCCCAAAAAGTTCACTTCTTGTCTGAAAAACGAGCACTTTTTCGGACTTAACTTGAGATTTGCTGTTTGGATTTTCGACAGCACTTGGTTGAGGTTTTTAAGGTGATCTTCAAATGTACGGCCCACGATGATTATGTCGTCTAGATAGACAAGACATGCGTCTCCAATCAATCCGGCGAGTACTTGCTCCATCAGCCTTTCAAACATCGCAGGAGCATTGCACAAACCGAATGGCATAACTTTAAACTGCCACAACCCTTTTCCTGTTGAAAATGCAGTTTTCTCCTTGTCCTTGGGGTCTATTTCTACTTGCCAGTAGCCACTTTTCAGGTCAAGTGTGGTAAACCACTTCATACCAGTCAGCGTATCCAATGTGTCATCGATCCTAGGCAGCGGGTAGCTATCCTTTTTCGTGACATCGTTCAGTCGTCGGTAGTCCACACAGAAGCGCATGCTGCCGTCCTTTTTCTTTACCAGGACCACAGGAGAACACCATGGACTGGATGAAGGCTCTATAACACCGTCCTTCACCATTCCCTCAATCATGGTTTCCACCTCTTTTTCACGTGCTACTGGCAGTCTTCTTGGTCGCTGACGGATTGGTAACTCGTTACCTGTATTAATCTTGTGCTGGACTAGTCCAGTTCTCCCTATGTCAGCATCATTTGAAGAGAAACTGAAGTAACATCTTCTTAGCCTTGTCCATTTCTCCTTTAGTTAAACCACAGTTTTCCAAAAGCGTTGACACGTCAAACTTCGGACTACGAATTTTATTTCCGGTAGGCAGATTTTGCAACTGACGCATCCAAGCTACTTCCTCGCAAGTGCCGATCAAGGTGCCCTTCTTAATCACTTGCTCCTTGTCACTTGGATTCAGTATGCGTACTGCCGAGACGTTGGTGGCCTTGACCAGAGTCCGTGCCATCTTCCATGGAAAGTCATTGTTCACTCTTTCTATCAAAATACTTCGATCTTTTTGTCCAGAATTCCGTGGTAGACTAATTGGCACAATCGTTTCTGATCTGCGAAGGAGAACAATCTCCTTCAAGCAGTATACTTTCCCTGATGGTGCACCTTCCATGAAGACTTCCTCTGAACCACATTTCAGTACTCCTTGTTCAACGTCGATCTCACAACGATATTTCCGCATAAAATCCAAGCCCAAGATGCAATCGTCCACTATGTCGGCCACGATGACATTGTGCTTGTAAAATCTGTCACCCAATTTTAACTCCACCTCCTTCTTGCCTCGGACGATTATGTGCTGACCGGTAGCTGTTAGTAATCGTATACGGTCGTGGTTATCGAAGTAGTCCCCAAGAAACCGACTTGCTAGGTGAGAATTGACGACCGTGTGTGAAGCTCCAGTATCCAACGTCAGTTTGCAAGGTGTTCCGTTGACTTCGCCTTTGATGGTCAGGCTGTTCCCGTCATGTGCTTGCGAGATCAAGATTCTCGGGGCTTTTTCAATACCAGCCAGCACCCGCCCCCCAGTCCTGGCATTTACTCGTTTCCCTGCTGTGGCTGGGCAGTCACTTCAGCCACCCTTCCCTGCTGATCTTCTCTCGGAGTGCTGCGCTTAGGACAGCTTGACCGAAGATGACCCCTTTCTCCACAAGTGTAGCACCTAGGACTGTACCCTTGCGGGCGGTCGCGTACAGGTGATGCTACAACCTCCCTGACGCGGTGCGTTCGGTGGTCCTGCCTCACTGCCTCTACTTCTAAGGCATGGGCCAAGGCGTCTTTCAGCGTCTCATGGTGCCCAAGTCTCACAGCAGCTCTAACTTCCAAGTCACGTATTCCATCAACGAACGCTTGTACCAGATTCCCATCGATAAGTGCAGGGGCAGACTGGTATGCTTTTCGAACCAGCTTTTCAACTTCAAGGGCCCACTGCTGCAGGTTCTCGGCACTACGTTAAACACGATCCTTCAACTTAGCACGAAATACGTGCTCCAAGTGCGCATCGCCGTATCTGGACTCTAACGCCTCCAGCAGCTGCTCGTAGGTTACATCCTTGCCGAGCGCCTCAAGAATGTTTAGGTCCTGGTCTCGGAGGCCCAAGGTAAGCGCGGTCATGGCTTGCGGTTTTGTCCATCCATTCGCCTTCATAACGGCCTCAAATTGAATTTTATAAGCCGACCACGAAGATGTTCCATCGAATGGAGGCACCTTAAAACCCCGCGCTGACGGTGCAGCAACTACTGAAGCCACAGTCACGTCTCCAGTCTTTAGTTCTCCCAAAGCCTTCTTCACCCCAGCGATCTGAACTTCGGCCTCTGAGATGCGATTCTCGTGCTGGTGAACCTGATCCTTCATCACCTTGAGATCTTTGCCAAAAGTTGCATGAAGATCCTTTATGAGGAGCATCTGTTCTTCTTGGCGGCGGACCTGCTCCTCTTTATCTCGCTGCAACTGCTCTTCCAACCGGCGAGCCTGCTCCTCTTGATGGCGAGCCTGCTCCTCCTTATCTCGCTGTAACTGCTCCTGTAACTGGCGAGCCTGCTCCTCTTGACGGCGAGCCTGCTCCTCCTTATCTCGCTGTAACTGCTCCTGTAACTGGCGAGCCTGCTCCTCTTGACGGCGAGCCTGCTCCTCTTGATGGCGAGCCTGCTCCTCCTTATCTCGCTGCAACTGCTCCTGTAACTGGCGAGCCTGCTCCTCTTGACGGCGAGCCTGCTCCTCTTGACGACGAGCCTGCTCCTGCAGTAGCGCCATTAAAGCTGACAAGTCTGGCGCCACTGATGCTGGAGAAACTCCGGATGGGCCAGCGACTGGCACTGACGTAGGCTGGACACCACCCGATGTCTGTGTAGGAGAATTTCCAAACCGCCTTTGGTCCATGTCCTGCTGTCGTTGACTCCTGGTACGGATACCGTCCGTGTCGTCCTTTGGTAGAATTGGCATAATTTATCCCACTTCTGACACCAAATTGTTACGAGCTGGGTATGAGATAAATTAATAACTACCGAAGAAACAACAAATAACTTTAATAAACACAAAACACTTGAAACTCAATTACAAATACACTACTGATCTCTATTCGCTTAGATATCGCACTTCTAGTTCACTTCGATTCGCTTCGTACTGTAGCCAAAATAAGACTGCCTGCTCCCGCAAACACGTCGACTATTTATATGGCGATCGAACGTTCGAGAAATATCCACGACTTCCTAGAATCTTCTAGACAATTCCATAGTGGGTCATTGTCCTTCGAGTAGGTACTTTATGCCCTCGGCGTTCGGTCGAAATTACAATGATGTTCTTTTGTAGGTGTTCGCGACGATAGGTCGTGGTGGAGCAAAATGAAACGTAGTGGACTGTATAACAAGATATATTGAGGAATGAAATAAAAATACAACGTTCGGTTGGGACTAACAAATAAGAATTAAGATGCTAATAAAACGCGTGAGCGCAGCCGTGCGTGGAGGCGTGCAACAGCTGACTCGTGTGGTGCGGGGCCCGCGCTCGGCCGTCGGCCGGCTGGCTCCCCGCTGTCCCCGCACCCCTCGTTCACTGCCGCTGGCGCGCGGCGATGTTGAGAGTAGAGCGGTCTCAACATGCTCCCCCCGTTGAAGGGACTTCAACAGTAGAGACCGGCAGCGGGCAGATGGTGTTGAAGGCGCGCCGGATGACACCCTTTCTTGTGAGGATGTCGGCGACCCTCGCGACGCCATCTCTGCCTGGGAGAACATGTGTGATGCGTCCTAGAAGCCACATAAGAGGAGGTAAGGTTTTGTCCTTTATGACGACTAATGTTCCTTCCTTGAGCTCGCCAGACGACCGGCACCATTTGGTTCTTTCTTGCAACCACAAGACATACTCGTGGGAGAAGCGAGCCCAGAAGTGTTGCTTCAAAAATTCAATGCGGCGAAATCGTTGCAAGCTGTTGACTCTGGCGTTCTGGATCTGTGGATGAGGCAGCATAATTAAAGAACGACCAATAAGGAAGTGAGCCGGGGTTAAAGGAGCGAGGTCGGAGGGGTCGTTGGACAGAGGAGTTAAGGGCCTTGAATTTAATATAGCCTCGACTTGAATTAAACAAGTAGCCATCTCTTCAAAGGTTAGATTTGTTAAACCCAAGGTGCGCCGTAGATGATGCTTGGTGGATTTAACTGCAGACTCCCATAGACCTCCGAAGTGTGGGGTATATGCAGGTATAAAAGAAAAGTTTATGCAAGGATCGATGTTGTTGAAGTTTAAGTCTTGCGAAAGCAGTCTGGCCAACTCATTGAAAGCACCGACAAAGGTTGTGCCGTTGTCGGAAAAGATGTTACGGGGCCTTCCCCTTCGAGCAATAAAGCGGTTAAGTGCAGCTAAGAAGGCCTCCTTTGTAAGGTCCGACACAAGCTCGAGGTGGATGGCTCTTGTAGCTAAACACACAAATACACAAATGAAACACTTGATAAGCCTACATCCTCTACCTTTCCGGTCAGCTATCATGATGGGACCAGCATAGTCCACCCCTGTGTCTAAAAATGGAAACTCTAAATGTAGACGCTGCTCTGGAAGATTACCCATGATAGGCTGAATAGTGTTGGCCTTGATCCTGCAACATTTTACACATTGATGTGTGACCTTTTTTGCCAGGTTCCTACCTCCAATAGGATAGTAGTGATGACGAACAGTGGCCAATAAAAGTTGTGGCCCAGCGTGCAAAAGGCGCACATGAAACATGTTGAACAAAAGAATGCAAATTATATGAGAACTACACACATCAAAAGTATCTAGGGATCAACATATATTTTTGCAATAACTTTTCTCCTGATTGATATTAATTAAAATTTTCTTTAAGGATTCATCAAATAAAGTGTTTTCGTTTGTCACAGTAACGATAAACCAAGTCACCTTTGCATTAATAAAGAAATTTGCCATTTTCCTAATAAAGGGATTTTTGACATTTGAACCACTAACATTAAAGTTCGAAAAAAAGACTGAAATAACAGTTTTCTTTAAAATTTTATTGGGTAACTTAAACAATTAATAATCCGTGTTTCTACCGCGAACACTAACAACACAAGAACATCGGTTTGGCATACTCAAAATGAGTTCATCCAAATCACGCTGTGGAATGGCCGCCCATGTTCGTTGCAACAACAAAAAAAGGTCTTCTTGCGACTGGATACCCTCCATATTCGGCAGAGCTCTTCTCTGTAGCATATCCCATGCATGCTCAATCGGGTTCAAGTCTGGCGACTGAGCAGGCCAGGGCAGGACATTGATGTTAGCTGCGGCGAGAGTCTGTCTTACAACTCTTGCGGTGTGCGGTCGTGCATTATCATGCATTAACTGAAATAAGGGACCGATTTGCACTTGTAGAGGAACGATGACGTCTGATACAATCGTCTCAGCATAAATTTGAGCGTTGAGGTTGCCTCTGATCCAAATCAACTCAGTTCTTCCGCCGATCCAAATACCCGCCCATACCATGATGGTTCCA
This sequence comes from Xestia sexstrigata, assembly GCA_941918905.2. Lineage (NCBI taxonomy): Eukaryota > Metazoa > Arthropoda > Insecta > Lepidoptera > Noctuidae > Xestia > Xestia sexstrigata. The sequence goes on from OW799219.2 coordinate 5,906,612, forward strand.
CCACTATAAGGATGGACTTCCTGGCAGGATTTTAATCGCTGTTGGCGTCCAGGGGTTCTCCAGTGTCGTATACGTCTTGTATCCGGTCTCATACCAAAACGAGACTCATCAGAAAAGCACACGAAACGCCATTGTTCTTCTGCCCAATTTCTGTGTTCAAGAGCCCATTGATATCGAATCCTACGATTGTGCATTGCTTTATGTGGTACCCGTAGCGGTCTTCGGGAATGAAGGTTCACTTCATGCAAGCGGTTTCTGACTGTTTGGTCGCTAATTAAGTTCCCTGAAGAGTGATGAAGCCTCACGGCTAACATCATGGCGGTTATTGTTGGAGCTCTTTGAGTTAAGATTTGAATGTATCGGTCTTGTCTCCGTGTGGTGCAGCGATACCGTCCTCCATGGCGCTCAGCCACGGTACCAGTGCTTCGGTAACGTGTCCAAAGTCGACTGATAACACTCTGACTTGTATTCAGAGCTAAAGCTACAGTACGTTGCCGGGAACCAGCTTCTATCATTCCCACGGCTCTGAGCATTTCTTCCCTGCTTAAATGACGTCGCCGCTCCATAATAACGTTGGTTTTAATCAGTAGTAGGGAAACAGTAGCACTAATAATGTCTTCAATGCGTTGTATGTTTTTATAGGGAAAATATTGACAGCTTATTTTCATCTTTTACTCGAATTTGATTGAGAGTTCCTGATTCAAATTATGAAATGCACCAAAAAGGATCCATATAAATTTATAAAATCATAAATTTATTACAAAGCCACATCTCAATCTCAAGAAATCCGCATAAAAATGCTTGATCCCTAGACATTTTTGATGTGTGTAGATAATAAAATTGGATGCTTAATATTATAATCATAAAATGAATTTTTTAATCTTCCTCCAACACGAATAAGATTAGAAAGAGTATCAAAGAAAGGAGACAAAGATAGTAACTTGTTCTTTGCTGGTAACTGTTCACCTGATTTCAGTAAGCGGTACTCTTCCGGGAAAGATTCCATTTGACTAAATTTTAATAACAAGTTTAAAGAATTGTTAAGTTCAGTAGAAGTTAGTGAACCAGATTCAAGTGACTTCTTATTGCACTTATTAATGAATCGCATGACATATGCCGTCACCCGCTGCAATGTACCAAAGTTTGAAAATTTTGAAAATAACGCAGTAATAGGACTTTCAATAATGTGGTTAGAAATGTGACAAGAAGATTCCGGTATTGTTTCCGGTAACCCAGAATTACTATGATGTGATTCAGGGAACTGAGGCCATGAAGACGCACCTTTGTTAAGAAATTGTGGTCCTGACCACCACAATGAAGATGACATCAGCCTGTCAGTTCTAAGTCCACGCGAAGCGAGGTCTGCCGGGTTTTCAGCTGACGGAACATAATGCCAAGCTGCTCCGCCTACAGTTTCCTGAATTTCAGACACACGATGACGAACGAACGGCTTTAACTGATTTGGTGACGTAGATAACCATCCTAAGACGATGGTGGAATCACACCAAAAATGAACTTCATCAAAATATAAAGTAAGTGACTGACGAACCTTTGAGTACAACCTTGAACCCAACAACGCACCACACAGCTCGAGCCGCGGTATGGTTGTGGACTTGATTGGAGCTACCTTGCTTTTAGCGGTAAGGAGATGTACGTTAACCTCGCCGTCTCTCGAAACACTGCGAACATAAGCACACGCCCCATAAGCCTTTTCGGATGCGTCAGTGAATATATGCAGCTGGAGACAGGACGCAGATTCACACAACACCCACCGAGGTATCTTGAACTCGTTTAAAAGGTGCAGACTATTTTGAAAGTCATTCCAAGCCTGCTGAATTCGCATGGGAACCAACTCATCCCAAGTGCATTTGGCTAACCATAGATGCTGCATGATAATTTTGGCTTCCACTATGCATGGAACGACCAGGCCAATAGGATCAAAGATCTGTGCTATGGTTGATAAGATATGACGTTTAGTAGCCTTGTCAGAATAATTTAAGTTTATAGAAAAAGAAAATGTGTCACTTAAACTCTTCCATAGAAGCCCAAGAGTCTTCGACTGCTCGTTATCGCTCAGGTCCACAACATCAGAAACGTCGTGTTCACTGCTTAGCGCCTGTAGGACCTGACTGGAGTTGGACCGCCATTTCCGAAGATTATACTTTGCTGACCGAAGAACATCGTCAACACGGCGGCTTACTTCTAAAGTTTCTGAAACAGACGACCCACCGGACAAGTAATCATCCACATAGAAGTCGTGTGCTATCGAAAACTTTGTTTTAGGATCTGAGCACCCTTCAGCCAGGTAAAGCAAACACCTTGTAGCTAGAAATGGTGCTGATGCCGTGCCATACGTCACGGTATTAAGCGTATACTCCTGTAATGGATGAGTTGGGTCTGCTCTCCAAAGAATTTTTTGTAAGGGACGATGACTGTCGTGAACAAGAGTTTGTCGATACATTTTTTCAATGTCCGCGCTTATGACAATTTTATGCTGACGGAATCGAAGTAATATTGATAGCAAGTCATCCTGGATAGGGGGACCAACCATCTGTATCTCGTTGAATGACTTACCTGATGCAGTTCTGGCGGAAGCATCAAAAACTACCCTTAGTTTGGTGGTAGTTCTTGATTCCTTCAGAACACCATGATGTGGTAAATAATTAGAACATGATGAGTCGAGTGGGCGTCTAGTAGATTCAGACATGTGTCCCAGCTCTATGTACTCATTAAGGAAGTCTACATATAGGCTTTTAAGCCTAGGATCTCTACCCAAACGACGTTCAAGAGATAAAAATCGCTGCTTAGCCATCATGTATGAATCACCCAATACGTCTAGTGACTCTTTAAAAGGAATACTTACCACAAATCGTCCATCAGAATTACGATATGTGGTATCTATAAAATGTTGTTCACAAGATCTCTCTTCGCCAGAGTGTTTATGTATAGACGACACAGAATCTAATTCCCAAAATCGATCTAAATCTACCTGTAAGTTATTAGTGTGCATACAAACATGTGAAGAGGAATCAGACTGAAGACATGCACCCGAAATGAGCCAACCTAATTTTGACTCAAGCAAAGTGGGCATACGGTTACCTAACGAGATACGGCCAGTGCCTATGATATCCCAGAAGACTTCCGCACCAACAAGGACGTCAATTGAAGACGGAACATAATAAGTGGGGTCAGCAAGACGCACGTTCGTAGGTATACGTATGTTGCTAATATCAACATAAGTATTAGGAACTGATGCTGATACTTTCGGCAATACGAGGCAGTCAATGTTTAGTTCGTACTCACTGTCATCAATTGATTTTAATGACACTAAGCACCCCTGAGAACAAGTAGAAGTTTGAAAATTTATGCCCGTTACCTTGGACTTGGCAGTGTAGGTAGGAGCATGTAACTTACGAACGAAGTCCTCCGAGATGAAGTTGGTTGTACTTCCACTGTCCAGCAAGACTCGTGCTGTATGATGGTTACCGTCAGCGCCAGTCACCTTCACGAGCGCGGTGGAAAGAAAAATCACTTGAGATGTAAGAAATTGACTAGCTGCTAATACAGTGTTGGTAGTAAGAACGTTGTCACTATCGATGTGTAACAGTGTGTTGTGCTTTTGACGACAATATTTACAATGACCTAATCTGCATTTGGAAATATCATGACCTGGACGAAGACAATTCATGCACACATTGGAACCTTGAGCCTTTTTAATGCGAGCCTGTACTGAGAGACTTTTAAACTGCTCACATGCAAAAATAAAATGATTTTGATGACACATGGGGCACGACAAAGGTTTCGATGTTTTTTCAGGTGGCAAGGTACTGCTTTTAGGTTTAGGTGCAGGTGCGGTGGGTTCACTCTTAGCTGCTGCTATGGGCTTAGACTCCTCAAGTGTCTCCAGCAAGTCAGCCCTGTTACTAATAAAATTAACGAATGCAGATAAAGTAGGAGGTTCTGAAAAAGTGTTTCTGTGTTCTTCCCACTGACGACTTGTCACGTGGTCGAGCTTACTGGTCATTATGTAAATGACAAGAACATCGACGAAGGCGTTTTGAACAGGTTGACCAAGAGTTGCTAAAGCTCTAAGATTTTTGTTTGTTGTGTCAATTATGTAACGTAGTGACTTACTTGACTCTCTATCTATAGGCTGAACGTTAAAGAGTGCTTGCACATGATTGTTGACAAGCAATCTCTTGTTGTCATACCTCTCACAAAGTAACTTCCAGGCAGCGTCGTAGTTTTCTGACCTGAAGTCAAGGTTATCAACGACAAGAGAAGCACTACCTTTTAAGGAAACACGCAGATAGTGCAGTTTATTTATTTTATCCAAGCTTGCGTTGTTATGTACTATGGAAACAAAGGTATCTCTAAACTCCAGCCAATCATGATAACTTCCTGAAAACTTGGGTAAGTCAATTTTGGGTAAACGAATTGAATTGTGTTTGTGTGTACTAGTAATACAAGAGTCCACCTCGACTGCGGAGTCCCCTTCAAGAAGCTTTCTCGAGCCGCTGATCAGCTGGCGCGCAGAAGCCACCAAGCCGTAGTACAGCTTCTCAAACTCTTCGCGTTCCGCATATTGCTCGCTGGGTTCATCCGCCAACGCCTCCAATTCATCCTGTAATGCATCATATTTCTCGTATAAGCTTTCAAATATATTAAGTCGATATTCGATTTCGATGACTTGTACCTCACTTAACTTTTCGCAAGACTTAGAAATATTTAAATAAGAAGAAAATTGCGTAAGCTTGGCTTTAATTGAAGCTCGCTTCTTAATAAAGCTTTTCATGTCAGCCATGACAATGAAAATTTAGCAGTTGCAGTAAAAAGAGATGAAAAAAATAAAAACACTATTTTAGTCTTATGCGAAAATTACTGATACTAAACGATTAGCAATAAGTTGTAACGTGAGTACTGGAGCCATAAGCAGCAAGAAGTGAGATTGCTGTTACAAAAACGCTAGGCGCTTTCGGTCGAATCAGCTGTGTAATGCTACGCGGATGATGCAATGTTTCTCTGCAAAAAAGAAGGGAATAAACTTAAATTCAATTAAACGGATTAATGCAAAATATGTAATTGGATACTACGACACAACAAATTTAATTTAATAATGAGAATGGTGATTGATTGGCACAAATTAATAAAACGTTAAATCACACAACAATAAAATGTTATCTACACCTTGGTACTTTAGAAAAGAAAAGACACTGTGCAAAACAAGTTGAAAGGCTGAAAATTATTGATGGATTGACGGAATTACTTATTAATAAGTTTAATTATTTGTAAATGAATTTGGATAGGTGGAATGACTAGGCAAAATGTTGGAACAAAGGAATTGGAACGTTCTCACGGTTTTATGCTGTCAACCTCTGATGATGTGCTGACGCCTGTGGCTCCGATGAGTAGATCCTGGGATATTTCCGATGCAAGTTGACGAATGCTGACGTTGAAAATCTTCCTGCACCGAAGTCTCGACGATCTTTTCTTGCGCCGCCCGTTGGTTTGAACTCGATGAAGACGACTGTTGTCGTATCGACGTTCACGATGACCAAATGCAGGCGATGACACGTAGAACACGAAGATCTCTTGCGAAACTTGAACCCGAAGATGAAGTCCTTTGTTCTCCAACCGACGAAACGTTGACTTTTTGAAAATTTCCGTTGTTCGGTTCAAACGTTAACGGTAGAAGGACCAATGTTCGCGACGATAGGTCGTGGTGGAGCAAAATGAAACGTAGTGGACTGTATAACAAGATATATTGAGGAATGAAATAAAAATACAACGTTCGGTTGGGACTAACAAATAAGAATTAAGATGCTAATAAAACGCGTGAGCGCAGCCGTGCGTGGAGGCGTGCAACAGCTGACTCGTGTGGTGCGGGGCCCGCGCTCGGCCGTCGGCCGGCTGGCTCCCCGCTGTCCCCGCACCCCTCGTTCACTGCCGCTGGCGCGCGGCGATGTTGAGAGTAGAGCGGTCTCAACAGTAGGTAGTGTTGCGAATTTGTACCTACATCATTCGGGACTTGTTTTACCTACCTACCTACTATTACCTACCTACTTACTAGTAGGAGGTAACTACTACCGTAACTGTAGGTAAGTACGGGTACGACGTAACAATACTTACACTTCTTTTAGTTTTTCTTTCAAGATCATTTAGCAGTAGTGTAAAGGGTTGCCAGATGGTCGGGATTCGTCTGGATTCTCCCGACATTTTAAATGTTCTCCAGGCTCCCGACAAAACTCAGTATCTCCAGACAAACAGCTTCTGGGAAAGTTCTTAGATATAAAATAATAATTTAAAATTGCCGCGGGCTTTTACATTCACTCTGTCAAACGGAACGGAGTTAGCCGTGGATCGCTTTGCCAGTAGCCTGCGTTCATCCTATTCGTAGGTTTACTTCGGCGAGCGTGCGCTTTTCACAGCTTTTAACAGTACCTAATGGTAGGTAGGTATCAGAATCGCAAGAATTGCTAAATAATTTACATAGGCACTAAAGATAAAGAGAGAAATCGTATGGCCTTTTATTTAATAAAAGCCGAGTTAATATTTAGACTGAAATTTTAAGTAAATTGTTTGAATTTTCTAATTTTTTTCTGAATACCTACTCTTAAACGATCCAAAGTGGACTCAAAGTACATATCAATACCAAATACACACATCAAAAGTATCTAGGGATCAACATATATTTTTGCAATAACTTTTCTCCTGATTGATATTAATTAAAATTTTCTTTAAGGATTCATCAAATAAAGTGTTTTCGTTTGTCACAGTAACGATAAACCAAGTCACCTTTGCATTAATAAAGAAATTTGCCATTTTCCTAATAAAGGGATTTTTGACATTTGAACCACTAACATTAAAGTTCGAAAAAAAGACTGAAATAACAGTTTTCTTTAAAATTTTATTGGGTAACTTAAACAATTAATAATCCGTGTTTCTACCGCGAACACTAACAACACAAGAACATCGGTTTGGCATACTCAAAATGAGTTCATCCAAATCACGCTGTGGAATGGCCGCCCATGTTCGTTGCAACAACAAAAAAAGGTCTTCTTGCGACTGGATACCCTCCATATTCGGCAGAGCTCTTCTCTGTAGCATATCCCATGCATGCTCAATCGGGTTCAAGTCTGGCGACTGAGCAGGCCAGGGCAGGACATTGATGTTAGCTGCGGCGAGAGTCTGTCTTACAACTCTTGCGGTGTGCGGTCGTGCATTATCATGCATTAACTGAAATAAGGGACCGATTTGCACTTGTAGAGGAACGATGACGTCTGATACAATCGTCTCAGCATAAATTTGAGCGTTGAGGTTGCCTCTGATCCAAATCAACTCAGTTCTTCCGCCGATCCAAATACCCGCCCATACCATGATGGTTCCACCACTATAAGGATGGACTTCCTGGCAGGATTTTAATCGCTGTTGGCGTCCAGGGGTTCTCCAGTGTCGTATACGTCTTGTATCCGGTCTCATACCAAAACGAGACTCATCAGAAAAGCACACGAAACGCCATTGTTCTTCTGCCCAATTTCTGTGTTCAAGAGCCCATTGATATCGAATCCTACGATTGTGCATTGCTTTATGTGGTACCCGTAGCGGTCTTCGGGAATGAAGGTTCACTTCATGCAAGCGGTTTCTGACTGTTTGGTCGCTAATTAAGTTCCCTGAAGAGTGATGAAGCCTCACGGCTAACATCATGGCGGTTATTGTTGGAGCTCTTTGAGTTAAGATTTGAATGTATCGGTCTTGTCTCCGTGTGGTGCAGCGATACCGTCCTCCATGGCGCTCAGCCACGGTACCAGTGCTTCGGTAACGTGTCCAAAGTCGACTGATAACACTCTGACTTGTATTCAGAGCTAAAGCTACAGTACGTTGCCGGGAACCAGCTTCTATCATTCCCACGGCTCTGAGCATTTCTTCCCTGCTTAAATGACGTCGCCGCTCCATAATAACGTTGGTTTTAATCAGTAGTAGGGAAACAGTAGCACTAATAATGTCTTCAATGCGTTGTATGTTTTTATAGGGAAAATATTGACAGCTTATTTTCATCTTTTACTCGAATTTGATTGAGAGTTCCTGATTCAAATTATGAAATGCACCAAAAAGGATCCATATAAATTTATAAAATCATAAATTTATTACAAAGCCACATCTCAATCTCAAGAAATCCGCATAAAAATGCTTGATCCCTAGACATTTTTGATGTGTGTACATGTGACAACGTAAAAATTAATGAGGAAACAATGTCGTCATTTTGTAATTAAAAAAAAAATATATTTTACTCCTGACAACTGTTCCAAAATCCCGATATTTTCAATTTTTCGCTAGATATTTTGGTCTTCCGATCTGGCAACCCTTGTGTAGGTAATTAATTTCTGTGTAGGTACTTAATTATTTTTCCGAATATCCATTGAGACAATCTCACCCCTATCTTGTTAAATCTTTATCGTGTGGTTAGTGCCTAACCTGGTATCAGAGTTTTTATGCCGCCCATGGGCCTCTGACTTGGCTTTAAATGCCGTTATGAAATATCACTCAGGCATGCTGGTTTCCTCACGATGTTTTCCTTCACCGAAGCAAGCTTGTGATAATTAGATCAATACGCACATGAATCCGAAAAATCAGAGGTGCGTGTCTTGGCTTGGTAAATAAAACAATCTTATAAATTATCATTAAGTATATTTATTTTTATTATAAAAATACATGCAAAGACAGTTGAAATTCCTACATTGCCCGTGTCACAGTTTTACTAAGAGACTGTTAGCTACAATCCGTAATGGGTCAGTCTATCCTAATTGACACACCATAATACATGTTACGCCCGGCGGGCTTACTTAACATTACAAGTAAATTACGACAAATCTATCCCTCTAAGTACTTTTGAGTCTAAAGATTAAAAACTAAAAGTAGATACTAATTTCTTTCACCATAAAGTAGGACCTAAGTAAGCAAGATAGCACAAAACCTCCATAAAACGTAAGATTGCGAAACAAATCCCGGCTTACCAGTAGCTAAAGTGAAAATTAACACAATCAGTAAAATTACTATAAAGGCCTAAATTATCTAGGTGTTAATTCATTTAAAAGTACCTAATTCTTAATCATAGTTAGAGTTAGAATTAAGGAATATAAAGTTAACTGAATGTTTGTAGTGATTATAAAACTATTCGACTAAAAAAAATCTTAAATAACTTGGATACTTTTATGTTCTACTTATTTTAGCTTTAGCCCCTTTATTCATAAACAGTGCAACTTGTCGTTCTGCAGCTATTGTCCTCTCATTCTGAGTGTAAGGAAATGAGTGAGAGGTTAAATATGTGTGAAGCATTACGAGCGTCAAGTTTTTATGAATAAAGGCGTAACATAAAAAATTTTATACCTACTTTTAAAAGAACACAAAATTATTATGTACCTAAAGACGAAATTGATTTTGAAGAATTCCACTCGTTCAGTCTTGTTATAAAAATGTTGGAAGATATTCACACAGCGTGCTTCATCACTTGTTTAAAAATTATTTACATATTTTGTACGAAATTCAATTGAGCTTTAAAACAGATCGATAAAGTGTTTGGCAACACTGGCTTAAAAAAAAGAGATACTTAAAATAAGCTAAACTTAAAAGTAAAATTGGCTATTGTACCAGGCGTGCATACGTTCAAATACATTTGAAGGAACACTCACACCACGAACCAGTCTTTCTATGAAGAGATCGCTAGATGACTCCCGAAACATCTTGGCGTGGCGTGCACTCCTAGTCCATGGTTTTTCAAGTCCTTGGACGGCAGACCTTGAGCTTGGGTCCTGGGGGCTGGCTGCCCGGTAATGCTGCTGCGGCTGCGGGCGAGCCCGGCCCGGCGCCTACAGCGGCGCCTCCGTGGGGCTCTGCCACAAGTTAGATGGGAGGGTGTCGTAGTGAGATGGGACGGTCACCAACGCGTCGTCCGTCGTCCTGGTTATTGAGCAGTTCTGGAACAAGAAGAAAAGAAAATATAGCTATGATGTTTATGGTCGTTGGTGGCGCAACTGTTGAGCAGAATGACCTGGATTCGATACGCAGGTCGGTCCATCTGTTATTGAGTTATCCAACAGAAATATCTCAGTAGTAACCTGGATTATGGACTTGAGCCCGGTTGATGGCAGAAGGAAAAGTGTGGTGTACAATGGTACACCTCTGCTTAAACCTTCGAGGTTTACAGGCGTGATGTTATGTCATTCATATTATAGCAAAATTGTTATTATGACATAATAAATATTGCTTACACAAGATAACACGTTTGTAATTAAATAGCTGATTAAAATTTTCCGAGAAAAGTGCTGATAAAAATTATATCAAACATCTTCGATCGAATCATGCATACAATTCAAGTTTTAAATCAGTCTTTATTATTTCATGATGACCTTCAAGATACACTTCATATTATTTAATTAACGAACCTGTATTATATTATAACTATTATATGTATATCGTCTAGACGGATTATGACTTCAAACACTTTTTCAACTGCGCAAAAGAAATCCTACTAATATACTTATTATAAAATTAAATGCGAAAGTTTGTGAGGATATTTGTTACACTTTCACGCAAAAACTACTGAACGGATTTGGATGAAATTTAGCACACAGATAGTTTATGACCTGGATTAACACATAGGATACTTTTATCCCCGGTGTAATCCCGTGGGAAAATTATCGAACTCCACGCAGGCGAAGCCGGGAATAACCTAATTACCAAAGATTTTAAAAAACTCTGTCTATAGCAGTTTTTGAACTTTTGGACTGCTTCAAAGTTCAAGATCACATGACGGTCATATGCCTAACGACTATGTATAGTCATAAATATCTACTGTACAATCACCAGCACATCAAGGTACCCGAAACTGTTAAATTTTCCCAATCAAACTTAAACCCAAAGCTTTAGCGATAAAGTTGAAAATCTATTAAAGAAATTTGACAGATTGCAGGAGCTTGGTGTTCTGGCGCCTGTACAGGTATGTGGAGGAATATTCCTAAATTACATTCACACACTCACGAATCACGATTACTGCACAAACGTGTTCTCAAAGCTTGCCAATAACTATTTTCGTGACTTTTTTTTCCACTATGATATCGCAAGATATAATCTAAAACGTGATAGGAACGGAAGAGTTGGAAACAAATAAGATTTTAAACGGTTAAAAATCAGAATATCTGGATTTTCAGATTGTTGATCATCAACATCCGTGACATGCATGGCTTGACAAACTAAAGTCGAAAAAAAATCGTCTCTCAAATAATTTCAATATCTATCGCATAACCTATTAATATTATAAATACGAAAGTTTGTGAGAATCTAAGGATGTTTGTTATATTTTCACGCAAAAAAATCACAAAGTTTAGTACCTACACGGCCAGTTTATAACCTGGATTAACACATAGGATACTTTTTATCCCGGTAGTTTGATCTTCTGGGACAATCACCGAAATTTTGTAAAAGATTTCCTAAACTCTTTGAGGTTTTAATACAGGATGGAAGTTTGTTTGTAATTCGGGATGGGAGGATACGGGTAATTCAGGCGAACGGCTTTTATTTGATAAAAATAGTAACACATCATCGCAGAAATCATATACTCCATTACCATTATTACAATAGATATCTAGAGTTATTTTTGTCTTTGATAAGTGTTATAATAACATACTCAATAAAGGTTTCCCACAAGATGAAATATTTATTTGCGTAACAATTGCTGTGTCACTGAGTGGTTTCATTTGAACCACTCAGTGACACAGCAATTGTTACGCAAATAAATATTTCATCTTTGCTGTTCACAGATAATTAAATAACTAAATGAGTTAGGTAAAAAAAAAAACAAATGAAACATGAAATATCGTTGTGTAATACAAATAGTGGCCAAGAAGTCAGGCGAAAAAAATTTCATTGTCAATCACATGTTGGAATTTTTGGCAATGCAAATAAAACATCTGTCGATGCGTGCTCTTAGCACTGAAATGACGTCAAAATTCTAGTAGAAGTTTAGTGTGTTTCCGGGTATTTCCTAGCCGTTGGCAGCCATGCAGTTCGAGTTTAAACAAACATCATGACTAGTACACTCACGCTTTTTTTCATGAGGGCCACATGTATTATCATCATGATCTTTTTGCTACGTTCCCATTCATACATCGGGTCATACACGCACGACGGTTGCGAGTACCTGACCTTATAGACGAATATCACCTTTATGGGCTGTAAGTTCAGTACATGTCCTCTAAGGGCGTCGCTTCAGGGCATTTCTATTAATTATTACTATGTAATTATCACTCATCTGCCTATTAATTACCTCATCTTCCAAGACTAACTAATTGACCAAGTATATCGTGTGCCTACCTTCGGCTGCTGGCGGTGTGTGTCGACGCATTCGACCCCCAGCTGGATCATCTCCACCTTGTACTTGTAGCCGTACGACGTCAGCTTCACGATCGTATGCAGAGGGACGTTCATGTACGGCAACTCATCTGGAAGAGAACAGGTCGATGGTTAGAAAAAACGTGCTTGATATTGAAAGGCATTCGCAATTGAGGTCTTGTTAATGAATGCGCCAGACTGTCTTCATAACCAGATGTAGACAAGTCTTGAGGCGAAGTTCAACTACACTTGAAATTGGACACAATTCAGAGTGTACGGCTGTTCTGTCAAGAGCGAAAAAGAAGAAGATAGGTAAGACGAGTGGAAGTGTATGGAAATCTTTGAAGCAATCACTTATTATATTGCGATAACTTCACAGTCTACAAATTAAAGAGCTAATATGGGACTCTAGCACTGACGACACAATTAAATAATCTTACAAATGATTTCCACTATCAGTAAGCAAAATAATCTCAGTTTAATAATCCATATAGAATATATAGATATAGGGATAAGAAACAGCACTAAAAAGTAGTCAGATTTTCATAGAAGAAAGAAGCTATGCCTACTCGGCTAAGTGATTCGAAAAGAGCAAGCACGTTGAAGGATGCATTAACAAGGTTTTCTTACCAAGTTTAGCATCCAAGAAGTATCCAAGCATGCACCTAAGCACGGCTTGATGCCCGACGACCACAACGTTATGCTCATCCTCCAGGGCTGACAGGGCTGGTCGCAGCCGAGTCATGATGTCGATGTAGGACTCTCCCCAAGGGTAGCGGTACCGCAGCTTGTCCTGGTCACGCCATGCGAACTCCTGGGGGAAGCGCTCCTGCATTTCTTCGTAGGTCAGACCCTCACAGATGCCCTGGAGAAGATGATAGAAAATTATTAGTAAAAACATGTGGATGAAGTTCTTTACTCATAACATAACGCCAAAAACTAAAAGATGGTTAGATGTGTTAGCAATTCTGCTGGGTTGACTGCCCAGACTAGATACGCAGAACCAAATTATAGTAGGTAATTCATTACGTGTTGTATTCCCTACATTTACTTTAAACTGGATGTCCAATAACTACATAAACAGATTCATTTGGGTTTATTATTTAACTCCCATAGCTTTAATTCTACGAGTTAGGATTATCAGTAGCGTCACAAACAAAACGTGATACATTTCTAATGTCAATGCGTATTATGTTTAGGTTCAGATAGCTTAATTTATTGCCCCGTTGCGTTACACGTGAGTTGCTACTTAATGATATGTGCAGTAATTAATCATTGCGTCGTTTATTTGGCACTAGATTTGGTCTGATTGAAGTCGTTTTGGTACATTTGCAGTTTGAAGTCTTCGGTGTAAAAACGCTGTTATGTGATGTACTCGTTGATAAAATTAGGGCAACAAGCGTGGGCTGGAGTTATGTCTGATATCTATGACCAGATATTTTTAAATATTGCAAAATTCAAAATGAAAAAACATCTACAAAAATGACAAGAGTTCTCTAAACTATTACATCTCACAAACGAATTCAGAGTAAGCTTTGATCTATTCATAACGTTCAATGTCAAAGTTGCAATTCTATTCTCTGTGACTCATAATGGTGACAATAAATAGAATCAGCGGTTTCAAAATCTCGATAGAAGACGACGATAGTACTTTTCCTACGATAACGAAGTACCTACGGACTATCTAAAGACGTCATTTTGATGTAGGTCGAGCGGACAAACGTCGTAAATTAAAAGCAACAGCTGTAGCCAAGCCTCTAAGTTCAATCATCTGTTTTATGGATTCAGTAATTGGCTGTAATTTATGTGTTGTCAACTGTTTCGATGTAACCATTAGGTAACATGAAAAGGTTTTTATCGAGATTTTTTTATCGAAATTTTCAATCGATTCGATACGCATCTAAATTGCTGATATAGGCATTCTAAGTTCCGAAGGTTACAAGATGACTGTTTGAAATTGTATTGTGTTTTTCCAATATTTTCCGTTGCCGGACACAGTCACATATAAAAGTATTAATTTTCTGACGACAATTTATTTTATAATGAGGAATTGATAAGACATGAAATCTAAAAAATAATTGTACCTAATTGCGTAATCGGAACTAGCAAAATAAGTAGTTATTTATTCTATTTTAATCATAGTTTATCTTGAAAGTTCTCGACAAACACTAAACGGTAAACAGATTTTACTATAAACATTTATATTTATTCAAAAATGGCGACGATCACACCAGTCCGGAACCCTAATCAATACCGGCTACGATAACATCGCATTACGTGATGTACTAACAGATAACGTAATGATTGGCGATGTCAGGAACAAATCTGAACGATAACAGTACAAAGCTAAGCGCGATAAATAAAACAATGAGTAAAACAATGAACCTTCAGCTTTTTCTCCGAAAGTACTCGAAGCGAAATACAAAACGCGAGATAACTCAAACAGATGAAAAGTTAAACAAATGACCAACGCTCTTGGCACAGTTGCTAAAGGTACGGTGAATCTTGGATGACGGACTTGCTATAGTGTACAGTATACCTCGGTTCATCGGATGGGATACGTCAAGGCAGTATACTCTGCCCAGGGATAGCTAAGGCGTGTCGATCCTATTCCTGGATGTCTTAACCTCAACAATTTCTCGTGAATCATTTCAATACGAGTCGTACGCTACCATGGAATATTCCTGAAACTACATCATTGGAATTCCCAGACACTATTTGTTTATGTTCTTATTTGTACATTTCTTTCTTTGTGGCGTAGATGTATTCGAAAGCTTTTGAAAAACAAATCTATGTCGTAATCAAATCACTTGCTATTGTTTTTATTATTATCTTTAATTGAGTATCAATCATGTTTTTAGCTAATTATTGATTGTGGAGGTGATAAACATAAAAACACTTAGCTTTTAAGTACCAGGTAATGATAAAATCGTTTATCCTGTGCTAGTCAGGTTCCTAAGGTACTTTACTCTTATTATCTGTGATGTGTCAGCATAGCTTGCTTGGGGTCAGATACATAATATTACGCATTTAGATATAATTTGGTGTACGTGATTCTAATTGTGATACGTCATCAGTTTTTGTTTTGGTTTCACAAAGAACAAACACAGAAATAACGAAATAGTTTTATAATCAGTACAATATAATAAATAAACGCATGCCTTTTTCAGTAATATAAACTACCAGCTATCTTATATCTCTATCTTTACTAACCTAACCAATCGAAATAAGAAATGTCGCCGAGACTGCCTCTGTAGTTGATTGGTCGCGACTGTTGAGCCTGAGGTCCTCGAGTTCGTTTCCCGGGTCAGGCAAAGTGTTATTGGGTTTTTCCATCAGGAATTTCTCAGTAGCAGCCCCGGAGTCTGAATTTGTGCAATAGGCTCGCTCCCTATTACATAGCACTTAAACATAACTGAAGAAATTTGGGTGTCCTACAATTCTGTGTAACGATACAGAGATTACAGGCGTCATTATATGTTATGTTAATTTAATATCATACTTAAGTAAAGGTACTTACAGCATCCAACTCATTCAGAGCCCTGACGACTCTCTTCGGAGCCCTGATGTCAGCAGCAGTCTGCTTGGTGCGCCATCTCTCGGAGGTCCACACAGTCATGTGGTCGCGGCAAGCCATGGCGTTCATCTTTTCGGCCAGGGCGCTCGCGTAGAGAAGGCCACGGGGCGACAGAGACGCGTCTCCACCGATACGGCCTAGGACGTTGTACTCGCTTTCACCGTGCTGTTGGGAGAAAAGGTAGGAAATTAGACTTGTGTGAAGGGTTTAACGGAATATTAGTGAGATGTGTTTGTTTGGTTAGTCTGGCTACCAGACCGAATTATGCCATGACCGTGCTAGAAACATCATCATCATCATTTCAGCCGCAAGACTTCCACTGCTGGACCTAGGCCTCCCCCAAGTGTCGCCACATTGACCGGTCCCGTGCGACTCGCATCCAGCGGATTCCCGCAACATGTCAGGCAAATATTTTTCTGCCTGCCATGTAGTGTGTTATTTGTATTAAAAAGTGTGAGACTATCAAGTCCACTACTAGACCGTTCCTGTCACCGACTAACACCGTCACGTGACATGCACAGATTGTCAACAATTGTTGGCTAGAATATTTTGCCGGTGCCGTTACGCACCGTAATGAATTAAATAGATTGTTTAAGGTCCACGGTAGCCCGCAAAATTCAAATTTTCTTACGTTTTGAATGAGTTTTTCATGAAATAGTCATTCAATTAGGTTACATGAACTTGGAGAGTTGTATTGATGATTTTAATGATTATAATTCTGTAACAGCATACGTGTTACAATCATATTTTAATCAACACTCAACCCGACACAGACCTGCAAATTCAAGAAAAAACTTCTGAAAATTTGAATTTCGCGGGCTACCCTGGAGCTTTCACCTTAAAGAACCCTTTAATATCATCAAGGTATTACAAGTAATATCAGGAAATCCGTATCAACTAGTTTTAATTTAAAAGGGCAGCTGATGTAGTTGGCACTCTATTGGGATTCGTGGCGACTTTGGGAATGGGTGCAGTTCTGCCTTGTGTGCGTTTGCGGCGTTATAATTCCTTGAATGTTATCCAGAAACATGACAATATGTCATGGGTGTCATGGCTAGTTAATTCTTTGAATATTGATTAGGAAGATGAAGCAGAACAAGTGACTGACAGTAAGCGATTGATTTATAGGCTATGGGTGTTAAAAAGCAAATATCTATCCGGGGATTTCAGACATCATGAAAATACGTTTCAACGCTAAACAAAATTTTACGATATTTACACAGCAAATGCAACCGCCATCGCTGTGTTTATTGTAAACAAAGTTTCAACTTCAAATCAGAAAGTTGTTTATCGATTGAAAAACAGTTGGGGGAAAATTGTGATTTCGCGCCAGTGCCGCTCAAAATACATATGGAGTCGAGAAAACATGTTTGTCTAAAACGGAAGCCTAATTAGATGATCTAGAAATTATTTACGCGGATATAATATGACACAGAGATAACAAGGATGATCTATATGAGGCAAGAGAGCCAAATGACTGAATTATAGATTAAGTAATGTAAACAAATATTATGGCTAGCGAGTAAAGGAATGAAAAGCCTTCTAAAAACGTTCTACAAAATCTGTCTAACTATATAGCTATCGTATCCTGAAAGGTATACAATCAATCAATCATTATATTATCGGGCATCTTATGGCTTATAGTTATACACAATATTACATTACAATATAAAATATACTAATACGTGCAAAATATAACATAAACGCCACGGTGTTGTTGTGTCCAGAGGGCTAGGAAAAGTGGCATTTCGAGTCCAACACATCTTGTTTTTCAACAGGATTGACTACATAAATTATTGCATTAAACATATGCTGTTACTTGAATCCAATACATTTTTGACTTTCCCGTCATCATGATCACCGAGACAGTGAACATTTTGTCTGGTCCCTACGAATCAGTAGCGGGGCTATCAAAACTGCACAAAAATGGTAAAATTGTAAAGTAAAGAAACTTACCCTGGTGAAGTACAAAGTCTGCGGTAGACCCCTCATCCCGGACAAATACCCCAGAATCCCAGACTCCTTCTGTCCAGCAACGCGATGCGCTGTCGCAGTCTCCCCACCATTCTCAACGCGCACAAAGCTAACGGTCTCCAACTCTGCATCAATAGGCTCATACTGCCTCATGTAGTGCTCCATCTTCTTCCGAAGGTCATCGACTGCATCCTCCTCACTCATGGACTTGTAGTCGGCGGAGTAATGAAGGATCTCGATGATGTTCCTCTCGAGCAGTTCCTGGTCCTCGCAGACGCACTCTATGAAGAGGATCCTGAAGCCCATGTCAGAGAGACAGTATTCGCTGAGTTCGCGACGTTGCTCTCGCGTTATGTTTGTGCCGTCGAATATCTGGAAAGAAGGGATATTATGGGGTTAAGATCTGAAGGATACATAATATATTAAAAAACTCGAAAGAGGTGGAAATACAATGTAGGTACTGTTACCATGAATTCAGCAAATGACTTGAATCCACACCGTATAGTAATTTAGCCGATTAAAATAAAACTGCTGTTTCGTTCATGTAGTGTTTGGTCTTTTGTATGAAACCACTGATTTGTTTTTAATAAGTATCGATGGCCCTCATTAATTTTAAATTGATCGAGGAGAAAAATATTGTTGCATGAAAAGGCAACTTAGGTGTCATTGAAACAAAGTATACTACCGAGGTTAGTAATGGGTTAAATAGACGTCGGAAATTAAAATCCAATTAAAGTTTCTTACAAACAAATAACAGGAAAAAATCCATAAAAAAATGTTCTTGATCTTGAAATTACATTACGTTTTACGTAAGCTTCACAATTTAGTCACCGTGTCTATATCTAATCAGTTTATTTTGAACTGAAACGATAAAAATAACCTTTTTCCTAAAAAAAACAATGACTAATAGATATATAATCCAATCTGAATCATTTCTTTAATCCGTAAGATTAAAGAGTTCATTCATTGTTTATTGAAAGCTTCTGTTATTTCCTACAAAATTGTTTATCTGTGGTAGTTTACTTATGTATTCATTATGTTATGTTTTATGGCGGTGACATGTGACATCTACCAATCCGCACTGGGCCCGCGTGGTGGATTATAGCCCATACGCAAAATACGCGCTTTGACGTGGAGTTGCGGACACCAGCCCGTTATACAATACAATACAATGGCGGTGACATAAATCTGAGAATGTGTGTGGACTTTATTGTGTCTATAACTTAACACGTGTAGCCTATTGTCTTCGTTATGTTTTGTTAGCACTACTCACTTTAGGAAGCCACTAATAAACTTACTAAGATTCAATAAACGCTCATCAATTCATGATTCATTCGTCATCTTTCTGCTCTTGTCCCATGGTCCTTGGGGTCGTCGCAACACTTTTGTTTCTTTCATTCTCCCCTATCAATCAAAACCTTATCATTGGCTCCTTTTTTTCATTAAATAAACATTTTATAAGAACACTACAATGTCAAGGCTCTATTGTTTATTTTAGGATGCTGAAACTCTAAAACGAACGATATCAAAACAGGGAAAATAATAATTGAACTACCTTGTCAACAAGTAATTAATTTTCAAAGAAATACTCAAAAGTTTTATGTTCAATCGTAGCAAAATTATTTACGTAAGTAATTACCAATAGAGAAGCACGTGGCATGTGCAAACTTTCCTACTCAAGACTTACGCTTGGAACACAAATCAATTATGCAATCAATTCATAAGGTACAAGCGAGTGTAATAAACCAATTAGTGACATCACGTGTTAAACAGAAACTCAAGCCTTTTCTCATGCAGGAACTACAGAACGCGTCCAGCTATACGATCCTATCATACTCCTCTTTGCTTGGTGCACGTTAATTCATCACGTGTTATGCCTTCGAATCATTTGATTACCGAGACACCAGTGTCCTTGCTGCAGTTAGCAGGGTTCCGGGTTCGATCGCGAATTAGTTAACTACTTCTTTACGGTCTTTATGGTTCCGTGTTTAAGACAAGATTAACGTAAGCAAATGTCCGTATACACGTAATTACTCACAAGACTGTAAAAGAACTTTAATGAAACGATTTCCCAGCATTTACTTTCACCATTGGTTAAGTAACCTTAGTAAGCAAGTGCTGATTCTATGATTAATACATGACTTTTGCTGTTTATACATTTTTAAACAAATATGTGAAAAGTAACATAAGAAGTAAATTTACAGCGACACTGTTTCCATCCTTCAGCCATAGTACCGCATCCTGCACAGCCTCACGGGCACTCTGGCGACGGATCGCGGAGCCCTGGGCGTTGTCTGCGCGGAAAATGTCATGGCTGCCATACAATAACATGTGGCGGCGACGGTACTCGCTGCAGTCGAACACTGGAAACAAATACTTTTATGAGAAACTGACAAAGAGTTCTTCTAAAGGAAAGTTGTATACGGCTCGAAGGACCAAGACTTTTAGGTGATTAAGTTGTGATTGATATGGAGGATTATCAGATTTGTGGTATCGATTTAACATACACCGATAGTACTTGAAATAAATACTTTATTTGTGACAAGCTGACAAAAAATATCTACAGTTATCAGGAGAGTCCACTCAAAAGGACCAAAAATATTCAGTGAAAAAGTAGGCTATGGTTTAACAGAATTTTCAGAATTTAGCAGATACTTTGCAGATACAGATGTTATAAACAAAAGGAGTGTATGACTTAATGATACATTAGTCGTTACATAGTAGTTATCAAAGTATTTTCATTAATTAGTCCTTTGTGAAAAGGACGTGTCACACGCGTTTCCCTATTACTTATTTGTTATTATTACGTGTTAGGTACTTACGTATTTACATTGTGCTAAGTGTTAATGTATAAAACAATCACTGTTGTTTGATAAACCTAGGAAACTACCTGGCTTGCATTATGTAAAGGCTTGCATAATACATTTTCTTAGTAGCTGGGTGAATATATTTAGAAGTGAGTATAAGTCAGCAATATTAATTTTAAACAAACCGTGTGTGTGTCAATCGATTGTTGCAGTAGGAATGATCTTTTAAAGATTTGTATGCTAGTCTACCGGTAGCATAAGTTGTGTGTTTTGTACCTAAGTCCAAAAGTTATTTCAAAACTTTACTATCGTTAATATGTTATTTTGACCGTGATAATATTGCATACCTAATTGGTTTATATTATTCTGTTTACGTCTGCAACATATTATGCAATGCTATAAAGTATTTATTTATTATGACAATCTAGAACAACTGGAACAACAAACAAACAATTCCTTGATTGGCAAACATCATGTTCTTCAATTAGGCCACTTTTTATCAAGATGAAACCCGCAATATCTAATCAGTTATAAAGAAGATATTCTCGCGAGCTAGGCCGTGAGTGTTGTGTTAGATAAGTATATAGAGACGAGACCAACGCTTCCATCTAGGTCAGGGTTTATTGTGTACCTACAAGCAGTCTGCGCTTATGTGATTTATTGTATACCCGTTAACTGATACATACAACAACACACAACCTTTTTTAAACACGACTTTATAAATAACACGATTGGGTAATGTTATCTGACAACAGTTATATTGTATGATAGGATAGGAATTTTACTAGGTAGCGGCTAGACCACGTTCGACGTTCTGAAGAATTAATTAATTAATTTGATTTGTTATTACCGAATTAAATAAATAAAATAAACCTTTGGAAAGTTGAAAGGCTGAAAGATTCTGAAATTATGACTAAGAACGCTTTTAATGAATAAAAATCTTTAATTTAAATAACATACGCCGAAAAGGATTTTACTTACGAATCACTTTATTTAAAGGCTATCTTATCATATTATTATCAATAATGTTCGATAAAACTTACTTTGTAAGTCATTTAAAATTTTCATCACCGGGAAAATCCAAAATGACTAAGTCATGAAGCCGAAAGTGGCTTTATAAAAACTCGAGAAAAGCATCAATCAAATTATACCTACTCAATCATGTAAATGTGTATTATGTAGGTTGAGAGCCAAGATAAGACCACTTTGACCCCCGCAAGGATAATTAAATTTACAATATCATCAATCATGTGAGACATCAGTCGAGACCAAAACCGGTCCAGTTATTATGATCATTCCTTTAGACAGCTTCAATGAAGCAATATGGAACTTTTATGTTGGCCCCATTTACGCTTTGTTAATCTCATGATCTGCAGTTCCAACAAAGTATAAAAGAAGTCAATTGGTCTGACGTCAAAGCATAAACCATGCAGCTTCTTTAATGACTCGTCAGAGGTTATAAATCATAATTATTACAGTCAAAGTAATTTATGGGAAGATCAAGCCTTCCAGCTATTGTTGATTAATGGAATCTACCAGTCTTGTTAAAAACTTCACACAGACTCGACTTCAGGTGGTGCAGTGGGTATTTACTAAAACTTGGTCCTTTTTCCCAGTTTTAACCTTAGTTTGTATGTGTAATGTGTACAACAAGTCTACAAGCATATGTTACCTTTAGTGCTCTCCCCGTTCCAGTTGAGATGCCTGGAGAGTCTGTGCGCGAGCTGACTCTTGCCACGCGCCGGTAGACCCACCAGTGCGATGAGCAGCGGCGCAAACTGGCTGATGCGGCGTGCGCGCATCGATGCTAAAACAATGAGAAAATGCTTATAAGTATAATTTATAATATTTGTCTTGGAGTTATGCGGACCAATCATTGGCTGACATGACATTCAATTAAAGCGTCGAAATAAATGAGAACAATGTTAAAATGAGTCTGGAACACAGCTTAGTTTAGCCTAATTTAGATAGAAACAGTGTACTTGCACTCATAAAAGCTATGTTCAATGACTTTATTGAACAATCAAATATTATTGAAGCAAAAAATGCTTATCAGGCAGCATACCGTGGGCGTGTCCAATTAAATTCTCAATACGTTCCAATTTCTAATAATAGATGATAAAGTTACACTCGTCTCGAATATTTATTAGATTGGCTCAGACATTCGTCAGCGAATTATTAATCAATAACATTAACCTTAGCAGTGAGTCCGGGTCACAATCATGATAAAGGGATACTCATGCAATAGTTAAACTGTAAACAACTCTCATGATAATATGGGGATTAACATTTTCTTTAATTTATTAATTGAACTTTTCCCAGAAAGGAAAATTTTATTAAAATGAGATCTCATCAAAGAAAGAGCGAAAGAGAATAATGTTCTGAAATTGGAACAGTCGCATTAGTAATAAATAAACGTCGGGAAATTAATTATGCCAACAACGCCTTTCCAGCTGCAAGAACCGAACGGCAAATATTTGAACAAGTATTCCGTCTCAAAGTTAATCGTTGACACAAATTGATAAAACTATAAGAAGATAGGTACGGCTGAATAGATCAAGGTCCAACGATGAGCAAACCCGGCAAAGATACAGACAAATCTTCCTGAAAAGAAACAGCAAGATTACGAACAGAAAGACCAATATCTGTCAGAGATTTGTCAATTTGTGAGTGGCTATAAAATAATAAAGATAAGTTAGCATCCAGTTTCGAAGAGCTAAATGAAGTTTAGCCGCGTCATCATACCTGAGCGGTTTGTACAAGTGGCATTTATGGTTGTTGATATGGCAGAAACCGACCAATAAAAAGGCGGCACGACCGACACGCCTTCAACCTTGCCTTTGTCTTTAACAAATAATGACATCATACCGATTTTAGACTAGACTTTTTATAATTTATCGAACGTTTTTGTTATTCTCTACATAAACATCCTTATCTAATGTGATGTAATTAATGGCATTTAAAGGTTATAACGATACTAGTGACTTTTGAAATGTTGAACAATAAACATTTCTTGTTTTCTTATTTTATATTATTTATGGCTTGCTTATAAGCTGACGCTGCTTGCTTCAGCTTCATTAAGGGTAACATTGATTTTTCATTGTTGCTTCATCTTATCGCTTTCAAACGAGAATGATTGATAGATTAGCAATCGATTTTCCACGCATTGCCAACTCAAATTATGTTTCCTATTTGTTCCACAGCTGCATTAGAAATGCGTATTATTTAAATTTGCTTTAGTTCAACTAATTAGGTCTCGCGTATATCTAGTTCGAATACTTCAAAGCTTTGAACTGCATTTTATTTTTGTTTTCTTTTATCAGACGAGGCTATTTTAAAGTTGAAATAGTGTCACCAGCATAGACAGAAACTTTCGTTTTGCAACTACCATCAAGGCCCCATGTGCAGGCGTGGCATGCGGCATTCAGCGGCGCAGGCGCAACTGCCAGAAAGCACGGACTTTGTACCGCCAAGGAAACGATCGAGCTCTGACGACCGACGCGTGGACCGACGATATATTTAGATTAACGATGTCAATAGAGGTGTGTCTCATATCTATTACTTTTTAAATACCCATCAGGGTTTTTTACTCGTAAGATGTCGAGCACTCAATGTACCCTTTCAAAAAATTGGCTGATCACGATTTCGCTTGGTCATGTTAATATTTTCACATTTTTTTTATGAAAGAGATCAAAAATTTCACCGTTAAGCTTGACATTTCCCTATTTTTGTCCAGACAACTTTGGAGAAACAGGAAATACAACTTTCGCCAGCCTTCGGATTGTCAACATACATTGTGTTTCTTCATAAAATCTCGAACAAAAACAGTTTTTTCTGGTCCTAAACTTCAACCGCATACCAAGAGGTCTTTGACTTTAAAGATCAGATGATCCTTGTGATTTTAATTTGGCTCAAATTCAAGGTGATTAAATTAAATGTTATTTGGTAAGCTTAGAAGGATTGACTTCATAAGATAATTGTTTTACAAGTTAATTTGCACTGGTTTAACGCTCTAAAGTCTAAACGATAGCAAATGACTTATAAAACTTTGCTTTAATTGTCCGGAGTCTGTAATGTCTAGAGAAACCAGTCTTGTGCTAATCCGCTAGAAGTCTCGGCAAATAAATCTCTGTCTATATTTTAAATTTCCATGCCGCATATATTTGCAAATGAATGGAAAATATGGAGCTGTTTATCTTTGTTACCTATTGTTAACCATTGCTTCAGTCTGCTTCATTGTGTGAAGGATAGGTAAACTGCAGTGTACATGTCTGGAATTTTATGGTGAATAAACTTACATGTATGAAATTAATGTCACATGGCTATGAGTGGTTCAATTGCGGTTTCCATACATTGTTTATAATCATTTAAGTTTACAATGTGACATGTGTTGATAAAACGTAGCGTGAGAACTCAGTTAATAATAAAGCGTGGTTTGACCTCATCAGCCTCGTTGACTCAAATCAATTACAAAAACACAAGCAAGTGGTTTAAAATGTTCCCAAGTGTCCAAGTTCTCAAGACGATGTTTTATAAAATAAAGTTAAAGTATTTTGTTTTTGTTAGGTTATGCGATGTCAAATGAGACAACCGTTTATGGAATGCACAAAACGGTCACATTGAAAGATGTCCGGCCATTTAAAGACTGAACAAGCATAGAGTAATTCACGACTCATCCCACATTCCTACGGCCCATTTGGGACGAAGTAGTTATGACGAAAGCCATACGATTAAAAACAAACGAACCCTTTTTGAAGCCAAATGACAACAAGTCTAATACAGAAAGACTGAATCATACCCTAGCTACAGGTGATGGACATGTAGATTAAAAACTTATTAAGTTATTAACAAGCAAAGGTAACACATTTATTGAGCGTAGTTTTCCTATATACGACCAGTCACGTTGCCCGTCACATGCGTGTTATAAAACGGGAATGAGTACTCCAAAGATAAATTACATACTTCAGATAGTAGGTGATATACATTTATTTATTAAAGCTCTATTTATTACGTAGGTACATCACACGGTAAAATTCCAGAAAGCTCACATATTATTCTGTGACAGATGGATTGTTACGATACCATCAGCTGGAAATGTATTGATGACTAGACATACTTCGATGGATGACGTATGATGGACAGTGTGAAGGATGATATGGCTAATAGAAAGAAGGTGACTGCTGAGATGACGAGTAATAGAGAAGTATGGAACAGGATGACATGCTGCGCCGACCCCAAATAAATTGGGTTATGGGCAGGAGAAAGGACGATGACATGGGTACTTCGATGATGTTATCAGAACTAAATAATGTTTTCTGAGAAGTCTAGGCATTGGCCTTTCCAAATTAAGGCGCCTCCCCGAGCAAGTGTCCTTGAACTAGCAGTTTTTTGGAGCCTACTCCTCTTTATCCAAAAGAAATACCAACTAATAAAAACTACATTAAATTACTACATATTCTTGACTCCAAAATTGTCGTTTAATTTTTTTTTAAGTAGCTTAATATTTAATAAATCCCCTCACAACGAAACCACAGAAATGAGAAATAATGATTTATAAAATGCTACTCCTCGTAAAGTCACCATTATTTTGATTTGATACTTATACTAATGGATAGACAATTTAATAATGAACATAATTGTCGTTTTATTTTTTCCAAAACACGTAAATTTGATTTTATAAAGAATAAAAACCACTAATTTCGCACTATTCGGCCTGCTGTGACTGACGTAACAATCACTTTGTAGTGCAAGCTGATTAGAACTTTATTCTAACTGTTTTTCAAACGAAGTTTGAACCACCACAAATAGAGTTGCTAATTTTGCTCGTGGAACCGCCTTAAGTGCAGATAAAGGAAAAAGTGCACTTAATAAAATTGGATTCAGAGAAACATGCAAAGTATAGGAAAAATAATTAATAATACAAAGCCGTTTGATTGAACCTTGTCGCATGAATTTACGCGAATGCTAAAATATTAAACAGTGTTAGTGTTAACAGTTGCTATGGCAATGCGGATTTGCGTACCATAGATTAAAAAAAGCGATATCTAAGTAATACATTGTTCTAGGTAAAAGGTGCCATAGCACAAAATTAGGACCTGGGTTTACGGTTTGTGACCATATTATAATGTGACGTGTTTTTTTTCCTTGTAGTATTTCAACACAAAAACGAGGCTGACAGAAAATAATTGTCATTGGAAACTGTAATGGCTTCTTTCCAACAAATGTAAGAATTCTCTAGTTAAATCATTAGATGTCCATGAGAAAATAACTTTTACATTCCAATTCCAATGTCAAACAGTTAAGGGGCTCCCCCATGCACACTAGCGCCACTTTAGTAAAAAAAACAGAACTCGTTAAATACACAATTAATATAAAATCTGATTGACAAAATCAATGCTTATGAGTTCTAGATTATTGACGTCTATTTAATTCATTAAAATATACTTCTCTGTAGTTACAGTTAGAAAAATTGCTAAAAACGGCCGTTTTTTCCATTTTGTATCTGTAACGACAGCGAGCTATGTTTCAATGAGTTAAGCAGACGTAAATAATTTAGAAGACCAAAAGATTGATTTTGTCAATCACATTTTATATTAATTGTGTATTTAACGAGTTCTGATTTTTTTACTAAAGTGGCGCTAGTGTGCATGGGGGAGCCCCTTATCCGTATTTTTAAAACGTGAATTTAAAAATGTTTTCTACACCGTTGTTTTACAGAGGCAAAGTTTGTCAGTTTGGATGAAGGAGGTGATCTCTGAAACTGCTTACCCGATTTCGAAAAATCTTTCTCTGATGGGTAGCTATACTATTACGAACGCTATAAGATATTATGTTTGTTCGACATAGACAAAGTTGCGGGCAGAAATAACTTTGTTTGTATTTTCTCAAGATTGTATATTTATAGTTGGAGTCATAAAAATGGTAGGTACGCAATAAAGTGAATGTAATAATGCAGCACGTTTCAATGGGTGACGTGTGTAGCATGCACTTTATGCGTGAAGCTATAAAATTCCTATTGATTTGCAATCATCATAGGTCAAGTCAAGTGACGTCGCTTCTTAGAACTGACCCCTGTTGCACATACATACAGATTAGATTGAAAATAACAACTTAGATGTAGGATTTATCATTAAATTAAACAAAACAAGTCTAATGATGATAATGATTATACATTATAGTTTTCTGAAATAATCCAAATCTAACAACTGTGTTTGTGGAAACTCAGAAATCAGGGTATACCAACACTTAAACTTAATTATACATGTTTAGACCAATTATTATTAGATTGTTTTATTTTATGAATACCTTTAATGGTTTAAGGACTAATTTGCAAATAAATAACAGCAATGTGTAAGTCATTTACCAAGTTATTTATTTTAATTGTCATCTTTATGATTAAGTGTAACGAGTGGAAAACAACTGACATTTAATGTGGATGCTCCAGGGTAGCCCGCGAAATTCAAATTTTCTTACGTTTTTTGCAATTTGCAGGCCAGTGCTAGGTTGTATGTTGATTATAATATTGCTCGCGACTGTAAGACGTATGTAGTTATAGAATTATAATCATCATAATCATCAATACAACCCTCCAAGCGCATAAAGGTGCAGGCAGGAATGACTTTGACCTTGAAAAAGTAATTCCTGCACCTTTTCCACCAATTCAAACTAGATAGACCTAAAAAGAACAAGCCTTCAATGTGATCGTTTTATTTTAATGTGGTCATTATGGTACTTATCTGAGTAGTAACTAATGTTGCTACCCAGAATGTCTGGCCCACGCCCACCATTCAGTGGATTTGTCTGTTTCGTAACACATATAACGTAGTATAAGTAGGTAGACTTTGTTAATCAACATGCCCTCAAAACTTCGCTATATCTTGAGCAATGGTTCTTCATTATTGAGATTAAAAAAATATTAATCGATAGTAAAGTTTTTAAATCGATGACTACACCATTTTAATTGCTTGATAACGTTTTTGCTAAAACAAAAGCAAGGAAGCATACGAGTATTAAGTTTTGCAATATTTATAAAATAACTCTTGTGTGGCAATATTTATTTTATACCGGTGCATAATAAAATAGTAAATTTAATTTATGCGGCACCTTGTCTTGCTATGAGTAGGCGATAAAATGTGTTGAATGAAAAACAACTTTATCTTGTTGAAGTTAAACTTATACAATGATTTCGTAAAAGTCTTTGTGCTATGCTTTGTAAACATAGCCGAGGAGTTTGATAATGAACCTAGCAACACCCCCACTGATAAATTTGCAGGGAGCAGATAAAACTCACGCAATCTCTTACATCTAATATTACAAAAAATGTTATCAAAATTGTTGGTGAATTTATTTTGTAATAGACTTTGATAGAGACACTCCCTTTTAGGAAAAAAATTCAGTTCATAATTCATTTTGTTAATAAAATCATAATGTGTGATTATCAAGCTAATCAAAATAAAATTGCTTGTTTTTCATCCATTATTTGGCGTGACTACTGTAAATTGCTACTTAGATAAGTAAGTATACGCTTACTTACTTACATTTTTATCAAGAAAATCTTTAGCATGTAAGTTATTTTCATGCCAAACTATCGATAAAATTGCTTGTGCGGAAATTATTATTTCTTACGTCATTGTAACAAAAATGTTATTACTAAGAATAATTTTATTGCCACTACCTACTGACAATTAATGTTTGTTTCTAAAGCAACGGTCCTAATCGGAGGCGCGGCTTTGACGTCACAAAATGGCGCGATAAGCTGTTTTTTTTTTAAAGACACGTCAATGTGGCAATGATGTTTTTAACTCCGATGTCAAGTGTCATTGGGGAAAAAAATGTTTTAAAAATAAATTCTGGTGCTTATCATTGAGATGCCTACATAGATTTAGAAATATAACGTAAGTAATTCTTAACAATGTATTTTATTTCAGTTGTTTTTATCTCCCATGTTTTATTTGATAAGTTTGTTTAACCGGCCATCTATAAAAGGTCGGAGACCCACGATTTGTAATATTGTTTTAAATTCTCGTCACTCACCGTCGAAATGATCATCTTAATGAATATTGGTCTTTAATTACATTAATCATTTTACCTACACGTACCACGGCCACGATACGATCATAACAGTGTCACCAGTCATGATAATACTAATATTTAATAAAAGGTGATTCCTCTAACTCGAAGTTATTAGACAAACAAACAAAATATTCAGGATTGACTTTGCAGAATAAATGTGGATCATTTGATAGAAATAAGAGTAAATATTTCAGTAAACTATCATGCTACGATTTGAAAGCAACATCGGATTTCTGCTGGCTTTTTCATTAAAACTTTTGAAAGACACGTACAAGGACAGAACAAAACTAACATCAAAAACCGGAGTGACTTAAAGAAAGCAAGACCTCATGCAAGATTGGACACTATATCAAACGTTAACAATGCAGATTGCATAAACTAATATTGTCAAGTGTGAAAAGTTATTTTTAGTAAAGTGCAAAGTTCAATGCGTTTCTTTCATGCATGTGCTCTGGCAATGTAGCGATGTTCGGAGGCAATTGACCGGTACACTGCACCACGCTACAAATTACACATTTCGCTGACTTTTTATAACCGACACACATTCGAAACTCTTCTCAGAAAGTCTACTAAAGAAAACGAAAATCCTGAAGCTAAGAAAATGACTGATGTCGATGAGTGATTCTTGAATAGGCCTCATTAGACATTTGGCTGATGGATTTGTGTTTGCGCCAACGGGGTCAACCAGCCTTGTAACTGACATCATTGTAACAATATCTAGAATATTAGTTCACCACACTAAACAGCATGAATCATCAACTCGTTGCCCATCATCGTGAGCTTCCACTAATAGTCCTTCGGTTCGGTACAATAGGGAAAAAAACGGTTGTGGTCGAGAGCAGCGGTGGCCCAGTGGTGGCGGCCCCGACTTACTAACAGTAAGTCGTGGGTTCAAACCCAGGCAGGCGGCATTACTTTGTGTAATTTATTTCATCACCACTGCTCTCAAAACGGTGAAGGAAAACATCGTGAGGAAACCGGCATGTCCTAGGACCAAAAATTCGAAGACATGTGACATCTACCAATCCGCACTGGGCCCGCGTGGTGGATTATAGCCCATACGCAAAATACGCGCTTTGACGTGGAGTTGCGGACACCAGCCCGTTATACAATACAATACAATACAACGGTTGTGGTCGTGAATGAATGATCTGCTACTGTTTATTGAAGTAATTTACAACCAATAGTTGCACGACATCTTCTCAAATATCGTACGTTTAACTTCTTCCATTCAAACGCGGAAACCAATCCCGAACAAACTGGTCAAACAAAACATTAAAAAGGTGAAAAGCGCCGAATGACTGATGTTATAAATGAAAATTTGTTAATTTCCGAATGGATGATGTTCCGAGATAATAAAAAAAGATAAAGAGAGATGTACCCACAGATAAAGTCCGCCATCACTGAGTGGTGTAATGAAACTATCGATTGCTAATGTCCACTGCATCGTATCAGATAGTGTTTATGGCGAAAATCTAATATATCTAACTTATAGCGTCAGCACGCAGACTAAACGTGAAATGATAAATATAGCCGTCCAAAGGTTTCTCTGAAAATTTGTCAGACCAGACCGTATGTTACTGGCGCGTTGCCATCAAGATCTGCAGTTCTTCGAGCAATTGCCATGAAGTCATGAACGGACTCTCAGAAGGCCTTAAGACTTGATGCCAAGATGCTAACAATGGTTTGGATAAGATTCAGTACTAGCAGGTAATGAGGTAACAAGTCAAACAATGCGGTTGTTTGCGGGATTTGTTACGATATGAGTTCTAAATTCAAAAAAGGAATGCATAGGAACATGAATGTGGAAAATTCAATTGGTGTGTATGCACAGTACCTACCTATTGTTGCCAAAGACTTTTTGTATCATGAATTTCATTCCTTTATTCAAACATCGTTCGTCGAATCGTAAACGGAATATAGATCGTCCTACTTGAAAACAAATTTCGGACTTTCGCAGAAAAAGCAAAACAACCCAAAACGAAACGACCACTTTAATTTCACGCTTGAAGTAATTAAGAATGTACTTTATGAATTCATTAAATTATTATTTAAAGGCTACTGAATAAAGCTGGCGGAAGACTACCTGTTTTAGCCATTTTGAATGTTATTTATACGCTTGGAGGCTCGTTCAAGGAACTAATGTATTACAGATTTTTTGTTCGTGTTATGAGAATATCAATAGCTGATTTTTTTGCTTTGCATTCTTGCTATTGACCTCATCGATCACAACTAATAGGAAGCAATCTCAAGAGAACGGTTACTCGACAAGACTGATCAATTCATTCACACTGCTTAAAAGCTACTTATAAAAGTTCTATTTTTATACATTAATAAAAGTTCTATTTTTATAAATTAATATCAACTTATTTCTGCACATTCTGATTAATCAGTACTTGCTTGCATTATTGCTGGTGACATGGAAAACTAAAAGTGGAATGCAAACAATATAGGATCTTACGAAAATGCAGTTTAAAAAATTTTCATTTTTTTTCATTCAATATAGCATAACCATGTCCTAACAATTTGCTGCCAACCGGCTGCTAAAAATGTTGGCGATAAAAATCTATCAAAAACTCAAATGTACCTATGTCAATAACAATGCACCTAGTTTTGAAAGTGGCCGAACGGAGGCGTGTTCATGGGCTTAGAAAACATTGGTAAACAACATCGTGACTGAACAATAACTCTGTTGACCGACCACCTTGTTACAGGACGGGCGGCGGCGGCGCGCGGCGCCACAAATCGTGAGCACAAAACAAAAGAGTCCTTTACAAAAGCGGTAGTAAACGTATCCAAAAACGTTAAAACAATGAACTCACCGGTTGCCAAAGCTCCGTGAAGGATCTTCTCTTTGTCCTCCATCATGGTATGGGCGGTGCTAGCTCCTGGTGCCATCACGATCCTTCTTAGAGACGGTCTCCTTGCCAAAGCAACGATGTGTTTAACGCGGTGCTGCTGAGCCGTTCTTCGGCGACGCGTGCGAACTCTATGAAGGCCTGCAGGCGACTGTCCGCTTACTCCACTCGTTATCACTGAGCGAACCTTATCAGCTCCGCGGCAGTGATTGCTGAACAACCAAATAATAGCTGAATAGATTTTGCAGTATATTAACCAAAAATACAAATACCAATCGCCCTGAACGCTGAGTAACGCCATCAATAGCGATCTGGAACAAAAAGAGAATGGGGTGAGGTAGATGACATTTTTGGAAATTTGCAATAAGTATTTTCAGAAAAGCAAAGCAAAGCTACAAAGACAGGCAAGATTGAAAAACCTTTTCATTCATCTAAAGATAAGTTCATAAGTTGTTTCAATAGATAGTGTTAATTATCAACCGCATTTTGTGGTGGTTTATGGTCGTTTAATGTTATCTATAAAGCTGTCTAGATTATTGTGTCTAGTTGTTCTTTGGAAACAGTATCAGAAAGAGCCTCGTGTATCGAAAGACGAAAAATGAGTTAATAATTTATGCTCATGTAGGTTTTTTCTGTATCTTGATTACCGAACAGGTTTACTAACAAAACGTTTGGCAGTTACGACCGATAAAATTGTTGATACTGATGATGAAATAGCAGAAACCTTTTCATTTTGTTCTCTAATAAATTTTCCGCCATTTATAGTATCATTATCTTCATGTTATGTATTTGTTTACAGTTGACACAGTGCTTTCTCTTATGTCTGTCAATGTTTTCCATTCCTACACATCCGCTTTTTAATAGCTTCCACACTCCTCATTATATTATTTATCATATCAGTTTCAATAATACATGACTGTGTCATATTCGTATTCATTAATGAACCGACGATTGGCCATCAAGAGATCCCAGCCATTGTTGGTGATTTTACCATTTTTTTTATGAAGGACAGTGGCCAATTACTTTGATTTCAAAACAACTATTTTCCATATCTACAAAATACTTATTCAATGTGTGCTATCCACATGCTGTTATATCCAAAGCACAAGTTGATCCATTATGCGCGTACCATGTTAAAGGCAACTCGTTTCACCGCTTACGTCAATTCGTGAGGATATTGAATTTTTAACACCAAACCAAACAAGAATGTTTCAATGATAAGCAGACATTTTAAAATAAAATAAAAGGAATTGAAGGACAAATTCAGCAAAAGCTTTATCGTCTTATATGTTTGTCTCTCTCTCTGTTTTTCTAATTATTTTTTAATATTTAAATATGTTAAGGTAAAGTGGCCTAGATTCACGAAATCAGTTTTCTTAGTATATTTTGTTTTCATTACTAACTGCCACGATTAATATTGGAGCAACTATACACGGATGATTAAGAGTTCAAACGCGTTTGAGAGATCCTTTTGGAAGTAGATCATTCTTGTCCGAAATAGATACCAAAAATGTTGGAGCAACTATACTCGGATGATTAAGAGTATCAAACGATTTGAGAGATCCTTTCGGAAGTACCTATATCATTCTTGTCCGTAAGTAATATAAATAACTTTGCGTAACAATTGTAATGAAATACAATAGTGTCATTTGAGCTATTTAATAACAGCAATATCGTATGGTAAATATAAGCTTTGATAGATGCAAGGAAGTCGTCAACTGAAACCCTGCGTCATTAGAAATGGATATGATTAAGTGAATTTACGCAAAAATTGGATTTTACATTCTTGTAGTCATTGCGGTTAAATTGTCATCACAAATATAAAAGTTTTTATTACATTTTATGTGAAAATGTCACGTACACACAGTATATGTGAATAAAATAGGTAAATTTTGACCAAACAAGTAAGTACCTATTCATTTTCCCTATAGATAATTAGGTACCTACTCATCGGTCCATTTTTAAAATGATTCAAGATGCAAATTACCCAATCGCAATCTTCATGTTTTCCTATTTACAGTCTATTGAGTACATATTGAGTATGTTTATCCAATTAAATTTTCTAGGATCTTTCCTTGCTCTTTGCACTGGTGTAGTTGCAGGAGAAAATCATTATCATCATCAGCTTACAACAGTCCACTGCTGGACATAGGCCTCCTCAATCGCACGTCACTCAACTCGATTCTCAGCAACTCTCAACCAGATGCTACCAGCCACCCTGCGAAGATCGTCGCTCCACCGAGCTTACCACCTTACGCTTGCGGATTCGAGGTCTCCAGTCAAGAAACTCAAGAACACGTCTACCTACGGTAATCGGTTCTACGGCTAATATGGCCGGTCCAATCTCTCTTCAGCTTACTTATTCTGTGAGCTATGTCGACAACTCTGGTTCTCTGTCGGAGCCAAATAGCAACAAATATTTCGTAAATGTTGCATTTAAACCATTCTATCTTGCTTTTTTATTGATATTCGTACAAACGGCAGGTCGTCTGTAGCTTTTAAACTTGGTATTTCTTGTCTGTTGCTCAACTTTATTGCCGAGTCGACCCATGCCGACCTGATTTTTTTCTGGAATGTTTACAGACAAGACGTAAATTTTGAAGCTTATCTCTTCTCTCTTCTTCCCGGGGGGCGCTTGGGATTGGTTCATTCGTCTTCACCTTTGCGTGTCAGTGGCAATCTAAATTGTGACGGCCCAGAACTGAGCCCTCAGTAGCGTCCAACAGTCCCTGTAATGAAACAGACTTCAGGGCAGAGGCATCAATGAATCTCCACCTAAGCAGGTTTTCTTTGCTGCGGTCAACGGACCCACCGTTCTTGGTTCATTTACAATTGGGTGTTTATTGGTTATTATTAAATTGTGGAGCAAAAGTCTCTGGGAGTGGTGACTGGAGACCACCTACTAGGGTCTAAGGAACTGTACTTGTGACGAGTCTATAGCCAGCACTGGATCTCTTGACAAAAATGATAACGATGGCGGCAAAAAAATTCGAGAGAAGCATTAGGAGGGTTATAATGAAGATAAGGTTATGTTTACAATCGTGGGCCTATTATACTCCAGTATATGAATACCTAATATAAACGATAATTGTGTATTATGATGAACCTGAAGAAGTACGTGTTGCGCCAACCCAAAGTAGAATGGACAACGGCAGAAAGATGACGATGAGCCTGACCAATATCTATAAAGAAATTGTCGCCTTCGGTACGTATTACTTAAGGCTGATGCTCCAGGTTAGCCCGCGAAATTCAAATTTTATTAAGTTTTTTGCAATTTGCAGTCCAGTTCGAGGTTGTATGTTGATTTAATATTGTTCGCGGCTGTAAGACGTAAGTATGTAGTTCATAAAGATCTAGCACTGACTTTGACCTTGAAAAGTCGTTCCTAGACCTTTATGAAATTAGAGGGTTGTATTGATGATTTTGATGACTTTAATTTTGTAACTACATACTGTCGCGAACAATATTTTAATCAACATACAACCTAGCACTGGTCTGCAAATTGCCAAAAAAGTAAGAAAATTTGATTTTCGCGGGCTACCCTGACGCTTTCACCATAAGGGCCATTCTTTTAATGGCCTTTGTGTGTAAAAGGGCTAACTCTTTTATTCGGACTGTTGCAGTTGTTAACAAGTGGTTTTCGAAGATATAGTTGAACTTTTAAGATGGTCATTTTGTTATAGGTCCAAGTGCAAAAAGGTTACCAGTCCTGTAAGGAGACTTCACTTTTCTTCAGAGTTTTAATGACTGTGTTCATCATGATTAAGGAGTTGTTTCTTTGCAGACACAATGCCATGCATAATATTCCATGTTTTAAATGCATTCTTGACTTTTCTAATGGTTTTTGCATGCCTCCACCAGTTTTCAATCAAAGTTGATCCTCATAAATGTTAAAACAGGCGACTGATATCTCTTCTTTGTGTGTATGTAGTTATTGTGTAGTCGTCTTTTATTTAATGTTTCTGCTTACGTTACCGTTTCTTCAGAGGTGAAGCAGAGCATGAACTTACAAGGTTGACGAGTTAAGAATATTAATAGGTACCTACTCCTTTGTTTGTGGCTCGCATTATAAGAGCCTGCTTGTTTGTTTATATCAGCATAACATATGTGTTTAACGTAGTTCGACGAGACCCATTAAGCAACCATTATCCTTAATTATAAATTAATAGGATTCCACTTCAACACTTATGCCAATTTTGCACTTCAATAAAATAGTTATGAACAGTTCAGTTTCTATACAACTGCACATTGGTCTGCACTTTGACACAAATGGTTTTTTTTTAGTTGTGATTGCTATCGTTACCTGCGTTATGAGCATACGATTACAGCTGAAATTCACAAGCGTTGATAAAGCGTTATGGTAATTCAACATCATTTCGCACACCGACGAGTTCTAGAAAGAGCTCAGCTCAATAATTAGCATGTTACATAAAACAAAAAACACAAATCGTTGTTCTTACCTGCTTCGGTGACTAAATTCTTCCTTCGCAGTAGTGATCAGAGGATGTGTGTCTTATAAAATGCACCAAATCGTGGCGCATAGCAGTGCGCCCGTGGATAGCGATGAACGTCTCAATACACATTCGCAATAAGTCCCAGTAAACGTCTAATGTCAACTTATTAACCAAAACTCTCCCCCAACATCGCACAGGAAATGTAACACAGTAATTATACAGTTTCGCGTCTTAAGTCCAGCGTTCCAAAATAAAACGTCGATGGCGTTGCCTCGTCCCGTCTCTATTTCACTCCGGATCTTAGTTTGCTCATTGTAACTTGGCTAAAAGCGTTTTTGAGCAGGTAAATACTGTTGGTTTTGTCAATTTGATGCACAATACAAGTGTTTACGTAGCCGTACAGTGATAACGTGTACTGTTGGTTGACTGTTGACTGGCGTCGCGCGTCGGATCGCAGCGTGGCGAAAGCGAGGCAAGATTATAATGTATGGAAGGGAGGGAGCCGTCAGCGAGACTGCAAGCGGACCGGCTTCGTGTGACATCGATTCTTGTTCGGCCACGTTCGGCGCGCGACGGAGGGTGGGAGGGAGTGTTTTGGCATGCTGTTCTTTTCTAGCTGTACAGTTAAGACATTGTATTGGTAAATAGTTGGGTTTACAGGGTAGGACGGTAGGTATACACCATTGATTACAAGCATGTTGTTTACAGGGAAGACTTCTCATGAAACAGCAAAAGCCAGAGCACAAAAAATATGCACCAAACTACACAGTCAAGCCTTACATTTAGCCTAATCATAACTTCGGCATGGTTTACCTAATAGTCAGTGGAAACAGGCGGTCAGTCACACTTGAGTCCCACAAAACCACAATTCTAGTAAACTATCTAGAAACTAACATGAGCATAATTATGTAACTTAGAGTATGTACTTGAATGATAATTTCATCATCAAAGCTGTCGGAGTTTTTATTAATCCATCACGCCACTAATTAACACCACATTTCATTATCAACAAAGTTATCTAGAAAAGTTAATTACTGGACTAAATTCTAAGTAGGTACCTACCTTCGACCAAGTATCACTTCGGTAATTCATATTTCTAGATTTTATTTAAAACTTATTTAACGACGTGCAAATTATTTAGGTTAACTTTTTCCTTGATAAATGATAGAGGAGAAATTTAGTTGGTCTCAATAGTCAAAACAGAATAATCCTCATCAATTAGCAATTTAATTTAACAAGTTTAAATGTTGATACCCATTATTACCCAACGAGTGAACCTACTAACACATGCATTTTCTACGAGTTCGGCAGGCGTTCCACAGGGTTCTATCCTGGGGCCAAGGTTTTTTTTTTCTATTTGTTATGCGAGTACACGATTTAGTTAGTTTACATCACGCCATCGAAACCGGACTCAGGTGTTTCAAAGAGTATAATAGTCAACTAGTTATTACAGCATACATTATGTATATATTATCCGACCAATTTGTGGTCTCAATGATCACATACAATTGTCCATCATCGTCAGAGTGTCTAGGACCCACTTGTATCGTCGTGGTCGATCAATCTACTATCTAATTTTAGACTCCCCTCTAGCTCTACCCCAAAAAGCAGGCAAGTAATTGTTACAGACCGTATGGCTGGACTCACACATTCTGAATATTTACAGACCGAATTCATATTAAATAAAAAACCAAGACATAGCGCTGCGAACAATAATGTGAAGGCAACGCAAAACTAAGCTCCGCTCTGTGCGTACACGCTCACAGACACACATCATCAAACTACAAATAAACTACGCACAAAAAAATGCATACGTGTTTACGAAACCAGTATCACTTTATTGTTCCCAGCGCTGTGTCTTGGTTTTTTATGTGGTCTGAATTATTAATTAAAAAAGTCCGGAAATGCATACAATTTCATTATAATCATAATCTGAAAAAAGCAGAATGTGTGCATATGGTGTGAGATGCGTACACATTTATTATACCCCAGTTTAATAAAAGTGTATTCATGTCCGGGCTTTCCTAATTAATAATCTGAATTCCGACTCTGAATTCAGAGAGATAGCCCATCACTGTAGCATCCGCCTTCTCCCACTTTTATTACTCTTAAAATATCTTACGCCAAAGCTTGGCTTGCCCCTATAAGTTGCTTACTCTTCATGATGTTAGGGTTTCTGAACAGACTGCCTTGCCTTATGGGCTTGCCGTATTGTTCGCTTCTTGGCACACCATGGCACTAGGCCAGAAACCTATAGTCGTCGTCATAAGAGATAATAATACATTAAACCTAACCTCCTAACTAGCCGTGTGGTATCAGGCAGAGTAGAATAGAACCAACCCATTACACTCACAGGTGTCGTATAAGGCGACTAATGTCTGAGGCAGAACACCTTGTGCCTCTGTAGACCAGAGAATGGGCAGCAGCGTTATCTGTTAGTCTTTCATCACTGCGATCTCCAATCCGCCTGCCAAGCGTGGAGATTACGGCAAATTCCTCCCATCATGGGAGAGGCTTATGTCCAGCAGTGGACGTTATGGGCTGATGTTGTTGTTGTAAACTCCACACACTAGTGCATTCTTGCTCTTATTATCTAGTGGGATAGGGTGGGATGGAAAGTGTGAATTGAGAACAGCTCATTCTTTTAGAAGTCGGTTAAAAACTCAAAGACACCTTTCCTACTAATGGGAAACGAACTCAGGACTTAGGTCAGGAATAATAAGATAAAAACTGCTCTATATTTGCGGGACTGTGGAGGTATAGCACATTTGGATTATTATTTTAGCAGATATTTGTCTACTATCTGCAAGATGGAACCATCTTCATATAAATTCGTTAATTAGAGCATTCCGAAAACTTAACAAAAAACCATTTATCTTAATTACCTAGTTTTCATTCCTAACTCCGTATTGATCAGTGCCTACTTACTAAGTTAGTTATAATAAAATAGAACAGAGACAAAGGTCATGCTAGAATCCTTTGTAACCTTCTCGTATTTAAAGAAAATCAAATGGAAATTATTTGAATGACATCCGAGGACATCGCCTTTACCACCCGTTATCATGATATCAATGAAAGATATCAAGACGAGAAAAGTAAATAATGAAAGAAAAGTAGCTTCAGATATCAATTCATAAGATAACAACATAATAGAAACTGCAGCTGCAGCAAACGTGCGTGTGCGTGTTATGTAAGTATTTACTTCTGTTGTCTTTATTTTGGTAAAACCTAGTCGGAAAATCTCATCATTTTGGAATAATAAGTGGAAGAGTCTGGAAAAAGCGCATTTCTCAGGTACCCAACCACACTCAACTTCAGTAATCCTTGCTCTAACATTTAAAAAAAAAACGTAAGTGTAATAAGTGTACTGCAAACTTAAGTCACCGAATGGCACAAACGACAGATTTTTACGGAAAGCATCTGGACTTTAGGGACACTATGAGTATATAATCTCGAAAATGCAATTTTTGTGTAGGTATATGTAACTACGTAAGTTCACAACCCAGGTCAATAAAACAAAGAGGATGCTACTATTTTCGTCTCGAACAATGATTGTTGGTTGTTGTAAGTAATCAAACGTAATCATCTTGTTTGGACATACCTCTTTTGGTGAGTCACAACGATGACTCTCATCATTTCTTCTGCCTGTTTTGTGTACACTATTAAAAAAAAAACTAAATCAAGATGATACCTACATCATGCTATCTCATGATCAAAGGCTTGTTCGGGTAGACAAAAACAACCAGCCCGTTGTCGATTTGTTGATCAAATTCACTGTGCAAAGTGAATGACCGCGAAAAGTTTTGACGTAAAATATTAATTTTATTATAACATTCATCACATCATCCTGATAATAATATTTTTTAACGATTACAATTTCACAAGAATTAACTCGTACCTAAACATTTTGGGATCATTTTGGCCTAAATAATTTATTAACATTAGAAAAAAGGCAAAAAAAAATTATACCGTAGGTACCTACAACTATCCAAAGTAGGTTTCACTGCTACGGTGGTACTGCTACGTTTAATAATGGCCCGAAGTCCGCTGCCATGTGTGAATTAATAAATTGACAATCATCAAAGCAAAAAAAAAAAAAACACAAAAGTTTTTAAAAGCCGTTGAGGATTGTCAATTCGTCATCTGTCTTCTTCTTATAAAGCGTCTGGTTATAGTTAGTGCCTAACCTAAATGTAAATGTGTGGCTGTTCCACAAACGATGGAATATAGTGGTCCTACGTGTCCTCTTGTTTGTTCACTACATTGATGGAGACTACCAAAAGAGCCAAAGTACAGTAACTCAGTTATGAGTCGACACAATTTAGATTGCCATTTGCCATCGACACGCCAAGAAGAAAAAGTTATACCTAACCTGGTATCAGAGTTTTTATGACGCCCATGGGCCTCTGACTTGGCTTTACATGAAATTACTTGCCGTCAAAAAATTATCTCAGGCATGCTGCATGCAATGTAGTGTCCTTTGATATTGCAGTACCTACATTTCCTTTGTTTTCGCTGTTAAGGATTATGACAGGAACAAAATAACTGTCTAAGTAAATAGTTTGTTCTAGTTATTAAAAATCGTATTATAACTCACTCACAAACAAACAACGAGCTTCACTGACAAGCTCAAGAGTTGCGCCAAAAATATTCATCGTGTTTTGGAAACTGTCCCCTAAAGCTTTTGAAAAGCTTTTTTTACTAACGGGAAATTCCATCAGACTCACATCACATCGGGTTGTTTATGAACATAATGTGAATCAACTGTGTTATATCGAAAATAGTTAGGATAAACTTGGGTATTATGATACGTTTTAACCGTATGAACAGATACGAATGAAATGCTCTAAAGCA
This sequence comes from Xestia sexstrigata, assembly GCA_941918905.2. Taxonomy (NCBI): domain Eukaryota; kingdom Metazoa; phylum Arthropoda; class Insecta; order Lepidoptera; family Noctuidae; genus Xestia; species Xestia sexstrigata. The sequence goes on from OW799219.2 coordinate 5,948,592, forward strand.
GACAAAGAATAACAACTACCGGCAATATTGATTGAGTACAGCACGATAATTTATTTACAGCGTTTGTTTACACGAATCCATAAATAATGCAACACATCAGACTAGTAATTGCTATGTCCTTGCATTTGTCGATTGCATTTCGCACTGAAAAGACCTTAACACGAAAGCGATCGATGCCGTACTGCATGTTACAGTATTTGTGTTACTGGATATCTAACTGGTGTTACCAAGTCATCTTTGTGTGTGTGCACGAAGCTAGGAAATCTGCTAAGGAGAGAAACAATAACAATAAGAAACAATAGCTATTCACATCCCGTTTGGCCAAGAGCTACAGGCAAGGGCGGGTCCAGGGGGGAGGTTGGCTCATGGAGTCATTACCCCTCCCCCCTGGGTCTACTTGTATATATATAACAATAACATACAGTATCGTATTTAACCTGAAGGCAAGAGTGCCATGGTCCGAGGCGGTAGACTGTGTAGGGCGGCTTGCTCGTGCTTACTTTCTAGTCTGCCGCCACGTATTTACTTGATGCAAGCTCTATACTCTTTAAACCTGGAATTCACTGCCGGCTTCTCTTTTCCCTGATTATTATAATCTAACGGTAACCTATTCAAAGTTCGAATGAATCGGTTTCTTCTAAGCAAGCGTGCTCCACTCTTGGCTACATCAAAGCCTCATATCAGATCTGGCCTGTTGCGGCCAAACGCAAGCCTATTAAGTAGTATGAAAAAAACCTGCAGCTCCGCGTAGCTTTCATGTATTTATGTAATAAAAAATAAAAACCGAGGCGGGTGCTTTCGCTATTGTAGCCTCGCAGTTAATTTGAAAGACACTTATTACCTAATTAGTTTCCAGTAGGAGTGTTTAGAAAGTCCAATATAAACAGTACCTTCTCTCCTTCAGTTTAATGTCGTTGGCAGCTTTAGTTATTTAGGTAAGTCAATAAACTTACCCAATGAAGCCTACCTAAATCTATGGCAGAATGAGAACTTCTCTATTAAAGGCAAGCACGTTTTACAGTCGCATAGGGTCCCAGCGCATCGCTTTTCAATGCAAAAAGACGTTGCGGTGCCTACAATATGCGATGGTCCATACCAGTGAGTCGCTCACTGGCCTATCAGTAGCCGAAGCATTTAAGACTGCCGAGGACAGACAAACGTGGAAGCCCGAGTGATGAATACCTCAGACACAGACTAGACACGACCTTCAACAATGAAGATAACCACTTAGAAGATACCAGTGATTGAGGTGGGATTTTGCAATGCGGTGCGGCGTGGTCTTGAAATCTGCTTCAGAGCCATGACCTAATTTTCGGCATAATCCTGCCATGTGTGCTGAAGGCTGGTAATGTTGTCATGAAAACCAACTCTCTGAACCGATGGCAGATTGCCTATCACAGACAGATAGACCAAATATTTGAATATATATTTGGTAGGGTCTTTTCAGAACTTATTTTCGTTGTTATACGCAGCACTGCGTCCACTTGATTGACGTTATGAGGAAAGTCCCAATTTCTAGTGGACCTATAACCTAGGTACAGCATTTAATGAAAAACATAAAGCAACCCAAGATTATAAAATTAACAAAGCTCTCGGAAAACCTTGCATCTCCTCCATTTCCATTGAAACATATCTACATATTTCGACCTTGTGTAATGTGTATCAGTAGGTAATATATTATCTGCGTGTAACATACGCATCAGGGGCGTTAAATTCGAGACGATTCTTTAGTGTGTAGGGATTTCTACTAATTTTAATGAAAGGAGAAGTCGTTTTCAATTAAGATCCCCAACATAACGTAGAACTCCTACCAGATCACATTTAATTTGTGAAATATAGAGAAATCAGCAGTGTTCTACTGCTAGGACAAAGGCTCCCTCTCTATGAGAGGGGGTGGGCCGCACTGGGCCGTAAGGCCCGGTTTCCACCAAAGCGAAGACGAGCAGAGCGGAGAGGAGAAGTGCAGGCTTCAAAAAATCACAGGATAGACGAGAGACCTGCAACTAGATAAGTACATGTGATTGATGGGTTTCCTCACATCTCCTCTCCGCTCCACTCGTCTCCACTTTGGTGGAAACCGGGCCTAAGGTGGATCCCTACGGGCCCAGTGTGAGTTGGAGGATAATAGATAGGAGGATAGGTATAATAACAAGTCTTTTCAACCGACTTCCAAAAAGAGGAGGTTCTCATCATCATCATCTGCCGTTCTATTGTATTTTTTTTTTGCGTTTATTACCTCAGAGCTTTCGACTGAGTAAACCGATTTTGATGATTCTTGATTGATGTGATTCCCGTGTGATCCCATTTAAGTTTTGTGAACATCTGATGCCTGAAACCTCAAAGAGATGTCAGCAAAAGGAAGGGGTCCGCAAGCTCCGATGTCTGCCGGGGCTGCGGGAGTGTTCGGAAGAGATACTGCTGCCCTGGAATACAAAAGGCTAAGAAGGAACATTCCTAATGGGTTTTAGTCAGTAAAAGTCTGACAATCCCTTCCGCTCCGCCTAGAGCGGTACCCCTCGCGCTCTAGGGCGGTAATTTGATGATTTCCCAACCGAAAAAAAAAGTATGTTAAGTTCCATAATTATATTGGGGATACGCCAATTACTAAGACATGAATTGTTAACAATGTCAAATAAATTCATGGGAAATACTTTTTTGGGAACAACTAAAAATGGAAAAATAAAAAACTTTGTTCACATAATATTATCTATTAAAAAGATTTTTATAGATAATATTATGTGAAGCTTAGCCACTGCCATTCCAATCCAAAACAAACAGGTTTTGTTATAATATTAAACAGCCTAGGCATAGATAAGTAAGTGAACTAGTTTTCAATTCAAAGGCCGTTTTTCCTTCCAAGTCTAAACTGAGCTTTGTGTTTAGATGGTTCCGCGGTTATTTCAAATACCCTCAACGTAACCTTTTGGAACTGGGTTTAACGTGGGAAAATCAACGAAAAACTACAATGTTATCTTGCAATCACGTGTACCGTATTATTTATAAACATGATTACTTAATTTTCCCGGCTTTTTCTTCATCTACAATCGGCCTTCTATGGCGAACCCAATGCAATCAAGGTCAACACTAATTTTGGAGCACCAAAGACAAAAAAACGTTTCCTTTCACCTAATCTAAGTAGGTAGTGGACATCGGGCTTAGAACCACAAAGTGATTTGTGCACCGGTTTAATAACAACCGCACCTAACCCTACTTTTCGCATTTAATACCTAACATCTGAGCTGTATCATTGAAGTGCATGTTAAGTTCATTTTAGTTAAATCTTCGCAGAGTACATTTACATGCGCGAAGTAACACACGTGCTAAAACTTTGTGGAACTAATAACGGTTGTTCGGTGTAGTGCTTGTTTTTTTTTTTTAATATTTTGAAGAACACCTGCGAATTTCCCGCTACGGCCATTACCCAGTTACCCACACGTGTGCCAAACAACTTTTTATTTGTTTTAACATGAAGTTTGGATTCAGTTTCCTTCTAATAGGTATGTAAACTTTTGTTAATTATGTACCTAAAGAGTTACGAAGACTAATTGGGAATTTAATAGTTCACTCATAACCTATTGCTAACGAAGCAATTACCCAGTTTGTCACACATCGCGAATTAGCGACACATTTTTACCTACGTTTACGTGAATCCTGTTTTCTAATTTAAATTTGACTTGCTAGTTCAAAAAAACAGAGACAAAGAGCTTATTAAAACTTTCACTAATAGTAGGTAATTATCACCTTCTACCCTCATTCGATTGGGATATGAAAACTTTCACTAATGACTAAACCCACACTAATTGAAGAAATCACGTTTTTTCATACAATTTAGCACTGCAACGTGAAAGAGAAAGAAGGGTTCCGTTGCCGAAACACGGAACCCTGCCCAACTGTCTGTCCGTCCGTATTTATCAACCATTGAACCTACTCCAAGACTGTTAGCACCACAATTGGAAAACAGGGTGACGTCTATGAACCGCTACACCAAAGGTGAAATTACGAATTAAAACAAATTGGGCTGGTTCTCCATACATGTAGGTAGGTACCTAAACAATTGACATTTGACATTGTATACTCTTCTAATTCCTATGAAGAGAAAGATTCTGGAAAAAAAATAGGGTTCTAGACCGCAAAAAGAACTTTCAACGAAAATTGGTTTGAATAAGATTTGATGAATGAGCGTTAAAATAGTATTAGTAAGTAGGTATATTGATTGTCTGAACCCTTTGTGTACGAATCCGACACGCACTTGGCTGATTTTTATATTTCGCAAAAGCACTCCAGGCCACAAGATTTAAGTAAACTACATACACAGCAAAACAGCCACACGGATCGATCTTCAGCCGCGCTTGCCTAAGTTGGTTCGTGGATGGGGACCACCCATTACATATGGGTTTTCCTCTTTGACAGTCGTTACAGGTCACAGTCTGTAGCCCGAAAGTCCGACAACCAGTCTTAGCAACCCAGTATTAACTGGGTTGTGGAGGTCAGATAGGCAGTCGCTCCATGTAAAATATTGGTATTCAGCTGCATTGGACTGGAAGCCGATTGTAATCTATCTAGTTGGGCAAAAAGCAAAGGCTAGTCAGATGATAATTTATGCATTTATTTTGTAAAACCGGTATAAAAACATGTTATTTCAAGTGATACATAATATTTTATGCAACGTATCTGGAAATAGGAAACAAAACCTGTTATTAAAATAATCAAAACGTAAGCTCTTGTTTAAACTTTAGCAGTAACGAAACGTCGCCCAAATGTCAATGTCTTTCATTCAGTGTCATTGTTCCAAATGTCAGTTGATTTTGACGTATTAAGCGACAAAATTTAATAGGAAGGATGACACCCGGTTATCCCGTTCTATTGATTATCAATAAAATTGCAACGTCTAGTAACTATCATCAAAAACGCATGGGATAGACATTAATTTTATTTCACCTAATCATGACTGAAAATGTCAACACTATGCAAATATGTGAAAGTACAGTAATTGTTCCGTAGGGCCTACGTTAACCGCAAGCATAAATAAGTAGTACAGTGTAAGGATGACGTGATTCCTTTGTAATTAAAATCAATCGTGGTTCTAAATTTTGTTCAAGGTAGGTAGGTAATCTTTTGTTCCTCGCAAACTGTGTTTACTGGTCAGTATATGAAATAAATTATGTTTGTAATTAAATTTATATTTTAATAACTTTTTGTTTTAAAAATTTTCTTTGTTTTTATATTTTTCAGCTGCAATAATGGGTGAAGATAGTAAAGCACAGAAAGTTCGTTTAGAACACTGGATGAGTGACCTACCTTCTCCACTCAAAGAAATGCCTCTGATCTATCTTGCTATACCAGGTAAGGTAATATTTTATTCAGGATAGTTTAAAATTTAAACTTTTTCACAGAAAACCTTGACCCAGATATCTATTTGTTGAACTATGAATTTAAAGTGGTAAGGCCTGGTCAAAGGTCATGTTGTCAATTGTTCTTTTAATTGAAATAGATGGAAAAGCTTGAAATATAGGTATATTAAGATACATAAAATAAACAAATGAAAAATAAATAACAGGGTCATGTGTTAAGTTTTAACTGGTAATTGTGTGTACATTGTGCAATTTACATAATAGTAAATAGAATAACTCCATAAAATATTACACTTCTTACATGTTAACCCAGACAGTCTCATTTCATGAAACTACAGAAAGATACCAGATGAAAGATGAATATAGTTCAACATGAACTTGAATCATGAATTATTCATGACGTGACCTATTGTTGTGTTCCAAAGCTGAAATATCCCCCCTCATAAATTCTAAATGATATTACAGGAAGCCATGACTCCATGACATATGGCATTACAAGGTCTAGTGCAGTAGCACCAGACGCCGAACCAATACTCCACAGACTGTACCCATTATTCCGAGGTACGATTTTACGATGGACCATTACGCAGGCCAGTGACACTTGGCACCAACTTCTCATTGGCATTAGGTATCTTTGAAGTAACAATTAGCACATTTAGCACTGACTATTTTATCTTTCACCGTAACACTAAAATAGCTTCATTGAATTTGTTTTTAAATCGCACATTTAAAAATCTTCTCACTGAGTAAATAAATATATTTCGCTGAGCTTTACCTGTGGGTATTCTACGATATAATAAAAACTTTATGTAAATTTTTAGATACTTTGACCTAAGACTGGCAACTAAGGCTGATGAAGAAAATAGCTTTTATTTCACTCATGGACTATATGGTGAAGAAATAACTAATGCTTTGGCTCAAGTTAAGGAGTTTGTTGATACACATCCTGGAGAGGTATATAGTACTTTTGTTTTTAAACTACCTCCTTATAAACAAATGACTGTCAATATTAAGTTCACCTCGTAACTACTTTTGCAGACTCAGAAATATTTTTAAAATTTCATGAGCTATTGCTGTTATGCATTAAACAGTAAAGTCTGAAAAGTATCTTGATATGTGAAACGTCATACAAATAATTTTGTTTATTGCAGCAGATAACCAAAATCAATCTAGCTTAGGCTTGGGTGGTTTCTGTGCTTTGATACAGTGCCCAGAAACCGCTGCCAAATGGCTGCCAAGCCTCCATCTCCGTCAAAATATTAATTCCTTTTTTAAACTTTCCAGGTGGTCATCCTAGACTGCCAGCATTTCTACCAATTCACCCGTCAAGACCATCATAGACTAAGAGGGTACCTGCTGGAACTGTTTGGGCCAAGACTCGTCCCGCGCCAGATAGACCTGCAAGCTATCACGCTCAACTCGCTCAATAGACTTAACATGCAGGTATGTTACACACAGATAACATAACTTCAAGAAAATTTATTTTATTTTTTTAAACTTCATGTTCAAGAGTGGTACATAGGCGGACTTAATCCCTCAAGGCATTTTCTACCAGTCAACCTTTGGGTCAAATAAGACAGCATTGTGAAAGAGTATAAAAAAAAAAATAAGAAAATTACCATCATCAACCACCATTTTCCAACTACTTTGCAGTTATGTTCTGATTATTTGTGTAGTGAGATCCAAGACGGTTGAATAATTTCTCTGGGACTTGTCAAGGTTCATTGCCTTAGCGCTTTTCTTGCATAGATGGATTGTGTAAAAGATGACCTAAGTAAGACATTCGCTCCATGTGAAATACTGGTATTCCGGTTAGACTGGAAAACGACCTCAACTTGGTGAAAAAAGGCTAGGCAGATGATCATGATAAAATGCAAGAAAAGTCTCACTGCTGAAGTCATAAGTACAGAAATAAGAAGACCTGCTCTACAGCTCAGCACTTAAAGCTTTTTTCCACATAACATTTCCCCTGAAGGATTAGGCTGGAGATGTCTGGTACACCCACATTTTCCCAATTATGTGTTAGTCTAGGCTGCTACTAAGAAATTCCTGATAGAAAAACCCAATAACACGTTGCCATATCCAACGAAGGCTTATTTCTATTTTCCAAAAAAAGTTACAATAGGAGTGCCAAAATACCACAACGACATAATTAAGTAAGTTAATGAGGCCGAAGGTACGTACTTCATGAATTGATGTCTGCCAAGCCTAATAAATAATTCTCTGGACTAAATATACTCAGTTAATTAATGTTTTTAGTGCCTAATTGACCGAGTAATATGACTCTTTGTTTTTCACTAAACCATTAGGCAGTGAATTATAATGTGTTCACTTACCTACCAAACATTACATGTTGAAACCCATAAAAGTTTAACTGCCATAGCATAGGTGACCTTGGGGTGGCTTTGCACCCTTTTTTATGACTTATATATGAAGCAGGGTAAATATTTTAGTTGAATGGCACCCGAATTTCTGAATGAAGAATGTAAAGTTGAGAACTTAATAAAACTCTTACTAATTAGCATTAATTCGCGGACTATATTAAAAAAGGAATTAGTGTTTGACAAGTTCTCAAATTCAAATTCTCGATTCAGAAACTGGTGTTCGTTTTTCTCCTTTTTCTGATTTCCCCAATTTATTTTTTAATCGGAACCGTTCTTTCGCACTGGCGAAAAATTCACACATAATATACCTATCTATTATCTAAACATATTGAAATCTTGATTTATTTCTGTCTCTTTATTGAATGATACGCCTATGCGAACGCACAGTTCGTTAATTATGTTTAAATGTTTCCCACATCACGCATTTGTCCTTAGTCAGTTGTATGTGTGTTCATAATACGTTACTCAATGGACCAAACTCAAACCATTTCAGATAATAGTAGTATACCGCAACGAGACAGTGAGCTCGACGGGCGAGTTCTGGCCGCCACAGATGATGCCGTCGCCGTGGCCGCAGCAGGACAGCATCTCGGGTCTCCTGAACTATCTGCGCAACGTCGAGAGGCCCCCCAGCACGGGCTTCGTGCATCAGGCTGTACTCACGCCAACACCCACCTTTATTGTGCTCCGGTGAGGAATCCTATTCAATATTGTTAATTCAAAAGTGCATTTGTTTGTTTAACCTTTTTCCACGCAGCAACGGAACATCGGATCGACGCGATTTTCTGCTTAGAAACAGTTTACCTGGAGAGTACCTAATGTGGTGCTGATGGTATGTTAGTGATGGTGGTTTAGACAAAGCGGGCTGTCGCAACTCTCAATGCCACATTGATTTCTTTAACTAATTAAAGTAATCAATGTGGCGTTACAAAATTCAAAGTTAAATGTTGGGCGATAATGGACATCTCTCTTAAGACTTTGTATTGCAACAATACTTTATAACATTCCAGGTGGATTTCAAGTTTACGTGAAAAATGTGCCGTCCCAGTGCTAAGAGACGTGTTGCCCGAACTGACCAAGTTCACCCCGGGCCCCACGTCACGGGACCGCAAGGGCGCGTCTCGCTCGCCCGTCAACGTCGTCATCGCAGACTTTGTCCACTTGAACGACGCCATCTTCCCGAGGACCATCATAGATCTCAACATGAAACTATTAAGGCATACAGAATTAACAAACAACGGCTAAGGTAAAAAGCACTTCTTATTTTTGGATTTAAGCTTTGTTATTTTTATGGTTTAGCGATTTTAGCCCATATTGAGGCGAGTGTGTCATTTTATTTACGAATGTACCTGATGCTTTTTTACGCGTTTACGAAACACAAGATTTTTCTGTGATAATGAAATCATATTTTTTATATACGTTCAGTAATTCATAGTATGGTACTTTATGTATGATATTAGTAATTTATTATGATCTGTTGTACGCCATTAGAAATAAAAACTTACTGTACAAGTGCCTGAAATAAAAGTAGTTGTATTTAATATAATACGTACATTGTTTTAATTTTCACAAAGGACAATTTATACTAACTTCTAGATTTACCAAAAACTTTGTTACAGAAATCGTCTAACTGTATCCTTTCGCACAAATCTCTGAATGACCATGTTTTCTGCTGTAGTCCCGTAAGTTCCGTATGCTCCAAAGATGAGAATAATTTATCTGATAGTTCGTCGGAGATCTCGATGATTCGGCAAATCTTGTCCAGACGTGTTAAATCCTCGATAGAGTTTGACAGATCACAGATTTGAAGTACTTGAGATTTTTTCTCGTTTATTTCGAATGAGTTAGTTGAGTTTGTGCCGCTGGCACTGTCTAGTTTTTCGTAAAGGTCAAGTTTCTTTCTTGTGCTGTTCAAATTGCTGTTGGTAGTGCCCGTTCGGTCGGGAATGACGCATCTCGAGGGTTCCACTGGCACTACCACCACTGGTCCAGGAACTCTTCTGTTCAACGTCTCCAGAATCTGTTTATTCAATGTTTTGCCACGTTTCTCAGTTTCCGCGGTCTTTTGTTCACTGCCAATATTACTGGTTTTACAACTCAACTCGGAGTTACTTGGTTTTTCATTGTTTACTAACACCATATTTCGCTTTTGTAGTGCCTCATCTACGATACGCATATTATAATCCTTTTTCTGCAAATATTGTTCAAGATCTTTTTGGGGTATTTTCTCGGGCAGGTTGGGCTCATGCTCTTGACTTGCTTGTTTTTTAAAATTCACTTGTGATGAACGACCTTCTGTAATATTAAATTCCATTTGCTTTTCTTCCATATTTTGCTTAATGGCAGTATCAGAATTTTTTGGACTTCTTTTTTGCTCCTTCATAGCACATTGAACGGGTGATTTGTTGGATAGACAATCCATAAAGTTGTTGTTATTTTTAGTCATGTGTGCCTTAAAATTCATGTTAGTATTATATTTACTACTTATCTTCAACGATTCACGTGCCTTAGCTGACAATTTATTTTCAACTGTGGACTTGAGACCAAAATTCGTAATCGTGTTTTGTTTAGCTAAACATGCAATTTTTTCACGAGAAGGTATTGTGTATGGTTTATTAATAACAATTTTTTTCACTGCACTAGCTATCTTGTATTCTGAATTGTTTTCGTTTCGGTCACCAGAGCTGCAGCATCGTACTGCTTCATTGCTGCAATAAGTAGGACTGGACGATAACCCGTTCTTATCACTACTAACGCCAAATATAGAATTATCTGTTCGAGAGTTATTTCCCTCTATAGGAATTTTGGAGTCTATCGACCCTCCATTAGCACTCAATTTAACCCCTAATAAAGCGCTTTTTTGCGGACATCCGGGTTGCAATTTGTCAGCATTAGACTTCTTGAGCAAATCTTCGGTTATGTTTACCATTTTAGAGAACTCTTTCTTGACATTCTCCAACCGTTCTTGAGCTTTCATACAATCAGCAGCGTTCTCTGCTTGTTTTGGTCCAAATGCCATGCAACTGTGATAGAAAGAACTTCTCTTTTGCCTTGCAGCATTTTTCTGTGCATCATTATTATCATTCCATATTTTGAATAGCTCATTTCTCTTATTACTGTCGCGAGGGACCGCGGGTTCTGTAACGGATATCCCAGAGCTATGTGGACACGGCGGTTTCCTTAAAACCACGGGACGGACGGGTGGTTTTCGTATACATATATTGTCCTGAACTGATGTGGTGCACTTGGGGACCTCATTATTACATTCTATCGATGATGTATCTTTCGAGTTCCGCTCTGTTTGTTGAAGCTCGTCTTGCTTTTTCGTAAGCTTTGCGCGGACGTACGTCATCTTACATGGAAGTCTGACTGGGGTATTAAACTGCCTTTCCGAGAAAAATATGGAATCTATAACTCTGCAGGCGTATGAGAATTCGTTTTCGTACCAACATATGATTTTGTAAAAGTTTGGTTTTAGTTGTAAACTGGAGGCGGCGTCGAGGATGCACGAGTGACTGTCTCCGCTGAAGTCTGAAGACACTGCTTCTTCGTTTGATATTTTTATAATATTACGAAGACATGTTCTGCTTGTTTTTTCTACAGAGTTGATTATGTCTTGTAGACACGTGTTGGTATCTAATCTGTGTGGATAAAGATTGAAAGGTCAAAACGTATTCTTCCTTAGTTTTTGTCGATCGAGTTGGAAGTCTAATTGACATTATTACGGAGTGACTACACTTACCGACGCGGAATCGGCGTAGTTTTTTGTTTTATTTTAATTTAATTTTGTTTATTGTGTTGCCTGTGCGAGTCTAATAAATACTTTTCCTTTTTTTCGGTCCGTGCTATAAAACCGAAAAACGCGTCATTCTTATTGTTTCGGTTCGGACGACTCCAATCGGCACCGCGTCGGACTATTCACTTTGCATAGACAATATTACATGTAGCTTTTTCTGGCTCAAGCCCTTTCCGCGTCGACTAGTGTGGTCACCCTCTCTACAAGACCAAACCTACAGCCTCTTTTAAAACAAATAATATGGACTCAAAATACTTTGTACCAACGTACCTGATAGTCATATCGAGCACCGAAACATTAACAATAGGAACTCTAAAGGCCAGCCCGGCCATCTTATCTTTAACTTGCGGAATGATCTTGGCTAGAGCTTTGCAAGAACCAGTAGTCGCTGGGATTATATTCTGGTGGATACTCCTGTGGTCGCGCCAATGCTGGTAAAGGGAGAATAGTTATTATGGTCTGATAGGCTGCCTTCTTTTAGAGCATGTGTCCCAGCAATGGAGACGGTGTAGCCGGATTATGCTACGGTCTATATTTGCCCCTGTTTGGCCAAAATCGTCATGTAACCCGATATTATAATTTCGGTTGGTATCTCAAAGATTCTTAACGCCTGGGGACACAAAACAGGAATAATGTGACTATTTTGTAATGATATTTATGATTGTGTCTTTATTGCAAGTGTGGAGAACTATGATAAAACCTTTTGTGAAAATACAATTTCTTCTTTATCGTGTAGTGCCTAATCTGGTGTCTAGAGTTTTTATGCCGCCCATAGGCCTCTGACTTGGCTTTACATGCCGTCGAGAAATATCTCTCAGGCATGCTGGTTTTCTCACGATATTTTTCCTTCACCGAAGCAAGTGATAATTATACAATACGCACATGAATCAGGTGTGTGGTTTCGAACTTGAGACCTATGACTTGACAGTCCGACGCGCGACGGTCACACCGCTAGGCTATCACTGCTTTAGAAATACAATAATTCTAGAATCGTCGAAAGGTAAAATGCACGAAGTGACCTTTCGACGAGTCTAGTCTATATTTCTTAAAGTTTTTGTTCTAGCTAAAACCACATGAAAATTGGAAATTTAGAGTCTAGCTCTTACTTTCTTCTATCATCATCTATTAATTAATGATTTTAGCACATACCTTACCTGGGGGGCTGCTGTAGGTGATTCGTATGTAAAGTAGAGCGAAGCAAAACCCTACCAATATGTAATAGGCAACTGGTCCCAAATAGGCAAAGCTTTCTGTCATTTTAATAATTAAGAAAACACTTTTTCTTATATTTGCGTCGGTTTTAACTTTTTTTTTTGAGATTGTTACCGGTTTCGTCTGCTAAAAAAACTGTTACTAGTTTTTTGTTGTTTGAGTATTATGGCATATTTATGAAGTTGAGTTGCTTGTACTCAAATGTCATGCCCTTCGCGATATTTCGAATACATAGATTGCCGTCTTTATGTCTTCAACAAATCGAATATTATGTTCTATGTTGTTGCCATCACATAACATTACGCCTGTAATCCCCTAAGGATTAGGCAGAAGTTTACCTACCTAATAGTACACCCACATTTCGGCAGTTACGTTTAAGTCCCATGTTATAGTGGGAGCCTATTGCCATCAACCGGGCACAAATTCAGAATCTGTGGCTCCTACTGAGAAATTTCTGACTAAAAAAAAGAATAAAATTTTGCCCAACCCGGGAGTCAAACCCAGGACCTCTCAGCAGTCGCGCTTCCGAACACTAAACCAACGAGGCAGTCCGACAAAGTTTACTCTAAATCGGGAACATTCTTTCTGAAAAAGACTTGCAAGAAATTTTGCAGAACAATTCTTGCAGATTTAAGTGAAAATCGTTACCTTTCCCCTCAAGCATAGTCCATCCAGAGGCTTCAGCGAGGGTGTCATGGCGTGTATGCTAGTGATGAACCCCTCGCTCACGCCGAAATTTTCTTCTAGAACCTTCACGATGGGCGCGAGGCAGTATAGCGTGCTTGATGCACATGATAGGACCTTTTGTTCTGAAATGTGGACAGTTTAGTAGGTATGTAGCGACACTACAAAAAGTACTACAGCGCCATCTATAACACAGATCATCATCTGCCTAGCCTTCTCCCAACTATGTTGGGGTCGGCTTCCAGTCTAACCGGATGCAGCTGAATACCAGTATTTTACATGAAGCGACTACCTATCCGACCTCCACAACCCAGTTAGTACTGGGTAATACGATACCCCTTGGTAAGACTGGTTGTCAGACTTTTTGGGCCACTGACTACCTGTAACGACTGCCAATCTGCAAATGACAGCCGGGACCCACAGCTTAAAGTGCTTTCCGAGGCACGGAGGAAACCCGGTATGTAATGGGTGGTCACCCATCCACAGACCAACCTAAGCAAGCACGGCATAACCTAAAGATCGACCCGAGCGGCTGTTATTATTTAGCCACGAGCTCCTCCCCTCCATCTATAACACAGATGATGAACTAAACATCGAACCACATCTAAATCCTACATCGCGCTAGTAAAGATATTCGCGTCTTGGCTTTAAAGAAGAACCCACCAACAACTGTCGGGTAGTGGCCCACCAAACATAACACCCGTCTGGTCGGAGGATCCTCCCTTTTCTATAAAGGACTTTGCACCCTGTTCTTCATACCCCCAAAAGAAGATAGAATTTTAGTGCTTTCCTGCTCTGGTGGATGAAAATTGGAAGTTACTCAATTTATAACATCACTGTTAGGCACCAAATTAAACACAGTAAAGAGTAAAAGGTGCAATAGGCTAGTTTCCACCATCAATAAATTGCAAATCTATTTAGTCCGTCAGTTAGAGTATTGGAAAATAATGGACACGTATTTTTTGTTTTTGTAAATCAATGAATATTGAAAAAGATAAAACGCATCAAAACTCGGGAGTGGGGGATAGTGACGTCACAACGCACTAAAAACGGCGTGACGTATTGAGAATTTTAAAAGCGTCGTATCTTCGTCAATTTTGGTTAACGTAACAAAAGAAAAAAATACGTGTCAAATATTTTTTGATAATCTAACTGACGGACTAATTAGATTTTTTCAGGACACAACCCTATTGGGTACAATAGGTAATTGGATCACGTTACAATATTTAGGAAAAAAATAAAATAATGTAACCCGCCACGTCGCTAGCCAACCAACCACAACAAGCCCCTAACGGTTGCCAGATCTGTCGCCAACAATCACATTGTAGTATACTAGAGTACTTACTGATAAGGGGAGTAGTATTGTAACCAACAGACCTTCCTTTTTACATAACATAATATCACGCCTGTAACCCCCAAAGGGTTAGGCAGGGGTGCACCCACATTTCGCCAGTTTTGTTTCAATTTCCATGTAATAATAGGAGGCGGACCTTTTGCCAACAACCGGGCACAAATCCAGACCCCGTGGCTGTACTGAGAAGTTCTTGATGGAAAAACCCAACAACACTTTGCCCGACCTGGGAATCGAACCCGGGACACTCAGAAGTCGTCACCACCGACGACGCAGTCATTATTTTTATTATGATGTTGTCTTATTTTGATATCGAAGCCAATCTGTGAAAGTGACCTCGCCACGTTCACCCGTACTGAGGCCGAACGATAGCCCGCCTCGTATCTGTAGGTCAAAATATTTGTCCTGATGCGGTAATTGAACCCGTGACCCTGAGTTGTATTTGGATGTTTGTACTGCTGTCAATGTGTCTAAGTGGTTGATACTGTTTATTACATTTCTATTGTTACTTTTTTAGGGGCCAAAACGATTTTAGGTGACAATAAAAAAATCTGCCCACTTGACAGCAAGTTTTCATCGCTGCCTTTCTAAGAAAAAAGAAAGAAAAGAAATGTTTATTTGACGTGTTTCGTTTGTTTGCACATCTGCATGTGAGTGTGAAGTTGCATTGTAAGGCCGCGTTCCCACTTGTGACGACAGATAATCAGAAAATAGTGTAATTTTAAATGTCGTGGCGTGTGTATTTAAATGGACACACATATAGGACGACGCGATTACTGTCGTCCACGACTTTTGCCAAATAAAAACCAACGATAAATTTAACGTCACGACATAGGGAACGCGGTATTATCTTTATCCTTTAAAAGTTTAAACCAAAAAACACACCAGATAGTTAAAAAAAAAAAAAAAACTTGTGGTTTTGTTTATGAAGGAATTTTCACTGGACTAGCTGCTCTACTAAGTTTCCTCTAAAAGTCATTTTGTCATCACTCCAATTAATCCAATGCATAATTTCCTCCATAAAATTAGGACGCTTACTTGACCCATTCCATTGTATGCAAACGCATTCATCAAATCATTCACCCGCATCTATAATGAAGTAACTAATAAATTACCTGCATTTAGTTGATTATCATTGACGCCCAGAATTATCATGGGGACATCCACACTGGGTGCTGTGACTATCACTCGTTTTACACCGTCACTGGCCAGGTGACCCTGGTAATACCATGGAATAAAAAAAATCAATAATAAAAATATGAAAAAGAAAAAAAATTAAGTACTTAAAAGATAAAATATGATAATAATAAATGGAACCTTGCTGGGAAATACACTTCAGAAGGTAAAATTACTCCGGAGCGCAAGACTCAGGTACACAGGATCCTGTAGAATGGGATCTGGTCCATCATCATCATTATTTTAGCAGAAAGATGGCACTGCTGGACAAAGGCCTTCCCAAGCGTGGCCATATCGACCGGTCCTGGGCCTGTTCACCGGTATACAGTATAGAATATTCTAGATACTGTACCTATACCGGTGACAGGGTCGGTCAGTGAAGAAAAAAAATACAGGTGTTTTCCAAACTTGCTTGCTATTATTAATAGGAAATTGATACCCAAGAGTGCCAAAGAGGATCAGAACTGTCTAAGAAACAACGTGTATTTATATAGGTTTAAAAGATGAAGAAGTAAGTATATACACAACTAACCGAAGACTTTTCCAGACCCGTGAACATTCCAGAGGCCTCAACGACGTACTGCACGCCTGCTACCTGCCACGGCACCGTGTGAGGCAGCTTTTCGCGAAACACTTTGATAAGCCGACCTGGCAAGAAGAAAATGTTAGTTTTAGTCTAGCTCTTGGTTATTTTAGCCATTTGAGACTTTTATACAGGGTGTAAACTACCTTATCACGAAGCCGTCAACCAAGCATTCTGTACATCAAACTAAGTAACTTTACGCAAAAATTATTGCTGGGAAACGATTTTTTTTTGGGGTGAAACATCATGTTTTGTGGTAGAACTCAATATAACGCACTCAAAACATTGTGCTGATGGATGGATTGAATAGTACGAAGGTAGTGGAGGTGCTTAAAGTAAAAATCTTACATTAAAACTTGTATTAAAAAAAGACTTGTCAAAAGGTTGGAACTGACCCCCAATATCTCCGCAACTAGAGAGGTTCCCGAGAGGTATGGTATAGAACAAAAAAAATATCGCAATGACTGGGAGTGCAAGGATCGTTTGGCATACAGAGTACGCGCTTGCTTGTCACGTATATGTGACAATGGCGTTCAAAAGTGTAACGTCCGAGCTCCACGTTGAGGAAGCCGGGAGCAAGAGCTAGTAAGTATCTAATAATTAAAACAATAAAGATATAATTTACCATCGATATTGATTGTATTCTCTGTGTGTGTGATGCTCCCTTTAAATTTGCCATGTGTGGAGTCGAACTTAATCAAGTAGCTTCGATAAGAGGATTTTTACACCCTCTATAGACGGGGTAAGTATTTGAGAAGAATCACGAAAAAGCGTTCGGGCCGCGTGGCGGGAGTAGACGATATATCACATGGTGAGAGGCGGCAGCGGCGGAGGGAGAAAAAAGGCTGGGGGGAGAGTGGGGGGATTTGGTTATTTTTTTATAAAAAAGTCATTCATAAAAAATCGGCGGAGGGAGAGAAAGGCTGGTGGCGGGGTAGGAGGAGGCAGGGGTTTCTTTTTTGTTCTGTAAAAATTAAGTCTGAGACTTTAGTCCTTTAGTTATTAAAAATAGGAGTATCAAGTAGCTAAGATATATTCAGCATTTTAAAAGTCGAGTATCTACAAATTACTTTTGAGCCAGCTTTAGAAGAAGAACCAGTCTATTCTTGTACCTACTCATGGGTGGCCCAGATTTCTTTTGTGGCCGAAATATCTTGGCAGCCTGGTATAGAGTACCTGGGTAGAAGATAATAGTACATTTTTATACAAGTGGAGAAAGTTTGTCATTGCTTCCGAGGCGGAATTAACTCCCGAACCATAGGCGAGAGTGTTTTTGTGCCGAGAATTGCAATAACAAATGTCCACGTGTATCAAACGACGTTTTTCAATACACTTTTGAAGAAATAAAATAAAAGAACGAAAAATATTTTTGTCATGAATTAATAGGAAACTATGATTTTAATTTTCTTTTTTTCAGCGCTTTGCTTTATCGCCAGGTTAATTGAAAAAAATCGCACGCATGTGAAATACATTGCATGTTGAACCTAATCGTAGTGCGAAAAGAACCAGTTTTCGAGGAAGTGAATTGAAGAGTAAGTACTCTTCATCTGTAATACCTATTACGAATTACAAACTTCTGCCACTATGGTGATAGTGGTATCTGTAGGTAATACTTGATGCAAGACGTAAGGTCACATCGTTATCATCACATCATAGCGATAAGACACCACGCCCCTGCTCAAATTAAACTCAGTGATCTTCCGTTATCTTTATTAGTTACAGAGAAGTCAATCATAGGTTCAAAAAGTAGGCGTATTCTTGTTTCAACAAAACAAAAATGATAAAAATATTTTAAAAACAAAGGAAGTACGAAAGATATTATGGATCTGAGTTTATTTCTTCACAGACGTCTTTGTCTTACACGCTCAGACCAAATAAAAACCAAGACAGCGCTGCGAACAACAAAGTGAGGCCAGCACAAAACTACGTCTCGCTCTGTGCATACACGCTCACACGCACACATTTACATCAAACTACAATGAAATTACGTCTCAATAAATGCACACATGTTTACGAAACCGGCCTCACTTCTCATATCACAAGTCAACAACCCAATGTTGTATAGACGAATAAAAAATAATGCAGTGAAACTGCCTTATTTGTGATACACGAAGAACCGATGACTGAAGAATTTGGCATTTATTTTAATCTTGGGCAACATTCGCCGACAAAATCGATGCTCCATATAAATAGCCTGAAGTCTCCATTGCATCAATTGCATGCATAATAATATAAAAAAAAATTGAAAATTAACTCTGTCTAATACATACCTTATCACGATTCAACAGCTGTAATGAGTTTTACAAAATTTGTAGGTAGGTAAATAAATTTTTAAACGCCAGAGCATAAAAGCACGCGCGTGCCCTCCACGCCAAGCCACAATTTGACCTACCATTTTGTCATATATTTGTGTCGTTTGGCGTACAGAGTACGCGCTTGCTTGTCACGTATATGTGACAATAGCTTTCAAAAGTGTAACGTCCGAGCTCCACGTTGAGGAAGCCGGGAGCAAGAGCTAGTAAGTATCTAATAATTAAAACAATAAAGATATCATTTACCATCGATATTAATTGTATTCTCTGTGTGTGTGATGCTCCCTTTAAATTTGCCATGTGTGGAGTCGAACTTAATCAAGTAGCAGATGTACTCGATGTCAATCGCAGGGTCGTTTATTGCAGATAGCTGTTTTAATCAACGCAGAGTGCATTAGTAAAGGTAATGTCGTTTGGGGGTCACTGTCGAGTGTGGAAAACTAACACTCTTGGAGATTGAGTTATGTAGGTACAGACGCTAGCACATCAAGCCACCCGAAACTGTCAAATTTCCCAATCAACCTTGAACTTAGTGCTTCAGTGATAAAATTGATAAACTATTATACAGCGTGTCCGGCAACGAATGGATAACCTTGAAATGCCCTTTAGCCACAGCCCATAGCAGAACCCATGGAAATTCAGAAAAAATACGAAAAAACATCGATCTTATACAAAAATTTCTTCCGCAGATGTAGGGCCTGCGTAGGAATGGCAGGCCATATTTTTTTTTTTTTGCTTTAGTATTTTTTTTTTATTGTCTACATTAATAGCAATAATTCAATATTTAAGGCAGATACAATTATTAATTGTTTTTTTCATTATCTACTTGAAACCGAAATTATTTTAAAATTAGGTATTGGTCACTCATGCAGGTATGCATAGGTACATTTTTTTTTACCCAAGATGTTTAAACTTTGTTTAATTGTACGTACATTGTAATACAAGGGGCTAAAATGACCCACGTCAGATTTTTTTACTTGAAGCTAAATGTGCGCATCACGCAGCAGCAGGTCGCGGCAGCCGGGGGAGAGCACGTCGAGGTACTCGTGGCTCAACAAGTCACGAGTACGATATTTACTTTACGCCCTAGGGCCTTAAATCGCGGGCCTGTGGACGGTGGGCTATGGGCTAGCTCGCCGTCCGTCCGTCTCATGACGACAGGCCGTGTCGACGGCGCGTTCGTGTTCCACGCGCGCCTCAAAGAGAGTCAGCAAAGAGGAAGGGGTCCGCAAGGACCGATGCCTGCCGGGGTTGCGGGATTGAATGAACTTGCATACCTACAGGTACTACATAGGATAGATTTTTTTTCGTACTTTTTTCTAAATGGCCATAAAGTTCTATCATAAGGCATTTCAAGGTTATCCATTAATTACCGGACATCCTCTGTACGTACCCAAGTAGGGTACCTACTTATTTATGGAAGATGCTGCTAATAAACGTACTTCCCTACCCTACACAATAAATTGGACTAGCTACAAGCTGAAATATGATTTTGACTTAACATTAAAAAAGAGACCAAATTTTTCCACACTATGTATGTACTTAGGGTAGCTCATATCGCTGGAATTTTAAATAGACCGTACCGTTATGTTGGTCGTCCTAACACCAGAACGTATGCTGAATGGAAGTGCCTACTAAAAAAACCGATATCTTTTCAATCAATCAGGTCAATACAGAGAGCGGCTAATCACGAAATACATCACAATTTATACTTAATGGATACATTGAAAACGTGCTAGAGACATTACATAGTATAATGTACTCTGTGGAGTATGGACAGTACCTCAATTTCAGAATTCTGAAGACATGTTCTGAATATCACCCTGCCGATTCGGCCGAAACCATTTATTCCTACTTTTATAACCATTCCCGACAATCTTGGTTATAGTAAAAATTATAAAATAATAATAAACTTTATTTATTTTAGATAGAACCATTTAGTAGATTTTGAATAATCATTAATATTTTGATTATCATTTATTTGACGCTATGAGTTGGTTGACGTTTCGAATTTCGCGCTTCAATGAGATGTTATCGAAATCGATATTACCGATATTAAAAAAAATGTGCATTTCAAAATAAATAACAAAGTTACATTATTATTATTACAATTACAAAGCATGTCACGCATATAAAAATAGTTCAATTACAAAACCGGTTATTTATTTTTGTTACCGGTTAATTAAAATGCAATCACTAGAGTTCATAGACTATTTGCGAGATGATAGAGGTGAGACCGTTGACTAAGTAATAATAAATCCGTCAGTAGGTAAAATACAGCGTTAGTATATTTTTAGTGTTTATTATTTATTATCCATTAGTTTGAGGCAGTGCCCCTTCGCCTAAAATGTTGTATCACGATGATGATGATAATCATCTATTCTGTGAAAATTTCAACTGTCTACATATCACGAATCCTAAGATACAGCCCGGTTGCAGACAGGCGGACGGACGGACGGATGGACAGCGGAGGCTTAGTAATAGGGTCCCGTTGGTTACCCTTCGGGTACGGAACCCTAGAAAGACCGCCACGACGAAGCACAAAAAAAAACAATAGGGAATATGCATGAAATACAAAACTCTTTTATTTATGAAAAATGCCTTGTATTCGCTCATAAAAACATTGTGGTACACTTGTTTAAGTTTCTAGTACATCACTTTACTGTTTACTGCTACAACAATTTACTGTTATACGTAGCATGTTTTTGGTGAAACGGAACGCACTCTCAAAACGCAACGTCCTCGATAACACCGGTATTTTTTATTTGAAAAGTGCTTAAAGTTTCACTAAAATTTCATTATAATATTGTTATTGCAATTTTTACTTGAATAGAGCTTATACAATTATTAAAATTATTTTAGTAAGGCCAAAAAAAAATGATGTAAACAAGGCAGATTGTGGATAATGACGTCATCATGGCCGCGACAGCTACAGATGTTTGAACTGTCGTAGAAATTTGCAGGAGTTTAATATTATTTTTGTGCGACAAGCAGTAGTGTTGTTAATACTGTATTTTATTGATTTGTGAAGAAAAAAATACGTGCATATTCCATAATGTGTTTTTTAGTTTTTCGTGTCTACATTAAATTGCTTGCTCTATGCTTCATTGATCTTCTGGCTTCTGGAAGTTGTCTATGCAACGCCCGTCCTGCCTTGTCCTTCAGCTGACATTTTAAAACTCCATCTCGTGGAGATCTTACGTGGAGTTAATTATTTACTTGTTTCTACATAAATTTATTCCGGTAAGTGTTCCCAAACAATTACATTTTAATTCATTTCGAATTCCATTGTCCTTTCCAGTTTACTTTATTCATTTCTATTGTATTGCATAATTTACTGCGTTTATTTCTTCACCACGTAGCGTTGTGATTTTGCAGACTTAGAATAATTTTATGTTATACCTAGTTGTTTTGTATCAAGTATTTTAGTTGACGATACTTTTGACGATTATACTAGCCATTCTAGAAAGCTAGTATTTGTTTTGCTTTTGGAAGCCATTTTCATGAGTGACCTCTACGTGCCCTCCATACCGGCCGGTGTTCGATCGTCCTACACTAAAAGAAGGATGATCTTGTTTGCAACAAACAAAATGCATTGAATAACTGTGTGTAACAGAATTGAAGCCGGTACGATTATATCATCGGCTTCTGGAATGTTCTATTTATATTTCGGTAAAACTGACCTACGTGCTGGCAAACAGCTCGGTTAGTTAGTCTTAATTTGGAATAGGTATGTAAGTTTCTTCCATCTATATGATTTGAAAATGTAGGTTTTTACTGTATCAGCTCCATTAAATGCCATTATTTGACGGAAGTTTTTGCTAATACCTACATAAGTACTTAATTGTTTCCCGCTATTAGGTTCCTACGTGTTTTTTTTTCTGTAGGGTTACTGAATAGGTTTATTTCAATTGTACCATTTGCCTGTATCTTCAACATTTACATAAGTAGGTACTGTTCAATCAGTTTGTCTCCCATGACCTTGAAATGCACTGCGGTCGTTGGACGCAACTAAAAGCCAGCTGATCATGAATGGTAGGTACTTGGTCCATAAATTACCGACAGGAAATCAGGCGGAAGAAAATTAATAAGATTTTTTTTTTACGAGAAATTTCATCATGTAGGTCGTCACCTATTTCCATAGTTAGCTCTCCTCTCATTTATTCCTTTGAGGAAATGCCTAGTTTTATAAATTATGATTCATCAAATCATCAAGGTGCAACTGTTGGTACCTACTTCACGTAATAGGTATTTGTTTCCTGTTTCTGCTAGATTTATTGTATACCTATACTTAGGTACCTACTTTTCCTATGCAAGACTTTTTCACGATGCATAATAAATAAAATGTTGTTTTCAATAGGTACATACTTACCTAATATTAGGGAACGTATTTTAAAGCTTGTTTTGTAAGATAATTGACCGAAAAATTAATTTGGTCCACTAGCGTTTTTCCTTGATTTCTGATATTTTAAATGACCTTGTCTTGTCTTTTATATTTTACTAGCGGACGTCACGCGGTTTCACCCGCGTAGTTCCGTTCCCGTGGGAGTACCTACGAGGATAAAATATAGCCTATGTTACTAGGGTAGCTTTCTAATGGTGAAATCGGCGCAGTAGTTTTCGAGTTTATTCATTACAAACATAGAAATCTTTCCTCTATATCTACGTATAATATTAGTGTAGATAGGTATAACTTGCATATTTTGATAAACTAGTTCTTCTAGCTAGAGACACACCTCCTTGACTAAAAAACCAGAAATACTCGTTAACTTGTTTCCAAATTATACATTTATTTCCGAATTATACAATAGGATAAGCAAATTAAGTATTGGTATGAACATCGTTGATACAACTCTAATCACGTATTACGGAGTTGTAGCCTTTTATCAGTAGTATCATTTACTTAATAGAATTTCCGCTATCTCTGATGAAATCAACCACACACAGTAATTTATCCATGTAATTGTACAGCTGTACGTAGCTAGACAGATATCCTGTTATGGCATATTACTCAAATGCCTTACCATTACGATGATCCTCCATCTGGGACCTGCTTATTATTACGTGAACTTAATGTTTTCCTGTTTGTTTCTATTACAGACATGTCGAAGATCGGTATCAACGGATTTGGCCGCATTGGGCGTCTGGTGCTCCGGGCTGCCGTCGAGAAGGGCGCTCAGGTCGTTGCCATCAACGACCCCTTCATTGGCCTTGACTACATGGTCTACATGTTCAAGTACGACTCTACCCACGGTCGTTTCAAGGGCACCGTCGATATCGCTGATGGCTTCCTTGTCGTGAACGGAAACAAGATCGCCGTATTCTCTGAGAGGGACCCCAAGGCTATCCCATGGGGCAAGGCTGGTGCTGAATACGTTGTCGAGTCCACTGGCGTGTTCACAACCATTGAAAAGGCGTCTGCTCATTTAGAGGGTGGTGCCAAGAAGGTTATCATCTCTGCCCCCAGTGCTGATGCACCCATGTTCGTCTGTGGTGTCAACCTTGAGTCATATGACCCATCTCACAAGGTCATCTCCAACGCTTCCTGCACAACCAACTGCCTCGCGCCTCTCGCTAAAGTCATCCACGACAACTTCGAGATCATTGAAGGTCTGATGACCACCGTACACGCTACCACCGCTACCCAGAAGACCGTGGATGGACCCTCTGGAAAGCTGTGGCGTGATGGACGTGGTGCTCAGCAGAATATCATTCCCGCCTCCACCGGCGCTGCCAAGGCCGTCGGCAAAGTCATTCCTGCTCTCAACGGAAAGTTGACTGGTATGGCTTTCCGTGTGCCCGTTGCGAACGTGTCCGTTGTCGACCTCACTGTCCGCCTGGGCAAGCCCGCCAGCTACGAAGCTATCAAACAGAAGGTCAAGGAGGCAGCTAACGGCCCCCTGAAGGGTATCTTGGACTACACTGACGAGCAAGTTGTGTCATCCGACTTCATTGGTGATAACCACTCGTCCATCTTCGATGCTGCTGCCGGTATCTCTCTCAACGACAACTTCGTCAAGCTCATCAGCTGGTACGACAACGAGTATGGATATTCCAACCGCGTTATCGATCTCATCAAGTACATCCAGACCAAGGATTAAATGTTAGATTGTGTAGAGATAAATGTTGTTATGAATGTTTAAGAATATGATTTTGTCGACTAGATCGACTTTTATAATTATTTTAAGCTTAAGTATAGCGGACAAATCTAAATTATTCAACCACTTTGATAGTGGTTTAATACACATATAAATTATCACATTTATGTATTTAATGCAGTATCGCAATTAAATCAGAAATCAATAAAAAGTTACGAAATTACTCATTTGTTTTGTCTTCCCCCTACTATTATTTGTTTACGTTACCCCAGCAGGAAAGTGTCTCCTAGAGTTATATGATTGGAACGTTTAATTAGTGCCTTAACTGCTGTAAATGTGCCCCCACATGAAAAAATGTGTGCCCTCTATCGTTTTGGGAAAAAACGATTCCTACTGGGGTAACGTTTTTCCAGCAGGAAAATTCTAAACGAATGATCGGAGAGAGAAACGTGCGTGGCCTTGTAGCTTATATTAGTGCCAAAATGTGCCCCCAAAAATAAAATGGGTGTCCGTTCAGGTTTTCGAGATTTTGCATTTCCTGCTGGAGTAACGTTTTGCAGAATCGTATATCTCTAAAACCATTGCATGTGCCCCTGTAGAATAAACATACATGAGTAGATCTTAATGTGTGCCCCAATTAGATTTAAGAAAATATTTATATTTTCCAAGTTATCGCGGTTTTATGAAAACTCGAAAAAACATCGCAGCGCCTATGAGATAAAGTATAAGCCCGCTAAAAACTGTATTTGGTCCGTCTTGACGCTAATAATAACCATACAAAGTTACAAAACTGTTCATGCATGCGTTTTTTAATTATCTTGATAAAAGTTAAAACGATGGTGACATAACTTTGTCGGCAAAATACAAGGAAACTAGCTCAATCCCAGATATGTAGGTGTAAACCAATAAAGTGTGCCTTTAGTCAAAAATATATGGTGAAAATATTCAGCTTGGAATGTTTCGTTTAAAGTAAATATAAACAAAAAACAAAACGTGTAAACAACGGCTGGTTATCCGACCAAATTCAAATGACTACTAAAAAGCGACGGATTCATACATATCGATGACCTCTCTTTGACGTATTATACATAAACTTTTGTCCATAAGTATAGAAAATAATAGGATTATGTACATACCGATGTGGGTAGAAATGTTTTTCCTAACAAAATTATAAAGTTGGCAATACTGAAAAAGCTTAATTTTTAAATATTTTTGATTTAAGTAATCACCTTTCCTTTAAGGCACGTCCGAGTGCTTTCGTTCGACTGAAATATTGTAAATACCGATTGCCGGACTACTCTATTATCGGTTCCTGAACGTGAAAGCGAGCTCTAAAATTTTAATGGCCGTGCGCATCAGGCAGCTGTCTGTCAGTGACATTTGGTTTGCTTCGTGTAAATTTTGTGATGTACAAGTTTCGAATCCGTCTATTTATCAATGAATATGGTGTACATTAATAGATAATGGTTGTTTATGTTGCCTATTTAATAATAAACTAAAGACACTGTGTAGAAGTCCATAATATTGTTATTTTATTACTATAATGGAGGATCTCAATTTGACAGAAACCGAAATGAGATATTTCGGTGATTTGTTTTTATGTTGTGACGAGGAATCCAATGGGAAAATACCGATTTTAAAAGCAACAGAATTGTTTCGATCATCAAATGTACACAACGATATCCTAAAACAGGTAATTAGTGGTATAGGTTAGACGTACGATAACACATTTTTTAAATGAGTGATTATAACACTAATTATATGTTACAGATCATGGATATAAGTGTTGCTCCTAATAGCTGTGCGTCACTGAGTCACATGAACAGAAAACAATTTTATTCAGCACTGAAACTAATAGCAGCCCATCAGACAAACATGACAGTGAAGCCTGAGCTTTTGTCTACTCCTGTTGACTTACCTCTCCCGAGGTTTACGTGGGCCCTTAATTCTGAAGCGAACGCTGACTTGATACAATTGTCTAATTCACCGCATGATCACCAACATCATTTGAGTAAAAGGGAAAGGAATTTTGGTGGAACCCTTGGTGCATATGAGCCTATAAGACTGTCATCCAACCTGTCGGACAGCGATGTCCCACAAGTGTTGTCTCACGATACTACTGAAGGATTAAGTACAGACTCTGAAATTGAATCAGAAACGTTGTCACAGCGATCAGGATCCCGTGGGGTGAGTTTCTTTCATTGTTAAAGTGATACACAAAATAATTGTTATTGTTAAGGAACTGCTTTATTATGTTGTACAGTACAATATTCACTAGTGTGGTGTAACTGCTAACTTTAAAACATCCTATTTTGGTGGAATTCCAAACCCAAAAAAAATACTTTATAGAAAAATATTCACAGAATTAATTTTTTAATTAGCATAAATAAGAGTTCTGCCAAGAAATGTAAGCTTAGTTTGACCTAGATAAGGAAGTGGAACAGTACTCTCTCTGATAGCAACAAAAAATACTCAAGCTAAAAATAATATAATATTTATCTTACAATGTAATAATATTGATTAACTACTGGGTAGGTATCGTCACTGTTAACCCCTTTTCCTTATTATATTAAACACTAAACTTGTTTATTGACAAAAATCAGAACCATTAAACATTCTTTATTAAAACTTAAAAACCACATTTATTGCAATGGGAACCAATGTAGCAATTGAAGCAACTTTATACATTTAAACATAGTTAAATGTTTGTTTAAATAGATTTTGGCAAATCATCATGATCTTCCTGCTCTTGTCGCATGTTGCTTGGGTTTGACATTAAATGTTTTTTCTTCCATTCTCCATTGTAAAATAATTTACGTTATGTGTGGAAATATTTTTAAGTACAGCAAAAACAGATTCTGAGTGATATATTAAGACTGAACAACAAGATAAAAAGTTTTTCTGTTTAGTGGTGACACTCTTATCAGTCAGGTTAATAACCAGCTTATAGCAGAGAATGCAGGTCGATAACAATACAATGTTACATTTGTACTCAGCTCTCTTTAGGTCAGGTATTTAAAGAAACTCTTTATTCATTTATTTTTTTTTACAAAAAATGAATATATTTTCAAACAATTGATTTTATATAAGTTTGTTTTTGTTCTGTGTGCCCTTTGTCAAAGGCCTCCTCCAACACTTTCCAATCTTCTCTCTTCCGTGCCATTCTAGTCCAAGTTTTTCCAGCTGTTTTAACCACATCATCTTCCCATCTTCTGAATGGTTTCTCCTTTTTTATCTTTATTCATTTACTTGAACGTAATTCATAACATTTAACATGCTGTACACATAGAAATGTTGATGAATTTTTGTTTAATTAAAATAAACATTTGTAACATAAGAATTTAAATGAAGCCAACAAAAGATCTGTTCGTGTACCGATTGGGTATTATTTGAGTCCATCAACTCGCAAAGAAAAAGTGGAACATTTTAAATTGTCATATCAACCTACAAATGTCCACTGCAGTTGATTATTTCTCTAATATCACTAAAATGAGCATATAATGCAGTATGTATGTGCTCTTTATAAGTCAGTACACGCTTGACAAAGTTGTTTTTGTCATGTGGCCTATCTGGATGTGTGACCCATTTAGTAATGCAGTGCCATTCTTCTTTGATTGCTGCTTTCTTTGTGCATTTGTGTGCTACATACATTACTTACCTACACCGCCACACCATTAGTCTTGGCTCATTTGTAGATCTTTGACACAGCTAGAAGTCTAACAACCAGTCATACCAAGGGGTATTGTATTGCCCAGAGGGTTGTGGAACTGGAGGTCAGATAGGCAGTTGATCCATATAAAATACTAGGTTAGACTGGAAGCCAACCCCAACATAGTTGGGAAAAGGCTAGGTAGATGATGATTATTAGAGAAGTTTTGATTTGTCTTAACTATCTACCGAGCAAGAAACTAAATTGAATAATGCCTTGCATTTAACGTTGTGGCATTAGTCCTCACTATTTACAATGATATTGCCATAGTATTTGCATCTTCTTGTCAGCATGATAATGGCATTCGAAATTGAGTACCTGGGCTATGAGTTACAATGTACTTGCTATTATTGCATCAATATGAAATATCAGTACAAATATAATGAATAACTTCTTTATAGTATTTACACTGATAATTAGAACCAACACATAGTACTGATTGAGAAATTGTGACATGAATTCATTATCAGATCCTTGAAAAATTTGTTGTTAATCTTATCCAAGTAAATTAAACAAATATTTTTGTATTCAGTTGAGTTTCAGTCTAGTAGTTTTTTTTTTTGTGTTCTTGATTTATTACAATCTGTCTCCCTCATGGGACATTCAGCAGTATGTTGGTTGGTGCTATCGATGTGACCTGTGTCACATCCTCATTGTTTAGACAGTAGTTATATTTACTTTGATTGGATTAGGTTTTGAGGTATTTTGCGCTTTAATCGTCGCGCTTTGTTGTGATTCTCCATTAGTGGCTGAGCCAGAGTATTTGGATGTGTTGTATTCGTTCTTTATAGGAGTTGGTATGGCGTACAATTTCCTGCTCCACAGTGGGCATTCGTAGGTCACGGTGTAATAATTCGTTGGGTACAAACCAAGGCGCGTTGGTTTTCAAACGCAATGCTTTATTTTGAAACCTCTGTATGATTTCGATGTTTGAGTAAGATGCGGTGCCCCATAATTAGATCCCATACGTCCAGACGGGCTTTAGTATTGCCTTGTACAAAAGTATTTTCTTCTCAAGAGATAGCTGAGACTTTCGCCCAATGAGCCAGTAAAGTTTTCGTGTTTGGATACCAAGTTGCTTCCTCTTAGTGAAAATATGTTTTTGCCAGGTAAGTCTTTTGTCTAAATGCAATCCAAGATATCTCACATGATCTGCTTGTGGGACTTCAATGTTGTTTAGTGTGACTGGAGGACAAGATCCTCTTCTTAATGTAAACGTAACATTGATTGATTTTGTTTCGTTAGCTTTTATCCACCACTTTTTAAGCCAGTGTGATATGTCATTTAGTCCTTTTTGGAGTATTTGTGAGGCAATTTTTGGGTCACTATGTGCAGCTAGTATGGCGGTACCGTCAGCAAAGGTTCCAGTAGTTAATGATTCAGATGTCGGCAAATCTGCAGTAAACAGTAAGTAGAGTATGGGACCCAGTACGCTACCCTGTGGCACTCCTGCCTGTATGGGACAAAGATCAGATAGTGTTTCCCCACTTTGTACTATGAAGTGGCGCTGCTGTAGAAATGATTTTAGTATTATGTACAGGTGATCTTGTAGAGCGTTTTTTAATTTAAAAAGCAGACCTTCATGCCAAACGCGGTCAAACGCTTGGGATATGTCCAAAAATGCACTGGTACAGTAAGACTTTGCCTCCAGTGATTCCATGATGTTATGGGAAAGAACTGCAGTCTTGTCATGGCGTTAAATAATGACGTCAGATAAGTTATACCAGATTCGGGTAGTTCTTGTAATATACGGTTTGTAATAAGGTCGTATCCTGGTGACTTTTTTGGGTCCGATTTTTGTATGATTCGGGCAACTTCTGTCTTTGAAAATTTCAAGGGCATTTCCTCCGTATTTTTAGGGGTATTCAAATAGTCAGTGATTTCTGCGGCATCTACTGGAGAGCCTTCACATGGATGAGGAGTAAAGACTTTTGAGAGGTGTTTTGAGAAGGTTTCGGCTTTCTCTTGGTCTGTCCGTGCCCAGGAACCGTCAGATTTTCTTATAGGAGAAGAAACACTAACAGACCGTTTTAGTCTTCTGGTGGCTTTCCATAAAGAATAGCCTGAGGAAGCAGTAGCAGGCCAGTGAGATAATTATGAAATCCGTCATTACGATCTTTGTCTCAAATGTGTTTCAGCTGTCTGTTGATGTGATAGAGTTGTTTTTTCACATCAGGGTCTCTGCTTTGCTGCCAGTGCTTCCTTATTCTCCTTTTTTGGATTATTTTGTCTAATATATGTTTTGCTACATAGTTCTCCGTGCTTCTATGTGGTAGTGGTGGGGTTGAAGACCAGGCTGCATCCTGCACACTGCTATTGAAGTAAAGAACAGCTTCTGTTATTTCGTCTTCAGTTTTTAGACTAACTGGTTCCTCGAATGCTTTGTCGATGAGCTCTCGAAATAGGGGCCAGTTAGTTCTTTTGTTATGCAGAACGCATTTTTTTACGCATTCTTGGGCGGTAGTGTGTAGTTCTACTATGATTGGAGAGTGGTCTGAGGACAGATCCCAGCAAACTGTTGTTTGCGATTCCTTTGCTGACACAAAAATCGATAACATCCGGGATTTTTCTTTTGTCTGTTGGCCAGTAAGTCGGTTGACCAGACGATATCACGTTCATATTTCTTGTTTGGTTGCATTTAAAGAGTTCTCGCCCTCTGGGTAGAACAAGCCTAGAACCCCAAAACGTATGCTTGGAATTATAGTCACCTCCAGCAATAAATCTGTCTCCAAGGGTTTGAAAAAAGTCATTAAACTCCGTTTCCTTGATTGTAAATCTCGGCGGAAAGTAGAGGGCCGATACTGTAATGTCACTGATCCAGTCTGTTATTATGACGTTTGTTGCTTGGATGTAGTTTTTACAGTAATCTTGTAGTACATGGTGCTTGATGTTTGACCTGATGAGTACGGCCGATCCTCCGTGTGCTTTGTTGTCTGGGTGGTTAGTGTGGTACATATTGTATCCTGGTAACCTGAAGTAGCTTTTGGATGTGAAGTGAGTAGTATATAAAAAAATAAGGAAATATTGTGATGATCTCCAACACATTCGTAGAAAATGTTTTTCTCACAGTTGCTATGAGGAGTTCCAATTTACATAGAGTAACTTGCTATTAAGCTTCACACAACAATCTATTAGATTACGCATGTAACATTTTGAAGGAATTATTGTTGTTTTTGTTCATAAATGAATTAATATGCAAGTATCATTTGAATATTCAGGTTCTATTTATTTTCATTTACCATTATAATATCATGTGGTTTTTGCATTGTAGTTGTGAAATACCATACTAACTACAGTACAGATATAAAACTAAACAACCAATTTAGCCTTAAATATTGTTATACCAAAACTACACATATAATGCCGTTTCCCTGTATGCTGTGCCATTATCATTTTCTCACAGAAATGCACATTATCCTTATCCAATCAATGGCCAGTTCCGAGTGATTGCTTGAATATGTTTGCGAAATAGATTCGATTTTGTATTATAGAAAATAATATGAAATTGATCTAAGGGGACTACAGGAGCTAATGCGCGCCCACTGTCTATTTGTATCGGAGTAAACGAGAGCCATAGAGTTACTGGGCGGCCAGTTTTTGAAGAAAATAATGAATAAATATTGAAATAAAAATCTATTGATTGGACTCAAAAAATAAAACAGTTAATATGTTGCTTGTAGAATTATTTGCCAAAAAAACAGAATGATCGCATGTATTTTAGTATGGCTTTTACTCGTTAAAAGAAATTTTTAGAAATTAGTTCGTGTTTTTTTATTGAGTAAAATTTGTTGTATTATGTTTTCAATACACTTCTAACTAGCCTAAATCCTGAAGAATATAATTTTTTTTCTGATTTTGTTTATTGCAGTGAATCATATGCTTTCAGGCATTATAAAACTCGCGTTTAGCTCCTGTAGTCCCCTTAACGGTAACCCTAAAGAAATTCTTGCCAAAAAAAATATCTTATCTTATCCATTAGTATTATGCTTTCAAGTAAGAGGTTGTGTCAGAGGTTTTCCATCAGGAATTTCTCAGTAGCAGCCTCGGAGTCTGGATTTGTGCTTGGCTGATGGCAATAGGCTCGCCCCCTATTACATGGGACTAAAACATAACTGACGAAATGTGGGTGTACTACTAGGTACACCACTGCCTAGCCCTACGGGGATTACAGGCGTGATGTTATGTTATGAAATACCCAATACCATTTTCCCTAATCTAGATCTAGAGAACCAAGGTTACCGACGTAGCCCGAAGAGTTGCCAAAGTTAAGTGGCAGTAAGCAGGGCGGGCACATTGCTCACAGAACGGATGGTCGATGGGGCCGAAGAGTTCTGGAGTGGCGAGCGCGAACCGGAAGACGTTGCGTTGGAAGTCCTCCCACTAGGTGGACCGATGACCTGGTGAAAGTTGCGGGAATCCGCTGGATGCGAGTCGCACGGAACCGGTCAATGTGGCGACACTTAGGGGAGGCCTATGTCCAGCAGTGGACGTCTTTCGGCTGAAATAATGATGATGACGATGAAATCTTGCTGAGGAAGTGGCGCTTGCAAACACTAGCCTGGCAATCAATCTTCGTCTTAGGTCTACAGATCAAATACAAGCTTAGGTATTGTTTACCCTTAACCTTAAGGAACCATTAAAATTTAATTGTGGCACCAATCCCGCTACCGTTAGCTGTGTCATCCCACAGCTGGGAAAAGGCCTCTCCCCATGACTCCCAAATCTTTTGATCTGGGGCTAATGTGGACCCAGTGGTCCACATTAGCCCCAGATCAACCAACCAAGGACAAGTGTCCTTGGTTCTGTCCAGCTCGTCCCGCCATTTCCTGCGTCGTTGCCCTTGTTGGTCTTTCATACAAAATCAGTTGTACCATATTTATTTTGTTATAAACTAGTGAATGAACAAGACTGTTACGTTGAGTCACAAGATGGCGTATCGATACGCCATACTTGTCACCGGTACAGTTTTAGTGAGCTCTTGACCTTGCAGGTGTGTACTAGTAATTTATTGATACATATTCATAAGTACATGTGCCTATGTATGTTGCCGATGCTAGTTTTTGCTAAGGTATGAGGGAATTCGGTGTCTGATGTAAATATTGATAATATTTGACGTATGAAAGTAGTACATTTGGGAAAATCACATAGTTTTCCCGTATTTCTGCACGTACGTAGGTATAGGGGTATATTAGTTATATTGGATTTTATTTCCTCATTCACCAGTTTATTATCGGAGTTTACATTTCAAAATTCATGCAAAAATTAGTTTAGACGTTTCCTATTACACAAACTAATTACCTACCTCTGACCTTATAAAAACCAAGACATAGCGCTGCGTGATGTGTGCATTTTTTGAGCGTTGTTTAATTGTAGTTTGATGTAAATGTGTGCGTGTGAGCGTGTATGCACAGAGCGAAGCTTAGTTTTGTGCAGGCTTCACTTTATTGTTCGCAGCGCTGTCTTGGTTTTTTATTTGGTCTGAGTTACTTACATAAAACATTTATTTTTTTGGTAATGTCTTCTCACAGGTAAACCTATGAGGTTGGCTTCTTCTTAAGCTTAAACGGACTATCCTGTGGGTGCCTAAGTGGAAGGGCTCCAGCCAGGGGCAAAACATTTATAAACTAAGTGGCTAATACACGCTAAGGGTACCCCCTGCGGGGTACGAGCCTCGACTTACAGCGTCGCTGGTGAAGGGTAGCAAAGGGATAGGCTGAATTTGCGTGATCATAAAACAGTGTATCACAATGAGCCTATATTCTTACCATAGATGAATCTATCGAGAGGCTCCATCATGTGGGCCTAGTGATTGTGTGGACGTCACACCAATGTTTGAGTTTATTGGAAACTATGAATCGCACAGTCTCCCGCATTTCCTGCCCCATCTTACTGGTTAAGTGTTGTAGGACACTTACTGCATCTCCTCAGGTTTATGCTTTTTTGGGCTACCACCACTGCTTTTACTCATCTATAAATAATTGTTTACAGAGGAGAGGACCCAAGACTGGCTCGCCGTGGAGTACAGCAAGCGAAAGTCCGACGCCGACCAATAGCGTGGCGGAGCGTGTGCATCCTGTGTGGGAACACAGTGCTACAGGCCGGGGGGTGTGGCCAGCCAACACCGGGGAGGAACACACGAGACTACTTGGTAAGAAACCCTTATCTGCTTGCCTGTTTCACGTAGTCCGGGGTTTCTTCTCTCGAATAGGCGCGAACTACTTACTGTATGCCAATATGAGACACGGTCGGAACTAGAAGTGAGAGGTTAGAAGTTTTATATTTTTGTATATTAATTTTCCTATTGTGCGTGCGGCTTTGCGGTTATTTCCTTTACGTCACGTATAAAATACACTCGATCGGATCTCTAACCACAGCTCGAGTGTATATAACAAGAAGTAGTAAATAAAAGTGAAATCGAAACTTATAAAAACTTTATTATAAGTTTCAAGTTTTTCTTATATCGTCTGGTTTCTACTTAAATAGCGACAATTGGCCTTAATTAGCCATATTTTCGTATTTTGGCGCTAGTTAAATTAGGCCGTTTTTTCATCGCTCAATGACTCACACTTTTCGTACGAATCCGTCCTTCACTAGGTATGTAATTCTTGATAAAATTTTATCGACATACTTAAAATGAAGAAATGTCTAGATATCACGCATGAAATTCTCACGTAGGCTGTTCAAGGAATCTAAGAATTTGGATAAACTTTCTGCTTAAATTGCTTAGTGCTATGGCTAAGTAAATGTTGTGCATATTCAGATCCAGGCGCGTGTTCAAAGGGACCATAATGTTAAAAGAAATTTAGGGCGAATTCCACATTGTTACGGAATATTGACACTGATAGATCTTGAACGCGGCTTACATTTGTCGATCGCGATCAGTTTTTATTGAAGAAATTTCCCCATAGGCATATCTAGGCGTTTTATTAAACCAATGAGAAGTCCACTTCTTCACCCGCGGCTGTCGCAAAAAGGTTTTTGTTCTCCCGGTCAAAGCACAGAGCGCGGAGACTGGAGAAGCCTCGGCGGCTGTTGCAACGGGAACTGCCCCAGTTCCCGTTGCGGCGGTTCCTGGCTATGTGGGCGGACAGCCTCAACTCTGGTCTCTCTCTTTTGTCATAGTGCTCTGGCTATGATCGTTCAACGTGGCAGACATTTACATCCCTCACCTTCATTGTCCTGCCCTCCTCCTAATTTATTTTGGGGTCGGCGCATTATGTCTTATTCTTCTATACTTCTCTACTACTCCGTCAACTCATCAGACACCTCTTTTCTAGCCATATCATCCTTTCTAATCCCTTCATAATGTTGTCTACAGGGACAGAAGAAGAGTCCTCAGATCGCCACTCTTCTGAAGAGGAAGGTGATGTGGACGACATCTGGGCCATCAGCGACGCGCAAGCGCGGCACTACGCGGGACAGTTCGCCACGCTGCGGCCTGACAGAGGCATGCTATCCGGACAGACTGCTAGGTAACTATTATGATTGGTATAGG
Organism: Xestia sexstrigata; assembly: GCA_941918905.2. Lineage (NCBI taxonomy): Eukaryota > Metazoa > Arthropoda > Insecta > Lepidoptera > Noctuidae > Xestia > Xestia sexstrigata. Next base: position 5,984,743 of record OW799219.2, read on the forward strand.
CGCAAAAGGCCTAATTCTCAAAATGGCAACTGAGTCGTAAAAGGACTAGTTCTCAAAATGCCCAATTCGCAAAAGGACTAATGCTTAAAATACCCAATTCTCTTCTTCTCTTTTTCTCTTCTCATTCTCTTCATTTCTTCTTTCCAATATACCAGGGGTTCCCAAACTTATTTTGTCTACTGCCCACTTTGAGAAAAATATATTTTTTAGCGCCCCCCTATTTTTTCACCTACTTAAAAAATACTTTAACTTCAAATTAAATTAATTTTTGTGAGCTATATTACCGGAGATTAAACATTCATTCTAAACTAGACTTACTATAACCCGCAAGAGTTAACTTGAGACCTGAGCGCAGTAGGTAGTACACAACGGTGCTCAGGTCTCAAGTATACTCTTACGGGCTACACCTGCCAATGAGAATGATTATTGAAACGCAACTTTATTGTATTGCGACAGAGTATATTTTATTCAAAATAAAACAAACATAATCTATTCTTCTAACGATCTCGATCTCTTAATTAATATATAGTTGATGTTCACAAGCTGTAGTCGAGAGTCGAGAGCTTGGTCCGTTACTAGAGTCCTCCTAGATGAAATTACAAATCGCCCCCTAAGCCTCTACACAAAGCCCCCATTTTTTTTCTGGGTCTCTCACTGCCCCCCTTTAGGCCTGCAGCGCCCACAAGGGGGCCTTCTCGCCCACTTTGGGAAACGCTGCAATATACTGATAGTAATGTTTACTATGGTCAAAAGGTGACAATACAATTGCGACATGATGAGTGTGCCACAAACTTAGCATCGCTTGTATCTTATGGCTCAGGAATTACATAATTAGTTGTCAATTCATCTTTTTAGAATAATAGCAGAATTAAAAAAACTGTTATTTTAAAACAAAATTATTGCAAACAAAAAAAAATGAAGAAAGAAAAATTAAAGTGTCTGTACCACCTCAGCCGTCCACTGCTGGACATGGGCCTCCCCCAAAGGGGGGGTTTTGCCATAATCGCCACGCTTGGCAGGCGGGTTGGCGATCGCAGTACGGTTGTTATAAAAGCACAGAGAACGCTGCTGCCCATTCTCTAGTAAGTCCCTTATTCGCCTCTTACGACACCCACGGGAAGCTATGGGATGGTGCTATTCTTTACGTCCGACACCATACAGACAAGTGTCTGTACACTTAAATTTTATTTAAATATCAATCACTATCCCCAACATTCTGGGAAAAATTGGATGTAATGTTTGGGTATACTGACGTGATATTTACATGGTTTATAATAAAATCATGTTGGTTTCCCCAGGTTATTTTTTGAAAAATCACATCTACCTGTACCCGATCTCCGGAAAATATGGCAGCTCTCAGACATCAACAAGGATGGCATGCTAACACTGGAGGAGTTCAGCATAGCGATGCACCTGATCGTGCTGCGGCGGAACAACGTGCCCGTACCCGACGCGCTCCCAGCCGCCCTCGTCCCACGCGTGGACTCGCGCTACAGCGCGCGACAGGTCACCACCGACCTCGTCGACCTCGGCTCAGACATGTTCAGCTCCGGCACCTCCGCAGACTTCAACTTCGCGCCCAAACCCGAACCCATCATCGACCCCTACGACGCCACCAAGGTAGCACCCAAGAAGCCAGAGGAACGACAGCCCTCTCTCACCCCGCCGAAAACAGAAGCCCAAGTCAACAACAAAGAATGGACCAAGTTTGTGGACTCGCCCACGTCGAGCGTGTCCAGTCCCGGTCCTAAACCGGTCAATTTCGATTTTCACAAGTCGGCCGTGGAGCGCGACCCTAAGATCTTCCACCCGGTGGCCGTGCGCGTGACGCCCGACAACAACGCGCTGCCGCTGGAGAGCGACACACGGGCGTCGGCCTCCCCGCGCCGCGACGAGTTCGCGCACGCCTTCGAGCTCGCCAGCCCCAAGCGCCTGCACTCGCAGCCGCCGGCCGAGCCGCCGCCCAACGGCGCCGAGATCAAGTCCATCCAGCGGCCGCAGCCGCGCAAGCCCGTCAAGCCGGCCGGAGTGCTGCCGCCGCCGCCCGCGCGCGACCCGCCGCCCGACGACGGGCCCGCCTCGCTCACGTACGCGCCCAAGAAGGAGCCGCCGCCGCCGCCCCCGCCGCGCCCGCTGCGCAACCACGCTCGGTCCAGCTCGCTCGACCTCAACCGGCTCAAAGGCGCGCCCGCACCTCCCCCCCAGCCTCCGCCGCGGGCCTCCCCGTCCACGGCGGAGCCCCCTCGCCGGCTCATCAACCAGCGCAGCGAGGGCGAGCCGGCCTTCCCGCCGGACGCCTTCGCGCCGCGCGAGTACGACGCGGAGGGCTTCGGGTACGCGCGCGAGGACGCGCCCAAGATGCACGGCGCGTTCGAGGTGTACCGCAAGCCGCGCGACTGCTCGCCCGAGCCGGACGTGCGCGCGCTGTCGGAGCAGAACGCCGTGCTGCACCGCGTGTGCCGCGCGCTGTGCAGCGAGCTGGCTGACGTCACGCGCGACCGCGAGGCGCTGCGCGTGCGCCTGGACCAAGCCAACCTCTAGTCACGCCTCGCTCGCGCCTCGCCACGCGCCTCGCACGCCACGCCCATGTTATTGTTTCAAATATGTAATCTCATGCAATGTGAATCGTTTATTATGTAGTATTGTTATCGTATATTCGGTGAGACTAATTATTTGTATGTGCCGGTGTATTTTATTCGACCCTCGCTGATCAGCCCGTGTCACTAATTCGGCCTCGACCTGCCTTCACGTTTACATGTCTGCTTGCGCGTTATGCTCCGAGGCATGAACTTGTACGTTTTGTGTAATATTTGACATTAGCTAGCGTTAGCGTTGCGCAGTATATTTTTTGTGCCTTTTTACATTTTCGAGCATAAGGGGTCCATTTACATTTTATTTCTAGAGGCTATTTTGAAAATAACTATATTATTTAATAGAGCCACAGTATTTAACGTCTTTACTAATTTCCGTAGTCTCAGTAGCATTAAATATGATTCGGTCACATTATATAATTTTGTATACATGTAGTTTATAGTATTGTATAAAATTAAATTTATAACGACGTCACTCCAGTACATTTCCAGAGTTAGCAGTGTTGAAGACATAATCATGTGACTTATTGATAGGGCAAGCGTTTGTAGTTGCGTTGGGCTCATAGCTACAACAAGAAAATTTTAAAGATTTTTATAGAGATACATATTATAAGGAAACATCTTACGCTAAAACACCATCAAAAGAATGGTCTTCGATGAAGTGAAGGAATTTACAACAACGTCGTTTTTATATTTACTATCCAAACTTGATCAATGTTCAAATCAATTGTAAGTACCAAAAATATGATTTAAATAATTGGTTTGAAATTGTCGTTAATTCTAGGGTTTTCTAAGTATATTATTGAGCAATGTATTATTCAGTGGTTGTGCTTGCTTACTCACTATATCAGTTCTTCCATTCGTATTCGACCAAATATCGAAACGGATCGTTTATTACTTGATATTTTGTTTATTCAAAAAAAAGTTTCAATAAATAAATAAAAAAACGTTTTATAAAATCTAAATCGGCAAAAGGCTAATACTATAAGACTAAATAATAATGTTTGTATCCGTTGACGATATTTTTTGTAATTTATAAAACTGCAGATATACAAACTAATAATTCGTTGTTAGAGGCCAAATACTTGAGAATCTGTAAGATTCATAGTTTTCCAAATTTTCTAATTCGTTGTATTCGTACCGTGGCATTTATAATTGCGTAGAATACGTTTGTACAATATTAGAAATTAGTTGTAACTCCAAAATGTTACTGCAGGTGGCGCTATTTGCTTGATTAGCATTCCTTATTATAATTTGCTTTTGTCATCGTTCTAAGTGTAAAATTCCATCTGACGGAGGGTGTATTTGTTAAATTTTGTGAATGTTGTATTATACATTAGCTTAGCGAATGTAAAAATGTCAAGATGTAAGAACTAAAGGGAAAGACGATGTACAAGACTTGTGAAGTATGAAGAGTACATAAGATTGTTATTTGTAAGTAGGTATCGACGCGCAGGAGGCCCAAGCGGCCCGCTGCAGATGTTATAAACTATCAGATTACAATATTAACAACTGAAGTATGTGTTGAAATAAAACTTGTATTATAATAAGATTATTGTAAAAGTATTTATCTTTCATTTTAGTCGTAACTTTAAGTATATGGTCCTCAGTTAGATCGCAGCCTCATTGCACTGTAAATATTTTGATTCTCAGAGAACGTCTGTCGAACGCTTTATAACCCCACTGATCTACATTTTGGTCCAATTTTTGTACTACTAATAATGTTCACCATTATACCTATCTACCTATTTATGTTTCATAAAAAAATTATACAGTAATGCTTAAATACAATGTAGTAAATTATGTACAATAAATTTATTTCAAAATTGTATTAGTATTTGTATTTAGACGATGGGAGAAGAACTTGGGGCGCGGATTATAGTTATGCGCTTGTAAATTATCTAAAATTAATTTAAAGCGAGTCCAAACTCCAAAGCGTACAGCTACAGCTGATTTATGAGGTAGCCAAAACTCGTTAGCTAAATCAATATAAGCAAGGCAATTGACGCATTCAACACAACAGTTATAAACAATTTCATTACAAGTTTTCAAACGAAAATCCAACTTGAGTATTTAATTTAATCAGTTTTCATATCAACCGCGCGATATCCTATTTATCGAAAAATCGATACGATACCGGATAAATGAAACCGCGTCACGAGTCGGAATCTACCCTCGGTGATAAGGTGTGGCGGTGATAAGCGAGCGCGGCGCGGACAGTAGAACGCGTGCGGCCGGACACCGGACACCGGCCGGACGCTGCGGACAGCGCACGGCGGCTCCTCGGCCATTTCTCTCCCTTTCCCGCCGCTACAGTGTAGCGCATACCTGCGGACCTTTTTTTGTGATGGTGGTCCCCCCGCGGCTCGCGGCGCCCGAGCGGCCGAGCGCTCCTCACACGCTGTGCTCACACGCCGTGTTGCCGCCACTCGGGACGCACGCACGCTGTAGGCGCGTCCGCGGCGCGAGCGCGTAAACATTCACGACTACAATGAGATCTTTGATGTAACGCGCCGGATATTTCCTCTCCGAACATGAAGTGCATTGTGGCTGTTGTTTTTACCGTGACCCTAGTGACCGGAGTCGCCGCCGAAGCCTCCGTACGGACATGTGAACCTATTAAAGTGGCGATGTGTAAGAACATTGGATACAACCAAACGGGGATGCCGAACTTGGCGCGGCACACGCTGCAGGCGGACGCCGACGTGACGCTGCAGACGTTCAGCCCGCTCGTACAGTACGGCTGCTCCTCGCAGCTGCACCTGTTCCTGTGCTCCGTGTACGTGCCCATGTGCACCGACAAGGTGGCGCTGCCCATCGGCCCCTGCAGGGGCCTGTGCGAGAGTGTGTACACCAGGTGTTACCCTGTACTGCACGGCTTTGGGTTCCTCTGGCCTCCAGAGTTGGACTGTTCGTTATTCCCTGCGGAGAACAACCATGAACATATGTGTATGGAAGGCCCGGGGGAGCGTGCACCGCCAGTGGGGACAGTTCCTCTAGATATGGGAAATGCAGGCGGCAGAGGAGCGTGCCGGAGACTGATCAAGCCCAATAACTGGGTGTGGGTGCGAGGGTCGGCACGCTGCGCACAGTACTGTGATGCCGAGGTGCTGTGGGATGGCGGAGAGCGGAAGGCTTCAGAGGTGTGGTTGGCGACATGGGCCGCGTTGAGCTTCGCGTGTACGCTGGCGGCCGTGGGGGCTCAGCTGGCGTGTGGGGAGCGCGGGGGGGCCGGGGAGCGGGCGCTGGTGCTGGTGGCGCTGTGCCGGTGCGCGGCGGCAGCGGGCTGGGGCGTGCGCGCCGCCGCCGGCCGGGCCGCTGCTGGTTGCGCCAAGGACTCCACTTCACCAACTCGCATGCTACTAGCCCACGACGGTCTAGCGAACCCCAATTGCGCTGTTGTCTTCCTACTCCTCTATTACTTCGGCTTGGCTGCATCAGTTTGGTAAGTGTCTTTATATTTCCACCTAAACATGGCCTCTAGGCTATAATTTACAAATTGCACTAAAAGCTGCCATTGCTGCATCCACGTACTTACAGTTACATAATACCCTGGTTGCCCATAGCAACACCACGACAGATTTTTTTCATTTAGTTATACCTACCATTAAGTTTTACACCCTCATGCTAAAAATAAAGGAACGTCCAAAGTTAATAAGTATAGTGTATTGGCAGACCCTAATTGGGACCCAAATATAAAATTGGCAAAAACCTTAGTACCTATCTACCTGTGCAATGCAAACAAAACAAGCAATTCTTTCAGCAAAAAAAAATTGCAACAATTGACGCCTATATGCGGGATGGACAATGCATTTCTTGTATTCCGATTTGGGTAGGTACCTGTCCCTATTGTCTGGTCTCTGGCCCCTTCCCCAACGCTAACTTTGTCGACCATCAATTATGTTTTGTCACTTGTCGTGTTATAATGTCCTTTAATCTGTCGCTCGGGCTTTGACAAACAACTGAATAGTGAATACAACACCGGGGTTTCTTCAGGATTATATTATCTGTGCTTCAGGTACAAAATGTACTATAGATCGACTTTCGTCTTTTGTCAAACCAGAAATGCAACGACCTCAAACTCTTTCACAGTTCGCTTTGTAATACAAAATCAGAAATTATTATCATTGTTTGTAGTCGGAGCCGGGGAGCTTACACAAAGCTATTTAAACTTGAATGGAGTTAACAGAGTTCAAACTCCTTTAATAGACGGAGTACTTATTGTTTTCTTAGTAATAAGTCATGTTTTGAAACGGTTAGACACAAATGGAACTAGCTCTTTGTCTAGTTCGTAAGATAAAGACGCTGCCGTTACGAAATCACTTTAAAATCTTGAACAAGACAAATACCTGGTAATATTTCATAGGAATGTTAACTGTGGCTTCTGTAATGTCCGGCCCCGTCCGGGCTTACGTCAATATCGAGATAGCTTCTGAATTCATTGTCGAATGCGGATATTTACCCACATTCTGGTAAACTAAATGCCGATTCCAACATCTTCCTCGATAGGTTTAAAGTACTTATCGTCAAATAAAACAATATTCTTCAACAAGATCATCAGCTTATAGCAAGTCCACTGCTGGACATCGGCCTAGAAAGCCAGAAAGTAAGAAAGCGGTCTTAACCAACCATTCTGACCCCTAAACTTTCTAAACCCTATTTTTCAATTTCAAATAACACAGAAGATAAATCACCACAATTTCTTTGTAAGGCCATTTCCTTAGAGAACGATAGAGGAACATCGAGGTTGTAAACTAAAACGAATTGGGAAATAAAATAAACGAGGTCCAATAAATCACGGGGAGGCGAGGACTGCGCCCGCGTCGTCGGTCGGTTGCAGCGACGAAACACGGCTCGTGTACGTGCGCCCTAACTCCCGTAAGTTTAACGCACCTTATATTGTACACAGTTCAAAGAAGGACGGACATCAAACTTGGAAACTCTGTGCTACATTCATTACGTAAGCTGAAATTAAACCGGAATTTAAAATAAGGATTCCGGAGAAAAAGTTATACTTTTACGCCCAAGTCCCATAATGAGACAATTAAGTTCTAAGAATATCTTGCCTATTCATTTTGTCGTTTAAAGTGACATTTTTACTGCATAGGAAATGAGTTATGGTCTTTTTCCACAAAAAATAATAAGAGGCAGCTGTAAAACTTCACGTGGTTGTAACAAAATACATTTAGTTGACGAGGACACAGAAAAACTAGCCCTGCACAGTCTGCAAACCAAACATTCTGTTGATTTTCAAATAAAAATCTTATATCTGGAACGCTAAGATACAATAGGGCGGCAATGAAAAGCTTGTAAATCTGAAGCGACATGTTGGAGCAGTAAAAACTCGCCGTCTTGCATTTCTACATAAATATTGGTTTAACTACCCATACAGCAGTTGCGATCCAATCATTGGTATCTGAGAAATATTGGCGATCGACTTCTTGCGGCGAACATTAAACATTGTGAGCTGCTAGCTTTTTTGTAAAGCTATCATCCGTAGACCATGAGGTATTTGTATCAATTGCTGTAAAAAAATGGTAGAACCATAGACCATAGACAGTACTTAAATTGCAAAACGAACAAACAATAAACTTTGAAAGTAACTGATAGGATTGTAAACGAAAAATTGGCTCCAGTCTCAGATTTACCAATTAAAAAAGAAATGCCAGGCGAGGCAAATATTCCTGCCATTCCAGAAATGCGTTTTGTTCTTGCTTGCGAAACCAATGCGCTAATGAAGACATTTTTCGAAATCATAACACGTTTAAGAAAGTAAAACCTGATTCTTTGAATAGTTTACTAATTGCGTTATAAACACTAGTTGTTTTATCCTTTTCGTGATGAAATGATGGGCAAGTCTACGATTTGTAGCGATAAAAATGTGATCTTTATCGATTGTAGTCATACTTTGGACCTTAAATTACTTTTAATGCCTATACCTCCACATCATTTTACCTGACATTAAAGACAAAATAATAGGGAAATTAAATGAATTAATGGATACTCTGTTTGTCCTACTGCGTGTTTTTTTATGTTTATTGTTCACTATAACGTGCGTGCTTGAATTTGTAGATGTTTCATCCTTTAATATCAACGGTTTCAGTATTAATTAAGAAAGCCTGACATTTTGAAGAGTTGACATTCAAGTACCATTCCATTGGCCATGTGTACTTTGATTCCGGTAAGGGTTCTAAGTACGTAATTGAATTTTCTACCGGTCCGTGGCCCGTGGGGTACTTTGGTATAATATAAATGTTTGATAAACTTGAGGACTTGAGTAAGTGAACGTTGATCGGCTATTAGCAGTTAAGTTAATTACTGGTTTAATAGCTATTGAATATAAACAATTGCAAACGATAAATAGTTGTATCCTGTGTAAAGGATGTATGGTTCTTAAAGCACATGATTCTCCCCTGCTAAGGCACATTAGCTTTTGAAAGCTTCCCTTTGTAAGTTCGTTGACGTAGTTTTCTAAAACATTGTATTAAAAAGTACGATTTTATTTAAGAAACCGTTACTGATTATCAAAGACACGACATTAAGAAATAAAGAGACTATTCATCAGTACAATGAGAAGTTGTAATTAATCTGCAATTTAAAGTGACTTCAATCTCTTTAACGTGCAAATTCGTGTCTTGTTTAAGGTTACTAAACTTATAATCACTCATCTTGCGAACATTTACGTTCCGGCGAGGTTGATGCTGTGTTATTTTGTCAAGATGGATCTTTTGTGAAGTTAAAAATGTGGCTTGACATTCCTGTTAAAAACCGTTTTCTGAAACTTAATCTTTATCTTCTGTAAGCTTCTGTGTATTGTTCCTACTCAACCGAAAATAAATTGGTAACATTCATTTGTCCTACTGCGATGCACTTCGCTATTCTTTTCCTCCTAGTCTCTATAACATTTCCACTAATTATTTTTCTAGCTCCAACATCTTTACAGTCAACAGACCAGGCTTCAGACCGGTTTCTTACTTTGGTGCCAAGTTGCCAATGCGATCTCCATCAGTTGCATTCAACAAGATTTACTAATCGTCACCTTTGCACCTAATGCACCCAATTAAGGCTCAACATAATGCATCTCCATTTCTTGGATTAAACTACCATTCTACTAATCATCACCTAGCCAAATCTAAAGGCACATTAGTGTTTCATCGATTCCAATTCCGTCACGCCGCCGCCACAACCACACACGCAACTCATATTTAAGGAGGACACACACCCATAACTGTTGTAAATCTCAGTTTATAGCGGACATTATTAATTTCTTAGAAAGCCACAATTTTCGTTACAAAACTGACTCGTTATGATAATTTCCCGGTGATTTATACGACGTCGGTGTTCTTTGAATGTGTTTAATGTTAATCCTGGGCACATTTTTTGTGAGAAAATATTGATAAGTACATAATAAAATAAACGGAACAGAAATAGCTTTAGGTGTAGTGGTCGTAGGCACTACTGCTGATCATGACGTCTTTAATTCGATTCCCGGATAGGTACGCAGTAGGTAGGTTTTTTCCATCAGCATTTACGTAATAGCAGTCTGGACTTCTGGAGTCTGTTTGTATAAACGCTTGATCTACGGCAACAGACTCACCTACCTATTACATGGGACTTTAACATGGCGAAATGTTGGTAGTGTACTATTTTATATTACCTCTGCGTTATCCTTCGGAGATTACAGGCGTGCTGGTGTCATATTTTTAAAGATAGTTTAGCTGCTTCCATTTCAGTATTTAAGTGCGTAGATTATTATATCGCAGATAAGATCCGCAGATACTGGATGTTGTAAATAAACGTCGTTCATTATCGAGGATTTCATGCAATCAATCAATTTATCGCCTTCGTAATGTAATCCCCGTATCCATTCACACTGATGTTGTTGGTTTATCTTAGTTTTATTATAGGCCTGAATATTGATCTTCGTCTAGTTATTGAATGTTATGTCATTTGGAAAAAGATAGGTTTAATTTTATTTTTAGTTCGATCCATCTCCATCTTACTATAAGTAAGTAATCGTAACTATAAAGTGTAAAATAAAAATTTATAAATTAAAAAACCCGACTGCGTAATAAAAAAACCAATAACTTTAAGTAAATAATTACAAAAAAAATAATTAAAAAATTCTAATACGGAACATTGACTGCAACAGTCGAGACCCGGATGTAATGATTTTAGTCTAGATTATTGGGTCCCGACTGTTGCAGTTAATATGTTCCGTATTAGAATTTTTTATTTGTTCTTGTTTTTTTCTTTTCAGTTTTTATTTAAAGTTATTGGTTATTTTTTACGCAGTCGGGTGTTTTAATATTTTTTTTTTCTTGATTTATAATATCGGTTTATTTTAGTTTCGAATGCTGCGCAGTTCATTGAAGCTTTTTGATCATTTTCTGGAAATGAGATATTTTCTAACAGAACGTGAATCTTGTGTTACTTATTTTAGTTTTCATTGTTGCTTAGATTAAAAAAAACGTTCATAACTTTTGGATCAGAGTGATTCTTTTTCTAGTTTTAAGATATTTTCTAACATCTGGTTGGCTTTATTTAAAACAAAACCACACCATGTGTTCTAATAGCACCAAGATCAAGACCCTACGGCGGCCTTAATGACCTAGTATCACAAAGCGCCCTAGGCCGCCAATAACAATCGAACCGAGTTGATGACCGTTCCCCGTCCGGTAACAATGTGCGTAACCAGTCGCAGTTATAGCATCAATTACAAGTAGTTATCGCGTTTTATTGACACATGAAAGAGGCCGGTTGAACCGTTGAATTGTTTGCAGCGTACGTGAAGCGAAGGCTCTGTGCTGGGTTGCTAGATCAAGTTTCTAAATTCAAAATTAATTTTCTTTTTTTTTTCAAAATGACACGTTTTGCAACTTTTTCCCTAATCCTTTTTTTAAACAGGAAATTAAATAGGATGATGTAAAACTATGTTTATTGACAAAATAGACGGGCACCACGCGCACTTGCAGTGTACACGCGCAACACACCTACCTTTATCTGTCTGCGTTATGTATCGAATTTTTAACCAACTATTTTTTGTGTGGCATCATTAACTTGCCTCTGCCTATAAAACAATTTATTTGGGGTCAACGCCAGCATGTCTTCTTCCATACTTCTCTATAACTCGTCATCTCAGCAGTCACCTCCTTTGTAGCCATATCATAATTCACACGTCCATCCATCGTTTCTTTTCTTCTCTACTCTTATAGCCTCCTACATGCATACGTGTATAATAATTTAATATATATATATACACACATCAACACGGTTTAGGGATATTTCATACTCAATTAAATAACTCGAAAAGTACTGGCCGCATTGGAATCTTTTATACACCGATTTGTTTGTAATTTATCTCAGACTAATTCCAAATTCAAATTTTTGAAAATTCTTTTGTTTCGGTGGCATAAAAATGTCTTGATGTATAGGAGAGGGAATTTTCATTTGTGCGAAATTTAGAAAACAATACGAATTACGTTTAGTTACAGTTTTTTTTCATTTTTAAACGAAAGATAAAGTTAAAATTGAGGTATTGTAGCCATGCAACGCCGACATTTGACGAGGGCGGAGATGTTACGAGCTGTGGGAATGCTGGAAGCTGGATCTGTTCAGCGTAATGTTGCTGAGGCCATAGGGACCCATCAAAATGTAATTTCAAGATTGTGGACATGCTATCGTGCCACAGGTGAAGTAGCGGAGAGGCACCGGGGGCCAAGTCGCATCACTACCCCCAGACAAGACCGATTTTTGCAAATTACTGCGCGAGCACAACCAAATGCAACGGCGACTCAATTGGTCCAAAGGCTGCGAGTGGAACACCAAGTGCTTGTGAGTGACCAAACTGTAAGAAGGCGACTGCATGAAAGCAATCTACGCTCTCGTAGACCACTCCGGGTCCCACCTTTACGGAGAGGCAATCGTGGACGACGATTAGAATGGGTTCGGAACCACGTGGACTGGGGCCGTGACCAATGGTCCAATGTGCTGTTCACGGATGAATCCAGGTTCGGCTTCCATCCAGATTCACGAAGGACGCGTGTTTGGCGAGTTCCTGGACGATGGAGCCGTCTCCAGAACCCTCAGGAAGTTCACCCATACCAAGGAGGAACAATTATGGTTTGGGCAGGAATTCGTCTTGGAGGACGGACGGATCTCGTTTGGGTGCGGGGCAATATGACGGCAGAACGATACGTCCAACAGGAGCTGGTGCCCGTAATCTTGCCCCACAGAACACAAATGGGGCAAGATTTCCTGCTCATGCACGACAATGCCCGGGCACACACGGCGAGAACGGTAGCAGCTTGGTTACATACACATAATGTTAGGGCCTTAGACTGGCCTGCTCAATCGCCAGATCTAAATCCCATTGAGCATGCGTGGGATATGCTGCAAAGAAGAGCTCTGAAGGAAGTTCCTGAAAATCTGGCTACAGAAGATCAACTTTTTGCGCACCTCAGAAGGACATGGGACAATATTCCGCAGCAAGACATTGACAACCTTGTTCTGAGCATGCCGAATCGTTGCCGATGTGTTATGAACATCATGGGCGCTTTCTCAGACTACTAACTTCAAGTTTATAAACACAAATTAAATGATTTTTCTATTTTTTTCAGTTTTTACTCACAAATTAAAAGTTCATTCATATACGGTTTCCGTCTATGCTTCATTTTTTTTCCATAAAATCCTGAAATTTTAATCTATACCTTAACCATTATTAAAAAATGGTAGAATATTAAATAACGTATCTTTTAAATATATACATGTCATATAAATAATTAACACATTGATAGTAATTCGCTTTTTTTAAAATATCCCTAGACCGTGTTGATGTGTGTATATATCTCTCTTGTTTTCTATAGTTATATAGTCTGTAATCCTTGGGGATTTTTTTCCTAAGTTTTGCCAAGCGGCCAGCGGCTTCGCCCGCGTGAAGTTTGATAATTGTCCCATGGGATCTTACTACCGGAATAAAAAGTATCCTATGTTTTAATCCAGGTTATAAACTATCTAAACTATCTGTGTGCAAAATTTCATCCAAATCCGTTCAGTAGTTTTTGCGTGAAAGAGTAACAAACATCCTTCGATCAACAATTAGCAACTTGTTGATCAAAGCAAACATCCATACTCACAAACATTCGCATTTATAATATTATTAGGATCTTCAAGAAAGATTCTTTTTTTCCCTAAACAAAGGGAAAAAATCCCCAATCTACCAACGTTGGCTGGGTATTACTAGGCCTCTCTTACTGCCTCTAAACTAGCCCTATTAACATAATAACAGATCGCTGAGCGCGGAACTAGTTAGTCGAGCGACTCTAGCGCATGTTGTGGTCGCTGTGTAATGAGAAACGTCAAATTGGTTTTGTATTCATGCGCTCGCGCAGTGAGCTTACGCTACGGACGCGATCCGTTAGCATTTGTTTTGTCCACTCAATGTTTAGAACTGTTCCTGGCTTAAAAGTCTTTGCCCCTGCAAATCAATTTCAGCTTCTCCAGACCTATTTACTCTTATTATCAAATTGCAGTTTTATAACTCAAGAAAAATCAAATTTACCAAAAGTGTCGTAACTACTAACATCTGTCGTAAATACTATCCCCTTGTGCACATAACTTAAATAAATGCTAATTTAACAAAACTAACTCAAAATGATCTCTCAACTTAATGATAACCTAAACTGAACTCTAGAAATATTCATGTAAGCCGTTGCATAAATAGACATGCTTTTAGCACACAAAATGTAAATAATTCAAACTGCAGGTTTTCTAACTTGAAATAACAGTAATTTTATTTTCATTTAGACGAAAGACCACGATCACCACGGATATGATAGTATGAATTCCAACTGTTGTTGTTTCATACCGTAGTTACGTAGCGTAGGTAGGTACTTGGTTGACGACAGGCCGTGTCGACGGCGCGTTCGTGTTCCACGCGCGCCTCAAAGAGAGTCAGCAAAAGGAAGGGGTCCGCAAGGACCGATGCCTGCCGGGGTTGCGGGACTGTTCGAAAGAGATACCGTGGCCCCGGAACAAAAAGGGCGATGAAGGAACATGGATGGGTTTTAGTCAGTAAAAGTCTGGCACTCCCTCCTGCTCCGCCCAGAGCGGGAGAAGTCATTTGATGATTTCCCATCCGAAAAAAAAAAAAAAGTTAGGTACCTACTTGGTTGATATTAGGTTTTCTCCGGCAGTGCACTTTAGGAGCATTGTGTTGTTATAATTTGCAATCTCTAATTATGTACTGCGATCCCATAATAGGTAATGTCGTGCGGAATAGAAAGTCACAGTACCTTCATGTTATTAGCTTTACCAGCGTTCGATAGTTTTCAATAATTGACGGAATTTCCGCAATTTCGTAAAGCTTATAACTCACAAGCAACCCGCTTCAGGTAGGTGCTTATAAATAATTGTTGTTGCGGTAATTTCCTCTAGTTACCGTCCGATGCTGGTCAATACGAAAGTGTATAATCTGGGGTCGGTTCATAATTCCTTGTTTATTTAAAATTTCCGTGCTGCGTCGATGTAATCTCGACACGAGCGCCCCGCCTCGCGCCTCGGCCGCCATTCTCGTTAATAGGGCTGCCTTCCACTCGGTATTACATTTTATTATCGATCAATAACCCAGCTGTGATTATTGTTGGAGATAACATTGACAACCGACAGCGCGGCTAAGCTACAACGTATTGTAAATATTATTACAGGCCATATTTTTGTGTTGTCGTTAAATTGCTGCACCAGAATGTTTCGAGTTCAATACCGTCGTAAATACTTCATCAACTTAAAACAAACAACACATACAAAACAGTACATTTGAGATGATTAACTAAACTAACATACAAAATATCGATAAAAGCTCCTGCTGAAAATGATGCGGTGCAACACTATGAAGGAAGATTCGATCCCACTGCGCGCCCGCACCGTAATTGGGATGCTAATCAGATGCTGAGCTGTCGCCGTCCTGTTCCTTCTCATGGCAGAAGGCGGTGCCGTCTCGCTCTCGTGCCAGAAAGGAGTGCGTCGTAGGCGGCGGGGTCTTCAATCATCTGGCAATAAGCGAGAGAGACGCGCTTCCCTCGGGCTTCGGCCCGCCTGATATGTAATCACCGTAGTTTGCGCTGGCAGAATAATTTTCATTTTTAACAACCTACCAACAACCCGGCAAAACCATGTTATGGAATGACGAGACGGATCCGATAGTTGTTTTTGTTTTTAAAGTAACAATTTGCTGTAATTTTCATCATGTAGTTAAAAAATTAATATGCAATATTGTAACGAGCTAATAAGAAGAGCCAGCCGCTTTTGGCAGCCAATAAAATCTTTTCGAGAATCACTGGTTGTAAAAAACGCATTTTTGAGAAGTCACTCGTCTTTTTATAGGCCGGCTATAAATTCTATTATGGGCTCTTTGATCATTCCGATGCAAAATCGTTTAATATGTAGTAGGGGAGGGACTCGTCATGATTCTATTTTTTTTTTTGGTGATTTGATTTTGTGCTAGAAAAACAATACACGTGCGTGCAGTGAGATGGGTCGTTGGAGCCTCAAAGCGGTGTTTACCCTGGCCGGATTACAAAGGAGCCGAGGAGCGAGGATTCTGCATATCTGGCTCTCTGATCGGCGCGGGCGCAGTGCAGCCGAGATCGTATCGAGCGATCCTCATTATTGGAACACGCTTTGTTGGGTACAAATAGTATACACAGAATTGTGAGAGGAGCTATGTAGGTAGTAAAAAAAAGTAACAAGAAATTTAGTTGCGTAGGCCCGTAGTGTATTTCCATTTCTTTTGAAACGTAATTTCTGTTACTCCAATTATCAAGTTTATGGCCTCATGCATCGATAATCTCATGTTTATTGTATGAGGGGAGATGATAGCGTTAAGAAACTAGACGGTTGAAACATTATCACATTGTTGAAACGCCCGCGCCGCCTCCTCGGAAGAGCTTCGCATAGTTGCATCGCAATCCAAGTTTTTTCAAGAGATAAGATTCTTTAGCCATATACAAATATACGCGATAATCCAGCTTCATAATTTTCTGCCTATCTCTCATAGCCTCTGACGAGATCAGGAAAGTTATTGTAGAAATATTTTATCTCCACCTTAAGCCATAAGAAATGCTGCTTGCGTCTCCTAAAGCAAAGTTATTTTACAAGAAACGTTGTGTTATCTCGGTTGGTGCACCGAGCGGGCTTGTTAGCCGCGATCCACGGCTTAGATACAAGAACTGGTCCCTGGCTCGCCTGCCTGCCACGATCATATCGCCGCCCATTGTTCGCCGTCACTACGTTATATCATGAATGACTGCCACTTTCTATTTTTACTTCAGATTTTGTGGGTGTCTGTAAGTATTTTTACAGCAGCTATTTCAGAGTATAATGAAAGCTTTAAGACATTGTTTTTTGTAGACAATCTGGCACAGTTTTGAGTAGTGTTCATTCATTCAACGATGGCGTTCATTTCAGTGATATGTTTGATGTTTTAGAAATTTTACAGGTAAAATTATCGTTTGGAAAGTGTGTCACGCATTTATCTTTCCACTCTTGATTAGGTACTAGCGTTTTATCTGAAATTTTAAAAGACGGATCATGTTTCTGTCAATTCGGATCGTAGTCCGACCCATGCTATGTTCCCCTGTCAGTAAGAAGGTTGTTCCCCAAAGGTCAGGTTGAGCAGTGGGTGGCCGATCATTCCTACCTCGTTTGTTGGTTTTCGATGATGGATAGCAGTGTAATTACAGCCGATTATCTGTCTACCCGTCCCGCCTCGGGGAAACTGGGGAGTGGGTAGTCTGGTGGAATTTTAAAATTGTTGTTAATGCGCATAGTCAGTTATGGTAATAAGCTTATTATCGATAGCTGTTCTGCTGGTATCCGTACTGGTTATGGAGTTATAATGAATATTTTAAAGTGAAGTTGCAATTGAACTTACCGCTCTGGTTATGATTTCTCAGCAGGCTAAGGACTTCTCCCTCTCTTTCTTGATGTAATAGATTTCATTGTTCATCAGCCTTTTACTAGAGAAAAAAACTAGTTCTACAGGTTCATGTTATCATCTTCATCATGGAAGACCTCATCGTGAATTGAATTGAATCTCGAACTGACGATCTTGAATTGATCTCATCGTGAATTGATACTGTCTTGTTTTGCAGCCAGATGTCGCCCAAATGTTTACATGTGAATGTTGTGAACTAGTTATAGATATGTCATGTACCTATGTCATCAGTGACAACGCGAGAACGTTTCCCGGTGGTCGCTGACTCACAGCTCTTAGTGTGAACACAACACTGCATTTTACGCGGTCAGCGGAAACCCTTGCCCGCGTAATGTGACCACCGTTGGAAACAATGTTATCGGGCTACTCGCGTCAGATACTTATTTACTTCTGTGTGCATACATGACATCATCTTGTTAATTACTTAACTTGAATGTTTTTCTGCTCTACCTAACTGACGTTATTCATTTCTAAATTATTGTTTTCCATCACTTTAAATGGTTTTCCTGAATTTTATTTTTTCTCTAAAACATAGGTCCTACAGTTTTTTCTGCTTCAAAGCTCGTGGTTTCCTCAACGGATGCGTGTGCGTCGTTTAGCGCCTCCTCTTCTAAACGAGCTTGCGCGCGCGTTGTCTTGTACACGTTCTGTACATCTTAAAAGCTTTCACGGTTCATTTTGACACCAACAATACAACCAAAACTGACGCCCAACACGGCCCTGTTAATTAGTTGTACTTTTAGATAGGCTCCGACCGTTTCGAAATCATCAAAGATTCCGTTTCTCCAGTTTCTCCTAGTTTTCTATTAGCTCAAGATTAGACAAAGACCATCATAAAACTAAATGTATCCTGTCCTTTTATTTTTACAGCCTCCGATGTCTCGTTAACTGATTTATACTCTAACTTACAAGGTTAAGTTTGGTTCCCCGAAAATACAAAGATTTCTTTGAGTGCAAGTTTGTTCGTTTTTTCCGAATACGAAAACGTGAAATGTTACGACGCTCGCCCAACTAAATGGTCGAGGGAACCATTGTGTGGGTTTCGGGGAGCAGGTAGACTTTTTTGCCGACCGTACGGTCGTACTGGCAGCGAAAAAAACACGTAATTTATTGGAGCCGGCTGTTTTTGAACAGTAGTAGTGTGTGCCGGGGACAGTTATTGTAAAAAGTTGGCTGAAAACAACCTTTCTTTTCGAATTTGGTATGACAGGTTTAGCTGGTGGTGGTGGTTTGCAACGTTGAGTTGAAACAATAGGCTCGGGACACCTGAACTCTCGAGTAACTGGTGTCAACCTCAAACAAGAATTCAATATCACGAAAAACGTTTCCTGAACGAATCCCATCAATTCGGAGTCAGAGCTATAAAAGCTCTCGGCACCGCCCACGAGTAACAAGTTAAACTGCCGTTGCAAAGCAATGTTCCTAGTCTTACTAAACCCACCCAAACGCAGTTAGGAAGCCATTAAACAAATTGTCGTTACACCTAAATCATAATTTCTAAAATAGCAAAGCAGCTTGCAGGAAGTTGATCGACGAAGCTTCCGTTTAATAACAAACGTTTCGTCCGAGGATCGCGTCCTAAACAAACACAGATTTCCATTAATGTCCGCCAGACGGACAGGCTTAGCCGTATATATTTATTGATTTATTGATCGTAAGGAGAAATCCCGACGGCCGTAATTTAAACGGGCATCCAAAAAGCCGGCCATGTTTCGGAGTCGGACAGGGCAATGTTTGGACATGTTTATGGTAAAATAAAAATACCCGCTGTATTTACGTGTGTGTGCGTGCCATATCTATGTTTCTGTTATATTTTGATTCGATCTATCAGTTTCTGGTGTGAAATATTTGTATAGCGGAGTATTGTTTGGGTATGGAATGGAGTTTGTATAAATATATCAATCAATCGTCAAAATTCGGCGCCGTACTACGAATGCTCTATTTTAATCTGTTTACACAGCATACTTTTTAACAAAGATTTATTAGGTCTTAAAATATAGTAAATATTTAAGAATTTTATTTCTACGCGAGAGAGAGTTGTGCTATTGAAATAGCTCTAGTAGTGAAACGACGTATTCGATTTGTATTAAAGAAAACATAAAAAAAAAAACATAAAATTAGCATCACCTCTGAAACAAGGACTGTAAAAAGGACAAAGTGTATAAAAGAACTGTAGGACACTTTCATATTTTGAAGATGTCTGGTGGGGTTCTAAAATAATACAGTTTTATACAACTCCATCCCAACTTTGTTCTCCAAGTGGCCCGCTAAGCAGATGCACATCTCCTCAACGATACTTGCGTCCACCCGTCTCTCTATCCTTTTACCGCCATTGCCGTACCTTTCACACAATAAACCAGTCCAATAAGGAAGAAAGAGATAAGAATAAAAGCTCTACAAATTACATTATAACTGTAAGAATTTCGATTATGTAAGTATTAGATTTTTGAAATGAGCTTTTTTGGGTCAACGGTTTTCAAAAAGTTCTTCGATTTTGTATGAATTCTTTCATAAGCAAGTAAAATGTAAGGTCTAGGGTTTCTATGTCTATTTTTTGGGGATACCGTGCTTTAAAGTGTGGCGTGCAGTGATGTTTAAGATAGTAATTAAAGTTGAAGGTGTTTGTGTAACTGGCAAATTAAAAGATACTAAAGGCTCTCCATGTTCGCACCTTTCCTTTTACAGTTATGTATTAAGCCAAAGAAGAAACATTTAATTTTTTATAATTTTATATGGTTAGCGTTTATACAACTGCACATTTCAGAGAAACCTTTGGAAGTACCCCATGAAAATATTAAAATTGTTTAACGGTAGACTATGTGAAAGATAATACGGCTAGAAAGAAAGATATGAGACGACGACTAAGATAGAAGTATGGCACAGAAGAAGACAGTCTGCGACGACTTCTAATAAATTGGGATATGCCTGCCCATATCCCAATTTATTTGCGGTCGGCGCAGCATGTCTAAAATAGAGAAGAATGATGAATAAAATTGTATAGCAAGAGTAACTTAGTTGGCTAGTAACAATTTAAATTTCAAATCTCACGATCTCACAATCACGTAGTTACCCACGTATCTTCGATGGTCGCAGCATCACGCATTTCTAACAAAGGACAAGATAGCCTGTTTATTTACATCGCAAGTATAAGAAAAGACTCGATTGTATGTAAAACAAGCGATGTAAACGGGCCATAAACTTTATTATAACGAGCCCGGCCGAATACCGGCCGCACCAATTTATACAGTTGCCCAAATCGAATGATGATTTTATCTCGATTCTTAATTTTACACTTAAATATCGACACGTTTTACTTACACGGGAAGATATTAGCCTTTTGGGATATGCCATTTAATATTTTAAATTACGAATCAGTTTACCGTTTTTTTTTTTTTTTTTCGAATCATAAATTTAATTTGAAAATCGTGCGTATTAAGCAACAGTAGGCAACAATGCTTTGGTATTGAACAATAGCATTCGCACGAAACAGGTAGCATGTTGCATGCAAAATCTAATTAGTTATTCTACCATGTTTAATCAATTGGATTGGTATTAATTTATTACGCAATGATTCACACCTGAGACAGTCTTGCATGAGAAAATCCCATGGACTGCTTGAAGCTACGATTCAGAAATATAGGTTTATATAAAAAAAACTGAAATATAGGGACATAAATATATAAATAAATATAGGTTAATATAGTGCTAAATGCTGCATGAAACTTTAGCGCATGGGGATGGCAACTGTGGAACTAATGGCGCTAGCATCGCTTGTACCAAACATCGTCATTGGTTGAAAATCTGTCAATGTCATTTTATGTTTCAAAATAGTTTGACCTCATTGGTCAGATTGGGTCTAAGCTATGGACGCGCCATCTACAATCAGCTTTGCCACCAACCTTCCCCATTGGAACTAACGCCGCCGTCATCTTGTTTTTAATTTCCACAGACAATTTCATCAATGTTTGCCTAGATTTGCTGTCAATGTCATTCAAGCGCCAAAAGAACCATGCGGCATTTTTTAATTTTGTAAGTACTAAATTCAAATTTTCCCTAAAGTCGACGAAATCTAAGAAGTCCGTTTGAAGCCGTCAAATGCAAATTCATAATAAATTGACACCGCTATCGGAAATTGAACTTTATTACTATTACGCTAACAAATGTCAAAACGGGCCTTTTATTCTTTGGATATCCATCAGTAGGAAAAGCGTGACTTATCGGTTATTATTAGTAGCTTGAGGCTGCATCACGCCAGCAGAGAGCAGGGGGATACCACCATAACCATGTGGAACAGAGATAGAGCTATACATCCACTGAAGGAAGACTAAAATAATACTGCTTCAAGAAGTGGTGGATGCCCCCAGACCATAGAGTAATCCACTTACTGTGAGGTTCTATTACAATGGAGTGTAAAACTGAAATACTGGAGCGAGCGTAAAGGGCGACGGGCATGACGAATGGTGATACGAGCTAGGAATTTACGAATCAGATTAATTAATTTTAAACGCTTCGGTGTGCCTCCGTCAAGCTGTATGATTAGAAGCTAGGTGCTAGATTTTGTACTTGGTTGACTTTTGAGTAGGAAAAAACATAGAATGGGTAAATAAGGTAACGAGCTATTTTTTACTAGAATAAATACATGGGATTATGAAGTCCTTTTTAACCGACTTCTTGTACTATTACCTACTTTGATAGTTATGCAGATATTTCCTTCCCCGACCCCTGCCTTACCTGATTCCTGTCTTACCTATTGGATTCTGTATTCCTTTAGTTAGATGAAGCTCAATTACAAACTATAGAAATAAGTCTTACTTATACGATCGTAATCTACTGAATATATAAATACTTTTAAATTAACTTTAATGAATCTTTAATGACCACAAAACGAAATAACCAAGATGTTCTTGATTGAAATCTAGAAATCAATCCAATCTCTTCTGGACATCGCATTGCAACAGTGCAGGTGAAGATTTCCATTCTGTATCCAAATTCTTAAATTCGGACTTTATCGAGAGATGTGAATAAATCACTGTTTCACAATGCGATGATTATCGTGAAACAAGTGATTCTCTTAGTTGCGGTACTTTCATACAAGCCTAAAAGCTATGGCTTGCCTTTATAACTTACTACTCATCATCAGAATGTTAGGGTTTCTGAATAGTGTGCTTGCCTTATGGGCTTGCCGCATTGTCGGCCCCTAGGCACGCCACTGGATAGTTCTATTCACAGAATAGCCAGAGGGTTATAGTCAGACTCAAAACTAGTAGACATATAATCCGCTGCCAACTGTCTCAATTTTAATAATGCCAGTGAAATACTGGTCACGAAGGCATTTAAATTTGGTTGATTTGTTCAGTATTGGCTGACCAAATCCCAAAATTAGGGTGCTGCAGGTGCCTTTATGTAGCGCTATAGTTAATCCTATTCCTACTATTTCTTCAAGTTTTATTGAGATTATTAATTATGTCTAGTGGCGCTTCTTTCATACAAGCCTAAAAGCTTAGCTTGCCCTCATAATCTACTACTTTATGATGTTAGGGTCTCTGAAATGTCTGCTAGCCGGGCTTACCGTATTGTTGGTCCCTACGCCTAGGCACGTCTCTTATTATGTCTTACAGACTTATTCCATCATCAAGATCTGCCTCGCTGTTTCCTAACTATAATGAGGTTTACTTTTAGTCTAGCCGGATCCTGAATCTTTCCTAAACTAACCAACAGCAGTAGCTACACTTAACCTGAGGCATAAACATAAAACAAACAAAACTCGAAGCAGAGAAACTAGAAGGTCTAGAACCTTTTAGAGATACAAAACATCCCTTCTTTTTTTCAATTTCATTACCAACAAATCCCTTATTTTTATTCCATTACATTATGCTTATTACTTCTTTGCATTAGTGTTAACGATAATTTTATATAGATGTAAGTCTGTAAGTACTGTGAATGGGTGTGTAACTGTGTACATGCCAAGTCTCGATAACGGGTCATGTAAGTCCTAGACATGTGTAATGCCTGACTAGTGGGCGCTGTGACCAGTCAGATCTCATATCGTGTCCGTCTGTACGTAATTACTATTGCCGTGTTTTTAGTACCAATGTGTTTGTATTACCTTTTTAAGCTTTATAGATTTTCTTGAGGTATATTTGTGAGCGATTAGATGATATAACTTTACCATATAATTTAATATTGGGGTAGTTTGAGGGGACAAGAGTTCTTGAATTAACTTTGCCCAAAGGTGAGACAATATTGGCTGAATAAAAAGAAAACATGCTTGGGTGGCATTTATATTCTTAACTACGACTAGTTAAAAGTTATTTTATACTCAGTTTTATGATTGACTAGCTGATGCCCACGGCTTCGCCCGCTTGACAAATTATATACTAAAACTTTCCTCTTGAATCACTCTATCTATTGAAAAACCTGCATCAAAATCCGTTGCGTAGTTTTAAAGATCTAAGCATACATAGGGACAGACAGACGCGGCGGGGGCCTTTCTTATAATATGTAGTGATAGTGATATCGACACGCTTAGAACAAGAAACTTATTTTATGTTGCTTACCAATTTTCATGAATTTTCATTTAAAACCGTTGTTTGTCCGATTGGATTTCTCGTGTAACGTGGTGCACGAGACAAATCTAAACACCTAAATATTTCATTAGATATTAGCAGTAAACCTAACATTTCACAATAAACCTACCAACGTTCCCACATACACTCCTAAGATAACTATCTACAGTTGCCACACATACTTAACGCTGCCATTAAAAAGCACACCTACCACCTACTAAAAACGACTCGATGATCATTATAATAGTTCGTTGTAGTTGGAAAGTGATAAACAACGATAACAATCATCGCAGGCGGCTAGTTTGAAGTTCTGAACTCTATTTTGCATCTCCGAGGCGGCACGTCAAAGGAGTAATCATGCCCTCCGTGCTCCGTCCGATACTGAGGAGGGACCTATCCACGCAGAGGCTGTGGGCGGTAAAATGTTGCTTGTTGACTCTCACAACAGTTACAACTGATTTGGTAGTACAATCAGTTAGTTGATTTTAAAGTGGGTGTCGTTTTGAAATTCTGACCGGAGATTTGAAAGCCGATATGTTTTGAGCGCCCTTTGATGTGTCGAGTATATTTTTTTAATTTTGCTATTTTCTTTGATAGTTACCTAGTCAGCTGAAGCAAATAAAATTTCAAAGTATTTATTGTGAATTAAAGGCTGGCAGATGACTTAGATTGAATTGATCAGTAGAAGGAATAGCTTTGCGCAGAGGCAATATTTTTGTAGCCAATGACCGGAGTATGACGTGCCTAATTAATTAATAAAAAGATCACAGAGAAGTCAGAATCTCACATTCATTTTCAACAAGAAAAATAATTAATAATATTTAAATAATATTTGATCGATCGTAGTCTAGAGGATATTTTCACATCAAACTTCAAAGGTTGCTTTGACATCGTGGTAGAAAAATACAAATAGCCAGAAGCCCACACACATCTACCCTTTGTAATTTAATATTTTTGATCATTGATTGATGACTGATGAGGACAAAGTATTCTATTTACATGTCTGATCTCTATAAGGGGGCAGTCTAGGAATCTTTATTTGATTTTATAGTTTTGCACAATCAGACAGAATGCTTAATACCACTAGTAACCAAAAAAGGACATTCCATAATTATGTAAAAGATACACCAAAAAATAATTCACAAGTCGAATCAAATTACCGAGCGCCATTTTAACGATACGGCCGTACATTTTTTACGGTACCACGTTCGGTGGTATCTCAACGAGGTGTGTCGTAATAACTTTGGACACGATCGACGGCTCGCCGCGTTAGCGCCGACACAAACACCAACAATGTTTACCGAGCGATAGACTACGTTTTTTTGTTCATCACCTAATTGGTCGCTGGAAAACGGACATCCTAATGAGGTGTTCGGAAAACCTGTATCGAGAAAAAGTTCGTGATTCTTTTTTGTTTTGAAGATTGGTATTTTACAATATTGGTGTGATGTTTTGGTTCTGGCGGGCGAAATTAAGGTTCTTCAATAAGATTACTCTGATATTTTAAAAGAAACTAAATGCTTGTCTAGATAAGAACTCACTAAGTACATAATGAGAGAAGACAAAAGATAGAATATGTGTGAATAGATTAATTATTAATTGATTTCACCTTAAGCCCAAAGCTCATAAACAAATTCGGTAATTGTCTTTTCTATCGTTATTTTTATTGCATTTCGCTCAAGACTGAAAACTTCTTGCTTGACGACAGATAATCGTGTAGTTTTAAGTGTCGTGGCTTGTGTATATAAATGGAGGTGTTCACATATAGGACGACGCGATTACTGTCGTCCATGAGTTTTTCCAACCAAAACCCAACAATAAATTAATCGTCACGACATAGTGGGAACGGGGCCATAGTCTTATAGCTTAGAGATATTCAATACATACTAATCTTATAATTTAAATGTAAAAATAAAAAGCCTATCACTCTTTAATCTAAGCAGTTACTTCTCAAAATACTTCTTGCGACATAGTGTACCTGTTTATTTCAAATTCCTTTCTTTAAAAGACCTTTACCCTTTCAAGTGTTGTTAAACTTTAATGTTCGCTTTTCAATTTTTGACTGACTGCTAGTTGTTCGCCTCAGTTTTTTCAAAATGGCTGCCGCGAGTTAATCACTTTGATAAATAAACTGATAAAAGGATTTATTTTGGTAACGGCTTTTTGAAACAAAGTAAGCGGGTTTTAGTTTTAGATTAAAAGCTGTTTTAACTGACAGTAGATCTAAAACTGTGATTATTTCTGGTTTATTATGGCATTTTAATGTTCACAACACGAAGCAAAAAAACAACTTTTTAGAATTTGTAAATGTTCATGACATTGTTTTTAAGCACGGTTAATAACTGTAAAAAGAAATGTTTATAGTTGGGATATATTATATTTACAAATAATTTCAATTGCCATAGAAATGGAATGTTTCACAATTACTGTTTTAATGCGTTGATGTCTTTTGTAAGCGAAAGACCTCACGCGTTACCGGAAAAACGACACACATAAGTAAAATAATACATTTTCTACTCTAACAGTCTACAACATGTCCCTAGTAATATTTATCATTGTAACGACCAAATTTTAATGAGGTTTCCGACCTAAGTCGTATTTATCTAATAAGAATCTACTAAAAAACATGATTAGTGTTATGCCTATAATAACATGCCCCACGGAGACGGCTAGCTAATAATTATGAAACGATAGCATCTCACAAAAATGCGCTTGTAACATACTTTATAGTTACGATTAGCCCTGCGCAACGAAAAACCAATTTAAATAAATTTCAAAAAGGCATTTATGAGAAAACCCCATAGCGAGCCTCCACACCAATCTAATTTAAACCCTCCTGTTTGACTGAAAGGTTTATATCGGTAAAACGACAAAAAACCTGCGCCTGAGTCATTCTCGTTAGTCAGACGAGTTGCCACGGTGCTTGTCTCGTAAGTGGCGATGTTTGTTTATTTAAAATCACACCTTAACTAAATAAAAATAGGTTGCATAATTCAATGTGTAATTATGGTGGTTACGACATTTTTCAGTGAGTGAGTCCGTCTTGTTAGTAAGCTTATTGTTACCGGTGCTGCTTCCGTCCTTGTCTGGCGTGGGTGTTTGGGTGCGGGTAGGTGCTGCTCTCTCTTTCTAATCGTTACGGCAAGGTCGGCTCGTTAAAAGCTCTTAACGAGAAGCGAAGGAAAAGCACGAGCCTCAATGTGGTTGTCAAAGTTCTGAAGGCCTTTTAATTGTTTTTTTTTTTTAGTTTGGAAGTTGTGTACCTGTCTGTGTTGTTTGGTAAACATAATTTCTATTTTACATAATTATTGTTGAAAGTCAGGGAAATTAATTGTTTATCAAATTGGCTACCTGTCAACTTAAATTGTTATTCAAATCAAAATGTCATACTTTGACAGCTGCTTGAAATTGCTACACGGCAAATTGACGAAGTGTGTCAATTGTGTTTTTGATAAATTATTTCTTGGTTTATTTTATTTTTTTGTGTATTATTGTATCAAAGACTTTTCTCATTGATGATGATTCTTTCTCATTGGTCATTCTGAATAACTGAAACCACATATAAAACCTAAGAACAAATTCCAAAATTAACCCCTGAACTTTGACGATCTCGGTCGGAGGCTCGCTCGGCATGTTCCGCGCGTGTCCCGTTCACACCTCACTCCTGCGCATCTACCCGTCCCGCTCTAACACGGCACTATCTCGCTCATGTACTGACACCATCCCGTCACGCCACTCAGGATAATCGCCTGAAGAAAACACCTTTACGTTTATCTTCGAGTAAGTTCCGAGTTGCAATCAATTTAAATTCTTTATACATTTTAAATGTCTTTCAACTTTGTTTTGAGTCTTTTGAAGATATCAGCTGATTTTGTTGGCTGTTTTATATAAGAGTTGCCCGCGGTTTCGTTCGCGTAATGATCGGAAATTTTCGACGGGGCGTTGTTAATATAGCATTAAGACACTCGGGGATCATGTAGCTTGACATTAGTGACAGAGTTATCGGAATCTGATCAGTAGTTCCGGAGATTGTCTACCCTCTACATCCAATCTTACAAATCTAAATATATAAAAGAAGAAACTGACTGACTGACTGACTGACTCATCTATCAACGCACAGCCCAAACCGCTGGGTCTACAGATTCCAAATTTGACAAGTAGGTTCCTTATGTGGTCTAGGGGTGCACTAAGAAATGATTTTTCAAAACTCACCCCCTAAGGGGGTTAAACGGGGCTCCAAAGTTTGTATGGGGAAACAAGATTAGTTAGACTATTTTATTCGAAACTTCACAGGAGTGCCCCTTTTGATAAATGAGTAGAAACGGGTTTCAGGGTTTTTCAGAATTCAACCCCTAAGAGGGGGAAATGGGGTGACAAAGTCTAAAAATCAATGCACAGCCTAAACCGCTAAGTCTAGAGATTCTAAATTTGGTACATATGTTCCTTAAGTGGTCTAGGGGTACAATAAGAAAGGGTTTTTCAATAGTCACCCCCTGAGGGGGTTAAACGGGGCTGCAAAGTTTGTATGGGGAAACAAGATTAGTTAGACTATTTTATTCGAAACTTCACAGGAGTGCTCCTTTTGATAAATGAGTAGAAACGGGTTTCAGGGTTTTTCAGAATTCAACCCCTAAGAGGGGGAAATGGGGTGACAAAGTCTAAAAATCAATGCACAGAAATCCAAATTTGGCACATACGTTCCTTATGAGGTTAAGGAGTGCAATAAGAAAGGATGAAAATGAAATGATTGTGATTACGATGATGATGATTGTGATAACGATGATGATGATTGTGATGAAGATTGTGATAACGATGATGATGATTGTGATGGTGATAGCGATGGTGATGGTGATTGTGATGGTGATAGTGATTGTGACTGTGACTGTGATGATGATTGTGATAATGATGGTGATTGTGATAGTGATGGTGATTGTGATATTGATTGTGATAATAATGGTGGTTGTGATGATAATAATTGTGATTATAAAATGAAATAAAATAAAATTTGGCACATAGATAGTTCAGAACCTGGATTAACACGTAGGACACTATTTATCCCTTTAATATGATCCAGTGGGACAGTTACCGAACTTTACGCGGGCGAAGCCGCGGGCAACAGCTAGTATAGACATAAAAAACATACCTACATTTTATACTAATGTACTAAAGTTTTTTGTTAAGGTTCTTAATGAGCTTCCTGTACTAGTTTGACAAGATTTAATTGGTAGCCTGTCTTGTTATAACTTTTTTATTGCTTGCCTAATTATTATAATTTATTGAGCGTGTGGCTTCACAAAAAAGGATGTAGCATTGTATGCTATGAGAGTTTAGAACGGGAAAATAAATAAAGGTTTTAGAAAAGTAAGTTTAAAAATGGAATAAGACTTGAAATTGTTGCAATAATCTGCATCAGCACGGTGCAAACGTACTTATTTACACCGTATCGATAATTATACATTTAAAATATTGTTATATCCTGTAAAACACTTTAAAAGTGATGGCTACAGTAACGTTCTTGTTTATTATAGTGAAGGCAACGCTCCTGGGCCGCCCCGTCAGAAAAAAAAGAAAAAAAAAGTGGTATTTCTGTAGAAAACGACTCGACCGATTGCCTCGTTGAGGCTTCAATCGATACCTTCTCCGACCAAGCTCGTATTTGTATCGATTCTTTTAACGTATAAACCGATTTTATACCGCACGTACGAGTACTTATTTCGAAAATTCTCTTGACACATAAAAATACTTTTGTACTTTTGACCGGCATAATATCGAGTTATATTTTGAATGGGTCTTTTTATGGCTTTTTATTTTATACGTGCATGGTTTGAGCATTATCACAGTATGTGAATAAGTATAATATATGAATTATGCTCGCGGCTTACCATCCTCATAAAAAGTATTCTATGTCCTAAGTCCCAACTCTGTCTCTGTCTAGGTCAATCTGTGTGCCAAATTCCATCAATATCGATTCTTTTTAAGGCCTGATAAATTAACAGGCAGGTATGAGTACCTACTTACAATAAGATAGTATACAAGGTGTAGGTAGCCTTTACAAAGCCGTCAAATTCTGTAGGACTTCAAATTATGTAACTCTAAGCAAAAATGATTGCTGGGAAATGCATTGAATATTACATACTGTGGTACAGTAACAGGAGTCATCGAGGTTTTTTTAAGAAAAGTTATAACATTTGAAAAAACACGTTTTAAAAAAAAAAAAACGTGTGAAAAAGTTGGAACTTTGATCTTCAATATCTCTGTAGCTAGATGGTTGCCAAGTATGGTCCAGAACAAAAAAAAAAAAAAAAAAACAATGGCGGGAAGAACAAGTGCCTTTCGGCTTCGCTATGGGTTTACCTAAACCCATTAGATTAGCAAGAATGGATGAATAGTATGGCAATACTGTTGCAGAATGTAGATGTGATAGATAGAAATATGTATAATGTTCATAAGGCCACTCACCTTTACGCAAAAGCACTCATTCGGCTTACCTTTTACGGCACCGAAGCTTTTCAGTATGTGAATATTTACTTGCGAAGAAGTTTATATTCAACAGCCAAGTCGACGCCTGCATTAAGCAACACGATTTAACATATTCACCATACAGCTAAGTATTCTGAGTTGAGTTGCATTTACAGCTCGGCATGGGTGTTTTGGCGCTTGAATGACATTGACAGAAGAGGCGGTGTTGGTAAAAAAAAAAAAATTGGAGTAGTTCTGCACTATTATGAGCTAACCCACAAACTCATTCAGTTAAATACTTCCGAATAATTCAACTTTCTAAGTGTAGTATATTATTCATTATTCCGTAAAATTAGTCTCAGAGACATCCAAAACGTCCTTATAGACTTAGAATAAATTCAAAATTAAACAGCGGTAAGGTCTATCCAAAATCATTACAATTACTTCGGAAAATGGGAGAAATTTTGAAGTTTTGGTAGAACTAGACTCATTTGTGAAATTGTCTATGGAAATTTTATCGAAAAAAAAGATGGCGGAGTTAGATTCGATTAAGGCCACTTGCCTAAAATATCACGCAGTACTACAACACTTACATGTTTGTTATGGTCGAACCATGGCCAGATGAGTAGACGAACAACAACCATTATAACAATTTAGAAAATTACATCGTGTCGACGGACCGATCAGTCAAAGAGTTAATCACCGTGCCGAAAAACTATTCGGTGGAATTAAGCGGTGCGCACACGACAACGAGAGTCGTTTAGAAACTTGCGTAGGAGCAAGAGTTAATTGAACAGTCACAGAAATTATTTGTTCAGCAAGTTGACACACTTTTAAACCTCGTCGTGTTATATCTAGTCATTTCATACGACTAATAAGGAATAACAGTTGCCATTTAAGAGGCTGGTGACCGATGCGTAGTTCATACAAACGTAATACCAAAATGATTTGTAGATCAAGCATATTCTTAAGGTAGTGTGTGTTTATTCCGATTGGAATACAGAATATCTAGGTTCCCAAATATATATTTTTAATGGACACTGATTTAAACAAGAGTTATGAGAAAAATAAGTTTTCTATAGAAATTTTAAATTCCTCATAAATCTCGTCTTTATATCGCTGTCTTTAAATAGAT
The DNA here is from genome assembly GCA_941918905.2 of Xestia sexstrigata. NCBI lineage: Eukaryota > Metazoa > Arthropoda > Insecta > Lepidoptera > Noctuidae > Xestia > Xestia sexstrigata. Next base: position 6,016,486 of record OW799219.2, read on the forward strand.
ATTTGGGAACATAGATATTCTGTAATCCAATCGAAATAATTACACACTACCTTATGAATATGCTTGATTTACAAATTATTTTAATATTACGTTTGTATGAACTACGCATCGGTCGCCGGCCCCTTAAATACACGGTCCGATATACGTACGTTTTAAGTTAAGGTAACTGTAGTCTAATGGGAGTTTTCTTGTGTCTTCTTACACACGCTATATTCGTCTCGTATTCAACTTTCTTGTTACTAGAAGGCAAAGTAATCAAATAAGCAGTTTGTGCTAATCTTAATGGATTTCCTTTCGTAAAGTGTCTTGCGTGTACATAAATAAATAATGCGGACTATTTCTGTGGGTAGTCAATTTGACAATCATTCTGTTTCCCTAACTGTACATGTATTATCTACCTCTGCTACTGAAAAGCCTATTTTACAAGTCCCAGATTACTTATTACGTGATACAATTTTGGATTTCATTCGTCATAGATGAATCAGAAACATTTCAAGTGATAATAAATGGACTGTAAAGAGCTTCTGTCGAAATAGTTCGCGATGTAAAGTCACTTCACTGTAATTTATGATCTTAGAACACAGTGATGAATGAGGCCTACTGTGCGAATGCCCGCATCATATTTCTGTCCTACATTACAACATTAGCTAGTATAACTATCCTGGATATTACTGATATTATATGCAAATCTAACTCTGTCTGTCTGAAACGTTTTCATGTCTCAAGCACTGAAACGTTCGTTATTATGAATATATCGGTAATTGTCCCACGGGATCGTACTACCGGGATAATAAGTATCTTATGTGTTAATCCAGGATATAAACTATCTGTGTGCCAAATTTCATCCAAATCCAGTCAGTAGTTTTTGCGTGAAAGAGTAACTAACATCTAGACAAACATATACATCCTCACTAACTTTCACGTTTATAAGTAGTAAGATTCCGCACTGAAGCGGTCGTTATTATGTTAAATTTGAAAGATAGGTCGCTGTACAGGACCCACAGAAGGGATAAACCTAGATTACTTTCATCCTGAATAATCACAGACGCAGTTGAAGTCGCGAGCAACAGCTAGTCTGATACAATAGTATATAGAAGTGTTAGTAAGTCGGAGACACTGAAAAGTTCTCGCCCCGAAGTTAAAATAAGTTATATTTGAACACCTATTTCAAAGCAGCACGCGCATACGCAGGCTCCTAACGGCCCACGTGTAATCGGCTTTAGTATGCCGTAATAGTTTCCAACGAGATGTGTACGCGCAGAGCATTAAAAAGATCTTTGAAAATCTCCGTCCATGCCACAATAAAACCAGCGCAGTCATCGCACATGGAATCGTCTGTCATTCAATTCGGGAAGTAAATCTTGTATTCTTGTTAATATAGATGAATTTACGAAAGCACCTGAAGTGCCTCCTGACAGCGCCCTCGTTATATGACGTTTGATTGGAATTGAAATTGCTTTCCAAACGCTATTTAGAGAATTAAGCAATTTGGTTGTTAAAGAACTCGATTTGAATGCTTTGTGTTCCGTAAATAATGTTAATCGAATGAATTAAGCGTGGAAATATAAAAGTTTTATTGTTTTTCTTTCATAAAAGCTTCCTTATTGAGGCCACAAATAATTTAATTTATTAAAATTGTTCTCTGGTTGCGTAAACAAATAGTTTATTCGGCGTATCAATCATCTCTCATGTTGTTTCTTTCTAATTTAGTTATTCGGTAATTATGTTCGCTTCCTTGATGGCTGATTAACAGCGGATATCCCGCTGTCAACGACTTTATTTGTCAACATTTTGGCGACCTGTTTGAAGTCCACCATAATTAATGACAAATTAAAATAATCTGGAATTTTAAATTAATTGGTGTTTGAAAGGTGTATTCGCTAATGAAAGTTTTAAAAATCGTGTCGCGTGGTTTTACGACGGTCTATTTCGAATAAATAGACCGTTAAGAAAATTCATGATGGCGGCGGCGGCGTCTTGGTGACGATTTTTTAAATCTCTAATTGCTTGGTTTTCCTTCTAACTTGCACCTCATTACGTCTTTCTTGACAAGTCCATGTATCATGTTAGAAAATTAGTTATTTATGAGCGAACAGCTGGGATCACATGTCCAACTATCAATCTCCAATGTAATTATAAGCTGAAGGCTTGTTAAGAAAATTGTTCAGCACCGGCCACTATAACTTGATGATTGCAAACCTTAATTATTTACTGTGAAACATTATTGAAAAAGTAATTGTTTATTGGAATACCTGATCGGATTCACATGATAATAAACAGTTCTTTCGCCAGTAGGTAGATCATTGTCGACCTAATTATCTTTAAGATATTGACTTTTACAAGTATTTTTTTTACTTTCATGTGAGGTGGACTTTTCTATTACTTTTTTAACCGTTTTTGCGTTGCTTGAGAATAACCATCGACCATATCCATAAAGTTAAAAACCAAAGAGTTTCCCTCAAAACAAAAGATATCGCGGTATAACGAGCTTGCTGGCTGGCTGCTTACTATTCCGTGCATAGAGTATAGAGGCTGGTCGCCAATCACCGCGACTTTTAAAAGAAAGAAAATGTAAATACGTATGTTTTGTATGCGCAGAGCCTGTTTCGTTAACCGTGCTCAGTGCCCATTATGTAAATATTAGGCTGTCACGAGAAGACATGGAACATACGAGCTACGGACATCTTTTGTTACTACAGACTACAGATTGGATACTGCAAAGTAAGGTAAACTGCATTGTTGATGCAGATCCGGTATGCCAATATGGCAATTTAGTTTTATGTTGGTCTTTCAGCAATTTAATTAGTATCTTTTATAAGTACCTATTAAAGATGCTAAGAAAATTGCTGAAAGTACAGAAATGCAAGCTAACTAGTAGTTGTTTACCTGGTTTTAATTAAACAAGCTATATTTAAGTGCCCTTTTTGACTACGCCAAGAGAGTGGTAAGATAGATAGAGGAGCTCAAAGGAAGGTTTATCATCATACTCCTTTGGCCTGTAAATGCAATTGAAACTGGCGGCTGCCGCTGCATGAACTGCTTTGCAATGAACATCACGTCTTTATTATGCCCAAGGGTCTGTATTATCCTCAAGATGCTGCCTTTAGTACCCTCATTTCAGCAGTTGTGTTGAGGACCCTCATAAGTATTAAGGGTCAACTCATGAACAAACCCTAAATTGTAGCGTCTGTTGATGAACTGAAGTTTTTTGGAAAACTTGTTTCGTTGTTTTGGGGCGTAAAACAACGAGGCAAGATTAAAAAAAAAAAACAAATCGGTTCTCTATGTCACCGCTAGCCCAGAAATACAGGGTGTGTTGTGCACTCTGCACTGGTACACCATCCCACAGAAATTATAATGGGGTGGGCAACTGGTGGAACTAATGGCGCTAGCATCGCATGAACCAAACATCGTCATTGGTTGAAAATCTGTCAATGTCATTTTATATTTCAAAATAGTTTGACCTCATTGGTCAGATTAGGTCTAAGCTATGGACACGCCATCTACAATCAGCTTTGACCAGCCTTCCCCATTGACACCGACAACATCCGCTTACATCAAGGAGACAATTTCGACTTGCTAGAACAAGACCAAGACTACTCATTATGCTAACAAGAAATTATGCCCCCGTTCTCTTGTAGAGGGCATGCTTGCAATTTGCCATCGTAAAACAAACTTAATTAACCGACACAGCCATAAAAGACTTGTCATGTTGTCGTTGCCTAACAAGACATACGACTGGTTAGCCGCCATTTTGGATTGCGAGCAATCAATCAATATTTATAAGATCACATGAATTGTACAGAAGGAAATGGGATAACTATAATAACAGCTTGTGTATTTGTTGTATGACTTGTATGGGTGTGGTTGTTAGAATTACAAAGTTTTATGGTGTTCTAGGAAGATTGGCGGGAAATAATTTTTTCGTTCTGTTGTTTTTGCTTAGCCTTTTGGCATGGGATAAAGACTTAAGCCTGTAAATACGTTCTTTTTTTACGTAAGCCTAAGCTACTGATTTAGACTCTATGTTCAGAGTAAAAGGAAGTCTAAATCTATGCTTTCATTTATATATATATACTAGAAGTTTGTCAAAAGTTTCTAAGATGATTAAAAGTGTGATACTGTATGTAACCTACTATATACTAACCTCTATGTAATACTAACTTATCTGACCTTTTCTTTAAAATACGTTGACTTTTAATTAGCTACCTATGAATGTATAAACCCCGGAAAATAAATTAAGCCTAATTTATTAATCGCACTAATTACCAGGAAAAACACGCTTTACACCCTTGCCATTCACTGACAGGGGAATCAATTCATATTTAATTCCATTTGGCAACGGCTAACTACATGCCAATTTACACGAGGACACGCAATAAAAGCCTGTAACACTGAAAAATAAAGTTTAAACTTGTGTAACATTTATATTCCCTTATTTGAATTCCCAACACGTTGTATAAAGTGTTCCATCATTTATTTTCCTTTCGAAAAACATCAATCATATGCGATCTCAACACTTGATCGAATATCCATTCCACATCATGACACGACCAGTGTAATTAGTCCTCTGGGAGGTCATTAATCTCCTTCACTGACACCCAGTTATACGTTCAAGGAGGGTCCAAGTTAACTTGTCAGATGGTTATGGTGGTGCGTTCAACTCTGGCGGCCATATTTAGCCACCTGCTGTGAACTTGTTTGCCATTTTGGGTATGGAGTTCAAAGGTTTCTCATATGTTGGAAATTAGAACAGGTAGATCCTTATGTAGAGTCTATTAACCTGAACTGAATTTCAGGACATAGGTGGTAACTTTTAAAATTAAGACTTTCATTTAAGGGGCAGAACTAGGAAGATATTATAATTGTATTGCAGCAAGACAGTTCGTTTCAGAAATAGCATTCCATTTTGGTGCAGTATCTTGCGTAACTTCAGGAACCTAACGGTGTTTGCGTCAGCAGCTCGTATTTATCCTTATAAATAGGCTCATAATACATTTGAATCTCATTAATATCATACACATATCTCTCTCGCAACAGAAATAGTGCATCCTGTTTCGTGCGCGAGCGCCGAGAAGCGCTGCGCCCGAGTGTCGAGCCGCGCTCGAATCGGACGGATAATCGATTTTACGAGCTCCCGAAATAAACCGAGTCCCTTCGGCACAACATGCATCATCGACGGTCACATTCTGCAGCTTGTGTTGTTCTTTTACTGAAGGGAAATGTATGACTCGACGGCAGACGTCCATATGTTGTTAAAGAAACAAGCGCACTGATTCTAAATTTGAAGTTTGTTTTGAATTTTCTACTCTTAATCATAAACTTACATTAGCTCAGCTATGACATCACTATTCGACCAGTTCTTGTAATTAAGATTCGATCAATATCTCGAACCTTGTACGCCTTTTATGACCAAATGATCTAGCTACGGAACAAGTAATAGACGAGCCTATCGTGGGCGAGTCCATTTACGGAACGCAATTTAAGTCAAAATATGGGACACACAATTTGAATACTACCCGAATGATAGAAAACGGTATTGTAGCAGAATAGCGTCCCGGGTAAGGCAATAAATGGGTCCGTTCACCCAAATAGTGGTGTGGGTGTTGTTTTATTGTTACGAGCGGGTTAACGAGCGCCGGCGCACTGCCATGCGCTCGCGCCGAAAGCTTCGTCAGTATGTCTTCCCTAGAGCTATCACAAACAGAAACATGTAAACGATTCCATAGGAATTACTTTTTTGGTATTCTGTTCCGGATGATCGTAAATAGTATGTTTGGAAACGATTCGAGCTTGGACAGTAAAAATGATTCCGGCATTTTTTCAGCACAAATGCTCTTACTTTCCTCGAGCTTCGATCTCTTGAAGTATTGGAATCAATAGTCAGTGTGAAATTCTAGGGAGACGTCACATTGCCCCAGTAAGATAGACAGCATACTTATATATTTTTAAGTTTAACACAAATCTGCTTGGTTCTTATATTCCTGAGAGTCTCAGTTCTCGACGCATCGGATGCATTGGTCTCACCTACCTGAAAATATCCATTTACATTTAATTTTGTTAACACGACCGCGACGCCGCGCCGCGCCGCGCCGACTCTCCATCTTAATCGCGTCGCTCACTGGTAAGTCGAGGCGGCGGCGGCGGCGGCGCGGCGCGGGCGTCGCGGCATGGCCGAGGATTGGTCTCTACGTGGAGTCACTGAGCGCACTGCAATTTATTCCTAAAGTAAATGTCGCACCGCTTGTGACGCCACCTCGACTTAAGTTCGTGTGAGCGACGCGCCTTAGTTTTTTGTAGCGTAAGTTAAACAGTCAGTCAATCATGTCTATCTGTTTGACGTAGGTGTACTTGTAGCACCGAGGTGACTCGGTGCAAGCGCACTCACATATTATGTCATGTTGACGTTTACGACTACCCGACATTTTCAAATAAGAATACAAATGCAATGACCACATGTGTGGTCTCGTAAACAATCCAGTGTGTGTAAAAGTCCAGTGTGTGAAAGTTATTAACGAAAATATCCCATTACTAATGATTAAAAAAACCTTTGTTTTGTCCAGAGTGAATTTATCTTATTGTATCCCTGTTGCACTTGCTGCTAATTCACCGTAGCTACAATGTAGCTCTTACCTGTAAAACTGAAAATTCCAAAGATTTCTTAGTGTCGCATGACCAAAAGACTTCTATTTGTTAGCAGGAAGAAATTATTGAGCCACAATATAATATAAATTATTATTTGTTAGCAGGAAGAAATTATTGAGCCACAATACAGGGTGTTTGGCTTATGGACCGACACAATTTTTCCAGGGGTTTCGGAGGTCATGAGCTAGGTCTACCCATACATACTATGTCCCAAATGTCACGGTTGGTTACATAATATGTTATTTATTTTTTATTTAAAAAAAATCCCCAAAATGTTTCCTTTAATTCGAAATAATTTTTACATTTGTGGCACAATGGCACAAAATAAATATTGGGTTAATTTGAATCAAATTTGAACAAGATTTATAACTTTAGTTTATAAAAACATAATAACCTTAATACGTCTTTTCTTAACCCTGACTCTCCTAACTAATATTTTGACTACTTAATTAATTGTTTTTTGTGACTTGTAGCATACCGTTAGAAAGGGTATCAACTAAAGAACTTTTTAAAATAAAGCTAAGTTCAAAATGGCTTTTAGTTTTTTTTATAATAAATTTAGAAGTTGTAAAATTACATTCATTTAAAAAACAAAATAACTTTGGTAGCTCGTAAGAAATTTTCTTGAAACCAGTTCTATCAAACAAAGATTTACTTACATTTAAACGACTTTGAAGAGTACAACAAAATTTATTTTGTGCCATTACACCCACAAACGAAAAAGTTATTTGGAATTAAAGGAACATTTTGGGTATTTATTTCATTTAAAAAAAAAAAAAACATATGTAACCAACCGTGACATTTAGGACATAGGGTGTCTGGGTAGAACCTAGCTATTGACCACCCAAATCCCTGGAAAAATTGTGTCGGTCCATAAGCCAAACACCCTGTATAATATAAATTATCTGTGAGCTTGATGATGCGATGATAAAGTTTATTACTACCCATCGGCCATCCCCGTGTTTTCACAGAAATCAAATAAATAATAATAACAATATTTATTTGACACAAAAAAGTACACAGATAACAGGGTATAACTTAATTTAAGCGTACACAAAGCAAATAAATGATCAATGACCCCCATGCTAAGTAAAACCTGTGTTATAGGGGTCATCAATCCGTCATTCCGTCCCTTAAGGATAATATAGTAGTCGTTTTAAAATTAATAAAGTGCACTTAGGTAAAAAATAAACTAGACTAGTACCTACAATTTTGTTTCCCAGATAAAAAAAAAGACAGGGAAAAAAAAAGATATGGAGTTTAAATGAATTAATAACAGGAAAAAGGGAGTATCTATAAAGACGCGGGGTGTGTGTGTTTTTATGTCAGTGTGGCTGTGAATGTATGAGTGTAGATGTGTAGGTCTGTAAGAGTGAGTGGGTGCTTGAATTTTTGAGTTATGATTTGACTAATTCTTCTGAGTCGTCGTAATTTAAGGTGAGCAGATATTATTATTAGATAAATTGAAGTGCCAATTACAAAATGTAATAATGTTTCTCTTATAAACACAGTTTATTGACTTACGGCCACTATAGGAACATGACGCTTCCCCTACCTTACTCTCAATACATATTCATGAACACCATAACCCTATAAATATTGCATCGCATCTCGTTCTTGTCAAATAAATATATTTCTTTACGGCGTGAAACCAATCGTTGTGGAGATAGCGTTATCGTTTAATGGCCACTTGAGCCACGACACGACGCCACATAAACACAAAAAGAAATAAAAAACGTTTTTAAAAGCGTCCGTCCGTTCGCGCCTCCATGTAATAACATTTGCATTTCCTTGCACTTGCGCCGCAGACAAACGACTCGTTCTCGCTCAGACGCGTCACGCGACCAGCTTTCGATAGATCCCAATGCTTTATTTGAGTCATAAATCCTGCTCCAAGTACTTTGTACTAATATGCTAAAAGGTTTTTGTTTTATTGCGATACTGAATGACTGTCATAACATTTACAAATTCGATTACTTCAAAAGTTGTAAACTAATTCAGTATGCCGTGTGATCTTTAAATTAAGCTTTTATGAGCGCGTAAACTTCTAAAACCGCGTGCGTGGCGTGTTCGGTAAGTACTTGAAAGAAATGAGCCTAATTATCACAATGCAAATCGTACAAACATTAGTAAAATGTTAGCCAACATGTGCCGGCGGCGGCGGAGGCCGGATCAAACATACGAGCAAGCGAACAAACACCGGTGTTTGGACTATCGCCACTTTCGGTTCTGTACAAATAGGGACCGTTGTTTGTTCAAGTGCCAGTGACACGCCACTGCGGAGATCTTTGTCCAGCTTAAGAAAGCCCCTAAAAACCCTTTGAGTCCCTCTTTTATGAGTTATCTGGCAACGAGTAGAAAGGGACGGAGTGGGTCTTGTTTCAGTGGCGGCGGTTCAAAACAAGGCGACACCTTTCTCGGCCGTAGTGGTGAGGATTTACCTGTCAGATGTTTTAACGAGCTAAGTAAGGGTTGACATAGGCTATAATTTACTCGGGGCGAAGTCCAACACGAGCGTTTACGAGGCTCCGAGAGCACGAGAACCCAGCGCAATGGAACGGGTCTAAAATAAAACTAGGAACTCGGCAATCAGGATTCGGAAATTAACGACTTCTCGATCAGTGGCCGAGATCGTAAAATTTAAATTTATATGTAAGTAGAAAAAGATAAAAACAAAGAGTTTTTTATGATAGTATAACGAGTCTCAGCTCTCAGCGGCATCGAATTACACTGTCATCTTAATTACAACCACTTTTTTGTTTACATCAGCGGCCCAACGAGTCTGGAGTAAAATTACATTGTTGCTAGATATAGAATAGATCAGATTACTTTTTTAATAACAAGAGTAAATCAAAGAAAGATGATAAAACAAGAATATTTCGCAAAAAAGCGCGCATGGCAACACTAAATTCATAAAACTGGTGTCAGGTTCTAATTGCTCTTTTTGTGTGAATAATTTGTGTTATTTACAATTTGGACACGCATAACACCAACAGGTTTATGTATTGTTTGGCAAACAGAACTTGTTTTTCAAATATTTTCTTCATGGCACCTCTATTACGTGCAAAAAATAAAACTTTTATTTAAAAATCCCCACTGAAAATTAAACGGCAATTGATAGCATGGCGATTCAAACATTCCTGTATAATGTAACCTCCCACGATATTAAAAGTATTGTTATTAACAAAAAGATATTCGCTTTTCGAAAACATTGTAGCTAAAAAGCGAATGTCGTTTCAACGATCAATACGATGTTCGGTTTTGGAAAAGCTTCAATGTCATTCAGATCCAAGACCTTACTTTTTTAAAGTTGGCCGGCGCTTGAAGCTAAACTATTTTTGCAGTGGATAAACCTATCCAAGAAAAACATTAGAAATAACGCAATACTAGTAACATTTGACACTACAATAAAACAATATTGTAGACGCGCAGTCTAGACCAAGCACATGTTAAAAGTTGTTGACATCGTAAAAAAATAAACTAACATGAAAAAAGTAGGATACTTGATATCACGAAATATCGATAAGGTAATCTAACACGATCTATATTTTACAAGCAGCCTCGTCATCGTACGTACTGTATTATAATCGTGATAGTAATTCTACTGCATGGTATTCTTAGGTGTCCGTAGTTCATATATTGGAAGACACCTGCTTACCTACTACAGCTGTTTATTAGTCCTTGCCCATTGACTGTCTACTTATTTTTAATTACTGCGAACCATCATGATCTTGGTTATTTGGTCGAGTACTTTTTGCTTTACTTTTTATAAATGGTAGTTTAAAGGTTCTTACAGACGAGCGGCACGTTGCCAACTGCAGATACACTGCAACCGTCGCCACCTGTCCACGGCTGCCGTCGACGCTTGCAGTTGTGGCGTCGGCGGCTGCCGCCGGCGCGTCGATGGCAGCCGCCGACACACATTTACGCGGCATGCCACAACTGCAAGCGTCGCCACCCGTCGACGGCAGTCGTCGACGCTTCGGCGGCTGCCGCCCGGCGCGTCGACGGCAGCCGTCGACAGGTGACGACGGCTGCAGTTTATCTGCCGTTGGCAACGTGCCGCTCGTCTGTAAGAACCCTAGTGAAAGCTTCTGGCCTTAGAGTAAAGTACTACTTATTTTATGACCATGTGGTTTAGTTCGAGACTTAAATAGATAATGGTGTCGATTCTGTTGTGCACAAACTAAACTTAATTTAGGCTATTGCTATCTTTTAGTCAAAGGCAGAGCGAGAAAAGGACGGCTATAGCTATGAACTAAGTAGAACTTAGACCCATCATGTTTTACATCATGCATGTGCATTACGAGTATTACGACATTTGAACTCCAAAACCTGCGCGTGAGTGTCAGTAGCGTATTCACACGTATACCCGTCAAATCTAGATCAACGGTAATGGCGGGCAACTCGAGTACTCGACTGGTCGACTACTACCACAGTAAAATTTGAATGTGCTACTACAGTCCTTCCACAGTTACACCTCTGACATAATCCTTATCACAACGGGCATAAAGGTCACTCAACAAAATCAGAGGTTAAATAATATTGGAAGGACAGTATGCTGAACTAAGCTAAGACCATCAATTTTACTGCTAGATATGAAATGTTTTGTCCTAGTTAAAGAGGTTATGGAAATTGTGAGAAAATTTCCTTCGAAACTCGTGATTCTGCCCGACTCTTCTTTCCACTTTCTTCCACATTTACCTTGGCAAGCTCTCTTGACAATTCTTAACCCTCTCTCCTTTTTATTACAGGTGGGTGGTGGTAGCAGGAGCCTGGCGGGCAAGCGTGATGCGTCCCCCCACACCGGCAGCAGGCGCTCGCAACAACCGCCACTCCTCACTGCTGCAGCTGGCAGCGTGGGGTGTGCCAGCAGCACTCGCAGCCGCTGTACTCGTCACCAGGGATGTTGATGCTGATGAACTTACCGGTAAGTTCACTTCGCACCTGGGGGCCTAGTCTGCTAGGCCACCAAAATAGTGTCACAATGATCTATCATTGATTTCATAATTGTTGATTTTGACAAGTTTGGTAATCTACTATTTAGTGGCGTCATTATGACTTTCCAATGATCAACCACTGACACTTCATTGAAAGAAATAGCATAGAATGGTAATCTCGTACACAATGACAAATGAATAACTGACTTACGCGGTAATCTGCAAAAATTTTGACAGTTCCAGCCGAAATTTGCTCAATTAGCACCATTTTGTATTGCAAATAATATAAGCTTCTATAAAGATAATTTAAAACACATGAATGAAAATAAATCAAAACACCGACCGCTAGAAATTAAAACAGATAAAACGTCAGTAAGCAGTAATGTCACATTTGACTTTGACAGATAAACAGATATTATTGAATTTAATAGTTTCACATTAATCCGCGTTACACATAACTTACTGTTTTTTTTTGCTATTTACGAACTTCTTACTACTTCAGATTGCATAGAACACTAATAAATAATATGTAAAAATATATATAAATGAAATCTGGCATGATTAGATGTTCAAATTTAATTCTAGTTTTTCGAAAATCATTTCCATTAACAGATTTTATAATAATGGCAATACAACAATGTCATTGTAACACAATTCTATTACGAGACCATTGACCGACCAATGATCGACTATTATGAAGTTAGCAAATTACGAACTTTTAACAATATGACAAGGGCATCGTTCAACAATTATGAAATCAATGATAGATCATTGTGACACTATTGTAATAGTGACTAGGCCCCCAGCTCCTTAGAATAATGAGGAAGGATTTGGCAGAAAGAAGCTTTTTTAAGACAGTAAATCGTCTCCCATAGATTGGTTGATTCTAATTTGAGAAATAAACGACTATGCAATGCATATAGGTAGATCGGTTAGACGAAGTTCTGAATGTTATTAAAATTCGACTAATTAATAATCAAATCGCAAAGAGAGTCACGCATTAGACGTCCCAACTACGACATTTCTTTGGGGCATTCCAATATTTACCTGATGTTAGTTAGGTATCAGATAAATATAGGAGGAACGAAAAAAAACCCTTCACAAAAGAATCACTAGCATAGATCATTTAATTTGTTTTCTTTGTAAGTTTTCAAAGGCATTGAAACTTATTTCTCCCCTAGCTATTTACCGAATTTATTATCCACCAAGTAGCGTCACTAACTTGTCGTAATGTCAACATCTATTTCTGTTCAGTGACATCCATAACAATGTTGATTGTAATTGACAGTTGCAGGACTAATTAATGAGACATAACTCCTGTTTGATAATATCAAATCAATTAGTGACCACTAGAACTTATTAGTCGTGACATCTCGAAAAAGGTGACATTTATCTCGTTTAAATGTAAGGAACATTTGACACATCATTAAGATCAAGTTTTCTTATAGAATTTTAATTTACGATTTACAATTCCGATATACAGCCGACTTTTACACACCATCATTGGACTCCATCATATGTTTTTATAACACCTCGTTTCTCAGTAACTGGGTCCACCAACTATGGTAGTTAGAGACCGGTTCGATAGTTAGCGAGTGTATATCTGACTATAGATGAAGCAGGTTTGTCGCGGCAGAAGGCGGAATAATAATGCTGCATGTGTCGAAAAAACTAATGACAAATGGACTAACGAATGCGAAAACTATTGCAAGGAATCTTCTGCAGGGGGGTTACCATGACGTCATAGTAGCAGGATTGTTTTAATGTCATTCCAGTGTGGGAAAGAGACAGTGCTATAGAGGACGTCTAGCGCCATCTCTTTCTCACTCTGGAATAAGATTAAAACAATCCTGCTTTAAGACTTCATGGTAGGCCACCTGAAAAATATAGTTACATATTTCAATGGTCTAGCTAAATCGGTCTGACTAATACCTTATACCAAATCCTGTATTACCTGACCATATTGAAAAGACAGTCGATCACAGCACAGGTCGTTTTTCTCGTTGCTTGGACATCTTTAAATGGTCATGTTAGAAGTTCAACGCTTCCAAAGGAGGCTGCAGTATTATGGGTGATTCACCATATCGGTATACTTAGTTATTTATTAGACTCCATATCCTCTAGCATTGATTGATCGAACTAGATTTGAAAGCAGTGAATGAAATTTACATACGGTTTTTTGCTGAATCTTTATGATACCATACGAATGTCAAGCATGGAAAGAAGGTAAATATATTTTCATATCTTAATACATACATGAGCCCTTAAAAAATACAAAGCTAACTTACCAGGCAGGAACAACGCGCATAATATGGGACTTTCTCAGAGCCCCATTGTTTGTTTCTGAATCAATCAATAAGTCCTAATACACGTCCGTAGCGAAACAACACAAATGCAAGAAACGTTCCTGTTTTAATAGTCCTTTCTTGTTTGATCGGCGGCATTTTTCAAAGCGATTAAATCTGGTACGAGTGCGCGGGAGCACGTATTCATGCTGTAATGGTATTGAGTGGTTTGTATGGAAGTACCGGCTCATTGTAATGTTGTTTGTGTGCTGAACGAGATCCTGACTTGGGTTGTGCCATTAGAGGATATGTGCAGATTACTGTATGGCGATAAATAATACAGGACTTGTCTGCTTATTGCTGGTTCTCATTTAGGCGCCGAGCGTAAGAAAACTACTGCATTTCTGTTTGTAACAACAGAAGAAACAACTTTAGATTAGACTAGCCAAGAAGCAATCTCATAAATTCTTGTAAATATGTGTTTAATCTTTTAAAAGAAACCGCGGCATGCCCTATCTGACATAGAGACGGGGTTTTCGGCAAGATACACAGTATCGGTATCAGTAAATCCCGAGATTTGTCGTCGAATCGTACGATGTTCCGCCGTTTGGGGTTCTACAATCAGACCGCGTTACAGGCGGCTTTATCCTTCCAACTTGTAGGTAATACTTACATAGCGAAGTACACGTGTTCCTTTACTAGAAGCATCTTTACATGAAAGATAAAAGCCTACGTTGGTAGCGGCAACATAAAAGTCTGAAACACCAGATACAGGAACAGTAGCTTTAGATAATAAAACTCTGTTAACATTGTAGCGGTAGAAAACATTAGTTATCAAAAAATCCTCTTATCATTTAAGCTAGAGACGATTAATTTTAACGGACAAGCGAACGAGACAAAAACACCGCGGCGAAATGATAACGTTCAGTGAAAAGAAGGATTTTTTATCGTACCTAATCGGGTGGTCGGTAATACTTGGATCAGAAGACTCCGGCGTTTGTGGTTTTGCGTGATACAAAGATGTGATGCCGACAAAGACTGCTGTCCTCTTTAAAAGTGGCGAGATTACATTTCTAAGTACCTTACCTACTAGTCCTTTGGCAAAGGCAACCGTCTTTCCTGAAGCTTTATACATAGTCCAGGGAGTTAGGAAATAGCAGTCTTGACATTGTGTTATCTGTTCATATCCGATAATCTCTCTTGGTAGATCTAACCCTGGACTCCTAGAGTATGAGAGTCCGTTACTTTCACTTGTATTATATATATTAGATAAGTTAAAAGTTAAGTAACCATTTTTATCCACTAGACAAGAATTTAAACGAAGTAAGAACCGTCAAAGAATGCAAAGCTAACACTTAACTATTGACAGTTCTAACTACAAGCAATTACTAAACTACAAAATAAAATGTAATTACTTTTAATCAAGAAATCACTTTGACTTGTTTATAGATTCGAATGTTAGTCTGTACCTACTTAGCAAAAATTAGTATCCTCTATTTACCTGAAGCCTACTGAAGACTTTGAATATATATAATCAAAGCCTACGTAATGGTTTTCGATAGTGTTTCGTTGAGTCTAGTTTGAACAAACACATCTTCTTCCTAAGACTAAGTAGTCGGAAACATCAACTCTTTCCATGTCTCATTCTCCTTCTTTTCCAAGAACCAGTTTATCGATTATGAAAGAGAACAATGAGCCAATCTTCACTTATAAAGCTGAATTATGGGGACATAATACTTAAAAATATTTTACTGGTTGTTTAAATAAAGTTTTGGACATAAATCACGTGGCCCCGTCCGACTTGCCCCCTGTAATATATTCCTGATCGGTAAAAACTGGAAGGTTTATACGATAATAATGACGGCAGCGTTACGGTCGCACTTGGAAACCAGCATGTTGGATATTTATTTACATAAGTTTTCGTTGACCATATTTTGGGATATTTGCATTTCTGAATATGGAACTGCATAGTTTATTTAGTCTTTTTTTGACAACTTCGGCTCCTTTAATTAACCAGAATTAATGAGCTGCGTGCAAACTTCGTGCAAGCACATCTATCAACAAGTTTCTCATTTGCGAAAACAATTTATTAGTCTTTCACTACTTAGCCGCGCTAGCATCTATCTGATGTATGGTTTCCTATGTTTGTCCGCTATCTGTTTATCTCGGCCTGTGGATATATTTTAAAATCCTCTTACATTTATTTTTATCGCCATTATGCGATGTGCGAGCGAAGTGCCACACGGCCCGATTCTCAGGCATATTGCAGTTTCAATCATGCCACGAGTATTGTGGTTTTATTTTTATTATTTCCATTCCACTTCCATTATGGCGGCCGAAAGAAATGTTCGACCATTATTCGAGCCGTTAAATACGACACCTTTCCTCCTCGCACACTCGTATTTCAATTTTAAATCGGCCCTTTTAAACGCCTTATTAATGCAAGCCTTTTTTCTCGCCGTATGTTTGTGTAGGTGTTCGCTTTGAGAGCAGCCTTAGTGGAAATTGGAATGTTATTCACATCTAAAGAGCACTCGAGAAAAAGAATTCGGTATCCGCTAACCTCTACACCACTGATGTCGTTTACTAAAGGTTTTCTTTTTGTGTTTGTTACAGGGACATGCTTCGTGGGTAACCAATCCAGTAAGTCCTTACTGGCGCTGGTTATTGTACCCGAAGCGATCTGTCTGCTGCTTGGCTCCGTGTTCCTCTCGTCGGGCTTCCGCGCTGTCCTACGTCGTCCAGCACCCGTGCCAGCCCCGTCTGTACTGCTGAACTCGCCGCCACAACCACATCAGGATCAAAGTGTACTGAGACTAGGAGCGTTTGCGGCACTGTACGCCGTGCCCTCAGCTTGCATACTTGCAACGTGGGTGTACGAGTATGCGTGGAGAGACGAGTGGCTCGCTGCTCCAGTTCCTTCATTAGAACCTTCAACGCAACCAAAACCTGCATTCTGGGTGTTTCTGTTTCGAATATTTGCGACACAGATTCTCGGTGTCATGGTTGCGGTGTGGATCGCGACGCCAAGTCTAAAGGCTTTGTGGAGGAGGATCGCTGGGCCGAGGAAGCCGCCGATGGCGAAGTGTCCGCCGGGTCCGCCGCCCACTCCGCTGACTCTGCACTGCTACGCGTCACACCCGCACACCCTGACTAGACATCCGCACAAGTATGCCACGTACAGGCCTCCACAGACGCATTCGTCGTATAGAAAGCCTAGACACTACCATTACTCAGCCGGTGAAACTATTCTCTGACGAGCATAATGGTCATATTTTGCAATTTCACTAGTAACGTTTAAAGACGATTCAAAGACAATTTTGAGAGGAGGAACCTCCATTGCTGCATTTAACTTGTAAGATGTGTGTATGATTGAACTAATATTCAAGTGCCATTAGTTTTGTAATTAACTGAGGTCGTGATGTTATGGCTTTTAATTATAGCTAAGTATTTATAATAATTGTAATTACTATGTTTAGAGTGTTATGAATGATGCATAACTACTTTTGTCTGACTTTTGTTTGGTTGTCCTGTGTCGAAAATGTCAAACCTCGCATTTGGTTGTACCTACATGGTATTGAAGTAAATAGCTATACTGCTATGAAAGTATAAGAAATGGTGGAATATAAGGATCGATAGTGAAAGTAGATACCTAAATTTTACCTATTTATACAAAATTAACTGGTTTTCAATCAGTTTATGATTGATGCGAATAAGTATAATTGTGTATTATGTATGTAGGTTAGGTTTAAGACTCAGCCCGAGAAAAATTGCCTACATTGTATTACAGTAATAACTATTAAGAAACCTTGTTTTTTGTACATAATTTATTTTTCTGTTAAACAAACTGTAAATAAGTTCAATGAGTGGGTATAATATCTACTCGGAATTGTAAATATCAATGTAAAATATTTAAGAATTACTTAAGTGTTATTAATATACGTCCTCATTTTATTCTTACGTTCTATATTAAATTAAAACTATCCGCTACATTTCATTCTTTCTGGATTTCACGTTCTTCAGGAAATACCTGACTTATTTTTGACGTGATAACGTCTTATACCTTGATCTGTCCACGAAGTAGACACAATAGTGAAACAATGACGTCTCGACCGATTCGGTCTGGTGGACAATTTGATCAACAATTACCAATCGAAGGGTGGAAAGTTCATGATTTATTTATCTATACACACCCCCCGAAACACCAAACCAAACACCCCCTCCCCACACACCCCCACACCCGAAAACCCCGGCTGCAAGCACGAAAAAGTGTCACACCGTTATGCGCGCCGCCATCAACGCCCAAACCCTTGGACCTAAAAAATGAAATATTGCACAGTGGTTCCCTTTATAATGTAGACAAGGAATAAGGAAGGATTTTTCAAAATTCAACCCCTAAGGGAGTTAAATTGAAAGTATCATGTTTGAAAGTACGTCAGTTTTAAAGTTAGGATCTAAAAATTTTGTGTTTAGGCTGACGATTGAAAATTAATTTATACGTGTCTCAGCGTTTTTGATAATTCCACCCTAGGGGATGAAAGTTTGTATGAAAGTCAGGATCTTAAAATTTTGTGTTTAGGGTGACGATTAAAAATTAGTTTAGTGTCTCAGCGTTTTTGATAATTCCGCCCCCAGCGTTTGTCTACTGGAAAGTTCTTAGTAGGGTAGATGACACACCAATCAATTGAGATACTTTTTAAGAGCTGTCAAAACGCGGTTCTCTCATAGATTTTGTATGGCAATAGCCAACTGTGACGTCACTGTATATTCAACTCAATGACTCAACTATTTATTGATTTCAAAGCAACTAAAAATCGAATTTGGCAATTAATTGAAAATAAATTGGGTTTCCAGGCCCATAAGTGTTTTTTTTAGAGATAGGTGTCTGGGAATTATTGTTTTATGGTGTCATCTACCCTATTTTCGAAGTTAAAAAGGCGTATGGTTGGAAGCTAACGCAACGGTGTTGTTAGAATTTCAATCCATAGGGGGGTGAAAAGAGGGGATGAAATTTTGTTTTTTAAGTTAAAATCACTAATGTCATGAAAAATTACGTTATCACGTAAAATTATCGTCCGTAAACCGACTTTACAGACAGCCAGTTTTTTTTAATTTATTATTTCAATTTGAAGTAACACCTGATGACTCTGTTAATGTAATATATTTTCGATTCTACCGCGTCGTCAAATAACATCACGCCTGTTTCCTCCTAGGGGATAGGCAAAGGTGTACAGTAAGTAATTAAGGATGTAGGTACCTCGGGCTACCCTTCTCGGCAGAACTTGCTTTACCGGATTGTATACTACTATTAAAAAAAACGCTAAAACAAGAAATCTACAGCGAGAAAACCCACCTCCTTATTGCCAAAATATTATATAAGTATATAATGTAAATAATGACTGAAAATATTTGATTGTGAATAATAAATAAGTTCTATCTGAGTAAGTAATATTATTGCAAGTATTAGAACTTAGTGGCTAATGTGTAGGTTTACAATAAAATATTATTAAAATGTTTTTGTTTTATTTTTACTACGCAGGTATCTAAGTACCTTCCTTCCAATCGCAACCGTTCTATAACCTGATCCATAATACAGTGCGGAAGGGACGCCGCAGCACAAACGGTTTTCACTTATTCAGTAGATACATCATTCTGATGAAAAGTTTCGATGTGGGGGCGGGGCGCCACATCGAAACTTTTCATCGAAAATTAAAAAGAAAAACTGCCGTTCTGTACATTTTCATTGTGTAGGTGCACTTTTGTAGAAAACAGTCGTTTTCTTTTTAGGGTTCCGTACGCAAAGGAAAAAAAACCGGCCAAGAGCGAGTCGGACTCGCGCACCGAGGGTTCCGTACAAACTTTTTAGAGGACAAACTTAACTTTGTTGTTCGTTCCCATGAAACGGCTAGCGGCTATTGCACCAACCACAAAAAATAAGTTTGTAAAATCGTTTTTTTTTTGTTATTAAACTAAATATTAACGGTTTTCAGATTGTCCCTTTACATGTGCTGTAAGACGATGCTTCTCGCCAAATTTCGTGATTCTAGGTCAACGGGAACTACCATATAGGTTTTCGACCTAAAACCTATAGGGTACTTCCGGTTGACCTAGAATTGACAATTTTCTGACAGCACAAATAAAGGGAAAATTCTAAAAAATAAAAAAAAGTTGAAAATAAAGGTAAATTTTGGTACTTACAAGTTGATTGATTTTTATACACCTATTAGGGACTAATTAAAGATCTCTGTATCTGGTATAAATGGTTCAAATTGCTAGGTCCACTCGTTCCTGAGAAAATCGGTGGTGACATTCAGACTGACGAGAAAGTGATCTTATAAGGGTTCCTATTTTACCTTTTGTGGTACGGAACCCTATTACTGTCTTGGCTGTATCTCATGAACCGTAAGCTATCACGCCTAGACAGTTGTTTTCACAGATGATGTATTTGTGTTGCCGCTCTAACAACAAATAAGTAATAAAATTTAAATTTAAAGGGGGCTCTCCTATTAAGATGCTAAGGAACCCTTTTTTTTTTTGGATGGGAAATCATCAAATGACTTCTCCCGCTCTGGGCGGAGCAGGAGGGAGTGTCAGACTTTTACTGACTAAAACCCATCCATGTTCCTTCATCGCCCTTTGTGTTCCGGGGTCACGGTATCTCTTTCGAACAGTCCCGCAACCCCGGCAGGCATCGGTCCTTGCGGACCCCTTCCTGTTGCTGACTCTCTTTAAGGCGCGCGTGGAACACGAACGCGCCGTCGACACGGCCTGTCGTCATAAGACGGACGGACGGCGAGCTAGCCCATAGTCCACCGTCCACAGGCCCGCGCCTACGGTGGCCGGGGGCCACGTGGTGGCCCCCGACGCCCGGGGCGTCTCCCGCGGCGGCCAGGACGCTGTGAGGTTCTCTCCCTCTCACGTTCCGCCACCTCCTTCTCTAGCATTACTGCTTCGCAGAAGGAGGTGACGGCGTCCCATTCCGTCTCGCTCCGGACCATGGCTTGCACCAGGGCCGGACGCGAGAGGTCGCCGCCGCCAATCGCCGCTTCGAGGACACGGCGGTGCTCCGCCACTGCTCACAGTGGAAACACCCGGGCGTTTCCTCCCGCCCGATTCGGTGCAGGAACCTCCCGAAAACACCGTGTCCGGTGAGGACCTGCCTCAGGCGGAAGGTGAGGACGCCGTGGCGTCTCTCCAGCCACTCCTCAAAGAGGGTACTTATCGCCACTATCGTGGCGTGCCCTGCACGGGGTTGCGACAGTCGCACTCTCCATGTCGCCATGAGATCCCGCCGGAAGTCTGTCCGCTGAGCGACAATTTGTCGCGGCAGCGGAGTTTCCCCCCGGCGAAGCGCCTCCGCGCGCCATTCATGCAGGCGCGCGAGGACTATCGCCTCCAGATCCCATGGCGGCAATCCGGCAAGGAGGCACGCCACCTCGCAGGCGATCGTGCGGTATCCACGGGCCAGCCTTACGGCTACCACCTTTTGGGGCGCGTTCAGGTAGTGGGCTGCACGCAGTCTCAAGGAACGCGCCCACACCGGGGCCCCGTAAAGGGCCATGGACCGCACGACTCCCGCGTAGAGCCTCCGGCAGGAGGCGTTCGGCCCCCCCAGGTTGGGCAGGAGCCGCCTGAAGGCAGCCCCAGTCCGTTCCAGTTTGGGGGCCAAACGTAGGAAATGCTCCACGAAGTTCCACCGGCTGTCCAGGACGAGTCCTAGGTACTTCAAAGTCGACTCGACACCGATGGATACCCCTCCTACCGTGAGTAAGGATCCCGGAGGTGGCGCATTCCGAGGCCCATGAAAGCACATGGCCTCGGACTTGTGCAATGCCACCTCGAGACCCAGTTGCCGGATCCTCTCGACGACTATCGCAACCCCGCGTGTCATTATTTCGGCCGCCGCCTCGTGCGACCCCCCTTGTGCCAGCACCAGCGTGTCGTCTGCATAGCAGGCCACGCTGACGCCGCTAGGGAGGTCGGCGCGCAGCACCCAGTCGTACCCGATGTTCCACAAGGAAGGCCCTAGAACCGATCCCTGTGGAACACCGCACGACATCTCTCGCCGGTTCCATTCTCCGCTGCGACCGGGATAGATAACGGCTCTATCCGTTAGGTAGTCCCCGACCACACGACGAAGGTAGGTCGGCCCCGGTGATACCGTAGTGCCTCCCTAATGCAGCTCCAGGGCATGGAGTTGAAGGCGTTGGCGATGTCAAGAGACACCGCCAAGACAACCCCACCCCGGGACACTGCATCCCCCGTCGTGAGGGCTCTCACGCGCATGATGGCGTCCACCGTAGAGCGCCCCTTGCGGAAACCAAACTGGTGTTCCGCAAGATCCGGCCCCGTCCCCCCCCGCAAGGTGCTCGGCGAGGCGGTTTGCAATTACTCTTTCAAAGAGCTTGCCCACCTCGTCGAGCAACACTATGGGCCGATATGCGGACGGAGAGTCCGCAGGGCGCCCCGGCTTCCGAATGAGGACCAGCTTCCCTGTCTTCCAACGAAGCGGGAACTGGCCCCTCTCCAAGCATGCGCTTAGGAGCCCCTCCAGTCGGGGCCCGAGAGCCTCCGAGGCCAGGACCCAGGCTTTGCCAGGCAAGCCGTCGGGTCCCGGGGCGGTATTTTTGGCACTGAGCCTGCGTACCGCCACTCTAAGGTCTACCCCAGTCACTTCCGGAGTGTCGTCGTCGTCGTCCTGATGGTCCGCTTCCAGCACCGCAGGTGGCGGAGCCATAGGCGGGGGGGGATGTTCCCCCCGCGTAGGGAACAGAGTGCTCACTACGCCCTCCACGAGCTCAGGCCGGAGACTCTGCGTCAGTGGGGGGGCCCAGGTGCGGAGTTTATCCCGCACCATCTTGTAAGGGCGCCCCCACGGATCTCTGTCGAGAGTCCCCAGCATCTCCTCGCGGGCCAGATCCCTGGCCCGCAGGACAGCCTCGCGGAGGGCGGTCTTCGCCGCTCTGTACCCCTCATATAGCTCCGCCTCAATGGCTGCCGCATTCGGTGGGCGGATGCGGAGCCTGCGATGCCTGGCGTACAGGTGTCGCGCAGCTACGCACGCCTCGCGCAGAGACGTCAGCTCTCTTGACCACCAGTACACCTGACGTCGGGCGCTTCCTGGCCGGACTCGGGGCATTGCCACGTCACAGATGTCGGACATGGCCTCCTGGAATCACCCTGCCTCATTGTTAATGTCGGCAGGCCTGTCCGGTGATGTCACCCAAGCCTGCACGATCGAGGCTTCCAGGAGGAGCTCCCGGTCCAGCTGCTTCAGCGCCCAACGCGGACCACTCGGGGCCTGTTGGACCGGCGCGCTTGAGGTCTGGGTGGAGACATCGAACCGGATGTACCGGTGGTCGGAATAGGTCTCCACCCCCTCCATGACACGCCAGTCAACGACACGCGGCGACAGAGCGGGGCTAGCGAACGAAATGTCCACCACCGACTCGCCCCGCATCCGCACACACGTGGCGACAGAACCCCGATTTAGGACGACCAGGCCCTTCTCCAGAGCCCAGTCCTCTACCATCCGTCCCCGCACGTCTGTGCAACGAGAACCCCAAGCCAAGTTCTTGGCATTGAAGTCCCCGAGGACAAGCACGGGGAGGGAATGGTTTCCGACGACAACACTCAACTCTGCGAGAGAGTTGTGGAACTCGGAGAGAGTTCGGCTCGGGGAGAAGTAGACTCCCACCACTACAATCTCCCCGAACCGTGCTGCTACGCACCCCCGACCCCTCCTGACACCTTCAAGGGTCGGAGTACCGGCAGCGGCCGACGACACTATGGTCACTGAGCCGCTAATGTCCGCCACCCAGTCTTCCCTGGGCAGGACAAAATACGGCTCAGCGACTACAGCGATATTAATCGACCACTGCGCCATGCTCTGGAGCAACAGATCCTGAGCACAGGCACAGTGGTTGATATTCACTTGGAGGAAGCGTAATGGGGCCGTTATTGGCACTCCATTACCGCTTCCTCCTCCCTAGCCCCTTGTGAGGGCCCCACTGTGGCGGCGACAGCGGCAGCGGCGGCAGTTGCGGCTGCGGCGGAGGCGACCGTGGCGGTGGCGGCGGAGGGCCTATCCTTGCCTCTGGTGGCCGCCGCACATGCACCGCAGTGCGGCGTGGCGCAGCAAGCTGCGGACACGTGACCCGGCTGGCTGCAGCGGAAGCAGAGGCCGCTGCGGTCGACCTCCGAGGCGCACTGTACTGACACGTGGTGTCCCACGTGGCAGCGATAGCACCTCAGAGGTCTGGGCTCCAGCAGCTTCACCTGCGCTGAAACCCAGACCACCAGTAGCCTACGGCCCTCCACTATAGCTTTGGCCGCCGTCACAGGGCAGCATACCGTAACGGTATGCATACCCGTGAGGTCCGGGCGTAGGGCGCCTGCCCTGACCTACTCAGCAGGACACCCACCGGACCTGGCGACGGCGGCCACCACCTCCTCTTTGGTCACCGAGTCATCCAGACCCAGAATGCGCAGGTCTGCGCATCTCACGGGCCTGGACACTCGGGCCTCGTCCGCGTTTAGGGACGCTCTGAGCTTTTCCGCCAGAGCGTCAGCGGACGAGCCGCTGGTTTCACCGGGGATCTCCAGCATGCGTGCCCCCGTCGTGGTGACCTTAAGCCAGAGGCCCCCGTTGATCCCGAGCTCCCCGAGATCCACCGTCTCCTTCGCCTTCGCCAGCAAGTCGCGGTAGGACACGCCCCTCTTTTCCGCTTCCGGCTGTAGTGTTATCACTACAGCCGCGGTTTTCGGGGCGCGGAGCCTAGCCGCGATCTTTCGCGCCCTGTGCTGGCGCTGCCGCTCCTCATTTCGGGCCTTTTTGGCCGCCTTTCGCCCCTTCTTCTTCTCCCCGACCACCTGCCATCCGGCTTCAGCCGCAGGTGTGGGGGGCTGGAGGGGCGGTGGTTGCGGCGGCGTATGCCGTGCCGCAGGCGCTGGCCCGTTCGCCGTTGGCACTGGCGCTGGCACAGTGTCCACCCGTGCAGCCGCCTTGCCCTTCCCTTTTTTGGCCTTCTTAGCCGGCGCCGCTTTCGCCGGAGCCGGCTTTTCAGGGGGGGGGGGTGGTGCCACAGCCCTGCCGGAGGGCAGGCTGGACGGCCCCGGTCCGGGTGCGGTAGCCGCAGCAGCCGCGTAGGAGGCCGCCTTCGGGCCCGTGGCTGCCTTGCTTGCCGCCAGGGGGGGGCGCAGGACTATTCCCTCCAGGACGGAGAACCGCGCCTGGAAGGAAGCCAGTGCCTGCCGAACCAGGTGCAGGACCTGGTTCTCCACCGGCGCAGGCTGGCTCTGTCGCTGTTGAACGCCCCCCTTCTGAGACGCCACGCGGGAGCCAGCCTCACGCAGACTGGCCAGGTCTGCGTGGAGCTTGGCGTTCTATTTTCGGAGATCCTCCGTGGCGGCCGTCAGGCGGGCCACCTCCGCCCGCAGCTTTACTAAATCCTCTCCACCTATCGGAGGAGGAGGAGGGAGTGAAGGCCCCGCAAAAATGGCCTCTGCCGCCGCCATTATGGAGGCGGAAGCCACGGGTATGGCCTTGAGTTTTGATGAAGTCTTCATCTTCAAGGCCACGCCCTATATCGCGGCTTCCACCTCCTTAGCAAACTTGGCCTTACGCTCCGCCTTGGAGCCGCCAGGTGCACCCGCCTCGTCACCAGACCCGGAGCAGCAGTATTGCCCGGGTGGCGCCTCTCTTCGGCCAGTCTCGCTGACCTCTCGGACCTCGTGGAGGTAGAGAGCCCCCTCCCTTTGCCCCGGATGCCACCACGCTTGTTGGTGGGGATCTTTCGGGCAGAAGCCTCCTCATCTCCGGATGACGACCCCCGGTCGCCATCCCGCCTGGGCCGCTTGCGGAAGAACTTGCCGTTCTCTGCAGCAGTCCCGGCCCTCACGCGGCGGGAGCTCTCTGAGCCTCCCGCGCTCACATCGCTGGATGCGACGTCGGACTCCGACCCCGCACCCCTTCTCTCCTCTGTTTTGCCGTTGCCGGCGGTGTTGTTTTTTTGTTTTTTAAAATCTTCCATATCTGAACCCACGAGTATGGGGGAAATAAAGTCAATCTAGGCAGAGACCCCTGTACCTAGAAGGGCAGATTTTAAGAATTTATTACTCGCCAGGGGGTCTGCAGGTACCCTGGCGAGGAGCGCACTAACGACTGATTTGTTCCAAGGAACACCCGTCAGCCATACATCCCCTAGCGGTG
Source organism: Xestia sexstrigata (assembly GCA_941918905.2). NCBI lineage: Eukaryota > Metazoa > Arthropoda > Insecta > Lepidoptera > Noctuidae > Xestia > Xestia sexstrigata. Next base: position 6,042,567 of record OW799219.2, read on the forward strand.
CGTCGCCATTTGGGGTTCGGGGTAACTTTTTATAGAGGTTTTCTACCTCGCGGTCCGGGCGGTTAAGCCAAGACCCTCGGTCCCTATCGAAGCCGCGAGACGTTATCCACAGCACTTCGATAATGGGATTACGAGACTGACGGTGACAGAGAAGGACGCATCCCTCTCTGTCTGCTCGGAGGCAGGGTGAGTGCACACCGAGCCCGCCCTCACTCCTCTGCTATGCCCTCTGCTAAACAGAGGGTCACACAGAGGAACGCACCGGTGGTCCTGGCAGGACCCCACCCATGTCAGAATAATTAGCCGCGGCAGTAACACTCCCCGAGGGATAAAAGGAAATTCTCATTTCCTCTCATTCCCCGGAGAAGGACACTGCCGCGCCCAGGGTGCACCGGCCCAGCAGCTGCTCTTCCCTCCAGACGTATCGAGAGGGACCAGCAACCGCCAGACACACGTGGAGGACTTCTGACATCGCACCCCATGCTAAGGAACCCTTCATGCGCGGCTTTTTGTTACTCTATAGCGGAGAGGAGACAAGATCAATCACGCCGCGCACCGCTCACGTGTCTTCTCATCTCCGCTGGCTTAATAATTACAAGATATCTCCTCTCTGCTCAACCTTTTCATTAAAGCTAAGCGGAGACGGGAAGTGTAAATAACGAAATTCTATTGGTGTTTTTCAACTCCAGAAAAAAAATGTCATTAAAAAAAAAAAACCTTTTTTTTTCCTGCAATATTTTTTGACACCGGCAACCCTTGTTTTAAAAGTAAAAAAAGCGTTTCAATATTTTAGTATTAACAATTTTGAGCATAACCTTCTTGATGCTTTACACTTGGGAGTTACGCCTATTGTTATCGCACTCAGACATGTTTCAAAAGTAAATACGGAAACGGCGAACGGAAAGGCTGCGTTCCGAATTATGCTGTAATCGATTTGAGCGTCCACAAACCCGCTACGAATTACCGTGAGCGCGATATCGATGTCCCTTGAATCGTCATAGATGACGTCATGACATGCGCCATCTTGCGATTACACCGACCATGCCCCAAATAAATATCACCGTGAGCGCTGTCAAAAATGACATTTGTTTTTACAGGTTGTGTTGTTTAGTTTGATAAAAAAAAATTGAAATGAGTTTCAAACTCATGAACAATTTAATTACCGTTGCATTTATGTAATTCGTGGGAAGGGGTAAATCTTTGCCGGGAGCAAAATACGCTATTATAAGCAACGCTTTTGTCATCCTTTTCATCACTGTACGAATCGTCATTCTCTATCTCAAAATCTGAGTTATCAGAGTCGATAGAGTCAACCAACATAACTTTCATTTTCAAAAATAGGTCTTGTGAAATGTTTTGGTTTGGGTTATGTTCACTGTCAACGCGTTCACGAGCGTTCCGAATTGATGACAGCTCTCAGCTGTCATAATCGTGATATTTAAATCGGAACGCAAAATATCGATGTGAGCGCTGTGAGCGATTATTTTCTAATTACAGAATGCACCCCATAGAGTAAAGTAAATGATGCACCCCTTGACTTGACATTAGAGATGAGATATACCTGCCATTCTCCATACCCGGCCTTTAAGGTATGGGTATCACAAAATACCTGGTACAAATACCAGGTATCAAAATACTTCTAAGTATTTGGGTGTGGTAGGATTTCAATAAGTAAACGTATGCGATAAGTATGGTATGCCTCCAATATAATGTAGGTACGATGTTTCAAGTACCTATACGTAATTATGCATTATGAGATATGAAATCTTTCCTTCCTACTTTACCAGGCTTATGACTGTCGGCTAAGAGTATGACGATGGTTATTAATGAATTCTAGTTATTTCTATATAAATTAATGCAAAATAACATTAATTATATTTAAACTGACTAACTAGCTTAAAGACGCCCCTTCAAGACGTCCCTCCACCGTGTAGGGACGTCTTGAAGGAACTCTTTCACGTCGTGACAAAAAATTTAATTACGCTATTATGTTCCTTATGCACGTAAAAATAAGTACCCATTTTGTCTAACTAAATTAAATCAACCGAATGTTCATAAAGCACGAATGACGTTTCGGGTCCCTTCGTAAGCTGTCGGATAGCTTCGGGTTGCTTCGGCGTACCGAACTACCGATAAAACTGGGCGCTACCTTGTGGTAGCGGTTCGTATGGTACTATGCGTCTGACGTCATACCTTCAAGGTATTTACCCAGTATTTCGGTCCGTACCCGGTCTATGTACTGGGAAGCACATACTTGGTATATATACCTCTACCAGTATATACGTCTCATCTCTACTTGACATTGACAGCTTGACGACAGTTTGTAAAACATTTTTCTAGCTCTACCAACCAAGCTGAATTTTGAATGAAATCGCTGGCTTTACTTTTGAAAAACTGGTGTTACTCGTTCATGTTTCTATGATACATCGACCAAACGATTATTTTTATAATGTCTTCTTTTACTCAGATTTGTCGATTGAGTAATTACTTCGTGGGGAGTTATAAAAGTGTTATAAATGGGAGGTAAGATTGAGGTTATGACGCTTGAGATATTGTTTATTTTACGAAAATCGATTGCTATCTTTCTTCTATTGAGATTTCTGAGTAAAAGTATTCGCTTTCCATATTACAGTTTAAATCGAAATATAGCATTCTAATTAAAATAGACAAACTAAGTATTGGGAAACAAACCATTGTTATTAAACCTGACCCAAACCTTTCACTTTTTTATAGAACAAACTGGCTGGCCCCTGTTCAAGCATGCAGCTATACGAAAAAATCCGCCGAGGAGAGACTAGGCTTAGACAAGCCAAAACGGCCTCTGACTCCATTTTTCAAGTTCATGACACAGATGAGGCCAGCACTCCTGGCTAAGAACCCCGGCATTTCTTCCAAAGAGGCCATTTCCTGGACATCTAAACATTGGCAGCAGTTGGATTTAGAGGTAGGCTAGAATCTGACTATAAAGTAACCATTAAGTCAAAAAATATTTGTCAAAAATCTATCAATAACCTTAAGTTTTCTGAAAGGTTGAAGGGCTATACAGACATATTGAATAAGTCTCCTACAGTTGAAAGTGATCCTTTTGCCATTAACCAGGTTCAAATCCAGACTTGGGACTATAATGGAGTAATACCTGGTAGAAATTGAATATTGTACCTTAAATTGAATTTCTACCATTCTGGCAATCAAATCCAGGTGGGTGCCTGGATTTTCTGCAGTTGTACTTGCAACATAAATACAATTATTCTGATTATTTTTTGCAGACCAAAACTCAGATGGGAAAGGAATATGAAAAGGATTTAGAAGACTATAAGAAGATCAAGGCAATGTATGAATCTTCACTCACAGATCAACAAAAGGAAGACATCAAAAGGGTGAAGCATGAATTGGCTGAAGCCAAGGAAAAAAGAAAGTTAAAAGCAGTAAGTATAATGAACAGAAATTAGAAAACTGCCCCACATAGAAATCAAATCCCCTCAAAATAAACTAGGTCAACGGGAAATAACATATAGGTTTTCAACCCAAAACCTATAGGGTACTTCCGGTTGACCTAGAATTGTAAATTTTGGTTAAAAGCAAGGTCTTACAGCACAAGTAATGGGAAAAATTTCGAAAAATACAAAAAGTTGAAAATTAAGGTAAATTTTGGGGTACTCCCTTACTTCTAAAAATTTTTGTCCGAAAATCATTATCCATAACACGTGTGCTATAAACTCCAGTTACCATAATGTTCAAAATCCCGAAATATTGTTTAACATAATTATCTTTAATTCTAAAAGTATTCTGTCATAATATTGAGTACTATAATAATTGAATCTCCTAATTTTACATGACCTAAAGTCATTTATGTCCTAAGTATTGTGTTATATAATGTGTATTATTCCGAATGTTCATTTACGATAAATTTTTGATCTTAAAAATTTGCTAAAAAGTAGGTTTTAGTGACAGAAACGAATCGCTGTAAATCCGACTCCACGCAGTCTTGTCTGCCCTACCCCTAGAGTGTAATTTAAAATCACGTAGGCGCGGATGGGCGAGGCGGCCCGCAAGTTGAGGAGCAGGTGGTTTTAACACTCGCCGCCGCGGCTGAGGCTGGCTGGCCGAAGCCGAAGCCGAAGCTGCGGTGGTGAGCGTGAAACACATCTGCGACGATAAACTCGCATGGGACCGCCGGAGCCCCGCAGCGCCGGAGCCGCGACAGAAACTATGCCTGCTGCATGCTGCATGCTGCTTGCTTGCTTGCTAAGAAGCAAGCTTAATTAAATATTTTGTTAACATTGCAATCACGCGATGTCATTTCTACTTGGGTCAAATAATCTAGAGACAAATACAAAATCGCGGATTTCAGACATTGAGAATTAATGAAAATTGTGCAGAAGCTTGGAGTAATAAAATAAATCTTCTCGTAAAGAAGCCTAACCAGGCTTCTATCATTTGTCAAATTATCGCAAGATTGACTTAAAATATTTAATATCAGAAATTGATAAAAAATTGAATGCATGTGTGCTTATTTGCATGCTCCTTACGGGGAAATAAAAACCACATGTTCACAATATATTGCTATATTGAGTACATGTATGTACTTATTTATGTAGGTATATTATATGTATAAAAAATTAAAATGCAAAATCAGATATTTTTTTATTATAAAATAAAGATACTTAAACGTACATTTTGGGAAGTTGACATTCTGAGCCTCAACGCAATACTTAATTATTAAATAATTTTGTTGTAGTTATAAAGACAAATTTTAATTTGTAAGCGAATTTTAAGCCAATTTTTTATTAGCTGCGATTGCCTTCAAAAATCAAATTTTGTATATTCTGATTGTTGTTTTTAGAACGTTATCAATTCTTGCTGTTTTGTCAATTATTTTTTTCTTTTTATTTGGAATGGGAACGCCGCGCCGTTAATTTCTTTTTCAATTTCTGAAATTGAATATTTTAACTCGATCATTAAATAATTACATAAATGATAGAAGCCTGATTTAGGCTTATTCAAGAGAAGATTAATTCTATTAGGCTAAGCTTATGTGCAATTTTGTTCAAAAATCAAAATCAAAGCATTTATTTCAAGTAGGCCAGTTACAGGCACTTTTGAATTGTCGAAACAAAGTTGAAAATTAAATGTAGCTACAGTCCCAGTCACAAGACATAAAAACTGTGAAAGTACTGTAGTTGCCCATTCCCTAGCGTAGATCTCTATGGAGAAGAAGCAAGAAACTCCATGGACACTCTTTTAAATCAAAATATTGTTACAAAAATCTTGGTTACATCATTCATGTTGAGATGATATATTATTATGTTAAAAGTGTCCATAGTAAAAACAAAAAATACAATTCAAAAATAAACATTCAAAATAAGCCATGGCAACTAAGAGATGACCAGTCACAACTGACAGCGCCCGTTCACGAACATGACGCATGGATCAGCACCATTCAACTCAACCATTTTGAAGGGAACTGAATGATCCGACACACTCGCCACCATCAGCGAGACATTAGAGTGAGCGTGACGTACCTACTCTCAACCGCCAGGGCACATTCAAGTCAAGAAAAGACGTAGGATTTCAGTGGATGATAGCTTTCTAGTACATAGTACTCACACAATATGGGCTATGCGATTATATAATACTAGAGATTGATTCTAAACAATGCAAAGACAGTTGTACAATCTTCAGCAGCTCCAACAATTCTATTTAATACTATCAATTTATGCGCCCCTGTCCATGTGGAGCAGGACCAGAATTGAGCCACGCAATTTTATCAGCGATATAATCGCCCAACTTGTAATAAGCTTGCTTACATAGTGTGCGTTTGATGCATGTTTTAAATTTCGTCTCATTCAGTTCAAGAATACTTTGTGGAATTTTATTATAGCATCTCAAACAGTACCCCATGAAAGATGAGTCCACTTTAGCGAGTCTGAAGCCTGGCTGAACTAGTTGGTCCCTATTTCTAGTATTATAATTATGTCTGTCACCTCTTTTACCAAAAAGATGCAGATTTTTTCTGACGTACATTATGTTTTCGTAGATGTACTGACAATGTACCGTCATGATGCCAATATCCTTAAACAGTTCCCTTTGAGAATCGCGCCTACGAAGATTATATATGGCTCTGATGGCTAATATCTGCAGCCCGTCCCCATAGCAATATGCCATAAGACATTATACTATGAAAGTAACTAAAATAGACCAGTCTAGCGGTATCTACATCAGTAAATTGACGAATTTTTCTAATAGCATATGCTGCTGAACTTAGACGCGCCGCAAGGGATGTTACATGAGAACCCCATTGTAGCCTTGAATCAAGTGTTATCCCCAGGAAAACCGTTTTATCTACGAATTCTAGTTTCTCTTTATTTAATATTATTTCACAATCACTACTTTTAACATTGGGTAAAGCAAATCTAATGCATTTAGTTTTTTTTTTCATTTAATACTAAATTGTTTGCTGTGAACCAATTATGGACCTGAAGTAGGGCATTATTCGCGTCATCTAGATTTTGGGCCCGTCTATTTATCTTAAAAATAAGGGAAGTGTCATCAGCAAACAACACCATATTTTTGTTCGAGGTATACCTTCATTTATTAGTTCTCTTGTGCTCCAAAATGTTGGATCGTATTTAGGCGTTTAACTGGAAGTACCGAGTATATAATTTTCACTGAACGTTTCTGCTATTATTTTACCTTCATCTGAAACAGTGTTTTACCATTCCTCAAAATAAATTGCTGCCAGGTAAGAAAGAGCCAACAAATATTTCATTTCATTAGCAAAATCTACATCTTTTCCTTAGAATGTCTGAAATCCACATTTTTGTATTTGTCTGTAGATTATTTGACCCAAGTGAAAATTACACCCCTTGAAAAGCTTTGTAATACAAATTTGTTCTAAGAATATTATTATTCTAAATAAACAATAAAAAAATTGAATTTAGGACATAACTTTTATTGAAAATGGTTCTAAGTCTTTTGTATATTATATTGATATAATATTTATGACAAACGGATTTAGGGCATATTATATTTTGGGATTTAAATTTTATGGCATGTGATATTATGTGATATTAAGTTCGGATAAGTTATCATTCGGACAAATGATGATTAGGACAAAAAAAGATAATGCACTTTAAATTATAAATAAAAAAGTTAGGTACTTAATACAATAGAGAACCAAATTTTGGTACTTACAAGTTTTCGTGAAAATCTAAATTTGCCCATATCTTTTTATTGTGTTGACTCAGGACCTTGATTTTCATACACCTAATATGGACTATATAATAGACCTCAGTATCTGGTATAAATTTCAACGTGCTATTTCCACCCGTTCCTGAGAAAATCGGTGGTGACGGACGGCCAAGAAAGTGATCTTGTAAGGGTTCCTTTTTTTACCTTTTGAGGTACGGAACCCTAAAAGTACACAGTCAAAATGTATGGGAACAGCTGATACATTTTTCTTAAATTTCAATGTGGGGTGTTTAAAATTATGTACTGAAATGTGGTAACCGTTTGTGCATTGGTCTCCCTTCCATCCTGTATGTACCTAACTTTAGTGTCACTAACTGTAAAAATATCAGTCTGAAAACCAGTCTTACCAAGAATTATTGTGTTAGCCAGTAACTGGATTGTGGAAGTTACACTCATGTAAATTGCTGATGAGCTGATCTGCATTTGATTATGCGGGTTGCAGACCAAGAGCTAAGCCAAGTTAGTTTAGCTTAACTCGCATAGCTGACGCAGTTTTCCATACTTGTGTGCAGACTGCAAACTCTGTAAGCTAAGCTATGTGAGCTAACTAAAATATATGAAGCTAAGTTAGTTGTGCTAAGCTAAGCCCCTCCCGCACCGCCGAGATTTAATGTGTTGACATATCCAAGTACTGAAATGTCTTTTTTTTAGATAATCATAAATCAGTATTAATCTTCTTTTTCTATGTGTAACGAATTCATCTTCGGAACTTTCTTCATCGATATTATTCATGGCGAGCGTTCGTCGAATCGAACTTCGCAACACTGGCTGATGACTGAGCTTTCGCTTAGTTTTTGGTGTACACAGGACATAGTTTTAGCTTATCTTAGCTTAGTATAACTTCGGAATAGCTTAGCTTTTGGTCTGCAACCCGCGTTAAACTGGAAGCTGACCTCAACATAGTCGGAAAGGCTTGACTTGCTAAGCTAATATTTTTGTTTGTAATTTTACAGGAATACAAAGAGCTTGGACGTCCAAAGAAACCAATGTCTTCATATTTCCTCTTCATTCAATCTAGAAAGGATAGTTTCAAAGGCAAAGACTTAAAACAATTTCAAGAAATTGTGAAAAAAGAATGGCTAAAATTAACTGATAATGATAAAGCTAAGCTTGAAAAACAGGCTGCGGACTTAATGGCTAAATATAGGTAAGTTTATAGAGAACAGTTTTGCCTGTAACCAGTTTGCCAGATATGATTTAAACCTTAATATCTACAAAAAATATCAAGAAAAGATTTGTATTTTTGTAACGAATAAACTCAAAAACTACTGGACCGATTTGAAAAATTCTTTTACCATTAGAATACCTACTGCATGGTTATGTCTGAGTGACATAAGCTATATTTAAATGTTTAAAAAAATAAATATACAAATTAAAATACTAGTATTGTATACATCGAGCTGGTGCCTGCAACTTCATATCCAGTGCAAGACCGCATCCGATCCCGCATATCTACTGGTCTGTCTGTATCATCATCATCATATACATAAAAAAGATTTAAAATGTATTCTTTTGCTTTTTCAGGAAAGATTTAGAGGCATGGGAACTTAAAATGATATCAATAGGACGCACGGACCTCGTTCGCAGCAAACCCTTACGAGAGAAGAAGCCAAAGACAGTTGCAAAGAAACAATAGGAACTCGGGTGCTCCGATGAACTAGCTGACTCTTCCCCTCAAAGTAGCGATAAGGATATAATTGTACAAAGTATTGATAAGCATACTGCCACTAGTCCAGACATGTCGAATAAAGAAAGCATAGTTCCTCAAAGTGTTTTTTCTTCAGAGTCAGATCGTCGGAGCACGGGTGATGAAGCCACTCCGGCTAAAACGTCGGTACAGAGTGACCAACCGAATCAGAGTAAGAATAAGAATATCTTCAGTAGTATTAAAAACTTTTTTAATCGTTAAGTTAGTCTGTAGATCTTGCATCATGCATTTGTTGTAATGTTTTTGTGTTTTCAGTTGTAGAATAGAATTATAGTTTATGACTACATTATGTTTTTTATTTTAATTTTTGGTCATTTTTACCCACTTGCCTCATGTTATGGTCAGAACAAACCAAACAACAAAACGCTGCTGCAAAGAACATTATTGCAAATCTTGCTGCTGTCTGAACTTAGCTACGGTAAATTAATTAATACTGGAACATTACTTACTCATCAACCATTTCTTTTATTTTAGTTTTATTTAAAAATATTTTAGGGCCTTATCACACTGGCAATTTTCAAGAGTCCAAAGCGAGGCGAGTTCGCAGCGAACTAGCCCGAACGCGCCCGGCGAACACGCCGCGAAGACACAGCAAACGCGTAGCGAGATCGGAGTAAGGATCCTCCCGTACGTTTCGTTGTTGTTTCCGTTTCCTGCATCTTCGAAGAACAGTGTCTCCTCGTCAGAATCCATTCTACTACCAAGTGTCCAAGACGCGAATTGCACGCCGCAAGCTCGCTGCGTACCGCGCCTTCTTCACCGCACGCTCGTTGCGAACTCGCAGCAAGCTCAGCTCGCTTACAGTGTGATAAGGCCCTTATAGACTATAGTTGGTACGTATATACACCCAATATTATTATTTAACTCTAGATAATAATGGCCACACGTCTCATTAAAATAATTATCATAAATGAACTTTATTTCAGCCTATTTTCGACGTCTATGGAGCAAGAGTAAATAGTGAAAGAAACAAATTACCATTCATAACCATTTTTTAATTCAAAGATGTTACAAAATATAATTCAAATAAACTTTTATTTTATTTAATAGTTGTTTGACCTTACAATATGAATTAAGCTGATACACTAAATTATTCACATTTATTTTAAAACAAGTCGAGGTACAAATTAACAACAAGAATTAAATATTTACAAAATTATGCCTGCATAATGTTTCATAAGCGTACGGGTGCCGTATTTTATTTATAACGAAAAATAAGTGTTGGGACAACAAAGAAGTACCAATAGGAGGAAGACATTTTGTAACAATTTTATACTTATGTATACTTGAAGTGTGTAGTGGCAAGTGGCAATGTTCAAAGACATCATGCTAAGCCTGCTGTAAATAAGAACTTCTAACAAAACAATATAATTTTATAGACAGAAGTTTGGCGGGAGCAATTAAAAATAGCATTTAAATCTTTGGTATTACCATACCAGCTTAATTACGAATATTGTAGTCAAAAATAACTATTCCATTACCAAAAAACCGATTTAAAAGTAAGTACAAGGTTGAGGATTTTATTGTTACATTTTTGGGACACAAGTATTGATTTTTATATTAGGTACACATTGGGGTCAGTTATTTTGGGTACTTAGGTAGTGATGTATCTAACCTGACTTTTTTTTTTTTTTTTTAATAAATTTATATAATTTGACTAAAAAGTGTAAAAAGAATAAGGCAGTGTTAGAATTGAAAAGGTTAAAAGTTTTAACAAAACCAATTAAATAAAAACAATAAATATCTACAAAAGGGTCTACAAGTCACAGACTGCCATACATGCATGTGGTTAGTATATTGATTTAACAACTTTGGATTTATATATAATATGTAGTATTAAATTTCAAGAATACAAAATATAAAAGTCCAGGCCATTGAAATGGGTTATACAGGCCATTATAATTCAAAGGACTAGGATCCTTTTAACAAAATACTTTAGTTTACAAGTATAGAGCATGAAAATAGTTTACTAATTTGGCCTAATAATGAACATTCTTAACCTTATTAGATGTTTTCTACTATTATAAATATGTTGTTTTATAAATGTTATTGAAATAAATACAATTTAAATGCAAGAGAGTAATAAAATAATCTAATTACATAAATATTATACACAAAATGAATGCATTGAGCAAAAATAAAACATATAATCATGAATGTAACTAGAACTTCTGTTTCTGTTGCTATATATACAAAATTGATTCTAATTTAAAACTAAAAATGGCAATATGTGACTAAAACGCACACATTTCATATGTTCTCACTTATGAATAAAGGCACAAGCAATCAAATTATTATGGAACATTCTCAAGCACTTTCAAAATTCAACATCTTGAGTTAATAGACACAAGTACACAACATATTGAGATTTCCACCAAACACAAGTTGAATTTTGAACACTACTTCAATTTAATCTAGCCAGCTATTGTTAGAAACTGTTCAGTCAATTTTATGCCCTCTGCTCGGGTGCAAATGAAGTCATTACTATGTAATTAACCCATCCCTCAAGGTGATCAGTAGTGATTGTATGCAAATTGTGGTAAATAGAAATATACAAATGTCGCATGATATTACACCCATACATTGTGTCAAGTAAATAATTTTCTGCACTCTACTAGAAGACATAATATGCAAGAGTTGCAATGCATTGGCGAGTTTAGAACTACTGTTTTGTGACGGAAACCATATCAATTTTGTTATAGCATAGATGAGTACTGGTAAGAAAAAGTAAGTATCATCAAATGTTAACAATGACAAACTGTACAGTAATTGAAATAGAAGTGATAACAAAACAACGTCGTATCTGTTATTAGAAAGTTTTTGCCAGGAGGATGATTCTGGTGCTGGTTCTGCTGCCGGTGTTACGAAAGGTGCCAATAATTCACTGGGTACCTCTCCATCTCCTGATGCGATGTCATGATTGAGTGATGATAACAACTCAAAAGAATCTGGTTCAGGGACGATCACACCATTGTTAAGCGAAGTCTTGCTACTGCTACTGTCCAAAGAAAGCGAAATCTCCGGAATTGGATCAGGAATTATGTTTCTAACCGGAGATTCTGAAAAAGAAACAATGTGATAAGCAAAGCCCAGCTTGCGTATTCTGGGATATGTCAGCAGTAAATGATTATTTGTAATACCTCTGGGACCTTCGTCGCCACATTTTCCGGATATAAGTTGAAGTCTATTGTGAGAATTTTCTAATATTCTCCTTCTGCGAGCTTCGCGACGAGCTGCTGCAGCATCAGCCATGTTGACATTAACCACAGAGTACATTTATTATAATCAAATGACACAGACAGAGTGCAATGACATTTCATATAATATTGCTATCATGATTTTAAAATTGTATTTGGAAATCGAAGCCGGTTTTTTAAAACTATCCAAATCATCAAAAACACAAGTAATTTTTCCCATTATCCATGAATACATCATTATTTGGTTTTCTTGCCACTATCCTAAGTTCTGTGATAGACAATAGTTACATCGGGCGAGACAAAATTCGAAATCTCTGAAAAACCGGTAAAGCAAAGTAGTGCTATAGTTTCAAAATGTATTCAAATAAGTATGGGTATGGGTGACCGGGTACCTGAAAAAAAAATCTAATCATGCTGAATCAAAATGAATCGTTCTTTCGAGTTCTAATAATTTCTGAACCCCACCATTAATTGGCAACCGGAAGTTTGTGTGTTGTCTGTTACCAGTAACGCCAAGGACTTTTGTTTGGCGCCTTTACGGGGCCGGTCGGTTTTTTACTGATTAATTCGTAAATTTACATCAAACAAACACAAGTTTCTGTTAAATATAATGGCCGACAAAGGTGACGGAGGTAATTGTATATAAAATCAATGTTTCACGCGATGGTGGTGCTGTTCTTTGCTGACGCTTGTGCTTGACAGCCAGTGATTTTTTGGTTATCAAAAAAGACTTCGTAGGGAATCTGTAATTTCTGTCGTTTGTAGAAACCTTTGATGATGCGGTTGAAGAGAGGGTGATCAATGAGGAGTACAAAATATGGAAGAAGAACACTCCGTTTTTGTATGATTTAGTGATGACACACGCTCTGGAGTGGCCCTCGCTGACTGCTCAGTGGCTTCCAGACGTGACCCGACCTGAAGGAAAGGACTACTCCGTTCACAGGTACAGCAGCCTCCATCATATTTTGAATTCTAAGTTTATGCTCAATACTTCTTGATGATGTCCCTTGACACATCATTTTGAGGAAAGTCATGACAATATTACACATAAATTCTACATCTAACAATTTCCGTTTGCATTTTCAAGCAATATTTAGAACAAAGGTCTTTCAATTTCTTTTGTTCTCTTTGCAAAATGTTTGTTTTTCCTGGGTGCATCATGGGTAGGGTAGGTCCTGTGATAGTATGAGGATACTCGTCTAAGCAAAGGAGTTCCTAATCCAAATAACAACCATAGGATAATAGGATGTTTCCTAAGATGACCACTAAAGGTTCTCGTAATAATTGAACTATTATAAGTCCTGCTTTCAGTACCAGTCTGGGTAGCAAGGTTTTCTTGACCTGGTACCCTATCTGAAATGTCTTCTATTGTAAATGTTATTTTAAATTTAAGTCTGACAACCAGTCTTACCAAGGGGTATCGTATTACCCAGTACTAACTGGGTTGTGGAGGTCACATAGGCAGTCGCTCCATGTAAAATACAGGTATTCAGCTGCATCTGGTTAGACTTGAAGTTGACCCCATACAAAATAGTTGGGAAAAGGCTAGGCAGATGATGATGTATATGTTATTTGTATGGTGTACTTAAGGTTAATGATATTCTATTGTGGGATATTGCCAAGCGGTTAGTCAACTCTTCATGTGACCAGAGGGTTAGCCTTTTTTTTGGCCAGAGAATCAGCATTGCCATCCGAAGTGGCAATGCTGCTAGCCTTCTGGTTACTTTTCCTATTAGTATACAGAATTTTTGATGCCCTGTAATTCCTTTCCCATGACCTGTACACATTTTTTTGTTATTATATTAGATCTATTTGTAGTTTTTAAATAATGTACGGATGGCTGCATTTAGTTTTGTTACCCCTTCTATCGAGTGTCTTAATGTGTGACAGATACCTAATTAATGCAGCTGTCTGTACATAGGAATTATTAAAAAAAACACTATTGTGTTTGTAGGTTGATTTTGGGCACACACACATCAGATGAACAGAACCACCTGCTGATTGCCAGTGTCCAGCTGCCCAATGAAGATGCACAGTTTGATGCTAGCCATTATGACAATGATAAGGGAGGTATGTATTAGGAGCATTGACCTTTTGTAAGATTCCAACGCTCAGCGGTTTCAACTGCCATTTCTCTTTTTGCTTGCATCCTGAGGGTTGTAGTACGAGGTTAATTAATAGCCTATCACCTTTCTCAAGAATCGGAATATGGAATTAAAAAGAACTTATCAAATCCAACAGGTAGTTCCAATGATTAACATTTATTACTTAACTATTTAAAGTAAGATGGCATACAAGTATCCACCAGACCTAGTCTAATATATAAAAATCTTGTGACACAGTGTTTGTTATCAAACTCCTTCTTAACAGCTTGACCAATTTTTATAAATTTTTTGTGGATTCTTGGTAGGTCTGGGATAGGTTGTAGGCTATTTTTTAATCTCACTCATACACATCAAAATTTTCATGTGAACGAAGTCACGGGCAACAGCTAGTTAATACATAACATGGCATCAAATTGGCAAATATGTTTTAAGTAAAATTTTTGCTTATGGTTTTGTAGTATGTTTTATTTTTATGACTGTATATTGGTTAGGAAACAAGTCAAAGCCTAGCTTTACTTAAATAAATATAATTATTACAAAATAAAAGGAAAACCACAAAACAAAAAAGGGTGAGTGTCCGGTCGAATAAGCTATTTGGTTTACAGTTTAACCCACAAATTACATTGTATAGTGTAAACCAAATAGCTTGATCAACCATACTATATTCACACCTAAGTTCACTTAGGTGCCTCCAATTCAAACATTCACCAAAGACCGACTGTCACATGGCATAATGCTGTTTTTTCCAGAATTTGGTGGCTTTGGCTCAGTGTCAGGTAAAATTGACATTGAAATAAAGATCAACCATGAAGGTGAAGTGAACAGGGCGCGCTACATGCCACAGAACCCTTGCGTCATCGCCACTAAGACCCCTTCCTCCGATGTGCTGGTCTTTGACTACACTAAGCATCCATCAAAGCCTGAACCTTCTGGTGAATGCCATCCTGACCTCAGGTATGTTAAAATCCATCTTCTTGGACAGCGTGCGTCGACACTACACGGCTGTAGCCGACCGTATAAAGTTGACGACTGTATGCAGTTAATCGCTAACCGCATACAGTTGCAACTGCACACTAGCTGTATGTGGTTGATGCACAAGACTGCAGCTGACCGCGTGAAGTTGATATCATGACTGAATGTACAACTGCATGCAGTTGAATATATCGACGGTGCGCAGTTGCTGCGATGCAGTCCGTCTGTTGGCAGCCTTAGTTGCAGCTAGCAAAGAAATTTTGGATTAGTTTGACTTAATTAACCAATTAATGTGATTGTTTGCTTTTTCTCTCTATTTGTTATTGATAAGCATTAAATATCTACTTTTCTACCCACAGGTTACGTGGTCACCAAAAAGAAGGCTATGGTTTATCATGGAACCCCAACCTCAATGGCTATCTTCTGTCAGCAAGGTTAGTGTTATGTGATGTCTGACACACTTGTTAATAAACTGAGGAAATTAGTCTGCCATCATAATGATAATGCCATGAGGATACAGCTCCTCTTTTTTCAGATATTGTACTTTTTAATTACTCCTGTACCAATAACACCAACTGTCTCTCTTGATAACAGATAGGTTTCAAGTTTTATCTGTTGACGACCCGTATGGCGCAGCGGTAGTGAGGCTGCCTTACGTTCTTGGGGTCCCGGGTTCGAATCCCGGTAAGAGCAAATGTTTGTGTGATGAGCATGGACATTTGTTTCTGAGTCATGGATGTTTATATGTTTAAAAAGTATGTATTTACAAACAAAAAGTATATATGTAGTATATCAAATATCTGGTGTCCACGACACAAGCCTCTTTGCTTAGTGTGGAGGTAAAAACATGCATTTTAACCCTTAAAAAATACGTAAACGCGCGCCTAAAAAAATACATAAACTGTCACATGGGGTGCGTGACACCCCGATCATATAAATCAAATACGAAATCCATACAAAATCACGATTGTGCTCGCTCGATACTTAATCATAAGGGACACACAGTGTTTTTAAGAACCTAACGGGAACATCAGCGCTCAAAATTCAAAATTTAAAAGTTCTATACCTCTAAGGATGCGCTGGGGTGTGTAATAGGGCTTGAGCTCCATTTCAGTATCGTTGGTAATACCGGAATTGGTGTGAGTAAAATGGGAATTTCGATATCGAAAAAAATAAATTTTGTGACGGCTTGAGGCGCGGCGAGGTCAATAT
Organism: Xestia sexstrigata; assembly: GCA_941918905.2. Classification (NCBI taxonomy): domain Eukaryota; kingdom Metazoa; phylum Arthropoda; class Insecta; order Lepidoptera; family Noctuidae; genus Xestia; species Xestia sexstrigata. Next base: position 6,059,012 of record OW799219.2, read on the forward strand.
TTAAAAACAATGCCGTCTACTAGCGTTAACGCGTTTAATAGCTGAACGCGCCTTTTTAGCAGTATCATATAATATTTGTAATCGCATAAGAAGTTCACTTAAGGACAACAGCTTGAACACACTGACTTTCTTGAAATTTCACTACCAACAAAAGACTTAGATGATAAATTAAGTCCGTATTTTCTCATAACTTGCTGATGCCCGCGGCTTCGCCCGCAAATTAAATACTAAATCCTTCCTCTTGAATCACTTATCTATTAAAAAAACCGCATCAAAATCCGTTGCGTAGTTTTAAAGATCTAAGCATACAGAGGGACAGACAGACGCGGGTGACTTTGTTTTATAATAATATGTAGTGATTATAATAATAATAATAAACCCCTTTTACTCCGAACTACATGCAATTTGACATTTTTGATTTTATAATACGAGTATATCTCGCAGATCGGCGTGCCACTTGGCATAGGCCTCTCCATTGAACTCGGTCTTCAGCAACTCTGGTCCAGTATGGTCCTAGGGTTAGACGGATATCATCACTCCATCTTGTTTTCGGATGCCCCTGTCACTCCATCTTGTTTTCGGATGCCCCTGTCTTCGAATGTCCCCTCTTGGATACCATATGGTTACTTGTTTACTCCATTTATTTATTTTGCCACGTAGCGTCCTGTCCAACTCCATTTTAGATGTTCTATACAAGTTGAGTTATTATATCCGTTACTTTTGTCGTCGTCCTTCTTATTTCCAAATTTCGGATTCTGTCACTAAACCTGATGTTCAACATGCTTCTTTCAATTGCTCTTTCTGCTTTAACTCAACTAAAAAGAAAAATAAACATTCCATAAAATAAAATAAAAAGTTTATGTCAAACAATATTTAACTCAACGTAAATAATAATAACATCATGAAGTTGTTCTAGAACCATCATTATAATACCTATTATATATCTCTGAACTATGAAAATACAATAAAGTTGGTTAATATTAATTTATGAGTGATTTTGTATCAAATATCGATATTTTTATCGACACTAAATTACATTAATAAAATGTACGGCAGTATAACAACAAATCAATAATTTTAATGCCATCTAGTGGCCTTCGATTGAAATACATATTATTTTGCACGTCTAAATTGTAAACAGTTAGCAATCTTCTTTGGTGTCGCGACGCGGTGGCGCGTCGTACGTATAGATGGCGCGTATGTCAATTATGCATGCATATTACAATAATGAGACTATACAAAATTGAAAAACACTAATTTATTAATTATTTCCTAAAACATCGGTAGTTGACTAAACGGACTTGCCTATGTTCGGACCTAGCGTCACGCCGCTGAGGTGCAGCAGTGTTATTTCTTAAAGTACCTATTGTATAAGTAGTGCATAAAAGTAAACTATAACTACAATATATAATATAACAGTTGCAAGTAACGAAAATGTCGAATTCAATGTTAAAATCAAAATCAAAGCATTTATTTCAAGTAGGCCAGTTACAGGCACTTTTGAATTGTCGAAACAAAGATGAAAATTAAATGTAGCTACAGTCCCAGTCACAAAACAAAAAAACTGTGAAAGTACTGTAGTTGCACATTCCCTAGCGTAGATCTCTATGGAGAAGAACAGGCAAGAAACTCCATGGACACTCTTTTAAATCAAAATATTGTTACAAAACCTTGGTTACATCATTCATGTTGAGATGGTATATTATGTGAGAACAATTTCATTTCATTTCATTTATTCAAAAACAAATTACACTGTGTCTGAATGTGATACATAAGAAACAACTAATAAAAAAAAAAAAAAAAAAAACAACTAATCAATTAAAATTCACATTATTATTCATTCATCGTCAAAAATCAATTGATAAATGATAAATGATGATGATAAATTACAATTCATCTATTGAATAAAGGCATCTTTCCAGTAGAAATGCCTTGAGAAGGCTCAAGGCATTTCTACTGGAAAGATGCCTAAAAATAAAATTACAACGCAACTAAGAGATGACCAGTCACAAGTCACAGTTTCTTGTCGAGTCTATTATACAGAAAAGGTCCTAAAAACACATAGAATCGACTAGCAAAAGCATGTCTAGTTTGAGGCTTTGTGCAAACCAGGTCCTTCCTTCTCCTATCGGAAGAAATGTCTATGTTTGTCCGTTAATGTCCATGTCTCGCAGCCGTATGTCATGCAGGGGAGAACACTAGTGTTGAAAGTCTTTCTCTTAATATGCATGCCTAGATCTTTATTCTTCATTATTTCCTTCAAGGACCAGTATTTCTTCCAACCGCAGCCGCGCAGGCTATTCTATGTAGTGATGATACTAGTTCTGGTTCTATTTGTAGTTCTCAATTTCTTTTACTTAAGTTCTGAATAGCTATTTGAATCAGGACTCTGAAACCGGTTTAAAAATATCTATTTAGGTTAAAGGTTGCACTATACCGGTATATACCGGTTTATGAGAAAAACGGTTTTTCATGAATTTTGGTTTTGATAGCACGGTCTGGACGTTGCGATGTTATTTTGTTTGGTTGTATTTGACGTCCTCAGATCAAACATTTTTTTTTTTCATAATATCTTCTGGGGTATCTATCTATCTATCATGGGGTTTTGGTTTCCGCACTTAATCCTTAAAATGGACCATTGTGCGTGAGCCATGGTGGCCGTTTACTCCAACCAGCCCACCTCCCTCCAGAAGCAGATCAAACTTCCCGGTCTTCTCAGGGCATCCGCAAGGGATCTAGGTGTTCCCAGGGTCTCCTCGCGAATCTTGATAACGCCGGTGCACTCAAGGAGCACATGCGCCACCGTTTCCTCCGCCCCCATGCATGCTCTGCACAGGGGACTGTCAGTGATTCCTAGGGTATGGAAGTGTTTATTCAGTGAACAGTGTCCAGTGATGGTCCCCGCCACCAGTCGTAGGCTATCCCTGTCCAGGCGCAGAAGGCGCCTGGTCAGCTTTGTGTCCAGGGATGGCATGGCTTCCTTGGATTGCCTACATCCTGGTGCCGAGGTCCACCATTTCTCCGCTTGTATTCGAGTGTGTTCCTTTAACCAACTTCTTAGCTGCTTGAAAGGAATGGGCACAATGGGCTCGGGACCGCAGGGTTTTGTGTTGGATCCTCTTCTGGCAAGTTCATCAGCCGCATCGTTCCCAAGTGATCCACTGTGACCTTTGATCCATTGTAGTGTTACCGTGTTATGGTTTAGTGCCGTGATTCGTTCTAGGGCATTATGGCATTCTAGTATCAGTCTCGACGTTATCTGATTACTCTTTAAGGATTGAAGGACTGAGGCACTGTCGGAGAGTATTCGGATATTAGTATCCGTAACCTTCCTGGCCTCTATGGCGTGTGCTGCTTGGATAATACCTACACACTCTGCTTGGTAAACAGAGTTGAGTATTCCAAGGGGTTTGGATATTTTGATGTTTAGGTCGTCGGAGAACACCCCGACACCTGTCCCGTCGTTGGTTTTTGATCCATCAGTGTAGATTCTTAGCTCTTTTGTACCTGAGTAGTCACACAACTCCGCCGTGAGCTCTATGTTGTAGTGTTTTTGGAAGCAGTGGGTCTTCAGGATTCTGTCGCTGGGTGATGCCATCATAGGCTGTTGCTTGATTGCATCTTCTCTGATGCGTGTGTGTTTAATTCTGGAATCGTTACTTAGGGTCAGTGGCGTGCAGTAGTATTCCACGAAGGGTAGGCCACGAAATAATGATAGCAAAAAAAAAATTTCATCGGCGCCATCTTGGATTTTCATTTTGACCTCATTTTCATTATCACCAACCCCAATAACCTCGAAAACGACACCCATGAAGAAAAAACTGAAAATTTTCATCGGCGCCATCTTGGATTTTCATTTTGACCTCATTTTCATTATCACCAACCCCAATAACCTCGAAAACGACACCCATGAAGAAAAAACCGAAAATTTTCATCGGCGCCATCTTGGATTTTCATTTTGACCTCATTTTCATTATCACCAACCCCAATAACCTCGAAAACGACACCCATGAAGAAAAAACTGAAAATTTTCATCGGCGCCATCTTGGATTTTCATTTTGACCTCATTTTCATTATCACCAACCCCAATAACCTCGAAAACGACACCCATGAAGAAAAAACCGAAAATTTTCATCGGCGCCATCTTGGATTTTCATTTTGACCTCATTTTCATTATCACCAACCCCAATAACCTCGAAAACGACACCCATGAAGAAAAAACTGAAAATTTTCATCGGCGCCATCTTGGATTTTCATTTTGACCTCATTTTCATTATCACCAACCCCAAAAACCACAAAAACGACACCCATGAAGTAAAATATAATAACAATAATATTATTGATTATTATAATAATAATACGCGCCAATAACCCCCAGGAATCATTATTTTAAGCAACATTGAACATACACCCTAGCACTGGCCTGCAAATTGCAAAAAACGTAAGGAAATTTGAATTTCGCGGGCTAAAGATCATCCACCTTGAATCCTGGCCTTGTGTTGTAGCAGCCAATCACAGCCCAGCAGCCCAGCTACACTCGCAGGAGTTACCGCCCTAAAATTACTGCAATCTATACATGTGTGCAGTTTATACACACGAAAATATGCACCAATGTGCCAATGTGTGCGTAAAATTATCAATGGGTTTAAGGCAAGTCCAGTGCTTGCCTGTCCGGCGGAGCTCCAACCTTTGTAGTAACTTCCAGTAAAGTGTTAGTTGCGTGACGCGGGAGCGACTTGCTATAAGTATTCTAACAGGAGTTTGAACTTTTTTTTTATATTTTGTACATAATGTGATATTTTATTACATAGTTAGTTCGTTATAATGAATGCCCAGTTGGTAGGGTAGGCTTTGTCTAATTGCCTCTTAGGGGCGCACGCCCATGCTTAGGGTGCCAGATACTCCGAGTCTGAAAGTCGCTATGGCCGCCTCCTCTCTTACGACGAGGTGTAGTGGTGGTAGCCCCAGCATTACTTGTAAGGCAGCAGTAGGGGAAGTTCTCATACTGCCGGTGATTGCCACGCAGGCAAATCTTTGTAATTTTTCGAGATCCTTTTGGGTCGTACTTAGGTTGGTCCTGGGCCACCAAACTAAAGAGCCGTATGTAATGATTGGTCGGATGACTGCGGTGTATAGCCAGTAGGTGATTTTGGGGCTTATGCCCCAATTTCTCCCAAGCAGTCTCTTACATTGCCATAGGGCTATACTGGCTTTTGTGGTTATGTACTCAGTGTGTTTTGCCCAGTTCAGCTGTTTGTCCAAAAATATACCCAGGTATTTGGTTTCAGTCGATAGGGTTAGGGTGGTCCCAAAGAAGCTTGGTAGTTGTAAAGTTGCCAACTTCCTTTTCTTTGTGAAGAGAATGAGTTCGGTTTTAGTAGGATTCACTGTTAGTTTGTATTCCTTGCACCAGTCTTCTACTATCCTCAAGGCTTGGCGCATAAGGTTGCATAGTGTGTTTTCGTGTGTGCCGTTTATTATTATGGCCAGGTCATCGGCATAGCCCACCGTGTAGTAGCCTCTGTTATTGAGGCGCTTAATGAGGCTGTCTACTACGAGGTTCCATAGCAGTGGTGAGAGGACACCGCCTTGCGGGCAGCCCTTCGCCACTATAGCTCTGGTGGTGTCGTTTACCGTAACTTGTACGGCTCTTAGTCTGAGCATATTCGTGATCCATCCTCGCAGGGTCGAGTCCACACCGTGTTCCTCGAGGGCTGCGTTGATGCTATGGAAGATGGTTTTGTCAAAAGCGCCTTCTATGTCAATGAAGACAGCTAGTGAAGAGCATTTGTGGTCCACTGCACATTCGATCTTGGAGATGACATTATGTAGTGCAGATTCTGTTGATTTTCCTGTGGAGTATGCGTGTTGTTGTTTGTGAAGTGGTCGCTCCCGAAGAGGTCCGTCCCGAATGTGTCGATCACAGAGTCTCTCGAGAGTTTTCAGTAGGAAAGATGTCAGGCTTATTGGTCTGTACGCCTTGGGTTGTGTGTAATCAGGTTTGCCTGGTTTAGGGATGAAAATAACTTTCACCTCTCGCCATGCAAGTGGTATGTATTTGTGTGCTATACAGGCTTGGTATATGGCGGTCAGCCACGGCATTAGGACGTCTGCTCCCCATTGTAGCAGGGCAGGAAAAATTTCGTCTAAGCCTGAGGATTTATATGGTTTGAAAGTCTTGATTGCCCATTTTATTCTCTCTGCGGTTACTATGGTGCGGGCTCTGGCCCAGTCTTGATCATTTGGTGTGTGTATTGGTTCCCTTTCCCAGGTTCTGTCCTCGGAGAGGTTGCAGTCTGGGAAGTGGGTTTCCAGAAGAACTTTACTTGTTTCGTAGTCCGACTTAGTATAAGTGTTGTCTGCGGTTTTCAGTGACCCGAGGGTGCGATCCTGATCGGTAGATAGGATCTTTCTCACACGCGCGGCTTCGGTGTTTGATTCAATTTCTTCGCAGAATTTCCGCCAGGCGGCCCTGCTGGCGTTCCTGACTTGTTTTTTGAAAGTGTATTGTGTTTTCTTGTATGAGTCCCAGTCTTCTGGTAGTCTAGAGTTTTTGGCTCTGTTAAATTGCTTGCGCATGGTTTGCCTGAGTTTACTAAGTTCCGCATTCCACCAGGAGTTACCCTTGCTCTTGGTGTTTTGATCTTTTAGTTTGCAGCAGGCGTGGTAGGCTTCGATTATAAATTCCGAGAGTTTTGTTACAGTGTCCTCAAGTTGCTTGGGATCCGTCAGAGTTTGAGGCGTTTGGTGCTGTGTTAGTAGGAAGGCCAACAGCCGTTTGTAGCCGGGTACATTGGTACGGCGTGGGTTGCGTCTAGGTTCGGGTTTTTTTATGTTAGCTACTAGTGAGAAGCGAATCCTTCTATGGTCAGAGCAGGAAGGCTCGTTGGATACGTGCCAGTTAGAGACAAGTTTTGTCGCGCTTTCCGAGGCCAGCGTTAAGTCAATGATTGTTTGTCCGCGTGATGTGACCCAAGTGGGTTCCGATCCGCGGTTTGCGATGTTAAGGTTAGTGGAGAACAGATATGTGCATAGTACCTCACCTCTAGTGTTGGCTTTGTTGCAACCCCAAAGCGGGTGATGGGCGTTCGAGTCCGTGCAGATGACCAGGTCCAGGTTGGCGTCTTCACAGTACCTTACCAGGTCGGCCATCTCTTATGGTGGGCAGTTATCATCCTCGCCTGGCATGTATACTGAGGCCAGGACGATATCAGGTGCATCGTCGTCAGTTTTGATCCTGACGGCTGTTAGATCTCTGGAACATAATTGCGTGAGTGTGGTGATGGGTACGTCTTTGGGTATATAAGCACAGGTTCGTGGTTTGTCTGTGCCTTGTGTGTCGAGGATTAGCTTACCTCCAATGTTACCAAGGCCGCATATTCTGTTATTGCGGATCCACGGCTCTTGTATGAGTGCAATGGTTATGGGTTCCACCTCCAGCGCCCTGCGTAGGCAGGCGGTGGCCGTCTGGCTATGCTGGAGGTTGGTCTGGATTATGCTTAGGGGACGGGATGTGGGCGGCAGTGGGGTGGAGTTAGGAGGAGATTGATCCATCGGATGTTTCCCCCCCCTCCTCCAGTCCGTGCCGGTCCTCGCTCGGTGCTGGCGATGATGTGAGCAGCTGCTCTGTCCATCCTGGTGGTGAGGTTGGCATCCCCACAGCGTCGGCATCAGCCATCGCCGTTCTGGCCATCTCCTCTTCCAGTTGAGTCATGGTCAAGTCAAGCTCAGTCGGTGCCGGTTTCGTCAGTTCGGTGTCAGTTCCAGTCTGGGTTTTGGGGAAAAAGCGCACGTATATCGACCCAAGTAGGTACGATATCCGCCGCTCCCTCCCCAAGACCTTTTCGACTTCTTCCGGTGGGATGCCTAGGGTCAAATAAGTCCCATAGTTATCGCCACCGACCGATGTCGCCCTATATAACGACCACCTCCCGATGTCGTACCAGGGGTTCTGTCGGGTCAGTACAGTCTGGAGCAGCGATATGTCTCCTTTGTACCGGGGTACAAAGAGCGCTGCTCGGACTCGGGTCGGTACGTCGGACTGTTTCATTACAGTCAGTGTCGCGTCAGTGTTCGGCAGTTCTATCTTTGGCACGTTCTGGGTCAGCCAGGTCAGGGCGCTGTCGTCCTCGCACCACATCTGTACCGTGCCGTCCGCTACCCTAGGGTAGCCGCGGAAGGCCGGGATGGATTTGGAGGGGTCGGTACACGTGTCCATGATGAGGTCCTCGAGGCTAAGCTTAATGTGCTCAGTCTCGTCAGTCGTCATGTCACGGGATGGAGGCGAGAGGCAGATAGCTACGGCGAGTCGCGCAGGGATGTCCTTTGTGGCTCGCGCGTAGGTTCTCTGCTCCCCTTGAGCGGCCTGGGTTCTAACGCGTTTGGCGTCCCCCTGGAGCGTGCTCGGTGAGGCAGTGTCATCCGGTCGCACCCTCTTCGCCGCTCCCTGGCCACTTGGACCGGGTTGCGGTTCTGAGGGGCTTGGCACAGTGTTTTGTGCCAGAGACACCCCGCGTGAGAACCCAGCCCGCTTGCCCCGCTTCTGTTTAGTCCGGTGTCGGTCTTGGGTCGTCTCGGTGCGGTTCCGGTCGTTTCCTCCGGATGGTCCTGGTGCGGGCAGTGACGTTCCGCGCTGGGTTTCCCCTTCGCGTACTGGTCCTTGCCCGCGCGTTTCCGCGTCCGGCTGCTTTCCGCGCTGGGTTTCCCCTTCGCGTACTTGCGGCTGGTCGCGTACTCCCTTACAACTAGCCGTTTGCGCTTCGCGCTGGCTATTGCCTTCGCGGATTTTGCGCAAACGGTTGTTGAGATCTCTTTCTCTGTTCCGGATCTTTCCGCGCTTGGATTTCAGCATGCGTACTTCGTCCACAGAGATGAAGCCAGAACCATCAGATTCCGCTTCCTTTCCCGTCCCGAGAGAATCAATGTCTTTCAACCTTGCCTCGATCTTCTCGCGCTGGAGTGCCAGCGCGCGGAGTTCGCTGCTAAGGCTGGAGAGTCGTGCTTTGTCACTGTCATTGTCAGGGTTGTTTGTTACACTGTTCCGAACGATGCTCTGTTGCCAGGCCCTCGTGGAAAGTGGTGTAACGTTAGTCAGTGTGGTTGGTGCAGAAATCGCAGCCGTCTTGGGCGCTGAGATCGCAGCCGTCTTTGGTTCAGTAGGCGCAGAAGTCGCAGCCATGGTTGTGTCGAGTGGCGGGTGAGCCGCAGCCAGTGCTGTTGGCGCCAAAGCAGCCAGCCGCGCAGAAGGCGCGGCACTAATTGGCAGATTGGTGCCCCCCCCCAGATTACGGTGGGGGCAGACCGACGAGTCGGTGTGGGATTCCCCGGCATTGCCGAGACCCACCTGGGGAATATTATTTTTTCCACTCTGCATTATTGGATTTTGTGGGCTTTTTTGGAGTTGAGGTTGCCCGTCCTCATGGACCGAAAGGAGAAAAGGGAAAAAGGAGGGAGGGACTGGGCGTGGGATCATGGGAGTGGGGTGTGGGATTGCCCTAGGCCTGGGATTCTGGCTTTCGGGAAAATACGAAAAAGCGCCTGGGGGTTTTTGTTGCGTCTAATTCTTATGGAATTAGACCAAGAACAGGGTGGCAACCTCGTGAAGGTGAATCCCCCGGACTTGCCTTGAGGATCTACACGACCGTAGCGCTCCCCCTCAAGACCCCGCCACCCTACCGCCTCTGAGGGAGGCAGTAAGGTAGGCCTGCATCTATACTACCAAGCAAAGCATAAGCAAAGCATGTCGTTGTGCAACCGCGAAAGCATAAATACAGACCCCCCCCCCCTCCCCTCTTCTGGGGTAATATCACTATAACTTGTTGGAAGTGTTAAAAAAGTAGACGTAAAAATGAAAAAAAAACCTGAAAATTAAAAATTTCGGAATTAACCGGTTAATTTGGGTGTCAAAACCGTTTGTGCTTATGTAACCGGTAACCTTTATCATTTGGGTTACATAAAAACAGTTCACTTGTTTAACCGGTGTTGTATCTTGAACCAGATTATTATTAATTAAATAAAACATCCATGTGCAAAGTAGTTTTGTTTTGTATTTAACTCTCCATTCTCCAAGACCACACCCAAAGTACACCACAGATAATCATCATGTTCTATAAGTAAGTCACCACAGATAATCAATATAGGGCTTTACACTTAATAGAATTAATAAGACATTAACTTAAGATATATTTACCGGTATTTAATCGAAATTAACCGCTCTTTTAAACCGGTTCAGAGGCCTGATTTTAATGGTTTTATTTTTTCCCGCGTAAAATACTATACAAATTCAAATAGTATGCATTGCATTTTGTGTACAATTTTTAAAGGTAGCCTCGGACTCCGAAATTCTGGAATTCCGGTACTGAATTGCTTAAAATCGAAACCCAATTCCGGTATTCAAATACGATCTGATATTCAAGCTCTATTGTGTAACACCCCACGCGATCATTGAAGGGCTAGGAAAGAATCTAAATTATAAGTAATTTAGAAATTTTGATTCTCCAATACTCCAATGTATCCCGAAGAGTTAGGCAGACACGTACCTGTAGCATAGCACATGTGTGAGTACTTTGTACTGTTCAGCCACCATTTACATTTATTTATATTTCATTGACTTGAATATGCCTTGGTGGCTGAGAGAATGTCATGCTCACTTAAATGTCTCGCTGATGGTAGCGGGTGTGTCGGGTCATTTAGTTCCCTTCAATATGGTTGAGTTGAATGGCGCCGGTACATGCGTCATGTTTGTAAACGGGCGCTGTCAGTTGGGACTGGTCATCTCTTAGCTGCCAAGGTTCATTTTAATTACTTTATTCGTAAACTGTTGATCTAATCTTTTACTCTGGACGCTCTTAGTGTGCACGTCTTTCTACATCGTTCTCACATATATGTATAATCTCAAAATTAAAGATGTAACCAAGATTTTGTAACAATATTTTGGTTTTAAAAGAGTGTCCATGGAGTTTCTTGCCCGTTCTTCTCCATAGAGATCTACGCTAGGGAATGGGCAACTACAGTACTTTCTCAAGTTATTATGCCTTGTGACTGGGACTGTAGCTTTGATTTTCTTTTTTGTATTTTTGACATTCAAAAGTGCCGTAATGGTCTAATTGAAATAAATGCTTTGAGTTTGATTCAGCCTGTAACATTCCCACTGCTGGGACTCAATCCTCTTCTCTGTGAGAGGGACCTATAATAGTACACACACATTTCACTAGTTGTGTTGTAATTGGGGGCAAGAGTCCATGCCATCAGCTGGACACAAATCCAGACTCCAGGGTATTACTAAGTATAAGAATAACGTATTTAAAAAGAAAACAAGGATTACAAAAGTGTACCTAAATGGTGCAGTAGTATTATTTCTCATTATTGACAAATCCCTGACGGAAAAACACAATAGCACTATGCTTGACTTGAGAATCAAACCCTTACAATAAGATTAAATATTAACCATAACATTGATCCACCAGTGATGACCACACAATCTGCCTGTGGGACATAAACGCGACGCCCAAGGAGGGCCGCGTCATCGAAGCCAAGTCGGTGTTCACGGGACACACGGCCGTCGTGGAAGACGTCGCATGGCACCTACTGCACGAATCACTCTTCGGCTCCGTCGCTGATGACCAGAAGCTCATGATTTGGGATACGAGGTTAGGAATATAAAGTATATTATTATCATGTTTTTTGTTGTAACTGTTATGCTATGATTGTATAACAGTGGCAGCGAAATGTTTGGCTTCTCCAGCAAATCTCTTCAAAATCCTTCTACACCTGTTTTTGTTATCGTATTTATGTAATGGCTCAGTTAGGCTAGAGTTTTTGCATGCTACATTGATTAGGTTTATAACAAAAACCACCTTACAGAACATTATCATATTTTTATATCTACTGGCCCTAAGTGATTAATATTATTACCTGTAAATGTCCCTGCTTGGCAAAATAATATTGTATTGTAAAAAGGGCTGGTGCCTGCAACTTCACGTTCAAAGCTCGTATTTAGTGTATGGGTGGATAATTAGATCATTCGATCCACCCCAGCTCCCTGAAAAAGGCCAGCAACGCCTTGGGTGTTATTGACGATCTCGCGGCGTTGTATTGTATAACGGGCTGGTGTCCACAACTCCACATCCGTATTTTGCGTATGGGTATAAACTTTACCCTGGTTTACCGAAGTATTTTGATCTGTATGAGGCAACCTCTGGGCAGTTTTAAAGCACGGGCGCTGCTGTTTCGTATTTCTCCATGAAGGCTGGGCACAGTATAGGCTGTCTGTCTGTGACTCCTATGACAAAGAGATGTTTATTAAAAGAGCCTGCGCAGCTGATGTTTGGTGAGCCGAAGCGCCTGTTTAGTGAAGCGGTTGTTGATAGTAGGAAGTGCTTACTTCGCCGGCCTGCACTCGCCATGGTCTAGCCACAGTTTGTGTTGTTCACTTAGCAGAGTGCTTAGGTACCCGAATGCCACACTGCTACCATACTCGGTCTCCTTCTAGCGAGTCCGCTGCATCATTATGTGTACTTAGTTAATAAATACTAACACTTAGTTGATAAGTTTGTTTGTGTACTAACCAGTGGACCAATGTTGTCAAAAACCAGTGGAACCAATATTATTATTATTGCCCTGGGAATTCCTGTGTCCTTTGATCCATTGGATGGTTATGTTGTTGAGATTACCAACCTGTTCCGATTGTCGTATTCCTAAACCGGGTCTGTTAGTTTGGCATATCCCTACGGCACACCTTGAGCGTAGACCTCTGCAAATATACAAAACCATGTTCAACTTAACACAATGTCATACTGTAAATCTCATTCTCATTCCAGATGTAACAACACGTCAAAGCCGTCACACACAGTGGACGCTCACACCGCTGAAGTGAACTGCCTCAGCTTCAACCCTTACTCCGAGTTCATACTAGCTACAGGCAGTGCTGATAAAACGGTAATTATAAATGTGCTTCATACAGCTTAGATGGTTTGGTCATGTTGAGAGGATGAATGAAAGGTTACTAACAATAAGTGACATAAATTACGTAAATCACTCCACAACACGCAGTTCTTCACCCCCCACATTCAGTTTAACCGAAGCGCACATGACAGCTGCAGCGCATCACATTTAAATACAAACCAGGTGGTAATGCTTGTAGTGTGCGATTTATACATAATGTACGACGGTTGATGTAGGACGATTTTTATAATGCGTAACGTTGTGGCGCAGCCCGTCATAATCTGCTTTGCTATCCTTTGTGGTTATTAGTCCATCTAGCTGGGGGAGTTTCATGCTACGCTTGCCAATACGAAGTCTGCAGACTAGGGAAAAATGTGCAAATTGTATTAATATTCGCACATATTTGACGACCCGAATGGCGCAGCGGTAGTGAGGCTGCCTTACGTTCTTAGGGTCCCGGGTTCGAATCCCGGTAGGAGCAAATGTTTGTGTGGTGAGCATGGACATTTGTTTTCGAGTCATGGATGTTTATGTTACTTTATATGTATAATAAGTATGTATTTACAAACAAAATGTATCTATGTAGTATATCAACTATCTGGTGTCCACGACACAAGCGTCGTTGCTTAGTGTGGCACTAGATGGCGCTGTGTGTAATGTACAGCGATATTTATTTAATATTGGTCTGTGTACTAGGTGGCGCTATGGGACCTCCGCAACCTGAAGCTAAAGCTCCACTCGTTCGAGTCGCACAAGGACGAGATCTTCCAGGTGCAGTGGTCGCCGCACAACGAGACCATCCTCGCTAGCAGCGGCACCGACAGGAGGTAATGCACAGAACAACTTGACAGATCTAGACGCGCAACACGTAAATCGCGAACATTTTGCATTGCGTTATCTAAGTTATCCACGAGATGTAAAAGGTGTAAACGTTACGAAGCCGTCAACCAAGCATTCTGTACATCAAAATAAGTAACACTGTCCCAAAAAGAATTGATTGTAACCGACTTTTTTTGGCTGAAAAATCACGGTTTACGTTACTACATTTACATTGAGTCATAACTCAATGTAAGTGTAGTAACGCACTCAAAACACGGTGTTGATAGATGCATTGAGGTACAGGGGCCATCTGTCCTTCAGCAAACATGGCCACTATCATAATCAAAACATTTATTTTAAGTAGGCCAGTTACAGGCACTTTTGAATTGTCGAAACAAAGATAAAAATTAAATGTAGCTACAGTCCCAGTCACAAGACATAAAAACTGTGAAAGTAGTGTAGTTGCCCATTCCCTAGCGTAGATCTCTATGGAGAAGAACGGGCAAGAAACTCCATAGACACTCTTTTAAATCAAAATATTATTACAAAACCTTGGTAACATCATTCATGTTGAGATGGTACATAATGTGAGAATGATATAGCAGGATGTGCACGTTATAAGTTTTCCATAGTAAAAACAAAAAAAAAATCAAAAATAAAATGATTAATACAAATATGCCACTACTAACTATGGCCAGCCCACTGCCACTTCAGCTTGTTTACTCAACCTCCGTCAACCTTCTTTTACTAAACCAAAAAAGTACAAGTTAAAATAATTCAAATCACTTGAAACAGTCACTTTTAAACTTGGGACTCGAAACCCGACTGTGACGAACTCCTAGTTACTAGTTGAGATGCGCCCCATCCGCAAGGACCTACCAAACTGAAATTTGATAAGTAACGAATATTGTTGCAGGCTTCACGTGTGGGATCTGTCGAAGATAGGCGAGGAGCAGACTGCTGAAGACGCCGAGGATGGCCCTCCAGAGCTGCTGTTCATCCATGGAGGTCACACAGCCAAGATATCAGACTTCTCATGGAACCCCAATGAGCCGTGGGTCATCTGCTCCGTCTCAGAAGACAATATTATGCAGGTTTGTTGATTGATCTGGATTTTGTTTATAAAATGGCTATCTTTTACCCAAGACTTTGCTTGTGTCGGTAATTATCCCATAGGGACAAACTACTGGGAGTAAAAGCTACCTAAAGGGTGTAGCTTTTACTCCACAACCTCATCATGAAGCCACCAAGCATTCTGTACATCAAACTAAGTAACCCTACGCAAAAATTATTGCTGGGAGACTACTTTTTTTTGGGGTGAAAAATCATGTTTTGTGGTAGAACTCAATGTAACGCACTTAAAACATTGTGCTGCTGGATGGATTGAATAGTACGGGGGTTGTGGAGGTGTTTAAAGTAAAAATCTAACATTAAACTCTTGTATTTTAAAAAAAACTTGTAAAAAGTTAAAGGAACTTTGACCCCCAATATCTCCGTAACTAGAAGGTTCCCAGGTATGGTGTAGAACAAAAAAATTATCGCAACGACGAGGAGAACAAGTACCTTTCGGCTTCGTTAAGAGGTGTTTTACACCCTTTATATGCTATTATGCTGATTCAGATCATGGGTCACTTGGTGTGCCAATTTACTTCTAAATTTGTTCAACAGTTTTAAGTGTGAAGTATGGATTTCTAGGGAAATTTTGGACATCAGCTTTTATTCGGCCAAATACTCTTTGCTGAGTCTTCTCATGGTTGTATATTAATGCTTGTATTTGCTAAATGTTATTGCATTGCTTATATAACAGACTGGTTTCCGCAACTTCACGTCCAAAGCGCGTATTTTGTGTAACAACTTTGAATAGAATTGCTTTCTGGCAAAACAAAATTGGAGCAATTAATTTCAAACGTACATACATTACATTTAGCTAGGCAAATCCTACATATAACCCGCCATTACAATAATTAGTCTAGCTGGAAACCATCCGTTATTTATCACATGACGTCAATAAATTTTGTATTCCTAGAGGGAGGAGTAGGCACACCCACTTTGCGACTATAAGAACTTGAACGGATTTAAGTTTAAGTCCCGTATCATAATAATGCTTCTACTCAGAAATTCCTGACAGAAATCACATACATAGTTTAACACTTCCATTGCCAAGTCACGCGACGTCGCGTGATGGTGCCTTACAATAGGGTAGTACACCCATTTTTGAAAAGTGTCTCATTTAGATTCTTTAGTGCTAATGAACCACCAAAAATGTATTCAATCATTAAGTGCCATAAAAATGCATTTAAATTTTGCATTTTCAAATTTCGCGCGTAATTTGACGAAAAGGCTGGACGCAGTGGACGCCATATTGCTCTGTGGTCATGACGTCAGTTGGCTGTGTAAACAAATGCAATGATATTTAGGTTGCATTCCGTATTAGAAAATAATCGCTCACAGCGCTCACATCTATAATTGGCGTTCCGATTTAGATATCACGATTATGACAGCTAAGAGCTGTCATCAATTCGGAACGCTCGTGAACGCGTTGACAGTGAACATAACCCCAAACCAAAACCTTCCACAAGACCTATTTTTGAAAATGGAAGTTATGTTGATTGATTCTATCGACAATGATAACTCAGATTTTGAGATAGAGAACGACGATTCGTCCAGTGATGAAAAGGATGACGGATGTGTTTATATTAGCGATAAGTTCATAACAAAACAACACAACCTGTCAACACAACATTTTTGACAGTGTTCACGGTGATATTTGTTTGGGGCATAGTCGGTGTAATCGCAAGATGGCGCATGTCATGACGTCATCTATGACGATCCAAGGGACATCGATATCGCGCTTACGGTAATTCGGAACGGGTTTATGGACGATCAATTCGATTATAGCGCAATTCGGAACGCGGCCTTAAAGTTGACAGTTGACACTTCTAAGTTTACATAGCCGTATGACGTATAATGGTGTTAAGTAACAGATTAAAAAATCTGAAACCTTTGAATTGAATTTTAAAATTTAGTTTGCTATTTTATGAACTAAAACTAACGTTTTCCGACTGCTTTTTGCCTAAGCTATCTCAATAATATATTTTTAGATATTTTCTCTTAAAGAGTAAAATACCCTATTATGTACGAGGCATTGAATAGCGGGCGTAGCGTTTTGTTATGTTCCCACTGCTGGAGAATTAGGCCTTCTCTGTGACAGGGACTGAGACGGGGTCAGTGCGGGTTGGTATACCAAACAACTTAACAAGAAAGATGAAGTTGTGTTGGGCCACTACTAAACATAAGGTACTGGGTAGGATTCCTAGGTCAGGTTTGGTGTTATCGGATTTTCCATCAGGAATTCCTTAGTAGCAGCCACGAAGTCTGGATTTGTGCTGGCTGTCAATAGGGTCGCCCTCTATTACAAAGG
Source organism: Xestia sexstrigata (assembly GCA_941918905.2). Lineage (NCBI taxonomy): Eukaryota > Metazoa > Arthropoda > Insecta > Lepidoptera > Noctuidae > Xestia > Xestia sexstrigata. The sequence goes on from OW799219.2 coordinate 6,076,194, forward strand.
ACTAGAAGACAACTGGTCAAATATGTTATGGCTTTATGGTTGAAATTTATGTGCAGGTATGGCAGATGGCCGAGAACATCTACAACGATGAAGAACCAGAGACGCCGGCGTCGGAACTGGAGTCAGGCGTCAACGTGAACCACGGCTAGCGCCCCGCCCCCTCGCGCCGCTGAGTGTACGTACTGTGCCACAGACTATACACTTACTACGTCACTAGTAACCGGGCTCCAACACTAAGTTTCACATTTCACATGGACGTTTTTGGTTATGAGCTCTTTCATGTGCGTCCTTGTGTTAGTCATTGTACAGAGGATCGCACTTTCATTGGACGAGCCGTTTGTGTCGTAACAGCAATCAAGGTTCTACTGCCGACGCGCGGCTGACCGTACCGTTCATCTAATTTTTTTTGTAGTCACGATGCGACTGTTAATTTAATCAACGTAATGTGGTGGCTCAATTTATTTGTGGCCGTATTCATAAAATTGTTTTCAAGGATACCAGACTCACTTATCATTCAACACGACATTTTTTATTAAGCGATCCATTTGTCCTAATTGGGTGACACGTAGTGTTCCCAATCTATTCTGTCATTTAGAGATCTGGCGAATATACTAATCCCAGAATTTAATCTAGACGAAACTCTGCAATACTTGGTCGGAACTTAGAAATAATTAGAAAAAAATGAATAAAATGTGAATGCAAGTTTGGCTTGGCAACCTGTTGCACTATTTGTATTACACAAAGAAAATCAAAGAGCTCTGAATACATTGTAATTTGGATCTTATGTCGTATAAAATAGATGTAAAAATTATTGGTATGGTCAACAAGTACATAAACTGTACGATATTAGGAGTTAGAATTAAATAAATGTACTGCAATTATTGTTTTGCGGTAATAGAGTAAGAAATTGAATATTTTTGCATAATCTGAAAATTATTTTTGAACACATATTTTGTATTTTAAATTATACAGTTCAGATGCTCATGTGGTTTGACTAAGTCCATCGGTAGGAACTGAGTAATTTATATTTAATTTCCGTTTGTTTGCCCTCCCGTTTTGTTGTAAAATTAATCTCATTTGAACTGAAAATGTTAAAAAGATCTCTTACAAGCATATCTTTTAAATTAAACTCAAGATTCTATGGACGAGTACATTGAGTTACTAAGGTTGTTTTAAAAATCATCATTCATCCTAACATATTTAGTAAACTGATTGTGGAAATGGGAATTAATTGGTAAAGACAGATTACCTTTTTGTAGCTCTCGTCGCCAATAGACAATCTAGATTACTAGAGGGTTATCACTTTAAACAAAAAAAACTTAAACTAAAGTAAGAAGTAAATTTAGTTTTTATGAAAGGTTTCTGCCTTTGGACTAGTCCAAATGGAAAGGGTCCAATTATATGTGGTTTGTATGCACAGGAATCTCACAAACACTTTCAAGTTAAAATGAATTTTGGAAAATATTTTTTGTATATTTAAAAGTGAAAATATTCTAATTTATTTTCGTCTAAAATAAATGTGCGTGCAAACCACACAAGTGCGATGTGTGTGAGGCCGACGCCAGAATCCTGCAACACAAACTATTCACTCTGTAGAGACACCTCGCTAGCCGTGACAAATTAATTCCATTTTAATTTATTATTTCTTATCCGATAAGTCACAAGGATGTGTTTCTGTTGTAACTGTCATTATTATGATATTAAGAGCCTCTTTCACAGCCAAATAAGTATTTCTTATTGCATATAATATATAATTAGATATAGTATAATACATAAAAATTCCAGTTAAAAACTCGTAGTATGTAGCATTTGATAGCTTAGCTATCATAGTTTATACGCAATACGTAAACAGTTCAACATTTTGATAGTAATGATATGCTGAGCTATCGAATTGTATTATCTCGATGTAACCTGCATGTTCTATGTTTAGTAAATCATATCTGTAATAGCACAAAGTGAAAGATGCTCTTACACTGGTGACGCGACTGACCGACGGTATTTTATAATTTTAATGCAGTAATGGAATAATTTTAAGCTCTGCTAATTACCTATTATGATTAAAAGTATCGTAATAATATTTGTTGTTTTTTTTTTTTATACCTGCATGTCTTGAAGCTATTCATGAAAGATTACCGATAGCATAGGTATGACGACAGAATCAAAAAATTGCAAATTTATTTAGCCCGTCGGTTAGAGTATTAGAAATTAATGGACACGTATTTTTTGTTTTTGTAAATCAATGAATATTGACAAAGATAAAACGCATCAAAACTCGGGAGTGGGAGTTAGAACTAGCTAAAAACTATACCTAGGCGTGACGTATTGAGAATTTTAAAAGCGTCCTAACTTCGTCAATTTTGGTTTACGTAACAAAAGAAAAAACGTAAATATTTTTTGATAATCTAACTGACGGACTAATTAGATTTTTTTTGTCGTCCCGCCTATTCTGCGATACGCGACAGCGGGATATCTGGGTAGGTCGCGACCCCTGCGTGCCGAGTACACACCGCGCCCACTGCGTCATGCTTAATGTGATTGTTTAGTGACGGACTCAGGGAGTGACCACAGCCGACACTCATTTAGTCCCATCCAGTCACTCGCGACGATAACATGAGACTTATTTTTATAGTGTTATTTCTGGCAACGTCTTCTGTCTCGGGACGCAGCCATGGGCATTCCACGCACGGAGGCTCGCACCACTATCCCGGGTCTAGTGGGCATTCAGGATATGGTTCAGGCGGAACACATTCATCAGGATATGGTTCAGGCGGAACACACTCATCAGGATATGGTTCAGGCGGTGCACACTCATACCCTGCCTCGACTGGGATGTCTGGTAACACAAACAGCGGCAACGCGCGACCAACATACCATCAACAACCCAACGCGGTCCATAATAGCTACAGCTCGAGAACTGAAGTCCATCACCACTACCACTACAGTCCGCCGCAGCAGATAAGCTACGGGTCTACCTACCACCCTGTGTATCAAGGACACCCGCCCGTCTACGTGTACGAGTACCGAGACTCTGGCAGCAGATTCGATACCTTGCTGACTGGACTAGCGCTTTACAACTTGGGCCGCAACAGTCAGTCTCATCATTACAACTCGGATAGACAGTACAGTAGCTCCCCGGGAGAGATGTGCAAACTACAAATAAGTAAAAGACCCGGCGATTACGAGGAGACGCGCATCGACTGCAACCTGATGTCGAGCTTTATTTGGGATGACACGACGAGCTCAACACGGAACGAGCAACATGTTGTGAAGAACACAACGCAGGTGACAGTGACGCAGACTGTAAATGGAACTGGAAATTCTTCTGTGGTGACGGTGACGACCAGCACTGTGGAAGACGCTCTGAAAGTGAAGGGCCCCTCTATACAAGTGACGCCGGGCATGACTTGCTACATGATCAGAATTTCTAGAGATACCATTACTACGCGAAAACATGTGGATTGTGGACTTTTACAAGAATACGCGCGAAGCTCATTACAGCGAAGTGTTGCACAATGTTTAACGCCCCTTAAGACGATAGTATTTAATTTCCTGATAATATATTTAGTAAGATATTAAGGGCAAATTAATTACAGTCTAACTCATTTTGTGGGTCATGGATACTTAATTTGTTTAGTTTTATTACAAGCTATGATTAGAGGAGCGGAGGAGGACCGTTTAGAAGTCGCTACAACGTTGTGTCACAAGTCACAAGGTTGTAATAATATAAATTTTCTTCATATCAGACCAATTACAAAATAAATCGAGTTAAAGGTCGACCAATTTGAATCTTTTGGCAAATAGTTTTTGTTGCCGCATGGCAGCAAAAATATAGTGTGTACCTATTTGAGTGATAAAGGTGATGATTCGCGCATGAATTCGCCGCTAGAGGCGGTAGTTTAGAGTAAGGTCTTCAAACATGCCAGTTCATAGTGTCCACAGTTAGCGCGTATATTTGTTCACCATTGACTTGAAGATTTTAGTAGCAAGTTAGAGTCCAAATTAGAATTCTAATTTTAGGGAAAATACTGTAAATCTCTCAGTCTACCTACTTTATATTGTTTTACGTGACTAGATAGCTGTTGCCCGCGACTTTCAGCCCCGGGGGAATTATTATTAGAAAATTACTATTGAATATATTATGTATATTGCTTTTGCTCTATTTAACTAAATCGGATTTTGTTAACAATTTCCAGGGGTTTTTTTTGCACGGAACCCGAATCCGTTTTCTAAAATAAAAGTTATGTCGGCTTTTTTTATAATTATCTTGCAATCAGTTTAACAACTATGAGCAGATGATTTGTATGAGGAGCTGACGGGCCAGAGTTTGTTCCTCATCAGGATCAACTCTTTCAGTTATATAACATCACACTATACAAGTTATCTAGCTGTAGAATGTTGCGTCTTTTGAGTCTGCTGACACAATCCGGTACTGACAATACCGGATTGTGTCAGCAGACTCAAACACAGACTCTTGTGCGGCCAATTGTGATCGTGAACACAATTTTATTTCTCTTTTGACTGTGTTCATGTTGAGCTGTTCGTGAACTTCCGCATTCTTTATAAACCAAGGAGTATTAGCTATTTGTTTAAGGCTGATGCTCCTGGGTAGCCCGCGAAATTCAAATTTGCTAGACGTATGTAGTTACAGAATTATAATCATCAAAATCATCAATACAACCCTCCAAGTTCATAAAGGTACACATGACTGTTTCTGCTTTTTTTTTGTTTTCCTACACCTTTATGAACTTGGAGGGTTGTATTGATGATTTTGATGATTATAATTCTGTAACTACATACGTCTTGCAGCCGCAAATAATATTGTAATCAACATTAACCCTAGTACTGGCCTGCAAATTGCAAAAAACGTAAGCAAATTTGAATTTCGCGGGCTACCCTGGAGCATTAAGTATGATGTTCAGAGTTCTTTGAATAATGTTGATGTTACTATCACTTGCTGAGCCTCTAGCCGCTAGCCTATAGGCTGAGTTTGAAATAAGCTTATTTCGCCATTTGCATTTTAGATGCGCTTTTTATGGAATAAGACGGGCTGGCCGTCGTCGGCGCCCTGACCTCGCTGCCGGAGACGGTAGGTACTCCAGGAACCTCGATCTCCAAAGTATAGTTCTGTCCATTACTCGGAACGGTGGCTGCAGTTAGTGTCCAGGCACACTCGCGCTAAGTACCGAAACAAGAATTAATGTGATAACGTCTACCGCCCCGGTCAAAAGAATCAAGTTTAGAGAAACCCTGTGATAGACCTGGCTGACAAGGGACCGACATGAACCTTTTTTTGGAACGATATGTACCTATTTAATTTCATCGGGGACCTATATACCTACCTAATTTACATTTTCGTGGGAGGAATTCCCATTTCAAATTTAATTGGATGCTATAGGTTTGACGCAAATGTGTAACAATAGCCACATCATTAACCCTTTGTTTACGCGGCAGGAAAAAAACGATGTAAATCTTTTCCGCCTGACCAGTTTAATTTTTTTTCGCTTAAATCATGCGGAGGCGCCGAGCTGCGCCCCCCTTAAAGTTTGGACCTATTAGTAGAGCGTCAACATTGGCGCGCAAAATAACAATAACTCTAGTTTGGCGTGCGTCGTCAGTGTGCTCAGCCGATTCGGTATTTTTTCATTCATTATTTCTATACAAAGTCAACGGGGCGGGGGGCTAGAGACCGTTTCTATTTTACGAGTGCAAGGAAAAATTAGCTTAGTGGTGGTCAGGCGGGAGTGTCCTCGATAGTACTTACTTCCTAAAATATTCCGGAGAACCTTCATTTTTAGTATCTGAGATTCGTAGTGTTAGATGCGTTTGTTTAGTGACGGATATTGGTCGTTGTCTTAAAACAAATTCCGTCGTAATTTTAATCATCAACACTCCCGCGCCGACAATAATTATGAGGTTAAGTCTTATAGCACTATTCCTCTTGCCGTTGATCGTCGCCGTCGTATCAGGTTACCGGTCTCGCAGCCGCGTCCGTGTTCAATCGTTTGGACGCAGTTTCTATTCTCCTAAATTCGATTCAAGAAATGTGCAACCAACATCGATCGCGTTCAACTGTAATGCGGGATATAGTACAAGCGCTGCCTCGTCTGGATTATCTGGGTACTCTTACAATGGAAACGTTGCTATGAACTTAAATCCGAGGAGTGGCTCAGGAGCCACTCCTCAAAACTGCATTATAATGCAAAAAGTGATTCAAGCTATGTACATTCATACCCTGCCTCGTCTGGATTATCTGGTAACTCCGACACCGGAAACGTGCATAAGAACTTAAATCCGAGGAGTGGCTCAGGAGTCAATCCATTCGCTCGTTTACCGAATTATCGTTTATCAAGCGCTGCAAAACCGCATTATAATGCTAAGAGTGATTTAAGCGATGGACATTCATACCCTGCATCGACTGGATTATCTGGTAACTCTTACAGCGGGAACGAGCAGAGTGTCTCAGGAGTTAATCCATTCGCTCTTTACCAAGGTATCGTTATTCAAGCACCGCTAAACCGCCTTATAGTGCTAAGAGTGGTTTAGGCGATGTACATTCATACCCTGCATCGACTGGAAAGTCTGGTAACACAAACAGCGGCATCGCGAGGCAGACATACCATCAACAACACAACGTGTTCCAAACTAGCTACAGCCCGAGAACTAAAGTCTATCACCACTACCACTACAGTCCGCCGCAGCAGATAAGCTACGGGTCTACCTACCACCCTGTGTATCCAGAACACCCGCCCGTCTACGTGTACGAGTACCGAGACTCTGGCAGCAGATTCGATACCTTGCTGACTGGACTAGCGCTGTACAACTTGGGCCGCAACAGTCAGTCTCATCATTACAACTCGGATAGACAGTACAGTAGCTCCCCGGGAGAGATGTGCAAACTACAAATAAGTAAAAGACCCGGCGATTACGAGGAGACGCGCATCGACTGCAACCTGATGTCGAGTTTTATTTGGGATGACACGACGAGCACATCATGGAACGAGCAATCGACGAGTAACACCGTGGAGGACGCTCTGAACGTGAAGGGCCCCTCTATACAAGTGACGCCGGACATGACTTGTTCCATGATCAGAACTTTTAGAGACACCACTACTATGCGAAGATCTGTGGATTGTGAACTTTTACAAGAGTACGCGCGCACAATGCTTGACGAAGGGCTTCCGCAGTCAACCTCCAATCTAGAAGTTGATCCGTTCTCAAGCAGCGCAAAAGTGCATCATGCATGATGACCAACATCACAACATCATCAAACTTGGGAAAGTACAAAACAATAATTGTCAGACTCAAGACTTTCAATTACTATTTTAAAATCAATTATTACTTTTATTTAATAAATAGTATTTAACAAAAATCCAAATATATCTCAATTTCTGGAACATGATAAACTTCTCTTTCAAATTGCGGAAAAAAAATCCCGAAAATGTAAAATTTTCCCAATTAACCTTGAACCTAATTGCATTTGCGATAAAGATGAAAATCTATTACCTTGTGCAGTGACCGAGGTACATCGTAAACTGGGCTGCTAAGGTAAACCACCCTAGCTTTTTAAACCCACTAATTGCGATTGAGATTAGGATCTGACAGGCTTCAATCATCCTTTGACACTGTCACTGTGCCCATCCTTGTTGATAGACTAGAATCCATGGGCATAAGGTAAGGTATTATTGTTCTTGATATTTTTCGTAACTATCTGGCGGAACGAAGTCGGGTTCTATTGTCAGCAATGAGCAGTTTGTCGATTACGGTGTGGCCCAGGGCAGCATGCTGGGTCCAACATTGTTTTTGACCTACATTAACAACTTATGCACGTTGGCTCTGCCCCATACTAAGATTTTGTCATAATATGCCGATGACACAGCACTCCTTATTGATGGACCAAACTGGCAGGACAAGGGTTATGCGGAAGACCCCTTTAGGATTGTTATGAATTGGCTATCTGGCAATCTCTTAACACTTAACCTGGACAAAACATCGTTCGTAACTTTCTCCCTTTCACAGAAAAGCCAACCTCAACCAGAGACATATAAAATTCAGGCGCATTGCTGCGACCTTGCCAACGTCTATTGTGACTGCCTCCACATTAAAAGGACCTTAAATACCTTGGAATCCAGGTCGATTGTTTGCTAAGTAGGAAGAAGCACATTGATGAACTCGTCCCCCGCATTCGCAAGCTCATCTTCGTGTGAAACTCAGATCAGTGGCAGACCTTAAAATACTCAAAACAGTTTACTTTGCGCTTGCCCAATCTTTGCTGGGGTACTGTTTCTCTGTCTGGGGTGGTACCTTTGCAGTAAGCATGTTACGTATTGAAAGAGCACAAAGAGCGGTCCTTAAAGTCATATGCAGGAAACCCTTCAGGTATCCTACTGCACTTCTCTGTAAAGAGTGTGAAGTCCCGTGCGACTCGCATCCAGCGCATTCCCGCAACCTTCACCAGGTTATCGGTCCACCTAGTGGGGAGGCCTTTTAAAGCAACGTCTTCCGGTTCGCGGTCCCTACTCCAGAACTTTTCGGCCCCATCGGCCATCCGTTCTGCGAGCAGTGTGCCCTGCCCACTGCCACTTAAGTTTGGCAATTCTTTAAGGTAAAAGTTATTTTTTTTATTTTAATTTCATTTCTATTTACAGATTTCCTTTTTCTATTTTTTTTCAAAATAAATTATGTAAACAAAAACTACCTAGCAGGTCCGGAGGAAGGTGATGGCACTCGTGATAAAATATATAGTACAAATACATGTTTGATCTAGTGACTTTAGTGGTTAATAACACAATATTTGACATTTTGTTAGTTAAAAAAAATGCAGTAACGTCGATTTTGAAAGTATTTAAAGTTTTATGAGACCTGGGGGAACGCAATTTTTACGAAAATTTAACATTTCATTTACTAATCGGGTGTGTCAGTGATATTATTGGATAGATTTGTAATATGGCACTTATTTTTTTATTTTAGATAAATACGTGAAAAATAGCTAGTGCGCGGCGCGCGCACCTCGCCAGTGTCCTGCCCACAGAGTACACTGTATATACTACTCTGTCAAGAAAGTACCGGGAAAAGATCAATAATACACAAAATGTCTGTTATTCATCCAAATTTATTTTATCACCCTCTTAGTATGCTCCTTTAGAAACGATACACTTGCGCCAACGAATAATCCATTCATCAAAACATTTTTTAAACGCTGCTTCCGGAATTGAGTTCAGTTCTCGCCGCGAATTCTCCTTTATGTCTTCTATCGATTGAAAACGGGTGCCACGAAGTGGTCAATTTGAGTTTAGGAAAAAGAAAAAAGTCAGCAGGAGCCATATCTGGTGAATATGGTGGTTGCTGGATAGTATTTGTTGAGTGTTTGGTCAAAAATTCGTTCACAATGATAGCCTTGTGCGAAGGCGCATTGTCGTGGTGCAAAATCCAAGAATTTTCTTTCCACAAATCTGGCGTTTTTCGTCGAATTTGCTCTCTTAAACGCCGCATAACGCTCAAATAATATTATTTATTTACCGTTAGACCTTCCGGTAAGAATTCAGAGTGCACAACAGCGCGATAGTCAAAGAAAACAGTCAACAAGACTTTGACTTTTGATCGACTTTGGCGTGGTTTTTTCGGTTTCGGTTCAGTTGGAACTTGGAAGGCGCCACTCCGAAGCTTGTTGACTAGTTTGCATGTCAAACTCGTAAACCCACGTCTCGTCACCAGTAACAATGCGTTTCATGAATGTTGGGTCCGAAATGACTCGTTCTAGCATGTCCTCAGCGACTTTCATGCGATTGAGTTTTTGGAGAAAATTCAGATCTTTTGGGACTAGCCGAGCAGCAACATGTTTCATACCCAAATGATTAGTTAAAATGGTACGGATCGACTCGTGAAATACAGAAAGTTCGGCGGCTATCTCTCTCAGAGTTGAATGGGGATTTTCAGTCACTATTTTCTTCACTTTTGCGATGTTAACTTCAGTTGCAGACGTTGACGGCCTACCAGAGCGAGGCAAATCTTCCATCACATCTCGATCGCTTTTGAACGCTTTGAACCACTCATAAGCACGAGTTTTTGATAAAGTCGATTCACCGTAAGCCTTCTGTAACATTTTCAGTGACTCCGAACACGAAATTCCATTGGCGATGCAAAATTTAAGACAAACTCTTTGTTAGATATTTTTGCCATTATGAAATTCGCAATACACACTATATATGATATTACTAAAACCAGCACTGTATTTAATATAAATAACAGATGCAACTCAAACTCCGCGCCAAAATGGAAAACAGTTGTGCCAATCTAACAACTACAAAAAAACAAAAATTTGAATTTGGAACCATAAACAAATCATCCATTCCCGATACTTTTTTGGTGTACGTTACCCCAGCAGGAAAGTGTCTCCTAGAGTTATATGAGTGGAACGTTTAATTAGTGCCTTATCTGCTGTGAATGTGCCCCCACATAAAAAATGTGTGCCCCCTATCGTTTTGGAAAAAAACGGAAAAAACGATTCCTGCTGGGGTAACGTTTTTCCAGCAGGAAAATTCTAAACGAACCATCGGAGAGAGAAACATTGTGCATGGTCTTGTAGCTTATGTTAGTGCCACAATGTGCCCCCAAAAACAAAATGTGTGCCCCTTCAGGTTTTCGAGATATTGCGTTTCCTGCTGGAGTAACGTTTTGCAGAATCGCATATCTCTGAAACCATTGCATGTGCTCCTGTAGAATAAACATACACGAGTAGCTCGTATTGTGTGCCCCTTAGTGCCCCAATTAGATTTAAGAAAATATTTATAATTTCCAAGTTATCGCGGTTTTATGAAAATTCGAAAAAACATCGCAGCGCCTAAACGAGATAAGGTATAAGCTCGCTGAAAACTGTATTTGGTCCGTCTTAACACTAATAATAACCATACAAAGTTTCAAAACTGTTCATGCATTCGTTTTTGAATTATCTTGTTATAAGTCAAAACGATGGTGACATAACTTTGACGGCAAAATACAAGGAACCAGCTCAATCCCAGATGTGTAGGTGTAAACCAATAATGTGTGCCTTTAGTCAAAAATATATGGTGAAAATATTCAGCTTGGAATGTTTCGCATTAAGTAAATCTAAACAAAAAACAAAACATGTAAATAACGGCTGGTTATCCGACCAAATTCGAATAACTACTAAAAAGCGACGGATTCATACATATCGATGACCATCTTTTTTGGACGTATTATACCTAAGCTGTTGTCCGTACAGTCGCGTTCAAAAGTTTTGGGGGCTAATTAAAATCATAAAAGTTTATTAAAGGTAAAGAAACATCTTTATCATTTTCGTTGTGAAGTAATTCGATGTTTGTTTGACTCATCTAAATTTTCGTGATTCGTGTGATTTACAATTTGGAGCTTTAAGTTTTCAAAAGCTTTAATACATTTGGGCTGTGAATCATTCAAGTCCGCACTCCTGAATTCATGGAGCGATAACGTGATTATGTCTCTTAAAACTGTTTTAAGTTCTTCATAGCAATGGAGCTGTTGAATGTTTCAAGCAGCGAATATAAAAGAACTTTACTTTTTCGGATGTTTTATCAAAACAGGATTGTTTATAAAGATTTTTAATAAAATGGGATTTCTCCATGCGAACATAACAGAGGGTATTGCTACGGTATTTCCTTCAAGCACATCAAAACACTGTTTTAAATAATAATTGAATTCGGTTTTTAAAAACACTTTAGTTATTGCTCCTAAAGGGGCAGAACTGTGGTCACTAATTATTTCATCAGGCAAAACTTTTCCGATTTGCCACGTATTTATCCATGTGGCTCTGACGTCGACGAGCTGACGTCTCCATTGTATGGGATTCGGAGGCCATGTAGCACATTGGTACACTGGTATCCACAGCGTAGGCAACCACTGCATATAAAAATAAATGTTTAGGAGTGCGATATTTTAATAAATCATTAGAAGGTGGTGGCTCAATTGGCTGAAATAGGGAGCCAGTAGCATCAACAGAAAGTATTTTCGGTCTATTTTTAAAGTTTCATTGTAATATTGGTTTTGTTCATTCGTCCAAAAATATGTGAAAAAGGGAACAAGACTGATTTTACGAATAAAATTATCGTAAGGAATGCAGTGCGCCATAGCGTACAAATACACTATTGTATTTTTGTCAAACTGTAGCGCACTTCTGGCTTCATGACGCAATTTTCTTAAATTGGGTAATTTAGGGAAAGTTGTTGGCTTTTTTGGTTGGTATTTTAACTTTTCTTTGATTCGGTTTACTCTATCAGAAGTAAGTCTGTTTTTAATTAGTGAGTCATGAGGATAATTTTTGTTGTAGTTATTTAATTTACAAGTAACCTTTACGCAATGTTTAGATTGGGGAGAGATATTCAATGACAGTAGCGCGTCACACTGGGTACACCTGCCAGTACATTTGATTTAATTAAAGTTAAGATCAGCAGGTACATAGCTATTACTGAAAGCAAATGTACACACTATATTACTTTAAAAAAATATTTGGTCTTGAATTTCGTTAGACAATTTTTTTGGTAGGAGACGGTTAATTGAATTTTGGGGTACGATGTTGGAATATTCTGCAAGGCTTATTTGAAATGTATATAGGGGTCAGTTTCTTCGTTTTCTTCAAATAGGTCTAAACAATCATCGAAATCAAAAAAATATGTTTTATTTCTTATAATAGATATTTGCATGGCCATAATGGCCATATTGTGATTAATTTTTTCACGCAATTCCTGTTGTATGTAAATATAAACATTATTGCTTTTAGAAGGAATTGCAGCTTGGAATTTATCTTTATATTTACTAATCACTGTCTTTATTCTTTAGGAAAGTTCCTTTTCGACCTGCCATTATTATATACTAAAACTGTAAACTACTGCAACTGTTTACCAATACCAAGTAATAATCCAAACGCACTTCCTAGTCAAAAACAATTCGTATTATTCATATGGAGCGACGTTTAGGTAGGTAACTGTCTCTGTCCCACTAATACCGTGTGCGTACTAGCTGTCTAACTTTCTCCAAGCTAGACAAAGCGACTCCTTGCGACACGACGTCAGCGGATGGAGCGCGGCCAGAGATATGCAGCGGTGGGGAGGCGAAAAAAGGGAATCTTCTTGATGATAAACTTGAATGTTACTTTATCTAACCTACGGCTTATCAATTAATATTTAAACAAAAAGACAAATACATACGTATTTGTCTTTTTTTATTACTGTTGTGTTAATTGGTTTTTTATTTATATACAAAAAAGAGCTACCTCTTTTTCGTAGTAGGTATTCATCACACATTTCATGAACATGAATTTTAAAACATCCCCTATAATTTTGGGTCAAAGACCTGGCAAATATTTGGATGTACCTATGTCTTTCGTTCACACATATTACTGGATGTATTTTAATGAAATTTTGAATGAAGAAGATAGCTTACCTTGGAGTAGCACATGCTACTATTTATAATGTAAATAATCATGTGCAAAGTCACAGAAACAGCTAATAGAATATAATCCAATATCAACTTTATTTTATTACATATTACTTTTCTACTTCAGTGTACTCAGGCACAACACGTGTGAACCGGTTAGTGAGTAAAGTAAAGAAGGTCATCGATAGGTATGAATCCGTCGCTTTTTAGTAGTTATTCGAATTTGGTCGGATAACCAGCCGTTTTTTACATGTTTTGTTTTTTGTTTATATTTACTTAATGCGAAACATTCCAAGCTGAATATTTTCACCATATATTTTTGACTAAAGGCACACATTATTGGTTTACACCTACACATCTGGGATTGAGCTGGTTCCTTGTATTTTGCCGTCAAAGTTATGTCACCATCGTTTTGACTTATGACACGATAATTCAAAAACGACTGCATGAACAGTTTTGAAACTTTGTATGGTTATTATTAGTGTCAAGACGGACCAAATACAGTTTTCAGCGAGCTTATACCTTATCTCGTTTAGGCGCTGCGATGTTTTTTCGAGTTTTCATAAAACCGCGATAACTTGGAAATTATAAATATTTTCTTAAATCTAATTGGGGAACTAAGGGGCACACAATAAGAGCTACTCGTGTATGTTTATTCTACAGGGGCACATGCAATGGTTTCAGAGATATGCGATTCTGCAAAACGTTACTCCAGCAGGAAACGCAATATCTCGAAAACCTGAAGGGGCACACATTTTGTTTTTGGGGGCACATTGTGGCACTAACATAAGCTACAAGACCATGCACAATGTTTCTCTCTCCGATCGTTCGTTTAGAATTTTCCTGCTGGAAAAACGTTACCCCAGCAGGAATCGTTTTTTCCGTTTTTTTTCCAAAACGACAGGGGGCACACATTTTTTATGTGGGGGCACATTCACAGCAGATAAGGCACTAATTAAACGTTCCACTCATATAACTCTAGGAGACACTTTCCTGCTGCGGTAACGTACACACTTTTTTGACTGAATGACATTTACTGAAAGTCCTGCCGGACGTCATCGAGGGAGGACCTATGACACTCATGCTGTCTTGTAGCTAGATATACTAAGATTCGATTCTAAATAAAACAGTTTACACAAACATTCATCACTTTAAATAAATTAGCCCAAAAAGCTAACTTTTTGAGTGTAAAATAAAAAAATACCTTTTTTGACTGTGCTCACACGTCGCCGGCGAATTGCAACTAACTTGACGTTAGTTTTGACAAACGTAAGCACATCAGGCTTTACTTTAATCAGGCTTTAGTATGCGATAACACCAAAATGCGCGCACAATATTGGTGTCGATTCTGTTGTCCACAAACTAAACTTAATTTAGGCTATTGCTATCTTTTTCTAAAAAGCAGTGCGAGAAAATGACAGCTATAGCTATGAACTAAGTTAGAGATGTCAAACTAGTTTATGCCTTGCGCTTCAGCTTCACCGTGTTTTTAGTCGACATGTTTTTACGTGCACCCTTCATTTGTAAGTATGAAAATATTAGTTTCAATTATATTTGACAGCTCTAAATTAAGTTTAGTTCAAAGAGTACGAAAATTTAAAATCACGAATTTTGTGTGCGAAAATTTTATATCACAACATACAATTTTTCTGATGCCAATCTGGAGATGAACATATTATCTTTAAATTAAGACCTGGATTGAAGAGTGGTGTCGATTCTGTTGTGTGTTGTTGTGTAATATATGGTTTAGTTTGTGCACAACAGAATCGACACCACTGTCTATTTGTGTCGGAGTAAACGAGAGCGAGAGAGTTACTGGGCGGCCACGTTTAAATAAGGACGCTTTTACATTTTTCTACAAATAACAGTGTTTTTCAGGTACCAGTTTAATGAATAAGCAATCACAAATATGAAAACATCATGGTCTTAATTTAAAGAAAATATGTTCATCTCCAGATTGGCATCAGAAAAATTGTATGTTGTGATATAAAATTTTCGCACAAATACGTTTTTCCCATCACAATAATCGCAGAAAATTTCAAAAAAATAGGGTCAGAGTTTTAGGTAAATTTGCATATTTTATCTTAAAAATTATAATAAATTACGGTATATTTGGGTTCCTTTATAGGTTTAGGTAAACTTTTTGAGTCAAAATCAACATATTTTCCAATTAATATCTAAAATAAAAAAAAACATTTGCAGATTTCTTCAAACATTTTGCACTCGCGGTTCATCATTCCGAGGGATGTTTCGATACCCTCAAAGTATCGATACCTACTCAAGTCAGTAGTACTCAAATGGTTTTTCGATACTAATCTTATGAGTCCTCCTAAAGTATCGATACTTTTTGAATGATTTTAAGGGAATTAATGTATCTAATGTTAAAGGACAATAATTTTGGGAGGGCAAAAATTAAAAGTAAAGTAATTAACTGAAATCATCTTTTTATTACTATGTAATTAAGTAAGTATATTAAACAAAAAAATCTTTAGCATCCAGATTGCCCAAAAACAGTATTTTGGGTATTTTGGGGACAATCTGTTCCTTGTATGCGACAGTGTTGCTCCGGCTTTCGGAAATGAGGACTCGCTTGGAACCGATGTTGCAACTACAATTATATTGCATATTTGTGTAGGCAAGGAAATACTAATTTCATATCATCTCATTCCGCAAATGGGTTGCTTTTAGGTGGAACTACTAGGTTCGATAAATAAAGAGAAACTTCATCACCCTGATGAGATTTCTTTTTCTTCTTGTGTCCATGTGCTAATCCTTATGATGTTTCCAAAAATCATATTCGGGTGGTGCAGTAGATACGGAATCATCTTCTGACTCACTTGGCCGACTCAATTGTCCGACAACCATAGTTTTAAGTTTTTGAATAGCTCTTCTGCGAAAACAGATAGCTACAATAATTCGATAACAGTATTAATAATAATAATCATTTTATTATCAGGCAACTAAGGCCCATAGGTAAAATACACAAAATAATAATTAACAACAATAATATACTAGGTCATACATATTTTAAACCATACGAGACTAAAACTATACACGCAACGTTGTCGGCGTCGTGTTTTTGTTTTATTAACAGTAATTAATCATATTATTGCAGGCTGATCTGATCTGAGTGTGAGTTCTGTTCTGACATTCCTTATTCCATTGACCATTCTCTGACTGGCACTGACACTACTGACTGAAGTGAGTGAAGTGACAGACAATAAAATAAATATGACGGGTTCGACTCGGCTCGCCGCCGGCGCGCTGCCTTTTACAACCGAGCGAGAGAGCGTTTACGCTCTGATGCGTTCGGAAAAAAAATACATTCGTTCAGGCTGATTCGATTCGATTCCGGGTACTTTTGTTTTGATACGAGTAAGTATCGCAAGATTGATTCGATACTGTTAGTACTTACTTGGTATCGAAACAAAAGTATCGAGTACTTACTCGTATTTACTAGTATCGGAAATTCGGAATATCCCTAATTCCGCGCTCAGAAGCGCTCGTGGAAGGACGGGTGTATCGCTCTCTAGCAAAAAATAAATACGATAAAATTACTAGAAAATATTGTAGTGTGCATGCGTGTGAGTACCGTCGTCGTCGTATAACGTAATCGGAAGGAGTTGATACTTTTGCGGATTGAAATAAAAAAAGTATGCGCGAGGTTCATACTTTTATTATTAGAATGTGATTTGGAAATTATGTTGGGTATGATCGGGATTAAAATGGGTATAGTTTAGCAGTTGTTAACAAGGCTGCTAAATGGATGAGTGGGGTTAAGAAGCTCTAAGTAAGGTTAGGATTTGGATGGATAAGGTCAAGCTGTCGACGGTGAGGTTTGGAAGTGGATGGGCGGCAGAAGAGTTATGATTTTAACCGGTTTATATGTATGTATGACAAATATGGATAAAAAACCAAAATCCAAGATGGCGCCGAGGAAAATTCGGCCACTTTTCGTCATGGATGTCTATTTCAGGAACACCCAAAAAATCCGAAATATTTTATTCTGAATTTCGATATTCCGATTATCAAAAGTCCGAATTTTATAATACAGAAGAATTATAATGTCTATTATTTAAAATCCCGGAATAATTATTAAAGAAAAAAATAATTCTGAAAGTCGTAAATACGAATTTTTTGCTGTCCAATTTTCATATGTCCGAAGAGTGAATGATGGATCGTTAATCCGAAAAACATTCTGATTTCAATACTTCGAATAAACTACTAAAATTGTCGTAAAAGTCTTGCTAGCTGACATGAGGAGCGTAGGCCGAAGGCCGGCGGCGGAGCGACGACATTTGTGACAGATAGAGGGTGTCAGTGTGTAATGTAAAACGCGCGCCGCCCTGCCGCGTATTTCTGAACACGTAGGTAAAAAAAAATATGGATTCGTATTTTTTATGTTTCGTATTATCAATGAGTCGGACTCGGACTATTGAAATTCGGTATTTTGAGAATAGTCATTATGAACGTTCGGAATATTGAAATTTAGGAATTATTTATTTATTAAATAGAACGACCAAAGCCAATTGTTATTTAACATATAATTTATTTAACACAGTCAAGCATTCTTCTCACAAAAATTCAAACATCTTACAGTATCACCTTCTATTCATTCGCAAACATATCAAGATCTGTGTTTGAGTTCCGGAGAGCGTTAATAGCGACTCATGTGCGGAGAATAGGTGACTTGGAGTGTGCAACAGTACAGCAAGTTGGAACAGCCAGTAAGCGGTGTTTCTTGCCACGACTATAATTGTCTGGGACAAATCAGCTCACAACTTAGGACAAATTAATGTTAGTATTTATCCGTTGTGCTAGGCAACTGGGCCTGGCCTTGTTTCGTTCTGTCTCCTGCTGATATGGAGGGAAGTGGAAATTACGGTTTTTTCCCACTCCTCCACTATACTTTTCTGATTAATTTCGTTGCGCGATCCAAGACAGTTAAATTCATTCTCTGGGACATCGTCGAGCTTCATTGTCTCGGCGCTTTTCTGGTGGTCGCCACTGTTTTGATTCTGGCTTTCAGGAGTTACAGTGGTTTGGGAACAGTGTGGCGGGCTTGCTTCTCAAAAGGATTCCATACGCACGCACTAGACTCAAGCTTACTACGAACCAATGCCCCATAAATAAGCTTGATAAAGTGGGGGTTGTGGAAATCACGACAGTTCCTTAAAACAAAGCCAAGGCGCCTGAAGGACTCCTTAGCGTTAGCAGTGGATGTAATGTAGTCGTGAAAAGTAAGTTTACGGTCGAAATACAAAATGACTCCCAGGTCTTTCATGGAATCAGTTCTTGTAATTGTATCTCCATTCAGTTTGTATAGAAAGTTGACTGGGCATCACGTAGCATTTTGATTTATTGTATTCCATTTTATTTTCCAAACTCCACTTATATATATTGAATTAATGTCTGATTGCAAAGAGCTTGGCAATCGCGCTCAGATGTTATTTCATAATATAGCTTTAAATCATCAGCATATAAGAGGGCTCTAGCATTTGCAAACATCTGGAAGGTCATTGATTACCAAAATGAAAAGGAGAGGACTGACTACCGAACCTTGACTCACACCCGAGCGAGTGTGGTATGGGAGTGACTCGTACAAACCCAAGCTGACAAATTGTGGTCGGTCCCGCAAATAATCTTCAAGAAGCCATAGAAACCCTGGAGCAAACACCTATCGCACTGAGTTTTGACAGCAAGATATCATTGTTGACTCTGTCGAACGCCTTTTGAAAATCAAGTCAAGACTAGTAGAGATATAATTAACTAGTGTAAGTAAGTTAGTTTTGACGGATCTTTTTTCGCGAAAGCCATGCTGCTCATTGCACAGGTACTGTTTTACTTGCTTGTAAATTTCTTGGTGTAGGACATTCTCGAAAACTTTCGCGGGAGAAGAAAGTATCGCTATTGGACGATATTCATCGACTGATGATTGATTTGCGGATTTCGGTATGGGAGTCACACGTGATATCTTCCATTGTGGTGGATAGACTCCAGATTTTAGTGCTAAATTAAAAATATGGTTTAGGGGCTGAATGAGAAATTCCTTTCCCTCTTTTAAGAACCACGGAGGAACATTATCAGGACTAATAGAACTATTGAGTTTTATTTTATTTATTCCGGCGCATAAATCACTTTGGGTGAAATTTAGTATATTAATATAATTGCTAATATTGGAGTTACTTGGATTGGCTTTATTCTCGAGGTCTAACTTTGGTACTTCAGCTTGGAAGACGCTCGCGAAATATTCTGCGACCGCTTCAGCAGCTGCTACATACACATACACCGCTGTGAATTTTAGCGTTGTGGATTACGTTAGGCTCAAACCCGCCTTTTGATCTTAGGTTAGAAATATGCTGCCAGAATTCTTTGGGATTTTTCTTAATGTTCCCTTCGATGCGCCTAATGTAAGTATCATAAGCAGTCGATATACGAGACTTTAAGCTAGATCTATAGTCAGAGAATTGCTTATATATTAAATCACATTTACTTTTTTTCTGTTTTTTTCTGGATGTCCCGAATAATATCCGGCGTAAACCAGGTAGGATATCTTCTAGTTTCTTTCGGTTTCGGCGTTTTTTAGAAGCAAATAAGCTGTTAACAATATCAGAAAACTTGAGTGCTAGTGCGAACGTCATTGGATGATGTAACTGCATCCCAAGATACCTCAGAAAGAAGTTCGTAAAGCCGATTGCGATTACAATTCTTGAAAGTCCAATCCCTACTACGGTCGACATTACTGGGTTCAAGTTTTTCACCTTCATCAGATGACTGTAACTGTACCTGGATGTCTAACGGCGGATGGTACGCATCAGGGGGTAGTTACTAAACCTTCAACTGCTGTTACAGAAACGTCATGTATAGGCTTGCGCTTTCCTGAACTATAACAACATCGAACATTCCCCCATGCATGTTCTCAACAATATTTCTTTCACACATATTAGAAAATGTTAGAAAATAACAATAATATAATTGCGAACATTTAAGGAAACACTGTTTAAGTTCAAAATGGTAACTTTTCCATTGAAGTCATTTATAAAACTTTCCACTTTTGTAAACCAGCTCATATAACCACTGTCAGTGGCACTTGGTTTTATATACACAATGCACACGTAGACAAAGGAACTATGTCACGTGAATCTCGACCAAAGATCCTCACCACAGTCTGTCTCAAGTTCACGTCGACGGCGCAGGACTATGACATAATAAGCAGCACGCCTCCACAAGATGTAGGTACCTCTGTCACGCCTTAACACATTCCACAATTGACGGGTTCTGTATCTTCAACCGGGGTATCCGGTACACGGCTAGCAAATTTTTTACTTGTAGGTAAGCGGAAAATAACCTTAGGAAGTCGGTGGCAAAAAACTCAATGAAACAAATAAAAGTCACCGACTTCCGAAAGTAAAGTTATTTTCCACATTTTAGTGTTTTTTTTAAAGCCGGTTATTTTTTTTTCTCAAAAGATTTTGAATGAAATACGTTTGTAATATTTTCGTCGATCGGGTGCAGATAGAATGTGTATTTAAAACTCAGAGCGATGGGCGTACCCAGCTTCTGGCCTAGGGGGGGCAAGTCAGATTTTTTAGGTCAGATCGTCCGCGGCTGTTTTGTCATACACAGTTACACACTACACAAATACACCTACATGAAAAATTTGGTATAATATGTAGTGGAGTGTGTATGGCAAACAGCCGCAAATGATCTTGCTTCCTATGTATTTAATAAATAAAAGAAAATTTGACTATGCATTTTTATTTTATTTAAATTGTTTAATTCGACTTCTACTTTAAAAGTAACTTTCGAGGGTCTTCAGCAAAACGGTTTATTACGTCTTCCGTGAAAGAACCAAACATACTGTTTACAATTTTTTTTTAAACTGTAAAAAATAATAACAGAAAGAAAACACATTTTCTTGGTTTTTTTTTTTTTTTTATGTGGCAATTGCACCGTGCATTTTGCCAGTGTTTCTGCGCTGTTTATCCAAAACTTAGCACCTATGGAGTCCGCGTAACACTGTACTGGTCAGTTTCGACCCCTTGCTTGCTAAATAACATAGTGTCAGAAATAAAAGGAAGACCATGAAATTTAACTTTTCTATACAAAATTAATAAACTTATCAAATGCTCTAAATGAGTCCCTTCCTGTTGAATAAAAGGTCGCACGCACTCTTTTGATTATTTCGCTCACTGTCAATTTTTTGATCTTTTTGTGGTGAATATTTAGAATAATACGTTTAATTTCTGCTTGTAGATCGTGGACACTTTCATACTGGTTCTTGTAAACTAATTTTTTTACGTAAATAAATAAAATCTAGCAGAGCATTTGATAAATTGATTAATTTTAAATTAAAAATGTTAAATTTCATGGTCTTCCTTTTATTTCTGACACTATGTTATTAAGCAAAAAATAATCCTTATGATGAAGCCTTTCGATCGGTATGATAAAGCTACAGGTGATTATTTTTCTCGTGTAACGGGTTTGATTCCCGGCTCAACCATATAATTATTTAAATATCTATGAATGCAGTTTAAATTGTTTTTTAAATTCAAATAATGTCTTCTTTCAGTAAAATGTTCCATCTACAATATTCAAGGTACTTTCCCTCCATGTGGCATATCCGTGGGACGCCCTGTATACTTAATCAAAGTATTCTTGGATTTTTCTGGTTCTTATTTATTTTCCTCTCTATTGTCTAAACTTAATTGATTAAAGTAAATTACTTAGTTGTTGTGGGTGATCTTCAGGGTTGGCTTTGCATTCAAGAGTATGTTTGTCACATTGTCTCGTACATCTTATAAAATCAAGAGTCTTTTTACGACCACATAAACGAATTTTCTTTTTTTCTTTTCTTGCATATTTTGCTGGTTTCTGGTAGCAAAAGCGGTGTTTCCTACTTGTTTGTTATTATTGATGATTCTATTTTCATTATGATCAAGCTTTACTTACATATAGTCGCATTTCTTGGCACGTGGCTTTGCTGCCCGAAATAGCAGATAAATAGTTTATTTTTTATTTTTCGCATCTAGAATTCTAGACTCGTAGTGTTAGTTGCGGTTATTTAGTGACGGATACTGGTCGTTGTCTGAGTGAATTTCCGTCGCTCTTTCAATGCTAAACATAAACACTCTCGCGCTGCCAATATGAGGTTAAGTTTGATAGCACTATTTCTCTTACCACTGACCATCGCCGTCGCAGATCCGGATATTCGTTACGCGCGTTCACACCACAGCTCCGGACATCACACCACACACCCGAATGTCCACATCACACACCCAAAGGTCCACATCACACACCCGAAGTTGCATCCAATAGGGCACATAGATAAACCGAAGATTTATGATGGTCCACGTTCAACTGTCCGTCCTGTTCATCATCCGGACGTGCCTCAATATCCGAAGTATGGATTAGGTGGTTACCCTTCATACCATACTTCGACTGCAAGGCCTGGATTCATTGGCAGTGGCAACGTGCGGGAGACATACCAAACTAATTCGACTCAATATCCGAAGAATGGATTAGGTGGTTACCCTTCATACCATACTTCGACTGCAAGGCCTGGATTCATTGGCAGTGGCAACGTGCGGGAAACATACCAAACTAATTCGACTCAATATCCGAAGAATGGATTAGGTGGTTACCCTTCATACCATACTTCGACTGCAAGGCCTGGATTCATTGGCAGTGGCAACGTGCGGAATACATACCAAACTAATTCGACTCAATATCCGAAGAATGGATTAGGTGGTTACCCTTCATACCATACTTCGACTGCAAGGCCTGGATTCATTGGCAGTGGCAACGTGCGGAATACATACCAAACTAATTCGACTCAATATCCGAAGAATGGATTAGGTGGTTACCCTTCATACCATACTTCGACTGCAAGGCCTGGATTCATTGGCAGTGGCAACGTGCGGAATACATACCAAACTAATTCGACTCAATATCCGAAGAATGGATTAGGTGGTTACCCTTCATACCATACTTCAACTGCAAGGCCTAGTCTCATTAACAGTGGCAACGTGCGGGAGACATACCAAACTTCAACTCATTATCCGAAGAATGGATTAGGTGGTTACCCTTCATACCATACTTCGACTGCAAGACCTGGTCTCATTCACAGTGGCAACGTGCAGGAGCCATACTATCAACAACACGTGGTCCATCACAGCTACATCCCGAGAACAGAAGTCTATCACTATTACCACTACAATCCGCCTCAGCAAATAAGACACGGCTTTAGGAACCACCCTGTGTATCAAGGACAACCGCCTGTTTACGTGTACGAGTACCGAAACTCTGGTAGCAGATTCGATACCTTGCTGACTGGACTAGCGCTGTACAACATGGCTCGCAACAGTAACTTTCATAAATACGGCCCCGATAAACGGTACAATAGCGTCCCGGGTGAGGTATGCAAGCTGCGCATAAGCAAAGAACCCGTCTATTACGAGGAGACGCGCATCGACTGTAACCTGATGTCAAGCTTTATTTGGGACACGCCGAGGTCAACACGAAACCAGCAACATGTTGTGAAGAACACAACTCAGGTGACAGTGACGCAGACTGTAAATGGAACGGGAAATTATTCAGTGACGACGACAAATAGCTCTGTGGAGGACGCTCTGAACGTGAAGGGCCCCTCTATACGAGTGACGCCAGGCATGACTTGTTACATGATTAGATCTTTTAGAGACACCATTACTAGCCAAAGATCTGAGGATTGTGGACTTTTACAAGAGTACGCGCGAAGCTCATTACAGCGAAGTGTTGCACAATGTTTGACGCCCCTTAGGAGGATAATATTTAATTTTCTGTTAATATATTTATTGAGATATTAAGGGCAAATCAATTACAGCCTAACACTTTCTTTGTGTCTTATTAAATTTATACCTACTTTTTAAGTAATTATTTAATAAAATGGAATATCTTAGTGTCAACTGTCTACAAAACATAAATAATTATGTAGTTTTATTAAGCTATCCATGTAAAACAAAGAGCTACTCCGTCCGTTTGCAAGTCGCTGCAACGTTGAGGTGACGTCAGCTAAAAACCGAAACAGGTTGAGTTGAAGGTTAACCAATTTAAATCATGTGGCAGCAAAAACTATTTTTTGTTGAATGATCTTGTGTCACATTCAGCTACTTATAAATGATGCTTTTCATATCGAGTGTATTCAGTCCCGTGCAACGTGCAATGGACAGGCTCGCGCACGTTTGGGCGCCGCCGACCGCCGGCGGCGCGGCGCCGCGCCTCATGGCCTTGCGCCACAAATAATATGCTTACTTCACGCACTAGATCTTCGTACATTTAGTATTAAGGGGATGTTAACACCAAAATACGCGCACACTGTTGTCGATTCTGTTGTGCACAAACTAAACTTAATTTAGGCTATTGCTATCTTTTTCTCTCTAATAAAACGAATAAGAGACAGACGTAATTTAGACCTGGCAAATTTAGTTGGAACAAATGAAGGGTGCCCGTAAAAACATGTCGACTAAAAACACGGTGATGCGCAAGCGCAAGGCATAAACTAGTTTGACATCTCTAACTTAGTTCATAGCTATAGCCGTCCTTCTCGCACTGCCTTTTAGTAAAAGATAGCTATAGCCTAAATAAGGTTTTAGCACTGGCCTGCAAATTGCAAAAAACGTAAGAATATTTGAATTTCGCGGGCTGGTTGGAGCATAAGGTTTGTTTAGTCTATAAATATTTGTACTGGTGTCGATTCTGTTGTGCACAAACTAAACTTAATTTAAGCTATTGCTATCTTTTTCTCTCTAATAAAACAAGAAAGAGACGAATGTAATTTAGAGCTGTCAAATTTAGTTGGAACTAATATTTCTATACAAATGAAGGGTGCACGTAAAAACATGTCGACTAAAAACACGGTGAAGCGCAAGGCATAAACTAGTTTGACATCTCTAACTTAGTTCATAGCTATAGCCGTCCTTATCTCGCACTGCATTTTAGTAAAAGATAGCAATAGCCTAAAATAAGTTAAGTTTGTGCACAACAGAATCGACACCACTGTCTCTATTTAAGCGGTATAGACGTTATGGCCCGTTATTGAAATGCTTATGCGTGCATGGGCGTGCGCTCCTAAGAGGCAATTAGGCAAAGCCTACCCTACCAACTGGGCATTTATTATAACTAATTACAGCTGCGTCGCCTGCGTCTGGCAACCAAACGCCAAATAACAAAATCATAAACACAAAAGCACATTTAGTAGTAGCGTTGGGCTAGGCCGCAATGTGTTATTATTGTGGCAGTCAGATTATTAGAATTTGAACTGTATCTGTATCCAGTCTATATAAAGGATACGGTCGCGCGAGCGGGTCACGCCGCTTCACATTGCATTGCGCTAATCCTCCAACATCATTTCGCATTCGCTGTCCGGAGCGGCTTGCCTGTATGCCCGCTATACTGTTAGAATAAAGTTATAATCAGCTTGCACTACAAAACGGTTGTTACGTCAGTCACTGCCGGCGAATAGTACGAAATGAGTGGTTAATTGCGATTTACAAAAAATCTATGATAGGACTAAAAAAATAAAACACAAGACCTGGGGGCCTAGTCTGCTATTACAATAGTGTCACAATCACCTATCATTGATTTCATTATTGTTGATTTTGACAAGTTTGGTAATCTACTATTATATCTAATAATAGGTACTGGGTAGGGCATGCAATATCGCAAGGTTCTCAATTCCGAGTTTTTTTCAAAATTAAAGTTTGTTTCAAATCAAACAAGAATTAAAATTATATCAATCTTTTCCATTCTGTTTCAAAATCCGGATTTTTAGGAACGGATTTATGGTCCAATCCGGATTATCCGGATTTTACGAATTTTTCATGAAAATAAATAAATCTTCCCATATTAGTTTATTAATATGATTTTTCTTATATTTGGTTAAATGAGTTAAAATAAAAACACAAAAATCAGTTCATATGATTTTTTCAAACTTTTGTTATTTGGAATTACTCAAATTAAATACCATAACTTTGGTGTTAAAGCCATAATATTCTTATTATTAAAATAATCAGTTTGAAATTCGCGTGCTGAGTAACGTTAGTAAAATTATTAATAAATACAAATTAAAATAAAATAAAACTGAAGAACCGGATGGCATGTATTTGTGTCCTTGGAAGATGGGTAGGCCTTTTGTGTGGGATGCGAGACGCAACATGCGTCGATACTCATGCGCCATCTCATCTTCCAAGCTCATCGTGCTGTGCTGGCGCTGCCCCTGCGGCTGCAGAGAACCTTAAGCGGCGTAAATATAGAAACCTTTGTGGTAACTATATTTTTGAGACGTTTGGGGTAAAATAATGAAAAGTATTAGAGTCAACCTACAAAATGATATCAAAATATTGACTAAACACCAATAGTTTTAAGAGTTATAGCCATTTGAATTTGGCCCTGTCCCAGCGCAAAGGTTTCAGAATGTTGCAGGTCATTTGCACGTCTCTATAAGCCTTACAAATAAAAATGTGTTATACCGCATCTATTCCATTCTTATACTAAATATAGTTATACCAGTAATAACTTAAGACTATGTCGAGAATATATTTTTACAAATAAACCAGGTATATCTTTGGTATAACAACTCTTCCATTATGTCAAAATGCACGATTTGGCAACAGCGCAACCGTAGAGAAACTTCTAAAAAAAAAGCAGTTTGTCTGTAAAAACTGTATGGACCCTTTGTCAACTTGACGATTCTCGACCTTTTTTTTTTGTTCTATTCTTATCGCGCGAACTGAGTCAACACAGTTGTAATTGAATTTGTTTATTTTTGTGGATAGAGAAATATAATTTTAAAAGTGAATATTAAAATGACTTAGAGAGACCGATCAATCAACTGGGAGAGCGATTATAATAAGAATAAGAATAATTTATTTATAAAGGAGATATTACAAATGTGTACATTTAGGTGCAGTAGTATTATTTCTTAAAGAATTGTATAATTGGTGCATAAAAGTAAACTATAAGTACAATATAATAAAACAGTTGCAAGTAACGAAAATGTTGAACTCAAACTGTTAGGTTAGCCTGCCGGATCTAGGTTTATTTAAACCTGTGTTTCATAATAGAATATAATAATCTTTATTTACGTCCCCAGTACCTCAAAACACAGGTTTATATACATTAAGAAGTTTTCTTCTTCTTTTTCTATATTGTACGTACAACTTTCGTTTTGCATGCTGAGTTTACCTATAAGTGATTGTACACTATTGTTAATATGTTTTTGCTTGTTTTTATGCCCTTAGCTAGTGTAAACAATTGTTGGTAAACCAATAAATAAATAAAACAGAATATAATCTACCTCCGCACGTGTCTATATTGAGAGATCTACCAATTAATTGGTCTAAAACCGTTACACCACCTTTAGAAAATTAATATTTTAACCGTGCTCATCGCTATATAAATCAAAAGGATTTTCTCTTTTTTTAGTATTTTAACTTTTTTTAACGTGCATTATGTAGATTTAAAATGTTATGTACTGGTTCTACTTCTTCTATTGCATCTCATTCCATAATCAAAACGTACGTAAAATACTTAAATGCGCGTAAACAAACACAAAGCATGGTATTTATAAGGTTATACTAGCTTTATACAAGGGTGGAGTCGCGAATAACTTCGGAATAGCGGTTGTTTGAATACAAATGCCTTAATTATTTTACTTTCACTACAACATGATTTCAGTAAGAAGACATTACAAATTAGACATCTTCCAAGATTTCGTAGTAGCCTCATGAATTTCATGAAATCCCTGGGTTTTTCATTTCCCTGCGACATAGTTAATAGGCATGACGACAGTATCAAAAAAATTGCTAATCTATTTAGTCCGTCAGGTATTGGAAATTAATGGACACGTATTTTTTATTTTTTTTGAATCAATGAAAATTGACAAAGATAAAACGCATCAAAACTCGGGAGTGGGGGCTCGTGACGTCAGAACTAGCTAAAAATTATACCTAGGCGTAACGTATTGAGATTTTTAAAAGCGTCATATCTTCGTCAATTTTGGTTTACGTAACAAAAGTAAAAACACGGGTCAAATATTTTTTGATAATCTAACTGACGGACTAATTCGTTTTTTTTTTGTCGTCTCGCCTATTATACATGCATTATATCAAAGTAAGTATTGGTACTAAAGTAATCCATACTTAGTATTTCTTATAATTATATAAATGCGAAATAAACTCTGTTTGTTTCTTTGTTTGTTACTTTTTACGGCTGATAGGACCATAATGAAATTGGGCAAGGAGATAGGAACTTAAGAAGCACATAGGCTACCTTTTTTTCTTACTCATAAACATCAATATTAGGTACCACACGAACGATGGCAACGGCTAGTTACATATAATTGACTTAGAATAAACTTATTTTAAAATACTGGGTGGAATTTTTCAATGCCACCTGGAGGGAAAGTACCTACTCTAAATACTGCAGATACTTAGCAAATTTTACTCAAAGGAAACATTCATTTATTTTTAAAAAGAAACAAATCTGCATTTACAGATTTTCGATTGCCACACTCGGGCATCGAACCCGGGATGTATCGACTAAAGTTCGAAAAAATTACATTCTGTACCTTTTTGACATCAATCGATAGGGTCAACCTTACGGATCAAATATCTGTAACAAACATGATAAATTACAACAACAACAACAACATCAGCCCATAACGTCCACTACTGGACATAAGCCTCTCCCATGATGGGAGGAATTTGCCGTAATCCCCACGCATGATAATTAAAAAAAA
This sequence comes from Xestia sexstrigata, assembly GCA_941918905.2. Classification (NCBI taxonomy): domain Eukaryota; kingdom Metazoa; phylum Arthropoda; class Insecta; order Lepidoptera; family Noctuidae; genus Xestia; species Xestia sexstrigata. Next base: position 6,105,397 of record OW799219.2, read on the forward strand.
AAAAAAAAAAAAAAAACCCGACTGCTTAAAAAATAAATAATAATTTTAAATAAAAGATTAAAACAAGTTCAGGAGACAGGACATATTGACTGCAACAGTCGGGACCTATATTGATTTTAGTTTAGATTATTTTTAATGGGTTAGCTTGAGAGGTGTCGTTAGATTCGTATTTACTGTGAGAGTGACACTGGGTATATCAAAATAAATAAAACAAAATGGCGGATTTTTCGCGCCAAATTCAAATGTTTGGCACGCTCTGCAGACTGAACGGCTTGATGGATTTTAGCTTGAGATGTGTCGTTAGATTTGTATTCACTGTGAGAGTGACACGGGTATATCAAAATAAAAAAATAAACAAAATGGCGGATTTTTATCTCTCTCTTATTCGCTCGATAAAGGGCTCATCATGAGGATTTTAAAATGGTATATCCAAGTAACTAAAAGTGTAAAATAAAAAAAAAACTAATTAAAAAAATTAAAAAACCCGACTGCGTAAAGAATAACTATTATCTTTAAATAAAAACTGAAAAGAAAAAAACAAGTTCAGGAAACAGGACATATTGACTGCAACAGTCGGGACCCATTAAATAATCTAGACTAAAATCATTACATCCAAAATGGGATATTCTTTACGCAGTCGGGTTTTTTTTCAAGCTTTAGTCGGTTCGATTCCCGAGTGTGGCAAGTGAATTTTCGAAAATCTGTGAATGCAGATTCGTTTCTTTTTAAAAATAAAGGAATGTTTCCTTTGAGTAAAATTTGCTATCTCCAGTATTTCGAGTACTTTCCCTCCAGGTGGCATTGAAAATTTCCAGCCTGTATATAGTCAATACTTCCCTACCACTCCTACCAGGTAAATTCAAGTTTAAAATCAAATCGCTAATCACATTTGTTCAATCCACATCGCGTCTCGCGTCGCGTCGCGGGTTTGACGACGTTAAAGTATAAAAATATGCAATAATTATAATTCAGTAAGTAGGATAATTTAACAGTAGGTATTCTAATACAGAGAGGAGGCCTGTGTCCCAGCAGTGGGACTGATGATGATGATGAATACAAAAATGGCTATTTTATGTGAAAGTACAATGTACTTAGAACATCAATATTATTTGTATACGCTGTTGAGTCTACGGCGTTCATACAGTGGCGGTTTTAATTATTGTGCTCTACTTTTAATTACAAAAACAAGCATATAAAAGTTTTTTTTTCAATCCACGGTTGTATGGGGAGTGCCAACTGCCACCCTTAATTATTATACTATGTACATCTTTGTCAAGCGTTGGACTGGTGCACAGATTATTCACCTTCTGTCCAATTAACGTCGATATAGTGCCAATAGTCTGCGAGTAAAATGGTTTTATGCTACCGGCAGTGCAGATACGAGTGATACGACGGACATAATAATTATGACGAAACTATAAGGGTTCTGTTTCTGCTACGGAATCCTAACCAAAAGGCCAGTACCACTTTGGCTCATCATCAGTGATAACAGGTTCGTCTTCTTGATCGGAAGAATTGAAAATATTTCCAAACCAGTTTTGTATACGATCAATTGTAGATGTTCCTTTTTTGTTAGGTTTTCGTCCGGTTACATTGTTCCAAATATGTTTTTTTGGCCGTGTAGAGATTTTGTGCTCGATTTTTGGGATTTTTGTTTTAAACCGAAACGAATTACCGCGTCGCTTGATCCGTGTATGAATAACTGCTTTCCCTTCGTCTTGTGGTTCAGTATCGACTTCATGCACTCCTTGTTTGTTCTCGTCTCCGTTATTAAGATCGTCAATAGAATTGATTAATTCCTCTTCTTCAGGAAGTTCAACGTCTTCTTCTGTTTCCTTGTTATAGACTCTTTTGTTCGGTATTCTTTCATACCGAGAATAAAATACAGGGTCATCAATTGCAGGTTTATTAGCAATTGTTGGGTACAACGCTTGCGTCTGATATGACTCCAGTATTTTCTGAATGTGGGGATGTTGTTCCAATTCTGGTTGCTTCATTGCTTTGGCATGTTTGTTGTCTAGGTATCGGAATTTGGGTGCTGGTTCCAGGTAAGATGTACCAGAACTCACTGGCTTTCGGGTTATTGAAGAGTATGGTGACATCTCGAAACTTGGCGAATGATGTCCCAAGCCCAAGTGCCTGGCCCCAGCTGCCGCGACGATGGTCGTTGAGACACATAACAAAAGAAGAGTAAACCTCATGTTGCTAGTGCGAGTGAGTGTACAGGACTTAATAGTGTAGAGCCTATGTTTCCCAACATTAAATACTTCATAGATAGTTTTTCCAGTACAGTCATGTCCAAATATTGATGTGAAATTCAAACGCAATTATATTTTATAGTTTCGATCACTAACTACGCATCAAATTTTGTTATAATCGTAAATACTTATTTACTTTGTTTCATAACTATTATTGTAATGAAACATAACTCAAATTAAGATAAACTATTAAAATCGTTGCCAATATATCTTCTGCAAATATTACTGGCTGACACAGTAGCTTTAAACTTACGAATATTAAAAATAAAAAAACTAGTACACACAATTTCACATTAGTTTTAGGGATTACAAGACAAATGAAGATGAGTGGTTGGAGATGGATGGGGTGGATGAACTTCGATATTTATTAGTATTTATTTTCTTTATCGACTGTACCATGGAGCAGGTTAGCTCGATAGCGGGAACGGTCCAACAAATCATGCTGACTGACGTATTATAAGCTTTCTACGTCATAAACCATAAAATTATGATGTGTGGTTAAATTATTACTTGGTTTGTTACAAAAAACTTTGTAACAAACCATTCGATCTTTATCGTGTGGTTAGTGCCTAACCTGGTGTCACAGTTTTTATGCCGCCCATGGGCCTCTGACTTGGCTTTACATGTCATCGAGAAAGATTGTTTCCTTTGTTTTCCGTCACCGAAGCAAGCTTGTGATAATTATACAATACGCACATGAATCCGAAAAATCAAAGATGCGTGTCTTGGGTTCGAACTTAAGACCTATCTATGAATGTGCAGTGCGACAGTCACACCACTACTAGGGTAGCACTGCTGCTGCTGAACAACGGAAGCTGAAAAGCGAATAACTTGGTAATCTCCGTAATCTTCAACTTAAGGCGCCTCCCCGAGCAAATGACCTTGAACGAGCAGTTTTTTGGAGCCTACTCCTCTTTATCCAAAAGAAATACCAACTAATAAAAAATACATTAAATTACTACATATTCTTGACTCCAAAATTGTCGTTTAATTTTTTTTTTAAGTAGCTTAATGTTTAATAAATCCCCTCACAACGAAACCACAGAAATGAGAAATAATGATTTATAAAATGTTACTCCTGGTAACGTAACCATTATTTTGATTTGCTACTTATACTAATGGATAGACAATTTAATAATGAACATAATTGTCGTTTTATTTTTTCCAAAAGACGTAAATTTGATTTTAAAAAGAATAAAAATCACTCATTTCGCACTATTCGGCCTGCAGTGACTGACGTAACAATCACTTTGTAGTGCAAGCTGATTAGAACTTTATTCTAACAGTATTTCAAACGAAGTTTGAACCACCACAAATAGAGTTGCTAATTTTGCTCGGGGAACGCCGAAAGGTTCGGTTAATAAGACTTAAGAGGGCCCTTCCCGGCGCGTCTATCGTCAACGCGAGCATGGTCGAAAAGCTTGTTGTTTCATCCAGAGCCATCGCGGCGATATTTTTTCAACTGCCCTGTCTTACCTAGCCCCGACCCCGCACTAGGTACTCGTCACGCACCTCATACCGACTAACGCGAGGACATTGAACGAAAAATAGTGTTCGAAAATTTATAAAACTTGTTCCAGGAAATTGAATCGTGTTTTTGAATAAGTCTTACAAGTTTGTGAAATAAATATTTATTATTTAAAATCCCCACTATATTTGCAAGGCTTCTATCAGGCTATTTTCTTTAGTTTTACAATTTATGAGTACATTATGAACGGCCAAAGTTGAGGTAAAATTTGAGAAAAACAGTAATTTTTGGAGGCTTATACTGAATTTGTTCCTACAATTTTTTATTTTTTTCTTCGATAGAAGCCTAGACAGCACAAGATACCTATCAGTTCAAAAAAATTATAGATATATGTGTAACAACTTCATAATCACGTACGAGCGTTTGTCAAAATTCTCGCGAAAAGTATCGCGGGTTGGCCGCTCTTAAGTGAGTTACGAAGTTTGAGTAGGCGCAAAGCAAACAATCAAGGAAGACCAATCTATAGCTGCGATAATTTCACGCATTGCGTACCCACCTAAATCGTAATAAAAAAATGGTTATTTTTCTGTATTTCAGTTCCCATTTTCATATAATTTTCTAAAATACCTAAGTATACAGTGTGTAAAAAACCTCTTAACGGAGCCGAAAGGAACTTGTTCTCCCCGTCATTGCGATCATTTTTTTGTTGACACCATATATACTGGGAACCTTTTACATAGTTACGGAGATATTGGGGGTCAAAGTTCCAACTTTTTGACATTTTTTTTTTAAATACAAGCTTTTTTTTAACTTTAAGCACCTCCACGAGCCCCGTACTACTCAATCCATCCATCAGCACAATGTTTGTAAGTGCGTTACACTACAAAACATGATTTTACTTTTATACATTTTTGGTTCTAATTTCCCGATAAAATGGGGATTAATTTTGGTGATCATTTACTAACTTTGGCAATCAAAAGTGATTTTTAACCAACTTCTAAAAAGAGGACGTTATCAATTCGTCTGTGTATTTTTTTTTTGTGTGTTTGTTCAGCCTTTTTTCCGCCAATTGTGAACCGATTTCGATGTTTTTTTTTTTTTGATGAAAATTACTTCGCGGTGGTCCCATTTAAATTTGGTGAAGATCTGATGGTGATCTTCGGAGATATGCAATCGAACTCTTCAATTATAGACAGCAAATCGGTCGTGATTGCTGCAATCGCTTGGATGTTTGTTGTTTTCACAAAATCATCAAATGACTTCTCCCGCTCTGGGCGGAGCAGGAGGGAGTGTCAGACTTTTACTGACTAAAACCCATCCATGTTCCTTCATCGCCCTTTGTGTTCCGCGCCTCTTGCTGACTCTCTTTGAGGCGCGCGTGGAACACGAACGCGCCGTCGACACGGCCTGTCGTCATGAGACGGACGGACGGCGAGCTAGCCCATAGCCCACCGTCCACAGGCCCGCGCCTACGGTGGCCGGGGGCCACCAAGCGGCCCCCGACCGGCCCCCGGCCGGGAAGCTGTGAGGTTCTCTCCCTCTCACGTTCCGCCACCTCCTTCTCTAGCATTACTGCTTCGCAGAAGGAGGTGACGGCGTCCCATTCCGTCTCGCTCCGGATCAGGGCCGGACGCGAGAGGTCGCCGCCGCCAATCGCCGCTTCGAGGACACGGCGGTGCTCCGCCCACGCGGGGCACACCTCCACCGTGTGCTCCACCGCGTCCTCCGGTCGATCCTCGCAGTGGAAACACCCGGGCGTTTCCTCCCGCCCGATTCGGTGCAGGAACCTCCCGAAAACACCGTGTCCGGTGAGGACCTGCGTCAGGCGGAAGGTGAGGACGCCGTGGCGTCTCTCCAGCCACTCCTCAAAGAGGGGACTTATCGCCACTATCGTGGCGTGCCCTGCACGAGGTTGCGACAGTCGCTCTCTCCATGTCGCCATGAGATCCCGCCGGAAGTCTGTCCGCTGAGCGACAATTTGTCGCGGCAGCGGAGTTTCCCCCCGGCGAAGCGCCTCCGCGCGCCATTCATGCAGGCGCGCGAGGACTATCGCCTCCAGATTCCATGGCGGCAATCCGGCAAGGAGGCACGCCGCCTCGCGGGCGATCGTGCGGTACCCACGGGCCAGCCTTACGGCTACCATCTTTTGGGGCGCGTTCAGGTAGTGGGCTGCACGCAGCCTCAAGGAACGCGCCCACACCGGGGCCCCGTAAAGGGCCATGGACCGCACGACTCCCGCGTAGAGCCTCCGGCAGGAGGCGTTCGGCCCCCCCAGGTTGGGCAGGAGCCGCCTGAAGGCAGCCCCAGTCCGTTTCAGTTTGGGGGCCAAACGTCGGAAGTGCTCCACGAAGTTCCACCGGCTGTCGAGGACGAGTCCTAGGTACTTCAAAGTCGACTCGACACCGATGGATACCCCTCCTACCGTGAGTAAGGATCCCGGAAGTGGCGCATTCCGAGGCCCATGAAAGCACATGGCCTCGGACTTGTGCAATGCCACCTCGAGACCCAGTTGCCGGATCCTCTCAACGACTATCGCAACCCCGCGTGTCATGTTTTCGACCGCCGCCTCGTGCGACCCCCCCTGTGCCAGCACCAGCGTGTCGTCTGCATAGCAAACCACGCTGACGCCGCTAGGGAGGTCGGCGCGCAGCACCCAGTCGTAACCGATGTTCCACAAGGACGGCCCTAGGACCGATCCCTGCGGAACACCGCACGACATCTCTCGCCGGTTGCATTCTCCGCTGCGACCGGGGTAGATGACGGCTCTATCCGTCAGGTAGTCCCCGACCACACGACGAAGGTAGGTCGGCACCCGGTGATACCGGAGTGCCTCCCTAATGCAGCTCCAGGGCATGGTGTTGAAGGCATTAGCGATGTCGAGAGACACCGCCAAGACAACCCCACCCCGGGACACTGCATCCCCCGTCGTGAGGGCTCTCACGCGCATGATGGCGTCCACCGTAGAGCGCCCCTTGCGGAAACCAAACTGGTGTTCCGCAAGATCCGGCCCCGTCCCCGCAAGGTGCTCGGCGAGGCGGTTTGCAATGACTCTTTCAAAGAGCTTGCCCACCTCGTCGAGCAACACTATGGGCCGGTATGCGGACGGAGAGTCCGCAGGGCGCCCCGGCTTCCGAATGAGGACCAGCTTCCCCGTCTTCCAACGAAGCGGGAACTGGCCTCTCTCCAAGCATGCGCTTAGGAGCCCCTCCAGTCGGGGCCCGAGAGCCTATTGGGTACACCTCAGCCCAACTCTTCGGAATTACAGGCGTGATGTTATGTTATGTTAAAATAAATGGATAGCTAATATTTGTAAAAGATATTTACAACTAAAAATGGTAAAATAAAAAACTCTTTTGCAAAAAATAAAACCGACTTCAAAAACACAACAAAGTGAAAAATAACTTAAGTTTCAGAAGTCGGTGGCAAAGAAACTGAATCAAACACACAGAAGTCACCGACTTCTGAAGCTAAAGTTATTTTTCACTTTGTTGTTGCTAAATCTGGTGGTTCGTTAATTGTATGCCGTTTTATAATAACTTCACGACACGAGGGTGTCGTGAAGTTATTAAAAATACAATTAAATGAATAAAAGAGGTCAAGGTGATTTTTTGCAATGCGTGTGCAGTGTATCCGTGTATGGCCCACCGAGTTCGAATTAATCCCACTGACTTTATATTTTCCACCTGTGGTTACTTAGATCACACCTGGATCTTGTCAGTTGATAGAAAGATATCGTCATTTGTCAGTCAACCTATTTTCGTCACAAACAACACACATTACTAATGCGATCATTTGTAAAAATTTACGACAGTCTTATTAAAACAACCTCAACCTAAATCAACTTTTCCACACAATAAATCGTAGGGATTCCTTATTAATAATAAAATAAAATGAAAAATAAACTTGTTAAGTATTCACAAAATATCCCTAAGCCAATAAATAATGAAAAGGAAATTAAATAGTAATGTCGTATGAAGCGACAAATATTGTGCCAAACTTCGGTGTAATGAGCTTCGCGCGTACTCTTGCAATAGTCCACAATCCACAGATCTCCGCAAAGTAGTGGTATCTCTAGAAGTTCTGATCATGTAGCAAGTCATGCCCGGCGTCACTTGTATAGAGGGGCCCTTCACTTTCAGAGCGTCCTCCACAGTGCTGGTCGTCACCGTCAGTCACCACAGAAGAATTTCCAGTTCCATTTACAGTCTGCGTCACAGTCACCTGAGTTGTGTTCTTCACAACATGTTGCTCGTTCCGTGTTGAGCTCGTCGTGTCATCCCAAATAAAGCTCGACATCAGGTTGCAGTCGATGCGCGTCTCCTCGTAATCGCCGGGTCTTTTACTTATTTGTAGTTTGCACATCTCTCCCGGGGAGCTACTGTACTGTCTATCCGAGTTGTAATGATGAGACTGACTGTTGCGGCCCAAGTTGTACAGCGCTAGTCCAGTCAGCAAGGTATCGAATCTGCTGCCAGAGTCTCGGTACTCGTACACGTAGACGGGCGGGTGTCCTTGATACACAGGTTGGTAGGTAGAGCCGTAGCTTATCTGCTGCGGTGGATTGTAGTAGTAGTGTTGATCAATTTCAATCTTCGGGCTATTTGGTTGTTAAGGTGTTTCTCCAAATTTAACACTGCTTGCATTACCTGACTTTTCAGCTGAAGGGGGTTTCAACGTTGAAGTTCGTTGGGACACGCTTTGCTGATGATGTATCCTTCCAAATTTGCCACTGTTAGATTTTCCCGACTTTCCAGTAGAAAGGTTCGATATAGGAGCAAGAGGAGTTCGTTGGACTGCGGATTTTTGTTGTTGCCTGTCCGTCCATCTTTGCCACTGTTCGAATTACCCGATTTTCCAGTTATGGGATGGTGTTTATTAGTAGTGCGAGTTCCGCCTGAACTATGTCCGATATTGTGTTTTTGAGCTCCATTGCCTGCCGGCTGAGCAGCGCTAGGGCGGCTCCCCGCGACCGCTGACAGTAAGACAACTAGTACGATGAAACTAAGCTTCATCTCGGCGACGCGAACGACTGTTGAACACTATATTGCTGACTAACGTTTAAATAGAGACGATCTTTCTGACCACAACCCTTAACCATTTCTATTTTGGTAAAAAGACGTCAACTATGAATTATTCTTGTTAATATTATAATAAATGCCTTGCAGAAACATCCATGAAAATATTTGCCGATTGCATCGTTTCCTGTTTATTTTCCTGCAGTTATCGGAGTTACGAGGACCAGTTCTATTACTTAGGTCATCACACCTAAATGCTGCTTTAAATTTACTGGTGTTAGTAAACATCTAGGGAATGAAAGTATTCATGATTACAAAAACAAACCATGTCCACAAAGGCTTTAAGTTCGAAACATTTAAAAATGAAAAATAAAAGTAAATTGCAGAAAAGACTGGAAGCCGACCCCAACATAGTTGGAAAACAACTGATATTATGACAATAAAACGAGTAATTATAAAAATACAAGTATACTTATTACTGTTACAAAAAATACACTTTACATGACAATTAATTAACTTACCCCAGTACTAGGGCATGCATTCCGAAATTCCGGAATTTCGTAATTCCGGGATTCCGTAACAATGTTTCTGATATTTTAATTCCGGAATTGAGAGGAGTAATATTGGAATTCCGATATTTAATTCTTTTGATCATTATTTTTTCTGAACGCTACCAAACTAGTATGTGGAACTTTCCACAAGCCGCTAGCCGGCTGGGCTTATAATGTTTTATGCTATCTCACTTCTTTAATGAAAATGTTAATGCTAAAAGGAGACTGAAGTAAGTAATGTACGTGAAACGTGATACATACTACGATTCAAATATTGCATATTTTTTATTAATATTACCTGCTAATGTTTAATTCTATTATGTGATAAATAAGCCTTGTTGATTTTACGGTTTAAAACGTTTAATTAGAGTAATAAGGGAGAAAGGTGACCAAATATGTTTAATTTGTTACTACAAGTAACATTTAATTAAAAGTACCAAAAAACCCGACTACAAATTGTATAATATTATGTACCCATATACAGGCTGATTGGTAATTGGGGGCAGTCCTTGAAATGGGTGATACTAGACCTTATTTGCAACAATTTTGACCCCGATAACTTGGGGTCTAATCTGAGTGGTTTTGAGAAATCGACTTTTAAAGTTTTTTTGTAAATTGCCGCCTCCCCGCCATAAAGTGCTGATTGTGAAAAATCTACGCGGTCCAGGATGTTAAACTGATACTTTTTTGGTAGCTTATGAACGACTGTGTCCTTCGAAAACCAATATGTCAAAAAAGTACATCTGCCTTTTGAAAATAATCGATGTTCTAACAGACGAAAATGACTGCTTTGACTGGGATAAATAGGATAGATTAAAATACACCTGATACCTGATAGAGACAGATCTTACCTGATCTGATCGACCAAGACTGCGGCATTAAGTCAAACAGCTAACATATAGTGAAAACACAAGTTGAGAAACCGGCCTCGAAAAACAAGAGATGAATCAAGAAATTTTCAGAACATGACCTTTGTGGCGCTTATTTTTCAAAGGCAGATATGAGGAACATACGAGGTAATAAAGAAATTCACAAAGAAACATACAAGATACGCGCGAAAATCATAACTAGGGAATGCAATCCGGACTATCCGTAATCCGAAAAATCCGGATATACGCACATATTAACTAGACTTCCAAATCCGGATTCGAAAATCGAATCCGGATTTTTTGAATAATAAAAATTGTGTTTCGGGGGCTACATTATAGCGCGAATATTCATCTAATCGGGTAGTGTGTAATAATTTATTTAAAATAAACTATACAGTGTGTTTGGTTACCGGTTACCGATACTTTAAAGGCATATTATTTATACTCATTTCTAGGCAAATTATACGTGTTTATAAATACTCTTAACCCCACACCCCGCGAATGGCAGCCATTTTGTTTTTCTAATCGGCTGATCTAGGGTGTGTTCAATGAAAAGCTAATATCTTTTATTGTAAGACACATACAGCGTTACAAATAAACGTGGTATAAAAGTTATACTCGAGAATAAACTAAGAATAATTAAAATGTCTACAAATAAACAAAGTATAGCTTATACCAGGTATAGTAGGTAAAATAATTATTACAAAATACTACCATTGTTCAGTGATAAGTCGTTTCACTAATTAAATCTACCTAGTAGGAAATGTAAAAATAAAACTCTTATTCAAAATGTCTTAACTTGTTTTAATGTAAAAATAGAAAAAAAAACTTTGACAATATTCACAAGCAGTTAAAGGAAAATCAGAAAAGTTATGCGCTTCTGTAATGTTCGTGTTTTTGAAATAGTACAACACTGTTGAGAGGAAAAGATTTTGATTTTGGAAGTACAATAGGGAATATGCACGTAATTTTTTCTTCACTTAAATCAATAAAATACAGTACTATCAACCCAAGAAAAGTATTAAAAGTTAAGTTTAAATACTGCTTGACGCTTAAAAATAATATCAAACTCCTGCAATTTTCTACGACAGTTCGAACGTCCGTAGCTGTCGCGGCCATGATGTGACGTCATTTACCACAATCTGCCTTGTTTACATCAAATTTTTTGCCCATAATAGAATAATTTTAGTAATTATATTATGTGCTCTAGTCAAGTAAAAATTGCAATAACATTATTATAATAAAATCTTAGTGAAACTTTAAGAACTTTTCGAATAAAAGTGTTTTCTTGACACATAGACTTTGACGTCACTCCGGCGTTATCGAGGAGGACGCGTTTTGAGAGTGCGTTCCGTTTCACCAAAAACATGCCACGCAAAACAGTAAATAAGTGATGTATTAGCAACTTAAACAAGTGTACCACAATGTTTTTATGGGCCAATACAAGGCATTTTTAATGAATAAAAAGAGTTTTATATTTCATGCATATTTCCTATTATTCGTCTTGTAAATTTTACCGCACAAAAAACAATACAGCTTCCCAAGTGCTTCTATGGTTGAAACGTCATCATCGCGCTTTTGTGTTTCCGAAGATAGACGATGATTGCCGAAGCGCATACTTTTTTTGGCAGATCTTTACATAACTTAAAATAAAGAGTTTAATAATAATGATGAAATGTAACATAGGTAAAATGATCCTGTTTTAGTGTTTTCACAGAACATAGTACTTAAAATTAAACGTTGATATTTTCTGAAAAAAGCTTCGGTAAGTTTTGCCAGCACTCGTAGTATTTCGGGTCCAGTTTCTGACAGGTCTTTGCGCCCCACTTTGTTATAGCTAAACTTAGCGAAGACTCGAACATAAATGACTGGAAAAACACATAGAATAAAATTAAAATTGCCCTTAAAAAATAGCCGCATGGAGTCTTATAAAAAAGTTTGAATATTTGGCCCGGCCCAATCTTTCGTCATTTCATATACTTATTATTTGCAAAAACTAGCCACACAACCGATTAGATGGACAGACGATCTGAATATAGTGGCCAGAAGAAACTGTATAGCCATGACACAAAACCGCCAGAAGTGGAGAGATTTGGGTGGCCAAAGTTTGAAGAAGAAGAAGATGAAGCCACACATACAACCTGTACCTATTAGTCAACAGCTGAAATCAATACAACACAACAACACACACATACACCTTGGTCCTTTGGCATACGTACTCACATCGTGGAGTACGTATGCCAAAGGACCAAGTACAGGCCGAGAGTGCAGTTGGTTGAATCGCGCCGCAACGTCAATTTCAAGGCGCCGCAACGTCCCTACCTACTTGCTACCTGCACCTCGTCATGGCAGAGGACTTTTGGCCGCAAGGTGTAATATTCCGTCGCTCCCGCGGACAAGTGCCACACGATCGCACAAAGACAGTGCTCGACTGAAGTGTGTTTTACTAACATAGTTTTAAGTTTATACACAAACACACTTTATATTTATTTATGGGCCAGAGTAGCCTGAAAATAAAGGATTTATTATTATTATTAATACAAACAAGTAGATATTGTACGATTATGAAAATGACGGAAGCTAGGTATGCAAGGCTATAATTATATCAATAAAATATTTAAACCCTTTAATGCTTTTCTCATTTAATCTCTGCCTACTGATATTTACATGCATATAAATGTCTGATTAATAGATTTTAACCAGGAAAGACCGAAGGCATAAAATGGAATAACCGCAAGAGAATCTAATAAAATTGTTACCTACTATTGTAAATTGTTGTTGTTAAGTATTAGGTAAGTACTAGACGATCATTCTCAGAAGATCCATTGGCCAGATCCATGATGGTAGACCAGATTATATGCACCTTAAAATCGTCGAAATTAGCATCTTAAATTCTCGAAATATGCAACAAAAGTACCTCTGGTGTACCTACCTGAGTATTCACAGCGATTTTTTGCGGAACCAGTTCTCCATTAGAAGCAGCATTGAAACACTTGTCATCAGGTCCATGGGGGGTCATCATGGAGTGAAGGGATGCGCCTCCGGGCAGGAAACCTCCTTCCTTCGCCTCGTAAGCACCCAGAATTAGACCCATGAACTCACTCATGCAGTTTCCTGGAAATTACCAAGAAATTGATTGTTAGTACTGAGTACTTTAACATTGGCTAGTTTTACCCGCATGGCGCATGGCACTACCTATTGGATCCAAAACTATGTTCCAACTACTACCAAGATAAATCCAACCAAACACATCACAAAATTTCGTTGAAATCGGTTCGATGGTTTTGGAGATTACCGTGTACACACATAGCGACACGTGATTTTTATAGGTAATTTATTAAATCCTCGCATGAGTAACATCGATACTGTTAGGAGGCCTGGGACTGGGACCTATGTAAAAGTATTGTACGTCTTTTGAGCGAGAAATAAGTCGATGGCTGTTCGCTTTCTCACCGGCGGCGGGCGAGGCGGCGCAGGCGGCGGCGCGGCGCGGGCGGCGCGGTGGGACGCACCTATGATACATTGTATTACGAAAATTCTTTGGGTTTTGACTTGTGATGCAAAGTGTGTTTGGTACACAAATGGGATCCCCTGAATATTGTCATGATGTACCATTTTAAAATCCTCATGATGAGCACTTTAGTTTGATACCTATAATGCAGTAACGAAAAAAATTAGGAAATTATTAAAAGTGAGGAAAATGTTGTGAATGTTGATGACATTCACAACATTTTCCTCACTTTTAGGTTTAAAACATTGCTTACAACGGGATGCTTACTGACGTTGATTTTCTCCTCATCGTATGGGTACTAAAACTACATAAACAGGCAACATATCCGACCCAGATATTGTAGGGATTTAAGAAATCTGACCAGATAGGTACGGTGCGGTTTGACACGAGAACATAATCCGGAATCAAGAAAGGTGAGCTACCTACCAATAGAAGCCCGAGGAATAGAGCGCCGCACAAGGATAATGTCCAGATCAAAATATTGAACCAATATAGAATAGCACTTTGCCTGGATAGACTCCGCTCAGGTATCCTCAGTAACCGGTCATGCTCAGGTAGAAAAGCAACATCATAATCATCAGCCTAGCTTTTACCCAACTATGTTGGGATCGGCTTCCAGTCTAACCGGATGCAGCAGAATACCAGTATTTTACATGGAGCGACTGCCTATCTGACCTCCACAACGTAGTTGGTACTGGGTAAGGTAATACAATAGCCCTTGGTAAGACTGGTTGTCAGACTTTCGGGTCACTGACTATCTGTACCAGCTGTCAAAGATATGACAGCTAGGACCAAAGGCTTAACGTGCTTTCCGAGTTAAGGGCCCTTCTAACCCTAAAATTAGCAACTCTGTTTGTGGTGTTTCAAACTTCGTTTGAAACACTGTTAGAATGAAGTTCTAATCAGCTTGCACAACAAAGCGGTTGTTACGTCAGTCACTGCGGCCGAATAGTGCGAAATTAGTGGTTTTTTGCGATTTACTAAAAATCTATTGATTGGTTTAAAAAAAATAAAACACATAAGACCTGCTTTATAGTTAGTTCAGTTAGTATACAAAGTTTCATGATCTAATTTGAAGTACTTTTTGAAAACCAGCGGTTTATTGTTCGATTTGGAGGTAACTTTGGATTTTTTTTCTATCGAGAAAAGTTTATGGAATCGTGTTTTCGTCACACATAGTACTTAGCATTAATGCTCAACTTTACCATATATTTATTTCAAAATTAATGCTGCAGTATTTTAGGCGTAGCCGAGGATCATGCTAAACCATTTGAGGGGGTATAGGCCCTTAAGTAGATAAGGATGGCAATAATAATTAATTCCTAATCAGTTTCTAAACAAACAATGCTCAAAAACACCGAAGACCCAAAAACGATGTGATCAAAAATTAGATGTTCTCTCGCTGAGGACAGGATTCGAACCTGCGCGGGTATAACCCATTGGATTTCAAGTCCAACTCCTTAACCACTCGGACACCTCAGCTACTGTTGAAAGCAGTGAATTCATGACTGTTATTGTATTTACCTAAAAACTTTTCTACACATGGTCATGAATGAACAACGTGGTAATGTAATGAGTACCAGATGTCCATTCTTTTCTGTTTCCATAAAAGTGTGTGTGTATTTGTGTTATAAGCGAGACGACAAAAAAACCTAATTAGTCCATCACTTAGATTATCAAAAAATGTTTGACCCGTGTTTTTTCTTTTGTTACGTAAACCAAAATTGACGAAGATATGACGCTTTTAAAATTCTCAATACGTCACTCCTAGGTATAATTTTTAGCTAGTTCTGACGTCACGAGCCCCCACTCCCGAGTTTTGATGCGTTTTATCTTTATCAATATTCATTGATTTACAAAAACAAAAAACACGTGTCCATTAATTTCCAATACTCTAACTGACGGACTAAATAGATTTGCAATTTTTTGATACTGTCGTCATGCCTATTATGAGTTTAGGAAAAAATACTTGAATTCCTAACCGTAAAATGTCGTAAGATTCGGTTTGTGCGCGACTTCATATTAAAATTAACGTAATTTATGCAAACATAATGATGGAATTTGTTTACGGAAACATAAACATGGAACGAGCTAGAACCACTTTTAATGGACAATTAAATCAAATAAATTAAAACAAAATTATGCACTTACAATATTTATTTTGGAAATTAGAATGATGACTAAACTTAAAGCTACTTTTAAGAATAATACAGCATATTTATTTATGTCTTTGGTAGGCCAAAGACACAAAAAAAACACCAAAACACCATTTTTTTTTTTTTTTTCGGATGGGAAATCATCAAATGACTTCTCCCGCTCTGGGCGGAGCAGGAGGGAGTGTCAGACTTTTACTGACTAAAACCCATCCATGTTCCTTCATCGCCCTTTGTGTTCCGGGGCCACGGTATCTCTTTCGAACAGTCCCGCAACCCCGGCAGCACCAAAACACCTAAATAATATAAAGGGTGTAAACGACCTCTTAACGAAACCAAAAGGCTTCTCCCCGTCATTGCGATCATTTTTTGATCTACACGATACCTGGGATACGGAGATATTTGGGGTCAAAGTTCCAACTTTTTGACAAGTTTTTTTTTAAAATGTTAGTTTTTAATGTAAGATTTTAAACACCTCCACGACTCCCGTACTATTCAATTCATCCATCAGCACAATGTTTTGAGTGCGTTACATTGAGTTCTACCACAAAACATGATTTTTCACCCCAAAACAAAATGTCGGTTCCCAGCAATAATTTTTGCGTATAGTTACTTAGTTTGATGTACAGAATGCTTGGTTGACGGCTTCGTGATGAGGTTGTTTACACTCTCTATGAGGTCTATCTATTCATACACGTAATCTCATAAGGGGTCATTGTAGTCATCATTATGAACAACTTTTACTATGGGACCAAACCGCAAAATAGCCGCGCTAAAAGAATCGTAATATGAATCACGTTAAAAAATAATTAAATAAATTAACGTGATTCATCTTCATTCTTCTAAAGCGGCCATTTTAGACCCCCAGCTGTTCCCTACAATATGTTCGCTTATCTCGTCAAAATGTATATGGACCAGCTGATTTTTTTTTTCGCGTTTCGCGTCCCATGACCCTTATTAAAAGTTGTTCATAATTATGAGTACAATGACCCTTTAAGATATTACGTGAATGAATAGATAGACCATAAACAACTTATTTTAAAAAGTAATATTCCTTTCTACATCTATAAAGTTTTATGTTTGAAATAGCCGGTTACCCCGGGAACTATTCGAACTATTACTTAGTTTATTTCCTGGTGATAAACTTGGAAAATAAGAATTAGCAGTATTAAGTTTTCTATATCATAGACTAAGGATACTTTTTATAATAAACGTATTTGCTTAGCGCAACGGTAGCCCGCGAAATCCAAATGGTCAGGTCAGGTAAGGTTGTTTGTTGTTTAATCAACATACAACCATATGCGAATTGCAATTATATGCGAATATGATTTGCGATCGTAACAAATATGGCTTTACCTAGATATATTCATTAAAATCATCAATACAACCCGTATTGATGACTTAAATGATAATAATTCTTTAATACATACGTGTTACGGTCACGAATCATATTATTTTGTTCAACATACAACGACTTTTTCAAGGTCAAAGTCATTGCTAGACCTTTATGAACTTGGAGGGTTGTATTGGTGATTTTGATGATTATAATTCTGTAACTACATACGTCTTACAATCGCGAACAATATTTTAATCAACATACAATCTAGCACTGGCCTGCAAATTGCAAAAAACGTAAGAAAATTTGAATTTCGCGGGCTGGTCGGAGCATTCACCTTAACATTATTAGATATTCCGAATCGCCGTAAAGTTTAAAATGTTATTCCCGCGCAGACCGTCATTCGTAGCTAACTTCCGAGCCGCCATTAAGTTTGAACCGAACTATATCTAACTCTACGCAAAAATTAATGTTGGGAAATGACTTCTGTTTGTGGTGAAAAATCAAGATTTACGGTAAAACTCAAAGTAACGCAATTAAAAAAATTGTGTAATGCATTGAATAGAAAGGCTCTTGTAAGTTTTTAAAGTAGGGTTATTTATAAGTTTAACTTTAAAAATTGTATTTAAAAAAAACCTGTGAAAAAGTTGAAACTCTTACCTCCAATATCAAGATTCCCGGGTATGGTCCAGAAAAAAAACAAACATCGCATACGGTACAATATAAGTTGATAGTCTATATACTAAACATATATTTCCCTAACCTTTTTACCTTATGTGTGTAGTGTGTTAGTACGTGTTCACTAGAAACACTAGTTAGGGTATAGAATAAGATCACCAAATTATCAGTAAGTAGATGAACCACATCAAAGGCATCCCGGGCAGCGACTTCCTATACTTATGTATCTTGACTAAAGCCTATGATAACATTATCAAATTGGAGACAAAAATGATCGTAGCTGAGGTGTCCGAGTAGTTAAGGAGTTGGACTTGAAATCCAATGGGTTATACTATACTCGACATTTGACACTGTCATCTGGTCCAAATTGTGGGAAATACTTCTGAAGATGGGTGTGCCTCACCATCTGGTACATCTTAATAGAAAACTTTATGAGGGCGGAACAGCAAGTGTGCGCTTGGATAGTGTCGATTCAGAATCCTTCAAAACACAAGTTGGTGTCAGACAAGGATGTATACTATCACCCTTACTGTTCAACATATACACCGAATACATAATGCGGATTGTTTTAGATAACTGGAATAAGGGTGTGTCGGTCGGGGGCAGGATGATATCCAACCTGAGGTATGCTGATGATACAACCCTCCTGGCGTCGTCTAAGGAGGATATCAGTAATTTTTTGGGTGTTCTCAAAACCACTAAAGTTTGGACTCGCCCTGAACCGCGAAAAAACCAAGATGATGATAGTGGATAGAGCTCACGAGAGCAACCCAGATATCACACCAGTTGCCAACTGTGAAGTCGTCAACAGCTACATCTATTTGGGCTCTACTACCACCAACTGTGGGGGCTGTGACACCGAGATTCGACGACGTTGCGCCATAACTCAATCGGCTGCACAAGTTAGACAACATCTGGAGAGGCCGCCGAATAACTAAAAATACCAAAATTCGCCTTATGAACACCTTTGTTTTCCCGATCTTCCTCTATGGAGCGGAGACATGGACATTGCGTATGCAGGACCAAGATTGACGCCCTGGAGATGTGGTGTTGGAGACGCATGCTAAGGATTTCCTGGACCGCTCATCGGACTAAGGTGTCAATACTCAAAGAACTCAATATTAAACAAAGACGGTCGTCGCTTGTGCAATCACGAATCCTCAGATTCTTTGAACACGTTACCCGCAACAATGATTCCATGGAGCGTTTGATAATTCAGGGTAGAGTCGAAGGCACGAGACCACGTGGTCGATCACCAACCCGATGGACAGACTCCATTAAATCTGTCACCAAGATCCCTCTGGCAGAATGTGCTCGCCATGCGACCAATAGAGACCGGTGGAAAAGGATCGCGAAGGCAGCGACCTCAGTTGTGGGCGATCCCTCATGACCACGACCGCTCTGTCAAGAGTGAACGACTAAGAAGAAGAATACTATACTACCTGCGCAGGTTCGAAATCGAATCCCGTCCTCAGCGAACATGTTTTAAGTCTGTCTAGAAAACTATGTAGGTACTGTAAGTTGTTGTTATTTCAAACAAACACATTAGGTAGGTACAGTTTAGTGCTGAGACGTTTTAATTGGTTCCATTGTTTTTTTTTTAGTAGAAACTTATTAGAAATTGCGGTTTTTTTTTAATACGAGTAAGTAGGTACAGTAGAAAGTGTTTCTTAATATTATAAAGACGAAAGATTTGTATTTTGTATGTAACGAACGAATAATCTTAAAAACTACTACACCGATTTGAAAAATTCTTTCAGCAATGGATAGCTACATTATCAGCGAGTAAAATAAGCTATATTTTATCCCCGTACTCGCGTAGGAAACCGCGTGACGTCCGCAAGTTTTTAATAATTAAGATTGTTTCTCTAAACAATCTATTTTCTTTCTCATCTGACTTATCTTTCTAACCGCCTCTGATTAGTTGTAGGCCTACAATATTAATAACTTACTGTGATAGTACGGTGGTCGGAAGGTGTGCTCCTGAACGGACCATCTCGGCGGGAAGATGACGAAGTCGGCAATAGCGACGCCGGGCCTCGCCGAAGGGCACGTCAGAACCGTGAATATTGATGGGTCCTGTAAAAGGGCACCAGGTACATTATGGCAGAAGAACTGCAACTTGCCTTGCTGTAATAATAAATCATCTCTTTTTAGTCCCAATGCTATGCGTAATGAAATGAAATGATGAAATGATGTTTATTTTTGCAAGTAGGTTCTTACAAACACTTTTACACGTCATTTTTTAAAACTAGATGGATCCGGTGTTTCGTACCTGACTATACTCTGATAAGAAACAGCCGAAACAAACTCAGAAGTCATCATCAGTCTCTTTTGAAGTCATAATCAATGACGAAAATCAGACATAATCTTGTTCAATTCAGATGAGGAATATACAGATTAGTGCCTGAGATGGTCTTTTGAAGAAAGAACCACACAGATTTGAGTGGACCTGTCCAGTCAGTGCAAGCATTTGTCAGTTATCGTGTAGCTCGACTTATAACTCAAGGAGCTCAACGAAATGACGAACAATACCAAAGAAAGGACATTTGGGTAGGTCGCTTATAGTACTCAAACTGCCAGACAGCCGTGGGGAAAAAAATAAAATAAAATATGTGACCCACATGGTAATTAAGTAAAATTAACAATAATTTACAAAACGAGTATTCATGTCAAATCAATACATGTCACATAAAATAATATAAAATAAAGTAAAACATAATAAAATACTGAACTACCTAAGTATGTCAAATCATTCAATGTAAAAGTGTATAAAAGAAAGGAATTAATAATAAACAAGCGAAGTGCGAAATTTCGACATTCACAGAGCAAATTTCATTGGAGCAGCTTAATCCCAAGCCTTTTTATCTTCGAGATAGTGATTAACATGGCTTTCAGGCATAACTTCCGTTTTATAAATGATTTGAATTTATTTAGGCTTAGTGTTAATATGGCTCGGAAGTTTATTGTAAAAACGTATACATTGGCATCTAAACGTACCTCCTATTTTCTTGAGCCTCGTTGCAGGAACAACAAATTTGTGTTTGTTCCTCGTTTTTATGTTGTGGATATCACTATATTTTTTAAACAAATTAATATTTTTATGTGCGTACAAAAGGTTTTCATAAATAAACTGAGAGGGCACAGTAAGAATATTAATCTCTTTAAATTTTTCTCTGAAGGAGTGTCTGGGACTTAATTTATAAATTGAACGAAAAGTTTTTTGTCGCAGTTATATCGTATAACACGCCATATTTCATAAAAAAGCGCGGCGCGCCGCGGCCATTTAAAAATGTCGCGTCGCTATTATGTAATGCGACGCTTACAAAAATCAGATTAATATACTGGTCCCCCAGTGAGGGAACTTTCAGATATTAACGCTTTATTTACCCAGCAGAACAAATTCAAAGTTACGATAATGAACCTTATGAACTTCCTCCATCCACAGTTCCACACTGACACGATTCATGTCAATACCGGAGAACGAAAAACCAACCGGTGTCTTGATTCGTAATTTTTAATAGAATATTCTTTGCACCATTCTTGTCTCTCTGTGAATACTTTTACGACATACACTACAGTAATACACGACTACACGTATCAAATTGGTGTGGAGATTTTGAAACGTGCAATTTTTGGTGTAAGTATTTCTTTCTCATTAACTAATTACTGCATTTTTTTTTGTTGTAAACGCTTCATTGATTGATTATACAGAGTGTAAACAACCTCATCACGAAGCCGTCAACCAAGCATTCTGTACATCAAACTAAGTAACTTTACGCAAAAATTATTGCTGGGAGACGACTTTTTTTTTTTTTTGCGTGAAAAGTCATGTTTTGTGGTAGAACTCGCTGAAACGCGCTCAAAGCATTGTGCTAATGGATGGATTGAATAGTACGGGGGTCGTGGAGGTGTTTAAACTTATATTTTAAAAAAAGCTAGTCAAAAAGTTGGTTTGACCCCCAATATCTCCGTAGCGTATTTGGAATCTATACCTTCACACAACGCTCATGACGTCAGAGACCGTGTTGCCGTCGGGTATGTTTTCAAATCCAGAAATCGAGAATTAATCAATTAAAACGTACCTTTGCCTAACATTTGTGACGTCACTGGCCGGGTTGACATCGGGTATACTTTCAGAAAAAGGATTTCGCGCGTAGGCATTTTAAAACATACCCGACCGCAACGAAGCAATCGTTCGGCACCTATACTTTCGTCAAGTTACTATTTCAATTATCACATGCCATAATTATGAAATGCCATAACATAATTTGCCATCGACATCGGGTGTGTAACGGTTGTTTATATCAAGAGAAATTGGATGCAATTGGGACTTTAGGGCTTTTTTTATAAACCACACAGAAGTAGGAGCCCCGCGAAGCGGGGCTCCGTCGACCTAACCCACTATCAACCATGCACAGAAAAAAAAACCATGCACAGAATAAATAAGTTTATTCTTATTATACCAAACATTGCGCACCCATCGACATCGACAGCCAGAAAGCTAATAAGTAGGTAAGTATTAGAATTAAAAAACAAGTTTAATAGAGACAGTGAAACGGGTATACATTACAGTATAGCAAAATGGAGTATCCTACATGAAAGTATACCCCAGGAAAATGTTGCGGTCGGGTATATTTTAAAATCCCTAGCACGGGCGTATATATTTTTATTGTATACCCGAACTCAACACTATAGAGCGTTGGCTGAAGGTATAGATTCCAAATACGCATCTCCGTAACTAGAAGGTTCCCAGGTATGGTGTTGAACAAAAAAGTGATCGCAATGATGGGGAGAACAAGTGCCTTTTGGCTTCGTTAAGAGGTTTTTTACACCCTCTAAACGATGATTACAATATTACTTCAAGAGATCTGTGGCTATACACCTCGGTGTATCGCGATGAGCGATCCGAAACGTTTGGGAACGGTATCAGGAGACCGGAAGTGTAGCTAGGAGACCTGGCACAGGAAGAGTTAGGGCTACGACTGCCCAGGAAGACCAATACCTAAGGTTAAACGCACGTCGGAAGCGTACTGTATCCGCTCGGACCTTATGAACTCGACTATGGCAATCCACAGGAACGAGAGTCAGCGATAAAACCATTCGGAATCGGCTTCACTAAGATGGACAACGCTCCAGTGTACGTGCTATTCGACTAAAACTAACGAGGGCCCATCGTGCAGCACGCTTAAGGTACGCGCGGGAACATTTGGTATGGACCATCGATAACAGGAGGAATGTGCTTTTTACGGACGAGTGTAAGGTAAAGTTTTACAGTGACGACAGACGGATAAGCGTGTGGAGAAGGGAAGGGGAACCTTTTTCTGAACCATGCGTCCATGGAACAGGAACAGACCGATTTGGGGGTCCCAGTGTTATGGTATGGGGGAATTAGCTTACATGGCAAAACAGAGCTGGCAATTCTGAATGAAGGTATCGTAACCGCCGCCAGTTACATTGACTAAGTAATCCGGCCACAGTGGGCCATAACTTTGTCTTTATGCATGACAATGCTCGCGCACACACAGCCCGCACTACACAAAGAGCACTTTCTGAAGGCAGTATCACCGTTTTGCCAAGGCCAGCCATGAGTCCCGAACTCGACCCCATCGAACATTTATGGGATCAGCTCAAAAGTCGCCTGAAAGAACATTACAGTGATTGAACAGCCAGCAGGAGCTCATTAACGCCCTGAAAGTCTGTTGGGAACAAATACCGGAATTAAACGTGACTCACTTGATTGAAAGTGTCCCAGATAGGCTCAGAGACTGCATACGAAGCAGAGGAGGACTTACTTCGTTATTGAAAAATAACAAGCACCTTATTTTTTCCCGAATAGATTTTTACTCAACTTATCACTATTTCTATTAAAAATACTAAACTTTTTGGCAAAAAAGTTTTTTATTTTTCCATTTTTAGTTGTTTCCAAACAAATATTATTGTTAACAATATAATATGTCCTGGTAATAATAGGCTTTTCCCCAATAAATGGAACTTAACATACCTAAACCTCTCGAAATCTGCTTGAATTGTACACATAATGCGTACCCCCTCAGAGGATACAGGCGTGATGTTACGTCATAATGTTAATGTTAAACAATAAACAAACATCCAAGCGATTTCAGCAATCACTGCAGATTTGCCGTCCATTTTTGAAGAGTTCCATTATATATATCTCCGAAGATCAGCATCAGATCTTCACCAAATTCTTCACAAAATGGGACCACACGGGAAGCACCAGCTTCCAAATAAAAAAGAATCGTCAAAATCGGTTCACCCAGTCGAAAGTTCTGAGGTAACAAACACAAAAAAAAATACAGTCGAATTGAGAACCTCCTCTTTTTGGAAGTCGGTTGAAAATAATATACTTCAAAACCTAATAAAAATCTTAAAAAAAACGAAACCTTTATTCACTAACTACCTGTACCTATTTGTTTATTGCACCAATAAGCCTACGTATTGTTTACAACAATGATATACTTTAAATTCAGAGGTTTTTGCTGTTTATAATATATAGTGTAAAAAACGTAGGTAAATAAAAGTACAGCAATCCATATTTTTGTCACGTGCCCGTGCAGGAGCAGTATCAATCAAATCAATCAATATCAAAACGAGCGAACGATTCGAGTTGGGACTGTTGTTGGGAGCAAACGAACTAGTTCGTTTAGGAGCGATGGAGCGATCTCCCATCTCCGTCGCATGAACTACTACGTGCAAGAAGCAAAAGGCAAGAACCAAGAAAGGCATTGACCACACACTTTTTGATCCTCCAAAAAATAACGTGAGTGATTATACCTTAAGTATAAGCACTTTGTAGCCATATTGTAGAACAATATCCCAATTTTGAAAAGTAATACCGGGGTAGTCATTCGCTCGCGGAGAATCTTAACACCGCGATTCAGAAACGTGACGTCAGCGTACAGCGCCATCTATCGGTTTAGCACAGGTACTAAATATCAGGAGGGTGACGTTATGGTATCAGTGATGGCGAACTTACTAGGTACCTAGCTTCTATATTTACATATAGAGTGGATACGGTGAACGGGGCAGTAAGGGGAAGTACCTTAACCGTTGCAACTACACGAAAATGGTCTAAGGAGACTCCATAATTTTTCGTGAAATTTTGATCCCCATAATTTACAGATTTTCGAAAAAATTTACAGTTAGTTGTTAATCGGCGGTCCCTGTTTCTAATACTGATCAAAAAGTTCTATCGGGCCAACCCTCGTTGGAGTACGAAAAAGTCAGAAATCGCAAAAAACTTAGTTACATACCGTCTTCGTGATCATTTGTATCTTTTTAATTTTTTGGACTAGCTGTTGCCCGCTACTTTGTCCGCGTGTGTTTTTGTGATACTTTGTGGCTATTCTTAAAATCAAAATTATTATTATTATGACTATTAACTTCTTTCGTCGCGTGAACCACTGAAAGTGTACGAAACTATACTTTCAGAATTACATGAAAATAATAATTTGTGACACGGAATCTTGAAAACAAAAACAGTTGTAAACTGGTGATTCATCACATTTATTTACACGTTATTTTACAAATCGCTTATATAGTTTATGGTGGTGGTTTGTGGTGGTGGTGATGGTTTATGGTGTTGGTTGGGCATTTATTCAAAAAAGGTACTTAGGTAAAGGCACTGGCCTGCAAATTGCAAAAAACGTAAGAAAATTTGAATTTCGCGGGTTACCGTGAAGCGTTCTACCAACTGAACCACGTCGGTCCCACTCGACTTCCGTTTTTCGTTTTTTTTCTCTATTATATAATCTTAGATTTCGTCGAGCAAACGTACATTGCTAAAATATAGATAAGTAATATTTAATTACAGATTATTTACAAACTTTTTCCACATACATTTTCAATTTTACAGTGATCAAATAGAATTTCCTTAAATAGGTACTCGTACAATGTACGTGGTTTGAAGGTCAGGCGCAAGTACATCTACGTTCATCTCGAACTCTGAGGAAGTTACACGCGAGCAAGCGACATAAAGTCCGCCTTTGTACAGTTTTTTTACCTGTGCATAAAGTTTTAATAAATAAATAATAAATAATAAAGGGTGTTAAATTCCATTTCCACTTGTTCTCTCCGTCATTGCGATCATTTTTTGGTTCTACACGATACCTGGGAGGCTGGGAACCTTCTATAAGTATATAAGTATTATAGTTACGGAGATATTTACTTTAAAACACCTCCACGACCCCCGTATTATTCAATCCATCCATCAGCACAATGTTTTGAGTTGTGTGACATTGAGTTTTACCACAAAACATGATTTTTCACCCCAAAAAAAAAGTCCCCCAGCAATAATTTTTACAGTAAAGTTACTTAGTTTGATGTACAGAATGCTTGGTTGACGGCTGCTTCGTGATGAGGTTGCTTACATCCTGTATAGCTGCCATGTGCATGTGAAAAGCGATTTGTTTGGCCCTGCGACTTGTTGATGGTCATCGCAAAACAAACGCTCACAGGAAACTGTAAAATAACTGGAAAGTCAAGTTGTTCGGGATAAGGGGGATACGCGGTATAAAAACTGACTCACCAGCGCCACATCCCGTCAGAATTTCTGCCTCAATGAGGTTCCTCTGCAGCGTCAATACCTTGAGCCGAGTTCCGTCACACAGCTTTGGAGGAGTTAAAATCCGTAAAAGCATATTAATAGTGCGCTGGAAACCCGGACGCACACAAAGAGTTCAGAAACTCGACGGGATATTCGGTGGCGCTGTCTTCATCTACGGTGGGGTTTATGGAGGTGTACACAACCTTGGGTAAAGAACACAATTTAGGACGCCAATCTAAGTTGATTAGGGTTTGTTTTATTATAATTAGATAAGAATCAACAAAAATGGCTTCGTCGAAAAAATACCAGTGCAGAATGTAGTTTTTTATTAATGTTTTTTTACACACTTTTCCGGCTTTATATGTGTTATGTACATTCGTATAGTCTATCTATTTTCTTCGTAGTTTTATTTTATTTGTAAGTAACTATTTTGTGCGTATTCACCTCAAAAATCAAATTTCAAGAAAACTGAGAAATTACATGTACATGTATTAGATTATTAAGTAGCAACTTTAAAAGGTTACACTTCATTGGTTTTTATTGTATAGGTGTATCTATGAACTGAATTAATTTAAACACAAAACCGCCTTTTTGCGTCTCTGGATGAGATTTAAAAAAAATGCTAAAACAGGTATTTCTTTATTTTTATTAATAAAGTATAAAAGTAGTAAAGTATTTAATCTGAGTTTCAAGATTCTAGAACAATCTATTTTTTTTTCATACATTATTTACCCCGCTTTCCACCTCCCTTTTCCAAAATTTTCCGAAATTTGTATAGCCTAGATGTTATTCTGAATTTATTTAAATAGATTTGTGAACATTTCAACAATATCCGTTCAGTAGTTTTGACTTGATGCGCGGTCAAACAAACAAACAATAAAAAATGGTTTTAATATATTCAGTTACTTATTAATATTACGTCACTTCATTCTTCAGATATAGTTTAATTAACAGGTAGTCCTTTAAACTTACAAGGCATTCTCACGTTTTAAAGGATAGGTTCTCTTTTTTTTTTTTTTTTTGTCGCTAGCTCTGTTTCTTGTTGCCTGACTGAGCTTCGCTTCATTCTTTTTACGTGCGAGGCAGCGCGCGGTCGTCTATCACTCGCTCCCTAGAAATATCTACTTTATTTCTCAGACTTTAATCCAAGTTATAAGATAATATAATTATGCCCAAAAGAAGCTTTACGGAAAAAAGGGAGCGATAGCATTATACAATAAGAAGACTGGAAGACAAAGAAAATAAACGTCGCCAACGAATCGTCTGATTCACTGGAAGAAAATTCAGGTTAGTAAAGTGTTTATTTTCATAAGTCTCATATGTTGTGTAAAGTTATACTGTCTTGAAAGTAGTTTATAATAACCTGGGGGTTGACCGTGGGTCAACACGATGGTATCCGATTATTCTACGCTTAGACGGTAGCCGTGGGTTATCACAAAGCAAACGTAGAAACTAACATAACTACGCAGATCATTATTTTAATCTAGTGGTTGATGGTGGATCAACACAAATTAAACTTATGCTTGGATAATAACCGTGGGTTATTACAAAAGCAAACTACGTAATGAAAAAATGCATAAAATATAACCTGGAGCTTGATCACGGATTAACACGATGGTAATGGTGGATACTAAACTATCCCTACGCTTAAAGATTAACCGAGGTTTGGTGATATCGAATTAGATAGCGTATGCAAGCTTTTACAACTACCCTCAATATAATTTATTCTAATTTATTAAATGTTCGTTTTGTATTGAATTGGTTAGTAAGAAAAGCGTTCTCTTTCTTTTATAGAAAACGAGTCGCTTGCGGTTCTTGAGGATTCAACTCCCATGGAATGTTCGCAAGAAAATATCCATGATGGAAGGATACCAGAAAAGGCGCCAGAAGACAAAGAAACAACACCGCTTCCATCAGGAAGCGGTGTCCGGCGGTATCCGGGTCCAGATCACTGGACCCAGATATATTGTCAGCTCTCGGAGAAGTTGTTGAGGACGTAACCTAAGGGTCAGTGGGTCGCCTTAGGGGCGGAGTTCGGTGAAAAAGTTCACGATAACTTAGCTCGGCTTTGGCTCCCCATACTTCGAAAGGTGATCGAAAAAAAGGCTAAAGAGAAACTGATGAAGCAGTATCAGATTCAAGCCCCCAAACTTAACCCTGAAATAGCCGCCACGATTTCCGACACCACCAGAACCAAAGATAAACGAGTCGAAAGCGCTCAACAGCAGCTAGGCCTAGGCATTGCTGGCCTCAATAAAGGACTGTCGTTGCTCCTCGAAAATGGTACAGAGAGGGTTAAGGCGATTAAGTTTTTGAGCGACAGTAGCCCGCTCCTATGCGATCTTCACCGTGTGGAGACCGATGTTCGGAAAAAGTTCATGACACCAGGTCTGGACGTTTTTTCTCCCCTGTCAACCCTCACCCTATCATTTACTACTCCTTGTGCTTACATGTCATTCATAGATTTTGTAATCTTTTTACCGATGAGAAATTTGTGGGTGAGGAATGACGTACTGAACCGTGGTAGGTAGCCGTTTGTTTGTCGATGTCCCTCCCTGTATAGCTGGCACTGGTAACTCCCTATAGGTATACATAAAGGCTAGAAGAAGATGAGAATTTGATGAAAAAATTAGGATTTTCGCGGGTTAAGCCCGAAAGTTAGTAGCGAAATAAACTTACACAATGATCGTATAGCACGGCGTTGATGACCATGAACTTGCTGAGGTCGTACTTGTACGGCACATAGTTGCCATGCCACGCCACCACATCGAAGGGCGAGTGGTTCTGCTCCGCCACGAACAAGGAGCCTTGGTACTTGCTCACTATTTTAAAGCCTGGGGAAAGATTTGAAAAGGGTAAGTTAAAGGTGTCTAAGCTTTACTGCATGAGTTGGCTCTCTTGCTCACAATCGGACAATCAGATGAAATTCTAGAAGCCAGTTTAATGGTTCCAAAATATTGAGCTCAATCTTGTTCTGAGAACAGAGTCGACGATGAAATTAGCTAACCCAAAAGAAGTCTATTAACTCGCTTTAAATAGATTCGGGTTAAATGAACTCGTGAACACCAACGCAGGCAGGGAACTCCACTCCTTGGCTGTGCGCATAATCTGCTGCATCTGCTGCAGTAATCCATTTGCAAGATCTTGTGGTTGTTTGGTCAAAATAACAACCAACATTACTGTATTGAGGAAGGTGCTAACGAGACACAAGCAGTTAGTAGGTAGTTTATTAGACATTAGTATCTCGAACACTCGAATATTAAAAAAAATGTTGAAATGTCGTCCTCGCCGGGTAGCCGGGTTCTTAAATGGCCAATCCCGATCCCTCTGAGCACTCGACTCGAGATAACAATAGGTAGTGTTTCTTCGGTGAAACGAAAGGTTTTAGCAACCATATGATTGAGCACTGATGTAACTGCCTGGACGGGCAGTGATGTAAACATTAACTTACCAGGTATTTCTTCGTCGAAGTACCGTGCAACTGGTGTGAGGAAATCTCTTGGGTTCGCGAGTCCGTTCGCGCCGATAGGTCCGAGATCTGGTAGCTTGAAGTGCCCATCGAACACTTCGAGAATATATCCTCTGAAATAAAATTAAAATTTTGCGTATTTACAACAGCAGTTTGTCGTATGAAACTTTTTTCTGTGGGTAAATCAACTATGGCTTTCCTTCGGTGAAAAAGTCGTGATGCTAAATGAAATACCTGCTATGCTATTAAAAAAAAAAACAGCCGTCACTAATACCCATCTTCAAAATCAAAAGTCAGATATTATTATGCTAAGCATCAACATTTTGTCAACGAAAAAATTCCGAAAGACGGTCCCATAAAACGGGAAGAAGTCTTAAATAATAAAAAAGAAAGTAGTAGCCAGGTAGGCATAATAATAGTGCAGCATGTTTTTCTTTTGACAATCGAAATAAATCGTTTGCAAACAATTTTTGAAAAAACAAAATGGCGGCATTCGTTCCGACTATGGTTACGCGCCAAATAAAACCATGCTGCAGTCAATTTAATAAACAGGTTGTAAACAACCTCATCACAAAGCCGTCAACCAAGCATTCTGTACATCAAACTAAGTAACTTTACGCAAAAATTATTGCTGGGAACCGACATTTTGTTTTGGGGTGAAAAATCATGTTTTGTGGTTGAACTCAATGCAACGCACTCAAAACATTGTGCTGATGGATGAATTGAATAGTACGGGAGTCGTGGAGGTGTTTAAAGTAAAAGTATTACAATAAAAACTTGTCATAAAGTAGGAACTTTGACCCCCAATATCTCCATAACTAGAAGATTCCCAGGTATGGTGTAGAACAAAAAAAATATCACAATGACGAAGAGAACAAGTGCCTTTCGGCTTCGTTAAGAGGTGTTTTACACCCTTCATATAACATCATTGGAAGCAGCCGTGCAAGTACGTAGGAATCGATTCGATAAATCTGACATTCATTCTCGACAAAATGAGTTTATAACAAAGATAAAAACTCATTTTGTCGAGAATAACTGTCAGATTTATCGAATCGATTCCTACGTACTTGCACTGCAGTTTCGTTTACCTTGTAGGTCCATCGACAGCCACTGTGAATCTCATGCCGAGCTGGACGACCGCTATCTCGTTGGGAGCCACCGTCATGATGCCGAATTCCGTCGTGATTTTCAACACACCTTGCTGTGGAACTGAAACAATGAAGATCGTTGTCATGTTTTTCTAATTTCTCAGTAATAGCCAGTATTGATGTCAATAGGAGTTATTAGCCCTCGTGGGCACGGGCGATTTTGAACGCGACGATATTTTTATCTTGCACTTGATTTTCATCTAACATAGCGCAGTTCAGCGCGACAAAAACAGAGTTGTCCAAAGGGTTGTTGGGGTGTTGGGTTTTCAACTCTCGAAGGCCGAAGGCAAGCAGTGCGTGATAATAATTGTCGCGTTATAAAAACCCTCGTGCGTACGACGATACGAGGCCTTCTCGCCAGGGTAGTCCGCGAAATTAAATTTTCTTGCAAAGTTCATTTAATCGCATTGAATGACTATTTCGTGAAAAAAATAAAAATATGGTATTGAATGAACTCTGAGAGTTGTATTGATGGTTTAATGATTATAACTCTGTTAAGCCATATCAAATTTTAACCAACATACAACTTGACACTGACCTGCAAATACTGGCGTTTCCCCCTTAAGCAGAACTGGCGATATGTGTGGATGTATGGTAAGTACTATTAACCTTAGCGAAATATATACAATAATAATTGTGTTGTTATATTTAAAGCATTTTTAGACTTACCGATAAGCAGATCTCCATCACTGCTATAGAAAGCGCTTTTATCCATAGACTTGTTGCACAAGTAGACGTGGATGGCAAGCCCATTGCGAGATCGAGGGTCACCTGCCCCACAGACGGTGTGGAGACCAGCCACGAAGTCCACGGATTCAGTTGAAGCTGGAATGTCGAAGGGAAGCCAGCGGGACTGTGAAGTAATACAGGTTTTCAGGATTATATTAAACAGCACGCTGTTTTATGACTGAACAGCTAGTCGAACCTTCCTTCGAGCGACTATTTCAGCATAAACACATTCAATGTATTTTGCATAGCAAGCGACACATTACGAGACGTGACCGAAAGTTTGACGCGCGGCTAAACACACAATAAAATATAATGCTAGTCCACAGAACTTGAAAGTTAAAGTTCTAAGCGCCAGGTT
This sequence comes from Xestia sexstrigata, assembly GCA_941918905.2. Lineage (NCBI taxonomy): Eukaryota > Metazoa > Arthropoda > Insecta > Lepidoptera > Noctuidae > Xestia > Xestia sexstrigata. Next base: position 6,137,506 of record OW799219.2, read on the forward strand.
AATTCGCGAAATTCATATTTGGTTGTATTGTTAAGGTTGTATGTTGATTTATTTTATTTGTTGTACCTGTTTTTTTTTAATATGAATTACACGGATACCCTGGCGTTTCCCCCATGACTAAAGCTGTGGCGAGAGTGCCATGAAATAGCGTGGTACTTTGCGCTATGCTGATGAAACTTTACACATACCTGGTTTGGATCAGGTTCCTGTTCATCCCACTTGTGAGTAAGATGCTTGGCAATATTTGACTTCTGGAAAGGCTTGTGAATCACGGAAGGACGAATTCTGAAATACAATGAAAGTATATTAATTTCAGTGCTATCAAATAATGTTTCTCAATAGGTTCTATATACAGGGTGTAAACAACCTCATCTCGAAGCCGTCAACCAAGCATTCTGTACATCAAACTAAGTAACTACGCAAAAATTATTGCTGGAAACTACTTTTTTTTTTGGGGTGAAAAATCATGTTTTGTGTTGGAACTCAATGTAACGCACTCAAAACATTGTCCTGATGGATGGATTGAATAGTACGGGGGTCGTGGAGGTGTTTAAAGTAAAAATCTTACATTAAAAACAAGTATTAAAAAAAAAACTTTGACCCCCAATATCTCCGTAACTAGAAGGTTCCCAGGTAGGCTGTAGAACATAAAAATGATCGCAATGACGGGGATAACAAATGCCTTTCGGCTTCGATAAGAGGATTTTTACACCCTTTATAGAGTGACTGCCTTTCGATCTAAGCCGAAATTGCTGAGCACAAGGTACTTGTTTCGAAGTGTCCGGGTTTTTATTCCCGGGTCGGGCAAAATGATATTTAGTCTGAAATTGTACCCGGTTGAAGACGATTGGCAATGAAATGTGGGTGACTAGACCTCTGCCTAATTTTCGGGGATTACAGGCGTGATATAAGGTATGTATGGAAAATGAAGTAGTATGTACCAGTTTTAAATGTATAAAACCATGAAACTGCAATATTCTCAGTATGTCACATGGTCACAAAAGGTCCCGAATGTATTATTTATTACCTGTACAGCCAAGACCGTTTGTTCTCATGTCTGGGAGCAGTAAACGCAGTTCCGGAAAGCTGTTCAGCATACAGTCCGTAGGGGCAACGCTGAGGACTGTTCTGACCTTCAGGGAGGGCGCCAGGCCTTCGAGGGTCCTCCGACGAGAACTCAGAGCCAAAGCCCGAAAGGTACTGTGGAAGGGGACGCAGGAACATTGGTCAAGTTTACGTTAAAGTTACGAAGGCGCTTTAAATTATTGTTAGGCTTTATAACCTTTGGTGGAACGCGGATCCACGACAAAACGACACACGCGTTTTTTTAGAAATAAGTACCTAAGTTTAGTTTTGTTCGCAGATCCACCTCCACGTTCCGGCCTACCAAAGGTTAAAGTTTGAAAGCCTATTCAGACTGATGCGGTATGCCTACTTCAGAGTACCTACTTCATAAGTATATCTATACTTACATAATTACGCGGTGCTGTTATAGCACTTACGTAGTTACAAGCGACAACGGGTTGCGTTGTTGAAAAACCAAGTGGTACTCCTCTGGGTTTTTCTCTTCAATAAACTATTGCGGCTGGCGCGATATCGGAACGCGCAATACCGTTTTGGTGTTTCTACACTTCTTACCAACATACAATTATATACTTAGCAAGAATTTGTGTGGTACCTAAGTATCGGTAACTACTTACTACAATTAAATAGGTAACCAGACTACTGAAAAATCACGTTCTACTTAAATTCGGGGTTTACAGGGTAAAATCGACTCCTATTGTTGAAGTCGGTTTAAATGTAGCCTATGGTACCCGAGCCATTATTATGGCTCGGGTACCATAGGCTACATTTTCAGATTCGTTATTACGGATCGATTGACACCGTAATTATCAAAAACGGATGAATAGTTTAGGCGCTACGGAGGAACCTCCGTAAATACAAACAACTAAAATTGCCACCCTGTTTGGCATAACATACCTGACATTTATAAAATACGCTATTTAAAATAGGTCACTGTATTTCATTAAAAGTTACTAGAACTACCTAGAAAACCCGGTAGGACCTTTCCCTCTGAGCTTCAACGAGGCTATCAAATTAACTATAAAATTACCTATTTACGCACGTTTCGTCCGGGCCCTCAATCGAAGCTTTTCGAAAACGTTTTGCAATATCAAAACCATTCATTTATCTTAATAAGTAAGTCAATAGGATAAAACTACGAGTACCTTTATAATTCCAAAAATCTATTTTTACTCATAATCGACCAAAAACAAGTCTCACAGACTAACTGGAAGCTAAATAACTGGTTTCATCTCAACGTCTAATCTAATCTCTAAAACTTTCGTACCTACAGATTCATTTTAGTAACTTTTGTACCTATCTACCATAGATTATAATACAGTAAAAAGAAAATCGATATTAATTTCTTACCTTAAGTTCCTCCATCTTAGTGTACCAGACGAGATGATCGAATCAGCTCTCAGTACAGACTAGGCCAGATATGTTTATCGGAGTCTTGTTGTTTACTACCCAGTACGGACTGCTATGCAAATGTAGCCGGTTTGTTCATGATAAAGAGTATGGCATTTATGTATATTGAGATAGGTACAGATAAGTTGGAGAATAATATTATTATGCGATAGTATGTAATCTTTCTTGGGCATTTTTGTGATTGTCAAAAAAATGGTAAAGGCGATTCTGTGGGTAGGTCTTGCTATATCATCGGGTAGAAACCATTAGTAGCGTTTAGCGTACCATTAGTAGTTTATGCAGTTCCTGCTTCCTCTAGTTTCTTTGAATTCCTGAATGTTCTCAGACTTTTTGGGAATTTAATCCTTGGCTTCGTGAACTATTTGCTTTGGGAAGTAAGTTGATACGTTTTGGTTAACAATAAGCGACACCACACAGACACACTAAAGATAGTAGCGCGTAGTAGGCGGGCTCTTGAGAGACGAACCTCTTAACAATACGTGCCGTGTACAGAAGTATTGCTTTCTAAATCAAGCCCTTGTTCCAGCTGCCAAGCGAGAGGCTCCTGAGATGTTGGCAGAAGCTATTAGCTGGGTCGACACGACTATATATCGGCAATAAGAATTTCTCAGCAGCAGTCACGGAGTCTGGATTTGAACCGGCTTGATGGCTTAATGGGCTTGCCCCATAATACATGGGACTTAAACATAACTGACAGAATGTGAGTGTAGTATTTGGTACACCTCTGCCAAACCCTTCGGGGATTACAGGCGTGATGTTATGTTATGTTAAGCGACACCTAACATTTGTGCGTTTGTTTAGAGACATTCATTGATACTGGTGTCGATTCTGTTGTGCACAAACTAAACATAATTTAGGCTATTGCTATCTTTTTCTCTCTAATAAAACGAGAAAGAGACGGACGTAATTTAGAGCTCTCAAATTTAGTTTGAACTAATATTTCTATACAAATGAAGGGTGCACGTAAAAACATGTCGACTAAAAACACGGTGAAGCGCAAGGCATAAACTAGTTTGACATCTCTAACTTGGTTCATAGCTATAGCCGTCCTTTTCTTGCACGGCCTTTTAGTAAAAGATAGCAATAGCCTAAAATAAGTTTAGTTTGTGCACGACAGAATCGACACCAATGTCTCCTACATAGGTATATATCTTACATAAACTCACGCCTTTTCCCATGAGAGTAGGCAGAAACCACAGAACGCGACCTGCTACGATCCTTATATACGAGTATATACTCTTTTCGCCTCGTCAATGTCGCCAAGTAGGGAGGTATGGTATGACTAAAAATGGGAAGGTAGGTAGGTAGGTATTCAGTAAACAATAACGCGTAAGTCATTGACATTAATTACTACTTATTTAATGATTGTTTACACAATATGTAGGTACCTATTACACTAGACACATATAACTACGATACTGACGCTTTAATTACGTCAACTTATTAAAAAACCCTTCTATTAGCCTACCATATTGGATTTTATTTGTAACCGCAGTACCAATTTGGAGAATTAATAGACAAATAGACAATAGCATGGACGATGGCACGTAGCCCTTATGTGGCGGTTTCCAGGGTTTTTGATAACTTGTTTAGAGCCTTTTACGCAGCAAAATGCTGTAACAACAACAACATGTTACTGCATATATAAGTACCTTCCTACATTGTTTATTACTGTAGCATAAGTCATAACAAACATCACGCCTGCGTCAATTCCCGTAGGGTTAGCCAGAGGTGTACCTTATAGCACACCCACATTTCGCCAGTTATTTTTAAGTCCCAGGAAATAGGGGGCGAGCCTACTGCCATCAATCAGGCACAAATACAGACTCCGTGGCCGGAAAACCCTATAACACTGCCCAACCCGTTAATCAAACCCAGGACCTATGATCAGCATCAGTCGCGCTTGCGAACACTCGACCAACGAGCTAGTCAAATTTAAAATTGTTATTAGTAAAGTAAACAATAATTACTCAAACACCTGATTCTGTAAACTACACATTGTTCTACGCTATAAACAATAAGTAGTTTCAAATACCACAATAAATTCACTATTAACATTCGTAGCTGAGGTGTCCGAGTGGTTATGGAGTTGGACTTGAAATCCAATGGGTTATACCCGCGCAGGTCCGAATCCTGTCCTCAGCGAGGGTACTTTTTGTTTGCTTGCTTGATTTTACAAAATAATAAGGTACCTATTTCTTAATATGAAGCAAGTAGGCTACCAATAGTAATACGCCTCTTTGGTATTTAGTGAACAGATTATAAATAGGTACTTACTACTTACTACCGATGACCTGGTGAAGGTTGCGGGAATGCGAGTCGCACGGGACCGGTCAATGTGGCGACACTTGGGGGAGGCATATGTCCAGCAGTGGACGTCTTTCGGCTGAAATGATGATGATGATGATGATGACTTACTACACTTTTACACGAGGACAATATTTTGGTGTTTTTTTTAAAGAAGTTAAATAAGTACTGGTTGGTATTCAGCTGCATCTGGTTAGACTGGAAGGCAAACCTAATATACCTAGTTGGGAAAAGCCTAGGCAGATAATCACGACGTTGGACTTCGACTGTTATCGACAATAATAAAAATCGGTTCAGTAATCACGGAGGGAGTTGTGAAAATAAAAAAAGAAACAGCCGAATTGGGAACCACTTTCTTTTTAGAGGTCGGTTAAAAAAACAATTTTGTTATTCTAGTATTGGTTTGTTAACAACGAATCCTGTCCTCAGCGAGGGTACTTTTTGTTTGCTTGCTTGATTTAATTTAACCAATAACACTATGCCCGACTCGGGAATCGAACCCAGCAGAACCTAAAGCCCAGTGACCAAGTCATAGAAGAAACGCTAGCGTGACGATTTGGGCTCGTTCTACACTGATTGGCCAGAGAAGGAAAACATCGGGAGAGTTGGAAAGGAATTTGGGAGGGATTTGCCCAGCAGTGGGACAGAATAGATTTATCTAAAAGGGAAAAAACGATTCCGTCTCGATAACTGTAACCACTCCTAAAGTTCCTACTTTTTATTAAATAAAGTAAGTATGCAGTCTTGCACCAGTTGACATTCAACTAGTAAACAACATGATAGCATATATATAAAGGAATAAACATGTTTTTCTATTTCTCAATACTGCGTCACAGTATTTATAATCTTGGCGATTGCTTTTAAATATCGGTCAACGAAGGTGTGTTTACCTGTATATTGGCCATTAGGTACTTGGGAACTGGTTTCAAACCGTTCTCTAGAACTGCTTGTCAATCCCGTTTTATGGAAGCGAGAAAAACATTAATTTAATACAGCTACCTAAAGCTACTCAATTAAGTATTGCCTAATATGGTGTAATATGTTTTAGGTGTAGAGAAATATGCAATTTTTTATATAATTGCTTAGGAATCTTTCATCAGGCCCCAGACTGGCCATACGGGCAAATCGGGCAAATGCCCGATAGGCCGGATGCCGCGGTGGGCCGGTGCGGTGTGGCCGATTGGTGATCGACTTATTTTTGTTTAAAAAAAAAACATCTCACAAACGTCATGTACCATCAAGTCGAGACCTAATTCGATTTACTCTAAACTATCTGTAGTAATAGTAGAGGCTCAGGATTTTTGAAAATTTTTAATTTCCTCGAGCCCCGAGGCCTATAGGCAGTTCTGGCACGCATATGTCGCAGCCAATTCGTATAACACGCCGTTTTACATAATGGTGCGCCGGACTGAAAAACGGCGCCGTTATGTAATACGGCGTCCTCATGTACAGCCGGATTACAATTCGGCTGAAGTAAAGTACGCCGCATTGAATGAGCCCTTCGCGTTCGTCTTTTAATGCGGCGCATCGTCGATACGCCGCTTTAAAATTTTAGTTCCATTTATCGCCGCAAGTGGCGCTGCATGATCATAACAAGAAACATGGAGTAAATCAAATACCCGCTTTTCCCGCATTTCTGTTTTTTTTCTAAATTTTTCATTATTTTTGCGATAGGACGCACCGTTTTCGAGATATAAGCAAATTTAGAACCTGCAACGACTCCATGACGCGCGTTCGCTACGCCCGCATTTTACATTACCTACACACCCACTTTCTGTCACAAATGCTGTCGTCGCTCCGCCAGCCTTCGGCCTACGCTCCTCATGCCAGCTAGCAAGACTTTTAGGACAAGGTTATTTGAAGTATCGTAATTGCTGACAATACGGCTAAACGTTGGACGCCACTTTGTCGAACGTATCGCCACCACAATCCAGCTGAACGTGAGGACGCCGTATTACATAACAGCGGCGTTTTTCAATCCGGCGCGCCATTATGTAAAACGGCGTGTTATACGAATTGGCTGCCACACATACACAAGGTTGCAAAAAATTGAGCATGTTAACATTTTGATCTTAAATTACATATTCTTATTACTGAATTTCGAGGCAAGACGTAAACATTTTCGAGCTCTACTTTCTCTTTGATCTTTACACTGTCGATTATAAATCGACCAACACCAATAGGTCGAATCAATTCTAACCTGTGTAAAGAAAGGTGTCAAAAAATTTTCGAGCTCGCTCTTGCAGGCTTCATCTTCTTGATTATTGGCTTTAACTGCTAGTCGATCAAGTCTTGTATAAAGGGTCGAAACAATTTTAACCTGTCCAAGGTAGGGCGTTAAAATTTCCGAGCTCGCTTCGCTCGTTCTCGGAGTCTTATTTCTTTACGTTTTTATAATTAATTGCCTTTCTAAGTCGATTAAGTAACGTCTATTTCTGAATAAAAGGACTAAAGAAAAGCTAACTTCTCTGAAGTGGAGAGCTCATTTTTTTTGTTCCTAGACTTTTCAAATAACTCTTCGAAATTAGTAACTTCTATTTAATCAAGTATTTAGATAATTAGAAGTTCAGCTGCATCTGTAACTAGTAAACTTAACCCTTATAAATCCGTTTTTACTTGCACTTTTCTGCCCCCTCCCCCTGGTTCAAAAGCTTGCGACGCGACGCCCTTGTTCGACAGTGTCGATATTCTTTTAGTTTCGAGCCTCTTCTTTATCAAAGTCGTAGCTTAGCATTTCACCCCAACGTTCTATTTAAGATGTTTTCTACAATTGATTCAAAATTTACATTAGTGGTTTTCATTTGTCTTGAAAGTAGGGGGGCGACCGTCTCGCAAATGCCCGGGCCGGTTTCGGGGTCCCAGTCCGGGCCTGTTTTATATTCGTGTGGTTAGTGCCTATAAGTATTTATGCCACCCTTGGGCTTCTGTCTTAGTATTACATGTCGAGATCTTTCCTTACGATGTTTTCCTTCACCGAAGCAAGTGATAATCATTCAATACGTACATGAATCAGAAAAATCAGAGTTGCATGTATTGGGTTCGAACTCGAGACCTATCCGAGTCCGTCGGTCAGGACATCGGAACATTACTTTATTACACTTTTGATTTAACATTACATCTAGATGGGTGGTAATAATACAATGAAACATGTTTTACTTCCGCAATTATTTATTTAATATTGTTTATATGAACAATAATGTCAAGCGATTTTAAATTCGAATTGCCTATTTTATTTAACAGAGTTTAGGACATTACAATGCTGATATTCTACAATGGTTATGTTGCGACGTGTCTCTTCAATGATTAGGTACTAGGAATATCTACAAAATAGAGATTTTTGTCTTCTTTGGGAATGATTTTTCTGTAGGTAAATAATTTGGTAAAGCTCATCGTAGGTATACATTTTCATGAATCGCCAGCGATATCATGATTCGTGATGGGTCGTGAAAATAAATCTTAAAATAAAATACATTTTAACCGACTGCAAAGGGCAACGATTTTGAAAAAAAAAAAAAAAAAAAACAATTCGATTTTAAAATACAAGAGAGCTTATCGCCTTGTTCCAACTTCCAAAAGCACTATCTACCGAATAAATTAAGAAATGGAAAACATTTTTGTGAATTTATCCGGCAATATGACAAATTACCACATTTAAGTAAACATATGACTGAAAAGTAACTAATAATTAGTTATGAAAATAAGTCCAGCACATCAAACTACTACAATCTGTCAAATTTCGTTAATAGATTTTCAACTTTATCGTTGAAGCATTAAGTTCAAGTTTGATTGGGAAAAGTCTGTACAGTATCTAAAAAAGGTTCCCACAGAACCCTGGCAAGATCGGCAAACGAAGAAATTATTTGAAGAGACACTCGCCTATGACAAGAAAGGGCGGGTAATGATACAAATTACATTACAATCGTAAGATAGCTTCTACATTATACAGCATTAACTTTATTATTGTTCTTAATAATACTTAGTGTATCTAACGGAAGAAGAGACGGTACAGACATGGTATTTTTGCTGATAGTACACACGGCCACAAATCAAGCTATATATCATCCTGCCCGCGTAGCATGACCACCGTAGGCGGGTTTCATCGAAGAAAGAATCGAGAACTGTCATTTTGTTGATTCAATGACATATGAACAAAATATTTGTGGATTCTTTCTTCGAAGAAAGCGTGTCATGCTACGCGGGCAGTAAAGCATGGCCTCGGCCTCGTTTTGTATAGGTTTCTCATACAATGAGAGATCTGCATAAACTGGTTTTGTATAGCTTGATCGGTTGTCGTGCGTACACGCAAGTGGCACATCAACCTATACATATCCAGTATAACCTGACCTCGGTTCGTATAAGCTTCCCGTACAATGCGAGATCAGCTTAATTTGGGTTTGTATAGCTTTTGGTCGTCGCATAGGAATCTGAATTTTGTGACTGGCATTCTTGCATGGTTATGTGATGTATATATTTCCCTCTATTTTTTCTTTGTTATGTTATATATTTGCGCAAATAAATGTATTTTCTATTTTTTTCTTATTTTTGAATAGAAACCCACTTAGTGTTTGGTTAGGTATTTTTTAAAATAAAAATTAATCTCGTAGAGCTAAATAAGGATCCAAATAAATGTGACTGCTTACTGAGTTTTAACACGTGCTGATTTTTAAATGTTCACAAATTCACAAAAGTAGGTATGACGTGCGCATTTTTTTTCTTTTCATGTTGGAAAAAATATCATCGTCATATTTTCACCGAACTGTGAGAGTTTGAGCGCTTTTTTACAAGAAATGACACTCAAGGTAGTCTAATGAGACACTTGACTGTCAACAATCACAAAAACCAGAAGCGTTTACTACAAGCAAAAATAACATTACCTATATTTTACACATTTTACAATAGAACGGAAGATACAGTCGTAACTTTTATAAAAATAATTTAACAAAATAAATAACCCATAGTAAGAATCATAGCCAATTTAAACAAAACGAAGACAAGAGATTTTTGATTCGATGGTAGTAACAATTTTGTATTTGTTAGTGTGTCTTTTAATACAGATAATAATGCTTAAGATGTTAGTTTGCTTATTTCAGTATTACGAACAGCGTAACAGTAAATTAGTAAAGAAATAATTAAGAGAAAATGTCCGTTTTCACCAAGACTAAGCGCCATCTTATTGAATGCCCAAATAATAAAGCTCGCTCGAGAGAGAGAGTTGAAATTCAAACTATGAATAACTTTAGGCATTAGTATAGGTGTCACTTATTTTTAGTGATAATGGACATTTGTGTTTATCACTCAATAATCGTAATATTGTGTATTTATGTATCTATTCTATTATAATAGTCTTCGAATAAGTTCTTTTAATTAATTCTTGTATAATAATATTTAAATAATTATCTAATACTAAAAGCTAAAAACATTGATCTAATATTATGCGTAAACAACAAACTTAATGGTAAACAACACAAATCACAGTTACGTAGCAAATAGAGTGCAGGCTATTTTTACATTGAAACGAGAATAATAGCAAAGAGAAAAACTCCACCTGTCAAAACGGTGTATAATAACGGTTTATAGTAAGTTCGAAATTCAAACTGAACCGTGGTGCCAGCACCATAGCTAAGAGAAACATTCTTTTTGGTTTCAAACCGGCGGGCGGCGCGTATTGCATCAATGTTGCCATAATCCTAATTTAAGTAAAAATAGCCTTTAGTATAAGCGCAATCACATACACAACAAATATATAGGAAAAGGTTTACATATCGAGAAATACTATAAATAAAGCTATATAAGACAATACAATAAATAAATTGGAACAAAAATACATTAAAAATTAATATAAAGTGCCAAATATAACAATATTTATTCATAATAATATTTATCATTCATGTATTCGGATACCTATATAAAAGTATATTATCATGAAATTCAAATTTGCAGTTACATTATTATGTTTCATAATGTCTCGTATTTTTACCCTTTATGACACATATTGCGTAAACAATTACGTACATAACAAAACCACAACTGTATTTACTGTCCTCATTAAATAAAATATGAATATGTATACTTTTCTGCGGTTTTATTGTTTTTAATTATCAGGAAACAGTTTTTAAAAGAACCACAAAATACCAGAAAATTTAATTTCTCGTCGTATATACGTCTATACGTCATACAGATAAAAATACGTGACGTCATAGTTCTCGATGCGCTAATACCTACCCTAAATATACATTAATATCACACGGCCTTACAGCGGCCTAATACACATACGAAATGATATACGATTGATATATTTGGTAACAGCGGACAACCGTCAGAAAATTGTTCTAATACGTAGCATAAATAAAAATTTTGAGACCTTTTTAAACGAAATATTAAAGCTTGTAACACCACCTCAAACCCCGAGAACGTTCCTTTTATAAAAACCCAAACAAATTTTTAAAACAAAACCGTTAAAATTAGCTTTAAAACAAATAAAGCTACAAAAGGTTTGTAGTAAAAAAAACTATAATTTTTCCCCATACAAAATCTACTAAGCCGTCACACAAAGCATACTTATTCTGTAAACTTGTATATCAATATCCATTTTTACCGATTACCGAGTTCGATTATCGATTAGGACATACTTTCGCAGACCAAGTTTCAGAATAGCGCGAATTCACAGTACACTTAGCCAAAGCTGCTCCTCCCCACTATTGTTCCCTTTAATAATACTAATAAGAACGCACTTGTTCGGAGACTGTACTAAAACCTGTTTTTAGTACTTCTTCTAAACAAGTATACAAATAGATATTATACAAAATATAATTACACATACATTTGGGAAATGTGACCAGAACAAATTATAAATACAATTATTATGATTATTTATAAATACAATTTTCAAAGTATCAGCGCTTTAACGATTAACTCTGGCCGATTTAAAAATATAATGATTATTATTATTTTCATTTAGAGCTAAATATTTATGATTCATAGTATTCGATTTGATATAATTACTTTTTTCGTGTTTATATTGATGCTACAAATTCTATTATTGTCTTCTGAGTTAGTACAAAGAGTACCTTTGTAGTTCAGTTTTAGGACATTTGATCGATTATAGCATTCATATAAACACAAAATTAATATCATAGTGGAGTATTGTGACCTATTATTACTATTAAACGTGAGAACATGTAACTACGTAATAGCAGTATACAAACTGGAATCGATATTTAATCATTAATAGTTATATCATCATAATACATAATAATAAGAACCACAGATAAACAATAACTGTAAATAATACTTATTATTAAATTATTTTTGAAGCAAACGACGACAGTACAACCTTTTTTTAATTGTCTTTGGTAAGCCATTGAAGGTAGGAAACATGGAATGTAATTTTAAAGAAAAATATTTCTTTCAGCAAGTCTCTATGGATAAAATTCTATCGTCGTTTCTTTTTAAAATCAACAAAATTAGCTATTTACGAGCATTAAACTTTATGGAAGCGTTTTTATATATTACAATTTAACTAAATTGTGCTCGCAGGACGCTTTGTCTCATAGAGGAAAGTTGTTATTTTTAAGCTTAGATTGAGTATTTGAGAGTTTTCTTTCGTAACTTTAACAACACCATGTAGTTGACCATAACAAAGATTCAAGAACACCTGAGCAGTAGTATGGTAACTTGGGAACTAAGTACAGACTTGGACCTCGATTTGCCATACAGTTACGGACATATCGTTAGGAATTTTTGGCTGTACAGATTACTCCAACACCTCTAGCAGCCTCCTCTAGCTGGTGCATTTTAATTTTGAATGCTTTCAACTGCAATTTACTTTCAAATTTAGAAGTTTAGTATTAGATAACATTTTGAAAAAGCTTTAAGTTTTTGAGGTTCAGAAGGGGTTTTATTTAGGCTATGAACTGTAGATTTAACGTCTATAGTATATGCATAACCCAGTTAGTACTAGGTAATAACCTGGAACAGCTTCCTTAGGTCGAATATTTCACCAATCGACCACACTAGGGTTGGTGAAGCCCGCAAAAAGCTGTGGCTCCTTAAACACCCCCACCCCCCCCCCCCCCGTCTCAATATGTTGAGCCTGCAGAAAAGCTCCCAGCGGGTCAACTGCCATGGCCCACCTGGAAGACTCTAAACCGACTTAGAAGCCAGGTGGGCCGCTGCAGGTTCAACTTGGTCCGGTGGTGGTATTCCGATAAAGCTGAGTGCGACTGTGGAGCCTCATCTCAAACCATGACCCACCTCCTGACCTGCTCTTTGTGCAACTCCACCTGAACTTTAAGGGACCCGTCTGAAGCCACCACCAAAGCCGTCGACGTGGCTGAGTTCTGGTCGAAACAAATAAAAAAAAATGACAATGGGAATCATCGACACGAAGAAGAAGTAGAATAACCTGGGACTAACTGGGTTATGCATAATTATGCAGGTCTGATAGACAGGCTCTCCATATAAAATACTGGTATTCAGCTGACTCCGGTTAGACTGCAACATAATTGGGAAAAGGCTAAGCAGATGATGATGAGTATGTTTCTAAAGCTAGGACCAACTATACGATGTTGTTAAAACTGATAGATAATATTACTTATTTATGTCATTCATAATAAGTTCACTAAGTCCTCCATGTTGAGTAGAACGAGGCAAAAAAGCGCTTACAATTAACAACTAAAAATTCACATTTCCTATTATTTGTTAAGTCTAAAACTGCCCTAACTACAAACTAGTGGTAAGATTCTATCCTAGGAAGTATTTGCATCTCCATACTTCAATTTTATACTTATTAGCCTCATTTTAATACTTGTTCCTAAACATTTTTAACAATATCTTTCACTGGATTTGTCTCAAAATTGCTTCCTCATACACACATATCCTCCTTCTTTTTTGAAGTCGGTCAAAATAAGTACAATCTCTTTTTCACAGTCCATACATTTTTATCGATATCATTCACACATCCCTAGCTCATTCCTAGTGATGTAATCTTACCACTATTGATGTAGCTTCACGACGAATGATCGCTTTACTGTTGCGGTAGCATATGCGACCAGGCGGCCTCGTATTTTGAGTGCGCTGAACTACACGCGGATTTCGTGGCCTCTACCACTGATAGCGGGAATGGCTCGCACTGTAAAAAAAAAAATCAAAGTTCATGTGGATAAATGCGATTTACGACCTCGAGTATGACTCTTATCTCATAGTAATAATGTGTAATGACAATATATCATTTATTTCAGGTTTTTTTTTGTTCTTGAGTAATGCCTTCTTGTTTCTGATAGGCGTTAATTCTTAAATATACACCTGAGTGTGTGGTGGATTGACAAGCTTGAATCGAGTACACAATAATTATTATACAATGATACTTGATATTGTCACAAACAAAGTCGCAATTCGTGCTTGAGTATGTTTTTAGTTTTTCTAAACTGCACACTGGATTTTAAAGCAGTTTTCTACTAATATTTTATAGGCACACCCTGTGCCTTCAGTTCAATCAACTTACGGCCATTTTCAATAACTTACTAGCCGGTTTCGGTAGGTTGCTTTCTCTGTCTGTTTGACTTTTTGCTTACTGATAGGTTAGAAACAAAACGTCACAGAAAAGCTTTCTTTGATTTTTCTATGAATTAAGTGACAGGTAGGTGACGCGAATAGGACATTCTTTGTTCATAGAAACACCAATAGCTACGGAAGGTGGTATATTTACCAACAGTTATATGAAATTAAGCTGAGCATAAGTTGAGCTGAAATAAGTTGACCTTTTTATGGTCGGACATATAAACAGAAATTTAATTGACATTTATTCCACAGTTGATTTACGTAAAATGAAATAGACATGGTTATCTTTGTGCTTTTTATGGTTTGACTTTTTGTGCTCTTTAGGGCCTGCGCGGACGACAGACTATCCGTGTGTCCGTTAGTCTTTAAAAATAGAACCTAAGCAATTATATGCAGTTACGCAGACGGTGCACACTTTTAGCATGCAATCTGCACTAGAATATAATGATCGAAGATGTGCGTCGTGTGCGTTGAGTCTACGTAAAATCCGCGACTGAGTTTTTGTATGCCATGCAGACATTTTGTGCGCCACAGACTCATTCGCACAAAAAGTCTATCGTCTGTGCAGGCCCTTATGCTTTGGTTATTGATTGATGACATAGTAATATTCTTTTTGTTTGCTTTGTATTTGATTCTGTTATGATTTGAAATGTAATTATTTTGTTAAACACAATGTAAATTGTTTGATGAATGAATAAATAAAAGTAAGTCACAGAAAACGGCCGTTAGCCTATCTACGTAATGTAAAATGAAATGTTAGTAACTCACAGTGAGCGCACAGAAGGCCTGTTCGACGGCCGCTATGAACCTCTCGAGCTCGGCACTGCTGGCCAGCACAAGCGCAAGTCCCGCGCCGCGCTCGCGGGCCTCGCAGACGCTCCACTCCTGAAAAGTTATAGAAAGGGCTTTGAATTATTTGGCCTGCCTAACTTCCGCCATTTACTTAATTTAATTTCCTAAATAGCGAAGGAGCTCGTGGCTAAATAATAACAGCGGCTTGGGACGATCTTTAGGTTAAGCCGCGTTGCCTAGGTTGGTTTGTGGATGGCTGACCACTCATTACATACCGAGTTTTCTCCGTGGCTCGAAAAGCATGTTAAGCAGTCGTTAGGTAGTCAGAGGCCCAAAAAGTCTGACAACCAGTCTTACCAAGTGGTATCGTACTACCCGGTACTAACTGGGTTGTGGAAGACAGATAAATAAATAAATACCGCTGGACATTACACACAGCGCCATCTAGTGCCACACTAAGCAACGAAGCTTGTATCGTGGACACCAGATAGTTGATATACTATATAGATACTTTTTGTTTGTAAATACATACTTATTATACATATAAACATCCATGACTCGGAAACAAATGTCCATGCTCATCACGCAAACATTTGCTCCTACCGGGATTCGGACCCGGGACCCTAAGAACGTAAGGCAGCCTCACTACTGCGCCAATCGGGTGGTCAAATAGATAGATAGGCAGTCGCTCCATGTAAAATACTGGTATTCAGCTGCATCCGGATAGACTGGAAGCCGACCCCAACATAGTTGGGAAAAGGCTAGGCAGATGTGATGACCACGCAAATCTTCAACGACACAAAACCGCCAAAAGTGGCCTACACTCGGCATTAGGTGGTTGAAGGTTGAAGAAGAATTTTATTCTGTAATAGCTGGCTTCAATACAAACAAGTTTTGTATTAGACACAATCTTCTAAAGCGTCAAGTTTTTGAGATAGCAAAGATATCAAAGTTGTGCTGATGGCGAAGATTGTAACTCGAATTGACTTATGTTTTGGGGAAACGTGACGCTTTACTGCCATGGTTCTTGAGCCATGGTTCTTCGTGACACAGGCCAAATTTAAAATACCAGCTGTGATTTTTCATCTATAATAATATTATAAAGAGGAAAGATTTCATTTTTTGTTTGTTTGTTACGATTTAACTCTAAACTACTCGACTACAACTCGACCGATTTTAAAAATTCTTTCAGCAATGGATAACTGCATTAAGTTATATAAATTAGTTCGTATTTAGACTAACCAAACAGCACCAATTTTCGTCAGTATCCGGTATTTTGAAAGCAGTCAAGTTCTTAATGGATCCGCACGCTAGGATCTCGATGTCTGTCCGCATCTCCTCGATGTATTCTGAAACAAAATATTTGCATGAAAACATTTTTTTCAGTTCCGTTATATATAATAGATAAGTCGTTGAAACTAAGCGCGCGTTTCCGCATAATTTACTCGTACTGAGAGAGCTCGCCAGAATCATAACAAAAATGGTAAACCGAGGCGCTTCCGAGTATTTTCGTGCCCATTCGCAGAATTCCAATTTATATTAATCATCAACATATTCCAGTCTTTACTTTAATTTATGAGAGGGCGATGCAGCATATCTTACTACTATTATAAATGCGAAAATTTGTGAGGATGTATGGATGTTTGTTTCTCTTTCACGCAAAAACTACTGAACGAATTTGGATAAAATTTGGCACATAGATAGTTTATAACCTGAATTAAAACATGGGACTTTTTATCCCGGTAATACGATCCCATGGGATAATCAATACATCTCTATTAACCGGTATCCCTATTGTTCACTGCCTTTTCTAGCCATATCTTTATCACATCCATACAACTTTTTTAGTGCTTAAATTCGTCTCAAATGCAGCATTTAAATACCTTTAAGCAGCGCCTCGGAGCCCCTATCCTTGAGATAGGCCGCAGCGCCCGTCACAAAGGCCAGGTCGAGTGTGTCCCGCACACTGATGACCTCAGTCGGCGTCACCAGCACGGTGCACGCGGGCGGAGGCCCGGGCCGCTCGTACGACTTCTTAGCACCGTCTTTTTCTTCAAGAGCCTGGAAGAGAAGGATAAAAATAAGTCGTTTATTACAAAAATACAAATACAAAAATCTTTTATTCAATAAATTTGTTACAACAATGGGGTGGTTGCGTTTGGGGACTCCTTTTAAGCAATTTTTGCCTGTGTTAGGAGACCCCGCGCTTCCATAGCAAAATAATTACAACAGTAACAAATATGTGGGTAATTAAACTTATACTTAACTACTGATTTCTAATTATTATTTATTTTTAATTTAAAAAAGAGTAAAGATAAAAGCGTGATAATAGCAAAAACAAGAAAAATTGTGTAAAAGTGTGAGTGTATGTAAGAGTGTGAGTGTGTGTGTGTGACAATTGAGTAACATATTGCTATTTTATATCTTGCTATTTAATATAATCTAAAAGTGCCTCAGTCTCTTCATAAGTGAGTTTTTTGATCCAGTTTGTTACGGCTTTCTTACAATCATATGTGCTTTTGGTATATACGAATATTATTATATTATTTATATTTATATATTAATATTATTGAGTATTAATATGACACTGCTTTTAAAACGGTGAAGGAAACATCGTGAGGAAACCGGCATGTCCTAGAACCAAAAATTCGAAGACATGTGACATCTACCAACCCTGCACTGGGCCCGCGTGGTGGATTATTGCCTATTCCCTCTCACTGAGAGGAGACCGTGTCCCAACAGTGGGAACATTATAGGCTAATGATGATGATGAATATGATACATTCAAAATTAATTAAGTATATTTGAAACTGAATTATTTTAAAGAACTACTCCTGAATCAGTGGAATGCCTATCGGTCTTGTTATGGTAAGCTAGGGCAAGTAAGCTGTCAAGAAATCTTTTAATTATAAAGAGTAGTATGTTATAAAGTCAAGCTAAGCATTTGGATTTGTATGGAGACACCAACACCATCCTAAACTTCTCATTGGCACCGTGGTCGCAAGTGCTGAGTATATAGGATCCTGCCTTGGTTAGATAATGAGGTCAGACAAATCGGTGTTAGGTTTTCCCAATCAGAATGCATTAGCCTAGTCTGGATTGCCGTTCGGTTGATACGAGTAGTAGCAATAGGCTGGCCCCTATAACCATTACTGGAGAAATGTGGGTTTAACATATACTTTTGTTTACATGTCAAATACACGTAACACACAGAGTTGAAGGAACACCGACGCTAAAACCACCTTGTAAATTTATAACTAGCAGATGCCCGCGGCTTCGTCCGCCCGCTTGACAAATTATATACTAAAACCTTCCTCGAGAACCACTCTATGCATTGGTGAAAATAGCATGAAAATCGGTGCATTAGTTTTTGAGTTTATCGCGATCAGACAGACAGACAGACGCGGCGCAGGACTTTGTTTTATAATATGTAGTGATTCTTGTGAAATAATACCTGTGCAGCATGTAACAACAAGCTCTGCAGCCACGAAGACGCGGTACCATCATCAGGGGCCGCCAGTAGGAGCCTGCTGGTGTCTGCTAGGGCGATCTCGAAGCAATGCGGCCTCCTTGAAGTGTCCAGGTGTCTTCTGACTCCTAGGACCGAGCGGAGGGCGATGTTGTGCGGGAGGGGGGACGTGCCGTCTGGGGAGTGCGGGCCCCAGTGAAGGACGCCGGCCCTGGGAAGGAAGAACAGTTTGTGTGTGGTAAGGCCTGAACTACTGTCACGCTGACGATCGGTTGCGTACTGTCGGTCGTGACGTGAGCGAGAGCAAAATACGGCTATCTGTCGCCGCTGACGTCAGTGTCGCAGTATGGTGCTATGCAGAACACAATGTATACTCGTACACGACCGAACGTCAGCGCGACACTAATTCAGGCCTAGCGAGAGAATCGCGGTGATATTATCGTCCTTGCCACGTTTTTCTATACTCTCTTTTGGGCCGTCTCACGAGCGAGCGAGAGAACCGCGGCGATATTTTCGTATAGAAATACGATGAATCGCCGCGATTCTCTCGCTCGTGGAGGCGGTCCCTTAGTGTGGCTTAGCGAGTTGCTGTAATGCTGGCATTTCTTTTGGACAAACATTTTCACAGAAAAAGTTTGGTGACACAAATCTGTACACAATACAGTATGTGACCGTTTAAAAATAGCACACTAAGATTTTTAAGTTTCACTTCGTCTTCGTCCTAAACGTCCTAACACGTGCAATCACACCCTAACTCTCAAACCTTTAAAACATTGTCTATTGCTTTAGCGAAACTAGACAATACAAATAATTTTAAGCGCTGAGCAGACGATCTGCCCGTCGGAGAAAAATGACCGCTCCTGTCAAACCTGACCATTGGTTGTCGTATTGTTCTTTCATCCATTGGTTGTTACAGATAAGGTGGATGCTCCAGGGTAGCCCGCGATATTCAATCATATTTTAATCAACATACAACCTAGCACTGGCTTGTAAATTGCAAAAAAAAAAACGTAAGAAAATTTGAATTTTGTGGGCTACCTTGGAGCATCCACCTTAAAAAAATGTCCATCGTTTGCGTATCACTTAAGTATGACATCAAACAAAAGGCTATTTACCTGAGCAAGAAATAACAAGGTTCGAACCGCCGGCTTCTGTCCGTCCTGCACATGAGGTACCCCTCCAGCGGCGGGGCGAAGGCGCCGGGCGCTTCGATGAGACGGTCGCCTGCGTCGCCAGAACATACGCGACCGTAGAACAGGATTTGCGGTATCTGGAACAAGATTTTTGTAATAAAGTTTTCAGATTCATAGAGGCCATGAATTTCATTTAAGATGGCATGATTACAAAGAAAATATTTTTTCCTAAATTATTGTTTGGTTTTTAAACCGACATCGTGCTATTTCAATCAATCGTGCTATTTCTCTTTCATATCATTCTTCACACAATCCAAAGAAAAGATGTATGGATTGTGTGAAGAATAGTATCCAGTGGAGTGCGTCATGTTCGTGAACGGGCGCTATCAGTTGTGACTGGTCATCTCTTAGTTGCCATGGCTTATTTTAATGTTTATTTTTGAATTGTATTTTTTGTTTTTACTATGGACACTTTTAACGTGCACATCTTGCTACATTGTTCTTACATAATATACCATCTCAACATGAATGATGTAACCAAGATTTTGTAACAATATTTTGATTTAAAAGAGTGTCCATGGAGTTTCTTGCCCGTTCTTCTCCATAGAGATCTACGCTAGGGAATGGGCAACTACAGTACTTTCACAGTTTTTATGTCTTGTGACTGGGACTGTAGCTACATTTAATTTTCATCTTTGTTTCGACAATTCAAAAGTGCCTGTAACTGGCCTACTTGAAATAAATGCTTTGATTTTGGACAGTATTTCGCGAATATTCCGCGGTTAAGTGCAAAAAATACGAGGGGGGGCACGCGGTTCAATGGATGTAGAATGATATTTATGAAAGAGAAAGGAATAAATGATGCCGTGACGTCTGACAGGGGAGAATGCGAGAAGAAAACTTGTTGCGCAGACCCCAATGTAGAATGGAACAGGGGCAGGAAGATGATGATCGTGCTATTTCAATCATGATGGTGTTTAGCGTATATAAAAATAATACCGTATCGGTATTTTCGGCGCCTCATGTACGAGGGGACGACCGCAGGGAAGGGAGCGGATTCTCGGGGTTGCATATAAGCGCAGCTGTGCGCCCTTCCACCACTCAACTCACAGACGCTGGCTATTCTGGTAATTTCTTTGTACTGTCTTCATATTGTGAATTGTGTGTGGTTTTACACCTATTTTAACATACGTCCATTTCTTGCATTAGAAAGTCAAAATTAAGAATATTCAGTACAAATCTGCTTTAAATCATGTAGGACCTCAGAAGAGGTTCAAATTGACAAGACATATATTTTGGCAATCGATATTGATAGGTATTTGACGAAAGCCGTCTTACTGCCTAACTACGATTTCACTAAAATCAAGTCAAGACATGACCAAATGTGAAAGCATAGAAAGATCACAACTTACGATTATTACTTTACGCTCTCATTCTGTTTACTATAAAACATAACAACAATTTGTTAGCGCGTAGGTAATGAAACCACTACATCGTTTTCGTTATATTAGTTCTTTTACCAAAAAGTGTTCAAACTTCGTTTGAAATACTGTTAGAATAAAGTTCTAATCAGCTTGCACTACAAAGTGGTTGTTACGTCAGTCACTGCGGGCCGAATAGTGCGAAATTAGTGGTTTTTTTGCGATTTACTTAAAATCTATTGATTGGACTAAAAAAATAAATAGAACTGAGACCTGCTTTATAGTTAGTTCAGTTAGTATAAAAAGTTTCACGATCTAATTTGAAGTATTTAATGATTGCCAGCGGTTTATTGTTCGGTTCAGAGGTACTTTGGGTTTTTTTTGCTATCAAGAAAATTTTATAGAATCGTGTTTTCGCCAAATATAGGACTTAACATTAATCCTCAACTTTACCATATATTTATTTCAAAATTAATGCTGCAGTATTTTAGGCGTAACGGGGGATCACGCTAAGCCATTTGAGGTAGGGCATATATAGGCCCTTAAGTACTAGAAACTTTATTGGGATCCCTTATCGTTATATTAGGCTAATTACAGAAATATCATACAGCCAATAACCGATAATATTTCAAAAACACGTTTTTTGGTCACTTATGTATTGATAGCAGCTTATTATCACAATATTGTTTTGGTTTCATTGAAGAGGGTCAAATAAAACGAAGTTCATTTTAATTAAGGTCTATCACTATCAGGTTGACAACCTCAAACACTTTTTAAAACTCAAATGTTGACTGTAACGCAACGGATTTTGATACGGCACCTGTTAGAAACATGAGAACATTTGAATAATATTTATTTGACTAAGGGCCTGCACAAACGACAGACTATCCGTGACGCACTTTTTAGTCTGTGAAAATAGAATCTAATCTAAGCAATTATATGCAGTAACGCATACGACGCGCAAAAAGTCCGGCGCACAAAAAATCCGTGTCATTCTGGCAGATCACGCCACGCCACGACGGATAAAAGTGCGCAAAAAAAATACAACGTTTGCTCCAACACGTGCTAACGCAGACGGCGCACACTGTTAGTATGCAATCTGCACTCGTTAGTAGGGGCGACGTA
The DNA here is from genome assembly GCA_941918905.2 of Xestia sexstrigata. NCBI lineage: Eukaryota > Metazoa > Arthropoda > Insecta > Lepidoptera > Noctuidae > Xestia > Xestia sexstrigata. The sequence goes on from OW799219.2 coordinate 6,159,804, forward strand.
CGATGAAGATGAGCGTCGTTTGCGTTGAGTCTGCGTAAAATCCGCGACGGACTTTTTGTATGCCATTTTGTGCGCCACAGACCCATCCGCACAAAAAGTCTGTCGTCTGCGCAGGCCCTAAACGAAGACAAAACGAATCAGTAATAGTTGCTTTGCTGTCATACTATTTTAGTACTACTCATTGTTTTAAGGTGTAAATAATAAACATTGGAAAGGTGTCTAAAGATACGCCGCAGCACATCAGTAAAATAGTGAATAATTATGAGATCACCCATTGAATTTGTCCGCCAATATCCATATTTCTACCTTTACAAATCATTAATCAGATCCCAGTTAGAGAATGCTGTTGCAGTCTGGAAACTATAGGAAATACTCAGATGCGATCAAACAAGTAAAAAGCAAGTTTCTGAAATCCATGCATTTTCGTTGTTTTCGTATTTAAGGTTTTTTTTTTTTTTTAGCCTTGAATGTCCCACTGCTGGGCCAAGGCCTCCATACCCTTCCAGATACTCTTCTGCTGCGCTACCTCGAACCAACCCTCGTGATGCTATAATATAACATATATACTATCATACATATATATTATTATACATATATATATATATTATTTCACACAGTTTATCTACCATCGTTTTTTTTCTTACCTTACACGAAATGCAATGGTAACTAATAAATAATGATTAAAAAAAAAAAAACTTATTTAATTTAATTTTTAATTAAAAAAATAAGTCGATTTTATTCACGTAAACTTTAAGAAAGTAAGTAAGTAACATGTGGATAATACCTGCCTCTAAATTCCTAGAATGATTTTTAAGTTCCGAAATAAAGCTGTTCAAGTATCCACATGTTACCGACTTCCTTGAAGTTTAGGCAAATAATGGTCATTTACCTATTCCGATATATGGTAATGATGACCCACAAAAAGAAAACACATAACAAAGATAAATACCCTTATCTCGTGCCTCTGCCTAGCCACCGCGGCTGCTAACTCCCTGCATCCAAGGGGGATCATGGCCGGCGGCCGCTGAATCCTCAGTGGCGACGTCCTTGCACTCCACTCAAGAGAAGACGCGAAGCGAGCCCCGAGTGTAGCTTCCCCAGTGATGATCGAGCAGGCTATGTTCCCGGCGATGTCTAAGATTTGGATGTACTGCGCTTCTGGGCCTACCTGTTGGAGTCAAGAAAAAAAAAATTGGTTAGGAAGAAAAAAAAAAGTGCAGTGGTTGGTTGCCCAGAGGTAGTTATAACGAACCCAGCCAGGCGCATAACTTTGTGCATTTCATCACCACTGCTCTCAAAACAGGGAAGGAAAACATCGTGAGGAAACCGACATATTCAGGAACCAAAAATCTATCAACCTGCACTGGGCACGCATGGTGCATTACAGCAGTGGCGTGGGTGCGGGTGCCTCACGGAGCTAAGTGCTGATACTAAACGGCCGTTATAGCAAAAAGCCAGGATAAAAATTAGCAGTATTTGAACAACCAAAATACATAAGATAGTCTCTTAAAAGCCCGCTCTTCACCACTCCCTGCGTCTAGCAATGGACTGTACTAGCCAGAGTTGATTGATTTAGTATTTACTGGTGACCACTGAAAACCAGCGTTGTGCTGTGGGCTGGGACACAGCACAGCATCATGCTGAGTGGTAACCTGTTGTCGCAGTCACGACGTGCAACTCTTTTTGTTTTTGTTCCGTGTTGTCTTACAATTACAATCTGGTTCTGTTGTATTCCAAATGTTTGTGTTTGTCTAAATGGTTGTAAGTCTATTGTTTATTTTTCAATATTGTATGCATATACTTGCGACGTCATGTATATACCTACGTCATGTACTTGCGACGAATAAATATTTTTTTCTTTCTTTCATATAATAAAATAGACAAACTCGGGACGGACGCAGCTTTTGTACTTATCATTCTTGTATTTGCTCCACGAGTCCCACGGTCAAAGGTCAGCCAAAGGCCAAAGGTACCTCTATAAATGTCACTCGTAAAATCGCGCGCTAAGCTGGAACAAGTATAGCAATAATCTTTTTGACGAAAGTCATATCAAGGGACTAGAACAGTGTTCATCTAGGGACTAATCATCATAACCTAATCATCATCCCTTTGCCTTTTGGGTTTCGCAGACTGCCAATCCGACATCGACGATCTATACTTGGTGAGACTGCTTTTTAGACTTTCGGGATTTAAATTACCCATAACGATTGTCACATAACTACAAATAACAGCCAGAACCTGTGACAAGAACCAATGGCTTTACGTAGTTTTCCCGAGGTACGGAGATTTCGCGACTAACACTCATCTAAACCTAACCATCGCAAAGATCCATATGTATTGCTGTTTTTATTCACAAGCCAGTAGATAATCGATTCGGTTCAAAAACAAACAATATACATTTCAAATTAAAGTGCAGTTTGTATTATGAGGGTCATTGATTTGAATATTAATGTCAACAGATTTGCGTATCATAAGGTCGAGAATGTTATGATCCACTATGAGCTAATAGGAATATTATCGAGACATTATTTAAATGACTCATTCAAATCGTTAAGATATTATTGACCTAGCTTTAGTTACGTCTGTAATTGCATAAAAAACTACATTTTCTCAAGGTTTAGATACATAAATTACATACAGAGAAGTGTAATGGTTCTGATATGCACATTATGGCTTGTTTCCGCAGATTACGAAACTTCTTCAGATCCCTTAACTTTTTGCTAAGAATTAGAAGCCGACAAACACCACTCTTTTAATGATATTATGTGAATTCCTGTAAGTAAACTACTTACAACAATAGCATCCAGTTCGTTGTGAGGTAGTCGGCATAGCATTTCGTACTCGGTGCCCCCAGGCTTAACGCTCGCGACATACAGCGCGTAATCGGTGATAAAAACCAACAAAGGTGTCCAAGAACCATCCTCCATACTGTAAGGTGACTTCACTTTCATCATCTGAAAGAACATCAAAAACTGAATGAAGGTCAAAAGAAAAAGGCTAAATATACTTCATGAATACATTTCAACCGTTAAATTGACCTTTCGACCAATGATTAAAATGGTTTTCAAAACTTTTTCGCCAACACCTTGTACAAAACATCGCGTAATCAAGGTCGTTTTACGGTGAACGAAATTGCCGCGCGATTTAGTAATCAAAACATAATTACCCTATTCAAAGTTTCATTCGGATAAGAGAATATTTGTAGCCTGAGCTTTTCATTGCACTCAATGGCTACGTTATCTTCGAAACTATCGAAGTAGGACGGCTCGTCCGCTGTCAGCAGCCTCACAGACAACCTTTTGTTCTCTATCACCTCTTTGTCTATGAGCCTCGACATTCTGCTAGCCGACACAAGGAATGTATCAGACACCTCTTTCAGTGGAAGTATTATGCTCGGGAAATGTTTCTCCATTCGAAGCTTGAATTGAAAGAACTTATTGTTCTTGATTTTGAGTTCAAGGTCTTTCCTTTGACACACATTTTTCAAATATCGGTTCAAGAGCGCCGACTTGTTAGATTGTAGCTTTTGGTTCCCGGGACTGTCGAAAAAGTCGTCATTAAAGTCTTCGGCCCCCTTCAAGGTTGAGTTGTCAGTGTTTGAACAGTTGTCGCTATTCACTTGTGGCGGCGGCTCATCGTTCACTTTCTGCACTGTCGACGCAGACTTACGACTGTACCTGTTTACATTCTGTTTCTTAGGAGAAGACAAATGTTTGGAAATGCCATTTTTAGCCTCAGTCTCGTCTTGGATATTTTTGTTGAATTGTCTCTTGGGTGTAGATGTCTTACTTGAAGAGTCAGTATCGGTAGATTTATTGAGGTCAACTTTACTTGAGCTAGTGACTAGCTCTTTCACTGGTGTTGTCTCAGGAATAGGAACAAAAGTCTCTTTGGGAGCATCAAAAGCAGTTTGGAATGTATCATGGACATAGCTGTAGGAGACTCCTTTGTGTTCATAGACAGTGCTCTCACAGTTCACAACATACTTGCTAAGTGGTGGGAGATCAGCTTTGTTAGGTTTCTTATCAAGTTGAGCTTTCATGTTCAGTGTAAGTTTATGCCTTGGAGATCCTTCATTGGGAGTCCTATCTCCTGCAACTGCTGTCTTTGGTGGTGTTGTGATTTCTTTAGGTTTTGCAGTTTCTAATGGTTGGCCATTCAGATTGATTTCAACAAAGTCATCTTCATCCTCGACCTGGAAACCAGAATCTAAACTTTTGTACAGCAACTTTTTATTATGATTGACATCACAAGGCAAAGCTTCAACAACATTGTTCAATTCCAAACTGTTTTCTGGCAAACCTTTTTCTGGAGCAAAATTGAAATTGAAGTTTTTGTAAAAACTCTTCAAAGAATCTATGATATTGTTAGCATCCAGTAGATTTAATACTTTATGATGTGATTTTCTTTCCTCAACAATACTAGTAGTAATGTAGCGTTTCTTCTTCAATACAGATTTCACTGTGTTTGGACTGTGTGAAACTTCAAGAGGCATTTTCATTCGATCAGTGGACTGGTCAATATCAGCTTCAGAAAAATATGTTTTCCTCATAAATGCTACATGGCCATTGTTTTCAAATGCATCGCAGGAGTAGGATTTCTGAGCTTTGTCACATTTTCTGTGCAGCATTGGAGTTTCTGTTTTGTTTGAATGGGAGGAGGACGAGTCACTGGATGAGGTCTCAGAGTCACAGCTGAAATTAGAATCGGAGCTGTTTGAGTCACATCCATAGAGCTTCCCAGAAGGTCTGGGTTCATTATTGTTGTCTTTATCATTATTATTGTCTTGGTTTCCTTGTCCATAGTTCTGACAGTATTCAAAAATACCACTCCGATCATTTTTAGAGTCACCATAAGTGAGGATATCTGACATAGTCTGTTGAGCTACATCAGCTGCATACTTTGGTGTTCTGTCCCCTGAGGCACACCATGAGAACCTGTCAGTCACAATGTTATTCTTCTGCCTAAACCTATCACAGTATGAACTATCAGGTCCATATGATACAAAACCCCTTTCAATGTGAATGTTATCAGTTTTAGTGTTATTTAATATATCTTCATGGAACGAAACTCGTTTCTTCTGAGAACTTGGTCCACTTTGAGATTTTTTCCGACATCTTCGTCTGTAAACAATATCCTCAGAGAGGGACTTCTTTGGTTCATTCCTCAAAGCAGGCTTTCGAGATTCTTCAGCACCTTTCTCACTTTCTAAAGCTTTCAATACTAAATCTGGCAAGTTTTCATAGGGTTTTTTATGTGACTCAACTATTAGTTCTGGGACCATGTCATCAGGTACACCAATGTTCTGATTGTCGATATCACTGCGTGTCATGATGCTGCTGGTGGTACTCTTGATCATGTCCTGAGAGCATGATGGTGGTGCGTCGTAAACACTGTCACACGCTAATTCCTCCGCCCCTATGAGACTGTGCGACATGAGCGCTTGGCTCGTGGCCTCCGAGGCCTCACTATCTAAACACAAAACACCAGAATCACCAGGCGTATCGGCCAAACTACTCGTTGTACTAGAAATCAAGTGAGTGTTGCCTTGAAGACATAGCTCTGTGGGCTTGCCCGCGCTTTCGACCGCGCACTCCATCTTCGCGAATTGCACTGTATCTTCAACGCCGTTTGTTGCCGCTGTCGCAATAACAGTGTCGTCAGTTTTATGACGACGTCTGCTTTTATCGATCTCGTTGCCTTTTATTTCAGTAGCCTTGTCTGAAGGCATGATGATTTCTGACACTTGAGCGCTATTTCAATAGTTTTTTATTACTTCGGAGCGTTAATATTGTCTCACTTTAGTAACTAATCGTACTCATTTTGCCATTTATTTATAAAATTCTTAATACTACACAAAACATGACGAATACACAGCAGCCATATTTAACATTTTGACATTTTGTTTGTTTTTTTTTTTAAGTACACCAGTTTTGTCACAGAGTAAACAAAAGTCCTTTTAGTCGATTATAAGAAAAAAAAAGAAATTAAGAAGGCTGCGAAGAGCAAATCGCAGAACATTCTGCTAATTTTTGGGGGACGTGAGGTAAACACATACAGAACACAACGGGAATTTAACAATCACCCACAGCGACATTATGAATTCTACTGCATGCACACGAAGCAAAAACAACCACACAATAAAGAATTATTCAGAGATAGAAACAATCAAGCTAATAAAAAAACCAGTAGAAGCTGACTTTTCGTTGTACGGGAAGTCAATACAAAGTGACGCTATTATATACTAGAACTCTATAGATTGATGTGTCAACATATACCTTTATTTTATTTAAGTTTGGGAACTGTCAGCGCACGACGTTTTTTAACATCGCAGTTTAACGCTAGGAGGTTGGGATTGTTTACTACTTAACCAACCATGAGCATGGGTCCACTGTACTTAAATATAGTTTGAAGGTCTATAGACAATAGTCGATTGTTATTGGTTTTACTCCAACTCCAACACTTAAAACTCATTTCATGGACAGTAGACTCCTGTCAAAAGTTTGAATGAAATGCGCGATTTGCCGATCGAGGATTAGGTTAGATTATCAAAATAGAGTTAATAATTTGACTGTTTGCTGATGTATGTTCTCTAATAATATAATGGAGAATAAGAAGACTGCCGTTTTCTTATCGCTATTGTGTTTACTTGGGTGTACATGTGATGGAGCTAAAATAAACACGCCAAGGGTGTTGTTGCCTTGGTTTGAAGATTTGTATATCAACTTTACCTTTGAAATCATTGAAGGAGGTTGTTACACATGGTAAGTATAGGCAGAAAACTTATTAAGTTTTACATATCCGCCATTTGACGTCCAGAAAGATTACATAGAGTGTATTTTTTGTAGGAGTTTGTCTCGCGATGACATCATAGATTTGGAGCCGCTTTACGACGATGCTATAGGCCACTGCTCACGAGCGGCCCGCGTCTCGGTTTCCAAGTCATGTGTACCACCTGGCTCGGTCATCATTCTAGCCGAGGAAGTCAACACAGGAGAGGTAAAATAAAGCCACGCGAAATGGCGGGAAACTGCATCCTATTTTCATTGAAAACGAAAACTTGTTTATTTTTGTTAGGTAATTGAATTATCACCTTATCAGGTATGTTTGCGGTTAATATTTCGGTTTGTTTTGTAAGTACCTGATAATTCTGAAGATAAGTTCATATTGTACAATGTTGTGTGCAGTATTTTGAAGTAGCAAGACAGTGTTGTAACTTTATCTAGGAATGCTCTTTTCACTTCATTATTATTCTAATCTTGGTGCAGCTATTAAAGTTAAGAGATAAATCATGAAAAAAAAACTTGTAGGTACAACAAGCGTCCCATAAACAACTACTATTTATGGTGTTTAAGTTTATGATTTTGCCTCATTAGGACTCCACCCCTAAGACGACCCACTGACCAGTGCTTACAACTACTACCGCTAAACATGTATATTCCTAGATTTGATGCCCAGGTTGGGCAAAGTTTTGTTAGGTTTTGACCGTCAGGAATTTCTCAGAGCAGCTTGGAGTATGACTTTTTGCCCAGTTGATGGCAATAGGCTCACACATTACATGGTACTTAAATATAACCAGGCTAGTCTCGACAGAGATATATTGCTAATTAATGATGCTTGCGAGTAACGCAAGTCTCTACATCCGAGAAGCGTTTCAGCTGTATATACCTTTATTTCACCTTTTGATGATAACAAGCAGGGTGTTTTGTTATTTTTCATTCAGGGTATTTTTCATCTATCCAGGTTCTCCGGGGAGATGTAGACATAGACAAGGTCAGGTCTATAAAAGTGATGAGTACAACTTGGAACCTTTTTCTTGAGGAAGCACCAGAGGCCTTTGACATTGTTGCCTATGATGATCAAGGTATGTTAAAATGTGTAAAAAGTTCATGCTTGCACCATAAATCGCAATAGTTGGGGGCTAAACATATTTCAAAGTGACCTTGTTCTGTTTTTGTCATTTGTTTGAAGTTGACAGGGACTGAATAATGTTTTAAATACAACCCTTAAGATGACCCCACTGACTTAATATCTAGCTAGATTTGTGGTGCAATTGTCTTAAAGTTTGTTCCTAGATTTAAAAGATATGCTGTTTATTTTTCTCTTGAAAGCCAACTGTTTCAATTGTTTGCCTTCTACAATTAAAGCAGCCTAAGTAACTTCTTATAACATCAGCTATCTGCCAGTAAAAAAATCGTCAAAATCGGTCCAGCCGTTTCGGCGATTAGCCAGAACAAACAGACAGACAGACAAATTTTTTACTAATGTTTTTTTTTTGTTATAAATACTGATACAAATGCTTTCTGCATTCAGTAAGAAGCTGTTATTTTGAAATTACAAACAGTCTCTTCAATTGTATTTGTTTGTTTAAGTATAGGTTAATTTACCAAAACATTTGAAATTTTCTAGGAAACACATTCTCGACTCTTGAAGGCGTAAGCTTCACCTGGACTATAGAGAATCTTGGCAGCAATGTTGGAGAAGATCCACTGGTTACGTAAGCAGCAATCTACTAAATTTTATATATTTTTTGGAAAATATCCATGATTATTGTTCTTGTGTTACTTGTACATCTATTTATCATTGGTTCTTTGTCTCTTAAACTGAGAGAAATCCGGAAATGCATATAACCATGTCCCAAGCTGGAGGATAGAAGCTAGAGTTGGCAGCTTCAATAAATTACTGGAAAACTTTTCAACACTTTAATTAATATACAAGGTGTATACAGACCCTTCACGAGGCCGTCAACCAAGCATTCTGTACAGTCGAACAAGCTATTTGGTTTACAGTTAAACCCACAAATGACATTGTAAAATGTAAACCAAATAGCTTGTTCGACTGTACATCAAAGTATGTAACTCTTCGTAAAAATTATTGCTGGGAAACGACAGGGTGAAAATTCACTTTTTGCGGTAGAACTCAATGTAATGCACTCAAAACACTGTGCTGATGGCTGCATTGAATAGTACTAGGTTCGTGGAGGTATTTAAAGTAAAGCTATAATCTTAAAATGAAAATTACTACAACAGCCCATAACGTCCACTGCTGGACATAAGCCTCTCCCATGATGGGAGGAATAAATGAAAATTAGATAAAATTAAATAATTATTTCTTGAACAAAAAAAAAAAATCGCAATGACGGGGAGAACAAGTGCCTTTTGGCTTCGTTAAGGCTATTTTTACACTCATTATAATAAATAAATATCGCTGGACATTACGCACAGCGCCATTTAGTGCCACACTAAGCAACAAGGCTTGTGTTGTGGACACTGGGTAGTTGATATACTATAATGAACTTCCTGTTAATTGCAATAATAAAATTACACTGACCAACTAACCACAGACCTACAAACCTAATTTAGTTCTCACATCAGAACAAGCTAGTTTCCACCGTCAATAAATTGCAAATCTATTTCGTCCGTCAGTTAAGAGTATTGGAAAATAATGGACACGTATTTTTTGCTTTTGTAAATCAATGAATATTGACAGAGATAAAACGCATAAAAATTCTGGAGTCGAGGCTCGTGACGTCAGAACACGCTAAAAATTATACTACGGCGTGACGTATTGAGAATTTTAAAAGCGTCGTATCTTCGTCATTTTTTGTTATGTAACAAAAGTAAAAATACGTGTCAAATACTTAATGATAATTTAACTGACGGAATTAGATTTTTTCAGTTGACAAGCCTATTGCCATAGATATAATAAAGAAGGATATATGCCAGCTTGACGAAAATGTATCGGAACCCTGTGTCTCCAGTTTGCCCCTACCACACGGCTACTACTACACATGCAGTTCAGTAAAAGCACACACCCGCATTTCTTAAAACTGAACGTACTACACAATCAATTATTAACCTTATGACATTAAACACAGCGTGTATTTACCATGCACCGTACAATTTACCCACACAAAAACATCAGTCGCTATCGTTGTGCTGTGCAAAAGCATAGGTACTTGCTTCGGTTTTTACAAAAAACCCCTGAACAACACGGAATTGCTATAAGTTGTCACAACCGCGGTCGAAAGCACACTAGTTCGCGGAGACGGCCAATTGCTTATGACATGGCTTGTAGGGTATGTCGCGCGGACACCGACACGACCCCTTGCCACTTCTACTGTTTTTTATATTTCTGTGCCTATTGCACATCCTATTTTTTTAATATATCCCCAGGTTAGTGGGATGGCGGGACACTGACTACGAAGCTCCCCGCGGGATCACTGAACTAGAAGCTCGAGGCCTTCGCTCGCACTCCGTTCTCCTATACGGTCAGGCAATGGGCGAGTCACGTGTTACCGCATGTCTTGATGACGTCATATGCACGGATTTCAACCTGCAAGTCATAGCTAGTGTCGTGCTGATGCCCGCTACGGCAAGCATCGCGCCTGGTGATACGCTGAGATATAGGTAAGTTAATTATAATCCTATCGAAGTGCTTGGTTTAAATTATTTTAGAAAACTGGTAAAAGTATTATTTTGAGACAATGTATGCGCAATATTGAGTTATCTACAATTTATTTTGTCCAAGATTTTTTCTTTAGGTTTTTGATGCATAAAACGGCACAAGACTCCCGGAAGTCTCGTAACACTAGATAATTTTATCGAATCTTCTTACTCAACAATTGTGATTTGCAATCCAATATAAAATACCTTTTACAAAGATATAATAACAACTTATCTCGTTTAAAAAAAAACGTAAAAGTTAATCAAATTACAAATAAAAAACAGTAATTAAATAATAATATTGTTTTTCTAGGGTCGTACGCGCACGCGCAGGCCGCCTTACCGTCCAGGACATCGCCGACACCATGTACTACTTAAAAGTGCCAGAATCCAACGTAGCCATACTCGAAGACACAAGCAGTCTAGTCCGAGGCACAGACATAGGCACTACGAACGTACAGCTCATGTCGGGAGCAACCGAGGTTGCTACAGCAACCTTGACCGTAGCAGAGGCTCACAGCATCCGTGTTACACTACGCCCTTCAAGCTTACTTATAAAAGGAGAATATTTTATAGTACACTGTATTGTGCTAGATGAAAAAGGACATGCATTGACAGCTGGTGATCAGATCCTGATAAGATTGGCAGTCGAAGGAGAAGCTAATGTTGATCTGTTGCGGTCCACGGAAAATGGCACCTTGACTGATGCGGTCGCACAGAATGCTGGCTCCGTGACTATTACTGCGAGGTTGTATTCTATTGCTGGGAGGACGGTGTCACGAAAGGTGTGAGGCTAAAAAGCAGTTTTACTATCTCTACTCTAAAAACCTAGCGAAAAACACTGTTTGAAGCTTTCACGGTTTAAAACTAAACTTATATTGTCACTTACGGAATATCTTCCGTAATTGTTAATAGTTTTGAGCTCCGGATATTTCGAAGCTGTTGCAAGCGCCGTGATCGCGGGGTGACTGGGGAATGCGTGTGGATGGAAAATAAATAGAACCAATTTTTTTTTTATTTTTTTTCATTGTATTTGGTGATGCTGTGAGTGTGTTTTGCCGTGTCTTAGTGTCGAGTTTCAGTAGTACGCGTAGCAAAAGACAAAGAAAGAGGGTAGACAGATTTGTCTGCTCCTAACAATTTATTTTCCATCCACCCGCATTCTCCAGTCAACCCGGGATCATGGCGCTTGCAACAGCGTCGAAATATCGGGAGCTCAAAACAATTAACAATCACGGAAGATATCCCTTAAGTGACAACATAAGCCTAGCGAAAAATCTAAAAATAAAATTGAAAATCACAATCGTGAGTGGTTGGCGAGATGGATAATTATTAACGTTTACTACTTGTGGCTAGATAATAATACCCACAATAGTTGATCTTCAAGGTTAGAACTACTTGCCGAGGTTCTCCCGGGATGGGTGTCCATCAATTATGCCAAGATCTCTTTGTGCTTCAGAAAGCACATTCATCCTTGGTCGCCTGTTATTTGTAGATCTACCCACAGTCTGGTTAGACTGAAAGTCAACCACAAATTTATTGGGGTTTTCCCAAATTTATTGGGGTCGGCCTCTAGTCTTACTAGATGCAGCTGAATACCAGTATTTTACATGAAGCGACTGCTTATCTGACTTCCACAACCCAGTTAGTACTCGGTAATTACTCTGTGTTAACTCGGTATAATAACCATATCGTTCCGCACGCAAAATACGCGCTTTGACGTGGAGTTGCGGACACCAGCCCGTTATACAATACAATAACCATATCGTTTGACTCAGAGCAGCAGTGGCCCAGTGGTGGCGGCCCCGACTTACGAACAGTAAGTCGTGGGTTCAAACCCAGGCAGGGCGGCATTACTTTGTGTAATTTATTTCATCACCACTGCTGTCAAAACGGTGAAGGAAAACATCGTGAGGAAACCGGCATGTCCTAGAACCAAAAATTCGAAGACATGTGACATCTACCAATCCGCATTGGGCCCGCGTGGTGGATTATAGCCCATACGCAAAATACGCGCTTTGACGTGGAGTTGCGGTCACCAGCCCGTTATACAATACAATACAATAACCATATCAACCACAAGATTCTTGAGAAAAGGCTATGCCGATAATGATGGCTCTCTTCTTGAAATTATTTGCTGCAAAATTCACGATCTACATTTATTATTGTATTTTTGGTGTCTGGTTGTTGTTATATTAATGACTAAATACTTTAATTTATTAATTTTCCTTGTAGGTGGAAGGACAAGTCACAGCGGTTGCAGTGGATCCTTTAGAAGTAGTACCACCATATACTTACGTAGCATGGACAGACACAGTGCAGTAAGTTATTATATATTTACTTCCTTTTTTTTTGTTGGCCTTTGAGTGTCCCACTGCTGGGCAAAGGACTCTCCTTTCTCCTTCCAAACCTTCCTATCTCTGGCCATTTTCGCCCCGCAAACAAGATTGTCACACCACCTTCTCCGAGGTCTACATTATTATATTCTCGACGGCATGTAAAGCCAAGTCAGAGGCCCATGGGTGGCATAAAAAAACCAGGTTAGGCACTAATCACGATAAAAAAATAATCTCAGTGCGAAGGTGCGGGATGTAATCCACCATGCGGGCCCAGTGACAATTGGTAGTTGTTACGTCATATCCTTGAATTTTTGATCGACTTTAAAAATACAAGTGTGTTTTTATGTCATTACAAAATGTTGTTAATGTTTCTCCAGAGAAATCAATCTCAAACACATCGGTGGAGGCGACGAACCCGTCGTATGGTCGGAGATAGAGAGCGAGACAGCACCAGGACCTCTCACTGTAACGACCGAAGGACTTGTGACGATCCGGGGGACCGGTGAGATCGGCGTACGAGTGCAGTTGAAGAAGTACCCACATGTTAAAGCTATTGGAAAGTAAGTTGATCATGTGGATTTTGCTTTTGCATCCTTTTAACCCTCAAACTCTAGTATTGAATTTAAGTTATTATGAGTTGTTTAATAACAGCCGCTCGGGTCGATCTTTTAGGTTAAGCCGTGCTTGCCTAGGTTGGTCTGTGGATGGGTGACCACCCATTACATACCGAGTTTCCTCCGTGCCTCGAAAAGCACGTTAAGCAGTTGGTCCCGGCTGTCATTTGTGATCTTTGAAAAGCCCAAAAAGTCTGACAACCAGTCTTACCAAGGGGTATCGTATTACCCAGTACTAACTGGGTTGTGGAGGTCAGATAGGCAGTCGCTCCATGTAAAATACTGGTATACAGCTGCATCCGATTAGACTGAAAGCCGACCCCAATAAAACTTGGGAAAAGGCTAAGCAGATGATGATGAGTTGTTTAAAACGAAATACCAAAGAAACGATGGATGGACTGTGTTGAGGATGATATGGTATGGCACGTAAGGCGGTGTCTGTTAAGATGACGAGTAATAGAGAAGTATGGAAGAAGAAGAAATGCTGCGCTGATCCCAATATTAGGGCAGGATTTTGCTGATGATGTTAGTTTCAAACCACATAGGAGCTTTTAGTCATGAGCTTATATGTAATCGGTTAACAATGTTCGTGTTAGCGACGAAATTTGAAAATAAATTTTATAGCACGCTTGATGTCTCTAATGGCATTTTCCACAGTGGAAATGGTTTGCTACGATAAGTTTAGATATAAAAACATGAAACTGCTGTGATGTTGTTTTAACTTGTTTACCATAAACAAGCAGAATTCATGGCTGTTTTTTATTTATCTTCTAATAATTGCACTGGACAGTAACTGTACCTAAAGCAGACGCTAAAAATACCCTTACATTTTTTTGTTTGTATGGAAATTCAATTTGATGTGCATTGATCTTTTGCAGAGTATTGGCAACGCCATTCGAGCTGCTTCAAGTATCAAGTTCTGGTTTCGCTCGCGTCGGGAAACCTCATCACCTGCATATAGCGCTTACAGCAACCAACCCTGAAACCGGTGAACTCTTCAACTTTCATACGTAAGTAAATTGAAATTCGCTATAATCTTTCTAAACCACGATCGCGGTTCGTGTCAGTCTTACGGCCATTGACATAAAGTTTAAATTACTATGACACGACAAAATTCGCACTGGATATTACAGTGACAGACATAACAATTAAATTGTAACTTTGTTTTGCAGGTGCAACTGTGGATCTTTCGCCGTAACGTTACTGGAGGGTCCAGAACCTCAGAATGTTACTGTAGCAAACTGGATGCAACCTATGGGTCAGTATGACATTTCAATGTTTAATACGTCTATCAGACGTATACATATTATATTATTCGAGAAAATCTGTTTCTTTACATTTTTTTGCAGTGCGTTAGAATAGTAAAGACCAATAAAAAATTGGTCTTCACTATTTCTACTCTTTACCTACTCTTCTAATTTTTTCGAAACATTCGTCATTCTAGATGGTGCGTGCTGCGTATTGGAATGCGCATGGAGTACCCGCGGCGTGTCTACAGTGCGTGTGTCTCGCGGACGTCTCGGCGACACCACTCGCGTGGCAGTTCGCGCGGCTCCTACTTTGTTGTGGCCACAAAACGCCGCTGCGTTGCCTGGCGCTACTCTCCCGGTAAGTATTTTGCACGTGTCTACGTCTCGCGGACGTGAGCCATTTGTGGTCACTTCTTTCTGCAGCATGGCTTGGTTCTAAACCGATAATTACGATATAACGTAATGTATGGTGATACAAAGAAAGCAAGACAAATATTTGGACATGCAGAAAAAATATAAACAACAAAACTAACATAAACTGATGCGAGGCCTATAAGGCTCCTATTTCAGCATGATGCAACATGCCCATGCATGCATGTGTCCTTCAACCGTTATTATATCAATGTTATATTCCACAGATTCTAGCAGAGGGCGAAGCGCTAGTGCCTCTGTCCCACGACACCCGAGTGGCTGAGATAAGCAAGCGAGATGGACCGGCCCCTCATAAGTACCCTGATGTTCAACTGTTCACCTTCAAGTGCCGTAGGGTATGTATTATTATTTGTACAGCACACATGAACTTTCTGTACCCATATTTTTTCAAATGTTTTTTTACCTCGTATTGCTAATGTTTTTGTACTCCAATAAATAAAAATGTTTGATTTTATTGAGTTCTAAACAGGCAGGCAACCATCTAACAGAGTGGTTGCTGCCCTTACATTGTGGTCGGGGCTACATGTTGTTTTTTATTCTCCTCTGTCAACCGTCACACTATCATTTACTCCTTTTTCTTTAATATCATTTTTCACACAATCCATCCATCGTTCTTTGGTCATTCTCTCCCTTTCCATCCATCAACATTTAAATTCATCACTCTTTTAGTTCAGATATGGCCAATATTTTGTGGCAGAATGGATAAATTACGAGAAATGGGGAGGCTAACTGTGGAACTAATGGCGCTAGCATAGTTGGTACCCAAACATCGTCATTGGTTGAAAATGTGGTAATGTCATTTTATATTTCAAAATAGATTAACCTCATTGGTCAGATTGAGACCAACTATGGTGGCGCCATCTGAGATTTACTTTGCCTTCGCCACCCCATTATAAGTCAAGCCATTTTTTTTATATATTTTATAATTAATCAACGGGAAAATGAGATAGCCTCTAATAAACTAATTCGTCTTTTTTACAACGCCAACTAAATATTCTATAGAAAGCGTCAAATATAGATCAACAATAATTATCTTAGCTTGTCCTTCTTATTTATACATTGCCACCTAATTTACTAATTCAGCCACGGAATTTATATCTCTCATCATCATTTAAGTTTTACAGCTTCAACTCAAGGTCTTCAAATAAATTTAAAGTAAGCATCCATAGACAACATTAATTATTTATAACTAACCATGTAAAAGAATATATCATAATTATTCTATTATCGTGAAAATAGCAACAAAAATTGACCTAAAAGTCTTGCTAGCTGGCATGAGCAGCGTAGGCCGAAGGCCGGCGGTGCGACGACGACATTTGTGACAGAGAGTGGGTGTGTAATGTAAAATGCGGGCGTAGCGAGCGCGCGTCATGAAGTCGTAGCAGGTTCTAAATTTGCTTATATCTCGAGAACGGTGCGTCTTATGTTTTGTATGTTTTGTTCATTCTGAAACTATTCACTACCTTTGGTGACCACCGTTCTTTACAGAAAGGCGAGGCCCGTATAGAACTAACATCTGAGACGGACGAGGAGCGCGAGGCAGTGTGGCTGGAGGGTCGCTGTGCGGCGCACGTGTCGCGCGTGCGTCTGGAGCCGCCAGACGCGCCCGGGAACTGCTCCATACCTCCCAAGTACGTCTTATGTACCTTTTGTTTTTCGGATGGGATATCATCAAATGACTCCTCCCGCTCTGGGCGGAGCAGGAGGGAGTGTCAGGATTTTACTGACTAAAACCCATCCATGTTCCTTCATCGCCCTTTGCATTCCGGGGCCACGGTATCTCTTTCGAACAGTCCCGCAACCCTGGCAGACGTCTTATGTACTGAGACCATACCACAAATATAACCGCAATGCTACACTGCGTTTGGTCAGATGATAAAATTTGACTTCACGATGTAAAATTGGTCACGAACTCGCTATATTGACGTCATCTAGCATAGTGGTGGTGCTGTTCTGGTTTTCCAGTCTTAATTAATTTAATCATCAAATTAGAGGCTAGACAAATAGAGACTGAAATAGGCCTTTTCCACCTTAATACTCTAATCTTTTCAAAGTATAAAACAAAGTCGCTCCCGCTGTCTGTACGCTTAGATCTTTTAAACTTTAATGCAGTTTTCAGCAATAGATAGAGTGATTCAAGAGTAAGGTTTATATCTACATTGCTTCTGTGAGAAGCCGGGGCGGGTCGCTAGGTAAAAAATAATGTCGAAGAGCATATTGTGTGTTCCTTTGACGAATGTAACTTTTCATCAGAAATACCCATCTGCCTCGTTAGTGTAATGTTCGCTATTGCGACTGATGAGCACGAGGTCCTGGGCTCGATTCCCTGGCCGGGCAAATTGTTATTGGGGTTTTCCAGCAGGAATTTCTCAGTAGCAGCCACGGAATCTGGATTTGTGCCCGGTTGATGGCAAAAGGCTCGCCCCCTATTACATGGAACTTAAACATAACTGCCGAAATAAATAAATTAAATATCGCTGGATATTACACACAGCACCATCCTGTGCCACACTAAGCAACGAGGCTTGTATCGACACCAGATAGGTGATATAATACATAGATAGGTACTTTTTGTTTGTAAATATTAGGGGTCCGTTAAAGTATGAAATTGCCGATTGGTACTGAAAAATTGAAACTTATTTTTTTCTATGATATAACATATTTATTTAATCAAAATATTTACCCTCATTACCTATACATTGCTGCCATCTAAACGGAAGTTCATTTATGCCTTTATGATAGAACTCTCAGGATCTAGATTCGACAAACTGTGTGAAAGCATTTTGTACTGCCTCCTGGGAAGAATTTTTTTTATCACGTAGAAAATTGTCCAAATCACGGAAAAAAATGGTAGTCCGTTGGAGCAAGGTCTGGCGAGTACGGAGGATGACGTATAGTTTCTAACTGCAGCTCCTGTAGAGTTACAACGGTTTCTTGTGCAGTGTGAGGTCTTGCGTTATCATGGAGCAATAATGGTGAAGATCGATTCACGAGTCGGGGCTGTTTCACTGCCAGTTTCACCATCATTGTTCGAAGTTCGGCACAGTAAATATCTGCTGTTATTGCCTGACCAGACCTGAGAAAGCTATAGTGAATAACACCATGAAGAGACCACCAAACAGTTACCATTAGCTTTTTATTGGTAAGCTTTGCTTTAGGGCACTGTTGCGGCGTTTGACCTGGGGTCAGCCATTACATTTACGCTTACGATTATCGTAAACAATCCTCTTTTCGTCACATGTCACAATTCGATCCAATATTCCTTCATTTCTGTACCGATTCAGCAAGGCAACACAAGTTTCAACACGCGTTTCTTTCTGCAGATCTGTCAAATCATGGGGCACCCATTTTTAATTTTTTTTTTATCTTATTGATTTGATGCAAATGAGTCAATATTGTAGGTAGGGTAACGTTAAACCATGCCGCTAATTACTGGGTAGTTTGACTCGGATCGGCTTCTACCGACTCCTTCAATTCAGCGTTATTCACCTGTGTGGGCGGTCTACTACGTGGTTCGTTCTTCAAGTCGAAGTTTCCATTACAAAAGCGTTTAAACCAAAAACGCACGGTGCGTTCATTAGCAGTCTCCTCTCCAAACGCAACGTTGATATTGCGAGACGTTTCTGCTGCGTTAGTTCCGCGTCTGAATTCGTATTAAAAAAATACTCGGATTTTCGAAGTATCCATCTTTACGTCTAAGCTGTATAAAAAAAACAATTGAAAGTCGAAAATCGAATGTTGCACATGTGGTAACACGTGAAAAAAGTTTCACACGAAAATCTCACACCATGAAGATTTTATGTCAATTCGAAGTGTCTATTACTATACAACGGCAATTTCATACTTTAACCCCTATTATATACATATAACATCCATGACTCGGAAACAAATATCCATGCTCATCACACAAACATTTACTCCTACCGGTATTCGAACCCGGGACCCTAAGAACGTAAGGCAGCCTCCCTACCGCTGCGCCATTGGTCGTCAAAAAATGTGGGTGTACTATTATTTACGCCTCTGCTCTTTAGGGATGACAGGCTTGATGTTATGTTATGATAAGCAATCGGCGGTTGTATGTCAACGATGGCATCAGATGGCGCTGCGTCTAGCCTAATGTAAAAACAAACGCTCTGTTATTAAACAATTGTTAAAAATACTATTAGTGCTTATATGTGAACAAAACTTAAGTGAATCAATAAAACATCACCTAATACATACGTGACAGTGTTATCCACGGATTTCATACACAAACTGTGAAGTAATACTTAATAAACTTTGAACAATAAACTGTGCCTTATAATAATAAACACGAAGAAAATACAACATTAATAATCTAAATAAACAAAAGATTGCAAACCTTATAATAATTGTGACGCAAAATCATCAAAACCACCAAGAAAGAAACCAGTTGTAACAAAAACAAAGTGAAAAAGTGACTCACACAGTGTTTTAAATCTCAACCGTCACACATCATAACAACGGCCTTACCTAATTAAGTATTTTTTTCTTGTTGCAACTGATCAACAATTTTGATACGAATTCAACATGTTCGTTTGGCTTGGTGGCTAGTACATGGTCGTATTTTGCAATTTAGCTAGCCGCACTTGAGTGGTCGTGAGTTCAAACCCCAGTGACAACATCACTTTTCGTAAGCCAAAAATCATATTTGGAATTTATTAAGAAATAAGTACAAGAAGCCTGTTTACTTTGAGCGGTCTGTTTATTTGGAGCGCTGGAAGATAATTATAATAGTATAACCTCATGTTATCAAACTCGGCAAGAAGTCAGTGTAAGATGGCAGCACTAGTAACATGCCATAAATGTAAGAAATTAGTAAATTTAAAAAGTACTGCTTTGTGTTCTGCCTGTGATAACCGGTATGAATTGGATTGTGATGGTTACCCAGAGCAAACGTATCGCCTCAAGGATGCGGAAGCAAAAAAACAGTGGAGATGTAAGGCGTGCATCAGAATTAAAAAATACGCTAGTACCGACTGCACAACCAATATTACTGTAAGGAAAAAAACAACTTCTACAATAACACCCTCACCAACAGAACAACCAATACAGACTAAGGATGTAGTAATAGATGTCGCGTTGAAACGTCGATCTTCGGTTCAGAATACTACTGATTTCCTCGATTCCCACATACAGGCTGATAGCGAAACATCTATTGAGTCTCATACTCCGAATACATTGTCAATGAGTGTTGGCGGTACCGGTACTGTGTCTGACATAGTATTAGCCTCAGAAATGAAAGACATAATTTCTCAGCTCACATTAAAACTCGAGAGTGCTGAAAATGAACTGGGAAATATATTGATAGAAAATACTACAGAAGCAATATATATATATATAATAATAATCTACAGAAGCAAATATGTAAGTTAACTACAGAAAATAAAACATTAAAAACTTTATGCCAGTCACCCTCCTTATTTACAAGTCCGGGTAAAAACTCCAAGAATAAGAGACAATCTCTGGCAAAACAGCACAACATAATATCTACACCATCCCCTTTAGCGTCATCCGAATTGCAAATCCGCACCAATGACTACGTAAATGTGTCCTCCTTAGAACAAGAAATTGTTACCCTACAGCAGCAATTAAAGGTTGCACAGCAAGAGATAGCGGCCCTCACGGACCGTATTGCAGTATTAATGCAAAGTAATTGCAATGTCTGTGCACCTCTCATTCGTCATGAACTAAAGCGAGATACTGTAGATGTAGCGAGAGCTCAGAGATCTACTGTCGCAGACTTGCACAATGTGGTAGAAGAGAGAGTCGTAGAGAGAAGTGGAGAGAAAAGGTATGTTAGACATAATAATTACTTTAGGAATGAAAAGGACAAGAAACTTGTGATCCTTAGTAGCAACTCAACCAGCAAAATTCTACCAATTGCTTCTAGATTATTTGGCGATACTTTTCAAATATGCCATTACATAAAAACAAACTGTGGCGTAGAACAATTAATATACGGATTGGAGGATAAACTAAAAGAATTAACCTTAAAGGATTACTGTGTCATCCAAATCGGAGGTGAAGATTTCAAGACCTCATGCGACTACACTAAGCTGGTAAAACTAATACGGGATAAAGTAATGCCTATTAAGCATACAAATATAATATTGTGCGTACCTACTTTTAAAAATCACTATCATAAAGACATGTATAACTGGCGAATAGAAGCATTTAATAATATAATTTATAATGACAATTTAACTCATAATTACATCTATTTAATTGACTCAAACTTAAACCTGACTTATGACTTCATGTCTTATAATAGACAGGGAAATGTTAATATTAAAGGTATTTCAAGTATTTTTGATCAAATCCAGCAACTTATATTAGAAATTGACACATTTTCTGAATATTCAAATCTTTCTTATGAGGACATTGAACAACACAGTCAGTTTTTTCGAGATTAGTACCGTGACTGGTGGTTTGAACAACTTGGCTATATTTAAGGATACTCACTCACATGTTACTATTTTTCACCAAAACTTATGCGGAATAAATAATAAGAAGGATGAACTCGAAATGTATGTCACTGAATTACCGAACGAAATAAGCTTTATTTGTATAAGTGAACATTTTTTTAATGAAATAATGGTTTCTCAATTTGATTTTCCTAATTATATCGTAAACTCTTACAACACAAGGTTAAATAAAACAAGAGGTGGTACTTTAGTATTAACACATAAAAACAGACAAGCTGAGGACTTGGACATTTGCAAAAGGCTGTATAAAACGGATAGTTTTGAGGTATGTGGAGTAAGAGACGTTGAAACAAACTCTTACATAATCTGTTGCTATAGAACACCCGTAAATAAAAACTTTGACGATTTTCTAAATAGATTGGAACAATTGCTGCAGTACTTTTTCAATAAAATATGTTTTATCTGCGGAGATTTTAATATTGACATGTCTAAACAGGACATTAAAAGCAGTTCTTTTACATCATTGTTGAAATGCTATAATTTTAGATATTTATTTGATTCAATTACATTTGTGCGAAATAACTCCAAATCGTGTATAGATAATATATTGACCAACACTTGTGATACAAATATTGACAGTACAGACATTGACCACAATCAATTAGCGGATGGACATGCAGCCCTCTTCTGTACAGCCTATTTGGAAAAAGTTACTTCGACACAATGCGCTAGTTTTAAATACATAGAGAGAAGATTATATAACGAGAAGAATAATAATGCATTCAGACAGAAACTACTGGAACACGATTGGAATTTAGGTACAAACACGTTTATACGAAAATTTAAAGAACTACATTCTAGTACTTTCAAAAAAAGTAAAGTTAAAATCAACATAAAAAGAACCAGCCGATCTAAATGGTTAACGAAAGGAATAAGGATATCCAGCAAAATGAAGAGATTTCTAAATTTTTTAAATAAAGCTAAGTGTGACAAATCGTTATTAAAATATCGTGAACAGTATCTGAGAATTTATAAAAAGGTGATTAGGAACGTTAAAAAGAAGGAAGTAACTAATCAAATAAATAAAGCAGCTAACTCTAGCAAAGAAATTTGGAAAATAGTCAATAATACTCGAAATAAAATTGATAATAATTTCGAAAATGATAGCATAATACTTAAACATAATAATAACATAATTTGTGACCCTTTAGACATTGCTAACATTTTTGCGGAAAAGTTTGACAACAGTAAAGGTGTAAACACTGGTAATCCAGAACTGGCTAAGAAACATTTAATTGAAAATACTGACAGAATTAATAAGTCTATGGATTTTAATCCCGTCACGCCGATGGAGATTTACAAAATGGTAAAGGGTATGGGTAGTAAAAAGTCATTTGGACACGATGAAATACCGCTGAGCGTAATCAAAGATAATATAGATATACTGGCACACCCGATATCTGAAATAATAAATAACTGCGTCAATGAAGGCGTCTTTCCTGACCAATTTAAGTTAGCCAGAGTTCTACCACTATTTAAGAAAGGTGCTAAAACAGATCCAGGCAATTACAGGCCCATTTCATTGTTGCCGGTTCTATCCAAACTTTTTGAAAAGGTGATCAAATCTAGGCTTGTAAGACATTTGACTAGTCTAAAAATAATTAACAGTAACCAGTTTGGATACCAAAAAAGTAAAGGGACACTAGATGCAATAGACTCGTTAGTCAATAACGTAGTAAATAAGCTGAACAATAAACTTAAAGTTGCTGGCTTATTCCTAGACTTAAGTTCGGCGTTTGATACTGTAGAACATAGCATTCTAATTGATAAGTTAGAGCATTACGGTGTAAGAGAAAATGTTTTAAAAACTTTAATTTCTTATTTGACCAATAGGAAACAGTACGTCGAAATTAAATCACTTCACGAAGGTGTGGAAGAAATTCATAAATCGAAATCATATACTCTAACTAGAGGTGTTCCGCAGGGTTCGGTGTTGGGCCCCATTTTCTTTATAATATTTCTTAACGATTTAACTGAATACATTAAAAACATATTACCAGATGCTGACTTGATAATATTTGCTGACGACACAAGTGCTGTTATAGCTGATGACAATATAGAGACCTTAAAATGTAAATTAAATGTATTAATAGCCGCTTGTGAAAGCTGGTTTTCTATGAATAATCTTAAATTAAATGTAAGTAAGACAAAATGTATGATATTTAGATCTACAGTTAGGAACAAAGCTTTAGTAAACGTAGAATCCTTAAGCAGGAAAATTGATACAGTAGAAAGTTTAAAATTTTTGGGAGTACAAATTGATTGCTTACTCAACTGGAAGCCAGAACTAGATTCAATTACGAATACAGTAAGTAGTGCGTGTTATGCTATCAGATCTCTCAAGGATATTTTATCTATTGCCCAACTTCGTACCGTCTATTTTGCTCTAGTTGAATCTAAACTTAGATATAGCATTAAATTTTGGGGAAACAGCTATAAATACAATATTAAGGCAGCCTTTACTATACAGAAGCGAGCATTAAGAACCATGCTTCGTTTAAATCAGACAGAATCATGTAAGGAGCATTTTATTAAACTTAGAATTTTAACGGTGCCATGTCTTTATATTTTAGTTCTCCTTACTCATTTAATTAAAAACTTAAGCGAGTTTGAAACAGACGATGAAAGAAAAAATAGAGTAGATACTCGCAGAAAAGATCTTCCTACTTTTCTGCAGGCAAAGCTTAATGTTGTCAAACACTCGTCACGCGTGCAGTCGGTCAATCTGTTTAACAAATTACCAGCAGAATTAAAGAATATTCAGAATGTGAACATGTTTAAAAATAAACTTAGGGCTTTGTTAATCAATAAAGCCTATTACAGCATTGACGAATATTGTAATGACAGAAAAACTTAAAAACCCAATTAATTATTCAATTAAAGTTAAATTAAATATGTGTACATAATGCTCTTTGACATTTCTATAATTGTTGTTTTTTATTTTTTTATTTTTCTTAATATTTTGACATTAAATGTATGTATTTTGTAGCATTTTCTGCTAAAGACTTTGTTCTGTGTCAATAAGAATATTAATGTTTGTAAAGTTAGTATTTTTAATTTAACAGACGTTCTAACTTCGATGATGGGTGAGGAACGAGATTACTTATATTATAATTGTTTATGTGCTTATTGTGTGTACCTATACTGTGTAAATATTTCGACACAAATGTATTTTGTTGGGAAATAAATAAATAAAATAAAAAATATCCCTATTGTTCGAATTAGGCGATTCTCCGATTTAACAACAACAATAATACCCATATATCCTTACAGAATCTGGCTTCGTCCTGGCCAAGAGTTATCAGTGAAAGTAACTATCCTAGACGCGATAGGGCGCGAGCTTCTCGACGAGAACGGGCCTAAGATGTCATGGGAAATTGAACCTCATCACCCCGGCTTACAGTTCAAGGCTACTAACAGGCTGTTTGTTGAACCGCACCCTGAGTATGTGCCTGTGCCTGTACCGTTTAAGTATTATCAAGTAAGTATAAAATGATAGAATGAGACAAAGTATTTAGAGACCTCTTGCTTCCACACCCTAGGAATCACTGACAGCCCCCTGTGCAGAGCATGCATGGAGGCGGAGGAAACGGTGGCGCATGTGCTCCTTGAGTGCACAGGCATTACCAAGATTCGCGAGGAGACCCTGGGAACACCAAGATCCTTTGCGGATGCCCTGAGGAGACCGGGAAGTGTGATCTGCTTTGATCTACTCACGCACAATGATCCACTTCAAGGACTAAGTTCGGAAACCTAAACCCCATGATAGATAGAGACCTCTTGCTCAAGTTGGACATGACACTGAAAGTCAGTTATTGTTCCTAAGTCTGACAACCAGTCTTACCAAAGGGCAACGTATTACCCAGTACTAACTGGGTTGTGGAGGTCAGATAGGCAGTCGCTTCATGTAAAATACTGGTATTCAGCTGCATCCGGTAAGACTGGAAGCCGACCCCAACATGATGATAAGTTATTGTTAATGACCATCACTATTATAACACTCGGATGAGTAACATCCAATAAAAGTTAAAGAATTAACAATTACTGTAAGAAATACAGAATATTTTGGTTCTCGCGTGGCGTCAATGTAATTTGACAGAGCTCCGCTGTTGAAACACTTATTTAAAAAAGTTTTGCGCTAAAAATTCCATGTACACATCTTTACATAGTATAAAACAAAGTCGCTCCCGCTGTCTGTACGCTTAGATCTTTTAAACTATGCACCGGATTTTAAAGCAGTTTTCAGCAATAGATAGAGTAATTCAAGAGGAAGGTTTATATGTATATGCTACATTGCACCCGTGCGAAGACGGGGCGGGTCGCATAGTCTTTAAATAATTGTCAAATGTATTGAAAACGTCGTTAGTTCCGATGTCGGCCCAGCGCTAAACAATCCTTGTGCAATACATAGTTGCGTGTTGCGTAGTGCGTGTGTATGCAAAATGTTTGTAATATTTGTGAGTGCAATTGTAAGTGCTGTATTGTTGTCGCCTTACAAATAATTATTTATTTGTTTTCAGGTAGTGATAGCCGATGACCTAGCTATTGGATGGACTGGTGTGTTGAAAGCGAGCATTCCTGATGCGACTGCGTCTATTCAGGCGAGAGTTGTCGGTCCGTTGAAATGCGATCCTATCAAGGTAAAGCAATTAATCCTTTATAATGCCTGTATATTGTGAATAGCGTATTCAGCTGACAATTTCAGACACATTCTATTTTTGATTTAATTTCTTACCCGGATACTACGAAACGGAAGTTCAAAACTACTGTTTTGTTGCTCAATTGTAGGTTGGACACGTATAATAAATGTTTGCGGGCAGAATTTACTTTTGAAGGTCAATTCAAAAATTAAAAATTAGTTTGCTCATAAGGATATTGATAGACAATTAAACTTGCACTTGTTCCTAGTCTATCCTCGCCTTCAGATCTCGCGTTATTATTTTTTTGTCGCATCTTTTCTTTAAGGCCGCGTTCCCACTATGTCGTGACGATTAATTTATCGTTGGCAAAAGTCGTGGACGACAAACACTGTTTTAAGCTTTCACGGTTTAAAACTAAACTTCTATTGTCACTTACGGTGGAAAATAGATAGTTAGGAGCAGAAAAATGACCAAAATCAAAATCAAAGCGTTTATTTCAAGTAAGCCAGTTACAGGCACTTTTGAATTGTCGAAACAAAGATGAAAATTAAATGTAGCTACAGTCCCAGTCACAAGACATAAAAACTGTGAAAGTACTGTAGTTGCCCATTCCCTAGCGTAGATCTCTATGGAGAAGAACAGGAAAGAAACTCCATGGACACTCTTTTAAATCAGAATATTGTTACAAAATCTTGGTTACATCATTCATGTTGAGATGGTATATTATGTGAGAACAATGTAGCAAGATGTGCACGTTAAAAGTGTCCACAGCAAAAACACACAAACTAAAAAAATACAATTCAAAATAATTCATTCAAATAAGCCATGGCAACTAAGAGATGACCAGTCACAACTGACAGCGCCCGTTCACGGACATGACGCATGGATCAGCACCATTCAACTCAACCATTTTGAAGGGAACTAAATGATCCAACACATGCGCCACCATCAGCGAGACATTTGAGTGAGCATGACATACTCTAAACCGCCAGGGCACATTCAAGTCAAGAAAAGACGTAGGTTTCCAGTGAATGATAGCTTTCTAGTACATACTACTCACACAATATGGGCTATGCATTTATATAATACTAAAGAGATTGAATCTATACAATGCAAAGATAGTTGTACAATCTTCAGCAGCTCCAACAATACAATTTAATGCTATCAATTTATGCGCCCCTGTCCTTGTGGAGCAGGACCAGCATTGAGCCAAGCATTTTTATCAGCGATATAATCGCTCAACTTGTAATATGCTTGCTTAAATAGTGTGCGTTTAATGCATGTTTTAAATTTCTTCTCATTCAGTTCAAGAATACTTTGTGGAATTTTATTATAGCATCTCAAACAGTACCCCATGAAAGATGAGATGATGATGTCCACCCTCTTTCTTTGTCTTTTGCTACGCGTACTATTGGAACTCGACGCTAAGTCACGACTAAACACACTCACAGTGTCACCAAGTTTTGTGGAGTCCTTATTATGATGCCGGCTGCTACTTTTGAGCATACTCAAAACTGGATTCCACGTACTAGACAATTTAGGGCACGCCACAATAGTGGCGGTAAGTCCCCTCTTTGAGGAGTGGCTTGAGAGACGCCACGGCGTCCTCACCTTCCGCCTGACGCAGGTCCTCACCGGACACGGTTGTTTCGGGAGGTTCCTGCACCGAATCGGGCGAGAGGAAACGCCCGGGTGTTTCCATTGCGAGGATCGACCGGAGGACACGGTGGAGCACACGGTGGAGGTGTGCCCCGCGTGGGCGGAGCACCGCCGTGTCCTCGAAGCGGCGATTGGCGGCGGCGACCTCTCGCGTCCGGCCCTGGTGCAAGCCATGGTCCGGAGCGAGACGGAATGGGACGCCGTCACCTCCTTCTGCGAAGCAGTAATGCTAGAGAAGGAGGTGGCGGAACGTGAGAGGGAGAGAACCTCACAGCGTCCCGGCCGCCGCGGGAGACGCCCCAGGGGCGTCGGAGGCCACCACGTGGCCCCCGGCCACCGTAGGCGCGGGCCTGTGGACGGTGGGCTATGGGCTAGCTCGCCGTCCGTCCGTCTCATGACGACAGGCCGTGTCGACGGCGCGTTCGTGTTCCACGCGCGCCTCAAAGAGAGTCAGCAAAAAGGAAGGGGTCCGCAAGGACCGATGCCGGCCGGGGTTGCGGGACTGTTCGAAAGAGATACCGTGGCCCCGGAACACAAAGGGCGATGAAGGAACATGTATGGGTTTTAGTCAGTAAAAGTCTGACACTCCCTCCCGCTCCGCCCAGA
Organism: Xestia sexstrigata; assembly: GCA_941918905.2. Taxonomy (NCBI): domain Eukaryota; kingdom Metazoa; phylum Arthropoda; class Insecta; order Lepidoptera; family Noctuidae; genus Xestia; species Xestia sexstrigata. Next base: position 6,188,295 of record OW799219.2, read on the forward strand.
GCGGGAGAAGTCATTTGATGATTTCCCATCCGAAAAAAAAAAAAAAAAAAACGTACTAGACAATTTGAAGCTATCCTCTCGATTGAAATTTTTATGTTTTCTTATTTCTAATGCTTCTCTTGTCAGCCTTGGTAAGTAGTGGTCCTTAGACAAAATACGTGTCTTGTGAAATTCGATCCAGCGATTAGTCCATGACTATAGTAGATGCTCAGCTATTGCAATAGTAATCACGGAAGATATCCCGTAAGTGACAAACGACAGTAATCGCGCCGTCCTAAATGTGAACTCCTCCATTTAAATACACAAACCACGACACTCAAAACTACACGATTATCTGTCCTCACGACAAGTCGGAACGCGGCCTAACAGTTTTCTAAGACACTATAAGCTAGCTCAACACATCGATATCGATTTACCATTGATCCAACGATCCACAGCATTGGCTCGGTTGAGAATGTCATTTGGAAACGGTAGCCACCGTCGCAGCGGGGGGCGGTGCCTCGTTGGCCATCTTTTTTTTTTATTATTATGTTTTTAGCCCTTGTATAGCTCTAGCTATTTTTGTTCTAGGTAAACATAGCCTGGGAAAGTGAAACAGTGAGCAACATATCCACCGTCTCAGGCGGCAGCGGGCGCTACGCTGTGGAGGCTCCCAAGGGCGTCGCCGCAGGGCTCCAGGGCGCCGCCCTCACGGCCACTGTGCCCGGCCCGGGGACATACGAGCTGCTGGTCACGGACATGTGTGTGCAGGGGGAGAAACAGCTGGTTGAGGTGAGTTCATGAAAATTTCAGAGAGCATGTGGCTATGTGAAAAATCAACTTCATGAGCTTGTACTAAAGCTGAAGTGTTTGTTTTATTGTTTCACAAGCAATATTGATATAACAGTAATCAGTATTTGCTAAATTCCGACAAATTGTATGCTGCACCAATGTCAGCACCATGTAAACCTGTCGAATGTTTTTATGTTAATATTAAATTAGTTTGATTTTATGACTTCTTGCGTGTCAGTCCGACTGACACCTTTATCGTTATGTTATAACATAGTAGAATTATTGTAATCAACAGAATACTAAAACAAAATCCAGTTTTAGATCCCTCAAATGGTTTAGTTATAAATACTTTTTTAGAATAATCTAGAATTGAAATGAATGTATGATGAATAATTGAATTTGTTTTGAAATACAGTCGTGATTTTATCTTATATGTCAATCTTATCTCCCAACAGGTCCACATCGAAGAAGTTCTAAGCGTGGAAGTATCAACGCCCCGCGCAGTGGGCGTGGGCGCATGCGTGCCGATCTCCGCGCTGGTGAAGGGCGTGTCGCACCGCTACCTGTCGGCGGGCCGCGCGCCCGCCTGGCGCGCGGGCGGCGACGTCACTGTGGGCGACGGCGCCTTGTGCGGGCTCCGTGAGGGCTCGGGGAGGGTTAGGGCGCTGTTTGGAGGGATCTGGAGCCCTGAAGTTGAGGTGAGACGGTTTTTTACATCTGTCGTTAGATTAAACTAGGTTGTGGTCGATTAGCGTTCACCATCGCCTCAAAATATAATTGAAACCCAAACCGAATTTTAGATTAAAATCGCCTTTGTACTATCGAGTTCACTCCCGCCTGATCACCACTAAACTAATTTTTGCTTGCACTCGCAACATAGAAACGCTCTCTAGCTCCGCCCCGTTGACTTTGTATAGAAATAATGAATGAAAAGATACCGAATCGGCCGAGCGCACTGACGACGCACGCCAAACGAGAGTTATTGTTATTTTGCGCTTCAAAGTTGACGCTTTCCTAATAGGCCCAAACTTTAAGGGGGCGTGGCTCGGCGCCTCCGCGTGATTTAAGCGAAAAAAAAATTTACTGGTCAGGCGGAAAAGACCACGACTGTACAATGAATAATAAGAATCAATGAAAGAAGTCCCGCTGTCATGCACAGGTAGCACCACATTCCATCGATTGTTGTCATCGCCTAATTGCAATCCTTTTTCCTAATTATTTCTAATTAATTCAAAGAACTGTGGCTTAGTTCTGTACAGTCTTGAATTTAGACTTAAAACTAGCAGATTAAATTGCTCTTTAACTTAATATTATAAACATTTTTGTACAGGTGCTAGTATTCCCACCACTAGAAGTGGTCCCGGCCCGGTCCCGGGTCCCGCCGGGCGCGCGCCTGCAGCTGCGGCACCAGGGCGGGCCCCCGCCGCACCTGGCCGCGCTCAGCTACAGGGCTACTACAGGACTCAGTCATGTTGAGGTATGTCAACGGTTTTCATAATAATTTACTACAGAACATCCAGTCCATTTCTGTGAGTAAAAAGTCTCTGAAAACGTAAAACGACGCCAGACAAAAAGTATGTCAATCAGTGAATCAGCAGTAGTATGGCCGGCAATATTTTCAATGTTTCCAAAGCGGAGCGTACATCAGTCATGTGTTTCAAAAATGTCGTTACATTCGGCATGGTAACTGCAATATTTGGCCGTAGTGCCTGAGCTACTGAGCCGTAAGAACCAATTTCACCGACGTCCTTGAATTAAAAATATCTAAATTTGATAAAATTAGCTCTTTTAAGAAGTTTATAAAGCAAATTATTTATTTTCATCCTAATTATTTCTCCTCGACAGGTGACGTCGTCGGGTACCGTGCACGGCTTATCAATCGGCACTTCCCGCATCAAGCTCGTGGCTACCGACATCGCTAACGTTGAGATGGCGAGCGCTGAATCTGAAGTTGAGGTAACATTGATAGTTTACTTGACTGTTTTAAAGGCGTAGTCGACTTAGCCTACTCCTAGGCTCCCATTTCTGTCTGCAGGGTTTAAGGAAACCTAACACGAAGGGGATGGGGGATGGAAATTAACCCCGCAACCCCCTGTGTCTTCGAACCTAACTTTGCTGAGTTGGGGTTGCCCGAAGTCTCTCTAAGATTTGCATATTGAAAATCAAATAACACTTTTTGGAGCTTGATAGATTCGAAAATTACAGGCATTCTTTTTAATTGCTGCCTAATTCAATAGGGCTGTTACGTATCTCTGTTGACAGCTCGAAATGATAGTAACTGGGCTCAGTGTCCATCAATTAACTGTCAAATGGTTAGTTTCGTATTATGTATGACTAGTCGCGATCAAATATGACGTCATTGGTTGTCATCGTGGCTGATAGTCACCGTAACTCATTTTGACAGACGCTTTCGTATCGATACTTATATTATTTCGATTTGGTAAGCATAGTGGACAACAAATTGATGACAACTGAGTTTAAAGTGGCTTTCGTGAAAGACGTTACACCGTACCGTGCTGTTAGTCACCGTGAAATGATATCCACTCAATGCGATACGTAATACCAATATTATGACATTCTCGGTTGTCATCAAAGTTCGGTGTACAACCGAAGCTTGCCAATAGGCCTACAGGGCTGTCCTCGTTTCCAACAATATCACCTCCAAAAACTCATGTAGTGGAGTGGAGTGCCTAGAGATCAACATTTCTACAAGTTATCATTAGGCAAGCAGACTGTTCAGAAACCTTTAAGGTTTGCTTGAAGGTACTGCCACTGAATTACACACAAGAAACAGAAATAAGAAGGTACACCCAGCTCACGTGCGCGGGTTTGGTGACGAGCGAGTCGCGCGCCCGACTCGCGCCGCGACATAGCGCGCGGGCCAGCGGGACGGGGGCGGGTGTAGCGTCTCATTGCGTCGTAGTTCACGTATTTCCGAGTAGGCAGTCAATAATAATAATCAACAACAAAATGTTTTTAATATTATTTTTTCTAAGGAATATTTAAACATGTAATTGATTTGTAAAGGAGAATAAAGTAGTAATTCTTCGTCTGTGTCCGAATCCGCCGACATCTCACTGCGTTTTGATAGCAACCGTTTTCGCTGTACGAGTTTTCCCGAACCACGTACGACCCGCTGACGACACGCGCCCGCGTTATGAGTGAGGGCAACGATCAGCGCGTCTCACCCGACGGACACGACCCGACCCGCACCCGCTCTCTGTGTGTTTCGAGCTTTACATGATGAAAGCGGCTTTATTTTACCTTTAAATACTATGTTGTTTACAGGTAATACCGATATCAGGCGTCCGCGTAAAGGCAGCGACGCAGAGCTTGCTGGTAGGGTCCCCCAGCCCGGTGTGGGTGGAGGCGGGCGGGCTGAGCGCAGGCGCGCTGGCCGCGCTGCAGCCGGCGCCGCGCGTCACCTGGACCCTGCGGGACCCCGCCGCCGCCCGGCTCTATACTACACATGCCGATGGTAGCTGCTGAAAACCTTATAAAACTCCTTTTGCATCTAATTATAGCCAGTCAAGTGCGTGTCAGACTGGCGCATGAAGGGTTCCGTACATTACCGACCTGTTGAAGCAGCATAAGATCTACATATTCGCCACGATTTACAACAGGCCAGCTGGTCTCGGGGCAGAGAGCGCTGGATTACAATCTCGTGACTTCGAGTGCGATTCCAGCTTACGGATTTTCTTTTTGTGAATCGAGTCATTTTGTTTTTATTCTCTTTTAGCATATTACTTGTACAAAATAATTTTGATGTTTCACATCTGTCTGGCGTCTCGCCAAGGCTCGTTTTTTTATTATTTGTTGTACGGCAACAGAAATACACATTCTGTGAAAATGTCAACTGTCTACCTTTTACGGATCATAAGATACAGCCCGCTGACAGACAGACGGACAGCGGAGGCTTAGTAATTAATAGGATCCCATAGGTTACGGAATTCTAAAAATCCCTAAAAGTCATAGGAGAACTGAAAATTCCAGGTTCAAATCGTCATTCCTCAGCCAAAAGATGTCCTCTACTACTTCACTGCCTCGAATTTCGGCATCGTGTAATTGATATCATGTTTACCGTTTTGTAATTGTTCACAGACATGCTCGAGAGATCGGTAGCCGAAGGTCTGTCCGTGCGAGTAGTACCGCTGAAGCCAGGAGTCATTACTATTGATGTTAGAGTGAGGAATATGGGACAGGTAAGATCATCTGCCTAGCCTTTTCCCAACTATGTTGGGGTCGGCTTTCAGTTTTACCGGATGCAGCTGAATACCAGTATTTTACATGGAGCGACTGCCTATCTGACCTCCACAACCCAGTTAGTACCGGGTTTACGATACCCCTTGGTAAAACTGATTGTCAGACTTTTCGGGCCTCTGACTACCTAACGACAGTCAAAGATCTACAAATGACAGCCGGGTCCAACGGCTTAACGTGCTCTCCGAGACACGGAGGAACTCGGTATGTAATGGGTGATCACCCATCCACAGACCCACCTAGGCAAGCACGGCTTAACCTAACGATCGACCCGAGCGGCTGTTATTATTTAACCACGAGCGTGCATGGGACAGGTAAGATGAAACGTTCAAACACAGAACATTTTACATACAAGATATTTGTGAGTACTTGCGAATAGGTAGATTTTTTATCTGTTTATTTGGCTCCGTTTTAATTTGAAACTTGTAGACAAAAATGTATTTCGAAAGCTGTGATTTAGTAACAATTATTTTTTTTATAAAAAAAATCCCTCCTCACAATCAGTCAGTTCATCATCTTTCTGGTTTTGTCCCATTCTATTTGGGGTCGGCGCAACTCGTTTTCTTCATCCATACTCACCTGTCAGACTGTTTCCTTCAAATACCTTTAAGTATGCCTTACCCACAGGCCGCTCGTGTAAAATGAGCTCATTCCTCACACAATCCATCCATCTTTTTCTTTGGTCTCCATCCATCAACATTAATGTCCATCACTCTTTTAATCACATGCGTTTCATCGTTAGATGTCTATACCAAGACAGACTTCTCTTCAATTTATCTGTAACAGGCGCCACTATCAAACTTCCTCTAATATACTCATTCCTTACTTTATCCATTTGTGTCACTCCACACATCCATCTCAACATTCTCATCTCCGCTACATGCAATCGTTTTTCATCCATCTTTACAGCCCAGCATTCTGATCCATATAGAACGACAGGTCTAATCACGGACTATATTTTCCCCTTAAACTTGAATATTTTCGCCATTAACTTGTATATTTTCGCCTTTAACTTGTATATTTTCGTCTTTAACTCGTATATTTTCGTCTTTAACCTCACAATCAGTCAGATAGTCATAAAACTCAGGGGTAGCGATGTCACATTTAAACAGCCTCTTAAAAGTCCGTAATGTGTTTCCTTCCCTAAATCCATTTTTTCCGCACAGGCAGCAGAAACCCGTTCCTGGGACAGCACAATCGAGATCCTAGGTCTATCCGACATCCGAACATCAATCGAAGGTCAATCCAAGGAGTTATCTTCAGGAGACCGGCTGGCCTTAGCAGTCAGCTCTGTGATCAAGATGAAGTCTTTGCCTCGAGGAAGCTGGAAGGCATATGGTGATGGTGCCTTCTCTGTAAGCGCTGCTGGTGAAGTGACGGCTGTGAGGCCAGGCTACGGAGTCATAGTGGCACAACATAAGGATGAGAGGAACAATATTTATAGGGAGACAGTGAGTTGTTTTGTTTTCGTATGGTTTTGAGCTTGGTATGGAGTTCGTTTTAATTTAAAGTATTTTTAATGAACTGTGTGTACCAATCCGCACTGGGCCCGCTTGGTGGATTATAGCCCATTCCCTCTCTTAGAGAGGAGGCCTGTGACCCAGCAGTGGGAACATTAAAAGGGTGTGAAGCGGAAATATGCTCGATTGTCTTGTGATATGCCGATCTTTTATTCGGGCGATCAATGATAATAATCTGACTTATATTAATTAGTAGTGATTTAAATAGCGCTTTGTCTCGTATCGGGGAGGTAGCTCATTGCCTGATAGGTGTTGTTATGTTATTGGGTTTGTATGAAGGTGCTGCCACTGTTCTATTTTCGCCGAATTTTTAAGGTTCGATTTTACGATTGTTTCATAAACATATTCAAATATCAATTTCCTTTTTTGTTTACTGTCTCATTCAAATTTTTCAAGGATTAAATTGTTTTTTTTCCTAAGGCCATTCACGTGGAGGTAGCAGTACCAACCTACTGCACCGCGGAGCCGTCCGGCTGCGCGCACGAGAGCAGCGTGCGCCTGGTGATGCGCAGCGCGGTGGGGCGCGCGCTGCTGGCGCCGCTCGCTAACGTGTCTGCGCTGGCGCCGCTAGCTGCGCACGAGCGACACAAGCGCTCTACTGACAGGTAAACATGACAAACTACACACGAAACCTAATCCCAGTGGAGCAGACTCCTAATAACACGATTCTCACCGGCTTCCCTTCAAAAGTTTGGAACACAACCACTCTCTACCGTAATTGAAAAATGGCACAATCAGTACTTTTTTACAAGCATCACGAAACGTACTCGTACTCAATCAACAAAAATTAACTCTTCAACAACATATTGCTATAAAATAACCCGCAGGCGCTATCGGCTTTTAGGCAGCTAAATTTCTATGCAAAATAAACGTCATGACGTCACTAGCCAACCCGCCTAAATTAGGACTCTGGTAAGCCGACGCAAACCGAGTTATTGATAGAGAAAGTAATAGAAAATGCGTGCGCGTGAGCGAGATGGAACATATCGTTATCGCTCGTTGAATTTCGTATAGAATCGGAAATCGTTCAATGCTTGATGACATTATTTTGTTTTGTAGGGAGCTAGGTTTTATTAAGCCGAAGATTATCGAGTTACGACAAGGGCAGAAAAAGAAAGTATCTATGGGAGAACGAGATAGAATTAGTAATGGTCGATAATGTGAATTTGGTACACTAAATTATAGTATTTATTTTGTTGATTGGATAGTATAAAATAGGATAAAATCACTTTTTTTTATTATACTTCCTCTGCATTTTATTCTTTACTTACCTTTTAATTGTTTTTTTCTTCATGGGTGACGTTTTCGTGGTTTTTGGGGTCGCTGATATTGAAAATGAGTTCAAGATGAAAATCCAAGATGGCTTTGACGAAAATTTTCGGTTTTTTCTTCATGGGTGACGTTTTTGGGGTCGCTGATATTGAAAATGAAGTCAAGATAAAAATCCAAGATGGCGCCGACGAAAATTTACGGTTTTTTCTTCATGGGTGTCGTTTTCGCGCCTTTTGGGGTCGCTAATAATGAAAATAAGATCAAAATGAAAATCCAAGATGGCGCTGACGAAAATTTTCAGTTTTTTCTTCATGGGTGTCATTTTCGTGGTTTTTGCGGTCGTTGGTAACAAAAATGAGGTCAAAATGAACATAAAAAAGACGAAAATAAAATTAAACAAGATCTAACTATTCTCATTTTTTTCCTCGGCTTCCCCTGACTCAATTTTCACTCTTCGCCACTGATACATCCTTTTAACCTTCCCAAAGAATATAATAAATATCTGCCTAACTCTGTGGGATGGGGATTTCACGAATAAGGTCGGTTCCACACAAAAACGCAGACAAAGACACTTATCTGCGTACTTACAATGAGTGCAAGTTTCCCCGCGCTTGTAATTCACTGGTAAGCACAGTCGAAATTTGATGGCGACGTCAAAAATGTGCCGCGTCAACGAACTGTTTTATTCGTTTGAAGGAGCCAGACTACTTTGAACCCCTTTTACAGATGTAATCCTGTTTCTGATCAAAAACTTACTCGAAATTATTACAGGTCCTGAGAAAGAACTTGTAAATCTGAAATTCCGAAAAATTATAAAACAAAATGATCACGTAGATCGTAGACGTTATGAAACTTTACGGTTTTTGAGATTTCCGACTTTTTAGTACTCTAACGGTGGTTGGTCCGGTAGAAGTTTTTGATCAGTATTAGAAACAAGATCGAATAACATTATAAAAAGACTAGTATTTGCGTGGGTGATTGATCTGCGCGCAGCTCGCGGGTTTCGTGTTTTTGAGAAATATTTCTTACCCTTATAAAATTTTGAGAATCCATAGGAATCCTTAAATGAATTGGAAAATACGTTAAAACACAAAAAAAAAACATTACCCTAAAGTTTGCTTGTCGTCGCCTACTATAATATTTGTTCACACACCTAATGGCTATCTCTAACCGTTATGAAGTTACAGCCTTTTCAATTTTAGGGGAGGTTGGGGAGGGGAGGAATTGGTATACAAATTTCAACGCCCTTAATAGTTTTAGGTAAGACTCAAAAAATTTTTCAGTAGTAAAAAAAGGGGTGAAGAGGGGGGGTGTGAAAGGGGTAAGTTTTGAAAAATAATTTTGACCAACTCTGGGCCTCCTTGTATGAATCTGAATAAAAAAAATCCAAGTCTCTGAACTTCCGAGATCCACCTAAAGGGGGGAGAGGGGCCAAGGGGGGCAACTTTGAAAACAGGGTTTATTTTTCCGAGCCTCTTCTATACTAATCCGTAAAAAAAAAACAAAATAAGGGTCTCTTAGTTTTCGAGATACGATAGGGAGGGGGAGGAAGGGGCGCGAAGGGAGGAAGGGGCGCGAAAAACTTTTCCCATACTCGCGAGAGTTACTTGTTTACGAATCTGCCAAAATATACCCACCTCCATCCACCATCTGGGAGAACAATTATGTCAGTGAGTGAGTGGTAATCGAGCTTTATATAGTATAAAATTGGTTAAAACTTTCAAACAAAATGTGTGGGAAGAGTTATTTTGCATTTTCTGACTTTCTTAGTACTCCAACCTGGGTTGGTCCGATAGAACTTTTTGATCAGTATTAGAAACAGCATCGATTGGCATCAAAAATTTTTTTTGTGTAAAATGGCAATTTTCTTGCTACTGTACACTTTTTTTTAAATCGGTGAATGGGGATCAAAATTTCACGAAAATTTATAGATGGTTTCCAAAGACTATTTTCGTGGAGCTGCAACGGTTAAGGTAGCTCCCCTTACTGCCCCGTTTATCGTTTCCACCCTGTATAAACAAAAGAAATATTTTGAATAGATACATACAGAAATAAATAAAATGGAAGTATCTGTTTGTATTATCAAAATAACAGCTTCGTAGAATGCATTTGAAAGTATGTGAGGTACTTATTACAAAAAACATTTATTTTTGTCTGAATCTCCGAAACGGCTGGACCGATTTTGACGGGACTTTTACTGAGAGATACCTGATGTGATAAGAAGTAACTTAGGTAACCTAGTTTTATTATAGAAAAACAATTAGGGTTCTGTGCAAAACAATTAAACCCCTTGACGTTGGTAACAAACTCCGATTAAAAAAAGGATGTAATATTTTTATAATAATTTGACGCGGACATAGTCGCGAGCAACGGCTAGTTTAATATTATTTGTTATTTTCTTTCCCAGTGGCCTCGATACCGATCTGTTGATACCTAACCTGGATGCAACGGGAACATTCATGACCTTCCAAGGGTCTGTTAGTGGCGTGACTGTCAAAGACGAAGTCTGGGTTACAGGCACTGATCTGCGGGCTGACCGCGTTGTTGGTAAGTACTGAACTATTTGCATATTAAAAGCTAGTCTGTACTAATAAAGGGTGTAAAACACCTCTTAACGAAGCCGAAAGGCACTTGTTCTCCCCGTCATTGCGATCATATTTTTGTTCTACACCATACCTCAACTGGGTCAACTTTTTGACAAGTTTAAAATAAAATACAAGTTTTTACGTTTTACCAAAACCATGCTACATAAAAGAGTAAATTGTGAAAAATTAAAGTAAATTGTTGATATGTATTAGCAACTTAAACAAGTGTACCAAAATGTTTTTATGGGCCAATACAAGGCATTTTTAAAAGTATTTTGTATTTCATGCATATTCCCTATTGGGAAAAGGTTAGGCAGATGAACTAACGATTATTCATTTTCTCCAGTGACGGGCAGCTGGGGCGTGTGCCTAGACGGCGTGGGCTGGAGGTCTCCGGCCGGCGTGTCAGTGTTCGCGGGAAGTGACGTGTCACTCGCGGTAGTGACGCAGGACGCGCCCGGCACGCACGTGCTGCGGCTAGACCGGCCGCACAACATGTTCACGCTGCATCAGCTACAGTTAGACAAGGTATGTGATATGTATGATGTCACGCACACACGGCGACACATTAAGCTATGCATTTTCAGTATAACATGGCCTCCCTTTGTATAGATTTCCTTTACAATGAGAGATCCGCATAAACTAGAGTGTGTTCAGTAACGCACGAAATATTCCGCTTAAAAAGCGAATAGTTGAAGCTCTAACTGGAATACAATCATATTCAAAGCGGTGCTTTTTCCCACTGCTACACTGCTTACTAGGGCATGCACCCGGTTCTACTGCTTACTACGTAATGTTTGTATTGATTAAGGGAAGCCGGGTTATTTTGCTTGTATGAAAGCACCGCTACTGTAATAATATCATAATTAATATGATATTAGGCTTGTGTACTGAAAAAAAATCTAATTATTCCGTCAGTAAGATTATCAAAAAATATTTGACCCGTATTTTTTCTTTTGTTACGTAAACCAAAATTGAAGAAGATACGACGCTTTTAAAATTCTCCATACGTCACATCGTGGTATAATTTTTTGTGCGTTCTGACGTCATGAACCCGCACTTCCGAGTTTTGATGCGTTTTATCAATGTCAATATTTATTGATTCACAATAATAAAAAATACATGTCCATTACTGATGAACTAAAATAATAGATTTGCAATTTATTGATGGTGGAAACTAGCCTATTATATTCAGTTCTCACCAACATTTTATGAATATAATGATAGTGTATCACCTCTTTAATAGTTATTTATGCAACTGTTGTATAATAAGGGGTATTAAAACACGAATGTGGGTGGTGATAATAGTCTCACATGAGTGTTTCAATACCTAATAGGGTATATGCATGATTTTTTTTATCACTCAACATCAGAAATAGCAAAGTGATTTTTTTTTTCGTCTATAAAAATTTGGAGCTATAAGCATTTGAAACTGCTGATTAGACAGAAAGATCCGATACAGCGAATGACGTCATTCGCTGCAAAGAGATAGAGACAAAAGTTTAAATGGTTATAACTTTTGTGTTGTTTGGCCGATTTATGTCTTGTTTTTGCCTTTTGTCATTATTTTTATGGTACTATACATTCCGTACCGAAATAAAAAAAAGGAAAATTTATGCATATTCCCTATTAGGTACAGTTGCATACAAGACTTTATCTACATCCATGATATGAATCCTCCATAAAAGGTTCTGAAACCATAGGGTGTTGTAATGTTGTAAGAAGTCTATGTAAATTCATGGAAAGTTTAATTGCTGAGTATTTAATACAAACCAACTATGTATAGGTAATAATATAATTATTTACATTTTGGATGGTACAATTATTAAAATTCACAAATCTTGTATCACTCATTTTTGTAAACAACAAAGTACATAATGCAATACTAATATCGAACTAAAATGGCGGGATACGACGTGATTTGACGTGAATTCGAGTTAAGCTTTAAGTTTTTTTTTAATAACGGCGCTGCGGTAGTGAAACGCGCGTGCATGACAATGTTCTTTTTTTGAAACGAGTTGCATAATGAAATTTAGTACGGTATAACACTGGCTATTTTAATGTTGGCAATAAGCTAACTGTTTCAGATACTTTTATAGAGCATTTATAGCATGGGTGTAGATAATACATTGTACACTAACCCAACATTCAACCCCTAGATGGAGTTCCTCCCCGGCGAATGGCCGTCAGCGCTAGTCCCGCTGTCGTTCACCGCGTCCGGCCTGCCGCCCGGCCCGCTGCTGTGCTCAGAGCAACAGCGGTACGCGCTGGAGGGCGCCGCCATCGAGCTGCCCTACACCTGCAGGACTAAGGCGCCGCACACTGCCGTGCCTGTGCTGCATGTTGTTAATGGTAACGAAAGTTATATACAGGCCGTAAACTACCTCATCACGAAGCCGTCAACCAAGCATCTTGTAGCGCAAACTAAGTTACTTTACGCAAAAATTATTACTGGGAAACGACTTTTTTTTTTTGGGGTGAAAAATCATGTTTTGTGGTAGAACTCAATGTAACGCACTCAAAACATTGTGCTGATGGATGGATTGAATAGTACGGGGGTCGTGGAGGTGTTTAAAGTAAAAATCTTACATAAAAAACTTATATTAATAAAAAAACTTTTGTTAAAATGTTGGAACTTTGACCCCCAATATCTCCGTAACTAAAAGGTTCCCAGGTATGGTGTAGAACAAAAAAATGATCGCAACGACGGAAAGAACAAGTGCCTTTCGGCTTCGTTAAGAAGTTTTTACACCCTTTATGTTATAAACAGTAGTTGTTTTAGTGCGGAGTGCGAGGTCTTTTTTATTTTTTTTCGGTTGGAAAATCATCAAACTACTCCTCCCGCTCTGGGCGGAGCAGGAGGGAGTGTCAGACTTTTACTGACTAAAACCCATCCATGTTTCTTCATCGCCCTTTGTGTTCCGGGGCCACGGTATCTCTTTCGAACAGTCCCGCAGCCCGAGCATGAGGCCCTGAGGAGTTCGACTCTTAGGTTGGGCAAAGTGGTATTGGGTATTTCCATCAGGAATTTCTTAGTAGCAGTCATGTAGTTTGGATTTGTGCTCGGTAGATGGCAATAGGCTCGCTCGCGGTACTTAAACATAATAGGTGTAATTTGAGTGTACTATTTTAGTGTCCTTTAATGGGGTACTCCTCTGCTAAACCCTTCAGGGTTTCCAGGCGTGATGTTATGATATGAACAGTAGAAGATAGCTAAAAGTCCATTGAAGCAGAGCGATATGAAAATTAATCAATTACCAAACCTCCTTTTACTTTAACATCTTGGATGAGTATATTCTGTACATTGCTTGAAAAAGCTAGTTTCCCAGCAATGTTCAAGTCAGCTCTCAGTCTGACTGAATGCAGCTGAATACCAGGATTTTACACTGAGTTACTTGCTATATGGCCTGCACAAAGCAGTTACTGACTAATGCGATATCTTTTGGTATTCTTTTTACAACATTTATTGGTTGATTTTAACCGCGCCCTGCATCACCACAATGGAGTGTCAGCCTGTTTCAATGCTATATAAAGAGGCACGTAAACACATCGATGTTAAAATTAAATATCCATTTCACAACATATAATATTTTCATAACTTTAAGATGTATTTTAATATATGGTTGTTACCGAGTGTGCTTGTTGCAAACTATTCCAGACTGGTGAGTTTCTTCAAATAACAACTTCGGACTTGATTCTTCAGAGTTCTATTTATTTTTCAGGGTTACTAAAAGTCTATAGGATAAATTGTATTTTCGATTAAAATTCGACGTATTCTAGGGCCTCCGTTCTTAGTGAACTTTCTTCATTTAATACCCAACTCACGGTCAATCTTTAAACTATTGTGCATACGTGCCACAAACTAAACTTCTACCTTTTAATTCCAGGACAAATGGGCTGCAAAATAATCCCAGCGACGCCAATAATAGAGGCTTCAGAAGTAGAACTGTGCGCTGAATGGGGTGCCTTCAGGGCTTGCACCAGGGTGTTGGTCCTGCCTCAGGTCCGACTGTCGGCGACCAAGGTGTCGCTACTGACCCCTCCCACTGTATTCACTGTGTCCGGGCACCCGCAGGCCTTGAAGTTAGTCAGGTTGACCCCTTCGCCTGGGTTGAAGCTGGAGACTAGTGTTGATAATGGTAAGTGAAAGTTATAATCTACTAGCTTCTGCCAGCGGCTTTGCCCGCGTGAAGTTTGAAAATTGTCCCATGGGATTTTACTACCGGGATAAATAGTATTCTATGTTTTAATCCAGTTTATAAACTATCTGTGTGCAAAATTTCGTCCAAATCCGTTCATTAGTTTTTGCGTAACAAACTAGGCGTGTGTAACTCTTTACGGAACCGACTCACTGATCCGGATCATTGAAGTGATTCAAAAGATTGGTTCAGTAACAACGTTTCAAACGCATCATTTGGATCTGAAACATTACTTTGCTTTTCTCATTCCGCGCGACGTGTCGCTCGCGAGGCGACTGAGCAGTGAGCGAGCGACAGAGGGAAACTGAGACACACTGATTTACTTAACTATTATTATAAAGACTCGCGAGATACGAGTGAGCGGGTGACATAATTACAATCTATACAAGTCAGAAAGAGATACCAAATAAGATGTGTATCACTCATACTCTCACAGATTTTCGTTATCGTTGTCCATATGCACGTGAAAATGACCACTAAGCCGCTTAACGTATCAAATACTATACAGTCGTTTTTTGCATAAAATGTTTGCAATAACAAGTTATCGTTTTACGTTGATTTTATATCCTTTGAACCGATGATCCAAATGAGTCAAATGAAACATATCAGTGATTCGGATCATTTCAGTGATCGAGATGCAAATGTTCCAATATCAAAAATGATACACTTTGCCCACCTCTGTAACAAACATCCATACATCCCAACTCAGAAAGTTTCACATTTGTAATATTAAAGTAGGATAATCATACTACTATTATGATTTTATGGATAAGAAAGTGTGGATGGATGGGTGTTTGTTACTCAATGACGACAAAACTGCTGAACGGATCTGGATGGAATTTGGCACATCGGTATATTACAGTCTGGATTAGCACATAGGCTTTTTACTTTTTTCTCACTCATACACACATACAATTTTTCACGTAAACGAAGTCGTGGGAAGCTTGTATTGTCATAAACGTGAAAGGAACTCTTACCTATTCACTCCTCAACGGCTGACTTCATTGAAATTCAGCAATAGACCTGGGTCAGGTTATAGGATACTTTTTATCCCTGTAGGACGTTCTCATTGGATAAAATTTCCTCCCACCACGCGGGCGATATTTGCTTGTATGAATTTTTAGAGTAATGGATAAGGAACTCTCTAGTAAACTATTCATTATTATTATTATTTATTTATTAATTAATCAAGATGGTAAGTAAACTTATAAACTAAGCCCCACAAAACCGTTTTAATGGTTTGACTGTGGGACTAATAATACGGTTATACAGAGTGAAGCTTGAGTTTTCAGAAAAATACCACGAGTATGGTAAATGCACGATATACTTCTACAAAAAAGCTTATCTTAGTCGCAATTAAAAAGAGGCCTTTGTCCAGCAGATTGTGACTATCTGAATTGATTCTTTAGGCATTCTGAGAGATTTCAGAAATTGTACATGTTAGATTCAGGGTTTCTTTATTGAAAACGACATTCTAATTTATAGTACTTTTAATACAACGAAATTACACTACACAACAAGAAGACTTAGTTTTTCAATCATAGACAAAACAAAGTTCTACGCACAGTCAAATCGATTTTTTTATCATTATATTATTATAATTATTTTATTCATTTAAACAAATATTTTTAACATTGTTAAATATTCTTAATATAAAAAACGGTAGCCCACCAGCGCTGGGAACAGGGTCCGAGCTGCCGGTGGTCAGGGCTCTTGAGAGAGGAACCTCCTAACAATATTATTATTAAATCTGTTATTTTTTTTATAAACGCTTCGTCGTTTTTGGCCAATAAATCCACACTGTTTTTGTTATATATTTGCAGGTGAAATGCTCGTAACAATAACAAACGAAGCGTCAACGTGTGGTCACGGGTGGGTGACCGTGCGGTCGAAGCTGACCGCGCAAGAACTACGTGTGGAGGTGCAGAGGGAATGCGACGTCGCTTGTGGAACGTTGTTGGGCGCTCTGTTCTCTCTCCTCAAGCCTTACATATCGACTATAGTTACTGTTGCAGCGGCTGCTGTAGCGTATCTGTATAGTAAGTTATTTTATTTTGTTTATTATTTAATGAGAGTAAGATTGCATGTAGCGGTGATGAGAATGTTGTAATGGATGTGACAAAGAGTGGATAAAGAGTAAGGAATGAGTATATTATTAGAGAAGTTTGATAGTGATGCCTGTTACAGAAAAACTGAAAGTAAGTCATTTGCCTTGGTATGGACATGTAATAAGGAGGGAAAAAACGCATGGAACAGAGACAGACAAAAGAGTGATAGACAGGAATGTTGATGGATGGAGAGGGAGAGGAAGGCCAAAGAAACGATGGATGGATTGTGTGAGGAATGATATGAAAGAGAAAGGAGTAAATGATGCCGTGACGTCTTACAGGGGAGAATAGGAGAAGAAATGTGTTGTGCCGACCCCAAGGGCAGGAATATGATAATGAGAGAACAACTTAGACCACACAGTCACACACTCACACGTCAGTTTAGTGATATTTTATTCAATTGTCTTTTTATGACATAATTATTTTGTTTGGCAAACCTGTCAAAAACCCCATTCGAGAGATCACTAAAATAATCAATAAACTAGTGGAATTGTGAACGAATTCACAGGAATTTAAATACTATTAAAAGAATTTACGCACACAGAAAAAAAATGTGCACATGTATCTACAATTCTACACACATTATGTGACGTGACCAACCTGCTTTCGCGAGATCTTATCACAGTAGGCTAGTTGCCACCATTAAAAAATTGCAAATCTATTTAGTCCGTCAGATAGAGTAATGGAAAATAATGGACACGTATTTTTTGTTTTTGGAAATCAATGAATATTGACAAAGATAAAACGCATCAAAACTAAGGAGTGGGGGCTCGTGACGTCACAGCGCACTAAAACGATGTGATGTATTGAGAATTTTAAAAGCGTCGTATCTTCATCAATTTTGGTTTACGAAACAAATGAAAAAATACGTGTCCAATATTTTTTGATAATCCAACTGACGGACTAATTAGATTTTTTCAGTCGACAAGCCTATTCTAACCACCAATTTCTCTTACAGTACAACAAAGAATGCAGCGCAAAGCCCAAATCCGGATGCCAATAGAGCCCAACGAGACCGTCCTCCCGCCTACCTCCCCGGCCGGCCGCTCGCGCACGTGGTCGCGCAGCCCCTTCGCCAGCAGCGGGCCGGCCGCGCCCGTGTACGGGGACGCCAGCATGCTGCCCGAGCAGAGCTTCTCGCCCAACTCCACCAGGAACTCTATGTTCCTATAGCAGCCGGGAGAGAGACACCAGGGTTAGCCCAGTACGTGAAGCGGTTTTTTGACTTTTGATCACGGATTTTTAAGGTTTAGTACCTGAAAAGTAAGCCTTTAAGGATCTGTCTAACTGGAGCAGATAAATGGGGAAGGCAACTGGGCAACTGTTTAACTGTTACCAAACATCGTCATTGGTTGAAAATCTGTCAATGTCATTCAAAATAGTTGGACCTCATTGGTCAGATTGGGACTAAGCTTAGGACCCGCCATCTACAATCAGCTTTGACCAGCCTTCCCCTTTCACACTAACAGAGACTTCAGTACAGTACGAGTATCTGCCAGTTTACACCAGACCCAAAGGCACCTTAAGATCTTAGCCCACATAAACGACTTCGCTCCCATCCGGCAAAAAGAATATAATTCAAATATGGGCTTTATGTATGGCTCTTTAGATATACTTTACATTGGCAACCAAGCAGTCTGACGGCAGTAACCGCGCTGACAGCAAGCTGACTGCTAATTTATGTTGCCAATGTAAAGTATATCTAAAGAGCTATACATAAAACCCGGCTGCCCTTCGGGATCAAGGCGCTCTTCGAAGTGTCTAGTTGTCTACTATAGTCAAATAGTATATTTATACACACGGCGACACATCAAGCTATACATTTCCAGTATAACATGGCCTCGCTTTGTATAGATTTCCAGTACAATGAGAGATCTGCATAAACTGGGTTTGTATAGCTTAATTGGTCGTCTTGCGTACGGGTCCGTGCTCAAAATC
Organism: Xestia sexstrigata; assembly: GCA_941918905.2. Lineage (NCBI taxonomy): Eukaryota > Metazoa > Arthropoda > Insecta > Lepidoptera > Noctuidae > Xestia > Xestia sexstrigata. The sequence continues at coordinate 6,206,948 of OW799219.2, forward strand.
AAATGTTTTTATTGCTAGACAGCCGAGTGTTCGGAAGCGAATGTATGTAAAGGCAAATTGTGCCGGTTCGTGTGAAAGAATAGAACAAATTACTCATTAGTTATGTATGTACAGATGCCAAGCACACCAAGCTACTACAATCTGTCTTTCTTTAATAGATTTTATCGCTAAAGCATAAGGTTCAAGGTTGATTGGAAAATAAATGCAGTTTCAGATAGGTTGATGTCCTGGTGTTTTACACCATTTAGGAATTTTGCATAGGATGCCGACCGACCATTGGGTCGGTCTTATTGCTAAAAGCGATATATTTAAGACTACCTTTGAATGGATTATAGGGAAAAAGAGAGATAATACCGCAGGTGTTAAAACTTTCATACACATTAATACACATCGCTACCGGGTAACTAAAAGCACTAAAGACGAGTAAAACGTTTTAACTTTTTTTAAATTTATATCAGACTGAATTTGTTCAACAATACCGTAATGAAAATATAGGCTACTTACTAGGTATTAAACCGTAATATAAATAATATTAAGTTTGTCGTTACTTCTTTACATCTGGCAACCCTACAAGGATATTGTTTCGCCGTATCGGTGTATTGTAATGTTAAATAGTTAATAAGGTGACCCAGACAAAAAGATGGTTGTGAGAGTCCGTACACAATGGCCTATGTCCATTTTCATTTAACCATTATTCGACAATCGGATCTTAGCGGGTATAATGGGGTGAATATAGACTCCAGGAGTGAATCAAGACAAAACTTTGAAAGGGATTTTAACGCTGAATTCATAATTATGATTTATTACCAACAAGTACTTTCGTGCAATTAACTGAAAAAGTATTACTTCCAAATTTGAACCGGATTTTGTTAACAATTTTGTTAAAAAGCCTAAGATACTCCTTATAACGCCAGCAATCTGCCAGTGAAGGTCCCGTCAAAATCGGTCCAGCCGTTTCGGAGATTAGCCGGTACAGGCAAACAGACAAGTACCGTAACGTACAAGTACCGTAAGATACTTTTATGTGCATTCAGTAAAAAACCTGTTATATTGAAATTACAAACATACATTTCACTTTTTTTATTTGCATACATTATTTAGAGCCCTCAGCAACATGTCATATTAATTCAACGTTAAAATGCATTTCAAAGTTTCTTCTTTTATTTGATTCACCCCTGCGTCTCTATTCACCCCACGTGCTCGTGTACTCCGCGACCATGACCACGACTGGTTGTAACCTTGGTCGGAGCTTTTGCGGCTAAGATTGAGCGAGGCCGTAGGGTGCGAGGTTCCGTAGTCAAGCTTAGGTGAGTATAGTTTTTTAAACATAGACATGAGGTTCAAGTAAGCAGTGTTATACAGGGTGTAACGCAAGACTTCTTGTGCGGTGTCTCAAACCATGAAACTGGTAAACTTTTGTTCTTTGACTTTTGGAAATACATTACTTATTTTTAGTTTTACAGCTGATCGCATCAGTCCATTTTTTTCGAATTTCAAGAACTCGTAGAACAAAGCTTGTTCAGTATCACGGTCCGAGAGACCACACGGGAGGTCTTGCGTTTATTATGTTACACCTTGTATATTTAGGTAACAATGTTAGGTGTAAATTGAAGTTCAAGTAAACAGACTTATATAAATCAGTGGACGATATACTTTAAGAACTCATTTTACCGATGTGCACAGTATACTATTTTTTGCGCATCTAGGAAGCTACTTCATCTATCATTGCAGAGCATTTAGTGACATAGTCATCAAAACAAAAAAATATAGTGATAAATAAAATATAGTCCAATTCCAATACAATATAGGGTGTAAGTGTGAACACCATTGTCACGCATACCATGGGTAGATGACATTAATTAAAAAAATTAGGACCGAGTTAAAAAAGCAGAATAAGTAATTTACCTAAAAAAAAATATCCAACGCCGTCCGTGAATTCATGGATACCCTGAGTGACGTAATCGCTTCCGGTACATAACATAACCTGTTAACGTGAATGCATCAACCAGACCGCGAAATTCAAATTTTCTTACGTTTTTTGCAATTTGCAGGCCAGTGCTAGGTTGTAGGTTTATTAAAATATTGTTCGAGATTGTAAGACGTATGTAGTTACAGAATTATAATCATAAAAACATCAATACAACTCCAAGTTCATAAAGGTCTAGCAATGACTTTGACCTTGAAAAAAATCGTTCCCCGACCTTTTTGAACTTGGAGGGTTGTATTGATGATTTTATGATTATAATTCTGTAACTACATACGTCTTACAATCTCGAACAATATTTTAATAAACCTACAACCTAGCACTGGCCTGCAAATTGCAAAAAACGTGAGAAAAATTGAATTTCGCGGGCTACCCTGGAGTATCAGCCATAAGCAACTTAGGACAGGCAAATATACCTACCTTAGGTGTTGAAAGTGTTAAGTAAAATACAAATTTAATACGTATTTGCTTTATTGTTGTCGAGTTATTAACAAAGTTGTGCTTAAAACTAATTAAATACCTACATCAAAATATATGAATTTCAAAATTGACTTAAGAAAATGATTTTTTTTTCAAAAAGATGCCAAAGTATCATAATGTTTGATTTTATATTTGGATATTTAATTGTTGTAGACTTAATTGGTTGGCTGGTTATTAGTAGTTGGTAGGTGTTATGGTTTCCTCGCTTCGCTTTTTTAGTAGCAAGATTTTTTTGTTATTAGTTCATCTAAACTTTAGAGTGCTCACAGATTTGCTCGATTATGACGATCGTTTTTGTTGTGATAGTACTCACACTTTTTTTACCAATACGTGGCGTTCGAGAAAAACAGAAACAAATCTGTAAGCACTTTTAGAATCTTTTGACATGGTAAATACATTATTAGAAATAATATAACATTAAAATGACGACAGAATATCTTGACAAGATGTCTAAATAATTAGGTAAAAAAAAACTGCATTTTTCTTTTGCATACTGTAGCTAGTGATTAATAAATAAAATAAGTGTATGTTATAGAAATGTAAATACAATTTTTGTATATAAGATCTCAAAGAACTAGAATTAGTTGTTTTTTTAAGATTGTATTCGCATTTCGATGCAACTAACTTTTTGTGACGTATTGTAAATACAAACATGTTTTTTGTATATGAAGTCTAAGTCATTTTTAGAAGTCAATCTTTGTTTGAATATAAAAAGATGTGTTTGTAACCTGTACTCGGTATGGGGTTTCGGAACTTGTGATGTGTGAAATAAAGTATTTTTGTAAACTTTGTGATCCTTTTCATTCAATACACAATTGTATTCCTATTACAGTTTAAAAAAAACGGTTTATACTGTCTGTTTTTAATACTAGTTAATAAACAAATACTGCCTCGTTGGTCTAATGTCCGGCAAAGTGTTATTGGGTTTTTCTATAAGGAATTTCTCAGTAGCCGCCACGGAGTCTGGATTTGTGCCCGGTTGATGGCAATAGGCTCGCTCCCTATTACATGGAATTTACAAACATAATAGGCGAAATGTGTGTACTATAAGGTACAACTGTGCCTAACCCTTTGGGGATAACAGGCGTGATGTTAATAATTATGTTATGTTATGTAATACAAAATTAAACTAGTTATGGAATAACTAAAACTAAATATTTACTTAAGTAAGTATTAAAAAAATTACAAATTTTAAAATAAAAAAAATAATATCAAATATTAGAGCAACAAACATGAGGCCTTATGATTACACTATGATGTCTGTAAACTAACATGGTTTCCGAAAGGCTACTCTCATTTCTAGATTATCTGCAGCTAATAACATTTTTACCAAACTACGGCAAAGCCACAGTAAAGGGTTATGAGTAAAATATACACTGGTGGACAAAATAATTAGACCACCTCTATTTTTACGTTTTATTAATTAAATAATAATAATAATAAATATCGCTGGACATTAATACACAGCGCCATCTAGTGCCACACTAAGCAACGAGACTTGTATCGTGGACACCAGATAGTTGATATACTACATAGATACTTTTTGTTTGTAAATACAAACAAAAAGTATTTATGTCTGTGTTTTATTAGGCATATAAACATCCATGATTAGGAAACAAATGTCCATGCTCATAACACAAACATTAATAATTATTATAAGATTCAAAGGTTTTTTTTAACAAGGTGTTTTGTAAAAACTATTTTAACAAAAAGCTTTTATGATCTTTGAGCTAATTCCCTGTCAGCATGCAACCTTGGGCCCAGACAGGCTGTCGAGCTATCAATACAATGGGGGCGATTGTTTTGAGCTCACCAGATGGCGCACTGTCGAGTAAGGTCCTGTCAGAAGCATCAATATCTCCATAAAAAAGTTTATTTTATTATGTATATCAACATAGTGTAAGCTTTAGATATATATTTACAATATTCTTCCTAAAATTAGCAAGCACGAAACATTTAAAAATCATTCTACTTCCAAGTACTAACAATATTATTATTCTAAGTTGCTACTTAACATCTTCAAGTCATAATTATTCAGGAATGGCTCAATCTAGAACACAATCGTGAGTATTAGTATAAATACGTGATAAAAAAGCACGCAACGCGTGAACACTGACATCTGACATTTTGGAGGACCTTAGTCTATACAAGCGCCTCTAGCGGCAAATTCACACGCGATAGCCCCATTGAACGCCACTAATGTTTGTTCGTAGAATCTAATCTTGCATAGCATAAAATTAAAACTGAATGAACACGCAAAATTTGAATACATCGTATGAGAGGAAGTTGTTCATATTCAGCTTGCAAGTTATGACATAGACAAACTATGTATTTTTTAACAAACATTATAGGGTTACAAGTGAAATAAAAGCACCTAGTGGTCGTCCATTAATCACGTGAGGGTCGAAAGGGAGAGAAGGCGAAAAAAACACGAAATAACACTAGGGAGGAAGGGGGGGTGGTGGGATATCACGTGTATGTAATTTTTCTTTAAACGCGCGATCCAGTCAGATCAGAAGCCACCACAGCAACCTTAATGTCTATCTGGACATTTAAAGCACGGTGCTTAATTTTCCAGAATTCAATTTTAATATATCTGTTAACCTGTATGAATTAAAGATAGTATTCTGTTTTTTTTAAGATACGTTGTACCAAAAAATACACATGATTTTGGTACAAAGTTAGATAGTCTTGTCTTATTCTCAGACCAACTAAAAAACCAAGACACGCTGCAAACAATAAAGTGAGTCCAACGCAAATTACGACTCACTCTGTTCATACACGCTCACACGCAGACATTTACATCAAACTACAAATTAAAATATGGTGTCAATTCTGTTGTGCACAAACTAAACTTAATTCAAGCTATTGCTATCTTTTACTAAAAGGCAGTGCGAGAAATTAAACTTGTGCATCGATGTCAAACTAGTTTATGCCTTGCGCTTCACCGTGTTTTTAGTCGACATGTTTTTACAGTGCACCCTTCATTTGTATGGAAATATTAGTTCCAATTAAATTTGACACGTTTAAGTTACGTCTGTCTCTTTCTCGTTTTATTAGAGAGAAAAAGATAGCAATAGCCTAAATTAAGTTTAGTTTGTGCACAACGAATCGACACCTATGCCTCAATAAATGCACAACATGTTTACGAAACCGGCCTCACTTTGCTGTTCGCAGAGTTCCGTCTTTACCTTTTTATTTGGTCTGAGGTCTTAGTCAAAGAGTATAGTAATAAATTATGGAAGTCTTAGTATTTCAATTTAATTAATTCTCAATCAAGTTGTTTTATTTTAATTCGTATTTATCTGGACTACCTACATAAATTGATACTAACTAGTCAAAAGTCATTAAATTTGATACTAACAAAGTATGGACATTTAGTTAGTCTGAATAATTATTTATTTTTAGCCTAAAACTTCGCACGTAGCACAATGGGGGAGGGGGGTTAAAAAGTTGCTAAAAAACATCACGTGATTAATGGACGACCCCCTACTAAAAATACGCTGCCTCTTTGTTACCTTGAAATGTCTGCCAACTGGCCATTTGATTACAACGACTTTATTTAGTAAGGGGTTTATAATCTTGATTCTTTTGATTGGTACCTACTTACCTACATTTTCGTTTTACATTTTCGTTGAAATTAAACACATGAACAGTAGTAGTCTAGGTACCTATATTATTGTTACTTCTAAAGCCCTTTGTTCAAATGCAGCTGTGGTAAGTACCTTTAGTTCGAGATAAATAGGTCAAGCGTGAGTCCAACTTGTCAAAGAGAGTACGCACGACAATCAAGCTATGCAAACCCAGTCTATGCGGATCTGTCATTGTTCAGGAATCTATACAAAGCGAGTCCATGTTATACTGGAAATGAATAGCTTGAGGACCAACAGATTGAACAACTTGAATAGCAACAGGAATATAACTGTAAAGACTACAGGGAGACATCTGTCTGTGTGAACCCTAAAAGCGTAAGGCGCCGCCGCGCCGGGCCGGACACCAGACTTTCCATATGGCAACAAATCTGATACCTTATTCTATTTATATTCGCCCCAGCAGGGAGGCGAAGGGAAAACTATTCCCCGAGGGGTGAGGCGAAGATCACCGGAAGTGCACAGTGCAGCAAAGAAGAAACGGATTCGATCAAATCAATGTTGCTAGCCAAATCTTTTTAAAGTGTCCCATTTAAATGGGAAACAGTGCAGACGACAGCACATCTAGCTGCCCGAAACTGACAATTTTTCCCAATCAACCTTGAACATAATATTTCAGCGATAAAGTTGAAAATAAATAAAATAAATTTGACTGATTGTAGTAGCTTGATGTGTGACGTCTGTAACTAATAGGCTAGTTTCCATCATCAATAAATTGCAAATCTATTTAGTCCGTCAGTTAGACTTTAGAGTATTTTAAAATAATGGACACGTATTTTTTGTTTTTGTAAATCAATGAATATTGACAAAGATAAAACGCATCAAAACTTGAGAGTAGGGGCTCGTGACGTCACAACGCACTTAATTTAATTTTAACTGCGTTGTGTCGCACTTATTAAGAATTTCTTCGTAAATTTTGGTTAATGTAACAAAATAAAAATACGTGTCAAATTTTTATTGTTAATCTAACTGACGGACTAATTAGTTTTTTTCAGGACACAAGCCTACATTGGATCTATTGTTCCTAACATTTCTAATAAGTCTTCCTGTGGTGATTTTGGAATGTCTGGAATAAAAGTAAGATCCGTGTTCCTTATTTTGACACTTGTATCTATTGTTTCAAATTGAATGTCTCTAGCTATTTCTAAAGTTTTTTTACTCGAGCTTGTAGCTCCGAATTCAATAGGTAACTGTAGCTCCACTTTGTTCGTGGAATGATTTTTTTCTATTGAAGCTAAAAGACATCTAATTTCATTAGTATCAGCACATCGGTTTTCAAATTCTTCAATAGGATTTTTCTGATTATCATACCTATAAATATTTTCCCCAAGGTTATGCAAAAAGTTTGTACTGATTGTAGACGGTAAATTAAAGGTTCCGTCTTTTCTTTGTAGCCCCAATCGCATTAAAACGGAAATTTTTGTATGAAATTCTGAAAACCAAATAATAAGAGTATTGTTTAGACCTTTATAATCATCGTCAGTGAATTGATGTGATAAATTCTCGAATCTTCTCATAACCTGTTCGATAATACTTTTAGGGAAAAACTGTGGCATTAGCATGGCAACATTTCTCAGATGACGGCGGGTGATGTCGAAAATATTTTGATTAGTTGCAACTGATAGTTGCCATTTGAAGATCATAGTCATGAGATCCCACAATTTGCTCATGGAATAATCGTCTAGTTTCATTATTGAAGAGGAGGTTATATCTTGTAGTAGTTGTTTTATGAGTGTGTGAGCTGCCACCGGCTGCGGTGTAAATAGCTCATCAAGAAGTTTAGGGTGAAGTAATACAGTCGCTACATCGGTGAGTACTGAAATTAATCAAATAAACCTAATCAAATATTTCTAAAAATGTAGTCAATATCAATAAAACAGTGCTCAAGTATTTTTCAATGTACTTATGTATTACAGAACAATAAAGCGTCTACAATTTACCTTTTTCAGATTTGTCCAGTTGAATATTTTGAGCTTTCAGCCTCTGGTCTATTACGAAGACCATCTCACATCCCAAATTAACAACGAGAAACGGCGTCGCGAAGTGTGACATTGTACCAGCACTGCTTTCAGTAGAGTCTTAAGCAACACTGAAATAATCAATAATGTTTCCATTTGATAACCTCAACTTGACTATAGATTCCATTTACCATAAACTCCTAACGAGAATCAGAAGCGAAGGACGAGCAGAAGATATTACTAGACAGTTTTTAACCATACCAGAGAATGATGAAAAAGTACTGTATGTGTATGAGCTCCTAAAAAACTACAATTTTATACCACTTATTATAAAAGAAGACAAATGTGAGTATTCGTCCATACACTATCGTAACCTTGGCAACCAGCTGTACCAACGGGCTGAGTACTTTCAGGCATGGCAATATTATAACTTGGCATTAATGTATTCACCTTTAGATTCTATGGTTTATGGTTTGGCTATATCCAACAGATCAGCAGCACTTGCTGGTTTGAAAGAATATAAAGCTTGTTTAGAAGATATCAGAATGGTATTTACTCTAGTCTTCCCAGAAAACATCAGGACCAAACTTCTTAAAAGAAAGAAAATGTGTGAAGATGCTTTACGGCAAGAAGGTTTTCAAGAAGATGATAACAACATAGAGGACATATTTCTTTTGAAGAGTAAGAATGAAAAATATCAATGTGCAAGTTCAAAGTTGATGGTCAAGTATACTCCAGAAATGGGTAGACACGTTGTTGCAGCAGAGGATATAGAAGTTGGTGAACTAATAGTCCAAGATATTCCATATGTGAATGTGCTCTTACCAAATCAATTAGTGATCAGTTGTGCTCATTGTTTTTCAAGGAAATATAATCTGTATCCCTGTCCATATTGTTGCATGACCATGTACTGCAGCAGGCGGTGTGTTGTAAAGGCATGGGAGGAGTACCATTTCTATGAATGTCCTTTCATTGCAAGTTTCATCAAAAATGACTTCACAAAATTGGAATTGCTTGCTTTTAGAACTACTCTCAGAGCTAGGAATGACCATCAAACATGGGAAGAGCTTTTTATCACATTAGCGGAAGTGGAAAGTTGCACAGATACTGAAAATTTAGGATGTAAGCTAGATGAGTCAGATGACAACATGGTTTATGCTTCAGAAAGCTATCATGCAATACATGCTCTCGCTACAAATGTAGAGAAACGAGATGTATCAGATCTCTTTCAGAAAGCTGTCAGTGCTGCTGTGTTCATGCACTACTTGGGTTTGAAAAACTTATTTAGAACAGAGGACCCTGTTTTAAAGAGATCTATACAGAAATTTGCAGCAGGAACATTGCTTAAACACATGATGACTGCTCCAACAAATATGCATGCCATCACATGTAATGTCGAAGATGCAGAGGGAAATTACATAGATGAATATAATATAGGAAGTGGCGCATATGCTTTCCTGAGTTTAATCAATCACTCCTGCTCACCGAATGTTGTGCGGTATACTAGGCTGGGCTATACAGAAATGAATTTAATTGCCATAAGACCTATAAAAAAAGGAATGCAAATCATGGATAATTATGGGTGAGTTTTTTTTTTACATTTTTATAACATAATCATTAACTGTATACTATTATTGTTATTTATTATCAGACAGGCAGTTGAGACAAATGATAGCTGCTTGTCTTGCAGTTAATTTATATGACTTGTCTAGTCGATTTTTTTATTGTTTTACATTTGGGCTGAGATTATATCTTCTGGGACCTTATTCCACGCTCTGACTGGTTGCTTAGAAAGTGTTTTGGTTTTAGTCAGTAAAAGTCTGACACTCCTTGCTCCGCCCAGAGCGGGAGGAGTCATTTGATGATTTCAAACACGAAAAAAAAAAAAAATTATTTGTGCGAGAATTTAGTACATAGCTAAAAGGGTTGACCTCTTAGATGGTCGTTTCCATATCGTTTGAATAGTTGTTTATAATCCTGAAGGTCGTAATAATGCCATTTGAGATCTTGTATGTCTCAATTAGGTCTCCACGGTCCCTGCGGTCTTTTAATGTTTTTTTTTTTTTAGTTGTCCTGATCTGTCCCTCTCCTGGGCGAAGGCCTCCCCCAGTCCTTCCACTTTTTTCGGTGTTGCGCCTCTTCTCTCGCCAATTAACGAGAAAGCCATTCAAGGCGTCCCGCCATCTTGTCCTCGGTCTGCCGCATTTTAGTTTAGCGGCTTTTTGAGCAACGTCAGCAATTTGAGTTCTATAGCGCAGTGTGGTGTTTCCTATTCGGTCGGTAAGTTTATCTATCTATTATCTGTCTATCTATTGATCGGTAGTAATGTTGTGAGCTTAAAAATTTCCAAGCGTTCCTCTTAGGGGCGTCGTATTTGTAATCGTGGTATATTAGTGAAGCTGCCTGTGAGTCCAGAAGTTCCATGTCTTTTTTAAAATAGGGTCTCCAGAATTGAAAACCAAACTCTAGGATTGGTCTGACAAAAGTTTTCTGGATCGGAAGCATCATGTCTGTAGATTAAGCTTTTTAGTTTTCATAATGATTGTTATTATATGCTCTTCCCACTTTAGATCCTCCGTAATATTCACTGCTAGGTCTGTTTGTACCTTGACCTCCATCAGTTGAACAACGCCCAATTTGTAAGTCAGACGGGTTTTGTGAATGCCTGTGTGCAATACTGTAAATTTCGAAGCTACATATAGGGTCTTTTGTGTGACTCAAGAATTAGTTTAGGGGGCCATAGTTTCATACTTAAAAAACTAGGGTTCGTAGTGGTACAAATAAAATTCATAAAACTAAGTATTTTTGTTTGATTGAATAGTGACGATTTCAGGTGCATGTTTTCAAAGTACTAATATGATGAGTTTGTATGTCTCATAATGAAATATATCTTTCTAACTTGTATGTATGAAGACAATGCCCATTAACCTTGGAATGCTTTTGTAATTAACATTAGGTACTCCGAGTTGCCCCGTGATGAGAACATGGGAGCAGTATGCGAGATCACCCAGATCGTCACAACCGAACTGAGCGCGAGGATGGTGATGAACCCCACTAAAAAGTACCTATCTACATAAATGATGTCCAGAGTCTATTTTGTAGCTTGATCTAACTAATGCATGCCACCTAACTGACATGTGCACGCGACAAGGTTTTGTCTTGGCATTGTCTTTGGCCAGAGCTCGATATGAGTGTGTGTAAAACTAACAATATCTCGATTTGGCGCGAGATGGGCCAGAAAGACGATTTTGTCGAGGTGTACATCTTAACCTGCAGATAAATGTAATGCCATCATTTTTCATGTGGTTGTTGAAAGAGGCAACTGTAATTCAAATAATCAAAGTGCTAAATAAAACAACTATTTAGACACCAATATCTTAATTCTCTGAAACAATTTTAGTTTTTTTTTTCAATTTTTTAATTATTCACATTGATTTTATTTGCGTTCTACAATGTTCTTTAAGTGTTATAACAGGCTCACAGCTAAGAACAATATTATGGACCCTGTTAAGGCACAGCAACACAAATATAAAATAAAATTTGATGTAGTTAATGATAAATAACCATTTTTACATAAAATTTACAATTATAGAGTTATTGGTAACATACTTATTGCAATTACACGATTACAATATTATAGACATAGAAGTTTTCATTTAATTATTTCAACACTTTAGTATGTTGTCATTTGTAGATCTTTGACAGTCGTTACAGGTAGTCAGTGACCAGAAAGTCTGACAACCAGTCTTACCAAGGGGTACCGTATTAACCAGTACTAACTGGGTTGTGGAGGTGAGATAGTCAGTGGCTCCATGTAAAATATAAATATTCAGCTGCATCCGGTTAGACTGGAAGCCGACCCCAACATAGTTGGGAAAAGGCTAGGTAGATGATGATGACTTTAGTATGTTGATATTGTTATCAGGGTCGAGATACTTATTTAGTTAATATATATATATTAATATTATAAGTATTTCACCGTGGGTGGAGCCAATTCAAAGGCCCTTGGGCAGCATAAAAATTCTGACACCAGGTTAGGCACTAACCACACGATAAAAAGACCATGGGTAGGGCCAGTTTTGACTGAGTTCAGCAACCTAAGTTTTTTTAAAGTAGAGGCCGTACTTACATGCCTATTAAAGTTGTCAAAAATCCTAATACCGTCTACCATTTCATTTTCAGAGCACATCATGCAGTACACCCCAAGAAGGATCGGCAAGCCATGCTGAAGTCTCAATACAAGTTCACCTGCATCTGCGAGGCTTGCATTAATGACTGGCCACTATATCATGGCTTGAGCAACATCCTGAACCTACCACTGGCCATAGCACAGAAGATAAACAAATTCTTAAGTGGAGAGGTGATTGAAACACTGCAGAAAGCAGATAAAAAGAAAGCACTGAAGCTGTTCAAGCCCCTATGTGAGTTAGCCACGAGTCTAGAGCCTTATATTCCTTGCAAAGAGGCGGCTGAATGTCAGGAGGCACTGAAGCAGTGTCTCGCGATACTTGCAGGTGTCCTACCTCATGGTTTTACCAAGTTTGTTAAGTTTTCAATCCCTGCACCACGAAATGCAGGTTCTCCCAAATCTACTAGGTTCTATACTGGAATGAATCCATTTGACACGGTGAATCAAGTGTAACATGTTTTTTTTTGTATTACTATTGTTTTGCTTTGCGTTTTTTATGACTGTAGAATTCTAAAGATACACCTGCTCAGCAAAGCGATTTGAGTGTTTCCTAATTATTTTAGAGGTTTATTGATTAGTTTGTTATGTTAATTTGGTACCAATCAGCCGGTTGGACCATAGTTGCCCAAAATTTTTGTATTATACAGCATTTTGTGTAATACAGCTGCCAAACCCTTTTTAGAGTTTTATAACATTCTGCAAATGTGGATGTTTTTACTCGGCCATTATGGCTGAAGAAAACTGTTAAAAAGGAATGTATTAAAATGTAAAACTAGAACGTATTATGCTTTTTGTGATTAAAACTGATAATTATTTGATTAAGTTTAATATTTGGCTTAGTTTAAACGTTTCTAGTCAGCCATCGGTATCGTATAATATAAGTTGTAAATTTAAACATTGAAGATTTTGGTAACAATGTATTTAAAAGAAGGTATTGATCAGGGATAAAATGTCACAATATCAGAGCTCTGGTTACTCTTAGAGGGTATGAAAACTGACCAGTAGTTAAACTATGGGCAAAATATAACACTCCTTTTTTGTGCAGTCGTGTAAAAAATACCCCTTGGGCGGAAATTCAACATTTACAAAGTATAATTTGACACGTAAATTATTTTTGTCTGCATTCGCGATCTCAATTTATTAGTGCTGCTGCTAATTTTATCATTCAAAATGACCAATACAATTACCGTTTTGATCGCAATTACAGTCAGTACATTGGCCGTATTAAAAAAAAAACTTTCTATATGACTATAACTATTGATTTAGAACCTTAATTTCTTGCAAATTTAAACTATGAGTGATGTAGCTAAGGTAAGCATGACGACGTGTCAAGCTGTTCCCAGTATAAGCCGACTTAATGAATAGCCCGACGCCGAGTCGAATCGCTTCTTCCGAGGCGAACGACTTCTTTTTCGCTATTATTGCATGGACTTAAAGCTCTTTCTGACCGGCTCTAGCTGATTCCACGTCGATAAGTGTGGTCATGAATGGTCAGCTTATTTACCATTTTGTTTTTTTTTTCTTAAACACGTTCAGTTCTTTGTATCGTCAATAGTGTGCCCACGGAGATGTTGGAGTATACGCAATCAATTGCAGTCCACTGCTGAACATAGGCCTTGCCCAAGTTACACCACAATATACGGTTTTCCACCTTCCGCCTTCGTTCAAAGAAGTTCCATGCATAGTTCGTTCCATAGACATTTTTTTTTTCGCTAGCCTTGTGCCTCACTGCTGCGCAAAGGCCTGCCTCTAAACCTTCTTGCCCCGTCTGCCATACAGACATGTCTTAAAAGTCTTTAATGTCTCATCATATTTGACGCAGGTGCCATCGGCCGCTCAAGCGTCTAGTGAGCCTTTGTCCATACGGCCTTAACAAAGGTTTGGTCATGATGCATAATTTATAAAATGGTACTTACTTTTTCTTCTCATTTCACTATAAGCTATTTTGCAACTTGAAAATAGCTTACGCTGTGGTGCTTCTCCATCAACCAATCGACATCTATAATTGTCGGTCGGTTGAGGGGATACTAAATGCAGAAACTCACTTTTGATGCCGAGTGAAGTCATTAAATCGTGCTCATTGGCCACATTTCATATCGTTCTGCCACTATTTGTCATGCTTTTTTAAGCATTGAAGCTATAATGGTAAATTTTCTAATATCCAGTGTTTTTTTTTAGTGTGTAAGACATAATTTAATATTTAAGAACGTGTGTTATTAGTGTCTATTTACTAACAGGGTTTAAGTTATGATTTTGGAATGAAAAGATTGTCTCTGAAAGGGATTTCGTGTGATAGATAACGTACTCAAAGCGTTTGGTATTCTTGTAAGTTTATGGTGTTTTTAAAAGACCTTTTGATTCAGACTTGGTATGAATCTTGATAATCGGAAAAGAGGTTGTTTTTTTAAAGAAAAATTACACTTGGTTAGATCTTGCGTTCTAGGGCTCAGCATAGAACGAAAGGAGAATTTCCTGATGAATTAAATCATACACTTTACTGTTGATGCGGTGCAGACAAGTTTGACGTACGTACGTGTTAGCGGTCTTTGCACTATCTGACACTGACAACGATAAAAAAAAAAGTCAGTTGTCTCCAGAACACCCTTTAGATTTGGCGGGGGCACTGCCGTGCCCCCAGATGTTCGTCTACGTATTTGTCGAGTCTTCGCTGTCTGTAGTCCATCTCCTGGTTTTGAAACATGGTCTGATCGACTAAATATAAGCCTATTACAGAATTGTGCCTAAATTGTAAGGTTTTGACATAGTGATTGTTAAGTTTTCGGTGCTTTTTGCGTACCCTAGAAGGGACTTGAGGGGCTAGACAAATGGCTATCTTGTGTTGTCTTCTCATTCTTCGAGAAAATGTCTGCAGGTCGTCGTACTCGAAGAGGATGTCGCTTTCAAAGCGTGCTTTTATTGTGTTTTGGTGGTTCTCAGCTAACAATACAAAAGTAATAGTGAGGTAAGGATAACCCACGACAAACTCCACACTTAGCAATGGAGTATTGTTGTACAAACTATTAACTAAAATATATAGAGTGAAAGGAATTCAATAGGTACATCATTCTGAAAACCCCCACTCATCGAAATTAATGTAAAAATGATTTCCGACAGTATTGTTAAGATTTTCGGTAGCTTATAATCGAATACATTTTTGACTTCATCTTCGTTTTCGCTGATAGAATGTCGTTTTGTGTAGGTCCTCTGGTATGAATAGGTATATGATGAGGAGCAAACATTCTGTAAAGACCTCAGACCAAATAAAAAACCAAGACAGCGCTGCCAACAATAAAGTGAAGCCAGCTCAAAACTAAGCTCCGCTCTGTGCATACACGCTCACACGCACACATTTACATCAAACTAAAATTACACTACACACTAAAAATGCACACATGTTCACGAAACCGGCAGCACTATGTCTTGATTTTTTATTTGGTCTGAGGTAAAGACAAGGAAGAATGTACGAACGAACGATAAAGACTGGAAAAAGAATAGAGAGAGAGTAAGAGTATTTAAAGTGTGAGTAAATTGTTTTTTTTTCTGCTACCACTAAAAGGAATTTGGAAAAGAAACACAAACAAAAAGAAGCATTTTGTAATCTCAAATAACATATACAGTAGTAGTATTTATATCAATACATATTATTATATTATAATTTAAACATGATGCCTACAATATAACATTGTCTTTTCAGATCTGGATGTTTGATGGTATATTAAGTAAACATAAGTCTTTTTGATGTTGTACTTAGATTTTAAGAGTATTTAGAATGAGACAGCCACTGTACAAGAACAGCCAATGTAGGTATGTACATCATCATCAGCCTAATAATGTTCCCACTGCTGGGACACAGGCCTCCTCTCTATGAGAGGGAATGGGCTATAATCCACCACACGGGCCCAGTGCGGATTGGTAGATGTCACATGTCTTCGAATTTTTTGGTTCTAGGACATGCCGGTTTCCTCACGATGTTTTCCTTCACCGTTTTGAGAGCAGTGGTGATGAAATAAATTACACAAAGTAATGCGCCTGTCTGGGTTCGAACCCACGACTTACTGTTCGTAAGTCGGGGCCGCCACCACTGGGCCACCGCTGCCCTCAACGTAGGTATGTACATTGGCTTATTATTTTCTACTTCAGTATTTGACTACTTCAAAGTTTTTTATTTCTCCTTCATTGTGATTAAACAAAATAAAAACAAACATGATTTAGTATGTTTGACTTGGTTATATTTGAACCGTTTAAATGTGTGATTTCTATTGCTTTTGGAAACGCATTCTCTCGATAAAGAAGTAGTCAAATAAGTTAATTTATTACTATTTTTGTCAAGATTATTATGGCGACTACAGGAGCTAAATTAGAAACTCTATTTGTGGTGGTTCAAACTTCGTTTGAAATTCTGTTAAAATAAAGTTCTAATCAGCTTGCACTACAAAGTGGACGTTATGTCAGTCACTGCGGGCCGAATAGTGCGAAATGAGTGGTTTTATGCGATTTACAAAAAATGTATTGATTGGATTAAAAAAATGAAACACTGGTGCCGATTCCCTTGTTCACAAACTAAACTAAATTTAAGTTGAATGCATCTTTTTCTTTCTATTTCATTATGAAAAGGACAGAAGATAAAATTAGTTTAATCCTGTCAAATTAGTCAGCACCTGACGTAATTTGATGTAATTTTAGTAGTCAACTTTTTAATCGCGTCTAAAAGTTGTATGGTGCTGATTAATTTGACAGAACGTAACTAAAATTTATCTTCTGTCCTTTTCTTAATGAAATAGAAAGAAAAAGATGCACTGAACTTAAATTTGGTTTAGTTTGTAAACAAGGGAATCGGCACCAATATCATGCTAATATGTTGCTTGTAGAATTATTTGCCAAAAAATCGCTTTGATCGCATGTATGGTTTTTATTCGTTAAAAGATTTTTTTTAGATAAGTTCGTTTTTTTTTTTGTCGAGTATAATTAGTTGTGTTGTTGGATGTTTTCAAAACTATCATAGTCGCGTATATCCTGAAGATTTTCATATATTTTTCTGGTTTTGTTTTTTTCAGTGAATCATATGCTTTTTTGCATTATAAAACTTGCGTTTAGCTCCTGTAGTCCCCTTAGGATGTATTATTACATACATTTGATAGTATTACTTTTTTTTTGCTCAGTAGTGCGAGCGTTAGTGTGTTATTAAGTAAGACCTGTGAATACAGAGAGTCTTCGCGTATCCGTCAGTTTCCAAAAAAAAATAAAAAAAAAACTTGAAAAAATTAACTCGTCTTTTCTGTCGCGCAGTTGGGTAAGCAGAAACAATAGTTCAATGAAACACGAAAATCTATAAATGCTCTGCTTTATACAGTATTAAACCAACTGCGCTCTGTTATATCCTAAAAAAATATGCGTAGCACATAATTATTATTGTGATACTGAATTCGAGATTATTAAAACAGCTTATACTTAGACTGCTTAGACTTTCTGTATCACAATAATCTATGAATTTTGTATTGTCATATGTACTAAATGTACAAACTTTTTGTATTCTACCTTTTTTTTCTGAATAAAGTTTGTGAAAAAAAAAACTGTATTTTCAATTGAACTAAGGAATATCCCATAAGTCCGCGCGGCGAACGTGGAGTGAGAGTAAAATTAAATTAAGAATTTCAGTTTTTAACTGAATAAATGTTTTACTAAAATGTGATTTGTGAAACAACAGTTATCAAATAAAAATACTCATTTACATTATACAGGGTTAGTTTTCAATGACAAGCCAAAATTTAAAATTAAGATCTAGACATAAAACCAAAAGTGCATTTTAAATAATACCTATTGTCTAAAAGTTTAAAATAATAATTTTAATGCATTCATTTGAAAATGTCCTAAAACATTCCTAAATCATAAACCTAGTAGGAATCAATGCACTTGACCACTTGTGTGCGTACATGCACCGCCAAATTTATGGGTGTGCTAACTGCTACCTATCTAGGTTGTTGAACTGAATTGTGCTGTTAATTATCGATTCTAAACCATTTCTGAAAATTAGGCCGGTCACTGAAAACTAACCCTGTATAAATGTACTTAAACATAAACCCAACATAATATATGTCTTTACGTAAAAGTTGTACGTGGATTGTACTTAAAGAGGTAGTAATTAAAATGGATGTAAGTTGTCATGCAATTAGGATTAATATAACATAGTACAAATAAAAAATAAACTAATAGAATAACATTTTGGAAATAATACTAGATAATCAAAAGTACAATAAAATTCAGAATGCGAACGCAAGCACAAACCGCGGCGGTAAAGCCTCCCAATCGTAACACAACATCACGCCTGTAATCCCGGAAGAGTTATTCAGACGTGCACCTAAACATGTACACCCACATTTTGCCAGTAATTTATTTAAACTTCATGTACAATCGTGGTACATAGGCGGGCTATGTAGGCGTGTAGGCGGTCTATGTATGTATGTGTACTAGTTATGTTAAAATATCATGCAATAGGAGGCGAGCCTATTAGCAAAAACGGCACAAATCTGCTGGCTGCTGCTTAATAATTAAATTCCTGATGGAAAATCTAATCACATTGCCCGACCCGGGAATCGAAACTAGAACGTCATGCTCAGTAGTCGCGCTTGCAACCACTAGACCAACGAGGCAGGTAGACAGGTGTGGTCGGTTATATTTAAGGATCTAGTATTATACAGGGTGTAAACAGACCCTTCAGGAAGCCGTCAACCAAGCATTCTGTACATCAAACTAAGTAACTACGCATAAATTATTGCTGGGAAACTTAAAAAAAAAAAATCGGAGTGACGAGGAGAACAAGTGCCTTTTGGGTCTATTTAGGTACACCCTTTATAGAGCATCAAATTGAAGTTTCTTCATGGAACTACCATCGTAATCGCGACAAGGTAACAGTTGTCCAATAGGTACATTTGGTTCGAGTAGATATAGAATTTTGTATGGGACAGCGGCATTGCCGATGCGGTTAGTGGTTGCAGTCGCATGAGAAATTATACCTTAGGGTTGAACCTCAACTGGCAGCACGGAATCGCACTTCTCCATTCTCCTATCCTTTTCTGTCGCGAAACCGTCATTTACTAGAGCGAGAAACAGTGTGCTGCCGATCGCATCGTTCGGTCGATGCTGCCGCGTGCGTAACATTCCCACTCTGCTTTTCGCTCTAGCAAAGGCTGCCACATGAGGTTCAACCCTAAATCAACAAAATGGTATTGTAATTTTCCAATAAACCAATATGAAATGAAAATAATTATATCACATACTATTTGTATTCAATAATACTTAACAATTCCTAAAAAAAAAACCATACAATTTTTTACCACTACGCAGTGAGGAAGCAGATCTCTGCAAAGAGACTTTTCTTATTTTATTGGTACCATTGTAAAAAAGTACACAAGGCAGTTGGGAAGTTGATTTCTTAACTAGTGGCAGTCCAAAGCATACAAAAAAAAAAGTTTAATTGGAATTACAATGTACCTAGTGTCAATTTTACTTTTCACTACTTCCATTTGAAGCTGTCTATTTTTAGCTAAGCTTAAATTTTAACAACTGGAAAAATAAATGACTACTTAAGTACCTACACTTTTATCTATTTCCAAAATTGGTTTGTCACCCTTAAAATTCTACACTAATGTCTTATAATACATAAATGAATAATATTCCAACTACGCTTACATCCATTCGAATGAGTATTTGCATAAAAATAAGATAGTAAGTACGTAATGCCAGTTAAGACTATACTTAGTTGCTGCTGCATTGGATTGCTTCCTTCGCCCTTCACTTTTAATGCCAGAAGTGTACTCTGGAACTTTGTTCTCATTGAGAAGTTTAATTCGACCGTCCACTTGCTTATCCACAGGACTGTACTTCTTTAAATAGTGTAAAACACTATCTATTTCATTGTACGACATTGTTTCCCTGGGAAGTTCAATAAACATGCTATATCCATCTCCACCGTCAGCTAGGAAAGTTGGCATCATCATCATGTATTCATAACCATCTTGTATATTTTGCAATTTGTAAACTCCACAGTTTGAGCACACAGCTTTAGCTTCAACAACTCGAGAACCTACTGGTTGCGCTAAGTCGTAGGTGACTTCCATTCCGGAGAACTGTTGGAATTGTCCCGTACTATCTATAGTGCGCCATGTGGACACGGAATGTTCTAGACTCTGCTTCAGTATTTTTCCGTTCATTGTTAGTATTGCTAGCGAGTCCGAAAATGGTAACACATTGATCCAGTCGCCTCTAGTTAATGTGAAGGGTGTCCCATCATGGTAAATGGATGTACGAATCCGCCCTCCTTGCACTATTGCTATATTCACATCAGGATACTGTTCGTGATGTTCTTCCCTGGTATAATTCAACATGGCATCAGTAATCAAGTCACCTAAATTACATTCTCTTAGGCGACAGCCAGTTTCATTTAGATAAACCAGTGAAGTTCCAACAGCTTCGTTGTTGATACGATCCATCTCTTTACGATATTTATTGACTGTTTCTAAAAGTTCTGGATCTCTTGGTATTTCCTGGTTTAACAATATGGGATTGCCTTCGCATTTTGTTATTTCACCTGCTGAGTCGAAAACTAAATTTAATTTTCCTATATATTTAGTGTAAGCGTAAGCTTGTACGACTCTTACTATTCTACCGTCTGCTTGTTGTACTTCTGTTGGATATGGTCCCTCAGGGACTTCAGGTTTCTCTGAAGTACTATCAGTGCCCCAAAGAAATGTATTGGAATGGCCTCCGATTACCAAGTCAATATCTTCGACTTGTCTCGCAATCTCCAAGTCTGTCATAAAACCGGAATGTCCTAAAGCTATCAAAATGTTAACATTTTGTTCTTTTAGTTTTTTGACTTCTCTTCTAATGGCTGGAATCTCATCTTCATATTTAATTTCGTTTCTGGGGGCGAGATCTTTTGTGCTAGGTGTAAGATATCCTATAATACCAATTTTGACATGGTCTTTGGCTATAACAATTGATTTATATAAGTTCTTTTCGTTCTTTAGTTCAGGAACTTTATCTAAGAAAAGGTTAGCAGCTACGACCGGCGCGCTCAAGTTTCTAATAAACGGTACCAGTCCATCCACAGCTTCGTCGAACTCGTGGTTGCCGAGAGACTGAAAGAAAAAGTTAGTGTTGTGTTATATTGTTAGTACAGTAGGTACAGTACAATGGTCTCCACTGTAAGATTTTTTCGTACTGTACTGTACTTTTATTCTTTGTATTGTCTTGAAAGGTTCATTTGAAAAAGCTTATTATGCTTGTCGACTGAAAAAATCTAATTAGTACGCCAGTTAGATTATCAAAAAATATTTGACCTGTATATTTTCTTTTGTTACGTAAACTAAAATTGACGAAGATAAGTCGCTTTTAAAATTCTCAATACGTCACGCCGTGGTATAATTTTTAGTGCGTTCTGACGTCACGAGCCGCCACTCTCGAGGTTTGATGCGATTTATCTTTGTCAATATTCATTGATTTACAAAAACAAAAAATACGTGTTCATTACTTTCCAATACTCTAACTGACGGACTAAATAGATTTGCAAATTTTTTGATACTGGCGTCATGCTTATTCTAATCGTTTCGTTCTCATCTTTTTGCGAGTGACTGTAGTTGACTGTACCTTCGTACCTTTATAAGGACACCCAGGTAGAGCGTAAAGTAGCAAGATATAAAATAATATGAAGTTGCAACTACATGCTTACAAATTTAAAGCTCGTTTTAGACAGGGGGAGAAAATAAAACTAGCACTAATGTGTGTAAAACATTTTTATTTTGATTTGATTTTTTAATATTTGAATTTGGCAGCTTGGTTGACCTAAGATATACAAGACTTACATATTTATTTGTCATGAATTGGTAACCTAAGAATAGTATTTTATAAACATCTAAAGTATCTTACAATATTTTCACATAGCAGATTTTTAAGGCCTGAATTCTTGTCGCAGTATGGTGCTATATAGAACACAATGTTTACTCGTACGCGACCGACCGTCACGTCAGCGCGACAGGAATTCAGGCATAAAACAGCGTTTTTTGTTGTATTTCTTTGTCCTAATCTCTTACGTACGTAAGTACGACTCTGAACTGAAATGTCATCATTTACATTCTATTCCCTCCACATTTAAATAAACTGAACTATTTAACTCTTGGAAGACCTTACAATAGTGTGGTTCATTCAATCGCCTACTACTATATCGGCATTTTTTTTTGTTATTTGAATAGGCATGTAGGTACCTATATAAAGGGTGTAAAAAACCTCTTAACGAAGCCGAAAGGCACTTGTTCTCCCTGTCATTGCGACTACACCATGCCTAGGAACCTTCTAGTTACAGAGATATTGGGGGTCAAAGTTCCAACTTTTTTTACAACTTTTATTTATTTTTATTTATTTAACAATTTATGTACACACTAAATATAAAGAAAAGTAGAAACGAACAGAAAATAAAAAACACTAATATTTACTTACTAGTTTTTATTGTAAGATTTTTACTTTAATAACCTCCACGACCCCCGTACTATTCAATCCATCCATCAGCACGTTTTGAGTGCGTTACATTGAGTTCTACCACAAAACATGATTTTTAATACCCCAAAAAAAAAATCGTTTCCCAGCATTTTTTGCGTATTCATGTTTGTATACAAGGTGTAAACAACCTCATCACGAAGCCGTCAACCAAGCATTCTGTACATCAAACTAAGTAACTTCACGCAAAAATTATTGCTGGGGAACGACTTTTTTGTTGTGGTGAAAAATCATGTTTTGTGGTAGAACTCAATGTAACGTACTTAGAACATTGTGCTGTTGGATGGATTGAATAATACGGGGGTCATAGAGGTGTTTAAAGTAAAAATATTACAGTATAGACTTGTATTAAAAAAAAAAACTTGTCATTAAGTTGGAACTTTGACCTCCAATATCTCCGTAACTAGAAGGTTTCCAGGGTATGGTGTAGATTCTACACCATACCTGGAATAAGAACAAGAACAAGTGCCTTTCGGCTTCGTTAAGAGGTTTTTTAAACCCTTTATAACGGGAAACGTTTTAGCGGAAGCAGTGCCGGATGCAGGGGTGGAGACCTTGGCCTCCGCGGATGCGAGGGTTAACAAAGGAGGAAGCGAGGGTGGAAAAAGATCAATAATTTCATTTATTAACCGACTGCCCCAGAAGGTAATGTTTTTAAACAAGTCTAATCTACCTAATCATATTCAAAAAGTCTTTATTCAAAATAAGTACATCATAGTACAGACGCCAGCACATCAATCTGTCAAATTTCATGAATAGATTTTCAACTTTATCGCTTAAGCATTAGGTTCAAAGTTGATTGGGAAAATTGGTTAATTTCGCGTAGCTGGATGTGCTGGCGTCTGGGCATTACTTGTTAAGTTTACCATGTAAGTATTATTGACATAGTAACGGAGGCGGAAGCGGAGAGACGATTTCTTGCGGAAGTTCCTCACTTGCGGAGGTAGACTCCGTTACAACACTACTAGAAAAAGACATTGACAACTCTTACATGCTCAGGTTGTGTGTTCAATGTTAACTATAGGTCGTCAAGTGGCATTGAGTTTCAAAGCATTTCGGATTGTTCAACTTTTTTCGGTCGCTCATGAATCCGCCGCTAGAGGGATTCGTGTAGAGTAAGGTCTTCCGAAATGTCAGATGTCATACAGTGTTAACGCGTTGCGTGCTTTTTTATCACGTATTTATACTAATACATAATACTTACGATTGTGTTCTAGACTGAGCCATTCTTGATTAATTATTACGACTCGAAGATTTTAAGTAGCAACTTTAGATCTTATTTTGTTACTCGTAGTAGGTACTTGGAGGTAGAATGATTTTTAAATGTTTCATGCTTGCTAATTGTATGGTAAATATTGTAAATATGTATCACAAGTTTACGCTATGTTGTTATACGTAATAAAATAAAGTTTTATGACGTTAATGGTACTTTAAAGTATAAAATAGAATTATTGACAAGACCTTACTCGACAGAGGCGCCATCTGGTGAACTAAAAAACGATAGCCCTCATTGTTTTAACTTTAGTGTATCCCTAGTTCAAGGCCCACGGCTACCTCTACTGTAGTGTTACTGGAGTGTTTTTATCACATAAGTAGATAAACGGTTTCTCTTTCTATTTCTGTGTTACCTAAGTTGTGTGTCAATAGATTATTATTTTATTCTCTCTATTTATTTATGAATCCTCAGGAATACAAATTCTTGAATGACAGACTGCAGACCGTAAGCTATGTAGAATAACTTATAATTTTTTAGAGATACCTAGTACCTATGGAAAGTTCTTAGGTAGAAATATCAGAAATATCTTCAGAGGTAGAAATATCATGAATGAAATTGGATGTACGAATAGTTACAGTTTTAAATGCAGGCTACTAAATCGCCACGCTATGTATATTAAGTAACCAAAAAACAAAAAAGAATTTAGTACTTAGGTAAAGAAGAAAATGGCACAAATTGACTAAAACTAACTAGGCAATAACCTCCCTGCAACGTCTTTGGTATAATGTATTTTAGGCTGTATTTATGACTATTTAACTAGCTCAAGTAGTCGTATGTAGGTGTCACTCACGTGATACATACCAACATCTTGAATTCCTATATATTCGCAATATAACGCGTCCATATCGAATCAAGGCAGCCAATTACGAATCGCTAATTACAGACCTTTGCCGAGGGATAATTAGCACTAGTCAACTAAACTATTATGTATACTATCTACATTGGTGTATCATCCTTAAAATTCTACACTGTCTGCTACTATGGTGACACCGTATTCAATGAATAAGATTCAAACTATGCTTATATTCATTCATATGAGTATTGAAATGAGCATTAAGGTCTCGACTAGGGACTACGTATTGGAATTATAAACTATAGCTGAATAAATCCTTTGGCATTTTTCTGTCGACAGCTGAAAATTCCATCTTCTAAACTTGGTCTTCATTGAGGACTTCAATACGTCCGTCCCGTTGCGTATTGACAGGACTGTAATTTATCAAATAGTACAACACACACACATCTGATGGCAATTCATTGTATGAAAGGGCTTCTCTAGGAAGGTCTACAATGAACATGCTATTTCCATCTCCACCGTTAGCAAGGAAAGTGTGCATCAATATTTTGTGTTTCATAATCATCTTGAATTTGTTTTTTTTTTGTCACAGTTTGAGCATACTGCCTTCACTACACGAAAACCTGCTGTTTTCGCTAAGTCGTAGGTGACTTCCATTCCGGAGAACTGTTGGAATTGCCCCGTACTATCTATAGTGCGCCATGTGGAAACGGAATTTTCTAGACTCTCTTTGAGTATTGTGCCTTCGCATTTTATAATTGCACCAGCTGAGTCGAAAACTAAATGTAATTTTTCTAGATATTTAATGTAAGCATAACCTTGTACGACTCTTAGGTAATATTCTACCATCTGCTTGTTCCACTTCTGTGGGAGAGGGTCTCTTAGGGACTTCAGGTAAAGAACTATAATCGTTCCAAAGGAATGTATCAGAATGGCCTCCGATTACCAAGTCAATATCTTCGATTTGTCTCGCAATCTCCCAGTCTGTCATAAATCCGGAATGTCTTCAAGCAATAATTTTGTTCTTTTAGTTTGTTTACTTCGTTTGTAATGGCTGGAATTTCATCTTTGTATTCAACGTCGTTTTTAGGAGCAAGATATTTGGTGTTCGGTGTCAGATATCCTATACTTAATACCAATTTTAACATGATCTTTGACTACCTATAACAATTGATTTATATAAGTTCTTTTCGTTCTTTAGTTCAGGAACTTTATCTAAGATGAGGTTAGCTGCTACGACCGGCACGCTCAAGTTTCTAGTAAACGAAACTAGTCCATCCACAGCTTCATCGAACTCGTATAGTTGCCGTGAGACTAAAATAAAAAGATTAGTATTGTGTTAGGCATTTTGTTAGTACATTAATAATAGTTATTTGTTATACAAGAGTGCAAAGTTGCTTTATAACCGCGTGCTCAATTTTGATGACCGAACAAGCGAAGGGTTCTAAAATTGAATCACGAGCGCAGCGAGTGAGAAATCTTTGCACTCGAGTGCAACACGTAACTTTGTGTGCGTTTCGATGGCGCGACCACGGCGTTTTTTTTTTAAAAAAAACCATGCCAAGGTTTTATAAAGATTTGTTAAAGTTGATTCCCAAAACCTTAAATTTGTTAAAGTTATTGTTAAAAAGTTATAAGGGTTTGAACGTGGCCGCGCCATCGAAACGCGGAGAACCGCCCGCCCACGGAGATCTTTACAACTAAGCGTTGCAGACCTGAAATAGGTAAATAACAGATTGAATTTGTAAAGGTCTAGGTTTATATTTTAGGAGCTGTTGAAACGGTGAAAAACTTGTTATCGCCGATATCTCACTTAAAAAGCATCGCAGAGGTCTGAAGTTTTTTGTAAAACCTAGATTTGAATTTGTCCAAATTTGTAAAAATACACAAAACAATCCTAGGTTTATATTTCAGGAGCTGGTATGGTATCGCCATACCAGCGGTATGGTACCTTTAATACGTTCTGAATGTTTCGATAGGGTGACCACGACTTATTGTTTATAGAAAACTTTCCACCTCTTGCATTAGAAATTATTTCTGAAGGATTCTAAACTAAATTAAAATAATAAGATACAAAAAAATATGTTTATTTCTTTAAAAATCACAGATTGTTTACTTACACTAAGATATTTTTTCTATATTATATTTTCGTAATACGACTGTAAAGTATGGTTCGTTTAAAATTACTGTTTTTTAAAATATCCTAATCATCTATTTATAGACCATATGTTAGATTATGTATTGTTATAGGTCGTTCAGAACTTGCGTGCATTCCGGTTTTATTATCATCATAACAAATCATTCTGGAATTACTTACTAAGCAATGACACTTATTTCTGGCATAATACATATTTTTCAAATCCTTTAGATAAATTAAAAACAATGACTTTTTTTTTATTTAGGTGCTTTTTCCGCTAACAAGCAATGGAGGGATCCATTGCTTAATAACTGAAAAAGCATCTAAATTAATAATCTGAATAAACTCTGATTTATGTGTTTTTTAGAATTAAAAAATAAATAAAATAAAAAGGCTAAGATACAAAATCATAATTATGTTTAAAAGAAAAAAACATACGACTTTTCATTTTAGTTTAATTAAGAATCCTTGAGAAATAATTTCTAATCCAATAGGTGGAAAGTTTTCTGTAAACAAAGTCATCAAAGTATCGAAACATTCAAACTCAAACTCAAAACATTAATTTAAATTAGACCATTACGGCACTTTTGAATGTCAAAATTACAAATAAAAGACAAAGCTACAGTCCCAGTCATAAGGCATAATAACTTGAGAAATTACTGTAGGTACCTAGTTGCCCATTCCCTAGCGTAGATCTCTATGGAGAAGAACGGGCAAGAAACTCCATGGACACTCTTTTGAATCAAAATATTGTTACAAAATCTTGGTAACATCATTAATTTTGTAATTATACATATAAGTGAGAACGATGTAGAAAGACGTGCACATTAAGAGCGTCCAGAGTAAAAAAAGACAACAATTTAACAATAAAGGAATTAAAATGAACCCTGGCAGCTAAGAGATGACCAGCGCCCGTTCACGAACATGACGCGTGTATCGGCGCCATTCAACATAACAACACATTAACATATTGAAGGGAACTAAATGACCCGACACACCCGCCACCATCAGCGAGACATTTGAGTGAGCATGACATTCTCTCAGCCACCAAGGCATATTTAAGTCAATGAAAGATAACTAAATGTAAATGGTGGCTGAACAATACAAAGTACTCACACATGTGCTATGCAATAATATAATATTAAGAACTGGAATCTAAACAATGCAAGTATATTTTTACAATCTTCTGCAGCTTCCACAATACATCAACATAAACATTACATTCAAAACGTTATTACAGGTTTTATATAATAAAAAATAAAAAAATTGCCTATTATCGTCAGTTCTACATATTTAGGTTTTTTTTTACAATAAATATCTAGATAATACTTACTTTCTTCGATAAATAATCACGACTTCTTTCTAAGCGATGCCGTACTACACAGCTCCTGAAATATAAAGCTAGGATTTTTTTTAGGTGTTTTTACAAATTTTGACAAATTCAAATCTAGGTTTTAAAAAAAACTTCAGACCTCTGCTTTTTCAGCGAGACATCGGCGATAACGTGTTTTTCACCGTTGTTTTTCATATATTTATAAATTCAATCAGTTATTTACCTTAATTTCAGGTCTCTGCAACGCTTAGTTTTAAAGATCTCCGTGGCCGCGTGGTTCGCCGTGTTTCGATGGCGCGGCCACGTTCAAACCCTTATAACTTTTTAACTATGACTACTATAACTTTGACAAATTTATGGTTATGGGAATCAACTTTTACAAAAACTTGGCATAGTTTTTTTTTTAAAAACGCCTTGGTCGCGCCATCGAAACGCATACCGTAACTTTTCATCCCACCTCAGCGAGGAAATGACTAAATGCAAAAAAAAAAACATTTACAATCACAAGATACTTTTATTTCAGTTTAGGTATTAACTACTACATTAGGATAGGTAAGTATTACAGAATAATCTTTAAATTATAACAAATAATACTTAGGTATAATTAAGAAAAATTTAAAGTAACGTTGCTACGGTACTTAAGTCATAGTATAAAAAGGGGAAGTAGGATATCTTCATACAAACGCACCGCGCGCGGCTTGTATGTGTGCGTCTCCGCACGCACACTCAAACAAAATGTCGACCCGTAAACCCGTTTACTCGGTTTTCTCAGCTGGCACGGGTAGTGAGTGTAACACGTAAGTAAAATATTTAAGTAAGTAAATTATGATCTAAATGTACTCTAACAATATTATTAAGTAAATGTGTCAACAAATTCAGAATTTGATGGAACTATTGCAGAGGTCGGAGGCTATTTTATAAATAAGCTGGAAGAAAATAATACAAACCAGAATACTTACTAAAAAAAATATTTATTTCCCAAAAAAAAAACAAGTTTAGGACACATCGTAGTCAGTCATTTAGTAGATAAAATAATACTTATTTCTGTATATTTAATCAGTAACACAACATTTAAAACATTTCAGTCGTTATTAATACGAATTTAATTAATTAATTACCGCTACTCAATTTGTTCTACAAAATAAAGCTTAAGCTACAAATATAGCAACAAAAACTATCAGAATTGATGCAACTGAAACTTTACACGACGAACCACTACTTTCATTTTGAGTTGACGAACTATTATTTTCATTTTGATTGACAAAAGTAATCCGCCCTTCGATTTCAGGGTAAATTGGACTATGATGGGATATGTAATATTCAGTAGCCTTTAACTCATTGTAATTTAAGTTCTGTGTAGGTAAACCGACGAACATTTTGAATCCATCCCCACCCATAGCTAGAAAACGAGGCATCAAAACTTTGTAAATATCTTTATCTAATATTTTTGAATACTTGGGGATGTCGCAAGCCCAACACCTGGCTTCGGCACTGACAATTCTAGATCCAGATGGTCTATTAAGGTCGTATACAACTTTAATACCAGAATACTGAAGATACTCTCCGTGTTCCTGATCATTATTACAATAAAGAACTGCTTGTTCAATCGTTCGTAAAAGGACGCTACCGTTGACCGTTACTGCTACCATGATGCCATCAAAAGGTAAAACTCCGAGTAAATCACCTTGAGTAATATTTGTTGGCATTGCACGTACTATGGATGACCTTATACCGCCTGCTTGGATAATGGCAATCGGGGCATCTGTCCAATGCTCGCCAGTGTATTCCGATGCGTACTTGTATACCATCGCATCGGTGATCAAGTTACCAATAATACACTCCCCAATGTCGCAATTTCTTACATCTAATGCTATACCAGTGGTTCCAATTACTTCCTCTGTAATATTGAGGACTTTGTCTCTGAACCTGTTTAAGATTTGAAGGACCTCTGGGTCTTGCGGTACCTTCTGGTCTAAAAGAATAGGAACCCCGTCTGCGCTGATTTGTTCACCTGCAGAATCGAATACTAAATGCAGTTTTCCTAGGTATTTTGTATAAGCAAACGCTTGAACAACAGGAACTTGTCTTCCAGAAGCTTGTTTCACGTAAGTAGGATAAGAGCCTGATGGTTGTTCTGAATCTGGGCTTGTGCCATTCCAGAGGAAAGTATTTGAGTGTCCACCAATAACTAAATCAAGTCCTTCTACTCCCTTCGCTATCTCTAGGTCTCTGTTAAAACCAGAATGTCCGAGTGCGATAATAATGTTAATTCCTTTGGATTGCAGAACCTTCACTTCCTCGTTGAGTGCAACAATTTCATCGGAATACTCGACATCATTTGGTATTGCTAATACTTTGGTCTCGGGAGTTAAGTAGCCAACTACGCCTACTTTGTGACCGGCAACATCAAGTACTACAGACTTTTTGAGGTTAGTTTCCTTGGCAAGTTCTGGCACTTTTGTTAGAACGAGATTAGCAGCCAATACTGGACATGTCAGATTTTCTATGAACGGTGTGAGCCCGCTGACTCCTTGGTCGAACTCGTGATTTCCGAGGGACTGAAACAAAAACGCGTAATGTAATAAGAATTCAACTTACTTAAACAATGCACTTTTAAATATAAAACATTATAAAAGTAATGCGTAAGTTCCCAAATAAATAGTTCGCTAGTTATCGGGGTCGGTGTACGCCTGCGTAATAAACTCCCGTCTGTTTTTCCGGTCACTCTTTGTTTGAATATGCCAACGTCAGAATTCAATAGGTATATATACATAGGTAGGTGCTTCAAAATTCGAGGTTCAAAGAGAAAATTCACCGGTTGTGAATCCATTGAAAGTTTGAAACACGAGTTGGTTAGCCTGTTCCATACACGAGCGTGTATGTATGCGGTGCAACATCATTCAATCATCGTGATTACTTTGTTCGGACATATTTTGTGTCGGAGCTCAATTGCAGTTTTATTGATTGGTCAGTGCGGTGTATTACTGTAGGTAGTAAATAGAACGTTATGTACGGTCTATGTACTGTCTGTTAACGATTTTTGTTACGCGTCCGCCGACGGGCGAATTTATAAATAGCTCGCTGGAAGCTGTGCAGTTTTTAACGTTCTTTGGATGCTCTATGATGAATCTCGTTTTGTCTTTGTTATCTAAGTAGCTAAATGATGACAAGTACGTCATGTGTCTTTAGAAATGTGTTCCTACTTATGTATGTCTAATCATGTATTTTACTTACTTTACTCAAAATTATGTCACTGTTATGGGGTCCCGCGTCGAGCGAAAATGAATACAAACATCATCGAAACATTTGTGTTTTATATTATTGAAAGTAAAAGTATAACAAAACCATTAAAACACTACCATAAACATATATAGTTAGGTAATTACTACATATAATAATATTGTACCTTTAAAGCAAAGTTTCTAAGAATCATAAAAATAATACGAGTAATTATAAATAATAATACTGATCTGGATAATGCAATTAACATCTCTTAATATGTAACATTAAAAGTAATAATACTGATCATGAAAATGCAACTAAATAAGCGTTTTTGAAATAGGTAATGGCTTTAGGGTGGCAGTTCGGTAGTTGCGATAATACTTACCCACAGTATATACGTACATTTTATACTCATTGAAAGTTTTCTATTCTAGTAACTGAAATCTTAATTTCAAAACGTGTGTGGTACGTTTTGTTCGCGACAAATGATTAGAGAATATGTTATAGAACCAAAAAACAAACGAAAATAAACACTGATACTATGGACAATTTCAAATATACTGCCGAGTTACGCAATTTCTCAAGGTTATTAATGATGATTCGTCCTTCAACAGCGGGATACACAGGACTGTTATTCTCAATATATTCAGTTGTAGAACTTAGCTCATCGTAACTTAAAGGAGCCAAAGGTAGACCATCGAAGACTGAGAAGCCATCCCCTCCCATCGACAAAAATGCTGGCATCAATATTTTGTATGTTGCTGTCTTGTTTAGAACAGAATATTCAGGATTCAAGCATTCTCCGCATCGCATGTAAACTTTTGTGACCCTCTTCCCTGATGGCTGACGAAAATCGTATTCAACCTTCATTCCGGACATTTGGAGGAACTGTCCAGGAGCTCGTGTCGGATTGTATCTCCATACAGAGTGTTCCAGCATCTTCCACACATCACTGCCATTTATTGTTACTTTTACTATATTGGCATCAAAAGGCATCACCCGTAACAAGTCTCCTTTTGTTATGTTTGCTGGTGAATCTATATGAGCAATCGTAGCTCTTACTCCACCACCTTGTATTACGGCAATAGGAGCATCACTCCAACCAATTCCTCTGTATTCCGAAGCGTATTTATGTACCATAGCATCAGCTATCAGGTTCCCCATATTACATTCTCTCAAGCGACATGTCTGCCCGTTTAATATCACTGAAGTAGTACCAACGACATGCTCAGTTACTTGCAGCATGCTTTCACGATAGCGATTGACAATTGCTAGTACTTCAGGCTCTTGTGGTATCGAGTTATCCAACAGTACGGGATTTCCATCAGAACTGATGATTTCGCCATCTGAGTCAAATACAATGTGTAATTTACCTAGATATTTAGTATATGCGTAGGCTTGTACCGCGGGCACCAATCTGCCCGATTTTTGTTTTACTAAGGTTGGATATGGCCCTTCTGGCTCCTCAACGTCAGGACTGGTCCCGTTCCATAAAAATGTATTTGTATGTCCACCGATGACTAAATCGATATCTTCTACTTTTTCGGCTATTTCTAAATCTTTGGTAAAACCAGAGTGTCCAAGAGCAATCAGAATATTCACTCCAATACTTTTAAGTCTTGTAGCTTCTTTTTGGATTGCTATTACTTCTTCAATGTATTCTACGTCATTTCTTATAGCTAAGATTTTTGTGTCGGGAGTTAAGTAGCCAATGACACCAATCTTAGTACCATTTATATCGAATACAACAGAGTTCATCAAGTTCTTTTCGGCTTGTAACTCTGGTGCTTTAGTCAGGATAAGATTGGCAGCAAGAGTGGGACATGTGAGGTTCTCAATGAAGGGTGTTAGGCCAGATATTCCGTTATCAAATTCGTGGTTTCCCAGGGACTGAAACAAAGAACAAAATAATGTAGCGTGGTGAAAATCTATTACAAGCTTCATGCAAAAATATAGTGTACATGCATACTTTGATATAATAATGAATAGTACAGGCAACAATGAGATTAAAATTAGGTTAGTGCTACATAATATACATGTTTGTTAGTAAAAATATGAATAAGCAACAAATATTACACCTAAAAGAAAGAAAAGAAAATATACACCTACACATGTCGAACGGCCAGCGGTCCATTCGTTTTGGGCCGTTCACACTAAATACCCATAAAATTATTGTAAGAATAGTTTCGGTATAAAGATTTTGGTATTACGTGCAGAATATTTGATAGCGGTTATTCTACATAATATATCATGCCTACTAAAATATAGATACATACTTACAAAATAGTTCACCTAAATCTTTCACCTCGTTAGTAATTTCTAGATATTTAATTATTATTATTAATTACTGTCCTAATCGTTTATGTTAGTAACGAAATTTTTTAATAAATCATCATCTGTCTAGCCTTTTCCCAACTATGTACAAATTAAGTAATTATTAAGTAAAAGAAGAAATTGGTTGTGACAAAGCATAATAAAGTGTACAATACAATACGTATCTGTAACTGAACTGAACCGCCATAATGAAGGTACATACACTGACACAGTGATTGCTAGTTATAAATTAAAAAATATTTCAATCGGATATTATATTGTGCTGTCAGTGTAAAATAATACATACATGAGATAAAAACATCTTACTAACACGTTTATTTTGCGTATTAAGAGGTACAGGTAAAATTAAATAAGAAATAGAAGGTAAAAGTTCTTATGCTGAATAGAAATTTTATTATTTCAAAATTATATTATCACTTAATTATGTTCATGGATGGATATACGTATCTTCCGGAGAATCCCAAGTTTTTTGCTGAAAACAGTTTTTGTAATCTCTCTCTCTCTCTCTTCATTAAGTAGATCTATGACACTTATGTCCATATCTAGGTCTGAAACTGTTTCTGGAGTACTGTAGCAATCTGCATGGATGTATGTAGTTTGTCTAGTGAGAGACTGACTGAACCTGGACAAATTGAGATCGGTCTTGTGGTATTTAAATTCACTTTTGGTCATACCCACTGACTTGTTTGATGTATTGCAAAAGGCAGTCACATTTTCTCTCATTATCATTTCACGTACCAAAACTCCACAGGAATATATATTGCCCAGAAAAGTTTTCCCTTAGATCAATTTCCAAATTACGTCCTTGTAAATATTAAAACTCATGAATTTTTGAACATTATTTAAAATTAACACTCAAATTCAGATTCAAATCAACCATTTCCGTGTTACGTGTGTTATCATGGAATATGGTACGTCCTTCCACGCCAGGATATAAAGGACTGTGACTTTTTATATAAGCTTCTGTGCTTTGAATTTCATCAATACTTATATGAGTTATTGGTAAATCATTGATCATGAAAAAACCGTCACCTCTATTCGCCAAAAATACAGGCATCAGTATGCTGTATTCTTTTGTCTTATTTAGGGCAAAATATTCGGGATACAAGCATCTGCCACATCGCAGGGATACCTGCGTGACCCTTTTTTTAGGAGGTTGACTTAAGTCGTATTTTACTCTCATTCCCGACATTTGTAAAAATTGACCCGTTGGATACAATGGATCAAACGTTTGTACAGAATATTCCAGCATTTTCAATATCGCATGGCCATTTATTGCTACTTTAACTATGACACCGTCAAATGGCATTACTCGTAAAAGATCCCCTTTTGTGATGTTGTTGGGCAGACCTCGTTGTCTAAATGAGGATCTAATCCCACCACTGTGAATAATAGCAATAGGAGCGTCTGTCCAACCGTGACCTCTATAAGTAGAAGCATACTTATATATCATCGCATCTGTTATAAAATTTCCCATATTACATTCCCTTACTCGACAAGTATGACCATCTACAAACACCGAAGTATTGCCTATAACCTCTTCAGTAATTTCAAGAACCTTGTCATTGTAGTAGTTTACAAGTTTTAAAACCTCGCTGTCTTGTGGTATAGTTACATCCAGAAGTATGGGATTCCCATTAGAGCTGATAATTTCACCATCAGAATTGAATGTAATGTGTAATTTTCCAAGATATTTTGTGTATGCGTAGGCTTGCACTACAGGAACCAATCTGCCAGATTTTTGTTCAGCTATAGTTGGGTAAGGTCCTTCGGGATCTTCCGTATCGGGCCTGCCCCCGTTCCATAAAAAGGTGTTCGTATGAGCTCCTATTACTAAATCGATGTCTTCTACTTCTCTGGCAATTTCTAAATCCTTTAAAAAACCTGAGTGACCAAGAGCAATAAGTATTTGCACTCCTTTACTTTTCAGGATAGCTGCTTCTTGTCGTACAGCTGTTACCTCATCTATGTATTCGACATTGTTTCCTATAGCTACAAATTTAGTGTCAGGTGTGAGGTATCCTATGACACCAACTTGTATGTCATTGATGTCAAAGACAACCGACTTCATTAAATTGGACTCCGCTTGCAAATCTGGCTCTTCTGCAAGAATAAGATTGGCGGCCAGAACGGGGCATGTAAGATTTCTAATAAATGGAGTGAGTCCTGATACGCCGTTATCGAAATCGTGATTTCCCAGGGACTGAAACAAAGAATGATTAAATGCAGTACATAGTTAACGGGTAACAATCATGCAAACATACAGACAACACAACACACGTATGAAAGTTAAACCATTTTTAGTTATCGGCTTGTTTAGTGAAAACGGGATTAACCATCTTACTAATAAATCGCAGCATTAATCATTTCAGACCATCTACTATTTTCGAGCACCAATCGTGTTTCTCGCATTTCATTTGTTATGGTGCCTAACACAAAGCAGATATGCGTAGCAGTTAGTATAGTCAATCGCACATACGGTAGTAGTAGAGGTTACAAACGTAATTGCCATGGCTGACCCGGGACTCTTTAAATAGACTCTTGGCACAGGTTGATCGCAGCCAGGGAAACCTGTTTTGATGTGTGTAATGTGGAGATTCATAGATGAGTCTGCCCCTGTGTAATTATGGTGTTGTTCCACAAACCATGGGACACTGTCTGGATAACATGTTGTGCTTGTCCTGATGTTTGCACATTACAGGATCTGATGGACGCTACTGAAAGTGCCAAAATCATCGCACACTTTCATTTATCACAATTTGCCATTGACAACGCATTTATCTCGTAACGGCGGAGGCGTGATTTTCGCAGCACTAGTGTTACGACTGATGTGTTGACTTTACATGAATCTACTCTACGTCTACTTAAATTTTGTTTAAGTTTGTCACATATTTATTGTTTTTGTTATTAGTTATTACGGGTCGTGTAAATATCGAATCGCATATTAGTAACAATGACATTCACAAACACGTTCGGCAACACTTATCTTTTTATTCTGTTAATTCTAGTGAATTACATGCGATAGGCTTTGCTTAGTTGCAAGTAGAGCTAATCCAGATGAAATTATAGCTAATTTATTTTTACAGCGTGCATTCTTGAATCAATATTTTTCATTTGTGCGGTGCATGGGACATGCCAGTTTCAAATCTGCAAATTGATGTATCAACCAGATAAAAGTCATGCTGTTTCAAAATACTTACGACTCAGAATTTTGATATCTTCTCCTATCAAATAAGATATTTTTTTTATTGAATTGTACACTTTGATACAGACTTACTTTTACGTTTTCTGTGGGTGAAATGAATATATACACAAGTTTTGAAAATGTATGTATTTATTAAAAAAATAAACATGAGTGTCTGAAAATATCCATTTATGTTCATGTAACGACTCATTTAAAATGAATTAGTTAAATTATGTTAAAGCAAAGGATATTAGAGCAACAAGGAGTAGAGAAGAAGGTACGGCAGAACTAGCGTCGCTGCGTAAAACTATGCGTCCAGCCACTTCTGGGTATAATGGGCTCCTTAATTTGATGAATTCTTCCGTGCACGTCATCGCATCATATTCAAGCTCAACTTTTGGAGCATTATACAAGAAAGAGTATCCGAAACGTGCCTGAATTAAATCCGCAGGCATCAATACTTTGTAGTACCCCCCATCATCGATTTCATAAAATCCGGGAACATAACAGTGCCAGCAACGAGCGACGGCGCTTACTAACCTAGATCCAGGTTCTCGTGTTAAGTCATATACTACACGTATACCAGAATACTGTAGGAATGATCCCCGAGAACTGTCAATGAAGTATGGCCCGACGGAATTTTCTAGAATTCTTTTGAGCATTAATCCGTTCATAGTCACGGCAACTAGATCTAGATTAATTTCTAAACGTAAAATAGAAAGTAAGTCCCCTCTAGTTATATTGGCAGGTCGATTGGACGGTGCAAATGATTTGCCCCAAATGACACCGCCGGAATCGATGATAGCTATAGAGGCATCTGTCCATTCTCTACCCTCATACCTTGTGGCATAACAATATACAATGGCATCAGTGACAAAATTTCCCCAATTACATTCTTCATGAAAGCAAGATTCGCTATCCAACACGACTGAGGTATTTCCAATGACTTCAGCGTTTCTTGCAATGGCATCTGGGGTATAAGAATTAACTAATTCCAGTGTCGTTATATCTTGAGGGACTGACGAATCAAGTAGAACAGGATCGACGTTGTACTCCAAAATGTCTCCATTTTTATCGAACTTGGCTTTAACACTACCAAGGTATTTGTTGTAGGCCGTTGATTGTATTATTGGTACTTGTTTTCCTGATTGCTGAGTCACAACGATGGGCTGATGTACATCTGAAACAGCGTCGTCATTCCAGCTGAATGTATTTCTATTACCAGCGATAACCATATCGATACCAGCGACTTCTTTTGCTATTTCCTGGTCTTTATTAAGAGTTGAATGACCTAAAGCGATTATGATGTTGACGTTTGAAGCTTGCAGTTTTTCTACTTCTTCTGTAATGGCTAAAACTTCATCGATGTATTCAACGTGACCAGAGCTATCCAATATACTGTTTTCGGGTGTTAAGTAGCCTACAACACCAACTTTAACACCTTTTAAGTCAAATACGATGGATTTTTTTATATTAGCTTTTCCTTCAGCTGATTTTATAATTACGTTGCTGGCTAGAATATAGGTTTCTATGTTTTCCAGGAAAGGTGATATTTCCAAAGTTTTCTTGTCGACTTCGTTGTTTCCAAGCGACTGAAAGGTTAAAATACATGTCGAAATTAGTATCAACAGTTTATTTTGAGTACTAGGTTCATAATTTCATAGTAGCCTTTTTAGTTAGGTTAGGTTAGTTATGTCATATTGTAAAAATATTAGAGTTTGAGAAAAGGGGTGTTATGTACATACTTAACTCATTCCAACACCAAAATACCATCACCATAGCAGTGTTATGAATCGTAGATAATTATAAAAATAGACATCTATCCCTAAATATACATATTACAATTTTGGTTAGTGCAGAAAATGTTTAGTAACAATTTCTGCTTCATTATTAGGTTAATTTAAATTAGTAAATATTGGTGACTGTGATCTGGATTAATAAATACTTACGATATTGTTTCAGATGTAATTCAAGTTCTCGTTTTTTTTTTCTGTTACCTATCATTTACGTATCACCTTCCTTCCTTTTTCCTTTTCATTGATTTTAATAGAAACATCCAACAGATAACCTATATCATTTTTGAATTCAGAAAAAATATTTTAAGATAACTTCAATATTTAATTTAATATGAGCTTGAATGTATGAAATCTTACAAATATTTTCATTGCAGTGAATTAATTCTAAAGCACTTGAAAACAATTAAGTTGGTACTGAAACCAAGTAACAGTGATTAAGTAATTAAAAGTTCATAACAACATTACTTGAGATAAATTTTGATGTTATGAGATCTATTTTGTTTTGTATTCAACAATTAGATACTACTTCGTTGTCTTAAATTCCTATACAAAAATACCTTTTGAGAATTTACAATGTGTTGGCTTGTAAAAAAACAAGAATGGTATGGCATGATAGTAAAATGCAGACAACCACGATTGACAATATAAATAGTTTGTAGTTTGCTTTTTGTGACCTTAACATTTTATCCAGTTTGCAACAATTTCCATTTATTTCTGTTGTTACCAAAAATGTTCGTTACAGTTTTTAAAAATTAACTTGATTAAAATCACCGTTCATGTAAAACATTTAGTCGATAATTTGATTAAGACTATGTTTTTTATAATTTAATTTAATTGGCTCATAATAATACTCATATTTACATAGCCTAAAAATACAGACTGCATAGATAATTATGCATTTTATTTCGATAAGACCAAAGCTACTACAACTTTAGTTTGGTTGGCAGCTGTCATTTTAATCGAGATAGATTTTATGGACTTATAGAGAATATTTCTCGTGAAAGTTTTTTAGCGTCTCATCTTTTCGCATCGATTGATTAGTTTTTAATGATTTGCCGACCAGTAAGCCATTTAAAAGGCCTAATAACGAACTTTACGAAGATTCATACTGTCACTGAATGACGTCATACATAGTGCAGCAGCACGATTATTTGGCGTGTGGCCATAATATACAATTGTTTACCTAAAACGCCCTCCTGACAGTATAATTCAAGCGCTAAATAAACAATGGTTGACGTAAAAGCAAAAAGTGACTGGTTTTGCATTTTAAATTCCGAATCCATTGAAGTTTCATTAAAAACTGTGTTCAAATTCGGTATTGCTAATGGTACTATCATCTGTATTGTGTACTGTACTGTGTGTATTGTTAATTTTTTTTCTTTAAAACACTTTCGTGGTTTGCCCACCTGACATTAATCGGTGATATCAGCCTTACATAAAATATTTATGAAAACGCTCTTCACAGTTACACAAAAGTGTAAAGTTATGCACCTGTAATTTCATTAGTTATCTACCCTAAATTACAAATGGCAGCAGAATTAATATAGGTAGATATTTAAATGTTGTAGTAGTTTCTGGAGGTGTTTTTTAACAATAAGCAGTAGACACTTCTACAAGACAGGTAGGTGAATAGACCGAGGTTCCGTAAGTCTGTTGCTGATGAGGTTTAAGTATCTCGGACGGAATCTTCTTATTTACCACTTTGATTGTCGCACTACAATTTTAATGCACATTGACCTCTGATTTTGACGTGAAACAAAACAGAAGCAAAATAAACAAAATGGATGTCGAAACTTTGATGAAAAACAAGTTTCCGCCGATGGGACGCTCACAGCACGAATAATTGACGGACAAAAAATCGCGATGATGACATTGATAGACAGAAAAAACCGGTACAACGTTCATTTTTCTTTTTTTTTTATTACTCACAACAGCATCTGGTTGCAGGGCGTTGACGAACTCTGCAGCGATCTTCCATTTGTATATGGTGAACCATGCTGTGCCGGTGTAAGTGTCTCCAGCATTGAGGTACAGGACCGGAGGGCCCTGACCAGAGTGGGCTGCTTGACGAGCTTCCTTTACACTGAAATTCATAGAGTTACAAGTCAAACAGTGATCTGATAGGCTGTGGACAAAAAACTTATACAATATCCTACATTTATTTCTGTAACACGTCACGATATACATTGTGATAAACTGGACTACTTCCCGACGGTTGTTGTTGGGCAGTTATTATCCTGTTTTGTCCCACTGCTGGGCAAGGGCCTCCCCCATTCCTTTCCAAGTCTCCCGGTGTTTTGCCTTCTCTGGTAAATCAGTCAGAAACGAGTTCCAATTGTTATTTGTTAGCACAATTTATTTGCATAAAAATAAGATATTTCACGGATAGCTTTGATTGCGTGAGGATTTTGCGTACCGTTAGGATGGCACGTAAACCTTATGTGATGGTGTAGATGGCGTCGATACCGTTCTAGTTTGTATTACATGCATACTTTCATTCCTGTAACTCAGGACCTACTTCAGATATTCAGGCTTTCTTTAGCTTTTTTTTTAGCTTGTAGTCTCCCACTGCTTGGCAGGGCGTCCCAATAGCCTTCCATTTTTATATTTGTGCGGTTTTCTCCGGCCAATCTGT
The DNA here is from genome assembly GCA_941918905.2 of Xestia sexstrigata. Classification (NCBI taxonomy): domain Eukaryota; kingdom Metazoa; phylum Arthropoda; class Insecta; order Lepidoptera; family Noctuidae; genus Xestia; species Xestia sexstrigata. Next base: position 6,248,467 of record OW799219.2, read on the forward strand.
CACAAACGCTTCAAAGTCGTTACGCTAGCGTTTTCTAGGCCTCCCTCGGCGACGACGCCCGTCTTCTGGCACCACTGCGTGGCGACTCTAGCCCATCGGTCCTGATGCATTCTACAGACATGGCCCGCCCACTCCCACTTCAACCTAGCAATCTTAATGCCACCTTTCTCTATAAAGGTTGTAAAAAGACTCTTAACGAAGCCGAAAGGCACTTGTTCTCCCCGTCATTGCAATCATTTTTTTGTTCTACACCATACCTGGGAACCTTTCAAGTCTTTTTTTTTAATACAAGTGTTTAATGTATTTTTTTTTCCTACACAATGTTTAGAGTGCGTTACATTGAGTTCTACCAAAAAACATGATTTTTCACCCCAAAAAAAAGTTGTTTCCAGCAATAATTTTTGCGTAAAGTTATACTGATGTACGTTCAGAATGCTTGGTTGACGGCTTCGTGATGAGTCTGTTTACTCCCTGTATAAAATTGCGCATATACCAGCGCCTGTAACTCCTGATGTCGAGATTAATAAAGATTTACTTACACATGAGCAACTCTCGGGAAGCCACCGTAGCACTTGCCAGCCTCCCGGTCGGCGGTTGTGCAGGTTCCACTCAGTTGTGACGTCTGTTCAAATCTCGCGTGCATGTCATTGTTGTGCAGGATGAGGAGTTCAAAGGTCTCTCCTGGCGCCTTAACTACGCTGCCCGAAGATAACGCTGCGACCGTCAGCACTGCTGTTAGTAGGACTTTCTGGAAAGCGAAAAATGTAAAATAATAAGACACGTCCTGGACACGGAAGTAAATTCTGATAGTTTATTTCTTCTACAAGGACTTTAAGTAGTCCTGAACGATGTTCCCAAATGTGTTTAATTTTAAACCTGACAGATTTAAAACCCTTGTTCGCTTTAGGTCAGATTCGCCTCAGGACAGATTCGCTTATCGACAGATTTGCTTTACGGCAGATTCGCATTACGGCAGAAATTGTACAGTCGTGTTAAAATGGTCAAGCATAAAAAAAACTCTTTTTGTTTCTGTCAATGGCCACTCGTAATCATGTCATGGTATATTTTTATTATATGAAATTGTCTGATGTAGGTACTACCTTACCTACGATTTATTTGTTGCTGTTTTTTTTTTTCAGACTAAACAGAAAAGAAAGTAAGTATGTATCGTAAGATAAATAATAAATAGCATTTTTGTTTATTGTTTTATTAATAATACCTACAGTAAACTGCTCGATATAGATTATGGACTTCACTTACTTCTGCCGTAAAGCGAATCTGCTTTAGAGCGAATCTGTCGTTAAGCGAATCTGTCCTAAAGCGAACAAGGGATTTAAAATAAGATTTATTCTGTGAAAGGGAGTAAATCGTTATCCACTACAAGGGCCCGGGGCGGGATAGTGGATAAGGACATATCCGTGAGATGGAGGAGATGATCTCCCCATGATATGTCCTTAAACATCATCATATCCTTACGCCTGTAATGCCCGAAGGGATATTTGCAAGTTGTTTAAGTCATACATAATAGGGGTCGAGCCTATTGCCATCAACCGGGCACAAATTCAGACTCGGTGGCTACTACTGAGAAATTCTTGATGGAACGCGCTACGGCTTGGTATTAAAAAAGCAGAAAGCAAAATAGCTTTCAAAAGAACAGTTCGGAAGCACAATTTAAGTCACACAAATTTTAAGTCAGACTAAATTGCTCACAAGCTAGTCATAGTAATTATTATGTGGTTTCTCGTATTTTGGAATATTTGTATGTATTATAATATAGGTATATTAGTTTATTTAATTTTATCTGTATTTGTGTGTATTAGTATGTACTACTTATGTATGTATATCAATTTAATTTAACAAAATGGTATTTTTCTATCACAATGCTGTCCTATTTAACGTAAAGGTTGACTGGTAGAGAATGCCTTGTGGCATTAAGTCCGCCTATGTACCACTGTTGTACATGAAGTTTAAATAAATAAATAAATAAAAATCCAATAACATCTTGCCCGACCTGGAAATCGAAGCCAGAACCCCAAGATCGGCAGTCGCGCTCCCGATCACCAAACTAGTGAGGCAGATATGCCCAATTATGTTATCTTTTATACACTTATACTTCACAAGTTCCCATTTAAAAAGGTCATATTTCTGTATTTATCCAAGTATCCTTTTCCAAAGCCACCTTCAGCCAGCCTCATTCACCAAAGTAAAAAGAAATCTATCCTTTCTCTTGCCATTTTTTTAAACGAAACATATTCTTAGTTCTTTTTCAAGCAAGTACACTTCATGTGAGCAACTGAGCTGGACAAAGGACAAAAGGCCGTAATCATTAGCCGACAACAAAAACAAAGTCATTTTTCGTCTGTCTCGGAATTCATCTGTTTTTTTTTTAATTGGACTTCTATAGTGTTTTCTTCTTGATTATCTAGTCTTTGGTTATTTTCTGATGTCCAGAGTCTACATACTTAGGGGTTGGGTAAAAATATATTTAAACCATTAATAAAGATTCTACCAGTGACGAACCGAATGGCGCAGCGGTAGTGAGGCTGCCTTATGTTCTTAGGGTCCCGGGTTCGAATCCCGGTAGGAGCAAATGTTTGTGTGATGAGCATGGACATTTAATTTTGTTTCCGAGTCATGGATGTTTATATGTCTATTAAGAATAGAATAAAATAAAATAAATATATTTACAAACAAAAAGTATCTATGTAGTTAGAATATCAACTATCAGGTGTCCACGACACAAGCTTCGTTGCTTAGTGTGGCACTAGATGGCGCTGTGTGTAATGTCCAACGATTTTTTCTTTTTAAAGTACGGTCGTTCTCATAATAACATTGTAAAGCAAACAGCAATAGTTGTAGCTTTATGTAAGTTAAAAGTTTTTTGAAATCAGTATTTACAGAGATTATAGTTTACATAAAAATAAAAAATAAAACCTCTTTATAGTTTAGGTACTAGCTTACGCCCGCGGCTTCGCTCGCGTAGAGTTTGGTCCCGAAGGAATGTACTACGGGATAAAAAGTATCACATTATGTGTTAATCCAGGTTATAAACTGTCTGTGTGCCAAATATCATTCAAATTCCAAACCGTTCAATATATTTTTTGTAAAGAGTACCTAACAAACGCCCCATCCATCCATCTTCACAAACATTCACATTTATAATAGTGCTGGGTTAAGAAGTTTAATGTTTTCTCGTTCACTGACCGTCAGTGACCACTTTTCACCCTTAGTAATAAAGTAGAAAAGTGATCGACCGACCGTCAGTGAGTGCGGTAGTACCGAATCCCTTCTCTGATATGAAAATAAGCTTTTACCCTGCCCCTACAGCCAAATAATCTCAGTCAATAAACTCAAACTCAAAGCATTTATTTCAATTAGACCATTACGGCACTTTTGAATGTCAAAATTACAAATAAAAAACAAAGCTACAGTCCCAGTCACAAGGCATAATAACTTGAGAAAGTACTGTAGTTGCCCAATAAGGCATGTATTAATTATTATACTGTTACTGTTAGCCTGAGTCATCCCATTGCTGGGCAAATGCCTTTCCCCATATCTTGAAGCGTGAAGTCATTGTTGTAACGTCTAATAGATTTGATGCATTGTTTACTTGGCTTACGGTTTACCATTAGCTTTAAGGTGAGCCGAGAATATAATCGGTATCTGTGTCTTACATTTGTGGACTATGACAAGGCTTTAAATTGATTCTATCGAGACCTAGTCAGTTCTGGGGTCTATAATACAGCTTATGTATAGCTAGCGTTCACCCACGGTTTCGCCCGTATATCGGAAACGTACTACCTAGATTAAGCGTATCGTATTTCCGACCCAGGACATGGCCAATATGTGGGGTACCCAGGACATGATGTGCCAAATTTGATTGAGGTTCTTTCAACTGTCAAGGCGTAAAAAGGTAACATACAGAGGGGCAGTGTTACCTTCGCATTCTTCTTTTTATCGTGTGGATAGTGCCTAAACTGGTGTCAGAGTTTTTATGCCGCCTATGGGCCTCTGACATGGCTTTACATACCTGCGAGAAATATCTCTCAGGCATGACCGAAGCAAGTGATAATTATACATATTCGCACATGAATCCGAAAAATCAAGGGAGCGTGGCTGGTTCGAACTCGAGACCTATGACTTGTCAGTCAGTCAGACAGTCACACCATTAGACTATCTCTGCTTGTTACCTGCATTTACAATGTTAGTATGGATTATAATTATGTGTAAGTACATAAGCCAACCACTAATTAACGGCGAGGCCTACCTATGTAAAAGTGAATTCTAGTTTGAGCCGCGAGCGTGGCTGTGTTTGTTTCGCTGTAGATATATTTTTGTGTGCGCTTTATTGACGCACGCGTGGTTCTGATTTAGAGAGTTGCTACTGGCGAACCTTTTGGTAGAACGTGCGTACAAAAAATGGTTACCCATTTACATAAAAGGACGTGCAAAAGCATAATCTATAACGTGGGGTGCTAGGTCACAGGCCTCCCTGTAAGAGCTCCTCGTGTAATCGAAATAACTGAAATCATAACAAAACATCATGCCTGGCATCCCAGAAGGGCTCGGCAGAGGTATACAACCACATTTCGCCAAATAACTGAAAGCCTATTCACATATCGAACAACTTTATCAATGGGAACCCCGAAATCACGAAAAAAATGGAGTTATTCATGCTATTTCTTTTTTCGTGTTCTTCATTTTGACGAGTTATAAATCTATGGTGCAGTGGCACTTGCTTAACTAAGTAAGTCCATAAGTTATCGTGCATTAAAACCTACACTAGTGGCGATATCGTTAGGGCATGGTTTTGACAACACACAAGGTGTAAACAGACCCTTCACGAAGTCGTCAACCAAGCATTCTGTACCTACATCTAATTAAGTAACCCTACGCAAATATTATTGCTGGTAAACCAAATAACGCGACATACATTGCCGGTTGCGTGGTCACGTACGCAATAAAACTCCTGCATGATCCGCAGTGAAGCTTCTCCACATAATACATCCGTGAGCACGCTTTATTTACCTTCAATTTTATGATATTTTCAGTAGCTAGTACGGTTTTTAGTACCTAATCTTTGAATAGTTTTATTGGCCGTGGACAAATCAATACATCGACGGAAATTGATGATCATTGAGTGATGTGCCGATGAAATAATAATTGCCATACGGCTCGCAGGCAGATCTAAACGTTTAGAAGAACGTTTCGTGAATACGCTATTTAAAAATAGGATAAAACTCATTATGTCTTCGTAAGCCAGAGGTAGAGGTACCAGCGGGCCTGGGATTCTTTGAGGAGCACCAATTAGAAGAATAGTTGCACTTTGGAGTTTATTTGATGGCCGCAGCAAGGTGAAAACACTTGCACTAATTAGAGGAAAAAAAACGTTTACAATAAAATCATCAACTTCCTGGCCTTGTCCTATTCTATTGGGGTCGGCGCAACACATTTCTTCTCCCATTCTCCCCAGTCAGACGTCACGGCATCATTTACTCCTTTCTCTTTCATATCATTCCTCACACAATCCATCCATCGTTTATTTGGTCTTCCTCTCCCTCTCCATCCATCAACATATATATTCATCACTCTTTTAGTCACATGTATTCTATTCCTTCTCATCACATGTCCAAGACAGTCTTTTTTCAACTTCTCTGTAACTGGCGCCACATTTTTTCTTTTTTTTTGTCCATTATTGTCACTCCTCGCATCCATCTTAACATTCTCAATTCCGCTACATAATCGTTCATCCATCTTCACAGATGATCTATACAGTACGACAAGTCTAATCACGGACTTGTATATTTCCCCTTTAACTAAACGTTTCTATTCTTCTTCTTCTTTAGGTGTCGAAGAACTCAAATTGTATTAGACCAGCATATAGCACCTGCACAACTCTAACATTTGCTTCGATTAAATCACCACGATGACTCAAATTCATAACGTTTCTATTGAAAATATGTATATATTCTATTAATAATATATATTATGACAAAAATGTAAGCAGACAAGTTAATAAGTTTACTTATTTTAAATTTAACAAAGTCGACAAACAATTGCCAGAATCAACCGATAACGCGTGGCAAACAGGATAGTTTAAATATAAAGGTTAGGTTCAAGTAGCGCTTACTCACTGTATGCTCACAGGAAAAACTTGTATTAATGTACGTACCTATACAACGTTTTTTTTTTTGGATGGGAAATCATCAAATGACTCCTCCCGCTCTGGGCGGAGCAGGAGGGAGTCTCAGACTTTTACTGACTAAAACCCATCCATGTTCCTTCATCGCCCTTTGTGTTCCGGGGCCACGGTATCTCTTTCGAACAGTCCCGCAGCCCCGGCAGGCATCGGCCCATGGGCGTGCGCCCCTAAGAGGCAATTAGGCAAAGCCTACCCTACCAACTGGGCATTCATTATAACGAACTAACTATGTAATAAAATATCACATTATGTACAAAATATAAAAAAAAAAGTTCAAACTCCTGTTAGAATACTTATAGCAAGTCGCTCCCGGGTCACGCAACTAACACTTTACTGGAAGTTACTACAAAGGTTGGAGCTCCGCCGGACAGGCAAGCACTGGACTTGCCTTAAACCCATTGATAATTTTACGCACACATTGGCACATTGGTGCGTATTTTCGTGTGTATGAACTGCACACATGTATAGATTGCAGTAATTTTAGGGCGGTAACTCCTGCGAGTGTAGCTGGGCTGCTGGGCTGTGATTGGCTGCTACAACACAAGGCCAGGATTCAAGGTGGATGTTCTTTAGCCCGCGAAATTCAAATTTCCTTACGTTTTTTGCAATTTGCAGGCCAGTGCTAGGGTGTATGTTCAATGTTGATTAAAATAATGATTCCTGGGGGTTATTGGCGCGTATTATTATTATAATAATCAATAATATTATTGTTATTATATTTTACTTCATGGGTGTCGTTTTTGTGGTTTTTGGGGTTGGTGATAATGAAAATGAGGTCAAAATAAAAATCCAAAATGGCGCCGATGAAAATTTCCGGTTTTTTCTACATGGGTGTTGCTTTCGTGGTTATTGGGGTTGGCCCGTTGGTGATAATGAAAATGAGGTCAAAATGAAAATCCAAGATGGCGCCGATGAAAATTTTCAGTTTTTTCTTCATGGGTGTCGTTTTCGAGGTTATTGGGGTTGGTGATAATGAAAATGAGGTCAAAATGAAAATCCAAGATGGCGCCGATGAAAATTTTCAGTTTTTTCTTCATGGGTGTCGTTTTCGAGGTTATTGGGGTTGGTGATAATGAAAATGAGGTCAAAATGAAAATCCAAGATGGCGCCGATGAAAATTTTCAGTTTTTTCTTCATGGGTGTCGTTTTCGAGGTTATTGGGGTTGGTGATAATGAAAATGAGGTCAAAATGAAAATCCAAGATGGCGCCGATGAAAATTTTCAGTTTTTTCTTCATGGGTGTCGTTTTCGAGGTTATTGGGGTTGGTGATAATGAAAATGAGGTCAAAATGAAAATCCAAGATGGCGCCGATGAAAATTTTCGGTTTTTTCTTCATGGGTGTCGTTTTCGAGGTTATTGAGGTTGGTGATAATGAAAATGCGGTCAAAATGAAAATCCAAGATGGCGCCGATGAAAATTTTCAGTTTTTTCTTCATGGGTGTCGTTTTCGAGGTTATTGGGGTTGGTGATAATGAAAATGAGGTCAAAATGAAAATCCAAGATGGCGCCGATGAAATTTTCAGTTTTTTCTTCATGGGTGTCGTTTTCGAGGTTATTGGGGTTGGTGATAATGAAAATGAGGTCAAAATGAAAATCCAAGATGGCGCCGATGAAAATTTTCAGTTTTTTCTTCATGGGTGTCGTTTTCGAGGTTATTGGGGTTGGTGATAATGAAAATGAGGTCAAAATGAAAATCCAAGATGGCGCCGATGAAAATTTTTTTTTGCTATTTGTTTTTGTTATTTCGTGGCCTACCCTTCGTGGAATACTACTGCACGCCACTGCATCGGCCCTTGTGGACCCCTTCTTATTGCTGACTCTCTTGGAGGCGCGCGTGGAACACGAACGCGAGGTACCTATACAAGTTATACAACCTACCAACCTATACAAAATAGTTTTGTTGTACCATTATAGACCTGTGATAGATACTACCATGTCAGACAACAATCTCGGAGAGAATCATAGCGATGACTTCAAATCAGCATTTAATCTTTTTTTATTAACTATTCACCTCATCGTGCTTGTCCTGACATTAGCTACCTTGATATACGGAGTGATGTCATGGTGTTTCGTCAAGAAGTTCCGAGATTTCAAGAACTATGTGTTTCTCAATGCCATTCTGGCAAATGTTTTAACTTTTTCCGTATTCTCCATCGAATACTCTATTGTGGTCAGTGGATTAATTAATGATGAGTTTTATAACATGTCTTCATTTCATTTTATTTATTAAAACGGTGTATAAACATTGGATAGTGGTAATTTTTTATATGTCCCACGCAAATATTGTTGGAGTTTACGCTGTGAATTTCCAAAAGAAATATACAAAGACTGGGTTCTTCGCTTGGGGTCTACCTTTTATAACTTTATAACAACTTTAATTTTTATGTTTGTATTTTATTTTGAAATTATTAATACAGTTATGATAGACAAAATGACTTTCATATGCCCCTTATCGTCTCTATGGCAAGTGTTATTTTTCGTTTCATGGTTAACTTTTTAGTTTACATAAGAATTTTATATTCACTTAGTCGTAGTTTCAAAACGAGTGCACATACAGCTACTAACAGCTGGCGTCGCTTGTTTATAACCACTTAGATATTTATATCCAGCAACTTAATATTATTGTCTGATTTTATAAAAATGTTGACATTTGGCGAGCACAGAACAGTAGTCATGTTTCGAGTGCAATCGCATTGAATGTGTTTTTGGTCGTTGTTAAAAGTAATCGGGAAATTTGGTACGAATTTTACGTAAATACATTACTGAAACTAACTATTCCTCGCGGCTTCGCTCCCGTTATGTCCGGAAATTAACCCACGGGAACGTTTTAAATGTAGCCTTTCACACTCGTGGTTAATGTAGCTTCCCGTCAGTGAAAGAATTTACGGAATCGGATCTGTAATTCTGAAGATTACCATATACAAACAAACTAACAAATAAATTTTACCTATTTATAATAATATAATAATAATTAATACCTAAATTAATAATTATTAAAGGTTGTTTGCAGATACAGATAGCGATATTACCACGCATAAAGAAAATATTAATGAGCAAACAGTTCTTGAATCAATTTAAAAAAACACGGTCGGTTTCTTTAGTAACCAAAGCCTTTACACAAGCAGCAAGTATCTGTAAGACTTTAATATAATAATTTCAACTATAATTCAGTCAGCCCTGGTTAGTGGCGGTAAAGCGTAGGTAGTTGGGTTAAACCCTAATAAGATTAGGCGAACGGAAAAGTTGAACAAAGTTAAATAAGGGCATAGGTGCAGGCATTGGTAATTAATCATTACTTTTGTGGTTTTATTTGTTGGTAGTTAACCAACGAATTAAACGTTATTTACACAAAAATTATCTATGGTTATATAAGAAAGTTATATATAACTAATTAACTAGTGTTCTGTCGTCAGTTTCAAAAGCAACACGTTTTGGGACGTAGCAGTACTTAACCCAAGTTTCACAATTTTTTTTGTCGAATAAAAGTAATTCAATTAGAAAAGTGACGTTCACCATCATGTCTGATAACGATACTAGTGTTGGGGATCCTACAATACTTATTGAATCATTATATCAAGCGAATCATGTTATACGAGTCATCATGCTTGTTCTGACACTGGCTTCGTTGACTTACGGAGTGACTTCATGGACCATCGTGAAGAAATTTCGCGATTTCAAAAACCATGTGTTTCTCAACACAATTTTAGTGAACTTTTTACAATATTCAGTAAAAACTATCCACTACTATGGCGGCGGATTCAATATATGGTTTGATTGTGTGTATATCTTTGTGTATTTATACTTTGACCTAGTAAAACATTACTGGTTGTTAGTTATAATTTATATGTTTTACGTAGAATTTGTAAAAGTTTTTAACGGGCACATAAAACGAAAATTCTTAAAAAGTTATTTATTTTGTTGGGGCGTGCCTTTAATAATTATGGGGTTGATAAATTTGCTCTATTGGGTACAAGTTGTTAATCATAAAATAGGCATTTATATGTTTTGGTTTACGGTTTTCATTGCAGTTTTTCCTGTGCTCGTAAATTGTTTATTTTACATTAAAGTTTTATATTCAGTTTATCGTAGTAATACGAGTGCACATACCGCTTCTGACAAATGGCGTCGCTTGTATTTATCCACATTAATATTCATATTTAGCGATACCATAATGTTGTCTTATTATATCTTAATGGCGTTAAAGCATTTGGCCAGTCCAACAGTATTATTTCTCCAATTGTTGTGTTTTCACTTTCATGTATTAGTATTGGATGTTTTTATAGTCATTGTAAGAAGTAATCGAGAAATATGGTACGATTTTTATGTAAATAGATTAAGTCGAAGAACGCTTTCAGCGAGAAATGAGGATCGCGATATCGCCATGCACGGAGGAATTCGTCGAGAACCGGAAGATGGCGACTTGGCAGTTCGGGAAATTTAATAGAATAGAAATAAAGTTAGGTACTTATTGTAAAAAATGTTAAAAATTGTAAATCATGTTTTGATGTAAAATAATACTGTCAAATTTCTCCAAATGATTCTAAACCATAAAATTTTGTAGGTTAAGCTCAGAATCGAATGCGAACATCTGACAGTTTGTGGTAACTTGATGCGCTCGTGACTGTACGTTAGAACCTACCTACCTACGAATAAAATTATAATAACAAGCAGGAAAATTTAAAAATAATAAGTGACGAACATCGACCTATTAATTACAGTGCATTAAGTATGTACTCAGTTCAATCATTTGTATTGTGGTGTTGTATTGTTCCATAGACCGTTTCAGAAGCATCACGTTTTGGGACGTAGCAGTACTTAACCCACGGTTCAGAAATACTTTTTCATCAAAATTAAATGTAAAATACGTAAATCAATAAAAAAGTGACGTTTACCATCATCCGTGCAAGTACGTAGGAATCGAATCGATAAATCTGACAGTCATTCTCGACAAAATGAGTTTATAACAAAGATAAAAACTCATTTTGTCGAGAATGACTGTCAGATTTATCGAATCGATTCCTACGTACTTGCACGGCAGGTCTGATAACGATACCATTGTTTGGAAAACTGAAATGGTTAAAAAAACAATATATCAAGCGAATACTATTATCCAAACCATCATGTTTGTGCTAACACTAGCATCATTGATGTACGGAGTGACTTCATGGATCGTCATGAAGAAATTTCGCGATTTCTAAAACTATGTGTTTCTAAACTCAATTTTAGTGAAGTTTTTACAATATTCAGTGTGTCATATCATCAACTATGGCGGCGGATTCAATAGGTTTTATAATACACACATCAAAAATGTCTAGGGATCAAGCATTTTTATGCGGATTTCTTGAGATTGAGATGTGGCTTTGTAATAAATTTATGATTTTATAAATTTATATGGATCCTTTTTGGTGCATTTCATAATTTGAATCAGGAACTCTCAATCAAATTCGATTAAAAGATGAAAATAAGCTGTCAATATTTTCCCTATAAAAACATACAACGCATTGAAGACATTATTAGTGCTACTGTTTCCCTACTACTGATTAAAACCAACGTTATTATGGAGCGGCGACGTCATTTAAGCAGGGAAGAAATGCTCAGAGCCGTGGGAATGATAGAAGCTGGTTCCCGGCAACGTACTGTAGCTTTAGCTCTGAATACAAGTCAGAGTGTTATCAGTCGACTTTGGACACGTTACCGAAGCACTGGTACCGTGGCTGAGCGCCATGGAGGACGGTATCGCTGCACCACACGGAGACAAGACCGATACATTCAAATCTTAACTCGAAGAGCTCCAACAATAACCGCCATGATGTTAGCCGTGAGGCTTCATCACTCTTCAGGGAACTTAATTAGCGACCAAACAGTCAGAAACCGCTTGCATGAAGTGAACCTTCATTCCCGAAGACCGCTACGGGTACCACCTATAGCAATGCACAATCGTAGGATTCGATATCAATGGGCTCTTGAACACAGAAATTGGGCAGAAGAACAATGGCGTTTCGTGTGCTTTTCTGATGAGTCTCGTTTTGGTATGAGACCGGATACAAGACGTATACGACACTGGAGAACCCCTGGACGCCAACAGCGATTAAAATCCTGCCAGGAAGTCCATCCTTATAGTGGTGGAACCATCATGGTATGGGCGGGTATTTGGATCGGCGGAAGAACTGAGTTGATTTGGATCAGAGGCAACCTCAACGCTCAAATTTATGCTGAGACGATTGTATCAGACGTCATCGTTCCTCTACAAGTGCAAATCGGTCCCTTATTTCAGTTAATGCATGATAATGCACGACCGCACACCGCAAGAGTTGTAAGACAGACTCTCGCCGCAGCTAACATCAATGTCCTGCCCTGGCCTGCTCAGTCGCCAGACTTGAACCCGATTGAGCATGCATGGGATATGCTACAGAGAAGAGCTCTGCCGAATATGGAGGGTATCCAGTCGCAAGAAGACCTTTTTTTGTTGTTGCAACGAACATGGGCGGCCATTCCACAGCGTGATTTGGATGAACTCATTTTGAGTATGCCAAACCGATGTTCTTGTGTTGTTAGTGTTCGCGGTAGAAACACGGATTATTAATTGTTTAAGTTACCCAATAAAATTTTAAAGAAAACTGTTATTTCAGTCTTTTTTTCGAACTTTAATGTTAGTGGTTCAAATGTCAAAAATCCCTTTATTAGGAAAATGGCAAATTTCTTTATTAATGCAAAGGTGACTTGGTTTATCGTTACTGTGACAAACGAAAACACTTTATTTGATGAATCCTTAAAGAAAATTTTAATTAATATCAATCAGGAGAAAAGTTATTGCAAAAATATATGTTGATCCCTAGATACTTTTGATGTGTGTATGTTTAATTTTTACTTTGTACTAGTAAAACAGTACCTACTAGTTCCGGAAATTTTTAATAAGTTGTTTATTTGGTTGGGGCGTGCCTTTAATAAAAAAAAATAAATGCTCTCTTGGCTAAAAGCAGATAATTATAGCCTTTTGGTTTCCTTAACAGTTTTTCCTGTGCTCATAAATTGTTTCTTTTACATTCAAATTTTAGAGTCAGTTTGTAGTAGTAATACGAGTGCACATACAGCTTCTGACAAATGGCGTCGCTTGTATTTATCCACATTGATGTTCATATTTAGCGCCGCCATAATGTTGCCTTATTATATCTTAACGGCGGTAAAGCAGGTGGCCTTTACTTACTCTTTATGCTTTAATATCCTCACACAATCCATTAATTTTTTCACTCCCTCTCCATCCACAAAATCGATCCTTTTCAGCTAACAATAGCATTCACATAATCATGATTAATAACGGTCTTTGCATACCACTACAATATTGCATATTATGTAGGTATAAGTATTTTGTAACATTTATGAAACGGAAATTGCACGCACGCAATGGCCGCCGACCTGTCAGCCAGTGGAAATCCCGCGAAAGTTCCTTTTTTTACTAAATCTGTACGCGCAGCCCGCTACCCGAGGCCGATTCGATAAACTAATTACTTTTTGCTGCGTCACAAATTGGGTGGCAGATAATAGATGAACGTGATGTATATGGTGAAGTTTTTTCAAAAACAAGTGTGATTTTTTAACATTTTGGTGGATTGATGTTTCGATTCTTGGTTATGGGCACCTTGTGAACTTTGGTAGGTTATCATCTGCCTAGCCTTTTCCCAATTGCGTTTGGATCGGCTTTCAGTTTAACAGAGTGTAGCTGAAGACCAATATTTTACTTTGAGCGACTCTGACCTCCACAACCCAGGTATTGAGTTATACGATATCCCATTTTAAGACTGAATGTCAGAGTCACGGGCTTCTGATTACCTGTGACGACTGTCAAAGAGATCTTTGACAGTCGTTGGTTGCCGTTGACCAACGGGATAACGTGCTTTCCGAGGCACGGAGGAAACTCCGTATTTAAAGGCAACCGCAGCTTAAATGTGAACTTGATTCGAAGAAGACTTGGTGGCCTACCATGACGTCTTAAAGCAGGATCGTTTTAATCTTGTTCCAGTGTGGGAAAGAGATGGTGCTAGACGTCCTCTATAGCTCCGTCTCTTATCCACACTGGAACAAGATTAAAACGATCCTGCTTTAAGACGTCATGGTAGGCCACTTGGGCAGATAATTCTGACTCTAGGGAAAGAAATACTGAACAACTAGTATGTTATTATTGGTAACGCAAAGGAGAAATCTCTTGTAATATACATACATTTTGTATTCGGTGCCTTATGTAGATTAAGTAGCCTGTTTCGTCTAGGACCATAACGAGTAGGTACGATTGTGTTATTCAATTCAAACAATCACAAAATCAGCCAACCATACATTGATCTGGCTCTCAGCAAAGTATGCTCAACATAACATTACGCGTTTAATTCCCGACAGGTTAGGCAGAGCCTATTGCCATAAACCGAGCACAAATACAGACTCCAAAGCTGCTACTGAAAGATTCCTGATGGAAAAACCCACTAACACTTTGCCCGACCCGGAATCCAACCTAGGACCGCATAATTACCTACTGAATAAGCCTGATAAATACATTTCTAATAGGTGTATACAGACATATCCGAATAGTGCAGTTTTTACATTTACCGCGCCATGTTGACGTGAAAAGTGGATATCGTGGTACCGCTCTAATTGAAATTGAGCCCTTTAGGGATTACGGCTGTGATTGTACCTATATATGGCTATGCTCGCTAGTTAGCCTCGCGCATTAGCCCGCACGGAGTGAACGAGTGAATGGCGGACTGAATGCTTTCATTATTTTGTGCTCTGTTTTTCTCAGTTTTGAGGCACTGGAGTATACAGATAACAGGGTTTTTTTTTAAATGTTACAGCCACTGGGCTTTTGACCTCGTAAAGGACCAATTTCATTTATTTTATCTTTTTTTTATATAATTTTGTTTTATAGTCAATTTAACCTTTTTTTTTTAAATAAATATAAATAAAAATTGTTTATTTTCAGACAACTAAGTCCATAGAAGAGGTTAATAATAGACATCTTATAAACTATGTTAGTACCAAAAAATAACAAATGTGAATGGTTAGTGTTCCAGAAATCTTATAAACTATGATAGTACAATAAAAATAAAAATAACAATCACAATGGGAATACTGTACTGTTTTGCCCTGTGCGCGACAAATAAAATCTTTTTTTTTCTTGCAGATATTATTTTAGGTTTGTATTTATGAACAGATTTTTTTAATGACCCTCCAACTCCATCGCTGGGCCCGTGTGGCGGATTATGGCACACACCAGCAGTGGGGACGTTGTAGGCTGGTTTGGGGATGGCCAAAGCGCCTGAAAGGTTTTATGTAGCAATTTATTGCACCAAGACGTTTGAACCATGTTGATAAGCGTACCTAGATTAATGATGTGATAATGTTTTACCAAAACTCGATTGGCAATTTTTTTGTTTACAACCAACGTTTCTTTACTACTCATTTGACAAACTTATCCGCAAAAAACCCGTTCCGTGAAAATTTTTAGGTAAATTATTTTTTTAATGAAATGATAGGACACCATGCACTGGTGTAAGTGTATGGCCTAGTGCCTGAACGTTTCTATATTGCAAATTATTGCGCCGAAACGTCATTTATAGTCGAGTGCAATAAGACAATAAGGTGGAACGAAGTTTATAGTGGTCGGATTTTCATGGGACTTTTTTTATTGAGTTCCGAGTGGAGTGGAGAATAAAGTTAACACAAAAAATTGCGCCGCTCGCGTCTTATTTTTTTAATTTATAATATAAATATAATAATATTATTATTATTTTTTAATTTATAATTATTACTAATATTTCAGTTCATGAATAACTTCAAATTCGACGAATTCATTTTGTAGCGTAATAGTGTGACCTCCGAACATCTATTAAACTTGGTCTTTTTCATTGTTCATTGTTGTCGATGTAATGCATGTATTCAATTATTTTTCTCAAAATTTCCTATTTTTTGCAATTATTTCTAAAATATCGAATTTTAAGACCAAGATTTCTTTTGAAATTGGTAACTGATACTTTTCACAAATCTGTACCTAAGTACCCGAAAGTAGTACCTATAGGAAGACAACTTTTATGAGCGAAATTTTTAGTGTTAAATTTCTTCTACACTCCTCTAGAAACTCAATAAAAAAAGTCCCATGAAAATCCGACCACTATAAACTTCGTTCCACCTTTTGAGTATTTTTTTTCTAATTGCCCTTGGCTAATATGACAGACCGACAGATCAACATTATGAACAAGGTTCATTGTTCATAATGTTGATCTAAATTACTTTTACAGAGCCGCCAAGATAACAAACAGCTGAGTCACTCAATCATTGGTTGGCATTCCGAACATTTTAGTAAAAGAGCAAGTACTTAGGTAGTCGTTACTCTAAACAACAACGTTCATGATCTTTAACATGTAATTGGTCAGTTTATCTCGATGCTCTCCAATTGTACAAAGAGCTCCGCTTTATAGTAGGTTTAACGTAGAGTTACCTACAGAATGTCCGCTTCGTCTAAATCTATCGTGATTATTAGGCCCGAATTCTAGATTTGTTGATGGAAATAGGCTTGCCGCCTAGTACAGGAATGAAATAAAAAAAAGGGACCAAAGAAGAGAAAGTTTTTAAGTGTTTACAGCGGCACTACAAGCAAGAACAATCCTTACGGTGCACAGTGGTCTGGAAATCGAGCTACATACTCACAGAAACTCAAAGTCAGGAATTCAAAAAATAAAAATTGCAATGGCTCTGGTATATCTCCATTTACGTCATATTAACGTATGGATGGTATTAGCAGCTCCACGGGTGAGAAAAAAAATTATTTTTGTATGGGAGAAAACACTTAAAGTACTTTTTTTTTAAACTGAATGGAACTGAAGGACTGGTGCTCATACGAGCTATTGTACCATACACGGCGATCAAGATGACATCTAATTTATACGCCTTTGGTTGCCGCTTTGCACGTAGCACGACTGCTATTCCCCAAAAGATACCATAGGTACACATCACGAAAAGAGAGATAAACGTAAAGCTCTAAGAAATTTAAAACAAAACTGTGGCTAGGCTTGGAAAATTCTTACACGTGGAATCTTCGATAGATGGCAAAGAGTTGACACTGATATGCAAGTGGGGCTGTGTGCGGTGGTCAGACTCGCTTAGAGCTGACTGTACATGCATTTAAAGGGATGTCAACACCAAAATGCGCGCACAGTCTTTTTGTTATCGGAGTAAACGATGCGAGAGAGTTACTGGGCGCCCAGGTTTTAGTTTTAAATGTGAATTAAAAAAGTGTGAATTATTTGTGAAATATGACTCGTTAGCGGTTTAGGTGTGAATATGTTGACTTCATGTTTTTAATTGCAGGCAGACATACGTCAAAAAAAATAAAGACATAGAACCGTTTATTGATGATTTTCAGACCACTCTTTGCAATTATTCTATCGAGCCGATTTCGTCCAATTATATATCGAGTCCGTCTACGGTCTTTGAAATATGATGAATATTAACATTTTCTTTTTTGATGTGCTAGAACAAATAGTTTTTCTTAAAAAAAACTGGTTAAATAATATCAATTAGGTGTAGGTAATGTATAGCTATACCTCTGCCTAAAACTTCGAAGGTTTCAGTCGTGAAGCCTTTTCGTGATCGGTTATGGGGACATAGTATTTTAAAAGGATGGTACTCCAGGCAAATGATTGTATGTACACCAAAATGTCGTTTGAAATACTTGTTTTCCTTTAGCTGACTTTAAAGTAATAACTTATTTTTCGTGTGGCTAGTGCCTAACCTGGTGTCAGAGTTTTCATGGCCCATGATGGGCCCCTGAATTGACTTTTCATGTCGTATATTCATTTTTTTATTTTATTTTTTCTTGTTTTTTTTTTTTTAATTTTTTTTTGTCGTACCTATATTTATATTTTTTTATTGAACTTTATGCACGTATAATTTACAAAGGCGGACTTAATGACTCTCTTAATATCTCTCGGAAATGCTGGATTGGTTTGACATGAACCCGAAAATTAGAGGTTCTCGGGTTCGAACTCGAGACCTATGACTTGACAGTCCGTCTGTCACACCACTAGGCTATCACTGCTGATTAATAACTTATTTAAGGCCATACATACCAGAACGAATGACGTACACGCCAATGCCATTAAAAAAGACAATAAAAAATCAAATGTCAGTACGAAAACATTCCATTTATGAATTCGCGTCGCGTTGAACGTTGTACTTGTCAAACGGCCTTGTGTTGCGATCGTGTGTTTATTTGCTCAATCAGATGCACATCGATAGCGTACTTAACAAAAGCTGTCATATATTAGGTCGTTACATATGAAATTGGCGTTTTGTCGTACTGGCCACTTTGATCTCAAATAACTCCTCTTTGGTTAGGAATTCCAAATTCAAATTTATACAGCTACTTACTAATGCATTTGTGTTTCGAAAACCATAATTAATTTGTTTTTCCTCTTTTGTATTTTTTCTTTGCGTCACTAATTTTGCAAAATGGAAAACTTGAAATATCGCGTTATTTACGAGTACGAGTTCCACCGTGGCACCAGTGCTGCAGAAACGGCTCGAAGGATTAATGATGTGTATGGCGGCGGTGTCGCAAAAGAAAACACAGTGCGTTTTTGGTTCCAACGTTTTCGTTCTGGAAATTTCGACCTGCAGAACAAACCCCGTGGACGGCCGGAGACCAAAGGTGATAATCTAGAATTGAAGATTATTGTGGAAGCGGATCCATCGCAAACCACGTCCGAGTTAGCTGTAGGCTGCGGCGTTAGTGATAAAACTGTTTTAATCCACTTGAAGCAAATTGGCAAGGTGAAAAAGCTTGAAAGGGGTACCTCACGAATTGAGTGAAGCAAATCGACAAACACGCGTCGACTGCTGCGTTACATTACTCAACCGGCACAATAATGAAGGGATTTTAATTCGAATCATTACCTGTGATGAAAAGTGGATCCTAATACGATAATCGGAAGCGCTCATCGCAATGGCTGAACCCTGGCGAACCAGCCAAATCATGCCCCAAGCGAAAACTGACTCAAAAAAAGTTACTTGTGCGCGTTTGGTGGATCAGTGCTGGTGTCGTCCACTACAGCTTAAATCTGGCCAGACGATTACGGCAGATGTCTATTGTCAGCAACTGAAACCATGATGGAAAAGCTACCTGCTAAACAACCGAGGCTGGTGAATCGCTCTAGGCCATCTGCTGCTTCAGGACAACGCTAGACCACACACTGCTCAACAGACAGCTACCAAATAGCTTCAATTGGAATGTCTAAGACATCCACCGTACTCTCCGGACCTTGCTCTAACAGATTACCATTTTTTTCGAAATTTGGATAACTTCTTGCAAGGGAAAAAATTCAACTCCAATGGGGCAGTCCAAACCGCCTTCAAAGATTTTTTAATTCCCGTCCGAATGGTTTTTTTAGTACTTAAAGGGATCAATGAAATACCTATGAGATGGCAAAAGTGCATAGATAGCAATGGTACATACTTTGATTAATTAAATATTTTATATAAAAAAAATCGACTTTATCCTCTCATACAAAACGCCAATTTCATACGTAACGACCTAATAAATTACTATCGATACGAGCCAGCTTCGCAATTTACCAATGAAGAAAAAGAGAAGTACCTACACCAATTAAAAAAATAAATCAAAACATTATTTCATACAGTCGTTGTCTTGACAAATCGGATGACAAGAAAAATATTAGCCATATTCTCAATTTATTGATCTTTCATTCATGCGGCAATTGTCTACATGTGGAGATACTACATGTGCGTCTAAAACCAGTTAGTCATTTTACTTATTTGTGCGCGTTTGTCATACAGTTTTTTTTTCAACAACTACCGTCAATTTGCGGGTAAAATACAAAAAAGAAAAATCATTGCTACTAAAGACCTTTTATTTCTGAGAATGTAAGGCAAGCATTTTTTTAATGATCTCTCGTTTTACAGCTTTCAGAAAAGTATCAATTAAATATTTCTTTCGTCTCGTCCACGTTCATACATATGGTCATACACGCACGCAGGTTGCGAGTACTACGCACCTGACCTTTCTGAAGAACCTCACCATGATTAAGGTCAGTGTTATGTCTTTCTAGGGCGTCCCTTATCGGCGATGCCACTCATAGTCATCTGCCTTGTAACCAGGTACCTTTTGTTGGTCTTTTTTCACTCACCCCTCAACATGACCAATCCATACTCTTTTACACCTCAATATTTAACTTGTATGAATTTCTATGATGTTTAAATTCCAATAGACAAATAAAGGAACACTTTTTTAACTGTAACAATTACAACCTGTAGACAATTCAATTAATGTTTGAGACTTTACAAACTTTCCAGGACACTTGTGCCCACATTCCCTTTATCATGTTTCTAGTAAGAATAGCACGAGCTTTGAACCATCTTCTCCTAATATATAAAAATCTCGTGTCACAGTGTTTGTTTTCGAACTCCTCCGAAACGGTTTGACCGATTTTTTTGATTTTGTTTGTGTATATTTGGTAGGTCTGAGAATGGTCATAGGCTAATTTTTTTACTCCTAGGGCCTAGGTGATTAAGGCGCGAGCGAAGCCGCTGGCAAAAATTAGTAATATAATATAAATTGATAGTTGTATTTTAAATAACTGTCACTTGGTAAGACCAATCATAATTGCAATGTACAAAAAGTCGCTTACACGTGCAATATCAAGAGGTTAACTGATGTGTTGACGACTAATATATAATGGGTGTAATAAGGCCCATAATGAAGCCGAAAGGCACTAGTTCTCCCGTCATTGCGAGCATGTTTTTTGTGCTGGAACATACCTGGGCAGGCGCGGATACAGGATTTCCTTTAGGGGGGGGGGGGCAATTTTTGTTTGATTTTAACTAGCTTACGGACAATTCATTAAAAAAAATATGAACTTTTGACAATAAATGGAATCAGGCGTTACTTTACGGAAATCTATGATATGCAAGATACAAGGAAGTCGCCAGATTTTGGTCAACAGAATGAACTAAGGCTCCAAGAGTGAGCGAAACGAGCTCGAAAATTTTCACACTCTACCTTGAGCAGGATACAATTGTTTAGACCCTTCATACAAGAGTTAATAGATCGACCCTCAGACAAAGGCAACATTCAAGAGGAAGTAGGCTGCAAGAGCGAGCGCAGTGAGCTCGAAATTTTTATGACACCTTGCCTTGGACAGGTTCGAATGGTTTCGATCCTACATAATGGAGTTACTTGGCCCGGCTTGTTACCGGCTTTTAGATAATTTAAGAGAAACTAGTTTATAGAGCGAGCGAAACGAGCTAGAAAATTTTAACACTTTACCTAGCTTGAACAGGTTAGAATTGTTTCGAGCAACTGGAGTTACCTGGGCCTCTTATAGACAAAGTTAAGTGAAGAAAAACTAGATTGCAAGAACAAGCGAAGCGAGCTCGAATTTTTTTACATCATTGCCTCAGATTATCATGCTATTATTGCATAGGCCTCGGGGCAAGTTGCTCCTAATTTATTTCAGGCTCTGTCTATACCGGTCGATCATGCAAAAATCCAATAGCAGTGCCAATTCAGAGGTAAAAAAAGGAGCCTTTTCGGTAAAGGTTTTTCCGCAGGGTTAAACAATATTTTAATTTGAGTGATTCCATTTTACGCTACAATTTATTACGTACAAGGAAGTACAATAAAGTACGCAGGAAAAGCTCTAACTCTTAAAATTCCTGAGCCTCTAGGGGCAGCTGCCTCCTCCAGGCAACACCCATGACAAAATATACAACTAGAATATTTAGTTTAATTTCCGTCAAACTAGTTCAAGCTTGGCTAATGACGTACTTGGTCCGGATCAGGGGAGGGCGGGGGGGGGGGGGTGCAATGGCACCCATTGCTTCCCCCTGTATCCGCGCCTGTACCTGAGAACCTTCTTGTTACGGAGAAATTGGACGACAAAGTTTCAACTTTTTCACAATTATTTTATAGCAAGTTTTTAATGTCATAACTTTACTTTTAATAACTCCATGACCCCCGTACGATTAAATGCATCCGCAAGTATGCTCAATGTTTTGAGTGCGATACATTGAGTACTAACGTTAACTGTGATTTTCACCAAAAAAAAAAGTTGTTGCTTATTTTTGCGTAGAATAGCTTGGAATGCTTAGAATGCTTGATTGGCAACGAACCCTTCACGAAGCCGGGTTCGTTTACAACTTGTATTTTAAGGTGTTAGCCACTAGGTGGAGCCTCGACACAGCCAGAATGCGACGTCTAGGGCCTTGTGCGGGTCGAGCTAGACAACACCAACTACCAGTAATCCACTTAGGCCCTGGATCGAAAGTCCTGTAAGTTATGGGGCGAAACCTTCGTCCAGCTGTGGAAAGACACACACCAGCAGAAAATCATTAAAAACGGTATCAAAATACGGTAAAATATCCTCACATCATTTCAGCTGAAAGACGTTCACTATTGGACAGGCGGCAGGCGACAAGTGGGTTGGCGATAGCAGTACGGTACAACAAAAGCACAAAAAAGCGTTGCAGCCCATTCTATGGTAAGTCCCTTAGGCCACTTACGACACCCACGTAAAGATATGGGATGCGGGTGCTATTCTTTATGTACACACCAATCACACCATACAGTAAAAATACTCTGTAGTAAATAAAAAAAACAATAATAGGTATAGACAATAGATTATATGCCCCGTTGTTACGCAATTGAAGCAATTGTCCCACATGTGTATCGGCCCACATTCGACCCTCTGTTATTTTAAGAGCCAGTCAAAGGAAATTGTTCAAATAGCTCTCATTGCCATGTGCTCCTCAGTTCTATTATTCATACCTACTTCAGACTATTTAACGGTCTTTTGTAACCGAACTAGTTCCTTCCCGCGGTTCTCCCTACGTGGGGAATAGAAATGATCCCACGGGACAGTACAAGATACCGGGATAAAAACGTATCATAGGTATGTGCTGACTAAGGTCTAACGTGTGTGCCAAATTTCATAGATTTAATGAAGATGTGAATAAGTACTGGTAGACTTTAATTCAATTATATTCAAACTAATGTATGAGATCCAGCTACAATAATGTACATATTTTTAATTAGCCGATATTGTCCCACTGCTGGGGAAAGGCCTCCCCCATAGCATTCCACTCTTCTCTACGTGCGGTTTTCTCCGCATTAACAATAATGTTCTGCAAAATTAAATTCATTTATTTTACTATACTTTAAAGGAAAGAGGTATTTATTATGATTTTACCCCTTCGGCCGCATTCGAAACCAAGGTTCGAAACTGGTTTCTAAATTAAAATAATGTTTCTTCTTTCGAAATTAGTTTCGATAAAAGAATTAATATTTCCTATTTCAAAACTTGTTTCGACAAAAGAATTATATTTCCTCATTCGAAACTGACAGGTGAAAATCAAAACCTCTTTAGATGTAATATACATTATACTCGTACATAGCATAATACGGTGATTGGTGAACTATAGAGAAGAAAATTTTCGTATTAACGGGATTCCACTAGGCAATCCATGCATATGTTTTTTTCATGAACTTTAAAATAAAACTATAGCGGTTAAGATAACTTTATGAGTTTAGCAGTAATAGTCGTTGAACTTGGGTGTTGGATAATTTTGTACCAAATACAAAATCCTTAGAATAAATCCTTTAAAGTGACTAAGGGTCGAAATTAACATGCTCAAACTCACTCCTTTTTACGATTAGTTGCGTAGTGTAGCTTTTGCAAAAGCTACACAACGCCACTTTCAATCTTCTTTACATACTCCTAATCAAGTTCCTACACGTACCTAAAACTAGATACCTACGTAGGAATTTGCAATAATATTTCATCGATTTTGTAACTCCACGTGGCTCTTTCCTCACGTGTTTTTTAGTTATGTACGTAAATGTTATATTTTTAGTATTTTGTCGACGTAATGTTTTTCGACTTCTTGTCTTAAAGACGAAAATGATCTGCAAAACTTTTCCCAAAACACGACAGTAAAAAAATGGTCACGTATATATTAAACTGGATACATATTACCCGGCCTCAATAACTACTTTACAGAGCTTTTACGTCTAAAAAAATCATACGAATAGCGTCCAAAAACCTTGACTTTCGCGACGATATTTAAAATCTTTGAAGACGTAACAAAAATAGATCAGCGACGTCCACTTACTATCGACGGAAATAGTTCATTAGGACTTCCTCCTCTTTTAATACATTTTATTAGTTGACAGTTTGTAAAAACAGAGACAGGAGACTTGTTTCGAAGAAAGTACGAAAATACAGACGATCCACTTCGTTACGAGTTAAACGTTTTACGCTTCCACTATACCGTACCATACCATGACAGTGCTATGAACGTATCAGGCAAAAAAACAAATTATTGTATTGAAAAGTACTGAGACTAGATCGTTTTGTCACCGACCACCACCGTCGCCTAGCGTATCGGCACCGGCAAAATATTTTTTTGCCAGCAATTTTTGATGCTCCGGGCATGTCATGCGGTCTAGTGGGTATAGTCTAATACTTTTCAAAAAAAGATAAAAAAAACAGCTGTTCAGTATAAAACTTCAATGACTACTCGTCGACTCGACCCAAATGTATGGGACAGCAGATTTTTTTTTCACGATTTCTATGGTGGTCCCATGGAGAAAGTTGTTCAATTTGATGGTCTGAATCACACCCTATAATATGACCACACCTTCCTGGGACACGCTGTATTTACACACACAAATACAACAACATTTTTTTTGGGACACTGAAAAATTCAAGTGATGGCCTAGTGCAATATCGTATTTAAGGAGTCCCATACAGTAAACTTGGTTTTTTTTTGACGTTTTTGTTAAACGTTTTGTGCGCGAGTCCGACTCACACTTGGCCGTTTTTTTTGTTTCACGCGACGACGACGGCACGCGGCTGCCTTTATACTGGTAATAACAATCCTTCTGTTACACTGTGGTTCAATTTTTTACCTTACACTGGAGAGTCTGGAGTTAATAAGTTTCTGAGAACCTCAGGTAGATTGCGTGAAGGCATCCTTCACAATTAACTAAAGTTACTATATTCGGGAGTTCAATGAACGACGGACATCTTTTTTGTGCAATGTCTCGTCTCGTGACCAAGTCATAGTGTAGATACTTTTGTGAGAATCGACCAACGGGTATGTTGTTACATAATAAAGCTGATAACAAAACTACACAGTAAGTAATTACTGTGTAGTTTTGTTATCGGCTTTATTATGTTTGTTGTATCTAGATTAATTACATATGTATGTAAGTAGTATCATATTAATTAATTTGTACTGATAAGAAAAGGTGACCGCCTGAATAAATCCCTGAAATTCGAATTCTGAACGTTGATTTTAATGCAGCGAGAATCAGGAATCAATTTTTTTTTTATTGTACGACTGATTTTTCGAGTGAATGGTTTTACGAGACCACAACATGACAAGGATTTATTAATATTATGTGTTACTATATCTTTATTTATTGGTGCTTTATTTTCTTACTTAACCTTCCACGATAAGTACAACAATAAATTGTATTATATCAGCCTAAATACTTTATTTTTCGGCAGAAGTAATCATACTTTGAGCGATAGCAATGGTAGATTGGGAATTTACTAAAGATATCGAAAATCATGTTCTTGAAAATCTTGTGGATTTAAGTAAATATCGACAAAATAAAGTAAATACCTAATTGAAATGAATTTGTTTGTTGATTGTTATCTTTTCAGTAACAGCTGATTGGGAAGTTGACATGACTGAGGCAGAATAACAGAGATATACAGTGCCGTATGGTTCTTGTGTTGTTTGAATGTTACTGTCAGGAGGGCACTGTCAGTAGACATTTGTTTAATAAATATTACAGTTTAAATTAACTAAAAAACACGCTTTTCTTCAGAGTGACGACATTTTATGTCTCGAATTCTTCTCAGCTAACCCTTAAACTGTATACCCATGCCCATATCATGTGAATGACCGCCATCTTTGGGAGTCCGCCATTTTAGATGTATAATGACGAAACTTAGCTAACCATGCATCGTCATCCAAACTAAACATGGTATGCACAATTTCAGCTCAATCGGAAACCAGGAAAACTATGTCAAAAATTTCCAAGATTTTTGGTTAGTGTGTTAGTTACTTTTTATCGTCGCTTAGCCGGTTTGACTCCAAAATTGTCGTTTAATTTTTTTTTTAAGTAGCTTTATGTTTAATAAATCCCCTCACAACGAAACCACAGAAATGAGAAATAATGATTTATAAAATGCTACTCCTCGTAAGTAACCATTATTTTGATTTGATACTTATACTATTGGATAGACAATTTAATAATGAACATAATTGTCGTTTTATTTTTTCCAAAAGATGTAAATTTGATTTTATAAAGAATAAAAACCACTCATTTCGCACTATTCGGCCTGCAGTGACTGACGTAACAATCACTTTGTAGTGCAAGCTGATTAGAACTGTATTCTAACAGTATTTCAAACGAACTTGAACCACCACAAATAGAGTTGCTAATTTTGCTCGGGGAACCGCCTTAATGTAATTACGTCAGCTATTGATTGATTTCAATATCTAATACAGAATTTGATAAAGATTGGATATCTTATCAGTATAATATATTAATTACATTATTTGGAGGCATGATCTACGTGTGATCCGGAAACGAAAATATTGATATTACCATGAACAAATGAACATAACAGGTATGATGCCGTCAATTACAGTAGCTTGTGATGCAGGAATATCCTAGTACGGGAATCTAACATTATTATACCTACATTGTTAGTTTCATCATCATCAGCCTATTAATGTTCCCACTGCTGGGACGCGGGCCTCCTCTCTATGAGAGGGAATGGGCTATAATCCACCACGCGGGCCCAGTGCCCTCCAAGTTCATAAAGGTCGAGGAACGAAATTTTCAAGGTCAAAGTCATTCCTCGACCTTTGAATTTGAATTTCGCGGGCTATCCTAACGCTTTCACCATAAATGACGTAACGGATTTGGATGAAATTTGTTTTTTTTTTTTTTTTTCGTATGGGAAATCATCAAATGACTCCGCCCGCTCTGGGCGGAGCAGGAGGGAGTGTCAGACTTTTACTGACTAAAACCCATCCATGTTCCTTCATCGCCCTTTGTGTTCCGGGGTCACGGTATCTCTTTCGAACAGTCCGCAACCCCGGCATGGAAATTTGGTATCAAGATAGCTTCTATTCTGGATTAGGTAACATACGAGTGATACGAGTATATCATGCCAGTAGTATGATCCTGTGGGGCAATAATCGAACTCCACGCGGGTGATGTCACGGGCATATGCTAGTGTAACATGATAATTATCTGTTTGGTTTTGCTTCTGAACTGCCGCTCGTTGCAAACGCGATGAACTCGTGATAAAAGTGCAGACACGCCACATAAAGCCCTAGACGAAAGACTTTAGTGCGGCTGTTAGTGTGGATTTAACAAATTCTAAATTCGGTTCAGTCGTTTTAGAGTTTACCTCCCACAGACCAACACACTGCAACACATAATATTAGCACAGGGTAATTACTACTCCATAATATTTGTAAATATGTCACTAATGATCTGGCGAAGTGCCAGTAAAGGCCCTTGGATACAGGCACGCCCAGAATATTTAGTTGTTAGGTAAACATTTTGTAGTTTGGTCATCTTGAAAATATTTTTTTCCTACTACGAGTATTCAGAGAAAACCATAGTTGGTACTTATTTAGTTCAGTTGCCGATCCCACATAGACGGGAAAAGGCTAGGAAATGATACTTTCAGAGTATCATTTCAGACACATACGGCATGGAACAGCATCTATCGCGCATTTGTCAGTCGGCTTCCAGTCTAACCGGATGCAGCTGAATACCCGTATTTTAAATGGAGCGACTGCCTATCTGACCTCCACCAGCCAGTTAGTACTGAGTAATACTGTTACACCTTGGTAAGTCTGGTGGTCAGACTTTCGGGCCACTGTCTACCTGTACCAACTGTTAAAAGTCTACAAATGACAGCCGTTTGCCGCGCTTTCCAGGGGGTTGGCTTCCAGTCTAACGGATGACACGGCCACGGAGAGGTCTCAGTATATAATGGATGGTCACTCATCCTAGGACCGACCTCGCAAGCGTTGTTTTACTTTAAAGATCGGCGCGTACTGCTATTATTATAATAAAGCCACGAGCGAGAGGAAAATCTAGGTATTCATTCACGTCTTCGTCACATATGACATCAACGTTTGTGCCTAACTAAACACGGTTTGATGGCCTGTCCTATCGATCCGCCAATCAGTAGTTATAACTTGAACTGATCTGTAGGTACAGTGACATCCTGGCGGGCTGGTGATGATACTTTTCGAGTTCTTAATCATCACAACACACAACAACCACAACAACAACAATCAACAACACAAGGACAATCAATGGATAGGTCCCGAGATAGATCGGCAGATAAAGGTTTTGCGTAGACTCTTAATATTAGTTTTTAACAAGAATTTGTGTGGTATACTACAACTAAAAAACCAGACTACTGAAAAATCACGCTGTAATTTAATTCCGGGTTTACAAGGTAAATTCGACTCCTCATATAATTGTTATCGTCGGTAAAAATGTATGCCTATGTTACCTGGGCCATAATAAC
The DNA here is from genome assembly GCA_941918905.2 of Xestia sexstrigata. NCBI lineage: Eukaryota > Metazoa > Arthropoda > Insecta > Lepidoptera > Noctuidae > Xestia > Xestia sexstrigata. The sequence goes on from OW799219.2 coordinate 6,277,310, forward strand.
AAGTCGATTGACACTATCAAAATCGGATGAATAGTTTAGGCGCTACAAGGGAACATACGTAAATTCGGGTACAAAGATCTTCTTCGAGAATCTTTACTGTATTTTTTGTATTTTTTATTTTTAACAATCAGTTAACGTATCTTACTAAACAGGCAACGCTACTCGTATACAGTAGGTAGTAGGTATATGCGTTAATGATTGCGTAACGTAATCAAATACTTTTAACAAGCACAAAATAGACGTAGTTTGTACGATGTTTTAAAATACAGGGGCAAAACTGTAGCAGTCATCTTGTGATGCAAAACTAGTCCCTATTTAATGTTCATAAGGAAAAGAAGACCCTAGAAATTCTAAAAAAACTCTCGATAGATATACCATAGCATTCCATTGCAGTCGCAATAAACCAAGGCAATGTATACTAAGTGCAATCAAGTCGAAAGAATCTCAGGGGTATCCCGAGTTACCGCTTCAAAGCTGAAAAATTGTTTCCTCTGTGAAAATGTGGAAATTCTTCAGTACAAATTAAAGGCACTGATTTATTCAGACTCCTTCTAATTTGCACTTTAGTACTACTAAGAGAGAGTTCAAAATATTTTGACGTGAAATAGTTTTTAGTTTTATAGTAAGAGGAGTGTTTGTAAGACTCTGTGGTCGTGGTCTCGCTTCTAGCTTGTCTATGTAAGCTCTATGCTCTAGTGGTTGTCTATTAATTAAATTCTTACCCTACTTAGAGTAATGTGAGCTACGGTTGGTTCGTAGACTAAATATGTACTTCAATCCAGTGTTTTATGTACACGATGGTTAGGACCGTTTGTTTGCAGAAGACCTCGTGGGTAAATAATTACATCCACTCGGGACAATCTCTAGGGTAAGCTGCGCTTGCCTAGGTTGGTCCGTGGATGGGTGACCACCCATTAAATACTGAGTTTCTTCCGTGCCGCCCCGTCGGTCCCGGCTGTCATTTGTAGATCTTTGAAAGTCGTTACAGGTAGTGTCCCCCAAATTCTGACAACCAGTCTTATAACTGAAGGGTATCGTATTACCAAATGCTAATTGGGTTGCGGAAGTCAGAAAAGCAGTCGCTCCATGTAAATACTGGCATTCAGCTGCATCCGGTTAGACTGGAAGCCGACCCAAGCATAGTTGACAAAATAATGTGTTTTAGAATGTATTTGGTAAAAAAAGGTTTCTGTTTGTTTTCTCAATAAACGAGACGCAAGAAAAATTTGAATTTTAAATAAATCTGTTTTTTTGTGAAAGAGACACGTCATGATTAAGGAATAGACCCTCAAAAAATATTATCCTAAACAAATAATCAGTCACAAAGTACACGACGTACCCATATCCTAGTAAAAAATACACGGCAGGCTTGCTCGTCTAAATACCATAACTGTCAAGCTTGCCAATCTATATTAAAATTGAATCCATCGAACTAATCTTATAAACCTTAACTAATAAGGTAAAATAAGATTCGGACGTTCGTTTTTTCCTCGCTTCGGAAAATTGCAGAGAAAAATAAGGAAAAACGGAACGCTAAGTCTAATTGTTGTAACGATCAAGTATTTGACTTTCAATGTATTTGTATTTTAGAGAGCAAGGGAAAGAATAAGATAACGGGTGCTTTTGATCGTTACATAACATAACATCACACCTGTAAAGAGTTAGAGTAAGCAGAGGTGTACGTTCTCTCTCTTTCTCGAAATTTTCTCAATTAACACCATTGTGTATTGCAATACATATAGACTTCTTTATTAAAGATAATTTAAAACACATAAATGAAAATAAATTAAAACACCGGCCGCTTGAAATAAAAACAGAAAAAAAAACGTCAGTAAGCAGTAATGTCACATTTGACTTTGACAGCTAAACAGATAAAATAATAATATTGAATTGATAGTTTCACATTAATCCGCGTTACACATAAATTAATGTTTTTTGCTATTTACGAACTTCTTACTACTTCAGATTGCATAAAACACTAAATAAATAATATGTAAAAATATATTATAAGAAATGAAATCTGGCATGATTAGATGTTCAAATTTAATTCTAGTTTTTCGAAAATCATTTCTAATAACAGGTTTTATAATAATGGCAATACAACAATATCATTATTACAAAAATTCTATTACGAGGCCATTGACCGACCAATGATCAACCATTATGAATTTGGCAGATTACGAACTTTTAGCAAAATGACAATGGCAATGTCGATCAACAATTATGAAATCAATGATAGACCATTCCAATGATATTCTAATAAAATTTAATAATTTATTAGAATATCATTGGACCATTCTGACACTATTGCAATAGCAGACTAGAGGCCCAGATAAGTATAGTAGTGGTTTACATCTCTTGGAAATCTTTGAACCTTAGGTCAGTGGGTCGTCATACGGGCGGAGATGAACCTTACTTTTACGAAAGATTAAAAACGATTTTCTCCTAAAGTTATCATGGAAGTAATATGGTGTTACAAATGTTTGTAACATTATAATGTAGAATTATAATGTAAATCTTATTCCAAAAGTTCATTAAATTTTTGGAATTTTGCAAGTGCCGTGACATAACTTACAATTTTACGAAAATAATCTGTTTATAATTAGGAGTTTAAATACTACGTAATTAAGTGTTGTATGTTTAGTAAATCGCATGTTTCCGACAGTTAAATGTCTCGGTATGATAATTTCATAATTATAACACACTTGTCACTTTGCCTACACTGTGATAAGAGCGATGTTATCAACAGATAACAGATTGCGTAATTTGTATACTTACTACATTATTTGTTGGGAAAAGGTTAGGTATTTAGCTAACCTTTTCCCAACAAATAATGCAGTAAAATAATGTAGTCATCATTTGATGACTAGGTACATTATTTTAATGACAGAATATAGGTACTATGCAGTCAGCCACACAAATCGATAGAAACACACAAAACAAAATGTCCAATGTCAATTTGAGTGTGTATGTGTGTGTATGTGTTGGTCCGCCTATGTACCACTTTTTTACATGAAGTTTAAATAATTAAATTAAATGGTTAACTCTTTTTGCTATTCCTAATTTTGCTGATCTTCGCAAAAATGTGAGAAACTATTAGACATATGAGAAAATTATTCCCCCAATCTTAACATAATTAAGATTGGGGGAATAATCTTCTAATCACGAATTTTAACAGAATTGTGATTGTTATAAAAGTCAAACAATAATCGCAAAGCGGACATCTTAGGGAAATGCTTTTACGACTTTCGAAGAAGTTCCAATGAAAATAGCGTTATATTTATTTGATCAATAAGTTTGATAAAGAATTTGTTCATCATATAGAGGCTTGTTATGGACGTGCTAAACGATTTTTGTTGCTGATTGTACACATGCAAACGGATGTTGACGTATTTTTTGACGGTTTAAGGTTTCCGGTCTGTTCAAATATGTTTTTTGTTTTATCACATAATTTTCTTTTGAGTCTACTTTTCGATTATGGGCTAGAATGGTTAGCTTTTGTCCAGCCGTAAGATAGTGTTAGCTAACCAACATTATAATGTTATTTGTGTTCGTATTTCATCATCATCATCATCATTTCAGCCGAAAGACGTCCACTGCTGGACATAGGCCTCCCCCAAGTGTCGCCACATTGACCGGTCCCGTACCACTCGCATCTAGCAGATCCCCGCAACCTTCACCAGGTCATCGGTCCACCTAGTGGGAGGTCTTCCAAAGCAACGTCTTCCGGTTTGCGGTCGCCAACTTCGAACTTTTCGGCACCATCGGCCATCCCCGTTCTGCGTTCGTATTTACGTTAATTTATTTATATTTTTTTAATTCGGGGTTATGAACTTTTCATTTAAGTAATTAAATAACAAAACTATTGTGCGATGTGTATCTTCGATTCTTTGGTAACTAACATTATTTTTAACAAAATTATGCATCGTTGTGTCAAATAAATATGAATTCACTAACAAGTTTGACTTGCAACACTATTCCACTGACACAGTTTTTTGATTTCCTGTATTATTCTGTCTACACGTTAGTCCTTTCTTTCTCTTCAAACACAGCATACAAACAACATGCAATTTGTGAAAGTGTGTCTGCATCCTATTTCCTATTTACGAACACTGGGGTATGCCATTTCCTTAGTCTGCCGCGCTGCAAGATAAGCAGGTTGGGCAGTGTTCCTTTTCATTTCAGTTTATTGTTGTCTGTGTTCCATCTGTTTAGCCATTGGAGTTTTTTTTGTAGGTTTTGAAATTTGTATATCCGAAAACAAAGCATTTTAATATTTCCTATGGCTTTGAGTTCAGTCGATTTCTGCCTTAAGTTGGGTAAGACTTTGTTTGGGTTGTGTAGTCAGATTTGCGAATTTTGTGAAGAAAAATGTAAAACTGAACTGATAGGTACCTATGATTCTAAGGTTCGTTTTTACAAAACAATGAGAGTTGTATGCACTTAACGAAGTCATAAATACAATATAATTTCAAAAACGATAAAAACACAAATCATAATAAATTATAAATAGTACATTTTGAATTTGATACAAGTGGAGAAAGTTTGTTATTGCAAACGAGGCGGATTTAACTCCCGAGCCGTAGGCGAGGGTGTTTTTGAGCCGAGAACTGCAATAACAAATGTCCACGTGTATCAAACGACATTTTTCAATACACTTTTGAAGAAATAAAATAAAAGAACGAAAAATATTTTTGTCATGAATTAGTAGGAATTAGAATTAGGAATTTTAATTTTCTTTTTTTCCGCGCTTTGCTTTCGCCAGGTTGAAGGAGAAGCAAAGGTATGAAGCCGCTAACCAGCCTAATATAAAAAATAGATTGATTTTTTATTTTTGAATTTAGAACACAAATAAATGTTAATTTGTTTATAAAAGTAAATATTCGATTTACATAATCATGTTTGTCTATGATATTCTATTTAAAACACAATTGGAAAATTCTAAAAATATTTAAGCCGTAAAGGCGTATTATTGCTTTGCCGAATTTAAAAAAAAACATTCACCTCCGACTTTATGCATTTTACCAATTTGTACTAAATAAAGGTATAGTTATCTGTGGCAATTTTCATTCCCGCACACGTGTTGGAAAATTAAAAAAATCGCACACGTGTAAAATACATTGCATGTTGAACCTAATCGTAGTGCGATAAGAACCAGTTTTCGAGGAAGTGTATTGAATTTTTTTTTTTTCAATATCCTTGTATATCTTACTGTTACCTTCCAGGTATTCTTTTTCTGCGCAACCTCGAACCAGCCTTCGTGATATATGTATAACAAAACTTTATAAAAGTATTGTCATCAGCCCAGCCTACTAAAGGTAGGCTACCTTTGCCAAACGTGTAAGCAATACTAATCTGATAGCACAGAACCAAATACGCAAACCCGATCCTTTCCGATGGCTGTGCGATGATTAGACATTCCGATACCCTTTCTGGGTAACGGTAGATCCCTATATCCGACACAATAGGACCTAGTGTTGGGGCAGACAGCTTGACAGCTGTGACGGAGACTACACTACACTCACATAGTTCGAAAAACGTTTTAATCTGCTAAAATTAATGGATGAACAAGGATTATACGATGGTTTGCATTTTGGATTGCATTTTTTTTTATTTTTTTTATGGGTATTCATCAAATGATTCCTCCCGCTCTGGGCGGAGCAGGAGGGAATGTCAGACTTTTACTGACTAAAACCCATCCATGTTCCTTCATCGCCCTTTGTGTTCCGGGGCCACGGTATCTCTTTCGAACAGTCCCGCAGCCCTGGCAGGCATCGGCCCTTGCTTTTGCTGACTCTCTTTGAAGCGCGCGTGGAACACGAACGCGCCGTCGACACGGCCTGTCGTCATAAGACGGACGGACGGCGAACTAGCCCATAGCCCACCGTCCACAGGCCCGCGCCTACGGTGGCTAGGTGCCACCACGTAACCCTCGACGCACGGGGCGTCTCCAGCGGCGGCCGGGACGTAAGGTTCTCTCCCTCTCACGTTCCGCCACCTCCTTCTCTAGCATGACTGCTTCACAGAAGGTGACGGCGTCTGGATTGCCATCTTTGGCCACGTTTGACCCGCGAACATATATATATATATATTTTTTTTTAAATACTGGACATTGCACACAGCGCCATCTAGTGCCACACTAAGCAACGAGGCTTGTGTCGTGGACACCAGATAGTTGATATACTACATATATACTTGTTTGTAAATACATACTTATTATACATATAAACATCCATGACTCGGAAACAAATGTCCATGCTCATCACACAAACATTTGCTTCTACCGGGATTCGAACCCGGGACCCTAAGAACGTAAGGCAGCCTCACTACCGCTGCGCCATTCGGGTCGTCATTTAGATTGTCACACCCACAGATCATATGATCTGTGGTCACACCGTGACGCCTTCGCCACGATCGAATTCGACGGCGAAATCCTCCCTCAGGCGTCTAGTGAGTAATGATCTTTCAATCTTTGCCCATCTCGATAATTATCAATAAAAACTTATTGGTTAAAGTTCAAATGCGTAATAGTAGCCACCACGTGGTTAGTTTGCTAAGTGGACTAGACTGTATAAACGTGGACGAAGCAAAACATGTTAGGATCATAACAAGAAACACTCGAAGTTTTTGTATGAGTTAAGTATGTATCAGTAATAACATGAAGTTCGATTTTGAATCTCATCATTGCAAATATAGCTAACCTGATGCAAAATAACTTTTTTTCGGACATAATCTTACTACTTTCTTTCTTCCTTTCCTTTTTTTCTTCTTTTCCTTTTTTTCTATCTTTCTTTCTTTTTCTTTCTTTTTTTCTTACTTTTTTTTTTTTTTCTTTACTTATCCTACTAATAGGTACCTAGGTATTATAAATACGAAAGTTTGTGAGGATATATGGATGTCTGGATTTTTGTTATTCTATTCTATCACTGATATTCTTTCACGCAAAAACTACACCGGATTTAGCCGGATTAGATTTTTAGACCGGATTTAGATTAAATTTTGCACACAGCTAGTTTATAACCTGAATTAACACATAGGATACATTTTATCCCGGTAGTACGACCCCGTGGGATAATTACCGAACTCAGCGCGGGCGAAGTCGGGGGCATAAACTTGTAAATAATAAAAACTCCATCAATGTTCATTACAGGTGGAACTTTGTCCTTCCTTCTGAATTCACCTTAAAATTATCACCATCCGCTACAAATTAGCGATGGCGTATCCCCTCTAATAAGCCAATTAGGTACAGCGTATAATAGTCCAATTTAAATCATTTTCCGAGGTAGGTACTTACATAGTAACTGCGAATTTGGGTTTCGCAATTTGCCGAGTGTGTTAATTAATACTGTGGCTGAAAAAACAACTTGACTAATGAGTTTTCTGTTCGGCTATCAAAAAATTTGCAACTATAATTTCACTAGGAAAATCTTGAAAATTAACCTCAAATAAGTAGACTCCGTAAACTAACAAATAACTGATACATACATGTATTATTGCTACTATCATAATGATATAATAATAATAATAATAATAAGCCCCCTAAAATCCTACCTTACGTCCGAGCTGAACATCTAGCACACGTGGGGGGCGGACACGCGTACTGTACACCGGTACAAAAAACTTACGCAGCTAACAAGGAGGTAACCCTTTATGGAGATGAGTAGTAAAAGAGTATATAATTTACGGCCGCTTCCCGGGGAGCGCCGGGGCGCATCTGGAGCCGATGCTGGATGCCACAGCATGCGATCCATCGGCGGTGAGGAGTTGAGCAAGCGGGCTCCTACCGACAAGATAGTTACAGCTGGTCGTAGTGAGCTGAACAGGCGGACTCACATCGTAGATGCTACAGCCGATTCCACGGGCGATGATACCAATTCATTATTCTCATCCATCCCTTCAACTCGCCCATCGTACATGACAAGAAGAACAACTACCTTGTCCACCACTACAACGCTTGACAGTGTTGTGCAAGAAGTCAACCTTGACTGTGAGCTTGCACCCGCTACAAGCACTCCTAGAACACGCAGACGATGGACACCAGAAATGAATAAGTTCATACTGCGTACTTATCTTCAACTTACCTCATTAGATACAGATAGAAAAACTTATCTTGAGCCGCTCCACTTGAAATTTATAGAGAAATACCCGAATATGCAAGTCAGCAGACAAAGAGTAGGAGACCAGCGCCGAGCTATAATTAATAACAAACTACTAACACAAAAAACAATAGATGAAATAGAAGCTGAAGTCAGAGAAGAATTAAATCAATTACAAATAAGTTCTCAAACTCAATTCCCCACTAACCATACTCAATCAATAGCCACAACTTCACAGACACAATCTACAACACTGGACACACCGAGGGCTCAAAATAAAACGCAAACTCGAATGAGATGGACCAATGAACAAAACGAAGCGATCATGCGGTCATATTATCGAGTAACAACTTTGGAGACTAATCAAACGGTATATCGAAAACTTATGCATGAAGATTTTATTAGAAAATTTCCCTCACTTGCTCATTTAAGTGAGCAACGAATCGCTGATCAAAGAAGAGCAATAGTTAACAACAAATACATTAGCAATGAAAGGTTAAATTCACTAAAATCAGAAATATGTAACGAATTACAACTAGAAAATAGCAACCATTATAATGTAGCAGTCACAACTGATGTCAACAGCATTGATACCCACTCAAACGCAAACAATATAGAATTATATTCTACAGAAAATCCAATAGTACAAACACTGAATTACGATCAACTAGATATAGCAACAGATATACTACACAACCCTCAAACAAGTCTAGATAGGGACCTATTAATATATGAAACTTTCCAACAGACACACCAATTTTACATAGCAACTAGTCCTACAAACAGAATGTACATCCCCAAACAAAAACCGTCTAAAAATTTGGCCAGAATAGTAGACTACATCAATAAAATCACACTCCCTGAAATCGTAAATAAGGACACTGACTTTCATACATTACAGACTGCCATATACAGTGCGGCATGGACCGCAGCTAAAGTCAACGGAGCGAAGTTAACACTCCAACCTAGGGAAATCAACACAAACACCAATACAAAAAAGATACATACGCCGCATTGGCAGAGGCGTTTGGAGCGAAAACTAAAAGACTTACGATCAAAGATAGGCAGGATGACACAATTTATTAACGGAAATAGAAGCAGAAAAATAATAAAATATGTAAAGCGTATTGCTAAACAATATGAAATCCACACCATACACGATGCTCCAAATACACAGGCAGAACACACATTAGACACACTTAAACAGAAACTCGCAGTTGTAACAGGCCGGCTACACAGGTATAAAGCGTGCACACAAAGGAAGCAACAAAACAACCAATTCATTCATAATGAAAAACTTTTTTATCGCAATCTAAGACAGACGACCACTAATGCTCACAATAACAACACCACTAATACAGATAGTCACACCAATCTGGACCCAGAAGTCTTACAAAGTTTTTGGGCAGGAATATGGGAACAACCAATCGAGCATAACACCCAAGCGGAATGGATACAAACAGAGCTGACTAATAGCAGCACGAACATTCAGCCAATGTCATTTGAACAAATATCGCCACAAATATTTCATGGGGTGCTAGCTCGGTTACATAACTGGAAAGCACCTGGTTCTGATCATATTCATAGTTACTGGTACAAAAAATTCACAGCTGTTCATTGTTTTCTTTATAATTACATAAATAATTTCATTCAAGACCCTAAATCAATGCCATCTTATTTAACATTGGGCACAACTTACATGATATCAAAAGACTCGAACGACCTCTCTAATCCAGCAAAATACAGGCCTATTACATGTCTGCAGACCTTATACAAAATTATCACATCCTGTTTATCAGAATTAATATATATACACACCAATAATAATAACATTTTAGCCGAACAGCAGAAAGGATGTCGAAAGTTTAGTCAAGGATGTAAAGAACAGTTGATCATAGATTCCATAATTCTTAAAAAGGCTCAAAAATCCAAAACTGATCTTTACAGTATGTATATTGATTACAAAAAAGCATACGACTCGGTTCCCCACTCATGGTTAGTACAAATTCTAGAAATTTACAGAATACACCCAACAATTATCACATTCATGAAAACTATCATGGAAACCTGGTCTACTGTCTTAAGAATAAATAGCTCAAAAGAAACTGCGGATACCCGCCCAATCAAGATACAACGAGGTATCTTTCAGGGAGATGCACTGAGCCCATTGTGGTTCTGCCTCGCCCTAAACCCTCTATCAAATATTTTAAATTCAACATGCACAGGATTCTCCTTAGAATATATAGCCAGCGATGGACAGCGCGAGGTACAAAATAACGCCTTAAATCATCTATTATATATGGATGATATTAAATTGTATGCAAAAAGTGAGAGCCAATTGAATGAACTAGCAAACCTTACAGAACAATTCACTAACGATATCAAAATGGAATTTGGTATTGATAAGTGCAAAATAAATTCAGTTAGAGCAGGACAATACTACCAACACCAATACACATTAGAAACAGGAGAACACATAGAGCCATTAGACGAACATGATACATATAAATATTTAGGATACAACCAATCACGCCAGATTAACCATAAAGAAACTAAACAAAAATTAAAACAGCAGTTTCAACACCGATTAAATACTATTCTAAAAACACAACTTTATTCAAGAAACACAATAAAAGCAGTCAACACTTATGCAATACCTGTACTTACCTATTCTTTCGGAATTATCAACTGGACCAAAACAGACCTAAAAAACCTACAACGCAAAATAAATACCACCATGACCAAATTCCGAAAGCATCACCCAAGATCGTGCGTGCAAAGGCTAACACTGCCAAGAAAAGGAGGCAGGGGGCTCATTGACATTCAAAACTTACACAATAAACAAATAACAACCCTTAGACAATATTTCTTTACCAAAGCAGAATCTTCTGCACTTCATAAGCAGATAGCAAACAACGACCACCACTTTACACCTCTAAATTTAAAAGACAAATCCGAACAGCAAAACCAAAAAGTAACTGACAACAAAACCAAACTACTTGAATGGAGCCAGAAGTCTTTACACGGAAGACATTACCAAGATTTAAGCCAAATTAATGTCGACAAGGAAGCGTCGAACGCATGGCTTAAACGAGGCGAACTCTTCCCGGAGACTGAAGGCTTCATGCTCGCAATACAGGACCAAATAATCGAGACTAAAAATTATAGGAAGCACATTATTAAAAACCTAAGCACTGATGTGTGCCGAAAATGCAATAGTTCACCAGAAACCATCCAGCATATCACAGGCGCGTGTAAATCAATAGCCCAGACAGACTACAAACACAGACATGACCAAGTCGCTAACGTGATACATCAGAAACTAGCACATCAATACAAACTAGTAGACTCCATCGTGCCCTACTACAAATACATCCCCGAACCTGTGCTGGAAAACCCTTCGACAAAATTATATTTTGACCGAGGGATTTTTACAGACCGAACCATACACTTTAATAGACCAGACATCACATTCATAAATAAAACAAACAAAACTGGATATCTCATCGACATAGCTGTACCAAATACACACAACCTACAAACTACGATTGCAGAAAAATTATCGAAGTATATCGAATTAAAAGACGAAATAACCCGCCTCTGGCATCTACAAAAAGTAACAATAGTCCCCATAGTGCTGTCCACAACAGGAGTAATACCAAAACAACTCCACCAGTCCCTTACTTCTCTAAACCTGCCCTCTAACACCTACCACCTGCTACAGAAGGCAGTGATACTAAACACGTGTAGACTGGTGAGAAAGTTCCTACAATGTGAATCAGACAACCCGCACCAACATATCCACTTAAACATTCCCTCACCTCACTTCCAAGCTACAACGCAAAACTGTAATGTACCTACTACTACCCCCTGCTAACCCAGCTGATAATCACTTGGCTTAGGCCCGTGCTATCAGTAATTTCCGGCTACCCGGTTAGCCGAGCAAAATAAAGGAATAGATATAAAAATAATAATAATATTTATTCACAAATTTGAGACAACCATACAGAGTAACTCAATAATAAACACATAATAGACAGATCGTTGGATGTGAAATGGTACAATGAAAAGATGGTTTGGCTGTCTATAGTCTGATTCGCCCTATCCCCTCGTACTAGTCTAAAACTGTATCACGGGCGAATAGTCTTCCTCAATCTTAGAACAACAGATTTCCACAAGGTTCCAGTTACAAGTCACATAGCAGCAGTTTGATAACATTCTGTATAGGTAATAAATCATGGTACAGATAGCTAACTTCGTGTCGCGAGGAAAGTTTTGAATATAAATGTGGATGGGTATAAGAGTAGAGGAAGACCAAAGAAACGATGGATGGGCTGTGTGGAGGATGATTTGGCTAGAAAGGAGGTGACTGATGAGATGAACCAGTAATAGAGGTACGAAATAAGAAGACATGCTGCGCCGACCCCAAATCAACTGGGATAAGTGTAGGAGAATGATGAATGATGATACGACTCCGTGAGCTAACAATACAATAGTTGTATGTATTTGAATGCTATTAGAATAATTTTAATTTAGAATTGACGCAGTCAGAGCCTATGATCTCTATCGGAATACATTCATTTTGATTCTAGTTTTATTATTTTTGAAATTGTTTATAAATCGGTTTGACCCCTGTTTACTAAATTCATCGTTTATGTACTACCTATATTTATTATGCCAAAGAAGTGTAAATAAATAAGCGCAGGTGCAATTTTAGAATAATTTCACGGTCTTTACCCGACAATGGTCGTGCAGTGACGTCAAAGTCATTCATCGGCAAAGTGACATTGGGTTCATTGTTATTTAAATGTAATTCACTATAAGTATTCAGTTTTTTTTCTATTTAAATGGTAACACAGTGACCTTGTTATTATTTCACACCAAATAAATAAATCATTAGATGTTCCACAAACGATGGGGCTCTTAATATCGTGTCCTGGGTGTCCTGTTGTTTGTTCACAACAGGAACATATGGACGCTATCGATAGCGCCCAACTAGTTGTAGTCCAGCTCTGGGCCGAAAAGACAAAGAATCATTAGATTCACGCTTCCACGAGAAAATATTGCGTTTTTGCTTGGTAGACAATAACATTTGAATAGTATTAGTATTGTGTCGCTATACGAAAGCTGTAAAACGCATCTATTCAACAGTTCCATGTGGGATGTGTAGCTTCACTCTTTTCAGTGTGTACACTTTTTCACGGGACCCAAGTACTACCGAATTCACTGACCGTCTGCCACTTTTCACCAGAAAAGAAAGGTTCACACAGAGACCCGATGCGACGTGACTCTGCGCACACATTTTAATAGAGCGACTCAAAATACATATAACTTTATTTACTACACGAAAAGATAAACATTTCATTGTGAGAATTCAGAAAACGTTGCACCATGCAGCGCTGCGCCTCGACATGCTTCGCGGTGTTGAGCGATGCATCGCGACGTAGCGGTGCATCCCCGGTACGCGCGGCGTGCAAGAGCGGCGCTGCGTCTCGCGACGCAGCGAGACGCCGCGAGGTCATGGTGACTTGTCTCATCGTTCTTATGCCCCGCCGCCGCATCCACCCGATACGGCGGCGGCGGGGCGGGTGCACGCGGCGAATGTAGACACATTCCGCTGCGCCGCGCGGCGTGCTGCTAAAGATTTTCGAATCGCCCCGCGACGTTGCGATGCGTCTCGCGGCGCGGCGGCGCGCGGGCGCTACATCACTGGCCTCTTCCAGTATCGTCGCGTCGCGTCTCGTTGTGAACTGACGCTAAGGTTGAATATTGGCCGACCATCAGTGAACTCGTAGAAGGCTTGTTTAATGATTTAAATCATTGTTTCACACTATTACTTGAGTTAACATAGCATGAAAACATAATTTATATTTACAGTTTTCGCAATGAAACCACTGTGTTATGACTAAGAGAGCTATAAGGGTTTTCTTGTTCTACCATATTTTCATAATATTATGTCTTCTATTGAAAATTCCTTACCTATTCAGAACCTATTTACATAGCTATTTACTTCCGTATTTTTTAAACTATTTCTTGAAAGGTAGGACTCAGAGTAGTAGAAACTCTCTCTCAGTGAAAATGATTTAGTAGAAAAATAGAATGTCTGTGACCAGTAGGTAAAACTTATTTGACAACGATCAAATTATTATGATAGATTTCCATTCGGATTTTGAGTAGTTCGGAAATGGACTGTTAAGAGCTGCGAAAGCCCAGACCGCGAATTAGACACACATCATCATCATCATCAGCCTATAATGTTCCCACTGCTGGGACACACGGCCTCCTCTCAATGAGAGGGAATGGGCTATAATCCACCACGCGGGCCCAGTGCGGATTGGTAGATGTCACATGTCTTCGAATTTTTGGTTCTAGGACATGCCGCGCCGGTTTTCTCACGATGTTTTCCTTCACCGTTTTGAGAGCAGTGGTGATGAAATAAATTACACAAAGTAATGCGCCTGTCTGGGTTCGAACCCACGACTTACTGTTCGTAAGTCGGGGCCGCCACCACTGGGCCCACCGCTGCTCACTGGGCCACCGCTGCTCACTGGGTCACCGCTGCTCTAGGCACACACTAAGTTATTTAACTCATCACCATTGCTTTCAAAACGGTGAAAGAAAACATCATGAGGAGACCAGATGTCCTAGACACAAACTTCTCACAAAGGGGGGCCTGTTTCCCTGCAGCTTGTCAGTCAGTCTGCCCGTCTGGGTCAGGCTGGAAGCTGACCCAGCCATAGTAGGACAGGGTGTTACAGCGCAGCTATAAAGTGTGTAAAACACCTCTTAAAGAAGCCGAAAGGCACTTGTTCTTCTTGTCATTGCGATATTTTTTTTGTTCTACACCATACCTTCTACTTACGGAGATATTGGGGGTCAAAGTTCCAACTTTTTGACAAGTTTTTTTTAAATACAAGTTTTTAATGTAAGATTTTACTTTAAACAACTCCACGACCACCTTACCATTCAATCCATCCATCAGCACAATGTTTTGAGTGCGTTACATTGAGTTCTACCACAAAACATATTTTTTTACCCCAAAAAGAAAAATCGTTTCCCAGCAAAAATTTTTGTGTAAAGTTACTTAGTTTGATGTACAGAATGCTTGGTTGACGGCTTCGTGATGAGGTCTTTTACATCCTGTATACGTGAGGCCTATGTCCAGCAGTGGATTGCTATGGGATAAGTTGGTGTTGGTGTAGGTGTTAAAATATTGTGTACACAAAAAACATATGTACATAACACAGAGTATCATAGTTCGACATCAACAAATGGTTTTCTTGCAACTTTGGGAGCTGACTGTACTGTACAAAAAACAGTTGAAATGTATGGTTGCCGAAATGGAATTCAATGTATGAAGATTAAAATAGTTACGAGTTGGCACACTTTTTCACTTGTTTCGCACGTCTTTTCCTCAGTTGTCGAAATGGGAAAGTTACGAGATAGGCCGGAGCCGGCTAAACATATGTACATAACACAGAGTGTCATAGTTCGTATAGAGTAGCTCGTGGCTAACCAATAACAGTTACTCGCTTTAGGTTAAGCCGTTCTTGCCTAGGTTGGCGCGTGGATGGCTGACCACTCATTACATACCGAGTTTCCTCTGTGCCTCTTGGTCCCGGCTGTCATTTGTAGATCTATGACAGTTGTTACAGGTAGTCAGATAGCCTGAAAGTCTGAAAACCAGTCTTACCAAGGGGCACCGAATTACCCAGTGCTAACTGGGTTGTGAAGGTCAGACAGGCAGTCGCTCCATGTCAAATACTGGTATTCAGCCGCATCTGGTTAGAATGGAAGCCTACCCCAACAGAGTTGGGAAAAGGCTAGGCAGATGATGACAGAATGTTATAGCTAAATACCATTAAGGGGCTCCCCCATGCACACTAGCGCCACTTTAGTAAAAATATCAGAACTCGTTACATACACAATTAATATAAAATCTGATTGACAAAATCAATGCTTTAGAGTTCTAGATTATTGACGTATATTTAATTCATTAAAATATACTTCACTGTAGTTACAGTTAGAAAAATTGCTAAAAACGGCCGTTTTTTTCCATTTTGTATCTGTAACGACAGCGAGCTATGTTTCAATGAGTTAAGCAGACGTAAATAATTTAGAAGACCAAATGATTGATTTTGTCAATCAGATAATATATTATTTGTGTATTTAACGAGTTCTGATTTTTTTACTAAAGTGGCGCTAGTGTGCATGGGGGAGCCCCTTAAGTACAGTTCGAATACAATTCCGAAGACATATGAGCTTCCTTATGTATGGACTCAGTTGTGTGAGTAATCGATACGGCCACGTCGGTGTTCCGATGCTTTGGATGCTAGGGATGTGCCCGTCTTGAGAAATATTATCGACATTAATGTAGAACCCTATTATCGATATTTACTTGAAATGGCAAATTTAGTTAGACCGGTTTAATAAAACTAGGTATAAGATGGAAATTATTTTGTAATACTGGTATTCAGCTGAATCAGGTTATACTGGAAGCTGAACCCAACCTAATTGAAAGCTACGCAGTGATGATTTGATTTCGAATACCGATTGGTATTCCATGTTTTTAAGGTTTGTAAAAAATCATTATTCTTTATTTCTACGTTTTAATTCATGCAAATTAAAATTTGTCATGTACGAAAAATTACATAGGATTTAATAGCAGTATACTGCAGGCTGCATCTCTGTTTAGCCAAGTCAGAAAATACAAGCATTACAAGACAATAAAAAACATAAAATAAACTGGTATTAACTTCACGTCTAGCTTTAATAAGCAACGATTGCATATTTCTTTTTTTCTTAGAGGAGTATTAACTAAGAGCACAGAAAATCGATTGAGCAAAATTTCATCTGCGACGACACTCGGTACTGGCTAAGCTCGGTCGTCAGGCAGTAAGTATCCGTAGCTATATATCTACCAGATACAAGTTAAAGACACTGCAATATACCACTATGTAAGTAAGAACAGAATACCCACTACATACAACGGCAAAGGGGAAATTAAAAAGATTTAGTTCAGTTTGTTATTCGAAATGAAAAAAAAAAATGAAAAAAATTAGGAAGTTAAATCGTCTGTGAAATCTGTCACAGTGTTAAACTGAAAATAAAAAAGTTATTATCAAAACTAAAAAACTGACTTTGGGAGCAAGCAGGACATATTTTAATAATTTTATATTTTACTTTCAAATGGCCCGTGTTTTTTTTATCTTATTTTTACCCACCATTATTTTGCAGATCGTATAACAGCACTGTATTCCAATATTAGTAGCAGTACGTGCAGTAATAAATAGTTTAATGAGCATTAAAATTAGAAATTAAAAAATAATAGATAGAATTTAAGATTAAAAAATATGATATTAATAACTTTTATACTAATTTCAGATTGAACGATCCAAAAAAATATATTGTGTTTATTGACTTAATAACAAAAAAACATCATCAATAACTGCCAAGTCTTTTCCCAACTAAGTTCGGGTCGGCTTCCAGTCTAAACGGACGCAGCTGAATACAAAATACTAAAAGAAATTCTTGTAAACCTTCTGACCATTCAAATGAAATGTCTTTGTCTTACTTATGTCGATATTAGTTTCGTGTGCATTCTGTTTTACGGCTTATACTTGTAGGTAAGTAAGAATTTTGAATGACGTAAGTTATTACCGTAACTCGAGCCTAACGACTATTACTGCTTTAAATGACAAAACAACAAAAAGTGATTGGATGAAGGATCGGACCATGCTTTAATTTTGATACTAATAAACAAAAATTCAGCCAAGTATGAGTCGGACTCGAGCATGACGGGGTTTCCCCCTATAATTTTTAATTAATTTTTATTATTTGTTGTTATAGTTGCAACAGAAATACATGTTCTTTGAAAATTTAAACTTTGTACCAATTACGGATCATGAGATACGGGCTGTATCTCATTTCGTCAGCGGGCTGTATCATACAGCCCGCTGTCAGACAGGCGGACGGACACCGGAGGCTTAGTAATAGTCCTGTTGGTAATCCTTCGGGTACGGAACCCAAAAAACAATAATTAATCGTTGGCACCACATTATGAAACATGTAACTTTATTAAGTTCTATCAAAAGGTTTTCTTTTTCAATATTCTGATATAATTACCTACTAAGCAAGTATATATACGAGTAATTATATATTATGTACTCGTACATAACAAAAATCACAAAAAATATTTGGTCTACTGTGCCCTATCGAGCCTGAATCAAAAGACATACGCTCCACCGAACTCGAGCCATGATTGGTAAAATGTGTATCAAATATATCCTTGTGTCACTGAAAATTAACACAATAGGGTATATGCATGATTTTTTTATCACCAACAAAGCGTATTAACTTCAGAAATAGCAAAGTGAAATATTTTTTTTAATATCTATAAAAAATACTAAGTTATGAGCATTTGAAACTGCTGATTAGACAGATAGATCCGATATAGCGAATGACGTCATACGCTGCATGGACGTACAAAATCCATACTAAATTCCGTTTATCTAGAAAGAGATAGAAACAAAAGTTTAAATGGTTATAACTTTTGTGTTGTTTGGCCGATTTATGTCTTGTTTTCGATTTTTGTCATTATTTTTATAGTACTTTAACATTACCTATCGAAATAAAAAAAAACTTATGCATATTCCCTATTCTGTAATAATTCCTTTATTGTACCTACTTTTCTGTAAAGAACTTAACTAAGTAGTGCCTCGTTGATCTAGTGGTCGCCAGCGCGACTGCTGAGCACGAGGTCCTGGGTTCGATTCCGGGGTCAGGCAAAATGTTATTGAGTTTTTCCATCAGGAATGACTCAGTAGCAGCCACGGAGTCTGGATTCGCGCCCGTTTGACGTCAATCGCGTCAGTCGCTCGCCCCAATTACCTGAGACTTAAACATCCTGGCGAAATGTGGGTGTACTAATGGGCACACTTCTACCTAACCCTTCGAAGTTTACAGGCGTGATGTTAAGTTTTTATGTTAACTTAACTAAGGCTTTTTTGAAATGCATTGTAATAGAAACATATTTAAATTAACAAAGTACATTAACAAAAATAAATGAACTACCAGTTAGGTACTCTTTTGAATCGCTAGAAATGGAAAACTGTATACGCGTAGCCGCGGGGCGTGGCTGTTCCCAGGTACATAATTAAAGCATATTTCATTTTCCATTTGTAACACAAAACCCTGGTTTAAGCGTCGTACTGATTTTCCAATATTTTGTTTAAACGAGGTCAGTGGATAGCGTAATGATGCGCCAAAAACAGTCGATGATGCAGCATCAGCTTTGTTCACTAAAAGCTTTTAATTTACGAAACGCAGGTAATATCACGTTTATTTTTTAAAACTCATTTTCCCTAAAGGCTTTATTTCGAGTTTACAGGGTGTAAAAGACCTCATCACGAAGCCATCAACCAAGCATTCTGTACATCAATCTAAGTAACTTGACGCAAAAATTATTGCTGGGAAACTACTTTTTTTTTTGGGTAAAAAATCATGTTTTGTGGAAGAACTCAATGTAACGCACTACAAAACATTGTGCTGATGGATGGATTGAATAGTTGTGAAGGTGTTTAAAGTAAAAATCTTACATTAAAAACTTGTATTAAAAAAAACTTGTCAATAAGTCGGAACTTTGACCCCCAATATCTCTGTAACTAGAAGGTTCCCAGGTATGGTGTAGAGCAAAAAAATGATCGCAATGACGGGGAGAACAAGTAAGTGCCTTTCGGCGTCGTTAAGGTGTTTTACACCCTTTATATTGGAAATGTTGGAATAAACTCGCATCTACGTTGGTCCTTCATTTTATAATTAAAGTCTGGTTCAATTATACGTGATTAAGTTCATTATTAAACCCAGTGCGTTGTAGTTTGTAGGTACTGTGGTATCTGTGGGCCGCCATTTTATTATGCAACACAATTTTAAATACTGGCTACTAGATTTTCCTTTGCAATTATTGTTTATTAACTATAATTGGATATTGATTTCATTGTTGTTATAATGCTGGTTCGTAAATATGGTTGGAACACTAGATTGCAGTTTTCCTATGTAAGAATATTATGAAGGTAGGTTTAAGAATTTCAAACCGAGAAATAAAGTAAAGCTACAGTATGTCTTTTGTTTTTTAGGGTTCCGTACCTCAAAAGGTAAAAAAAGGAACCCTTATAAGATCACTCTTTTGTCCGTCTGTCTGTCCGTCCGTGTGTCACCACCGATTTTCTCACGAACGGGTGGACCTAGCAAGTTGATATTTATACCAGATACTGAGGTCTATAGTTTTCTTTCTTCTTTCTTTTGACCAAAGTCAAAGATAACGTCGAAGACAAAGTCAATCATTGTTTCTATTTAACAAGACAGTAGCCGTTTCTAAGACTTCAAATCCGGATATTATCTTCCCGGTTTCATTGTCGCTTCTACGAAGAAGAGTGTAGAAAGTCTTTATAGTCGGCGCCAGATAAGTAGGAATTAAAGGTCATTGCTCTTTCCTTAATTTCTCTGCGTAGGTACCCCGACAATACATTATGAATCGTTTTTTATTACTAGAAAAAGTCAAGGATCACGATAAAGGTAGTTTCGGGACAAGTTTATGTCATTATTTCCGTTTTCGGAATTATGTATTTGAATAAATGTATGCGGGTTAATGACCTTTAATTCCTACTTATCTGGCGCAGACTGTAACAGTAAGAAGATCCGATTGATTGCGATCCGAAGAAATTGAATTAATGAACGTGACACTGTTCCCGCGTTCTGAATCTGTGTCAAATATGTCGGTGAACTCGTAAATGTGTATAGACGATAAGAGCATGAGTGGTATACATGGTAACTTTAAGGGTTCCATACCTAAAGGGTAAAAACGGGACCCTATATTACTAAGACTCTCTGTCCGTCTCATGAGCATTTCATGTTCCGTGATAGCTAGACAGTTAAAATTTTCACAGATGATTTATTTCTGTTGCTACTATAACAACAAAGTACAGAATAAAATAAATATGTAAGTGGGGCTCTCAGGGAGAAAATATGCGACACATATTTTTTTTCAAAAATATTTTTTTCTATCGACTAACATTGGTTTTTGATTCAATTACACACAAGTACAATAAGACTTGGTTTTTAGGGTTCCGTACCTCAAAAGGTAAAAAAGGAACCCTTATAAGATCACTTTCTTGTCCGTCTGTCCGTCTGTCACCACTGATTTTCTCAGGAACGGGTGGACCTAGCAAGTTGAAGTTTTTACCAGATACTGAGGTCTATAGTATAGTGTATAAAAATCGGGGTCATGAGTCAACATGATAAAAAGATATGGGAAAAAAAAAAGTTACCTTAATTTTTAACTAACCTTGATATTGAACAAAAAAAAAAAAAAAAATGATTTTTTATTGATTCTGCGTGCAGTCCGAGAGTGCAGTTGCTTGAATCGCGCCGCAACGTCAACTTCAAGGCGTTCGTGGTGCGAGTACCTACTTGCTACCTTCACCTCGTCTTGGAAGAGGACTTTTGGCCGCAAGGTGTAATGTTCCGTCGCTTCCGCGGACAAGTGCCACACGATCGCACAAAGACAGTGCTCGACTGAAGTGTGTTTTACTAACATAGTTTTAAATTTATAAGCTAACGCACTTTGTACTATTATAATATTTATATGTTAGTCTGTATGGTATTTATCTATGGGCCAAAGTTGCCTGAAAATAAAGATTTTATTTTTATTATTTTATTTCGTTTATGCATTTAAACACATATTTTTTACATTTTTAAATATTTCTTAAAAAACTATATAAAAATATGAAAAACAGTAGCCCACCAGCGCTGGGAACAGGGTCCGAGCTGCCGGTGGTCAGGGCTCTTGAGAGAGGAACCTCCTAACAATACGTGCCGTGTCCAGAAGTACTGCTTTCTGAATCAAGCCCTTGATCCAGCTGCCGAGCGAGAGCCTCCTAAGATGTTGGTCGAGGCTCTTGGCTATTAAGCCATTGGCCGACACGAGTCACGACTATCGGCACAACAACATTAACGACCGGTTGGAAGTCGAGTGACAGGTATAGTAAGCTAGTATAGTAACTGGGTCAGTCGAACTAGGTAAGATGCATCGATCTTGCATTTTGTAAGGGGATTCTTAATCAGAGTAATGAAATCAACAAACAAACAACAACAACAACAACAGCCCATAACGTCCACTGCTGGACATAAGCCTCTCCCATGATGGGAGGAATTTGCCGTAATCTCCACGCTTGGCAAGCGGATTGGAGATCGCAGTGATGAAAGACTAACAGAAAACGCTGCTGCCCATTCTCTGGTCTACGGAGGCGCAAGGTGTTCTGCCTCAGACATTAGTCGCCTTATACGACACCCGTGAGTGTAATGGGTTGGTTCTATTCTACTCTGCCGGATACCACACGGCTTAATGAAATCACAGAGTAAAAATCCTTTATTGTTTAATACCAGTGTAACAAACAGATCCAATATGGTGATTGTGAAAGATTTTATTTTCTCTTCAATTTATCTGACTGTTGCCAATACCACCAACACAATATTGTGTTTGTATTTAGCTGATGATCTGTTCATGGAAACGTTTTGATTGAAAAGGTTTACAATTAGTTAAAGTGTTATATATAGTTAAATAGAATAGTATATTAGGATACAAGTGAGCTAAGTTGCTTATCTAAGTCTAGTGAGCAAGTTGCTCACGGGATTGCATACGCACTTTTTCAACACACTTGCGAGGAAAAAACAAACATGTATTGCATAAATCGTTTAATCTTACCACACACCAACAAATGCGATACAAACAAAATATGAAAATTATACCAAACAGCAACAAATGCGATACAAACAAAATATGAAGATTATGGGAAATGGTGCGCAAGTTTTTTTTTTTTGCACGCGCCGAATATTTCATATAGCCATACAGCCTACTTCAAAATTATAATTTAGTGAAAACATGCAAATATTTTATAACATAAATAATATGATAATAATAAATGTTTTTACACATTTATTTATTCCAAAAATGTGAATGGATTTTCAGCTGCATAAAACCTCTTTGTTGTTACAAAAAAAAAACATTACCCGGTTAAATTAAAAAAGCTCTGTTTACATTGATCGAAGGTTTACTCGCATATAATTTGCAGTTAGGTACTAACTTAACTTTGTAGGGATAATTCTATTAGGCACTAGTGTGTAATATTATTATGCACGTGTGAGTTATAGTTCAGTTTATGACCCTAAGAACGATGTAATAAGGCTCACTTTACGAGCAAGTGTGTTGAAAAGTTATTATTCTGTAGTAAGATGGTAGTTTGTGTGCTTCCTGGCAAAGAAAAAACCAATTCTCATTAAAAGAGCGTACATTTAATTTTAGGATGAACTACACTATTGATGGAACGCTGGCAAATACTCATAATTTGCCCAGACTTTTTCCAACTATGTTGGGGTCGGCTTCCAGTCTAACCGGACGCAGCTGAATACCAGTACATGGAGTTTGAAAGATGGGCGGTGCAAAACAGTATGTCCGTCAAAGGAATAAATACTTCTTGTTACTAACCAAAGACAGTCAAATATTTACGAATCTCTTTGTTAAAAACCCACTTCTATCATCAAGAAATTAGTGGTAAAAAGAAACTCTTATGATTGGTAGAAAAATGCATAGCATAGCGTAATCAGTCTATGTCGTTCCCACTACTGGGACACACAGCCTCCTCTGTATGAGAGGAAATGGGCTAATCCACCACGAGGGCCATTCCACCAGTTAGGGCCCATTGGTTGGTAGATGTTAGGTACATGTCTTCGAATTTTTGGTTCCAGGACATGCCGGTTTCCTCACGATTTTTTCCTTTACCGTTTTTGAGAGCAGTGGTGATGAAATAATTTCCAAAAAAAATCGCAATAATACACATTAGGAAAAAGCAAAGATAGAAAATAAAACTTAATTATGAAGTACATTATCATCTGCCTAGCCATTTCGTTGGGATCGGCTTCCAGTCTAACCGAATGCAGCTGAATACCTGTATTTTCCATGTAGTGGCTGCCTTTGACCTCCACAACCCAGTTAGTACCAGGTAATACGATACCCTTTGGTAAGACTGGTTGTCAGACTTTTTGGGCCTCTGACTACCCAACGACTGTCAAGGATCTACAAATGACAGCCGGGACCAACGGCTTAACATGCCTTCCGGGGCACGGAGGAATTCGGTATGTAATGGGTTGTCAACTGGTCACCCATCCACAGACCAACCTAGGCAAGCACGGCTTAACCTAACAATCGACCAGAGCGGCTGTTATTACTCGTATTTAGCCAAGAGCTCCTCCATGAAATAAGTAATTGTATCAAAATTGCTTCACACCTCTATACAATAATGCTAATTCAGTAGTTATATCTATCTTCATTGATCATGATTCCGACAAAGAGACCTGTCTATTGCACAAGACGCTTTCAGGCGCACAACATACATAACACAGACATATATATATATACATATATGTCTACGTACGTAGTAATGATCTCCGAAGACGTTACAAAGTGAACTGTGTAATTGGAGGACGATACATATGTACAGGAGATATACATAGAGCTTGTTTGTTTGTTTGTGTGTATGAGAATTGTACGGGGAATATCTTGGTTTTGATCTACGGTTATATTCGGGGAAGGAACGTTATATTGTTGACTATGTTGTTGTTGGACTTGCGTTGCTACGTCAATGCTTGAGAAATTGTAGCTTTAATGCTGAAATTGGAGAAGGTAAGGTATACGTTTTTAAACTGACACTCACAACACACAGAACAGAACAGTTAACATGGTAAATATCCAGTTTTCAGTGTTAATAATGTTGGAAAAGGTATGTTTTTTCTTACGTAATCTTTAGGTGAGCTTCTTAGGCACATCTCCTAACCTTTCGGGGTTAACAAGCGTGATTATGCCAGCCACAAAACTATTGTTTTTTGTTGTCTAGTTTCAGAGAGCATTCATAATATATTCAATAATGTATTAAAATCTTCCGACCTTTTAACTTTTTACTAACTATTAAACTAGATAGATAAAACTACTAGATAAAGTTGGAACACTCTCTAATAAAATTATCTATAAACTGTACTGTGTAACTGTAGGTGCATATATTGTACATAATAATACAGGATGACTTTTATATAACTTTCCAAAAAAAATGGGTAAGTAAACGGAGTTGAAGCAAATGGCATTAAGTAATAGTTAGTTTTTTTTTAAAACGCTACAAATTTCAAGTAAACTTTTCATATTAGAACAAAGAAATTTTGAAAATTAAAAAAAAAACAATTTTGATTTTTCGTTATTGGGTATTTTATTTGTTTGATATTTTCTCTTCTTTTTTTCAAAATTTCTCTTTCTTTGTTTTAATATGAAAACTTTACCTGAAATTTGTAGCGTTTTTTGATGATGGATCAATTTTTTCTAAACTTTGGAAAAAAGAAAAAAAAAACTAGGTATGCCATGCCATTAGCTTCTACTCCGTTCTCCTAATTTACCCATTTTTTTTGGAAAGTGATAAAAAAGTCATCCAGTCTATGGGCAAAATGCACAGAAAAGATAATAGTCTTGCAATTTAATAAAGGACCAGCGTTAAATTTCGCAACGTAATCATATTATTTTCCAAGCTTACATTTTATGCAATGTCATCCGGTTGCTAGGCAACGTAGGTAGCTGACGTCATACGAAAAAAGGGGGGGAGGTGGAGGGGTTATGCGAGAGGGTTCTCCCTACATCCTCCCTGATGTGCATTATTGCATCGACAGGTTTAACGACGAGCGAACTAAGAAATACGATGCATGAGATTGGACGGCAGATTCTAGGAGCTATAAACATGGTCCGAGTTTACGTACACAAATATACCTACACCATTAATTTTTAATTAGTGCAAGTACTTAAAGAAGGTCTTTTTATTATGTAAAGTCTCAATAAATAATATTGATAAACAGCAAAGTTATTAGCGTTTGTTTATATCCCAAAATGTCACTCAATTTATGGAAATATTGTACAGGCCATTCATAAATTATTCATTAATTGTTTTTCTCACTGTCGTGTTCGCGTGGTCATTTTCTAGTAGCAATTGTTATGAATGATTGATTCAGTTATGAGTTTACCAGTTGTGACAAATTTTCGTAGACAATTTTGGGGTTTAGTTTTTTTGACTTTTGACTACATTAGTATGATCAATTAAAGGGTTACGGATAGAGCCCTATTTTTTTTTGTACTAATTAAACATTAGTGTGGTGGGACCAAGATGAAAGGAAAAAAATTGTACGTAGTAAGTATGTGTGTTCTATGTTTGCAGATTCTAGGAGTAGAGGAGAGGAGTAGTCTAGAGTGTCAGTTTAATATGTAGACCGAAAGCTTACCTGTTCAATCTTAGTCAATATGTAGTTTATTTAACACTTTATGTACACAAATATATAGACACAAGATGAAAGAAAAAGAGAAAAAACATCGCACGTAGTTTTAAATATCTGTGGTGAATGTTTACGGATATTTTTCCTGGTTGCTACTGTGTGTAATTTCCTAACGGAAAAACCTAGTCACAATTTTGCCCGATATATCAATCAGAGGACCCTATGGTGTGCAGTTGGCGCTTGATTCAAGTATGTGCATTCAAGTATATTATCAAACTAAAGTATGAAACTGAGATTGCAAATAGGTTATTCAAAAATATAGTATGAATCTGACAGATGGTAAATGGCTAATTAGGGTTAAAAAAAGAAAAAAAAAATATTGTTTTGAAGCTTATTTATGGGTGATTTTGAGTTTTGTGACCTTATTTGTGCATTATAACTAACTAACTTCTGTTCGCGAGTTTGTTTTAACGATCCTTGTTTTAACATAAGCATAATATCCTTAAATCCTATGGCACTCGGCAATAGTATCTATGTGTTGTTGCGCAGATTACCTCTTATATACTACAAACCTTTACATCTTTAAAATATTAGTTTTAAATAAAAAGCCTTTGTTTTTTTTTTTTTGGGACTAGCCCGCCACACTGTTCCCAAACCACTGTAACTCCTGAAAGCCAGAATCAACAGTGGCGACCACCAGAAAAGCGCCGAGACAATGAAGCTCGACGAAGACCCAGAGAATGAATTTAACTGTCTTGGATCCCGCAACGAAATTAATCAGAAAAGTATAGTGACAGGACAAATATATACACAGATATATTATAGACAGACAAATATATGACAGACTAAATATATTCCACTTCCCTCCATTTCAGCAGGAGACAGAACGAAACCAGGCCAATAGGCACAAAGGGACGTTTACAACTGGGATAGGCCCAGTTGCCTAGCACCACGGATAAATATTAACATTAATGGTTCCTAAGTTGTGAGCTGTTATATTTGATTTCAATAATAGATAATGGTAAAAACGCTTGAACGCACGAAAATTTGTTCTAGTTTCCACAAGGTCTGTATAGTAAATAACTCCGGATGTAACCTGTAATCAAGTCAAATCTATAAATAAGACTGTTAGATGTCTTTATAACACGGTTGCATAGTAACTTTATTTACAAATGTAAAGTAGACCATTGTCTTCTGTTTATCAAATACCCGACATCAAAACTGCAATATGGCATATCGTTTACATGCATACTACTTAATATAATTTATTCAAAATAAATTCCCGTTATAAACTTGTATTTTGATACATATGTACTTCTATCAGTTATGCAGGCTAATCTTAGTAATAACGGGACTAGCTTTTGTCTGCGGTTTCGCCCTCGTGTGACACGAAGAAGACGAACGACACACGTGAAGAAGAACGTGAAGTTACTACCGGGATACAAAGTATTCTTTGTCCTTTCCTGGTGGTAACTTCGGTTATTGTATTGTTTTTTTTTTTTATGGAAATGATAATTTACTTTTTTTTTTTTTCTTTGTTTAGGTCATGTTAAAATATTTCAATGAATTTGTATGTACCTAGAAGAATGAATTTGAATTTAATTGTGGTTATGATTTTCTATTTAAAATTAATTGTTATTGAACATTGTGGTTATTTATAATTTTTTATGACATGTTTTTTTGGATTTTATGTATTATTTATGATTTTAATTTTTGATTAAGTTTTTGGTGAAATTTTTGAATATTTTTATGGTTTTTACTTTTTATAAATGTTGAAATTGTTTATAATGGTATATTTTTCTATTTATTATTAGCTGAGATGTTTTTTTTTCTGTTTGTTTAAATTAACCTATTTATGTAACGCATTCAGATACAATTGTTATTGTTATTGAATAAATGAAATGAATGAAATGTCGCATTTATAAAGGGTGTAAATAGACCCACCCATAATAAAGCCGAAAGGCATTTCTTCTCTCCATCATTGCGTTAATTTTTTGTTCAAGACCGTACCTACTTCTAGTTACGGAGATATTGGACGTCAAAGTTCCAACTTTTTCACAAGTTTTTTTTTAATACCTATAACTAGTTTTAAGGTTATAAACGTTACTTTAATTACCTCCATGACACATTTACTATTCAACGCATCCATCCGCACAATGTTTTGAGTGCGCAACATTTTACCGTAAAACTCGATTTTTCTCCCCAAAAAAAAAGTCGTTTCCCAGCAATGATTTTTGCGTATGGTGGATTTGTTTGATGTAAAGAATGCTTGGTAGACGGCTTCGTGAGGGGCCCGATTACATCTTGGATTATTAGTATGTTAGCACTTACAACTTCGGAAAGTTCAGAAGTTGCATGGAATTGAAATAGTTTAAAAGTTTTTAAAACACGGATGGGTTCATTGGACACAATCTGTCATACTCGTAGGTACGCAGAATAACAATCGCTTTCATTTTAGACCATCAATAGATATTGCTTCGATGTAACTGTCAAGCAGATGGGCTTGTCAATGGATTTGGAGTATTGTCAAATGGGTTCGTGATTATGACCCCGAGTCATAACCAAAGCAATCGATCGTGCGATATATTCGCCTCTGTCCTAATGTCACAACATTTATCTAAAAACCGTGTGGCGGCCTCTGTCTGTCAATACGCGTTCGGGTTCGCTGAACAAAATGAACGCGACGATCGAGTATTTGTGCGAATAATCGCTTTGGTTAGCACACGGCCTGAGTCTGTTACCGTGTTACGCAATCAGGATGAAGGTCCAATACAGTGTTGATCAATGTTTTAGTCTTTAAACTACCTATTCAATTAATTGACCAATATCATTAAACTCTTAAATGTTAATTACCGAACAAAGACCTTCGAATAATTTTTAAATGAAAGAGCGCACAGGGGGTCAAGAGTTTAAGACTCAAATCATGTTGGTGTGGTCATTAATGGTGAATTTGATTTAAATGTGGATTTTAACTTCGATTATGATTTTTAACTTTTGATTTTATTAATGTAATGCGATTTAAATTTTAATGCAATAATTACCTATATACTGAGTTAGATAGATGGGTTAATGCCTGAAATAAAATACTCGTTAGGTGGATACTTTATTATTCTCAATGAAATTATTTTCTAGACTATAAAATCACTTTGTATGTGCACATAAGAACACTGCAAAGTTATCTTAACTAATATTTTAAAGAGGTAGAAGTTTGTAAGTTTGTTGGTTTATAATTTTGTGTGTCCAATTCTCTTTTTTTTTTTCACTCAAATGCTAGTATAATATAATTTTAATGGATTACCTAGACCTAGTCTATAGATCTAGTTTTTCGTGTCCTAATTTTTTTACACAGAAACTTTTTCCTGTTAATTATACAAAATACAAAAAATACAAAAATGTTTTATTTAATAAATTTGTTACAACAATGGGTGGTGGTGTTTGGGGACTCCTTTTAAGCAATTTTTGCCTGTGTTAGGAGACCCCGCGCTTCCATAGCAAAATAATTACAACAGTAACAAATATGTGGGTAATTAAACTTACTACTCTGTCAAGAAAGTACCGGGAAAAGATCAATAATACACAAAATGTCTGTTATTCATCCAAATTTATTTTATCACCTTCAAAGTATGCTCCTTTAGAAACGATACACTTGCGCCAACGAATAATCCATTCATCAAAACATTTTTTAAACGCTGCTTCCGGAATTGAGTTCAGTTCTCGCCGCGAATTCTCCTTTATGTCTTCTATCGTTTGAAAACGGGTGCCACGAAGTGGTAATTTGAGTTTAGAAAAAAGAAAAAAGTCAGCAGGAGCCATATCTGGTGAATATGGTGGTTGCTGGATGGTATTTGTTGAGTGTTTGGTCAAAAATTCGTTCACAATGATAGCCTTGTGCGAAGGCGCATTGTCGTGGTGCAAAATCCAAGAATTTTCTTTCCACAAATCTGGCCTTTTTCGTCGAATTTGCTCTCTTAAACGCCGCATAACGCTCAAATAATATTCTTTATTTACCGTTAGACCTTCCGGTAAGAATTCAGAGTGCACAACACCGCGATAGTCAAAGAAAACAGTCAACATGACTTTTGATCGGCTTTGGCGTGGTTTTTTCGGTTTCGGTTCAGTTGGAAGGCGCCACTCCGAAGCTTGTTGACTAGTTTGCATGTCAAACTCGTAAACCCACGTCTCATCACCAGTAACAATGCGTTTCATGAATGTTGGGTCCGAACTGACTCGTTCTAGCATGTCCTCAGCGACTTTCATGCGATTGAGTTTTTGGAGAAAATTCAGATCTTTTGGGACTAGCCGAGCAGCAACATGTTTCATACCCAAATGATTAGTTAAAATGGTACGGATCGACTCGTGAGATACAGAAAGTTCGGCGGCTATCTCTCTCAGAGTTGAATGGGGATTTTCAGTCACTATTTTCTTCACTTTTGCGATGTTAACTTCAGTTGCAGACGTTGACGGCCTATCAGAGCGAGGCAAATCTTCCATCACATCTCGACCGCTTTTGAACGCGTTGAACCACTCATAAGCACGAGTTTTTGTCGATTAAGATAAAGTCGATTCACCGTAAGCCTTCTGTAACATTTTCAGTGACTCCGAACACGAAATTCCATTGGCGATGCAAAATTTAAGACAAACTCTTTGTTCGATATTTTTGTCCATTATGAAATTCGCAATACACACTATATATGATATTACTAAAACCAGCACTGTATTTAATATAAATAACAGATGCAACTCAAACTCCGCGCCAAAATGGAAAACAGTTGTGCCAATCTAACAACTACAAAAAAAACAAAAATTTGAATTTGGAACCATAAACAAATCATCCATTCCCGATTCTTTTTTGACTGAATGTATACTTAACTACTTATTTCTAATTGTCTATTGTTATTTGAGAAATCGAAGCTAAAAGAGGAGCTCGTTGCTAAATAATAACAGCCGCACGACTCGATATCTAAGGTTAAGCAATGCTTGCCTAGGTCGGTCTGGGGATGAATTTGATAGGTGACCACCTAGCTTCCTCTGTGCCTCGGTATTTTTTTGCAAAAAAAGTGTTTTATTTTGCCCTTACCATATATACCGTACAAATTCTTGTCACGAATCAATTGTACAATGTAACTAGAAGTTATTGAGAGGCCATCATGTCGTCAACACAGGTCAAGAGGAAAAAATACGTATTAAAGGAGGTAACTCATAAACTACTCGAGCAAAGTTTACAAAATGTATATGGACCACCGCGTGGCCTCGTATTTCGTAAATTGGCCCAGTAATCACGAAGTAATCGGTGAGTACATACACGAAAAGAAAAAACCGGCCAAGTGCGAGTCGGACTCGCGCACGAATGGTTCCTTACCATTATCTATTCAACATTAGATAAAACGTTAGCGGAGCCCCCTTAAATATTTATTTTATTTTAATATAATTATTTATTTTTAAAGTGATTTAACAACTAAATATTCTGTGAATATTTCAAGCGTCCCTGTTGCCGTTATTAATAAACAAGGAAAAAATATTTGTTTTATTTTGTGTTTAGATTTAATTAATATATTTAATAATTAATTTAAATACATCATCTGTGAAAATTTCAACTGTCTAGCTCTTACGGTTCATGAGATACAGCCTGGTGACGGACAGACGGACAGTGGAGTCTTAGCAATAGGGGACCCTATTGCTAAGACTCCACCGTTTTTACCCTTTGGGTACGGAACCCTAAAAAAAGATGCTTGTGGAATACATAACATCCTCCTTTAATAGAAGTCGGTTAAAAGAACAGGGGATTTCAAACCACAGGATAACCAACTTTTTATGTAGTGCTAAATAAACTACTTCACGAAACCAACATCGTAACTACACAGTCATCATCTGCCTAGCCTTTTTCCAACTATGTTGGGGACGACTTCCATTCTAACTGGATGCCTATCTGACCTCCACAACCCAGTT
Source organism: Xestia sexstrigata (assembly GCA_941918905.2). Taxonomy (NCBI): domain Eukaryota; kingdom Metazoa; phylum Arthropoda; class Insecta; order Lepidoptera; family Noctuidae; genus Xestia; species Xestia sexstrigata. The sequence goes on from OW799219.2 coordinate 6,309,706, forward strand.
AGTCCTGGGTTATATGACAGCGTTTTGGGAAGATTGGTTAGACTTTTGGACCACTACTGACTCTGTATCGACTGTCAAAGATCTACAAATAACAGCCGGGACTTACGGCTTTAACGTGCTTTCAGAGGTAAGAAGGAAACGTGAGAGGGAGAGAACCTCACAGCGTCCCGGCCGCCGCGGGAGACGCCCCGGGCGTCGGGGGCCACCACGTGGCCCCCGGCCACCGTAGGCGCGGGCCTGTGGACGGTGGGCTATGGGCTAGCTCGCCGTCCGTCCGTCTCATGACGACAGGTCGTGTCGACGGCGCGTTCGTGTTCCACGCGCGCCTCAAAGAGAGTCAGCAAAAAGGAAGGGGTCCGCAAGGACCGATGCCTGCCGGGGTTGCGGGACTGTTCGAAAGAGATACCGTGGCCCCGGAACACAAAGGGCGATGAAGGAACATGGATGGGTTTTAGTCAGTAAAAGTCTGACACTCCCTCCTGCTCCGCCCAGAGCGGGAGAAGTCATTTGATGATTTCCCATCCGAAAAAAAAAAAAAAAAAAAAGAGGTACGAAGGAAACTCGGTATGCAGGTAAAGGGCGGTCATCCATCCACAGACCAACCTAGGCAAGCGCTAAGCCGCGCCTGAATATCGACCCGAGAGGTTAGTATTATTAAGGGCTATAAATCCCTCAAATGGCTTAGCATGATCCTCCGTTACTCCTAAAGTACTGCAGCATTAATTTTGAAAAATTTTAAAGTTGAGGATTAATGCTAGGTACTATGTGTGACGGAAACACGATTCCATAAACTTTTCTCAATAGAAAAAAAATCTAAAGTTACCTCCAAATCGAACAATAAACCGCTGGTATTCAAAAGTACTTGAAATTAGATCATGAAACTTTGCATACTAACAGAACTGAACTAACTATAAAGCAGGTCTTGTGTTTTATTTTTCTAGTCAAATAAATAGATTTTTTGTAAATCGCAAAAAACCACTCATTTCGCACTATTCGGCCGCTGTGACTGACGTAACAACCGCTTTGTAGTGCAAGCTGATTTGAACTTTATCATAACAGTATTTCAAACGAAGTTTGGACCACCACAAATAGAGTTGCTAATTTTAGGGTTAGAAGGGCCTTAAGGTACGAACTATACAGTAATGCGTTACAAATGGGGATAGCAGACACGACAGTACGTCGGCGACGCGACAAGATTCCTTTTCTTAGCATTCAATTGTTTTAAATATAGCTACGTACGAGTGTACGGTCTGCCGCATCCATTTAGAAGCCATCTTTAACACTGCACTGAATTATCTGACAAGCTTGGAGCTAATCGGTTGTGAAATTGTTTGAACGTGATCTTTACAAAAAGCAAAAAAAAAACAAATAGCAAATGTTTGTGTGATGAGCATGGATATTTGTTTCCAAGTCATGGATGTTTATATGTATAATAACTATGTATTTGACAAACAAAAAGTATCTATGTAGTATGTCAACTATCTGGTGTCCACGACACAAACCTTAGTGTGGCACTAGATGGCGCTGTGTTTATGTCCAGCGATATTTATATTTATAAAAATATAACGTAGGTAACATCACGCCTTGTAACCCCCGAAGGGTATGGCAGATGTGTACCTAGCAACTACAGCCAACTACTAGCAACTTCTCCAGTTATGTTTAAGTCCTATGTAATAGGGGCGAGCCTATATTGCCTTCAACCGGGCTTCGGACAACCTCCTTTATTTTCGAAATTCTTAAATGCAACACCACCAGCCCTAGTGCATTTTGACTTAGGCACATGGTGCCGCTACTTCTAAAACTCGCACCTTTTTCAGCATTTCAGATACTGAATAAGATAAACGCAAACGCTAATTTTATTAATTAGCCTATAATAAAGTATTAAATAATCAACCACTTTATACATTGAAAGGAAATTAGAAACATTGTGCAACACTTCGACATTGCAATTACATTTAAAATAGACTTGTTATTCAAAATAAATATTCCTAAGCGAATAAATAATGCAAAGGAAATGAAGTATTGTCGTGTTAAGAGGCGACAAACATTGTGCAACACTTCGCTGCAATGAGCTTCGCGTGTACTCTTGTAAAAGACCACACTCAACAGATCTTCGCGTAGTAGTGGTGTCTCTAAAAGTTCTGATCATGGAACAAGTCATACCCGGCGTCACTTGTATAGAGGGGCCCTTCACGTTCAGAGCGTCCTCCACAGAGCTACTCGTCACCGTCACTCCGTGCTCAGAAGAATTTCCAGTTCCGTCCACAGTCTGCGTCACTGTCACCTGAGTTGTGTTCTTCACAACATGTTGCTGGTTTCGTGTTGAGCTCGGCGTTTCCCAAATAAAGCTTGACATCAGGTTACAGTCGATGCGCGTCTCCTCGTAATACTCGGGTCCTTTGCTTACGCGCAGCCTGCATACCTCACCCGGGACGCTATTGTACAGTCTTTCGGGGACGTACTCGTATTTATGAAAGTGACTGTTGCGGCCCAAGTTGTACAGCGCTAGTCCAGTCAGCAAGTTATCGAATCTGCTGCCAGAGTATCGGTACTTGTACACGTAGACAGGCGGGTGTCCTTGATACACAGGGTGGTAGGTAGACCCGTAGCTTAACTGCTGCGGCGGACTGTAGTGGTAGTGGTGATGGACTTCAGTTCTCGGGCTGTAGCTAGTTTGGACCACGTTGTGTTGTTGATGGTATGTCTGGCGCGCGTTGCCGCTATTTGTGTTACCAGATAATCCAGACGAGGCAGGATATGAATGTCTATATCCCGCATTATGGTTGAACGCGGTATGTTGGTGGAATGCTGGTTGCACATTTCTTAATCCAAATTTAGGAAAATGATTGCTGAAATCAAATGACGGAGCACGGAAGCCACTGCCAAACTTGAAGCCTGATGCGAAGGCAACGATCAACGAAAAGAGAAATAGTGCTATAAGACTAAACCTCATATTGCCGGGGGCCGCGGGAGTGTGAGGATTAAAATTACGACCGAATTTCTCTGGAGACAACGACCAATATCCGTCACTAAATAAACGCAACTAACACTACGAGTCTCTGATACTAAATGAAGGTTGTCCGGAGTATTTAAGGATACTTATGTACCTAAATTTAAATCTTGTTTTTTTCCTGCTGCGCAAACAAACAAAGGGTAAATGATGTGGCTATTGTCACACATTTGCGTCAAACCTATAATATCCAATTAAATTTGATATGAATTCCACCTACGAAAATGTAAATTAGGTATAGATGATAGGTCCTCGACGAAGCGAAGTTAAGTAGGTACATTCTGCTCCAAAAAAGGTTAATTTCGGTTCCTTGCCAGCCAGGTCTATCACGGGGTTTCTCTAGACTTGGAGTCTTTGGACCGGGGCAGTAGATGTTAGTGCATTAATTCTTAATGCATTGTTTCGGTCCTTTACGAGAGTTAGCACGGACACCAACTGCAGCCACCCACCCTACAGCTAGTAGCGTTCCGAGTAATAGACAGTACTATACTTTGGAGATAGAGAGATAGAGTTTCTGGACTACCGTCTCCGGCAGCGAGGTCAGGGAGCTGTGATACCGACGACGCAGAGGATTCAGGCCGCCTTATTGTTTTTTGGGTGACTTTAAGCCTTCTGTTGAGGCCCATTGGAACCACGACCACTGTGGTAAGTTGGATGAGAAGACACCGCGCGACTTCCCGAACGCTGCCCAGCCGAGTCAGATTCGACGATGGACCTATTTCTCGAAGTTAGACCTACCCTACCTGTACTGGACCGTTTGTTCCAGGTAGACATAATCGTCTACATCTTCGAGTGTAGAGTCTCCGATCTTTATAGGAGTAGGTGTTACATGAGCATTCAACATGACGCGTTCATTGTAAGACCCACTCAAGGTCCTAGCCATGACCACTATATAGCCCGCAAACCGACGGTGCCTGAGGACATTCTACCTACCATTTCTCAATGTGGTCTTCACTCAAGAATGTTAAAGTCATGCACGAACTACATTTCCGATATCATTAGTTATTCAAGAACCAATTTATTGTAAATATTTTTTGCTTAGATTCCATTTTGTTACTCTAACTGAGAGGTAAGCGTAGCTAAACTAGCGTAAGTGGTATCAAGAGATAAAGGCTGTCGTACACGAGTTCACTAGATGACGCTCACGGCTCACTACTTGTGTCTTCTTAATAGAGATCTTCACTTTAAGGCGGTTCCCCGAGCAAAATTAGCAACTCTATTTGTGGTGGTTCAAACTTCGTTTGAAATACTGTTAGAATAAAGTTGTAATCAGCTTGCACTATAAAGTGATTGTTACGTCAGTCACTGCAGGCCGAATAGTGCGAAATGAGTGGTTTTTATTCTTTATAAAATCAAATTTACGTCTTTTGGAAAAAATAAAACGACAATTACGTTCATTATTAAATTGTCTATCCATTAGTATAAACAAGTCGCAAATCAAAATAATGGTTACTTTAGGACGAGTAGCATTTTATAAATCATTATTTCTCATTTCTGTGGTTTCGTTGTGAGGGGATTTATTAAACATTAAGCTACTTAAAAAAAAAGAAACGACAATTTTGGAGCCAAGAATATGTAGTAATTTAATGTATTTTTTATTAGTTGGTATTACTTTTGGATAAAGAGGAGTACGCTCCAAAAAACTGCTCGTTCAAGGTCATTTGCTCGGGGAGGCGCCTTAACTGTACTGTAACATATTTTTTATTTATTTTATTTAGCTCTTACTCTCCCACTGTTGGGCAAAGACCTCCATTCCTTCCAACAGTCATGATTCTGCGTTACTTCTCTCTTAATGTTGAACTTATTTGGTATGTTTGAATTATAACTTAATAATAATAAAATATAATTAATAATTTGTTTCCCTGTTTTATTTATTTGGCAGTTTATGTAGCTTATAACACGATATTTAGTTACAATTTCGTTGGTCCTGCAAGTGCCTGGGACGATATTGTGGTACAAAGCCGAAATACAATATAACATTTCGTTCACATTCGTTTATTTATTTATCAGATACATTCAGCTATAGGCTGAGCTGATTGTCTTGAGTGATAAATAGTGATTCATCATCATCTTCCTGCCCTCGTCCCATTCTACATTGGGGTCTGCGCAATACGTTTTTTTCTTCCATTCTCTCCTGTCAGACGTCACGGCATCATTTACTTCTTTCATGATATACAGGGTGTAAAACACCTCATCACGAAGCCGTTAACCAAGCATTCTGTACATCAAACCAAGTAACTTTACGCAAAAACTTTTGCTGAGAAACGACTTTTTTTTTTAGGGTCAAAAATCATATTTTGTGGTAGAACTCAATGTAACTCAAAACGTTGTGCTGATGGATGGATTTAATAGTACGGGGGTCGTGTAGGTGTTTAAAGTAAAAATCATACATTAAAAACTTGTATTTAAAAAAAAACATGTCAAAAAGTTGGAACTTTGACCCCAAATATCTCCGTAACTAGAAGGTTCCCAGGTATGGTGTAGAACAAAAAAATTATCGCAATGACGAGGAGAACAAGTGCCTTTCGGCTTCGTTAAGAGGTGCTTTACACCCTTTATTGTGATTGCCTAGGTGTATATTGTCATTTGTTTTCTGATGAATCGTTGAACCAAGAGTAGTGCGCATCATTTATTAATTTCGTGTACATTTAATGTTCAAAATAAACGGTTACCTTGACGATGAACAAAGGTTACTTTTTATCATTAATACTCGTGATTTGTACCCACTCAACTCATCGACAATGATGACTGTTGATCGATGAACAGTAAAGATCAGTTTTTTTTTATTTATTACTTACTCCAGTCGGTATTTGTTGCTTTTTATAGTCAACATTAATAACATGAGATTCTGGAACAGGTTTTGGTGTTTCTGTTTTTTTTTTTGTAGAACACTAAAAACAATGTAAATGCATTAGCAATTTCAAGGCTTTTTGGTACATTATTGGAAGCTATGATGAACTATGTATTTGTCTGCTTATATAATGTAGTAAAAATCGTGACTTGTTCTTCATTTTAATTACAATTTTACAAACCAACCCATAAAAACATGAACAAAATTGACGAAACAGGTACAAAGTCAAATTAAATATTCACTGTGACGGAAAATGTGAGTGAAACGAAACTGCGCTACATGAAAAATCACGGTGTGGGAAAAAAGTAACAAAATGGAAAAATGAACGGGGCAAACGCGTGCCTTTTGGACCCGTTACCCGTATAAGCCACAAAAAAGATGGGGTGGCCCGTTCTCACTTGCGGAGGCTTTAAACCCCTGAAAGTGACATATTTGGGAACGCCACCGCTTTATATCACCTATGGAAACTTAGACATACCGCAGACTCGTGAGTCGATTGGTATGCCAGGGACCATTTTGGTTAGCCGCATATGGGGTTCTCGACAGTTTTTTAAAACCCCTGACGATATGTATGCACATTTTATCGTATTGAATCGATTACCTCTTCAACCCAATGATGCATTTTGAACGTATCAGTCGAACCAGTAAATCAGTCAGTACTCGTATAACCTACAAAACCTGCCCTTCGAGGGATATTAGGGTTTTATTGTGTTTGCCATAAAAGCGGCTGCCAGAACATTAAAAAGAACTCATTAAAGCGTTATTATTTTAATTGGGTGTCCAATTAATGAGAATCGAAGGGGTTAAATCAAAACCAATTGCAGATAGGGGTCACAAAACCGGTTTCACCGAAATCGAAAAAATGGTTTTTAAAGACATTTTAGAAACCGATTTAAATATTGCGAAATCCGGCGTTTCGATTTTCTGTCTTTAGTAATAATTGATTAAACGATATGTCATTTTTAAAATGTACACACATTTTCACATTTACAGTTACAAATGCAAGGTGCCGATGGTGTTGTCATTGACATAAAGTACACTGATTACTGAACTCAGTCACTCTCACAGACCTCAGTCAAGTGCAAAGTCAAGTGTCACAGTCAAGTGCAAAGTCAAGTGTCAGTGTGTGCTATTCAGTGGATTTTAAAATGATTCTTTGTAATAAGAATGTTTTGTTTGAAACGAACTAATATCTTGCAAACAATGTTTTAAGCTTTCACGGTTTATAACTAAACTTATACGGAATATCTTCCGTGATTAGTGTTTATTTTGAGCTCCCGATATTTCGCCATGATCGCGAGTTGGCTGGGGAATGCGGGAGAGACCATGTCTAAGGCCCGGTTTCCCCCAAAGAGGCGACTAGCGGAGCGGACAAGAGAAGTGTGAAAACCGACCAATCACATTGGTTGAAATCTACATCGCGTTTCTCATCTCTCCTTTGATTGGTCGAATCTTGCACATCTCCTCTCCGCTCCGCTCGTCTCCGCTATGGTGGAAACCGGGCCTCAGTCTCAGCCTAACAGGACGTCCACCGCTTTAGATATGGAATTTGAGAACGATTTATCTGCCGTCAGAGAGGGAGAGGGCCTTTTATGAAAATGGAGGCATAAATGGTAAATACCTTTTGCAGCTTTACAATAACTTGTTGAAAGTTCCTCCCACAAGTGTCGAGTCTGAAAGAATCTTCTCATCAGCCGGCTACCTAGGTAACCACTTAAGAACCTCGCTGAAAAATGACACTCTAGACAATCTTTCGATTTAACGGTCGCATTACCAATGCATCAAAAATAAAATCGGAGTTTAATTTATCGTCGCTTTTAAGTAAAATATTTTGTTGATTCTCAGACTAAGATGTTATAATTGTTGCTGTTTGTTTAGTTTATTCACTCAACATAAAAAAATAGTTTTTGGTTTTCTTATTAAGCTACAAATTATTATTAGTTATTAGCTCTTAAAAATGTGTCTGATTTGGCACTAAAGCTGAATCATCATCATTTCAGCCAAAATACGTCCACATATCCAGTAGGATATGTCCAGCAGTGGACGTCTTTCTTGACCTCCCCCAAGTGTCGCCACATTGACCAAAGCTGGATAAATTGCAAAAATATTTTTATTAAAAAAAAAACGAAATAATCGAAAAAACGGTAACCGGTTTAGTGATTACAATAAATAAGAATCATAAAACTGGTTTTTTAAAATACTTGCGGTTTTGTGACCCCTAATTGCAGACTAGCTGTGGACATCGGACAGTTAGATATTCAAGGTGTAAAGGTCCATTCACGAAGATGTTAACCAAGCATTCCGTACATCAAAAATATTGATGTGCAAATGACTTTTTTTTGGAGTGGAAAATCACATTAAATTTATTTATTTATTAATACTTTATGCACAAGTAAAAAAACTGTACAAAGGCGGACTTAATGCCTTGGGCATTTTCTACCAGTGTACCTTAGGGTGATGCAGAGATAATACACAGTAGGTGCAATAACAGAAAAAAGACTAGAAAATAATAATAAATTTATAACTAAAAAAAACGCCATTTAAAAATAAATACATATATAGTTACATATAACAAAATTTATATATTAAGTTAAGAAAGATGAACAAGAAAAACTATAACAACTTAGTTCTGAGATGAATCTGCAAACATTTTAATTTTTCATATATTTTTTTTTATTTTCTACATTTTATGGTAGGACTAAATGTAACGCACTTAAAACAATGTGATGATAGACGCCTTGAATAGAAAACTGGAACTTTGACCTTCAATATCTCCGTAACTAGAAGGTTTCCGGGTATGGTCCAGTCCAGAACAAACAAATGATCGCAATGACAGTGAGAACAAGACAAGTGCCTTTCAGTATCTTTTTACATCCATCATTACAGTACTTTATCTGTCGGAGTCCATAGTCCATGTCCATAATTAACCCGTGACGGTATGTCCGCGCCCATAAGCTGGTGTACGGTTTCAGCGTGATGCAAACTTCATGCCGATTACTTCCGATCAATTTAGTACAAGCATCAGTTTAACAACTCAAGGCCAATAGCGTAATCGATTAAGGGGCTCCCCCATGCACACTAGCGCCACTTTAGTAAAACAATCAGAACTCGTTAAATACACAATTAATATAAAATCTGATTGACAAAATCAATCTTTTGGTCTTCTAAATTATTTACGTCTGCTTAACTCATTGAAACATAGCTCGCTGTCGTTACAGATGCAAAATGGAAAAAAACGGCCGTTTTTAGCAATTTTTCTAACTTTAGCTACAGTGAAGTATATTTTAATTAATTAAATAGACGTCAATAATCTAGAACGCTAAAGCATTGATTTTGTCAATCAGATTTTATATTAATTGTGTATTTAACGAGTTCTGATTTTTTTACTAAAGTGGCGCTAGTGTGCATGGGGGAGCCCCTTAAACAAATAATGTCCGTAGATGCTCAGGTGTCACCAGGGGTCGGTTGCAGCGTCGTATTATCTGACAATATATATGATGACTGATGATGACAGTTTGTGCCGTACAGTGCTCCATATATCATGTATATTATATGAATTGATTGTGATATATTGACGGTAATAAACTGTGTGGAGATATTGTGTTCGGTAATGTGATTGTATTAATGGATAGTTATGACTAGGTTTTTCTGTTTCTTGCCTGTTGACATTTCTTATTTAGTTTCAGATAGTAACTGAAACTAAATATGGAATCAAACACTGGTTTTAAAGCATTCACGGTTTGTAACTAAATTTATATTGTCACTTACGGGATATCTTCCGTGGTTGGTTTTTATTTTGAGCTCCCGATATTTCGACGCTGTTGCAAGCGCCATAATCGCGGGTTGACTATCGGGAATATCGATGGTTGAATATCGGGATCTCAAAATAAATAACAATCTCGGAAGATATATTATCCCTTATGTGACAGTTTAACTTCAAATATGAAATATTCTTAGTCATTTAAAATATTATTATGTTTATCTTACTTAAGTTTATTTTTGTCGCACCTGTGTGCGACGCAAATAAACTTAAGTAAAAGGAAAAAAAGGTAAAACAGGAAAAGGTAAAACTAATAGGTTTTAACAGAAATTGACGCCTCTGAAGACGCTTTTCCTTGACGCAGGCAAAAACTTACAAATAAATACGAACTTATGGCAACAGAATATGTAAAGAACTGATACAAAATAATAAAATAAAATAATTAAAACACGTAAATAAAATAATTGAATAACCACATGATATTAATTAAAATAACTACATAAACCTAATACCTATTGTAGTTATATTTTCAATAATAATTATATTTATTTAACAAATTTACAATCCAGTATGTGTTTTGTTTGTGTTGCCGTGCCCTAACCGGGTTTCATATTGGAACTTACTTACATTAATGATACAACTAAATGTACACATGAATGCAATAAAGAGTTTGAGTTTGAACTTCAACGGGAAAATGTTTATACTTTTCTCCAGTCTATACAAATGTTTGGAGAATAAATCCTTAAAGTTTACTTGGTGTATTTCCCTCAGATAAAAGTTGGTATTCGTCAAAAGCGGCGTAGTGGTTATTGGAAAACACAACATAATATCACGCCTGTTATCCCCGAAGGGTTAAGCAGAGGTGTACCTAAAAGTATACCCATATTTCGCAAGTTATGTTTAAGCCCCCATGTAATAGCGGGCGATACTATTGTCGTCAAGCTGGCACAAATAAGTACAGACTCCGTGGCTGTTACTCAGAAATGTGTGATGGAAAACCCAATAACATTTTGTCCGACCCGGGAATCGTATCCAAAACCTCGTGCACTGCAGTCCGCTTGCGACCATTAGACCAACGAGTCAGTCAGTCATTACAAAAATAACAAAGTAATTTCGTTTGAAAGCGTTCATAATACAGATACCGATACCGTTCTAATATCGATAGATATCTTTACTCTTTTTAGGGTTCCTTAGTCCTGCCAAGGAACCCTTATAGTTTCGTCATGTCCGTCTGTTCGTCCGTCTTTCCGAGATTTTGCTTAAGAGACCGTTAGTACTAGAAAGCTGTAATTTTGTAGAGAAGTGTGTGAATTACGCTGACAAAGTGGTAAAATATAATTTTGGAAAATATTTTTTTAGGGTAGCTCCCCTACATTTTTGTGAAGTGAGGATGCATTTTTTTTTACGTGGTCTACCCCATCGTGTGGGGTATTATTGAATAGGTCTTTAAAATAACTTAGGGGTTGCTAATTAATACTACTTTTCGATTTTTAGCTCCATTTATGAAATATTAAAATTTAAACATTTTGTTCAGTAGCCCCCCCCTCTAAAAGCTAAACTGCTGGCTTGAAAAATCTGGAAAAAATATGATGATAGTGCATTTCATAAACTTTAAAGAAAAACTATAGCGGTTAAGATAACTTTATTAGTTTGGCAGTTATAGTCGTTGAACTTGGGTGTTGGATAATTTTGATAATATATTGATAATTTTGAAATATAAAATCCTTAGAATAAATCCTTTAAAGTGACTAAGATGAAGTAGTTGCTTGTTTATAACGGGTAAAGACTTGCATTGAAAAACAAAATCTAAAATAATAAAACTAAAAAACTAAATTATCATAAGTTTCACAAAGCTGCCACAAGATGGCGCTGTATCAATTGTGATAACAGGCTATTACGGAACCCTACACTACGCGTGGCTCGACACGCACTTCGCCGGTTTTATCTTAATAATATTACGAATGCGTATACTGTAGGTCATACAAATATTTGTTCCGTGCGGGGATCGAACCTGTGACACGTTGCGCAGCAGCCAATCGCTTAGCCACTGCGCCAACCTATCCTTGTGATAATTATCACTTCGGACCCTGTTTATTTTAGAATAGTTTGTTATTGACAGAATTAATAAATATCATTTATCGAGTCATTAATGTTTCCTGAAGATAATTATACTGAATTTGATAGTTTTTTAATTATTATTTGATGTTTTGATGATTTTTGATCACAAATAGATCGGTAATCATCTCTCAAAAACCTATAACTACGCCATACAGGTGGCCTACCATGACGTCTTAAAGCAGGATCGTTTTAATCTTGTACCAGTGTGGGAAAGAGATGGCGCTAGACGTCCTCTATAGCTCCGTCTCTTACCCTCACTAGAACAAGATTAAAATGATCCTGCTTTAAGACGTCATGGTAGGCCACCAGGAATATTTTTAGACCTAAGTATTAGCAAAAACTGAAGGCTGCTTTCGTCAAAACTTGTTTTACCGGTTACTACTACTAACTAACAAAACTTGTTTAACTGTTAATGATAAAATAGGTTCTAGAGGTCTGATGTAATTGTCTATACTAATATTAGAAAAAGAAACAAAAAATGTTTTTAAGTTTGTATGTAGGATTGGATCATTAATTCCAGAGTTCCATTAATTCTCAAAATTCTTTCACTGGCTTCAAGCTACATTATTCGTGGGTTTAATTATATTTATATCGTAGCCAAGCTATCACTATTTTTGTCTTAGTATTAAATAAACAAACTCGAGTGGTACTTCATTGTCACGTGTCTAAACAAATAAATTATATTTTTCACATTCAGCTTGAATATCTTAATGTGCATAAACATAATCTTTATTATAATTATTTACGATGTTTGTGATATAAACTGATAACTAATGTTATCTCAATGTTAACAGTTGGCTTAGTACCTACATGTGTTGTATATTGTGTTGATTTTTTAACGTACATAACGTTACAGAATTGTTTGCTAACAAATTTTCATCTCATGCAAAGTTGAGGCGAGCCTATTTCCGTCAACCGGGCACAAACCTAGCCTACGTGACTGCAACTAAGAAATTCCTGAAGGGAAAGGCCAATAACACTTTGCCGGACCTGTAGGCCAATCACGTATGTTTCTTCAGTGACTATCAAGCTTCGGTTGTACACCGAAGTTTGATGACAACCGAGAATGTCATAATATTGGTATTACGTATCACACTGAGTGGATATCACTTTACGGTGACTAACAGCCCGGGTACGGTGTAACGTCTTTCACGAAAGCCACTTCAAACTCAGTTGTCATCAATTTGTTGTCCACTATGCTTACATAATCGAAATAATATAAGTATCGATACGAAAGCGTCTGTCAAAATGAGTTACGGTGACTATCAGCCACGATGACAACCAATGACGTCATATTTGATCGCGACTGGTCATACATAATACGAAACTAACCTTTTGACAGTTAATTGATGGACACTAAGCCCAGTTATTATCATTTCGAGCTGTCAACAGAGATACGTAATAGCCCTACTGGAAATTGAACTTAGACCAACGAGAAGTTTTCTATAACTGGTAGAGGAGTTTTCTATGAACTAGGTTTTCGTCGAAAAGAAGATATCGGCATTAAGAAGGATATTAAGTTTACACTAAAAAGTAGTTCACAGTTTTAATTAGCTATGACAATATTGTTATACAAACGTACTGGTCGTAAAGAAAAACATGAAAATAATGAAACTATGTTAAGGTCGAATAGTAAATGAACGAATTGATAAGTATTGCAAAACATAATAGAAATTAGCACTACGTGAGAAGTTATAATTTTTTAAGCACACAGTTTTATAGGGGTACAGTTCAATGAGACGATTGATTGGATTGTGATGATAACAGTTTTTAATAATATTTCAATAAGTGTTAGGATAGGTAACTTCGTGGCTAAATAATAACAGCCGCTCGGGTCGATCGTTAGGTTAAGCCGTGCTTGCCTAGGTTGGTCTGTGGATGGGTGACCACCCATTACATACCGAGTTTCCTCCGTGCCTCGGAAAGCACGTTAAACCGTTGGTCCCGGCTGTCATTTCTAGATCTATGACAGTCGTTAGGTAGTCAGAGGCCCAAAAAGTCTGACAATTAGTCTTACCAAGGGGTATCGTATTACCCGGTACTAACTGGGTTGTGGAGGTCAGATAGGCAGTCGCTCCATGTAAAATACTGGTATTTCAGCTGCATCCGGTTAGACTGGAAGCCGACCCCAACATAGTTGGGAAAAGGCTAGGCAGATGATAAAGTGTTAGGGTAGGTAAGGGTATTAAAGCCATTCATTCCAGTGCCTCAATAGGGGAATATGCAAACATTTTGTTTTTTATTTCGATACGGAATGTTGAAGTAAGTACTATAAAAATAATGACAAAAAGCGAAAACAAGACATAAATCGACCAAACAACACAAAAGTTGTATATATATGTCCGCAACTCCACGTCAAAGCGCGTATTTTGCGTATGGGCTATAATCCACTACGCGGGCCCAGTGCGGATTGGTAGATGTCACATGTCTTCGAATTTTTGGTTATAGAACATGCCGGTTTCCTCACGATGTTTTCCTTCACCGTTTTGAGAACAGTGGTGACGAAATAAATTACACAAAGTAATGCGCCTCATTTTATCGAGAATAACTGTCAGAATTATCGAATCGTATCGAATCGAGTGCTACGTACTTGCACTGCAGGTTAGGCACGGATGTCGAATTGTCGAATATTGCGTTAAAACCATCAAAACTAAGCGACTATCAAATTTGTGACTTTAAAAAACCAATCATGAACTCTATCAGGGTTAAAATGTCATTTTCGTTATTAAAATTAGATGGATTAAATGTAGAAGAAACTAAATAAATTGAAAAGATATGTGCTAAATTCCCTGATGTTTTTCACCAGCCAGGCGATAGATTATCTATTACTCCTCTATGCCAGCAAACTATCGAACTGAAACCGCATACAACCCCGGTGTATACCAAACATTATCGACTACCGCACCGCAAAAGGCAGAGGTTGATAAGCAAATACAAAAGATGCTAGAGGACGGAATTATAGAGAAAAGTAGAAGTTCATGGTCAAGCCCACTATTGTTGGTACCAAAAAAAACAAAATTCCAAGGGTCAAAAAAGTGGCAAGTAGTAATAGATTATAGAAAATTAAGTGATCACATACAAGACGACAAATTCCCACTCCCGAATATCAGTGATATTTTAGATTCCTTCTCTGGATCAATGTATTACTAGCAAAAACCAGTACCAAATGACCAGACTACCTATGGGGTTGAAAACTAGTCCAAATGCATACTCTCGCATGATGACGTTGGCGATGTCTGGTCTAAATTATGAGAAGTGTCTGGTTTATCAAGACGATCACTCTTAACCAAAATTTAATACACGTAGGTACTCAGTCGGTTACGAGAAGTCAATTTAACCAGTATGTCCCCAGTCATTCCCGAAAGGGAACAAAACATAGTTATTTTAATTGTCTGTAATTGCACCCGCAATTACAGACACAATTAAAATATCAATGTTTATGTTTTAACTACAGATTAAAATTAAAACCAGAAAAATGTATATTTTTACATAGACAAATATTATGTTTGGGTCACATTGTATCGGAGAAGGGGATTTTACCAGATCCACAAAAAACAAAAGCAGTCGAAAACTACCCCAAGCCACAAAATACGCAAGAAGTTAAGCGTTTCGTTGCCTTCTTAAATTATGTATACTTTATAATACTTAAAAAAAAGTTTAATAAGACCACCGGTGCTTCAATACCCAGATTTCTCAAAAAACAATACATTCATTTTGCAAACCGATGCATCAGGAACCGCGATAGGATCAGTATTATGCAACAGCGATGGTCGACCCGTGGCTTATGCTAGTCTTGGGTTAAACGACGCCGAAAAGAGATACCCAACTATTGAAAAGGAACTCCTTGCTATAGTCTGGAGCGTAAAATACTTCCGGCCCTATTTATATGGCCGACAATTCAAAATCAACCTTTGGTAGGTATACTTGTTCGGAATGTGTACCATTTTTTTTTTTCTTTCGGTTGGGAAATCATCAATTGACTTACGCTCTGGGCGGAGCAGGAGAGAGTATCAGACTTTTACTGACTGAAACCCATCCATGTTCCTTCATCGCCCTTTGTGTTCCGGGGCCACGGTAGCTCTTTCGAACAGTCCCGCAACCCCGGCAGGCATCGGTCCTTGCGGATCCCTTCCTTTTTGCTGACTCTCTTTGAGGCGCGCGTGGAACACGAACGCGCCGTCGACACGGCCTGTCGTCATGAGACGGATGGACGGCGAGCTAGCCCATAGCCCACCATCCACGGGCCCGCGTCTACGGTGGCCGGGCGTCTCCCGCGGCGGCCGGGACGCTGTGAGGTTCTCTCCCTCTCACGTTCCGCCACCTCCTTCTCTAGCATTACTGCTTCGTAGAAGGAGGTGACGGCGTCCCATTCCGTCTCGCTCCGGACCATGGCTTGCACCAGGGCCGGACGCGACGGGTCGCCGCCGCCAATCACCGCTTCGAGGACACGGCAGTGCTCCGCCCACGCGGGGCACACCTCCACCGTGTGCTCCACCGTGTCCTCCGGTCGATCCTCACAGTGGAAACACCCGGGCGTTTCCTCCCGCCCGATTCGGTGCAGGAACCTCCCGAAACAACCGTGTCCGGTGAGGACCTGCGTCAGGCGGAAGGTGAGGACGCCGTGGCGTCTCTCAAGCCACTCCCCAAAGAGGGGGCTTACCGCCGCTATTGTGGCGTGCCCATGCGTACCCTTCTAGTCGATTATTAAAATTTCGTTTACAATTAGAGGAATATAACTTTGCCGATGAGTTATCGCAAATAACTTTGGCTTCAGATGATCTATAAATTATGGTGTTTTTAACGACACTGAATGAACAAACAAACTGTCAAAACTATTCAAATGACAGTATTCACACTATTATAGTTCAGGGCCCGAACAAGCTAAAGTTGTTGAGATAATTAAAAAACCAACGAACTTTGTCGAATTGTCCTTAACTACTATCAAAGAAATAAATAAAATAAAAAGTCAGACCTTAATATAGTATTCAGTTAATTTCATATTTGCACCAAGTAAATCTATTATTTACTTAAATCTAAGGTCTCGATCATCGTTTACGCGAGACGGAATGATGACAGACTTACGATTATTATGTAAAAAAATAAATGTCAATGAGCTATGTATAATTAAAAATGATAAAAATATAGAATTTATTAGCGGGTCAGTTATTCTCTTGATTGTTATGGTTTGACCTTTACCGAAGCTAGAATCAATTCAAATTAGATTTTTAAAATTATTAGTAAACAAGAAAACTAAAACCGGTTGTAAAGGAAATTATACTAAGTTATTCAAAATATGTAAAATTCTACCAGTTTGCCTTAAACATAAATACCTATTACTAATTAATAACCAGGCAGTCGGGATAGTGACTCACTAGTTTCTAACAAGTATACTACCAGGTCGGTGACAGCAGGTAAATATGATGTACCCAGAGTTAGTAATTACTATGGCGACAGATCTTAAAAAAAACGCGTTCCCTATTTATTGAACACTTTGCCTGCTGACATCAGTTAAGGGGCTCCCCCATGGCACACTAGCGCCACTTTAGTAAAAAAATCAGAACTCGTTAAATACACAATTAATATTAAATCTGATTGACAAAATCAATGCTTTAGCGTTCTAGATTATTGACGTCTATTTAATTCATTAAAATATACTTCACTGTAGTTATAGTTAGAAAAATTGCAAAAAACGGACGTTTTTTCCATTTTGCATCTGTAACGACAGCGAGCTATGTTTCAATGAGTTAAGCAGACGTAAATAATTTAGAAGACCAAAAGATCGATTTTGTCAATCAGTTTTTATATTAGTTGTGTATTTAACGAGTTCTGATTTTTTTACTAAAGTGGCGCTAGAGTGCACGGGGGAGCCCCCTAAGAAGATAATAAAGTAAAATTTGCGCGTAAACTTAAAAAATACTTATTAGATTCTATGTAAGTGTACTTGTTAAGTATATATAGGTTATAGATGTAGGTACCTGATTTTAAGTTTATTACGAGAGACTCAACGATCTCACACTGAAACTGCGTAAGCAGTTTTGTGGGGCATTAACAGAATAAATAAATAAAAACAAAACAACAATAGAAAAAATAAAAAAAGACATATGTTGGTCAGGTCCACGTATTTGCATATTAAAAGGAGTACAAAAAAATTAATAACCTTGACGATAGGCGGGTCATCCCTAATGAGTTTCATCAGTTGCCTACAAGTGAGCACGCGCGCATTAGACGTACCTATGTCTTATAATATAAAAAGATATTACTTTTGGCCCAGCATTGAAAAAGATAAAAGAGATTTTGTAACAAAGTGTGGAGGCATGCCAGAAAAAACGATTAATACTAAACAACCAATGACAATAACAAGTACCGCAAATTTGTCATTTGAAAAGGTTTATCTCGATTTGGTAGGGCCATTGACAAAAGATAACAATAATTAATGTTATATCCGCACACTACAATGTGAGGTAACTAAATTCGTAGAAGCTTACCCGCTACGTAACAAGGATACAGTAAAGTGTAGCAAAATCGTTTTGTTTGTGTGTTTTTAGACAGAGAAACAGAGTTCGTGTCTTCCACGATGAAAGAGGTATGTAAAGCTTTCAAATATAATCCACGGCATACCATCATGAAAGTTTGGGGGCGTTGGAAAACTCGCATAAGCACCTGATGGCTTATTTACGGATTTAACTGCTTAGACCATACTAGCTCATGGAGTGAATGGTTAGCATTTTGGTGTTTTTCGTATAACAATACCGTGCACTCATAAACAAAATATACACCTAGGGTTGCTAACTTTTTTTGACAAAAAAAAAACGTATAAATTGGTTTGAATAGGAAAAAAATAAAGTTTTTGGAAGGAAAAAAAGTAATTTTCAAATATTATGTTCTTATTGCCTTAAAAACGTATTTTTGAGATTTTTATTTTGAAGACCACTTGTAAGCCAGTTGTAGCTAGGTATGGTTTTTGCCACTCAGGTTTATACTTTTGTATGACTTTGGCAATTTTAGCTTTTTTAGGGGTCACTGGTGTTGGTGTATCACTATCAGAATAACTCGTCAGTAAGCATTAATATTTACTTTAAAATGGATTCTTTCAATAAAAACAAAAACAACGGACAATATCGATGTCAAATGACAGAATGTCGACTGTCCTGTCACATTCACATCACATCTGACATCCAACATTTCGTTCAGTAATTAGACATAAATTGTTTCCATCATCCGTTTTAACTTATGTGTACCGTTAAATAGAGTAGCCTAAGTACCCTTAATAAGTGTTTTGTTTTACGCATCACAGTAAAGGTTGGAAACAAAGTATTTTCATATACTTTATTTGCATGCAAAAGTATAATTACCAAAAATAAAGTAGGATACGTTATTACAAAGTATGGTTGGCAACCCTATATACGCCCCAAGAGCTAGTATTCGGTAAGTTTTGTAATATCCCGAGTAATTTGCGTAGCGGCGTTGATCCTTACAACCTCAATAGTTACCCACTAGAATTAAAATATAGGCTCCAAGTGGCACAAAATGATGCTATATTAAGTAAATTGAAAAGAAAAGATCGTTAAGACAACTGTGTTAACTCAGTAAATTATAGTAAAGGTATTATTGAAAAATCCATCAGGAAATAAAATGGATAATATCTGTGTAGGGCCATTTAAAGTGTTAGAGGATTTAGGATGTAATGTCAAAATATTGAATAATAACAAAATATAATGGTGTCGATTCTGTTGTGCACAAAATAAACATAATTTAGGCTATTGCTATCTTTTACTAAAAGGCAGTGCGAGAAAAGGACGGCTATAGCTATGAACAAAGTTAGAGATGTCAAACTAGTTTATGCCTTGCGCTTCACTGTGTTTTTAGTCGACATGTTTTTACGTGCACCCTTCATTTGTATAGAACTATTAGTTCCAACTAAATTTGACAGCTCTAAAAAAAAAAACAATTTGAATATTCAAAAAATATTTACGCCGTAAAGACGCATTATTGCTTTGCCGAAATTTAAAAAAAAAAAACATTCACCTCCGACTATAGGGATTGAACCAATTTGGACTACGTATAGGTATAGTTATCTGTGGCAATTTTCATTTCCGCACACGTTATGGAAATTTAAAAAAATCGCAGGCGTGTGAAATAAATTGCATGTTGAACCTAAGTGCGATAAGAAGAAGTTTTCGAGGAAGTGTATTGAAAAAAATCTTGTGGTCAACTTAAAAACACAACGAATGTTATTGAACTGTCAAAATAAATGACATTGCAATTGAAGATAACATACTGCGCTGTAATCTCAAATAAATTGGGATAAAGGCAAGAGAATGTTGATGCAAAGTCGTCAGTGTGATACACAATTATTGAGACACTGTAAACATTTTTCTTAATTATTAACCTTGTGTAATGTATTGTGTATGGGTCACCAAATACAGGCTGTGCCTAGTTTGGGACCCGTTGTTAAACCTATCTCAAATACTTATGTAAATAATTAAAAAAAAAAAAAAAACCTCATAAAAAAAATCACATAGGGTTCGTAATAATCAAGGTAATTATTTTCTTTGATAGTTAACATGATAATTAGGATAATTTTATGAATGCTTGATTTCTTCAATTTATTTTTTATTTATTTATTTTAGGCCAACCAACAATTGTTTATTTTTGACTTGCATGTGATAGTTTCATTACCAAAATATTATGTAAAGAGTCATTTTCATTATTTAAACCGAGTGCAATTAGACAAAAAAACTCAAGAGGTGGAACGAAGTTTATAGTGGTCGGATTTTAATGGGATTTTTTTTATTGAGTTCCTAGAGGAGTGGAGAAGAAAGTAAAAAAAAAAATTTCGACGCTCGCTTTTTTTTTTTAATTTTCTTTGGTGTATTGTTTTTTCGTTTATGAATAACTTCAAATTCGACGAATTCATATTGTAGCGTAATAGTGTGACCTGCCTGCATCCATTAAATGCTAATTTGGTCTGTTTCTTTGTTCATTGTGGTCGATGTAATGCAATATTTCGAGTATTTTTTGAATATTTATTATTTTCTGAAAATATTTTTAAAATTTTGAATTTTAAGATCAAGATTTCTTTCTTTTTTTGAAATTGGTAACTGATACTTTTTCACAGATAATTTGATGTTAAAATATTCAAGAAAACCATGTTTACGAGTGAAGTGATTAAAAATGTATTCACAATTATCAGGAAATCGTCTATATAAAAGTTAAAGGTCATTTTTCTCAAAATATTTATATGACGGTCAAGATAAATATTATCCTGAAAATATCCTTATTATTTCTCCTATCCACAGATAACAAAACCTAAAAAACAATTGGGTGGTACTCGATAAATGTTGATTATTGCTGACGAAGGTGGAATGGAGCCGCTGGTAAATTTACAAAAAATATCGTAATTATAACGTACCCATTTCTCACGATTTCTATCTAAGATAAGTTGCAAGCTTGGGTCTCTGCGCGCAATTTAATATCAATACCGATACCGATACCACTCCCACTTCTTAGCGATAGAGGCCTTTTGTCATAATTACTTTTTCAGCAGTAACCAATATTAAACAAGTATTCTTAAATATTTTTCTAGTTATTATACCCCGTTAGATAGCTAATAAAATAAGGATTTAGACAATAATTTGCACATTCAGTATCATAGCAAAATTTGGGGAAAAAAAAGCTTTCATTAACAGACGATTTTCTGACATTTCCGAATGAATTTTAAGTCACGACACTCATGAAAGTGGACTTCATTAATAATTTCTGGTCTAGTTATCAATGAAAAAGCATCAGTTACCAAATTCAAAAGAAATTTTAGTTTACAAGTTCGATATTTTGGAAATAATTGCAGAAAATAGGAAAATTTAAAAAAATACTTGAAATATGCATTACATCGACAACATGAACAAAGAAACAGACTAAATTAGCGTTTAATGGATGCAAGTAGGTCACACTATTACGCTACAATATGAATTCGTTGACTTTGAAGTTATTCAAGAACGAAAAAAAACAATGAAATGATTTTTTTTGTTATTCGCAAGATGGTACAATTTTCGAGATAATTATCACGATTATTATCAATGAAAATTAACACTTCGATTGTATAAGATGGAGCCTATCTGAGAAATGCGATGCTTAGGACTTGTGTCCGGCCAATTTTTTTTTTGTTTTTGTATGATTTTGTGCCAGGTTATTGACGATGACGGCAATGTTGATTGAATTACACGCTAACTTCAGATGTAAATTTAAATGAATTGGTTCTGACTTTTAATGATATCCCATTTTTTTTCTAACAATCGTACTCACTGATGTTAATATAATATTAACATGCCTTTATAGTAGCCATCTAGAAATAATTTCTTGGTAAGTCGGTACAAATATGGGTAAATGCCAAATCTGCGGTCATTGACTTGTGTAGAAAACTTTTAGTGGCTTCACACTTTTTTATCGTTTTCTTTAAAACACAGGACTATTTCCGACTAGTTTTATGAACGTTACTGGCTATGTTGTTGTTTATATACATATTATGTACGTAAGGAAATTTATAACTTACAAGTAAATAAGTAATCCTGACCTCGTGATGTAAGTATGATCCGCACTTTTTACCTTCAGTGATAGTTTTTTCGAGTAGGTAAGTATATAACATATGTACTCAAATCTAATTGCGCGATAGTCAGTGTTTTTACACATGACGTCTGCGTTTACTTACACAACGTTTTATATTTTGTGTGTTTACTAAGAATTGCATAATGTTCTACTTATGTGAAAAGCGATGCAATTCTACACTTTTGATAAGAACATTCGAATTTGTTTATCTATATATTTTCTAGTTAGAATTCGAAGCCTAAAACCTTATGGTTAATATTGTTAAGTTCAGTTATTTGTTTTTAATAAACGCTCCATAAAATATCACCGTGAAAAATTTACATGATTAGTAGCATTTCGGTTTCTATTCGACACGTGGGCCGTCAGTTTCAGCCGTAAAAAATAAATGCGTATCAAGGTTTTTACAGGCGTAAAATTGATAAGTCACGACCACCATAATGGGAATTGCACGCGATGTTATAAGAGAACACTCACCATGATTGTAACACGCGTTCGGACCACGTTTTCTTAAAACCGGGAGCGCGCGAAAGACGTGCGGCTCTCGCGACGGCTGGAGCACAACTACAAGACGAAGGCGTGCATTCTACGGACAAAATATATGCGTTCGCGCAGTTTCATTGATAATGATTATGATGAAATGATAACGTTGATCGTATAATTGGCGCTACTCGATTAACAGTGGTTTTGAATATCTACTGTAGAATTTAATGAGTACGTCTTGTTACTATCTGTTTTGCAATGTTTTACGATTTTGTGTCAGTTTGTAAAATGTTAAACCGTTGTGATTTGTCTCGGTAAAGTTGGTAAAGATAGAATATTTTTTATGGTTTAAGGGAAAAATAAAACAAAACTCAAATGGTAGTAAATGTGAAGTTATAGAATCCATAGATGTCGTATGAGGTAACGATGAAAAAAAAAACAGAAATGTAGACTTTTTATCTGTACATTCTTTTAACTTATTAACAATAGAATTATCAATAATAATTGACACTTCTATTACTCAACATCGTCATGATTTTCTTGCCTATAACTCCATTTTTTTGGGGTCGGTACAGCATGTCTTCTTCAAAATCTAGATATATCCTAAACTTACTCAAAACTTACTAATGACCTAGATAATCTATTTGGCTATTTCGGAGCCTTCACCATCGTGAAAGTTGTCCATATTCATGAGAACTTCTACCCCCCTACGTCTTTAGGAGAATGCTAATGAATGACTTTAAAGTCATCCGGCCATCACGGGATCGGTATGGAATACAAATAAGGTTCTACCTGCCCATTCATGAATCTAAGACTTGAGAGACAATAGAGTAACGGCCAGATGAATGAGAATTAGAAGAATTGGAATAAAATGACTAAAACTTTTTTTGCAAAAAGATATTGAAAAATGACTTTACTTTCGGAAGTGGCAAAAAAGTCAATGAAACAAACAAACTCACCGGTTTATTTGTTTCATTGACTTTTTTGTTAAGCGTAACAATATTTACGTCACTGTGGTTTTCTATTACATTCTTTATCTAACATCGCGTCGATAATCATCCATTTCAGTATAATAATAGCGTTAAATTTGTGACAACAATTGGGTGCCTTTGAGGCCAAGGTCTCCATAGTTTGCAAATAGCTGGACTGGTCACGTCAGTCGTGTGTTTAAAATGGTCAGTTGTCCTAAATGTGACCTAATGGAACAAGGAATTAGAAGCTATTTCAGTAACCTAAAGCAATAAATCTAAATAAGCTTTACGACTGAGTTTAGAAAAGCTTTACGACTGAGTTTAGAAACAAAAATTCTTATTTCTTTAATAAGATCTGTAACTTTTGGAAGTGTGCATTGTTGAATGCGTAAATGACGTGAAATTATGAAGTACTTACTTAATTTTGTTTAAGCATTAATTTAATAGAACGAATGGCCTTCTTTGCAAAATGAGGGCTATCGTTTTTGAGCTCATCAGATGGCACCACTGTCGAGTAAGGTTAATAATTCTATTTTATACTTTAAAGTACCAATAACAAAGTTTATTTTACTAAGTATATTATAATATTATAACAACATAGCGCGCGTATAACAACATAGTGTAAACTACAGATAAATATTTACAATATTCTCCCTAAAATGAGCAACCATGAAACATTTAAAAATCATTCTACCTCCAAGTACTAACAAATAAGATCTAGATGAAGATCAAGTTGCTACACAAAATCGTCAAGTCATAATTAATCAGGAATGGCTCAGAATAGAAACTTTTTTTATGTATAAATACGTGATAAAAAAGCACGCAATGCGCGAACTCTGTATGACGTCTGACATTTCGGAAGACCTTAGCCTACACGAACGCCTCTAGCGGCGAATTCATGCGCGATAGCCCCCATTGGTTGCAATGCCATAAATTTAAAAAATCCAGGGCATCGCTTACCCTGACTTTAAAAACTACTCGTACAGTTAAAAAAAAAAGAATGGTGACATTATATTTGATTATAAATAACATCACGCTGGTCATCCTCGAACGGTTTGGCAGAAGTGTTCCTACAGTACACCCACATTAAACCAGTTATATATGTTAAAGTCCCATGTAATAAGGGGCGACCCTATTCCCATCAACCAGTAAAAAGCAGACTCCGGGCTGCTACCGAGAAATTCTATAGAAAAACAAAATACCAGTAAATGTGAAATCTGTTTTATAAATTCTTCTTCAGCTTACCTTGATCTAAATAAAGAGACGTAATTGAGGAAAATAATCAAAGAAACGATGAAGGTGATAGCTTGTGACAATAGGCGAGACGACAAAAAAAACTAATTAGTCCGACAGGTAGATTATCAAAAAATATTTGACCCGTGTTTTTTCTTTTGTTACGTAAACCAAAATTGACGAAGATATGACGCTTTTAAAATTCTCAATACGCCTTGGTATAATTTTTAGGTAGTTCTGACGTCACGAGCCTCCACTCCCGAGTTTTGATGCGTTTTATCTTTGTCAATATTCATTGATTTACAAAAACAAAAAATACGTGTCCATTAGTTTCCAATACTCTAACTGACGGACTAAATAGATTTGCAATTTATTGATACTGTCGCCATGGCTAATCGTTTTTTTGTTCTGCCTATTCCAATATTTCCAATGTATACGTTCTTCTTAAGGCGCCTCCCCGAGCAAATGACCTTGAACGAGCAGTTTTTTGGAGCCTACTCCTCTTTATCCAAAAGAAATAAATTAAATTACTACATATTCTTGACTCCAAAATTGTCGTTTAATATTTTTTTTTAAAGTAGCTTAAATGTTTAATAAATCCCCTCACAACGAAACCACAGAAATGAGAAATAATGGTTTATAAAATGCTACTCCTCGTAAAGTAACCATTATTTTGATTTGCTACTTATACTAATGGATAGACAATTTAATAATGAACATAATTGTCGTTTTGTTTTTTCCAAAAGACATAAATTTGATTTTATAAAGAATAAAAACCACTCATTTCGCACTATGCGGCCTGCAGTGACTGACGTAACAATCACTTTGTAGTGCAAGCTGATTAGAACTTTATTCTAACAGTATTTCAAACGAAGTTTGAACCACCACAAATAGAGTTGCTAATTTTGCTCGGAGAACCGCCTTAACAGTTTGGATATCAACTGACTTTTGTGTAAATAGGCCGTAGATAAGTATACCTATATTGACTGTCGGGACTTTTTGAAAGCTGACGTGGTTTTAACTTTTCATTCAAATCCATTCAGAAGTTTTTGCGTTAAAGAGTAACAAACTTACATACATACAAACTTTCGCATTTATAATATTACTAGTAGGAAGTAGGATTGAATAACCTTCTCGTAAGTAATTAACATTATTCTCCTGCTCGTATCCCATTTTTTTTTCGGGTTAACAACATGTTTTTTTTTCTTCAATACTTCTATATTACTCGTCATCTCCGCAGTCACCTCCTTTCTAGCCATATCATCCTTCAGCAACATCAACCTACCCGTAAAATACATTATATACATAAACTCACCCCTTTTTCCCATGGGGGTAGGCAGAAACCACAGAACGCCACCTCCTTACCACATCCTTACTTTTTGAAGTGAAAACTTCTTTAGTCACGTTGAGCACTTTTTGGGTGAAAAAAAAATCATGGAACTCGCGTCACCGTCACCGAACGCTTTCATAGAACGGTTAGTCAAAATCAACCTCAAACAATTATGATAAAGTTTATTTTGGATTGATTCTATTCAAACTTAGTTTTCACTTCTATCGGCTGCAGTCCCCAAAGACTGCCCCGCATGTTCTTTTTTACTAGCCTACATCGTGTCCCACTGCTAGGCAAAGACCTCCTTCCGTACCTCTCTATCCTGTGCGATTTCTAGCCATGTTAGCCTCGCAAACGTGATCAGATTTGCCTCGGTCGACCTCAAAGGCGCTGTCCTTCCTCAGGCATCCACTTTGTGACGATCTTTGCCCATCTCACCGGGCACTTCAGCCTGGCTGTTTTTTCTCCAACATCAGCTGCTTGAGTTATGGAGCGATCCGTACATACTCCTAGTAAAATATTGTCATAATTTCACTCTATTAATCTATCTAGGGTTTAGTAGGCTACGCATCAGTCAAGGAAACCAATATGAGCTTGAGCTAGTCTTTAATTCCATAGAAATTCTGTACTACGATATGCTAGTCCAAGGTTAGTGTTACCACGAACGTGAACCTTAAACATCTGGTAGTAGAGCTACTATTGCCGTAAAGCAGTGTTGCGTGGTTTTATGGAATTAAATAAAATGAAATGAAATTTCTTTTCAAGGATTGTAGTAGGTACCTATATCTTCTTGTAAGTACGTACATTACAGATGGTCGAGTTTTTTTTACAGTTTTTTAAACAATTCGCTAAAACTAGCATTCAAATGATTTAATCGTATAACCGGGATAAAAGCGAGATAAGAGAAATAGTTAATAGTAATTGTAGAAAGTAGAGTAGTAGTATTAATAGTCCCAATATTTGTCGCAGAACAAACAATTGTTACTATACTGCAAGGCGAAGCTTAAACCACCAAAACTCAGTTCAAATTCTATAACTAATTATTAAATTGGTTAGTTCCGTCACCAATCTATTGAGCAGGTACGATCGGTTTGATGAAATGAAGCCGCATTGTCTGCCGAGGAGGAAGGAATCGCGCGCATACGATGATACGACGGCTGCCATGAATCTAAAGGAACGCTAGGGTTGGCAGCATCGCAATTTGTCAACGAGTTATTATTGAGCTGAGTTGACCATAACTGCTTTACCAGTGTATCAAATTTTTACTTCATTATCGTTGGAAGTATTCGCGGCTTGCGCAAGATTTTTTTCTGAGTTTGAATAATATTTATATTGTTTACTGGATTTTGGAGTAGGTAGCCGTGTGGTATCTGGCAGAGTAGAATAGAACCAACCCAATTACACTCACGGGTGTCGTATAAGGCGACTAATGTCTGAGGCAGAACAACTTGCGCCTCCGTAGACCAGAGAATGGGCAGCAGGCCAGCAGCGTTTTCTGTTAGTCTTTTATCACTGCGATCTCCAATCCGTCTGCCAAGCGTGGAGATTACGGCAAATTCCTCCCATCATGGGAAAGGCTTATGTCCAGCAGTGGACGTTATGGTCTGTTGTTGTTGTTGTTTACTGGATTTTTAGTAAATACTAGTCATTTGAAGATAGGTAATTTAAAACTCAATCATTGTAGTTGACAAAGAAGTTTTAACCGCCGGTGTAGCCGGTGAGTAAGTAAGCAACAGCCGCAAACATAATCCGAATCAACACTAGTGTCCGTTTTACGACTGACTGAAATCGCACTGCACTAAAAGCGCACTGAAGGATTTTTGACTCTCGGTTCAGCACCGAGACTTGAAGATCTAAGTAACGACATTTGATACGAATGTATTTATCTAATGTAATATATCAAATTCTATGTATTTTTCAGACGATTTTCAGAATGCCTATATGTTAATTATCATAAGTAACTCATTATTTCTAGAAGGATTAAATCAGTCCATGTGTGTTACATATGTATATATTTGGTCGATAAAGTGCAGCCATCCGTAGCGTAGTAAAATGCACAGGCGTACCTTACACCGCTATCCAATATTGCTCGGTTAGTTAAATAGCCCGGGGCAGGACGGTAAATATTGGTGGTGGCTTCTATCAAAGTCGTCTGTTGATTTGCCCTTTAAAATCCCATAGTTTCCCCATATTTCCCATAGTTTCGCTGTGCTCTGCTCAAAGTGTAATATGAACTATCATGAATGTAATGGTTATCACAGTCGCCGTGCGTTGTAAATCGCCGTCGAGTTAGATCGCGGCGAAGGTGGTGTGACGATCTGATCTTGTTTGCGGGGCGGACATGGCCAGATATTGCACAGGATAGAGAGGTTTGAAGGGAGAAAGGGACAGCCTATCGCCGAGCAGTGGGACACTCATCAAGTTAAGAAAAAAATTAAAGTCTCAAAACGTTGAAGGAAAACATCGTGAGGAACCCTACATGTCTTAGAACCAAAAAATAAGACATGTGACATTTACCATGGATGCTATAAGAGCAAAGGAAGACCAAATAAACTATGGATGGGGAAAGGAGAATATGGCTGAAAGGTGGCTGCAGGGATGACGTGTAATAGAGAAATATGGAAGAAAAAGACATGCTACTCCAGCCCCAAATAAATTGGTATAAGGGCAATGAGAGAATCATTCAGGAACATTCAACATGACAAAATGTTAAACGGTTGGAATTTGCAGGGGTCAAAATGTCCATAAAGACCGGCTGTCTATGTGACAAAACGTATGAACGTCAAAATCTGCATGGTTAAAAAGGAGAGGAGTTTAAATGTGTTTGGGTCCAATCGAACAAGTGTCAAAGTATAATAGCCAACGTGAACACGCGTTTAATGGTTATATGGACCGGCTATCTATGTGGATAAGGATAGGATGAAGATGACGATGATGTGTCATTTATCAACCTGCTTTGGACCACCGCCGGCGCCGCCGTTGCGTTTACAGCGTTTTATAGAACAGTTTTTTCTGGCAGGGAGGATGTGTGTGTCCAACTAGAGTGAGAATATTTGGGGCTCATTATACTGAAATAATCATCCTAGAATGTTAGAGGAGAATTATTTCAAATCTGAATCCTGAGTATTCTTTCTGGTTAAAATACTTTTGGAGTTAATCTTCTTCTATCACTCCATGTGTCTGATAAACGGCCGAGAATCTAATCTTGGTTTGTTTTTGTGTATGGCCTTAAAGGTTGTCGTCTCCTTAACGGAACTATCGTATGGGTCACTTGTGGGTGCCTAGAGTGTAAGACCTCAACCCAAGGGCTTAAGTAGTTGCCGCCATGAGGTCTTGAGGCGATAGTCAACGCGCGCCTGCAAGAATGGCGCGCGGAGGCGCTACGCCGGGGGGAAACTTTGCTGCCGCAGCAAATTGTCGCGCAGCGGACAGACTTCCAGCGTGATCTCATGGCGACATGGAGAGAGCGACTGTCGCAACCCCGTGCAGGGCACGCCACAATAGTGGTGATAAGTCCCCTCTTTGAGGCGTGGCTAGAGCTATGGCGTCCTCTCCTTCCGCCTGACGCAGGTCGTCACCGGACACGGTGTTTTCGGGAGGTTCCTGCACCGAATCAGGCGGGAGGAAACGCCCGGGTGCTTCCACTGCGAGGATCGACCGGAGGACACGGTGGAGCACACTATGGAGGTGTGCCCCGCTTGGGCAGAACACCGCCGTGTCCTCGAAACGGCGATCGGCAGCGGCGACCTCTCGCGTCCGGCCCTGGTTCAATCCATGATCCGGAGCGAGACGGAATGGGTCGCCGTCACCACCTTCTACGAAGTAGTAATGCTAGAGAAGGAGGTGGCGGAACGTGAGAGGGAGAGAAACTCACAGCCCGGCCGCCGCGGGAGACGCTCCGGGCCCGGTAGGTGCGGGCCTGTGGACGGTGGGCTATGGGCTAGCTCGCCGTCCGTCCGTCTCATGACGACAGGCCGTGTCGACGGCGCGTTCGTGTTCCACGCGCGCCTTAAAGAGAGTCAGCAAAAAGGAAGGGGTCCGCAAGGGCCGATGCCTGCCGGGGCTGCGGGACTATTCGAAAGAGATACTGTGGCCCCGGAACACAAAGGGCGATGAAGGAACATGGATGGGTTTTAGTCAGTAAAAGTCTGACACTCCCTCCTGCTCCGCCCAGAGCGGGAGGATTCATTTGATGATTTCCCATCCGGAAAAAAAAGGGCATAAATAGTAAGCGACTACACGCTAAGGGCACCTCGGCTTGGGGTGTCACTGGCTGTGTATCCCTTGCTGTCCTCCCGACAGTAAGGGATACGCTGGATTTGAACAAGATCATTATTTGGTGACGAGTTTAAAACTTCAAGCTCAACATGGCGGCTGGCTTGAGCACGGGTTGGGGGGATGGGCATGAACAGCGACAGCGAGGATGGTATGAAAGCGGTTTGCGTCTAAAGTAGGATATTTATACCCTATTGAAATATTTTGTCTTTTGTACAGCCCTAGTCGCCAACTCTTAGTCCGCAATTAGAATGGAAAATGTTAAGGTCGTCCCATCTTTAACTCAGACGCGCTAGGTGTCTGGAACTGACTGTGCCGAATTACCTGATAGATTGTTAAATGTTTATTATTCTATATACAAAATGGTTTATAGTTTATTCTTAGCACACTTAATAGTTCTGTTGTCTGATTGGTGCTATTATCGAAAATTTATTCATTTTTATTGAGGAAAGTTAAGCTCATAGGGTTTTTCCGTAATTTACGAGTATTTTATTGCCATACATTTGGATCTTTCCGTCTGCGTTATCGCTGCAAAAATGTCACCTTCAAGCTACGCCCTCTATTCTTAAAGCTTTGTCAGAATGGGGTTTTCAGTGCCATCAGTAAGTGATGATGATGATACCAACTAGTCGATTTCGGCTACAGAGACTGCATCCGATGACTTCAAAGGTGGTAGTCGAGAGCTTTGGTGTGCTGCTCTTTCATGTACTCTCAAGTGACTAGCATACCCAACTTTTGGCGAAAAACTCCGAGTACAAAGTGGACACGATTGTCAGGAACCCAGGACACTATTGTCGACATTGTAAAATGTAAAGTTATAGTTGTAGGTTGTCTAGCTGTTAGACTGTTTTGTTATTATCGTCGTTTTTTAAAGACTGGTGGCCTATTGTTTTGTAATAGATTGCTTAATGATGGGTAATTTTGTCTTTTTGTTTAGATTATATTTTTATATATAGACAGATGCTTGCTGTCACCAGCTTGTAACCGCTTACTTTGAGTCTTGTGGTAAGTTGCTATGAGCAGTTAGAAAACAATTAACAAGCAATGCAAGTATGATTTGTGTTACTTGTGTATTAAAATACTTATCATTGTTTTTTGACAAGATGTAGGCATAAAATAAACATATCTTAGGTAAAGAGACAGTCAGAAACAAATCAATACTGAATTGGATATTGCATGTGCTCAAAAAGAAAAACCAAAATAGATGAATGATAAATTCATTCAAGAAACATCAACTCTTAATAAATTAACGAAGTTTTATTTTAATAGTTCTTTCCTCTTGGCAATAGTACAGATTTGTAGGTACTTAGTCAATTCATAAGATTGTCAATACGCCAAAATCGTATGGTTTAAAAATATAATTCTCATAGTTTAGGGAAAGTAGGCCAAATAATGATGTCACACATTATTTTATCAAGGTTAATAGACACATTACTATTATATTAAGACGAGTAAGTAGAATTAGAAGCAGCGGCGGTGACCCAGTGGTGGCGGCCCCGACTTACGAGCAGTTACTCGTGGGTTCGAACAAAGGCAGGTGCATTACTTTGTGTAATTGCTTTCATCACCACTGCTCTCAAAATGCTGAAGGAACAAATTCTAGAACCAAAAATTCGAAGACATGTGACATGAAACCCGCACTAGGCCCACGTGGTGTATTATAGCCCACCCCCTTTCATAGAGAGGAGTCCTGTGTCCCAGCAGTGGGAACATTATAGGCTGATTAATATGCTAAGTAGAATTACACAGAACTTTTGAAAGAGACTGCCAGACAGGCACGGAGATATAGACATAATGCTCTACCGGATGGCTCTACAAAACCGAGGATCTCCTGGCTCAAAAATAACAGCAGCACGGGTCGATCTTCATGGTTAAGCAGCGCTTGCCGAGGTTGGTCCGTGGATGGGTGACCATCATTACATAAGAACCGAGTTTCCTTCGTGCCTCGGAAAGGACGTTAAAGCGTTGGTCCCGGCTGTTATTTGTAGATCTTTGTCAGTCGTTACAGGTAGTCAGTGGCCCGAAAGTCTGACAACCAGTTCAAGAGGTAACATATTACCCTGTTACTGGGTAGCGGAGGTCAGATAGGCAGTCGCTCCTTGTAAAATACTAGTACTCAGCTGCATCCGGTAAGACTGAAAGCCGACCCCAACATTGTTTGAGAAAAGGCTATTCAAATTGATTTTGCATTACAAAACCGGATCATGATGTCGAATGGGACTCACGGACATCATCATCTTATCTGCCTTACCCTATTCTCAACTATGTTGGGATGGGTTTCCACATTTCAATTCCAATGACGAGCTGGGACGGGGAAGTTTCAATATTGTATATATTTTTTTAATACAAATAAAATTGTTATGGCTAACGTATCACTAGCGTGGTCTAGTCGACTACAAATCATACCTAACATAGAATAACATTAAAATTTCATTGTTCTTAATCATCAATACCGATCGATCATAAATCAATTTTATGGTTCTAACCTCCGAGGTGATGTCTAAAATAATATAAATCTTAGTTTCAGGCTATTTAATATTCATTGTCCTTTCGAGACAAAAGGATTCCTTTCCGCGTCTGACAAGATTTACTAATAATGTATTGGCTGGATAGAGTTTAGCTTTGGTCTTTGGAATGAAACTTTTCCACTGAGACTGGTGCTAGCATCTTTTTTCGTCTCGTGTGGACTCTTTGCCTTATTCTAAGGAAGGAATTCTACTCACTACTTAAAACTACATAGTTGCTGTCCTCACTCTAAGAACATTTTTTTTTTAATATTAAATTAGCCTACTCTTGACCTCGATCTTGTCTCGAGGATAAAGATGAGTTCGATAGTACATGCTTTGGTGATCCGATTTCTCCATAAAATGCTAAACTGAGTGTTTGCTTCCAGACGAAAGTCTATGACCAGTGTGTGTTGTGTCTATGATCAGTAATTACATACGGGATCAAAACATGGCCGCTCGCAATGGGCCTCACCAGAAGGCTTAAAGTCACCCAAAGGACAATGGACAGGGCTATGCTCGGAGTTTCCTTGCGTGATCCAATCAGACATGAAAAAACTTTAGTGGCAGTGGGCAGGGGCAAGGCAAATTGCTCGCAGAACGGATGGCCGATGGGGCCTAAAAGTTCTGGAGTGGCGACCGCGAACCGGAAGACATTGCGTTGGAAGGCCTCCCATTATAGGTGGACCGATGACCTGATGAAGGTTGCGGGGATCCGCTGGATGCAAGTCGCACGGGACCGGTCAATGTGGCGACACTTGGCTTATGTCCAGCAGTGGACGTCATTCGACTGTAGTGATGATGACGATGAATGATGCCAAGGACTAGGAAAAAAAGCGAGGCGAGATGGGCAGACGAACATTTTGTCATTGCGGAAAAAATGGATAAAGCTGGCACAGAAATGTGGGCACACAGACCAACGTCCAACGGTGTGTGAAGTCTTCGTTGTCACGTATATGTGACTACGGCGTTCAAAAGTTAAACCTACTCACAACAACCTTTAATATTCTAGTTTTTGGAGCTCAGTTTTTCTTTCTGAATGTGGAAATCGCCTACGCATTTTTCTCTCTATCTTTTTTTAATGCATCACGTGGCCAATTCTGCTTTTAAAAACGATTTAACCTTTATAATTTATAGGATTTAGTTGTCATGGAGTGGTGTTGTTGTCTTCATTGTTATAAGATCACGAGTAACTATTAATATTAATTACTTTGTGAAACCTTATTATTGATAAATGCAATGATTAGTCGAGGCCAAGCCTTCAGAGAGTAACTCTAACTAAATAACAATGGAACTATGTTTCTGTCATCTACTGATTACTTTATTGTTCAAATCATTTGTATATCTGTCCCACTGTGCACGCAGAACTATTTTTGTCATGTCAATCTGCACAGTGGGCAGGGTGAACGATCGGGCAGATCACAAAAAAAGACTAACGAGACAGACACGTGACGTTTCGTTTTACGTAACAGGGTTTAACAAACTTTTTTTTTTTATTCCCTTTTTTTCGTTATTTTTTTGTATGTGTGTAGAGAAACATGTTATTGGAAAATAATTTGAATATTCGACTGTCGTGTCGAGGTTTTCTATTTTTTTTTCCGGCACAGTTTTTGTTGTCAACGCGTTTAGTTTGTCGTCAAAATGCCTCGTTGATGATTGATGCATCGTCGTTGGCAGAACAATTGGTGATTACAGTTACTGTAGTTCATCTACACAATATCATTGCTTCTCGTCTCATCATCACAACGCTGGTAGCACATAATGACATTGAGATAAGGTGTTTTCTGTAGATGATTCAAGAGATCAACTTGTGTTTAGTATTTCTAGGAACTTGACATATTTATTTTGTAGAAGGAGACTACAATATTGTATTTGTAGGGATGTAGGTAAGTACCAAAAAATGTTAATGGACCAAGTGGATACTGCCGCCTGAATACGAACTGTAGTAGCCAATCTGGAAATCTTTTTACCGATTGCGAGCCCAGGCCCCCTATTCACAACGCTTCGATTCAATTTTCGATTCGGAAAGTCGTATGTCTATCTTTTTTTGACATTACGAAATCGAGCGAGATAGACATACGACTTTCCGAATCGAAAATCGAATCGAAGCGTTGTGAATAGCTATGCAGGTTGGCTGCTGTAGATATAATCTGGCCAAATGGTGTACCTACCTTCAATCCACCCCGAACAGATTGCCAGTGCGGAGCCCCTCATCAGGACATGCTCTACCTCCTGTCCTGCCCATCCTGCACAACCAATTTTAATCGAAATCTTAGAGCTGTGCGTGTGCGTGTGTGTGTGTGTGTGTGTGTGTGTGTGTGTGTGCTGTGCTGTGCTGTGCTGTGTGTGTGTGTGTGTGTGTGTGTGTGTGCTGTGCTGTGTGTGTGTGTGTGTGTGTGCTGTGTGCTGTGCATTTGAGTACACCGACACGTCATTCGTCAAGACTCAAGAGGAAAAAGAAGATATACTGGAAAGCCTTTATTTATTATATTATCTTCAATCATGATCTACAGTAAATATAACTAACCAAAACCAATCAAAATATCATTACTTAGCGCAGTTTGTTGAAGCAGTTTCGCCATTAACATTGCCGAGCGATACCGCAGAGCTTCGAGCGCCTGATATAATTTAATAGCAAATTGACGGTCTGTAATATTGAAGCAGATTTAATAAGGCGTTTACCAGCAGTTGATTTTGATTTGTTGGTAAGTAAATAATATTAGTAATAATATTACCCTACACTGTAATAATATACGATATGATGAGCTATTTATTTTTATTTACTTATGTGTTTATTGATGTTTAACATTGATTTTAAACTTCTTAAGTAATTGTACCATACAAGAATTCATCTTGTATGGTACAATTACTTATGACTAAGCCCCAGATGCCCCATGTTCGCAAATCTTATTCAAGTAGGTACGTAATCCCTTCATGGAATTCATTTTCAAAAATCTTCCATCAGTGCCCCTTTAACGTGCTACTAAGGAACTCTTGTGAAAAAGTTTCATGCTTTTAGACACAGTGTTATAGGCTAGCTGCTCGGATGCGATTCATGATCGCTAGTAGCACGTACCTAATATTTCTTCAAGCGTTTATGTTAAATGCTAATATTGTATAACTTTTATTTATTGTTTAGACTGTTTAGTGTTTACTGAGTTACACTAATAAATATCTAAATATGCACAAATCTTGCAAATTCCAACACTAGGTACACTTTTATTCAGACACTAGATGTTCTCCGTGGTATTCGTCCACGTGAAATTATTATAAAATAGATCAGTCACTAACTTTAACAGTTTATCATAGTCAGTCAAGTCAGAAAAATCTTTTTAGTTTAAATTAATTTTCTTTGACTTAAATAAATTCAAATTCAAAGTAAAAAGTATAATACATCTCAAAGATATTCCAAAGAAGATTTTTAAGTATCTCCACGACTGCACAACGTAAATAACAAATTCCTGTAATTTACTCCGAAGGCATGTTTACAAGTGCTGCGTCCGACGTTGCTTTTCTTTCTAACAATCTTTGTCTTTTTCTTTTACTGTCCTCACATTGCAAGACTGGGGCTTTACTTTCTTTGCTTCCCGTTTTTCTTTTGATTAAATATACGTTGCTATTCCGACAGAGGAAGATCTTTCCGGGATGACGTTTGGATTATTACTTTGGATTCAAGGATTTCCTTTTCCCAACTATGTTGGGGTCGGTTACCAGTCTAACTGAATGCAGCTGAATACCAGTATTTTACTTGGAGCGACTGTCTATCTGACCTCCACAACCTAGTTTAGTCCTGGGTAATACGATACCCCTTGGTAAGACTGCTTGCAGACTTTCGGGCTTCTGTCTTCCTGTAACGACTGTCAAAGATCTACAAATGTCAGCCGGGACCAACGGCTTAACGTGAACAACCCATCTACGAACCAACCTATCCAAGCGCGGTTTAACCTAACCGTCGAGCCACTGTTATTATTTAGCCACGAGGGCCTTACCGATCTCGATCCGCGTAGCTTAATTTAAATAAACGTTGGCCTAACGGTGAAGGAAAACATCGTGAGGAAACCGGCATGTCCTAGAACCAAAAATTCGAAGACATGTGACATCTACCAATCCGCACTAGGCCCGCCATACGCAAAATACTCGCTTTGACGTGGAGTTGCGGACACCAGCCCGTTATACAAATTATACAATATACAAAACGTTGGCCTGGACAATTATTGCAAAAACAACTACAATTACAGGCCTCCCAGTAAATTCAAAATTATTTTGATCAGCACAACTTTTATTTGCTACACAATGTCGCAGCCAAACAAACGCATACAACTAAATTTGTAGTTGCACGTGTACCGCATAAGTTACAGCTGTTGCCATATTATTTAGGCCCAAGCCCGAGCGCGCGGCTGTAAACGTAACGTAACGTAAATATGTCGATTTTTGAATCGAAAATACAATAAAGTTATCTGGCATTTTAGTCAAATTGTTTGCAACAAACACTATTAATCGTAGTATCATCTATAAATACGAATAAATTCTTCAAAATTATGAAAATGTTATATAATAATAAATAAATGTTTTATTTGGGACAACATAGGACGATTTCTGAAAACATTTTCAAAAAGGAAAAAAAAAAAAGTTTTTTTTTTCTTTTTTTTTTACACCACGCGCTCGCGCTAGGGCTTCTGGCACATAACAGTTTGGTAGTTTCCTCTACACGATGACATCCAGGTAAAGTTCTGAACTGGCTAAAATAACTGGCTTCTGCCTCCACTATTCCAGTTACTGACATCGTCGAAAAGTTTCCATATTAGAGTTTGCAGGCTTTAAAACTACGACGAACGTTGGTTGCAGGATTTCGCTGTTGAGAACGAACGAGTTTGAGTGAACGATTCGATGAAATCGGTTCTTTTTTATATTATTTGACCTCCAGACTGAACGTGTTGAACCTTGTGGTTTATTGGATATTTTAAACAATAGCTTGGTTACATTGTTTGACGTTGTTTGTTTGTAGTCAAACTACATATTTTTCGCCGGGTTTAAAATTATAAACGTCATTGTTTGTACAGCTGGCTGTATATATGAGACAGTTTTGAGAAAGAATACGGAACAATTTTTGTTGTCAGGTATCGTCGCTTTCAAATCGAATATTTTCTATATCTGATTTCTTTTTCAATATTTCTACAGTGAACACAACATTCAATAACGAAAGTAACCTTAAGATTAACTCACCACCTCACCTCACCCTCACCTTTAGATTTTTGGATTTTGACTGTAACCGTTTGACCTAAAAAACCATCGCGGCCACCCAATTTATCTAAGTTTGACTGTTTTTTATAAAAAAAAAACAGAAATTACCTTTGAGTTTTCCTTCTAAGAATCCTACATCCAAAGGCACTATATAAGTCGGTATCCTTGTATCTGCGCATTAATTCTGCTTCAAAAAATATTTTAATTTGACTACGTAGATCATGAAATTACTAAAATCTCTTTGTTGCCTTAATTCATAAAACCTTTTAATATAATAAGGAAAATCTCTAGTTAAATTCTCTCAAAGGAAAATAATTAACCGAAGAGAAAGTTCTAGAGAACTTGCCAGAACTACGGAGCTAAGTAGATGTTACTGCTTTGTGTAACTTGCTATTATATTTACTTAGAGCACAAGTCCGTACTTCAACGTTTTTACTGCAACTGTCGGATTATTTTCGTGTCTTGTTTTGAATAGAATACTGAGATAGGTATTTAAATAGGTGCCTATGTGTTCTAAGGATGAATATAATAATTGCCATTTTTGTAGGTACTAAGCAAAGACATTCAAATATTTTCGCTTAAAACCTCTTTGGTACTAAGTATGTAAGTGGTTTGTTGATTTGACAAACATCGAAAGAAGCGTAGCATTTAATAATACATTAGCATTGTATAAGTTTTGTTTTTGTTTGACCCACCAAAAACCTTGTTTGTGTAAAAATATTGGGAATCAATACTGAATTATTTTATACATAACGTTTTTGTCTCAATTTTTTTTAACAGTTTATGAAATAAAAAAAATCTTTTAGGCCC
Organism: Xestia sexstrigata; assembly: GCA_941918905.2. NCBI lineage: Eukaryota > Metazoa > Arthropoda > Insecta > Lepidoptera > Noctuidae > Xestia > Xestia sexstrigata. The sequence continues at coordinate 6,348,891 of OW799219.2, forward strand.
CATAGCCGAGATTGTATGTGTCGGCGTCATATTGTAAAACCCTTCATTTTGTTCATGGTGTCCTCCCATGAAAAGAATGCACCATTCCTGAGAAAAACCGATTAATTTATTTCTATCGCAGAGTTTAAAGGAACCTAACTAACCTTTATTTCTGTCACAGAGTTTAAAGGATCCTAACTAACTTAGGTTAGTTAGGATTCCTTTAAACTCTGCGACAGAAATAAATTAATCGGTACGGTTCGGTCGGTTTTCGGACTTGGGACACCCCCACGTTAGCGTGGGGGTGCCCCAAGTCCCGATTATGGGGGCAGACATACTTTGTAACGTTACAATTTCCTGGATAGGATCCACAAAACTGTAATGTCACTCTGAGCACTCACCTACCTAAATTTCAGTCTGGAGGGGAGCACTATTAAAAGAAATAAACAAGGGGACGAGTTATAAGAATTTATTAACAAAGATCCTAACCTAAAAACTGGAGCTACTTAAATCACTAATGCCAGTGAAGCTGGCGGAAAATACTGAAGATAAACGCAGAATGGAATAAATAACTGAAGAACGTCCGTCTACAGACTGTGGAGGAGGACCGAGGAACCATCAACTCTCAGGCCGTAGAGAAGGGCCGAGGGCATCCGTCTTCAGACGGTGGTGGACGGCCGAGGACCGTCAATCCTCAGGCCGTAGGAGGAGGGCCGAGGACATCTGTCTTCCGACCGTGGAGGAGGGCCGAGGAGCATCAAATCTTCATCATCAGGCTTGTGCAGCTCAAGCATCAAGGTTTCCAGGTGTTCTAGGTGAGAGTGCGGCACGGAGAGAGGCCGACTTAAAACAGAAGAATAAGGGGAACTGAACTTTAAATATACTTTTATGGAGCTTCTCAGAGCTGTTCCTGCTCTCAGCTCCGAACGTAGACTGCCCATTTCACCACCAGGCTTCTGTCAACTCCAGATAATTTACATTTTAAAATTAGAAAATTATTAAAAAGAAAATCGAATGAGGTCGATGTGATTTACCTATACAATCTACAACTAGCTCCAGCAATAAATTAAAAATAAAACTAGGGTTGCCACTAACTGACATCACAAAAGTAAACAAAGATTTAATAAAGATAAAAACTTAAATAACATGAATTACAAGGTAAAAAAGGCCAAAGCCGTTGCTAAGCCTCCAAGAAATGACCATAAAGCTACCTAGGGAGGACGAATGCTTAAATTTTCAGGTTAATAATATCCAAAAATGTAAGTAAAAAACCATATAAAAGACATACACATTACATTACCCCGAAAACCCCGGAAATTTTTTGAATACAATGAAAAATTTTTCTTATTTAGCATTAAGAGAGCATTAATCGACAAAAAATTAAGCTAAATGAGTATTTACAGTGATACAGTAAGTTTAAAAACAATTAAAACTAAGATTCCCCATAACCCCAGAAAAAAAAATTAACTAGAAAAATTTCGAGGTTGTAAATAAGACCTTGATCTTTCATACACCTTTCATCAACCTACCCTACACACTTCCTCAATCATACATCACCAGCATACTTAGGGGATATGGTTCACATTCAATGACGCATACTCCACAAGGAATTATTTTTAAGGTTTACGAAGGCTTATTTATTTAATTTAGGTGTCGTAATCCGCACCTGTTCTAAAACCCGTTAAAATTAAAATAAATTATTTACAAAGTTTTTCTGCTTAAGAAAAGCAGCCAAGGTTTAAGAGCATAAAGTGCTTAAGAGAAGCCTTCAAGCTTTAAGTCGAGGGTCAAGGAGGGTCAAGGATAAAAAAATATTATCTAAGTTAAAAAAGTACACTAAGGCTTATTTTACGAGTTAATGCGACCGCTCGACACAATGGCTTATTTAAAGAGTTGTGTACCGCTCTACAAAAAAAAAATTATCAAGAAATAAATAGAGGGATCTAATGAAGCCAAAAGTTTTAGGGGAAGGTAAACCTTGTGGAGTATTAACAGAACTTAAATCTAAATGGGTTTTACAAGGAATGAGTTGAAGAGGTTAGACTAAATCCATTGAAGTTATATCATATAATAAAAACCGTAAAGAACTCCAGATGAGGTGTATTAATATAGGACGATAACAAATTTAAAATTAAAAATAGCAAAAAATAAAATTTTATAAGAGTGATAAAAGAAAGTAAAAAAAAGTCTACGGAGGCCGAGAGTGTTTGAGTTAGAACTCAAGTCGAGAGAGGATTTGAGTTAGGACTCAAGTCGAGAGAGTGTTTGAGAGTGAACTCAAGAGAGGACTGAAAGTTAAGACTCAAGGGTTTAAGAGGAACTCAAGTGTTATAGAGCACTCAAGATTGTAGACTCAAGTGTTTAGGACCCACACTTAAAGAGTGTGAAATCAAGGGTTTAAGAGAGCATTTGAGAGGGAACTCAAGTCCAAGAGAGCATTTGAGAGGGAACTCAAGTCCAAGAGAGCGTTTGAGAGGGAACTCAAGTCCAAGAGAGCATTTGAGAGGGAACTCAAGTCCAACAGAGCGTTTAAGAGGAGAAGGAGGATAAGAGGGATCAGGAACGTAACACTAAACGTCAGGACAGCTCCCGTAATACAGTAGTCGGGTAAGCTCCGAATAAACATTAAGAGGGTCTGAGTACTTGAGAGGGCCCAAGAATGTTTAACAATTTATAAGACACAGAGGGTCCAAAGAGGTTTGATTAAAAAATATCGTAAACCAATAAAAACTGTATGGTGGTAAAATTTGGAACTAATGCATAAAAAGTTTAAGTACCTATTTTGGCCACCGCAAAGTTTGATAAAAACTTTTTGCTACTGCAAAAGGATTAGTTCTCTATGGGCTTGTTACCTAGCAACGCGTGACAAATAACAAGTCAACCCAAAATAATTTTATGCAATTTTACCCGACTAGGGCGAAACTCAAAAAGGAGGTTATGTATATTATCTGTATGTATGTTAGTCCGTTTTTTATCAAAAAATGAAGGATTTTTTAACGAGTATGTTTATAAGATTTTGGTGTTATTGAATAAGTATATCACCCAAAATTATCATAACTCAGTCTAGATTTAATTCGTTAGAATTTCTTAGAAAAATCTAGATTTAGTTATTTTATTATAGCCTAAAGATTCAATTTTACTCCAGATTCGCGTATGACAAATTTATAGTCTAGGACCAAGTAATTTTTCAGTGTAAAAATGTATAGATTGCACTAGCCGTGTTATCAGATCAAAACTAAATGAAGTAATAGTTCAGAATATATTAGTAAAGTATTTGTAGTGGGTGTAACGTAGATTTTTAGGGTTATATAAACGTCCACAGGATATTCTCCTGTTTCTGTCGTGAAGTGTCCCAACGACCCACTTGGGAGTGTCCACGAATGGATTAACACATCAAGCGACCATTGGGTACGAATACCAGAGGGTAAACGTAGTGGTGTGCAAGTCTGTGGGATGCAGTATAGCGATGTTTTGGTAGAGAGTAAGTATAATATGAGATGAACGATTACGGGATATTGTCCAATAACCGTCGTAGAGTAACCCAATCTCCAACCTTGGCAATGCCCACAAGTGGGTTAACACAACCAAGAGGCCGAAAGGGTGCCAATTATCTTTCGATTATGGAATGTGTGTGAGATGAAGAATACCTAGATGATGTTTAGTTGTAAAAGAGTTGAGTAATAGTTGAGATGGATGAAAAGATGAAAATAATAAAATGCTTACCGAATATACTCACTTGAGGAAGTGTTATTTTCGAATTTTGAGAAGTGCAGAATGCCTAGAAATAATTTAAGAGGGGTGGGTTAGTAAATATTTGGGCGCCAGTCTGTAACGTTACAATTTCCTGGATAGGATCCACAAAACTGTAATGTCACTCTGAGCACTCACCTACCTAAATTTCAGTCTGGAGGGGAGCACTATTAAAAGAAATAGACAAGGGGACGAGTTATAAGAATTTATTAACAAAGATCCTAACCTAAAAACTGGAGCTACTTAAATCACTAACGCCAGTGAAGCTGGCGGAAAATACTGAAGATGAACGCAGAATGGAATAAATAACTGAAGAACGTCCGTCTACAGACTGTGGAGGAGGACCGAGGAACCATCAACTCTCAGGCCGTAGAGAAGGGCCGAGGGCATCCGTGTTCAGACGGTGGTGGACGGCCAAGGACCGTCAATCCTCAGGCCGTAGGAGGAGGGCTGAGGACATCTGTCTTCCGACCGTGGAGGAGGGCCGAGTAGCATCAAATCTTCATCATCAGGCTTGTGCAGCTCAAGCATCAAGGTTTCCAGGTGTTCTAGGTGAGGGTGCGGCACGGAGAGAGGCCGACTTAAAACAGAAGAATAAGAGGAACTGCCCTTTAAATATACTTTTATGGAGCTTCTCAGAGCTGTTCCTGCTCTCAGCTCCGAACGTAGACTGCCCATTTCACCACCAGGCTCCTGTCAACTCCAGATAATTTACATTTTAAAATTAGAAAATTATTAAAAAGAAAATCGAATGAGGTCGATGTGATTTACCTATACAATCTACAACTAGCTCCAGCAATAAATTAAAAATAAAACTAGGGTTGCCACTAACTGACATCACAAAAGTAAACAAAGATTTAATAAAGATAAAAACTTAAATAACATGAATTACAAGGTAAAAAGGCCAAAGCCGTTGCGAAGCCTCCAAGAAATGACCATAAAGCTACCTAGGGAGGACGAATGCTTAAATTTTCAGGTTAATAATATCCAAAAATGTAAGTAAAAAACCATATAAAAGACATACACATTACAACTTTGATCGCATGCATTTGACAATTTGACGGTTTCACTTCGATAGTTTACAATCTGACTTAGACCGATTACAAAATGACGGGTTTTACAATATGACGCGGACATATACATTCTTTAAAAATAAGTGTAGCAACATACATAAACTTACGTCTTTTTCCCCTCGGGATAGGCAAAAACTAACCTGCTATGATACTTAATTCTTCGTCCACGTCCATACAAAATAACAATCTGTACCTACATTATTCCTGATCTGGCAATACCTTTCACGACCTACTACCGTAAGACTCCATCTCATTGCAGATTATACTCCGCTTAGTTATTAAAAAAAGCCTACCCAAAAATATAACCTCAAAAAATAGCTTTCCACAAACTGCGATATTTCCGACATGTCCCCAGTTTGCTGGCAGGCTGTCTAGCGTCGGGCGGAGGTCGGAGACAGCCGCTGACAGAATCGGTGCCCACTATCCGACCAACAAATAGCATGTCGTCGGCAATAGCAGCTGAGTGTGTAGATTCCTAAATAGAGTCGTTGATTCGTCTGCGTGGTCCTAATTTGTGATAAGAAAAGTGGAGTTTAGTTACGAATCGATTATCTGGTTTTTGTCTTTAGTGATGCGCAACGAAGTTACTTTTTGTAAAGTAATATTTTATAAAATGATAATATTAAGTAACTTTTGCGGCTTTGCTATAACTTTTTGTTATCGATTGTCGCCACTAACATTAACTTGCAAACGTTGGTCCATGAAAAGTAACTTAGGTGTGGATACAGCGGTATAACCGCAATCATGGGTACCTATATATTGTGTCTTGGTAGTTCAAAAATGAATGAATTTGTTTCATGTGTAAGTATCTGATACTTTACTATATACTTTGAAAAAAAAAAAGAAAATAGATACCATTGGCAGATTGTGAGGAACCCTCAGATACCTTGCCCTACGCTATGTGGCTTCATCATCATTTGGCCGAAAGACTACCACTGCTGAATAGAAACGTGTCCAAGCGTCGCCATATTGACCAGACCAAGGGTGTAAAATGGCCGGTTATGCAGAATCATAGTAGGATAATTAATTAAGACATTACTACTTGACAGCGTTGAGGAGTTTTTTGACGCCACATTTTACATTTTTAAGTATATTGTTTACGTTAAAAATAACTGTTTAAATTAAAATAACCTAAACTAACTAGTTTAGCTTATTTAATTTATTTTTTCTTAGCCTCTCATGTGTCCCACTGCTGGGCAAAGGCCTCCCCTTACTCCTTCCAAACCTCTCTATCCGGGGACGGATCTAGACGGGGCGATTTCCTTCGTCAGGCGTCCAGTGAATGACGATCTTTGCCCACCTCTCCGGGTGCATTCGCGCTACGTGGCCAGCCCACTCCCACTTTAGCTTGGCTGTTTTTTCTCCGACATCTGCAACCTTAGAACGTTATGGAACGCAGGGTGGTGTTTCTTACGCGATCTGTACGCCTCACATCTATTGTGCTGCGTTTCATTCAAATCTTAAGCTTGGACTTCTGTTGTTCAGTAAGTGACCCAGAAGGTCTTCCAAGCATTTTGGACTCGTCTTTCAACTTCCTTATCTTGCCTATTTTTAAAATACACTATATGGCCCAAGTAACACTCATCGACATATTGCAACACATGCCCGTCTACCTCGACCCTACGTTTCATGCTGTTGGTCAAGACCTGGGTTTTAGATCTGTTCATTGAAAGTCCAACCTCAAGACTTGCTGTGCTCAGATCTTGGAGCATTTCTTCGAGTTCTGAAGCAGATGTGGAGAACAACACAATATCGTCAGCAAAGCGGAGGTTTGTTAGCTGATGGCCGCTAACATTAATGCCTCGTGACAGCCACGAAGCAGGCAGTTTGTTAAAAACCTCCTGCAGTGCGCTTGTGAACAGTTTAGGTGAGAGTGGGTCGCCTTGTTTGACACCCTTTTCAATGTTGAAATTCGGAACAGAAATGAAAGAAATGTAGCTTGATGTTCGCGGTGCTACTTCCATAGATGGTGTCAATGAGGTTAATGTAAGTGTGCGTTATATTTTGGGACATGCTATAACTGACTGATGATCTATACTGTCGAATGCCTTGGCATAATCCACAAAGGCCAGGTATAGCGGTTTATTAAATTCACAATATTTTTCGATCACTTGGTTTATGGTATGGAGATGATCGGTTGTAGAGAAGTGGGAACGAAATCCAGCTTGTTCGGGAGGTTGGTGAAGATCAAGAGTCGAAGCGATACGGTTCTCTATAACTTTAATAAATAGTTTATATAAATGTGAAATTAGGCTTATGGGGCGATAGTTCGAAATGTCAGCTTTGCCTCTTTTTTTATGGATTATAATTATGTTGAAGTGACACATTTCAGAGGGAATCTGACCGGAGTATAAGATGGTGTTAAAAAAAGATATGATGTGAGGTATTAGAACATTTCGTTCTAGCTTTAAAACTTCTGTTGTTATGCCGTCCGTCCCAGGGCTTTTATTGTATTTCATCTCGCGAAGAGCTCGTTGGATCTCATAGGGACTGATATGTTAAACGGGATCAGTATTTTAATTTATAAATGTAAATGTCGCAAGGTGATAATAGCAGATTTTGTCAATTCCCTAAATGATTTGATCAAATCACGGAGAATGGTAAAATAACAACACGATTTTATCATTTCCCTGAACAAATCTAGGGATTTTAACAAATACCAGAACTGGTTCCGTGAGATGACAAAAAAACTTTCCTATGGTATTTTGACCATTTATTTGTAACTAAAGAACCAAAAGCATTAAAGAAACTTGTTCGAAAAAATTTAAACGTATTAGTTGGTTCCACGGTTTTAGTTGATGTACCTAAAGTGTACACTAGATGCAAATACTATTACAGGGATTGTATTAGACACGAAAGGCAATTTAAGTATTACAAATAGATATTTCTGTTGTCATCATAAGAGTTTTCCTTCCTAGGTACGCTCTTCAAATATCTACAGGTACATTTACCGATTCAGTTTCACCGACGAAGCTGAGTTTGCGTGAAATTGCAGGAAAATTATTTTTATTTGGAGGGCAAGGGTTCAGTCTGTGTTCCTGCCAACAGTCCAAAGTATGATCCAAAATGAATAGATGTGCCTGTAAGAAAAATAATGTGCTTTGTAATTCACGGTGCCAAAAATCTGCTACCTGCTATATAATAAATAAATATTACAAATTGTTATTGTTTCAATTGTTATTGTTAAGAAATTGTTCATTCGCTTCAAATCTATGTTCTAGGGGTGATTTTTGAGATCAATGTAACATTATACTATTAATTATTGTAATTATGTATTAACTAATTACAAATAAACTTTTAATAAATACCATAGAAAAGCTTTTTTGTTATTTCACGGAACCAGTTCTGGTATTTGTTCAAATCCCAAGATTTGTTCAGGGAAATGTTAAAATCGTGTTGTGATTTTAACATCCTACGCTTTTGATCAAATCACTCAGGGAATTGACCAAATCGCTGTATTTTTTTTTTTTTTGCTTTCTGCGACATAAACATAAATACGACTAGTACCTATCTAGTTTTATTAAGAAGAAAAATCTTGATTCATAGTGTTTAAACTGTCACGTTTAACTCAAAAACAATGTACCCACCTTGTTTGCTTAACTATTTGGCCGTGTGTAAACAAACCAACAATCTTGTCTGCTACGTCACAGTGTCATTAATCAGTGTCTGTACCAGACCTTATCATTTCCTCTAGGCCGAGTCGTTGCCCGCGCGCCGTTCTATATTTATTATTGTAAACATTTATCTTATCGTAAGATTATCTTAAAATGTTAAAAAATATAGATGATACTATTATCTTTTAATTTAAGTTTCTTACCCGTTAGTTCCTACAAGATATGAATTTTATTTGCTAACATTTCGGCCCGTACAGGCTTAATTGAAATAAGTTGGTAAAATATTAACGGGTTCAACGACCGCAGGTAGTGTAGGTACTCGAAATAATAGGTAAGAAAACCATCGTTTCTAAAATTTTGCTCTACCTTATTTATTTGGACGCTTTATATTGAAAGTCGTAGAAAGCAGCTATAAACTCAGAAGAGAAAAGTAGCTAATGGTGTCGATTCTGTTGTGCACAAACTAAACTTAATTTAGGCTATTGCTATCTTTTACTAACAGGCAGTGCGAGAAAAGGACGGCTATAGCTATGAACTAAGTTAGAGATGTCAAACTAGTTTATGCCTTGCGCTTCGCCGTGTTTTTAGTCGACATGTTTTTACGTAACCCTTCATTTGTATAAAAATATTAGTTGCAATTAAATTTGACAGCTCTAAATTACGTCCGTCTCTTTCTCGTTTTATTAGAGAGAAAAAGATAGCAATAGCCTAAATTAAGTTTAGTTTCTGCACAACAGAATCGACACCAATGTAGGCCTTTGAACCCGGCTGTATTCGCCAAATTTTAAGGCTTTTTTACATTCATATTGTAAATTAGACAATTTAGGTCCCGATTTAGAATCTGAGTAAAGACGCAGTGTAGCTTTTCTGTTACATTGTACAAGACCGTGTTGCTGAAAATGACTGCAACAAATTTATACATAGACTATAGGTACTTTCATATGAAAGTCTGAAACCAGGGCGCTAAAATGGCCGATTAGGATAATAATATGAATCACTTTACATTCGTAAAACGGTCACAAAGAGACAATTCATTATATTAACTGCGTCTGTGATCTTTTTAAGAATTTTAACGTTATTCCTACTAAGTATTATCGTATTATAAATCTGCTTTAGCGGCCATATTAGGCCCCAGTATTTGTTACGCTGTGCCACAACGTAGCGTCCTAGTCGTCAGTGTCCACAAACCTTAATTACGGACCCCGCCTGTCAGTGCCACCGATTCATTTCACGGCTGTCGGCTGCTAAACCGTGTTTGCTATTTCCGTCTTAGGTAAACCGAAATATGGTTCATAAAACCGTAGGCAGCTTTACTTCGTTTTCGTCTACTATCTTTATTGTCTTTTATTTTTTGCAGAATATTTTTTCAGTAGAGACCCGAGACATTGTTTAGCAGACGATTGCTGAACTTTATAAAAATACGAGTAAACTTTCCAATGTTGCAAGTTTGTAGTTGCAGCAGTGAGCATTCACAGATGTGTAGTCTGCAGTTTCTTGACAGGATACTGCAAATAACCTATTATTATCCTCACTATTAAATAACATAACATGGTATTTACCTATATGTATAATATCGTAAATTGATATGTATTTACCTGCATATAAATAAGTCATTATGTCAGTAATAGAATGTTAATTGCCTTGGCAGACCGCAAACCGCAAATCAAGATGACAACCATTATTGGCTGTGTGTGTATTACAACTTTATGTACTTGGGTACTAAAACACACGTATTTATTTATCCGTACTAATGTTATTAAGAGGTACAGTTTGTTTGTTAGTTGAAACAACAAACAAAAAAAATTCTGACAATCAGGGATAAGTAGATTCTGTACAGTGAAAGATTTTTTGAAATTGGATCAGTAGTTCCGAAGATTACCCCTTACATACAAACTAACAAACGTTACCTCCGTATAATATTGGTATAGATAACATAACATCATGCCTGCAATCCCCAAAACGTTTGGCAGAGGTATAACACTTAACTTAATAACACTTTACCGTCCGACCAGGGAATTCCATAAGCTCAGCAGTAGGACTTGCGATCATTAGACCAACGAGGTAGTACTTGATCCAGTTCATCGATCCTTCATTTATCATCATCGTCATATTCCTGTACTTGTTCCATGTTACTTGGAGTCGGCGCAACACGTTTTTTTCTTCATTCTCCCCTGTCGCCCGTCGATCCTTAATTGTATTCGTTTTAATACTGATAGCTTTATCATTTTGTAGTTGCCATTAATGTGGATTTGGATAAGTATAGTGGAGATTACTGTGAGCTTATTATTAAGGTTGCGTTACGTTATCACATCTTATAATGATAAAACGATCATAATATCTTCACAGTACACACACAGCAGTAGTTGTAGTTTTTATCTACAGGTAGTTATTATGCACTTGTGGGAAAAATATTTCTGTAGTATCACTTTTCGCTGGGGGAGATTTCTTTAAAAATCAGCATTACCTTTGTACCTATTTTTCTATTACTTTTTCTTTTCTGTATTTAGTGTGTACATAAATCAGAGACTGCAAACAATTGTTAAATTAATGAATAATGTTTTTTGGACGGAATAAATTTTGTTAAATGTCATTTTGTCATTTTCTGTTTTTGCCCGCACTTTGGCTGCCAATTCACCACAGTGACAGCGATGAGGACAACAACATGGGGCACCTAGGCGAAGAGAAACAGCGAGGCAAGAAAGTGGTGTCGTCGAACAACGTGCTTTGCTCGACGACGCGACGGTAGTGCGTGAAGCCTACTCCCACTCACCCACACCTGCCAGCAGGCGATTGTGAAATCCCTATTAACAATATACGAAACTTCCTTCATGATTCTGGCCTCCTGGTAGTTTTGTGAGACTTTATTATAATTGCTTCTCATCTCCTACTTGTCTTTGCTTTATTTAAGAGAAAAACAGATGTGGGCCCAGTTAACCATTATCAATTTTTAAAAGGGGTAACTGGTCCCTGGTCCCACTTTCATAGTGGGCCGAAATACCCCTAGCACGTTTATCGTTGGAACGAAGGAGAAAAATAGGCATTATAATATCTATTGTAGTCATAATTTATTCAAATGGATGGATAAGTCATTACTGATCGGGCTGTCCATCTTATCCAATTTCCAGTGTTGCATAATCCATTTAACGTACTATAATACCGAAGTTCCGCATAGAGTGGTCCCAATGTTTCCAACTTGAAATCCACCACTAGATTGCGTAACTTGTGAAACTTCTGGATTTTCACAAACTTTGCTGAGCTGTTACTTTTATTGGTCGCTAGCTTTAGCCTGCGGCTTCGCTCGCGTTATGGTCGATAAATTCGATAATTATCCTAAGGGGAACTTTTTAAATATAGCCTATGAAATTCGGGATTACGTAGCTTCCCATAGATTATTCCCCCCATTTCCCCCTCTTAGGGGTTGAATTCTGAAAAACCCTGAAACCCGTTTCTACTTATTTATCAAAAGAAACACTCCTGTGAAGTTTCGAATAAAATAGTCTAACTAATCTTGTTTCCCCTTAGGGGGTACATTTTGAAAAAACCTTTCTTACTGTACCCCTTAACTTCATAAGGAACGTATGTGCCAAATTTGGAGTCTCTAGACTCAGCGGTTTGGGCTGTGCATTGATTTTTAGACTTTTTCACCCTATTTCGCCCTCTTAGGGGTTGAATTCTGAAAAAACCTGAAACTCATTTCTACTCATTTATCAATAGGAGTACTCCTGAGAACTTTTTAATAAAAAAGTCTAATCTTGTTTCCCCATACAAACTTTAGAGCCCCGTTTCACCCCCTGAGAGGGTGACTTTTGAAAAACCCTTTCTTAGTGTACCCCTAGACCACTTAAGGAACATATGTGCCAAATTTGGAATCCCTAGACTCAACGGTTTAGGCTGTGCATTGATTTTTAGACTTTGTCACCCCATTTCCCCCTCTTAGGGGTTGAATTCTGAAAAACTCTGAAACCCGTTTCAACTCATTTATCAAAAGGAGCGCTCCTGCGAAGTTTCGAATAAAATAGTCTAACTAATCTTGTTTCCCCATACAAACTTTGGAGCCCCGTTTAACCCCCTTAGGGGGTGAATTTTGAAAAATCCTTTCTTAGTGCACCCCTAGACCACATAAGGAACCTACTTGCCAAATTTGGAATCTGTAGACCCAGCGGTTTGGGCTGTGCGTTGATAGATGAGTCAGGCAGTCAGTCAGTCAGTCAGACAGTTTCTTCTTTTATATATTTAGATATGTCGCAGGGATATAATAAATTCAGAGATTTGGTCAAATCCCTAAGTGATTTGATCAAATCGCTTAAATGATGTTAAAATAACAACACGATTTTATCATTTCCCTGAACAAATCTACGGATTTGAACAAATACCAGAACTGGTTCCGTGAAAATGACAAAAAGCTTTCCTATGGTAGTTTGACCATTTATTTGTAATTAAAGAATCAAAAACATTAAAGAAACTTGATCGGAAAAAATTTAAGACGTATTTGTTGGTTCCACGGTTTTACTTGATGTACCTAAAGTGTACACTAGATGCAAATACTATTACAGGGATTGTATTAGACACGAAAGGCAATTTAAGTATTTCAAATAGATATATCGTCTATACGCGTGAGTACCATCTCGCAAGCCGCGTCCTTGCGGTGACTTGTGGCATTATCAATTTCACTTTCATTTGTTTTCTTCGCAGTTGCTTTCGCAAGACGCGTGTCGCTTAAGCGCGTAGTTTGTGGCCAAGCGGTAGTTGGTAAACATTTTATGTTTGAGACATGTTGTTCTTATACACCATGTCATGTCTTCTTGTTCTACAATTATTTGGTTCAGATTAACGTAATGTGTAAGGTAAACATTTAGAAATTAAACAAAATTACATACAAAGGTGAATAGATGTGAATATATTGTTTTACTTAAACCACGACTATTTTTTATGAAACCTACGTGAGCAACAAAAAAGACAAAGAAGTAAGGCATTACGTACTCATGGAAAATACCTCAATTTTTTTTTTCTAGTCTGCATGGTATCATATAAACTGCTTTAAACTAAAAAAAGAATAATATTTGCTGAAGTCTTAATAATAAATCAAACATACCTCTTTGTCTTCATCATTTGTGACATATTTATCTTTTGATAAATAATTTCTCTATTGTACTTCTGTTATTAACAAGGTTATAGAAAGTAGATGTCTTAGCAAAAATATTTATTTTTGGGTGACGTAAATCTGATACCATTTTTTGATTACTTTTATTTCATTATTTCTACCTACGCTGCTGTGACATAGATCAGATATCAGCGTACTCATAAAAACTTTCTGGTGATGAAATGGCACTCAAAGCATTGATTTTTCTATCAAGCAAAGCAAAAAGATAATCTTTTATCTATCAAAAATGGCAAAACATTGTAGAACTTAAAATATACTTAATATTGGGCCACTATCTGTAACGACTGTCAAAGATCTACAAATGACAGCCAGGACCAACAGCTTAACGTGCTTTCCGAGGCACGGAGGAAACTCGGTATGTAACGGTGGTCACCCATCCCCAGACCAACCTTGGCAAGCACGGCTTAACCTAAAGATCGACCCGAGCGGCTGTTATTATTTAGCCAAGAGAAAGAGCACCCCTTACAGAGACCGTAAAGAGTACCCCTTACATCCATAAACTTACAAAATTTACCTCTTTATAATGTTAATATTTTATTTGTCACACCTTTCGCCAGTAAATTCACCAATAAGTCGCTTGTGGAGTCTGAATTGACGTGTTATTTTGACGTCACTTGGAAACCGTTGAAGCGTTATCGATGCTCACGTCACGTCAGTCGGAAAATGGTGGCTGATGTGGAATAATAGATCTGTGAAATAACAGACGTGAGGCTTTGCATAATTATGAAGTTTCAGTATTGCTTTAATTTTGGTGAATGTGGTGTTTGGCTAATTAAACAACTGAAACTATGATTGTTGAAACTGTATATCCGATTGGTATTTGGAAGGTCTGGGTCATATACAGTCTTGTTTCGGCTAATCTTCTCTTCGATTTCCTAGCTTAGCTTTGTGAAATTCTTATTTAAGATTACCCGTGTGAGAAGTCCTATCGACAGTCTTCTGTTTTTTTTTATAATAAGTAATTGCATGTCTTGTTGATTCTATTTCATTATTACGTACTGTCTTTTGTTTCTACAAGAAAAAAACTGGCTAAATGATTTTAACTTCGGTATTTGTTTTTATACCGAAGTGAATTATACCTCTTTTCACATAGGAATTAAGTATATTTTAAGTTCTACAATGTTTAGCCATTTTTGATAGATAAAAGATTATCTTTTTGCTTTGCTTGATAGAAAAATCAATGCTTTGAGTGCCATTTCATCACCAGAAAGTTTTTATGAGTACGCTGATATCTGATCTATGTCACAGCAGCGTAGGTAGAAATAATGAAATAAAAGTAATCAAAAAATGGTATCAGATTTACGTCACCCAAAAATAAATATTTTTGCTAAGACATCTACTTTCTATAACCTTGTTAATAACAGAAGTACAATAGAGAAATTATTTATCAAAAGATAAATATGTCACAAATGATGAAGACAAAGAGGTATGTTTGATTTATTATTAAGACTTCAGCAAATATTATTCTTTTTTTAGTTTAAAGCAGTTTATATGATACCATGCAGACTAGAAAAAAAAAATTGAGGTATTTTCCATGAGTAAGTAATGCCTTACTTCTTTGTCTTTTTTGTTGCTCACGTAGGTTTCATAAAAAATAGTCGTGGTTTAAGTAAAACAATATATTCACATCTATTCACCTTTGTACGTAATTTTGTTTAATTTCAAAATGTTTACCTTACACATTACGTTAATCTGAACCAAATAATTGTAGAACAAGAAGACATGACATGGTGTATAAGAACAACATGTCTCAAACATAAAATGTTTACCAACTACCGCTTGGCCACAAACTACGCGCTTAAGCGACACGCGTCTTGCGAAAGCAACTGCGAAGAAAACAAATGAAAGTGAAATTGATAATGCCACAAGTCACCGCAAGGACGCGGCTTGCGAGATGGTACTCACGCGTATAGACGATATATCTATTTGAAATACTTAAATTGCCTTTCGTGTCTAATACAATCCCTGTAATAGTATTTGCATCTAGTGTACACTTTAGGTACATCAAGTAAAACCGTGGAACCAACAAATACGTCTTAAATTTTTTCCGATCAAGTTTCTTTAATGTTTTTGATTCTTTAATTACAAATAAATGGTCAAACTACCATAGGAAAGCTTTTTGTCATTTTCACGGAACCAGTTCTGGTATTTGTTCAAATCCGTAGATTTGTTCAGGGAAATGATAAAATCGTGTTGTTATTTTAACATCATTTAAGCGATTTGATCAAATCACTTAGGGATTTGACCAAATCTCTGAATTTATTATATCCCTGCGACATATCCAAATATATAAAAGAAGAAACTGACTGACTGACTGAATGACTGACTGACTGACTGACTGACTGCCTGACTCATCTATCAACGCACAGCCCAAACCGCTGGGTCTACAGATTCCAAATTTGGCAACTAGGTTCCTTATGTGGTTTAGGGGTGCACTAAGAAAGGATTTTTCAAAATTCACCCCCTAAGGGGGTTAAACGGGGCTCCAAAGTTTGTATGGGGAAACAAGATTAGTTAGACTATTTTATTCGAAACTTCGCAGGAGCGCTCCTTTTGATAAATGAGTTGAAACGGGTTTCAGGGTTTTTCAGAATTCAACCCCTAAGAGGGGGAAATGGGGTGACAAAGTCTAAAAATCAATGCACAGCCTAAACCGCTGAGTCTAGGGATTCCAAATTTGGCACATAATATGTTCCTTAAGTGGTCTAGGGGTACACTAAGAAAGGGTTTTTCAAAAGTCACCCTCTCAGGGGGTGAAACGGGGCTCTAAAGTTTGTATGGGGAAACAAGATTAGACTTTTTTATTAAAAAGTTCTCAGGAGTACTCCTATTGATAAATGAGTAGAAATGAGTTTCAGGTTTTTTCAGAATTCAACCCCTAAGAGGGCGAAATAGGGTGAAAAAGTCTAAAAATCAATGCACAGCCCAAACCGCTGAGTCTAGAGATTCCAAATTTGGCACATACGTTCCGTATGAAGTTAAGGGGTACAGTAAGACGCCGTCACCTCCTTCTGCGAAGCAGTAATGCTAGAGAAGGAGGTGGCGGAACGTGAGAGGGAGAGAACCTCACAGCGTCCCGGCCGCCGCGGGAGACACCCCGGGCGTCGGGGGCCACCACGTGGCCCCCGGCCACCGTAGGCGCGGGCCTGTGGACGGTGGGCTATGGGCTAGCTCGCCGTCCGTCCGTCTCATGACGACAGGCCGTGTCGACGGCGCGTTCGTGTTCCACGCGCGCCTCAAAGAGAGTCAGCAAAAAAGAAGGGGTCCGAAAGGACCGATGCCTGCCGGGGTTGCGGGACTATTCGAAAGAGATACCGTGGCCCCGGAACACAAAGGGCGATGAAGGAACATGGATGGGTTTTAGTCAGTAAAAGTCTGACACTCCCTCCTGCTCCGCCCAGAGCGGGAGAAGTCATTTGATGATTTCCCATCCGAAAAAAAAAAAAAAAAAATAAAAAAAGGGGTACAGTAAGAAAGGTTTTTTCAAAATGTACCCCCTAAGGGGAAACAAGATTAGTTAGACTATTTTATTCGAAACTTCACAGGAGTGTTCCTTTTGATAAATAAGTAGAAACGGGTTTCAGGGTTTTTCAGAATTCAACCCCTAAGAGGGGGAAATGGGGTGACAAAGTCTAAAAATCAACATCGGTATTGTTTGTATGGTGTATCGGGTCGGGTGTGTTACAAAAACAACGATTTAAAGATTTAATGTGGGGGACGTGTGTAAATGTGGGGGACTTGAAATACTATCATCATCCCCTGTTGGGGTGCGATGGGGTTGAAATGTCTAAAAATCAATATGGGTGTCGATACCGACATTATCAGGGTTGCTGATTACGAATATGGCATTTATCTTGAGATCCAAAAGATGACGGATTTGACTTTTGTACAGGGTTATTGTTGATTTATTGTGATGATTGTGATAACGATGAAGATGATTGTGATAATGATGATGATGGTGATGATTGTGATAACGATGATAATGATTGTGATTACGATGATGATGATTGTGATAATGATGATGATGATTGTGATAACGATGATGATGATTTTGACAATGATGATGATTGTGACAACGGTGATGATGATTGTGATGGTGATGGTGATTGTGATGGTGATGGTAATCGTGATAGTGACGGTGATAGTGATGGTGATTGTGATAGTGATAGTGATTATGATTATGATTGTGATTGTGATGGTGATAGTGATTGTGACTGTGATGGTTATGGTGATTGTGATAACGATGATGGTGATTGTGATAGTGATTGTGATGGTGATTGTGATAGTGATTGTGATGGTGATTGTGATAGTGACGGTGATTGTGATGGTCATAGCGATGGTGATGGTTGTTGTAATGGTGATAGTGATGGTGATTGTGATAGGGTTGTGATTGTGATGGTGATTGTGACAGTGATGGTGATTGTGATAATGATGATGATGATTGTGATGACGATAATGATGATGGTGATTGTGATGGTGATGGTGATTGTGATGGTGATGGTGATAGTGATAGTGACGGTGATAGTGATGGTGATTGTGATAGTGACAATCATATTTATTATTATTATTAATCACATAAATCATAATCACAATCACTAGATTGTGATTATGATTGTGATTGTGATGGTGATAGTGATTGTGGCTGTGATGGTTATGGTGATTGTGATAACGATGATGGTGATTGTGATAGTGATTGTGATTGTGATAGTGACGGTGATAATGATGGTCATAGCGATGGTGATGGTTATTGTAATGGTGATAGTTATGGTGATTGTGATATCGATGATGGTGATTGTGATTGTGATTGTGATTGTGATTGTGATTGTGATTGTGATTGTGATGGTGATGGTGATGGTGATTGTGATGGTGATAGTGATTGTGTTTTGATAGTGATTGTGATAGTGATTGTGATTGTGATAATGATGATGATGATTGTGATAACAATAATGATGATTGTGATAACGAGGATGGAGATTGTGATGATGGTGATTGTGATGGTGGTAGTGATGGTGATTGTGATTGTGATTGTGATGGTGATTGTGATAATGATTGTGATAATGATGGTGGTTGTGATAGTGATGGTGATTGTAATGGTGATTGTGATAATGATGGTGATTGTGATAGTGATGGTGATTGTGATAATGATTGTGATAATAATGGTGGTTGTGATGATAATAATTGTGATGATTATGAAATTTGGCACATAAATAGTTCATAACCTGGATTAACATGTAGGACACTATTTATCCTTTTATCCAGTGGGACGGTTACCGAACTTTACACGGGCGAAGCCGCAGGCAACAGCTAGTATATAAATAAAACTAGTACCTATCTAGTTTTATTTAGACGAAAAATCTTGATTCATAGTGTTTAAACTGACGTTTAACTAAAAAATAAATAAATATCACTGTACATTAACACACAGCGCCATCTAGTGCCACACTAAGCAACGAGGCTTGTGTCGTGGACACCAGATAGTTGATATACTACATAGATACTTTTTGTTTGTAAATATGTACATACTTATTATACATATTAACATCCATGACTCGGAAACATATGTCCATGCTCATCACACAAACATTTTGCTCCAACCGGGATTCGAACCCGGGACCCTAAGAACGTAAAGCAGCCTCACTACCGCTGCGCCATTCGGGTCGTCTAAACAAAAACAATGTTACCTACCTTGTTTGCTTAACTATTTAGCCGTGTGTAAACAAAGCAACAATCTTGTCTGCTACGTCACAGTGTCATTAATCAGTGTCTGTACCAGACCTTATCATTTCCTCTAGGCCGAGTCGTTGACCGCTCGCCGTTCTATATTTATTATTGTAAACGATTATCTTAAAATGTAAAACATAATACGAGTAGACCATACTAATAGTTCCTACAAGATATGAATTTTATTTGCTAACATTTCGGCCCGTACAGGCTTAATTGAAATAAGTTGGTAAAAATACACATCAAAAGTATCTAGGGATCAACATATATTTTTGCAATAACTTTTCTCCTGATTGATATTAATTAAAATTTTCTTTAAGGATTCATCAAATAAAGTGTTTTCGTTTGTCACAGTAACGATAAACCAAGTCACCTTTGCATTAATAAAGAAATTTGCCATTTTCCTAATAAAGGGATTTTTGACATTTGAACCACTAACATTAAAGTTCGAAAAAAAGACTGAAATAACAGTTTTCTTTAAAATTTTATTGGGTAACTTAAACAATTAATAATCCGTGTTTCTACCGCGAACACTAACAACACAAGAACATCGGTTTGGCATACTCAAAATGAGTTCATCCAAATCACGCTGTGGAATGGCCGCCCATGTTCGTTGCAACAACAAAAAAAGGTCTTCTTGCGACTGGATACCCTCCATATTCGGCAGAGCTCTTCTCTGTAGCATATCCCATGCATGCTCAATCGGGTTCAAGTCTGGCGACTGAGCAGGCCAGGGCAGGACATTGATGTTAGCTGCGGCGAGAGTCTGTCTTACAACTCTTGCGGTGTGCGGTCGTGCATTATCATGCATTAACTGAAATAAGGGACCGATTTGCACTTGTAGAGGAACGATGACGTCTGATACAATCGTCTCAGCATAAATTTGAGCGTTGAGGTTGCCTCTGATCCAAATCAACTCAGTTCTTCCGCCGATCCAAATACCCGCCCATACCATGATGGTTCCACCACTATAAGGATGGACTTCCTGGCAGGATTTTAATCGCTGTTGGCGTCCAGGGGTTCTCCAGTGTCGTATACGTCTTGTATCCGGTCTCATACCAAAACGAGACTCATCAGAAAAGCACACGAAACGCCATTGTTCTTCTGCCCAATTTCTGTGTTCAAGAGCCCATTGATATCGAATCCTACGATTGTGCATTGCTATAGGTGGTACCCGTAGCGGTCTTCGGGAATGAAGGTTCACTTCATGCAAGCGGTTTCTGACTGTTTGGTCGCTAATTAAGTTCCCTGAAGAGTGATGAAGCCTCACGGCTAACATCATGGCGGTTATTGTTGGAGCTCTTCGAGTTAAGATTTGAATGTATCGGTCTTGTCTCCGTGTGGTGCAGCGATACCGTCCTCCATGGCGCTCAGCCACGGTACCAGTGCTTCGGTAACGTGTCCAAAGTCGACTGATAACACTCTGACTTGTATTCAGAGCTAAAGCTACAGTACGTTGCCGGGAACCAGCTTCTATCATTCCCACGGCTCTGAGCATTTCTTCCCTGCTTAAATGACGTCGCCGCTCCATAATAACGTTGGTTTTAATCAGTAGTAGGGAAACAGTAGCACTAATAATGTCTTCAATGCGTTGTATGTTTTTATAGGGAAAATATTGACAGCTTATTTTCATCTTTTACTCGAATTTGATTGAGAGTTCCTGATTCAAATTATGAAATGCACCAAAAAGGATCCATATAAATTTATAAAATCATAAATTTATTACAAAGCCACATCTCAATCTCAAGAAATCCGCATAAAAATGCTTGATCCCTAGACATTTTTGATGTGTGTATTTACGGGGTCAACGACCGCAGGTAGTGTAGGTACTCGAAATATTAGGTAAGAAAACCATCGTTTCTAAAATTTTGCGCTGCCTTATTTATTTGGACGCTTTATATTGAAAGTCGTAGAAAGTAGCTATTGGCGTCGATTCTGTTGTATACAAACTAAACTTAATTTAAGCTATTGCTATCTTTTTCTCTCTAATAAAACGAGAAAGAGACGGACGTAATTTAGAGCTGTCAAATTTAATTCGAACTAATATTTCCATACAAATGAAGGGTGCACGTAAAAACGTGTCGACAAAAAACACGGTGAACCGCAAGGCATAAACTAGTTTGACATCTCGAACTTAGTTCATAGCTATAGCCGTCCTTTTCTCGCACTGCCTTTTAGTAAAATATAGCAATAGCGTTAATTAAGTTTTGTTTGTGCACAACAGAATCGACACCATAAATAAACTCAGAAGAGAAAAGTAGCTAATGGTGTAGATTCTGTCTCTTGTATGTAAATATTAGTTCCAATTAAATTTGACAGCTCTAAATTACGTAGGTAGGGCCATTTAAAGTGTTAGAGGATTTAGGATGTAATGTCAAAATATTGCATAATAATAAAAGATAATGGTGTCGATTCTCCTATGCACAACCTAAACTTAATTTAGGCTATTGTTATCTTTTACTAAAAGGCAGTGCGAGAAAAGGACGGCTATAGCTATGAACTAAGTTAGAGATGTCAAACTAGTTTATGCCTTGCGCTTCGCCGTGTTTTTAGTCGACATGTTTTTACGTAACCCTTCATTTGTATAAAAATATTAGTTGCAATTAAATTTGACAGCTCTAAATTACGTCCGTCTCTTTCTCGTTTTGTTAGAGAGAAAAAGATAGCAATAGCCTAAATTAAGTTTAGTTTCTGCACAACAGAATCGACACCAATGTAGGCCTTTGAACGGTTGAACCAAGCTGTAATCGCCAAATTTTAAGGCTTTTTTACATTCATATTGTAAATTAAACAATTTAGGTCCCGATTTAGAATCTAAGTAAAGACGCAGTGTAGCTTTTCTGTTACATTGTACAAGACCGTGTTGCAGAAAATGACTGCAACAAATTTATACATAGACTATAGGTACTTTCATCTGAAAATCTGAAACCAGGGGGCTAAAATGGCCGATTAGGATAATAATATGAATCACTTTACATTCGTAAAACGATCACAAAGAGACAATTCATTATATTAACTGCGTCTGAGATCTTTTTAAGAATTTTAACGTTATTCTTACTAAGTATTATTGTATTATGATTCTGCTTTAGCGGCCATATTAGGCCCCAGTATTTGTTACGCTGTGCCACAATGTAGCGTCCTAGTCGGCAGTGTCCACAAACCTTAATTACGGACCCCGCCTGTCAGTGCCACCGATTCATTTCACGGCTGTCGGCTGCTAAACCGTGTTTGCTATTTCCGTCTTAGGTAAACCGAAATATGGTTCATAAAACCGTAGGCAGCTTTACTTCGTTTTCGTCTAGTATCTTGATTGTCTTTTATTTTTAGCAGAATATAGCTTTATCAAATTTGTAGTTGCCATTAATGTGGATTTGGATAAGTATAGTGGAGATTACTGTGAGCTTATTAATAAGGTTGCGTTACGTTATCACATCTTATAATGATAAAACGATCATAATATCTTCACAGTACACACACAGCAGTAGTGGTAGTTTTTATCTACAGGTAGTTATTATGCACTTGTGGGAAAAATATTTCTGTAGTTATCACTTTTCGCTGGGGGAGATTTCTTTAAAAATCAGCATTACCTTTGTACCTATTTTTCTATTACTTTTTCTTTTCTGTATTTAGTGTGTACACAAATCAGAGACTGCAAACAATTGTTAAATTAATAAATAATGTTTTATGGACGGAAAAAAAATTGTTAAATGTCATTTTGTCATTTTCTGTTTTTGCCCGCACTTTGGCTGCCTAACAGGCCGTGGTGTCCGAAGCTGTTGACAAATTCACCACAGTGACAGCGATGAGGACAACAACATGGGGCACCTAGGCCAAGAGAAACAGCGAGGCGGGAAAGTGGTGTCGTCGAGCAACGTGCCTTTGCTCGACGACGCGACGGTAGTGCGTGAAGCCTACTCCCACTCACCCACACCTGCCAGCAGGCGATTGTGAAATTCCTATTAACAATATACGAAACCTCCTTCATGATTCTGGCCTCCTGATAGTTTTGTGAGACTTTATTATAATTGCTTCTCATCTCCTACTTGTCTTTGCTTTATTTAAGAGAAAAACAGATGTGGGCCCAGTTAACCATTATCAATTTTTAAAAGGGGTAACTGGTCCCTGGTCCCAGTTTCATAGTGGGCCGAATGTCCCCTAACCCGTTTTTCGTTGGAACGAAGGAGTAAAATAGGCATGATAAGTAATATCTATTGTAGTCATAATTTATTTATATGGATGGATAAGTCATTACTGATCCGGCTGTCCATCTTATCCAATTTCCAGTGTTGCATAATCCATTTAACGAACTATAATACCGAAGTTCCGCATAGAGTGGTCCCAATGTTTCCAACTTGAAATCCACCACTAGATTGCGTAACTTGTGAAACTTCAGGATTTTCACAAACTTTACTGAGCTGTTACTTTTATTGGTCGCTAGCTTTAGCCTGCGGCTTCGCTCGCGTTATGGTCGATAAATTCGATAATTATCCTTAGGGGAACTTTGTAAATATAGCCTATGAAATTCGGGATTACGTAGCTTCCCATAGATTATTCCGATCTGCTCCCACCGGTCTGTCCCAACTAGTTGTAGTTGGAACTATTTGTCGCATCTACCACCAC
Organism: Xestia sexstrigata; assembly: GCA_941918905.2. Taxonomy (NCBI): domain Eukaryota; kingdom Metazoa; phylum Arthropoda; class Insecta; order Lepidoptera; family Noctuidae; genus Xestia; species Xestia sexstrigata. The sequence continues at coordinate 6,372,809 of OW799219.2, forward strand.
TGGTGGTGGTTGCGTTCTAAAGAGTACTTCTTACATCCATCATCTGCCTAGCCTTTTCCCAACGATTTTAGGGTCGGCTTTCAGTCTAACCGGATGCAGCTGAAATACCAGTATTTTACATGGAGCGACTGCCTATCTGACCTCCACGACCCAGTTAGTTCTGGGTAATACGATATACCTTGGTAAGACTGGTTGTCAGACTTATTGGGCCACTATCTGTAACGACTGTCAAATATCTACAAATGACAGCCAGGACCAACAGCTTAACGTGCTTTCCGAGGCACGGAGGAAACTCGGTATGTAACGGTGGTCACCCATCCCCAGACCAACCTTGGCAAGCACGGCTTAACCTAAAGATCAACCCGAGCGGCTGTTATTATAGACAAGAGAAAGAGTACCCCTTACAGAGACCGTAAAGAGAACCCCTTACATCCATAAACTTACAAACTTTACCTCTTTATAATGTTAATATTTTATTTGTCACACCTTTCGCCAGTAAATTCACCAATAAGTCGCATGTGGAGTCTCAATTGACGTGTTATTTTGACGTCACTTGGAAACTGTTGAAGCGTTATCGATGCTCACGTCACGTCAGTCGGAAAATGGTGGCTGATGTGGAATAATAGATCTGTGAAATAACAGACGTGAGGCTTTGCATAATTATGAAGTTTCAGTATTGCTTTAATTTTGGTGAATGTGGTGTTTGGCTAATTAAACAACTGAAACTATGATTGTTGAAACTGTATATCCGATTGGTATTTGGAAGGTCTGGGTCATATACAGTCTTGTTTCGGCTAATCTTCTCTTCGATTGCCTAGCTTAGCTTTGTGAAATTCTTCTTTAAGATTACCCGTGTGAGGAGTCCTATCGACAGTCTTCTGTTTTTTTTTAAATAAGTAATTGCATGTCTTGTTGATTCTATTTCATCATTACGTACTGTCTTTTGTTTCTACAAGAAAAAAACTGGCTAATTGATTTTAAATTCGGTATTTGTTTTTATACCGAAGTGATACTCACATAGGACTGAATTAAGTATTTTAAGTTCTACAATGTTTTGCCAAGATTATCTTTTTGCTTTGCTTGATAGAAAAATCAATGCTTTGAGTGCAATTTCATCACCAGAAAGTTTTTATGAGTACGCTGATATCTGATCTATGTCACAGCAGATAATGAAATAAAAGTAATCAAAAAATGGTATCAGATTTACGTCACCCAAAAAATAAATATTTTTGCTAAGACATCTACTTTCTATAACCTTGTTAATAACAGAAGTACAATAGAGAAATTATTTATCAAAAGATAAATATGTCACAAATGATGAAGACAAAGAGGTATGTTTGATTTATTATTAAGACTTCAGCAAATATTATTCTTTTTTTAGTTTAAAGCAGTTTATATCATACCATGCAGACTAGAAAAAAAATATTGAGGTATTTTCCATGAGTACGTAATGCCTTACTTCTTTGACTTTTTCGTTGCTCACGTAGGTTTCATAAAAAATAGTCGTGGTTTAAGTAAAACAATATATTCACATCTATTTACCTTTGTACGTAATTTTGTTTAATTTCAAAATGCAAATTTTGTTTAATTTTTACCTTACACATTACGTTAATCTGAACCAAATAATTGTAGAACAAGAAGACATGACATGGTTTATAAGAACAACATGTCATAAACATAAAATGTTTACCAACTACCGCTTGGCCACAAACTACGCGCTTAAGCGACACGCGTCTTGCGACAGCAACTGCGAAGAAAACAAATGAAAGTGAAATTGATAATGCCACAAGTCACCGCAATGACGCGGCTTACTCACGCGTATAGACGATAGGTTATGCGTGACAGTACTAATTTTTTTAAATGTGCACGCAAGACCTTCATGCGAAACCAAGTTCCATTGATGACACATCTGTCTGTTAACTCATTTGCAAGCATACCATCACCGGCAACACACGACAATATGGTTGCTTCAGTGGGATCATTGCTTGTTTTACAAAAGTGAAAAGAACTGAGAACTGTGCATGCGACCAACAGTTACCAGTTACCTACCTACACACACTCCGTTAAGCTAGCCGATAGATACACGCTAGGGTGAACCTGACAGGTTTACCGGTACAGTTGGACTGTACAGGTAAACCTGTCAGGTACACCCTAGCGTGTATGGCCTGATTTCGAGATAAGTCACACACGCGCGTGTCCACGCGTGTCACTGGACGCTAGTCGCATTACCGGAGGTCGTAAACGGGCCATAAGGAGACCTTAGTATTGAATACTGACCTTACTCAAAACCATTAACATTATACGAAGCGCGCAATACTTAGCATGTCCTTTCCACATTTGCTTCATTTAGGCCTGAATTCTTGTCGCGCTGACTATCGGTTGCGCACGGTCGGTCGCGTAAGAGTATACATTGTGTTCTTTATAGCACCATACTGCGACTCTGACGTCAGCGGCGACCCATAGCTGTATTTTGTTCTCGCTGACGTCTTGACCGTCAGCGACCAAATACGAAGCGCGCAATACTTAGCATGTCCTTTCCACATTTGCTTCATTTAGGCCTGAATTCTTGTCGCGCTGACTATCGGTTGCGCACGGTCGGTCGCGTAAGAGTATACATTGTGTTCTTTATAGCACCATACTGCGACGCTGACGTCAGCGGCGACCCATAGCTGTATTTTGTTCTCGCTGACGTCTTGACTTCAAACTCGACTTGAAGAATTCAGGCCTTAAGAATTCTTTCATATCTATGGGTGATACTTATTGTGCTTGTCGCAAAAAAAAAAACAAAATGCTATAGGAAATTTGTACTTTCGATTAAAAAAACGTCCGTATTTATGTTACGCTAGTTGTATTGCCTAAGTTTCAAATAATGTAAGTCCATCATAAACTTGCACTTAGACGACGCAGAAATACCATTCGCAAGACACCATCCCTTTAATACTTCACGTGACCGTAGTCTATCAAAACTAGCTGCATTCTGAGTGCCTTGCAACTCATCTCTTGAGATCTGAGAACTGCAGAGGCGTTAACGGCAGGTAGATGGAATAGTCAAGCGATTTTGAGCCATGAGTTATTATTATTGTCACCTTGACTTGCCTTGACGGAAACAGAAATGATTACGGTAGTATCCATGCAATGGCTGGAATTTAGCGACATACCACACGATGCGTTGAATCCGTGTGCGGTGATGGAATGTGTGCGTTTGGCACAAGCTGGCTGCGGTGTGATACCCCGGAGCAGCCACGAAGGGGAGTGAAGTTCTGGTTTTTATTTAATTGAGAATTGGAATTGGAATAAGTATCCTATACATTAATCCAGGTTATCCAGGTCCAGGTTATGTATCTGTGTGCCAAATTTCACCCAAATCCGTTCTACCGTTAAGAACAAACATCAAACCTCACAAACTTGCGCATATAAATGACAACTAACAACTCTGATTGGACCTGAACAGTTCTGTCGTTTGTCTCAGTCGAGTCCTGGAGGGGTCCGGGAGAAGGTGTGGCATATCCTGTGTTGGGGCTCTACAATCGCATTGCAAAAAACCCTTCGATCTTAAGTAATACTATTTTATAACAGTAGTAAGATCGACCCTGGACGGAGCTCTGACGTATACCACATTCGATACCTGGGGGGGGCCCCAGGTATCGAATGTGGTATACGTCAGAGCTGTCCAGGTCCAATCAGAGTCATCGCTTCGAGATGATGAAGTATACCTATCGAAGCGTTTTTAAAACCCTGGGCCTTAGTATCGGCGTCATTGCGTTGCGACATCGCATTGCCTGTGTGATATACTGTGTCGATGCGTGTTGCGTTGTTTTGAATGAAAAGCATAATCACCCTAAAATGTTCCCACTGCTGGGGCACGGCCTCCTCTCTATAGGAGGGAATGGGCTATATAAGGTGTATCTATTCATACACGAAATCTCTTATGGGGTAATTGTACTCATCATTATGAACAACTTTTTTAGGGGACCAAACCTTGAATTGCGAAAAATAAATCAGCTGTTCCCTACAATTATGTTCGCTTAACTCGTCAAAATGTATGGAACAGCAGATTTTTTTGATGAGTACAATGACCCCATAAGAGATTTCGTGTATGAATAGATCAGACACGCCTTTTTTTTTATTTTTTCGGTTGGTAAATCATCAAATGACTCCTCCCGCTCTGGGCGGAGCAGGAGGGAGTGTCAGACTTTTACTGACTAAAACCCATCCATGTTCCTTCATCGCCCTTTGTGTTCCGGGGCCACGGTATCTCTTTCGAACAGTCCCGCAACCCCAGCAGGCATCGGCCCTTGCGGACCCCTTTCTATTGCTGACTCTCTTTGAGGCGCGCGTGGAACACGAACGCGCCGTCGACACGGCCTGTCGTCATGAGACGGACGGACTAGCCCAAAGCCCACCGTCCACAGGCCCGTGCCTACGGTGGCCGGGGGCCACGTGGTGGCCCCCGACGCCCGGGGCGTTTCCCCTATATTGTAATCCACCACAGTGCGGGTTGGTAGATGTCTAAGGTCTTCGAAATTTTGGTTCTAGGATATGCCGGTTTCCTCACGATGTTTCCTTCACCTTTTTTTGAGAGCAGCGGTGATGAAATAAATTACACAAAGTAAAGGGCCTGCCTGGGTTCGAACCCATGACTTACTTATCGTAAGTCGGCCGCCACCACTGGGCCACCGCTGCTCTCTGAATCCAAAGCATTTAACTGCAATTTGGCAGGCATTATGAAGGGTCGAAGAGACATGGATGCTAAAATAAAACAGTTATCACATATTCAGTTCATCATTTCAGAATGATTGATGTATTTTGGTATGGGTATTTTAGCATTTATAACTGGTGTAATGCTGGCTTTCAATAAACTTCTGCCAGTGAACACAATGCTTGATTTGGACTTGTTTTGACAACACGAACCAACACACGTCAAAACTTCTCCTGTTTTTCGAAGTTTTGTGTTGTTTACATTGATTCATTTTAAAGTTCGTTTTGAGATACTTTTTTTTGGATCTATAGAAGTCACATTTTGATAGAAATTAGAAGGTAAATAAACCACGTTTCGAATATTGGTTTTGACGTAATTACTAATCTATAATTAACAATTGAATCATTTTGTTGCGAGCTTCGGTTGGCGCAGTGGCTAAGCGATTGCCTGCTGCACTGCGTGTCCTGGGTTCGATTCCCACACGATACAAATATTTGTATGGTCTAGCTGTTTGTGTACGTATATGTGAGTTTAAATGTTTGTAAACGCACCCACAATAAAAAAAATATTAAACCAAGTCAGACTCTTGTACAATCTGTTTTATTCTCTCAATCCATACTTACCTGATGTAAATTAAATAAAGTAAGTCAGACAGCTAAAACTCTGAAGGTCATTCCTAAATTCCTAGCCTTATGTGACAAGCATACCAATAATGTATTTCTCGGCTATTCTTGCGAAATTCTTTTGTTTTTTTCTTTAAGTGTGTGACTCTGATCCTCATGGCCACATAGATAACACGTAATGAAAAGGCATAAATTTATTATCTAGCAAGGGATGTAAATTGTTGAACAAATTGATTCACTGTCACTTTGCAATTTCATACAACTGTCAATGAATGATAATTTTGTTATTTGAAATTACGAGCAATTTATGTAGGTTGTCAACTTGCTAAGTAATTAGGTAATTTCCTAGAATTTACTTAGAGCTGAATATAAAGTTATAGTTTTACGCTTACTCGCTCGTTTTAATGCAAGGTTGACGTAAATAATTGATCATATTTTCTGTTGGTAAGTAGTATTTACGAGGTTTTGTAAACTGCTGGCAAAATCACTTCTATTACAATGGGACTTAAACCATAACTAGTGAAATGTGGGTGTACTCTTAGGAACACCTCTGCCTAGCCCTTCGGGTTCATCATTATCATCATCTGCCTAGCCTTTTCCCAACTACGTTGGGGTCAGCTTCCAGTATAATTAATCGGATGGAGCTGAAAACCTATATATATATATATATATTGAGTATTTTGCACGGGGCGACTGCCTATCTGACCTCCACAACCCAGATAGTACTGGGTAATACTTTGACAAATTAAAGAACCATGTTAAAATTGTTAATACACAACTATATTGTTTTGTTATGTAGACTCTAGGACCGTGGGGTCCAAGCGCTCACAGCCTAGATCTTAGGGCTGGCTTTTACCTTGTCCAAAGGCTTAGCGTTGCCATACAGCGTGGTAACGCCGCCAGTCTCTTGGGGACACTACCAGTTGACAGTGTTGAGGAGTTTTTGACGCCATTTTTCAAGTTTTTAGTTTAATTTAGTTTATTTTAATAGATTTGTAAATAATGTACATACTAAATTCAAACAAATCTTATGTCACATTGTTATGATTTCCTACTTTACCTACCTACTTCCGAAATGTTTCCGGACTGACATGAAATAAAAAATGCTTTAAACAAAAAAACAAAAATTCTTTATTAAATGTATTTACAACGTAAGTATAAGTATAACAGCCAAAGTTACTTTGGAATAGCTTCTATTAACTAACACATAAGTACCATAATTACTTAATTCGAGAACAATGTAATCTTGGAGAACATTATTTACAAAAGTACAAACGACAGAATATACATTCTAAAAATCAATCGTGCTATTTTAACATATTTTCTTTGAATGATTAAGTAGGATTTTGATCATAAGGACGTGCCCGAACGGGATTCAGAATTCTCATAATTACAACAATAAGACAATTTGACACAATATTGCTAGTTTAATTAACTAACAATTAGGTAAGGGCCTTCGTCCACGGCGATGTTAGTAGCGATAAATCCGCGACAACATCGCTGTTATCGCATTTGTAACGTGCGACAGAAGCGCTGGAAATACGCTTCTGAAACGCGACAGCATCACGATTATAACGATACAGTTCAATCGTCGTTACGTGGGCTAAGGTACTACTTAGGTCACTGACCTTTGACACTGAATTTTCAACTTTATTACTAAGGCCGTAAGGATGAAAAGTGAACTCGGTAGTACACAGCCTGCGACAGCGGGTCATTCGTCATCTGGCGACTGTGAAACTCGCAATCAGCTACGTAAACTTCTAATGAAATGTATTCTTTAAATCTAATAATACGAAAAAAAACGAAGCAAACGAGCAATGCTTGTATAATAATTATAAGAAAGAAAAAAAAATTGTCGTATTATAAATGTATTGTATTGTTATTGTTTTTTTGATATAAGTATAAGTATATATATATATATATATATACTTATATATATATATATATATATATATATTATATTATATATTATATATTATTATTATTATATTTTTTATTTTTTATATATTATTATTATTTTTGTGTGTATATATATATATATATTTTTTTTTTATAAACAATTTTTTCACAATAGGTAAATTCTTTTTTTGTAAACCTTATTTTTATATATAAATATAAAATATATTAAATAGTTATACATACAACATGTATAATATAATAACATACAAAAACAAATATGTACATTTAAAAAAAAAAAAAAAAAAATATATAAATAATCATTTAAAAAAAATAGGTATATAAAAAAATTATATAAAAATAATAATATAAAAAACGAAAAACCAACATATTATTTTTTTAATAAGAAAAACCCCTCTCCCTCCCCTCCCCCACCGCCAGCCTCTCTCTCCCTCCGCCGCTTTAAATGATACACGCATTTGACTGTACTTTATAACGTGAGTGCGAGTCGACGACAAAAAAATAAATAAAAATTGGAAGGTGCTCTCTCGCAACCAGTCGCCTGATGATGAATGACCCGCGACAGCATAACAGTTGTATCGCGGCCGTTTTGCGTCTGCATCGCTACAAATAGTCGTGGTGAACGAGGGCTGTAAGTACACCACAGAACACTTCCATTAGTTACACATTTAGGCCCTACAGCTATACCCTACAATGTCGTCAATAGTGTTCTGATATGTCCGATTTGTGCTCGGAGTTTTTCGGCCAAAGTTGGATATGCTAGTCACTTGAGAGCACATGAAAGAGCCGCATACCGAATCTCTCGACAACCACTTTGGAAAGAAATCGAATGCAGTCGCTGTAGCCGAAATCGGCTATATAACATCATTATCATTTAAGCCGAAATGGAGCATAGTTCATGTTTATCAGAAAAAACATGCCTACATTCACTGCAAACGCGAATTCATCAGAAAAACATTGACCACATAATTATGGTACAACAAAATAGTTGTCAAAGCGACATTCATGCTGTGCTGCGGTCTCATTGACACCCGACCACAAAACTGTCAACCAATCACACGGTACCACAAACGGATCCTATTAATCTAGTGGGTGGTAATTCAGCCAGTTTTGGGAGATAAGTTTTTCATTTGCAAATGTGGGAATTTTGAACCTTAGTGTATTAAATTTAGGGGTGAGGTCCTGAATATTGACTGTATAGCTGTTATTGAAGACCATTGCTTAAAGGCACTTTTATATAATCTTTGATTCATCATCAGCCTTTAATGTTCCCACTGCTGGGACACGGCCTTCTCTCAATGAGAGGGAATGTGCTATAATCCACCACGCGGGCCCAGTGCGGATTGGTAGATGTCACATACATGTCTTTGAATTTTTGGTTCTAGGACATGTCGGTTTCCTCACGATGTTTTCCTTCACCGTTTTGAGAGCAGTGGTGATGAAATAAATTACACAAAGTAATGCGCCTGTCTGGGTTCGAACCCACGACTTACTGTTCGTAAGTCGGGGCCGCCACCACTGGGCCACCGCTGCTCTCAATCTTTGATTAAAGTAGTTAAAAATAAAGAAGTTATTTTCATTTATAAAACTGTAAGACCATGAACTAAATAAAACAAGTCCTATTAAACGGGAACGCATTAGATGTTTCATGTTACCCATAACAACACAAACAAACAAAATTAATAGTTTAAAACTTACTAGTTTTTTTAAAGGTGTCTCAAAGTATAAATGCTATTTATGACATGTAGCGAAACATGCGTTGTATATTAACATTCTTATTTTTTGGAAATACTCAAAATACATTGTAGCACTGTCCGTCGAAGTCAGACCTTTTCTTACTTCAGTCAGTCTACAGATAAAGCGTGTCTTAGATGGGCCATTGTGTAAAGAATAATAGTTCTGAAGCCACCGCGCTGCCAAGGCTTGCCGTCTTCTTCAGAAAACGGATAATCTGGCATCAATGCAAAGATGGGCGATAAGGATCGGCCATTTTACCTAAGAAACATCGTAAACTTGGCTTGAATAAGGTCAGTACCTTATTCGAGCCAAGTTTACGATGTTGACTAGGAAACAGGTCACAAAGCAGTCTTTGTGACCTATTTCCTAGTTTTCTCAGTTCTATATGTTAATTTTACAATATACTTTTTGAAATTGTCTGTCATCCATAATCTTATTTTTTTTCAAATCAATTTTTCGATTACACTTTGGTGGCTAGACTTCTTTCCAGTACTAGACTAAACTATATAACTTACTTAGATACACATTTTTGGTCCTGCTGATTATACCCATCCCACGATTTTCTTTACATCATCTCGAATCTATCCTCCGACATTTTGTAGCCTCATCTATACACTGGCTGGCAGTCAATTTCCCCCAACATAAAATTCTCTCTCATCTATCTTACAAACTAAATTATCACATAAATCTTGTTCACAAACACTAGATTCTCAGTCTTCAACATAATACTGAGTAAAAGCTTCAACTCTCCGCTAATGTACCAGCAAGTTTTCCTGCAGTCGTCACAGTGCTATATAAATGGAAGAATAGGTATAAGAGTAATCCTACGCAGAGGATGAAAAACACTATGCAGAAACACACAATGCATTCTGAGAGATATATCTTGATCCTCTCAGTTCTACTGACGTGAGGTCCAGGAATATCCACACTCGAGTAAGACCACATTGATACAGTCGCGATCACTCCTGAAAATAATAACGCATCAATTAATTCGGTTTCATTTTGCTGGATAAAATTATATTTTAATGAAGCTCGGTGGTTATTGATTTTGGCAATGACATAGCTCGTGTCTGTGTTCGCCTGTACATAATGTATTACGGTTTTTGTATGTACTGAAACTTTGTGTGCGATTTCATTATGTAACGGTTTATTGGAAATAAAATTGTGTTTGTTTATGTATCACGAGTCCCAGGTAGTCGTTTAAAAGGGATTAATTTTTGTTGCTGTTTCTGTTAATTACGAATTTTCAAGAGGAATTCATGTGAAATGAATACTGATTGCAAAATAATTAAATAGTACGCCTGAAAAGTTCGTGCAAATGATCTTAATAGTGCTTGAATATTATACAGAATACGAGCGTTTCAGAAATTACTTCCAACATGAGTTGATATGTGGAATGAATACTTCTTTTTACAAAAACACAAGGTACCTACATACACAAAGTTCTTTGTCTGAACAAAATCTCACATCGCAGACCATTCGCGCAAAATTAATATTTTACTTTTTATCTTCTACGACGTCCGAGTCTTTCACAGTTTTTGTCGCGAACGACTTTTTAATTAAGTAGCAAAGAGTTTTTACTCAACGTCCCCTGAATGTAATATCCAAGGAGAGGTAGAAAAAGGGATTCTCCTTAGAGAGTGCGCTCTGCCGATGTTTCCATGGCAACGGAAATCCGCACAGATTAACTATAGTTGCTATTAGAGGGCTCCTATTTGCCTGACTAGATTCATTTACGATAATAAACTACCTTTATTCACTTTGAGTCCACTTTTGTATCCACGTTTAAAAGTCGTGGTAAAGTTTGTTTGTAAGTTTGTATGCAGGGGATAATCTCCGGAACGAATGATCCAATTCTAAAAAATCTTTCACTGGCAGAAAGCTACATTATTCGCGGGTGCTATAGGTTATAAATTATATTTATATCATGCATGTTAGTCGAGCTATCAAATTTTCCGCCATTAATTGAACTATGAATAGCGCACTTTTCTGTTTTCGTCTAAGTAACTGTGTGTCTTTTTTGAGAATATTAATATCTTTAAAACTATTAAGAAATCAAACGTCAGTCACTGAAATGTTTCCAAATCAGCTTACAGAGCTACTCTATTGCATATTAAAAGCGATAACCAATGTCATATCACACACAGCGGTTATTGCTTTATTGTGCAAGCAGTCCTATCTATCAATTGATAGCTCAAACCATCAACGGTACAGAAAACTGCATCACATAAAGAGTAAATAGACCCTCAACGAAGCCGAAAGGCACTTGTTCTCCCCGTCATTGCGATATTTTTTTTGTTCTAGACCATACCAGCAGGCCTAGCCAAGTTACAAACGTTTTGTATGGATTCTCTTTTTACAATCGTAAACGCCTCGGCGTAAGCGATTGTAGAAAGCGCTAAATTGGTAGCCAAGTTGACACGACTGAGTCGATCGCTCGTTCTCTAATGTCTGTAGAAAAAACCTACACTTTGTCTATGGTGAGCGTTCCTACCAAAGAGTTAAGCGATCAACATTGTAAACGATAACATTCTATTCTATCATTTTGAACGATATAAACTTGTCTACGAATTTTCTATTCGTTTGTGTTGATCACGTGATTTAACGTTGAGATGATGTCATTCCCGTTCATTTGAATAGTTTTCTACTAGCGTTAACGATTGTAGATTGTCAACTTGGCTAGGGGTGCAGGGCAGGCAGTCTCGACATAGATAGCGACAAATTCGTTAACTTTCGATCGCTGATTACTAACGACTAAATTGGGTTGCAATAACGATGCTTGCGAGATTCGCATCTTGGATGTAGAGACTTGGATTTCCCGCAAGCATCGTTATTGCAACTGAATATATTCGTTAGTAATTACCAAACGAAAGTTAGCGATTTTGTCGTTATCTCTGTCGAGACTGCCCTGGGAACCTTCTAGGTACGGAGATATTGGGGGTTAAAAATTCCAACTTTTTCACAATTTTTTTTTAGATAGGTTCATGTTTTTAATGTAAGGACATCTCCACGACCCCCGTACTATCTAATCTATCTATCAGCACAATGTTTTGAGTGCGTTACATTGAGTTTTACCGTAAAACGTGATGTTTTACTGCAAAACGAAAAGTTATTTCCCAGCGAAAATGTTTGCGTAAAGTTACTTAGTTTGACGTACAGAATGCTTGGTTGACGGCTTCGTGAAAGGTCCGTTTACACTGTGTATAGTTGGAACGCACGACGACCGATCAAGCTATACAAAACCAGTTCATGCGGATCTAACACTGTATTAGAAATTTATACAAAGCGAGACCATGTTATACTAAAAATGTACATCTTGAAGTGTCGCCGTGTCTACGCTAGCTAACGATAACTGACAAATTAAGCTGGGGACTTAGCGAAATCCCTGGAGATGATTTAACAACGGTTGTTGGAATGGAAATTGAGAGAAATGAAGAGAGACTGCGCGATATCGATAAGTCTGTGTAGATATTAAGAACATTCGCACCCTGAGAACAAAAGTGTCCTAACAAGCGTTTTGTGGTAAATAACCGAAATTGTGTTCGCGGCAATGAAAGAGATGAAATGTTTTTGTTTGTCCTTTTCTAGCACTATATCGTCACTTTTTGATTCACTAGACGATAGCCTATGGGCCATGTTATTAGGAGTAGTTTTTTAGGAGTTCTTTTACTCAATTCGCCTCATTTTGAGTTTGGTAACTTTCGTTGTCGCAACTGTGCGCTGTATTTCATAAAGTAAAATTGGTAGGCACTTGAGTTAGGCTGGGTCACAAAGCCGTCTTCTACGTATTGTATGCATCGAAGTCATCAACATCATCAGCCTACCCTTTTCCCAAATATGGACGGCTTCCAGTCTAACCGGATGTTAACTTAAAAAATAATTGCTGCGAAACATTGATAACTCGTGACAGAATACAATACAATGCTGGGAAATAAATTTAATTTTTTTGGTGTGAGAAAATGCTGTATTTGAACTTCGACCTTCATTATCGCCGTAGTCAGAAGAATCCAAGGTATGATACAGTACAAAAATAGATCGTAATGATGAAAAAAAACAAGTGTCTTTCGGCATCGTCAAGGATCTTTTTTTATCCATTATAGCGCTGGCATAATATAAATATATATGAGCGCGGCTTCGCCCGCGTGGAGGTCGAAAAGTGTACCACCGTATCGTACTATGGGGATAAAAAGTTTCATAAGTATTAATTAATTCAGGTTATAAACTATAAGTGTCCCAATTTTCATTCAAATCCGGTCTGTGGTTTTTGCGTGAAAGAGTGATAAACATCTAGACATCCATACACCCTCAGTGACCCTCACAAACTTTCGTATTTAAAATGGGTGGGGGCCGCCGAACCGTCGACGCTTGCAGTTGTGGCATGCCGCGTCGACGGCAGCCGTCGACAGGTGGCGACGGCTGCAGTGATGTGCAGTTGGCAACGTGCCGCTCTTCTGTAAGAACCCTTCCCTTAGAAGCAAATTCACTTTCAAAAGAAACGTTCGTAACTACTATTTAAGTCAGAATAAATAGCTCTCAATTCGAAATCGTCATAATAATAATTGTTAGGTTTCTTGTTATTTTCTTTTTAATTTTTGTTAATTGTTAAAATGTCTATTAGTTTATTTTATCTGTATATGTGTATTAGTATCAATCTAAACTCTCGTTAGCAAAAAGTTTTTTTTAGACATTACTTTGTACCCTATCACTATGTTTTCCTATTTAACCAAAAGGTTGACTGGTAGAGAATGCCTTGTGGCATTAAGTCCGCCTATGTACCACTATTGTAAGTACATGAAGTTTAAATAAATAAATAACCCTTAGTACGATTGCTGGTCTAGTGGTTGTAAACATGACTGCTTCGCTGCTGTACGCGTGTTATGTATCCATCAGTGAATCGGATAAAGTGTTAGAGGTTTTATCCAACAGAAAATTCTCATGATGAGTCTGGATTTTGGATTTATGCCTGCATAGGAAAGGAGGAAACCGGAGGAGCTCGTGGTTGAATAATAAAACCCTAAAAACCGCTTGGTTTAGGTGGGTTAAGCCGTGCTTACTTGCTTGATAGCAATTGTTTTACTAATTACTGTTTTTATATTATCAAGATATAAATAATAATAAATCACAATATAATAATAATAATTATCACTGAAGCCCGTCTCTCTAGACTGAACTGCGAGATGTCGTACACAAAAAAAAAGCGAACCCTGGTGGTATACCTTTCTTCCTACACCTGCAATGCAAACAGGCGTGGTGTAATAAATTAATTACATAATCGATCAAATCAAAGTACCAGCACGATAAACTACCAGTCTCATTCGAGACATGCATGAGTATAGCACTGTTACAAGGTGTGACTTGAAACTCAATCAGTTTATTATTATTGCTATAGCGGTTCTTAGGCTGTGCGCAGACACAGGGTTCCCAACCTTTTTCTAAACAGAAGCCCTGACTCAAGCGCGTGTACGTAAATACGTCTATTTTAAAATTAAAACTACACGTTAATTTTAAGAATTTAGTCTTATACTGGTTGAATTTTTCAAGTGAGCGTCGATGGCCAAATCCGATACTACGTGTATGAGGAATAGCGAAAAATACATAAAACGAGTCTCGAAGACTCGAACCCGTTGATTTTGGAAAAAAAAAACACACGTTGTATTATTACACCATTCGATAGTGTCACTAATAAGGATAAAATTCTGGGAAGTAATGATATAAATGGCAATCTTAACTACACCTAAAGTACTTACGGGATAATATCCGTGATATTCTTTTGTTTATATGAGCTCCCGAGATATTTCGACGCTGTTGCAAGCATCATGATCGCGGGAATACTGAAACTTAACTAGTACTAAAACACTAGGAAGTGGCGAAGGGGATGTTGTTGGAGTCTTCAAAATGTTCTATAATATGTATTTCTATGCCATACCTATTATTGGAATCAAATATAACAGCTCACAACTTAGGACCCATTAATGTTAATATTTATCCGAGGTGCTAGGCAACTGGGCCTATCCCAGTTGTAAACGTCCCTTTGTGCCTATTGGCCTTGTTTCGTTCTGTCTCCTGCTTATATGGAGGGAAGTGGAAATTACGGTTTTTTTCCTACTCCTCCGCTATTATACTTTACAGTTAAATTCATTCTCTGGGACTTCGTCGAGCTTCATTGTCTCGGCGCTTTTCTGGTGATTCTGGCTTTCAGGAGTTACTGTGGCTTGGGAAAAGTGTGGCGGGCTTGTCCCAAAAAAAAAAAAGTATTTCTAACTTTTGGCATGTGCTGTCTATGATAGGCAACATTGCTTTGTCTATAGTGTGTACTATCTTAAAGCCCAGTAAATAGCGTGTTATTTCCTGACCTACAAACAATGATTGCAAATTATAAGATAAATTTGTGAACGACCTAGCTTCCGCGTGGCCTTCATTATCTTCTCTTTTGTCCCATTCTACTTGGGGTCGGCGCAACACATTTCTTCTCCCATTCTCCCCTGTCAGAACTCACGGCATCATTTACTCCTTTCTCTTTCATATCATTCCTCACACAATCTATCCATCTTTTATTTGGCCTTCCTCTCCCTCTCCATCTTTTGGTTACATGCGTCATCCCTCCTCATAACATGTCCATACCAAGAAAAAAACGACTTCCTTTCAATTTTTCAGCTTCCGCACGGGCTTTGCTCGCATAAATTCGATTTTTAAACATTTTTTTTATGACTGCTATGTGTCATACTGTAAAATGTATTTACTGATTTAAAGTGAAAGAGTAACAAACATAGATACCAAGTTTCCCAAAATAGTAGTAGTTAGTGGCTATTTATAAAAAAAAAATATATTGTACTAAATATTGTATAATTAAATAAAATACTGTAAATATAACCCACATTGATGCATAATCTTTCATTTGAATTTATGAAAAACTCGCACTTCGTCCGCAAAAAATGTGATAGCTCGGCTAATATGCATAATATAAATAAAATTAAAATCTATAGCACCCACGAATAATGTAGCTTTCTGCCAGTGAAATAATTTTTAGAATTGGATCTTTAGTTCCTACATACAAACTTACAAACAAATGTTACAAGAGAGAAGAACATTTACCGAACGTAGTCTCAATGTAGACGACCGGAGGAACAAATCAAACGGAAAACACTGGAAATAGTGTTGAAAACTGACACAATATTTTGTAAATTACTTCCCGATATTGTTATAAGTATACCGATAGTCAGTCATACGGGTGTTTAGTTTAAACGGGAAAACGATGAAAACATACACAAGGAAAAACTAGTATATGACTCCGAAACTGACTACGTTGACATTTTTTATAAAATAGTAAAAAACTCACATTTATGTAATCCAAAACACTAGCACAAATGTATTTTCCTTTATAATTGTTCGCATGTTACACCATTGATTTTCACGTTTCAATTCACTTGTTTTTTCTGTCGGACATGCGTACGCGACAGTATTTTGTCTCAGTATGTAAACGTATGCCTCACTCAACGTGCTACGATTGTCATGCACACCGCACAACTACAGTTCACACCTTATCGGAACAGCTCACGCCAATATCGTCCTTACTGCAAGGTCGCACAGCACTAAATGGCAAATTACATTTTTTTTCTTCATTACGTTGGTTTCCTCATGTATTTTAGGAAACTAGTTTATTGTGGTTTGGGTTCAAGCTATTTTAAAACGTTTGTGAATGGTTTACGGTTTATTATTGTGTGATATTCACTAGATTTATCTTTATTGTAAATATTTATTATGTTTTGTGATAAGAAGTTTATTATATTTCATTGTTTTACGGCGTTGAATAACTTATTTTCAATTGTACAGAGATTAGGTTCTGTTACTAAACAAATTGCATTGTTAACTTAAATAAATATGTTTAATGACATTATCATTTTCTAAATAAAGAAAATTCTTTGGAAAATGATACTATAATTTAAACATTTCTTGATGGCTACCTACTGTCTTTGTCATCACCATCACAATTGTTGCCGTTGCGGGAATATTATATCCTGGATGAGGCTGGCACAAGAACGTGGAGCTTGGCACCAGCAAAGAGGCCAGCCCAGCAGTGGGTGAAGTTGGGCTGTAGATGATGATGACATAAGCCATTTATGTATATAGCTTAGGGGTGAGTTCAGTATCGATAAAGGAACCCGTAAAAATAAAAATAAAATATTTCCAAAAAAAAATTAAAACAAAAAAAAATAGCAAAATAAAATTATTTTAATTCTAAACGATTGCTATTTTAAGTTAGTAGGTACTAAATTAGGTTGATCTTAGAACATTTTTTTTTACACGTTCCGTTATCGGTACTGAACTCACCCCTAAGCTATGGCACGTGACTACTTTAACACCCTGTTTTTTTTTCACACCCTGTTTTGTAACAACTGTTGGTAAACCTTAATTAAATAAATAAAAATAAATAATTGGACACTATCGGATATGCTAAATTGTACTTAAATGACGTGAATCCACCAGCAAAATACTGAAATAATCGGTTGTACGTTCCTTTAAAATTTACCAGAGCTAACAAGTTAGCTTATGTCATTCAGTCCTCCTCTCTGTGAAAGGTGGGCCGTTATGCACCACGCGGACCGCATGACCATGATCCCACCGATGTCGCATTTCTTCGATTTATTTTTCTGTAGCAGCACTACATCAAGTACTACAGCACATAGTACAAAAAGTACTACAGCGCCATATATGACTCAGCATCATCTGCCTAGCCCTTTCCCAAATGTGTTGGGTTCCAGTTTTAACGGATGCAGCTTAATACCAGTATTTTACATGGAGTGACTGCCTATCTAACCTCCACAACCCAGTTAGTACTGGGTAATACGATACCCCTTGGTAAGACTGGTTGTCAGACTTTTTGGGCCACTGACTACCTGTAACGAATGTCAAAGATCATAAATGATAACCGGGACCAACTGCTTATAGTGCTTTCCGAGGAACGGAGGAACCTCGGTATGTAACGAGTGGTCACCCATCCACAGACCAACCTAGGCAAGCACGGCTTAACCTAAAGATCGACCCGAGTGGCTGTTATTATTTAGCCACGAGCTCCTTTGTGTCACAAATGAAGTAAAATCAATGCATCAAAATTTTAAATCACTCAGTTACAGTTATCCGCGACTTAAGACCCGACATCAACTGTCGGGCAATTAGCCCATCAGACGATCCTCCCTTTTCTATGGACATTTAGGATGAAGAACTTTACTCACTCTTCTTCATGATGTTCTTCATAGTTTTGAAGAACAGGGTGTATTCCTGTTTGTACTGTAGTACTTACTATGTTGCTTTAGTACTATTTGTAGTAAACTTATATTGTCACTTACGGAATATCTTCCGTGATTAGTAAATGTTTTGAGCTCCCGATATTTCGACATTACAACAACAACAACAACATACAACATTACTTACCTAGGCTGACAAGAGAAGCAATTGAAATAAGAAAACAAAAAAAAATCAATTGAGAGGATTGCTTCAAATTGTCTAGTACGTGGAATCCAGTTTTGAGTAAGCTCAAAAGTAGCAGCCGGCATCATAATAAGGACTCCACAAAACCTGGTGATACTGTGAGTGTGTTTTGTCGTGACTTAGTGTCGAGTTCCAATAGTGCGCGTAGCAAAAGACAAAGAAAGAGGGTAGACAGATTTGTCTGCCCTTAACAATTTATTTTCCATCCACCCGCATTCTCCAGTCAACCCGCGATCATGGCGCTTGCAACAGCGTCGAAATATCGGGAGCTCAAAACAATTACCACCAATCACGCAAGATATCCCGTAAGTGACAACATAAGTTTAGTTGTAAACCGTGAAAGCTTATAACACTATTTGTAGTGCCGCTACAGTTCTAGGACAAGCCGTTTTCGTTACGGTGTTTTCCTTTACCGTTTTTGAATTATTATTTGTGGTTCAATCATAAGTGGATAAGTGGAGCTAATTGTGGTTAACTGTAGGGGAGTTACTAGGAAACGATGCGGGTGTCTGATGCTGATACGGACGTCTGCTTCTGACGCAAAGCCGGGATCATTCATTAGGCGGCTAACAAATGCAATCAATAAGGATAAAATGTTAGATTTCTAATAGATTCGATTTCAAAGAGAATTGAGGAAAACAAATCAGAATCAGACCTTTATTTGCTTTTTTTTATGAATGAATAAAATTGCCCATTTAAGGAAGAATTATTTCGAAACCTTGATCTAAATTGTTGACACGAATGATTAATCGTAGGTGCGTCTTACGGAAGTTCTAGAATTCCACCTGGCTTAAATTAAATCTTAGAAACAGAACCGAACAAAATCAGAGTACCACAAGGATATGTCTAGGGTCCGGTCTTGGTCATGGCCTAGTGTGACGTTTTTGATGCAAATATTGGAATAAACATGGAATTAAAGGTTTTGTGTTAGTTTTTATTTAGGTATGATTTTTTTACATTAAAACTACATACCTAATTAATTAATACACTAACCAGTTTTTCATCGGACTTATTAAAATTATGCAGATCAGTGGACAGCGGGCAAATCCTTTTTGCTATTAATAATATATTATTAGCATCAAAAAGGATTTGGCGCGTGCCACCTGGGCCATAGTACCCCCTTGTGATTTTCATTCTAAATACATTTCTATGAATAAAAATGCATTTATTTAATTAATACAGGATTTAACCCTGTTCCAAACAATGCTCTATAAAATATTAGAACTCGTTTTTTTTAATAGATAGGGGTTGCAACAATAGTCCGCCACGGGTCTATGGGCTTGTTATGCAAACCCTTTCGTTACTAGTCCTTTCGCATTTATTCTACGCTTTATTTGGCAAAATAGACTTTATTGCCGTGACCATAAGGTTGGTGTTGAGTTGCTTCTACTGACGAGTCTGTCAAGATGACTGTGATCTCTGTTCTCTTTGTAATAAGGCTGCTGTTGGTTTGCAGTTTTCAGGGGTAAAATAAAAGCACGGACTGTACGTACGATTGACAGAATCCTTCCATGCGCGGTCTAGCCACGTGTCCTTGTTGATATTTTTATCCGCCGTTCGTGACTATTGGAGCGTTCCATTTTTAAACGCTTTTTATTGGGTTCTTGTTTTAACGGTTTCTTTTTAAATGTATTTGTTTTTGGAATGATAGCTTGGTGCTTGCGTGGTGTTAGTACAAAAGGGTGAGTTTTTGGAATATCAATATTTGCGTGAGCTTACACATAGTTTCTGGAAAGAAATAATGGGCGTGACAAAATTAAAGTGCTGGTATGATGCAAATCACGCGATTGGCTGACAAAAATTCTATCACAGACATCACAGTGGTTCACGTTTATTGACGATTTATTTTGTGTTGATTTTCATTTCAGAAACCGGGCGTTAGACAATTACATACAGGGTGTAAACGGACTCTTCACGAAGCCGTCCACCAAGCATACCGTACATTGAACTAAGTAAACTCTACGCAAAAGATATTGCTGGGAAACGACTTTTTTGTTTTGGTTGAAAAATCACGTTTTACGGTAGGATTCAATGTAACGCACTCAAAACATTGTACCGATGGATTTACTAAATATAACGGAGGTCATTGAGGTATTTATAGAGCAGTAATTCTAACATAAAAAAACTTGTGAAAAAGTTGGAGCTAGAACAACAAAAAATATCGCAATAACGAGGAGAACAAGTGCCTTTCGGCTTAGTAAGTTAGTAGTTAGTTAGTAAGTGTATTTTTGCAACCATTTATTATCGTAAGTGGTAATTAATTAGTTACTTGGTCCAGTAGAAAATGAATGGCTATTAAAAATAAGCTAGGTACTACAAAAATGTCTACATAAGCAAGCACAACATTGGCTATGAAACACAAGAGCATAGAAAATGCACCGCGATACTCCTCTAATTAGCCAACCAATACATTAAAGCTGCGCTAGCAACAGGAACCCAGACAAACTCGAAAAAAAAAACTCCCAATCTCTTTTGTAACATTCGCTGCGATATCATTCATTTTTGAAGCTCGAGTACGCTTCATTCCCGTTTAGAGCGGATCCGAACGGGCTCGCCACATGCCGGGGTAAATCACACAAAATGGGGCCAGCCGGCAACCAGATGCACCCCTAAATAAACACAACCCGCTCAAAAACTAACCTTAACATCATTGAGCAAGGTCGTTATTGTAATGGAGAAGTGCCCCCGGGCTTTTTGAAAAAAAAAAAGGTGGTCTTGAATGACTCTGACGGTCTTTCCCCGGCATTTTGTCGACAGTTCGGGTACGATTGAAAGCTCCGAGTGGCGTGTGTGTTTTTTCTTGTAATTTTAAAGGTGTAATCGTAAGGTTTGCGCAAGATATCGCCGAGGGGCGCCGGTAGCAAGGTGCTCTTTTTTTCTTCGGGACCCCGGCTGTTACGACAAGTGAGTCATTCAACAACATATGTTTTTGTTTACAGGTTTCCCTTCTTTCATACAAGCTTGTGCGATCAAATTGTTTCGCGTCAAAAAAGCGTCATTTTCTGTATCATTTCTGAATTCCTGTTAAACAAGTGCGCTTATTACCGATGTCATATCCTCATTTTCAGTGCTCATTTATGTCGAAATTAATCGTTGTTCGAATTTCTGCTCTGAGTTAAAGTGTTTATAGATCAATTTCGAAACTGCCGTGTTTAATTTATGAAAGTACAAATATGAATTTTGAACATTTCTCCATTGCCGGCAGTATGTGTTCAGTCATGAGCGAAAAAATTATCTTTTGATGCAAAAGTACGGCGAGGCAAGAGTAAATATCCACTTGATCGCTCATGTTTACGTAGCTCAGTTGACAGGAATGTATTTATTCCACGAATCATGCTGTTTATGGGCTGCATTTTGAAAGAGAGATGAGTAAATTCCAATGCTGTATAGTGTGTGTGTGTGTTTATAGCAATATTAATTCGTATATCCGAACTGGGCCCGCGTGGTGGATAAAATTATCCCATCCCTTGTCTGTGTTCCAGCAGTGGGAACATTATAGGCTGATTATTATGCTTATATGCTGACAAGCATATGTTTGTATGTGTATGCTGTCCTGTTAAGTGTTTTTTGTGGACAATAAATCTTTACAAATAAATGTAATGAAATTGTTTTTAATTTCTAAATAACAGTTTTTTACTGAATGCATATGAAAGTATATAAGTACGATACTTATTAAAAAAAAAAAAAATTGTCCGTCTGTCTCTCTGTCTGTTCCGTTTAATCTTCAAAACGGCGGAACCGTTTTTACTGAAACATCAGCTAACTAGAGTAGGCTACCTTAATTTTAGACTTCCGTGCCGTCCGTAAATGATACCCCTTGGTAAAACCAGATGTTGTCAAACTTTCTAACCATTGATTACCTCTTTAATGACTGTCAAAGATCTACCAATGAGTTTGTCTTTACTATATTGGCATTATTACATCGTGTGTGTGTAATTTCCACCTATTCAAGAGTTGACACATTCCTTATCAAGACACGTTAATGCCCTGATGCGTATGTCAAAATGATTGGCATTGTGAGACGATTGATAGTAGTTATCAATCTATTCTCTTCCTAACAAGCTGATTAGAGAATGCTCGGGTGATAATTGATGGATGTTGGTGATCAAACACCTTTAATTAAATGTAGCTGGACTTGGTGGAATGGATGTTGTGACGATGTATGACCCAGGTTTTTGGATGATTCGGAGATGCTTTGAATCGGATTTTGTTAACTTGGCGTGTGTCCTGAAAAATCTAATAAGTCCGACAGTTAGATTATCAAAAAATATTTGACACGTATAAAAAATACGTATCAAATATTTTTTGATAATCTAACTGACGGTCTAATTAGACTTTTGTTACGTAAACCAAAATTGACGAAGATACGACGCTTTTAAAATTCTCAATACGTCACGCCGTGCTATAATTTTTAGTGCGTTGTGACGTCATGAGCCCATACTCCTGCGTTTTATCTTTATCAATATTCATTGATTTACAAAAACAAAAAATACGTGTCCAGTATTTTCCAATACTCTAATTCACGGACTAAATAGATTTGCAATCTAATGATGGTGGAAACTAGCCTATTTACATGTTTTTGCACGGAACCCCAATCCTTTTCTCAGAATAAAAGCCTAAGTCACTAAGTCAAAGACATAACAATATTAGTGTTGTAAGAGACTGCCACGTATGTCTAGTGATTGTAAGCACGACCGCTGAGCATAAGGTCCTCAGTTCGATTCCCAGGTCAGGCAAAGTGTTTCCATCGGGAATTTATCATTCGCAGCCACGGAGTCTGAGTTTGTGCCCGGTTGATGGCAATAGGCTCGCTCCCTATTTAATATTTAACACTTCAAGCACAAAGTACAGAGACAAACTTAACGCCATACGCATTTTCTCCCAGTCAACCGAACCGATAGGTAAATAATTAATGGGTTAATTATGTCACATTTTATGTTTAAGTTTTAGTTTACTTGTATAGCCATGAGTGTTAAGATTGAAAATAAACGATAATAATAATAGGTTGTAGTAGAAACAGTCGCAATCGCTTTTTTTTATTAAATCTTTCTGTAAATTCACTGTGAACGAACAGTCTGTGCTGTCCAGGTATCTACCATAATTGGCACGGCATTACAAATTATAGGGTCTACAGTACATCGGTCACATTCCCAGGAACGATAGACATTTTTTTCTGTTAAACAAATGGTAGTTCACATGATGTAAGTCTACACAACAAGGAACCTATAGTCTTGCGCAGCCCATTTGTTTCTCAGAAATTATGTTTTTTTATAATGCTATGAATAGGCATGACGACAGTATCAAAAAAATGCAAATCTATTTAGTCCGTCAGTTAGAGTATTGGAAATTAATGGACACGTATTTTTTGTTTTTGTGAATCAATGAAAATTGACAAAGATAAAACGCATCAAAACTCGGGAGTGGGGGCTCGTGACGTCAGAACTAGCTAAAAATTATAACTCGGCGTGAGGTAATTTTAAAAGCGTCATGCACATTTAAATGGTCAAGGCGCCAGTCTGATAGAAAGTTGAAGCTAGCGTTAAAGTTAATAATTCCCTAAGAAACTACATAATCACTCATTTAAATGATGAAAATTCTGAGCAGGGTAAATTATTCTTGTTTCTCAAATAATTGCGAGTATGTGAGAACAATGTAGAGAAAAAACAAAACAAAATACAAAGATTTGACTTGGCAATTACGACAAATGATCAGTCTCGGCTGATCACGTAAAAAATACGACCATAAAATCTATTTCTGTATATTTCTAGCTACTAATGTTATGAAAGGCGCCTAGGTCGTAAGATTTCCAAAATAAACACTCCACAATGGATCACCGTTCTCTCTGTGGCTAAAATCCAAACAAAGTACCTGTACGTGGATAGGGAGACAAACTCGACCGCGTAGCTTGGGGACGGAGGAAAACGTCGCCGTCACTGCAGGCGACAGGCGGTTCCGGTTACCTACACAGTGTTATGTGTGCCTGGTATTTGGATGACGTGTCTCCCTATTAAACTGAAGTTTTCGGTGTCTGTGGCAAATAGTTTGCAATAAATAGTTGATACATGACAAAATATGGAGGCACCTAATTAATCACGGTTTTTTTATAAAGACAACTAGCTTATGCCCGCAACTCCGCCCGCGTCGAGTTTGGTAACTATCCCACGGGAGCGTACTACCGGGACAAAATGTTTATAAAAGTCAAGAAAACCTATGTGTTAATCTAGGTTATAAAATATCTGTGTGCCAAATTTCATCTACAGCCGTTTTACCGTTTTTGCGTGAAAGAGGAACAAACATTTATCATAATTATATACTTAGTAACGAGATATTATCTAATTGGCACTTATTCGGCCAAAGCGTCGTATTCCCGCCTCATATACAGGATGTAAACAGACCCTTCACGAAGCCATCAAACCAAGCACTCTGTACATCAAACCAAGTAACTTTACGCAAAAGTTATTGCTGGGAAACGACTTTTTTTTTGGGTTGAAATAAGTATCACGTTTTACGGTAAGACTCAATGTAACGAACTCCAAATATTGTGCTGATAGGTGCATAGAATAGTAAACAGGTTATGGAGGTATTTAAAGTAAAGCTGTGACCATAAAAGCTAGTATTCAAAACAAAACTTTTGAAAATGTTGGAACTTTGACCTCCAATATCTCTGTAACTAGAAGGTTCCCAGGTATGGTGTCGAACAAAAAAATGATCGCAATGACAGGGAGAACAAGTGCCTTTCGGCTTCGTTAAGGGTATATTTACACCGTTTATATTTTCAGCTGCTGAAATTCCGCAGTCTCCCGTAACATATTCGAAGATCTTGTGCCAGGAGCTTGACAGGACCTCGTTTCGCCGTCACTGTGAGAGGCTAATTATAACCCCTTTCCAGGACAGCGGATTGCTGATTAAAGAAGATTTTCTGCGGATTTTTTGCATGCAAATGAAGTACCGTAGCGGAAAACAACTTGGATTAAATAAAATTGCAATTTATCTTTGAAATAATACGTAAACAAACATGTTATTTTATCTGTTTATAAGTACAGCTCTTTTTTCTCATTTATGGTTTGAGCGCGGACTTCGTTAAAATACTCAATTACCTTTTTGACGATCGCAACAGCAAAGCAAATCGAATTAATTAATTTGCAGTTTTAAAATGTATTGCGTTGCAAAGTTGAATTAATTGAAAATGTCAGAGAGTACAAATGTGAAGGTACATACAGCAGCTGTCTACCTACAGCAGTGCATGGGCTTTTCTGTAGGGTTGTCCTACTACAGCTGATTATACGATCAAATTGGTGATCTACTGATTTAACCCTGAATTGGTTGCGTCTAAAAAGTTGCGTGCATAAAAGTGTGGGCATCCAAATAAAATACGAAATACATGCAAATTACGATCACTGCTCGATACTTGATCAAAGTTCATAAAGGTCACGTGTTTTTATGAAGCTAACAGGAACTTCAGTCAGATTTAAATCCGAATTTTAAAACGTCTTGTAGCCTTTAAAGATGTGCTGGGGTGTGTAACATCCCACGTGACCAGTTAGGATTTAAATAAAACGCTTTTCTATTAGATTGGTGATCTTATATTAAGAAATAAGTCCTTCAGATAAATTCTCATTATAAATTGTTGCTTTTGAGCAAAATTTTGCGGCAAGAAATGTGACGGTTTTTGCCAGATTTCAGTGCATCTGTTTTTGATTGTGCATTATATCACTACAAAAAACACACACTATTACACACACACACACACTATTTAATCACTACAGAAATTGTAAGAGTATGTGTATGTGAGCATTGTAATATGAAGGTGTGAAGGATCTTAGTTGGAGCTCGTGGCTAAATAATAACAGCCGCTCGGGTCGATCCGTGGATGGGTGATCACCCATTGCATACCCAGTATCCTCCGTTGCCGTTGGTCCCGGCTGTCACTTATAGATCTCTGACAGTCGGTACTAGTTGTCACGAGTCTGTGGCCCGAAAGTCTGACAACCTGTTTTCAAAAATGAATCAATAACTAAAAGAGATAAAGAATTGTGAAGGACAGAATAATAGACTTTTAATGTCGTTTCTTTGTTTACAGAGCAACGCGAGTTTATTTTATTTGAATCAGAAACTTCAGAATTCAAGAATAGTGTTCTATGAGTGGTTGTCAGACTTTCGGGCCACAGACTAGTGACAACTTGTACCGACTGTCTGACTGGGAAGTCCGATACCCCTTGATAGACTTATCAAGGGGTATCGGACTATCCAGTACTAAGTGGTTTGTAGAGGTCGAATAGGCAGTCGCTCCATGTAAAATACTGGTATTTAGCTGCATCAAGTTAGTCTGAAAAAGCTTGGCAGATGATCTTGGTAGGTATCCCTCCTCCTATGGGTAAATGGCGTGGGTGAAAGAGTCACTCTCTTTTAAGAAACGCAAGTAATAGTAAGCCTATATTGTAACATCTTGTTTTATGTACAGTGGGCTGCATCAATTGTGTACACCAGTTGGGTACCCCAGTACCCCGGGTTCGAACGTAGGTGGTTTCAAGGCGGGTACCACATCGTGAAGCTGACTGTACCTGCAATCTATGCTAATAAAGTTTACTTTATTTTACTCCCTTACAAAGCATATTACAAACCACATTACAAAACGCGCCTTTACAGAAGCCACTCTCCTTCGCAGTATTTGTATTTCTTAGATGATCTAATTATTTACGTAGAGTTGGTACTTTCTATGCAGCGTTCACAATTTAGTTTCCAAACATGTCAACATGGAGTTTTTGGTTTACGCTGCGCTACAACTTCAAAATTTTTAATGACTTTTTCAGTCGTAATACTACTCTGTCATTCTAAAATCAACTTTATTTCCACTGACATGAAGCTGAAATTGGCCTCCTTGAGGTATCATATTAAAAAGGGGGGGGGGGTTGTATTATGTCACATAGGCAGTCGCTCCATGTCCTGGACTCGTATTCAGCTTCATTCGTTTAGACTAGACAACCCAAACATTGGGAAAAGGCCAGGTCGATAATAATTAAAGCTTATATGGTAGTGCAAATTAATATTAAACAAACCGTATTTTTAAGTGGAAATCACTAGAAACAAGTAGGTATTATATTTGAACAGACTTTACTTACCTTCCGTCAGCGTGGAATCTACTGTAATTGCATTAAACTAAGAGGCACCACAAGCGGGAAGTTTTCTATCGACTGGCTTTACTTTATAAAGCAAAATAGTATGTATGCGTCTGCACTTAGGGAATAAAGTGTGTTGCGGGGAAAACTGATATTTAGTTCCAAAGAGGTTTTAGTTGTGGTTTTCAATCTTTGTGATGCCTCTCGACTTTTATAAAGCTTATTTACGGAGAGGTGGCGGATGGGGGTTCGGACCGCTGTCTCTCCTAGATAATGTGTTGAAATGTCTGCCAAAACCCACCGTCCGGTGTCCGCAGGCAGTCCGACATTTTTCCGTACCTACCTAAAATTTTGACCGAACTTTTAGAAGGTCTGATGAATGTAGTAAGAAGAGGCTTATGTTTAACGAACCACCAGATTTAGTAAAATGTAATGGCAAAAAAATCACTTTTGATTGCCAAAAGTAGTAAATGATCACCAAAATTAATCCCCATTTTAGCGTGAAATGAGAACCAAAAATAGTTAAAATTAGTTAATGTTCACCAGAAATTGAACTGTTATGCTCTTGCATCCGAGTCCAGGGAGACCCGGTCGACGCGAAACTCCTACTTCTGAATAGCTTTTCAAAATATCCGTGTCGGGGTGCCCCAAGTCGGCCTAGGCAAAACTAGTTTGTCATCAACCACCTCATTAAAATTTGGTGCTCAATTTACTAAATTTGGTGATCAATTGATATTTTAGGTGATAGATGTTAGTGGTCACAAAGTTATTTTTGGTGGTTATTATATTTCCCCCCGTAAGAAGATTTTTCAGTATACACAAGCTATCCTTTCGTTATATTTCGTCCTTTTTAACTCCGAACCGAAAAAAACGGGTGTTATAAGTTTGAAGTATGTTTGAATTTGTATGAAGTATCTTTTTGTCTTTCCTTGGTATGTCGGTGGCGTTATAGCTCCTGAACGAATTAACCGATTTTATTATAGCTTTTTTTTGTTTTTATAATCATTAGTTCTATTTTAATATACCAAACACAGAATAACCTATCATAAGCTATATTTTAATATAGCTTTTGATCTGTAGTAGCAAACTTAAAACTTGTTCATTTAGGTATCCCTTTTTTAGTAACAAATCGTACCCCAAATCTCGAACGTTCTCGAACCGTCTCAACTTCAGCTATCGACTTTAACTGAAACGTCCCCTCTCTTTGATTTCAGAATGATTCCGGAGCCAGACAGCGTCACACGTAAAGGTCAAGTCTTACCTAAGCCTGACAAGATGGTCGCTCACGAGCTACACAATGCCATACGAAAGGAACTCGAGGACAAAGAAGGTTGGACTGAATACATGACTGAAGAGGAAATTAATAGGCTGCTCCTGGAGTATGCGTATAGGGGTCGTGATATACGATATCAAAATCCTACAGAATAGACGACGAGAGTTATAGCAATTATTTATTAGTCAAATCGTAGTTTTAAATATTATATTTATAGATTGCAGTCGTTTCGAAACTTCCTTTTCACTTTTTCTTTAAATTTATTGTCACTAGACACCGGTATCTATAAACAAGTCAAAGTGATTACTTATGAAACGATTTTTATTCTATAGTTTAGTGATTGCTTGAAGTTGGAACTGTCAAAGGTTAGAAATCTTAGCTTTGCTTTGTTTGACGGTTCTTATTTCGTTCAAATTCTTGTCTATTGCATAAAAATGGTTGCGTAAGTAATTACTTAAGCTTAATTGCTTAAGATACGATTTTTTTTCTATAGTTTAGTAATTGCTTGAAGTTGGAACTGTCAAGTTATAATCCTTAGCTTTGCTTTCTTTGACGGTTCTTACTTCGTTCAAATTCTTGTATATGGCGTAAAAAATGGTTGCATAATGTTATTACTTGTACTCAAGTGATTATTTTAACTTGTCTGTAGGTGTAGTGTAGGTGCCAGAGTTAGTGACGATTTGTATTCCTAAAACGACTTTTGACAGGTATGATAATTATGAGCTTATTGGAAACTTGGATTATTCACTTTTGTCGTTTATATCACAGTTATCATACAATGCCAGTTAGTCTAGACCCTCTTGCCAAACAAAGAAAACTCCCATAAAAGCGCGCTTTTGTGAAACAAAACTGACTTTTCATGTTTTCAGTATTGTGAGAAATGGGACTCGTTTTAGGTTATTTTTAACCAAATATTGTTGTAAGCGCCTGCAAATTTATATATATAAAAAAAGAATATTTATATCTTATTTATAATAATAATTATTGTAATGTTATTGCTAGTGCAATCCTTAGTTTATGTAACGACACCAAATATAATTAGTTGCGTAAACACTTACTTAAAGCATAATTATTTTACTATTTAATATACTCTTAGTTCATAAGTTAATACTAGCCAAAGTTAATACTCATTTATTATTTACTTATCTTAGTATTATATAACTGTATTTTAATATTTAAATACATATTAATAAGAAGGTGCTATACAACACCACTTAAAATAAACATAGAAATAATATTTCTAAAATATCAAGTTAATAATAATTGTCAATTTAATGTTTTAAAGCATAAAATTCAGAATACATATATTTTATTATAATAGGTTCAGTTTGTTAACCATGCATGTGAAATTGTAAAAACACTTCAATCAAAATCCAATTCAATCCAATCAAAATGTACAATCCCAGCAAAATGAAATCCTCTTTTATCAATAAACGGAATTCCGGACTACAAACCCTGTTGAACTAATTGTTTGAAACAAACCCTATAAAACTAGAAATATAATTATCGTTATTGGCCTCATAGTAGGAAGTTCAATTTTCGTTGCTAGGCAACTAGCCCTCTCCCGCCAGCTATTGGAAAATTCCCCCTGGAGTTCTTGGAAAACGGCTGAGGCTACACTAAATACTCGTATACAGATAAGCCATGTTCAGAATCAATTTTAAAAGGTCAGTCGAATGTTTTCGTTTGCTTTCAGCGTGTTTGTTTTTGTAACTGAGCTTTATTTCGACTGCGTTCCTTCAGTTTGGGAGAGTTTTTTCGTAAGTGTATCCTTCGCTTTTTAAAATACTGGTTACAAATTGCTTTGATGGATGTATGTCAGTATTCTTCTGTTTTTATTGTAGACTTCTATTTGATCACCCATGATTATGATTGGTGAATTCGTTAGAAGATTTCATTTACCGTAGGGAGGTAAGTATTTAGTTGCCTCAAAATGATGCTAGGTTTTTTATTCAGATGACAAAAATAGGCATCAATATTTATTTATTTAAACTTCATGTACAAGAGTGTTACATAGGCGGACTTAAAGCCACAAGGTATTCTGTACCAGTCAAACTTTGTGTTAATTATGACAATATAGGGTTCAAAAACCAAATAACTACATGTTTTCTAAAATGTATATTTTACTTATTTATGTTATAGATACTTTACTTTTCAACAGTTATGTTTAATTTCCATGTAATAGGGAGTGAGCTTAAGCCATCAACTGGGCACAAATCCAGGCCCAAACAAACTAAATTTTATTACAATTGATTTCAATTAAACCATTTTAAACAGATAAATAAAACTTACACTGGCATTCACGGGATTTCTTCCGTAAAATATTAATTAAAAGCTCAAAATAATCAATAATCACAGAAGAAATCCCATAACTGACAGTATGAATTTAGTTTTAAACCGTGAAAGCTAAGCTGACAGATAGAAAAAATATCCATTTTCACGTCTAAAAGTGTGAATACAATATAACAGAGATTGTATTGTTGTTAGTCTGGAACCTGCTGCCAGTATTGATTCTGACGTCCGGTCGCAGAATATAAATATCAATGCTTTTATCTCGCGATGAGCATGGACAATGTAAAAAGTTGAAAGCAGATTGACATCCGTATTTCCGCAGTGTAGTAAAATCTGGACTATTTAAATACTCTGCTGCAATGTCGCATTAAATGTTTTGAAGTTGCTAAAATGAGTCAGTATTTTTAATCCTTTGTTTACTCATAAAAGGATAGGAGAAACCCGTAACTAAAAAATAATAGCCACTCGGGTCTATCTTCAAGCTTGGCTGAAGAATTGTGTTCTAGGCCATTCACCGTGGATTCAAAAATCGTGTTATGCGTAAAATGCGTGTACAGATTTTTTGGGATAACGTTTGGATAGATACCAAGGAGAGGAGCTCGTGGCTGAATAATAACAGCCGTTCGGATCAATCTTCAGGTTAAGCTGCGCTTGCCTAGGCATGTCCGTGGTTGGGTGACCGCCCAACATACCGAGTTTCGTCCGTGTCTCGGAAAGCACGTAAAGCCGTTGGTTCCGACTGTCATATTTTGCAGATCTTTGAGAGTCGTTGCAGGTAGTCAGTGGGCCAAAAGTCTGACAACCAGTCTTACTAACGGGTATCGTATTACCCAGTACTAAACGAGTTGAGGAGGTGAGATAGGCAGTCGCTCCATGTAAAATACTGGTATTCAGCTCCATCCGGTTGGACTGGAAGCCGACCCCAACATAGTTGGAACAGACTAGACTAGGCAGATAATGATACCCGAAATAAAAGGTCAGAGCCAGCAAGCTGAAGTGGTAGTTGGTTGGCACATGTCTGTTGAAAGACTGACGGCAAGCGCAGGGTTGGACCTCTCCCACAGTCTGAATGATCGACAACCTTTATAAGGTGCCTGGGTCAGACTGGATGCTAGAGACGCATTTTAGGAAACGTATTTGTCCAGCAGTGGTCTGCGACATCAGGCAGAGTTGCTTGATTGATTTAAAAGGTCTCGGAATAAGCTCAGATTTTCATTGCATTTAGATAGTCTTTCTCTTTGGTTGCGAGGCTTCACCTACACAAATATTACAAATCGGAAGATTTGTATGTTTGTAATGAAAAAATTCAAAAGGAGCTCTTGGCTAAATAATAACAGCCGCTTGGGTCGATCTTTAGGTTAAGCTGTGCTTGCCTAGGTTGGTCTGTGGATGGGTGACCACTCATTACATACCGAGTTTCCTTCTGGCCTCGGTAAGCACGTTAAGCAGTTGGTCCCGGCTGTCATTTGTGATCTTTGACAGTCGTTACAGGTAGTCAGTGGCCCAAAAAGTCTGACAACCAGTCTTACCAAGGGGTATCGTATTACCCAGTACTAACTGGGTTGTGGAGGTCAGATAGGCAGTCGCTCTATGTAAAATACTGGTATTCAGCTGCATCCGGTTAGACTGGAAGCCGACCCCAATAAAACTTGGAAAAAGGCTAGGCAGATGATGAATGAAAAAAATCACAAATTCTTTCACCATTTGAATGCTACATTATCCCTGAGTAACATAGGCTATATTTGAATAAATGTCAATTCATGCGAAGCAATGGGCCTCTAGTAAGAAATAATGTAACTGCTAGCAATCCTTTGACAGCCTGTCAAGGCGGCAATTTGGAGAACCCTTCCGAATATTCAATCGGCGTTCTGAATGTTCCAAGAAACTCTGGGAATAGCTCTCGCCTGACTTTGAATAAAGCTCGTCCAACTGTCGAATACAATTACAGGTACTGTCACAAAGATATACTAACGTACCGTCGAACAACGAGATTGGTGTACGGGTAGCTTTTCTATTTAAAACTTGTATCTTCCTATTTTATACATAACATAGAATCATGCCTGTAAACCCTGACGGGTTAGTCATAGGTGTGCCTAATAGTATGTACTGTCGAGGACACTCCCGCCTGATCACCGCTAAGCAAATTTTTGCTTGCACTTACAACATAAAAACGCTCTCTAGCCCCGCCCAGTTGACTTTGTTTAAAAATAGTGAATGAAAAGGTACCGATCGGCCGAGCGCACTGATGACTCACGCCAAGCGAGAGTTATTTGAGTTGACTTTCCTAATAGGCCTAAACTTTAAGGGGGCATGATTTAAGCGAAATAAAATTTGAACTGATCACGCAGAAAAGACCACGACTGTACCTACATCCACGTTTCGCCATTATGTTTTTTCAAGTCTCGGGTAATACAGAACGCGCCTATTTCCATCAACCGGGCAAAAATCCAGACTCCGTGACTTCTACTTAGAAATTCCTGATGGAATAACCCAATAACACTTTGCCCGACCCGGGAATCGAACCCAGGACCTCATGTTCAGCAGTCACGCTTGCGACCACTCGACTAACGAGGCAGTCGAGTCAATCTTTCATACACCTACATTAATTTTGAAAGTTACGTTAATACACAATAAAATTAATTAAAAACAACATCGGCAGTACACACTTTGTTTGCCTGTACATATAATATAACAGGTATATTTTCGAAGCTTTATGTACTGTCCATTACAGTCCGCCAGTAACCCATTTACTTCTCTGATTCTCAGAAACCTGCTCGTTTGGTTTTCACTCCCAGTTTGTTTTTCACGGGAATGGGCGAGTTCCTGTCATGCCCATTACTATCAGCTGTATAGCGTATAATTATATATAGTAATGCGTGTAGTGTGGTGCGTGTGTATAGTTGTATCGTTTCCTTTGTGCCATAAGGATAAAAATGTTTTGTTGTTGTCTGAAATATCAATTTATATTTCATTAGCTTTTGGCGTAGAATGAGGACTGCAGTATTTAATTTGTTAATTTAAAGAAAACTTAGGGCACATTACAATCACCGGACACGGTGTTTTCGGGAGGTTCCTGCACCGAATAGGGCGGGAGGAAACGCCCGGGTGTTTTCACTGCGAGGATCGACCGGAGGACACGGTGGAGGTGTGCCCCGCGAGGGCGGATCACCGCCGTGTCCTCGAAGCGGCGATTGGCGGCGGCGACCTCTCGCGTCCGGCCCTGGTGCAAGCCATGGTCCGGAGCGAGACGGAATGGGACGCCGTCACCTCCTTCTGCGAAGCAGTAATGCTAGAGAAGGAGGTGGCGGAACGTGAGAGGGAGAGAACCTCACAGCGTCCCGGCCGCCGCGGGAGACGCCCCGGGCGTCGGGGCCACCACGTGGCCCCCGGCCACCACCGTAGGCGCGGGCCTGTGGACGGTGGGCTATGGGCTAGCTCGCCGTCCGTCCGTCTCATGACGACAGGCCGTGTCGACGGCGCGTTCGTGTTCCACGCGCGCCTCAAAGAGAGTCAGCAAAGAGGAAGGGGTCCGCAAGGACCGATGCCTGCCGGGGTTGCGGGACTGTTCGAAAGAGATACCGTGGCCCCGGAACACAAAGGGCGATGAAGAAACATGGATGGGTTTTAGTCAGTAAAAGTCTGACACTCCCTCCTGCTCCGCCCAGAGCGGGAGAAGTCATTTGATGATTTCCAATCCGAAAAAAAAAAAGGGCACATTACAACATGGTAATCATTTGTTAGTAGTCGTTTGTCTTGGTATGGACATGTAATGAGGAGAGATATGAAAAGCATGAGACTAAGAGTGTGATGGACATGAATATTGATGGATGGATTAAGAGAAGGCCAAAGAAAAGATGGATGGATTGTGTGAGGAACGATATAAAAGAGAAAGGAGTAAATGATGCCGTGACGTCTGACAGGGGAGAATGGGAGAAGAAACCTTGTTGCGCCGACCCCGAGTAGAAACGGACGGAATAGTAATCATTTACAAAAGAAATTACAAGTTTCCACTTATGTAAGTAGGTTTAAAATACTCACTCCAAAAGTAAGCGTTTTACTTAATTATACAGGAAAAGCAAAATAATTGTGTTAAAGTACGGAAAATTCCATGATCCCCGAGAAAATGATGGAAAGTTCCCGGGAAAATGTTTAAATAGATTTTGAGCTCCTGCTTTACCTCATTGGGTGCGGCCATCGATATAACGATGTAAAGTTGAACTAAATGTCAAACTTAACTCTTCTGAGAATAATAACATTACGAAGGGCCTGTGACTAAGTAAGTTTCCTCGCATTTTCGTAATAAGTAGGTCAAACTAAAATGTTTTCTTTTATGTAAATTGAAAGTATGGTGTACGTAATAAAGAATGTTCTAATCTATCTATAACTGAAGTACCTATTGAATAATCAGGCAAAATCAGCCGGGCTGAATTTATTTATTTAAAATTATGTAAATAACACCCTAACAGCTATAACGCCAATGCGATGTTACTACCACAAAGATACAGATACAAGAGCAAACACAATTAAAATACATTTAAAATCATCATCATCATCAGCCTAGTAATGTTCCCACTGCTGGGACACAGACCTTCTCTCTATGAGAGGAAAAAATGTATATAAAAAAAAATGTTAAATACCTACAATAAAAAATCATCTTATAACCTTTTCAATGCTCTCCAGTGCTACTCCCGTGAACTTCATAAGGCTACAGTGAAAAACAGAATGAATTTTTTATCACTTTCCAAGAAAATGGGTATAATAGGTGAACGGAGTAGAAGCAAATGGCGTACTTGATTTTTTTTGTTTATCGTCTATCGAAAAAAAAACTCAAAAAAAATCTAAATAAATAAATAATAAATTCGATATTTTTCATTTATTTTTTCAAAATGTCTCTTTCTTTGTTCTTATATGAAAAGTTTACTTGAAATTTGTAGCGTTTTTTGATGATGGATCATTTTTTTAAACTATAAGCTTCTACTCCGTTCACATAATATACCCATTTTTTTTTGGAAAGTGATAAAAAAATCATCCGTTAGTTCAAACTCAGCAGAAATAAGGGTTTAAGTATGAAATAGCCGATTGGTTCTGAAAAATTGAAACTTATTTTTTTTCTAAGATAATTTATGATATTTATTTGATCAAAATATTTACCCTCATTATCTATACATTGCTGCCATCTAAACGGAAGTTCATTTATGCCTTTACGATAGAACTCTGAGGATCTAGATTCGACAAACTGTGTGAAAGCATTTTGTACTGCCTCATGAGAAGAAAATTTTTTATCACGTAGAAAATTGTCCAAATCACGAAAAAAATGGTAGTCCGTTGGAACAAGGTCTGGCGAGTACGGAGGATGACGTATAGTTTCTAACTGCAGCTCCTGTAGAGTTACAACGGTTTCTTGTGCAGTGTGAGGTCTTGCGTTATCATGGAGCAATAATGGTGAAGATCGATTCATGAGTCGGGGTTGTTTCACTGCCAGTTTCACCATCATTTTTCGAAGTTCGGCACAGTAAACATCTGCTGTTATTGCCTGACCAGACCTGAGTAAGCTATAGTGAATAACACCATGAAGATACCACCAAACAGTTACCATTAACTTTTTATTGGTAAGCTTTGCTTTAGGGCACTGTTGCGGCGTTTGACCTGGGGTCAGCCATTGCATTTTTCGCTTACGGTTATCGTAAACATTCCACTTTTCGTCACATGTCACAATTCGATCCAATATTCCTTTCAATATTCCGTTTAAAACCAAAAACGCACGGTGCGTTCATTGGCAGTCTCCAAACGCAACGTTGATATTGTGAGCCGTTTCTGCCGCGTTAGTTCCGCGTCTGAACTTGTATTCAATAATAACTCGGATTTTCGAAGTATCCATCTTTACGTCTAAGCTGAATAAAAAAAAACAATTGAAAATCGAATGTTGCACATTTTTTAAAAGAAGAACCTCATAGGTGTCACGTGAAAAAAGTTTCACACAAAAATCTCACCATGAAGATTTTATGTCAATTCGAAGTGTCTATTACTATACAACGGCAATTTCATACTATAACCCGTATTTTTTACCAGTCTTATGTCGCGAAGTGAGACTGGGCTGGCAGCATCGCGCAAAACCTCTCACTCACTGGATAGAGACACCTGAAAAAGGACATCGTCGGTCGTCGAGGTCTAGATTTGGTTGTAGAGAAGGCGTGACAAGACATGGTAAAGGATCCAGAGGTTTGAAAGCAGAAAGGGAAAGGGGAAACCAGAAATAAGATAGGGGGCTTTGTCCAACTGAAGAACACGTAGTACGAGTCTTGTGAATCAATGAAAAGGTGTTTGAGTTAACCCCGAGATAAGACGACGAGCCATAAAACCTACGAACGTTTAAAGTGCCCGTTATTTGATGGTAATTACAAACTATAGTCTACATCACAAATAAATCGACAGAAGGACTTCCTAACTTAATACCTGTAATTCCCGAACAGTTAGGTAGGAGTACGTGTAACCTAAACATTTCATTTATTTTTAAGTGACACGTAATTAGGGACTGAAAGACCAAAGAAACGATGGAAGGACTGTGTGAAGGATGATATGGCTAGAAAGGAGGTGACTGCTGAGATGACGAGTAATAGAGGAGTATGGAAGAAGATATGCTGCGCCGACCCCAAATAAATTGGGATAAGGGTCGGAGAATAATGATAATGACAAATTTGGGGGCTGGGACAAGCCTGCCACACTATTCCCAAACCACTGTACCTCCTGAAAGCCAGAATCAACAGTGGCGACCACCAGAAAAGCGCCGAGACAATGAAGCTCGACGAAGTCCCAGAGAATGAATTTAACTGTCTTGGATCCCGCAACGAAATTAATCAGAAAAGTATAGTGGAGGAGTAGGAAAAAACCGTAATTTCCACTTCCCTCCATTTCAGCAGGAGATGAAACGAAACAAGGCCAATAGGCACAAAGGGACGTTTACAACTGGGATAGGCCCAGTTGCCTAGCACCACGGATAAATATTAACATTTAAAGGATGATGTAAAAAACCTCTTAACCAAGCCGAAACGCACTTGTTTTCCCCTTCATTGCGATATTTTTTTTTTCTACACCATACCTGGTAACCTTCTAGTTACAGAGATATTGGGGGTCAAAGTGCTAACATTTTGACAAGTTTTTTTTTTTATAAAAGTTTTTATTGTAAGATTTTTACTATAAACACCTCCACGGCCCCCGCACTATTAAATCCATCCATCAGCACATGGTTTTGAGTGCGTTACATTGAGTTCTACCACAAAACATGACTTCACCCAAAAAAAAAAGTCCCAGCAAGTTTTTTTTTGTAAAGTTACTTATTTGTTGTACAGAATGCTTGGTTGACGGCTTCGTGATGAGTTGTTTACATCCTGTATAATTGGGGGCTGCTGGACTAGCAAAATGATGACTTCTCACAAAGAACATCACATATATAAAGTGCCTAAAGCTTATATTAGTGTTGCCCAAAATTGGTCTTGGTCTTGCAGTCTTGGTCTTGTTCTTGCATTTTTGCAAGACCAAGACCAAGACCAAGACCGACTTATTGTAGCAAGACCAAGACCAAGACTGAACCCTGCAAGACTTGAGCAAGAACAAGACTAAGCCTGCAAGACTCTTGCGTCTCGCAGTTAAGTCAAACTGAGATTTGGGCGTTATAGTAGGTATTTGGTTTCAATCCCGATTTTGATAGACGTTCCCCAGTTTCAAAATCGTATTGTCTTAGCACTAAAAGGTATTGTATTGATTATTATATATTTCGATTATTTATTAAGTAGGTAGCCTGTTACTTACAAATATGTTCCCATGTGATAAAAATGTATCTAGCATAACTTTCTAGCAAAGTTCATACCTTGTAGGTATATTTACCTATAGTATTATGTTATGCTTGTATAAGTCTAATGTGCAGATCTAACGTTAGTAGGTTGGTAATCATTATGTAGGTACTTATGTTTCAAAGTTTATATTATCCTTCTATTCAGCAAAATTTAAAACTAACAGCGAGTTGAGTAGGTCTAGTACTAGTAGCAGTTTTTAAGCCAGCCGTGTTATGGTACAGATGCCAGCACATCAAGTTACTACAATCTGCCAAATTTCTTTAACATATTTTCAACTTTTTCGCTAAATCATTAGTTAGTAATTACGCTTAGGTACTAAATTGCGTCATTTTTTTTAATAATTGTCAAGTAATTTTATTAATTTGGTGGTTACTACACTATGACTGTGTCAATTTAAGCTCAACATGTACCTACGTTACGTTGTTCTAAGATCTAAACTAACGTGTTTATTATATAGCAATAGGCGAATAGGTATTTGAAGGTAGTCTAGTCTAAGTAGTCTTGCAGCAAGTGTCTCGCAAGTCTTGCGAGACTCTTGCTGCAAGACCAAGACCAAGACTGAGAGCGCAATACCAAGACCAAGACCAAGACCAGGTGTATTGACGCAAGACCAAGACCAAGACTGGCTAAGGTCTCGTCTTGGTCTTGCATTTGGGCAACACTACTTATATACATAAGTAGGGCTTTTACTCCTACATAAACATACGTTTTCAAAACACACTTTATCAAACTCATAACAGAGATGTTTTCTTGCTTTCAAACGGAATAAAATCGTAGGCGCGTTGTCAGGCAACCGATAAGTATCGGAAAAATCCCTACAACTGCTGCCTTCGATTGGCAGGTATGTCGCTTTGTTATTTCTTACTGATAAGGTTCTGCCTTACTTGCGATTTTTTTTTTTTTTCGTGATTTTTCACACCAAAAAAGCCGTTGCCATAATTAAGCAATATGTTTTGAGCAGTACTCAGTTAGATGTACAGAATGCTTCGATGACGGTTAATACAGATTGATTTCATTCGTCGTTTTACGTGAAAACATACATAATATCACGCCTGTAATTCCTTAAGGGTTAGGCTGAGGTGTACCTAATAGTACACAGCTACAATAGGCTAGTTTCCACCATCAATAAATTGCAAATCTATTTAGTCGGTCAGTTAGAGTAATGGAAAATAATTGACACGTATTTTTTGTTTTTGGAAATCATGGAATGTTGACAAAGAAAAAAACGCATCAAAACTCGGGAATGGGGGCTCGTGACGTCACAACGCACTAAAAATTATACCATGGCGTGACGTATTGATCATTTTAAAAGCGTCGTATCTTCGTCACTTTTGGAAATCTATCTGACGGACTGATTAGATTTTTTTAGTCATCTAGCCTATTCGCCAGATATGATCGCGTCCCTTGCAATAGGGGGCGAGCCTATTGCCATCAGCTGGTCACAAAACCAGACTCCGTGGCTGCTACTGAGAAATTCTTTATAGATAAACACTTTGCCCGATCTGGGAATCGAACCCAAGACCTCAGCAGTCGCGCTTGCCGTGAAAATGCAGTATTAGTAGTTCATTCCCAACTGAAACAAATCGTAACTGCAACGGAGCCCTTATTTTCATAGCATCTTCCTACGTAAGAGCTGGGTAGTGATACCCGACCCTCGTGTTTATTTCTTTAGAAATCGCTAGGTACTATTTATCTTTTAAGTGGGAACGGGAAAATATGATTTCTATTTAAGTTTGTTATTTTCCATGAGATGGTTCTTAGTTGGCAACAGAGTGGCTTTGTAAAATCGTGTATTAGAGGAATACCTCTAATACGATTTTACAAAGCCACTCTGTGTGTCGTGTGTCTCTGTCTCTGTGTCTCTCTCTCTATGTGTGTACACTAATAAGTAGCGGTGTAGCTTTGTAATTGAGGTCTCAGGTGCTGATGAGGTGCTGGTACGTTGGTGCCGAAGAAGATAAAATAACGGTGGACAAGTAAAATTCACGTCTTTATTAAACCAGTGTCACAAATAAAAGGAGGGAAAGAGTGTTGCCACAGTTTACATAATGATTTACGTTTTAATGTTGGTCATCATTTCAGTCGAAAGACGTTCCACTGTTGGACTTAGGCCTCCCCCAAGTGTCGCCACATTGACCGGTCCCGTGCGACTCGCATCCAGCGGATTCCCGCTACCTTCACCAGTTATCGGTCCACCTAGTGGGAGGCCTTCTAACGCAACGTCTTCCGGTTCGCAGTCGCCACTCCAGAACTTTTCGGCCCCATCGGCCGTCCGTTCTACGAGCAATGTGCCGTACCCACTACAATATTATGAATTGAAATCTCCAACAGTATCTACCGGAATATGGAAGAAGAGATGTAGCTTCATTTGCTACAATTCTAATTATGGAGTCGGCACAGTCCTGGAAAAGAATGCATTCATTAGAAGCTGGATGGGTCAGAAACAGTGAGTGAGTAATTAGTAGCGTGAAGGCGGGAGAGCTACTTATAATTAGATTATAAGGACAATTTGGATTGATTACAAAAGCTACTGTTTGGATAGTGTTTAGTGTACTGCGAACACACTCGAATACATTAAATCTAATCAAAAAGAAGGCAAGAATATGAAAAAGACAAGTCAATATCGTTTACCCAAAAATTTTAAACATACGTCAGTCGGAAGCATGTTTGTTATAGGATACAATGAAATTAACGCAGAATTATCGGCCGCAAAATTTATGTCATGCTTTCGGATACAATTATTATAAAATAATATTTATAGGTGTTACCATGTTTTCATTAAGGGTTTTCATTCAGAGGGGTTTGTAAACTAACATTATGAGTCAATGGTACTTGAATTAAACGTTTATAATAATAGTAATCAGCTACATCATCTACCTAGCCTTTTCCCAACCATGTTGGGGTCGGCTTCCAGTCTAACCGGATGCAGCTGAATACCAGTATTTAACATGGAGCGACTGCCTATCTGACCTCCACAAACCACTTCTTACCAAGGGGTATCGTATTACCCAGTACTAACTGGTTTGTGGAGGTCAGATAGGCAGTCGCTCCTTTAGATACAATACTGGTATTAATCCGTATTAGGTTAGACTGGAAGCCGACCCGGACATAGTAGGCAAATTACTTCTGCTTTGCTAATCACACCAAATCTCGCAAAAGAACTACGCAGCAAATGCTGTAAGCTTTAAAATAACAAAGCATATCAAACTAATCTGTCTCGTCAAAGCTGATTTCAAACTTGAGTTTGAAATCAGCTTTGACGAGATACATAACATAAAAAAACAAAGATCGATGTTCTCTTTGGAGAACTGAGCTTAATCTTCTTGTTGCTAGGTAACCAGCCAGGATTTGCTCGCCGTATCGGAAAATTTTCCAGGAACTATGGTAGATAGGAATTTTACTCGATTTAATGTACTTTCTGAAGTTGTAAAATATCGGAGCATCTTCAACGATATATTAAATTTTATTTTATATGTATTTTGATTTATATAATTCATTATATATTCTCTTGTCCTTATCCCAATTCATTTGAGGTCGGCGCAGCATGTCTTCTTCTTCCATACTTCTCTATTACTCTTTATCTCATCAGACACCTTTATTTATATAATTATGTAAGACAAAATGAATTGACATTACTTAAAGAATAATTAAAACTAAATTTTAACAAAAAAAAGAGCAAATTACATAACAAAACTAATAAAATGTAAGTTTAAAGAAAAAAAGTAATCGAACGTTTAGGCGTTAAAGTATTCCTCTTAATTGCTGTCATCCGGAAACGTGCCGAGAAGACTGGCAGCATTGCTACAATTAAAATACTTGCGAAACCCGTTCCTATTGGACCTGAAACGGTACTCAACGTACTGTTATTAAGCACTGAACGGGCTCAGCATCGGCTCAATTTGAGCCGTTCAGTATTCTTTCAATTAAACCCCATACACTTATAAGGGGCAAGTGCCAGGGCAGCCCACGAAATTCAAATTTTCTTATATAATTTTTTTGCAATTTGCAGGTTTATGTCAGACTGTTGAACAAAACATGATTCGCACCCGTAAAACGTATGTATTTACAGAATCATAATCATTAAAATCATCAATACAACCCTTTTTTTTCGGATGGGAAATCATCAAATGACTTCTCCCGCTCTGGGCGGAGCAGGAGGGAGTGTCAGACTTTTACTGACTAAAACCCATCCATGTTCCTTCAACGCCCTTTGTGTTCTGGGGCCACGGTATCTCTTTCGAACAGTCCCGCAGGCCCGGCAGAATCAATACAACCCTCAAAGTTCATAATTATAATCCCATTAAATGACTATTTCATAAAAAAACAATGGCGTTAATTGCAGATTTTTATCATTGAAACTCCTGCACAATTAGAGATCAGTTTATACTGGTTTTGCAAAGTTAATTCCGAATCTGACCCGAAGTCCTAAACCAGTCGCGGGTTAGTTAGGAACTTAAAAAAACGAAAAATTTTCCGAACGTAGGTAACCCTCTTCCTAACCGACCGACCCGACCGACGTTTCGTTCCTATTCCAACACGAAGTGCGATATATAGGGTGTAAATAGACCCTTAACGAAGCCGAAAGGCACTTGTTTTCCCCGTCATTGCGATCATATTTTGTTCTGGACCGTACCTGGGAACCTACTAGTTACGCAGATGATAAGTGCTGACTTTTTTTTTTTTTTTTCAAATACTAGTTTTTAAGGTCATGACTTTACTTTAAATACCTACATAACCTGTTAACTATTAAATGCGTACATCAGAACAATGTTTTGAGTGCGTTACATTGAGTTTTACCGTAAAACGTGATTTTTCACCTCAAAAAAAAGTTGTTTCCTAGCAATAATTGTTGCGTAAAGTTACTTAGTTTGATGTACAGAATACTTGGTTGACGGCTTCGTGAAGGGTCCGTTTATAACCTGTAGAAAGGTTTTTCCCTCTCCTCTTTCATATAATAAAAAGTGGAATTGTTAGTAGTAATATTTTGATTACGCATACTAAATATTAAACTCTGATTCACACATTGCTACTTTTTATTCTAAGAAAGAGGAGAAGGAAAAACTTATCTATATCGCAATTCGGATTATGATAGGTACGATATGTCGGGTCAGGTTAAGAAGAGGGTTACGATTTTCTTTTTTTTTCCAGTTCCCAACCTAATCCGCGAGCGGGTTAGGATTTCGGGTCAGGTTAGGAATAAACCTGGCTTGATTGGTAGTCTTGCGAACTAAAGAGGGTTTCAAGACAGGATTTAAATAAAACAGTGGTATCTACTAACGTAGAGACATATTTTACAGTAACACACGTCATACCCTTTTCAACAAATAACAGACCAATCCCAAACATAATCTTTCCAACGACTATTGTTTCACTTCAACAGATTTATTTTGGCTCCAAATGTTGTCTAACTCAATACTCAGACTAATTTGAAGCTTATACGGCCGGTCGGAGCATTATACCTGGATTTAGTAACCTCTCCCGACTATGTTTTTAGGTCTAACTATTGTCTGAAATTGGGTTTAGGCTTTAAGGATTATTTGCTTTGAAAGTTTGTAGATTTTAGTGCTTTAAATGTTAGTGAATTCGGGATGTGGTAGTTATATCAGTTGATAGGAAAATCCTACTGTCAGTTTTAAAATTGTATTGGTCTTTAACAGTCGTTACAGGTCAGTAGCCCGAAAGTCTGACAACCAGTCTTACCAAGGAGTATTGTATTACCCAATACCAAAGGGGTTGTGGAGGTCAGATAAGCGATC
The DNA here is from genome assembly GCA_941918905.2 of Xestia sexstrigata. Classification (NCBI taxonomy): domain Eukaryota; kingdom Metazoa; phylum Arthropoda; class Insecta; order Lepidoptera; family Noctuidae; genus Xestia; species Xestia sexstrigata. Next base: position 6,417,558 of record OW799219.2, read on the forward strand.
AGATAGGGTCGATCTTTAGGTTAAGCCGCACTTGCCTAGGTTGGTCCGAGAATGAGTGGTGCATGTTTTCCCCGTGCCTCAGAAAACACGTCAAGCCGTTGCACGTTGGTCCCGGCTGTTATTTTAAGATCTTTGACAGTCGTTACTGGTAGTCAGTGGCCCGAAAGTCTGACAACCAGTCTTATAGAGGGGTATCGTATTACCCAGTACTAACTGGTTTGTGAAGGTCAGATAGGCAGTCGCTCCATGTAAAATATGGTATTCAGTTACATCCGGTTAGACTGGAAGCCGACCCCAACATAGTTGGGAAAAGGCTAGACTGGTGATGATGAGTTTTGATAGAATACGAGTCATCACCATCGACCAGCCTATTAAAGTTCCCACTGCTGGGACACGGCCTCCTCTCTATGAGAGGGAATGGGCTATAATCCACCACGCGGGCCCAGTGCGGATTGGTAGATGTCACATGTCTTCGAATTTTTGGTTCTAGGACATGCCGGTTTCCTCACGATGTTTTTCCTTCACCGTTTTGAGAGCAGTGGTGATGAAATAAATTACACAAAGTAATGCGCCTGTCTGGGTTCGAACCCACGACTTACTATTCGTAAGTCGAGGCCGCCACCACTGGGCCACCTCTGCTCCATACGAGTAAAGCCAATTAATTTTAGACCTTTTCAGTTGACAACTTGACACCCGGTTTCTGAAAGCCGTAATTACAGTCATTTACACAACATACTGTTGCCTATTTCGGTAACACAATGAGATACTCACAAATATTGCCTATTAAAAGCAGTAATTTTTGTCAATAATAACGAGCAAGTATTAATACTACATAAACTAAAAATATACGGAGTTCGAGGTAAAGCACTAGAAATAATCAAATCCTATTTCAGTAATAGAATACAGTTTGAATGCAACTGTGTCTAAGGTTACAGGTACAACATTTCTAGGTATCTAAAATAGACTACTAGGCGAGCCGACAAAAAAAAACTAATTAGTCCGTCAGTTAGATAGATAATCAAAAAATATTTGACCCGTGTTTTTTCTTTTGTTACGAAAACCAAAATTGACGAAGATATGACGCTTTTAAAATTCTCAATACGTCACGCCTAGGTATATTTTTACCTAGTTCTGACGTCACGAGCCCCCACTCCCGAATTTTGATGCGTTTTATCTTTGTCAATTTTCATTGATTTACAAAAACAAAAAATAAGTGTCCATTCATTTCCAATACTCTAACTGACGGACTAAATAGATTTGCAATTTTTTGATACTGTCGTCATGCCTATTCTCTCTACATGCGTAAAACAGTATCTAACCAAACCTATCTTTTAAAAACAATAAGTAATATCCTAGTGGTGTGACCGTCGGACTACCATTTCATAGGTCTCGAGTTCGAACCCAAGACACGCATCTCAGATTTTTCGGATTCATGTGCGTATTGTATAATTATCAATTGCTACGGTGAAGGAAAACATCGTGAAGAAACCAGCATGTAAAGTCAGGCAGAGGCCCATGGGCGGCATAAAACTCTGACACCAGGTTAGGTACTAACCACACGATAAAGAAGATAGTTTTAAGCTTCACTAGGTACTTACTCGTCCTTATATACTTACATTAAAGCTGCTTTGACTCCGTGGAATCTCAGGATACTAATCTATCAAATAGGCGAGACGACCAAAAAAAAACTAATTAGTCCGTCAGTTAGATTATCAAAAAATATTTGACGCGTGTTTTTTCTTTTGTTACGGAAATCAAAATTGACGAAGATATGACGCTTTTAAAATTCTCAATACATCGTCACGCCTAGGTATAATTTTTAGCTAGTTCTGACATCACGAGCCCCCACTCCCGAGTTTTGATGCGTTTTATCTTTTTCAACATTCATTGATTTACAAAAACAAAAAATACGTGTTCATTAATTTCCAATACTCTAACTGACGGACTAAATAGATTTGCAATTTTTTGATACTGTCGTCATGCCTATTGAAGTTTATTGAACTTCGGTATACTCAACCGTCACTGGCTATGGTTAGTGGGTAAAGCAGGTGCTACCGTGCACCCTTGAATTTCTCTATGCTGTATTGTTAAGACCCAATGTTAGGGGGTGACCCAATTAATAATAACCCTGTATTTTCTGTCGCGCAGACGGGTAAAAGGAGCAAAAAACAAGTTTTCTTTTTAATTGTAAAAGTTTTATCTTTTAACTGAGTATTTATTTTATTTAACTCAGCATGTGTGTGTGTTCTTATTCACATTTTTATAAAAATATGCAGCTGTCAGTTTTGAAAGGACTTTTTTAATTGGAAGCAAAGGAAATTAAAACCAGCTAGTATTTCACGCGGCGGTGAATTTCGTAAAATGTGAAGCATTCGTGTGATTCGCTCTACTGCTAAGCAACTATTCATTAAATGAATGCTTGGCTTTATATTACGAGTGTGTGTGATATGAATTTTTGAAACCAAAGTGAGCTCACATATTTTATCTTTGGAAACAAAGGAATGGAGTAATAATAAATATTCGCTGATTTTGAAAATAGAACAAAGAAATGACATGTAAATTAAACTTGTATTGAACTAGGTTTTTTATATTCTCTGGCCTCTTTAGTATTATGTTTGTCAGCCAATCCTAGATGTCAACTTGAACTTGATTCTAATTTTATGATTTAAATGTTAGTGGTTTTTCCAATAGCACAAAATAAACGTAAAAAGGTGAGAAACAATTAAACACCAAATTTATATATGACGATTTATTTCAATCGTTAGACATTCATAGATTAAAATTTTCTTAACATAAAATTTGACTAGATAGTGACTAGAATTCCCAAGCAGGACACCTGTTGCTTTGAAACGCCACAATATGTTTAGAGTTTTTATTTTGACAGGCTTTTGCCATTTCCCGAACAAGAAGATAGGATACAGCTCCGGATGAGAAACGTCACGGGGGTCACAGGGTCAAAGAAACACACGAGGAATAGTGGTCCGAAACGAAGTGGTCCGAAACGAAGAGATCAGAGCTTAGTTGCGGGTGGGCTCAGGGCCCAGCAATACTCAGGCAACCCCGATCTCGCTGATCCCCTGCAGCAGGCGCAGGCGGAGATGGTTGAACACCGGGTTCTGGTACGTGATGCCGAGCCCGTTCAGGAAGCGCAGAGTCTCCTGAGCGCACACCAAGAATCCTAGTTGTTCGGGATCCATGTCGGCCGGCACTTCCTCCACCAGAGCAGCCTCGTCCTCCGCAGTCAGCAAGTCATCGAACAGATCCTCCTCCAAGTTCGGCTGCTGGTTTTGCTCCAAGTCAACGGCACAAATTCTTCCAAACAAACGCCTAAGCGCCTCGCGTTTCTCAGGAGGCACCGACTCGTTCCTCAGCGGCTCACTGTGCGAGCGCTTAGGAACACGTGGCTTCTTAGCGCGCCGGTCGCGGTAGTTATTGTCACCGTCCGACTCGCCGGCGGCGGCGGACGTATCCTCACGCTTACGTTTGTTCAGCATTATCGGTTTGCCCGACGGCAACGGAACACAAACTGCGAATGAGCTATGCACTGGGAATTGAAGGGCCCACGATTACAGCGATACTTGCTATCCTTGTCTAGCGGTGGGGCGGAGCGTGCGTTAGAGCGAGACGGCAAGGTCAGCTGCAGCGGGAACAGCTGGGCGAGCAGATGCAGGGCGCGGGGCACGCTCGCTTTGTTTGATAAAGTTTATTCGGGGAAATAAAACTGTTAGCCGCGATTGCGCGGACCGCGGGGGGCGGGGGTCGGGGGGCGGAGGGCCGCGGGTGGGCGCGGGGCGAGAGGACTAGCCCGGCCAGCAGCTGCGGCGCATCTGCCGCTCAGGTGGAGCTACATGCCTCGTCTCAAGGTGCCGACGTCGTTTAATTAAGCTACAGATCGGTTCGAATGTAAACAAAACAATAGATACGTCTAACGCGTAATCAATGTCCTGCAGTCCATTGTCTCTCGAATTAGATAGACGCACAGACGTCTTAGTAACTAAGCTGTAGCTACACCTGACATGACCTATATATTGTGCTACAGGATTCGTAAGGTAAATAAAGAGATAGCAACAAAGAGATCGCGAACGATCGGATAAAACGTGAGTGTACTAACAATGATAGTTTTAATAAAGCAAATTCCTGTAACATTCTCGACTTAAATCCCCGACAACCGTAATAGGAGATTTCGTTTGAACAAAAACTGAAATATAGACAGTGGCTATTTCAGTTCCATTTACGGAGCTGAAAAATGAAACAGTTTCGGGGCTCATCGTTTTACGGACAGTTCATGCTCGAATGTAAATACATAGGCATCTATGTAAAATGTAAAAATCAATACTCAGGTTTATGTACTACCGGGAAACGAGCTGTCGACGGTCGTATGTATCAACTACTAACAGATGTACAGCTGTATGTAGTGTACACCGTGTGCACAGTACTACATAGTTCCCTACCTGCCGCCTTGTGGTGGTGTATGAGATTTCCGATAATCCCCTTCAAAGTCGGGTTCTATCGTCTCAAAATAAAGGCAAGTTCTCATTGTGTGTGCATGCAAGTTGCAAGATGCAGGGCAGGTTACACAATGGAAACTGGAGTGGATGCCGTCCGTGTGCACTTGCTTGTTCGGGCGGGTGTCGTTCCCGAAACTATGCTCAATATTTGCGAGACGAGTTTGGACTGGTAGACTGGTAGTATCCTTTATTGAAACTGCGATGCTAAGTGAAGAATTGTTTTGTTTGGTCTTGTGGTAAAAGACATTGTCAAATCGAAATATTGTAAAGCGTTGCTCGAGAAGAAATGACAAGAAAACAAAATTAGAGTGACTAAAAAAGCACTAGATAAAGGTTTTTGTGACTAAAATGCACTAATTTAGCGATTTGGTAAACTGAAGACTGTTGCACCCTTCGTCTAATTTCGTCGTAATTTCTTAAGGAAATCAAAATGAAGAATTGTTTTGTTTGGTCTTGTGGTAAAAGACATTGTCAAATCGAAATATTGTAAAGCGTTGCTCGAGAAGAAATGACAAGAAAACAAAATTAGAGTGACTAAAAAAGCACTAGATAAAGGTTTTCGTGACTAAAATGCACTAATTTAGCGATTTGGTAAACTGAAGACTGTTGCACCCTTCGTCTAATTTCGTCGTAATTTCTTAAGGAAATCAAAATGAAGAATTGTTTTGTTTGGTCTTGTGGTAAAAGACATTGTCAAATCGAAATATTGTAAAGCGTTGCTCGAGAAGAAATGACAAGAAAACAAAATTAGAGTGACTAAAAAAGCACTAGATAAAGGTTTTCGTGACTAAAATGCACTAATTTAGCGATTTGGTAAACTGAAGACTGTTGCACCCTTCGTCTAATTTCGTCGTAATTTCTTAAGGAAATCAAAATAGTTTGATCCTGAGAATAAACCCAGGACCGCGCACTCAGCAAACGAACTTGTGACCACTAGACCGAAGAGACGTGCATGCTTATTTATTTTTCCGTGTAGTTATATTATTGAGCATCATACTATTTGCAATCAGAAAAACATGAGTATTATTTATTAGCCAACCCAATTTGGCATAACGACGGCATAACACACTTTTATCACTTGAGAGACATTCGTAATGCATAGCTTTATATTTATTTTTGAATAAAGGTTTTTTTCATATGTTTGAAAAGAATCGTCTGCTTGGCTACTAAAACAACGCGATGAATGTTGAATTGCCAAAATTAATTAGCATTGAGATTGTGATTGTGGTACACAATTACCCGGCTGAAATAGCACACAAGAGATTTATATAAACATATAAGCAAAAGTAAATAAAAGATGGTAAAATCTATAAATACCACCACCGTCGTACGGCCCTATAATTCGATTTGACGTAGAAAGCCACTTTAAAACGCGGGCTTCTAACTAACGATATTTCCAACGAGGGCGGTTGATCAAGATACTCCTACATCACGGGGTTCCGTAATTGACATAATTTAAGTGGGTATTCCGGGCCGGAGGAGTCTGTAGTTGATTCTGTGAGCCAGCCTAGCAAAAACGTAGCGTTAATTTGATAACAAATTTAGCATTATAGTACCTAGTTTTGAAGACTCATGAAACATGTCGTCTGTTATATTTGTTGTTGCGAAATTATAAAAGTGTAAATATGAGCCAAATAGCTTTACTTTTTTTTTAACCGACTTCCAAAAGGAGGATTAAAAGGAGGTTATCAATTCGTTTGTTTTTTTTTTATTTTTTTGTATGTTCGTTCAGCAATATCTTTGCCAATTGTGAACCGACAATTGTGAAACGAAAAAAAACCATTAAAATAATGTTTTTTTTTGTTTAGAAGAATATTATTTTTCGTTGGTCCCGCTTAAGTTTGGTGAAGATTTTGCGCCCTATCTGATGCTGATTTTCGGAGATACACAAGGGAACTCTTCAATAATAGACGGCAAATTGGTCGTGATTGCTGCAATCGCTTGGATATTTATTGTTTAATACAACTTCATGTCGTAACATCACGCTTTAGATTTGCTGTCTATTATATTGAAGAGTTCCCTAAAAACGGAAAGAATAAAAAACTTTTTTGCAAAAAATATAACCAAAAACACAAAAAAAGTGAAAAATAACTTTAGCTTCAGATGTCGGTGACTTTTGTTTGTTTGATTTAGTTTTTTTTTTGCCACCGACTTCTGAAGCTAAAGTTATTTTTCTCTTTTTTTGTGTTTTTGAAGTCGGTTTTATTTTTTGCAAAAAAGTTTTTTCCAAAAATATAAACCGAAATTAATTGATGTACAGATGGCCAGCACATCAAGCTACTACAGTCTGTAATTTTTTTAGTTTTTTAACTTAATCGCTGAAGTTATTAGGTTCAAGGTTAATTGGGACAGTTTCGAGTAGCTTGATGCTGACGTGGCGTCTAAACTTATTATGTTAGACACCTAGTGTACATTTTAAAGTATTGTAAAAAATCAAAACTATGTTTTTTCTTTTTATTTGCATGTTATTGTTATGGCGGAATTTGTTCTGCATTAAAACATTTGTAACATCCTTTAAGTATCACTACGAATAAAGATACTTCGGTAATAAGCTCACGTGGTGGATTTTCGTATACTTCCAGCGGAGGCCGTGTCTCATCAATGGGAACATTGTAGGTAGATTTTGCTATGCTTACTTATTACAAGGTGCAGTTTTGTATCCTAGTCAACATTCAGGAGCTTGTCACAAAATACATAAATAATCAGTTTTAATTACGATACCTGGTCAATAATTAATAAAGCTGCTATTTTAAATTGTTTAAATTTGTCAGTTTTTCAGAATACACAAAAGTAATAAACAGAACCACCCACTGCGTGACATGTCGCTGTGTGCTTTTATTTGTGTGTGTGAGGGCGCGGTTATAGGGCTAGTAACAGACTGTCTGCGTTTTAATATGGGTGATTTACGCTTAGCTGTACTGTTAATTTAACCATTTTAATTTGTGTTTTGTCCTGTGCGGGCTAATAAATGTTTTTTCTTTCTTTCTTTCTTTCTTATCGATTTCTGTAAGTAAGAAAAAAAAACCTACCCATTTTATTATTGATTCGGGTCGAGAATCATTCGCATAGATACCTCCTTGAATTTGACCAGGATGCAAAGCGACATCTTGTATTATGCCTTCATTATCGGCAATATTCTGTCGACATTTGAATGACCGGCACTTCAAAATGCCATCGTGCTAGGGTGCTAAATATAAAACTGCGTGGTGTAAATACTTCGATTTTTGAATTGAAAATATAATATTATCCTACAGCATTTAAGTTTTTTTTCTCAACCGTCTCAGAACAAATAAAAAGAAAAAGAACGGAACTCTGCGAATAGCAAAGTGATGCCGTCAAATTACGTCTCACCGTTTACACTCAGACCAAAAAAAAAGTTAAGACGGAACTCTGTGCACAGAGAAGTGAGGCCGGTTTCGTAAACATGTTGTGAATTTATTGAGGCATACTTTAATTGTCCATTTGATGTAAATGTGTGCGTGTGAGCGGTGTATGAACAGAGCTGGACGTAATTTGCGCTGGCCTCACTTTATTATTCGCAGCACTATGTCTTGGTTTTTTACTTGGTCTGAGTCAACCGTATAGTACTCGTACAATCAAAACCATCCATAGAATAAGTGACGAGTAGTTTGCACCAACAAACTGACACCGTCACGCTAAACCCTTCATTATTTCGACAAATAAGCACGAAAATCATATCTTATTAAATAATCTTCGAAACTTGCTAACTACAAATAAAGTGTAGTTAATCACGCGTGTTTGCAATAAGCACAACCAGTATCAACCATAGATATGAATAAATTAAAATTATGAAAATATGGCATACCTACTTGTGAAAGAACTGTATTTGCCCATTCCAAAGCGTAGATGTCCATGGAGAAGAATGGGTAAGAAACTCCAGACACACTCTTTTAAATCAAAATATTTTTACAAGATCTGCTAATAAACCTAAACCGCTATACTATAGCCTAGACTGTTAAGTTAAGCCACAGATCACTTAAGTCAGGGAGTAGCCGATTGAGACGGTAAGCTTACTGCTAGCTTTAGCGTGTTGGCGCAGATATATGTTCATATAGGTAGGTAGAAATACATAAGTGCTAAACCGTCATCTGATTAGTGTCAAGGTGGTAGGTAGGGTTGTAGTTATCTACAGATAACTAGCGAGAATCGGTAATAGTATCACAGGTTTAGTTGGAAACGATTCGATTGATTAATTTAGGGATGGCTTTATATTTGACAATGGCTTGAATGATGGGAATAATGACTCAGGGCAAGACATTTTGGGTTCGTGTAATTTAGGACTGCCTCTTTGGTCTAGTGTTCGCAATCGCAACTGCTGAACATGAGGTCCTGGGTTCGATCTCCGGGTCAGGCAAATTGGTATTGGGTTTTTCCATCAGGAATTTCCCAGCAGCAGCCACGGAGTCTGGATGTGTACCCGGTTAATAGCAATAGGCTCGACCCCTATCACATGGGACTTAAACGCAACTGGCGAAACGTGGGTGTCACGTTCAAATCACGTCGCATTGTCTTGTACAAAATCCATGAATGCCTAATACTTTATGGCGGGTTGGAAGTAAGCTGCGAGTGACTGTCTGCGCATTATACAGCCAAGATGATGCGTCCGTCCCGCTGATACCTAAAATTGTGTTCTGCGCAGCTTTAAGTTAGATGTTCCGAGCCAACATAAAGTTTGAACCGTTATACCTGCGCATACCGTCACTTGCAGCTAACTTCCGAGCCGCCATAAAGTTTGATCAGAACTGTACACCGTCCGACCGCGCGGACGAGCGGAGTCACTCTTGAACTTTGCTAATTATGTTGGTGACAGTCCCCAGCATCACGACGCTCGGTACATCCCGACGAGAGAGCAAATATGTGTACAGGTCACACACATTTCGATAGTTACGTGTCATGCTGGATGAGCCTTTCAGGGGCCACAAAACTAGACTGCTTCTTACAATGTATAAATGGAAACACCAAATCCGGGGATTCAAACGAACCGACCAACAACGCTGCGAAATTAAGGTATAAAAAACCACAAACAAATTAAAAGTTGGCGTTGGTGTAAAGAAACTAATTATGCAACCAATCTGTGGATACCACATCAACCAAAAATTCGTTAAAAGTTAAACAAATTCGATTCGAAATTCGAAGCTTCCTACATGGATATAAATTTAGTTTTATGTTATGTAATTGTGTTTGTGTTATAAATGTGCAAATTGGTTTTAATTTAATGTATGTTATAGATTTTAATGATCTGAAACAAATTAATTAAAAATAAACCATGGTCTAGGTTAGGATAAAGGATAATTTTATTTTTATCCTAATTTGTTCGAGTTATGCCTGTTCCGATTGGTCACCAATTAATTTGTTTTTATTTTGATGTTCTCGGTTCGCCATAAGTATGTGGGATAATTTCCAACCTCTGTGCAGTCGAAACTGAAGGTACGCATGACGACCAATCTCGCTATGCAAAACCAAATCAAGCTGATTTCTCATTGTACGGGAAGCTCATACAAAGCGAGGTCAGGTTATGCATGTCATGTATAGCATGTCACCGTATTCCGACATACACATTGTTTCTGAGCTTTCTCAACACGATAATTGAGTTTTCTGAAACACATCAGTGAATACTGCCACCATGGCACAACTTTTAACGAGATCCCCGTAGTTTGTAAGCTAATTACCTTGGAACCTTCGATAATGATTAGGAATAGTTTTTAGATAGATAGTTAGATGGAATACTTTTTATTATGTACACCATACTTTTAAATTACAGATCACAATAAGTAGCTTATTACAAAAAAATAACCGGCTTCCAAAAAAACACTAAACACGTTTTTTTGAAAAAAGGTTTTTTATACTACACTTGCTTAGTAAGTGTACCAATACTACCCCACTGAAAGGCTTGAAAGCTGTTCATTAGACCTTCTCAAAAATCTAGGCAGTTATATTGTATAGAATTTCATTACTGCCCTGAAAATCAGGGTAGTAATGCATTACTAACGCGTTTTGTTTTTTTTTTTTAAAGTCTTGATGACGTTGGCAATCACTCGATTCAATTTTACCATAAAAAGTACTGGCCACTAGCACTTAATAAAGCAGGTAGCATACATTCCGATAAGGCCTACCTTCTCTAACGTCTTTTAGCGCGAAAACTGATTGACGCGCTAAACTAAAAAAATAAAACTTATTGTTGGTTGACGTTTTTTATATTAGACAATTTTCTTGGTAAAGTTTAAAGTTTGGCGGTGTAAATCACAAGTTAAAATGAGTGATTCAAGTGACAATGATAGCAATTTATTAACAACAACTCCACCTGACATAATTAACATTTAACAATTGTGACAATGCCAATATAACTTTTTTAATAAAATGCTTATTTTGCTATCTTGTCTTTTAGTTCTTTGTGCTTAAGTGTAGTATAATAGCTATTTATTTTGCCCTTTTTAGTCGTGATTTGCACACAAATTATTGTCATGTATGTATATGTATTATGTATTACATTGTGACTGAAGTTATGAAATTATCATTATTATGAAAATTTTGCCAAGAAGAAAAAATAGGGATCACTCATAAACTGTTCAAGCAAAGTTGACAAGATGTATACAGGGTGTAAAAGACCTCATCACGAAGCCGTCAACCAAGCATTCTGTACATCAAACTAAGTAACTTTACGCAAAAAATATTTCTGGGAAACAACTTTTTATTTTTTTGGGTGAAAAATCATGTTTTGTGGTAGACCTCAATGTAACGCACTCAAAACATTGTGCTGATGGATGGATTGAATAGTACGGGGGTCGTGGAGGTGTTTAAAGTAAAAATGTTACATTAAAAACTTGTATTTAAAAAAAAAACTTGTCAAAAAGTTGGAACTTTGACTTCCAATATCTCCGTAACTAGAAGGTTCTCAGGTATGGTGTAGAACAAAAAAAATGATCGCAATGACGGGGAGAACAAGTGCCTTTCGGCTTCGTTAAGAGGTGTTTTAACCACGGAACGCGGACTTCCTCTACCCAATTAAAATAGAACCACGTCAAGCGGCTTAGTAACCAAGGAGAAATCGGTGTCACCTCCTTTATTGAAAGTCGGTAAGCGTAGATATGTTTCATAGGCTGACACAATGGTCAGTCTTATCGCTACTGTCGATCTTTTCCAGACAACCTTTATATGCATCAGGGCAGAGCTTCCCAAACTTATTTTAACTGCGACGCCCTTGGGAAGTTGCCATATTTTTGCGACGCCCGTTTACAGCGGCCCGGCACTACAAGCAGGAACAATTTTTACGGTGGTCGATTAGCTTAGAGCTCAGCAGTGACTCGTACGTTCGAGCGATCGCTTTATGTAATTCCTGAACGCGGCACAAGGGGGATTTCCCGGTTTGTCGATGGTTGTAGGTACACAGACAGCCAACCTATTAGATCGCCTCACGACGCCCCTGGTGTAATACCGCGGCGCCCCAGGGCGTCGCGACGCACAGTTTGGGAAGCCCTGCATCAGGGGTTATTTTTGTATTTTTTTTTAATTTGGACCTACCTCGTATACATTTCAACCAATTTATCTGTCATCATCTGCCTAGCCTTTTCCCAACTATGTTGGGGTCGGCTTCAAGTCTAACCGGATGCAGCTGAATACCAGTATTTTAAATGAAGCGACTGCCTATCTGACCTCCACAACCCAGTTAGTACCGGGTTATACGATACCCCTTGGTAAGACTGGTTGGCAGACTTTTTGGGCCTCTGACTAGCTAACGACTGTCAAAGATCTACAAATGACAGCCGGGTACAACGGCTTAACGTGCTTTCCGAGGCATTCGGTATGTAATGGGTGGTCACCCATCCACAGACCAACCTAGGCAAGCACGGCTTAACCTAACGATCGACCGCGCGGCTGTTATTATTTAGCCATGAGCTCCTCTCAAAAAAAATTCAACCATTTTATCTGTGCAGACGGGAAAACAGAACTAAAATAAATATAATTATCAAGTTTGACATATTGATGCATTTCTTTTTGAAGAGCTGCGCCATCTTGAACTGCTCACTTAAAGTGGTCATACTGTACCTGAATGTCCATTTGTTAAACGTCAACGGAATGTCGAGTCATCTAATGGATGACATTGCATAACTGAATCCCACTAAGTAGATGACGAATCACAGGTCGACACATTATGGATGGCGCTATCATCAGATACCTCTATCCATATTCCAGTATCTACCTAACCGACATCACAGTAAAATTATAAGCAGTAGGTTGGCTTCAAAGAAACGACCGAAACGCTGACGTAATTCTTCGAGCACCCCTTCCCCCGCCCGTAAGGATACTTCAAGGTGCGAACAGACTGAGATTCGCGCGCGCCGCGTCATTTTCTTAACGATAAACTACACAGTATACCCGATAGTAGCAAACCTAGCCTTGATCGACAGTAAGCATTGAATTCAAGGACACGTCCGAGTCAAACTACTGTTATCTTTTCACTGTGCCGACATCCTGATAGATGTGATGTAAAGTTGGTGACGTTGAATTTTACGCGAGTGTGAAACTCGCGCGTGTTCACGAATTAAATTGAGCTTACCTACTTTTTTTTTGTCGTCAACTCGCTCGACCGTGAAAATCTGACGTATTTATGTATAGTCAGCTACAAAAACGTCTTAATGAAAGAGACACAAGCCTTCGTGCATAGACTAACTTAGTCTCTTATGTGCATATTTTTTAAGGAAACTCTTTCAGTAATAGTTCAAAAACCTTCTCCAAATTTGTTGTTAACATTTCCTGATGCAAAATAGTGCAAATTATACCTTGTGCCTGGGACCAATATTTTATAAATGGTGTCCCTATTTAGTTAAAATTTCTATACTATTTAGTTTCTTTTTTTTTTGTCTTCGATGTTAGGATAAGTCATAAGTCATAAGTCATTTATTCATTTGTTTAACATAGGTACAATAATAATGGTATCAAGGCAATAATGAGTGCGCTATGTTATGCCAGAGAGCGTACAAATGTAAAAAAAAAAAACAATTATAAAGAATCGCATACTAAAATTAATTAATAATAAATGACAATAGAAATCAATGTCAATAAAAAAATAAAAATAAATCTAAATAATACAAAAATAAAAATGTCAATAAAATGTCAAGACATAGACTGAAAACAATAATTACACAATGTCTCTCAATACTAATGTTAATATACAATACTAATGTCAACAATTACAATACAAATTTATTAACAAGGACAAACAATACACATTAGCATGTCAAGTTTCCATCACTCCATTTTTGTCTGTTAAGAACTCCGAAATACTGTAATATGCTTTGTTCACCAGTAAGGCTTTTAGCCGTTTCTTAAATAAGCTTAAATTCAATTCTTTGATTGGTCGTGGTAAGTGGTTGAATATGACTGGTGCCATGCAAAAAACATACATTAATGCTGTGTGGGACCTTCTTACGCATAAGCTAACAGTAGCTTATGCGTAAGAAGGTCCCTTCGACTTCGGTTATTAATTTCCGACATTTTTTTAAACAACTTAGGGTTGGCCTTAACAAATACTGCAACTTCAAAAATATATAAGCATGGAAAAGTCAATATTTTAAATTTAATAAATAATGGCTTGCACGTATCTATAACCTGTAATCCAAACATTGTCCTGATGCAGTTTTTCTGTGCTTTAAAGATTATTTCCCTATTGGTTGAATTCCCCCAAAAACTAACACCATATCTAAGAACTGAACCCACCAAGCCATGATATGCTGTGATTAAAGCGTCCACACTCATAACTGAGGTAAGTTTGTATAGGGCATAAGCAGACTTACTAATTCGTTTGGTTAGCTCCTCCTTGTGTGTTTTCCAATCTAATTTATAATCAATTGTTAATCCTAGGAATTTAGATGTGTTTACTTGTGTTATGCGTTGGTTATCATAGTATATACTCATATTTATGTCTGATCGTTGGCTAAAAATCGTTAATTTCGTCTTTTCTATGTTTATCTTTAAATTATTGTTATCTAACCATTGCACTATGGAGGTGATTGTCTTACTTATTTCGTCATTGTAGGTTTCAGCGTTTGTGCTATTAATGGTCACAGTGCTGTCATCAGCAAATAGTGACATAGGGTGACTTGTAACTTTCGGCATATCATTTATATAGATTATAAATAGAGGAGGTCCCAAAACACTGCCCTGGGGTACGCCATATGTAAGTGTTCGAAGATTAGATTTGTAGATACGATGACATTTAGATTTAAAATCTACTTCAGATACTTCAACGTACTGTTTCCTGTGCTTTAAATAAGATTCTATCAAATTTAAGACATTACCTCGAATGCCGTAGGCGTCTAATTTACTTAACAAAATATCATGGTCCACATAGTCGAAGGCTTGAGTCATGTCACAATATATCGAGCACACAGGTATTCTATTGTCAACATTCGTATACACATAGTTTAAAGTCATAGATGGCTAAATTGATACTTTTACCTTTCCGAGAACCTTTTTGTTCCTCTGTCAAAATGTTTTGTTTATCTAGGTATTTATAAATCTGAGCGTAAATGTATTTTTCAAATATGTTGGATATTATTGGAACAAGCGCAACAGGCCTATAAGAGTCCATGCATTCTTTGTAATTTTTTTAAAATAGTGGTTTAACTACAGTAGTTTTGAGACTAGTTGGAAAAGTACCGTGTGTTATGCACAGATTGAGAATATAGCTCAAATGTCCACTTATGGAGTCTGAGACGTCCTTAATTGCTTTGGTGGAAATTCCATCATTACCTACACTAACGGTATTTTTTAAATTTAATAATGATTTTGATTATTGTAATGATTATGATTAATTGGCAGTTTAAACATATTCCTACGAAAGATGTATTTTAGGAGTATTCCTCAAAGCGCAACTATTTTTAAGTGCAACCAAATAAGCGCAACTAAATTATTCCTCGAAACGCCACTTTCTTTTTAGTATGGATCGGCAGGAAATCAGTTTCATAAGGTCAAAGGCTCTTGTCGAAATATCAATGACAATTAGTATCTCGATCGACGGCGAGCGGATGCGATAATTAAGAAGTTCGTTCAGAAATGCTGTTCAAAGTAAAGTGATGTTTGTATACGTAAATACAGTGTATGGTTAAGATGTCGAATTTTATGCGGTCACTTGAGTGAGATTCAAAATGTACGTTTTAAAAGTTGGGATCATACCTGAGAACCTTCTAGTTACGGAGATATTGGTAGTCAAAGTTCCAACGTTTTGACAAGTTTTTTGAAGTGAAAACTTCTTTAGGCGCGTTGAGCACTTTTTGGGTGAACAAAAATCATGGAACTCGCGTCATCGTCACCGAACGCTTTCATAGAACGGTTAGTCTAAATCAACCGTATACGATTAAGATAAAGTTCATTTTGGATTGATTGACGATACAATTCACTTACTAGTTACTTAGTTTTCACTTCTATCGGCAGTCCCTAAAGACTGCCCCGCATATTTTTTTTTTTAAACCCAATCCTTTAATGTTATTACTTTACTTTAGATACCTCCAAGACCCGTTTAGTACTTACTACCAGGGCCGCCGTAAGTGGGCGTGCAAAGTGTGCACCGCACACGGGCACACCTAGGGGACGGCAAATCAAGCGAATTACATATTACTAATATCTGAATTTCGAGGCAAGATGTAAAAAAAATCCGATAAGTCGACCAAGTAACACCAAATTTTCGAGCTCGCTTCGCTTGCCCTTGCAGGCTACATCCTCTTGATTCTTGGCTTTGTCTGCAAGTCGACCAAGTAACTCTTGTATAAAGGGTCGAAACAATTCGAACCTGTCCAAGCTTTTTTTTTTCGGATGGGAAATCATCAAATGACTCCTCGATTCCGTTTGCCCCCCCCAGGTTGGGCAGGAGCCGCCTGAAGGCAGCCCCGGTCCGTTCCAGAACCTGTCCAAGCTAGGTTATTAAAATTTCCGAGCTCGCTTCACTCGCTCTTGGAGCCACTTCTTTATGTTTTTAAGATTGTCTTTCTACTCGTAAATCGATTAAGTAACGTTTATTTCTGATTATAAAGACTAAAGAAAATAGCTAACTTCTCTGAAGTGGAGGGCTCAATTTTATTTTTAGTTCCTATACTTTTCAAATAACTCTTCAAAATTAGTAACTTCTACTTCTATTTAATCAAGTATTTAAGATACCTACAAGAAGTTCAGCTGCATCTGTAACTAGTAAACTACCCTTACAAATCCGTTTTTACTCGCAGTTTTCTTTTTCAAAAGCTGGCGACGCCCTGTTCAACAGCGTTGGTATTCCTTTATCTTCGAGCCTCTTCTTTATCAAAGTCACAGCCTAGCATTTCAGCCCAAAATTCTATTTGAAATGTTTTCTACAGCTGATTCAAAAACATTTGTGGTTTTCATTTCTCTTGAGTGGAGGGCCGACCGTCTCTTAAATGCCCGGGCCGGTTTCGAGTCCCAGTCCGGGACCTGGTCGCAGGGCGGCATAATTGGTGTTGCACGCGGGCGACGAAACAGCTAGCGGCGGGCCTGCTTACTATAGTAAACTGTACAGCGTGATTTTTCACCCCAAACAAAAAGTAGTTTCGCAGCAATAAATTTTGCGAAGAGTTATTTAGTTTGATGTACAGAATGCTTGGTTTCGTGAAGGGTTCGTTTACACCCTGTTTAAGCATCACGTCTGTCTAATTTGGCTAGTTAATTTAATTTAATCTGCTATAAACCAAACCAACCAATCCATCAATCGAAGCAGCAGTACAAGTACGTTCGATACGATTCGATAAATCTGACAGTTATTCTCGATAAAATGAGTTTTTAACCAATCGAAAAGTCGGATTTATCGAAGTGTATCGATTCGATCGTTATCGCTGCTATTGCTACGTACTTGCAGTGCTCGTGTAATATCAGATTATTAAAAGTACAGAAGACAAAAAGTCTACCTCCAAAGCTTCCTGCTAATTTATAAACTCAATGTTCACGATTCTCAGTAAACGGCAATCCTCTTAGAAGAGCTCATCGTATTACCTAGCTGGAAATACCTATTAAAAGTTATACGGTATTCGTAGAATCTACTCCTTATAGCTCAGAACTTCATACTTGTTACGAGATGTATTAGTAAGGTTTCGAAACTTTGCAGGCTTTAGTGAGAGGGTTTTCTAGTTATTTGTTGATTGCAGTCCTGCAAAATGTGAAAGAAATTTCTCAGTTAAGTATGTTGGATTTTATTAGGTTGTTTTAGTTTGAACGTGTTGCGCCAGAAGTTACTAAAGATTGACTCTTAGGTGATAAAGATCGTTATTTATTTTTCTTGAACTGTTTTTTTCGATATTGGTACCGAGAAAAAAATAATTAGGATTTAATTTTCAAGTATTATAGAAATGTTGGTTTTTACTATAAACACTGTTTCAAAATAAAAAAGCCTTAAAACCATTTTCGGAGACTCCGCCAAGATTAAAATGCTGACATTTTTGTGAAGTGAAAAGTTCAATGCGAAATCCGAACTGTATGTCGACGACGCGACGCCCTCATAGCATGAAATAATGGAACCTGCAGGACTGACAAAAGAATTGGACGACCATTTTCAACTGGAGATAAAAGCCGTCCCTTTAATACGATTTCATCGATACACAACGGTATGAATGGGACGAAACGAGCAAATTGAGTTTGTGTATGTTTGTGAATGCTCTAAAAATATGTTAGTGGGGTTGAAAAGGGGCAAAGGTACATCCACTTCTGGACATGGGGCCTGGGTTCGATTCCCGGGTCGTGCAAAGTGCTTTTGAGTTTTTACATCAGGAATTTCTCAATAGCAGCCACGGAGTCTAAATTCGTGACCGGTTGACGGCAATAGGCTCGGCCCCTAATACATGGAACTCAAATATTACTGGCGAAATGTGGGTGTACCTCTGCCTTATTCTGCGGGGATTACAGGCGTGATGTTATGTTATAATAACTTGTCAAATAAGCTAAGCTGTAAGTACTTAAGATGATTCAAATATTCAAATTAGAAACTGAGTTTGAGAACATTTTATTTATAATTGGCAATTAAATGGCCAGTATCACTTTATCATCATCAAAAAAATGTTCTGTTATAGATCCAATTTCATCCAATTTTCAAATTAGGAACACAAAAGTGAACGCCTACACGAGTTTATTTTGGTACAACAATGCCTTTCACAACATTTTATCGTTGCTTTGATTTAACTACGGTAATAAGCGGTTCAGATATTGTTCAAAAACTATTTCCATTGTACTGACTTTACCGTCAAAACACTTCCTTGGACCTCGACACATAAAGCTATACATAACCAGTGTAACCTGATCTCGCTTTGTACGAGCTTCCCGTACGATGAGATATCAGCATAATTAGGTTATGAATAGCTTGATCGGTCGTCGAGCGTACAAAAAGGTTTTTTTTTTCTAACTTAATAAAACCATAGATAGAAAGAAACAAAACATGTTTATTCGGCACATGCCACAAAATCACAATATAAAATAAACTTAAACAAAAATAAAAAGGAAATAATTATATGTAAGTTGTGTGTCTCACGGCTGCGCCAAATAAGCCCAGTTCAGCAAACTGCCATAAAAGTGTGCACAGACTTAGGTTCACATGGCGGTTCCTTCCGATGTTTTGATGTATTTTGGTATCTTATTGGAGACATAAATATTGCATTTGTTTTCAAATGTATTGCCTTATTTACATTCAGCTTACTTCCGCGGCAGGAGGCATGGAAATGAGCAGGGAAGTGGGCATCGCGAGTTTCTAAACACTTATCTTCTCATGCCAGACGCTTCCCAAATTAACAGGTATTTTGTGAGCGAGTGTTTATAGGGTGTAAAAAACCTCTTAACGAAGCCGAATGGTACTTGTCCTCCCCGTCATTGCGATCATTTTTTTGTTTTACACGTACACCTGGGAACCTTTTAGTTATGGAGATATTGGGGGTCAAAGTTCCAACTTTTCGACAAGTTTTTTTTTTACTTGAAGCACCTCCACGACCCCCGTATTAGTCAATCCATCCATCAGCACAATTTTTTGAGTGCGTTACGTTGAGTTTTACCACAAAACATGATTTTTCACCCCAAAAAAGAGTCGTTTCCCAGCAATATTTTTTTGCGTAAAGTAGTAACTTTACGCAAAAAAATATTGCTGGGAAACGACTCTCTCTGTAATTCATTGATTTTTTGTATAATACAGGGTGTAAACAACCTCATCACGAAGCCGTCAACCAAGCATTCTGTACATCAAACTATACATAGTTAGATGTACAGAATGCTTGGTTGACGGCTTCGTGATGAGGTTGTTTACACCCTGTATTATACAAAAAATCAATGAATTACAATGCATTCGATTACTTTGGATGATATCACCTTGACATCTACCATACCTTACGACGACGGTTTCTTTTTTTAAATTTTGAACAGTTGGATGTTGAAGAGTTATCCCAATTTTTTGTCTACAAAACAACGTTTTGTCAACGACATAATACATAATTTTAACTAGAAATGCACTCAGGTTGTGACCTTTTCAAGTTCTACCTCCCATTTCAGACCTACTTTATAGGTAGTCTTTGATGAGCACGAGCATTTATTTTATATTTTATGTATAAGGTGTAAATTGCAATGATTAAAACGTTCGTAAGATATGACAACTACGAGTATTGTAGATTTTATCTTACAGGAAACCACTCCACGTTTTGATTAAGCAAAGCCATTGCTAACTTCCACGGCAACCTCAGTGTGAGGAGTGCTACACACCTGGCTCGGCATAATTCGGCTCGGTAGGGCGGCAAATTTGAGCTCGTGGCTAAATAATAACAGCCGCACTCGGGTCGATCTTTAGGTTAAGCCGTGCTTGCCTAGGTTGGTCTGTGGATGGGTGACCACCCTTAGATACCGAGTTTCCTCCGTACCTCGGATAGCACGTTAAGCTGTTGGTCCCGGCTGTCATTTGCAGATCTTTGACAGTCGTTACAGGTAGTCAGTGGCCCAAAAAGTCTGACAACCAGTCTTACCAAGGGGTATCGTATTAGCCAGTACTAACTGGGTTGTGGAGGTCATGTAAAATACTGGTATTCAGCTGCATCCAGTTAGACTGGAAGCCGACCCCAACATAGTTGGAAAAAGGCTAGGCAGATGTTAAGAGCGGCAAATTTGAATATACAAGGGATGTATGCACGGGAGGTTTTTACCCCTGCCGTGGGAACAGACTAAAAATATTAAAAAACTATGTCCGCGGATCACTTGCGTTCGA
Source organism: Xestia sexstrigata (assembly GCA_941918905.2). NCBI lineage: Eukaryota > Metazoa > Arthropoda > Insecta > Lepidoptera > Noctuidae > Xestia > Xestia sexstrigata. The sequence goes on from OW799219.2 coordinate 6,438,312, forward strand.
TAATTTGTCCCAATGGATCATATTACCGGGATAAAAAGTATTCTATGTGTTAATCCAAGTATTAAACTCTCTGTGTGCAAATTTTCATCCAAATCCGTTCAGTGGTTTTTGCGTGAAAGAGTAACAAACATCCATCCATCTATCCTTAGATACTTTTGCATTTATAATATTTATTTATTTATTTTATTTATTAAAACTTTATGCACATACAGTGGCGTGCAGCGGTATTACACGAAGGGTAGGCCACGAAATAATGATAGCAAAAAAAATTTCGTCTGCGCCATCTTGATTTTCGAAAACGACACCCATGAAGAAAAAACCGAAAATTTTCGTCGGCGCCATTATGGATTTTTATTTTGACCTCATTTTCATTATCAGCGACCCCAAAAACCACGATAATGACACCCATGAAGAAAAAACTGAAAATTTTCGTCGGCGCCTTTTTGGATTTTCATTTTGACCTCATTTTCATTATCAGCGACCCCAAAAACCTCGAAAACGACACCCATGAAGAAAAAACTAAAAATTTTCATCGGCGCCATCTTGGATTTTCATTTTGACCTCATTTTCATCATCAGCGACCACAAAAACCACGAATATGACACCCATGATGAAAAAACTGAAAATTTTCGTTGGCGCCATGTTGGATTTTCATTTTGACCTCATTTTCATTATCAGCTACCCCAAAAACCTCGAAAACGACACCCATGAAGAAAAAACTGAAAATTTTCATCGGCGCCATCTTGGATTTTCATTTTGACCTCATTTTCATCATCAGCGGCCACAAAAACCACGAAAATGCCACCCATAAAAAAAAACTGAAAATTTTCATCGGCGCCATCTTGGATTTTCATTTTGACCTCATTTTCATTATAACCAACTCAAAAACCACGAAAACGACACCCATGAAGAAAAATATAATATCAATAATATTATTAATTATTATAATAATAATACGCGCCAATAACCCCCGGGAATCATTATTTTAATCAACATACACCCAGCACTGGCCTGCAAATTGCAAAAAACCTAAGGAAATTTAAATTACGCGGGCTAAAGAACATTCACCTTGAATCATGGCCTTGTGTTGTAGCAGCCAATCATAGCCCAGCTACACTCGCAGGAGTTACCGCCCAAAAATGGCTGCAATCTATACATGTGTGCAGTTCATACACACGAAAATATGCACCAATTTGCCGCTGTGTGCGTAAATTTATCAAAGCCAGCAGCAGCAGCAGCAGGGTTGAAGGCCAGCAGACTATTTGCCTATAAGATGCGTCCGGCGGGTGAGCGTCGAGCTTCGTAGCAACTTCCAGTACAGTGTTGGTTACGTAACACGGGCGCGAAAAATTGCTCTAAGTATTCGAACAGGAGTTTGAACTTTTTTAATATTTTGTACAAAGTGTTATTTTATTACATAGTTCATTAGTTATAATAATTGCCCCAGTTGGTAGGGTAGGCTTAGTCTAATTGCCTCTTCGTAGCGCACGCCCATGTGCACATAATGTACAAAGGCGGACTTAATGTCTTGGGCATTTTCTACCAGTCTACCTTAGGGTGATGCAGAGACAAAACAGTAGGTGCAGGTACAGAAAATTTTCAAGAAAAAAAAAAAATATATATTTAGAAATAATAAAATAAAACAATAAATACATATATACATACATACAAACAAAATATACAAAGTCAAGAGAGATTAAAATACAACGATGATGAAAAACTACTAATTAATTATGGGACAAGTCTGCCAACTTCTTATGTAGCCTATGTAGGTGTTCGCGAGCTTTCACTTTAAATATGAATCGACTGGTTGCCATCCTGATATTCAGAGGAAGCGCATTCCAAAGGAAAACCGCCTGGACAGGAAAAGAAGACTTAAGAAAACCAGAGCGGTGAGTAGGACATCGTAATATTACTAGCTGTTGCCCGCGGCTTCGCCCGCGTAAAGTTTGGTAACCGACCCACTGGATCATATTAAAGAGATATAAACTATCTATGTGCCAAATTTCATAATCATCACATGCACCATCACTATCACAACCACCATCATTATCACAATCATTATCACAATCACCATCACTATCACCATCACCATCACAATCACAATCACAATCACCATCACTATCACCATCACAATCACCATCACAATCACCATCACAATCACCATCATCATTATCATCGTAATCACAACCATTATCATCGTGATCACAATCATCATCCTCGGTATCACAATCACAATCACTATCACAATCACCATCACTATCAAAGTCACAATCACTATCACTATCACCATCACAATCACCATCACAACCACCATCAATACCACCATCACAATCACCATCACAATCACCATCACAACCACAATCACAATCACCATCACAATCACCATCACCATTACTATCACCATCACAATCACCATCACTGTTATCACAATCATCATCATCAGTATCACAATCATTATCATCGTTATCACAATCGTCATCATCGTTGCCACAATCATCATCATCATTATCACAATCATCATCATCATCGTTATCACAATCATTATCATCATTATCACAATCGTCATCTTCGTAATCACAATCATTTTCATCATAATCACAATCATCATCATCGTAATCACAATCATTTTTATCGTAATCACAATCATCATCATCGTAATCACAATCATTATCATCGTAATCACAATCATCATCATTATCACAATCACCATCATCGTTATCACAATCATCACAATAAATCAACAATAACCCTGTATAGAAGTGGAATCCGCCATCTTCTGGATCTCAAAATAAATGCCATTTTCGTAATCTGCACCGCTGATAATCTCGGTATCGACACCCATATTGATTTTTAGACATTTCAACCCCATCGCACCCCAACAGGGAATGAAGGCATTTCAGGTCCGCCACATTAAATCTTAAAATCGTTGTTTTTGTAACACACCCGACCCGATACACCATGCAAACAATACCGATGTTGATTTTCAGACTTTGTTACCCCATTTCCCCCTTTAGGGGTTGAATTCTGAAAAAACCTTAAACTCATGTCTACTCATTTATCAATAGGAGTACTCCTGTATAGTTTTTAATAAAATAGTCTAATTAATCTTGTTTCCCCATACAAACTTTAGAGCCCCGTTTCACCCCCTTAGGGGGTGACTTTTGATAAACCCTTCCTTAGTGTACCCCTAGACCACTTCAGGAACATATGTGCCAAATTTGGGATCTCTAGACTCAGCGGTTTAGGCTGTGCATTGATTTTTAGACTTTGTCACCCCATTTCGCCCTCTTAGGGGTTGAATTCCGAAAATCCCTGTGACCCGTTTCTATTCTTTATTAAAAGGAGCACTACTGTGAAGTTTCGAATAAAATAGTCTAACTAATCTTGTTTCCCCATACAAACTTTGGAGCCCCGTTTAACCCCTTTAGGGGGTGAATTTTGAAAAATCCTTTCTTAGTGCACCCCTAGAACACATAAGGAACCTACTTGCCAAATTTTGAATCTGTAGACCCAGCGGTTTGGGCTGTGCGTTGATAGATGAGTCAGTCAGTCAGTCAGTCAGTTTTTTCTTTTATATATTTAGATTTGATTTGATTTGAAATCGAATAATTTATTTGCTTCAAATACAGGTACAGGTGTTACCAGTTGTTAAAATTTTTGGTTTAGGCACAAACCATATTTTGCCTTCTTAAGGCATGCAAATATATTTTTACATTAGGTATTATACAATGCGTATTTAAGTTGAAATAATATACCAAATATACATATAATATGCCGTCCGATCGAGTGTGTAGCGAATCTAACAACATTGACGAACGTCTTGCGTCAAATTGGAGCAACGGACGTAAGACGCAGTATTCTCGTATTTCAATAGGACTGTACATCTCAGGTGTTGTAGGTATCTCTAGCTACTATAGATTTGTAGGTTCTACCCATGTGCAACTATATGTTTGTGTACTCCAACTGCATGTATGTATATGACATGCAGTGTGTGTTGTTGACGCGTAAGCATAATAATATGAACGTACGGAATATGCGACAAAATTAAGTGAAGAGTGCATGCTTACACATAACATTGTGCGAGACTATTGCCAACAACCGGGCACAGATCTAGACCTTGTGTTGGTACTGAAAATTTTTAATAGAATAGAACCACGGATATAGATATACCTAGATAACGCAAGAGCACCTACACCTTAACGTGTCTACTGTCGCAGCAAGCCCATTTGCCCAAAACAAAAACTAAATTGTTTGTCTAGGTACTAAATAGTGCTTATGACGTCATAGTGCGAGCTTCAGTTTGCCGCGTTTGCGTGCATTCAAAATATGGTGAGTCGCAGTACAGTTTTGTCTTACAAGCGTTAATCACCCGATTGTCGACCTTACGTAGTGCAGTTACGTAGTGTCTTTCCTTCCTCTTTAAGCCATCCATAGCCATACTTAAAACTATTCTCACGACATTTTGCTAAACATCCACCCACGCCCTTTATAACTTTGTCAAGCGCAAACGAAGGTGTAGTCTAAACGGGGTGCGTCCATTTGAATTAAGTCCCAAACATTCTGCCTTCAAAACGTATCAGCGTCCATATCGTTCGCTGAAATGGGACGAAGAGACAATGTTGGGACGACGGACTAAGCTCTACGGGCGAGTATCGGTTTGATGTGATACGGAACCAAAGAGAGGTTTTGCACCTAAATGTGAACTCGATATTTTGGTATATCTTTACTGATACTGTTGGTCGGCAGCATGTGCTGTATCTTTAAGCTAGCTAGGTTTAGTTTTTTTTCGATCTCTTGAAACAAAGAACTTGTAACAGCGGAAGAAATTTACTTTTCATTTCTCATACTCGGAAAGTAGTGTTTGTTTGATCAGAGCAGCGGGTCGAAAACGATGCTTCCCTCCCTTGGGCGGGAAAGACTCATAGTAATTGCTTCCCTCCCTAGGGCGGGAATGAATTTTAAAAATAGAACTAAAATTGGTTATTTAGTCGGCTATAATTTTTTTTACATAATTAAGAAAAATATCGATTAAAAAAAAATGCTGCGGTCTTGTGAGTGTATACGGCCAATGTGAATTAAAAAAAATACCTATTAAAGTGGGATGGCCCGCGGCGGTGACGCGGGCGGTGTGTACCATATTTGAAATTTAAATTAAAAAAGACTATTTATGTATAATTTGGCGGGATTTCAAAGAAAATTAAATTTAATTTAAAAAAACGAATTTCACAAATTGTTCTAACTTCTCAATTAATTTTAAATAGGTACTACTCATGTTATTACTATCAATAAATATTTTAGAAAAACTACTATTTTTTACTTTCCTTATAGGTATTTGAAATGAAAAGTAGAGTGTTTAACACGGGTGAAAGTCATCAATTCCCACTCGGACTATAGCCGCCCTCGCTTCGCTCGTGCGTCTAAATACCTCGTATGGGAATTGATTTATTTCCACCCTTGTATAACAATCTACTATTTTTGATTATAGAGAACGTGCACAACGAAGGTGCTGCCGACTGGCGTCGCCAATCCGAACCTTGCACTCTATTAATACTTGACGTTGACATTTATAACATAAACACCCGAGATCGGGAATCGCACTTTCTCTCGAGTGATACAATAGTGCTTTATACTACACCTACGAGGAAAATAAAAAACGAAATCTTTACTAATTGAAATTTATATTGAAATTGTTGCAGTTAGTGAAGCTTAATGTTACACTTTTTCCATTAATGTTTGTTTGAGATGTTTGCGACAATGTAGGAGGAATTTCACATGTTCTTTTTTCAAATTGTTTATCCTGCCGCCGCAGGGTCGCACTGCCAGCCCGACACCATCCAACACACAGCTAGTGGCCAGTGTCATTTTGCGAACTTGGAGATAAAAACTCACTGTAAAAACTTTTTGGCTTTTGATATTTAGGTTACCGGCGCATAGTCTTACCCAAAATTAAAAAAGAAAAACCACGTAAGAAATGGATTTTCATACACTTTTCTCTCCCGCTCAGATGCGTTTTCTCCCCGCATATTTGTTCGATATGCAATGATGTACTTTCTACCGTAAATTTGATAAAGTATCAAGGTACTTTCCAAGCAGGTGTAGTATAAACAGAATTAATTTGATTAGTGAAAATTATTATTCTAGCCAATCTTAATGCATTGTTGCATTTCTGGATGTACCAATACATCCACAAAAATGAAAATAAATCAAATAGCGTAAAATTTTATTACTTTCCAAAGAATAGTATCTACCTAATCTCATGCCATGTTTATGTGTAAAACAAAAAAAAATAGATAAACGCAGTAAAGAAATATATTTGAAAAGAACTTGTTTTTGTTACACTCTGCATTGAAAAAGTTCATTATATGGCCCTCAAAATCAACCGTGCAAGCAAACATGCCAGAACCATTTAAACATCACTATTCGAACACAAGTGTTTTAATGCTGAATCACTATCATATCATGTACTCAGATTATAAACAGGGACAGTAAAGTTTTTAGTTGGCTGCACTCCTGTGGTTTCATAAGTTTTGTATCTAAATGCTACGGAGGGCGTTCTAGTGATTGCTTCATAACAAATGATTGTAGACTAATTGATTTGTTAGAGCCTGGAGATACTGTTCTCGCTGATAAAGGATTCCCTTCCATTATAACATGTGTTGAAAATGAAAAAAGCTGCTTTGACAGCTTTATTCATTTGAAAAAAGAAAAGAAATGGTGGCTTCTAGAAGCCACCATTTTTTCATGCACCACAATTTTCATCAGAGAAAGTAGACGAAAGATAAAAAAATAATATTATTAAACATTCATATTACGCTGACGATCATTAGAGATAGACCGGAACCCATATTTTATACCTTCAACCATATTCAAAAATACTCTCTTTTGTCGATTCAGTGCTGCCACCTATACTTCTTGCACGTTCCCTATAGACATTGGCAACCTAAGTTAGTTTTCATTTAGTTGGAAGTTTTAATAAAAAATGGACATAATAGGCGAGACGACAAAAATAATCTTATTAGTCCGTCAGTTAGATTATCAAAAAATATTTGACCCGTGTTTTTTCTTTTGTTACGTAAACCAAAATTGACGAAGATATGACGCTTTTAAAATTCTCAATACGTCACTCCTTGGTATAATTTTTAGCTAGTTCTGACGTCACGAGCCCCCACTCCCGAGTTTTGATGCGTAGTATCTTTGTCAATATTCATTGATTGACAAAAACAAAAAATACGTGTCCATTAATTTCCAATACTCTAACTGACGGACTAAATAGATTTGCAATTTTTTGATACTGTCGTCATGCCTATTGTTCTTCCACGTGAGCCGTATTAAAATACTTGAAGATTAAATTATTTTCCCCACTTTCAATTACCGCGCCAAAAGATTTCATCTGCCAAGCCTTTTCAATTCTCGTAGCTGATTATGTATTGTGCTACGGCGTAGTAGCTACGACGATCAGCGTATGGGTAATTTGATCAGCTACGAAAAGAAAAAATCGGGCTCGCGCGTGAAGGGTTCTGTACCATCGTAATAGTGGAGCCCCTTTAATTTTTTAATTTAATATTTGTTGTTATAGTGGCAACAGAAATACATATTCTGTGAAAATTTGAACTATCTACCTAGTAAGGATCATGAGAGACAGCCTGATGACAGACAGACGGACAGTGGACTCTTAGTAATAGGGTCCCGTTTTTATCCTTTTGGTACGGAACCCTAGATCAGAACACAGATATTATAGTTTTATGCCATTAAACAAATTATTAACAATCTTAATAATCACAATCGCGACTGCTGAACATGAGGTCTTGGGTTCGATTTCCGGGTCGTCGGGCTAATTGTTATAGGGTCCTCAGCAACGGAGTCCGAATTTGCACCCCGTTGATGGCAATAGGCTCGCTCCCTATTACATGGAACTTAAACATAACTGATGGAATGTGGATGTACTATTAGGTACCCCTCTGCCAAACCCTTCGTAGATTACAAGCGTGATGTTTACTAAATAAAAAAATGTGGTTTGGTAGCACTGTTCTTTCTGTTACCTAATAAGCTAAGCAACACAAAGCTGGTCTCATATGAATAGAGAAGTGTTTTGCTCCCTAACAAACAAAGCATCCCTTTTATCTTGCGAACGGTTAAGACCGGAGACAAATAAAAAACGTAGAAGGCTAATTAAATTGCAAAGAAAAAAATCTTCCTCCCGTATTTCCTTTGAATTCTTTGAAAGGGACAAGTATGTACATATTAAAATGAGTTATTTGCAGTTAATTGCGCTTTTTCTCTTCACAAAATTAATATAGTTCCAAACATACCGTGAAATGAACTTAAAGAATTTCATTACAAAATGTCCACGTAGTTAGATGCAATCAATTTTTGAACATCAAAGGAAAATGTACTCTATCGTTCAGGGTTACGCTTGAAAATTTAATGCAGAGAACTGTAATAGGAGATGAATCCGATGCGTAGGTGGTCCATGTTGGGAGTTTAAAAGGGACTATTTTCAATTACGTAACATGAAATGCACGTTGAATGCATGATAATTACAACTGAAATGGGGGCAGTAAAGCCTTTTAGGAAATAATGACGATACATTTCCGCGTAAAACACACAGTGAGGGAAAATGTAAATTAAAATTTTCGCTGAAAACGTGGGTTTAATATTCATAATAGTTGTAGTGAAATAACTGCGAGCGGTGTATCGTATATCTGTACAAGCACATATGAGAGCCTTTGACAAGAGCCGCGCCATATTTTAAATTCATTCTGGCTTCATTTTGTGACAGAACAAAGAGGTGTTTATGTAAGGGTTGTATTATGTATGTGGGAGTATACAGGATGACCTTTTATCACTTTCCATAAAAAAAAACGAATTTCTTTTTTTTTTTTTTTCAAAATTTTTTTCTTTGTGAAAGAGAAACTTTAAAAAAAAAAACAATTTAGATTTTTTTATGGAAACGCTACAAATTTCAAGTAAGTAAACTTTTCCTATTAGAAACAAATCTAATATAAAAAGTTTACTTGAAATTTGTAGCGTTTTTGATGATTGATAAATTTTTTTCTAAGCTGCGGAAAAAAAAAAACTAGGTATCCCATCAGCACATCAACTCAGCATCAGCTTCTACACCGTTCACCTAATATAACCATTTTTTTTTGGAAAATGATAAAAAAGTCATCCGGTATAATAACTCAGCTTTAAAATTTTCCACGAAAAATCGAACTGTGCTTTGGACAGCACATTAATGTCCTGATCTGAAGTTGAAGTAGTTGTTCTTTGGTTATCGTGGTATGGACATGTGATGCAGAGGAATGAGGAAAATGTTGAGTATGAATGTGGATGGGTATAAGAGTAGAGGAAGACCAAAATAGCGAGGGATGGACTGTGTGATGGATGATATGGCTAGACAGGAGGTAGCTGTTGAGATGACGAGTAACAGAGAAGTATGGAAGAAGAAGCCATGCTGCGCCGACCACAAATAAATTGGGATAAGAGCAAGAGAATAAATAATAATAAATAAAAATATTTTTCACAAAAACTTAGTAATATTTTACAGAAAAATAGTTTGGCAGTATTTTGTAATAAGTGATGGATGTAACCACTGCTACCGAACTAGGCAATGCCTGTATTTCGGTTTTCAGGGCGTTTTCCCTTGATATTTCAACATGCCAACAAAGAAATATGGTTGGTTGTACTACTAATTAAGTTTTGAATGACTTGAAACTAACTTAAATACTACATTGTTTAAAATTTTAAATTACCCATAATAATTATAATAAGCAAATGGTCTAGTGATGATGTAGTCGTTGTTGAACGGCTGGTTTAAACTGGTGTTTTGTATTACGTAGGTATACCTTTCGTCAACACGATTTTTCCAGCATCACCTGTCATGTTTTCCGGTGGTTGGCACATTTCAGAATGGACTTCGCTGCAAAATGGTCAATGTCAGTCAACTGACATTCAGTTGATTAAGCCTCTCATATATTTGTATGTATTTAAGTGTGAAACATGCGTAACGTTACGATTTTCCGTGGAATAGGGTAGGTACTTGACAACATTAACGGATAATTCCAAGACACGACTTCTTTAAAAAGCTCTTTATTAAAAGCTTTTGTTTAACTTGCCTTATAGATCTTACAGGAAAAGAAATAAACAGACGAATTGCAATTGCGTGGAAAAAGTACTGGAGCTTGAAGGAAATTATGAAAAATAAAGATATAAAATATTCAAATAAAAAGAAAACTGTATGACACAGTGATCCTACCATGCCAAACATATGGTTGCCAAACGTGGTCGCTGAGGAAGATAGATGAACACAAATTAGCCACACACCAACGGAAAATGGAGAGAAGCATGTTAGGAATAAAACTATCAGATAAAATAAAAAACGAAACGACAAGAAAGAAAAACATACTCGAAAAAATAAGGAATGATAATTTATATTTTTTAATCAATAATTATATTAATTTATGCATGAAAATGGTAATTTATAATTTTTATTCGATAATGATATTAATTTAAAACTTAAATTAAAAAAATACCATAAATATCATCAATTGTTGTGATTATTTTTGAGTTTTGTTAAATGACTGTTAAACTGTATTAGAATAAAGGCTATTTTTAATTTTTTAATTTTTTTTATTATTAGTTGGTAGAGAAACCAACTACAACACACTCTTGACAAAGCTAGCAGGCAAGTAGGCTTTGAAATGAACGTCACCAAAACAACCACTATGACCACATAAAAACAAACATAAAACTGGATGGTGATGTATAATATGTCGAACAATATACTTATCTAGGTAAACAAATATAATTCAACAGAGATAGCAATAGTAGAGAAGAGAGTCAAAAACACATGGAAATAATACTGGAGTTTTAAAGAAGTTTAAGAGTGATTTGCCCATAAAACTAAAGAAGAAAGTCATAGACTCATGCCTTATCCCATGCTTAACATATGCATGCCAAACCTGGAAGTTCACAACCAAAACCAAGAGCAAAGTAATCACATGTCAAAGGGGAATGAAACGGAGCATGACAAGTATAAAAAAATACAAGAAATAAGGCATACAGATATAAGGGCAATAACAAAAGCAATAGATGCTCTAAACCATGCACAAAGATTAAAGTTGAAATAGGCTGGACATGTAGCGCGACTCAAGGATCACAGAGGGACCAAAATTCAATCAATCAATCAATCAACTTTATTTCTCACCACAATATACATAAATTATTTTACATTGGTCAGATTCGACAGTGATACACAATTCAGGTAGGTATATATTGTGGGAGACTGGTGCCTAAGCTAGGCTCGTGGCCTGTTTCAGGACACCAGGATCCCACCCCTTTACATTAACATACAAAACTATAACATCATGGAAGGGACCACCGGGCAAACGGCATAAAGGTAAACCCCACGCGCGACGGGAGGACGATATTAAAAAAATAGCCGGGCCGCAATGGATACAAATAGCCCAAGACCGTGAAAAATGGAAAACTTTGGAAGAGGCCTTGACCTGAGAGGGGTTCCTAATTAAATGATAACTAAATAACAAAAAAAAAGTTGCTAATTGAAACAAAAAAAATAACTGTATTATATTATAAACAAATGAGCAACATTGTGCACAAGATAATAAGATCATATTTTAATTAGTTTTTAAGGAAAACTTATTAGATTTGAATTGTAGCGTGTTTTTAGGAAATAAAAGGCTTTTTTATTTATTTATTTGTTAGTTAGTAATAATAATTATAATAAGCCAATAAGCCTGACAAGTGTTGATAGACTGATAGATGAGATGAGATAGAATGATAGTCGATGTTACTATCCTGCATGCACACACCTTTGGGTCTGGTGACAATACATTTTCATTACACAATCACAATCCTGTAGCCAAGATCGCCTCATGGCGAGATAACTCCTCAACGCTTACGCGCACGAACACGAAACTTTGTATACGCGTTCAATGTTGTAGATAAACCTATATTTTTTTCTTTTTAACACAACTTTGCAAGAAAAAGAAGAGCCCTTTTAATGCGTCGATACTATAATATCGATATCAACAAGTCCAATCAATAAGTTTAGGTCCCTACCATTGAGCTATTAATACTACGTATAGAGAAGACAGCGCGAACAAAATCTGTGCAAAAAGCGCGGCAGTGCGGGGCGCGGGGGCGGCTAACCCCGTATAAAGATGCTCTGTGGCGCGCAAGCGACTGATTGAAGTGCAGACGGCCGACTGCAGTTGAACGGAGCACAGATTTTGTTCGCGCTGTCTTTCTTATACGTAGTAGTAATAGCTCTATGGAAGGGACCTAAACTTATTGATTGGACTTAATATCGATATTATAGTATCGACGCATTAAAAGGGCTTCTTAAGGCTGATGCTCCAGGGTAGCCCGCGAAATTCAAATTTTCTTACGTTTTTTGCAATTTTCAGGCCAGTGCTAGGTTGTATGTTGATTAAAATATTATTCGCGACTGTAAGACGTATGTAGTTATAGAATTATTATCATCAAAATCATCAATACAACCCTCCAAGTTCATAAAGGTGTAGGAAACAAAAAAAAGCAGAAAAAGTAATTTCTACACCTTTATGAACTTGGAGGGTTGTATTGTACTGGCCTGCAAATTGCAAAAAACGTAAGAAAATTTGAATTTCGCGGGCTACCCTGGAGCATCCACCTTAAACTATTGTAAAAATCTTAAAGTGAAAAACCCGGGACACAAAGAACCTCTAAAAATGTTGCACATGCCATGTCCTATTACAGGGTATAAGGGTAATATAAGGACCTCAAAGTCTTAATATGTCACTTACGGGATATCTTCCGTGAATATAGTTTTTTTTGAGCTCCCGATATTTCGACGCTGTTGCAAGCGCCATGATCGCGGGTTAACTGGAGAATGCGGGTGGATGGAAAATAAAAAAAATGTTAGGAGCAGACAAATTTGTCTACCCTCTTTCTTTGACTTTTGTCATGTTTTTTTTTTTTTATAAACAGTGTTTGACCTAAAAAACTATAAAATAGACACAGTTACACAATACATACTTCACAACCTCTAACTTTTCTCTCTAAAAACCCCGACATATCCCGGAACTCCCTTCAACATATGCACCTGAGCAAGAACACACACATCACAAGGCATTCCCGACATAATCGCAGCGCAGACGACGCATCAATCAGTAAGATTGCGTACGTGACTCCGGTGATCCCTCATTCTGCCAGATACAGCACCATAGTTGCCGTACTGTTTGTCTCGTGTAGTTTGCTTAGGACATGAGCTTGGTCTTAAAACTGATTATTTGATGATATCGGTTTCTAAGTCATAATCTGATCCCTTCTGTGTTGAGGTCGGCTTCGAGTCTAACCGGATGCAACTGAATAAATAAATAAAATAAATATCGCTGGACATTACACACAGCCTCATCTAGTACCACACTAAGCAACGAGGCTTGTGTCGTAGACACCAGATAGTTGATATACTACATAGATACTTTTTGTTTGTAAATACATACTTATTATACATATAAACATTCATGACTCGGAAACAAATGTCCATGCTCATCACACAAACATTTGCTTCTACCGGGATTCGAACCCGGGACCCTAAGAACGTAAGGCAGCCTCAGTACTGCTGCGCCATTCGGGTCGAATACCAGTATTTTATATGGAGCGACTGCCTATCTGACCACAACAAAGTTAGTATTGGCTAATCCGATACCTCTCTCTAAGACTGGTACGGACTGGACGGTCTGGACTTACGGGACACTGACAACCTGTAACGACTGTCAAAGATCTACAAATGACAGCCGGGACTAAACGGCTTAACGTGCTTTCCGAGACACGGAGAAAACTCGATATGTAGTCGATGGTCACTCATCCACAGACCGACCTTGGTAAGCTACTTAACCTTAAAGATCGACCCAGTGCGCCTGTTATTATTTAGCCACGAGTTCCTCACATGCATCGGTTACAAAGTGTGAACATAAAACATAAACTCACGCCTTTATTTATTTATTTTATTTAACAATTTATGTTCACACTAAATATAAAGAAAAGTAGAAAGGAACAGAAAATAGTACAAAGGTGATGCTTATTTCTAAAGAAATCTCTTCCAGCATACCTGCGAAAGGAGATACTAAAAAAGAGATGTAGACATAGTGTGTTAATAAAAAGAAAAGAATATGGAATACATAAAACAAATATCTATCTATGTATCTCCTTTTTCCCATGGGGGTAAGTAGAAACTACAAAAAGCCACTCACTGTCACTCACATGATCCATAGATACTTCTTTTGCCTCCACAACTATTTTTAGCGCAGGGGTGAGCGAAGCGAACTTGGATTCAGCAGGCGTTGAAACTAAAACATTCAGAAAAATAATAGTTATAACCAACGTGTCGCGACGTGTAGTTCGCGAAGTAAACAGGTAACAGAGTCAAATTAATATTGTTAGAGCGAAACGTATAACAAACTAGTCTAATAGCATAAGGTGATCTACTGCTGGCAACATTAAAGCCACAGAGAGATCACCACAGATAAAGAGTATTTATAGTTCATGGTTATGACGTTAAGTAGTCTGTGGCGTTTGCCGGTACTTTGGACTACCTACACCAAATGTGAAGTATTTATTTCAATAAGTATTTAAGTACTATTTAGTGCAAAGTAAAGTGATTGGTGTTATGATGGAGGCGTCCAGCATGGTGGCGACTCTCCTGAGAGAAATATGAGCTAAGTGGTAGCACTAAGACAATAGTGTAGTGGTTCCCCACACAAATGCCTAGATTCTAAATTTCCTATCTTTTCTAAAGGTTTCTGATGCTCTTGGAAGTCGGTTACATTAGGAGGTTAATTGGCAGACTTGGGCTGTGCGATTCCTTCTCAATACCCAAACGTATTGTTGTACAAGTGTTGTATGTAATAAGAGGGTATAAAGTACATACAACCGAGTTAAATTATGAGAAATGGATCTGTGATAGAAACGGATATGGCAAGAGGTTAATAGCAGGCTTGGCTGCGGTCTCCTCTTTATACCCAACATACTACGGTGACTAGGATCTCGTAGAGCATGTAACTGAATATTAATCCTAGCAAGATATGTACGTTGTATAACATATTCTGTGCTATGGACTCACACCTAAGACACCAGAAACGTTTATGTATTTATATTACAATGTATAGAATGGTGGGAATCAATTTAATTTTAACTACAGATGGCGAGCTGAATTATGGTGCGAGCTAGTAAGAACTAAACGCTGATTAATGCGAAGCAAACCTCCCAACATATTGAAGATTCTTCTCGGAACCAGCCCCAGGTACAAATAATCCCACCAACATAAATCTATCTAACCACAACAACAATTCCTGCAAAAAGAATCTCGCCGCCGCGTCGCTGCGTTGCGCCGTCTGGGAACGGGACGATGAGCCTGGCCAGCTCGTGCGTCCATGGTTCCGCGGATGGCGCGGCGGAACGACGCGGCGACATGGTGGAGGTGCTGGGATCCGAGAGGAAAAATCAATATCAAAATTATAGAAACAAGATTAAAACTGGTTAAAAAATAAAATACAGAGTTCTTACTAGTGCTGCCATCTGTGAAAGCTCAGTGTGAAACCTACTGTATCAAAGGTTGATGAAAATTTGCTAAAATGTTAAATAGGTTTGATACACGTTTTGCTGATATTGACTCTGATAATATTGAATATTTTCCAATGTAATTATCTTAAGATTAACTATCACAGGTAAATAAGTAAGTGTCGCTGGACATCTGAGGCGATGGATCGGTGCAACAAATAACCTAGATGGCGTTACTTGTTGTTGAAATGAATTAATGCAAGTTGATAAGTTTCTTTGTTTTGTGAAATAAACTAGGTGATGTTGTTTATATTTCGTGTTATGATTTATTCGATCATTTGTATTCATTAACATGCAAAGATACGACTCCACAAATCTATACGGATTTTATTAAGGCGGAAGTTGAAAACAAGAAAGTTTGCAACTTTGAAGCACAAACCGGAAGTTGAGCAAATTTGACAGAGACAATAAATTCTCGTCGCCCGCCATGTTTGCGCGAAAGTTTTCGTACCTGCGTTTTCAAAAGTTTTATTTTGTAAGTTTTTGTGAGAACGAAATATCTACGGCTTATTGATTTACCCCACGTCGGGAATAAAATAAGTGTGCTTGAATGAACAAAAAGGTCAGTACAGTTAAGATGTGTGTTGATTACAATTTCGAATTTGTGTTCTCAGCTCATAGGATACTATATGTGAAATTGGTAAATACTCTGTTAATTACCTAAATTTACATGTAATCAGTAAATTTCCCTTCTCTCTCGGCGATATCCCTTCATATTTTGGCGGTCATGACCCGCGCTTGCGCGAGTATATAGGGCCTGTCTGTGGGACCGCGCCATTTCAAGCTTCGGCGCGTTTGAATAAAAAATAAGCACAGACTGTGCTACTACCTACGAGGCTTCACCATATAACCGTCTAAATACAACAAAGGGATTATTAAATAAGTTGTTTGAAGAAATAAGTAGGTAACTACGTGTTAAAACCTGTGCACTTATCCTTCCACCCACTTCCGACAGGACCGGAATTGTTAGTCATTGGAGGTAATTGTCGCCGAGAAAGGGAGATTATATTAGACTGCCAACGGCTAAAGAAATAGCTATTCTAATCAAGTTAATGACTGAAGACAACATTGGAAGTGAGTAATAGTTTGTAATCCTATATCTTGACATTGGATGAGTATCCTTATCTGTCTGGCTACCTTATTCACATTATATAAATGCTTGAGTGGACATCTTGGTCCTAGACTGACTAAGCCGGTACTAAGGATTTTGGTAGACAATACATACTGTGAATGAGAACTTCAGATACACAAACATTTGTCTAGGATGGGGCTCCGGGCTCAATCCCACATACCCAAGTTATGTGAACAGAGGCACTGCTGATTAGGCAGCGGTGTCATCAATACATACAAATAAATGATTTAAGAGAGATTATGGTTTGTACTCTGTAAGTACATAGTATTGTCTGTTAGCTGAAGACACACTGTACAACAGGAGTGATGTTTCCTTACCGTGCCCATTGATTATGTGCACTTTGTGATTGAGTATTTTTGTTATGAGCATCCTAAAGTATTAAGTGGTATTTACTTACCTTTACTGGGTGATCCAAAACACCTAAATAAATCTGAAAGGAGATGATTATTTCCAAGATAGTAAATAAGTTTTCCTGAAAGGGAAGTTGAATTTTTGAAATTCTATTTCAGGAAAGTAGGTAATGAAATTTTTTTAATACCTACCCTGTATGTATGATGTGTGATCTACTACAATTAAATTATGGGTTTTTGCCATTAAATAAGCCATCAGAATTTTTTCAGTAAATAATACAAACATCAATTTGTTATTCCTTATTTTTAAAAATAGGTGGTTTTAATAGAAACATGTTACATTATGATTAAATTTGTATAACAAATTAAAGCTGTACCTAGATAGTGTAATATTATATTACAGGACGTCAATATGGAGGAAGCCATGCTCGTTATTCTTCATGGCCTGTGTGATAAAATTAAAACTCTGTCCGAATGTGCTCGAAATACAAATAGGAAACTCGCTAGTGAAATAAATTACTTAACCTTGCATGAAGGAAGAGTGGTATCCTCTAAACTTCATGCCTTTCTGCAACGATTGGAGAGAGAACTGAACAATTATTTTCGACTTGTTAGCGAACCACAAGTGGACGAGATCTCTGCCATCTCTGCAATACAGCTGGAAGCTGAAGAAAACTGCTGTGAACTTAAAGTAAAAATTGAAGAATGTGAAAATTCAATGACAAATAGCAACAAGAATGAAGAACATTTATTATCGGGAAAACTACCAAAATTGGAGTTACCACAGTTTGAAGGTAACATTCTTGAATGGCACCAATTTTGGGACCAATTTACTTCCAATATTCACAATCGGAATTTGCCAGACGTTGACAAGTTATTATATCTAAAGAATTCTTTAAAGGGAGAAGCTAAGGGAGTGATAGACGGGTTAGATATTACAAATAAAAACTATTCCATAGCCATACAATCTTTGAAAGATCGATATGGGAAACAAACTCAAGTGGTTGATGCACACTATTCCTCACTCTACAAAATAAAACCAGCAGACAAAACCGTATCAGATTGTCGAAGAGTTTTAACTGAAATTGAAAAACATTTGAGAGTTTTGGATTCAATGGGTGAAAATATTAACCATAACCACTTGAGGTTTATGGTAATGGAGAAATTTCCAGAAGATATAATATATGAAATGAAATTAAAAATAAAGCAAGAATCGATTGAAGAGATAAGGAAATATTTGGAAATCATCATTTCAGCACGTGAAGATGCACATAGATTAACGCAAGAGAAAAACCTAAATGAGAAGGAATATTACACTGTAAAGACACTTCACTCTACTGGGAAAGGTGATCATCCAAATCAGACGAGAAAGGAGGACCAAAGGAGACAACAGAAAAGTAAATATGAAAACAAACAGGAAAAGGCTCGATACCACCCAAAACAGAATAAGAGGAATGCTTCCCAGAGGAACAACAGGAACGTGCAAAATTATGCAAGTTATCCTGGAAAAAACCAGGGAAAGGAGGGGCCACCTAGGAAGAAGTCTAAACTTCAGTGTATCTTCTGTAAAGAGTCACACTACAACGAAGAATGTACTAAATTCAAGGAACTAAAGGAAAGAAAATTCCTATTAAAAAATAGATGCTACAGTTGTCTTAGAATAGGACATTCTCGTGTAGAATGTAGAAATAAAAAGGAGTGCTTTCATTGCAATAAATTAGGTCATAATCGTGCTTTATGTCCTGTTAAATTCTCAAGTGTAGACCAGGATAAGTTAACGACAACCAATGTCCTGTACACAAGAGATAAGGGAGTCACCGTTCTACAAACAGCAGTAGTTACTGCCAATAAAGTAGGAGACTTTTCTAAGGAGCTTCCATGCAGAGTTCTATTAGACTCCGGAAGCCAAAGAACATACATCACGCAGAAATCTGCAAAAGATCTTAATCTAAAATTTGAGGAAGAAAGCACACTAACTGTATTTACATTTGGATCAAAAACTCCTCAAGAAATAGACAGTCCCGTGGTTAAGGTGCAGTTGAGGACAAGAGCAGATAAGACAATCACTCTATTTGCTAATGTGGTACCAGTGATATCACATAGTGTCCCATATCCTCATCAGGACCTCAGCCACTGGAAGGATAAATCAGAACTAGCTGACGATGGTTCTCTACAAGACCAAGTGGACATTCTGATTGGTAATGATTATTACTTTTCACTTATCTCAGAACATAAAATTAAACTAAAAGAGAATTTGCATATGGTACAGTCCGACTTCGGATGGATACTAAGCGGGAAAATGGATTCCAGTCCTATTCAAGAACTATCGGTGGTGACATACTTCCAGTCTAATGTGGACATGTTATTCAACGAACCTGACCTGCCACTGATCGAGACTAACATGAAGAGCTTATGGGAACTTGAATCCATTGGCATAACCGATTCTCCGAGGGAAAATCGAGAAGATGAGGCTGTAAAGAGGTTCAATGAAACTACTAAATATGTAGACAACAGGTACTCCGTATCCTGGCCCTGGATTGAGTACCCTCCTGCTCTGAATTTGAATTTTGGATTGGCTTACGGTCGTCTCGTCAACTTAATGAAGCGGCTAGATACGTCCATATTATTGGCATATGAAGACACATTGAAGGATCAAATGATGAAAGGAATAATTGAAATTGCACCTGATCTGAGAGATCAAACAGTAGGACATCCTGTTCATTATCTTCCACACCATGGGGTAAAAGTACCTGGCAAGCCTATGAGAATTGTCTATGACGCGTCATCTAAAACAAAAGACAATAAAAGTTTAAATCAATGCTTGTATTGTGGACCCATGATGTTGGAGGATTTGACTGGATTACTTATAAAGTTCAGATGTCAACCAATAGGTATATGTGCAGACGTCGAGAAGGCGTTCTTACAGATTGCACTTAATACACCGGATCGCGATGTAACTCGATTCCTATGGTTAAAGGATGCAAAGAAACCCGCTACAGAAGATAATCTGCTTCACTTAAGATTTACAAGAGTTCCATTTGGCGTTATATCAAGCCCATTTTTGCTTAATGCAACAATCAGATTACACTTACAAAGTTCAGGTAATGAACAGATTAAGAAATTAACTAAAGACATATACGTTGATAACGTCGTTACTGGAACAAAAACAGTGAAGGAAGCACTTCAACTTTATAAGAATTCTAAAGAGATATTCAACCAACTATCCATGAATCTTAGAGATTGGAGTTCCAACTCTGAAGAATTTATAAAACAAGTACCTGAATCTTGCAAAGAGGATAAGATCAAGGTTCTTGGACTAAACTGGAAACTGAAGGAAGACACAATTCAACTAAAAGATAAGGTTGTTAGTGAACCAAAATTTACAAAAAGAGGCGTCTTAAAGGTCGTAGCGTCAATCTATGATCCGTGTGGATTTGCTGTACCGTCACTGTTGTCTAGCAAACTGTTCATACAAAATCTATGGAAGGAAAAGGTAAAATGGGATACACCATTTTCTGAGACACTAAAAACCGATTGGTCAAAGATATGTGAAGAATTCGATGAGGTTCGAGACATATCGATGCCCAGATGTTACTTCAGTGACGCTACTACAAGTACTTGTCAAATTCACTGCTTCACAGACTCTTCTTCGAAGGCCTATGCAGCTGTAATCTACATAGTTAACGGCAAGGAGGTACAGTTTGTCCTAGGGAAATCAAGGCTAGTTCCTTTGAAGGACCAAGACAATCTGAAAATACCACGGTTAGAGTTACTAGGCGTATTAATTGGAACTAGGCTGATCAGATATGTATCCCAATTTTTACAATTTAACATCACAAGTCAAACATTATGGACTGATAGTCAAATTGTTATCGACTGGTGCAAGTCAGACAAACTTCTCACACCGTTCGTAGCCAGAAGAGTCGAAGAAATTAAAAGGAATAAAAACCTTATAATACGACATGTACCATCGGATCTAAATCCAGCGGATGTTGCCACGAGACCTTTCAGCTCTAAAGAAGATAGAGTAAAATGGCTGACTGGCCCTCAGTTTATATTACAACATCCGGATTCCTGGCCGTCAGGAATCAAAGAAGTAACTTCTCTTTGTGCGGGGGAGGGTCTCCCGAAAGAGTCACAAGAATATAAAATGGATACAGAAAATTCACTCGGTGTGGAAAATCAAGAAGACAGTACAAGTAACCAAACTAAGATGGATGTAGACATAAGTGAAGAAAAGGGTGACAAAATTAAGCAGCTTAAGAAGCTACAAGCCGAACACTTTCCAAGAGAACTAGAAGGGAAAGAAACAAGCTTAAAAATTAATCTTGGACTATTTCTGGACGTAGACGGACTTTTACGTTGCAAAGGACGTTTAAAGAATACGGATTGGTCGTATGACCAACGTTATCCAATACTTATTCCAAAAGATTGTGATTACACTAACAAAATTATCACCCAGACTCATAGCGACAATCATCATGTAGGTGTTAACCATACACTCGCTATAATTCGTCAAGCCTTTTGGATTCCACACGGAAAGCGCCAAGTCCAGAAGGTTATAAGGAAATGTCCTAGATGTCAGAAACACGGAGGGGGGCCGTTCAAGCTACCACCAACCCCTGCGTTACCCACTGAAAGAGTAAATTACACTTCACCGTTTACATTTACAGGCCTGGACTACATGGGCCCTGTACTAATTAAACATGGAAACGAAACAAGTAAACGTTGGATAGCACTTTTCACTTGCCTAGCGGTCAGGGCGGTGCATTTAGAGGTTGTTCAAGATCTCACAGCAGAAGAAGGACTTCATGCTTTGAGAAGAATGATATCGACAAGAGGTGTGCCACAAATAATCACATCAGATAATGCTACAAATTTTAAGCTTATGTCAGAAATACTATCAAATTCTTATTGTATTAAACACGAAATTCGTTGGAGGTTCATACCCCAACTAGCTCCCTGGTTCGGGGGATTTTATGAACGGTTAATTGGAATAGTCAAGAATTGTATGAGAAGAACATTGGAAAAGCACATGCTGACGGATAGTCAATTGGTTACATTAGTAAAAGAAATTGAAGCAACAGTTAATACAAGACCATTAACTTGTGTCGATTCTGAATTGGTACATATTTTAAAACCGTCTGATTTCTTAACTATGGGAAAATGCATAACGATGGAAGGTTCAACCGAAGACTTTCTAGTACAAGGCACTACGACAAAATCCGACCTTATTAAGGCTTGGAAAAGAGGATTAGTTATCCTCAATGAATTTATGGACATGTTCACAAATCGATATTTACAAAGTCTGCGTGAACGATATGGACATTCTGTCAAAGAACCTAGAATCACGGCAAAATTAATACCGAAGGTAGGACAAATTATTCAGATAAAGGGAGATAGTAAAAATCGAGAAGAATGGAAAGTTGGAAAAATTACTTCATTGGTCAAAAGTTCTGACGGACTTTGCAGAGTTGCGAAGGTCGAAGTTGGAAATAAGGAGTTTGTAAGATCTTTAACTCATTTATATCCATTGGAAATGGAGGACAATGAAGAAATAGAATACGATGCGAACGCATCAGAAAGAGAAAGTGAGATACCACGGAATATAATGGTACACGAATTGATACCATTGGAAGTGAAAGTCATAGATTCAAAAGAAACAGATAGTTCAGAAAACGAGAAAGAAAATAGAGAGTCGATATTACAAACGGAAAAGAGTATGTTGGAAGACTTTGATAATGTATCAGAGAGCACGGACAGAGAGATAATATTGAGTCAGAAAGAGGATGAACCTGAGAAGATAGTTCAAGTAAACAATGAGGTTAAACAAAGAAGAGGCGCGGCCACCAGAGCTCTGGAGAAAATTGCAGAGTGGACGCGTAGCTTACTAACCCTGCTCTAAGACTATTCGGGCGGGAGTGTCGCGACGTGTAGTTCGCGAAGTAAACAGGTAACAGAGTCAAATTAATATTGTTAGAGCGAAACGTATAACAAACTAGTCTAATAGCATAAGGTGATCTGCTGCTGGCAACATTAAAGCCACAGAGAGATCACCACAGATAAAGAGTATTTATAGTTCATGGTTATGACGTTAAGTAGTCTGTGGCGTTTGCCGGTACTTTGGACTACCTACACCAAATGTGAAGTATTTATTTCAATAAGTATTTAAGTACTATTTAGTGCAAAGTAAAGTGATTGGTGTTATGATGGAGGCGTCCAGCATGGTGGCGACTCTCCTGAGAGAAATATGAGCTAAGTGGTAGCACTAAGACAATAGTGTAGTGGTTCCCCACACAAATGCCTAGATTCTAAATTTCCTATCTTTTCTAAAGGTTTCTGATGCTCTTGGAAGTCGGTTACATTAGGAGGTTAATTGGCAGACTTGGGCTGTGCGATTCCTTCTCAATACCCAAACGTATTGTTGTACAAGTGTTGTATGTAATAAGAGGGTATAAAGTACATACAACCGAGTTAAATTATGAGAAATGGATCTGTGATAGAAACGGATATGGCAAGAGGTTAATAGCAGGCTTGGCTGCGGTCTCCTCTTTATACCCAACATACTACGGTGACTAGGATCTCGTAGAGCATGTAACTGAATATTAATCCTAGCAAGATATGTACGTTGTATAACATATTCTGTGCTATGGACTCACACCTAAGACACCAGAAACGTTTATGTATTTATATTACAATGTATAGAATGGTGGGAATCAATTTAATTTTAACTACAGATGGCGAGCTGAATTATGGTGCGAGCTAGTAAGAACTAAACGCTGATTAATGCGAAGCAAACCTCCCAACATATTGAAGATTCTTCTCGGAACCAGCCCCAGGTACAAATAATCCCACCAACATAAATCTATCTAACCACAACAACAATTCCTGCAAAAAGAATCTCGCCGCCGCGTCGCTGCGTTGCGCCGTCTGGGAACGGGACGATGAGCCTGGCCAGCTCGTGCGTCCATGGTTCCGCGGATGGCGCGGCGGAACGACGCGGCGACACAACGCTACAAAACCAATTAAGTAGGCAACTTATTTAATATAACAACTAAACATAACTTGCATTTAAGTTTTCGTCACAGAAACCGGGCCATTAGACTTTAATGTCTTTCACATGAAGCCTGTCAATGACTTTGTTTAAAAATGGACCAATTAGAACGGTCTAGATAATCTAAAAACGAGCCAATAGGACCTTCTGAGAATGGGACATTTTGCGAATAGGACGTTTCGCGAATAGGACATTTATTTTCACGGTGACATTTTGCGAATGGGACATTCTGCGTCATATTCCTTTGTGGACAGCGTACTACTGCGTAGTTTCGATGACGAAAAAGCTTCACCTGCCAGATACGACAGGACACGCCATCTGCCGGGAGTACCAGGAAATGCTTTTAAATATAATGGTGTAGTGTGATAAAATAATGGGTTTTAGTTGTTTGTCGTAACATCTATTGATATCCTGAAAATTATAAGCAGTTCAGTTTTTATTTTACTACAGTTTGATTGGCAAAACGAGTTACTTAATTTTTTTTTACAGGGTATCAGTTTTTCGTCGTGCGTTGCAACTACGGATTGAAAATGATCTCGATAACAAGATAACACCTTGACAAAATCTCATTTCCTTTATTTTAGAGATAGGAATATTGTGCCTATCTTTTAAATAGTGTGTTCTTTTATGAAAATGAAAACAGCGCCTAAGTAGGGAGGGGGTGTTATAAATGGTGTAAATAGGCCCTTAACGAAGCCGAAAGGTACTTGTTTTCCTTGTCACTGCGATCATTTCTTTGTTCTAAACTATACCTGAGAACCTTCTAGTTTCGGACATATTGGGGGTCAAAGTTCCAACTTTTTTACAAGATTTTTTTAAATACAAGTTTTTATTGTTATAAGTTTACTTTAAATACCTCCATGACCCGTTTACTAATGAGTTGCATGCGTTACATTTAGTTTTGCCGTAAATTTGTAAATTTGGGGTGATTCTCACCCCAAAACAAAAGTAGTTTCCCAGCAATCATTTTTGTGCAGAGTTACTCAGTTCAGTTTGATATTATGATGTTTATTTTGCAAGTAGGTTTTTACAAACAATTTTACACGTCATTTTTTAAAACTAGATGGGCCGGTGTTTCGTACCTGACTACTCTGAGAAGAAACAGCCGAAACAAACTCAGAGGTCATAGTCTCTTTTGAAGTCCAGACATAATCTTGCTCGATTCACATGAGGAATATGCAGATTAGTGTCTGCTGTCTGAGGTGGTCTTTTGAAGAAAGAACCATACAGATTTGAGTGGACCTGTCCAGTCAGTGCAAGCATTTGTCAGTTATCGTTTAGTGTAGGTCGACTTATAACTCAAGGAGCTCAACGAAACGACGAACAATACCAAATAAAGGTCATTTGGGTAGGTCGCTTACAGTAGGTACTCAAACTGCCAGACAGTTGTGGGAAAAAACAAAAAACTAAATAATGTGAGCCACATGGTCCCCACATTCACAATAATCAAATGAAATTAATAACAAGTACTTTTCAAAATGAATGTTAATAAAAATCACAATAATCATTAAATGTCCCAATGATAATAAAAAAAAGTAAAATACTTAATAAAATAAGTATTCATGTCAAATCATTAAATGTCACAACATAAAATAATAAACAAAAATTAAAATTGAAAATAATAAAATACTGAAATAAGTATTCATGTCAAATCATTCAATGTCAGAGTGTATAAAAGAAAGAAATTAATCAAGCGAAGTCCGAAATTTCGACATTTACAGAGCAAATTTCATTGGAGCAGCTTAATCCCAAGCTTTTTTATCTTCGAGATAGTGATTCACATGATAGTAGGCTTTCAGGCACAGCTTCCGTTTTATTAACGATTTGAATTTATTTAGGCTTAGTGCTTGAATTTGGCTCGGAAGTTTATTGTAAAACATATACATTGGCATCTGAACGTACCCCCTATTTTTTTGAGCAGAAACAACAAATTTGTGTTTATCCTCGTATTTATGTTGTGGATATCATTGTATTTTTAAATAAATTAATATTTTTGTGTGCGTACAAAAGGTTTTCATAAATACACTGAGAGGGCACAGTAAGAATATTGGTCTCTTTAAATTTTTCATTGAGGGAGTATCTGGGACTTAATTTATAAATTGAACGAATTGGCCTTTTTTACAAAACAAATATTGTCTGAATATCGGCAGCATTGCCCCACTAGAGAATACCGTACGACATCACGCTATGGAAATAACTAAAGTAAACTAAACGGGACGGTGTCTCTAAATCAGTTAAATCACGAATTCTTCTAACGGCGGCGGCGTATGCTGCAGAGCTAAGTTTTTTCGACAATTTGTCTATATGCGAGCCCCACTGAAGCTTGGCATCCAAAGTTATGCCTAAGAACACTGTGTTATCTTCCGGTTTCAACTCTTCATCCATAATTAGTACAGTAGTTTCCACTTGTCTTACATGGGGTATCGAATACTTAATACATTTAGTTTTTTCTCATTCAAGAGTAGATTATTAATATTAAACCAATTACCGACTTTTGCCAGGGCGCTATTAACATCATCCGTAACTAACTGCTGACGTTTGAGTTTAAATAAAAGAGAAGTTGATGTACAAAAGTCTTGGTTGACGGCTTCGTGAAGAGTCTGTATACTGTAAATTAAACAACATTATAGGATCTCTCTATTATCAAAATCTGCTAAGACATCAAAATACCACCAAATACTCGGGTAACATTCGGATTCGAAGAATTATGGCGCAGAATTAGCTCATTCAAACAAAGAAATAAACAAACTTTTCATCTTTGTCATATTATTACTAGCAGATTTTTTTCAAATCTATCTGTTACTCGTATTTTGTTTTTAAAACACACATCTAAAATCTGAATGCATAAAGAATGAATAAATCATCCATTAACTGAAAACTCATCAGGATTGGAAACCATTAAAAATTCCAGTAATTTTCAAACTGAAATACTAGCCGAGCCAGATTAACGCAGCAATGTATAAAATAATCCGAGCTGGAGTGCTTCATGTTCGCACTAAAGCCTAGAAGCTCCGAAACGCGTTGGAAATTAATCGAGATTTTCGTACTCGATTGGATGGTTCCTACATAATCAATAAAACATACACAAATAATAATATTATTATGTACAACATCAGTTCGTAAATTTGGTATTTTACTCTGTTTTAAAAAAACAACTACAGCTTATAATTATGTTTTGATGCGTTACATTGAGTCCTACCTTAAAAAGTAATTTTTCACCCAAAAAAAGTCGTTTCCTAGCAATAATTTTTGCGTAGAGTTACTTAGTTTGATGTATATAATGCTTCGTTGACGGCTTCGTAAAGGCTCCGTTTACACCTTGTATATTCTTTACAAACTATATCAAAATCAAAATCAAAGCATTTATTTCAAATAAGCCAGATACAGGCACTTTTGAACCGTCGAAACAAAGATGAAAATTAAATGTAGCTGCAGTCCTAGTCACAAGACATAAAAACTATATAAATACACTAGAAAATAATCAAAACAGGGCGCCAAAAAACTCAATTCGTGTGTCCACCTAGTCCTTTCAGGATATCTCCAAGCGGTTGCTCAACTCTTCACGTGATCAGAGGGCTGGCATTTTTTTTGGACCAAAAAACCATTCAACGTGGTCTTGCTGTCAGCCTTCGCCCAGAAGGCTATATATATCGCCATCTAGCGCAAATTACCGTAACCATTAGTTCGTTTTAGTTCTAGACTCGAAGGAAAGATGTCTCTGTTGATGACTTGGTGCTGTTTTCGTATTCGTGTTTGCTTGTGAAGTTAGTAACTCATTCTGAAAATAACAGTGCTAAGAAGCTCAATTTAAGATCTTTATAATAAACCAATAATGAGTATAGTGGCCCCATTTTTTTTTAACAGTTCTTTTTGAAATGGTTGACCATCTTGTTGGTGTAGTAGTCGCAAGCACTACTGCTGAGCGTGAGGACCTGTGTTTGATTCGGGTCGGGCAAAATGTTATTGGGTTTTTCATCAGATAATGGCAAAGGAAATATTTTGTTTTTGAAAATTGAGTGAATTTTCTCAGCGTTTGTGGCAGCCCAAAAATCGCTAAAATCTTGTACCATTTTAATTGAAATGTAAGAACTTGTTATAAACTTTTTGGCTCAGATAAGTAGTAAGCCAGAATCAACGGTAATTTATAGCATCTTCGTTTAGGTACAGACCACTAAGAGTTTTTTTCTTAGTTTGCAAAGTGAAAAGTTTTTGTTATATTTGTCTTTTAATGGTTTCTCAGTATAGCTCATTTAGGTTTTGGGTTTGTCTGCTCAACTAAAAAAAAACTTATGACAGCACGTGCTTTGCCTGAGGCATCTTATATCTTTGTCTTGTAATTCTACTTTCACAGTTGAGCGATAGTGACAGGAATAGGTAAAGCACAACGCTTAGCCAAAGTACATACGCCAACACATCAAGCTACTATAATCTGTCAAATATCTTTAATATAATTTCAACTTTATCGCCAAACCATTACGTTCAAGGTTCAGTGGGCTAATTTGTCAGTTTCGGGTAGCTTGGCTAATTTCTAGCAATTTTACTGTGTTAAGTTCCACGAACTGACTGGAGAGGTTTATGAGGAGCTACGTTGTACTTGAAATATATGTGGGTATACTTCCGTGTGCTATTGTCCCGTGCCTCCTCGACCCAGCCCTCACAGTTCACGTCCAGATTGTCTCGTCACCTTTTTCTGGGCCGGCCGCGGCTTTTGCCAAGGAAGGAATTCTGTGAGACGGTACAGGCTGTTAAAAAAAACTAATACTTCTATGCTCACCTTATTGAGACAACCCCGAATATCAAGGCAGATGTGCATCTGATAGTAGACCCACATTTCGCCAGTTCTGTCCAAGTCCTATGAAATAGAGAGCGAGCTTATTGCCATCAACCAGGCACAGAGCCAGACTCCCTGGCTGCTACTGTTTTCTGATGGAAAACATCAACATGGAAATCGAACCCAGAACTGAGGACGTCATGTTCAGCAGAATCGCTTGCGATCACAAGACAAGCCATGATTGAAGAGGTTACACAGTATGTTGGTAATGGTGTGCAAATGTTCAGTGTTATGGTGGCACCACACTCGGAAAATCTGTGCAAATATTGGGCTTGTATAACACAAAGTAAACTTTATCGTGATAGTCTTAGAGAACATTTTGTGGAGATCAATAACGCGCATAATATATACGAAGTGAAGTACCAGCATTAAGGCTTTTGTTTGACAAATTTGTTGGCTCGTTATTATAACGATAGTGTATGTAGGCTAGGCTTGCTTGCTTGGAGATCGTAACCACACTAGTGACTTGATTTAAAACTTCAAAAAAGGTTCTAGTGAAAAAAAGTCTTTGATAGTTCAAAATATCGACATACATACTCTCGAAAGACATAACCCTCCTTCTGGCGCAGTCGGGTAAAAAGGTCTCGATCAGGGGCAACGTGCTGTGGCGCCATAGTTGGTATCAATCTGACCAATGAGGTTAAGCTATTTTGAAATAAAAATGACATTACCACATTTTCAACCAATGACGATGTTTGGGTACCAACTATGCTAGCGCCATTAGTTCCACATTAAGCCTCCCCAAAAAATCTTCTGTTTGTGAAAATCTTAGTAGGTATTTTTACGAAAAACCTAGTGTGTTTTGACGGTTGGAAACTTGCTTTCTGATTGGTTGGTATAAAAGTTAATAGAACTCCTCAAAGGCTAATAACTCGGATATGACATGACATCGTATGTATCGTAATAATATACCATCTCAACATGAATGATGTAACCAAGATTTTGTAACAATATTTTGATTTAAAAGAGTGTCCATGGAGTTTCTTGCCCGTTCTTCTCCATAGAGATCTACGCTAGGGAATGGGCAACTACAGTACTTTCACAGTTTTTATGTCTTGTGACTGGGACTGTAGCTACATTTAATTTTCATCTTTGTTTCGACCGTTCAAAAGTGCCTCTAATTGGCTTACTTGAAATAAATGCTTTGATTTTGATTTTATGCGTATTCAATTTTGATAGATACTTAAATCTATTTTTTTTATTTTGATAAAAAGAAAGGAGTTTTTTGTTAACCACTGACAGTGACAATAAGTAATAACATAACGTCACGCCTGTAATCCCCGAAGGGGTCGGCAGAAGTGTACCTAATAGTACACCCAGATTTCGCCAGTTATGTTTAACTCATAATTAATAGGGGGCGAGCATTTACCTTCAATCGGTCCAACATTCAGACTCCGTGGCTGCTACTGAGAAATTCCTGATGGAAAAGCCCAATAACACTTTGCCTGACCTGGGAATCGAAGCAGTAAACAGCATCTGCTTAGCCTTTTCCCAACTCTATTGGGGTCGGCTTCCAGTCTAACCGGATGCAGCTGAATACCAGTATTTTACATGGAGCGACTGCCTATCTGACCTCCACAACCCAGTAAGTACTGGGTACTACGATACCCCTTGCGACTTTCTGTAACGACTGTCAAAGATCTTCAAATGACAGCCGGGACCAACAGCTTAACGTGCTTTCCGAGGCACGGAGGAAACTCGGTATGTAAGGGTGGTCACCCATCCACAGACCAACCTAGGCAAGCACGGCATAACCTAAAGATTGACCCGATCGGCTGTTATTATTTAGCCACGAGCTCCTCAGCTCCGCAGCAGTAAACAGCAATAAGTAATATTCTATTCTTAAACCTAAAAATATCCTAAACGGCTAAAAATCAACGTCAATTCAGTCATCTAAATATTGAAGTAAGGTAATGAGCTCGTGCGAATTTGTCACTTGTTACATTATATTGAGCAAAAGGTTTTCCGAATAAAAATACTTATCGAGTTTCTTCCGAGGGAATAATGTAAATTCAATTTTCAATTTCGTTTCGAATCGACACGTTCGAAAAGTTAGCGACAGCGGGTGAACTGAAGTCACACTTCTTTTATCGATTGTTAGGGTTCCGTAACCAATGGGTGCCAACGGGATCCTAGTACTAAGTGTTCGCTATCTGTCCATACGTCTGTCACAGGGCTGTAGCTTTTGAACCGTAAATATGTAGAGTGTGTATTACTATGGTCGCTATAACAACAAAAAATAAAAATAAAATAATATTTAATTTCCGTACAAGGAACGTGTTTTTTTCGACGTTATTTTTATCAGGTCAGATAATAGCTTGATGTAATTTCAAGAAAAGCGAATGAATTGCTTCATGGATATGAAGCAATTCATTCGCAAAACTAATACGACGAGGTGCCGAGTCGCGTTTCCGATTTGTTATGATGAATGACTGTCTTTTTTACTTTTATTACGTGGTAACTGCCGCAATTCGAGTATGCTCCTATGATTCATCAAGTCTGATGGTGAAAACCACAACCACACAATCCGTTACATAGTTTAGAAATCTTTCGTTGTCGTCAAATCGTCATCTGCCTAGCCTTTTCCCAACTATGTTAGGGTCGGCTTCCAGTCTAACCAGATGCAGCCAAAAACCAGTATTTTTTTAAAAACAACGCGTACATTCAGTCACCAAAAGTTATTGATTTATAGACAATAGGGGGAATTTAACTACAAAAAACTTCGCCTCCTCAGATATGCTGATAAATAAAAAATTTACCGAGTGATTAAATTAATAAAAAAAAACCTAAGAAGAAATAAATTACATTCTCATCTTAATTTCCAAGCAAATAAAATATGTTACTAAAACAATATCGTCTTTCTTACTAAAACGACTTATGGTGACATGTGTGTGTTCCGTTCAAATAAATGAAATGGTTTGCAACAAATAATACTAGTACGGCCTAATTAAGTGCCCAATGTGCCCCAAGCAAATACTAGGGGTGGGATCGAACCTGCCTTGGAATTAAGGGTTATTGTGGTTGTTTGAGTAGTGCCTGATATTGTGTACTGATACCTTGACTTACCTATCTGAATTTATTGTTCTATTTCCTATACAAGGGCCTTGACAAAGTAACATTTTATAATCATCTAGCTCTTCGCTCGCGATTTCGTCCGCAAAAATTGCGATAGCTCGGATAATCATGATATTTTATGAATATAATTTATAGTCTTTATTACCCACGAATAATGTAGCTTTCTGCCAGGGAATTTTATTTTAGAATTGGATTATTAGTTACGGAGATTACCCCCTACATATAAACTTACAAACAAATTAAATTTCTTTATAATATTTGTATGGATAATGATGACTGAAAAGTCAAAATAGTGTTTAATAAACATGGCTACCGAAAATATTATGTCAATCCAACAGAAACCTGGCATGTACCAGGGTCAAATAGATACTCGTATCTTATAACGCAGCAGTTGAAGACCTCGTTCTTTGCTGCGTTGGTGTGATTCCAGTTCGGACTATTTCTTTAATTTCCATAGACTTCATTTCTCCTCAAACAAGAAAATTCGCACATTTAAGTAATTGAATTTCGTACTGGTCACAGTTTGCTAGTTGTCACATCCTCCATGCTCCGGAGTAGGTAAAGTGCAAATCACTCCTTCCCCAAATACAATTAACCCCTGACCACAAGAGCAAACACAAGATAACGATGGAATAATACCCAGACCGGGCAAGACAAACGCCCTCAACGGAGCCAATTATCTAGCAATTAGCCTCATAATTTCAAATCAAGATCATCAAACGATTCATGAATATGCGGCCGACAATTAATTACTAAGAGACACGCAAGGGTTACCCTTCAATCTGATTAATTAGGCCTAAGGGTTTACAGTACTATTGATACTTGATTGGCATAGTTACGCAAAGGCTGTCAATCAAAGTTAGGAAATTAGGAAGTTACTAATAACACGGCATCAAAGACATTCAAACTTAAGTACGATAGATAGGACTATGAGAATCTAATCGTCATCTACTTGTATAAGTTATTGGGATTAATATTATTGATTGCTATTTTAATATAAATTATTATTTTCAATAATTTATATTAAAATAGCATCAATAATATTCTTTTCCTGTTGACAGCGATGTGGACGAATTTTTCGACGCCTTTTTTGATATTTATAAAATATTTTTATTACTTTTATAGAGTTAGTGTGTAAATAATGTAAATATTATTAGTCTGTGTTTAATAAAAATAAATTATTTTCAATGAATCTAATTGTATTTAATATTATTAAATGCTTTGTAATCTTAATTTTAATTATGAAATTATTATTGGTATTTTCATGTAATTGCTAATTACTAAATGTGTACTGCGTGCTATTAGTAGGTATACCTAACCAAGATGTAAAATCTTAATATTTGTACGGCCGAAATGCCGAATATAGTGAAACTCATAGATAGATACTAAGAATATTTTTGCAAATAAATGTATCATTCATTCACTCAAGAGGTCGCCTTTTAATCACGTGAGGTCCAAAGATGGTCAGAAATCATCACGTTACGTGGGGATAATGTGACAATCAATTTTCTTTTTCGTAGGACGAAAACGCGCTTGCTTAGGTTGGTCCGTGCAGGAGGCACGTTAAGCCGTTGGTCACGGCTGTAATTAAAAGATCTTTGACAGTCGTTACAGATAGTCAGTGCCCCGAACGTCTGACAACCAGTCTTACCAAGGAAAATCCGAAATGTAACGCTTTAACGTTTAACGAAGCTAACTTTTTTTGTAGCGGATTAACGATTAACAAAGTTAACTATTTGATAAACGGTGCCCGGCTATGCTTAATAAATATCGCCATTTTAGATTTTATGTTAGTTGTTATTTTGAGGCATAGAGGGCGCTGCAGTTTTTGAATTGAAAATTTATTTAGGCGTGTTGAGCACTTTTTGGGTAAAGAAAAAATATTGAACTCATTGTCACCATCACCAAACCTCGTAGCACTCGTAGCCGATCCGCTACGGCGTAGCACCACTTAGGCGTGCGCGGGGCACAACCTGTAGCAGTGCTACGACTGGGGCGGGGCCTGAGGGGGAGGGGGGATAGGCGAGGGGCAGCGGGGAGGGGGGAAGTAGGATTGTTTAGTTTTTGTTTTTACTTCACATAGCTCGACCATAAAATTCACAAGTTACTTACATAGTTCTCACTTCTATCGGCAGTCCCCAAAGACTGTCCCGCATGTTTTACTATGTTGCTGTAGTGATTTTTGTAGTGCTGCTTCATCCCCTCCCCTCATGGCCAGCAGCAGGGCTTGTGACTGCTAAACCAAAGAAGCACGTGAGGCAACCTCCATTCTTACCTTTACCTCTAAAACCTCTATACTCCATCTTCTAAGATAGCAATCAAGAGCAATTTACGCAGGATTATAACTTGGTTTGTAAATGGCCGGAATAATTTCGTGGCCAATTTTGTTTCGCTAAGCTCGAACAAAATGTAATCTTCTACGGCGTATTTATTCGGTTTGAAGGCTTCTTTTAAATCAAACGTTTGTGAATAAGTAGAACTTTTGGATGATTAAAAGAATTCATACTTTAGTTACTAATTGTTGAACCAGAAAGCTCTTTGAAGTCGATAATTGTATGCGTCATCAGCCTAAAACAAAGGACTTACTTAGTCCTTTGTTTTAGGCTGATGCTGGTTTCTAAAGTTGCAGATGGGGTTTTTACAGGTATCCTCTTATCCCTTGGCTCTTTAAAATTTGTGCTGACTTTTATGGTCTATGGAATCGATTATGGATGAAAGTAGGTATTTTAAAGCTGAAAATAGCTCCTTTCAAGTAGGTACATAATAACGTAATTTTGAGAAGATTTTTCTATGTATAAATAATTTAAAATATTATAAAAATTTAAAAAATCAGCTCATCACTAATGTAGGGAGGTCTATAATCAAATAATAAGTAATTGGATCAATAAATACATTTTCAACTGAGACAACTAAAACTCAAGTTTTAGATGGATGTCTTCGTTTGTTTCTTCTTGTTTTATTATTCTTCTTTATTTATTCAGTTACATTCTAAATTGTATCTACTTAGAAAAAATTCTCTCTATATTTCAAACTTTGAGAAAGTTTGACCAAAACAAATGATGAAGTGTCTTCCCTGATTAATGTATGTAAATGCCAAGACTTAAGATAAAAACCCCAAAATAATCAAGTTCCGAAATTCCTTAGTAATAATTTCGAAATAATAAGTCGTTTTACGAAATCACTTTTCAATCACTGAGGACGAAAATGAAAAGTTGGGAAAAATCTCGTTAGCCTTCGTTCGTCCATGACAATGTCATTTCAAAGTAATCTTTATGTGCGTATTTTTCAGTTGAGGGCCAAGAAAATTTTAAATGATGGGAGAAAAAAGATTGTTAGTAGAAAACTTACTTGATACCTATCCACTTTCGGACCTTATAACATTTCTGACTTAAGTATCTGATGACATACAGGCGCCAAGCAAATCAAGCTACTACAACCTGTCAATTTTTTTAATAGATATATATATATATATATATATATATAATATATATATAGATATATATATATATATATATATATATATATATATATCTATATATATATTATATATATATATATATATATATATCTATTAAAAAAATTGACAGGTTGTAGTAGCTTGATATATATATATATATACATATATATTATAGATATTATATATATTATAGATTCTAGCTTCAAGGTTGTTTGGAGAAAATTTGACAGTTTCCGGTAGCTTGACGTGCTGGCGTCTAGCGTCTGTACAAATTTATTTAAACGCCTAGAAATGTTTTTTCAGGGGTTTTTTGCATGGTGGCTGGTAGCAACTGCATGAGACTTGCTGAGAATCGTGTTGAGTGGCGTGCGTTTGAGGAGGCTGTAGGCTGAAGGTGATGACGAATGCTTTTTCTAGACGTTCGTGCTTTCCAAACTGTTGGACGGATTCCTATAATTAAGCTATCGTTAGATTTGTTTAGCCCCAGTGTTCCTGTACACAAGTGACATCAAAATAAACATGGCGGCTGTCAGACGCCATTGTTTGAAGCGAAAATATTTTGTTTTTTCAAACATTGCAATATTGTATCTTTAAGGTTTCATCATAAGTAATGTAAAAAGGCCAGTTCGTCACTCTGCTAGCAGTCCTCGCGTAGCATGACCACCGTGGAAACGAGTTTTGTCGACGGATGAATTGATAAAATTACAGATTGTAGAAAGATTTCTATCGTCGTAAGCATGACGATATTAACAATGTAGAAAAGGAATGTTTCTATTCTTCAGTCAAACAAGGCACAACAACGATTATTACCACTGTCCACCCCCTACGATTAAGGCTGGTTTTCCATAAATCGTTCCCAACATCAAACATCTCTAAAATTCTTGAATGCCATTTGCAAATGCTACACATATTTTATTTTCAGAGGACCCTTTTCAGAGGACTTTCACAGTTCAGTGTATGTTGTTCTGGGAAAATTCTTGGGAGGTCATCGCCCCATAACTTTTAATTTTATTTAGATTTAGCCCGTATAGCTAGCGGCGTGGCCTGCGCTTAAAGACGGAGAGTCGTATGTGAGAGAACCAACTTGGAAGAGCTCTATTTCCAGCAATGTACTAAGATACTTACAAGTCGATTGATTGAATTTGACCAATAAAACTTTTCTGTTTTCTTACTTCTTCTTGGTCAAATTTCAGTATAAGGCCAAATAGATTGACCTACCTACTTAAGCATTCGTTTGTCTTAATGTTTCAAGACTGATTCAATCGAACTTTGGAAGAAGCTAGTACTTAATACCCAGTTGGCAAAACCACTCACGATAAGGTAAAGGTACAGTAATATGTAGAATCGTGGACTGACTTTGTACACTCTGTAAACTTGCGGTCGCAAGCGTGACTGCCAAGCAAGAGCTCCTGGGTTCGATTCCCGGGTCGGGCAAAGATTGGTGTTGAGTTTTTACATTAAGAATTTCTCAGTAGCAGTTCGGAGTTTAGAAGTTGGTGGTCCTGTACCTGAACCCTCTGCAGTCGTGTCGGATTGCCGTCCCATCAGACTATGAGAGTAAAGGAACAGAGAGTGCACCTGTGCTTGCGCACACACTTGTGCACTATAATATCTCCCGCGCCGATGGCTATAATATATCCGTAATAATTTTCCATTTCTAGTAATTAACATTAATATTGAATTGAACAAACACGGAATTGCAGCACAATTAACGTCTTGTAATATAATATCACTCTTAAAAAAATGAGGTTGCAAAACTCTCGTGGTAGTTTTATTAAACTATGAATTTCCTATCTCCGAAATCCTGCTAACCAGCAAAACGTACTATAGAAACACCATGTTCTAGAGAATATTGTAATTTCATTGCCGGCACCGTCTCCTTCATTGCGTTTAGATATTGAAAATACTTGCGTATCGATGTTCAGATTTAATAAAATATTTATTTCTCCTTTTGTAAAGTTAATAGATTTCTTTTATTTAACTTTTACTGTCATAGTTAATTTGTGCTATGTAAAGTGATGGCCTAAAACACAGGCTTAAATAAACCTACATCGGGTAGGTCGCTAAATGTTTAATTTGAATTCCATTATTTCGTTATCGTTTCTTGCAACTGTTAAATATATTTTAGTTATAGTTTACTTTTATGCACTAATTATACTATTGTTTGAGAAATAACACTAAATGTTCATTTTTGTAATTGTTTTTTTTGTTCTTAAATCAATTATTCTTATTATACCTGAAGAAGTACAGAGGTCTTTTCTGGCTTCTAGGAAGAAACTTAAAACTGGCGATAGACAACAAACCTCTTACACAAGACTATACTAAAGCCAATCTGGACATACGGCATCCAACTTTGGGGATCAGCCAGTGCCTCCAACATAATGAAAGTGCAAAGGGCACAAATATACTTAAACAAATATCAAACGCACCATCGTTTATTAAGACAACAGAGATCCATGAAATCCTAAACATACCCTTGGTCAACGAGGAGATAAACTCACATGGCGACAACTACAAATCGCGACTGCTGAAGCATCCAAATAACCTTGCGGGGCAGCTAACCATCCCAGAAAGCATCCGTCGATTGAAAAAGCGACGGGACATTTTCGACCAGAATAGTCAGTGAGAAGAATGACTTAAGAAAAATAGGGCAGACTCTACGGAGAGTCCTAACACGCCATCCGAACCATCTCATCTGCTCATAGTCTGAAAGACTGATTGCAAGATTTAAATATAATAAAAAAAAAAACTTAATCACACAAAGTAAAGCCCTGTAATTTCTTCATTATAATGTACAATTGTACATTCTTTCATTGCTGATCAACGCTTCTGAAATTGCGATTCCAATAATGGCAACTTCTTTCATAAAATATTCAGAGCCATCAAAGGATTGATTGCAAAGCATCACTTAGCGTCACGCTTTGCCTATGGGAACCCAACATGTCGGTACCGTAGTTGACCTCTGATAACATAGATGGCGCCACCTCTAAACAATAAGCAATAATAGTTATTACACAAGATTCATTTATTGCTCCTTTGTTAGAAGAACAAACAGAAATAGGATTTATTATTGTTATAAAGATAAATGTTTATTAGATACTTAAGTTCGTAGAATTTGTACAGACGCCAGCAAATCAAGCTGCAAGATTTTCAACTTTATCGCTATATAGCGTTAGGTTAAAGGTTGATTGGGAAAATTTGACAGTTTCGGTTAGCTTGATGTGCTAGCGTCTGTTATGTAAGTACGGTCGAACAAGCTTTTTGGTTTACAGTTTAACCAACAAATTACATTGTGAAATGTAAACCAAATAGCTTGTTCGACCGTATACATAAGATGATGGTTTATTGATAAATCTATAATTTGCTGACATAATTTTACCTTATAAGTCAATAAATGTTTAGTAGGAATGTTTGTGTCGAATAACTCGAAAAAGATGCCTCGAGTTGTATATGTGTCCTAATTTATATCGTCGTGTAGATACGGAATTATACGTTCATCTTGTCTAGTGAAACCGAAGCCGCGTTGTTGTGCAGACAGAGGGCGCATTCAAGTTTTCCAAGCAAATGAGTGACTAATAATGGTCAGTTCGCTTATATTAGAACACGGCTTATCAGCCTGAAAATAAAAAAACCGGCAAAGTGCGAGTCGGACTCGAGCATGAAGGGTTCCGTACTATCGTAGTAGGGATTATTATTTGTTGTTTAGCGGCAACAGAAAAACACATTCTGTGAAAATTCCAACTGTAGTAATAACCCGTTGGTTACCCTTCGTATACGGAACCATAAAAAAGGGATTTTCAATAAACACACATTTTTTCGACATCCTATAAAAACACAGATTGCGCTTATTAAATGCGTCAATCCAACCATTTGGACAGAGATAAATAAGGGTCTTCGAGGGTGCGAAAGGACAAACTGATCTTGGTCAATATCGTTATGTATGAAAATTGGGGTACATGGGTCCAGCAGCATTAATCAAACCGTGGACCACTTAGGAGAAAAGTCATTTTAGATGATTCAGTAAAATGGCTTGGGAATTCCGTCGATAAAATTTTTAGGAACAGGGAAGTGAGATTTTTGCAAGCTAAATATTAATGTATTTTATTTCCTCTAATCATCCTCTCTGCAAATCCATTACATTTTTAAATATTTCTTAAAAGAAAACATTTAAAAATCTAAAAAAGTCTGGTCCGCCGGTGTCGGGAGCTGGGTCCAAGCTACCGATGGTTAGGGCTTCAGAGACAGGAACTTTCTCACAATGCGGGCCGTATCAGTTTTGCAGCCTTCTGAATGAGGACCTTGATCCAACCACCAAGTGAGAACCTCGTCAGATGTTGGTTATGTTACATTATTAGTAGCTTATATCCGCGGTTTCGCACTCTTGGTGTACCACGGGATCGTACTACTGGGATGAAAAGTATCCTATGTGTTAATCCAGGTTATTAACTATCCGTGTGGTAAATTTCATCCAAATCTGTTCTATAGTTTTTGCGTGAAAGAGTAACAAATTAGAAGGATTATTGGGGTAACCTTCAGGAATTTCTCAATAGCAGCCACGGGAGTCTGGATTTGTGCCCGGTTGGTGGCAAAAGGCTCGCCCCTTATTACACCTGGAAAATTCACAGACCAGAGTAGGTTCCTACGGTTTTCCTTAACAAATAAAATCACATTCTCTTGCATAAAACCGTTTTATTTTAAAAACACTCTTGGGTATTTGCCAATGACTGAGCACGTTACATTACTCAAGATCCTGTGGGATTTTCCCATGACTTTTATAGAAATCTCTGGCGCGTTGATTGATGATACCTGTCCTGTCGATGAATTGAATTTCCTTTATGCCATTTTTCATTCCTTTTATTTTTTTCTTCTTCACATTTAGTTCCACTTTGTTGGGGGGTGCCACATTTTTTTTCCATATTAAAAATTAGGAAGTGAGGAAAGGTGGGCGTTTTGGGAACTGTACGGTTTGCCCATAATAGCCATGCTGCGGTCATGCAGGTTGGCGATCAAAGATCACAGCTTCACGCACTAGTGACGCTGCTGCCCGTGCTGGCCGTATACCGCCATTGACCATGACCGATAGTCATCAGAGCCTTGATTGTTGTTCAGCAGGGTGTACCGATGCTGAATGAAGGTCGCTTCCAAATCTCTCCACTTCTGGCGGTTTTATGTCATGGCTATCCAGTTTTTTTCCGACCACTTTAACGAGATCGTCTACCTACCTAGTCAGTTGTCTTCCCACGTTCCCTGTCCGTGGTCTCCACTCCAGCATTTCCCTCCCCTATCTTCCATCTATCTGCATTTTGAACATAAAATAGTATAAATAATAACATAATAAGCCCTGACACTTGGTTAGGCACTAACCACACGATAAAGAAAGAATTTATGAAACCCAAAACCTTCTCACTGCTGAGAAACAGGCCTCCTCTATAAAAGGAGAAAATGTAAGCTTTAAATTGAAGTAGCTTTCGTTCTGGAACTCTCTGAATGCACTTTTAATATCTTCTACTCAACAAAAATCTTTAGACTTTTATCAAACTTAAAATACCCCAATAATAGCCTGTTTAGCGCGTATCTTTTGAAGCCAAGAACAGTCTTCCACAAAGTTTGATAATGACAAAAACTTTCTGCAAACTATTCTAGTTCTTATAACGATAGCAGCACAGGCGTGTTTACCCTGTATTATGAGTGCTGTGTTCCTAGTTGTACACTCAAGGATCCTTTTTCTCTTGGAAAACAAAGGGGCCTTTTCTATAGAGTATTAGCTGTCAGCATATAATAAGGAACCAATTTTCGTGGAAAACCCGAACATTATTAAGTGGACAGTTTAATGACTAAGCATTTTCAGAGATTTAATGGACCCTTAAATATGACGTCACACTGTTTTTCGGTCCTTTTAAATTATGCTAATCTGTTGCCTATCCCTTCCCCAACTAAGTTAGGGAAGGATAAGGGCAGTATAAGTAGAAACGGCTGAATCTTCTCAATATTTTACGCGGATCTATTGTCTTCTGACCTCTATCTATTAAACCCAATTACTGTGTTAAAGGTCTATTCTGAGGCTTATTCTTAGGCCAATCGCCAGGCTTTTGGGATTCTGA
Source organism: Xestia sexstrigata (assembly GCA_941918905.2). Taxonomy (NCBI): domain Eukaryota; kingdom Metazoa; phylum Arthropoda; class Insecta; order Lepidoptera; family Noctuidae; genus Xestia; species Xestia sexstrigata. Next base: position 6,479,936 of record OW799219.2, read on the forward strand.
CGATCCGTTACTTAAACCTACAATGGTTATGGATTGCGCCTCATCAGACACGGAATCGCATTTTTAAATGTTCGCTCAGAAACTTCATCACTGTCGATGCTTACACGTGCGATAGCATTCTGCATTATTTACGATGACGTAAGTATGTACTGTGTGTGAATTGTCATTTAAGGTGGATGCTCCAGGGTAGCCCGCGAAATTCAAATTTTCTTACGTTTTTTGCAATTTGCAGGCCAGTACTAGGGTTAATGTCGATTACAATATTATTTGCGGCTGCAAGACGTATGTAGTTACAGAATTATAATCATCAAAATCATCAATACAACCATCCAAGTTCATAAAGGTGTAGAAATTACTTTTTCTGCTTTTTTTTTGTTTCCTACACCTTTATGAACTTGGAGGGTTGTATTGATGATAATAATTCTATAACTACATACGTCTTACAGCCGCGAATAATATTTTAATCAACATACAACCTAGCACTGGCCTTAAAATTGTTCCAGAAATATTTTAATACTTTTTACTTTATACACCGTTAGTAACTTGCTGAAGATTCCGTGGAACCGGTACGAAGTACTAGTCAGTGTCCTATATCCGTGTTTTGTCTACAATCTGCGCGTACCGTTTTGACTGAACACGTTTCGGTGAAGATAATCATATCAGTACTAGGTTATGCTCGCGGCTTCAGCCGCGTGGAGTTCAGTATCTATCCCACGGGATCCTACCGGAATAAAAAGTATTCTATGTGTTAATCCAGGTTATTTAATTTAATTTAATTTAATAATAATTAATTTAATAATTTTTATTCAGTTCAAGTGCATACATTACATAAAAACTATCGTAAGTGAGCTTATATAAACAGAGATTCGACAAGACATCTGTGTCTGAACTAGATAAATGAATATCTGTATCTCAGACAACAGCGCTCTTCCTAAATAATACATTTATTTATAAGCTTGAGGTTCAAATTGGCTTTGATTATATATTACATTAGATTTTATCATCTAGGAGCAAATAAAATAAAAAATAAATTAAAGTAAAAATAAAAATAAAAAATCAAATAAAAATATCGGAGAGTGTAGTGGTGGCCTCCTTTTGTGTATGATGTAGATGAGTGAGTGTGTGTAGGAGGGTGAGTATGTTAAATTTAATGTTGTACCTTTAAGAGGTTTTCGGTTTCGTCATATGTTAGTTTACGAATGTACTCAAACACTTCATTCTTACACCTTCTGAAATTTGAAGCTTGTATTTCGACAATTCCATCAATACAGCTATAAAGGTACGGACCTAAAAAGCAGAAATATCTGTTAACGAACGGGTGTTTAAACATGGATCTGTCGGTGCTGGCTATAGGTTTTCGTCGTCTGGATGGTATATCTCGTTTTTTAAAGTTCACTTTCGTATGTTGCTTCAAGATAGTGTGCAGTATGAACAATTGACGGACAGAGAGGACCTCACAAGTTTGGTACAGTTGATAAGTTGGGAACAAATACGGACGGAAAGAGCTTATCTTGAGAATAATTCTTTGTGCCACTTCAAGTGGCTTTAGTATGGTTTTTGGTGCACCACCCCATACAGATATACAGTAAAACAAAATTGATTGACCGAGTGCCAGATATACTTGCTTTATTAGTTTGGGGTCCGCAACATGTCTCAGATTTTTAAAGATGTATATTAGTTTTCTTAGTCGAGCTGTGACTATTTCTATATGCGGTCTAAACGAGAGATTGTTATCTATTGTTATTCCTAAATATTTTGTACACTTGGTCCTGACTAACTTTGGACATTCGCATATTAAATTATTGCAGCAGTTGTGTGCATATAGAGAGAGTAATGTAGGAGGTGAACTCGAATTGCGCATTGAAAACGTTATGTACTGCGTTTTTTCAGCATTAAGTGTCAGCATGTTATTCCTTAACCAGTGGCACACTCTGTCAAAGCCACGTTGAGCATCCTCATATACCTGTTCCCACGTTTCAGCCGAGAATAGAAGAACAGTGTCATCTGCATAAGAAATTATTTTTCCACCTACAGAAGTAAGACCACAGAGTTCATTTAGGTACACAAGAAAAAGACTGGGACCCAAAATACTGCCCTGTGGTACACCAAAAGTGAGATGTAAGTCTCTGCTAACGTGTTTATCAATTGTAACACATTGACAGCGCCCTGAGAGGTAATCTTCAAACAATTTTAGTTGTTTACCTCTTATGCCTAACCCTTCTAATTTACTGAGAAGCAGTGGCACAGAGACCGTGTCAAAAGCCTTTGCCAGGTCCAGGAATATGCCAACAGTTTTTTTACCAGAATCAAGATTCCTAACCACGTAATCTACAAGCTCGTGGACAGCATCACAAGTTGATTTACCTGCTCTGAAACCAAACTGATTGTTTGAAAGAAGGTTGTTCGTTTCAATGTATTTGACTAATCTATTGTTGATGATACGTTCCAAGAGCTTGGAGACCGCCGGGAGAATAGAGATAGGCCTATAATTGGTGACACGGTCTTTGTCGCCGGACTTATGGATCGGGTGGACAACCGACCTCTTTAAAACAGTGGGAAATGTTCCTTCATCTAGGCACATATTAAAAATATGAGTCAGAGCAGGGATAAGCAAGTTTCTGTTTTCCTTAAGGACGTTATTAGGTATAGAATCCCACCCAGGGCAACAGACGTGTTTGAGACCCAGAATTAGGCGCTCTACCTCTGTCTCGTCTGTATCGAGCATTACAAAAGAGTTTAATGGACTAGAGGATTGTGGACTAGAAGCAAAGGAGTGATGAGGATTTTGGCAACTGATGGTCTTGCCGGCTAAAGTTTTCCCTACCGTGACAAAGTACTCGTTCACATCTTCAATCGATTGTGATGGACAAGGAGTGTTTATTAGTTCGAAAGAGTGATTTTGTGCTTTAGTTGTGTTTGTGATGTTTTTTATTGCGTCCCAAACTTTTTTATTATTTTTACCCGCCTGCTCTAGCAGTTTTTTATTATAAGCTATTTTAACTTTTTTCAACAAATTATTACAGAAATTTCTATATCTGGTATACGTTAATTTAATATCTTCATTTTCTGGCGACTGTTTGACCTTTTTGTGGAGCGTGTCCCTATGTCTCATACATCGCACTAGGTGTAATCCACGGCTTAATGGGTTTATTTCTTCTTGATAACTTTATTATGACAAAGTTACAAATAATAGCACGTTGGATGGAATTGATGAAGTATGTCATGGCAAAATTAGCGTCATTTGAGAGATAAATTGGTTCCCACTTAATACCGGCTAATTCGTTTTTTAGTCCCTCTGAATTTATCTTATTAACACTGACATGTGCAAACGTTCTTTTTTGTTTATAATTAAGACATAGTAGGACTGCTTCGTGATCTGTTATCGTGGATTGCAGGACTAATGTAAGAGCTGGAATTTTTGTTTTTAATACCACATGATCAAGACATGCCTTGCCTTTTCTCGTGGGCAGCGTATGTGCAGGTAAAAGGCCATGATAAGAACATAAATTAAGGTACTCCATTTGAGCTCCAGAAACTTGATCGGGGCAGATGTTTATGTTAATATCTCCAATAATGGTAACATTTTTGAAAGAAGATAACTCAGTTAACATATTATCGAGTGAGCGGAGGAAATTATCTAGTTTCTTGTGTGATGCAGATCTATAAATAGCCAAAATAGCCAATTCAGTACCAATCTTTATGATGAGACAATTACAATCTAGGCAAGGCGGTTCGTCTACATCAACACTAAGACTAGTTTTAGGTTATAAACTATCTGTGTGCCTTTCATCCAAATCTGGTCAGTAGTTTTTGCGAGAAAGAGTAACAAATATCCAGAAATCCTCACAAGCTTTAGCATTTATAATATTATTATGATTCAATTATTGTTTCCACACGCCTTCAAATTGCTCCATATTTCCGAATGCCAGTATTATAAGAAGTCATGTACGTTCTTAATTAAAATGGATCATAAGTGTGATTGCCTTCGTTCTATAATGAGGTTCCTTGTAGTAATGACTGCCTGGTTAGTTTAGTGGTCACCAGCTGTACAGCTAAGCATACGGTCTTGAGTTCGATTACCAGGTCGGGCAAAGTGTTATTGGGCCAGTTATGTAAAATGGATATGTTGTTGGAGTATGGATCCGTGCCCGGTTGATGACAATCGAACACACACAGATCCATACTCCGTGGCTGCTTTTTTTTTTGCATTGGAATTAAACATAACTGGCGTAATGGAGGTGGACTATTAGGTACACGTCTGCCCAACCCTGCGGGGATTACAGGCGTGATGATATTTTGTAGTAAAACTCTAGTTTTTTTTTTATCTTCTAGTACCAGTTATTGTTTAAAAACTAGAACTATACCGTTCTGGTTTTAAAATGATAAAAAACTAGTTAAAGTTTGTCGGTCGTGTACTGGGCAATTTCCATATTTATTGCAGCTAGACGAATTCTAGGCTACCTTTAAAATATATATTGAATATGTTACTGATCTACTACTAGCCGTGTGGTATCCGGCAGAGTAGAATAGAACCAACCCATTACACTAACGGGTGTCGTATAAGGCGACTAATGTCTGAGGCAGAACACCTTGCGCCTCCGTAGACCAGAGAATGGGCAGCAGCGTTTTCTGTTAGTCTTTCATCACTGCGATCTCCAATCCGCCTGCCAAGCGTGGAGATTACGGCAAATTCCTCCCATCATGGGAGAGGCTTATGTCCAGCAGTGGACGTTATGGGCTGTTGTAGTATGTTACTGATCCACATCCAAGGCGAGAAGTTTTAGGTAGGGTGTAAATTTCTGTGGAAAAGGGGTCAATGCTATTTACTATACTTATGGTGGAAATTTGTTCTGATGGATAAATTGAATAGTACGGGGGTCGTAAAGGTGTTTACAATAAAAATCTTACATTTAAAAAAAGAACTTATAAAAAATTTGGAACTTGACCCCCAATATCTCCGTAAATAGAAGGTTCCCAGGTATGGTCTGAAACAAAAAAAATATTGCAATGACGGGGAGAACAAATGCCTTTAGGCTTCGTTAAGTCTTTTTACACCCTTTATTAATTATACTAATTGTTGCCCGCGACCTTCCGCGTGAAATTATTATAATAAAAATATTTCTCCCCTATTTGAATCGGATTTTGTTAACAAGTTCAAGAGTTTTAATTTTTTAGAACGGAACCCAAATACTTTTTCTAAAATTAAAGTAGCCTAAGTTACTTCCTATAACATCAGGTAAAATTACCGTCAAAATTGGTCTAGCCATTTCGGAGATTAGCCGGAACAAACAGACAGAGAGACAAAAAAAACAAATAAAATCTTTACCGTACCTATTACTTTCACATGAATTCAGTAAAACATTGTTATTTTGAAATTACAAAGAGACACTTCAATTTTATATATTTCCGCACTTTAAGTTTGTGTGCTCGTTAGTAACAAACAAGTTTTGCGTTTAAAATGTAATTTCACTATGGGAGCGTCAGTGCGTTGGTTTTTATTGCCTATTGTTGCCAACTACTAAGTAGTACTGCAAATGTTTGTTTGTGATCCACATATAGCCATGCTGTTGCTTGGCTTGTTTTGACCCGACTACGGCGAAACCAAAAGGAAGGTTTATGATTTTAGCAGTCTATGTATGTATATGTTTGTATTTACGTATGTTCCACTGTAGCACCTAAAATATTTATCCGATTTTGATGAATAGGATGATTTCCCATCCGCAAAAAAGAGCATGTCTTCTTCCATACTTTTCTATAACTCGTCATCTCATCAGACACCGTTCTTGCCAAATCATCCTTTACACAGCGTTTACCTCCAGAAAATTGTTGTTAAGTAACTACTTAGTAAGAATTGTTATCAGACTTTTTGCTTTGTGAATGGGCTTATCCTGCGGAAAAATAATAATTACTATTCCAACTTCGAAGTTATTTTTGTTAGTTAATTTACACCCCAAAAGTCAAATAAAAAATCTTTCCTCAAAGACCATTCCACTTTCATTGATCATGACAAGAGGCTTTTAACAGTGATGGAACCTGTCGTTCACACTTAGAATTTTTAATTAATCTTTTGTAATTTCCTTTTTTCGTGTTAATTCCTCGATCTATTATCGGAAGCACTTGACTACTTGGAAATAATTAAGACAGAGCACTTGGCGAATTTAGTCATTATTATTTTTCAATTGGTTGTTAGTTGGGAGCCGCGTACATAATCTGCACATTGTCCATTGCGATCCACTGTCGAAAAGTTGTGTAGTAATCGGTTGTAGTGGTATGGGCATGTGATGCGGAGGGATGAGGAAAATGTCGTGAGGAACGTTCTGAGTATGAATGTGGATGGGTATAAGAGTAGAGGAAGACCAAAGAATCGAGGGATGTTCTGTGTAAAGGATGATATGGCAAGAAAGGAGGTGTCTGATGAGATGACGAGTAATAGAGAAGTATGGAAAAAGAAGACATGCTGCGCCGACCTCAAATGAATTGGCATAAGAGCAAGACAATGATGATGATGTTGGGACTCAGGTTCACCCCCTGCGAGAGGAAGCGGTCTGTAACCCACCACGCGGGCTTAGGTCATAATACTTTACATACTTTTCGTGCCGATTTTTTCATGTTATTTCTCTGTACCGTTTTGAGAACAGACAAACAAGTTCGAAGACTATTGAACATTTTATTAGTTGGTCGTTAGCCCGAATGTCATGTGCAAAGGCGGGTGAAAAACAAAACCCGATTTTTAAATCAATTAAAAGTAGGTAATCGGTTTCCGCTAAGAGCAGAAAGTCGAGGGTTCGAACTCAGGCAGGCGCATTACTTTGTTCAATTTATTTCTCATCACCACTGCTCTCAAAACGGTGAAGGAAAACATCGTGAGGAAACCGGCATGTTCTAGAACCAAAAATTTGAAGACATGTGACATCTATCAACCCGCACTGGGCTTGCGTGGTGGATTAAAGCCTATTCTCTCTCATAGACAGGAGGCCTGTGTCCCAGCAGTAGGAACATTATAGGCTGATTATGCTAATCGGTTTCCAGTCCAATCAAAGTGTGTTGACTCTATTGATAACGGGAGTAGGTGTAATTGTGCCGTCATTGTTCCCTTTGAGTTCTGAGTGGTGATTCATCACGCAAATGCATTGTTCAATCAATGTAGGGCGGGTAGGTACAAGTATTACGGACACTCTATTTGATTGAGTAATCTGTCGTAGTTGATTGGAATTCACAACTGATTTCACTTTCAATCTTTTTAGTTTCAATTCATTTGACGAATTTTATTTTACTTTGACTACAAACGATTAGTCAGGTTATTATAATTGCACAAAAGGTCTCATCGAACCAAAGTTAATTTGATTACGACCGATGTTTTTTGGTTTGCTTTTATTAAAAGCTTTTTTACAGATTTTTTCATAAAATTGGAGCATTGTGTTGTTAACTTTAGGAGCTATAAATCCAATTTTGTAAACGGTTTTGGTCATAATTATGTGATGTTTTCGTCTAACGGGGTAATGGCGTAACACACTCGCATTCCCAATGCTAACCATGTTGACAATTCAACAACATTTATTGCGTTGACTGCCTTGTTGGTGGAGAGGTTGTAACGTTACATTTAGCAGGGGGATCCTGATAAATGTAAGGTCCAATTTAGCACTATCCTACCTAATAGGAGGAAAACGCAGTTTAAGAGAAAAAAAATGAAAATGTAAACAGAAATTTAATAAATAAAATAAAATATAACTAAACCTAAGGAACCTATCAGGCCCTACCTACCGGATGGGGAATACTAAACTAAAACACAACACTAAACAGGGAAACCGGGGTGAAGGTCCTTGGTTAACATAGTTAACTCGGTTCCCGTCAATGTCAGGCTATTTCAAATATTTAAACGAGGTTCTAGAATAAAAAGAAAAATAAATAAATTTATAACGAGGTACAATATCAAATACCTATACTACCTACTCCTAACTCCAGCAGCGAATTAAAAGTAAAAACCCATATAGAAAACACAAACATTACAAGGTCGCAAGCGCAACTGATGCTGAGCATGAGGTCCTGGGTTCAATTCCCAGGTTGGGCCAAGTGCTATTGGGTTTTTCGATCAAGAATTTCTCAGTAGCTGCTACGGACGGCGTCTGGATCTGTGCTCGGTTGATGGCACCCTTGCCACATGGGACTTCAACGTAACTGGCGAAATGTGGGTGTACATTAGGTACACCACTATCTAACCGTTCGGGTATTACAGCTGTGACGTTATGTCATTGCGTTGTCTCTTTGTAAACAATAATATTATTATACCACTAATAATACTACTATAACAGCCCATAACGTCCACTGCTGGACATAAGCCTCTCCCATGATGGGAGGAATTTGCCGTAATCTCCACGCTTGGCAGGCGGATTGGAGATCGCAGTGATGAAAGACTAACAGAAAACGCTGCTGCCCATTCTCTGGTCTACGGAGGCGCAAGGTGTTCTGCCTCAGACATTAGTCGCCTTATACGACACCCGTGAGTGTAATGGGTTGGTTCTATTCTACTCTGCCGGATACCACACGGCTATATTATTATACGTACCCTAAAAGTTTCCTCAAAATCTTTCGGAATGCATTAACGCAATAGGGATGATGACTGACTAAAAAATATATGGTTCTGTTTAGTCCGTCAGTTAGATTTTCGAAAAATATTGGATACGTGTTTTTTGGTTGTCTATTGTTTGCCCGAAGATTATATGCCATAATCATCATTTTCCCGAATTTCATTTGCCCGAATGTTTCATTTGCCCTAAAAGACATATGACATACTTTTAATTGCCCGAATTTTAGATACCATAAGATACGAATGCCATAAGTATTGTTTGCCTTATTTTTATGTGTCATAATAATTATTAGACACAATATTTAAATGGCATAATATTTAAATGGCATAACAAGTATTAGACAAATATTTAAGCCCCGTAATAATCATTACATTGTTGATGGTGGGTTAGGTCGACGGAGCCCCGCTTCGCGGGGCTCTTACTTCTGTGTGGTTTATAAAAAAATAACCACGAAGGGGATGGCGGCCCTTCTAACCTAACCTGTCCGAGTCGGGGTGCCCTAAAGTCCCAATTGCATCCAATTTCTCTTGATATAAACAACCGTTACACACCCGATGTCGATGGCAAATTATGTTATGGCATTTCATAATTATGGCATGTGATAATTAGGGCATGAGATAATTAGGGCTTACAATGATTATGACAAATGATGTTATGGTAAGTGACTTTATGGGAAACAATGATTCTGGCACGTGACTAATATGGCAAATGAGAGTAGGGCAAATGAGTATTATGTCGTATGATATTATGGCTGTTGACTATTATGGCAAATGATATTAGGGCAAATAAAATTCGGGTAAACGGCGGTATACCGTGTTTTTTGTTTTATCTAATTAATAAAAATGAGGAAGATAAAACGTGTCAAAGATCATGGGCTTGTGACGTCACATTTGAGTAAAAAATGTACTCAAATGTGACGTCACACGAGTTTTCGACGCACTGTATCGTCTTAAATAAAATCGTTCCAATATTTTTTGGAAATCTATCTGACGGACTAATTAGATTTTCTTTGACATCTGCCCTATTGGGGCGCGTGTGGCTTCGTTTCTGTGGGTTGAAAATCATCGCCATATACATCTTAATTTATGTGTTATAATTTTCCTGGATGCTTAATAAAAATATATTCACAATCGCTTACAATATATATTCGAGGTTCAATGAACATAATAGCCTTGCATAGCTTCCCCCAAGCAGTGTGTTCTCACCTTAAGATAAATATGTTTTTAAAATGTGTTTCCGTTGCGATGCATCCAAGCGACTGAGTTACAACGTAGTGATATTTTTCGTGTCGGATCCTTAAGCTTCTTGCTTCGATAACTTGCTTTTCTCGAAGAAACTCGACGATGTCGCTACTTGAGGTAATGCATCTTGTTTCAGTACAGACGCGAGCATATCAAGCTATAACTACAATCTGTCACATTTCTTTGATGGATTTTCAACTTTGTCGCTGATGTATTAGCTTCAAGTTTGATTGAGAAAATTTGACAGTTTTGGGTGAGAAATCATGGTTTACTGTGTAGAACTCAATGTTACGCACTCAAAACATTGTGCTGATGGATGCATTGGAGGGCCATGGAGGTATTTAAAGTAAAGTTATAAACAAACTTGTGAAAAAGTCAGAGAGAGAGAAAAGGTATGGTCTAGAAAAAATGATGCAATGACGCGGAGAACAAGTGCCTTCTGGCTTCGTTAAGGTTCTTTATACACCCTTTATTGGAAGCCTAGATATGGAGCTAGGTTTATAGGCAGAAAGCTATGGCGCTTTCTGGCACTGAATTCAGAATTAAACAATACTGGTTTGAGAGGCGGTTTTGATTTTGATTTAAAAGGGTGTCCATGGAGTTTCTTGCCTATTCATTGCCCATAGTTGAAAGAGAGATAGATTGTTTGCCTAAATGGGGGTTCCAAACACATTAACATGTAATGTAATATCTAATTGACACAATAAACTACTTTGTATTTTTTTTTGTATTTTGTATTCTTCTCCATAGAGATCTACGCTTTAGAATAGGCAACTACAATACTTCCACAAGTTATAATGCCTTGTGACTGGGACTGTAGCTTCGCTGTCTTTGTTTTTCTGACATTCAAAAGTGCTTATAATGGTCTAGTTGAAATAAATGCTTCAAGTTTCAGTTTAAGCCACCTGATTCGGACCTGTATTTCCCCTGCGAATCTTATCTATCTGAGCAATTTTTTATGTATGTAAGAAGGTCAAACAAAATGACACCGTTTAAAAGATGACTGAGATAAGAGCTCGTCAAGATAATTGAAATAAATGCTTTGAGTTTGAGTTTAAGCCACCTGATTCGGACCTGTTTTTCCCTGCGAATCTTATCTACCTGAGCAATTTTTTATGTATGTATGTAGGTTAAACAAAATGACACCGTTTAAAAGATGGCAGAGATAAGGGCTCGTCAAGACAGGAAGGATGACTGCCTGTATCTGCGCGATTACCCGCCACCTTTCGTGTACTTATCTACACATATACGGTCTACTTATATTCAACGACCTGATCGTAGACTGGAATGATATTAAATATAACATAAAATAACATCACGCTCGTTATTATTATTTATTTATTTATTTTTTATTATGTAAATAACACTTTAACAGCTATGAAGCCAATGCGATGTTACTACCAAGATACAAATACCTCTAACTCACATTAAAAAAAAAACCTACAATTAACAATCATCTCTAAACATCCGCGAAGGGATAGGCAGAGGTCTGCAGGGCTTGCGGGACTGTTCGAAAGAGATACCGTGGCCCCGGAACACAAAGGGCGATGAAGGAACATGGATGGGTTTTAGTCAGTAAAAGTCTGACACTCCCTCCTGCTCCGCCCAGAGCGGGAGAAGTCATTTGATGATTTCCCATCCGAAAAAAGAAAAAAAAAAAGGGATAGGCAGAGGTGTACCCGTACATCCACATTGCGCCATTTATGTTTAAGTCACATTGAATAGAGGGCGAGCAGGGTAGAACCGGGCACAAATCCAGACTCCTTGGCTGCTACTGAAATATGCCCGATGGAAAAATCCAATAACACTTCGCCCGACCCGGGAATTGAACCCAGGACCTTATGCTCAGCAGTCGCGCTTGCGACCACAATACCAACGAGGTAGTTTAAAATTATGATATTTCATATTAGAGGCGAACAAAGTAGCTTTTAAAAATCCAATTGTGATTAGAATCTCCTGTTTTCTAAGTAAAACTGTAGTCTTTTTCCAATGAGCAATAACTAAAGGAACTCTATAATATTTTCTCACCACTTCTTCTATTTGTAGTATCTTGAAAAAAGAGCAATATAATATATATCTATGAATGCAGTTTAAATTGTTTTTTTAATTCAAATAATGTCTTCTTTCAGTAAAATGTTCCATCTACAATATTCAAGGCACTTTCCCTCCATGTGGCATATCCGTGGGACGCCCTGTATATGTCGGATCCGGTCATGAGTACGGACGGGCGAATGGATCGAAAGCGCGCCAATGGTGACATCACGCGACCTACTTACCAGTTTACCCCACCATGGCGGCTTTTACAGAGCCCTGATGTTAACACCACCGGCGAGGCAGACATTCTGGGTCTGATCGCAGCGGAGTTAAGACGTCTTGAAACTATACCCGATTCATTGTGCCCAGTGTAATTGTGTGAAAGTGTAATGTCAAGTAATTTGTTAGTTTACTCAGTGTATCTGTTTGAAAAGAGTAACAATGGAGTTTCTTGCCGGTTCTTCTCCATGGAAACGACAAACCCGAACCGTGCAATGCGAAATGAAATAGTGTATCGCATCCAGTATGTTTTAATAGCACGAAACCCGTCTTCTGCCCACATAAGCTCGAGCCTAGCGAATTAAATCCTGACAAACACGACATATATAATAGAATAATATGTCTTCAAATAATGACATAAGAATATAATGAGGGCTGTAGTGTGTTACAATATTGATTGATAAATATATTTTTATAATAACTTTAGATACATATTTACAATGTTGTCCCTAAATTTTGCATGCATGAAAAATTTCATAATCATTTTTTCGTACTATCAAATTACATCCTAACTTGCACTTAAAATCTTCAAGTCTTAAATAATGAATTAATCAAGAATCGCTCAATCTTAAATATTAGAAAATTACGTGATAAAAACGCGCGAATTCTCAGATCTGACATTTCTGAAGACCACACTCTACACGAACGCCTCTAGTGGCGAATTCATGGACCATTTTACAGCCCTCATTGTTTCAATCACTTATGTTGAAAATCATTATTATATCTACATAGTACATACGTTCCATACGGCAGAAAACACTTTCTCGTGTGACCTAAGCAGGGACAGTGACACCAAACAAGTTATAAATATTCCTTCTTCATAATTTTTAACCGACTTAAAAAAGGAGGAGGTTCTCAATTCGCCGGATTTTTATTTATTATTTTTTATGTATGTTCCCCGATTACTCGAAGATGGCTGGACCGATTTGGATTTGTTTTCTTTATTTAAAAGGGTATACTTCCCAGGTGGTCCCATGATTATCAAAGCAGGATCTGATGATGGGATCCTGGAGAAATAGAGAGAACTCTTCAAATTTTATAGGCACACTTGAAGCGATTTGGGTAGTTTTTGGAAGAGTATTTTCTCGGAGTGGTCCCATTTCAATTTGATGAAGATCTGATGAAGAACTTTGGAGATAGGCAACGGAACTCCTCAATAAATGATATCAAATGGACTAGGATTGCTGAAATCTCATGTTTGTCTATTGTTTACACCAGTTCATAACATCACATCATGCCGGTGCACACATGTAAACCACAAAAAAATTATAAATGAAACCGACTTCAAATAACACAAAAAAGTGAAAAATAACTTTAGCTCCAGAAGTCGGTGACAAAAAAAACTAAATCAATCAAAGAAAGGTAGGTTACCGACTTCTGAGGCTTTACTAAAACCTTTTTATGGCAAGTGAAGCCACCGCACAAAGCTAGTATTGCTATAAGCCTGATACTAAAAACAAGTTAAGAATAAGTAGGCCGTAAGTTGACAGGTAATCGTGCACACGTTGGAACATATCCTTCCTCCGCCCTCCTACCTCCTCCGAAGTGGGGACAGCCTCAGAAGAGGGATAAAACGGATTTATGGGTAGGGGAGGACCTTATGCAGGTAGTTTACTTGGATTTCAGTCAATATAACTTCATTTTATTTTATTTATGGTGGGTTAAGAAAGGTTTTTCGGAGTAAGATTGTGAACGGTAATGGTGGAGTTGATTTGAAGTACGTTTATCAGTGAATATTGTACCACATACGAGGAGCTCGTGTATAGTACTATGCTATACTTACACTTTATATTCATCATTCATAATACTATTTATCATCCTTTTTATTTGTTTATATTTTTACACTCAACAAATCGATGTAATTACGACTCAGTAACTTAAAAATTGCTAAAATAAAATATTATCATAATTTTCATGTTATGACATGCCAAATTGTCAAACTGTCAATTACTTTTTAATTCTCTTCCTACCTTAGTCTATGATGATTTTTGGTTTATAAAATTTAAATTATTTTTATCAATATGTGTTTAGCTATTGTATTATAGAGATTATTACGATTGTTTACTAAATAACTTAAAATTAAATTATATTTATAAAATTATTTACGCACTCATGAATATAGTATGTCCTGGCCGACTACACTTGTCAGATGAGATGATGGCCACAAGAAAACTAATATTTGAAAATATAAAAAGGAAGACGACTTTGAAAACGAGCTGACGAACCGCTGGAGGCAGTCTACCATTAATTCTGAGATAAGAAGCATAAGAAAACAGTTTGGTTCTTGCTGTTACATATCTATATTACCCAGGGGATTCCACTAAAGATTCCGCCTGGTGCCTCTTCTCCCGATCTTCGGAAGCTATCTTCGGATCTGGGACCTCTACTCCCGATCTTCTGAAGCTGTCTTGCTACTTGTCTCGCCTGCTTTACTACAGAGCTGACTTGGTGGACTCTGAGATCTGCACGACGCCCTTCCTGCAGAGGTTTCCTGAAGCTGAACCTCGAAGTTGCCCAGGTATTGACCTGCTACCCTGACGTCTGTTCCCGTCTCTCCTACAGTGCTGAACTTCCTAACCAACTAAGTGCGTGACCTAAAAAACAATCCTAGAGTGCGTGCTAGGTAGGTTTTTAATATTTAGCTGTATTGTTTTATCCCTAATTCTAATATTTCCCTAATTAAATTTTAATTGAACAAGTCTGCTTATCCTTTTATTTAATAGGAGCAAGTAGATTTGTTACACGTGGCTAAATAAAAACTGCCGCTCGGGTTGATCTTAAGGTTAAGCCGTGCTTGCCTAGGTTGGTCCGTGGATGTGTGACCACCCATTATATACCGAGTTTCCTCCGTGTCTCGGAAAGCACGTTAAGCCCTTGGCCCCGGCTGTCATTTGTAGAACCTTTGACAGATGATACTGGTAGTCAGTGTCCCAAAAGTCTGACAACCAGTCTTACCTACGTTCGTATTACCCAGTACTTACTGGGTTATGGAGTTCAGGTAGGTAGTCGCTTTACGTAAAATACTGGTATTCAGCTACATCCGGTTAGACTGAAAGCCGATCTCATCATTGGGAAAAGGCTAGGCAGATGATGATTGTACCAGGTGTCAATCATTCAAATTGATAATAACAGGGACCCTGCATTCGTAAATTGTCAAAGAAGTAGCCACAATCGTAAGAATAGACAATTACACGTGTGGACATACATACAGCTACATCTTGTTCCCATGGGGGTCAGCAGAAATGACAGCTTGACCTTTATTACACGTGCGAGATTACGGACCAGACATTCCTGAAAAACATCGCCGATAAGGTCAGCGTGTTTGTCTAGAGCGACCCCTCTCGGGGCTTACTCTCATCTGCTACTTAAATAATACATTAATAATAATTATTGTGGAATCGTAATAATATGTCCACAATTTTTCACAAGATTTGACAAGATTTGGTTTATAAAGGGTGTAACAGGACACTTAACGAAGCCGAAAGGCACTTGTTCTCCCCGTCATTGCGATATTTTTTTTGTTCTTGACTAGACCTAGGAACCTTCTAGTTACGGAGATATTTCCTTCACGGGGTCAAAGTTCCAACTTTTTTACAAGTCAAAAAAAATATATGTTATAAATCATATGGAAACGGGTTTTATCGTGAATTTTACCTTTAATAAAAGCCCGACGTTTCGACCGGATTGCACCAGCCGTGGTCGCAGGAAGACTGAAGTATTGGAGGTACCGCCACAGCAAAGGGCTTGTCCAGAAAGGGCGAATCACGCGCGAGTCGAGGGTCTGGCGTTATGCACGCGATTTACGCGCGTATTTTGAATTCGCGCGATGCTTGTGGACGCGATGTATTCGTGCCTAGTATCTCAATAGCGCGCGAATGAATTCGCGCGAAACGTTTCGCGACGAATTCGCTTCTTCTGGACAAGGTCAAAGCGAACGTGGTGGCGGCCAATAAATATCCGTTTCCATATGTTTCATAATGTTTTCTAATCGTGGAAGTTTAAAAACGACAAAAAAATAGTTGTTTTTAATGTAAGGACGTTACTTTAAGCTCTTCCACGACCCCCGTACTATTCAATTGATTCATCAGCACAATCTTTGAGCCCGTTACATTGAGTAAAACGAGATTATTCATCCCAAAAAAAGTCGTTTCTCATCAGTGATTTATTCGTAAAGAACATTATTTTACTAAATTAAAGCATTCGAAAAGACAAGCTACGTTATAAAACTTGACACAGCATCTAAAGGTAAAAGGTCAAAGTCAAAAGCCTCAATACAAAAGGCGACTGAAAACTCAGACAGATTTAAAATAAACCTTTATTCTCGGGAAACTCTAAAGATTAGGTCTTCGCTCAAAGCAGCTCGATGTATCTAAAATGTAAGGATGTGCGCAGACTTCAGACAAGACTTTTTAAATATCTGTATTAATATTGTAAATGCGAATGTAACTCAGAAGGTCTATTACCTTTTCACGCCTTAACGGGTTAACGAATTTCGACTGGACACAGGAGATCTTTATTTGGGTTGTGTGGGATACTAGCCCGCGCCTTCGTCCGCGTGAAGATCGCCATTAGGGAATATGCATAAATTTTCTTTTTTTTATTTCGATACGGAATGTTAAAGTATAAAAATATTAACAAAAAGCGAAAACAAGTCATAACTCGGCCAAACAACACAAAAGTTATAACCATTTAAACTTTTGTTTCAATCTCTTTCTAGATAAACGGAATTTTGTATGGAATTTGTACGTCGATGCAGCGAATGACGTCATTCGCTGTATTGGATCTCTCTGTCTAATCAGCAGTTTCAAATGGTTAGAACTTAGTATTTGAATAACCTCTTCTTTATCATTTAACAAAAAATAAACCAAAAAATTTAAAAAGAATTGAAAACAAAGAATAGCAAAAACTAACATAATTTGAAAAAAACGTAACTAGATATTAAAGTTTGAGGTGCTATGATTGGAAACAGCTTTGGTTTCGAGAAACACACAGGTAAACACTACACTTGGAGCATTTAATCTTAGACAGGCATTCCCCCATCATGTAAAACCTTGGTGCCTTTATGTCATCAAACACCGCCAGGTGATCATAGCTATCATATCTTTTGCCCTGTGATGAGCGTATTGGCCTGTATTGCCTATTGATAGGAGGAGGATCGTTTTCAGAACCGACGTCTACGTCGTCGCGGCGGTCTAGTCCTGGAAAATTGGTTAAAGCGTCAGCAACACTAAAATGAAAGTCCAGTAGTGTCAGAGTGTCCTGTTTTTTTTTTTTTTTTTTTCGGATGGGAAATCATCAAATGACTTCTCCCGCTCTGGGCGGAGCAGGAGGGAGTGTCAGACTTTTACTGACTAAAACCCATCCATGTTCCTTCATCGCCCTTTGTGTTCCGGGGCCACGGTATCTCTTTCGAATAGTCCCGCAACCCCGGCAGGCATCGGTCCTTGCGGACCCCTTCCTTTTTGCGACGCCCGGGGCGTCTCCCGCGGCGGCCGGGACGCTGTGAGGTTCTCTCCCTCTCACGTTCCGCCACCTCCTTCTCTAGCATTACTGCTTCGCAGAAGGAGGTGACGGCGTCCCATTCCGTCTCGCTCCGGACCATGGCTTGCACCAGGGCCGGACGCGAGAGGTTGCCGCCGCCAATCGCCGCTTCGAGGACACGGCGGTGCTCCGCCCACGCGGGGCACACCTCCACCGTGTGCTCCACCGTGTCCTCCGGTCGATCCTCGCAGTGGAAACACCCGGGCGTTTCCTCCCGCCCGATTCGGTGCAGGAATCTCCCGAAAACACCGTGTCCGGTGAGGACCTGCGTCAGGCGGAAGGTGAGGACTTATCGCCACTATTGTGGCGTGCCCTAGAGTGTCCTTTCTTGAGTAATCATTTGCCACACCATCATTTTTGTATAATCGCCAAGAATTAACCAACGCCAAATCCAAAAAGTGGATAATGACTTTCAAAGGCCATTTTTTTTGTCTTGGTGAAGGTACGATAATACTCCATTTGCTGGTCGAGAATGTCAACGCCCCCCATGTGTTGATTGTACAGTTGAATAATTTTAGGAGCCGGTACAGGTACAGGTAGCCTCTCTGTTTTTTATCCCACCGTTTGACAGTAGTACCAGACGAAGATCCTGTACAGTTGGATGCCATGATCACGGACTTGTTGTCCTTCCATTTGACGATGACAGTCCCATTTCATCAGGTTCCATTTCATCGCCTGACCAGAATTGTCGTCCTCGCCTACAAGGTCAGCCAGTACACGCGACTCGGTTTCAAACTCTTCTAACTCGTTAAATTCTAAAATCTCTGATTCGGTTCCATCGCCAAGAAGTTCCAAGATACGGTCATCAGATACAGGAAGCACTAAAATAAAAAAAATAAACAACTACTTGGCCAAAATACCAGCTTTTAAACAGTAAACAAAAAAACTACATTAAAATCAATATTAAGGGTTACAACTGAGGGGCCACGATTTTGCTACTTGAAGTTTAGTCGCGATTTTTTTCTAACTTACAAAACATAACAGTAAAAATTGTTTGCATGTCATTTGATTAATGTTTAAATAGTGAAATAAAACAAAAACAATACTCAAAATATAACAATAAAACATAATACTTACACGTGCCGCCGGCCGGTCGGATCAAAAAACGCAGCCATCTTTTACCTACTATTGACACAAACTAACAACCGGCAAAACAACACGACTCGGGCGCTACTACGCGCGAGTACACATCCCTCACGATCGATCGACGTCGGTTGCGTTCGCAAAAATGTACCAAGACCGCGCGGTCTTGAGATTTTTTTAAAGTTACCCGTGTGTGTTACGGTGTAAAGGGCTACAGCATAACATAATAAGCCTCTAGTGTTCCCAGTGCTGAAACACAGGCCACCTCTCTATGAGAGGGAGTGGGCTATAATCCATCACACGGGCCCAGTGTGGGTAGGTAGTCACGCATTTTCGATTTTTTGTGGTTCTAAGACATGCCGGTTTCCTTACGATTGTATTGTATTGTATAACGGGCTGGTGTCCGCAACTCCACGTCAAAGCGCGTATTTTGCGTATGGGCTCTAATCCACCACGCGGGCCCAGTGCGGATTGCTAGATGTCACATGTCTTCGAATTTTTAGTTCTAGGACATGCCGGTTTCCTCACGATGTTTTCCTTCACCGTTTTGAGAGCAGTGGTGAAGAAATAAATTGCACACTTCACGATGTTTTCCTTCACCATTTTGAGAGCAGTGGTGATGAAATAAATTACACAAAGTAATGTGTTTGCCTAGGTTCGAACCCAAGAATTCTGTCTACTACAGTTTGTAGACCTTTCCTGACTCTTGTGCGCACAGTCTAAGACAGTAATTTTCTTAGCCATTTCACGTGACTGCTTTGTTGAGTGTATTGCGGTTCAGAATACTCGTCGAATAACTGACGTTTAGCAGATAACGTTCAACCCTTTTGTCGGAAATCGTTTTCTATGCGAAAGGTTGTAATGGAGTTGTTTGGGGCTTGTCTGTTTAAGGGGACGCTCTTCTTCATTTGTTCAAATAAATAAAATTGAAGTGTCTATTTGTAATTTTAAAATAACAGCTTTTTACTGAATGCATTTGAAAGTATCTCTCTTCTCTCTCTCTCTTTCTCTCTCTCTCTCTCTCTCTCTCTCTTCTTAGTTGAGACACTCTTGTCAGAGTGGTCGCGGATTGAAAGTATACGGGGAACTTTAAACATTTTTGTCTCTGTCTTTTTGTTCCGGCTAATCTCCGAAACAGCTGGACCGATTTGGCGGGACCTTTACTGGCAGATAGCTGGTGTTAAAAGGAGTGACATAATATATGCTACTTTAATTTAAGAAAAAGCATTAGAGTTCCGTGCAAAAAAATTAAACCCTTGAAATTGATAACAAAATCAAATTCAATAGGGATTTGGCGCGGGGCACAGCTAGTTCTTCCATAAATTGCTTAGCATTTGTGAAATAGAATAAAGTAAAGTATTTTCACATCATTTTTTGCTAAAACACATCGTGTGAAATAAAATTGCCAGCAAAATAATCATAATTGTTATCATTATTATTTCAACCAAAATTTGACTAGGTTCAGGTTAGGCACTAACCACAACATAAAAAATATCAAGATTAATCCGGTCCTGCATTGTCAAAATTCAGCCATTTCTTTAAGTTTGTATATTTATGTATTAGGATTTTTAAGCTATTATTTACCTCAAGTTTAAAGTTATTTACATAAAAGTCTTAAGGTCTTTCCGTACTTAATACCATTTATGTATATATCATAAACCTAGCCTGTCTTGTTAATATGCACAATATTTGTGCAGCCTTCATTCTGAAAATATTTGTATTATTTTGTAATACAAATATTTGCTTTTAGAATAACTTGGCCTTAAGTAAAACAACAAATAAAAATATGGTGTTAGTATTATATATCGGTTTGATATGAAATAATATCTTAGGTGTAGACTTACAAAATATACTATATTATCTAGCTAGTCTCAAGTATTTGAGTGTATTTGACTTTGCGTAAAAGAAAATAAAGTTTTCGAGTGTGTATTTAAGTTTGGGGTTAGAAATGGTTACATAATATATAGGTAAGTACGTATTTCATATTTGCCTCGTTAGCTTAGTGGTCGCATGCCGCACTGCCGAGCTTGAGGTTCTGGGTTCGATGCCCGGGTCAGGTAGTGTTAAGTATTGGGTTTTTCATCAGGATTCTTTCAGTAGTAGCCACGAAGTCTAGATTTGTGCCCTGTTGGTAGGCTCGCCCCATATTACAAGGGACTTAAACATAACTGGCGAAATGTAGGTGTTCATGCTATTATTAGATGTTCACCTCTTTAGAGGTGATTTTTTTATCACTTTAAAAAAAAGGGTCTATTAGGTGAATGGAGTAGAAGCAAATGGCATACATATAGTTTTTTTTTTATTGTTCGAAAAAAAAAGTTCAAAAAATTCGAAATTCAAATCATACGCGTATTGCGTATGATTTGAAATTCGATATATTTCATTTTTTTTTAATTTCTTTTTCTTTTTTCTACTTAGAAAACTTTACTTGAAATTTGTAGCGTATTTGATGATAGATCAATTTTTTTCTAAGCTGTGGAAAAAAGAAAGAAAAACTAGGTATGCCATAAGCTTCTACTCCGTTCATATACCCATTTTTTTTGGAAAGTGCTAAAAAAGTCATCCGGTATATACAGGAACTCCGGGGAATACAGGCGTGATGTTATGTTATTTCTTATCCATCTCTAATAATTATTGGAATAAGTGGTCTTTCAACTATGACTTTAAATAATCAAACTATAGTTGCTGCCAGTTAAGTTGACAATAGCGGTCATTGACCCACCTACATTTATTAAAGTTCATAAATTTTAAATCCAAAAATAAGCGTGCTCAATTCATGAAACGTCATCTATCGTGATGTTCAACATTTTTCTAATGAAAAACGATACATGGTTCATTTGTTTTGGTTCGTACGAAGAGATATTAGGGAAAGGGCAATAACCGCTTTTGTCATCTTAGCTGGCACCAACTATACACAATGTTTAAAATGATGTTTGAATGATGGATTTGTACCTACTATACCGATTATAGTGGCGATACTTGCATACAAGTCCACAAGTTTGGCTTGCCCTTATACTCGTAACATACTATAATCTTTATGATGTCTGCTTGTCTTATGGGCATGCCGTATTGTTGCCCCTAGCCACGCCACTGGTACCTGGCGAACATAATATGTGTGGTTATGATATAAAACTAAAGCTAATTTGATAGAACAGACTTTAGTGGAAAATAATGGTAAAATATTACATAGATTTAAGGAAAACGCATACCAAATGTCTTAAAGACAGCACATTGATTGTTCCCTTGGAAACCAAACATCAAAATTAGTGTGCCTTAGAAATAATTGGCGCTAAGATTATTGTTTGAACGAAAGAAATAGTATTTTCTCAAACATGCTTGAAATTTTGTGCATTATTTTGACAACCTTCTTTGAGATAAATCGAAATTGCTGTAGTGGCCAGATACATGCGACGAGCGGCCGGCAAAAGTTGTATGAAAATCAATATCTGTCGTGCTTAGCGGCCAAATAAAATACATAGTAAACTCATATCTGTCGTGTTATTTAAAAATGGAAGGATCTTTTTCTCTGAAACATGGCAACCAAGGAGGTAACTTATCAAAGGTTTTATTTAAATTTCGAATTGGCTTGCAAATAGAAAGCGGTTTATTGAAAAAAAAAACAAATGAACTCTTCAACGCGAGAAAAGTAATTGTATTTTCTCAAACATGCTTGGAAATTTGACTGTATTTTTAAAATAAAAGTTCTGTTTTAATTTCCTCGCATTATTTGATAAAAGTACTATACAAGCCTTGGCCACAACTAGGCATTGATGGACTTACGTATTTTTTGCCTTGGCTTGCCTCGGCCCACATTTACACGTTCGTCCTTCAATGCCTCTGTTGCTGGCCGCTGCAGTAATGTACTATTATTAGACTCATAGGTCCAGGTCAAAACAAAAAAAATCCTCCGGCAAGTCGCAGGAGGAGGTAGATTTCGAAGAAGGCTCCACCCGTCCAGGCCTCCAAAGAGGCCTGTCACGTGACTGCCTTCTTGTTGCGACTAAATACTATTTAGAAGTACCTCCTTTATGAATGCGTCAGTTGCCAAACGACTGGGTCGAAATGGCAAATACTTTGTTGACATTTGACAATTAAACGTCCTGGTTGTCATACATATATATATATTTTTTAATCCTTTTTAAAATATCAATTTTAAAATCCTCCCTTATGAGTTTATATATGGAAACGATCCCAATTTTTCAGTTATATATTTTTTTTTCGAAAACTATAAGTTTCATCGCTAAACTTCAAAATTAAAATTGTAGAGTAAACAATTTGCTTTAAAAATAAATATTTGCGACGTTAAAAATATTAACCAGTATCCAATGTATGCTGACGACTTTTACAAGATTTAGCAAAACTAAATACATTTCTTTCATCAAATCCTACCTACCCAAAGTACAGACGCCACACCAAGCTGCCCAAAACTGACAAATTATCCCAATCAACGATTTTCAACTTTATCGCTAATGCATTAGGTTCAACTAATGCATTAGCGATAAAGTTGAAAATCTTTTAAAGAAATTTGAAAGCTTGATGTGCTAGCGTCTAAATGTTCAACATTTAAGAAACTAGAAATATTACCGAGAAAGGCAACTAAATCAATATCTATGAATGTAAAGTCACGACTAGTGATGAAGATATGACAACACAATCGCTTTGACAATAAAATTTCACTAAAATACTCTTACATGGAGAAATGTTAAAGATCTTCTCAAGTATTAAAACGCAAAACATCAAAACAAAATTTAAATGTACGTTTTACGCAAAATGCTGAGACAAGGGGTCCAAAGTATTCGGGGTTCGGTATTTGGTCTGTAGACAGTTTTATTGTTACCAAAAGAACGGTCTTGCCTTGAACAAAAAGGAAAAATAAAAACTATCTAGCAAAAACCGACTACCAAATCATCATTTTCCTACCTTTGTCCTATGTTGCTTGGGGTCGGCGCAACACGTTTTTTTCTTCTGTTCTTCCCTGTCAACCGTTTTTTTTTTTTTTTTCGGATGGGAAATCATCAAATGACTTCTCCCGCTCTGGGCGGAGCAGGAGGGAGTATCAGACTTTTACTGACTAAAACCTATCCATGTTCCTTCATCGCTCTTTATGTTCCGGGGTCACGGTATCTCTTTCGAACAGTCCTGCAACCCCGGACAATCCCGCTAACCCGGTGTCAACCGTCACGCAATATTTAAACCTTTTTGTTTCATATCACTCCTCACACAATTCATCCATCGTTTCCTTGGTATTACTCTACATCTCCATCCCAAAAAAAAAACAAGAAAAAGTGAAAAATAACTTCACTTTCGGATGTCGGTGACTTTTTTGCCACGTTTGTGTTTCTTTATGGAAGTCGGTTTAATTTTACTCTTTTTTTGGAAATAGGTTTTTATAAACACTTTTAGAAACAGCCGAACCAAACTCGTAGATCATACGACTCTTTTAAAGACCAGACATAATCTTGGTCGAGTCATGTGAGAACTCTGCATAGTTTTCATATGACTCGACCAAGATTATGTTTTTAGTTCAGCTGTTTCTTCTCAATGTAGTCCAGTACGAAATACCGGCCTGATCTAATTGACGAGTACAAATGTTTATAAAAACCTATATGCAAAAATAATCCGCCTAACCTAATAATAATAATCTAATTATTACAAAGCTAGTAAGATGGAATAATTATTCTCTAATTAGATTAATATATTGTCTAAGTCGGTGAGAAATTGAATTCTATGTATTAATTTACATGTATTGTAATGAAGTAATATTATATAATGAATCAATAAAAACTCAAAAACATAACGTGTTATTCTAGGCTTGGTACCTACTACAATTTATTACAAAAAAATAAATGATTAAATTTATAAATTATAACATGCTTGAACATGCCAAATCCTGGTGGCGAACAGATCTTAAAAGATAAGTCCTGAGGCCCTTGCACGGAGGCACGAAATAAAAGTAACGTAAATTCGAAAAATACTTTTACAAAACACAATTAGTATATACCTAGATCTGAATAGATTCTTCACAAGTATAAAATTAAAAAGAACTAAAACTAGCCTGCATAAAAATGGCGTTCTATTAAGTATGAAACAAAGATCATCAACTGACCGAAGATTTTAAAATTGTGTTCATCATCAGCCTATTAATGTTCCCACTGCTGGGACACAGGCCTCCTCTCTATGAGAGGGAATGGACTATAATCCACCACGCGGGCCCAGTGCGGATTGGTAGATGTCACATGTCTTCGAATTTTTTGGTTCTAGGACATGCCGGTTTCCTCACGATGTTTTCCTTCACCGTTTTGAGAGCAGTGGTGATAAAATAATTGTGTTCAACAATTTATTTATAAATATACTTGAAATGTACTAATTAAGCCATTTCATTTGGGACCTAACACGGCACTTTGCAAATATATATTTTTTCAATTTATGGCTTTAAAATTTATGTCCTCTAGGGGCGCCATATTAAATTTGATGTGACGAGCCTGTAACCAGCGGACGAACAAGACGTTTCTAACGATACCTTATTTGTCTACTTATCAATTATGACAATTTGTTTAGAAGTTATGCGGGAACAGATGAACATGCATTCGGACTGAAATCATAGCCCTCCGCCGCCGTAGTCGGGTAAAAACTAATAGATGACTTCACAAATCGAGTATTCACCATAAAAAATCGACTGAATTGACGTTCCTTTTTCACCGCGTCTTTGCGCTAGGCCCAGGTGTAGAGCTCTTTTGTATTTCGCAAAACACCACATACAAATCGACAACGTGATAAATTGTAGTTCTATCGAACAGGACTCAAATTCCTTTTGATGAAATTCTTTATATTTCATCGTAGTCTGTTCTGAAGGTAACCTCAATCAATCAACCTGCTTATACAGGGTGAATACAGACACTTCACGAAGCCGTCAACCAAGCATTCTGTACATCAAACTAAGTAACTTTACGCAAAAATTATTGCTGGCGAACCCCTTTTTTTGGGGTGAAAAATCATGATTTTCGGTAGGACTCAATGTAACGCACTCTGTAAACATTGTACTGATAGATGGATTAAATAGTACGGGGGTCATGGAGGTGTTAAAAGTAAAAATCTTGCATTCAAAACATGTATTTAAAAAAACTTGTGAAGACGTTGGAACTTTGACCCCCAATATCTCCGTAACTAGGGGGTTCCCAGGTATGGTCTAGAACAAAAAAAATATCGCAATGACGGGGAGAACAAGTGCCTTTCCGTTTTGGTCTATTTACACCCTTTATGTTCCGATCTTCCATACATTTATTTTCTACTGGCAAAGATAGTTCGCGCGTTTTTGCGCGAATGCGAAATCGTTTTTCTTTCTCGTCAACACTTACCCACACACACACTCGCTCACCCACACACCCATTCGCCCCCTCACCACATTAGCTCAACGTCAAAGTACATCCCAATTCATAATTATTGTTCTGTACTGTCTATAATCTTTTCTTTTTTTCAATTTTTTTTCTTATTAGATTTTTTTATTTTTTTATTTTCGTGTTTTTTTTTTTTGTTTTTAGTATTAATTATGTAAACATAATTTAACTATAAGCACTTTTGTATGGAACATAATTCCATTCTAATCTGGAGAAGGGCGTTGGTAGCCGCGCTACAGTTTATACTTTAGGTTAACAGTTTATACAGTATAAATATAGGTAGATATGTAGTTGAAACTTTATCTACTACGAAGGTAAACGGAACCATACGCTACTGCGCGAGTTCAACTCACACTTGGCCGATTTTTTAACTATGAGAGGGTAGAGTACCGACATACTTACTTAGATACTTTTGTGCCTATAAATGTTTGTGCGTATTAAAATTTCCACTGCTTATTTAAATTAAAATACACGTTTGAGTAACTAGCTCGTAGCTCTTAGCGCACTTAGTAATAACAGTCGCTCAGGTCAATCTTCGGGTTAGGCCGCGCTTACCTAGGTTGTTCCGTGGATGGGTGACCATTAATTACCGAGTTTACCGAACTTTCTCCGTGTCTCGGAAATCACGTTAAACCGTTGGTCACGGCTATCACATATAGATCTTTGACACTCGTTACAGGTAGTCATTGGCTTGAAAGTCTGACAGCCAGTCTAGGTTGGATAGGCAGTCGCTCCATGTAAAATACTGGTATTTAGCTGCATCCGGTTAAACTAGAAGTTGACTCCAACTTGTTGGGAAAAGGCTAGGCAAATGATGACATTTAAATAACTAGTACAGGAGCCAAAATAGTTATTGTAAATAGACTAAGAAAAGTAATATGTAAAACAGGCTGAGGTTTATAATGATCGTACCAAGAAATTCGTACTAAAAATTTCATGTCAGCAAATACTATTTAAATGACAATGAGGTATATAATACAAAATAAAAGCGTAATTTTCAGAAAAGGCGACTTTTTACTGTACCTACATTGTACATACACAAGCTGTCTACAGCGTGGCTTTGTTCTCTCCATTATACAGAGTGTTGTTATTTCAATCTGGATTGTACTGGATTCTTTTGGGTAAAGTTTCAGAGAAAATCATGAGTGTGTACGTTTGTGATTTTGGCACAAAAGCGTAGTCTTTTTTTCTGTGCGTTTCATGTTTTTAAATAAGGTGTCAAGAACACGTTGGACAAGTTAATCGAAACTGGCTTTTTGAATGTGAAGTGTACTTAGAGCGAATTTTGACCCATGAAAATGAACACGATCAGCACAATATCTTAACCACGTTCAAGAGTTGGTGCGCCAAAATTGCTTTTGAACATTGACTGACAGCTCTTGAAAGTCATTTAAATGTCATCAGTCTGCGGAGTCTGTATTTCATAATAAAAAAATTATATCGATACGAACTATTTTTGATATTCCAGTACAATTTTTCAGTTAAGAAAGAAATTAATCTTACATTGTTTCATAAAAATGCACGTATGGTATTTATTCGACAGTATTCTAAAACGTTTTTTGTCCGTGATTCAGTAGATAAGCATTTTGAGTTTAGTAACATACTAATACCTTATGGTTCAGTGGTCGCAAGCATAACTGCTGAGCATGAGGTGCCTGGGTTCGATTCCCGGGTCGGGAAAAATGTTATTGGGTTTTTCCATCAGGAATTTCTCAGTAGCAACCACGGAGTCTGGATCTACGCCCGGTTGATGGCAATAGGCTCACCCGCTACTACTTAAAACATAACTGGCGAAATGTGGCTGTACTATTAGGAGTTACCTCTGCCTAACGCTTGAGTGATTATTGGCGTGATGTTATAATTTCTATGTATGTACCATACTAAGGTACTGTATGTCTTGCTTCTAACATATAACTTCTAAAAGATTGCCTGTAATTTCCATCTGGATACGTAATCAACCAGTTTCACCGAGTTTATATAAAGAACGCGTTGAGTTTTGAAGAAAACTCGTGACCACCTCGTAGTGAAAGGTACCACTACTTTATATTTGTGTTCAGCATTAGAAATGTTTAAGTATTTTTCATTTTACTCTGTGCTTCTGACTGCCGTGTCGAGTGAACCGTTTTTTCATTTAACAGGTAATTGGATAATTTTAATTTAATAATAATTTATGTAAATTAGAGCAGCCCAGTGGTGGCGGCCCCGACTTACGAACAGTATGTCTTGGGTTCAAACCCGTGTGTGACCAGTGTAATTTGTTTATCACCACTGCTCTCAAAACGGTGAAGGAAAACATCGTGAGGAAACCGGCATGTTCTAGAACCAAAAATTCGAAGACATGTGACATCTACCAATCCGCACTGGGCCCGCCTGGTGGCCCATTCCCTCTCATAGAGAGGAGGCCTGTGTCCCAGCAGTGGGAACATTAATAGGCTGATAATGATGTAAATTAATTTACCAAACTGTCACTTGTGTTGTACTTGACATGTATGTTGGCGAATTTTTTGACGCCCGCCCGACGTTAATTCTTTTCTCTTTTTAAACTTATATACAATTTTGTTATTATTTTACGTTGGTTTATTATTTTAATTCAATTTGTTCGCGACGCCGACGTTGCGAATTCTAGTTTTTGAAAAATTTTATGTTTTTAGAAACATACCTAGTGATATTTGACTTTTTGGAGGAGCTCGTGGCTAAATAATAACAGCCGCTCGGGTCGATCGTTAGGTTAAGCCGTGCTTGCCTAGGTTGGTCCGTGGATGGGTGACCACCCATTACATATCGAGTGTCCTCCGTGCCTCGGAAAGCACCCGGCTATCATTTGTAGATCTTTGACAGTCGTTAGGTAGCCACAGGCCCAAAAAGTCTGACAACCAGTCCTTCCAAGGGTCTCTTATAAATAAATAAATGAAATAAGCCTTTATTGCTGTTTTACAATAATAGGCAAGACGACAAAAAAATCTAATTAGTCCGTCAGTAAGATTATCAAAAAATATTTAACCCATGTTTTTTCTTTTGTTACGTAAACCAAAATTGACGAAGATATGACGCTTTTGAAATTCTCAAAATGTCTCGCCTTGGTATAATTTTTAGCTAGTTCTGACGTCACGAGCCCCCACTCCCGAGTTTTGATGCGTTTTATCTTCGTCAATATTCATTGATTTACAAAACAAAAACTACGTGTCCATTAATTTCTAATACTCTAACTGATGGTAAGATTTGTTACTGACGATCGGTTTTCAAACAACAGCTTGCCCTTCGACAAAGGCCTCCTCCAAAGACTTCCACCTATCTCTGTCTTGCAATTCTGGTCCATTCTGGACCGGGGCGACTCTTTTGAGATCATCTTCCCAGCGTTTCATTTGTCTACCTTTACTTCTTTTACCATCCCTGGGGTACTATTCTGATATTAGTCTAGTCCATTTCTCATTCCTCTCTCTCAGCATAATTATGTCCTGCCCATTTCCATTTAAGTGTTTTGCATAAGGGTATCGTATTACCCGGTACTGACTAGGTTGTGGAAGTCAATAGGCAGTCCCTCCATGTAAAATACTGGTATTCAGCTGCATCCGGTAGAACTGGAAGCCGACCCCAACATAGTTGGGGAAAGGCTAGGCAGATGATGACGATGCAATCGTAAATCTACGTGAAAAACACTTTCGTATTTCGCTCTTAATTTGGCCTTGTGATGGTACCTTATGTACCCTAATAAAAAAAAGTTATCCTGTGAATCCCAATCAGGTATTTTTATTGATGTGATTTATTGTATAGCATATGCCCCCAGTTTTGCACGCGTGGAGTTCGATAATTGTCCCACGTGGTCATACTACCGGGATAAAAATCCTATATGTTAGTCTAGGTTATGAACTATCTGTATGCAAATTTTCATTCAAATCCGTTTAGTAGTTTTTGCGTGAAAGAGTAACAAACATCCATCCATCCTCACAAACTTTCGCATGTTAGTAAGAATGCGGGGCCAGCCTCCAGTCATGTAGATAATATTTTAAGTCACTTACGACATCTTGTATTTATACCTGATCATCTGTGATGTTAAACAATTTTCTTTATCTGTTTTCTACCACAGCGCAAATTATTTGAATATTAGTTGGGTCACAAATTATTTTTGATAATTTCATGGTGTCAGTTTCTTACTAGTGAAAAGTTTCAAGAAAATAATTACTACTCGAAAATTATATCCAAAACTTTGTCAATCCCTCAGTAATTATAATAATTTATTAACCTATCTATTGGGTTTAGATTAAAAATTCTAAGAAACTTCTCTTGAAGTCTTCATTAAAAATAATTACTTGAAAATGTGGCAATCAAAAATTTACACTTTATGATTATTTCAAAGTTAATTCTAAGATTTAAGTATTAAAACTTGTTGTTTGTTCGTGATTGTTAGAGCCATGAATAATTTACTAGTGTTTTGTTTAACTATTTATACTATAATAAACTTGAAAATTGATATTTCTACTTTGGGTATGAACCCTTCATCTGACCTTTTAATTATCAGACTTATTTTGTTAATTTTAGAGAATTTCAATATCAGAATGTGCACTTTGCAAAACTTAACAATTACCACGAACTTTGTGAAAGTTGAAAAAGATACGCAAATCAAGTGTATTGACTTAGGTTTCGAAGTTGTCGACCCGTGGGATGTGGATAGGACGCTCGTTGTGCCGATATGTGGCAGCCAATGGCTTCATTGCCAAGAGCCTCGATCGCTCAACAGCTGGATCAACGGCTTGATTCAGAAAGCAGTACTTCTAGAACCCTGATTTCTCGTAGCTTGGACCAGGGTCCAACATCAGAACCGGTTTCCAATACGGGTGCTAAGTATGAATTCAAGTCACTAAAGGAAAAAAATACAGTCACAATGTATCGACATCTAAGTACACAATATGCCAAAACAAAATACAAGATTTTCTTTTCGTACTTATTGTGACCAAACAACATACGAGTATCTCTACGGTACCTAATTGAGCCAAAACAAAAAACTTATATTTTTAGTTTTATGTTTATGATTCCCATCGCGTATTGAGTGGAGTTTCATTAGTTAATTTAATTTAACCCTGTATAGCTCTAACATCGTTATGACTCAGTCAACTATTATTTTTTTCTGGCACAATTACACTTGGTCGTTTGCTTGAATTCGATTTCCTATAGAATTTGGCCAAACGACCAAGTGTAAATGAACGAGTTCAAGTACGCCTGTCTTCGGTCAAACTCGTCCGGCTTCGTTTCGGGTACAGCTAGGTGCACTCGACTTCATAAAAACTACTCGTAATCGTAAGCTCGTATTCCATTGCGATGACCAGTGTAATAAATGCATCGGTTACCCGAATCCGAGTAAAGTCATTCAACCACCCAAATACGGGCTATTGACCAAATGAAATAGCGCCATTAGAATCTCCTGCCTTTAGTTAATACTCGTGCAAGACAGCCAGATTAAAGAATCAGCAAATAAGTATTTCCATTTTTGTTTCAGAAAAGCCGAGTTTCTTCTGTTGGAAAGTGTGCCCTCTCTACTGTTCGCCACGCCGGAGTGACGAGGGTAAGACCTCTTTAGTGCTCACGCAATGTTGAACATGTTCCCTTTAATTTGTGTTAGGGAACTGTTTTGTAACACTAGTGCTAGTTATTACACTGTGCGGTGCGAAAAACGATTTGTATAATGTCTCGATTGTGCCAAGTCACGCCATTACTATATGGGCGCTTGTGCTTTAATACGTTGGACATAGTACGACGATTTTATTTAATTGTGTACCTTGCTTGAATATTGACTGAATTTAATTAGGTCGGAAATATCCTACAGGAACGTCTGACCCGGATAAAAGATATCCAATGTCCCGACTTAGGTCACGTTTTAAAGTAAATCATAACGTTTCACTTCAAAAAAAGGTGTTTCGCTAAAATAATTTTTGCCTAGAGTTACTTAGTTTGATGTACGGAATGCTTGGTTGACGGCTTCGTGCAGGGTCCGTTTACACTTTGTTTGTAGATTGATTAAAAAATGTGACTTATAATAAAGGGTAAGAGTAAAGAGAATGGTGCACCTAAAAGCAGTAAGTATTGACATGGTTTCACACTAACTAGGAATTCACATCACAAGTGCAGTACGGTGCTAGAAGTGACTAGTTACTGCCCATTGAGATGTTCTGTTTAAAACTAGTTCTAATATTCAGCATTGAATACTCTAAGCTAGTGTGTACTGACATTATCCACGATAGTGTCTGTCTTTGTTCTATACATCTATACAAATAAGTAAAATTGAAATTCTGTTTATAATAGGCTAGTTTCCACCATCAATAAATTGCAAATCTGTTTAGTCCGTCAGTTAGACTATTGGAAAATTATGGACACGTATTTATTGTTTTTGTAAGTCAATGAATATTGATAAAAACTCGGGAGTGGGGCTCGTGTCGTCAGAACGCACTAAAAATTATACTACGGCGTGTATTGAGAATTTTAAAAGCGTCGTATTTTCGTGATTTACGTAAGAAAAGGAAAAATACGGATCAAATTTTTTTCGAAAATCTAACTGACGGACTTATTAGTTTTTTTGTCTACCCTATTTCAAAATAACAGCTTTTTACTGAGTGCATATGAAATTATATACGATACTTGTAACAAAAAAACCATTTTCTTTTTGTCTCTCTGTTTATTCTGGTTAATCTCCGAAACGGCTGGATCGATTTTGACGGGACTTTTACTAGATTACCTTTATCTAAGTTATTCATTATAGGCTACTTTTATTTTTGAAAACGGATTAGGGTTCTGTGCAAAAAAAATAAAACTAATTAAATTAACAAAATCCGATTGTGATAGTAACATTTTTATAATAATTTCACGGGGACAAAGATCGCGTGGAACAGCTAGTAAATTGCATAACCAATGTTTCTTTTCGTGTCTGCGAGAACCGCTTCAGATCTTTTCAGCAATACAATGAAGTTTTATGTGATTTTTACCATCACTTAGAGTACACTACATTTGGTTTGAATAACCTCGTTTTTTTTCATTAACAGGTGCTGGATCCCTAATCTATCTGGAAGACGACCCATACTCCTTTAGCCCCGAAGCTTGGGTCGAAGATGACCACCCCTTCCCTCCGCATCCGTATTACAGCGGGCACTTCATATACTGGAACAAGACCACTATAACACAGGCGCCAGCGCCGACTACCACCACTACAATGGCTCCAACCACTGAAGAGCCAAGCTTTATTTGTATGGTTTGCAAGAAAAAATGTAACTATCCGAAGACTTAGTTTAAAACGGTTGAATGTAATACTAAACGGCGTTCTCACGATGCTGTCCAAAACGATATTTTACGGTAAGAAGTTAATATGGGACTTAGAAATCTTGTTTGAGGAAACGATCACCAAGGATCTCAAAAAAATCCATTCCAGTTGCTGTAAGCCTTGTAAAAGAGATCTGACTGTACGTCACATAATTCCAACTGGTATTCAGTCTACGCTTTCTATTTGAATTGTTTAATTTTTTTTTTTCTGAAAACTTCACTTTAAAACAACCGTCGCGGGCCGTATGCGGCGGTAGTTTTTTTAAATACAAGTTTTTAATGTTATGTTAAATAGCTCGACCCGTTATTACTACTCAATGCATCCATCAGCCACAATGCGTTGAATGCGATATGTTGGGTTTTACTGTAAAATGCGATTTTTCACCCAAAAAAAAAGTAGTTTCTCAGCAAAAAGTTTCGCTCAGAGTTACTCAGTTTGATGTACAGAATGCACGGTTGACGGCTTCGTGAAGTGTCTGTTTGCACCCTGTATATTGTTTCGCGAGAAAAAAAAGAATCTGTTGTTCCGAAATGTTCGCGTAAAAACTGTGGTAATTTTTTTCGCCATTTTTGATTTTTGGTTTCATAGTAAAACTTGTTTATAATTAGATATGTGTAAACTGACCTTTTTACAGGGTTTTAGTTATTTTAATTTAAGTATTGTACATTTGTTTTTATAGCCCTGCGTGCTAACGAATAGTATTTTTATTTTGATTGATTATACTAATAACATTAATCGGGAAATGTTTCAATATTAATTATGAATATGTGATGCGATGTTTAGCGTGCTTTACCAAATTATGTAGAACAACTACGAACGCGTAAGCTGTTTTATTTATTAGTGTAGTTGTTTTTAAAAGAAAATCAATTACAAAGTCAGGGGTTCTAAAATGGCCGCTTGAGGAGAATTTTAACGTGATTCATATTTTTATTCTATTATAAATCTGCTAAACAGGCCATTAGACCTCTGATCACTCAAAATAACTTTGAAATGGATTTTCTTTTAAATGTTACCAGCTTAGCTTTTCTCAATAAGTCTGTTTGCGCGCGGTCTCAAATCGGTTAAGATTACTTTATCTTTTATGTATACTGATACCTGTATCTGTTAACCAGTCAAAGTTCTTGAGTAAAAGTAATATACTTAAATGAAACAATTTTTTATTCTGTAGTTTAGTAATTGCTTGGAGTTAGAACTGTCAAAAGTTTGAATTATTAGCTTTGATTTCTTTGACAGTTCTTATACTTTGTTTAAATTCTTGTCTTTTGCATAAAAATGTTTGTGGTAATTATTTTAACTTGTCTATAATAGATATGGGTTTAAGGATTTGTAATGCCAGTCTTTAGAGTATATAAAAAAAAATTGCAACTAAATTGCTGAACCTTAACTTAATCGAATTTATCGCAGTCTTATTTTATTATATAAAATGTTTTACAAAATCTGTTAATTAATCAATTAAATAAATTACCAGCATAAGCTAGCGTATTACTCTACTAAAAAGATGACTCCTTATTGCACCTATCAACACCATGTGTGGGTGAAATCAAGTCAAAAATTATAAATTCACAATTTAAATTATAAACTATGATCTATTCTTTCATTTTCGCCTTAATATTAATCCTGGGTTAATAACACAAAATATCTGCAATAACGTTACGAATTAAAAATTTAAATGAATTTACTAGCCGAAGTTATTAATCATATAAATGCAGATTTATGTAAAATTGTGGCAGATTACTTGTTACCTATACCTACTTAGAAGTTGCTTAAGATGTGGAGGTTAGATAGGCAGTCTTATCGATGTAAAATACTGGTGTTCCACTTCAGCCGGTTGGATCGGAAGCCGGCTCCAATATAACTGGGAAAACGCGAAATTAATGATGATATATAAAGGTAATACAACTATACAAGTGAGAACGGAAACCGACACTAAAGCGGTTACCACAGTCATATTCGGTACATCAGTCTTCAGAAACTTTTCATCAGTAATTTATTAGAGCAGCAAGTCAGAGCCCATAGGCTGTATAAAAACTCTGACACCAGATTAGGTACTAACCGCACGAAAAAGAAAGAATGGCAATTTAAAAAAAAACAGAGTTGTTTTGTACGAAACTCCTTTTTAATAAGCGACAAAAAAAATCGATGTGTTTTCATAATGATATACTGGATACGGGGAACTTCCACCTTGTAGTTATCGGAAAAGAAGAAGGTAAACAGAATGTGTGAAAAATAAGACCACAGGATACGATGTTAGCACACGTGATAGCAGTACAAGTATACAGAAAAAGTCACCTGCAAGCATGCTAGCGCGTGTGCACAATGATTTTTTTCTAGCAACTTTCTTGTAAAGACAAATACATTGGTTAGTGCTCCGTATTACCCGAATCCTTTTCCCCTCTCTTTTTTTATGTTAATAATACTAACACATTTTCTAAATTCAGCGACTGGTAATTAAAATGATGTTACTTTTTAACCGACTTCCAAAAAGAGGAGGTTATAATTTTTTTTTTTGTGTGTGATGTCCATCCTTTTTTTCGCCAATTGTGAACCGATTTCGATGATTCTTTTTTTCAGCGCTTGCCCCCTATTACATGGGACTTAAACATAACTAGCGAAATGTGAGTGTAGATACGGTCGAACAAGCTATTTGGTTTACATTTTACAATGTAATTTGTTGGTTAAACTGTAAACCAAATAGCTTGTTCGACCGTACTATTGGGTACACCTCAGCCCAACTCTTCGGGGATCACAGGCGTGATGTTATGTTATAATGTATAGCTAATATTTGTATAGGATATTACAACTAAAAATGGAAAAATAAAAATCTTTTTTGTAAAGTAAAAAATAACTTTAGCTTCAGAAGTCAGTGACTTCTGTGTGTTTGATTCAGTTTCTTTGCCACCGACTTCTGAAGCTAAAGTTATTTTTCTCTTTGTTGTGTTTTTGAAGTCTGTTTTATTTTTTGCATAAGTTTTTTTCTAATATACTATCATCAATATATTATCATCTGAACCTTCCTCCACAACCCAGTTAGTAAGTACTGGTACGATACCCCTTGGTAAATACTGGTTGTCATAATATTTTCCGGCGACTGATTACGACCCGTAGGACCAACGGTTTAATGTTTTCCGAGGCACAGAGGAAACTCGGTATGTAATGGATGGTGATCCACGGACCGACCTTGGCAAGCGCGGCTTCACCTGAAAAACCGTTGCGGCTTTTATTATTTAGTCATGTGCTCTCTACATACCATATATATGCGATAATTTGACCAACAATCAGAAATCGCTTGTGTTTTCATGAAACAGTTACGGGGCTTCGAAACTTGAGAACTTTCCACGTTAAATACCACAAAATCAATCATTCAATCAATACGTGAAAGTTGTACCATTGTATACTATTAGTATAACTTTACTATAACTTATGTTGTATTGTTTTAGTTTCTACACGCGTGATTCCGTACACCGTTTGTTTGTAGTTTGCAAGTTCCGAAGATTATTCAATAAGGTATGATTGTTGTGCTTGCAATTGTCGAAATAATGAAAGGTTTAGCGTGACGGTGTTGGTTTGTTATAGTTGCTGCCAGTTAAGATGACAATAGCGGTCATTGACCCACCATATATTTATTAAAGTTCTTAACTTTGAAAACCCAAAATAAGCCTGTTCAAGTCTTGAATCGTCATCTGTCGTGATCTTCATCAATTTTTCTAATGAAAAACAATGATGATGATGGTTCATTTATTTTGGTTCGTACGAAGAGATATTAGGGAATCTTAACTGGCACCAACTATAGTATAAACTAACTGAGGCACAAGCACGAGCCTGCTGTGTATTACGTTACGTGAAAACAGTGATTTTAAAATTAATAGTCAAGTACTTTATCAATGTTTCAAATTCGAATAAAAAGACTTTTCAAGGCCCAGACAAAGCCATGTTTTAGTTCGTATCATCCGTTTATTTCCAAAAAAATATAGGTTTTGTTAGAAGGAATGTGGTTAGGTTATAAAAGTCGTTGTAAATTAGGATTTGAAGACAGCTACAAGGCTATCTGGCTAGACGAGACGCGGTGATGGAAATGTACGATAAAACAAAATCGCTTTTCGTATAATATGCCTTTTACACTATACAAAAGATTTTAATGCGGTTTTGACCATCATTTAGATGATAATTGATTGCGAATGGCTCAAGCATTCATAATTTAACTCACATATAGTGTGTAAATGGACCCGTCACGAAGCTGTCAACCAAGTATTTTTTGCATCAAACTAAGGAACTGTGTGGCAATTACTGCAGGTTTTGTTTTCTGTGAAAAATAATGTTTTAGATTAGCACTCAATGTTATATACTCAAATCAAATACAAAATACTTCACTTTAAATATATCTCCATGCACAATGGTGCATGGAGATATATTTAAAGTGAAAGTTATAACATATGCGAGTAAGTATTTAAAACTAACTTACTATAATAATTATTATGACATATCTTTAAATATTGGCATTATTTAAATAATATTTAAATATTTTTAATTAGTCTTGCTATTTTTTTATTGACACTACATAATTCGTCAACGCTATTTTAATATTAAATGTTTTTTTTGGATTAATCAAAAATGATTTTATTGACATGACATGAAATTATTATTGAGCTCTATTTTAATATGTATAATATTTTTTTATATGAATCTAATTGTATTAAATTTTATTAATTGGTTTGTATTTTAATTTTATTATGATAAGTAAGTATATAAATGTAATTGCTAATTAATAAATGTGTAATGTATGCTATTATTATGCCAAGATGTAAAATCTCAATATGTGTATGGCCGAAATGACGAATATAGTGAAACCAATAGATATTAAGAACTTTTTGTTAACTACCTATGCTCTTGCAAATAAAAGTATCATTCATTCATTCATTCATAAAAAAAACTTGTGAAAAAGTTGTAACTTTGCCCTTAATATCTAAATAAAGAATTAATAAATTAATTATGAATTATCTCCGTAACTAGAAGGTTTCCTGCACTGTTTTAGACTTCACGGTTTTTCACTACACTTAAAGTACTTACGGGATAATATCCGTGATCCAATCCGTGCTCAAAAATAAAGAAAATCACAGATATTATCCCGTAAGTACTTTAAGTGTAGAAGGTTCCCTAGTATGATCTAGAACAACAAAATGACGGAAAAACGGTTTAACAATTTAACTTTAATCGCGTTTTTTACAAAATGGCATTTTCGGAGTTACTGTGTTTTCATTTACGAGGGCAGCATTATAAAATGACAACACTCGACTATATACAAAGCAGACCAAAAAGATTGGAATCACGACTATGTAGAAAATAAAACCTTACATCACATCCCATTAAAATCTGCACAAATAT
The DNA here is from genome assembly GCA_941918905.2 of Xestia sexstrigata. Lineage (NCBI taxonomy): Eukaryota > Metazoa > Arthropoda > Insecta > Lepidoptera > Noctuidae > Xestia > Xestia sexstrigata. The sequence continues at coordinate 6,518,775 of OW799219.2, forward strand.
CACACAAATTACAGCTCTGGCTCCCGCTAAACTAGTGACACAGGTTACAAGTCAAGAACGGGTGCTTATGCAGGTATTATCAGAAATGACGTCAACGATTATCTAAATGCAAGTAAAACTTCCTTCTAACAAGTTTTTATGTAACTGTTGAAGCTATAAAATCTTATGATTCAGATAAATTTTGTGTTATTTGTGCGGTTCAAAACGAGTTTTAAGCGTGGGCCTCACTGGCAGCTATGCGAGCGACTTGGCGGGCGAAGCGAAGCGAGGGAAAATAATTATGTGGGTTCACTCCGAAAACTACGGACGGACCTGGGCCGGCAGTCTCGACAGCGATAACGACAAAATCGCTTTTGATTGCTAATTAGTCACGAAATAATTCGGTTGAAATAGTGATGCTTGCAAGAATCGCATCTTGGATGTAGAGACTTGCTTTACTGGCAAGCATCATTATTGCAACCGAATTTATTTGTTAGTAATTAGCAGTCGAAAGTTAGCAATTTTGTCGTTATCTCTGACGAGACGGCCGAGTGAGCATCGTTTCGCCTCTTTTATTTTAAACTTCGGTTCACACCCCGAACTACAGAGCTAAACTACGCTAACGAATTGAACGAATAACATTGCTGGCATCGCCATCGTCATGTTTCCTTATCGGTGACATAGCCTATCTCTGTGGATCGCGGTGTGAACCGAAGTATGAAAACCTCCTTTTTTAGAAGTCGGTTAAAAAGAGGTGAAATGATGCCCTTGGCAGTGTGACCTACGCTTAATGGTGACCGATGACGTGTTTGTTGCAACAATGAGGTGCAGATATACGCAATATCTGTACCTCTACGCTGACCAACCTAGGCAAGATTGATTCGAACGTCTGTTATTATTTAGCCACGAGCTACTCTACAGGTGTTACTGTAAAAGATTAACGAAGAAGGTGTATTTCGAAACCAAACTTTATTTCCCCCTTTGTGAGCGCAACTAATGGTTGCGCTTCGAGGAATAATTTAGTTGCGCTTAGTTGGTTGCGCTTAAAAATAGTTGCGCTTTGAGGAATACCTTTAGTATTTGCTGCGGGACTGCGATGAAGGAACATGGATGGGTTTTAGTCAGTAAAAGTCTGACACTCCCTCTTGCTCCGCCCAGAGCGGGAGGAGTCATTTGATGATTTCCCATCCGAAAAAAAAGGAATACCCCTATTTCCCCACCATAATAGATGCATAAATAACAAGTCATCATGTTATGTTAGCATGTTAATCCAGCGATTCTCGGATCTTATTAGGTAACTCTTTCTTGCAAAAACTTCCTTGTTTATTCGAAACTTTCTCCTCAAATAACGCATCACATCGCAACGCATCGCAGACATAATTATGGTAGGGTCAGGTTAGACATTATTATACCAGCCATACCCACCCATACAGTTAGCAAATTAACAGGCGTAATCAAACATGAGATAAAATTAACAGTAACATTACACACATCGCCATCTAGTGCCACACTAAGCAACGAGGCTTGTGTCGTGGACACCAGATAGTTGATATACTACATAGATATAGTTTTTTATTTAAAAAATACATACTTATCAACACTATAATATATATATTTATTAATAATATTTTAGAGAGGAAAGATTTGTATTTTTGTGTGTGTATATGTTTGTAATGAATAATTAAATATTTTATCCCCGTACTCCCACGGGAACGGGAACTACGCGGGTGAAACCGCGTGACGTCCGCTAGTTATAAATATAAACATCCATGACTCGGAAACAAAAATGTCCTTGCACAGCACACAAACAATTGCCCCTACCGGGATTCGAACCCGGGACCATAAGAACGTAAGGCGGCCTCACTACCGCTGTGCCACATCCGGTTAGACTGGAAGTAGATCCCAACATAGATGGGAAAAGGCTAGGCAGATGATATACGTTATATCATTTTCCTCCAGCTACCAATATCTTCTACATCCTAACGTGTATGTACGCGTGTGTACGGCAGCCATGTTGCAGCTGCGAGAGACGGTGACTAGATGGCGCTAGTGGAACGTGCACCGGACGCATCTTACAGGACATAATATTCACTTTTGGCCATGTGGCTATTTGACTTGAACTCAAGCCAGTAAATATTGTGTAACGTTCGATTTTCGAAACGTTCGATTCCCAAGCGAACGACTTTCTAAGCAGCTCCGCTGATGAGTGTGCACGCATTTCCAACGGATGCGTCCTGGTACTCCTGGTGCACGGACCACTGTCCGTGACAGTCAGTACTGCACTATGTGACCAACCCTCATTGCCTTTGTTTGTTATTTCTTTTAATTATTTTATTTCTGTATTTCTAAATTTAAGATAACTGATTCTATTATTAAAATAAATTTATGTATTGCCTTTATCTGAGTTTTACTTCTGCTGTCTGGGCCAAATCAAATCCGACATACCTAAATTATGTTATTATGTAACCGTTTGGAGCAATAAATAGGGATCAGTGAGACAATTCGGCTAAAAGGATTTTAGAGGTCGTCATAAAGAACAATATAAGGTATGCCTAATGGGTACTTAAAGATGCTTTGTTTTGTTAACCACTTATTGTTTTAGCCTTTGTGGAAAATTGTATTGCTGAAGATAGTTGTCTTTCTATTTTGTATAGCTAGCGCTTAACATATTGTCAGAATTTTTATGCCAGCCATATTCCTCTGACTTGGCTTTACATGCCGTCGAGAAATATGTTTTAGGCATTCTCATGTCTAGCTTAGATAGTAAGTTTTAGAGGGCCTAGACAAATGTCAATCGTTTTCTAAATCATCAAATCATCTTGCCCTTACTTATCCCAATTCATTTGTGGTCGGGGCAGCATGTCTTCTTCTTCCATACTTCTCTATTACTCGTCATCTCATCAGACAACGCACCTTTCTATAACGATCTACAATAGGATATTGTCATTAGCATTTTGATGGGTACTCCTTAATTCTCCTTAAAATGTTTGTCCGAAAATCATTATCCATAAAACGTTTGCTATAAACTTCAGTAACTATAATGTTCAAAATCCCGAAATTTTGTTTTACATAATTATCTTTATTTCTAAAACTGTTCTGTCATAATTATCGAATACTATAATAATTGAATATTCTAATTTTACATGCCATAAAGTCAAAGGTCCTAAGTATTTTATTATATAATGTGTATTATACCGAATGTTCATACAAGTATAATAAAATGTTTGGTCCTAAAACATTTGCTAAAAATTAGATTTTAGTGACAGAAACGAATCGCTGTAAATCCGACCCCACGCAGTCTTGTCTACCCTACCCTTAGAGTGTAATTTAAAATAGCCTAGGCGCGGAGGGGCGAGGCGGTCCGTGAGTTGAGAAGCAGGTGGTTGTAACACGCTGGTGAGCGTTAAACACATCTGCGACGATAAGCTCGCGTGGGACCGCCGCAGCCCCGTAGCGCCGGAGCCGTGACAGAAACCATGCCTGCTGCATGTTGCTTGCTCGCTTGCATGCTGCATGCTTGCGAGCGACGGGTTCCATCCATTTCATCCACGGGTTTAGGGCATATTGCATTTAGGGTTTTAAATTTTATGGCATGTGATATTATGTGATATTAAGTTCGGGTAAGTTATCATTCGGACAAATGATGATTAGGACAAAAAAAGTTAGGGCACTTTAAATTATGAATAAAACAGGTAATACAATAGAGAACCATTTTGATGACATATGTCAATTTGACTGATTTGTAGTTACGCATTAAAACCTGCTTGCTTTTTAAATGTTAGGTATCGTATTCTACTGATGCTTGCGAAATCAAAAAACTTAACCCCTCACTCTATACATATATTTCCAAAGTTCGCAACAATATATTTCTCGACGGCATGTATAGCCAAGTTGTCTATAACCAGTTATATCCTGCCCTTGCTAGCTCGTTCAGCTCCTTTCAGCATGGATTTTTAAAAGGACGGTCTACCTCTAACTTGATCTTATTTAATGATTTTATTACGGATGCTATGGATAATGGTAAGCAGGTCGATGTCGTTTACACAGATTATAGCAAGGCATTTGATTGCATCGACCACTATACCCTGATAAAGAAGCTAAGCTACATGCATCCGTGGGGACCTCTTGAGGTGGTTCTCCTCCTACATTGATAACAGGTCACAAGCAGTAGTACTCAATATTCATATGTCTGGTTGGGTAAACGTGCCCAGTGGAGTGCCTCAGGGTTCGCTGCTCGGTCCGTTTTTATTTGTAATATATGTGAACGACATCGATCAGTGCCTTCATTCATCTAAACTATTATGCTTTGCTGATGACATGAAAATCTTTGCCACTATTTCAAAGCTCGAAGATGGTCTAGCACTTCAAGCCGACTAGTATCGGCTTGAAGAGTATTGTCGGGCTAATAAACTTGATCTCAACCCATCCAAGTGTTCGGTGATCACTTACACTAGGAAACGTGCCGTCCTAGCCACTAGTTATACTTTGGCGGGCCAGATCTTGCCAAGGAGCAACACTATTCGTGACTTGGGCGTCCATCAAGACAGTAAGTTCCTTTTTGACACACACATTGATGCAATTGTAAAAAGCTTCTAAACTCCCTGGGCTTATAATACGTCTCTCTAAGTGTTTCTCAGATGCAAAAACACTAAAGATATTGTATTGCACTTATGTAAGAGGTCAGCTAGAGTATGCGTCTCAGATTATCGTTATCTTAAATACATTGACCGCATTTAAATAAACCAAAAACATCCAGAAACGTTTCATAAAATATCATTGTTTTCACCAAAAGATTCCATATCAGTCAACCGATTATCTTAAACTCTGTAGGAAGCATCATCTGCTGCCACTGGTAGATCGACGTAGAATTGCCGACTGTTTATTCTTGCTAAAAATCCTCAATAACAATATTGACAACCCTGAGTTATTGTCAAAATTTTATTTCAACGTGCCAAGTAAGATATTTCGTTTTAATCCACCCATACGTATACCTCATACATCCTCGAATTATAGGCAGAACAGTTATATTGTGCGGGCAAGCAGAGATTTCAATGACATATGCAAGGATTCATTCACAATTAGTGTGAATTCGGCCAGAAGGTGCTTAAGCCTCAAATTTTTCAAGTAGCGGTAGGTTATATTGTTTGTTTTAGTTTTAGTATTATTTCTCTAATATTTTTAGCTATATAAATTGAAAACTAGTTTTTATATAGCTTTATAATAATTATTTTAAAGCTGTGTGTTTTGTGTTCTTGTGCTTACACCATAGATTACTATTCCTTTTTTTTCTGTTTTTATTAGCTGTAAGTCCTCCATTTACTAAATAAATAAAATAAATAACAATAGCTCGCCCACCACGTCCATATTTTCATACTAATTCTCGATGATATCTGCGAATCGATCTTCATCTAACTCGACAAACGAGACGTGTTCGTTGGCTCTCAATCGGGTCACGCTTCGGAGATCAGACCTCAAATCTTAGTTGATCCCTAGCTTACCTTTACGCATCATTGCGTGTTTGACATGGAATTCGTGCTAGGGGCCTTATATAGTTTGCCTCAGTTTTTCTGATAAAGGTAACACATTGTCACTTATCAAAATCCAATTAATATTTGCCTTGTTGTTCTATCTCGACTGCTGAACATGAGGTCCTGGTTTTGATTACCTACCAGTGAAGGTTACCTAACAGTGTTATTGAGTTTTTCCACCAGGAATTTCTGTAGTATCCCAGAGTCTAGATTCATGACCAGTTGATGGCAATAGGAAACTTTGATAAAAAAACACGCTTCCAAGTTTCCAAAGAAACTTGCTGTAGGAAACTAGCAGTTTTTAGCGAAAGAGAAATATTTAATTTTCTATTTGAGCGGTTTTTAGTTGCTGTCTCCCCGATATTTCGTCTCCGAACTTTGAATTTAACTTTTTACTTAAATGTGCTCTAAAACAATATTTTCATTGTCATTGAGTATGTGTGTGTGACCTTGGGGGGTGTTGTATTCAGAATATTAGGAGTATGTTCGATAAAACCAGTTTATTTAGAAGTAGTTGTTGCCCGCAAACTCGCTTGAAGTTATTACAATACTATTACCTATTTAAATTTTATTTCGTTAACAATTTCATGGTTTAATTTTTTTTGCACGGTACACAAAACATTTTTTAAAAAAAAGCAAATTAATTAGCATAGATATCAACTTGACATCCACAATCTGCCAGTAAAAGTCCCGTTAAAATCGGTCCGGCCGTTTCGGAGGTTAACCGGAACAAACAGACCGACCAAAATAATTTTTTTTTTTTGTGTTACAACCACCATTCATACTTATTATACACAAACACTTTCTGCATTCAGTAAAAAGATGTTATTTTGAAATTACAAACAGACACTTCAATTTTACTTATTTGTAGGTATGTATATATGTATTTATGTCTAGATGAGCTCACGTTTGACCTCTATATTACCTGACGAAATCGATGCTGTCTTTAATGATGGAGCCCAATTCACAAAAAAAAAAAAAGGTTAAATATTTATCTATCTCTCGACTTAAAATTCCCGGTTAAACGTGAGCATCCATTTGGAAAAACCTATGACACTGCCCGACTTCGTATCGAACCGAGGACACCTCGCTTTGCATTATTGCTTGCACACGAGGCAGACTGTCGCTTCTATACATTTTTATTCTGTGATGTTTACTGAATTAGGTGCAGTTGGTCTGCAAATTGACTGCTGGCTCTTTCTATTTGTACTCCGTTCAATCAAGCACTAAACTAACAGGATCAAGTTTCTTTTTGTCTGCAATACTTTGTTATTGTGCAGTTGTGGCTCAGCGAAAATGAGCTTTGAGTTATGGGCCGTAGGTACAAATTCAGATTGACATTTTAACATAAGCCTGCACTGCTGGGATACAGGCCTCCTCCCTGTGTGAGGGAGTGAGCCACCATTCTATGCCGGTCAAGTGTAGGTTGGTGGACAGGCACTTTATTTATGTTCAATCTATTTAACAACCACTGCTCCCAAAACGGTTTTAGAAAAAATAGTGATGTGTCTGTACCAAAACTTCGGAGAAATGTGACATCTACCAACCCGAACTGGGCGCACGTAGTGCAGTCCAACCAGAATTTAGGATTTGTGCCCGCGGTTTGTGGATCACCCCATATTGCATGGGACTTAGACATAAATGGAAATGTAAGTTTACTAAACAGGCACGGTTGCCATCCGTCCGGGTTTCCCCGGATTTGTCCTAGTTTGGTAGTAAGTACGAGGTCCGTCTGGATGGGGTTTTAAAAAGTGTTCGGGTAAAATCTGGGCTGAGATTTTAGTGTCAGGGTTATAAAAGTCGTAGTTAAAAATTCATCCGTAACGATTAATCGTATCGGAGTCAACTCGGTGCCGACATGATGGAACGCCTCCCACTGCGCCCATACGTGTTTGGCCACACACTCACTATCATCGAATCGTTACTTTCGAAATGTTTCTATTTCACCAAATTTTTTTTAAGATTTTGTCCGGCATCGTCAGTTTAGGTGATGTTAACCCTAACTATCAGTATGTACACCTCTGTTTGACTCTTTGGCGATTACAGGCGTGATGTTATGATGGAAACTGTAAACATTTTAACATTTGTGTAACAGCTAAGCAGGCTTTGCATGTGTTTTACCCTGAGCATTGATATCGCGTTAATTTTGTTAATCTCAGTTAATTATGTAGGGTCACACATCTATTTCTGTTTAATTACATTTAACATAACATAACATCACGCCTGTAATCCCCAAAGGGTTAGGCAGAGGTGTACCTAATAGTACATCCACACTTCGCCAGTTAATTTAAAGTCCTATATAATATTGAGGCGAACCTATTGCCACCTACCAAAAAAACCCAATAAGACTTTGCCCGACCCGGGAATCGAGCCCACAACGTGGCTTTTATCGAAAACCATAATTATGATTTACTAGGTTATGCCTGCGGCTTCACCCGCGTGGAGTTCGATAATGTCCCACCAGATATACTTTTTTTTTTTAAATCAGCCTATTCTGTCCCACTGCTGGGCAAAGGCCTCCCCCATAGCTTTCCAATCTGGTTTACAATTTCCCTTCTCCGACTAATCCGTCAAGAACGAGTCCAGATCGCCATGCCAGCGGTTCTTGGGCCTGCCTTGGTTACGACGGCCGTCTTCATGCACCCACTGTGTGACTATCTTCGCCCATCTGTCCGGCTTCATACTAGAGACGTGACCTGCCCAGTCCCATTTCAGCTTCGCAGACTTATTGCCAACATTGGCGATGCCTGTCTTTGACCGTATTAAGGTGTTGCGCATTCGATCGGAGAGTCTAATATTTAGAATGCTCCGTTCCATCGCTCTTTGGCAAACGTTGAGTTTGGAGTTCTGAGCTTCAGTCAAAGACCAAGTCTGAGCGCCATAGGTTAGGATAGGCTGCATACACATGTCGACGAGCTTGCACTTCAGTGAAATAGAAAGGTCGCCCTTCATAAATGCCCTCATGGACCAGTAGCTCCTGTTGCGTTGCTGTGTGCTGGCTGAAGAGTTTGGGTACTGGCTAAATTTAAAATACAATGGTGCCGATTCTGTTGTGCACGAACTAAACTTAATTTAGGCTATTGCTACCTTTTTCTCTCTAATAAAACGAGAAGGAGACAGACGTAATTTAGAGCTGTCAAATTTAGTTGGAACTAATATTTCCATACAAATGAAAGGTGCACGTAAAACATGTTGACTAAAAATACGGTGAAGCGCAAGGCAAAAATTAGTTTGACATCTCTAACTTAGTTCATGGCTATAGCCGTCCTTTTCTCACACTGCCTTTTAGTAAAAGATAGCATAGCCTTTTTTTTTTTTTTTTTCGGATGGGAATCATCAAATGACTTCTCCCGCTCTGGGCGGAGCAGGAGGGAGTGTCAGACTTTTACTGACTAAAACCCATCCATGTTCCTTCATCGCCCTTTGTGTTCCGGGGCCACGGTATCTCTTTCGAACAGTCCCGCAACCCCGGAAGATAGCATAGCCTAAATTAAGTTTAGTTTGTGCACAACAGAATCGACACCAATAACAAGTTTGTCATAAATTCACCGACAGTTTATGCGGGCTTATGCGGGTTGTTGAGTTCAAAGAACCAACAAGTTTGCTCGTTAGGTGACAATTTTCATCCATTCATCCATCCATCCATCCCCATAAACTTTCGCATTTATTATATTAGTAAGATTTACATGAACCTATTATTTGTTGTATATTTGAATTACTCGTATATGTTTTGAATTTACAACCTTTTGAGACAATCCTGATCACATTTATTTCAAGCTTGTTTTAGACTTTCACGGTTTTTCACTACACTTAAAGTACTTAGGTACGGGTTAATATCTGTGATTTTCTTTTTGTTTGAGCTCTCGATATTTCGACGCTGTTGCAAGCATCATGATCGCGGGAATACTGAAGAGGTGCGGAGGCTCATAATAAATTATTTTCGCCAATTAAAATGAAATCAAACTTCTTTACGTAAACTAATGGCATTTTCATCTATCAATAATTTAGGGTGAATACTTTCATCTAATATAATTAGAGAAACTTTTTACTTTAAGTGTATTTAAAGCTTTTCGAAAAACCGTATTCATCTCCTCCACATTGTCTAAACGGCCATTTTTCACTTATTTACTGCAATCCTTGTACCGTAGGCGTAATCCCCGAATCGTATTTACCTTGTAATTTACGGGGTTTTACGGTTTTTACAGCCCTGTTGCTATGCAACGACATTTCATTAGGGTCTCTCACAGCCGTATACAAGATCTTGGTTATGTATAAGTCTTTAGTCGTACAAGTAAATGTCTCCCTCGTATACATAGATACTGAAATGTATTTATCAGATTATTGTTGACTTATTTTTTTAAGAGTCTTGTATGTCCCACTTCCTAGTGACCTATAGATAGAAGGTGTAAACGGACCCTTCGCGAAGCCGTCAACCAAGCATCCTGTACATCAAACTAAGTAACTCTACGCAAAAATGATTGCTGGGAAACGTTTTTTGGGGTGAAAAATCACTTTTTACAGTAAAACTCAATGAAACGCACTCAAAACATTATGCTGATGGATGCATTGAATATTATAGGGTCATGGACGTAATAAAGGTAAAATTAGTACAGTAAAACCCCCAATATCTTCTAGAAGAAGAAGCATCCCTAACTATAGAAGGTTCCCAGGTATGGTCTAGAACAAAAAAAATATGTTCTTATTATTATTTTAATGGTCAATAAACTTTTGTTTATTTATTATCGCAATGGCGGAGAGAACAAGAGCTTTTTTTTTTCTTTTTGTTTTTTTTTTTATGGATGGGAAATCATCAAACAGACGCATGTTTCGCGGTCGCGCGCGGCAGTTGTCCAATCGCAGCGCGCACAGGCCGAGCTCGGCCGCCGCGCGCGATTTGGACACACCTTTAGGTATGTTTGGCTGATGCCAAACATACCTAAAGGTGTGTCCAAATTGAAAATGAGCCATCAGGCTCATTTTGATTAAACAGTTTTTTTGACTATAGAATTGATCTAGTTTTCAGAGAAAGTAAATAATAGGTAATATGCATAAATTTTCTTTTTTTATTTCGATACGGAATGTTAAAGTACTATAAAAATAACGACAAAAAGCGAAAACAAGACATAAATCGGCCAAACAACACAAAAGTTATAACCATTTAAACTTTTGTTTCTATCTCTTTATAGATAAACGGAATTTAGTATGGATTTTGTACATCGATGCAGCAAATGACGTCATATGCTGTATCGGATCTCTCTGCATCAGCAGTTTCAAATTCTTATAACTTAGTATTTTTTATAGATAAAAAAAAACACTGCTATTTCTGAAGTTAATACGCTTTGTTTAAGGTGATAAAAAAATCATGCAAGTATCCTATTATTGGTATTTAGCTGAATCTGATAAGGCTGGAAGTCGAGCCCAACATAGTTGGGAAAAATCTAGGCAGATGATGAGCCACCTGGTTAATCAGTTGGCTACTAAAGAGACTGTTTAAACGTTGTGCCGCGTCACTCGTAACTAAATATTTAAACTTGTACTAACTGCCTGATTGCTTGTTGTAAACGAGCCCTAATTTTCAGTCTGTATCACACTGACGAAGTTAATGAGCGTAGGTTTTTACTGGCGTGAATTTTAGGGTGTAAATTATTACGATTTTTATGCAAAAGCCGGAACTGCGAAATGTGTAACTGCTGTGCCTTTTTGTGTTAATTAAATTATGTTATACAATGTTTTTTTGACATATTTTGTGCTTAAAATTGCCGTAATCCTGAAAGGATTAAGTAGAGGAGTAGGTACTTTAGTACAACCACATTTTTCTAGGTATTACAAAATGATACTTAGATTATTATTAAAAACTAAACATTTATTCATCTGTTTTTAATAGATCCCAAGTTCTTCAGAAAATAAAGTTATGAAATATGAAAATCATAAGCTATACAGGGTTAGTTTTCAATGACCAGCCAAAATTTAAAATTAAGATCTGGATATCAAACCAAAAGTGAGTTTTAAATATTATTATCGAAAAATATAAAATAAAGTAATAGCATTCATTGTTTGTCCTAAAAGTTTAATAATCATAAACCTAGTGGGAATCAATGCACTTGAGTGCGTGCATGCACAGCCAAATTTATGTGTGTGATAACTTCTACCTATCTAGGTTGTTGAACTGAATTGTGCTAATGAAATATCCACACGTTCCCTTTTTAGTGGTGGACAGGAACGAAATTTAATTAAAAAAAAAATATATATCGAAAATATTATCGATTCTAAACCATCTCTGAAAATTTGGCCGGTCATTGAAAACTAACCCTGTATACATAACCAACTACAAAAAAATATTAAAAATAAAAATATATAAATAATGCTGCTAGTCTACTGGGCATGTTCCTGGCTGACAGCGATGTCACTGGGTATCACTGACAGTTCCCTGTGCAGAGCGTGCATGGAAGCGGAGGAAACGATAGCGCACTTACTCCTCGAGTGCACTGGCGTCACCCAGATCCGCAAGGAAACTCTTGGAACCCCAAGATCCCATTCGCAAGGGATCTTGGGGTTCCAAGAGTCCTGAGAAGACTGGAAAGATTGATCTGCTTCTGGAGGGAGGTTGGCCGGTTAAAATAATGGCCCCCATGGTTCATGTACAATGGTCCATTTTAAGGAATATGTGTGGAAACCGAAACTCTAACAAAGAACATGTAGGTACATACTAGTACTTGTTAATTTTTATTGTTATTTTAGATCTATTTGTAGTTTGTATAATGTTTCAAAGATTCTTTAATTACACACACATTTCCTGGGAAATGTATATGCATTTCCTAGGAATTCTAAGCAATACCGAGATGATACTAGGAAATGTATAAAAACGAATGCTCTCTGTGAATAAAATAAATAAAACACGAACAAAATCAACATCATCATCTGCCTAGCCTTTTCCCAACTATTTCGGGGTCGGCTTCCAGTCTAACCGAATGCTGCTGAATACCAGTTTTTTTACATGGAGCGTCTAATAAAAACGGCGTGGTTAGTGAGTTGAACTGAACTATACTTTATTACACACTTAGTACATAGAAAAAAAATAGTTGGTACAGACAATATTACAGGTTACTTAGAAAGTACCAATAGATGGCGTTACTAGTTTAACATGGTTGATTAATTGATATCCCTTGGTAAGACTGATCTCTTGGTAAGAGTAACCTGTAACAACTGTCAAAGATCTACAAATGACAGCCGGGACCAACGGCTTAACGTGCTTTCCGAGGCACGGAGAAAACTCCATCCGCGGCTGCCATCCACGGACCAACCTAGGCAAGCGCGGCTGTTATTACTTAGTCACGTGCTCCTCAAAATCTACGACAAGTTAAATATCTAAATGTGGTAATAAGGCGTAGTCAACGTAGCCCCGCTACACGGGGCTTCTATTCCTGTCTGCAAGGTTTAACGTAACCTTACACGAAAGAACTTCTTCCCATCGAACCTAACTTATCCGGAGTCAGGGAGCCCCAAATCCCAAGCTCGCTTTGCTAGCTTTTGATCGGTGGGAGGCCCCCATTCTGCCGCCGTATCCCAGTAGTTCCATTCTCTAGTTCCATTATGGGACTACTGGGATTTTATTCTCCCAGTAGTTCCATGGAACTAGCATTCTGTTTATGCAAGATAAAATTAGTCTCCTAAGTTCCGGTACAGTTAAATCGCAATGGAGGTAATAATCAAATAGAGATGTCAGGACTAGGAACTAAGGAGGCCAGAATCATGAAGAAGTATTATCTACATTGCATGCTGTATGATAATCGAAATGTTTAGATATCGATTGTGAGATTCCTATTAACAATAATAATATACAATACCTCCTTCATGATTCTGGCTTCCTGGTAATCTGTGAGACTATTATCCGTTTGTTGCCAGTGAGGCATACAATATGACACACATATTCCCCAAAAAGTACCAGGTGAGTTCAAGGTGGTATACATATCAATAATTCTGGGTAGGTACGGTTTTTTAGTAATAAATACCATCTTGGATTAATGCCAGCCTAGTACTGTTAATAAGGTTACTGTCCATAACTAGCACAACTGTACTAACACTACACTACTCGGTCCCATACAATGTTTTTGAGTAATATTTTGTTGTCAAAAATACGTTGGGGCCAACGGGGTCAATTTTTTAATTATTTTTATTCCTTCCATTTTTCTATTAATTAATAAAAATAACTAATAATAAATACATTAAAAAAAAACTCAAACTTTAAATTCGATGACATTTTTTTTTATTTTAACAGCGGGCCCAATCGACATAAGTAAGATTATTGTTCTTACTATATTTAATTACCATTCAACTGTACTTAATGGAATGGGATTAGGTGAAAAAGTTTTCTAGTTTCATGGAACTACTGGGATACGCCGCATTCTGCAAAGGTGGGTGCGGCTTCATGTCGTAATTAAAATATTGTTTTGCATTATACTAACATTAGTTTTTAAGAACATTGTTACTAACAAAATATGGACAGTCTGAAATAAATTTTTATTACTATTATTATTAACAAAAAAAACTCCTAAAACTGAAAGAACATGAGATCTTAAATGGAATAAACAAAATACAAATAAAGTTATATTATAGGAACACTTTAAGAACTAGATTCAAAATTAGCACAATTTTTGCAGGAAAAAATTGCGTGTTTAAGACGAATAACTACTTCGAATTCTTCTGCTCGGAAGAAGCAAGCTTCTCAGAATTATCTAACACGTCGCGTAACAAAGACCTAAGTCTTCTTTCACCACTGTCCTTACCCATGTTTGACTAAAATCTAAAAAAGAATAAAATAAAGTAACATAAACAATAAATACCTTTGATAAGAAAGGCACACACGAACTATGTGGCGGGGTGTCACCTACCACAATTACGTTTGCGCACGTGTATCTCCAACGCCGGCCGACGCAAAACTGACATCACGTCACTGTTCCCCCCCGCACTGCCTTACCTCCAGCTATACGAAGCCGCGTAAGCGTCGCATAAAAGAATAAAATGATATTTCGATACAAACACTGGGGTGTGTCACACCCCACCACACTCCTGCCGGGTTAAATAAAGAGTAATATAACGGATATTGAGAGCACGGTGTTGGTGTGGTTTGTGGTGATAGGTGTGTATTGAGTTTGAGTGTAAGAACATGTCCTAGATTTAAGATTTTGTGTTACAACTAAAATTAATAGTGAAAAAACAAAAGTGTAAACAATATAACGTTAATTATCACTTTTGAATGATTCTCGAAGTTCCTGAAAGGTGTACTCATTTTTGATGATTGAGTACCTTTTTCCCTCCCTTTTTCTCAGAAAAACGCCTCCATTCGCAATCCAGCAGTATTGAAATTTTTCAGTTCTGGCGAATTCTCTGGCCAGAAAGTGAAGTCTTTTTGCTTTTGAGGTTAGGTGTTCTGAAATAAATAAGGCTGATTCAGGCCCGTCAAGACCCAGGTGGGATGTATTCAATTGTCATCCTTGTTGGTTATTTTAATATTGTTTGGCGCTGATCAAGAATTTTTCCTTGAGGAGGTTGCTTGAAAATTCGGTGACAATTTCGGTGAAAATGTCGTAGCCTTCTCTTTCGAGGGGAGTCTGTAAACATCTCTAATGTCATAGGGAGAGCACTCTTATCCTGTGGTTTAATTAGTTTTGTAACCATGCTGAGTAATTCTTCCTTCTTTTCTTTCTTCCTCTTTCGAACACCCCTTACCTCAACGCTGGTTTTTCAAACAAATCTTTCTAGGCTTTCACTTTTTTCTTCCAACTCAGCGATTTTTGCTCGCGTATTATTCCGCTCACCCTCCAACATATCCATCTTCCGGTCCAAGTCCTTAATTTGGGCTTTCCGGTCCAAGTCCGGAATTGAGAAATCCATAGAAGACATCTCAGCCCAAATTAAGTACTTGGACCGGAAGATGGATATTATGTTGTGTTTGTTAATTTCAGACAAGTTTTTTTCTAAGTTATCTAGTCTTAGATTTTGCTGGCTAATCCAATCTGATAACATATCCTTAATCTCCTCTCTAAACAACTCGAAGCTGTTGTCGTCACCGTCATTTAAGCGGGCGCGTTTGGAGTTACCTTTTTTTGTCACATTGGACCGGGGCGTTACTTGGCTATTTAAAGACTTAGTGATGTTGGGGTCCGAGGTAAAGAATCCTTGTGGGAGTACGGGAGGGATTCATGTCTTAGACTTGGAATTATGTTATGTTACAATTTGATAAACAAACAACAACTTACAAGGCAGTCCCGCGTATTAGCCGGTGTAATAACAAGTTGATATCCCCGTAGCAGCTTTGTAGCGGAAACCAGTTTTGTAGCAGGGTGCTAAGTAATACGTGTGACGGCTGTAGTCGACGTGAGAGCACGACGGCAAGACGTATGTCAGCTATCTCCCTTCCTCGTGTACTGTGTCATGCGCCGTCGGTGTGCGGTGAGAGTGCCTACGTAACGCGGCCTGCGTGCGGCAGATAGCAGCGGCGGCGTAGGAGCAGGATAGCAATTATGAGGTGGTTCCTTTTCCCTCGCGGGTCGCGGGTGCACGGGTGCACCTCCGCTGGATGGATGGTCAATGTACGTGAAATTAGCAATTAGACAGTGCAGACGTACTAATATCGGCTGCAGTAAGTGACCAATTATTACGGAGCAAAGAATAACACGTCCTTACACGGCGCGAGTTTAGACGAAAGAGGGAATATTGAATAAAATACACTTCTACCGTCAACGGAACGTAAAAATATCTACCACGACGACGACGGATGACGTCTACCATGACTATTTATCCAAACTAAAAATTTGCAAATAACGTGCTATTTTCCAATTTGTATGGAAACTTTTTGATTTTTTTATTGAAAATTTGTAAACTTTCTATTTATGAGTACTAGCTACAAAAAAAAATATGACCTTCCAAATCGATGTCCTGAAATGGAACACATTATTCAAGACGCCATCACAACAACACCCGCGGTCAGCTCGAACTAGTTTGAAATTTCCGCTCCCGCCCGGGTTGTCGCTTGCCGCCCGCGCACTCACTGCGGCCACTTGTATGAACGAGCTCCGCGCGCCAAGTAGCCCGCGCCACTATGGACGCTCGCTCAAATGAAGCTCTTGTTTGAGTACGTCGCACCGCGCCCGCACTGTGCCCGCGTTTGCAGTCTGGCCAAGCACATAATATACTCGTATATTAGTAAATGTCCGATCACAAGGATAGTTCCTGCGACATTTATACGTAATTATTCTACTCTATGATACAATTTATTAATTAACACGTGCAACTTAAATTAGTTAAAGTTTATCTAATAAAACATACTATTAGTATTGAGATTTTGTGATAATTACATCGACTTTTTTAGAAGAAACACCAATTTTTTGGCAGTGCCTAACGACAATCTATTTATAAAACTACTAAAAGTAAATAAATCCAAACTGTGCAAGTAAAATTCGCAATGTCAACTCAATTTTTCAAAAATTATAACTCCATTGAATTCTACGTGCGCTACATAACGCTGGTGCTGACAGTAGCTGCGTTAATATACGGAGTAACATCATGGTGGTTACTGAAGAAATTCAGAAATTATAGAAATTTTCTGTATATTAACATTATTTTAGTAAATTTCTTAAGTTTTTCAATAAAAACACTCCGGCTTAATTATATTGATACTGTTGTTTTCATCAGTTTAATTAAGCCACTCATACAATTAGAACTATACTTTTCTACAGTGAGGACGCACTGGTTGGTAGTCCTAAGCCATATGTTTTACGGAGACTTTGTTAAAGTTTTCAACGCGCATATCAAAAGAAGATATTTGAAAAGTAGTATCTGTGCTTGGGGTTTGGCTGTTATAACATCACAAATATTTAGATATCTGTACGAGCTTACTATCTCATTAAACATAGAACATGACAATAAAACACTTGATGTAATACGATCTATACTTTATAATTCAAGTCGCATTTTACCCTTAATTGTAAATTGTTTATTATACATTGCAATTGTATATACACTTTGTCGGAGTTTCATCACGAGCACACATACAGCTGCTAACATCCGGCGTCGCTTGTATATTGCCACTTTGATATTTATAATGAGCGACGTTTTATTTTTGTCTCATTATTTAGTTTTAATTATACCTTTGAATAAAGTATTATTGATTCTGCATTTATTCTTCATATTCTTTAATCCACTAGCATTTGATGTTTTCTTAATTGTAGTTAAGAGTAATCGGCAATTGTGGTATGAATTTTATTTAAATAAATTAAATAAAAGGTCGTTATTAACAAGTCAAAGGAGTGACAATATCATCAGGCCCGAAAGATTTATTCCTATCCCTGAGCATCAGTAGTTTGACTGATTAATTATATGAGTTATCTTCTTAAGAAGGCAAATTTTTCATGTTATGTTCGGATGTCACTATTACTTAGAACATTTATTTTAGCCTAAGAGCCGTTGAACAACGTCCTTCACCGATCTGATAACTGGATGAGGCATATTTTTTATCAAATATAATTTATTAACAAACATGCCTATGATAACTTGTGTATCGAAAAGTGTTCATGGCTATTTTTAATTGAATTAATTTTAATATATTTTCTTTCATCACCTTTAACTCTTTTGATAACCTAATGTTTTTATCTCAACTGATAGTTTTTAACACACAGAATATGCCTAAGTAGGCTTGCCTACTTATTTCTGTGCATGGCTACCTGGCAAGCATATGTGAATAGGTAAGTCAATGGGTATAGCCAACTACACCGATCGGATAACCAATCGAAATTGATATCATAAGTAAGATTTTTTTAATTACAAAACCAATCGTATAGGCTTGCCTACAAAAAATCGTTCATGAAATATTCTTGCCAAGCTATAAAGTTTTAGAATTGGAGCTATTTGATAGGTGCGACAGAGAGAAGTAGAGCTTTCGAGGTCCGTGTGATATTTTCATAATTTTTATTTTTTTTATTTTATTTATTCGGGTAAATAAACAGTTATACATAAAAATCTTACACTAAGTTATAGTTATATTCTAAAATTATTTTGTTGGTAAGATTTTTAAATTTTTGAGCAGAGACAAAGAAGAAGTCGATGTCTTCAAAGATCTTATTATATTGGTTGGTAAGGCGGCGTAAGGGTGCTCGCAAGCCCGCGTTTGTGCGACAGGAACTTACTGCAAATAAAGGTCTTGCGCGCACCCACGGCATACAGTTGTTCTGGGTACTACGTAGCTGATTTTCGAATATCAATACAGTCATAAGTATTACACAGATCAAACAAGAACATTGTTTCCAACATAATACGTCTAGACTTTGCAGGTTATACTTCTGCAAAAGGTCATTGTAGAATGCATAGGTACGATGGCAACGAAAATGCATGGTCTTTAAAAAAATTCTCTGTACCTTTTCGATCATATCGGAATATTTACCATAGTGGGGACTCCATACCGAAACAGCGTACTTTAGCTGATAGCGAACTAACGACCGATACAAATACAAATAGGTAGAGGACCGGGTAAATACTGTAGCCGTTCTCATGATGAAACCGAACATACGGAAGGCATTATTAACAATTTTGTTAATGTGGGAATCTAAATGGAGTTTGTCATCCAACAGAATTCCAAGATCAAGGACCAGAGTGTCTCTTTTTAGATTTTTGTTAGTAGTTTATTGCATGTACAGTAAGCCGAAAACGCATCTAAGTCTTCCTGTAATAGTGAGCAATCGCGGTGGCTTTTGATAGACTTAAATATTGTAATGTCGTCAGTGTACAACAGTAATGATGAGTTCGTAAAATATTTGTCGACGTCATTGATGAATAAAATGAATAGAGGTCTTAAAATGGAACCCTGTGGGACTCCAGAAGTAACATCTACAGTGGTAGAGCAAAAACCATTTATTACAACTCTCTGTGTTCTGTTGCAAACATATGAATAAAACCATCTTAGCAGGTCCCCATGGATCCCATTAAACGCAATTTTCTGCAAAAGCAGTTCATGGTCAACTTTGTCAAAGGCTTTGTTGAAATCAGTATATATGGTATCAGTTTGAACACGGGCATCCAAGTTGTTAAACAAATAATCTGCGAAAGTCACTAGGTTCGTCGCGGTTGATCTCTTTTTAAAGAAACCATGTTGCTGTGGTAATAAAATGCTGTGAAGTAGAGGGTACACTTTATCGTGTACTAATCTCTCGAAAATCTTTGACAAAGCTGACAATATAGAAATTGGTTGATAGATCTCGACGTCATGCCTAGGTCCTGACTTATAGACCGGAGTTATGTTTGCGAGTTTCCAAGCTTGTGGAAATATCCCCTTTGAAACTGATAAATTAAAAATGGAATGCAATGGTAGATTAGTGGCAGTCTTCTTAATAAAGATTACCGGCAAACCATCGGGGCCAGGTCTAATGACTAAACTAAATGAAAAAATAAAGGCCGTTCAGGAGTTTACCGCTCATATGTATGGTACACTAGTGTGAATAACGCTAAGGTATTGCATTTTTATGAAAAGTTATTCCGCGAAAGAAGAAAATGAGCACTTTTTGAAAAAAGTAAAAAGTTATGACTCCAACAATTTGCCACCATGCTGGTCTTCCTTAATCCAAAAAAATTTAAGAACGGTTTATGTCAATTCTATGTGGCTTCATGCGACTGATCAAGATTGTTTAAAATTGCGCTCTGAAAACTGTGGTTGGCTTTTAGACGATGATCATTTTAAACCAATTGGATTTGTTGGGGACCAAACACCCTTAAAAATGTATGACATCGCACAAATCATGGATAATGGACATGAAGAAGAATTATTAGAATCTGAAGGTGAAGATCATTATTTAGTTTCCGATGATTCCGATGGTGAATAATAAAAATTACATGTCGGAACGCGCCTAGGTTCCTCGACAGAACCGGCATCAAGGGGGTTGCCTGCTTCAGGCTCTGACATGGCGTAGGTGCTCGAAAAAGAAAACCACATACACTCAATCACTAATTGTATTGCGTTAACAAAATCACACGTGTACAAAATACGTTAAAGCGGGAGTAGGTGAAGGAACAGTTTCACAGTGATGCTCTCACTTCGACGGTTCGTCCAAGACTGTTCGTCCGAAATGGCGTACCGCCAACTATGACTCTGCCCACGTGATCTAACCACGTGCTTCACCAACTACCGTTACAATTAGAACTCAAATTAACAACTTTTAATCAAAAATTAATCGGATATCCGACATATATTTATTTTTTATTTTTTTTTTGTTTCCTTAATACCGGTGGTGTGTTTATTATTGACTTTAATGTTCTGGACAAACGCCAGGTCGACTGATCGATTAGCTTTGAATTCGTGATACAAAGGAGACCACGGACCTTCTTTATCTAATTTTTCTACTATTTTTCGCAGTAAATTACCCTTGGATTTTTCCACCGATGCTCTGTAGCGGGACTTGGCAACTCTAAACGCATTTAAAGCAAAGTTGAGTGGGTCTCCGGTGACCTTTTGTTTTTTAAGCTTGTTTAAATGCCTACGCGCTCGGCGATAGCTTTTACGTTGTTCAATTAAGTAGTCACACCACCAATCACATCTATGGATGTGATATGTATTTTAATAAAATAAATAAATAAAATAAATAAATATTGCTGGACATCACACACAGCGCCATCTAGTGCCACAATAAGCAACGAGGCTTGTGTCGTGGACACCAGATAGTTGATATACTACATAGATACTTTTTGTTTGTAAATACATACTTATTATACATATAAACATCCATGATTTGGAAATAAATGTCCATGCTCATCACACAAACATTTGCTTCTACCGGGATTCGATCCCGGGACCCTAAGAACGTAAGGCAGCCTCAGTACTGCTGCGCCATTCGGGTCGTCGCAATAACATAAATGTATTAAATTTTATTTTTCTATATTGATGAATTTCAAAATTACTGTCGAGTAGAAACAAATGCTGTCTCTGTCACTCACATGTACACGAACATGCGCACTCAGATACATTTACGGTCAGGTAGCGTGCAGCTGCTATGATGTGTCCTGTTCTATCACACGGACCTCAGACGATCTACTTTCTCTCTCGCAGCTATCAAATAACTCGAATTCTAAAACTTTATAGCTTGGCAATAATATTTCATTAACGATTTTTTGCAGGCAAGCCTATACGATTGGTTTTGTAATTAAAATATGTTACTTATGAAATCAATTTCAATTGGTTATCTGATCGGTGTAGCTAGCTATATATAAATTATATATTAACTATAAATTTAATTTTGTTTATCTATTATTCAATCATGTTTTTTTTAATTAATGTATGATTTAAATTTAAATGTAATTCTTTAATGTGATTAAAATTCAGTTTAATTGTATGATCTAAAGTTGAAATAAATAAATAATAATAATTACCCAAATGTTCTACAATGTTAATGTAAGTTATTTGATATAATACTATGAATATTACTGATATCTATGTGATAGAAATGTTTTTATTAAACATTATTTTTTATTAGCTATTTGTTTATCTACACTAATATTTTTTTTAGTGAGAATGGTCCAGGACAATGTATAATTATCCTAGCATAATACTTTAAAAGATGTTACCCTGGAGTTTTTTGTCCACTCTTCTCCTTGAAGACCTAGGTTTGCGAATGGACGTAGCTTGTAGGTAATTATCGTTACCTATACATAGCCGATAAGCCTAATTAAATTAATGAATAGTCTTGTCTTTCTGTTTTTTTATTTACATGAACCCTTTTCTCTACACACCTTTTTATCGATACTTTCAGACACAGTAAATAACAAGAAACACTGACAAAATCATCGTACAACACACTATTTAGTACAATCAATAAATTACTACACTACAAAGTATCCTTTCCAAAAAGATAACTAACCTAACCTAACATAGAACATGTAAGTACTTACCAATACTATTAGTCTTAATTTTTTATTATTATTTTAGATCTATTTATAGTTTGTATAATTATAATGTTCATAGTAATTAATAAACAATTAATTTATTTTATTAATTATATTAACACTTTATTTACAATTTACAAATCTATTAAATAAACTAAGCTAACTAACTTAAACTAAAAACTTAAAAAATGGCGTCAAAAAACTTCTCCTCAACACTGTCAACTGGTATGTAACCAAGAAACTGGCGGCGTTACCACGCTGTATAGTAACGCTAAGCCTTTGGCCAAGATAAAAGCCAGCCCTAGGGTCACGGGAAGTGTCGGTCAACTAAGCGTTTTTAAATTTCCTTGAAAAGGCTGTGAGCGCTTGGACCCCACGGTCCTAGAGTTTCAACCCCAAACGGCTCGATTTTATTAATTAAATTTTTTTATTTTTATTTAATTTTGTTAAAATAAATTATTGAAAATCATGCGAAACTTAAGACAAGCCTTTTGCCGAATGAATGTTTGTGGAATGAGTGGAATACGTTGTTTGTGCAGTAAACTGTTTGTGAAATGTTGGTTGTAAACTAAAATGTTGTCCATCAAGTTTTGTCGAAACATTAGTGTGTGAACCGTTTACATAACCTAGACTTGATTAAAAACTGCGGCAGGACGGACCGGAGAGAACCGGTTGGCCTTCGCGTAAGCAAGATAAAATATGCGCTTTATAAACTACATTGTAGATATATTTAGGTATATATTAGTTAATGTCCGATCACAAGGATAGCTCGTGCGACATATATACTTAATTATTGAACTTTTAGATACAGTTAATTAATTAACACGTACAACGTAAATTAATTAAAGTGTACCTTTAAAACATAGTACTATTAGTTTTAAAATTTTGTGATAATTATATCGACTGTTTTAGAAGAAACTCCTATTTTTCGGCAGTGCATAACGACAATCTGTTTACAAAACTACAACCAATAGTGAATCAATCCAACCAAAGTCAATCAATCTGTGCAAGTGATACGCCAACTCAAATGATCAATGTTTATGAGTCCGTTGAAATCTACGTACGCCATATAATGCTGGTGCTGACAGTAGCTGCATTAATATACGGAGGAACATCATGGTGGTTACTGAAGAAATTCAGAAATTACAGAAATTTTCTGTATATTAACATTATTTTCGTAAATTTCTTAGGCTTTTCAATAAAAACACTCCGGCTTAATTATATTGATACTGTTGTTTTCATCAATTTAATTAAGCCACTCTTACAATTAGAACTATACCTTTCTACAGTGAGGACCCACTGGTTGGTAGTACTAAGCCATATGTTTTACGGAGACTTTGTTAAAGTTTTCAACGGGCGTATCACGAGGAGATATCTAAAAAGTAGTTTCTTTGCTTGGGGTGTGGCTGTTGTAACATCCCAATCATCTTTCTATCTGGTCGAAAGTACTTGGGATTTACATTTTATACCTTACATAATACTCTATGTACTCTTACATTTAAGTAGCATTTTTCCCTTAATTGTAAATTGTTTATTTTACATTGTAATTGTATATTCCCTTTGTCGTAGTTTCATCACGAGCACACATACAGCTGCTAACATCCGGCGTCGTTTGTATATAGCCACTTTGATATTTATAATGAGCGACGTTTTATTTTTGTCTCATTATTTCAGTTTTGTAATTACTAATTCAATAATATTTGATTTATTCTTCTCTTATTTTAATGCTCTAGTATTGGATGTTTTTTTAATTATTGTAAAGAGTAATCGGCAAATGTGGTATGAATTTTATTTAAATATATAGTCGTCATAAGCAAATGCAAGATTTATTCCCATTCCTGAGCATCGGTAGTTAGACTGATTAATTATAGCTATCCTATGTACTAAATTTGTCATGTTATGTGCGGTTTTCAATAATATTAAAAAAAAAGTTTTTGTGTAGTTAATATACAAGGCGATTGGTAGTTGGGTCCATTCCTTGAAATGGGTGATAATAACAAAAAATGAAAAATAAATAAATAAATATCGCTGGACATTGCACACAGCGCCATTTAGTGCCACACTAAGCAACAAGGCTTGTGTCGTGGACACCAGATAGTTGATATACTACATAGATACTTTTTTGTTTGTTAAACCACACTTATTATACATATAGAAGAAACAGAATGAAGAAACAAAATTATTGCAAATTAGGTCTAGTTTCACGCATTTAATGCACCCAATTACCAATCACTCTGTATTTATAAACAATTTTTACTTAGCATAGAAATCCCGACGTTTTTACATGTCGCCATTGTACCCGTGCGAAGCAAGGGCAGGTCAGTACCCAACTTTTTGTTGTAAATAGAACATCTAGTTATGAACGGATATCTAAAACTCAGTAGTAACTGAACTAGGTAAATCCCTTAGGTATACCTAGGTACTGTCACAAAATAAGGTTGTTGCCTGTTAGGACACGAGCAATTGAGACAATATATCCCCAAGAACCCTGACAGATATATCTCCCTTAAGTCCTCAGTATTTTTATGTTGAGACTTTTGAATGAGTTTATTTATATTTGTAGCAATAAATATTGGTTTAAATTTAAAGTTTGGTATGTCCTTAGTAAAATTTTGTATAAGAAGTGCTTCAGCTAATTTAGATGAAGAGATTTCAATTTAGAAACTTCGTAACCTCTAACGGAATGTTGGTTCAGAATTTTTTTAGCGTCTCAGCGACTTCTAGCGTAGCAGAAATGGTTTTATTTTCTATTCTCAAAGACAATTCATTCGTAAAGAGAAGCATTTGCCAAATGAATATGTTTTGTTAAGTGAGTGTTTAAAAATGAAATATTTATATAAACATGAAATGTTGGTTATTTAGTCAAAATTTGTCAATCAAGTTTTGGTTAACATAACTTAGATGTAATTTACACAATCATGTGAGCTAAACACCTGCTGCAGGACCGACAGGAGAGGACCAGTTGCTTCGCGTAAACAAGATAAAAAATGCTTAATAAACTGTAAGAGATACACGTATATTGGTAAATGTCCGATCACAAGCATAGCTCGTGCGTTCTTAATTATTAAACTTTATATACAGTTCATTAATAAACACGTGCAACGTAAATTAATTAAAGTGTATACCATAAAACATTGTACCTATTACTTTTTTAAATTTAGTGATAGTTACATCGACTGTTTTAGATGTTCGTGTGATGTTGCATGGGTTTCTGTATTGTTTTTGTTTTTGTTTTTCCTTTTTATAGTATTATTATAACATGCCTACATTATTTTAGATATAAGATTTTTTGTACGGGCATGGTCCTGATTATATAGCCAGTTTTGTAATTTGGATTTTGCTTCGTGTTTGTTTAAGTTACTTATTTGGATATGCTTGTTGACCCTTCTGTAAATGAGTGAGCTTATTACATAAAGCTGGCGGCCAGCGAAAGCTGTTTTGTGAGAGACAGATGGACATGCAGATTTTGCTTTACGAGTGGTTGAATCCAATGGAGGAACCTGTCTATGCTTCCTAAGGGTGGCATTAAGCAAAAAGAGCTGCCGCACAGTAAGTACCCTGCATTCCGAATACAATTCACTTGTGGGAAATCTATACGGACTGCTGAGCATCACCTTAGGCACAGCCCTCTGGGCGCGCCCCAACCCAAGCAGTTTAGTCTTTGCGGTGCCACCCCAGACCGGAATGCAATAACTGATGACAGATTGACAAAGTGCAAGATCCACCATTTTTAATGTTTTGGAGTCAGCGCATTGTCTTAGAGATTTAAAAATATAAATAAGTTTCCTGACCCTTGATGTAAGGCTTTCAACTTGGAAGTACCACTTTAGTCCGTCATCAATCACTACACCCAGGTATTTGGTTTGATTGACACGAGATATGGCTGTACATGAACACGAACATGAGTCCAAACAGGTATGTGCAAGAACTTTTAAATCGGATGGGGCTTTGGTCCTGTGACTAATAGAAAAAGGGATGAAGTTTGTTTTAGCCAAATTAAGTGACAGAAGGTTACTCTGCAGCCACCTCACAACCGTATGTAGCGATTGTTCTGCATGATATTTCACGTCAGTCCATGTATTCCCATATACTACGATCGCGGTATCGTCAGCCTATGTGAATATCTTCGTGTTGGGGAGTGCTAGTGTGCAAAGGTCATTTATGTATATTAGGAATAGTGTGGGTCCTATCAAACTGCCTTGCGGAACTCCGTATGTGATGATTTCTTCATCACTAGTGTATGAATCGATCTTGACACGGAGTTTCCTGTTTTGGAGGTAGGTCTTGAAAACTTCATGCGGTGTTCCCCGAATGCCTATGGCTTCCAATTTTGACAGGAAATATTGAAAGGCATTTACGATGATCATCTAAATTCTTAGCAACAGTTTCCGTTAGTTTGGCAATTGCATCTTCCGTAGATACACCTTTTTTAAAGCCATATTGGTTGTGCGCTATGACTTGATGTTTGTATAGAAAGTTAGGTAGGCGACCATTTATCAACGTTTCGATAACCTTAGACATTGCCGAGAGAACCGAAATCGGTCTGTAATTATTCACACAGTCTCTGCTCCCGCCTTTATGCACCGGATGGACCAAGGCCTTCTTAAAGGGTTCTGGAAAAATTCCTGTCGCTATTGATATATTTATTATGTGTGTTATAACGGGAACAAGAGCTTTGCGACATATTTTGAGGAGAATAGAAGGTATCCCGTCCCACCCAGTAGCACTATCATGTCTTAAATTCATGATGGTAGACTCAACCTCAGAATAGTCAACGTCAAGAATTACAAAAGAAGGAGAGAGAGTTTTTGGTGGAGAAAATGACTGTGAGGGGGCCGTGATATTGGAGGCTAGGTCTGTGTCTATGTTGGCAAAGAATTTACATACGTGATTGGCTGCAGCACAAGGGTCCGCACATGTTTTCAAAAGTTCTAGAGGAGGAGTACATCTTTTTTTGGTATGTGTAATCTCTTTTATTTTGTTCCAGAGTGCCCTAGGGTTACGTTTAGCTTTTTCCAATTCTGACTTTTCATATGCTGTTTTAAGCTTCTTGAGAAGATTATTACAATAATGTCGGTAACGCTTATATGAGATTTAGACGATATTATTATCGGGTGATTTACGGGCTTTTTAATGAAGTTTATCGCAATGACGAATGCAACGTAATATACCTGGAGTAATCCACGGTTTTAGGTTTCTTTTCTTTTTAGGTACATTGATTATACGTGTGTGTTTTTCCAGAATAGATTGAACTATGTTTATCAGACAAGTGGCAGCTATATTAGGGTCGTTTGTGTTAGTGACTTGAGAGAAATCATGACTTTCCATATATTCCTTGACATTAGGGTAATCAATTTTTGGGATCTTATAAGCAGGAGCCGTCTGTTTCGCTAATCTTTTACCATCCACACGTATTAGTAGTGGAAGGTGATCCGTGATGTGGGATTCCAAGACAAGTATACATGTAGATTTATTGGATTTTAGAAGAACGTGATCGATACAATTATTAATTCTAGTAGGAAGATAATGTCCAGGTAAAAGGCCGTGGGTGGCGTTGAGGGTTAGGTAATTAGCACATCGTTCATCTGTATTAGACAGTTTAATATCTATGTTAGTATCTCCGATGAGGTATATACTATTACAATTATTTAATGTCGTAAGAATACAGTCCAGACTGTCTAGGAAATCATCAAAATCTACTTTAGAATTTAAAGAGGGCGAACGATATACGGCGATTATTGCTAGCTCGTTATTGATTTGGCAAGAAAGACAGTTACTGTTTGTGAAAACAGGCTCCTGAACGGTACACTGAATATAGCTTTTTATGTACATTACTACTCCTTCATTCTGATTTTATTGTTGTATGTTAAGTGGGAGTTGTATCCATCTAACACCGGAAGGTTTGTGATTTTACTTAACCAACACTCAGTCAATATCAGAATGTCACAATCAACTTTAATTAAGGATAGTAACGCTAAGAGTTGGTCGAAGTTCTTTTTTATACTGCGTACGTTAATATGTAAAATCGTAGTGGAGTTATTTGATATATTTAAGTATTTGGTGCACTCTTCCGGAAGACAGCAATGAGCATTAGCAACTGAAATATCGTCCAAATCCGATATTATGTTATCTACTAAATTAGCCATTTGATAGATGAATAACAGAGGTCATTAACCAATGAAACCAAGAGTCAAAAATAAGCTCAGTAACTACAGACGGGAAAGTGTATAAATAAGGCACTGTAAAATTATTTGGGGTACTAGTATGAAAATCATGTATGAATAATGATGAAAATAAGAACTCAGATAGAAGAATGTTACTGTTTTCATTTTGACCTTTTGAGTTTTATTAGCAAACGAGAAGCTTTTTATGTTCAATATATCCAGTGCATTTAAATTATATAGATCGGACTAACTTACCTAGTGACGTCCGATCCTTAATTATGTGAAGTAATCTCGTCCTCATTTAGTACTTGTAGTTTGCACTTCTTGCTTACTCGCTATCACATTTTTTTAAAGATGAATAGATTTCATCAAAACGAATATGTTATCTGTGGTCCGGTCTTGGCGCGCTGTCTGGACATCTGTCAACTCATTCTTTCAAAGCATATGATCGGGACTTCAAGATGACCGATACGGTTATCTATCGTAGTCCCGATACATTAGTCAACACAACTTTAAAAAGGGGTGTAAATAAGACACTTTAAAACACATATAAGTAGGCTGATGTTCTGGGAAGGGTTGGGATACAATGAGGACGAGATTACTTCACATAATTAAGGATCGGACGTCACTAGGTAAGTTAGTCCGATCTATATAATTATGCTCCGTAATCCATGGGCGTGCGCCCCTAAGAGGCAATTAGGCTAAGCCTAACCTACCAATTGGGCATTCATTATAACGAACTAACTATGTAATAAAATAAGACATTATGTACAATATATAAAAAAAAGTTCAAACTTCTGTTAGAATACTTATAGCGATTTGTCGCTCCCGTGTCACGCAACTAACACTTTACTGGAAGTTACTACAAAGGTTGGAGCTCCGTCGGACAGGCAAGCACTGGATTTGCCTAAAACCCATTGATAATTTTACGCACACATTGGCACATTGGTGCATATTTTCGTGTGTATGAACTGCACACATGTATAGATTGCAGTAATTTTAGGGCGGTAACTCCTGCGAGTGTAGCTGGGCTGCTGGGCTGTGATTGGCTGCTACAACACGAGGCCAGGATTTAAGGTGGATGTTCTTTAGCCCGCGAAATTCAAATTTCCTTACATTTTTTGCAATTTGCAGGCCAGTGGTAGTGTGTATGTTAATTAAAATAATGATTCCTGGGGGTTATTGGCGCGTATTATTATTATAATAATCAATAATAATATTGTTATTATATTTTTCTTCATGGGTGTAGTTTTCGTGGTATATGGGGTTGGTGATATTGAAAATGAGGTCAAAATGAAAATCCAAGATGGCGCCGATGAAAATTTCCGGTTTTTTCTACATGGGTGTCGTTTTCGTGGTTATTGGGGTTGGTGATAATAAAATGAGGTCAAAATTGAAAATACAATTTGGCGCCGACGAAAATTTTCGGTTTTATCTACATGGGTGTCGTTTTTGTGGTTTTTGGGGTCGCTTATGAAAATGAGGTCAAAATGAAAATCCAAAATGGCGCAAACGAAAATTTTTTTTTGCTATCATTATTTCGTGGCCTACCCTTCGTGGAATACTATTGCACGCCACTGGGTCCGAGGATAAGTTACGATCCATTACATACTGACTTCCCTGCGAGTTCCGAACAAGTGAAAGCCAGTCAATGGGCTGTGTAGGTGAGATAATCAGTCACTCCAGGTACAGTACTGGTATCCGGTAGCATTTATTGAAAATTCAACATAAGAAAAGACGCGCCGTTGTTAAGAATGGTTTACATTAGGTAGCACACGATTGTGCTTATGCTGGTCTACTCAGTCTACTGGTTTACTCGGTCTACTAGTCTACTCAGTCTTCTGGTCTACTAAGTCTTCTGGTCCACTTAGACTTCTGGTCTACTCAGCCCACTGGTCTACTCGGTCTACTCGTTTACTCAGTCTTCTGGTCTACTCAGTGTACTGGTCTACTCGGGCTTCTGGTCTACTCGGTCTAATGGTTTACTCGGTCTACTGGTCTACTCGGTCTACTGGTCTACTCGGTCTACTGGTCTACTCGGTCTACTGGTCTACTCGGTCTACTGGTCTACTCGGTCTACTGGTCTACTCAGTCTTCTGGTCTTCCCGGTCTACAAGTCTACTCAGTCTTCTGGTCTACTCGGTCTACTGGACTACTCAGTCTACTGGTCGAGTCAGTGTACTGGTCTACTCGGTCTACTGGTCTACTCGGGCTTCTGGTCTGCTCGGTCTACTGGTCTAATCAGTCTTCTGGTCTAATCGGTCTACTGGTCTACTCGGTCTACTGGTCTTCCCGGTCTACTAATCTACTCAGTCTTCTGGTCTACTCAGTCTTCTGGTCCACTTAGACATCTGGACTACTCAGCCCAATGGTCTACTCGATCTACTCGTTTACTCAGTCTTCTGGTCTACTCAGTGTACTGGTCTACTCGGTCTACTGGTCTACTCGGTCTACTGGTCTACTCAGTCTTCTGGTCTACTCGGTGTACTGGTCTACTAGGTCTACTGGTCTACTCGGGCTTCTGGTCTACTCTGTCTACTCAGTCTTCTTGTCTACTCAGTCTTCTAGTCTACTCAGTCTACTGGTCGACTCAGTGTACTGGTCTACTCGGTCTACTGGTCTACTCGGGCTTCTGGTCTGCTTGGTCTACTGGTCTAATCAGTCTTCTGGTCTAATCGGTCTACTGGTCTACTCGGTCTACTAATCTTCCCGGTCTACTAGTCTACTCAGTCTTCTGGTCTACTCAGTCTCCTTGTCCACTTAGACTTCTGGTCTACTCAGCCCAATGGTATACTCGGTCTACTCGTTTACTTAGTCTTCTGGTCTACTCAGTGTACTGGTCTACTCAGTCTACTGGTCTACTCGGGCTTCTGGTCTACTCTGTCTACTCAGTCTTCTTGTCTACTCAGTCTTCTAGTCTACTCGGTCTACTGGTTTACTCGGTCTACTGGTCTACTCGGTCTACTGGTATACTCGGTCTACTGGTCTACTCGGTCTACTGGTCAACTCGGTCTACTGGTCTACTCGGTCTACTGGTATACTCGGTCTACTGGTCTACTCGGTCTACTGGTCTACTCGGTCTACTAATCTTCCCGGTCTACTAGTCTATTCAGTCTTCTGGTCTACTCAGTCTCCTTGTCCACTTAGACTTCTGGTCTACTCAGCCCAATGGTATACTCGGTCTACTCGTTTACTTAGTCTTCTGGTCTACTCGGTCTACTGGTCTACTCAGTCTTCCGGTCTAATCGGTCTACTGGTCTACTAGGTCTACTGGTCTTCCCGGTCTACTAGTCTACTCAGTCTTCTGGTCTACTCAGTGTACTGGTCTACTCGGTCTACTGGTCTACTCGGGCTTCTGGTCTACTCGGTCTACTGGTCTACTCAGTCTTCTGGTCTACTCGGTCTACTGGTCTTCCCGGTCTACTAGTCTACTCAGTCTTCTGATCTAATTAGTCTTCTGGTCCACTTAGACTTCTGGTCTACTCAGCCCAATGGTCTACTCGGTCTACTCGTTTACTTAGTCTTCTGGTCAACTCGGTCTACTGGTCTACTCGGTCTACTGGTCTACTCGGTCTACTGGTCTACTCGGTCTACTGGTCTACTTGGTCTACTAATCTTCCCAGTCTACTAGTCTACTCAGTCTTCTGGTCTACTCAGTCTCCTTGTCCACTTAGACTTCTGGTCTACTCAGCCCAATGGTCTACTCGGTCTACTCGTTTACTTAGTCTTCTGGTCGACTCAGTGTACTGGTCTACTCGGTCTACTGGTCTACTCGGGCTTCTAGTCTACTCGGTCTACTGGTCTACTCAGTCTTCTGGTCTAATCGGTCTACTGGTCTACTCGGTCTACTGGTCTTCCCGGTCTACTAGTCTACTCAGTCTTCTGGTCTACTCAGTGTACTGGTCTACTCGGTCTACTGGTCTACTCGGGCTTCTGGTCTACTCGGTCTACTGGTCTACTCAGTCTTCTGGTCTACTCGGTCTACTGGTCTACTCAGTCTTCTGGTCTACTCAGTCTTCTGGTCCACTTAGACATCTGGACTACTCAGCCCAATGGTCTACTCGGTCTACTCGTTTACTCAGTCTTCTGGTCTACTCAGTCTTCTGGTACTACTGGTCTACTCAGTTCTGGTCCAGTTAGACTTCTGGTCTAATCAGCCCACTGGTCTACTCGGTCTACTCGTTTACTCAGTCTTCTGGTCTACTCAGTCTTCTGGTCTACTTAGTCTTCTTGTGTACTCGGTCTACTGGTCTACTCAGTCTTCTGGACCACTTAGTCTTCTGGTCTTCTCGGTCTACTGGTCCACTCGGTTTACTGGTCTACTCGGTCAACTCGTTTACTCAGTGTACTGGTCTACTTGGTATACTGGTCTACTCGGGCTTCTGGTCTACTCAGTCTACTGGTCAACTCAGTCGTCTAGTCTACTCAATCTTCTGGTTTTCCTGGTCCACTAGTCTACTCAGTCTTCTGGTCTACTCGGTCTACTGATCTACTGATCTACTCAGTCTCCTGGTCTACTCAGTCTTCTGGTCTACTCAGACTTCTGGTCTACTCATTCTACTGGTCTACTGGTCTACTTGGTCTTCTGGTCTACTCTGTCTACTTGTCTACTCAGTCTTCTGGTCTACTCGGTCTACTGGTAAACTCGGTGTACTGGTGTACTCGGTCTACCCGGGCTTCTGGTCTTCTCGGTCTACTGGTCTACTCAGTCTTCTGGTCCACTTAGTCTTCTGGTCTACTCGGTCTACTGGTCCACTCGGTCTACTGGTCTACTCGGTCTGCTCGTTTACTCAGTTTTCTGGTCTACTCAGTGTACTGGTCTACTTGGTATACTGGTCTACTCGGGCTTCTGGTCTACTCAGTCTTCTGGTCTACTCAGTATTCTGGTCTACTCGGTCTTCTGGTCTACTCGGTCTACTTGTCATCTCGGTCTACTGGTCTTTTCAGTCTTGTGGTCCACTTAGTCTTCTGGTCTACTCGGTCTACTGATCTACTGATCTACTCAGTGTCCTGGTCTACTCGGTCTACTGATCTACTGATCTACTCAGTGTCCTGGTCTACTCAGTCTTCTGGTCTACTCAGACTTCTGGTCTACTCATTCTACTGGTCTACTCTGTCTACTTGTCTACTCAGTCTTCTGGTCTACTCTGTTTACTTTTCTACTCAGTCTTCTGGTCTACTCGGTCTACTGGTAAACTCGGCCCAATGGTCTACTTAGTCTACTCAGTCTACATAGTCTACTGGTCTACTCAGTCTTCTGGTCTACTCAGTCTTCTGGTCTACTCAGTCTTCTGTTCTACTCGGTCTTCTGGTCTACTCAGTCTGCTGGTCTTCTCGGTCTTCTGGTCTACTGATCTACTCAGTCTTCTGGTCTACTCAGTCTTCTGGTCTGCGCGGTCTACTGGTCTACTCAGTCATTTGGTCTGCTTAGTCTTTTTATCTACTCGGTCTACTCGCTCTACTGGTCTACTCAGTCTACTGGTCCACTTGGTCTACTGGTCTACTCAGTCTTCTGGTCTACTTAGTCTTCTTGTGTACTCGGTCTACTGGTCTACTCAGTCTTCTGGACCACTTAGTCTTCTGGTCTTCTCGGTCTACTGGTCCACTCGGTGTACTGGTCTACTCGGTCTACTGGTCTACTCGGGCTTCTGGTCTACTCTGTCTACTCAGTCTTCTTGTCTACTCAGTCTTCTAGTCTACTCAGTCTACTGGTCGACTCAGTGTACTGGTCTACTCGGTCTACTGGTCTACTCGGGCTTCTGGTCTGCTTGGTCTACTGGTCTAATCAGTCTTCTGGTCTAATCGGTCTACTGGTCTACTCGGTCTACTGGTCTTCCCGGTCTACTAATCTACTCAGTCTTCTGGTCTACTCAGTCTTCTGGTCCACTTAGACATTTGGACTACTCAGCCCAATGGTCTACTCGATCTACTCGTTTACTCAGTCTTCTGGTCTACTCAGTGTACTGGTCTACTCGGTCTACTGGTCTACTCGGTCTACTGGTCTACTCAGTCTTCTGGTCTACTCGGTGTACTGGTCTACTCGGTCTACTGGTCTACTCGGGCTTCTGGTCTACTCGGTCTACTAATCTTCCCGGTCTACTAGTCTACTTAGTCTTTTGGTCTACTCAGTCTTCTGGTCCACTTAGACTTCTGGTCTACTCAGCCCAATGGTCTACTCGGTCTACTCGTTTACTTAGTCTTCTGGTTTACTCAGTGTACTGGTCTACTCGGTCTACTGGTCTACTCGGGCTTCTGGTCTACTCGGTCTACTGGTCTACTCGGTCTACTCGTTTACTTAGTCTTCTGGTCGACTCAGTGTACTGGTCTACTCGGTCTACTGGTCTACTCGGGCTTCTGGTCTACTCGGTCTACTGGTCTACTCAGTCTTCTGGTCTTCCCGGTCTACTAGTCTACTCAGTCTTCTGGTCTACTCAGTGTACTGGTCTACTCGGTCTACTGGTCTACTCGGGCTTCTGGTCTACTCGGTCTACTGGTCTACTCAGTCTTCTGGTCTACTCGGTCTACTGGTCTTCCCGGTCTACTAGTCTACTCAGTCTTCTGATCTAATCAGTCTTCTGGTCCACTTAGACTTCTGGTCTACTCAGCCCAATGGTCTACTCGGTCTACTCGTTTACTTAGTCTTCTGGTCAACTCGGTCTACTGGTCTACTCGGTCTACTGGTCTACTCGGTCTACTGGTCTACTCGGTCTACTGGTCTACTGGTCTACTCGGTCTACTGGTCTACTCGGTCTACTAATCATCCCGGTCTACTAGTCTACTCAGTCTTCTGGTCTACTCAGTCTCCTTGTCCACTTAGACTTCTGGTCTACTCAGCCCAATGGTCTACTCGGTCTACTCGTTTACTTAGTCTTCTGGTCAACTCGGTCTACTGGTCTACTCGGTCTACTGGTATACTCGGTCTACTGGTCTACTCGGTCTACTGGTCTACTCGGTCTACTGGTCTACTCGGTCTACTAATCTTCCCGGTCTACTAGTCTACTTAGTCTTTTGGTCTACTCAGTCTTCTGGTCCACTTAGACTTCTGGTCTACTCAGCCCAATGGTCTACTCGGTCTACTCGTTTACTTAGTCTTCTGGTTTACTCAGTGTACTGGTCTACTCGGTCTACTGGTCTACTCGGGCTTCTGGTCTACTCGGTCTACTGGTCTACTCGGTCTACTCGTTTACTTAGTCTTCTGGTCGACTCAGTGTACTGGTCTACTCGGTCTACTGGTCTACTCGGGCTTCTGGTCTACTCGGTCTACTGGTCTACTCAGTCTTCTGGTCTAATCGGTCTACTGGTCTACTCGGTCTACTGGTCTTCCCGGTCTACTAGTCTACTCAGTCTTCTGGTCTACTCAGTGTACTGGTCTACTCGGTCTACTGGTCTACTCGGGCTTCTGGTCTACTCGGTCTACTGGTCTACTCAGTCTTCTGGTCTACTCGGTCTACTGGTCTTCACGGTCTACTAGTCTACTCAGTCTTCTGATCTAATCAGTCTTCTGGTCCACTTAGACTTCTGGTCTACTCAGCCCAATGGTCTACTCGGTCTACTCGTTTACTTAGTCTTCTGGTCAACTCGGTCTACTGGTCTACTCGGTCTACTGGTCTACTCGGTCTACTGGTCTACTCGGTCTACTGGTCTACTGGTCTACTCGGTCTACTGGTCTACTCGGTCTACTAATCTTCCCGGTCTACTAGTCTACTCAGTCTTCTGGTCTACTCAGTCTCCTTGTCCACTTAGACTTCTGGTCTACTCAGCCTAATGGTCTACTCGGTCTACTCGTTTACTTAGTCTTCTGGTCAACTCGGTCTACTGGTCTACTCGGTCTACTGGTATACTCGGTCTACTGGTCTACTCGGTCTACTGGTCTACTCGGTCTACTGGTCTACACGGTCTACTAATCTTCCCGGTCTACTAGTCTACTCAGTCTTCTGGTCTACTCAGTCTCCTTGTCCACTTAGACTTCTGGTCTACTCAGCCCAATGGTATACTCGGTCTACTCGTTTACTTAGTCTTCTGGTCTACTCAGTGTACTGGTCTACTCAGTCTACTGGTCTACTCGGGCTTCTGGTCTACTCTGTCTACTCAGTCTTCTTGTCTACTCAGTCTTCTAGTCTACTCGGTCTACTGGTCTAATCAGTCTTCTGGTCTAATCGGTCTACTGGTCTGCTCGGTCTACTGGTCTTCCCGGTCTACTAATCTACTCAGTCTTCTGGTCTACTCAGTCTTCTGGTCCACTTAGACATTTGGACTACTCAGCCCAATGGTCTACTCGATCTACTCGTTTACTCAGTCTTCTGGTCTACTCAGTGTACTGGTCTACTCGGTCTACTGGTCTACTCGGTCTACTGGTCTACTCAGTCTTCTGGTCTACTCGGTGTACTGGTCTACTCGGTCTACTGGTCTACTCGGGCTTCTGGTCTACTCGGTCTACTGGTCTTCCCGGTCTACTAGTCTACTTAGTCTTTTGGTCTACTCAGTCTTCTGGTCCACTTAGACTTCTGGTCTACTCAGCCCAATGGTCTACTCGGTCTACTCGTTTACTTAGTCTTCTGGTTTACTCAGTGTACTGGTCTACTCGGTCTACTGGTCTACTCGGGCTTCTTGTCTACTCGGTCTACTGGTCTACTCGGTCTACTCGTTTACTTAGTCTTCTGGTCGACTCAGTGTACTGGTCTACTCGGTCTACTGGTCTACTCGGGCTTCTGGTCTACTCGGTCTACTGGTCTACTCAGTCTTCTGG
Organism: Xestia sexstrigata; assembly: GCA_941918905.2. Taxonomy (NCBI): domain Eukaryota; kingdom Metazoa; phylum Arthropoda; class Insecta; order Lepidoptera; family Noctuidae; genus Xestia; species Xestia sexstrigata. Next base: position 6,556,112 of record OW799219.2, read on the forward strand.
TCTAATCGGTCTACTGGTCTACTCGGTCTACTGGTCTACTCGGTCTACTGGTATACTCGGTCTACTGGTCTACTCGGTCTACTGGTCTACTCGGTCTACTGGTCTACTCGGTCTACTAATCTTCCCGGTCTACTAGTCTACTCAGTCTTCTGGTCTACTCAGTCTCCTTGTCCACTTAGACTTCTGGTCTACTCAGCCCAATGGTATACTCGGTCTACTCGTTTACTTAGTCTTCTGGTCTACTCAGTGTACTGGTCTACTCAGTCTACTGGTCTACTCGGGCTTCTGGTCTACTCTGTCTACTCAGTCTTCTTGTCTACTCAGTCTTCTAGTCTACTCGGTCTACTGGTCTAATCAGTCTTCTGGTCTAATCGGTCTACTGGTCTACTCGGTCTACTGGTCTTCCCGGTCTACTAATCTACTCAGTCTTCTGGTCTACTCAGTCTTCTGGTCCACTTAGACTTCTGGTCTACTCAGCCCAATGGTATACTCGGTCTACTCGTTTACTTAGTCTTCTGGTCTACTCAGTGTACTGGTCTACTCAGTCTACTGGTCTACTCGGGCTTCTGGTCTACTCTGTCTACTCAGTCTTCTTGTCTACTCAGTCTTCTAGTCTACTCGGTCTACTGGTCTAATCAGTCTTCTGGTCTAATCGGTCTACTGGTCTACTCGGTCTACTGGTCTTCCCGGTCTACTAATCTACTCAGTCTTCTGGTCTACTCAGTCTTCTGGTCCACTTAGACATTTGGACTACTCAGCCCAATGGTCTACTCGATCTACTCGTTTACTCAGTCTTCTGGTCTACTCAGTGTACTGGTCTACTCGGTCTACTGGTCTACTCGGTCTACTGGTCTACTCAGTCTTCTGGTCTACTCGGTGTACTGGTCTACTCGGTCTACTGGTCTACTCGGGCTTCTTGTCTACTCGGTCTACTGGTCTACTCGGTCTACTCGTTTACTTAGTCTTCTGGTCGACTCAGTGTACTGGTCTACTCGGTCTACTGGTCTACTCGGGCTTCTGGTCTACTCGGTCTACTGGTCTACTCAGTCTTCTGGTCTAATCGGTCTACTGGTCTACTCGGTCTACTGGTCTACTCGGTCTACTGGTATACTCGGTCTACTGGTCTACTCGGTCTACTGGTCTACTCGGTCTACTGGTCTACTCGGTCTACTAATCTTCCCGGTCTACTAGTCTACTCAGTCTTCTGGTCTACTCAGTCTCCTTGTCCACTTAGACTTCTGGTCTACTCAGCCCAATGGTATACTCGGTCTACTCGTTTACTTAGTCTTCTGGTCTACTCAGTGTACTGGTCTACTCAGTCTACTGGTCTACTCGGGCTTCTGGTCTACTCTGTCTACTCAGTCTTCTTGTCTACTCAGTCTTCTAGTCTACTCGGTCTACTGGTCTAATCAGTCTTCTGGTCTAATCGGTCTACTGGTCTACTCGGTCTACTGGTCTTCCCGGTCTACTAATCTACTCAGTCTTCTGGTCTACTCAGTCTTCTGGTCCACTTAGACATTTGGACTACTCAGCCCAATGGTCTACTCGATCTACTCGTTTACTCAGTCTTCTGGTCTACTCAGTGTACTGGTCTACTCGGTCTACTGGTCTACTCGGTCTACTGGTCTACTCAGTCTTCTGGTCTACTCGGTGTACTGGTCTACTCGGTCTACTGGTCTACTCGGGCTTCTGGTCTACTCGGTCTACTGGTCTACTCGGTCTACTCGTTTACTTAGTCTTCTGGTCGACACAGTGTACTGGTCTACTCGGTCTACTGGTCTACTCTGGCTTCTGGTCTACTCGGTCTACTGGTATACTCAGTCTTCTGGTCTAATCGGTCTACTGGTCTACTCGGTCTACTGGTCTTCCCGGTCTACTAGTCTACTCAGTCTTCTGGTCTACTCAGTGTACTGTTCTACTCGGTCTACTGGTCTACTCGGGCATCTGGTCTACTCGATCTACTGGTCTACTCAGTCTTCTGGTCTACTCGGTCTACTGGTCTTCCCGGTCTACTAGTCTACTCAATCTTCTGATCTAATCAGTCTTCTGGTCCACTTAGACTTCTGGTCTACTCAGCCCAATGGTCTACTCGGTCTACTCGTTTACTTAGTCTTCTGGTCAACTCGGTCTACTGGTCTTCTCGGTCTACTGGTCTACTCGGTCTACTGGTCTACTCGGTCTACTGGTCTACTCGGTCTACTGGTCTACTCGGTCTACTAATCTTCCCGGTCTACTAGTCTACTCAGTCTTCTGGTCTACTCAGTCTCCTTGTCCACTGAGACTTCTGGTCTACTCGGTCTACTCGTTTACTTAGTCTTCTGGTCAACTCGGTCTACTGGTCTACTCGGTCTACTGGTATACTCGGTCTACTGGTCTACTCGGTCTACTGGTCTACTTGGTCTACTGGTCTACTCGGTCTACTAATCTTCCCGGTCTACTAGTCTACTCAGTCTTCTGGTCTACTCAGTCTCCTTGTCCACTTAGACTTCTGGTCTACTCAGCCCAATGGTATACTCGGTCTACTCGTTTACTTAGTCTTCTGGACTACTCAGTGTACTGGTCTACTCAGTCTACTGGTCTACTCGGGCTTCTGGTCTACTCTGTCTACTCAGTCTTCTTGTCTACTCAGTCTTCTAGTCTACTCGGTCTACTGGTTTACTCGGTCTACTGGTCTACTCGGTCTACTGGTATACTCGGTCTACTGGTCTACTCGGTCTACTGGTCAACTCGGTCTACTGGTCTACTCGGTCTACTGGTATACTCGGTCTACTGGTCTACTCGGTCTACTGGTCTACTCGGTCTACTAATCTTCCCGGTCTACTAGTCTATTCAGTCTTCTGGTCTACTCAGTCTCCTTGTCCACTTAGACTTCTGGTCTACTCAGCCCAATGGTATACTCGGTCTACTCGTTTACTTAGTCTTCTGGTCTACTCGGTCTACTGGTCTACTCAGTCTTCCGGTCTAATCGGTCTACTGGTCTACTAGGTCTACTGGTCTTCCCGGTCTACTAGTCTACTCAGTCTTCTGGTCTACTCAGTGTACTGGTCTACTCGGTCTACTGGTCTACTCGGGCTTCTGGTCTACTCGGTCTACTGGTTTACTCAGTCTTCTGGTCTACTCGGTCTACTGGTCTTCCCGGTCTACTAGTCTACTCAGTCTTCTGATCTAATTAGTCTTCTGGTCCACTTAGACTTCTGGTCTACTCAGCCCAATGGTCTACTCGGTCTACTCGTTTACTTAGTCTTCTGGTCAACTCGGTCTACTGGTCTACTCGGTCTACTGGTCTACTCGGTCTACTGGTCTACTCGGTCTACTGGTCTACTTGGTCTACTAATCTTTCCAGTCTACTAGTCTACTCAGTCTTCTGGTCTACTCAGTCTCCTTGTCCACTTAGACTTCTGGTCTACTCAGCCCAATGGTCTACTCGGTCTACTCGTTTACTTAGTCTTCTGGTCGACTCAGTGTACTGGTCTACTCGGTCTACTGGTCTACTCGGGCTTCTAGTCTACTCGGTCTACTGGTCTACTCAGTCTTCTGGTCTAATCGGTCTACTGGTCTACTCGGTCTACTGGTCTTCCCGGTCTACTAGTCTACTCAGTCTTCTGGTCTACTCAGTGTACTGGTCTACTCGGTCTACTGGTCTACTCGGGCTTCTGGTCTACTCGGTCTACTGGTCTACTCAGTCTTCTGGTCTACTCGGTCTACTGGTCTACTCAGTCTTCTGGTCTACTCAGTCTTCTGGTCCACTTAGACATCTGGACTACTCAGCCCAATGGTCTACTCGGTCTACTCGTTTACTCAGTCTTCTGGTCTACTCAGTCTTCTGGTACTACTGGTCTACTCAGTTCTGGTCCAGTTAGACTTCTGGTCTAATCAGCCCACTGGTCTACTCGGTCTACTCGTTTACTCAGTCTTCTGGTCTAATCAGCCCACTGGTCTACTCGGTCTACTCGTTTACTCAGTCTTCTGGTCTACTCAGTCTTCTGGTCTACTTAGTCTTCTTGTGTACTCGGTCTACTGGTCTACTCAGTCTTCTGGACCACTTAGTCTTCTGGTCTTCTCGGTCTACTGGTCCACTCGGTTTACTGGTCTACTCGGTCAACTCGTTTACTCAGTGTACTGGTCTACTTGGTATACTGGTCTACTCGGGCTTCTGGTCTACTCAGTCTACTGGTCAACTCAGTCGTCTAGTCTACTCAATCTTCTGGTTTTCCTGGTCCACTAGTCTACTCAGTCTTCTGGTCTACTCGGTCTACTGATCTACTGATCTACTCAGTCTCTCGGTCTACTCAGTCTTCTGGTCTACTCAGACTTCTGGTCTACTCATTCTACTGGTCTACTGGTCTACTTGGTCTTCTGGTCTACTCTGTCTACTTGTCTACTCAGTCTTCTGGTCTACTCGGTCTACTGGTAAACTCGGTGTACTGGTGTACTCGGTCTACCCGGGCTTCTGGTCTTCTCGGTCTACTGGTCTACTCAGTCTTCTGGTCCACTTAGTCTTCTGGTCTACTCGGTCTACTGGTCCACTCGGTCTACTGGTCTACTCGGTCTGCTCGTTTACTCAGTTTTCTGGTCTACTCAGTGTACTGGTCTACTTGGTATACTGGTCTACTCGGGCTTCTGGTCTACTCAGTCTTCTGGTCTACTCAGTATTCTGGTCTACTCGGTCTTCTGGTCTACTCGGTCTACTTGTCATCTCGGTCTACTGGTCTTTTCAGTCTTGTGGTCCACTTAGTCTTCTGGTCTACTCGGTCTACTGATCTACTGATCTACTCAGTGTCCTGGTCTACTCGGTCTACTGATCTACTGATCTACTCAGTGTCCTGGTCTACTCAGTCTTCTGGTCTACTCAGACTTCTGGTCTACTCATTCTACTGGTCTACTCTGTCTACTTGTCTACTCAGTCTTCTGGTCTACTCTGTTTACTTTTCTACTCAGTCTTCTGGTCTACTCGGTCTACTGGTAAACTCGGCCCAATGGTCTACTTAGTCTACTCAGTCTACATAGTCTACTGGTCTACTCAGTCTTCTGGTCTACTCAGTCTTCTGGTCTACTCAGTCTTCTGTTCTACTCGGTCTTCTGGTCTACTCAGTCTGCTGGTCTTCTCGGTCTTCTGGTCTACTGATCTACTCAGTCTTCTGGTCTACTCAGTCTTCTGGTCTGCGCGGTCTACTGGTCTACTCAGTCATTTGGTCTGCTTAGTCTTTTTATCTACTCGGTCTACTCGCTCTACTGGTCTACTCAGTCTACTGGTCCACTTGGTCTACTGGTCTACTCAGTCTTCTGGTCTACTTAGTCTTCTTGTGTACTCGGTCTACTGGTCTACTCAGTCTTCTGGACCACTTAGTCATCTGGTCTTCTCGGTCTACTGGTCCACTCGGTGTACTGGTCTACTCGGTCTACTGGTCTACTCGGGCTTCTGGTCTACTCTGTCTACTCAGTCTTCTTGTCTACTCAGTCTTCTAGTCTACTCAGTCTACTGGTCGACTCAGTGTACTGGTCTACTCGGTCTACTGGTCTACTCGGGCTTCTGGTCTGCTTGGTCTACTGGTCTAATCAGTCTTCTGGTCTAATCGGTCTACTGGTCTACTCGGTCTACTGGTCTTCCCGGTCTACTAATCTACTCAGTCTTCTGGTCTACTCAGTCTTCTGGTCCACTTAGACATTTGGACTACTCAGCCCAATGGTCTACTCGATCTACTCGTTTACTCAGTCTTCTGGTCTACTCAGTGTACTGGTCTACTCGGTCTACTGGTCTACTCGGTCTACTGGTCTACTCAGTCTTCTGGTCTACTCGGTGTACTGGTCTACTCGGTCTACTGGTCTACTCGGGCTTCTGGTCTACTCGGTCTACTAATCTTCCCGGTCTACTAGTCTACTTAGTCTTTTGGTCTACTCAGTCTTCTGGTCCACTTAGACTTCTGGTCTACTCAGCCCAATGGTCTACTCGGTCTACTCGTTTACTTAGTCTTCTGGTTTACTCAGTGTACTGGTCTACTCGGGCTTCTGGTCTACTCGGTCTACTGGTCTACTCGGTCTACTCGTTTACTTAGTCTTCTGGTCGACTCAGTGTACTGGTCTACTCGGTCTACTGGTCTACTCGGGCTTCTGGTCTACTCGGTCTACTGGTCTACTCAGTCTTCTGGTCTTCCCGGTCTACTAGTCTACTCAGTCTTCTGGTCTACTCAGTGTACTGGTCTACTCGGTCTACTGGTCTACTCGGGCTTCTGGTCTACTCGGTCTACTGGTCTACTCAGTCTTCTGGTCTACTCGGTCTACTGGTCTTCCCGGTCTACTAGTCTACTCAGTCTTCTGATCTAATCAGTCTTCTGGTCCACTTAGACTTCTGGTCTACTCAGCCCAATGGTCTACTCGGTCTACTCGTTTACTTAGTCTTCTGGTCAACTCGGTCTACTGGTCTACTCGGTCTACTGGTCAACTCGGTCTACTGGTCTACTCGGTCTACTGGTCTACTGGTCTACTCGGTCTACTGGTCTACTCGGTCTACTAATCATCCCGGTCTACTAGTCTACTCAGTCTTCTGGTCTACTCAGTCTCCTTGTCCACTTAGACTTCTGGTCTACTCAGCCCAATGGTCTACTCGGTCTACTCGTTTACTTAGTCTTCTGGTCAACTCGGTCTACTGGTCTACTCGGTCTACTGGTATACTCGGTCTACTGGTCTACTCGGTCTACTGGTCTACTCGGTCTACTGGTCTACTCGGTCTACTAATCTTCCCGGTCTACTAGTCTACTTAGTCTTTTGGTCTACTCAGTCTTCTGGTCCACTTAGACTTCTGGTCTACTCAGCCCAATGGTCTACTCGGTCTACTCGTTTACTTAGTCTTCTGGTTTACTCAGTGTACTGGTCTACTCGGTCTACTGGTCTACTCGGGCTTCTGGTCTACTCGGTCTACTGGTCTACTCGGTCTACTCGTTTACTTAGTCTTCTGGTCGACTCAGTGTACTGGTCTACTCGGTCTACTGGTCTACTCGGGCTTCTGGTCTACTCGGTCTACTGGTCTACTCAGTCTTCTGGTCTAATCGGTCTACTGGTCTACTCGGTCTACTGGTCTTCCCGGTCTACTAGTCTACTCAGTCTTCTGGTCTACTCAGTGTACTGGTCTACTCGGTCTACTGGTCTACTCGGGCTTCTGGTCTACTCGGTCTACTGGTCTACTCAGTCTTCTGGTCTACTCGGTCTACTGGTCTTCACGGTCTACTAGTCTACTCAGTCTTCTGATCTAATCAGTCTTCTGGTCCACTTAGACTTCTGGTCTACTCAGCCCAATGGTCTACTCGGTCTACTCGTTTACTTAGTCTTCTGGTCAACTCGGTCTACTGGTCTACTCGGTCTACTGGTCTACTCGGTCTACTGGTCTACTCGGTCTACTGGTCTACTCGGTCTACTGGTCTACTGGTCTACTCGGTCTACTGGTCTACTCGGTCTACTAATCTTCCCGGTCTACTAGTCTACTCAGTCTTCTGGTCTACTCAGTCTCCTTGTCCACTTAGACTTCTGGTCTACTCAGCCTAATGGTCTACTCGGTCTACTCGTTTACTTAGTCTTCTGGTCAACTCGGTCTACTGGTCTACTCGGTCTACTGGTATACTCGGTCTACTGGTCTACTCGGTCTACTGGTCTACTCGGTCTACTGGTCTACACGGTCTACTAATCTTCCCGGTCTACTAGTCTACTCAGTCTTCTGGTCTACTCAGTCTCCTTGTCCACTTAGACTTCTGGTCTACTCAGCCCAATGGTATACTCGGTCTACTCGTTTACTTAGTCTTCTGGTCTACTCAGTGTACTGGTCTACTCAGTCTACTGGTCTACTCGGGCTTCTGGTCTACTCTGTCTACTCAGTCTTCTTGTCTACTCAGTCTTCTAGTCTACTCGGCCTACTGGTCTAATCAGTCTTCTGGTCTAATCGGTCTACTGGTCTACTCGGTCTACTGGTCTTCCCGGTCTACTAATCTACTCAGTCTTCTGGTCTACTCAGTCTTCTGGTCCACTTAGACATTTGGACTACTCAGCCCAATGGTCTACTCGATCTACTCGTTTACTCAGTCTTCTGGTCTACTCAGTGTACTGGTCTACTCGGTCTACTGGTCTACTCGGTCTACTGGTCTACTCAGTCTTCTGGTCTACTCGGTGTACTGGTCTACTCGGTCTACTGGTCTACTCGGGCTTCTGGTCTACTCGGTCTACTGGTCTTCCCGGTCTACTAGTCTACTTAGTCTTTTGGTCTACTCAGTCTTCTGGTCCACTTAGACTTCTGGTCTACTCAGCCCAATGGTCTACTCGGTCTACTCGTTTACTTAGTCTTCTGGTTTACTCAGTGTACTGGTCTACTCGGTCTACTGGTCTACTCGGGCTTCTGGTCTACTCGGTCTACTGGTCTACTCGGTCTACTCGTTTACTTAGTCTTCTGGTCGACTCAGTGTACTGGTCTACTCGGTCTACTGGTCTACTCGGGCTTCTGGTCTACTCGGTCTACTGGTCTACTCAGTCTTCTGGTCTAATCGGTCTACTGGTCTACTCGGTCTACTGGTCTTCCCGGTCTACTAGTCTACTCAGTCTTCTGGTCTACTCAGTGTACTGGTCTACTCGGTCTACTGGTCTACTCGGGCTTCTGGTCTACTCGGTCTACTGGTCTACTCAGTTTTCTGGTCTACTCGGTCTACTGGTCTTCCCGGTCTACTAGTCTACTCAGTCTTCTGATCTAATCAGTCTTCTGGTCCACTTAGACTTCTGGTCTACTCAGCCCAATGGTCTACTCGGTCTACTCGTTTACTTAGTCTTCTGGTCAACTCGGTCTACTGGTCTTCTCGGTCTACTGGTCTACTCGGTCTACTGGTCTACTCGGTCTACTGGTCTACTCGGTCTACTGGTCTACTCGGTCTACTGGTCTACTCGGTCTACTAATCTTCCCGGTCTACTAGTCTACTCAGTCTTCTGGTCTACTCAGTCTCCTTGTCCACTTAGACTTCTGGTCTACTCAGCCCAATGGTCTACTCGGTCTACTCGTTTACTTAGTCTTCTGGTCAACTCGGTCTACTGGTCTACTCGGTCTACTGGTATACTCGGTCTACTGGTCTACTCGGTCTACTGGTCTACTCGGTCTACTGGTCTACTCGGTCTACTAATCTTCCCGGTCTACTAGTCTACTCAGTCTTCTGGTCTACTCAGTCTCCTTGTCCACTTAGACTTCTGGTCTACTCAGCCCAATGGTATACTCGGTCTACTCGTTTACTTAGTCTTCTGGTCTACTCAGTGTACTGGTCTACTCAGTCTACTGGTCTACTCGGGCTTCTGGTCTACTCTGTCTACTCAGTCTTCTTGTCTACTCAGTCTTCTAGTCTACTCGGTCTACTGGTTTACTCGGTCTACTGGTCTACTCGGTCTACTGGTCTTCCCGGTCTAATAGTCTACTCAGTCTTCTGGTCTAATCAGTCTTCTGGTCCACTTAGTCTTCTGGTCAACTCGGTCTACTGGTCTTCCCGGTCTACTAGTCTACTTAGTCTTTTGGTCTACTCAGTCTTCTGGTCCACTTAGACTTCTGGTCTTCTCAGCCCAATGGTCTACTCGGTCTACTCGTTTACTTAGTCTTCTGGTTTACTCAGTGTACTGGTCTACTCGGTCTACTGGTCTACTCGGGCTTCTGGTCTACTCGGTCTACTGGTCTACTCGGTCTACTCGTTTACTTAGTCTTCTGGTCGACTCAGTGTACTGGTCTACTCGGTCTACTGGTCTACTCGGGCTTCTGGTCTACTCGGTCTACTGGTCTACTCAGTCTTCTGGTCTTCCCGGTCTACTAGTCTACTCAGTCTTCTGGTCTACTCAGTGTACTGGTCTACTCGGTCTACTGGTCTACTCGGGCTTTTGGTCTACTCGGTCTACTGGTCTACTCAGTCTTCTGGTCTACTCGGTCTACTGGTCTTCCCGGTCTACTAGTCTACTCAGTCTTCTGATCTAATCAGTCTTCTGGTCCACTTAGACTTCTGGTCTACTCAGCCCAATGGTCTACTCGGTCTACTCGTTTACTTAGTCTTCTGGTCAACTCGGTCTACTGGTCTACTCAGTCTACTGGTCTACTCGGTCTACTGGTCTACTCGGTCTACTGGTCTACTGGTCTACTCGGTCTACTGGTCTACTCGGTCTACTAATCTTCCCGGTCTACTAGTCTACTCAGTCTCCTTGTCCACTTAGACTTCTGGTCTACTCAGCCCAATGGTCTACTCGGTCTACTCGTTTACTTAGTCTTCTGGTCATCTCGGTCTACTGGTCTACTCGGTCTACTGGTATACTCGGTCTACTGGTCTACTCGGTCTACTGGTCTACTCGGTCTACTGGTCTACTCGGTCTACTAATCTTCCCGGTCTACTAGTCTACTTAGTCTTTTGGTCTACTCAGTCTTCTGGTCCACTTAGACTTCTGGTCTACTCAGCCCAATGGTCTACTCGGTCTACTCGTTTACTTAGTCTTCTGGTTTACTCAGTGTACTGGTCTACTCGGTCTACTGGTCTACTCGGGCTTCTGGTCTACTCGGTCTACTGGTCTACTCGGTCTACTCGTTTACTTAGTCTTCTGGTCGACTCAGTGTACTGGTCTACTCGGTCTACTGGTCTACTCGGGCTTCTGGTCTACTCGGTCTACTGGTCTACTCAGTCTTCTGGTCTAATCGGTCTACTGGTCAACTCGGTCTACTGGTCTTCCCGGTCTACTAGTCTACTCAGTCTTCTGGTCTACTCAGTGTACTGGTCTACTCGGTCTACTGGTCTACTCGGGCTTCTGGTCTACTCGGTCTACTGGTCTACTCAGTCTTCTGGTCTACTCGGTCTACTGGTCTTCCCGGTCTACTAGTCTACTCAGTCTTCTGATCTAATCAGTCTTCTGGTCTACTCAGCCCAATGGTCTACTCGGTCTACTCGTTTACTTAGTCTTCTGGTCAACTCGGTCTACTGGTCTACTCGGTCTACTGGTCTACTCGGTCTACTGGTCTACTGGTCTACTCGGTCTACTGGTCTACTCGGTCTACTGGTCTACTCGGTCTACTAATCTTCCCGGTCTACTAGTCTACTCAGTCTTCTGGTCTACTCAGTCTCCTTGTCCACTTAGACTTCTGGTCTACTCACCCTTATGGTCTACTCGGTCTACTCGTTTACTTAGTCTTCTGGTCAACTCGGTCTACTGGTCTACTCGGTCTACTGGTATACTCGGTCTACTGGTCTACTCGGTCTACTGGTCTACTCGGTCTACTGGTCTACTCGGTCTACTAATCTTCCCGGTCTACTAGTCTACTCAGTCTTCTGGTCTACTCAGTCTCCTTGTCCACTTAGACTTCTGGTCTACTCAGCCCAATGGTATACTCGGTCTACTCGTTTACTTAGTCTTCTGGTCTACTCAGTGTACTGGTCTACTCAGTCTACTGGTCTACTCGGGCTTCTGGTCTACTCTGTCTACTCAGTCTTCTTGTCTACTCAGTCTTCTAGTCTACTCGGTCTACTGGTCTAATCAGTCTTCTGGTCTAATCGGTCTACTGGTCTACTCGGTCTACTGGTCTTCCCGGTCTACTAATCTACTCAGTCTTCTGGTCTACTCAGTCTTCTGGTCCACTTAGACATTTGGACTACTCAGCCCAATGGTCTACTCGATCTACTCGTTTACTCAGTCTTCTGGTCTACTCAGTGTACTGGTCTACTCGGTCTACTGGTCTACTCGGTCTACTGGTCTACTCAGTCTTCTGGTCTACTCGGTGTACTGGTCTACTCGGTCTACTGGTCTACTCGGGCTTCTGGTCTACTCGGTCTACTGGTCTTCCCGGTCTACTAGTCTACTTAGTCTTTTGGTCTACTCAGTCTTCTGGTCCACTTAGACTTCTGGTCTACTCAGCCCAATGGTCTACTCGGTCTACTCGTTTACTTAGTCTTCTGGTTTACTCAGTGTACTGGTCTACTCGGTCTACTGGTCTACTCGGGCTTCTGGTCTACTCGGTCTACTGGTCTACTCGGTCTACTCGTTTACTTAGTCTTCTGGTCGACTCAATGTACTGGTCTACTCGGTCTACTGGTATACTCTGGCTTCTGGTCTACTCGGTCTACTGGTCTACTCAGTCTTCTGGTCTAATCGGTCTACTGGTCTACTCGGTCTACTGGTCTTCCCGGTCTACTAGTCTACTCAGTCTTCTGGTCTACTCAGTGTACTGGTCTACTCGGTCTACTGGTCTACTCGGGCATCTGGTCTACTCGGTCTACTGGTCTACTCAGTCTTCTGGTCTACTCGGTCTACTGGTCTTCCCGGTCTACTAGTCTACTCAATCTTCTGATCTAATCAGTCTTCTGGTCCACTTAGACTTCTGGTCTACTCAGCCCAATGGTCTACTCGGTCTACTCGTTTACTTAGTCTTCTGGTCAACTCGGTCTACTGGTCTTCTCGGTCTACTGGTCTACTCGGTCTACTGGTCTACTCGGTCTACTGGTCTACTCGGTCTACTGGTCTACTCGGTCTACTAATCTTCCCGGTCTACTAGTCTACTCAGTCTTCTGGTCTACTCAGTCTCCTTGTCCACTGAGACTTCTGGTCTACTCAGCCCAATGGTCTACTCGGTCTACTCGTTTACTTAGTCTTCTGGTCAACTCGGTCTACTGGTCTACTCGGTCTACTGGTATACTCGGTCTACTGGTCTACTCGGTCTACTGGTCTACTCGGTCTACTGGTCTACTCGGTCTACTAATCTTCCCGGTCTACTAGTCTACTCAGTCTTCTGGTCTACTCAGTCTCCTTGTCCACTTAGACTTCTGGTCTACTCAGCCCAATGGTATACTCGGTCTACTCGTTTACTTAGTCTTCTGGTCTACTCAGTGTACTGGTCTACTCAGTCTACTGGTCTACTAGGGCTTCTGGTCTACTCTGTCTACTCAGTCTTCTTGTCTACTCAGTCTTCTAGTCTACTCGGTCTACTGGTTTACTCGGTCTACTGGTCTACTCGGTCTACTGGTATACTCGGTCTACTGGTCTACTCGGTCTACTGGTCAACTCGGTCTACTGGTCTACTCGGTCTACTGGTATACTCGGTCTACTGGTCTACTCGGTCTACTGGTCTACTCGGTCTACTAATCTTCCCGGTCTACTAGTCTATTCAGTCTTCTGGTCTACTCAGTCTCCTTGTCCACTTAGACTTCTGGTCTACTCAGCCCAATGGTATACTCGGTCTACTCGTTTACTTAGTCTTCTGGTCTACTCGGTCTACTGGTCTACTCAGTCTTCTGGTCTAATCGGTCTACTGGTCTACTAGGTCTACTGGTCTTCCCGGTCTACTAGTCTACTCAGTCTTCTGGTCTACTCAGTGTACTGGTCTACTCGGTCTACTGGTCTACTCGGGCTTCTGGTCTACTCGGTCTACTGGTCTACTCAGTCTTCTGGTCTACTCGGTCTACTGGTCTTCCCGGTCTACTAGTCTACTCAGTCTTCTGATCTAATTAGTCTTCTGGTCCACTTAGACTTCTGGTCTACTCAGCCCAATGGTCTACTCGGTCTACTCGTTTACTTAGTCTTCTGGTCAACTCGGTCTACTGGTCTACTCGGTCTACTGGTCTACTCGGTCTACTGGTCTACTCGGTCTACTGGTCTACTTGGTCTACTGGTCTACTCGGGCTTCTAGTCTACTCGGTCTACTGGTCTTCTCAGTCTTCTGGTCTAATCGGTCTACTGGTCTACTCGGTCTCCTTGTCCACTTAGACTTCTGGTCTACTCAGCCCAATGGTCTACTCGGTCTACTCGTTTACTTAGTCTTCTGGTCGACTCAGTGTACTGGTCTACTCGGTCTACTGGTCTACTCGGGCTTCTAGTCTACTCGGTCTACTGGTCTTCTCAGTCTTCTGGTCTAATCGGTCTACTGGTCTACTCAGTCTTCTGGTCTACTCAGTCTTCTGGTCCACTTAGACATCTGGATTACTCAGCCCAATGGTCTACTCGGTCTACTCGTTTACTCAGTCTTCTGGTCTACTCAGTCTTCTGGTACTACTGGTCTACTCAGTTCTGGTCCAGTTAGACTTCTGGTCTAATCAGCCCACTGGTCTACTCGGTCTACTCGTTTACTCAGTCTTCTGGTCTACTCAGTCTTCTGGTCTACTTAGTCTTCTTGTGTACTCGGTCTACTGGTCTACTCAGTCTTCTGGACCACTTAGTCTTCTGGTCTTCTCGGTCTACTGATCTACTGATCTACTCAGTCTCCTGGTCTACTCAGTCTTCTGGTCTACTCAGACTTCTGGTCTACTCATTCTACTGGTCTACTGGTCTACTTGGTCTTCTGGTCTACTCTGTCTACTTGTCTACTCAGTCTTCTGGTCTACTCGGTCTACTGGTAAACTCGGTGTACTGGTGTACTCGGTCTACCCGGGCTTCTGGTCTTCTGGGTCTACTGGTCTACTCAGTCTTCTGGTCCACTTAGTCTTCTAGTCTACTCGGTCTACTGGTCCACTCGGTCTACTGGTCTACTCGGTCTGCTCGTTTACTCAGTTTTCTGGTCTACTCAGTGTACTGGTCTACTTGGTATACTGGTCTACTCGGGCTTCTGGTCTACTCAGTCTTCTGGTCTACTCAGTATTCTGGTCTACTCGGTCTTCTGGTCTACTCGGTCTACTTGTCATCTCGGTCTACTGGTCTACTCGGTCTACTGGTCTACTCGGTCTACTAATCTTCCCGGTCTACTAGTCTACTCAGTCTTCTGGTCTACTCAGTCTCCTTGTCCACTTAGACTTCTGGTCTACTCAGCCCAATGGTATACTCGGTCTACTCGTTTACTTAGTCTTCTGGTCTACTCAGTGTACTGGTCTACTCAGTCTACTGGTCTACTCGGGCTTCTGGTCTACTCTGTCTACTCAGTCTTCTTGTCTACTCAGTCTTCTAGTCTACTCGGTCTACTGGTTTACTCGGTCTACTGGTCTACTCGGTCTACTGGTCTTCCCGGTCTAATAGTCTACTCAGTCTTCTGGTCTAATCAGTCTTCTGGTCCACTTAGTCTTCTGGTCAACTCGGTCTACTGGTCTTCCCGGTCTACTAGTCTACTTAGTCTTTTGGTCTACTCAGTCTTCTGGTCCACTTAGACTTCTGGTCTTCTCAGCCCAATGGTCTACTCGGTCTACTCGTTTACTTAGTCTTCTGGTTTACTCAGTGTACTGGTCTACTCGGTCTACTGGTCTACTCGGGCTTCTGGTCTACTCGGTCTACTGGTCTACTCGGTCTACTCGTTTACTTAGTCTTCTGGTCGACTCAGTGTACTGGTCTACTCGGTCTACTGGTCTACTCGGGCTTCTGGTCTACTCGGTCTACTGGTCTACTCAGTCTTCTGGTCTTCCCGGTCTACTAGTCTACTCAGTCTTCTGGTCTACTCAGTGTACTGGTCTACTCGGTCTACTGGTCTACTCGGGCTTTTGGTCTACTCGGTCTACTGGTCTACTCAGTCTTCTGGTCTACTCGGTCTACTGGTCTTCCCGGTCTACTAGTCTACTCAGTCTTCTGATCTAATCAGTCTTCTGGTCCACTTAGACTTCTGGTCTACTCAGCCCAATGGTCTACTCGGTCTACTCGTTTACTTAGTCTTCTGGTCAACTCGGTCTACTGGTCTACTCAGTCTACTGGTCTACTCGGTCTACTGGTCTACTCGGTCTACTGGTCTACTGGTCTACTCGGTCTACTGGTCTACTCGGTCTACTAATCTTCCCGGTCTACTAGTCTACTCAGTCTCCTTGTCCACTTAGACTTCTGGTCTACTCAGCCCAATGGTCTACTCGGTCTACTCGTTTACTTAGTCTTCTGGTCATCTCGGTCTACTGGTCTACTCGGTCTACTGGTATACTCGGTCTACTGGTCTACTCGGTCTACTGGTCTACTCGGTCTACTGGTCTACTCGGTCTACTAATCTTCCCGGTCTACTAGTCTACTTAGTCTTTTGGTCTACTCAGTCTTCTGGTCCACTTAGACTTCTGGTCTACTCAGCCCAATGGTCTACTCGGTCTACTCGTTTACTTAGTCTTCTGGTTTACTCAGTGTACTGGTCTACTCGGTCTACTGGTCTACTCGGGCTTCTGGTCTACTCGGTCTACTGGTCTACTCGGTCTACTCGTTTACTTAGTCTTCTGGTCGACTCAGTGTACTGGTCTACTCGGTCTACTGGTCTACTCGGGCTTCTGGTCTACTCGGTCTACTGGTCTACTCAGTCTTCTGGTCTAATCGGTCTACTGGTCAACTCGGTCTACTGGTCTTCCCGGTCTACTAGTCTACTCAGTCTTCTGGTCTACTCAGTGTACTGGTCTACTCGGTCTACTGGTCTACTCGGGCTTCTGGTCTACTCGGTCTACTGGTCTACTCAGTCTTCTGGTCTACTCGGTCTACTGGTCTTCCCGGTCTACTAGTCTACTCAGTCTTCTGATCTAATCAGTCTTCTGGTCTACTCAGCCCAATGGTCTACTCGGTCTACTCGTTTACTTAGTCTTCTGGTCAACTCGGTCTACTGGTCTACTCGGTCTACTGGTCTACTCGGTCTACTGGTCTACTGGTCTACTCGGTCTACTGGTCTACTCGGTCTACTGGTCTACTCGGTCTACTAATCTTCCCGGTCTACTAGTCTACTCAGTCTTCTGGTCTACTCAGTCTCCTTGTCCACTTAGACTTCTGGTCTACTCACCCTTATGGTCTACTCGGTCTACTCGTTTACTTAGTCTTCTGGTCAACTCGGTCTACTGGTCTACTCGGTCTACTGGTATACTCGGTCTACTGGTCTACTCGGTCTACTGGTCTACTCGGTCTACTGGTCTACTCGGTCTACTAATCTTCCCGGTCTACTAGTCTACTCAGTCTTCTGGTCTACTCAGTCTCCTTGTCCACTTAGACTTCTGGTCTACTCAGCCCAATGGTATACTCGGTCTACTCGTTTACTTAGTCTTCTGGTCTACTCAGTGTACTGGTCTACTCAGTCTACTGGTCTACTCGGGCTTCTGGTCTACTCTGTCTACTCAGTCTTCTTGTCTACTCAGTCTTCTAGTCTACTCGGTCTACTGGTCTAATCAGTCTTCTGGTCTAATCGGTCTACTGGTCTACTCGGTCTACTGGTCTTCCCGGTCTACTAATCTACTCAGTCTTCTGGTCTACTCAGTCTTCTGGTCCACTTAGACATTTGGACTACTCAGCCCAATGGTCTACTCGATCTACTCGTTTACTCAGTCTTCTGGTCTACTCAGTGTACTGGTCTACTCGGTCTACTGGTCTACTCGGTCTACTGGTCTACTCAGTCTTCTGGTCTACTCGGTGTACTGGTCTACTCGGTCTACTGGTCTACTCGGGCTTCTGGTCTACTCGGTCTACTGGTCTTCCCGGTCTACTAGTCTACTTAGTCTTTTGGTCTACTCAGTCTTCTGGTCCACTTAGACTTCTGGTCTACTCAGCCCAATGGTCTACTCGGTCTACTCGTTTACTTAGTCTTCTGGTTTACTCAGTGTACTGGTCTACTCGGTCTACTGGTCTACTCGGGCTTCTGGTCTACTCGGTCTACTGGTCTACTCGGTCTACTCGTTTACTTAGTCTTCTGGTCGACTCAATGTACTGGTCTACTCGGTCTACTGGTATACTCTGGCTTCTGGTCTACTCGGTCTACTGGTCTACTCAGTCTTCTGGTCTAATCGGTCTACTGGTCTACTCGGTCTACTGGTCTTCCCGGTCTACTAGTCTACTCAGTCTTCTGGTCTACTCAGTGTACTGGTCTACTCGGTCTACTGGTCTACTCGGGCATCTGGTCTACTCGGTCTACTGGTCTACTCAGTCTTCTGGTCTACTCGGTCTACTGGTCTTCCCGGTCTACTAGTCTACTCAATCTTCTGATCTAATCAGTCTTCTGGTCCACTTAGACTTCTGGTCTACTCAGCCCAATGGTCTACTCGGTCTACTCGTTTACTTAGTCTTCTGGTCAACTCGGTCTACTGGTCTTCTCGGTCTACTGGTCTACTCGGTCTACTGGTCTACTCGGTCTACTGGTCTACTCGGTCTACTGGTCTACTCGGTCTACTAATCTTCCCGGTCTACTAGTCTACTCAGTCTTCTGGTCTACTCAGTCTCCTTGTCCACTGAGACTTCTGGTCTACTCAGCCCAATGGTCTACTCGGTCTACTCGTTTACTTAGTCTTCTGGTCAACTCGGTCTACTGGTCTACTCGGTCTACTGGTATACTCGGTCTACTGGTCTACTCGGTCTACTGGTCTACTCGGTCTACTGGTCTACTCGGTCTACTAATCTTCCCGGTCTACTAGTCTACTCAGTCTTCTGGTCTACTCAGTCTCCTTGTCCACTTAGACTTCTGGTCTACTCAGCCCAATGGTATACTCGGTCTACTCGTTTACTTAGTCTTCTGGTCTACTCAGTGTACTGGTCTACTCAGTCTACTGGTCTACTAGGGCTTCTGGTCTACTCTGTCTACTCAGTCTTCTTGTCTACTCAGTCTTCTAGTCTACTCGGTCTACTGGTTTACTCGGTCTACTGGTCTACTCGGTCTACTGGTATACTCGGTCTACTGGTCTACTCGGTCTACTGGTCAACTCGGTCTACTGGTCTACTCGGTCTACTGGTATACTCGGTCTACTGGTCTACTCGGTCTACTGGTCTACTCGGTCTACTAATCTTCCCGGTCTACTAGTCTATTCAGTCTTCTGGTCTACTCAGTCTCCTTGTCCACTTAGACTTCTGGTCTACTCAGCCCAATGGTATACTCGGTCTACTCGTTTACTTAGTCTTCTGGTCTACTCGGTCTACTGGTCTACTCAGTCTTCTGGTCTAATCGGTCTACTGGTCTACTAGGTCTACTGGTCTTCCCGGTCTACTAGTCTACTCAGTCTTCTGGTCTACTCAGTGTACTGGTCTACTCGGTCTACTGGTCTACTCGGGCTTCTGGTCTACTCGGTCTACTGGTCTACTCAGTCTTCTGGTCTACTCGGTCTACTGGTCTTCCCGGTCTACTAGTCTACTCAGTCTTCTGATCTAATTAGTCTTCTGGTCCACTTAGACTTCTGGTCTACTCAGCCCAATGGTCTACTCGGTCTACTCGTTTACTTAGTCTTCTGGTCAACTCGGTCTACTGGTCTACTCGGTCTACTGGTCTACTCGGTCTACTGGTCTACTCGGTCTACTGGTCTACTTGGTCTACTGGTCTACTCGGGCTTCTAGTCTACTCGGTCTACTGGTCTTCTCAGTCTTCTGGTCTAATCGGTCTACTGGTCTACTCGGTCTCCTTGTCCACTTAGACTTCTGGTCTACTCAGCCCAATGGTCTACTCGGTCTACTCGTTTACTTAGTCTTCTGGTCGACTCAGTGTACTGGTCTACTCGGTCTACTGGTCTACTCGGGCTTCTAGTCTACTCGGTCTACTGGTCTTCTCAGTCTTCTGGTCTAATCGGTCTACTGGTCTACTCAGTCTTCTGGTCTACTCAGTCTTCTGGTCCACTTAGACATCTGGATTACTCAGCCCAATGGTCTACTCGGTCTACTCGTTTACTCAGTCTTCTGGTCTACTCAGTCTTCTGGTACTACTGGTCTACTCAGTTCTGGTCCAGTTAGACTTCTGGTCTAATCAGCCCACTGGTCTACTCGGTCTACTCGTTTACTCAGTCTTCTGGTCTACTCAGTCTTCTGGTCTACTTAGTCTTCTTGTGTACTCGGTCTACTGGTCTACTCAGTCTTCTGGACCACTTAGTCTTCTGGTCTTCTCGGTCTACTGATCTACTGATCTACTCAGTCTCCTGGTCTACTCAGTCTTCTGGTCTACTCAGACTTCTGGTCTACTCATTCTACTGGTCTACTGGTCTACTTGGTCTTCTGGTCTACTCTGTCTACTTGTCTACTCAGTCTTCTGGTCTACTCGGTCTACTGGTAAACTCGGTGTACTGGTGTACTCGGTCTACCCGGGCTTCTGGTCTTCTGGGTCTACTGGTCTACTCAGTCTTCTGGTCCACTTAGTCTTCTAGTCTACTCGGTCTACTGGTCCACTCGGTCTACTGGTCTACTCGGTCTGCTCGTTTACTCAGTTTTCTGGTCTACTCAGTGTACTGGTCTACTTGGTATACTGGTCTACTCGGGCTTCTGGTCTACTCAGTCTTCTGGTCTACTCAGTATTCTGGTCTACTCGGTCTTCTGGTCTACTCGGTCTACTTGTCATCTCGGTCTACTGGTCTTTTCAGTCTTGTGGTCCACTTAGTCTTCTGGTCTACTCGGTCTACTGATCTACTGATCTACTCAGTGTCCTGGTCTACTCGGTCTACTGATCTACTGATCTACTCAGTGTCCTGGTCTACTCAGTCTTCTGGTCTACTCAGACTTCTGGTCTACTCATTCTACTGGTCTACTCTGTCTACTTGTCTACTCAGTCTTCTGGTCTACTCTGTTTACTTTTCTACTCAGTCTTCTGGTCTACTCGGTCTACTGGTAAACTCGGCCCAATGGTCTACTTAGTCTACTCAGTCTACATAGTCTACTGGTCTACTCAGTCTTCTGGTCTACTCAGTCTTCTGGTCTACTCAGTCTTCTGTTCTACTCGGTCTTCTGGTCTACTCAGTCTGCTGGTCTTCTCGGTCTTCTGGTCTACTGATCTACTCAGTCTTCTGGTCTACTCAGTCTTCTGGTCTGCGCGGTCTACTGGTCTACTCAGTCATTTGGTCTGCTTAGTCTTTTTATCTACTCGGTCTACTCGCTCTACTGGTCTACTCAGTCTACTGGTCCACTTGGTCTACTGGTCTACTCAGTCTTCTGGTCTACTTAGTCTTCTTGTGTACTCGGTCTACTGGTCTACTCAGTCTTCTGGACCACTTAGTCTTCTGGTCTTCTCGGTCTACTGGTCCACTCGGTTTACTGGTCTACTCGGTCAACTCGTTTACTCAGTGTACTGGTCTACTTGGTATACTGGTCTACTCGGGTTTCTGGTCTACTCAGTCTACTGGTCAACTCAGTCGTCTAGTCTACTCAATCTTCTGGTTTTCCTGGTCCACTAGTCTACTCAGTCTTCTGGTCTACTCAGTCTTGTGGTCCACTTAGTCTTCTGGTCTACTCGGTCTACTGATCTACTGATCTACTCAGTCTCCTGGTCTACTCAGTCTTCTGGTCTACTCAGACTTCTGGTCTACTCATTCTACTGGTCTACTGGTCTACTTGGTCTTCTGGTCTACTCTGTCTACTTGTCTACTCAGTCTTTTGGTCTACTCGGTCTACTGGTAAACTCGGTGTACTGGTCTACTCGGTCTACCCGGGCTTCTGGTCTTCTCGGTCTACTGGTCTACTCAGTCTTCTGGTCCACTTAGTCTTCTGGTCTACTCGGTCTACTGGTCCACTCGGTCTACTGGTCTACTCGGTCTGCTCGTTTACTCAGTTTTCTGGTCTACTCAGTGTACTGGTCTACTTGGTATACTGGTCTACTCGGGCTTCTGGTCTACTCAGTCTTCTGGTCTACTCAGTATTCTAGTCTACTCGGTCTTCTGGTCTACTCGGTCTACTTTTCATCTCCGTCTACTGGTCTTTTCAGTCTACTGGTCTACTCAGTCTACTGGTCTACTCGGTGTACTGGTCTACTCAGTCTTCTGGTCTACTTTGTCTACTGGTCTACTCAGTCTACTGGTCTACTCAGTCTACTGGTCTACTCAGTCTTCTGGTCTACTCAGTCTACTGGTCAACTCAGTCTTCTAGTCTACTCAATCTTCTGGTCTTCCCGGTCCACTAGTCTACTTAGTTTTCTGGTCTACTCAGTCTTGTGGTCCACTTAGTCTTCTGGTCTACTCGGTCTACTGATCTACTGATCTACTCAGTGTCCTGGTCTACTCAGTCTTCTGGTCTACTCAGACTTCTGGTCTACTCATTCTACTGGTCTACTCTGTCTACTTGTCTACTCAGTCTTCTGGTCTACTCTGTCTACTTTTCTACTCAGTCTTCTGGTCTACTCGGTCTACTGGTAAACTCGGCCCAATGGTCTACTTAGTCTACTCAGTCTACATAGTCTACTGGTCTACTCAGTCTTCTGGTCTACTCAGTCTTCTGGTCTACTCAGTCTTCTGTTCTACTCGGTCTTCTGGTCTACTCAGTCTGCTGGTCTTCTTGGTCTTCTGGTCTACTGATCTACTCAGTCTTCTGGTCTACTCAGTCTTCTGGTCCACTTAGACATTTGGACTACTCAGCCCAATGGTCTACTCGATCTACTCGTTTACTCAGTCTTCTGGTCTACTCAGTATACTGGTCTACTCGGTCTAC
Organism: Xestia sexstrigata; assembly: GCA_941918905.2. NCBI lineage: Eukaryota > Metazoa > Arthropoda > Insecta > Lepidoptera > Noctuidae > Xestia > Xestia sexstrigata. Next base: position 6,578,384 of record OW799219.2, read on the forward strand.
TGGTCTACTCGGTCTACTGGTCTACTCAGTCTTCTGGTCTACTCGGTGTACTGGTCTACTCGGTCTACTGGTCTACTCGGGCTTCTGGTCTACTCGGTCTACTGGTCTTCCCGGTCTACTAGTCTACTTAGTCTTTTGGTCTACTCAGTCTTCTGGTCCACTTAGACTTCTGGTCTACTCAGCCCAATGGTCTACTCGGTCTACTCGTTTACTTAGTCTTCTGGTTTACTCAGTGTACTAGTCTACTCGGTCTACTGGTCTACTCGGGCTTCTGGTCTACTCGGTCTACTGGTCTACTCGGTCTACTCGTTTACTTAGTCTTCTGGTCGACTCAGTGTACTGGTCTACTCGGTCTACTGGTCTACTCTGGCTTCTGGTCTACTCGGTCTACTGGTCTACTCAGTCTTCTGGTCTAATCGGTCTACTGGTCTTCTCGGTCTACTGGTCTTCCCGGTCTACTAGTCTACTCAGTCTTCTGGTCTACTCAGTGTACTGGTCTACTCGGTCTACTGGTCTACTCGGGCATCTGGTCTACTCGGTCTACTGGTCTACTCAGTCTTCTGGTCTACTCGGTCTACTGGTCTTCCCGGTCTACTAGTCTACTCAATCTTCTGATCTAATCAGTCTTCTGGTCCACTTAGACTTCTGGTCTACTCAGCCCAATGGTCTACTCGGTCTACTCGTTTACTTAGTCTTCTGGTCAACTCGGTCTACTGGTCTTCTCGGTCTACTGGTCTACTCGGTCTACTGGTCTACTCGGTCTACTGGTCTACTCGGTCTACTGGTCTACTCGGTCTACTAATCTTCCCGGTCTACTAGTCTACTCAGTCTTCTGGTCTACTCAGTCTCCTTGTCCACTGAGACTTCTGGTCTACTCAGCCCAATGGTCTACTCGGTCTACTCGTTTACTTAGTCTTCTGGTCAACTCGGTCTACTGGTCTACTCGGTCTACTGGTATACTCGGTCTACTGGTCTACTCGGTTTACTGGTCTACTCGGTCTACTGGTCTACTCGGTCTACTAATCTTCCCGGTCTACTAGTCTACTCAGTCTTCTGGTCTACTCAGTCTCCTTGTCCACTTAGACTTCTGGTCTACTCAGCCCAATGGTATACTCGGTCTACTCGTTTACTTAGTCTTCTGGTCTACTCAGTGTACTGGTCTACTCAGTCTACTGGTCTACTCGGGTTTCTGGTCTACTCTGTCTACTCAGTCTTCTTGTCTACTCAGTCTTCTAGTCTACTCGGTCTACTGGTTTACTCGGTCTACTGGTCTACTCGGTCTACTGGTATACTCGGTCTACTGGTCTACTCGGTCTACTGGTCAACTCGGTCTACTGGTCTACTCGGTCTACTGGTATACTCGGTCTACTGGTCTACTCGGTCTACTGGTCTACTCGGTCTACTAATCTTCCCGGTCTACTAGTCTATTCAGTCTTCTGGTCTACTCAGTCTCCTTGTCCACTTAGACTTCTGGTCTACTCAGCCCAATGGTATACTCGGTCTACTCGTTTACTTAGTCTTCTGGTCTACTCGGTCTACTGGTCTACTCAGTCTTCTGGTCTAATCGGTCTACTGGTCTACTAGGTCTACTGGTCTTCCCGGTCTACTAGTCTACTCAGTCTTCTGGTCTACTCAGTGTACTGGTCTACTCGGTCTACTGGTCTACTCGGGCTTCTGGTCTACTCGGTCTACTGGTCTACTCAGTCTTCTGGTCTACTCGGTCTACTGGTCTTCCCGGTCTACTAGTCTACTCAGTCTTCTGATCTAATTAGTCTTCTGGTCCACTTAGACTTCTGGTCTACTCAGCCCAATGGTCTACTCGGTCTACTCGTTTACTTAGTCTTCTGGTCAACTCGGTCTACTGGTCTACTCGGTCTACTGGTCTACTCGGTCTACTGGTCTACTCGGTCTACTGGTCTACTTGGTCTACTAATCTTCCCGGTCTACTAGTCTACTCAGTCTTCTGGTCTACTCAGTCTCCTTGTCCACTTAGACTTCTGGTCTACTCAGCCCAATGGTCTACTCGGTCTACTCGTTTACTTAGTCTTCTGGTCGACTCAGTGTACTGGTCTACTCGGTCTACTGGTCTACTCGGGCTTCTAGTCTACTCGGTCTACTGGTCTACTCAGTCTTCTGGTCTAATCGGTCTACTGGTCTACTCGGTCTACTGGTCTTCCCGGTCTACTAGTCTACTCAGTCTTCTGGTCTACTCAGTGTACTGGTCTACTCGGTCTACTGGTCTACTCGGGCTTCTGGTCTACTCGGTCTACTGGTCTACTCAGTCTTCTGGTCTACTCGGTCTACTGGTCTACTCAGTCTTCTGGTCTACTCAGTCTTCTGGTCCACTTAGACATCTGGACTACTCAGCCCAATGGTCTACTCGGTCTACTCGTTTACTCAGTCTTCTGGTCTACTCAGTCTTCTGGTACTACTGGTCTACTCAGTTCTGGTCCAGTTAGACTTCTGGTCTAATCAGCCCACTGGTCTACTCGGTCTACTCGTTTACTCAGTCTTCTGGTCTACTCAGTCTTCTGGTCTACTTAGTCTTCTTGTGTACTCGGTCTACTGGTCTACTCAGTCTTCTGGGCCACTTAGTCTTCTGGTCTTCTCGGTCTACTGGTCCACTCGGTTTACTGGTCTACTCGGTCAACTCGTTTACTCAGTGTACTGGTCTACTTGGTATACTGGTCTACTCGGGCTTCTGGTCTACTCAGTCTACTGGTCAACTCAGTCGTCTAGTCTACTCAATCTTCTGGTTTTCCTGGTCCACTAGTCTACTCAGTCTTCTGGTCTACTCAGTCTTGTGGTCCACTTAGTCTTCTGGTCTACTCGGTCTACTGATCTACTGATCTACTCAGTCTCCTGGTCTACTCAGTCTTCTGGTCTACTCAGACTTCTGGTCTACTCATTCTACTGGTCTACTGGTCTACTTGGTCTTCTGGTCTACTCTGTCTACTTGTCTACTCAGTCTTCTGGTCTACTCGGTCTACTGGTAAACTCGGTGTACTGGTGTACTCGGTCTACCCGGGCTTCTGGTCTTCTCGGTCTACTGGTCTACTCAGTCTTCTGGTCCACTTAGTCTTCTGGTCTACTCGGTCTTCTGGTCCACTCGGTCTACTGGTCTACTCGGTCTGCTCGTTTACTCAGTTTTCTGGTCTACTCAGTGTACTGGTCTACTTGGTATACTGGTCTACTCGGGCTTCTGGTCTACTCAGTCTTCTGGTCTACTCAGTATTCTGGTCTACTCGGTCTTCTGGTCTACTCGGTCTACTTGTCATCTCGGTCTACTGGTCTTTTCAGTCTTGTGGTCCACTTAGTCTTCTGGTCTACTCGGTCTACTGATCTACTGATCTACTTAGTGTCCTGGTCTACTCGGTCTACTGATCTACTGATCTACTCAGTGTCCTGGTCTACTCAGTCTTCTGGTCTACTCAGACTTCTGGTCTACTCATTCTACTGGTCTACTCTGTCTACTTGTCTACTTAGTCTTCTGGTCTACTCTGTTTACTTTTCTACTCAGTCTTCTGGTCTACTCGGTCTACTGGTAAACTCGGCCCAATGGTCTACTTAGTCTACTCAGTCTACATAGTCTACTGGTCTACTTAGTCTTCTGGTCTACTCAGTCTTCTGGTCTACTCAGTCTTCTGTTCTACTCGGTCTTCTGGTCTACTCAGTCTGCTGGTCTTCTCGGTCTTCTGGTCTACTGATCTACTCAGTCTTCTGGTCTACTCAGTCTTCTGGTCTGCGCGGTCTACTGGTCTACTCAGTCATTTGGTCTGCTTAGTCTTTTTATCTACTCGGTCTACTCGCTCTACTGGTCTACTCAGTCTACTGGTCCACTTGGTCTACTGGTCTACTCAGTCTTCTGGTCTACTTAGTCTTCTTGTGTACTCGGTCTACTGGTCTACTCAGTCTTCTGGACCACTTAGTCTTCTGGTCTTCTCGGTCTACTGGTCCACTCGGTTTACTGGTCTACTCGGTCAACTCGTTTACTCAGTGTACTGGTCTACTTGGTATACTGGTCTACTCGGGTTTCTGGTCTACTCAGTCTACTGGTCAACTCAGTCGTCTAGTCTACTCAATCTTCTGGTTTTCCTGGTCCACTAGTCTACTCAGTCTTCTGGTCTACTCAGTCTTGTGGTCCACTTAGTCTTCTGGTCTACTCGGTCTACTGATCTACTGATCTACTCAGTCTCCTGGTCTACTCAGTCTTCTGGTCTACTCAGACTTCTGGTCTACTCATTCTACTGGTCTACTGGTCTACTTGGTCTTCTGGTCTACTCTGTCTACTTGTCTACTCAGTCTTTTGGTCTACTCGGTCTACTGGTAAACTCGGTGTACTGGTCTACTCGGTCTACCCGGGCTTCTGGTCTTCTCGGTCTACTGGTCTACTCAGTCTTCTGGTCCACTTAGTCTTCTGGTCTACTCGGTCTACTGGTCCACTCGGTCTACTGGTCTACTCGGTCTGCTCGTTTACTCAGTTTTCTGGTCTACTCAGTGTACTGGTCTACTTGGTATACTGGTCTACTCGGGCTTCTGGTCTACTCAGTCTTCTGGTCTACTCAGTATTCTGGTCTACTCGGTCTTCTGGTCTACTCGGTCTACTTTTCATCTCCGTCTACTGGTCTTTTCAGTCTACTGGTCTACTCAGTCTACTGGTCTACTCGGTGTACTGGTCTACTCAGTCTTCTGGTCTACTTTGTCTACTGGTTTACTCAGTCTACTGGTCTACTCAGTCTACTGGTCTACTCAGTCTTCTGGTCTACTCAGTCTACTGGTCAACTCAGTCTTCTAGTCTACTCAATCTTCTGGTCTTCCCGGTCCACTAGTCTACTTAGTTTTCTGGTCTACTCAGTCTTGTGGTCCACTTAGTCTTCTGGTCTACTCGGTCTACTGATCTACTGATCTACTCAGTGTCCTGGTCTACTCAGTCTTCTGGTCTACTCAGACTTCTGGTCTACTCATTCTACTGGTCTACTCTGTCTACTTGTCTACTCAGTCTTCTGGTCTACTCTGTCTACTGGTAAACTCGGCCCAATGGTCTACTTAGTCTACTCAGTCTACATAGTCTACTGGTCTACTCAGTCTTCTGGTCTACTCAGTCTTCTGGTCTACTCAGTCTTCTGTTCTACTCGGTCTTCTGGTCTACTCAGTCTGCTGGTCTTCTCGGTCTTCTGGTCTATTGATCTACTCAGTCTTCTGGTCTACTCAGTCTTCTGGTCTGCGCGGTCTACTGGTCTACTCAGTCATTTGGTCTGCTTAGTCTTTTTATCTACTCGGTCTACTCGCTCTACTGGTCTACTCAGTCTACTGGTCCACTTAGTCTTCTGGTCTACTCAGTGTACTGGTCTACTCAGTCTACTGGTCTACTCGGGCTTCTGGTCTACTCTGTCTACTCAGTCTTCTTGTCTACTCAGTCTTCTAGTCTACTCGGTCTACTGGTTTACTCGGTCTACTGGTCTACTCGGTCTACTGGTCTACTCGGTCTACTGGTATACTCGGTCTACTGGTCTACTCGGTCTACTGGTCTACTCGGTCTACTGGTCTACTCGGTCTACTCGTTTACTTAGTCTTCTGGTCGACTCAGTGTACGAGTCTACTCGGTCTACTGGTCTACTCGGGCTTCTGGTCTACTCGGTCTACTGGTCTACTCAGTCTTCTGGTCTAATCGGTCTACTGGTCTACTCGGTCTACTGGTCTTCCCGGTCTACTAGTCTACTCAGTCTTCTGGTCTACTCAGTGTACTGGTCTACTCGGTCTACTGGTCTACTCGGTCTACTGGTCTACTCGGTCTACTGGTCTACTCGGTCTACTGGTCTACTTGGTCTACTAATCTTCCCGGTCTACTAGTCTACTCAGTCTTCTGGTCTACTCAGTCTCCTTGTCCACTTAGACTTCTGGTCTACTCAGCCCAATGGTCTACTCGGTCTACTCGTTTACTTAGTCTTCTGGTCAACTCGGTCTACTGGTCTACTCGGTCTACTGGTCTTCTCGGTCTACTGGTCTACTCGGTCTACTGGTCTACTCGGTCTACTGGTCTACTTGGTCTACTAATCTTCCCGGTCTACTAGTCTACTCAGTCTTCTGATCTAATCAGTCTTCTGGTCCACTTACACTTCTGGTCTACTCAGCCCAATGGTCTACTCGGTCTACTCATTTACTTAGTCTTCTGGTCAACTCGGTCTACTGGTCTACTCGGTCTACTGGTCTACTCGGTCTACTGGTCTACTCGGTCTACTGGTCTACTTGGTCTACTAATCTTCCCGGTCTACTAGTCTACTCAGTCTTCTGGTCTACTCAGTCTCCTTGTCCACTTAGACTTCTGGTCTACTCAGCCCAATGGTCTACTCGGTCTACTCGTTTACTTAGTCTTCTGGTCGACTCAGTGTACTGGTCTACTCGGTCTACTGGTCTACTCGGGCTTCTGGTCTACTCGGTCTACTGGTCTACTCAGTCTTCTGGTCTAATCGGTCTACTGGTCTACTCGGTCTACTGGTCTTCCCGGTCTACTAGTCTACTCAGTCTTCTGGTCTACTCAGTGTACTGGTCTACTCGGTCTACTGGTCTACTCGGGCTTCTGGTCTACTCGGTCTACTGGTCTACTCAGTCTTCTGGTCTACTCGGTCTACTGGTCTACTCAGTCTTCTGGTCTACTCAGTCTTCTGGTCCACTTAGACATCTGGACTACTCAGCCCAATGGTCTACTCGGTCTACTCGTTTACTCAGTCTTCTGGTCTACTCAGTCTTCTGGTACTACTGGTCTACTCAGTTCTGGTCCAGTTAGACTTCTGGTCTAATCAGCCCACTGGTCTACTCGGTCTACTCGTTTACTCAGTCTTCTGGTCTACTCAGTGTACTGGTCTACTCGGTCTATCCGGGCTTCTGGTCTACTCGGTCTACTGGTCTATTCAGTCTTCTGGGCTTCCCGGTCTACTAGTCTTCTCAGTCTTCTGGTCTACTCAGTCTTCTGGTCTACTTAGTCTTCTTGTGTACTCGGTCTACTGGTCTACTCAGTCTTCTGGACCACTTAGTCTTCTGGTCTTCTCGGTCTACTGGTCCACTCGGTTTACTGGTCTACTCGGTCAACTCGTTTACTCAGTGTACTGGTCTACTTGGTATACTGGTCTACTCGGGCTTCTGGTCTACTCAGTCTACTGGTCAACTCAGTCGTCTAGTCTACTCAATCTTCTGGTTTTCCTGGTCCACTAGTCTACTCAGTCTTCTGGTCTACTCAGTCTTGTGGTCCAATTAGTCTTCTGGTCTACTCGGTCTACTGATCTACTGATCTACTCAGTCTCCTGGTCTACTCAGTCTTCTGGTCTACTCAGACTTCTGGTCTACTCATTCTACTGGTCTACTGGTCTACTTGGTCTTCTGGTCTACTCTGTCTACTTGTCTACTCAGTCTTCTGGTCTACTCGGTCTACTGGTAAACTCGGTGTACTGGTGTACTCGGTCTACCCGGGCTTCTGGTCTTCTCGGTCTACTGGTCTACTCAGTCTTCTGGTCCACTTAGTCTTCTGGTCTACTCGGTCTACTGGTCCACTCGGTCTACTGGTCTACTCGGTCTGCTCGTTTACTCAGTTTTCTGGTCTACTCAGTGTACTGGTCTACTTGGTATACTGGTCTACTCGGGCTTCTGGTCTACTCAGTCTTCTGGTCTACTCAGTATTCTGGTCTACTCGGTCTTCTGGTCTACTCGGTCTACTTGTCATCTCGGTCTACTGGTCTTTTCAGTCTACTGGTCTACTCAGTCTACTGGTCTACTCGGTGTACTGGTCTACTCAGTCTTCTGGTCTACTTTGTCTACTGGTCTACTCAGTCTACTGGTCTACTCAGTCTACTGGTCTACTCAGTCTTCTGGTCTACTCAGTCTACTGGTCAACTCAGTCTTCTAGTCTACTCAATCTTCTGGTCTTCCCGGTCCACTAGTCTACTTAGTCTTCTGGTCTACTCAGTCTTGTGGTCCACTTAGTCTTCTGGTCTACTCGGTCTACTGATCTACTGATCTACTCAGTGTCCTGGTCTGCTCAGTCTTCTGGTCTACTCAGACTTCTGGTCTACTCATTCTACTGGTCTACTCTGTCTACTTGTCTACTCAGTCTTCTGGTCTACTCTGTCTACTTTTCTACTCAGTCTTCTGGTCTACTCGGTCTACTGGTAAACTCGGCCCAATGGTCTACTTAGTCTACTCAGTCTACATAGTCTACTGGTCTACTCAGTCTTCTGGTCTACTCAGTCTTCTGGTCTACTCAGTCTTCTGTTCTACTCGGTCTTCTGGTCTACTCAGTCTGCTGGTCTTCTCGGTCTTCTGGTCTACTGATCTACTCAGTCTTCTGGTCTACTCAGTCTTCTGGTCTGCGCGGTCTACTGGTCTACTCAGTCATTTGGTCTGCTTAGTCTTTTTATCTACTCGGTCTACTCGCTCTACTGGTCTACTCAGTCTACTGGTCCACTTGGTCTACTGGTCCACTCAGTCTAATGGTCTACTCAGACTTTTGGTCTACTCAGTCTACATATCTACTCGGTCCACTTAGTAGCATCCAGTTATGTGACGCTTAGTGTTGGTGAAAACCGGCATTTAAGCATCCAGTTAGGGGACACTTAGTTTTGGTGAAAACGGCTAATTAAGCATTGAGTTAAGCATCCAATTAGGTGACACTTTAGTTGGTGAAAACAGGCAATTAGGCATTAAGTTAGACATCCAGTTAGGTGACGCTTAGTGTTGGTGAAAACCGTCATTTAGGCATCCAGTTAGGGGCCACTTAAGTTGGTGAAAACGGGCAATTAGGCATCCAGTTAGGGTACAATTATTGTTGGTGAAAACAGGCAATTAGGCATTGAGTTAGGCATCCAGTTAGGTGACACTTAAGTTGGTGAAAACAGGTAATTAGGGATTGAGTTAGGCATCCAGTTAGGTGATGCTTAGTGTAGGTGAAAACGGCCAATTAGGCATTGAGTTAAGCATCCAGTTAGGTGACGCTTAGTGTCGGTGAACACCGGCATTTAGGCATCCAGTTAGGGGCCACTTAAGTTGGAGAAAACAGGCAATTAGGCATCCAGTTAGGCATCCGGTTAGTTGACGCTTTGTTTTGGTGAAAACCAGCATTTAGGCATCCAGTTAGGGGACACTTAGTGTTGGTGAAAACGGCCAATTAGGCATTGAGTTAAGCATCCAGTTAGGTGACACTTTATTTGGTGAAAACAGGCAATTAGGCATCCAGTTAGGGTACAATTATTGTTGGTGAAAACAGGCAATTAGGCAATGAGTTAGGCATCCGGTTAGGTGACGCTGTGTTGGTGAAAACAGGTAATTAGGCATTGAGTTAGGCATCCGGTTAGGTGACGCTTAGTGTTGTTGAAAACGGCCAATTAGGCATTGAGTTAAGCATCCAGTTAGGTGACACTTAGTGTCGGTGAACACCGGCATTTAGGCATCCAGTTAAGGGCCACTTAAGTTGGAGAAAACAAGCAATTAGGCATCCAGTTAGGCATCCGGTTAGGTGACGCTTAGTGTTGGTGAAAACCGGCATTTAGGCATCCAGTTAGGGGACACTTAGTGTTGGTGAAAACGGCCAATTAGGCATTGAGTTAAGCATTCAGAATGAATGAATAAAAAAAAAACTTGTCAAAAAGTTGGAACTTTGACCCCCAATATCTCCGTAACTAGAAGGTTCCTAGGTATGGTGTAGAACAAAAAAATTATCGCAATGACGAGGAGAACAAGTGCCTTTCGGCTTCGTTAAGAGGTGTTTTACACCCTTTACTTTGCATAAAGTTACTTAGTTTAATGTACATAAAGCTTGGCTTCGTGAAGTATTCGTTTACACTCTGTCATAGATATCTGCAAAAAGTTTGTCACATGGCCACCCGCCATCTCGTCGTTCTATTGTTAGACTAAGATAGCTAAGATCATCGGGTAACCTCTCGTGAAAGCTCTAGCGATGTCTTACTAATTGTTGGCACAGTTGGTGTTCTCATGGTTAACCTCTCGTGAAAACTCTAGAGACATGTGCGAACAACTGAACGTGTACACCATCGGCTTACCTCTCGTGAAAGCTCTTGTGATGTCGTTCTATTGTTAGATGGCTAAGATTATCGGCTAACCTCTCGTGAAAACTCTAATGATGTCATAATAATAGGTTGGCACAATTGGTGTTCTCATGGTTAACCTCTCGTGAAAACTCTAGAGACATGTGCATCTTATGCCAGGGTGCCAGGTACTTCTAGGAAAAGACGAGTGGGTAGGTACTTAAACAAAAAAGCTTACCAGATTTTCGATGACGACTCCGTTTTCGCTTGTTCGACCGATTTTCTAGTTCTCGCAGACGTTCGTTGAGTTCTCTCATATTTTCGTCTCGTTTTCTTCGATGTTTTCCCATCTCGGTTTGGTAATTACAAAATTTTCGGAACTTTATTATCGGAAACGTTACCTGCGCGCTTCACAAAAAAGTACAATGAGTTGACAGATGTCCAGACAGCGCGCCAAGACCGGACCACAGATAACATATTCGTTTTGATGAAATCGATTCATCTTTAAAAAATGTGATAGCGAGTTAGCAAGAAGTGCAAACTACAAGTACTAAATGAGGACGAGATTACGGAGCATAATTACCTATTTTTTGGACGGGTGTAGTAATATGTATTTTACACATTTTTGGCAATAGACTGATGTCGTTTTACCGACGGCAATATGTTATTGTAGATATTAACTACAAAATTATAGTATGAAACATCTGCCGTGACATATTTTTCATTATAAAATCGAATGTTGAAAGTTCACGAAAATTCACACTGTATTGTTGAGCAATTCCTTTAACATTGTGACGTCGCCAACATGGCGACCGATTTACTAGCGTTTCTAGTAACGTGTCTTATTTCAAAATTTTATCAATTTTAAATTGTCGCTTCTATCATTAATATCATTTATGATAAAGATTTAAATTACAATAAAACAATATGTTTTTTTTTTTGAACAAGTCAATTGTAAATTGTTTATTTATACATTGCAATGGCGAGGGCTGATAGTAATGTCGAGGATAAAATGGTTTTGTGGACGAGTTATAAACTCTGCTTTTCAGTTCGATTGCGAGGAAATAAAACAGTAGTATAACATAACATTTCTTTAATTAAAATTCAAAGTAAAATTAGTACAGTTTTGAAAACTGAAGGAAATGGTTTTTCCCGGCATATCACCGCTTTCTTTTTTTTTAATCTTAGGACATTGATATTAGGCTTGGGCTGTAGACCAATACAGCCTACTATTAAATTAATTTTGTAATAATTTTCTTAAATTAAATAAATAACCTACCGTACTTGAATTTAAATTTTAATATCTTTTATGCCTGAAAGATTTATTACCATTCCTGAGGATCAGCAGTTTGACTGATTTATTAAATGAGCTTTCCTATCTACTTAGTAAATGTTTCATGTTATGTGCGGTTTTTACTATTATTTAGAACATTTATTTCTAAAGGTTTTTGTATTAATTATAAAGGGTGATTGGTAATTGTGTGCATTACTTGAAATCGGTGATACTGGACTTAATTGGCAGCAATTTTGACCCGATAATTTGGGATCCAAACTGGAGTTTTGTTGGTTCCACCTCTCCACCGTGAACTGCTGATTGTGAAAAATTTACTTCGATCAGGATGTCAAACTGTTAGTTTTCTGATAGCTCTTGAACGAATGAATATTTCTAAAACAAAAGCGTACATCTACGAAACCCTTCTTGTTTTTCGAGGCACCAGTTCGTAAACTACTGCTGTGTGGTTCACGTACTGACAAAATTTAACTGAGTTTTGTTTATTTATTTTTAATTCATTTATTAATAATTTTCAATTTAAAATTTAAATGTAATTCTTATATTTGATTAATAACTTAGTTTAATTGTATGATCCAAAGTTGATTGAAATAAAATAAATAATAATAATTACCCAGATGTTCAGAAGGCTTAAAGTCACCCAAAGGGCAATGGAGAGGGCTATGCTCGGAGTTTCTCTGCGTGATCGAATCATAAATGAAGACATCCAAAGAACCAGCGCCACCGACGTAGCCCGAAGAATTGCCAAGCTTAAGTGGCAGTGGGCAGGGCACATTGCTCGCAGAACGGATGGCCGATGGGGCCGAAAGTTCTGGAGTGGCGACCGCGAACCGGAAGACTTTGCGTTGGAAGGCCTCCCACTAGGTGGACCGATGACCTGGTGAAGGTTGCGGGAATCTGTTGGATGCGAGTCGCACGGGACCGGTCAATGTGGCGACACTTGGGGGAGGCCTATGTCCAGCAGTGGACGTCTTTCGGCTGAAATGATAATGATGATGACCCAGATGTTCTACAATGTTAGTGTAAATTATTTGATAAGATACTATGAATATTACAAGTGATAGAAATATGCTATAATATGGCCTATGTTGCTTATTGTTAAGCTACACTGATAAATTCTTATATTTAGATATAATAGTCGTTAAGCCGTGTGGTATCCGGCAGACTTGAATAGAACCAACCCATTACACTCACGGGTGTCGTATAAGGCGACTAATGTCTGAGGCAGAACACCTTGCGCCTCCGTAGACCAGAGAATGGGCAGCAGCGTTTTCTGTTAGTCTTTCATCACTGCGATCTCCAATCCGCCTGCCAAGCGTGGAGATTACGGCAAATTCCTCCCAACATGGGAGAGGCTTATGTCCAGCAGTGGACGTTATGGGCTGTTGTAGTTGTAGTTGTAGTAGATATAATAGTCCAGGACAACGTATAATTTGCCTAGCATAATATAATAAAAGATGTTACCGCGGAGTTTCTTGTCCATTCTTCTCCACGAAGTTCTAGGTTTGCGAATGGACGTAGCTTGATAGGTAATTATCGTTGACAGGCCTAAGTGAAATAAACTAAGTCTTGTCTTTCTGTGCTTTTATTTATATAAATCTTTTTCCTTATACACCTTTTTTCAGACACAGTTAATAACAAGTAAACATTTTGACACTCAAAGCTTGATAGTTATGTGGATATTAAAAGACATATATAATTATGTAGTCTTACATTTACTTTCTAACACGTTCATATGAAGCTTGCCAAGTAATTTTCTGCAGTCTATTAAATCAAACTGAAAAAAGTTTTGAGTAACAAATAACAAACAATTGAGTAACCTATTACAAAAAAATAGTGACTACATAACTAGAGTTCTTATTAGACAAATTCAGTTTTGTTATTAGTAGTTCTGTTATTAGTGGCTCGACAAAAATGATAACTTCCTAACAAATTTATGATTCACGTTGTACCAAAGTGTTCTAGAATAAATAACTTAATATGTGTATTAAGAACAAAAGAGTTATGTAAAAATAGGCACATTTTATTGTTAGCGCGTACAAAACTGTTTGGTTAAACTTGGTCATGGGTTTGGTATTGTTCAGTTATTAGTTACATCATTATAATATTATTGTAACCAAACTATTTTGTTATCTGTAAATGAACTTGTTGAATAATTTATGGCTGCCCCTCATATTACTTGCAACAGTACAGAATTGTTACCTGTAACTGAACTTTCCGGTTAGAAGTAACGTAACTTTTTTGTTACTAATAGTGTTTTTTTTTACTTATAGGTTTTCAGCGTATAGCCGAAACTAATATATATGTACCTACTTATAAGAAGTTTCAGCAAGATATATCCCTCCCCAAATCATACCTACTAAAACTCCTCATATACGGTACACGGTACTAATTTCGGCTACAAACTTGAGATCCCGACATAGAATAAGAAAAATAACTTTATTTGTTATATTTATTTATTAAGTATCAAATCAATTAATTTTAGTAGGAACTTATATATTAATAATTATCACATAAATTCAGACAATGAGCTAGCACACTACACTAGCCAAACCTAGCTAGACACACTAAAATAATATTAAAAATTCGATCATTCCCACTAGTTTCATTGAAGTTCCAACATGGAACTAATGCAACTACTTTTTCCCACTAGTTCCATTTCATTGTAGTTAGTTTTTGCTAAATGCTGTAAACATCCATACATACATCTCGCAAACTTTTTATTTTTATTTTCTAGTAGTATTTAGCAAAAATTAACTACAATGGAAATAGTGTAAATAAATAGTTGCACTAGTTCTGTTGTGTAGTCCAATGGAACTAGTGGGAAAAAATAGTTATGCCTGGCTGCATTATTCAAGAGACATTTTTACTTGGTATTGCAGCAAAAGACCTTTGCCTTTATTCGAGGAACTTAGGATTCCATATAATTCCTGGAAACATATTTTATATAATTAATATTAGAATGAAAAAAAAACATAAAAATGTAAATATTTGGAAAGAATAAAATACAGTCTTAAAATAGTCAAATATCCCCATTTCCTCTCCACAGCTAGAATTAAAAAATAATGTCAAAATAACTAACGCAATCATATTCCGACTTGTCTTCTTCTATTGCATTTGTTTCAGAAATACCCTGTTTAAAACAGTGATCTATTGAATGAAACACTAGGTATTGTCTAATTATTTAAGGAATAGAAGTTAAAAGTAGGTACTCTCCCAAAAATTTTAGAATGTAAGCTTTTAATCACCAAGACCGCAGATAGTCCGAGATTGTTTTCCCCCCCACCTCGTCTGCCGGCGGCAGCTCCATTTTTGAAACTTATTCATGCAAAACAACCAGAACTTACGAAATACAACGCAAATCTCTTCTCGCTCGCCTCGCAACACGAGAAGAACAGGTTTCTTTCTACACGTCGTTCCGTTAAGTTTGATTTGACAAAACCGTCAGCGAACGGGAACAAAACATTTCGTTAAGAGCAGCGTATGCTGTGTGATTGATGACCAAAAATATTCTAAAACCAACATAATCAATATTAGTTGATCTCAGTCAAATTTTTTGTTTATTTGTAGTAACTTTACAACACAAATCTCAACAATACTTTACGGCTGGAAACAAACTAATAACAGAGTTGAAAAATAGCAAGTTATTCGTTAAAAAAATAGTTTTAGTTGGGTCAACTGTAAAGTCACAAGTGTGTTTGATTATAGCAAAACATATTATGTTGCAAAGTGCCGAAACCGAATTTTGCATTAGATAACATAAACTTTAGTAGGTTATAACCAACTCAAATAACTAAAATATTTTTGTAAAATGCAACAAAAGCAGTTGATCAATACGTAAATGAAATTCGTATGTTAGTTATCAAAGTTTGGCTATTTGTCAATTAACTCAACTAGTTCTGTGAAAACTACAAGTACTAAATGAGGACGAGATTACGGAGCATAATTACCTATTTTTTGGACGGGTGTAGTAATATGTATTTTACACATTTTTGGCAATAGACTGATGTCGTTTTACCGACGGCAATATGTTATTGTAGATATTAACTACAAAATTATAGTATGAAACATCTGCCGTGACATATTTTTCATTATAAAATCGAATGCTGAAAGTTCACGAAAATTCACACTGTATTGTTGAGCAATTCCTTTAACATTGTGACGTCGCCAACATGGCGACCGATTTACTAGCGTTTCTAGTAACGTGTCTTATTTCAAAATTTTATCAATTTTAAATTGTCGCTTCTATCATTAATATCATTTATGATAAAGATTTAAATTACAATAAAACAATATGTTTTTTTTTTTGAACAAGTCAATTGTAAATTGTTTATTTATACATTGCAATGGCGAGGGCTGATAGTAATGTCGAGGATAAAATGGTTTTGTGGACGAGTTATAAACTCTGCTTTTCAGTTCGATTGCGAGGAAATAAAACAGTAGTATAACATAACATTTCTTTAATTAAAATTCAAAGTAAAATTAGTACAGTTTTGAAAACTGAAGGAAATGGTTTTTCCCGGCATATCACCGCTTTCTTTTTTTTTAATCTTAGGACATTGATATTAGGCTTGGGCTGTAGACCAATACAGCCTACTATTAAATTAATTTTGTAATAATTTTCTTAAATTAAATAAATAACCTACCGTACTTGAATTTAAATTTTAATATCTTTTATGCCTGAAAGATTTATTACCATTCCTGAGGATCAGCAGTTTGACTGATTTATTAAATGAGCTTTCCTATCTACTTAGTAAATGTTTCATGTTATGTGCGGTTTTTACTATTATTTAGAACATTTATTTCTAAAGGTTTTTGTATTAATTATAAAGGGTGATTGGTAATTGTGTGCATTACTTGAAATCGGTGATACTGGACTTAATTGGCAGCAATTTTGACCCGATAATTTGGGATCCAAACTGGAGTTTTGTTGGTTCCACCTCTCCACCGTGAACTGCTGATTGTGAAAAATTTACTTCGATCAGGATGTCAAACTGTTAGTTTTCTGATAGCTCTTGAACGAATGAATATTTCTAAAACAAAAGCGTACATCTACGAAACCCTTCTTGTTTTTCGAGGCACCAGTTCGTAAACTACTGCTGTGTGGTTCACGTACTGACAAAATTTAACTGAGTTTTGTTTATTTATTTTTAATTCATTTATTAATAATTTTCAATTTAAAATTTAAATGTAATTCTTATATTTGATTAATAACTTAGTTTAATTGTATGATCTAGAATTAAAAAATAATGTCAAAATAACTAACGCAATCATATTCCGACTTGTCTTCTTCTATTGCATTTGTTTCAGAAATTTCAGGGGGATCCTCCTCAGGGTATGTTACAACTGGCAAGTCTTCCACTGTATACAGCATTATTTTGTCGTTTGAGTCCGGAGTAGTATGACACTGAAATATAAAATAATAACCTGATCAACCTCTAACATGGTTTTGTATAACGACCACTGTCAGAGACAGTGACAGGGACTGATGGCTGAACATGCCCTCCAAAGCACAGGATCATCTTACTTAACAGACAACAACTCTGGATTAGGTGGTTCGGCCTGCATTATCCTAATCAAACTGGGAACAACTTCTCAAAGTAACTTTCGTGCACTAAGTATTTTCCATGGAATTCGATTCCACAACCTCTGGATCAGGGGCCGAAGCCCCAAACCACTAGACCATTATATATTGTTATTATTACTTACAGTGTTCTCAAAAGCATTTGACATTATGTTGGTCAAAAGTTTGACTTGTGTAGTCAGCTTAGCCCAGTGTCCAATAATTGGCACTAAGTCTTTCAGGTCAGCCTCTGACAACATTTTGAGGGTCTCCACATCAATAGACTCTTCTGAAATATTAATGAAAATTGGTACATACAAAAGCAGATACTTATTATAGGTACAAAAATTATTGGTAAAATTGATGATAGTCACATGAACAATAAGTTTATTATTGTCTTTTTATCTTCACACTAAGTGGACGGGAAATACCCTGTTTAAAACAGTGATCTATTGAATGAAACACTAGGTATTGTCTAATTATTTAAGGAATAGAAGTTAAAAGTAGGTACTCTCCCAAAAATTTTAGAATGTAAGCTTTTAATCACCAAGACCGCAGATAGTCCGAGATTGTTTTCCCCCCCACCTCGTCTGCCGGCGGCAGCTCCATTTTTGAAACTTATTCATGCAAAACAACCAGAACTTACGAAATACAACGCAAATCTCTTCTCGCTCGCCTCGCAACACGAGAAGAACAGGTTTCTTTCTACACGTCGTTCCGTTAAGTTTGATTTGACAAAACCGTCAGCGAACGGGAACAAAACATTTCGTTAAGAGCAGCGTATGCTGTGTGATTGATGACCAAAAATATTCTAAAACCAACATAATCAATATTAGTTGATCTCAGTCAAATTTTTTGTTTATTTGTAGTAACTTTACAACACAAATCTCAACAATACTTTACGGCTGGAAACAAACTAATAACAGAGTTGAAAAATAGCAAGTTATTCGTTAAAAAAATAGTTTTAGTTGGGTCAACTGTAAAGTCACAAGTGTGTTTGATTATAGCAAAACATATTATGTTGCAAAGTGCCGAAACCGAATTTTGCATTAGATAACATAAACTTTAGTAGGTTATAACCAACTCAAATAACTAAAATATTTTTGTAAAATGCAACAAAAGCAGTTGATCAATACGTAAATGAAATTCGTATGTTAGTTATCAAAGTTTGGCTATTTGTCAATTAACTCAACTAGTTCTGTAAAATACTTTTTTCAGTGAAATTGGTTTGTTTCAGTTCGAACAATCGTGAGTTTCATAGGAAAACTACAGCTCCCAATTTACGACACACTGACTGACTACAGTTTAGTGTTTGCATTACACTTGAACCTATATTTATGTCAGTCATATTACACCGAAACTAACGATGGTTAAACAGTGCGGTGTTAGCAAATACTTTGAGTGTGAGTGTTAAGTAAAGCGCACATTACAGCCGCGGCCGGTAAGTATGACTACCAATCATACCAACGATATCGGTATCGTATAACGCAGTAGCTGAGCAGTGGAAGTCAGATAAGCAGTCGCTTCATATAAAATAATGGTATTCAACTGCAGCTGGTGAGACTGAAAGACGACCGACGATGTACTTTTTATTTATTTTCTACTGACATGATTTATTTTTTTCGTTAACCTGATTTTTTTTTATTGAAATGATTTATTTGACATTTCAATTACTTTTTTGTTTTTTTTTTGCTAATGTACCGAACTTTAATTGTATTATTTTACATTTTTTTGAATTGTAAACATTAAAATCCGTGTTGTGTTAGTTTTAATGAATTTTCGACACAATGTAAACATTGTTAGGAAATAAATGAATGAATGCATGACCCGCAGATAAAAAGTTGGTGAAAACCTAGGTTTTCACCAACTTTTTTTTTTTTTTTTTTATCTGGTGATGATGATGATGATGATGATGAAAATATAACGCGGCGGGTCGCAGTGCAATGCATTTCAATACAAAAATATAATGCGGCGGGTCGCAGTGCAAAGCATTTCAATACAAAAATATAACGCGGCGGGTCGCAGTGCAATGCATTTCAATACAAAAACTTGCAGTGCAATTTGATTCGGTGTGCGAGGGTTTATAGCATAAGCATTGCATAATCAGCGTATAATGTTCCTACTACGTTGGGACACACGGCCACCTCTCTATGATGATTTTGTGTTACAAGTGCTGTACGTATATATTTTCATATGCATTCAGTAAAAGAAATCTCTTCATCTGTTATCTGCTTCATTAGCTGAAGCACTTCAGAATGATTATTCTGAAGTGCTTTAGCTAATACAGATGAAGAGATTTCGATTTCAAGGTTTCGTACTAAACCTCTAACGGAATGTTGGTACAGAAAATTTCTAGCGTCTCTGCGACTTCTAGCTTATCAAAAATGGTTTGATTCTCTATTTTCAAAGACTCTTCATTCGTAAAAGAAGCATTTGCCAAATGAATGTTTGTAAAGTGAGTGTTTATAAAATAATAGTTTTGCGGAATAAGTTTGTGAAGTAAACAGTGTATGAAACTTTGGTTATAAAGTCAAAATTTGACAATCAAGTATTGGTGAAACATTAATAGTGAACAGTTAACTTGGCTTAGATGTGATTTACACATGTAAGCAAAACAACAGCAAACCGGCTGGCACGCGCGTTAAGAAGATAAAAAAATATGCGCATAATAAACTATAAGAGATACTCTTATATTAGTAAATGTCCGATCACAAGGATAGCTCGTGTGACATACTAAATACTTAACTATTGTACTTTTAAATACAGCTTATTAATCGTGCTCACTAGCTCACGTGCAACGTAAATTAATTAAAGCGTACCTACACCTAGTGATAAAACATAGAAGGTACTATTAGTTTTAAAAGTTTGTGATAATTACCTAAACTGTTTTAGAAGGAAAGACTATTTTTTGGCAGTGCTTAGCGGTAATCTGTTTACAAAACTACTTTCGAAATTTACAACCAAAAGTAAAACAATCCAAACTGTGCAAGTGATATTCGCCATGTCATTTTTTGATTTTTCCGAAAATTTTAGCCTCGCTGAATTCTGCTTAGACAACATAATGTTGGTACTGACAGTACCTGCGTTAATATACGGAGTAACATCATGGTGGTTACTGAAGCAATTCAGAAATTACAGGAATTTTGTGTATTTTAACGTTGTGTTTGTGAATTTCTTAATCTTTTCAATACAACCATTCCAGAGTCGTAACATTATTGGTGAAATGCGTGAAATCCACTATCATTTCAACATTGTCAACGCTCACATCAGAGATGAATTCAAACAATTAGAATTATACTTATCTACAGTGAGGACCCACTGGTTGGTAGTCATAAGCCATATGTATTACATAGACTTTGTTAAAGTTTTCAACGCGCATATCACAAGGAGATATCTAAAAAGTAGTATTTTTGCTTGGGGTGTGGCTGTTGTAACATCACAATTATTTGTGTTTCTGCACGCATTTAGCAAAAAAACACCTGCTGCCACTCAGTTTATACTCTTTAATGTAAGTCGCATTTTCCCCTTAGTTGTAAATTGTTTATTATACATTGTTATTTTATATACACTTTGCCGTAGTTTCATCACGAGCACACATACAGCTGCTAACATCCGGCGTCGTTTGTATATAGCCACTTTGATATTTATATTGAGCGACGTTTTATTTTTGTCTCACTATTTAGTTTTAATAATTCCTTTAAATAAAGTATTATTGATTCTGCATTTATTCTTCATATTCTTTAATCCACTAGCATTCGATGTTTTCTTTATTGTAGTTAAGAGTAATCGGCAATTGTGGTATGAATTTTATTTAAATCAATTAAATAAAAGGTCGTTATTAGCCAGTCAAAGGAGTGACAATGTCATCATGCCTGAAAGATGTATTCCCATTTCTGAACATCGGCAGGTGACCGTGAACGATCCTGTTTAGTAAATTTGTCATGTTATGTGCGGTTGTCACTATTATTTAGAACATTTGTTTCTAAAGATTTTTTATTTTAATTATACATGAAGGTTGAGAGGTAATTGGGTGCATTCCTTGACATCAGGGATTCTGGACTTCATTTGCAGCAATTTTGACCCCGATAACTTGGGGTTAAAACTGGGGCTTTTTGGTTCCACCTCTCCACCATAAACTGCTGATTGTGAGAAATCTACTTCGTTCAGGATGTCAAACCGATACTTTTCTGATAGCTCATGAACGAATGAATCTTTCGAAAACCAATGTATTCAAAACGTACCTCCACGAAACTTTTCTTGTTTTTCGAGGCAGTGTCAGTACGTAAACCAGTACTGCATGGTTCAGGTACTGACTAATAATTTAATTTTGTTTATCTATTATTATTTCATTTTTAAATTTTAAACGTATTTCTTTAATTTTATTAATAATTCAGTATAATAAAACAATATTTGTCCTATGAGTTTCTTGTCCATTCTTCTCCACGTAGACCTAGGTTTGCGAATGGACGTAGCTTGATAGTGGTAATTAGCGTTTACTTATAAAGAGCTGACAGGCCTATATGAATTAAATGAATAGTCTTGTCTTTCTGTGCTTTTATTTACATGAACCCTTTTCCCTATACACCTTTTTAGAGATACTTTCAGATACAGTAAATAACAATAGGCTAGTTTCCACCGTCAATAAATTGCAAATCTATTTAGTCCGTCAGTTAAGAGTATTGGAAAACAATGGACACGTATTTTTGTCTTTGTAAATCAATGAATATTGACAAAGATAAAACGCATCAAAACTCGGGAGTGGGGGCTCATGACGTCACAACGCACTAAAAATTATAGCACGGCGTGACGTATTGAGAATTTTAAAAGCGTCATAACTTCGTCAATTTTGGTTTACGTAACAAAAGAAAAAATACGGGTCAAATAATTTTTTGATAATCTAACTGACGGACTAATTAGATTTTTTCATGACACAAGCCTGCTCGTATTATTCATTCGAACACTCAAAGCTTGATTGATAGTTAAGTGGAAATAACAAATTCATGTCGGCATTTCAATACAAAAACTTGCAGTGCAATTTGATTGTAGTGTGCGAGGGTTTATAGCATAATCATAGCATTGAGACCCACCCACCACTGGACCCACTGCTGGGTAAGACACACGGCCTCCTCTCTATGAGAGGGAATGGGCTATAATCCACCACGCGGGCCCAGTGCGGATTGGTAGATGTCACATGTCTTCTTTTTTTTTGTTTTAAGACATGCCGGTTTCCTCACGATGTTTTCCTTCACCGTTTTGAGAGCAGTGGTGATGAAATAAATTACACAAAGTAATGCGCCTGTCTGGGTTCGAACCCACGACTTACTGTTCGTAAGTCGGGGCCGCCACCACTGGGCCACCACTGCTCATATTTCCTCATATATCCATTATTTCATACTTCTTTATTAATCATCATCTCATCAGACAACTATCATAACCCATCCGTAATAGTTTTAGTTCATCCAAGATCATGGCGATTATAACAGCGCCGGAATATTAGAAACTCAAAACAAATAATGAGTTTATAGCAAGTGTTGGCAGTTTAAAGACCGTTTGAGTAGAACCTTTGAAGTCAGCGATCAACGTCACTTTTCAAGTTATCAATTTTATTTGAGTACTTAAAATTATTGTCTGCTGTTTTGACAGAACTTTAGAAATAGAACTCTAGAAGTATAAGATGGCTAGCGAATTCGCATGTCTTAGAAATACAATTGAAGTGTCTATTTGTTATATCAAAATAACAGCTTTTTATTAAATACATATGAAAATATACAGGTACAGCACTGATAAACAAAAATTTTTTTTTTTTCATTTGTGTCTCTGTTTGTGTGTTTGTTCCGGCTAATCTCCGAGACAGCTGGACTGATTTTGACAGGACTTTTACTGGCAGATAGCTGTTATAAGGAGTAACTTAGGCTACTGTTATTTAAGAAAAAAAAATGAAAACCATAAAATTGTTAACAAAATTAAATTAGTAATCTTCTCTAATATATAAAAATCTCTTGTCACAGTGTTTGTCATCGAACTTCTCCGAAATGGCTTGACCGATTTTTATGTTTTTTTTTATGTATATTTGGTAGGTCAGAGAATAGATGGTTGGCTATTTTTAGTCTCACACATACACATCTAAATTTTCACGCAAACGAAGTCGCGGGTAACAGCTAGTAGTTTTAAAATAATTTCAAGCGAATTAAGTTCACGTTCAACAGTTAGTTAGGACTAAAGTAATTTCTATTTTCATTGACATTATCAATAACAATACCTTTTATTAGAATTAAGGATAAAATAGGTAATAGAATTCTATTATTCCCATTGAGAATATGCATGACGACAGTATCAAAAAATTGCAAATCTATTTAGTCCGTCAGTTAGAGTATTGGAAATTAATGGACACGTATTTTTTGTTTTTGTAAATCAATGAATATTGACAAAGATAAAACGCATCAAAACTCGGGAGTGGGGGCTCGTGACGTCAGAACTAGGTAAAAATTATATTTAGAGATTTATAAAAGCGTCACAACTTCGTTTATTTTGGTTTACGTAACAAAAGAAAAAACACGGGTCAAATATTTTTTGATAATCTAACTGACGGACTAATTAGATTTTTTTGTCGTCTCGCCTATTAAACCTGCTGGCTGTATGGTCATTGATAATTCCATTCCAACTCAAATACCTACCTGCTATAGCGTTTTGTAGTCCAACTTGATTTTCGAGTGACCTATGTAATAATTTTACAACCAATCTTTGTCTTATATTAAAATTCCAAATTCAAGTTTGATCTTTCAAATACCAGTTTGAGTTGTTTTGCGGTATTTATTAATAATTTATAACTACACTTTGTAATAATTTTAATCACACACAGATTTTATTATCTATTAGTTAAAATCTACGGAATAATTGTCTAGTCTGGATGCAATAGGAATAATCTGGATGCTATAGAAATAATATAAATATGTGAGCACCTTTTACCAATCTATTTAAATGTTAAATTATCTATGAGCACTGCACGATTTTTACTTTGTCAATTGTTTTTTTAACTCTGTGTTCTGAACACCCTCATCGTCGTCAGGTCATAACAACAACAACAACAACTCACTCCACACGTCCACTGCTGGACATAAGCCTCTCCCATGATGGGAGGAATTTGCTGTGATCTCCACGCTTGGCAGGCGGATTGGAGATCGCAGTAATGAAAGACTAACAGAAAACGCTGCTGCCCATTCTCTGGTCTACGGAGGCGCAAGGTGTTCTGCCTCAGACATTAGTCGCCTTATACGACACCCGTGAGTGTAATGGGTTGGTTCTTTTCTACTCTGCCTGATACCACACGGCTAAAAGGTCATAAAGGGTGTAAAAATACCTTTAACGAAGCCGAAAGGTACTTGTTCTTCCCAATAATTGCGATCAGTTTTTGTTGTTCTAGACCATACCTCGAATACTTACGTGAATCACCTCAAAAAATAAAGTCCTTTCCCAGCAATTTTTACGTAGTTACTTAGTTTGATGCATGTTTGATGCTTGGGTGCCGGCTTCGTGAAGGGTCTGTTTACACTTTGTATAGTTTTTAAATTCATGTATGTAAGTAGGTATAAAAAATTTTGTTGAACAGTTTAAAAGGGTACCTAACGATGGAACTCCTTGCCCATTCTTCTCCATACGAAACTATTGACAACGGCTAGACCGATTTGGCTCATTAGTTTTGTTGTGATACTAATTTTTAGGATAAGTTCTATGAGAGAAAATTTTGACATAAAAATTTACTTTTTCAATTATAAATTGCATGCGTGCGAAGAACTGTGCAGCTACGCAGGTTCGTTTTCATCCCAGAGATAAAACTGGTCTCATAATAACTGTAGAAAATAACTTCAACATCCCTTGAAAAAATTTAAATACAGCGTTGCTTGGCGGCAGAAATGATCATCATTATCTGGCTAACGGCCAAGCCTTTTCTCAAGGTAGGTATTGGCTTGTAATCTAACCGGATAACGCTAAGTACCAGTATTTTGTACAAATAACGACTTTATGAATACGTATTTATGAGCTTGGCGTAAAGAACTGCCAGACCAAAACAAATAGGTTCTGCTTCTGAAACAGTCGATGGAATTAATCTACAAAAGTTAATAACTTAACTAGAAACACCTAATGAACAGTAATTTAATTGGAAATGTTGAAAACATAGTTAATATCATATCGCATTATTAAATAAATAACGATATTGAAAAAAAACAATAATGAAGTACACAAATAATATACAAATAATTAAATATTATTTAAAACGCTGCAAAACATGGTCACATTATCTATTGGCTTTCAAGGCAAACCTAGAGATAAAAACTTGCGCTTTTTACCTTTGATGTCCGATAGAAGCTCATTAACTACTGATCCGATTTGGGTAAATATGACTTAAAGATGTCAATCTTTTTCTCTTTCCATAAAAGGTACATGAATGTTTGCCCCGTTGGTCAAGTGGTCGCAAAGCGCGACTACTGAGCGTCTTGGGTTCGATTCCCGGGTCGGGCAAAAAGTGCTACTGGGTTTCTTCCATTAGAAATTTCTCGGTAGAAGCTCGGAGTTTGGAAGTTGGCTGTTTGTTATCTTCGTGCCTCGGAAAGCACGTTAATCCGTTGGACCTGCGCCTGATCTCTCTCTGGTCGTGTCGGAAAGTCGTCCCATCGGACTATGAGAGTAAAGGAACAGAGAGTGCACCTGCGCACAAATTTGTGCACTATAATATCTCCCGCGCCGATAGCTAATCACAGCTAAGATTGGTCGCGCTGTTCGAAAAACGTTCAGGAGGAATAGTAAACATGAATGTTTTGCAGGTTTGTGGACATTACATTTGTGCAATTACATAACATAATATTATTGGCCTGTAATTCGTGAGGGATTAGGCATAGACTGTATACGTACAGTCACGAGGAATTAAATGTATACTTTGTTGGAAACTTCGTGGAGCGAGCGCCATCTGTTTTGGCGGACGGAACTGCGGGCGCCGCCTAGCTAGCTGTGACGTCGGCATCGCGCCACCACGATTGCACGTGGTGGGGAGGAGACGGGTTGGCGGGCGGTTCGCTAGGTGCGCCCGCTCTCTTTGCTTGTGGACCGTGCGACGGAACAGTCATCTTTAACTCAGTTATTTTGGGAACAGATTATTATTATTTATTTTGTTAAAAGGTTTTGTTTTAATATAAATGTTTGCTGAGAATTAATCTAATAGTTTAATTTATTTGCTCCATGATAGTTACAGTGACCTTTAAAATATCCACATCTACGCATTAAGATACTGATAACTGAACTGTGTAATAATATTATTAATAATCTTTAATAACTTTTCAAAATTAAACTACAATTTTCTCGTAATATAACGGTTTCTACATTAAGATAAGACCTATTTCGGATTGTATGGCTTCTAAAATAGTATGTTCGTGAAAACTTAAATTGTTTATTATGTTAAACAAACAAGTTCTATTGTATTACTAAAACAAGACGTACGTTTGCTACGAACGGCATTTGTTTCTACTTTTGTTTCGCACCAAAAGATGTGCCTTTCTATAAGACATACTTTTCTTCCTAAAATAATAACAGCGTCTTCTTTGCAGAGGCTTGACGGTGTTTACAGATTTACTGTCTCCTTGACAAGCTAAGGGCCACATTTATCATCGGCTCAAGGGCCCATTGTTTGAGCAGCATCCACACACACATACATTTCCCATAAGTCCCAAGATGAACGTCCCTTAGACCGCAATGCATCATAAATCTTGGCGGCTGAAGCTTTAATAGCGCAAAACATCTGAGATGTTTCAAATATTCTGGCAATGCAACATTTATTTGCCGAAATTATGTTGGACTAGCTTATGCTCGCGGCTTCGTCCGCGTGGAGTTCGATAATTGTCCCACGGGAAAATACTACCGGGTTCAAAAGTATCCTATGTGTTAATTCAGAATATAAGCTATCTTGATACTAAATTTTATCCAAATCTGTTAAGCCGTTTGTGCGTAAAGGAGGAACAAACACACCACATGCACAAAGAACACACAATCTTTCACCTTTAGAATATAAAGTGTAGTGTAATAATTTTCTAGAAAATAGATTCGTTTTAGTTCCAAGCATAGCTTACAAATTCCTGATCGTTCTCTAAAAATGATGAAAGTTTAACATTGTCAAGATGTTTATTATCCCTTCGGAAAATGACAAGAATCTTTTTTTCAAATATATTTTTTCACACTAAATAGGCCATCGTTTGGCTGCCATGCCACTAGCCTGACGTGAAGCAATGATGCGGCCTAGGATGGAGCACGCTTGCCTAGAAAAATTCAATTCCGATTCACTCGAATTTTAAAGAGATCCAGATTATAACGGTTTAGCTAGGGAACAAAAAGCTTTTCTTTCCGCAGTGTACGAAGCAAGTTTGTACCCCTATCCTACTAATGCGGTCAAATTGGACCCTCTGTGTGAGTTACCTTCTTGCAGGACTTAGCAGCTCTGTTAAAGGCTTTCTTCTCTTGGCGTATATCCTTTGCTTTACAGTGTCCAGCATCAACCCAGGATAGATCAACCTCAAGCTTTTGTTTCCGCACGTCGGCATTGAAGACTGAACCATGGGTGAGCTTTGCCGGACAGAATAATGCATTACGTGCTATGCTGGGCTGGTCTTTGTCCCAAAAAATTACTGTCGATGCAAAAATACAGTTTTGTTTGCTGTGCTTCCGTGTTGCACGTGCACCATTATGAATTTATGTTTCTCCAAAATGATTCAGCTCACTCATTTCATTGCATCAATATTTTGGCATTTAGTAGATACGTTGGAATATGTGATAATGTCTGAGGCAGAACACCTTGCGCCTCCGTAGACCAGAGAATGGGCGGCAGCGTTTTCTGTTAGTCTTTCATCACTGCAATCTCCAATCCGCCTGCCAAGCGTGGAGATTACGGCAAATTCCTCCCATCATGGGAGAGGCTTATGTCCAGCAGTGGACGTTACGGGCTGTTGTTGTGGTTGTTGTTGTATGTGATAAAGTACTCCTTAGCCAGAATTATTTTTTTTAGATGTTTCATCTACTTGTTTATACAGAGCCAATACAGTAGGCTAGTAAAGGAAAAAACTATTTTCAACCGACTTCGAAAAATAGGAGGTTCTCAATTCAATTGAAATAATGTGTTGTTACCTCAGAACTTTCGACTGGGTTAACCGATTTAGATGATTCTTTTTTTAATTGAAAGCTGGTGCTTCTCGTGTGGTCCCATTTACATTTTGTAGATAGATAGATAGATAAACCATTTATTTAGTGCACACAAAAGACAGCACAACACAGAAGTACAATTTACATGATTATAAAAAACAAGGAGCCAATATACAAAAAGAAAAACATATTTACGAAATTAGTATAGTAACACCATGACATACTTCAATTAAACTAAAATAACAAGTATACAAGGTGCGGTGTGCGTCTCAAGGTTGCACCAAATGGGAGTCCAGCTCAACATGTGTCAGGCATGCACCTTTTTTTTTTTTTTTTTCGGATGGGAAATCATCAAATGACTTCTCCCGCTCTGGGCGGAGCAGGAGGGAGTGTCAGACTTTTACTGACTAAAACCCATCCATGTTCCTTCATCGCCCTTTGTGTCCCGGGGCCACGGTATCTCTTTCAAACAGTCCCGCAACCCCGGCAGGCATCGGCCCTTACGGACCCCTTCCTTTTGCTGACTCTCTTTGCGGCGCGCGTGGAACACGAACGCGCCGTCGACACGGCCTGTCGTCATGAGACGGACGGACGGCGAGCTAGCCCATAGCCCACCGTCCACAGGCCCGCGCCTATGGTGGCCCCCGACGCCCGGGGCGTCTCCCGCGGCGGCCGGGCCGCTGTGAGGTTCTCTCCCTCTCACGTTCCGCCACCTCCTTCTCTAGCATTACTGCTTTGCAGAAGGAGGTGACGGCGTCCCATTCCGTCTCGCTCCGGACCATGGCTTGCACCAGGGCCGGACGCGAGAGGTCGCCGCCGCCAATCGCCGCTTCGAGGACACGGCGGTGCTCCGCCCACGTGACGGTGGCGGTCCAGACCCAGAATGCGCAGGTCTGCGCATCTCATGGGCCTGGACACTCGGGCCTCGTCCGCGTTTAGGGACGCTCTGAGCTTTTCCGCCAGAGCGTCAGCGGACGAGCCGCTGGTTTCACCGGGGATCTCCAGCATGCGTGCCCCCGTCGCGGTGATCTTAAGCCGGAGGCCTCCGGTGATCCCGAGCTCCCCGAGATCCAACGTCTCCTTCGCCTTCGCCAGCAAGTCGCGGTAGGACACGCCCCTCTTTTCCGCTTCCGGCTGTAATATTATCACTACAGGCGCGGTCTTCGGGGCGTGGAGCCTAGCTGCGATTTTTCGCGCCCTTTGCTGGCGCTGCCGCTCCTCATTTCGGGCCTTTTTGGCCATCTTTCGCCCCTTCTTTTCCTCCCCGACCACCTGCCATCCGGCTTCAGCCGAGGGAGTTCTAGGGGGCTGGTGGGGCGGTGCTGGCGGCGGCGGCTGCCGTGCCGCAGGCACTGGCCCATTCGCCGTAGGCACTGGCGTTGGCGCAGTGTCCACCTGTGCAGCCGCCTTGCCCTTCCCTTTTTTGCCCCCCTTTTTAGCCGGTGCCGGTTCCGCCGGAGCCACAGCCACAGCTGCCACAGCCCTGCCGGAGGGCTGGCTGGACGGCCACGGTCCGGTTGCGGTAGCCGCAGCAGCCGCGTAGGAGGCCGCCTTCGGGTCCATGGCTGCCTTGCTTGCCGCCAGGGGGGGGCGCAGGACAATTCCGTCCAGGACGGCGAACCGCGCCTGGAAGGAAGCCAACTCCTGTCGAACCAGGTTCAGGACCTGGTTCTCCACCGGCACGGGCTGGCCTTGTCACTGCTGCTGGTGCTGGTGGCCCCCGTTTGAAGGCGCCACGCGGGAGCCTGACTTACGCAGACTTGCCAGGTCCGCTTGGAGCTTCGCATTCTCCTGCTGGAGAAGCTCCGTGGCGGCCGTTAGGCGGGCCACCTCCTCCCGCAGTTTGGCCACATCACCCTCCGGAAGAAGATGAAGTCTTCATCTTCAAGGCCCTTATCGCGGCTTCCACCTCCTTAGCAAACCTGGCCTTACGCTCCGCCTCGAGCCACCAGTTGCACCCGCTTCGTCGCCAGACCCAGGTACAGCATTGCCCGGGTGACACCTCTCCTCGGCAAGCCTTACCGACCTCACGGAGGCAGAGAGCCCCCTCCCCTTGCCCCGGATCCCACCACGCTTGTTGGTGGGGATTTTGCGGGCCGAGGCCTCCTCTTCTCCGGATGACGAACCCCGGTCGCCGTCCCGCCTGGGCCGCTTGCGGAAGAACTTACCGTTCTCCGCGGGCGTCCCGGCCCTCGCGCGGGGCGCTTGGGCATTTGTTCCATGGGAACACCCGTCAGCCACACATCTCCTCGCGGTGCGCCGCCGCTTGGGATTCGGGGTAACTTTTTATAGAGGTTTTCTACCTCGCAGTCCGGGCAATTAAGCCAAGACTCTCAGTCCCTATCGAAGCCGCGAGACGTGATCCACAGCACTTCGATATGGGATTACGAGATTGGCGGTGACAGCGGAGGACGCATCCTTCTCTGTCTGCTCGGAGGCAGGGTGCTCTGCTTTACAGAGGGTCACGCAGAGGAACGCACTGGTGGTCCTGGTAGGACCTCACCCATGTCAGAATACTTGCTCCGCATCCTGCTCCGCCCAGAGTGGGAGAAGTCATTTGATGATTTCCCATCCGAAAAAAAAAAAGAAAGGTGTGCTTATTAGACTAAAAAGGTTTTAACACATCTTATAAGTATGTTAGTGTTATCTCTATTTCTATTCTATTCATTCATTTGATTTTTCTATTGGTGTTAAATTTTATCATCATTTTCACTTTTCAACCTTGTGCACTCGTCTCACAGAACACTATATACTCTAAGGAGCATCGTCTGCCCAGAATTGGCTTTTTCTCTTAAGTGATATTCTTCTCTGGTTTTGTAGTATAATTCTGTAGTATTTATGTGTACTTTTATTTTACAGACAAATTATGATAAAGATAAACACACAATAATTATTTAAACATTTCAAACGAGCGTCTTATCACAAATAATTATTGTGACATTGCTAGAAAATTATGGACTCTTTTGCCTATTCAAGTATATAAAGCACGAACGTTTCGTCAAATAACATTCTGTGAAAATCTCAGTAACTACAAAATGAAGCCTACTATTTTAGTTTTGTTCGTTGTATTACTGGCGTTTGCTGTGGTTTCAGGTAAGTCGCTTTTAATTAGTATTTTTCGTACTTACATTGTGATTTTAGAAAAATATGGTGCTATCGTTAAGTAAGTGTAATGTCATTGCAATCATTTGAACCATACCTGGGAACCTCCTAGTTACGGAGAAATTGAAGGTCAATACTAGTTTTAAAATAACTTTACGTTAAGTACCTCAATGACTCGTTTTACTATTCAAAGCATCCATCTCCACATGTTTTGAGTGTGCTGCATTGAGTTTTACCGTGAAACGTGATTTTTCGCCTCTAAAAAATAGTCGTTCCCTAGCAAAAATTTTGAATTAGCATTATGTACATCAAACTAAGTATAGTTTGATGTACATAATGCTTAGTTAACAGCTTCGTGACAGTTCTGACATTCTGTTTACACTCTGTATGGGTTGGAAGGAGCTAATTTTAAGGAATACATATTGTGCTATTTCTAGAAGAAGAAGAAGAGCTTACAGAAATTCAAATTTATGCACTCAATCACAATGCTGACTATTGAACCCAAAAGTTGACTGGTAAGAATGCCTTGTAGGATTAAGTGCGCAATAATATCCCTCTATTGGAAATGAAGTTTAAATAATAATATAAATATCTACAAGAAATACTTTTTCTGCATGTTGTTCTGTTTTGTATAAAGCCTTTAAATGCCAAGGTGTTGATTAAGAGCCTTTGATTATCCACTAATTAACAGTCCCCGAACATAATTAACTAAATAAATAAGTAACAAACATTTGTGTGGGGAAAAAATCCAATACTTGGAAACAGAACAAAAAAAATGACAGCTGTTTTCTTTTTCATCTATAAATGGAAACAATTATACATACAGACCAGTAAATTAATTGAAATGTCATAAATTGTTGTTGACGTAAGTTTTATTGAGTTTTAATTTTACTTCCGTTGAATTTTTATGTAACTCGTGGCTGTATAATAACTGCCGCACGTGTCGATCTTCAAGGTAAAGCAACGCCTACGAAGGTAAATCCGTAGATGGCAAACTGTCATTTGCACACCGAGACATTACCTTGCCCGGAAAGCAAGAAAAGAAGTTGATCCAATCTGTCTTCCTTAAACCTGAAGGTGGACTTCAGAATGAGCAAATATTTTTTAAACTTTTTACATTTTAAGTCAAAACTTTAACAACAACAACACACAACACACAACTTTAACTTTTTAAGTTTTGACTATGACTGTGGAAAGAATGTTAAGGCAAGAAAAAGGTGTCTGATGAGATGACGAGTAATAGATAAACGTATGGAAGAAGAAGACATGCTTACCGCGGACGCAGACTTTTTAACCGTTCGTGACCGTCATAAGATTTTTTTTTAATTTGATTTCTGTGTTACCTGCTGTTACAAATAACGTAAAATCTGGATATCTTTAAATCTACAAAATTTTTATTTGAATAAATTATTATTATTATTAAAAAAAAAAGATTTCTAGATTATTCAAACCACTGGGAGGTACTTTTGTCTGAATGGCGATGTCCACCAGTTCCTTCCATCCGTTCGTGAACGGCTGGCCAGGACATGGCTGGAGGTTGATCACTGTGTTGTTCAATTTCTCACAGGTCATGGTACATCTGACTGCGAATATGAACAATCTGCACTTCAAATTTTATGGGAGTGCAGTCTTTGGCAGAATGAACGCAATATTACGTTGAGTAGTGCACAGGTTACATCAAATTGCCGTGCATTCAAGCGTTTTTACGATACCTATTATTGGAATCAAATATAACAGCTAAAGACCCATTAATGTTAATATTTATCCGTGGTGCTAGGCTAGCTACCCCAGTTGTAAACGTATATTTGTGCCTATTGGCCTTGTTTCGTTCTGTCTACTGCCGATAAGAAGCGTAGTGGAAATCACGATTTTTCGTTTTTCATCCGCTATACTTTTCTGATTAATTTTGTTGCGGGATCCAAGACAGTAAATTTATTCTCTGGGACTTTATCGAGCTTCATTGTCTCGGCGCTTTTCTGGTGGTCGCCAGTGTTGAGTCTGGCTTTCAGTAGTTACAGTGGTTTGGGAATAGTGTGGCTTGTCCCAAAAAAAATACAAAAAAAAGTTGCTCCGGCCCCAAATAAATTGGGATAAGTACCTATAGGATAATCATTGCGTCCCTGCCGACTTCAAATGATATTTTAAACATGTTCAGTGCTGTAGACTGCCTCATAGGTCGAGTGATCGCAAGCGCGACTGCAGAGCATGAGATCCTGGGTTCGATTCCCAGGTTGGGCCAAGTGCTGTTGGGTTTTTCTATACCTACTTAACTGGTAAAATGTGGGTATACTATCAAGTACACCTCTGCGAGACCTTACAAGACTTACAAACGCGGTGTTATGTTATGATTTAGTGATGTAAATGTAGACTTTATTAATAGTGACACAGCCTACACAGCCAGGCAATAAAAAAGTATTTGATTGCGACTCATGAGGCCGCTATTGGCCGACCCGTCGTGTCTGGCATGACAGATAACACAATATTCAAAGGATCATAATTCCGACCCCTCACATCAAAAGCCGCAGTCATAATGACGACAATTATAAAGGTTCACTGGCTTTCTATAGGCTGGACCTATTTTTTGGGGTTAGGTACTTAAAGTCTGAGTAGTATCATTTGATTGCTTTCTAAGTTAGATTTTGGGATTTTCTGCAGATTTGCGTCCTGACGATTGTAATTTGGCAAAGTTTTTATAAGTCATAAGTCTGTTTTTGTGGTTAGCAGGAGCCGTACACGCCGCAGGCATCGTATTTGATAGATCTTTATATTAAATAGTATTTCCTTACCAAAAGACCCACATATCAGTAGAATGCTGTGTGGGTTTTACGAATTCCACCAGCGTGGATGACGTCATCAAATTCGGCACAAAGGTCACGTGCGGCGAGTGCCAAACAGAAATACTTTTAGAATAATGAATGCGATTCAGCGTGTACGATGCAGATAAGTGCGCAAGACAATCCGAAAATGCGCTGACTGCGGCGCATACGGCTCCTGCGCTGCATCTAGATGCGTGTCCAACTTTAGTCTCGGCAGTAATTTAGGTTATTTAGGTGTCGCGTAGTCTTTGTGCCGACGACTACAAATCTGACCTTTAGAGCCCCAATTATTTAAAATATGTTCCTCGTCTTGTATACGTTATATTCTAAGCGTTTAGTCTATAATGCGTAAATAACATCACAGCTTTAGGTACTAGATATTCTGAATTTACATCTGGAAACTATGACATACTAGCTTTTCGCGTCTTCGCTTGCGTTAGTTTAGAATTTGACTATCAACTCGGGTTTCTATAATAATTATAACTTAGTCATGATTCGAAAGACACGTGGTGCCATCTATTATCATAAGAAAGTT
Organism: Xestia sexstrigata; assembly: GCA_941918905.2. Lineage (NCBI taxonomy): Eukaryota > Metazoa > Arthropoda > Insecta > Lepidoptera > Noctuidae > Xestia > Xestia sexstrigata. The sequence continues at coordinate 6,612,900 of OW799219.2, forward strand.
ATTGTCGTTTTCCTCGGGAATAATACTTGTTGTGATGAAAGGTAACCTAAGTTCGTTTCTAAACACAACCACCCGTTGTTGTAACAAATTTCTTGAATAAAACATTTCGTATTTTTTTTTCTGTACCTACACCTGACAACGTACTCGTATCGAATCGAAAAATTTCAGGATGATCGGTTTAGTGGTTTAGACGTGAAAAGGTAACAAACAAACAAACTTATTATCCCAATATAGTAAGTATGGATAAATAATTAATTATTAAGTAGGTGGGTAGTTAAAATAATAAATTTGTTTTAACCGTATGTGTCTAAAAAAGTACAAAAATATATTTAAAACTTGTTTTGTACATTATGTCAGGTTTCCGCGCTATTCAAAGAAACTCAACAACTAAGTGAATGATAAGAAAGAAGCACAAAAAAAGCCTACAAAATTAAGGAAAATTATCCAAGTTCAACTTGATAACTTCACCCCGGTGTCTAATAATACAATCAAATGTGACGGATCATTTCTCTTACCAAGATAACAAGGACACTGCTTGTGAATATTCAACAGCACCAGGACACACTTGATGCCTGCAACCACAGAAAAGTACAGAAGGCTAATTCTACGCAACGAGCGAAATAGCTCCCACAATTAGAGCAAAATTAAAAAATAGTACTTTGACTCTACTTTTCCGCGTAGGTATTATTATTGGCAGTTTGCGCATAAAACAGTACGAATAATACAGCTTTGCGTTAGATGTGCTGAGCCGCCATTAAAGTGAAAACGTCAGGATAGCCCGCGAAATTGGTAAAAGTCAAAAAGCAAAAGCAAATTGGCTTACAAAAGAGCAGTTCGGAAGTTCTATTTAAAATCAGGCTAAACTGTTTACTTTCTAGTCACTACTAGTGTCGTAGTTATTATTATTATAAGGTTTCTCGTATTTCAGACTATTTGTATGTATTTTAATATATGCATATTAGTTTATTTTATATGCATATATTATATGTATTAGTATGTAGGTACCCATTTATGTGTTTTAGTTTAGGCTTACAAAATGGTATTTTCTTATTTATTTTTATTGTACGCTATCACAGTGGTATCCTATTTGACCCAAAAGTTGACTGGTAGAGAATGCCTCGTGGCATTAAGTCCGCCTATTACCGCTCTTGTAGACGAAATTTAAAAAATAAGTAAATTTAAATTTTCTTACGTTTTATACAATTTATAGGTCAGTGTCTGTTTATGTTGATGAAAATAAGATTCGCGCAAGAAACACGTCTGTAGTTACAGAATTCACAGAATTGTAATCATTAAAATCATCAATACAACCCTATAAGCTCAATTAACCCCATTCAATGACCTTTTCATGAAATAATAATTGAATAAGGTTGAACAATCATAATTTTTAAAGTTGTAGAGTTATCTAAATATTGTATGCGTTTTCGGTCAAAGCTACCTAACCTTCTGGAGTAATCTTTGCCACAATTCTGAGGTTAATATCAGACTTTACGAGTAAGTTATTATCTGTGATTTACTCACATGTAAAATGTCTTCACTTTATCTTTGTCGTTGAAATTCACTTCATTGTTGCTTCCTGCAAGATATTTGTACCCGTTTTGGGAAACCACTTTTATATAGATTTAACATCCTTTGAGAAACTCACTGAGTTTAGTTATTCAAACTCAAACTCAAAGCATTTATTTCAATTAGACCATTACGGCACTTTTGAATGTCAAAATTACAAATAAAATACAAAGCTTCAGTCCCAGTCACAAGGCATATAACTTGAAAAAGTACAGTAGTTGCCCATTCCCTAGCGAAGATCTCTATGGAGAAGAACGGGCAAGAAACCTCAACCACGTTGAAGGGAACTAAATGACCCGACACACCCGCCACCATCACCGAGACATTTGAGTGAGCATGACATTCTCTCAGCTACCAAGATATATTCAAGTCAATGAAAGTTAACTAAATGTACATGGTGGCTGAGCAGTACAAAGTACACATGTGCTATGCAATTATATAATACTAAGAAGTGGAATCTATACAATACAAGTATATTTTTACAATCTTCTGCAGCTTCCACAATACATTAACATGGGAATCAATTCTTCTTCTTTTTCTTTGCGTGTCGAAAGACTCAAGTAATGCCTGACCAGTACAATCAATTAGTTTGCCCCTATGGTTGTGGAGCAGGACCAGCATTTAGCCAAGCATTTTTATCATCAATGTAACCCCCAACTTATAATATGCTTGCCTACATAGTGTGCGTTTTATACAAGATTTAAATTTCGTCTCATTCATTTTAAGAATGTGGGGAGGTATTTTATTGTAACATTTCAAACAGTACCCCATGAAAGATGAATCTACTTTAGCAAGCCTGAAACCTGGCTGAACTATTTGGTCCCTATTTTTAGTGTTATAGTGGTGTCTGTCACCTCTTTTACTGCATAAATGCCGATTTTTCCTAACGATATTAATTTCCTTAAACAGTTCTCTTACAGAATCGCGTCTACGTAATTCATAAATGACTCTGATGGCTCTTTTCTGTAGAATAAATATATACTCGATGTCTGCAGCTCGTCCCCATAGTAAAATACCGTATGACATAATACTATGAAAATAAATAAAATAGACTAACCTCGCGGTATCAATATCAGTAAATTGACGGATTTTTAACAGCATATGCTGCTGAGCTCAGCCGTCCTGCAAGAGATGTTAAATGTGGACCCCATTGTAACCTTGAGTCGAGCTTGATTCCCAAGAAAACCATTTTATCGACAAATTCTAGTTTCTTTTGATTCAATATTACGTCACAATCACTACTTTTGATATTTGGTAGAGCAAATCTAATGCACTTAGTTTTTTTCCCATTTAGTACTAAATTATTAGCGGTAAACCAATTGTGGACCTGCAGTAGGGCGTTATTTACGTTGCCAAGATTAGTGGCACGTCTGCTTATCCTAAATATTAAAGAAGTATCGTCTGCAAACAATACCAAATGCTGATCGTTGTTAAATAAATAGGGGTAGGTCATTAATATACACTAAAAAGAGGAAGGGACCCAATATCGAACCTTGTGGTACATCCATTTTTACTTTTAAGCCCATTGAGTTGACACCATTTATTTGTACCTGCTGCCGTCTATCATTCAAATACTATTTTACTAAACTGAGCGCTAGTTTACCTAAACCGTAATGCTCAAGTTTCAAGATCAGGATTTCGTGATTTACGCAAACAAATGCCTTCGAAAGGTCACAGAAGATTCCTATGGCATCTTGAGCCTCTTCCCACGCAGTAAATATGTGTTTTAATAAAGTGACACCAGCGTCAGCTCAGCGTCAGCGTCTTTGGTGAAACCATACTGTTGCTCGTGTAATATTTTTTTAGTGTTAAAATGGTTATGCATTTGACTGAGCATTATCTTTTCAAACACCTTGCTGAAAACCGGCAACACGGATACGGGCCTTAAGTGATTGGTGTCCTTACTGTCCCCGGATTTAAAAAGCGGTATTACTTTATTAAATTTCATTAATTCCGGGAAGACCCCTTGATCCACGCTCAATGCTATTGTCCGAAATTTTTAGGATTCCGTACCTGAAGAGTAACCAACGGGACCCTATTACTAAGCCTCCGCTGTCCGTCCGTCAGTCCATCCGTCCGTCTGTCTGTCAGCGGGCTGTATCTCATGATCCGTAATAGGTAGACAGTTGAAATTTTCACATATATGTATTTCTGTTGCCGCTCATCAACTGCCTAGCCTTTTCCCAACTATGTTGGGGTCGGCTTCCAGTTTTACCGGATGCAGCTGAATACCAGTATTTTACATGGAGCGACTGCCTATCTGACCTCCACAACCCAGTTAGTACCGGGTAATACGATACCCCTTGGTAATTCTGGTTGTCAGACTTTTTGGACCTCTGACTACCTAACAACTGCCAAAGATCTACAAATGACAGCCGGGACCAACGACTTAACGTACTTTCCGAGGCACGGAGGAAACTCGGTATGTAATGGGTGGTCACCCACCAGCCTAGGCCAGCATGGCTTAACCTAACGATTGACCCGAGCGGCTCTTATTATTTAGCCACAAGCTCCTTTTCTGTTGCTGCTATAACAACAAATAATAAAGGAAACTCAAAAAAATAAAGTGGGCTCCCCTAGTACGATGGTACGGAGCCCTTCATGCGCGAGTTCGACTCGCACTTGGCCGGTTTTTTTCACATTCTTGCATACATTTCTATAATAGATGGGTACGACCACTATGAACTTTTCAAACATGTCTAAACAAAAGTATTTTTTGGAAACAACAAAACAAGCACACATGTGATAATAATTTGACTTGAATTTGATTTGAAACAACTGCGCAATTAGCCTTGTAAAAGGCAGTCGACGTTTGTATACTAAAAGGAAATGTTTATAGGCAAACGTGGTAGGTAGGTATTTAAAGTCTAAATTATACAGAAACTCGCTAAAACTAAATTAACTAATTTTGGGCGAAAACTGAAACAAATGTTTCAAAGTCAGGCAATGTGGGTGGGTAATGTAATAACCTAGTTAGGTTTACCACAAAGCTTGCTATTTTTCCAGAAAATTGTAACACTTTGTTGTCAAATGGTTTCAAGAACTTCGAGTATGTTTTGTTTAATTGACGTTTTGTACAAACTTTAGACACACATACCACAAACGTTATAGTTTCTAATACTGAAGAAAATAAGGTCTTATTTAAAAAAATGTAGTTGCTTGTCAAGGACTTAGGAGTCTACGAAGACCTCACACTGATAGATACTTCGGTATTTAAGTTTCAAGGGAGATATCCGTGTCTGTGTCCGAGTCTTCTCTGTCTTGTCTTCTTCAACCTTTGGGCACCCAATGCTGAGTGTCGCCTCTCTCTCTCTTCCAAATCTCTCCACTTTTAGCGGTTTTGTGACATGGCACGGCTGTTTCTTCCGACCACTTTAATGGGATCGTCTGTCCATCTAGCTAGTCCGTTGTCTCTCACCATTCCTCCGTCTAGTCCGTGGTCTCCACTCCGGCACTTTCTTCCCCGAATCGTCCACCCAGTCTACGCCATATTATTGTATGGCTGCCACATCAACTTTGCTTCTTTTATAGATTTTGCTATGTCCGAAAGTCTCGTTATCATATTATTATGTACTGTACGGTGTCGGACGTTAAGAATATCACCATCCCATATCTTCCCGTGGGTGTCGTAAGAGGCGACTAAGAATTTACCAGAAAATGGGTAGCAGCGTTTTCTGTGCTTTTGTAACAACCGTACTGCGATCGCCAGCACGCCTGCAAAGCGTGGTGACTATGGCAAAACCCCCGCTTTCGGGGAGGCCTATGTCTAGCAGTGGACGTCTTTCGGCTGAAATGATGATGATGAAGTCTCATTCATCTTTCGGTGTTTTTCACCTGGTCATAAAGATGTCCAACATGGCTCGTTCCGTAGCTCTCTGAGTAAATTGCGCGCGGATGGGATAGGCAGAAAAATCACACGCAAACAAACAAATACGTATCAACAGTGTCTGAATCTCCAACTCCACATTAACACACTTCCTATTCCCTTAGTTATTGTTCAAGTTACATCCCATTGTTACATTATAATACACTCCTAGCCATAGTAATATACCCAGTATAATCCCTGAGGAAGCACTGCTAACTACTTACGTGATTAATTCGCTGTATATTTCAGTCTTTGTGTCCTGTTTGTTCTTGGCCAGATAATTAACACTGAACTTGGAATTGTATTTATTACTGTGTGGTCTTGTGAACTTGCTTTTACATTCATTATGGTAAAAAATAACTTTTATTGCAGGCGTACCTCTTCGAGTTTTCTGTTCTACGACTTCCTTACGATCTCTTGCTTGACCGTTCTGGGAGCTGCGGTGGTGATGAAATTGATTACACAAAAAAGACTCTTATGCAAAAAAAGCGGCTTCCAAAAAACACTAACAATGTCTAAAATAACTTTACTATCGGAAATCAATGCCAAAAAAGACAACGAAACAAAAAAAATCACTTATTTAAACTAACATACGAAATTTATGTTATTTTAGACATTGTTATTGGTTTTTTGGTAGTCGGTTTTTATTTTGCAAAATAGTTTTTTATTTTACCCTTAGTTAACACTAACAAAACAACATGCATGCTTGTGAAAGATTTTGTCCAGAAAGTAACATTCACAACAACAAACTATGCATATTTTTGCATCCAAGCAATATTGCTCTGTTCTTTATTCTAGGAGCGCCTGTGGCTTTTCTATTTTGTGTACTTATGAATTATTTTAATAATCAGCAGTCACCGTTCTAGGTAAACATGATATATAAAATAACATCAGGCCTGTAATACCCGAAAGCTTAGGCAGGGGTCTATAGTACACCCACTGCACGAGTTATTTATTAGACCTCGCCTAATAACATGATCTTCTAAGAATTTCAGGCACAATAGGAAAACTTTTATCTGGTAAAAAAATCAAAGAAGAAATAACAAAACCAGCTCTATTTAAAACAAAATATGAAAAAAAAACAAAAAAAATTCTTATAATTTTTCCTTGACACCTACTTGTTGCACGTTCTGTACAAAACAACACATTAGGGAACAATCTCTTGTCCCCGAAATAGGGCTCTAAATATAAACTCCAATAAAAGACAAACAAGCGAAACTCTAGAGGGAAAAATGGACACAAAAGAGTCCCGAACATAACGTTAGGACGCTTATATTACGAAACTTTTTAAGCAAATGGATACGTTCTCGCAAACATTTTGATGAAAATGTTGGACGGACCAAGCATTATTGTTTTACAAATAAGTTTTGTTCGACTGCTTCGTTGGTTTAGTGGTCGCAAGCGCGACTGTTGAGCGTGAGCTTCTGGGTTCGATTCCCAGGTCGGGCAAGTTTAACTGGGTTTTTCCATCAGGAATTTCTCAATTGCAGTCACGGAGTCTGGATTTATGCCCCCGGTTGATGGCAAAAGGCTCGCCCCCTATTACATAGGACTTAAACATAACTGACAAAATATGGGTGTACTTTTAGATTCCTACACCTTTGCCTAACCCTTTGAAAATTACACCATCGTTCTAATTAAACATAATGAATTGAGAAGGCATTATCACTTTTTCCAAATAACTCTTAATTGATCGCTTGGGCCGTTCGAGGAGCTCGTAGCTAAAAAACAATAGTCGCTCGTATTAACCTACGGGTTAAGCCGCGCTTGCTTAGGTTGGTCTGCGGATGGGTGACCACCCATTACATATTACATACCTAGTTTCATGTTTTATCCGTGCCTCGGAAAGCACATAAAACCGTTAATCCCGGCTGTCATTTATTTTGTAGATCTTTGATACTCGTAGTCGTTAACGGTAGCCCGAAAGTCAGACAACATACCACAGTCATACCAAGGGCTTCCATAACCCTGTACTAAGTAACTGGGTTGTGAAGGTCAGATAGGCAGTTGCTCCATGTAAAATACTAGTATTCAGATGCATCCGGTTAGACTGGAAGTCGGCCCCAACATAGTTGGGAAAAGGCTAGGCAGATGATAAAGATCGCTGAATTCGTTACAAAACCTTGCGCATCTTAGAAGGATTAAAACTTCTTTTTCTGAATTCTGCGCTCTAACCAGCAGCTAAGTTCCGTTAGCTTCATAAAAACACGTGCCCTTAATCGTGATTTTGGATGTATTTCGTACTTTATTGAAATGGTTAGGGTGTCCCGCACCCCACGCGGCCGTTTACGTAACTTTTTGGCGTGACCAATTAGGAGTTAATCTCATATTTTTAGTTCCAGCCAATCACCATAAGAAGCACAAAGGTAACAATGCGAGGGTCGAAGAATACGCCACGACCTTTTACCCCGGTGAGAGCTATGGTACTAATGGCGACGAATTTGAATGGCCAGAACCCAGCCGTGTCCGAAATGTTGACTTACCTACCGCTTTTGGTCCTGGACGATCGAAAAGTAGTCTGACTGAGGTTGGTTTCTCATTATTTTCCTATCCTAACCCCATATAGGGTTGACGCAGAACGGACGTTAGCACTGTTAACTTAACAGAGTTCCGTTAGGTCCGTTTTAGAACACACTTATGGAATGCCTGCACTGATGAAACCTATGGAAATGACACTGATACTTTTTTCAGTCCTTGTGGAGCTCGTGGCTAAATAAAAACAGTCACTCGGGTCGATTTTTAGGTTAAGCCGTGCTTGCCTAGGTTAGTTAGTGGTTGGGTGACCACCCATTACATACCGAGTTTCCTCCGTGCCTCGGAAAGCACGTTAAGCCGCTGGTCCCGGCTGTCTTGTAGATCTTTGACAGTTGTTAAAAGCGTGCAAAAAGTCTGACAACCAGTCTTACCAAGGGGTATGGTATTATCCGGTAAGACTGGAAGCCGACCCCAACATAGTTAGGGAAAGGCTAGGCAGGGTTGCAGTCGTAAGAATAGACAGTTATACGTGCGGACATAATGCTACATCTTGTTCCCATGGGGGTAAGCAGAAATTACATTAAGAAAAGGTAGATACTGATGTTTTTTTCAGTGCTTCTTTTACACATACTAAAGCTCAAGTATTTTAATTTACAGGTAGTGCCAGCAAAGCAAAATGGTAGGTCTGTGCACGGATCTCTTTCACACTAAATGCAAGATGAATTGGAAGTGCTTATGATACCTTATCATTTTGTCGGAATAACCGAAAATGTTTTGTGAAATTGTAGCAGTAAACAGTGTCCAATAATTATAATATTGAATCGCTAGTGTGATCTTTTTATTGAACCCTACCTACCCTACTTTACCAAGTGCATGAGCCTCCCCGAGCACCGTTAACGCCTAAATTCATAATGCCCTGCGCACCATGGATAAAACTAGCAATCGGTTACGCAGTATAGGTGACCAATGCACCACTATGGTACACCCAATTGGCTCTCTCCAGATTACAATTTTGTTCAAAATTAGACAAAATACTCTAATACCTACTGTTATAATAGATTTCTAGTAATTTCGTAATTCTTACAACCATATGTGATGCAACCACCTGCCATGCTATCTCTCCGACGTCTTTGGTTGACTAGCAGAGAATGTCTAAAGAATTAAGTCTGGCTTTGCACCTTTTTTGAAAGTGCACAATTTAACATAACATACCATCACGCCTGTTACCCCCGGAAGGGTTAAGTAGAGGTGTGACTAATAGTACACCCACATCACTTATCGCCAGTTATGTTTAGTTTAAGGGCCTATACTTCCTCAAATGGCTTATCATGATCCTCCGTTACGCCTAAAATACTGCAGCATTAATTTTGAAATAAATATATGGTAAAGTTGAGGATTAATGCTAGGTACTATGTGTCACGAAAACATGATTCCATAAACTTTTCTAGATAGAAAAAAAATCCAAAGTTACCTCCAAATCGAACAATAAACCGCTGGTATTCAAAAAAGGTACTTCAAATTAGATCATGAAACTTTGCATACTAACTGAACTAACTACAAAGCAGGTCTTATGTGTTTTATTTTTCTAGTCCAATCAATAGTTTTTTTATAAATCGCACAAAAACTACTCATTTCGCACTATTCGGCCGCAGTGACTGACGTAACAACCGCTTTGTAGTGCAAGCTGATTAGAACTTTATTCTAACAGTACTTCAAACGACGTTTGAACCACCACAAATAGAGTTGCTAATTTTAGGGTTAGAAGGGCCTTAAGTCCCATGTAATAGGATCGATCCTATTTCTATCTACCGGGCAAAAACTAGACTTCATAGCTGCTACTGAGAAATTATTGATGGAAATCCAATCTCATGCTTAGTAGTCGCGTGTCAACAGTTTTAATTAATAAATAGTCATGTTTTATTGATCCCAAGGAACCAATGGGTACTCTAGGTACGTGGGTAGGTATTAAAATCGTTCCATCTTTCAAAAACTTATACCGCCTACCCACGTTTCAAAAGATCAAGGCATGATTACCTGATTTTCAATTTACCTAGCAACCAACAAAATCCCTTAATTTAATCTCTCAAGCAGAAAACAATAAGAAGTAAGAACCACTTTATAATTCTGAACACGAAACGCGTCATGTCCTGTCAAAAGTTTTGGCTGTGCGAACAGAACCAAGTTACTACGTAGCGACATTTATTACAGCTGAAGTTTTCGTCAAAAGGAGATAAGGACAAAAAATAAATAAGGAAACAAAACAAATTTTGATGACTTGGAAATAGGGGCATGCAAGATAAACAATGTCCTTGGAACTGTGTCAAACCCTGTGTATTAGTTTTTTGGTATAAACCACGGTTTAACACGACATTGCTATATATGTTATATGTGTAAGTTTTTGTCGTAAAATCTTGATATGTTAAGGTTTAGTTGGGAGTAGACGACTCCCCTAGGCTGCGTTTCTACCAGCGATTTATGACTCGTAGTATGTGTAAGTATGTGTATAAAAACCAAAAATATCGTTCCATTTTCACAGCTTTAGTTGGGCTAGCTATGTGATTGGTTCGTTTTACGTAAAATCCCCGCTGTATAGCCTCGCACATAACATAACATCGAGCTTGTAATCCTAATAATCCGAAGGGTAAGGCAGAAGTGTACCTAATTAATAGTACACTCACATTTCGCAGGCATGGTTTTTGAGGTCTCATGTAACAGGGATACAAAGCCAGACTCCGTGGCTGCTACTGAAAATTCCTAACACAATTTAAAACATGAGCGCAATATGTGCTGGTAATCCTAAGCCAATTTCTTCGCTCAGCAGCTCAAAACAATTTCAATTAAAGTCTACTTCATCGGTCTTAAACAAAAGGCTTTTATACAATGCCTATGCATCAAAATGGGAATGTGCTAATCCAAATTAGTTTCTCGGATGACGACACCATAGATTACAGTCTGCTTGGGCGATAGTGCACAATAGAGTGTCTATTAATGGTACAATAGGATGATCAGTCACGTTGCAGCTGAGATCTGCTGAGGGAAATTGGATGATTATAGGGAATATAGTCTTTTTATTGAATCGAAGACGAGATCAGTCCATTCACGGTTTAGGTCTGGCAGCAACCCAACCTTATTGGAATGAGTATAAAGATCACTGTTGTTCGGTAGACTTGTTATTGGTAGCAACATTCATCTTCATCTGCCTAGCCTTTTCCCAACTATGTTGGGGTTGGCTGCCAGTCTAACTGGACGCAGTTAAATACGCGACTGCCTATCTGACCTCGACAACCTAGTTATTACTGGGTTATAAGATAACCTTTGGTAAGACTGGTTGTTAGACTTCAAGTGTATTATCATCATGCTTCTCCTGCGTTATTTGGGGTCGGCTTGCTTGTCTCCATTTTCCAGACTTTCCCAATAACTCTTTGTGTCAGTAGTCATCCTTAACAAATTTCGTCCATCGTTTCTTAGGTCTTCCTCTACATGAGTAAAGTCTCGTGAGAAAAGTTTTGAGTATGAATGTGGATGGGTAGGTATATGAATACCTACCCATCCACATTCATACTCAAAACTTTTCTCACGATATTTTCCTCATACCTTCGTATCACATGCGCATACCGTGTTAGCTCCAAGTGTACCTAAATTACTTTGAAAATTGTTGTAATAATATTAAGGTTTGCATGGAAGTTCGTCGTTTTTGTCGATAGCAAATTCCTTCGGGCACATCGTTTGTAGTTTCTTTAGATCAAGAGCGTACCTGCCAAGTAAAACTAGCTCTCGTGAACCATACAGACGTAGGTATTAGAAACCACTGCGTCGAACATACACAATAGCCATGTCATCCAATCAGAGCGCTATAATTCAATTATTTATTCAAGAAACGTAACTCATTGTGTTAGTAACAATTTCACTTATAACTATGTTAGTAAACTAAATTATATACAAATCATGAAATTAAACTAAAATTAAAAAGGGGCACATCGTTACTATGCTGCAGGTCCAGCAGAAATTTTGTAGCACCGGTTAACGATCGCGCAGTCCAGTCGGCCAGAGATCATTTTTAGGATGCTGTTGGCGCTGCCCCGCACCCTGCGTACCAGGGATGCGGCGAAAGAAGCGCGGCAACCCCATCAGCACCCTAAATGCGTTGTTATACTGGACACGAAGGGCGCTGTACGCATTTAGTGTAAAATGAGCCCACAAGCTACATGCGTAGAATGAAGTACAATAAGCACGGAATAACGCAACTTTGACTTCACTCGAACAGCGTGCGAACCTGCGAGCTATCATGTTAGCACGTACAGACAGCGCCCTTCGCTCCCGTTCGATGTCATTATCATCCTTGAGGACGGCAGTCAGATTGTGCCCTAAATATTTGAATTGGTTTACTCTCTGTAGATGAACATCGTTTAGTTTAATAGTAGGCATCTCAATAGGAACACTACTGCTGCCGGTCTCAAAGACCATAACTTCACTCTTTTTCACATTGTACACAAGCCCATGTTGTAATGCATACAGGTTGAAGAACGCTGGCGATGTCAAGCCCCCTTGTCTCACCCCTCACTCCAACCCATATGCGTCAGATCTGACCCCTGCCCACCTGACACTATTGACCTGGTTTCCATACCAGAACTTGACGACATTAACAAGTTCTTGTGGTAATTTAGCATCATCTAGCTTTTTCCATAGTAATTCATATGAAACCAGGTCAAAAGCTTTCGAGAGGTCGAGAAATCCAGCGTATACAGGTGTTTTCCGATCCGTATAATATTTGACAGTCTGCTTCAGACACAAAATAGCGCTATGTGGTGTTATATAAGTATATAACACCACATGAAAGAAAAAAAAAGAAATTATCTCGAAGATATTTGACGGTCTGCTTAACACGCTACTAAATAAGTATTTAGTTGCGTGTTAAGCAGACCGTCAAATATCTTCGAGATAATTGTTGCCAATGATATAGGCTTATAGTTATTTATATCAGCAATATCGCCAGTTTTACTTTTAACTACAGTTACTACCAGCGTTCTCAACATCTCGACAGGCAGATATGACTCATGCACAATGCAAATAACATGGACAATGTCCTGGGCAGATGGGGACCCGCGTATCGCAGGTGCTCAATGCTGAGGCCATCATGGCCAGGTTTAATTTCCTCTAGACATTGATGATATTGTTTTAACAATATCTTTGGTGCTGAACCTTGTTTCCAGCTCCATTCCAGTCCCAACATCGAGCACCCACGACGACGGTCCCAGCGGCGACTTTACACTGAAGTGATTCATAAAGATATTCGCAATCTCTTTTGAATCACCTGCTCCGTCGATACACACAGGGAGCCCAGGTCTTTTATTTAACCTATTTGTGGTTTTCCAGAATGATTTAAAATCTTTTTGCGAGTGATGTGAAGTGAGCATGTCCATTTTAATCTGATCTTCATTATTTTGAACCCACTTCAATCTGGATTTAAACTTTCTCCTGGAATCACACATCTCCTCATATATTCGACCGGCAGCTGGTTTACCACACCCATGTTAGAAATTTGTGTCTGGCCTCCCTGTGTGCCCCGCTTACATATTTATTCCAGCCGACTACACTACGCTTTCGCTTAAACACTTTAGTATATGCTATACGCGGACAGGTTATTTCTCATCTCAGTCTATCATTCAATACTACGAGAATATTGCGGATAATAATAATAATTTTCCGCATTAAAAAGTAGGAACTGCTCTTTTTTGAGACTTATAATACAAAATCAGGATAATACGGACCCACTGTTATGTCCAGTTTTCGAACCTCAAAGTGTTATTAGAATCTTCTGCTTGGAACTTTGCCAACATTGTGGTATGGTTTTATTATCAGCCATTTGTGTCCCACTGGGAGCAGCGGTGGCCCAGCGGTGGCAGCCCCAACTCACGAACAGTAAGTCGTGGGTTCGAACCCAGGCAAGCGCATTACTTTGTGTAATTTATTTCATCACCGCTGCTCTCAAAACGGTGAAGAAAAACATCGTCAGGAAACCGGCATGTCCTAGAACCAAAAAATTCGAAGACATGTGACATCTACCAATCCGCACTGGATCCGCGTGGTGGATTATAGCCCATTCCCTCTCTTAATGAAGAGGCCTGTGTCCCAGCAGTGGGAACATTAATAGGCTGATGATGATGTGTCCCACTATAGAGCAAATGCCTCCATTCCCTCCAACCACTTATCCCTATCCAGTGCTGTTATTCGCCAATCCTTTTGGAAAGAGTCGAGTTCGTCCCGCCATCTCCTTCGGGGCCTACCGCGTTCCTGTTGTCTGCTGTTTGGAATTTGTTTAGTATGGTATGGACCAACATATTATTGTATCAATCAAACGATTTTCTGCCTTGGTTGTATCAACCAGCCTTAAGGAACAGGTGTCTTCGAACTTGACTAATATCCAAGTAAGGGCTACCACACACTATAGACAAGACTGTCTTTAGACAGACAATTGCCCTACTAGTGCGAGCGAGACAGACTATGTATTCTCGCTCGCACGCGTGTGTGAAAGCCCTTACAACTGCCAACCCGCACTGAGCCCGAGTGGTGGATGACTCAGTCCCCCTCACAAGGAATACCAGCAATGAGAAGGTAAACATAACAGCACGCTTGTAATCCCCGGAGGGTTTGGCAGCACCTAATAGTACACCCACAATTCGCCAGTTATGTTTTAAGTCCTATAATATGTGATGGGCTCCCAAATTTCTCAGTAGCTACTATGTAATTACAGATCGCAAAACCCAAGAACACTTTGCCTGACCTGGGAATCGAACCCAGGACCTCATGCTCAGCAGTCGTGCTTGTGACCATTCGACCAAAGATGCAGTGTTATGTTAGTTAATTATGTTATCCTCTGGAACAAAACATATTCATTGTATATTATTTATTTATTACACACTTAGAAATGCCCATTTGATAGAATACAACAACAACAACAACAATAGACCATAACGTCCACTGCTGGACATAAGCCTCTCCCATGATGGGAGGAATTTGCCGTAATCTCCAAGCTTGGCAGGCGGATTGGAGATCGCAGTGATGAAAGACTAACAGAAAACGCTGCTGCCCATTCTCTGGTCTACGGAGGCGCAAGGTGTTCTGCCTCAGACATTAGTCGCCTTATACGACACCCGTGAGTGTAATGGGTTGGTTCTATTCTACTCTGCCGGATATACCACACGGCTAATATGCGGCTATATACGGCTTCTATCTTTAATAGAATAACATTATTTATTTACTACCTGTGTGTTTTACACCCAGCATATTCTGAGTTGGTGACCCTTTCGTTATGGGCTGCTCAGCGCAGTTGAGCTGTTTAATTAATTGTTAAGCTGTTTGTTGTTATATGTATATGTATGTACTGCTCTATTGTGTTGCTGCTGTCCATTAACGAATAAATGATCATTCTATTCTATTCAGTGAGTTTCTAGCTTAAAATACCATGGCATATCTACATTGCCTGCCTTCCAAAACCTTTCACGACACCTTACATAAAAAATCTAACGTAATGTGGGTGACTTTCTTTCGGTATCTTTCTGACATTACTGACAACTTGAATCATATATTATAAAAATAATAAAACAAAGAACCTCTTAGAATCCTTACAGAAGCCACATTCCTCCCACGTTCTAACGTGATACATATTAACGAGTTGTCAAAGGAATTTCGCGGGCGGGTAGCGATGACGCTGTCAATAAAATGGCCGTGATCAGGCTCTCCTGTCAGTGCTTACCGATGAGTATCAAGTCGACTGACGGGTTCTTACGGCTGACTTAACCAGATAATTAACTTGTTATACCCGTTATTTTCTGGATAGATGGATAGTAAAGGCATGTTTAGTGGAATTTGTTCGGATAGTGTACCTACGCTTAATGTCGGCGCTAGACCTTATTCTAAAGCATTATGTAGGTTGTGATCAATCTCGACGGCAAATTGTGTGATTCGTTATTAAAAAAGAATTTGCGTAGAGTTTCTTAGTTGGATTTACAGATTGCTTGGTTGACGGCTTCGTGAAGAGTTCGTCCACACCTATGTTTCTAATCGTAATTATTTCGCCAAGAGTTATTTGGGAACCAACATTGAAAATTATATGTATAACTCAGATTTTAAAACTTCTTGACGGAGGGATTAATTTGCAGGAAAAAATTAATATAGCAGGTGACACCACATCGGTATTAGGTAACATTAATTAATTTCAGTTATGTAAAATGTCAATACATTTTAATAAAAAGTTAAAACAAAAAAAAGTTGTCGCTTAGACCTTACAATTTAAGTATATTAACAGTATTAGGTGTTTTATGTAGAACAATTAACATAAATAAGTGCCTTTGTAATAAGGACTCAGTTCCAACCGCAGGAACATTATAAACTGAATACACATACACAATTAACGTGGCCACAATATACTGGGTCCAAGAAATTTAAACCAGTCGTACCATCATTAACACTAAAAACGAGATATTTACCATGTTTACTGTATGTTTTGAGTTCCTAAAATTTCGGGGATGCACGCTGTTGCAAGCGCCATGATCACAGATAAACTGAAGTCCGCCCGTTGTTTCTTTATCGGGAACTCAAAACAAACAGTATAAACTTGGTAAAAAGCCCGTTTTTAGTGTGTGATAAACTTAATGACCATGTCAGTTTAAAAACTTATATGTCCTACCATCATCGACACAAAAGAAGAAGACTTATATACACTACCATAGACGATAAAGCAACAATCCATAAACAAGCACATAATTACTTTAGAGTCGTTATCATTATTATTATTCACCAGGCGCTTCAGTTGTCGCTGTGGTTGTAGTCGCAGGGGTCGTATAAGCCAGAGGACTCATAGCCAACTCAGCCGTAGTCGATACAGGCGTTGTTGAAGCTGTCGACGTCGTTGACTGCCCGAAGCACGCTGGGTCGATTCCTTTGCAGAACAGGCATATCCACTGTGAAGGAGATTTTAAGTGGTTAGATGTTTCCAAAGTTCGGAACACCACGCCACCATAGGTAAAAATAAGTTTCCTTGCCGATTTTCTCCATTAAGATCTACGTTTTGGAATGATAAATGATGTTTATTTTGGAAGTAGGTTTTAACAAACACTTTTACACGTATTCATTTTTAAACTAGATGGGGCCGGTGTTTCGTACCTGACTACTCTGAGAAGAAACAGCCGAAACAAACTCAGAGGTCATAGTCTCTTTTGAAGTCCAGACATAATCTTGCTCAATTCACATGAGGACTATGCAGATTAGTGTCTGAGGTGGGCTTTTGAAGAAAGAACCACACAGATTTGAGTGGACCTGTCCAATGGACAACCATGTTCGTATTGCAGTGGTTATTCTTCTAGTTTTGCAGCTTCGTCAATTCGTTACAATGATGTTGCTGTTGGGGGTAGAGCTGTGAAGGGACTTTACC
This sequence comes from Xestia sexstrigata, assembly GCA_941918905.2. Taxonomy (NCBI): domain Eukaryota; kingdom Metazoa; phylum Arthropoda; class Insecta; order Lepidoptera; family Noctuidae; genus Xestia; species Xestia sexstrigata. The sequence continues at coordinate 6,630,236 of OW799219.2, forward strand.
TTATCTATTTTTTATTTCGGCCGCTGACCGATGCCTTGACCCATCATCATTCTGCCCTGATCCCAATTTATTTGGGGTCGGGGCAGCATGTCTTATTCAGCAGGCAACAAGGAGGTGACTCTTGAGGTGAGGAGTAATAAAGAAGTATGGAACATAATGATATTATGCTGCTCCGACCCCAAATAAAAACCCCAAAATAAATGCTTTCAGACTGAAGATCAAGGAATAGGGTATATGCATGTTTTTTTTTATCACTCTAAACAAAGCGTAAGAATATCAGAAATAGCAAAGTGAAATTTTTTTTTTAATATCTATACAAATTACTAAGTTATAAGCATTTGAAACTGCTGATTAAATAGAGAGATCCGATACAGCGAATGACATCATTCGCTGCATCGACGTACAAAATCCATACTAAATTCCGTTTATCTAGAAAGAGATGGAAACAAAAGTTTAAATGTTTATAACTTTTGTATTGTTTGGCTAATTTATGTCTTGTTTTCGCTTTTTGTCATTATTTTTATAGTACTTTAACATTCCGCATTGAAATAAAAAAAAAGAAAATTTATGCATATTCCCTATTATTAGTGGTGTAAGAGCGTCAGGATTTTCACACATTAATATTTCATGTTTTTGAAACAAATAGCCAAAGCAGGTCAATAAGTAAATTCATATTGGTGACCTTATGACCCACGACATTCGTGTGAGGTAATTCACATTTTATGCAGAGTCACTATTGTTATGACATTTTCAAGACCGATCGTGTTGTGTAAGTGGGTTCATAAAAGCCTCGTAATAATGGGTGTAAAAATATCCATAACGAAGACGAAAGGCACTTGTTGTCCCCGTCATTGTGAGCATTTGATTTATTCTTCGTTCGGCCCTTTTGTGTTCTAGTTTCGGAGAAGTTCAAACTCGTTCAAAAGTTTTTTTTTAAATACTTTTTCCTAATGTTTTAACTTTACTTTAAATACCTCCAAGACCCGATTCAATGGCAATTAAATCTATCGGCACAATAATTTGAGTGCGTTACATTGAGGTCCTAGCGTAAAAAGTGATGTTCGGCCCAAAAAAGTAGTTTCCCAGCAATTATTTTTACGTAGAGTTACTTAGTTTGATGTACAGAATGCTTGGTTGACGACTTCGTGAAATGTCCGTTTACACCTTGTTTTTGTTTTTGTTTGTTAGAGATTAATTAAAACCACGTAAATAATTATTACATTAGGTTATGTATTGTTGTCTTCTATATGGGCTTTCTTATAATTTTTAAGAAAGCCCTTAGAGAAGTAAGAAAGTGCATAACTTAAGGGAGGAACTGTTAAGGAAAATAGATTAAGGCCCGTTTTCTATAACTTACTTACCTACGTATAACTGTCAGTTAATATGTCACGTCTCGCAGCTATCGGTAAAGAAAGTTAGCTTGAAACATCCTATCTGCGTCAATTACCTGTCACTTGATTCATAGAAAAAATCAAAGAAATATTTTCTGTGACGTTTTGTTTATAACCGTCTGTAAGCAAAATGTCAAACAGACAGAGATAGCAACCTACCGAAACCGAACAGTAAGTTATTGAAAATGACCGTAAAATGTTATGGACAAACCTTTTGAACGCGAAGAAAGTTAAACCTGTTGCAGACTTCACCGAAATTTGGAGCAGCTGCTCTGGATTCTAGAGAGATAAAAAGTTATTAACAGTTACTGACGGGAAGTGACGGGTAAAGATTAGGCAGGTGATGTTTAAGTTGAGGGACAAACAAGCCTGACTTTCCTATTGACAACAACCGGTCACAAACCCGGACTCCGTGGTAGCTACTGAAAAAGCTACAGAAATATAACATACAATAACAATATTTCCAATCGAAAACAGGACATCATGCTCGATATTCACGCTTGTGATCAACAAGGCAGTCAGGCAGATACAAGAGGCACATACAACATTTATAAATAAATTATCACCCATAATTGTTACCTCCAAATCCAGCATAAGTTCCATAACTCCAACCAGCGGGCGACCCTAAAACAAAGACAATAATAAACTTTCATTAAATGATGACCTGCTAAATCCAACCAATTACTGAAGTCATACACAATCCTAATGGATGTTCCTTTTATCTTTAGGTCCTTGGATTTAAACCAAAATAAGGCATTAATCGGTTGGGACCCAAACAGGGTTGAATTACTTTTTCAAAAGGTTCGAATAAAACAAAATGTTGCCAAGGTCTCTTTGAAGTGTATCTATTTAGAGATCTAGGCAATTTAAGCATGATCAACGCAATTTCAATTTGATTTGGGTGAATATCGAATTTCCACTCAAACAAATTGTCATTTAAATATTACTTGCTTTGTCTACATCATACTGAAATTTTTCATCACTAATTAAAAAAAAACCGCTGTTTCTTTCAAAATGAAATAAAAATCAAAGCATTTATTTCAAGAAGGCCAGTTACAGGCACTTATGACCTGTCGAAACAAAGACAACAATGATATGTAGCTACAGTCCCAGTCACAAGGCATAAAAACTGTGAAAGTACTGTAGTTACCCATTACAAAGCGTAGATCTCTATGGAGATGAACGGGCTTAAACTCCAAGGTCACTCTTTTAAATCAAGTACCTACACAGTCAAAATGTATTGAACAGCTGATTTTATTCGGGGGATCGGAATGATGTACTGAATACGTGATAACCGATACGGCTTCAATGACCCCCTCCACCCCATATAATACTATGGTAAATACTACGGGAATAAAAAGTACCCTATAGCCTAAACTCAGTCATGTTATACCTGAGGGCCCATCGAAATCTGGACCAGAAGTTGCTTTAGCAATAAGCAACTACAAACACACAAAGACCAGAAACATCGATACTCAAAAGTGGCACACGCACCGAATGAGAGAACAATTCATATTCACAATTAAAACCAGCAACAAATAGCAATACCTATCCTGTACACTAATAAGAAGACTCGTTAAATAAAACAGGAAATCTTATAAGAGCAAAAGATTGCAGCTAATGAAACAAAAGACCAACCTTCAGTTCCTCCAATAGAAAGGCAATGTGATATTGAATAAAACAGAATTGAGAACAGATAAAACGGAGTCGCAAATAAAAATGCCATGACTGAATCTATAACTGTCGACTCGAGTAATGACAAAAAATCTGTGGAGCTGCGCTTTAGGGGCTTATATTGTCTGAAGTAGTTTGCGTTAGAGATGTATGGATACTCCGTGTTTATTTTTGTTCGTTTTAGAATTTGTGGTTTTCATTTTGTGAGGGTTTCGAACGTCGAGAGTTGGATGGATATAGGAAAGATCTTTGTTGTCTATTATTGGGATAGCATGATTTCAATTGTAAAACGATTTGCGGTTTTTTAACTGTTAGGTTATTAGAGCACTATTGGCCGCAACCTTCGTACGCGTGAAAATATGCCCGCGGCTTTGCCCGCCCGCAAATTATATACTAAAACCTTCCTCTTGAATCACTATCTATTTAAAAAACCGCATCAAAATCCGTTGCGCAGTTTTAAAGATCTAAGCATAGGTACATAGGAACAGACGCGGCGGGCGACTTTGTTTTATAATATGTAGTGATAAGCATAAATTAGAAGTTTATGAATAGTAAAGTACCTTTTTAAGCCCTGTTATTTTGTAAGTTAAATTGGTAACATTTGCTAGTACCTAATCATAAGTTATAGCTACAAGACTCACTAATTACTTACTTAGAGTTGTGACCTTTAACCAAGATTTATGTCGAGAAACAGTCTGCCACAAAACAATCTTGGTTCAGTATCTGTCCCTTTCAAATAAATTCTTCGACGAAAAATAAAACGAAATCCAGAATTAAACAAAGCCAACACATTTCCCGTTATCTATTCAGTTTAACTTCTTAACAGGCGTACCATAACTTTGATGGCTAATTTACCTGGTCCAGGGATATCAGACCTCTTCTTTCTTTTACTTGGTTGGAGATAGAGGGTTCTTGATAACCTGGTGGTTGTTCCTTACGATCCAAGGCGACTGAGCCCATTGTACAACAGGTTGTCACGCACTTCAGAGATTACTTGTAATTTTATTTTTATTTTATGAGTCAAAATGCTGGCTGAAACTGGGTCTCGTAAATGGAAATTGTTTTAGTTGTCGTGATGTTTATTTGTTTGTGGCTTTTACAGCTTGGAGTTTAAAGTGGTTATATGGACATTGTAAAAGTATTTCAGTGTGCCAGAGTACCCTGCATGGGACAGGACATATATATATGAGTCCCTGCTTGCGCAAGTAACTGGGAGAGAAAAGTTTTTTTTTTCTTTATTCGCGTCAACGGCTTCACCCTTACCTTAATAACACGGTGTGAATTATAAAATTCAGTAATATGATCTTATTAGCTGTAGCTTGGACAATTAAGTATGTCAGGTTCGATGCTATTGCATACATTTAGGCTTTTTCTGATAATTATGTTGAGAATACATTATTTGGCATTGCCCAGAAATTCAGCTTCGGTATTTCGTATTTTTGGAACAACAATAATATATTATGTAACTCGCGATCTATTTCTGTGAACGGGAAGTATCGCATCAGTATGCATCGTGTGTTTCTTTGATGCAATTTATTGTCTCCTTAGCGAATTTTCTTCGACAAATTGTCAATTGAAAGTGGCTTCATTTTTATATAATTTGGGTTATGGTGCAACCAACTGGGTGTTTTTCTGTCTTTATATTCTACCTAGGACGATTTAAACGTTGCTGCAATTATATCACATATCTATGAGTAAATTTCAACAGGGACAACGTAACCAATTTTTGGAAACAATACTTTTTGTTAAAGGAACCTATTTAAAAAAAAAATAGTCCTGTCCGTTTTCGGTCACGGTAGCTAATCTAAGAAGAGATTAGCCAATGGCGAGGGAGATATTACAAGTATGTGCTGGCACAAGTACACTGTCAATTACCTCACTCTCATACTCCGATGAGACGGTAACCGACACCTAAAAAAACTATTAGATACTTAAAGAAACTTATTTACCTCGTCATGGAATTGGCACGCAGCTTCATCATTCTGACTGATTCCTTGAAAATTCAAAGCTGACTCTTCACGTGACCAGAGGGCTGGCCTATTTTTTGCCCAAAAAATCACCATTGCCACGTTGGATGGTTGAATGGTTTTGTCAATAGCAAAAGTGCTCAGAAGGCTGGCCTTCTGAGCACTTTTCCTATTGACAGCGATGAGGACGAATATTTGACGTCCTGTATTTTTTTTTCTTTTTACACTTGTGCATATTTTAATTGTTATTATATATCTGTAAATTGTAGTTTGTAAATAAAGTATACTTACTAGATTCAAATAAAGGTGCCTCTAAATGGTTTGATTGAAATAAATCCTTTGAAATTAAGATTGAGTTTCAAAGAATATCTCAGCGCTTCAAAAGTATGTATATTACAAACTTTGACCGTCTAAGTATGAACTTTGGAATAAAACCGTCTACGAGTTTATGCGACAAAGGACTAAGATTATTAATGACTATCGACAGAGAAGGTACTACTCAGAATAGCGATTCTATAGTTTCACTCACTTTAATTTCTATAACAACAAACTCCTAACTCTTTAGAAACACAATAAATCAAAGTAACTTCAAGTGAAACTCAAACGATCCCTTGCATAGGAAAGCCATTTGTGATGCAAATTAAACCCGATTCACTGAAATACCCTTATTTTAATTCAATACTAAGGCCCAGCGCACACCGCTGGAGGCGCAGCTGAGCGCATTTGAAGACAACAATTTAATATAAACCTTAACTACCTCGATATACAGTCAATATAAGAATAAATTCGCACGCGGTACTCGGAACGCCCTCAAGCTACTACATACGCGACCGTATATCAAGGTAGTTAAGGTTTATATTAAATTGTTGTCTTCAAATGCGCTCCGCTGTGCCTCCAGCGGTGTACGCTGGGCCTAACTCTTTACCCTCTCTGCCATACCTTGAAATGTCAAAGTTAACTGTGACCGGTTGTAGACCCTAAGTAAATTTGATTCGGGTTCGAGGATTGGTACTCGTGAGTAGTCGTGAGAACTTCGCTATACAACTTACGATGTGAATTTTAAACGAAAGTTCAGAGACGAATTCAATTTTTCACATTTTTGGCATGGAATTTATTTATCTCAAAAATCGAAATTTTAAATTATTCGATATCACATAGAGATCAAAATTTCTTCTCATTCATAGTACTCGTAGTATCCGACTGAAGTTACAGTTTCGGGCACGGCTTCAGCCAGTTTTGGCCAAAAAAAACTGGTTACAGTCGGTATTCTACAAAACTCGATTTTCGGTACTATTTTTCTTTATAATAGACCTTTAGCAAACAGAAGTGAAGATGTTTAAAAAAGACAACGAGGTACACAAAATAACGAATAAGTACAACCGTTTATTCAAAAATATTGAAACTAAAATAACCTAAACCGCCACAAATCATAACGAATTAAATTATCACATAATTGTTTAGAAAAAAAGCTAGATAAACTAGTAATTAATATTTCTCATGTAAGTGAAATTTCTTATGGGAAATAAAGACATTTCAAACCCAAAAATATCTTACAGCCCTTTGAGCGATATTCCGAACAAGATTTTACCGCGACCAGCGACAATTCATAGTTGCCACTCCTTTCCATAGAGATAACATGTGTTACGTACAACCTCATTTCTTCCTTATACTACGTAAAATCTGATTTGTTCCTATGGCTGTTTAAAAAAAAAATTAATCGGTTTATTAATAGGCAACATAAAGTCTTGGAGCGTAATTCTGATTTTTCAATGCCCTGATAATATTTTTTTAAATAGTTTTGAAGTTTTGGCAGATTATATATCTATTACTACCTGTTTCGTTTTCGGTTGAAATTATGAGAGGTGCCGAGTACTCGGTTACGGTTTCCGTTTTGGCTGGAAATCTTGCTTCTGTCGCACACTAATTCTTTCTTTATACGGTTTCACTAAGTTTTCATTGACCTTTTTTCAGAAAGGCAACACTTAATTTGACTTTCAAAGTATGTAGTGCATTTAAGAAATAAGCTAGACCAAATATTTCTTAATAATTTTAGGGCATTGCTGCTTTCAAAGAAATCGTACAAATCAATATTAGGCTGAAAAGTTTCAGGATAAAAATATCATCAATCATTCATCACTAACAAATCACGTCTTTCAGTAGACTTCACTAACTTTCATGAAAGGTAAATTTATTTTATTCAAACGTGCATCAGAAAACGACGGGTTAGTTCTTGTTGGTAAATAACTGCGGGTAAACCTGAAAACGGAATTCTCTAGTTTTTATGAGTACTTACTTTTCGCTTTTACGAGCTGTAAAGGCTGGGAAGAGAATAGATACATATATATAAGAATTCCTTTGTATCTGCTGTTCAGTGGTTGCTAACTGCGCATTTCAGAATAAAAACAATAAGTTTTCTTTAACTTTTGCTAACAAAAGAATTGCCAAACTTAAGTAGCAGTGGGCAGGGTACATTGCTCGCAGAACGGATGACCGATGACGTTGATGATGAAAGATGAAACCGGAAGACGTTGCGTTGGAAGACCTCCTACTAGGTGGATCGAAGACCTGGTGAAGGTTGCGGGAATCCGTTGGATGCGAGTCGCACGGGACCGGTCAATGTGGCGACACTTGGGGGAGGCCTATGTCCAGCAGTGGACGTCTTTCGGCTGAAATGATGATGATGATGATGAACAAAAAAATAACAAAGCATACTTTGACAAAAAAAAATTATGGGTTCACACTGTATTGTTTTCCCTGTTTTGGACACAATTTTACAATGGTACCTATTGGTTTGTCCATGGTGTGTTTTTCTACAAAATGCGGTCCTGTTATTCAGGAGTTAATAGTTTTGAGAAAGAGTTTTAAAAGTATACAAGTCTATATACAGATTAGTAAGTACGGAGTAAATAATAGAGTTTTTTTTTTTTCAGGAAAATGGTTTAAGTGTAGATTGAATAGAATTTACTTAGGTACATTCATTTATTATGTATTGCCTTAATGAATTAGAAACTGCGAGTGAGAAGCGTAGTGTGGAATTTTTGTGGAGTGTCTCATTAATTTTCTCTATCAGCCTAATTTAAATAAAAGTTGATTGACAAACATTTGATTTGATTTGCTGTAGGTTTTCATGAATTTAGAACAATTTAGGAAAATCGGGTGTATTTTTGGGTTCCGTACCCAAAGGGTAACCAACGGGACCATATTACTAAGCTTCTGCTGTCCGTGCGTCCGTCTGTCTGTCATGATCCATAATTTAGATAGTTGAAATTACGATTATGACGGTAACAAAAATGAATAAAAATAAATTAAAAATTAAATGAGGCAGCCTTTCTACGATAGTACGGAACCCTTCATGCGCGAGTCCAACTCGCACTTGACCGGTTTTTTTTAATTACCATTTTAATGTTTCTAAATAATATTCTAGTTTAAATTGCTCAATCCCACTTAGGTACCAAACTGTTTTGGTTAACACAATGTGACTCTATTTTCTGCCATACTGTACCCCAAAGTAGTCTTAACCATGCTTAGTGTAGGTAATTTATGTCATAATAATATTAGACCATAAAGTTTAACTAATTGAACATGGGTTTCTAACGACCGGCTCGGCTGTTGTTCTAATTACTACGCTTGCCAAATAGATAGGCGATTGTATGGTCATGTGAAATTATTGGGTATAGTATTTGTAGATAGGTTACAATTTGGAGCTCGTGGCTAAACAATAACAGACGCTCGGGTCGATCTTTAGGTTAAGCCGTGCTTACCTAGGTTGGTCTGTGGATGGGTGACCACCCTTACATACCGAGTTCCCTCCGTGCCTCGGAAAGCACGTTAAGCTGTTGGTCCCGGCTGTCATTTGTAGATCTTAGACAGTCGTTTCAGGTAGTCGGTGGCCCAAAAAGTCAGACAACCAGTTTTACCAAGGGGTATCGTATTACCCAGTACTAACTGGGTTGTGGAGGTCAGATAGGCAGTCGCTCCATGTAAAATACTGGTATTCAGCTGCATCCGGTTAGACTGGAAGCCGACCCCAACGTAGTTGGGAAAAGGCTAGGCAGATGATGAGATAGGTTACAATTTAGTCATTACTAGAAGCTGGAATATATGCAACTTAAAACAATACATAATAACTGGTCGATATTTATTCTAACATTTTAGTTATAAATATTTTCTAGTAAGTTTTTTTTCTGTTATTGCACCTATTGTGTATCGTCTGTGCATCACCTTAAGGTAGAATGGTACAGTTTTTACTTGTGATTAAAGTTGAAACAAAAAAAAAATAATTTCATGTTTTGTTTTTAAAAAACTTAAATAAAAAGTTTTTTTTTGAAAATTCTAGCGCCGCACCACATGAATAACCTACCTCTAAGGTTATTCATGTTTTTAATCAAGATAGTAATGTCTTAACAACATTTAGAAAGTTATATTTCCTTCTAATAAGTTAGATAAAGTAAAGTCGTCGCTTACATGCAAACACTTTGATTACTAACACGCTCAAGCGAGAAACGAGGATATCTCTAACACCGCAATCTAACTAAAATAAAGCTAACTTACGTAGAGATTTATTTTAAACGAGTTTTTCTCCAGAATCGAAATCTTGGTCCAGCGGCAAAAAATAAATAAACCTACGACTGTACCTACACTTTTGTGTGCTTTACCGTAAACAGCGATTTTATGCATAAAATAAATTTCGTTTCCTACCAATATTTTTTTTTAAGGTACAGACTTTTACACAAAATTTCTTAGTAACAGCCACAGAGTCTGGATTTACGCCCGGTTCATGGCAATAGGCTCGCCCCCTATTACATGGAATTTAAAACAATTTAAATTTCTTTATTAGAACCCAATGGCTTGGCACGCGACGATGGCAAGAGACCGGACGGCATGTCTTTGTTTCCATGAAGGATGGGTAGGCCTTTAGTGTGGGATGCTACATGTGTCGATACTCTTGCGCCTTCCCATCTTCCTAATTCGTCGTGCTGTGCAGGGGCTGCTTCTTTGGCAGCGGAGAACCTCAAGCGGCGAAAATATAGTAACCTTATTGGTAACTATATTTTCGAGCCGTTTGGGGTTGAAACTCTAGGACCGTGGGGTCCGAGCGCTCACAGCCTTTTCAAGGATATTTCAAAACGTTTAGGTCACACTTCTTGTGACCCTAGGGCTGGCTTTTACCTTGGCCAAAGGCTTAGCATTGCCATACAGCGTGGTAACGCCGCCAGTCTCTTGGGGACATTACCAGTTGACAGTGTTGAGGAGGAGTTTTTTGACGCCATTTTTTAAGTTTTTAGTTTAAGTTAGTTTGTTATTAGTTTAAAAAAAAAAAATTGAAGCATTACTGGCGAAATGTAGTTGTACTATTACTTACAAGTCTGCCTTACCCTTCGGGGATTACAGGCGTTATGTTATTTTATATTGTTATTAAAAAAAATGTAATATAGATCCATTAAACAGTACGGGGGGTTGTGAAGGTATTTGAAGTAAAGTTATAACATTACCTTGTCAACATCATCGTCATCATTTCAGCCGAACGACGTCCACTGCTGGACATAGGCCTCCCCCAAGTGTCGCCACATTGACCGGTCCCGTGCGACTCGCATCCAGCGGACTTCCGCAATCTTTACCAGGTCAGCGGTCCATCTAGTGAGAGATCTTCCAACGCATCGTCTTCCGGTTCGCGGTCACCACTCCAGAACTTTTCTGCCCCATCGGCCATCCGTTCTGCGAGCAATGTGCCCTGCCCACTGCCACCTAAGTTTGGCAATTCTTCGGGCTACGTCGGTGACCTTGGTTCTCTTGCGGATGTCTTCATTTCTGATTCGATCGCGCAAGGAAACTACGAGCATAGCCCTCTCCATTGCCCTTTGGGATGACTTTAAGTCTTCTGATAAGGCCCATTGTGAGCGACCACGTTTCGGTCCCGTATGTAATCACTGGCAACACACACTGGTCACAGACTGTCGTCTTGAGACACTGCGGTAAGTTGGACGAGAAGATACCGCGCAGCTTCCCTAACGCTGCCCAGCTAAGTCGGATTCGACGATTGACCTCTTTCTCGAAGTTAGACCTACCTAACTGGACCGTTTGTCTCAGGTACACATAATCGTCTACAGCTTCGAGTGTAGTGTCTCCGATCTTGATAAGAGTGGGTGTTACATGGGCATTCAACATTAGGTTGAAATTCATTCAAAAAAAAAAGTGAATAAGTTGGAACTTGCACCCCCAATATCTCCGTAACTAGAAGGTTCCCAGCTATGTTGTAGAACAAACAAATGATCGCAATGACGGGGAGAATAAGTACCTTTTGGCTTCGTTAAGAGGTGTTTTACACCCTTTATGTTGGAGTCGGCTTCCAGTGTAACCGGATGCAGCTGAATACCACTATTTTACATGGAGCGACTGCCTATCTGACCTCCACAACCCAGTTAGCACTAGGTAATACGATACCTTTTTGGGACACTGACTACCTGTAACGACTGTCAAAGATCTACAAATGACAGCCAGGACCAACAGCTTAACGTGCTTTCCGAGGCACGGAGGAAACTCGGTATGTAAGGGTGGTCACCCATCCACAGACCAACCTAGGCAAGCACGGCTTAACCTAAAGATCGACCCGAACGGCTGTTATCGTTTAGCTACGAGCTCCTCAGAAGGTTTCCCAGTATGGCAATAAAAAATATATTGCAGTGAAGGGGAGAACAAGTGCCTTTCGGCCTCGTTAGGGGTCTTTTTACACCCATTAAAGTTTTTAGTAGGTTGGTATGCGCTGTAATTATAATCTTCCTGCCCTTGACCCGTGTTGCTTGGGATCGGCGCAACCTGTTGTTTTTATCTACGAGTATTCGCCTGTCACACTATTAATTTATTATTCCTTTATCTTTCATATCATAGCTCACATAGCAGTGATTGCATAATGGTGTGACCTTCGGACTGTCAAATCATAGGTCGACGACCGAATGGCGCAGCGGTAGTGATGCTGCCTTACGTTTTTAGGGTCCCGGTGGAAGCAGTTTTTGTGATGAGCATGGACATTTGTTTCCGAGTGATGGATGTTTATATGTATAATTAGTATGTATTTACAAACAGAAAGTGTCTGTGTAGTATATCAACTATCTGGTGTCCACGACACAAGCCTCGTTGCTTAGTATGGCACTAGATGGCGCTGTGTGTAATGTCCAGCGATATTTATATTTTATTTGATACAGTACCTTTTATATATATATATATATATATTTGTAATGTTTATGTTTTTTATGCTATGTTTTATTATAATCTAAGTACCTACTGGCTGTTTTATTTTAGTTACTCATTTAATTAAATATCACTGTATTGGCTTCCGTACGTTTTTTCGTTTCGTTTTTTGTGACCACTGAAAACCAGCGCTGCTGTGCTGTAGGCTCAGCATTATGCTGAGTGGTTTAACCTGTTTGTCGCACTCACGACGTGCTAGCTGTCAACTTCTATTTTTTCTTTTTTCTTGTTTCTGTTCCGTTCTGTTATATTTTACACGACGGTTATGCTTTGTATGATTTGCACGTCATACAAAAGTAAATATTTTTTTCTTTCTTCATATTTTATATAGGTCTCAAGTTCGAACCAAAGATATGCACCTCTGATTTTTCTCTCTTTGGCACTAACCACACGAGAAAGATAGAGATAACTAACATAAACCATCTACCTATATTTTTTTAAATCTTCCTCTCCCTCTTCATCCATTGACATCTATATAGAAGTGCTCTAATAACATCCTATCATTATTGCGAATCACTGATTTCCCTAAGGGACCGGCGCGGCGGCGGGAGCTAGTTCATTTAAATAAGTTTTTTTCATGATGAATGGAAGATTACTGGAACTGTGCTAACTAATAACCGCCGCTCGGATCTATCTTCAGGTTAAGCCGCGCTTGCCTAGGTTAGTCTGTGGATGTGGGACCAGTGACTACTCATTACATACCGAGCTTCCTCCGTGCCGCTGATTACACGTTAAGCTGTTGGTCCCGGCTGTCATTTGTAGATCTTTGACAGTCGTTACAGGTCGTGAGTCGAAACTCTGACAACTAGTCTAACTAAGGGGTATCGTATTACACAGTACTAATTGGATTGTGGAGGTCAGAGGCAGTCGCTGCTTGTTAAATACTGGTATTCAGCTGGATCCGAAAGCATGTATCCGAGCATGTGTCCGTGTGTGTGTTCAGATAAGTATGTATTTACAAACAAAAAGTATCTATGTAGTATATCAACTATCTGGTGTCCACGACACGAGCCTCGTTGCTTACTGTGGCACTAGATGGCGCTGTGTGTTCATGTCCAGCGATATTTATTTTTATTTTATTTTTATCCGGTTAGACTGGAAACAGACACGAAAAGACACGGCAGATAATGATGACATGACAATGATGATACATAGTAAACAAAAAAAAACAAATGATTTATTACGTTTCCAAATCTACCTTGATAAAGCTTGTATCAAAGTTATTTAAAAAGCTCCCGAAAAAATCTACACTCAATAACATTTTAACAGCTACAAACCATGGTCCACAAGTACTCTACACTCTACAGCTAAGTAATAACAATGCCGTCACGGCAATTAGCAGTTATCACCAACAGACTTGTAATTGAACGAGCGGCAAATTATACGGGCCCTCAAGTTAAGTGGGTTTATGTTCTGTATTGTTTGATGTAGTGGCTCAAGTCCGTCTTGAGGAACCCTGATTCATAAATAGCGGATGTTTGGGGTATTTGAGAATTTCGCCACAAAGTCAAAGTTGAAAGAAACTCACAGACAAACGGAAACGCATTCTGCGTTTGAAATTTAAATCATTTATTTATGTTACATTTTTTTTTTATTTTGGTAAGCGCAGCAGTTTTTTAAATTGCTTGGCTGAGCCCAAACAAATTGAGATGATGTTTTAAATAAATTCCTTGCTTTTTATCTTTTGCTTTTATTTACAACTAACGTTATCTCTGCTTCGCACAGGTAGGTTAAATAAAAATAGTTTTAAATAATGTCACAACGTTTCTTTTTTTCTTGACAAGCTTAATAGGATTTTTACAGGCATTAAAAGAATATAAACCAATTCATTAAAGCCGTACATAAGAAACCAAAGAACTGGTTTAAAAAAAATGACGTTAACAGTAATATCTAGACGCAAAAGCTTAACTTCTGGAACATATGTATTTAAAAGAGTCCAAAAATACTTGTATACCCATTATTAACAACCACGAAGAAACTTCTATAGGTACCATTAATTACGAAATCGCTTAATTACGTCTGTTTGAGTAAGTATTTCCGTTGCTTCGCTTGTTCAGGTTTGCGGTTAACCTCAAAGCGATCCTCGTATCTTAGGGTTGAACGGGTTTAAACTAACTTTGGAAGGGTTAGTGTAATCTTGTTTATGTATAACATTTTAAATACGAAAGTTTAAACAGTGGTTGATAGTTATAAATAACATAACATCACGCCTGTAATGCCCGAAGGGTTAGGCAGAGGTGTACCTAATAGAACACTCACATTTCGTCGGTTATGTTTAAGTCCCATGCAAAAGGCGGCGAGCCTTATGACATCAACCGGGTGTAAATCTAGACTCCGTGTTTGCTACTAAAAAATTAATCATCTGCCTAGCCTTTTCCCAACTATGTTGAGCGACTGCCTATCTGACCTCTACAACCCAGTTAGTACCGGGTAATACGATACCCCTTGGTAAGACTGGTTGTCAGACTTTTTGGGCCTCTGACTACCCAACGACTGTGAAAGATCTACAAATGAACGCCGGGACCAACGGCTTAACGTGCCTTCCGAGGCATAGAGGAAACTCGGTATGTAATGGGCGGTCACCCATCTACAGACCAACCCAGGCAAGCACGGCTTAACCTAACGAACGACCCGAGCAGCGGTTATTATATAGCCACGAGCTCCTCAATTAAACTTCCTACCTATTACCATATACCATATAACAATACTAATAAATAAATAAATCCTAATCCTATTAAATCAGTTCACCTTTTTTGAAATCATAACATTCTAATTTCAGTTCTCGACTGTTAACATTGAAATCAACGTCGTACTCTAAAAATTAGTATCGAATCTTCCATGAAACGCTCCTTTATTTTCAGCAGAAAAACCGTAGTTCCAAATGAAACTGAAACGACGTGAACTTACTTTGAATGACCATTTTATAATGACCCCTCCCCCAATCCTGGGATGAATTAGGAGAATTAATTTAAATAGGTAGAAGGTACTTGTGCGTAAACTTAGGAAGAAAATGTTCAGCAATTTTCAGGTCCGGAAATTATTTGTTTTAGAGGGTAAACGACATAACTATTATTATAATTAACATTAACAGCAAATATTCTTCACTACTATTTCTTTATCAGTAGGCGACTAAAGACCTTTTGTGACACTTGTCCTGTCAGTTCACAGTTACCTACTTTGTTTACCTGCGATAGAAACCCAAAATCAACATTATTTCCACAACTATAAAGATCATTGTGATTTTTACAGACGTATTAGTGGTATCAATTTTTTTTTAAGAATAAGGGATGGGCGCAAAATCAACGTTAAAATAACTTTTATAGGAGTTCAAAGCCGGTCAAGTTTCGAGCAATAGCTGAGCAGAACTTCAGTCTCGCCCCAGCAGGAGCTCGTTTCTAAATAATAACTCAGTCATTTTGTAGATCTTTGCCAGGCGTTGCAGGTAGTCAGTGGCCCGAAAGTCTAACAACCAGTCTTACCACAAGGGGTTTCGGTTTACCCAAAACTAACTGGGTTGTGGAGGTCAGATAGACAACCCCAACATAGCAGGGGACAAGGCTTTATTATACCAGCAGATTGTACATATGCAGTTTGATCTTGATGAACTAATATTGTATGATTGAACGAACTGATTGGAAAACCGCAAGCCGTAGGCGTCGTGGCAACGCACCATGTTGTGGCTAGGCTCTGAATACACAACAGCAAAGAAGCGACGCATCACAAGGTGTCTGAAACCGCGTTGTAACCAACTTCTTGATCACGAGCTACGCACTCAAGCAACATGCATGAGTCTTGTTACAAAGCGACCATTTGGGGTCGGTGCATCAAGTTTTCTTCTCCCATTCTCCCCTGTCAGACGTCACGGCATCATTTACTCTTTTCTGTTTCATATCATTCCTCACTCAGTCCATTCATCTTTCTTTGGCCTTCCTAATTATTTTAGACAAAGAGACGTTAATTTGACTTTTATTTACTCACAACAATCGATCCAAAAGAAACTTTATTCGAATGGGGAAAGGTTGATTTTACGTGGGCTAGAGGAGGCATTACGCCATGATAGCGTCAAGCCATCAGCTGCCGTATTCACAACGCTTTGATTCGATTTAGATTCGACAAGTCGTATATCTACTCGTATCTCGCTCGCTTTCGTAATGCCAAAAAAAGATAGACATACGACTTGTCGAATTGAAATCGAATCGAAGCGTTGTGGATATAGCAGCAGTTCCGTCACGACATACGAGTCGGTTTTACTGCCTAGGCGCGCATATAGATGTTTCACATCAAAAAACAAAGAAAGAGCAAGCAACGAGTCACCGTGATGTGAGTGGCGGTGCGACGGTAAAAAAGTGAAAACCTAAATGACGCACCCGTGTGTCTCTTGACACAGTCATGTTACTCTTTTGTTTTTGAATTTGGAAGGCGCTGGCCACACGTTCGAGCAAATTGATCGCGACGACCGCGTGTGCACCCGACGATCACTTGGATTAGGACACTTCCAGAATCATAATATCCATACGTTGTGCTTGTGTATCAGTTTCCCGTATTTTTTTTTATATTTTGGACGACAAGGAAAGTTAAAAAAAAACAGTAACATAACCTATTATCCTATTAACTTTATAAATGCGAAAGTTTGTGAGAATGGATCGATGTTTGTTACTCTTTCATGCAAAAACTACTGAACGGATTTGGATGAAAGCACACAGATAGTTTATAACCTAGATTAACACATAGGATACTTTTTATCCCGGTAGTATGACACCGCGGGACAATAGGCGAGACGACAAAAAAAAACGAATTAGTCCGTCAGTTAGATTATCAAAAAATATTTGACCCGTGTTTTTTCTTTTGTTACGTAAACCAAAATTGACGAAAATATGACGCTTTTAAAATTCTCAATACGTCACGCCTAGGTATAATTTTTACCTAGTTCTGACGTCACGAGCCCCCACTCTCTAGTTTTGATACGTTTTATCTTTGTCAATATTCATTGATTTACAAAAACAAAAAATACGTGTCCATTAATTTCCAATACTTTAAATGACTAAATAGATTTGCAATTTTTTGAAACTGTCGTCATGCCTATTATCCAACTTCACGCGGGCGTAGCCGCGGGCATGCGTTAGTCTGACCTATTCTTAAGGACCCAACTAGAAGCTTTCCCATTAACACAAGAATATTGCCTACAAAATGTTTGCTGATTAAATACAGTGTCCGTATAAATCCAGTTTCACCCACAAGCGACACGTATGTAAACACTCGTGCATTCATTACGCTGTCGTTTGATAAGAGCATCAGTAGCGACGATTCAATATGTGCTATATATCATTAGGGATCGACTGATTACGTATGACGATAGACATTGGATTTTTGTGTCATCTATTTAGAGTTGGGGCTGATGGAAAAATACTGAATTTGTGAGATGGATTCGATTCCCAGGCCAGGCAAAGTTTTATTGGGTTTTTGCATTAGAATCAGTACGCGTAAGTATGTAAGACGATACGAGCTTAAAGGCGCAAAACAATACACCAGTCTAAAACTGCTCTAACGGATATACTATTTGAGTACATATTGAGTTTGAGTAGGTAGTGTAGACACCTTTAGGTATATCATACTTTTGCACTCCAATGGTCCACGATAGTGTGCGTGATATCGACAAGATTGCCCCGTTTAACACTTCGATAAATCGGCACGCAACCAATATTAGAAGAACATAACCATGCATGTGGATATTGATGTATTACATGTCATAGTTATTAAAAGGACGGGCACCCGCTTTAACGGCATTCAGGCATGAGGTATTCCACATACGGCACCTATCAATATTTTTCGCAGGTGCTATTAGTGGAATAGTTTATTATTTAAAATTTTATTCCATAAAGGGCACTTAAGCATCAGTAGGAGTACGTATAGCAAATAACGTTGTCAACATTATTGAAAGATAAATAGAACATAACATCACGATTGTAAGCCCGTGGTGGAAGGTTAGGCGGAGGTGTTTCTAATAGTACACTCACTTTCGGATGGAATTTAGACTTTATTTCGAACGAAGACGAAGACGAAGTCGTGCGCGTGAAGTTTTCTGTTCTAAGATGCAAGACTAATAATTAATAAAAAGTTGATAAAAGAAAAGGACCGGAGGCCCGGAGGATTGTTTCATTAAGAAACTATGATCTAAATTTTCTTTTTTTTTTTTTTTTTTATTCCGCGCTTTGCTTGCGCCAGGTTGAAACAGAAGGGGTGCGATGTCAGAAGTCCTCCACGTGTGTCTGGCGGTTGCTGGTCCTTCTCGATACGTCTGGAGGGAAGAGCAGCTGCTGGGCCGGTGCACCCTGGGCGCGGCAGTATCCTTCTCCGGGGAATGAGAGGAAATGAGAATTTCCTTTTATCCCTCGGGGAGAGTTACTGCCGCGGCTAATTATTCTGACATGGGTGGGGTCCTGCCAGGTTACCGGTGCGTTCCTCTGCGTGACCCTCTGTACAGCAGAGGGCATAGCAGAGGAGTGAGGGCGGGCTCGGTGTGCACTCACCCTGCCTCCGAGCAGACAGAGTAGGATGCGTCCTTCTTTGTCACCGTCAGTCTCGTAATCCCATTGTCGAAGTGCTGTGGATCACGTCTCGCGGCTTCGATAGGGACCGAGGGTCTTGGCTTAACCGCCCGGACTGCGAGGTAGAAAACCTCTATAAAAAGTTACCCCGAATCCCAAGCGGCGGCGCACCGCGAGGGGATGTATGGCTGACGGGTGTTCCCATGGAACGAATCAGTCGCTAGTGCTCACCCTCGCCAGGGTACCTGCAGACCCCCTGGCGAGTAATAAATACTCAAAATCTGCCCTTCTAGGTACAGGGGTCTCTGCCTAGATTGAGAATATTTCCCCCATACTCGTGGGAACAATATGGAAAAGACAATTAAAAAACCCAACAACACCGCCGGCAACGGCAAGGAAGAGGAGAGGAGGGATGCGGGGTCGGAGTCCGACCTCGGATCCAGCGATGCGAGCGCGGGAGGCTCAGAGAGCTCCCGCCGCGTGAGGGCCGGGACTGCTGCGGAGAACGGCAAGTTCTTCCGCAAGCGGTCCAGGAAGGATGGCGACCAAGCGTCATCATCCGGGGAGGAGGAGGCCTCGGCCAGAAAGATCCACACCAACAAGCGTGGTGGGATCAGAGGCAGGGGGAGGGGCATGTCTGCCTCCGAAAGGTCGGTGAGACTGGCCGAAGAGGGGCGCCACCCGGGCATGACTGCTCGCGGGTCTGGCGAAGAGATGGGTGCACCTGGCGGCTCCGATGCGGAGCGTAAGGCCAGGTTCGCAAAGGAGGTGGAAGCCGCAATAAGGGGCGTGGCCTTGAAGATGAAGACTTCATCTAAACTCAAGGCCATACCCGTGGCTTCCGCCTCCATCATGGCGGCAGCGGAGGCCAACTTTGCGAGGCCTCCACCACCTCCTTCGCCGGAGGGAGATGTGGCCAAACTGCGGGAGGAGGTGGCCCGCCTGACGGCCGCCACGGAGCTTCTCCAGCAGGAGAATGCGAAGCTCCAAGCGGACCTGGCAAGTCTGCGTAAGTCAGGCTCCCGCGTGGCGCCTACAAACGGGGGCCACCAGCACCAGCAGCAGCGACAAGGCCAGCCCGTACCCGTGGAGAACCAGGTTCTGAACCTGGTTCGACAGGAGTTGGCTTCCTTCCAGGCGCGGTTTGCCGTCTTGGAGGGAATTGTCCTGCGCCCCCCCCTGGCGGCAAGCAAGGCAGCCACGGGCCCAAAGGCGGCCTCCTACGCGGCTGCTGCGGCTACCGCACCCGGACCGGGGCCGTCCAGCCAGCCCTCCGGCAGGGCTGTGGCGCCCCCTCCCCCCGAAAAGCCGGCTCCGGCGAAACCGGCACCGGCTAAAAAGGGGGGCAAAAAAGGAAAGGGCAAGGCGGCTGCACAGGTGGACACTGCGCCAACGCCAGTGCCTACGGCGAATGGGCCAGTGCCTGCGGCACGGCAACCGCCGCCGCCACCACCGCCCCACCAGCCCCCTACACCTCCCTCGGCTGAAGCCGGATGGCAGGTGGTCGGGGAGGGAAAGAAGGGGCGAAAGGCGGCCAAAAAGGCCCGAAAGGAGGAGCGGCAGCGCCAGCAGAGGGCCCGAAAAATCGCGGCTAGGCTCCGCGCCCCGAAGACCACGGCTGTAGTGATAACACTACAGCCGGAAGCGGAAAAGAGGGGCGTGTCTTACCGCGATTTGCTGGCGAAGGCGAAGGAGACGGTGGATCTCGGGGAGCTCGGGATCACCGGGGGCCTCCGGCTTAAGGTCACCGCGACGGGGGCACGCATGCTGGAGATCCCCGGTGAAACCAGCGGCTCGTCCGCTGACGCTC
This sequence comes from Xestia sexstrigata, assembly GCA_941918905.2. Lineage (NCBI taxonomy): Eukaryota > Metazoa > Arthropoda > Insecta > Lepidoptera > Noctuidae > Xestia > Xestia sexstrigata. The sequence goes on from OW799219.2 coordinate 6,650,868, forward strand.
TGGCGGAAAAGCTCAGAGCGTCCCTAAACGCGGACGAGGCCCGAGTGTCCAGGCCCGTGAGATGCGCAGACCTGCGCATTCTGGGTCTGGACGACTCGGTGACCAAGGAGGAGGTGGTGGCCGCCGTCGCCAGGTCCGGTGGGTGTCCTGCTGAGCAGGTCAGGGCAGGCGCCCTGCGCCCGGACCTCACGGGTATGCATACCGTTACGGTATGCTGCCCTGTGACGGCGGCCAAAGCTATAGTGGAGGGCCGTAGGCTACTGGTGGGCTGGGTTTCAGCGCAGGTGAAGCTGCTGGAGCCCAGACCTCTGAGGTGCTATCGCTGCCACGTGGGACACCACGTGTCAGTACAGTGCGCCTCGGAGGTTGACCGCAGCGGCCTCTGCTTCCGCTGCAGCCAGCCGGGTCACATGTCCGCAGCTTGCTGCGCCACGCCGCACTGCGGTGCATGTGCGGCGGCTGGCAAGCCGGCCGATCACCGGGCTGGGAGCAAGGCCTGCGCTCCACCCACCAAAGCCACCAGAGGCAAGGGTAGGCCCTCCGCCGCCACCGCAACCGTCGCCTCCGCCGCAGCCGCAACTGCCGCCGCTGCCGCTGTCGCCGCCACAGTGGGGCCCTCACAAGGGGCCAGGGAGGAGGAAGCGGCAATGGAGTGCCAATAACGGCCCCATTACGCTTCCTCCAAGCGAATATCAACCACTGCGCCTGTGCTCAGGATCTGTTGCTCCAGAGCATGGCGCAGTGGTCGATAAACATCGCTGTGGTCGCTGAGCCGTATTTTGTCCTGCCCAGGGAAGACTGGGTGGCGGACCTTAGCGGCTCAGTGACCATAGTGTCGTCGGCCGCCGCCGGCACCCCGACCCTTGAGAGTGTCAGGAGGGGTCGGGGGTGCGTAGCAGCACGGTTCGGGGAGATTGTCGTGGTGGGAGTCTACTTCTCCCCGAGCCGAACTCTCGCCGAGTTCCACAACTCCCTTGCGGAGTTGAGTGTCGTCGTCGGAAACCAATCCCTCCCCGTACTTGTCCTCGGGGACTTCAACGCCAAGAACTTGGCTTGGGGTTCCCGTTGCACAGACGTGCGGGGAAGAATGGTGGAGGACTGGGCCCTGGAGAAGGGCCTGGCCGTCCTAAATCGGGGTTCTGTCCCCACGTGTGTGCGGATGCGGGGCGAGTCGGTGGTGGACATTTCGTTCGCTAGCCCCGCTCTGTCGCCGCGTGTCATTGACTGGCGTGTCATGGAGGGGGTGGAGACCTATTCCGACCACCGGTACATCCGGTTCGACGTCTCCACCGAGACCTCAAGCGCGCCGGTCCAACAGGCCCCGAGTGGTCCGCGTTGGGCGCTAAAGCAGCTGGACCGGGAGCTCCTCCTGGAAGCCTCGATCGTGCAAGCCTGGGTGACATCACCGGACAGGCCTGCCGACATTAACAATGAGGCAGGGTGGTTCCAGGAGGCCATGTCCGATATATGCGACGTGGCAATGCCCCGAGTCCGGCCAGGAAGCGCCCGACGTCAGGTGTACTGGTGGTCGCGAGAGCTGACGTCTCTGCGCGAGGCGTGCGTGGCTGCGCGACACCTGTACGCCAGGCATCGCAGGCTCCGCATTCGCCCACCGAATGCGGCAGCCATCGAGGCGGAGCTTTATGAGGGGTACAGAGCGGCGAAGACCGCCCTCCGCGAGGCTGTCCTGCGGGCCAGGGATCTGGCCCGCGAGGACAGGGGTAGACCTGAGAGTGGCGGTACGCAGGCTCAGTGCCAAAAATACCGCCCCGGGACCCGACGGCTTGCCTGGCAAAGCCTGGGTCCTGGCCTTGGAGGCTCTTGGGCCCCGACTGGAGGGGCTCTTAAGCGCATGCTTGGAGAGAGGCCAGTTCCCGCTTCGTTGGAAGACGGGGAAGCTGGTCCTCATTCGGAAGCCGGGGCGCCCTGCGGACTCTCCGTCCGCATACCGGCCCGTGGTGCTGCTCGACGAGGTGGGCAAGCTCTTTGAAAGAGTCATTGCAAACCGCCTCGCCGAGCACCTTACGGGGACGGGGCCGGATCTTGCGGAACACCAATTTGGTTTCCGCAAGGGGCGCTCTACGGTGGACGCCATCATGCGCGTGAGAGCCCTCACGACGGGGGATGCGGTGTGCAGGGGTGGGGTTGTCTTGGCGGTGTCTCTCGACATCGCCAACGCCTTCAACTCCATGCCCTGGAGCTGCATAAGGGAGGCACTCCGGTATCACCGGGTGCCGACCTACCTCCGTCGAGTGGTCGGGGACTACCTGACGGACAGGGCAGTCATTTACCCCGGTCGCAGTGGAGAATGGAACCGGCGAGAGATGTCGTGCGGTGTTCCACAGGGATCGGTTCTAGGGCCTTCCTTGTGGAACATCGGGTACGACTGGGTGCTGCGCGCCGACCTCCCTAGTGGTGTCAGCGTAGTTTGCTACGCTGACGACACGCTGGTGCTGGCACAGGGGGGGTCGCACGAGGCGGCGGCCGAAGCTATGACACGCGGGGTTGCGATAGTCGTTGAGAGGATCCGGCAACTGGTTCTCGAGGTGGCATTGCACAAGTCCGAGGCCATGTGCTTTCATGGGCCTCGGAATGCGCCACCTCCGGGATCCTTACTCACGGTAGGAGGGGTATCCATCGGTGTCGAGTCGACTTTGAAGTACCTAGGACTCGTCCTCGACAGCCGATGGAACTTCGTGGAGCACTTCCGACGTTTGGCCCCCAAACTGGAACGGACTGGGGCTGCCTTCAGGCGGCTCCTGCCCAACCTGGGGGGGCCGAACGCCTCCTGCCGGAGGCTCTACGCAGGAGTCGTGCGGTCCATGGCCCTTTACGGGGCCCCGGTGTGGGCGCGTTCCTTGAGGCTGCGTGCAGCCCACTACCTGAACGCGCCCCAAAAGGTGGTAGCCGTAAGGCTGGCCCGTGGGTACCGCACGATCGCCCGCGAGGCGGCGTGCCTCCTTGCCGGATTGCCGCCATGGGATCTGGAGGCGATAGTCCTCGCGCGCCTGCATGAATGGCGCGCGGAGGCGCTTCGCCGGGGGGAAACTCCGCTGCCGCGACAAATTGTCGCTCAGCGGACAGACTTCCGGCGGGATCTCATGGCGACATGGAGAGAGCGACTGTCGCAACCCCGTGCAGGGCACGCCACGACAGTGGCGATAAGTCCCCTCTTTGAGGAGTGGCTAGAGAGACGCCACGGCGTCCTCACCTTCCGCCTGACGCAGGTCCTCACCGGACACGGTGTTTTCGGGAGGTTCCTGCACCGAATCGGGCGGGAGGAAACGCCCGGGTGTTTCCATTGCGAGGATCGACCGGAGGACACGGTGGAGCACACGGTGGAGGTGTGCCCCGCGTGGGCGGAGCACCGCCTTGTCCTCGAAGCGGCGATTGGCGGCGGCGACCTCTCGCGTCCGGCCCTGGTGCAAGCCATGGTCCGGAGCGAGACGGAATGGGACGCCGTCACCTCCTTCTGCGAAGCAGTAATGCTAGAGAAGGAGGTGGCGGAACGTGAGAGGGAGAGAACCTCACAGCGTCCCGGCCGCCGCGGGAGACGCCCCGGGCGTCGGGGGCCACCACGTGGCCCCCGGCCACAGTAGGCGCGGGCCTGTGGACGGTGGGCTATGGGCTAGCTCGCCGTCCGTCCGTCTCATGACGACAGGCCGTGTCGACGGCGCGTTCGTGTTCCACGCGCGCCTCAAAGAGAGTCAGCAAAAAGGAAGGGGTCCGAAAGGACCGATGCCTGCCGGGGTTGCGGGACTATTCGAAAGAGATACCGTGGCCCCGGAACACAAAGGGCGATGAAGGAACATGGATGGGTTTTAGTCAGTAAAAGTCTGACACTCCCTCCTGCTCCGCCCAGAGCGGGAGAAGTCATTTGATGATTTCCCATCCGAAAAAAAAAAAAAAAAAAAAAAAAGGTGAAAAAGAAGCAAAGGTATAAATAAAACTGCTAAACATCAGCCTAATATGAAAAATAGAAAATTCAAATATGTTTGAGTTTAGAACACAAATAAATGTTAATTTGTTTATAAACGTTTTTTTATTTTATTTTTATAATCATGGTTTTTAATGATATTCTATTTATAAACATTATTTAAATATTCCAAAAATATTAACGCCGTAAAGACGCATATCTCTTTGCCGAGATAAAAAAAATAATCACCGCCGCCGACTACAAGCATTGAACCGATTTGGACCAGGTCTAGGTATTGTTATCTGTGGCAATTTTCATTCCCGCACACGTGTTGGAAAGTGAGAAAAAACGCACGTGTGCGAAATACATTGCATGTTGAACCTAATCGTAGTGCGCTAAGAACCAGTTTTCGAGGAAGTGTATTGAAAAGTATATTCTATTCTGCAGAATTAAATGTGTTGCAGCGTACATATCATCTTAGTACAGTAATAAATCGCGTAAGCGCTGAAACTATCAAGTACACTTAAAACATTAACGGCAAGACAAACGGAAGATTTAACAGCTAGAACAAAGATTACTGGGAGTTTTAAGCCAACTTGCACAATTAAACTAGCTAGTAGGATTCAGTGCTTTAAACAATGTCGAAGACACGTAGACTGTTTTCTTTTCGCTTGAAGAAATGTTACGTTTAGTTTTTCTTCAATTATTACAAGACGTGAAAAGCGTTTTAATGAGAACAAGGTTGCTAAAGATCAGTGAGGTGATTGTGTAGCACACTCACAATGCCAAAGATATTTATTTTTATCTTTCTTTCCTTTCGTGTGGTTAGTTCTTAACATGGTGCTGTCAGAGTTTTTATGCCGTCTGTGGGCCACTGACTTAGCTTACATGCCGTCGAGAAATATCTCTCAGGCATGCTGGTTTCCTCACGTTGTTTTCCTTCAACGAAGCAATAATTACAACACACACATTAATCCGAAAAATCAGAGATGCGTGTCTTGGGTGTATTTTGATTATACGACAATAAGTTTTCATTGCATTATTTACGCTGTTGATCTGAAAAATTTTCAAACTTTTGGATCCATTCAATTATTTCGGCTTGTAATAGATCGGTGTGTTTACTCAATTCGGGTCCAAGGTTTAAATGTTTGTTTCAAAATTAAGAGGGCATTGTATATTAATTTGTAACATAAATATAAGCTTTGTAGTTGGTACTTTATTATTTATTCTATGGCTTTGTTTGGACCAAAATACCAATTACGGACAGAATATCAATTGTTTACGTTATGTTATATTGTCTTATTAAGTATTATTTATAAATATTAAAGTTTGTGAGAGCGTATGGAAGGATTGAAATTTGTTGCCCTTTCACGCAAAAACCAGTAAACGGATTTGAATGAAATTTGGCAAACTTATAGTCTGTAACCTGAATTAAAACATAGGATACTTTTTATCCCTATAGAACGACCCTGTTAAATAATTTACCGACTCCACGGACATTAAGCATAAGGTTTTCAAAGTTACGTTTTACATGGCAACACGCAAGGCCTGGTGGCCATGACGTCTTAAAGCAGGATCGTTTTAATCTTGTTCCAGTGAGGGTAAGAGACGGAGCTATAGAGGACGTCTAGCGCATGATAGCGGATAATAGCGGATCATGAGATACAGCCCGCTGACTGACAGACGGACCGACGGACAGCGGAGGCTTAGTAATAGGATTTGTTGGTTACTCTTCGGGTACGGAACCTTAAAATTTGTTGATTGTATTCCGATTTAAAAGATCTATGTACGCTCGAACAAGCTATTTGGTTTACATTTTACTATGTAATTTGTGGGTTAAACTGTAAACCAAATAGCTTGTTCGACCGTATACTTATATTATATTTTCCTATACATCTTTTTTCTTGCTATTGCTATAACCATACTTAATAAAACCCTAACTATAGGGACATAGATATAACATATCGGTGTCAGCGTACTAATCTGTACGTGGCAGTCACGACGAATGATTTAGGCCGTTTTCAGAAGACACGTCGGTTTACGCAGAATTTTGAGGTAGACCAATTAGTGTGCTCGGTGTTGTGGAAAGCTTTATGTACAGTATACCGCTTATAGAGGAAACGTGCTAGCATTTAAATTAGATGATCTATAGGGTGTAAGCAACCTCATCACGAAGCCGTCAACCAAGCATTCTGTACATCAAACTAAGTAACCTTACAAAAAATATCGCTGGGAAACGACTTTTTTTTTGGGGTGAAAAATCATGTTTTGTGGTAGAACTCAATATAACGCACTCAAATGGATGATGGATGGATTGAACGGTACGGGGGTCGTGGAGGTGTTTAAAGTAAAAATCTTACATTAAAAAGTTGTAAAAAAAACTTGTCAAAAAGTTGGAACTTTTACCCCTAATATCTTCGTAACTAGAAGGTTCCCAGCTATAGTTGGTGCCAGTTAAGATGAGAATAGCGGTAATTGACCCACCTACATTTGTTAAACTTCTTAACTTTGAAAACCAAAAATAAGCCTGTTCAAGTCTTGAATCGTCATCTATCGTGATCTTCAACATTTTTTCTAATGAAAAACGATACATGGTTTATTGGTTTTGGTTCGTACGAAGAGATATTAGGGAAAGGGCAATGACCACTATTCTCATCTTAACTGGCACCAACTATAGCTACGGAGTTCATCGAACTCGTCGTCGCGCTTGTCGTTCTCTAAGGGCGTTCTGATGGAAAACCCAATAACATTTTGCACGACCGAGAAATCGAACCCAGTACCCCATGTTCACCAGTCGCGTTTGCGACCACTCGGTCAACGAGGTAGTCAAGGTTTCCGTCTAACGTTTCACGAAAACCAAAAAGGCTTTCGAAAAACGGCTGAAAAGAAAAACCAATGTCCTTATCGATACTTAATACCCTCCATTAGCTGATATAGGTATCTATGTCAGTGTCAGTTCCCATAATCTACAGTAGCGAACTTATCTGCCTGCATAATGCATAAAGTAGTTAATCCTTGGTGAGATGTCCACGAGTGGCTTTCCTCTGCGAAAAACTATTGATTGTTTTCCATATTTGTTAGTGCTATCTGTGGCCGTGATTCATTTGTTTTGCGTTTGAATCAAGTACTCTAGCATGAATAGGCACTAGGTATTTTTTTTTATTAATGAATGTTAATCCAAATAGAATGGAACAAGGGCGAAAAATGATGAATTAATGACAGGTAATTTGAAATCGGAAATAGCTTTAGAGCATGATGTGTCAAAATTCTTTTTTTTCGTTTTTTAAATGCTTTAGCTTTTTCTCGAATTCGTATTGTCAAAATCAAAAAAGAGAATACTCAACTGATGAGAGAACAGTATCACGAGTGTCACTAAGTTTAATGTTATAATTAATAAATGAACTGGAAAAAGCCGTTGTTAAGGTTAAAGCGTTAGGGTAGACCGCGAAATTCAATTTTTTATTTTGAAAAAGTCATTCCTAGACCTTTATGAACTTGGAGGGTTGTTTATGATTTTGATGATTATAATTTTATTAACCTAGCACTGGCCTGCAAATTGCAAAAAACGTAAGATTTTTGAATTTCGCGGGCTACCCTGGTGCATCAGCCGTTAGGGGATTTGTAAAATAAATCTACAAAAAAGCTACATTACAATCTTACGTAACATTTCCGTATTTATTATTGATGAATTATTATGATAAAAAAAACCTATTTGTAGTAACTATATACATTTGGAATAAATAGGCAGCGTGTACTAAGGAATTTTCATGAATTTTTCATTAATTCATCAGCTTTATTTCCAAATAAGTAGATAGGTAATCCTACCTACAGGGAAAATAATGGAAGTTAGTAAGTATCTTCAAACGGATATTCTTGACTTATAGAGGAGAATATTAATGTTTCTTTTTCTTCAAAAGAACTCCACTCCACACACAAACCGCTGTAAAAGAATAGAAGCAAATTTTTTCAACCAACAATAGATCATTATACGACATTACACCTATTTCACGATGTCTGAATAGCCACTACTTACCCACTAAATTAAAAATGGAACAGAATTTATTTATAAAATTATCTGCCAAGTAAGTTAACGACAACTTAATCGCTGTTGGTGAAACAGGCCCTTAATAACACATTTTAAACAATGAATAATACTAAATATATTGATTGGTCAGTAAATGAACCATACAGCAATGGTAATGCTTTCAATTTAAGTCTGACTCAGCATTACTATCAAAATAACATCGATCTTTACTGTCGTTGTAATAAAGTTGCTGTTACGTTGTTTTTAAAAAGGCTGAAGACCGTTTCCCTCGAAAAGTAAGAGATCCAGATAGAATAGTTCTGCCTAGAGTGCCAAGGACTTCTCTATATAAAAAGTTAATTATTTTATTATGTTATTATTAAATTAATATGTGTGGGCTAATTTATAATAAAATACCAAAGGACTTCAAAGAGCTAACTAATAATTTATTTTTTAAAAAGTTTAAATTATGGCTACTAGAGAAACGATTTTATTCTGTTAATGAATTTATAAATAATGTTAATGATTAATCTATTCTTATCAAGGTAACTGTAATAAATGTTTTGTTGTAAAATGTTGCATGTCATCTATATCTGTTCTGTATTAGGAACTTCAACTGACTTTAAGACCATAATGTACTATACTTATTGCAAATAAATGATTATGATTATGATTACGTTGCTACTGCTGACAAGTTGTTTGGATACTGGTGTTGCTGCTGATAAAATAATTGAGATAGGAATAAAAGAGCCGCGGTACCATTTGTGCATAATGCGGTTTGAAACAAAAAAAAAAACAAAAGCATAACGGCGTTTTTTTTTTTCGTGTATTTTTCGTAAACAAATCACGACACAAAAAAATAAAAAATAAAATCTACACGACTTACGACCATTTCAGACTGCTCTTAGAAACGCTTCGCGTAGCCGTCGCGTGTCTTCGCGTTTTGTATAGTATCTTAGATTCCCAATACATACAATCATGATCCTGTGAACATTGACCTCGTAAAGTTAATCTTCAAAATAAATTGGATGCTACTTTATTTTGTACCTTCCTGATCAGTATTCTAGCCTCAAGTGTTTTTGAAAGATTATATGAAAATTGGAGAGGACAATTCAGAAAATTAAGTTATGTATTAGTTTGAGTTTCAGTAGCTTCCTCGTTTCGGTATTCAATCGACGGTTATTTGGCAGGTCTAGTTGAGCACGAAAATTATGATTTATTCGCACAGGCATTGGTCACATTTTCGATTGTTAACTATTGAATACTGAGTGTCGGAGGTTTGTCAACAAACGCGTGTCGGATAACGGTAAGTCTAGCGATCCATACCGTCAAGGCTGCTAGGCTATTTACATACAATACGCGTTAGAAACACCACCCTGCGCACCAAAAAGACGATTCCGAGCTGCTAGGTAAGTCGCAACCCGTACGCACGACGTAAGAGGGAGTGATGAGGGATGTAATCCTCTACCCGAGCCCAGAGCGGGCTAGACTAATACAAACGTGAAATGTCGTAAGTATTAAGAGGTATTGAACGAATAACTTCAAAAAACATGTTTTTCTGTCACAAAGAGCAATTCTAGAATGAGATAACTCCGATTTGTGCTCCAATTTCAAACTATAATTCAAGAATATTCAGGTCACAAGAAATTCCATCTTAGTTCCTATTATTTTAGTTCTATTATTAAAATCATAATTTACATTTTCATAGAATTCAATCGTATGTGGGAAATAGAAGAGGTTTTTATCTAGGTAGGCACCATTTTTTATTTGAAAAAAATATTTTATTTTTCTATCCACTGTAACTCGTAGTTTTCAAGAACAGATTGGCTGTAATGCCAAAAACTCGAAACCAAAGAAGAAAATCTTTATTGATAATTGACACCTAATAAGATCACACGCCTTTTTCCAAAAAGGGTACCCACTAGGGTCAGACCGTACTTTAAACCTGCTCGACCCAAATGTAGGACAGCAGAGGCCCAACTCTGCTATTTTTATAAATTCGTCATTCCAACACGATCCCATTCTCATCCCATTGTCATTTTGCAAAAAATTCGTAATCTGCTAAATTCATAATTATCGATCATTGGTCGGTCAATAGTCTCGTAATAGAATTGTGTTATAATGACATTGTCGTATTGCCATTATTATAAAACCCGCCAGACTTCATTTATATATGTTTTTACATATTATTTATTAGTGTTATAAGCAATCTGAAGTAGTAAGAAGTTCGTAAATAGCACCAGTAATTCACTTGTCATTATGTACGAGATTACCATTCTATGCCATTTCTTTCAATGGAGTGTCAGTGGTTGACCATTGAAAAGTCATAACGCCATACGTCATCAAACTTGTCAAAATCAACAATAATTATGAAATCAATGATAGACCATTCTGACCCTATAGTAATAGAAGACTTGAGGCCCAGTTTTTTTGAGCTGAACACAAATCCATACTACGGGCTGATACTGGGATTTTTATTTGCTTCACTCTTAACTGCAGCGCATCGACAACTAGATTAACAAGACGGCCAATCGACTGATTCACATTTAATACGTTTAAAACAACAGCTGTGTGAAAATACAATGGAATAATAGTGATGTACATGTGTACATACGTTAAATTATTGATCAACGTATTTATTCACATGTTTGACGAACTTTAAGGTCTTAAAATAAGTCTACATGCGTTGCGCCTCATCTATCAACATGGAATAGCATTTATCCTTTTCTGTTGCTCAAAACTGTCATTTTGCTAGAGTGAGAAACAGAGCGAGCTGCCGAGCTCTGATAGATAAGGCGCAACCCTAAAGGTGTAGTAAAAAAAAAGCGAAACTATGTCTATAGGATGTAAATAGACCCTTAGCCTTAGTACTTGTTCTCCCCGTCATTGTAATATTTTTTTTTGTTCTGGACTATACCTGGGAATCATTTAGATTTTGGTGGTCAAAGTTCCAAGTTTTTTTTCAAATGTCAGTTTAGTTTTGCTCTAAATACCTCCATAACCCGTTAACTATTAAATGCAGCCATCAGCACCATGTTTTGGGTGCTTAACATTGAGTTTTATCGTAAAACGTGATTTTTCAAAAAAAGTCCTTTCAAAGCAATATTTTTTTTTTAGAGTTACTTAGTTTCATGTATAGAACGCCTGGTTGACGGCTTCGTGAAGGGTAAGTTTACAACATGTAGGTATACAAGCCATAAAAAAATCTTCATGATTGAACTAAAAAAAAAACTTATCAAGTCTTCCATGATTGAAAACTATACAATTGTTGCAAAACTGAGAGTATCAAAAAACGACCTTAACTTAAACAAATATTGCACCATACCAAGTTCAGTCACTCTTATTCAATAAATAACAATTCATTCAGAAACAGCTGTCCTTTCATAAGCTTCAGAAAACTTTAAAATATTTGGTGAAAAAACCAAACAAATGGTCAACATTTTTCTTTTGATTCATATTTAAACTTTTACACTTTATTTTGACAGTTCGATTACATTCGTACACTAATGATGTGATCCATCACATTGAAACATGTTAAATGTTCCAAGATAGTTTTCAACGGTCATTACCGTCATCTCATTCAACGAAAGAACATTTAAACGTTTACCTAACCTTCGAATGACGACCAGATTTATTATAGGTAAAGGAATTTTTGAAAACTTTTTTTTTGCAGTTGGCAACAGCGCGCGGCTAATTGACCGCCTTGGTAATGCACTGGCACAATAGAAAAGATGCATTCACGGTGAAAGCCTTCATGGTTTTTCTTCGCTTTTTACCCCGGATTATCTTAGCACCGAACCATGCGCATTAGTCCCATTTTGTGCCGAGAACGAGTTGCTAACTCCAGTCTATTCTGTGAGACTCGACCGCGTGGCCGCCTCCATACCGTCGCGTCAGAATGTTCGCAACTTTGAACGCAGCGTGTCTTCGCTACTTTTTTGAAAGCGTCGAATGTTTTGAAAATTAAATTTGGAATAAAATATTCCAGTGTCCTATTCTAAAGATTAAAAAAAAGTTTTGTTATTTTTTTTTTCTGAATTTAAATTCAAAATAGTGATTGTGCGTGTGTTGTCCAGTGAGTGCAGTTTAAATAAAAAAAATATCCCAAAATACAATGAAACTGTTTTAAAATTTATTAAAATCTTTGATCTCGTAACTGAATATTAATTGAAAGTACTTTAATTGCTATTTTGGTTGAAGTGCGGAAAGTTTGTTGGCTTTAGATGATTTATGATGCGGACGACATCACGGAGTCGGCGGTTCGGAAAATTTTAATGCTTCGTAATTGACGTGACTTTCGGTAAGTAACAAAGTCAGAAAGGACTTAAAATTAATTGTTAGAATTAATTATTTGACAGGATTTGGGAATTTGTAATTTTATCTTTGGATTTTGGCGACTTATTAAAATTTGCGTCATCGTAATATTTCGTTACACAAGGGGTATATGCCTATATATCTCCCTAAACATTAAATTATTCAGTAATTCTGTAAAAGAGCATAAATTCTTATATTAGGTCCAAAAATAACAGATTTTAAATGATTAAATAATAAATACAACATCAACACATAAATAAATACAAAGAAGACTTTTAATTATCACACGTCGCTTTTACACTTTTCGCAAAAAATATCAAAACCACAAAAATTCATACAAACGTTTTCAATTCATTGCAAATCACCTTACCCATTAATAAATTCGTTGCAATGTATGTACCACAATCATATCCACATCCTTTTTTTTACAACTAAAAATAATAATAAACATGTCGAAACTAGAAAACAGTGTCGGAATAAAAAAGCGAATAGGTACACTGTGTACTATCGAAGTATTTAAAATAAGACGTTTGAGAAAACATCTATTTCTTTTCGTTCTTGGAGATGTGGAGCCTTGCACTTGACCTACTTAGATTGAGATTGCAGCATTAGTGGAACGCACTTAGAAAAACTTTTTTGTATGAATGTTTTACCACATTTTAAACTAAAGTTAAGTTCTTGTACATTTTACTAATACTTTTTTAATAAAATTTTATGTATTTGCCTTACATGCAACATCATGAAATCGCATCAATGTCATTAGTCATTATCGTACACATCAGGCATAATAAAAAAAATGGTTGTCTGTAAAGTCGGTTTACGGACGATAATTTACGTGATAACGTCATTTTTCATGATTTAGTGATTTAAATTCAAAAAACAAAATTTCATCCCCATTTTCACCCCCCTAAGGATGGAAATTCTAAGAACACTGTTGCGTTAGCTTCCAACCATACGCCTAGATATAAAATTATGTGAATTTTACTTCGAAAATTAAGGGTCACTTTCCACACACAACTTCATCCCCTTTTTTAAAACTTTAGGGTTGGAATGATTAAAAACGCTGAGACACATATGGATTAATTTTCAATCGTCAGTGTAAACACAAAATTTTGAGATTTTGAGATAACTTTAAAACTGACGGACTTTCATACAAACTTTCATCCCCTATTTAACTCCCTTAGGGGTTGAATTTCGGAAAATCCTTGATAATTCCTTGTCTGCATTATAAAGGAAACCACTGTGCAAATTTTCAGTTTTCTAGGTCCAATGGTTTGAGCTGGGCGTTGATCACAGGATTCGGGACACTTTTTCGTGCGTGCAGCCGGTAGTCACGTCAAAAATTACAGTCTTGCCTGTCTTGTCTTTTTGGTGTGGTTAATGCTTAACCTGGTGTCGAAGTTTTTATGCCGCCCGTGGGCCTCTGACTTGGCTTTACATGCCGTCGAAATAATCTATCAGGCATGCTGGTTTGGTTTCCATAATAATAGGTATTTATTTAACACCTATTCATATTGACTGAAAGAAAAGCTTTATGGCATTTTTGTCTTTAATTCCTCATCTACAAACACTGACATTTGAGTGCTTAATAGCTTTGTAATTTGTTTAAATATTCTTATTGATTCTTCACATTATTATTCTTTATTATTCACATTCTGTACATCAAAGTAAGTAAACCCTACCTACCTAAAAAATATAAAAAAATCACGTTTTACGGTAAAACGCAATGTAGCACACTGAACACATTGTGTTAATAGGTGCTAATATGAATATTAAACGGGTCATGGAGATAATTCAAATTATTACCTTAAAAACTAGTTAAAAAAAAAGATTGTGGAAAATTTGGAATTTTGACCTCCAATATCTCCGTAACTAAAAGATTCCCAGGTATGATCCACTGCAAAAAAAAATGATCGCAATGACGGGGAGAACATTAGTGTCTTTCGGTTTCATTCATGTAATTTTTACACCCGACAATATATTTATGTTTCTAAACTCACCGACCCTTTTTATTTTTTGAGTGAAATGACTGTTGCGTTGCCTTGAATGTCAAGGGAACGCAACAGTCAATTCACTCAAAAAATATCACCAAAAATTGTTAATGACCAAAGTTGTTTTTTTTAATATTGTTGATCAATGACTAAAACAGCTATTTACCCTGTCGTCTTCTTTCTTTTGAATAAGTGATTTGATCAGGTGTTATGCATGTGGCAGAACTGACTTTAGCAGATCAGGCATAACGGTTTATAATATAGGTTTACAATAAACTAGACTATGTTAAACTTTGATGAATTTTCTCTAGCTATTTGTGTTTTAAATTATAATTTATTTAGATTTTACGTTTCGGCATCACTGGTACCTACGCCTCCGAGGAGTATTTGCTAAATTCTGTCTCAATAAATCAATCAACTCAGTTCATCGTCGACATAAATGTTTCCAACAAAAACAGGGCACACTGTTACCTACACAAATAGGAGGTAAGCAGATATTTAAATTCCTGTTCGTCATACAATATGACGTCTGTAATCCCAGAAGGATTAGGCAGAGATTTACCTAATAGTACACCCACATTTCGCTAGTTATGTTTAAGTCCCATGTAATAGGGGGCGAGCCTATTGCCATCAACACTGAGAAATTCCTAATGAAAAAACCAAATAACACTTTGCCCGACCTGGGAATCGAACCCAGCATGCTCAGCAGTCGTGCTTGCGACCACTAAGACCAATGAGACAGTCAAAAATAATAAATATGTTTGTAAAATTCGCGAGGACAACAATACAAGTTTAAAAAATGTAACGGAGCGTTCCATTCTATTGTCATTCCATTTTTGAGTCGGTCATGAAACCACGTGTTTTTTGCTTTCCAGCCAGAGTGATTTAAAACTCTCTAAAGCTAAAAATACCTCCATAAGTACCCATACTTACCAAACGATCTTTTCTTGTTTTTCTTTCAACTCGGAACCCCGTCGTATTTTTCCAAGAATGCGAGGGGTCGGTTTCACATGTAACCGAGGCAAAAATAATCAGTTGTTATTTCTAGTAATAAATATTTATAATTTAAGAGAAACATTCATCTAACTTCCTTGTACAAGACGTACTTACCTACCTAATTATAGTTTCCTGGTAAATCAACTAGTTACAAACAGATTGAAGAGATTGGTGGTCGTTCTCTGAAATTGATCTCGTGAAATTCAGCTGCATCTGGTTACGTTTATAGTTGATCTAGATGCTATAACTCACGACATAATGACGACCTGTATAGTCTAGGTAATGATCGCTCATGTTCAGATCTATCCGCAGATCCGTTCTAATTTTCTAGTCGTATTAAAACAAAAGGATCACACTTTGTCATGTACAAATCATTGGGTATCTACCAGGGGCGTAACTATCGCCGATGATACGGGGCCCCCAAGTAAAAGGACCCCCTAAGTGCACAGGAAAATACCCAGACAATCTCTATATTAATGATTTTAAGTTATCGCTGTCCAGAAAGCTCATTTTTTTCAAGCTCGGTACGATCACATTTCAGTATAGACTTGTATTATACGATACCCTGTCAGAATGCTAAAATTTTATAACTCGTTTCGCTCGCTCTTCAATGAAGATTACCGAATTACCTACGCGAGCCTCGGTCGAAGTTCCTCTATCTCACTTCGGTCGCTCATACATTTTCTTAGTAAAATCAATGACAGATTATTGTGCTATTTTAATTTATTTTGCAAAAAGCGTTGCTTCATCATCCTCTTTTTAAGCTACGCCGCACTCGGTTTCAAAAGGCCCCAAAAAAACTGTACAGGGCCCCATTAGGACTAGCTTTGCCACTGTTACCTGCCATACAAGTGCCAATCGCAACCAAAGCGTATAGTATTTCTACGACGACTTACAACATGATTTTTCGACAACACAGACTTTTCGGTAGCTATGAAATTCAGAATTTTCGAATACTTTTTGTCTCTTTCATTATTATTATAGATCATTATTTGTCTAGGCCCGCTGGTAGTGTCCTGATATGCAGGAGAAAGTAAAAGCTTTTACAAGTTCCTGTTAGCACACTCCCACACAAGTTAGCTATTCGATACCCTTCGCCCACTATCTGACATCGGCACTCTACTAGTCTAAACTATCTAAACTTCTAAACTAATAATAAAGGGTGTAAAAAACCTCTTAACGAAGCCAAAAGGCACTTGTTCTCCCAGCCATTGCAATCATTTTTTGTTCTACACCATACCTGGGAACCTTCTAGTTGCGGAGATATTGGGGGTCAAAGTTCCAACTTTTTGACAAGCTTTTATTTAATACAAGTTTTTATTGTAAGATTTTTACTTCAAGCGCCTCCACAACCCCCGTACTAATCAATTCATCCATCAGCACATTGTTTAGCCGTGTGGTATCCGGTATAGCCGTGTGGTATCCGGCAGAGTAGAATAGAACCAACCCATTACACTCACGGGTGTCATATAAGGCGACTAATGTCTGAGGCAGAACACCTTGCGCCTCCGTATACCAGAGAATGGGCAGCAGCGTTTTCTGTTAGTCTTTCATCACTGCGATCTCCAATCCGCCTGCCAAGCGTGGAGATTATGGCAAATTCCTCCCATCATGGGAGAGGCTTATGTCCAGCAGTGGACGTTATGGGCTGTTGTAGTGTAGATTTTTTATGGGGTTATGTAAAAAAAATAGTTTACAAGAACCAGTATGAAAGTGTCCACGAGCTAGCAGAAGTTAGACGTATTATTCTAAATATCCACCACAGCAAGATCAAAAAATCGGCGGGGAGCGAAATAATCAAAAGAGTGCGACTTTGTATACAACAGGAAGGGAATCATTTTGAGCATTTGATAAATTGATTAATTTTGTATTAAAAATTCATGGTCTTTCTTTTATTTCTGACACTATGTTATTTAGCATAAAATAATGCTTAGATGAAGCCTTTCGATCTGTATAATAAAGATACAGGGTGATTATTTTTCTCGTGTAACGGGTTCTATTCCCGGTTCAAACATGTAATTATTTAAATATCTATGAATGCAGTTTTAATTGTTTTTTTTTTAATTCAAATAATGTCTTCTTTCAGTAAAATGTTAAATCTACAATATTCAAGGTACTTTCCCTCCAGGTGGCATATCCGTGGGACGCCCTGTATATATAATCTAAACGTAATATAATAATGATTTGATTTTTTGTTCGTGTGTTTGTTACGATTTAACTCAAGAACTTCTCAACCGATTTTAAAAATTCTTTCACCAATAGAAAGCCCCATCTTTACCGAGTAACATAGGTTATAAATTATATAGAAATCATGCAAATTAGCCGAGTTATAACAATTTTCACGGACGAAGTCGCGGGCCAAGTGCTAGTCTACTAATAATGTTCAAACTGCGCTCGTTATCATAGACTATTATCAGTTTTTCAACCTTCTCTGAATACCGTCAAACTTTCCCCTCCTAGGGGAATTAACACCACCATACTAAACTTTGGGTTCACACGGTACCTTCACCCCTGCATAACCCGTCGGGGATCAACACGACATTAGCAGTATGTTGATTACCTAGTATCTATAATTTTATTACTCCTCTAGGGAAATTAGGTCGATGTTTCTTTAATGAAGGTAGACAAAGACTAGGAAAATGATGACTAGGAAAGAGCATTTCGGTGTTATAGGTGACGGTTTTAAATCGGACACAGTATTGGTAATTCTAAGCCGTCCACTCCACTAGTGTTGTTGTTCTATATTTTCCGACTTTTAACGGTGAATTCGAAAAGGTTGATAAATGATCTCGCTTTCGTTTTGTTTATTGTCTTTTGAGTGAAGTTTGAAGCGATTTTTACAAAATTTCGATCTCCTAACAAAACAAACCATTGTGTAGATAACATTAATTATTTTCATACGTCATACTAATAATCAAACCGAAGGTATCTTTTTCAGAAACTTTTACACACAGCCACACCATGATACTTTTAATCCTGGTAATATTATGTTCCCCTTACTGATACTACTTATGGAATCACTGGTCCCCAAGTCACAGGCTATAAACCTAAATTGGGTGCCAGGAGATAATACTTAATGCACTTTATGTTGTACCATATTACTGTACTTGTAACCTTTGTAAACACTTTACTGGAAATAAACATTATTATTATTATTATTATACTGCAAGCCTGCATCATCCCACTGCTGAACAAAGGCCTCTCCCCATGAGTGTCATTTGTTTTGATTCAGGGGTAATGTGGACCACTGGCCGTTGGTTTAGTCCAGCTCGTCCTATCTTCTACGAGGTCTGCCGTGCCGCCTTCTGGCTGTGTCAGTGATCTAGAAAGTAGCTAGTTTGGCTACAGCTCATTGGGCATGCGGCAGACGTGACCAGACCATTCATACTTGAGATTAGCGTTCCTCTTCTAGTTTTTGTATTGTTCTCGCACGTGGACAAAGCCACGGACCACTTGTTATGTATAAAGGCTCATTGAAAACATTCGCAGAAATGTTGTCATAGCCACAAAAGAAAAATCATTTCAACCCACCTGAAATTACTTTAAGGAAAAACACGTGGCGTTTATTTGTGTACCACACAGATTTGAAACTTTATTTTGAGGAAAACAAACCATACAAATACATAACACGCAGAAGAAGAAAAAACTTTTTTTTTCACAAAAACGGTCACGAACTGTTCAATAACACAACTGTGACAAAAATAGATAACAGACAAAAAAAACTTTGAGGAAGCACGACGGCAGATTGTATGAATAATTTAAGAGATGATAATATATTATTATTTTTAATAAAAAGTTTATATGTTCTTCTTCTACCTTTGAAAACCTATGTTGAGTGTAGGTCTCTTCAAAATTTGGCGATTCAACCGCCAAATTTTCGCTTACTTTTTACCAAATCGTTGAGTCTTTGGAAGAATCAGGTGTAAAGCTCGACATCCTCAATTGCAAAGCGAGAATCTGCCGACCAAATGGGTGTCGTATCTGTTGGGCATTAGTCCGATGGTTATAATTTTGGGCTGCGGTAAAATTCCAATCTTCGGATTGTGCGATGCAGGATTCTGCATAACGTCACATATGACGCGAAGTTCGTATGTAGCAAATAGAGAAGCATCAGAAGACGTCACAGAAAATCTGTGATCCTTCAGTGCCATAGAGTAAAATAACATTTAACTGTCAAGTTTGACACGTTCTTTATGGTCGATGAACAATACTAACCAGTTGGATATTACAATTAGATTTTTTTGTTGTATATTTAGGTGTCTTTGGTCAACTTCCTGGCCTTGTGCCATTCTACTTGAATTGTAAAAAATTGTTATATTCGGACAAATCTGCCTACCCTCTTTGTGGTCTTCTTTGTCTGATTTTATTTTGGTATCTTTCTTTACGGTACCAACATCGTAATCGTAATAAAATAATCAGCAGACCCATATAACATTTCTACCTACTCGACCCAAATGTATGGAACAGCTTAATGGTCTATAGGTGCAACTCCTCTCCTCCTTAAATAAGACTACACCTTTTCGATACATGCTGTAGATGCCGCTACAAGTCTTGCCTATCTAGATCTTTTTATTATATATCGCTGGACACTACACACAGCACCATCTAGTGCCACACTAAGTAACGAGGCTTGTGCCGTGGACACCAGATAGTTGATATACTACATAGATACTTTTTGTTTGTAAATACATACTTATTATACATATAAACATGCATGACTCGGAAACAAATGTCCATGCTCATCATACAAACATTTGCCCCTACTGGGATTCGAACCCGGGACCCTAAGAACGTAAGGCAGCCTCACTACCGCTGCGCCATTCGGGTCGTCGAAGATCTGTTGCAGTCTCTGTCTACAACCCCTGTAGTTGAGGAAATTCCAAAAAGGACAATAATCCAGATACCTCTTACTTAACGATCACTGTCACCGTCAAGGCGTCAACAGAACCAACCAACAAGTCACAATCTTTTTAATTTCCCTTAGGACGGAACCAACGGATTCCAATCGAGATACCCTATATCAATCATCGTTATTTCTGCTGTTTATTTGTCGGTCGACGAATCAGAATGCGTCATTGGACACGCGTAACGTTAAAGACAAAACTTTTTATCAGATTTTGTATGGCTTTGGAGTAACGTTTACAGTCTTGAGAGACCAAAAAACCGGCCAAGTGCGAGACGGACTCGCGCATAAAGGGTTCCTTACAATCGGAGTAGGGGAGCTCCCTTTATTATTTTGAATATTTGTCGGTAAAGCGACAATAGAAATACACGTTCTGTGAAAATTTCAAAGTCAAACTCAAAGCATTTATTTCAATTAGACCATTACGGCACTTTTGAATGTCAAAAATACAAAAAAAAAACAAAGCTACAGTCCCAGACACAAGACATAATAACTTGAGAAAGTACTGTAGTTGCCCATTCCCTAGCGTAGATCTCTATGGAGAAGAACGGGCAAGAAACTCCATGGACACTCTTTTAAATCAAAATTCAACTGTGTATCTATAACGGATCATGAGATACAGCCCGCTGACAGACAGACGGTCGGATGGACGGATAGTGGAGGCTTAGTTATTACTAAGCCTCCACTATCCGTCCATCCGACCGTCTGTGCGTCCGTCATTTGTCCGTCTATGCTATTGCATCCCGTTTTAGAGTTCCGTAACCGAATGGTAACCCCATTCGGTTACGGAACCCTAAAATCAATGGAAAATAAAGATAATTTCATTTTTTTCATAATAATTGCGACATAACCTGATGAAATACCAGCCAAGCGTCGGAATGAGAAGAAAGTCGGAATCACGCACAAAGGGTCCCGTAGCGGCAATCAATATTATCCTTGCTTAACACTGAGCGTTCATATAATGGCTATCAAAAGATGATAAAAGCGTGTTTACTTCAGCTAAATGTGAAATACTCTGTCACAATTTATTATGACTTTGTGAGCAAGAATTTAAAACTTTAAACGGGTTAAATTAGTTCTATTAATTGCTTCTGAAAAATAAAATAAAATTATAACACCAATCAAAAACTCATAAAAAGGTCGTTTTAATCGGTTCAGCAGTTTCGTAGAACAACACTGACGTCCGGACAGACAGATAAAAATCATTTCATTAACAAAATGATCTAATAGTCTCGTAACTCAATTTTTATAGTTTTACGTAAATAAAAACATTTTTAAATTCATTATAAACGTCTCATATTTCAAATATTATTACGACTTCCGTTCAAAATTGGATAATTGGTTAAATTTTAGCGGTAAAACTAGTTTAATTAAAAGTGACACTTTACATCCAGGCCAATAAAATTTCATTGTTATACTTGTGTACACATTAAAAGATTATTTTTAATCGGTCCAGCCGTTACGTAGCTAAACACTAACATCCGTACCGGCAGATAAAAATACTCTCATTCACAGACTGTTTTAATGTTTCCGTAACTCGCATTAGCTAATGTTTTGACGTATTTATAACAATATTTGGAGAATCACCGTAATAAATCCACTCATCTTATAAAGACGGTTTTCATAAAAAAACAATAGTAACCTAATTACATAAGCAACATTGTCACTAACACTAAAATACTAACAAAACTATGGCCTGCAATAAAGTTTTAATTTATAACCGAATACGAAAATCGAGCGAATCGTTTTGTCTATTATTGATGACATTTGGTGGAAAATGGGTCAAACTTACAATGTTACATTCTATTTCTATAATTCTTAGAACGAAAAGGTTTGCAGACCCTGGAAGGGTCTGCAAACCTTTTCTGACTTAATTGTTATTTAATCGGTTTAATTATTGGGAAAAGTTTACAAGGTTTCGCCTCCATTGGCTCAAAGGACCAAAAATATGTATATATATAAGTATTATATATTTAATGTATAGGGAAACGTATTCCGATTTTATTAAGATGATAAACAAAACCGACCGCCACGAATCGAAAAAAAGTTAATGTTTGTTAAACACACATCACCAGCATTCTCCTAACCTTATCCCAATTTACTTGTATTGGGCGCAGCATGTCTTCTTATTTGCAATAATACAGAGGTACAGTTCAAAACATTGACATTAAACCAACGGAAAAATAAGACGTTGCTTTGGAAGACCTCCCACTAGGTGGAGATGGAGATGACCTGCTGAAGGTTGCGGGAATCCGTTGGATGCGAGTCGCACGGGACCGGTCAATGTGGCGACACTTGGGGGAGGCCTATGTCCAGTAGTGGACGTCTTTGGGCTGAAATGATGATACTATTTTTGGTAACAACGATCGAATGCGTTGAATATTGTATAGGCGGTTAACCTAGAATGCAACCCATGAATGGTTGATTGGTTTAATGTCTCTGATTATCCCACTAGACAATAAATTATAATATTTGTTTTTTTTTTTACAGTTATAATAACTTATATGCTTACTGTTATATAAGATAAGATAAGATAAGATTGAAGATTGATTTCTTTGTTTATTTAGAAGTGATTGTCTAATAGGGATGGTGAATGATACTTATACTGTTAGCCTGATTCATTCCACTGCTGGGAATACGCCTCTCCCCATGACTGATGACATATGACAGTTTTAATCTGCCTAGCCTTTTTCCAACTATGTTGGGGTCGCCTTCCAGTCTAACTGGATGCAGCTGAATACCAGTACTTTACATGTAGCGACTGCCTATCTGTCCTCTACAACCCAGTTAGTACTGGGCAATACGATACCCCTTGGTAAGACTGGTTGTCAGTTTCGCGTGCCACTGACTACCTAGAACGACTGTCAAAGATCTACAAATGACAGCCGGGATCGACGGCTTAACGTGCTTTCCGAGACACGTAGGAAACTCGGTATGTAATAAGGGGTGGTCACCCATCCACAGACCAACCTAGGCAAGCACAGCTTAACTTTTGTCAATGTCACCTATTCACTGTAGGCTGCACCATAGACAGTCCACATTGTGAAGGCTGCTTGAGGGCCAAGGATACAGCTGCCCACGTAATCCTGGTTTACGAGGAACCGATAGATGTCGCTAGACAATGCGAGGCTGTGGCCTCTCAACGAGAACAAATTATCGGAACAGTGGAGTCTCTCCGCGAAGCCTATGCACCCCATAGAAAACTTTGGGTGTAGTTAGGCCGCCTATGTTAACAACTACCCACGCACAGCGGTCCGCATGAAAGGCTGAGTGCGGAAAATGAATAGCGTATAATAATAATATGTAGATACAAATAGACATGTTACATCAATTTCACTATTGAAGTGACTCGCTTCCGCTCAGTCTATTTTTGTGTCGGCACGACCACGATCTTTTATAAAAGGTTATGCGTCCGGATTGGCACATGTCAAACGTCTTCGATTTTTTGGTTGTAGGACATGACTGTCTAAAATAAAATAAGAATTTATTGTTGTTATATTAGGTGGGACACAAATTAAAGTGTTCAAAATTAAAAAGATACCCAATTTATTTGAGGTTGGCGCAGCATGTCTTTTCTTCCATACTTTTCTGCCTACCGCCTTTTTAACCCCCGACAAAAACAGAGGGGTGTTATTAGCCATATCATCCTTCACACAGTCCATCCATCGCATCTTTGGTCCTCTACTCTTATACAGGGTGTAAACAGACCCTTCACGAAGCCGTCAACCAAGCATCATAAACTAAGTAACATAAAACTAAGTACTTTTCTCAAAAATTATTGCTGGCGACTTTTTTTTTTTGGGTGAAAAATTATGTTTTCCGGTAGGCCTCAATGTAACGCACTCAAAACATTGTGCTTGTTGATAAGTTGGGATAGCGGTTCGAAGGACCTCGCGGGGTTGTAAATTTTGGCGGGAAATTAGTTTATGCGGGATAGAATGTTGCCGGCACGCAGTTTTTATGTAGGGAAACAAGGACTTACTTGGAAGCTGGTGATAAGATGATCACCTGGGAAGATGGCTGATGCCACTGGAGGTGCTGAAGCCCAGCGCGTGTTCTGGTGGATTCTTCCTGCACTTAACTTTGTTTCACAGATTGTCTTTAGTTTAGAGTTTTTTGCGCGCCGCAAAGCTCAGCAGTATTGCGTGAGGTGCTAAGCGGTTGACGTTGCGGATCCAAGAGAGAGTTCAATCACGGCGTGGTTCTTCTTCTGCCAGTCACTGCGGAAACGCGCCCTGATTGGGCGTAGGCGGCGACACTCCTTCTCTTTCTGTAGGAAGTAAGGAGATTGGTAGTTCAAAACTGCGGTTGGCAACATGACAGAAAAAAAATACAACGTAGGAGACGCGTTTGGAAACGCGTACGTAATAATGAAATATACCACGTTCGGATATGTTCATATAGTAAAAAAAACTTACTACAGAAACTTGCGTAAGCAGTGCTGATGGATGGATTGAATAGTACGGGTGTCGTGGAGGTGTTTAAAGTAACAATCTTATATTAGACTTGTATTTAAAAAAAAAATGTGAAAATGTTTGAACTTTGACCCCCAATATCTCCGTAACTAGAAAGTTCCCAGGTATGGTCTAGAACAAATGATCGCAATGACAGGGAGAGCAAGTGCCTTTCGGCTTCGTTAAGGGTCTTTTTACACCCTTTATAAGAGAGCAGGGGTAATGAAGTAAATTACACAAAGTACATTTCTGGGTTCAAGCCCACGCCCTTAGGAAGCAAAAGTCAATAACACCTAGGTATTCCATCACCATTCTATTAAAACCATACTGCTCCTTGAATGATTCATTCATCAGGAAAATAACCCTGGTGAATCTCGACTTGACTTTTTAGTTCCAGAATCCTACAGTCGGGTCAGTTGTCACGATAGCTTTCACTATTTCAAGCCTTCAAAGTTTATTTAGCTCTAATTCGTGTGAAAAATTCACCTTCTGGAAAAATTAAATACGAGTACTTTTGCCCGTGTGCTAATTGTTTTTCTAATTGAAAATGGCACTCAGGGATGCGCTATAAGACTGGGAAAGGCTTTATAATGGACTAGTATTTTCCACATATACATATGTTCACGCCTTTTCCCATCAGGGGTAGGAATCCAAAGAACAGCCACCTGCTACGTTTCTAACATTCTGTTTTAGTTTCTTCCACGTACGTTATCTGAGGCTAATTCACGTAACTAAAGAAGTGCTGTTGCAGCGCAGTTAAGTTTCGATCAAAACAACGCTTTTCGTATTCTCTACCGATGTCAGACACGCTCGCGTCAAGTTTGCGTCACGCGAGCGTAATAACGGCATTCTACTGTTGCGCGTCTTTGGTGCGTGTTTCGGAACGCAACATGATCGGTATTCTACTAAGTAAGAAAAAACACTAAAATCTGCCCTTTTTTTTCGGATGGGAAATCATCAAATGACTTCTCCCGCTCTGGGCGGAGCAGAGCGGCGGAAGTGTCAGACTTTTATTGACTAAAACCCATCCATGTTCCTTCATCGCGCTTTTTGTTCCGGGGCCACGGTATCTCTTTCGAACAGTCCCGCAACCCCGGCAGGCATCGGTCCTTACGGACCCCTTCCTTTTGCTGACTCTCTTTGAGGCGCGCGTGGAACACTAACGCGCCGTCGACACGGCCTGTCGTCATGAGACGGATGGACGGCGAGCTAGCCCATAGCCCACCGTCCACAGGCCCGCGCCTACGGTGGCCGAGTGCCACGTGGTGGCCCCCGACGCCCGGGGCGTCTCCCACGGCGGCCGGGACGCTGTGAGGTTCTCTCCCTCTCACGTTCCGCCACCTCCTTCTCTAGCATTACTGCTTCGCAGAAGGAGGTGACGGCGTCCCATTCCGTCTCGCTCCGGACCATGGCTTGCACCAGGGCCGGACGCGAGAGGTCGCCGCCGCCAATCGCCGCTTCGAGGACACGGCGGTGCTCCGCCCACGCGGGGCACACCTCCACCGTGTGCTCCACCGAGTCCTCCTGTCGATCCTCGCACTGGAAACACCCGGGCGTTTCCTCCCGCCCGATTCGGTGCAGGAACCTCCCGAAACAACCGTGTCCGGTGAGGACCTGCGTCAGGTAGTCTGTCCGCTGCGCGACAATTTGCCGCGGCAGCGGAGTTTCCCCCGGCGTAGCACCTCCGCGCGCCATTCGTGCAGGCGCGCGAGAACTATTGCCTCCAGATCCCATGGCGGCAATCCGGCAAGGAGGCACGCCGCCTCACGGGAGATCGTGCGGTACACACGGGCCAGGCTACCACCTTTTGGGGCGCGTTCAGGTAGTGGGCGGCTCGCCGCCTCAATGAACGCATCCACACCGGGGCCCCGTAAAGGGCCATGGACCGCACGACTCCCGCGTAGAGCTTCCGGCAGGAGGCGTTTGGCCCCCCCAGGTTGGGCAGAAGCCGCCTGAAGGCAGCCCCGGTCCGTTCCAGTTTGGAGGCCAAACGTCGGAAATGCTCCACGAAGTTCCATCGGCTGTCGAGGACGAGTCCCAGGTACTTCAGCGTCGACTCGACGCCGACGGATACCCCTCCTACCGTCAGTGAGGATCCCGGAGGTAGCGCATTCCGAGGCCCATGAAAGCACATGGCCTCGGACTTGTGCAACTCGACGACTATCGCAACCCCACGTGTCATTATTTCAGCCGCCGCCTCGTGCGACCCCCCTTGTGCCAGCACCAGCGTGTCGTCTGCATAGCAGACCACGCTGACGCCGCTAGGGAGGTCGGCGCGCAGCACCCAGTCGTACCCGATGTTTCACAAGGAAGGCCCTAGAACCGATCCTTGTGGAACACCGCACGACATCACTCGCCGTTTCCATTCTCCGCTGCGACCGGGGTAGATGACGGCTCTTTCCGTCAAGTAATCCCCGACCACACGACGGAGGTAGGTCGGCACCCGGTGATACCGGAGTGCCTCCCTAATGCAGCTCCAGGGCATGGAGTTGAAGGCGTTGGCGATGTCAAGAGACACCGCCAAGACAACCCCACCCCGGGACACCGCATCTCACGCGCATGATGGCGTCCACCGTAGAGCGCCCCTTGCGGAAACCGAATTGGTGTTCCGCAAGATCCGGCCCCGTCCCCGCAAGGTGCTCGGCGAGGCGGTTTGCAATGACTCTTTCAAAGAGCTTGCCCACCTCGTCGAGCAACACTATAGGCCGGTATGCGGACGGAGAGTCCGCAGGGCGCCCCGGCTTCGGAATGAGGACCACCAGTTTCCCCGACTTCCAACGAAGCGGGAACTGGCCCCTCTCCAAGCATGCGCTTAGGATCCCCTCCAGTCGGGGCCCGCTAGCCTCCGAGGCCAGGACCCAGGCTTTGCCAGGCAAGCCGTCGGGTTCCGGGGCGGTATTTTGGCACTGAGCCTGCGTACCGCCACTCGCAGGTCTACCCCAGTCACTTCCGGAGTGTCGTCGTCGTCATCATCCTGGTGGTCCGCTTCCAGCACCGCAGGTGGCGGAGCCATTGGTGGGGGGGGATGTTCTCCCCGCGTGGGGAACAGAGTGCTCACCACGTCCTCCACGAGCTCAGGCCGGAGACTCTGCGTCAGTGGGGGGGCCCAGTTGCGGAGTTTATCCCGCACCATCTTATAAGGGCGCCCCTATGGATCTCTGTCGAAAGTCCCCAGCATCTCCTCGTGGGCCAGATCCCTGGCCCGCAGGACAGCCTTGCGGAGGGCGGTCTTCGCCGCTCTGTACCCCTCATAAAGCTCCGCCTCGATGGCTGCCGCATTCGGTGGGCGAATGCAGAGCCTGCAATGCCTGGCGTACAGGTGTCGCGCAGCCACGCACGCCTCGCGCAGAGACGTCAGCTCTCGCGACCACCAGTACACCTGACGTCGGGCGCTTCCTGGCCGGACTCGGGGCATTGCCACGTCGCATATATCGGACATGGCCTCCTGGAACCACCCTGCCTCATTGTTAATGTCGGCAGGCCTGTCTGGTGATGTCACCCAGGCCTGCACGATCGAGGCTTCCAGGAGGAGCTCCCGGTCCAGCTGCTTCAGCGCCCAACGCGGACCACTCGGTTAATTCAAATTCCATTCAATTGAGCAATCTCAATCTAGGCAGAGACCCCTGTACCTAGAAGGGCAGATTTTGAGTATTTATTACTCGCCAGGGGGTCTGCAGGTACCCTGGCAAGGAGCGCACTAACGACTGATTTGTTCTATGGAACACCCGTCAGCCATACATCCCCTCGCGGTGCGTCGCCGCTTGGGATTCGGGGTAACTTTTTATAGAGGTTTTCTACCTCGCGATCCGGGCAGTTAAGCCAAGACCCTCGGTCCCTATCGAAGCCATGAGACGTGTCCACAGCACTTCGACAATGGGATTACGAGACTGACGGTGACAAAGACGGACGGTGAGTGCGCACCGAGCCCGCCCTCACTCCTCTGCTATGCCCTCTGCTTTACAGAGCGACACGCAGAGGAAAGCACCGTTGGTCCTGGATGGACCCCACCCATGTCAGAATAATTAGCCGCGGCAGTAACACTCCCAGAGGGATAAAAGGAAATTCTCATTTCCTCTCATTCCCCGGAGAAGGATACTGCCGCGCCCAGGGTG
This sequence comes from Xestia sexstrigata, assembly GCA_941918905.2. Lineage (NCBI taxonomy): Eukaryota > Metazoa > Arthropoda > Insecta > Lepidoptera > Noctuidae > Xestia > Xestia sexstrigata. The sequence goes on from OW799219.2 coordinate 6,679,578, forward strand.
CACCGGCCCAGCAGCTGCTCTTCCCTCCAGACGTATCGAGAGGGACCAGCAGCCGCCAGACACACGTGGAGGACTTCTGACATCGCACCCCACTAAAATCTGGCCTGGGGTATTATTTCAATATTTCAATAACGTCATATTCAAAAAAAAAAACTAAAAAAAAGCAAAAATGTAATCGATTCTATTCGATTATTTAGTAAGTAACATTTTTTCTCTCATATGGCCACACGATAAGTAAGTTTGGTAGAGTTTGGTTGTCGTACAGCTTACGCGCAGTTCAAAGATTAGAAGAATACCGTTTATCACTCGAACTTAAGCTTAACTGCAACTGCACTACAACTTCATCGGTGCGTCATAAAATTACGTGAATTAGACCTCTGGTCATACTACAGATATAGATACCTATACCTAGATAACGCAAGAGCACCTACTTCGCGTTCCTGGCTTAAGAATTTTATGTTTAACGTGACTGCTGCCGCAGCAAGCTAATTTATTTAATCCAACAACGTTACAACTCAAAAGCTAAGAACAAAAACGCAGTCTATTTTGTGTAGTTACTTGTTTATATTGTAAATAGATACTGGTTATGACGTCAAATTAGGTAGTCAAAAAATGCCACGCTTGGTTTTCATAAAGGGTGTAAAACACCTCTTAACGAAGCTTATAGGCACTTGTTTTCCCCGTCATTGCGATCATTTTTTTGTTCTACACCATACCTGGGAACCTTCTAGTTATGGAGATATTAGGGGTCAAAGTTCCCACTTTTTGACAAGTTTTTTTTTATATACTAGTTTTTAATGTAAGATTTTTACTTTAAACACCTCCACGACCCCCGTACTATTCAATCCATCCATCAGCACAATGTTTTGAGTGCGTTACATTGAGTTCTACCACAAAACATGATTTTTCAAAAAAAAAATAGTTTCCCTGCAATAATTTTTGCGAAAAGTTACTTAGTTTGATGTACAGAATGCTTGGTTGACGGCTTCGTGATGAGGTCTTTTACACCCTGTATATACAGATCCCAATACTTACGACATCTAGGTATATCTATGTCTGTGGGTAATACACTCACGCCATTGATTTGTAGGTACAATTATGTTATATTTTTATCAAGAAAATAATATAGGTTGATGAAAAGACCTTTCTTATCGCTCCAAACGATCTCTAATAATGAATATTGTCTCATCTTGTACATAGTTTCTTTAATCTTTAGGCCTTAATAAAGTATAGTGGCCACTTATTATGATTATTATTCGTAGATAATTTATTACCTACTTCAGCGGGACAGCAGCCCACATTTGTGAAAAAAAAACATACCACTTATGTACTTATTCGATAAAGAAATTTATTTTTGTTAGAAAGTAAAACGTTAGTGCTTTTTATTGTTTACTTTCAAATTGGCACTAGGTATTAGAATTTCTACACAAAGAGGAAACATGAGGTGCTCATGAATTTATTCCTCAGAATGACGAATAGCGTTCGCAACCACAAACCACATTGGCAAAGCCAATCGCACAGACCGCAGAAAAACGCTTTCCTAGTTGGCGACATCGCTTGCTGTCGTTTTCATGAAGTTTAGTTTATGATGAAGATGACGCTATCTAGCCAATTTCGGCCACAGTGATAGCATTCAATGGTTTTCTAGGGTGGTTATCGAGAGCTTTGGTGTGCTGCTCTTTCACGTGCTCTCAAGTGGCTAGCATGTCCAACTTTGACCGAAAACTCTGAGCATAAAGCGTACATGTCAGATCACCATTGACGAAATCGTCTGTGGTATAGCTGTTGGTGTTCTAGCTTTAAGGTCATCACGTTTTAAATCTAATTGTGACCTTCTTTTCTCTTCAAAGGCATGTTGATGTACATGACGTCTCCACTCAGGCCGATTTTTGCCTGCTTCTCGCATACTATGGAGAAGTTCAGTTTCCGCCGTTCAGTGCCGCTATTGTGTGACGTCGATGCGATTAAACGGCTTTGCCGCTGCAGTTTTCTGCGGTTGCTAAAGCGTTTGAAGTTTGGAGCTGTACCATTTTCGTAAAAGTTCGTTCCAGTCTCGACATAGATAGCGACAAAATCGCTAACTTTCGATCGCTAATAACTCACGAAAAAAATCGGTTGCAATAACGATGCTTGAGGGAAATACAAGTCTTTACATCCTAGATGCGATTCTCGTAACAACGTTCTGCTGGCACAGCTCTATGGTCGTATCTCCTTCTGTTACCGCAGACACGTGTATGTAATCAACGTATGGAGATAGTGGATGATATCATAAATAAACATGGTAAATATGTCAAACAAGACCTGAAATTAAAGACCGCGAAATGCTAGAATAAGCACGTCTCGCGTATTGTTTTCGTTATTTATAACTCAGACCTGTGTTTTCACTAGAATGATGATTGTTTTGATAATGTCTGTTGCTTTCGGGAAAATGTTAGGAAACAATTATGGAATTGAATCTTGGCGTTTTGAACCTTATAGTCAAAACATTAAGGGTGTTTGATCAAATTTGGTGCTGATCAATACCTTTCACAGGCAGTGGACAGTCCTGTGATAAGGTCGGTCTGTTTCTCCTTTTTAGAATGAAACAGTTTCTGACGAGTTCCATAAAATGTATTTTGTTTATTCATTAACACATTCATTCATGCCTTAATTTATATTGTATGTACAAAAATAATTGCCGGGAAACGACTGTTAGTTTTGGTTTTAAAAATTCCTGTTTACATTAGTGTGCAAAATAACGTGCTCATGGTTGCATGCAACGGTACAGGGGTCTGTACAGTTAAGTTACGACCTCAACAAAACGTTTTTCTAACAAAAAAATTGGCACTTTGATCTTCAATATTTCATTACTTATCCAGAAAGTTATTCTGTGGCTTAGTACAAATACTAAGCCACAGAATACTAACACTAATACGATTGTGGGATAAACAAGGCAAGTGACTAAGTGACTCTGTCAGCTAAAAAAATTGTGGAAACTTACTAGCACAAACACTGACACACACCTAAACTGTCACTCACACACACATACACCCCCAGAACAAGACACAAGAACACAAGAACACAAACACTCCCTCATGCACACCCACTCCCACCCACACAAACACTCCCACGCACCCCCTCTTTTCTACTTAAGTTTACCCCAATGTTGGTTGTACTGTATAAATAGTTTAAGTCTGGAACAATTGTTTTCTTGTTTAGATGGGCGTTGATAGCTGCGACACAGTTATAAACTTTTGTAGCTACCATCATTTTCTTTGTAATTGAGCCAACTGTCTATGTTCCAAAAAAAAAAACTTTTACTTTTGTTTACTCTCAGAATGACTACCTACTCTAATTGAATTGTGGGGACAAAACACAAAACACTTCCCTCTTTATTCGTTTTAACGGGATTTTTTAAATAGTATTCAGTCAGTATGAATATGAGGTAAGTCGACTGGCACGCTTAAGCAACTACGTAAGTACGATACATTTTTATGGAGCACTCGAACTCCATTCACAAAAAGCTTTTTAAATTGAAAGTATTTTCCAATTTTAGAATTGTAGACGAGTATGCAGTAGTTCTATTGCTTTTGAATATTTATATTCTCAGATTCGCGAAAGTTCTTGTCTTAGTTTTGTATTGGATAAAGTCATTTACTTACAAAAGTATTGTTCTTGTTTTCTTTTAAATTGTAACTGCTAACTTTTTCATTGTTGAATAAAATGTTAAAAACGTTAATGTTTTAACGTGATTCATGTAAATGTGGTTTTAGAAAGTTTTAGGGTACATCATTTTATACGAAAAGTAAATAATATATGTGTGTTTATATACCTATTTATATTACCCATACCGTCGTAATGAGCCGTTCAGGTCAGGTTAAGTGTAACGTTTCCACTGTGTCCTTGTCTCTGTGATGAGGATCCGGCCGTAATCAACCACGCGAAATGACAAGGATGCTTTACACCATTACCATTTCGTATGCTTATAATGGAGTGTTACTAACATAGTTTTAAGGTTCTTGTGGTATTTCCCTCTAAATTATCGGCTCTACCACCACTCACACTGACTGCTCTACGACCGCAAGCGCGCCAAAGACGACACAACGCCTCCCTCTCTTTCAAGCACAGACACTACAGTTCTATTTACTGACACAAATTGTATTTTATCATATTTATGCTAGTCTGTAAGATAATGTCTATGAGCCAAAGCTGCCTCAAAATAAAAGAATGTTGTTGTTGATATAACCCGATCTAAAATATAGGTATAGAACGGAACTGTGACTAAAATCAGCTATCAGTTACTAGAATGTTCCGGGACGAGAACTTTAGAAGGATAAACATTACGGCCTGACAATGTTTGTAGTGCCCTACATAAAGTTCCGATAGGTCGTAACTAGTACTTAGAACTTCTACGGTTTTACCCCATTACAAGTATAAACCGGTAAACTCTAGTAAAGTTTGGAAACCGCTGTTGTAATTTGATTAGTTGAGTATAATAACAACCATCATTCAACATTATTTTATATGAAATCAGGGGACCTAGGGGATAGACCAAGTCATATTCTTTTGGCTATGTTGTTTGTTCATTGGTCGCAGGCACACTGCTGAGTATGAGGCCCTGGGCTCGATTTCCGGGTAGGCTAAAGTATTATTGGGTTTTTACATCAAGAATTTCTCAGTAACAGCCCCGGAGTCTGGTTTTTGCCCGGTTGGTGGCAATAGTCTCGCCCCATGGTACTTAAACATAACTGGCAAAATGTGTGGACTATTTATAGAAACACCTCTGCCAAACCCTTCAGGAATTACATGCGTGATATTATGTATGTTGAAAAAGTGAAAAAATCGGATTGGCATACGCTATTAAAATGTTCCTGGCAATCCTTTTGAAAAAGTCAGTCTAGAAAAACGAATCGCTTTGAAGCAATTGCCTCTAATCTACGTCTTCTGAATTCTAATTGAAAATGTTCGTAAATGTGATCGTTGAATGTGGGGTTCTAGATTCAAGCCTCGGGTCGGATCGGAAAGCATTGTTTAGATTTTTTTTCAAGGAAATTCTCTCGCTAAGAGGTTCTCTGTTACCTAATTAAGAGAGAACAAAGGTTGCGATTCTCCATACAAATGTTTTCTCCTTTTTTTTCCTGAATAATGCTTTATGAGCAATCTTTTTTTTTTCATAAAATCAAGGTGTACTGTAGACACATTCCTGTCATTTCCTTTTTTCAGCAACTAATAAGTAAAGAAAATATGACTCCAAAATGACAAAAAAATCACAATTCGAGGATTACCAGATAAATTAGAAAAGTTTTAACACAAAAGAAATTGATAAGAACCTAGACATACTCTTTCTTAAAAAAGTATGTCAAAAATAATTGAATCGTCTCAGATTTCGATGAGAAAAAATGGGAATACGGAACATCGATTTCGAAAAATTCACGAGCGAGACAGCAATAGTTTCTTCATATACTTATTTTTTGGCCCTGTCCCCTCTTAACTTTGAATACTTATTCAGACAGGAATAAATAAATCATGTCCCATCTTATTCGGTACCAAAATAAAATAGTTAACAAGACACAAAGTATCCCATAAAATAAGGACCCATTCTTAGGCAAGGCATAAAACTAACTTATCTGTTGTCGAGTGCTAAGTCTTCTACTCACGTTTGATGGCTAAACATAGACATGTTTTATAGTTATAGCCAAAACTCACCATGATAATAATAATCGTATTGTAGTGTAAGTAATTGCATTCTTGTTTGTGGCCATGATGTCATGTGATGGCCATAATCTGCCTGGTAATCACGGCGATTTCTGAAATGGACTCTGGATCACCATGTTCATACAATTGTAGGGTTCCTTAAAATATTCTTGGGTATATAATGACGACTGATGATTGATACTGATGATTTTTATGCCATAATGCGCAAAAATACAAACTCCATCTTATCAAGAGCGCGGTCTAGTTCTAACAGCATCCTAAGTATGTTTAAGTTGCCATAAATAAACAAATATTTTAATTTAATTTTTTTATAATGTATGATTGTTATGCCAGGTATACCTTACACGCAGAGTAATCGCCGAGGATTTAATGGTGATTTCAAAATCTTACACGTCCTCGCGCATATTATGACAGTCAATTTGTCGTGATTTTATGAAATCGTACACTAATCGCCAGCGAGTGCTAGGATAGTTTTTTTTTATGATGCGGTCTATCCATTTACTGACATTCAGCATCTTTTGTGTTAAGTTTTTGTAGAGTCATGCTTGGTATGCGCCCAGTGGTGCATATCCATATCAGTCAGTGTGTGGAAGGAGGAATGATATGAAGGAAAAAGGAGGAAATTGACGAAACGATTGATAGGAGATAACTTATATAAAAACAAACTTATTTAAAAATAAAATTGCAGGCATAAATTGCATTTATTGAGGAAGGGCTATTTATTACAGCGTCGATGAGTACCTAAATGATAAGCGACAACGGTAATGTTATGTGTTTGTTCTGTGTTACTCATAGATTATTAAATGACATAATATGTATTATCTCTAGTATAATTAAAAATTTTATATCTGACATTTTAATTAGATGACCTATTATTACGGACCTTTTTAAAACAATTTGTTTTTATTTTCTTTTTTTTTATTTATATTTGATTATTATTACATTCTATTATTATTATTGATTATTCACAGAAAATAAGACGATATGTTTTTATTCTTTTTAAACATTTTTTTTTATGGATTATTATCGTTTTTAATTTATTATTTTTAATATGTTTGAATCATCATCATCATTATCAGCCTATAATGTTCCCACTGCTGGGACACGGCCTCCTTTCAATGAGAGGGAATGGGCTAAAATCTACCACGCGGGCCCAGTGCGGATTGGTAGATGTCTCATGTCTTTGAATTTTTGGTTCTAGGACATGCCGGTTTCCTCACTATGTTTTCCTTCACCGTTTTGAGAGCAGTGGTGATGAAATAAATTACACAAAGTAATGCGCCTGTCTGTTTTCGAACCCACGACTTACTGTTCGCAAATGGGGGCCGCCACCACTGGGCCACCGCTGCTCTATGTTTGAATGGTACTGTTTTATTTTACAAAATTTCCTTCACCGTTTTGAGAGCAGTGGTGATGAAATAAATTACACAAAGTAATGCGCCTGTCTGGGTTCGAACCCACGACTTACTGTTCGCAAGTCGGGGCTGCCACCACTGGGCCACCGCTGCTCTATGTTTGGTTGGTACTGTTTTATTTTACAAAATTTCCACACGATGTAAATTGTTCTGAAATAAATGACTTATGACTTTGGGGGAGAATGGAAGAAAAAAACATGATGCACCGACCCTAAATAACATTGGACGAGGGCCGGAAGATAATGACGCTGACACTAATCGCCAGCGAATCGCAGTAAGTGTTAGGTAGCGAGATTCCTACATTATTTTTGTTTTTGGTCGAGCTTTGACTAAAATACCATGAGTTTGGTGAGGCTCAAGTCCCACATATAGTGATACACAGGTATTTAGTATATTCTGAAATGTTTTAATGGGCTTTATCGGTACCTAACATCCGCGTCTGAGCCTGGATTTGTGGCCAGTAGATGGTAATAAGCTCGTTCGTTTTACATGGATCTTTACTTATCTGGGAAAATCGTACATGTCTTAGCTAAACACCTTTCCGGGAAAACAGTTATCTTCATAGGATTTATACAAGTTTTATTACCTTCAAATTGTGCCTTGAAATAATGTTTATTGCTTATTTGATTATTTTCCTTTATTTAGATCTTTTTATTTCCTGATTATTGTATACTTAATGATTTTGATAATATTAATGGTGATTTTGTCATTATTGTTAATGATTTTGACAAATGCCAAGTAATTATAAACTAACACTAGTGTTTAAAATGGAATCCCTTCTTTTCGCATAATGTTCTTTTTCCTAATATACTTTGGCATAATTTGTTTTGCTATAATAATACTTTGCCATATTGTTTTTTGGCATACAGTTTATGTTGGTATAATTATCTTAAAGGCTATTTTTTTTGGCATCAATTTAATTCGCATAATGTAACTAGACATAATGACTATTAGCATAATAATATTTAGGCATATAATTAATAGAAATAACGGAATCAAATTTGAGTTATTTTTACGTATTTATTTTGAATTAAAAATTCAAAAGTTAGTGACAGAAACGAATCGCTGCAAAACCGACTCCACGTAGTCTTGTCTGCCCTACCCCTAGAGTGTAATCTAAGCCCGTGTAGGTGCGGAGGGGCGAGGAGGCCTGCCAGCTGAGGAGCAGGTGGTTTTAACGCCCGCTGGTGGTGACCGTAAAACACATCTGCGACGGTAAGCTCGCGTGGCAACACGGGAGCCCCGCAGCGCTGGAGCCGTGACAGAAACCATGCCTGCTGCATGTTGCATACTGTATGCTTGCTTGCATGCTGCATGCTTGCTTGCATGGTGTATGCTTGTTTGCATGCTGCATTCTTGTTGCATGCATGGTGTATGCTTGTTTGCATGCTTCTTACAAGGAAAAAAACCTACATATTATGTTCACAATCAACTATGTTCAAAACAAATATGTTACTCGTATGTATTACCTGCTTCAAGAGATGTGGCTTTTTTCCAATCGTAGAAATATTTTTGGTATATCCAATTATATGTCTAACATTTTAGGAGTTAATTATCATGCTTCTTTGTTATGCCTATAAAAATATGTTTTAATATAATTATGCGTAAATAGATTAATGCATAAGACTGTTATGCATTATAAAAAATAGAAATTATGCTAAAAAAATATGCGAAAATATAATTAGGAGTAACAAAAGTATGCCAAGTTATATTAGGTCGTAAAATTTTATGCAAATGGATAGGAAACCGTTTAAAATGTGTTTTTATTACTAACAAATTGGATTTCATGATCTGAAAACAAATGATTTGATTTAATTTATCATCTAGTTCTCGCTTTTGGTTTGGCGATAACTCCTAAAAGAAAAAACGAAACAGGTACAGGAACAGGTTTATAAGGTCCTGTCCGTGTCCGGGCTTCATTTGATTAAATGATTCATGAAACAATAATCAACTTGAAAGAACCAACTGATTGCTGTCATCACATTATAAGAAAAATCGAAACAGGAAAAGATTTATTGACAAGGTCTTGACCGTGCTTCATTTGATTAAATGATTCAGGAAATGAGTCGATATGAAGCCAAATAAAATACGCCCATCTTAAGTAATAAAGTTAATATTATGGACCGCGGTAAGCTGAGATCTGTGAATGAATTAGTTTCCTCTTTTCAAAATATTTCAAACAAAATACTGAAATCAAAGATGTTTTACCTACTTACAATAGTACGGCAATCAAAATCGTAATCAACTTGCAAGAGCCAACTGGTTGCTGTCATCACATTTTCTATGACATGTTTTTTTAGTACTTTAACATAGTCTGAGTGAGCACCGCCTTCTTTTCTAGCTAGGTTATGATAACCCGTGTTAAGGGGACGCAGTTCAATCTTAAGTTTCTTAGGTATAATGACGTATAAGTTACGTAGTGCTCGTGATGTTACTGTTAAAATTTCGGCGTTTCAGTTTCAAGTTAAAGAAATTTTCTTCTGATAATTTCTCTTCTCTTAAATTGAAAACCTTTAACAAAAACAAAAATTGCTCCAATAAATCTTCTAAATATCTCTCCAGTTTTGATGACCACGAGATTTACGCATTACATCCAACTGTTCCACTAACATAGTCTGCTCACATAACTCTTACGAGGCTATAATAATAAATTATATTTGTCACATAACATTCTTTGCCCTTTAAAGATGACTATAACCGCAAACTGACACAACCAATAAAACTATAAAAATGTCTACGTGTCATAATATGAATGAGACGATAACGTATGGCAAGACAAAGATAGATATACTTTTTATATGTACGGTAGATATATGAAAGATAAAGACAGATATAGTTCCCAAGGTTTACGATACCATACTTAGATTTATTTTTTCCGGTCAATTTGGTCTATATTCAGACTCTTTCAATTATGCCAAAACTTCAGTAAGAGGTGCTACACAGTTCTTCAGATTGGCACATTCGATTGGGCAGTTTTTGTTGAAAGCCAACGCGAAATTTAGCTTGTCCCGATCGGTAAACTCCGTTCGGCATTCAACATCGCTGAATCTTAGCCGACTTTATGGTCATACCCATAAAGTCCATTTTAAGAATTTAAAATTTTTAACGTGATTCATATTAAGATTCTGCTAAAGCGGCTATTTTAAGCCCGCTGCTCGATACAATTCGACATAAGCCAAGCGCTTTTTTCCAGTATATTTATACCTTGTATGTGGAAAGTTTTGAGGATGAATGTGGATGGCTATAAGTGTAGGTAAAAGAAGACCAAAAAAACGATGGATGGACTTTGTGATGGATGATATGGCTAGAAAGGACTGCTGAGATGACTAGTTATAGAGAAGTATAGACGAAAAAGACATCCTGCGCTGACCCAAAATAAATTGGAATAAGACCAGAAGAATGATTATCCCTTGTGGCTACTGTACTGTACTGTACTCATGCCGACCCGAACATGTTTGTGTGTAACGAAACGACCCTAATGTTTCTGTGTATTTTATCGAATAAAATGACCCAAGAAATGGAATAAATGGAGTGTCATCTCATTTGTCTTGTCCCAAGTTTGAGTTACAATAGTTGGAAATCCAATATTGTGGCCGCAGAACTAGAACTATTAGTTTCAAAACTTGAGGAATCTGTCGGACAAATCTTGGGGCTATTCTATTTGTGTTATGGATAAAGAAGGGGTTTTATGAGATCTTATGTAATAATATGTTACATAACCATGGGTAAGTAATATATGATATAATTACAAAATCTCTAATATTTACTAGACATAACAACTGAATCTATAATTTTATTCGATATATCGATCAGTTAATATAATAAACGAATGATATAATTTTAAAGTTACAATTTTTTATAAGAAACGAACTAACGAACTAAACGATTTTATATTTAATGTAGGTTATACCTACATAAAATATAAAATCGTTTGATATACCACTCAGAAGACATAAAACTTATTTAGTCTAATTATGATAAAACGCGTGGGTTTTTATTTCCCTGTAAAAAACATGCAAACATGCATACACCATGCATGCAGCAGGCAAGCAAGCATGCAGCATGCAATCAAGCATGCAGCATGCAATCAAGCATGCAGCATGCAATCAAGCATGCAGCATGCAATCAAGCATGTAGCATGCAACATACGACACGGCTCCGGCGCTGCGGGGCTCCGGCGTCGCAGACGTGGTTCACGCTCACACCGCGCCGCGGCTGAGGCTGGCCGGCAGGGCCAGCAAGCCGAAGCCGCGGTGAGTTTTAGGACCACCTGCTCCTCAGCTCGCGGCTCACCCCTCCGCGCCTACGTGATTTTAAATAACACTCTAGGGGTAGGACAGTCGAGACTACCGTGGGGTCGGTTTTGCAGCGATTCGTTTCTGTCACGCTTTTTGATAATAAACGTTGTTTTATAATGATTTTCGATTAAATAAACGTTATATCAATATTATATGTTTTCAACGATAGGCCTAAAGACTTTTGATTAAATAAACGTTATATCCAATAACGTTATACGAAATAAGTTTTAGAGCATATAAATGTTATCATCATTATCATCAGCCTAGAATGTTCCCACAATCTATAAACGTTATATCTGAAGAAATTATATCAACAGTTGGTATAGCACACGATTATTATATCTTGTGAATGTTATTGAAATGAAAATATACCAAATAACTTTATATGTTATGAAACGCACCCCATAACCATAACCATTAGATTTACTTTTTCAGTCATGGGTAAATTTGCGAAAATGACTGTTTTCTTTATCTTTTGGGAAAAATTTTCAGCTTACCTACTATTCAGACATGCTTGTTATTGAAATAATGAGTGTAAAACTTTATTTAACGAAACCGAAAGGCGCTTGTTCTCCCGTTATTACGATATTTTTTTGTTCTAGACCCAACCTGAGAATTTTATAGTTACGGAGATATTGGGGTCAAAGTTCCAACTTTTTCACATGCTTTTACGTACGTTGTACTATTCAATCCATCCATCAGCACAGTGTCTTGAGTGCGATACATTGAGTCCTACCGCAAAACGTGATTTTCACCCAAAAAAAAGCCTTTCCTAGCAATAATTTAAAGTTACTCAGTTTGCTGCACAGAATGCTTGGTTGACGGCTTCGTGAAGGGTCTGTTTACACCCTGTATGATAAAGTAAATTAATAAACTGAAAATCTTCTAGCTTATGAAAATTTTTTCTTGTTATGGTTTTCAATTCTTTTTACTTGTGAGATTTTTATGATTTTTTTACGAGGGAATTTTGTCTTATTAGTAATCTGTTTCTGCAAATATTATGATAAACATAATTATTGTTAGACTCAATTTTATTTCCTTTCTCTCTCTCGTTCAAGGCCGTGTAATTGTTTTTATGTATAGTTAATATGTTTAAGTCTGATTTAAGTAAATTGACTGTCTGTATTTGCTTAGGATCGTATCTTAAGAAATGAAAGCAGACAAATTCTAGGTTATATAAATACCGTACCGTATAAATACCGTAAATTCTTACTTTTTTATTATTATTGACATATGATTTTTGTGTTTTTTATTGACATTGATTTTGTAAATTATTATTAATTTTATTTGATTATTGTGAATGTGTCCACATGGGTTTCATTTTTATATATTTTTTGTTTGTTTTCATTTTTTTTCCCACAACTGTCTGGCAGTTTGAGTACTATAAGCGACCTACCCAAATGTCTTTTCTTTGGTATTGTTCGTCATTTCGTTGAGCTCCTTGAGTTATAAGTCGAGCTACACGATAACTGACAAATGCTTGCACTGACTGGACAGGTCCACTCAAATCTGTGTGGTTCTTTCTGCAAAAGACCATCTCAGACACTAATCTGCATAGTCCTCATGTGAATTGAGCAAAATTATGTCTGGACTTCCTATGACCTCTGAGTTTGTTTCAGCTGTTTCTTCTCAGAGTAGTCAGGTACGAAACACCGGCCCCATCTAGTTTAAAAAAAAAATTACGTGTAAAAGTGTTTGTAAAAACCTACTTGCAAAATAAACATCATTTATCATTTACCCCGATTCATTAAGATGCCGAAATCGGAAACCCCAATACATTACTCACAAGAAATATACATCTCAATATGTTATAGACTAAGACTGAATAGTAATATACGTCATATTATCCGGATATGATCTCCAGTAATAGCGAACTTACCTACAGTAAGACTATTCAGGTTATACGCCTCGGCAATAATATTCGTATTTCCGAACTAGTACGAATAATCTACCAATCGACCGATCAAAATTTCTCTTGTTTTTTTCCATAATTATAACGTCATTCTGTTGTTTTTTTGGTTTTTCCAATTAACAATGTAATGAATCTGATCAACACACGTTTGCACTTCCGAAATAAGACGTTGATTGCCGAAGCAGATAATTTTAATAGCGGTATTGTAAGCAATAGAGTAACACTGAAACTCGCTGATAGGGCAGTTCTACAGTTCCAAGATAGATTTGTAGAATATAGTACAAGTGCGGCAAAGCCGAGATTACGGGCGCTACCATCCTTTTGTCCGGTTGAAATCAGTGATAGATCTACCTACCTCGCTGGCAGATTAGATTCCAAGATGAAAGTGTCCGATCTGTCTATCTGAGCCATTTTGTGCTATTAGTAAGTAAGTTGTTGAGTATACCACTTACTTAATGTAGTCTCCGTATATTGAATAACAGATAGTAATTATTTAGTTTTATATTAAACACACCTAAGGTGAGACATTGTCTTATTTTGATTATAGTTTTGCAACTTCTAGTAGATTCCATATTCCGCGTACTGTCAAATTTCTGTTTATTCATTAAAAAATAAAACTATAACATCATGCAGGCATGATGTTATAGTTTGCATGACTACAGGTAGTCCCCTAAGCGTTAGGCATAGGTATTCGTACATCCACATTACACGTGTTATATTTTTGAAGACCCATGCAACAGAAGGCAAACCTATTGCCATCAACCGAGCACAAAATAGGACCAGTAGGGCTATTACGTATCTCTGTTGACAGCTCGAAATGATAGTAACTGGGCTCAGTGTCCATCAATTAACTGTCAAAAGGTTAGTTTCGTATTATGTATAACCAGTCGCGATCAAATATTATGACGTCAAAGGTTGTCATTGTGGCTGATAGTTACCGTAACTCATTTTGACAGACGCTTTCGTATCGATACTTATATTATTTCGATTATGTAAGCATAGTGGACAACAAATTGATGACAACTGAGTTTGAAGTGGCTTTCGTAAAAGACGTTACACCGTACCCGAGCTGTTAGTCACTGTAAAGTGATATCCACTCGTGCGATACGTAATGCCAATGGTATGACATTCTCGGTTGTCATCAAAGTTCGGTGTACAACCGAAGCCTGATAGTCACTGGATATCAGAAAGATACGTAATAGGCCTACAGAGCTGGCAGTCTTGACAGAGATAACGATACAATAATTATGCTTGCGAGTAACGAAAGTCTCTGCATCCAAGATGCGTTTCTCGCAAGCATGGTTATTGCAACCGAATTTATTCGTTAGTAATTAGCAATCAAAAGTTAGCTATTTCGTAGTTATCTCTGTCGAGACTGGGCACCCACTAGCATTCGCGACCATGGACAGTAACCAAAAAGAAGTAAGTAGATAATTATCGCTTTACAGCGTGGTATTGATAAATTTCCCTGAGGTCCTCATTTTCTCTCTAACATGCCCAAATCGGTGACGATGTTCTGGGATGTATCCAATTTTGCTAGCACATCCGCAAGACTGGCCTTCAAGGAGACAATATCCTTTAGTAGGCGTTAGTGTTTACCCACGCGCTCGTGCTAGAGCCTCAGATCTTTCAATACAGGTTATTTCATTACATAAAGGGAATTGAATACACTCTTACCCGCTTAGCATGACCACCGTTGACGAAAGAGAACCGACAAATCTTTTGTTCATCTGTCATTGAATCGACAAAATGACAGATGAACAAAAGATTTGTCGATTCTCTTTCGTTTCTACACTGAAAAAAATGATAGGTTGTTAGTAACCAAAATTTGGCTACCAGTAGGCCCTAATCTAGGGACTTGCGAACTACTTGTTATCAGTAACAAAATGGAGTTCGTTTAATTGTGTTGTGTAACCTGCAGGCTAACTTTTTTCGTTGAATTCAACCTAACAATTAGACTTCTTTTAATCTTACTAGTTGTGTTAAAAATAACAATTCTATTTGTTAAAGAGTAGACAAATAGTTTTGCTGTAACTAATTAAAACGTTTTGTTTTAGATAACTGTACTATTTGCTTGCTGGTAACCAAACTGTTCAGTAAATTTTACTTTACAGTATGCTTATAGGTTACAGGTTCGGTTTGTTAGTATATAACAAAACAGTTTTGTTGTTAGTAGCCAATATCAGTTGCGTAATTAGTAACAAAAATACAGGGTGTAAGGAATGGCTTGGTAAAAACTTTGCAGACGCAATTAGGCTTTGAAACTGAACAACTTTCCCTAAGGAACATAAGACTGGAAACTGCCAAAACTTTTGAACCACCCTTATTAAAAGACGTTTACAATTAATGTAAAATTTGCGGTTTCCGATCATATTTTCCTTCGGGTTAGTTGTACAGTTTCATGACCTAATTGCATCTGTAGTTTTTGCCAATCCATTTCTTACACCCTGTATTTTTGTTACTGATTACTTTAGTGATATTTCTACTTTTTAGGTAGGTATACAGGGTGTAACAGAAATATGAAATAATACAGAATATGGAGAAAAATTAAAGTTTTATTAAAGTTTTTAAACAAACAAAACAAGTATCAAACTCAGTAACAAATAATTAAAATACTTCTATGAACACCTTGAATTTTACTCAGTCTGAAACTTAATTAATATAATATCACAATTATTATACCGGATGACGTTTTTATCAATTTCCAAAAAAAAAATGGGTATATTAGGTGAACGGAGTAGAAGCTTATGGCATACCTAGTTTTTTTTTCTTTTTTCCACAACTTTGAAAAAATTGATCCATCATCAAAAACGCTACAAGTTTCAAGTAAACTTTACATATTAAACCAAAAAAGAGAAATTTTGAAAAAAAAATTAAAAATATCGAATTTCAAATCGCGTATGATTTGAATTTCGAATTTTTTGGAATTTGTTTTTTCGCAAAAAAGAAAACTAAGTATGCCATTTGCTTCTACTCCGTTCACCTATTATACCCATTTTTTTTTTAAGTGATAAAACAGTCACCTGTATAATATTAATAACCAATAAATATTTAATTAAATAGATGCGGCCCATAATTTATTTGGGCTTACATATTATTTTAGATTATGTTATAGTTTTCAACAAATCACATAATATGAGTTTCCCACCCAAATTCTTTGCTCTTTAGTGTACTTAACATTAAACAATATTATCTAGCCTTATTACGTAATTAATTTTTAAATAACTCAAAAAAATTGTCACAAATACAATCTTTGTGTGATGTATTTTTTACCATTTGAGGCTACATTAGTGTGATTAGGGACGAAGGATAGTAATGAATCCTGGAATGTATAAATTGTTGTTTCCGTTTCAGGAATTTTCACTTCAAAGCTATGTAAATGATAATCAAAACCGTCTGTCTGCAATAATACGCACTCAAAAATAATCCTGTTATTGTTATAAACAAAAACATTTTTGATCATCATAAAAGTAACATCACCTATATTTAAAATATCATTTATGAGAATAGTTCTAGGTTTGTAAATTGTGCCTTTGACTTTTACCCACGTTACGTAGTTAAGAGTATGATTTAAGCCTAAATTTAACTCGTGAATTATCTCATTCCGCTTTTGTTCAGAAATTCGTTTGGATGTACCTACGGAAATTGAAGCCTCTAAAGACCCTTGTAAAAATAAATCGTTTAACTTTAATTGATGTTTAATTGCCAATGTTAATGTAAGATTACGACGGTTAAATGACGCTCTCGCAGAAATTTTTGATACCCTATGTTTGGCTTCATATCGCATGCTCCAAAAATTAACTAAGGGACCAAATTTTAACATCATTGCTGGATAGTGAACCATGAAATGGAATTTAGGTTTAAGATTCTCCCCAGTTAACGTACAATAAAGTTCGTTCAGTTCAGATATTAAAACTTTTAACAAGTTACAACTATTTTTATCGACACAGTTGGACATAACTAAGTCTAAAATGTTCCTTAGCGTAATATACAACATCCAATAATCATCATCTGCGGGTACAAAATCTCCGATTAATAGGCCAAAATATCGAAGTAAAGATAACATTTCTGAAGCTGATAATTTTATATTCCCTTTCGAAACGTGTTCCATACTTAATGTACAAGGTTTGCTACCACTATCAGGACCATAATCGAAATTTGTTATCCTAGCATTTAAAACATGTAACGAGAAATATTTCAAATCTCTAGTGTACTTTATTAAAAGGAAAGATATAATATACTTTGCGACGCCTTCTAAAATATCGTGCATGATATGAACTCCGACTTGATCAAATAATCTAAAATTTTCAACAGATAACCAGATACACTTTTCTTTAATACCAGTTCTTGCAGGACAATTTAGTTGTAGTTGTTCAAGGTAGTTTTCGTCATTACGAAGCAATTGCTCTTCCTCAAAGTATTGTCTTTTCATGTTTTCTTTGGACACATTACAAATTCGACATGGATAATTAGAGGAGAACGTTTCATTGAAACCTGTTATAGAATGTATGCCCAAATTATCACCAATTATTAATGACAAAGAAAAATAAAGTTTTCCCTGGTATGACGGAACGTCTATATCAATTCCATAATTGGATAGGAAGTTAAGTTCTTCTATTAATGGATGAAAAACTATGTGGTTCCCAAATATTGTTCTATCTGACGAATGGAATAAAAGAGCCAAAAATATATTAGATAGAGCTGATGCACGATCCGGTGGGATACAACCAACAGACACGTAAACAGCTCCTAACTTGTGGATGCCTGAATGACTGCCGAGAACATTACCACTTTCGTAATCATCGAAAAATAAAAGCAATGGAAATACTAACTTTCCTGGGTAGTTATTTTTGACCATATTTACCCAAACACTACCTTGAGTTATATTTTTGATATGATGGCTGTTATCTAATGATAAATTGTTGCAATAATCTAATGTTTCTGCCATAACATTATCAAGTGTGAAAAATTTTTGTAGAACATATCTAAGAGGAATAAATTGCTGTTTACATTCCGTTGGCACAGACGTTACAACACCGCGCTTTTTAATAGTACACATTGTTTGACCTATGACTTTCTCAATTGGGGGTATATATGTTCCATTTTCTTCAAAATATTTTAGGCGTTTATGTTCAGTATTAAATGACTTAACCGGAGACTGTATTGCTGACAAAAGACTATTTTTTAAGGATATTAAATTTTCTTCTTGTAATACAGATGTATTCAAGATATTTTCTATGTTAGCCGATAAACTTTCACATAAGTATTTGTTCATTCCTTCTACTATACCCTGAACTGCATTTCTAGGTATTAAAGGGTTTGCATATAGTGTAGAAAGAAACCTTGGTAATGAATAACTGTTGACATTAGAAAGCGATGTATCGTTTCGTAATGCTTGGTGCGGTTGTTCAGTATTTATAGGAGCATCATTAGGAGAATCCAAATTAGGTGAAAAATCAGTTGAAATTGATAAATTGTTAAGGGTTATTGAATTTGAAGGTTGCATTGTGACCTCATTATTAATTAGGTCATAATCAGAATTATGGTGTTTTATTAAATGTTTACGAAAAGTATTTCTTAAATGAAAAGACCTATCACAATTACCTTCTGCACAATGATACTTCGAAAAATTATGAGTTTCATGAAATAAATTGAAATGTCTTAATAAGTTGCGAATGGTATCACAAAGTTGAAAACATAAGAAACATTTTGGCATTTTGAAAGTCTACCTATATAATATAATATTGAAATAGACTAGTCCCTTCGAATATTTAGATCTACGCAAAGCGTATTTATTGATGTAGTTTTTTTGTCATATTGAGTTTTCAATTGGTACAGCACTGTCTGTATAAATTGCCACAAGTTATAGCATTCTGGAGGATATTGTGCGTTAAGAACAAATATTATTTTAAAGCACGCATCTACTGATTTGACAATTGATGTAACTTCATACCGAATATTGTTTACTACAATGTACCTTGCAGATATTTCTGTGAGAGTAGGTCCGACAATTATAATAAATGGTTGCAGAGTCAATTCGAGGTCAAGCATCTTCTTTGTGCGACGAGCAATGGTTTCCTCTATTTCGGCTGCACTCTTGACATGGGTGATAAAACCTTCTAGAACTTCCTGCTTCGATGGGCGCCACAGGTTTTTGGACTTGGATTTTGTCTTAGATATGTTCGATGTTGTCATCAAAAACGGTATAGACATGAACGCAACTATGTCCTTGATTTCATTGTTTTCTGTAAATAAACATGTATATATATAAAAATAATGTTGGAGAATAAATAGTAAATTAACATTTCACACTCACACTCCTGCATTAGGGAAAACCCTGTGTCGCAGGTAGCGTGGACACATACAATACAACAACCAAAACCCAAAAACAAACATTTATCTCTGACACAAATGTCTGCCCCAGCCGGGATTCGAAGCTCACAATCAGCGTGCTAACTATTGGCATGTCATCCATTGCGCCACAGAGGCCGTTTAATAAAACAATGTGTGTTTATACAGGTTGTTTTTTATAAGGGGTACTAAGCCGCGAAGGTTGTGTTCAGTCAGACCATCAATACAAACAACTTTTACTGCGGGATCAACATCGGAATCGGAAAAAAAATTACCTTCCAGTACTAACCACTAACAGCTGATCGAAAGTTTGTATGGAGATCTAAAAATTTTTTACAATTTCGAAGTTGGTCCCATGGTAAAAGTTGTTTGTATTGATGGTCTGACTGAACACAACCCTCGCGGTTTAGTATACCTTATAATTTACACTAAACTTACCTATACATTATACAGAATATATAGGTAAGTTTGTTCATCACACCATAATCGCTTGCCAGAACTGGAAAAAAAAGCTAGTGTTCTGATAAAACAATAATACTTACGGCTATCAATGTTTTCTAAGACTTCTTTCAAATGAACGATTGAACGGGTTTCTGCCAATTTAATAATTCTTGGTCTTATTAGTAGCCAGTTTTCCATTAGCTTTTGGTCATTGTCAGGGTAAAGGGACTTGAAATCTTTGAGAAGCTGGAAGGAGAAAATAGCAAGTGTTTAAGGTAAGATACAATACTCTTTTGCCAATTCCAAGAATAAAATTAATACAATTGTTTTATTTCAGACTAATTATGATAAGTTTACTAATACCACTTATTGATCACTTACCAAGAATATGCCTCCAGCCTGATTGAGAGCTTTGAATTTGCAATAATACTGTTGTATTGTCAAGTTATTGGACTGTAAAAGAGTCAGTCGTATCTTGGTTGTGATGCTCCAATATTGTTCTACTGTTTCCCATGGATCTGTACAGTTCTTCAGCCAAAGTATTTTATCATCAAGGTCATCTGTAGATTCTGGTAACTGCAATGTTAAATCTTGGACACTAGTGCTAGGCCCTGGTAAATCAAGAATGCTCCTGGTACCTGCAGGTGATGAATTTGCATTTTTTTCTTTTCCTTTAATGATGCCAGATTTCAAAAAATTCCTTCGCCGTTGACGGTAACAGTCTAATAATTTCCCTTTTGCAGATATTTTTTGTTGTGGACTGAAGCTTGAAAAGGGAATAAAGTAAACAGACGCACTTTCCTTTCTAAAAACTTGCGTTATTGCATATGCCAGCTGATACAAACGTGAGCTGGTAATGCATTTTTCTGGATAATCCTTTAACTCGTTACTTATAATAATATTACAAAGTCGTCTCCTGGCTGAATTTTCCAACAGGCCATTTTCTTGGTACTGAAGAAGAAGGCCTTTACCTTCATTGCAAGAGCTTAATAAATTATATAGCTCCTGAAAATAAACAAAATGTTTCGTTATTTAAATAAAATATTATGAAAAAGTGAGATTTCCACTTAACACACCACACCGAGGCTTCTCGTCTGATATCTATTTTTTAAGAGCTGCCTTGTTCGGCCTCATTATTTAAGAAAAAAAAAGAAAAGTAAAAGTACTCACACAGTCCTTATTGGGGTCTCTTGTAATTATGGGGTCATTTGAAAGAGAAGTCGGTTGATCTTCCACTCGTTCATCATCTACCAGAAGTACCGTATCTGAATCCTTTAGATATACTTTGTTTGTAGTATTTGTTAGTACTTCAGCCTGAAAATAACGCATTACCGTTAGAAAAGTAGGTAGGGGAATATTTCAGTCAAGAGTAGAAAAAACAAAAAGGGTAGGTAGGGTGTAAGTAAGTAGAGCAGGTACTCACTGTATTTTTGTCAGAAAATGCGTCTGTTACTATGTCTTTTAGCATGGCAATTTGACTGGTTAGCTTGGCCCTGTGACCAATTACTGGCACCAATTCCTTAAGGTCTTCTGATGATAAAATTTGCAAAGTATCCAAGTCCACACTGTGTTCTGGAATTCGGTTACAAGTAGATGTAGTAGGTATTTTACTTCGCGAACGATTGGCAAGCTTGATTGATTTCTAAGTAACCTCTTCTAGACCAAACCAACAACTCGAACAACTATGTACCTACCTACATACCGTCGATACGCGCGCAACAAAGAATGCCGCGCCGCCCGCGCCGTTTACATCTTTTTCTGATAATTCTGAGTAATATTAAATTATGAATATGTTAATTACATACCTCTAAACTTGTCAATGTATATTCCAAGACCCCAAGAGTTTAGATAGTCCTCAAGGTCTTTAAAGCTACTCTCGATGCCATCGACCGGCTCGGCCGCTGCCGCCGCCTGATCAAAGTTACTCATGTTATTCAATATTTGCGCACTTTGGCGTACTAATTTTTTTACAAATACCATATATTCCAACAAATATCACAAACTCGAACTCAACTGAATGCTCTCACCTCACACGACACGAATAAAAATGGCAGGAAATTAGGGATGACGATCTGAGATCGATAAATCGAAGAATCGATTTTTCGTGCCAAAAAATAGTTTTTTTTTAATCGAAATGTAGTTCTGAATCGATTCAGTGTATCGATATTTCACCCTTGAATATCGACATTTTACTTTTTTTTCTGTTTTGGTATGAATGTACCCACCTGTAATAAATAACTTGATTTTACTGATATGAGATCGTTTAGTATGGTATCATCTTTCTTGTTTTTAATAAAAAATGGATTTAATGGTAATTTACATTGTAAATGAAAACTTGAAAAAAAAATCTTTTAGACCTCGATTTTTTTGTGAATCGATTCATCAGGTTATTATTCGAAACGATTTAAAAATCGATCTTTTTCGGAAAGAATCGCCATCCCTACAGAAAATGCAGGAATGAACTTGTTTGCTATTGCTACCCGCCCGCTGTCCTTCTCCTTCCCCCGCCGCCCGCCGCTCCCAACGACCGCCCGAGGTTGATTTGTTTGTCAAATAACAAAACTGTTGTTGTTTATAGATGAAATCAATGAATTGTTATTAACAAAACTGGTTATTAAATACTTAACAAAAGATTTGTACATTGTTATTACGTGTGGAATAGAACTATTCCTAATAAATATATTAGTAAACTAACTTTAAAGTAAAAGTAACTTTACTAATAAATATATTAATTTGGTAAAAAATAATCAAACACATTGATTGATATTAAGCACAAGGTTTAGATGTGTGTAGAAATTGGTTTTGTTGCTACAACTGCGCTAGTTAGTATAAGTAAATTCAGTTCTTATTAACAAAAATTAAGGTTACTACTTACCAAATATAAAACTACAAAACTAGTTTTGCATCGATTACTGAAAAGATTGTTTAAATTTAACTAAAGTTTATTTCCCTACAACGAAACTTTCACATAGCAAAACTAGTTTTGTTGATCATTTTTTTCAGTGTACGGTGGTCATGCTACGCGGGTTGGTCTACAGAAAATCTACGCCTTTGATTTGTACGTCCCTTACGTCTATTTCTATGCTTTGTGGCTGTATTCAACATACACATTGGGTTAAAGCGAAAGCACATGCGATTGATAGATTGATACGTCGATTGATAACCTCGGCTCGATTGATTGGCGTGAATGATTTATCGGACCTAATACCAGAACGGTATTGCGTTGAAATGTTACTTTCTTGTTTTATGTAAAGGAAAATGAGGCCGATAATTAAGACTGTTTCTAAGGCCTGCTGATGTTTTGGGTAAATATTTAACTTTGTGAATCAGATTAAAGCATATTTAGTATCAACAAATTATGATGTGTTTATAATGACAGTTTATTGATTTCTTGGCCGATTTGAGACTTCACGGGCTGAAACAAAATGATATTAAGCGATAAAGGTAATGGAAAGTGAAAAAGTAGGATTAACTTGAGCTTCTAAAATGCATAAGTAAGTCAATCCTGTTGTAAGCCATTGTAGAAATACGAAACGCCTTGAAAGATTGCGATTTAATTTTGTCTAGACTCTCAAGACTCATTGATGATGAAAGTCAAATTAATAGATAAAAAATCCGCACAAGTGGCCAGTAGCTCATAATCAAATGTTTTCTTTGCATACTCACAAGGAAAAATTAAATAAGCTAGCGAAAAGCCGCGTCTTGATTATTAAGTATTAAAAAACATAAGAAAAAATACTTTAGAATGACGTCATTTTATTTCTCGTATTTGTTTTCTGCAAACACTTTCATTTGATACCCATATCATAGGAAAGCTTAAAAAATAATTAGTCCGCCATCTTTAGGAGTCCGCCATATTGGATTAAAAATGATATCGCTAAGCTAACCATGCATTGTCCTCCAAACTAAACATGTATGCTAAATATCAGCTCAATCGGAAACGGAAAGTGGGTCAAAATAAAACTTCTAAGATTTTTTACATAGTTACAGATGAAGCTAATAAAAACGTGTTAAAAAGTAAACCTTAAATAAATAAATTTATAATATTCCGTAACTAGGTTAATCCCAGGACTTCGATCTTAGATAAATTAGATCACTAAACCACACAACCTCCCCCGTAGGTAACTCAGTAACTTCGAGTTTTACAATAAAAATAAACTGTCGGTCGAGAAAAAACCGGAACTGGGTCAAATACCAGGAGATTAGAAATACACTGGAGTATCTACTTAACTAGAATCAGTCCTATTTGAAGAGTTGAATACTGTTTTCAACAATCTCCTTCAATTACACTGAAGAGTACCTACTCTTCGGTTGGGACGGAATTAGAAGAATTGTGGGACATTGAATGGCGATTATTGTGGTTGATATTCTTTAAATCTGGTTTGATTCTTGCTTTAAAGTATCTTAATCTCAATTTGTAAGCCTGTACAAAATATCAGCAGTATGATAAAATTAAATATGGAACCAATGTTTTGTTCAAATTTTGATTAAATTATTACGACTGTGTTTTGGTCAAGTGACTAGTGCTACCACTGAGGTTATCCTCATGACCTCACCAATAGCACCCTGCTTCCTCTCCCTTCCCAAAACTTTGCCCGACCTGGGAATCGAACCCAGGAGACGTCGACTTCCATGTAGGGCAAAATTGTTTTCCATTAGGAATTCTCAGTAGAGTAGAGTTCAAACTCGTTCCCGGTTGATGTAACTAAGCTCGCCTCTAATTCATGGAATTAAACATAACTGATGAAATGTGGGTGTACACCTGTGTCCTTCGAGGAAATTTTGACGTGATTTTATGTTATTTTACTATTAACGTATAATAAATTCATAGACACATGCCATTTTGGCTACAAAATATCATAACTTTTGTATGTTGAGTAGATACATACAAAAACTAATCTTGGCTCGTCTACACCTATGAACCGGCTGATGAGAGGTTATAATGAAATCACACACGTTCCATAATGATATCGACATATTCTGCAACACATTGCCACAATTTCGCAAAAATGTATATGGTTTTAAAGAAAACGCAAATATAGACTCTTAAATGGTGGGGTACAAATAAAGTGCTTCGTCAAGTGAGGGAAAAAAAAAAGCATTCACTGGTAATCTCTGAATCTCTGGTCAGTCATGGAATCACTACGGTTACTGTTTCTATTGTGTTATTTTTATTTTGTAGAATTATTAATTTCATGATTGCATTTCGTTTTAGTTATCCCATTATTTTGTCATCTGTGTATACTTATTTGGTTTAGTTTGTAATTTTATTTTGTAATTAGTTTGCGTAGTGTACTCTACTGCTTGTGCACACCTTTAGTTGACAAGTTCACTGTAATCTGTAAATTCTACTGTGTTTATTGTATGTGTATTAGTAAATAAGTTATTGGAGAGCCATAAATAAATACATAAATTGGGAGCTCTAGAAGGAATCGTATACAAAACAACTTGCGACTAATAAAGTCGCAATAGCCACAATAAAATACTGGTACCGAAAAAACCAAAGACCAATTGTCAGAGCTGCAGGGTTTTTCGGCACGATTCAAGTGACATAGTAATACTAGCGGCACTGATAGGTTTCCACGCTCTCTGAGCCCCTATTTTGTATTGGCATGGGTAGTATCTATACTAGGGTTGTAACGGAACCTGGTCTCAACCTCCGATCATGCAGAATTTTCTCAAAAAATCATATTTTGGCATGCGACCTCTGCAAGTTGTAAAGGAGCTGAGGCCCTACTCATAACGCTTCGTCCGTATATTCGGATCTATCCGTCCCTCTCACACGCACTCATCTGCAGACGTGCGCGAAGCGTTAGAGAGTAGGGCTTCTGATAAGGAGGTCTAATGCTACTACTCATTGATGTTGAGGAGAATTTGGGATATAACGGGAAGTTTTATGTTAACCTCAACCCGTTTAGTTAATGCACCACTAGCTTATGCCCGTGACTTTGCCTGTGTGGAATTCGCTAAGTGTCCCACGTGATCGTACCACCGGGATAAAAAGTATTTTAAATGTATATTTAGGTTATAAACTATCTTTCGCATTTTAAATAGAAGTAAGATATTGACAGAAACGTGAAAAAGCCGAAGAAAAGAAGTAAAGAAAGAAATTCCTGAGATCATGCCACATTGCCACAAGTCATCACGACGCAAGAAAGCAAGTGACAAGCTTCACGTGTCTCTTGTCGCAAATTGCTTCGCCTGAGGACGTGAGCGAGGCGTTCTACTCCTAGTCTATACGTACCGTATTGGCACTGACCAGACGATTCCATTTTATTGTCGCTTTCGCGTCATTGTGTTTAACGTTGACTATTTCCGGGAACATTTAGGAGTAATTACTGTTTATTACTTGCAGTTCATGTCAAGTTACTTGATGTTTTTATTCTGCGTGATCCGATGTCGGATCTGTAGCAAAAAATGTTTATCGTTGTTTAAAAATAGTTTGGGTTTAGTGCCAATGTGAAGACCGCCATACGTTTGTCTCTTTCCACGTTTTTGTTTTCGTTCAGACTTGAGTAATTGATATTTCTGTGAAAATGTAGTCACTATCCACGAAGATGCATGTTTTGCGTTTTAACTATCTTCATC
Organism: Xestia sexstrigata; assembly: GCA_941918905.2. Classification (NCBI taxonomy): domain Eukaryota; kingdom Metazoa; phylum Arthropoda; class Insecta; order Lepidoptera; family Noctuidae; genus Xestia; species Xestia sexstrigata. The sequence goes on from OW799219.2 coordinate 6,706,277, forward strand.
ATAGGTAATCTGTATACTACAACAGCACATAACGTCCACTGCTGGACATAAGCCTCTCCCATGATAGGAGGAATTTGCCGTAATCTCCACGCTTGGCAGGCGTATTGGAGATCGCAGTGATGAAAGACTAACAGAAAACGCTGCTGCCCATTCTCTGGTCTACGGAGGCGCAAGGTGTTCTGCCTCAGACATTAGTCGCCTTATACGACACCCGTGAGTGTAATGGGTTGGTTCTATTCTACTCTGCCGGATACCACACGGCCATAACGGCACGGCCACGGTAATCTGTATAGGTACCTTTTATTAACATAAAAGTTAAGTTTGACATACGCTGGCTTTATTGATGATATTCTTCAGAATAGTAAAAGAGAAAGAAATAAAATATGTTATGGTGTTATGTTATGGTATAAGTGAAGAGCGTCGTGCATGTATGACCAGATGTATGAACGTGGACGAATCATAAGAAGTGTCTAAGGATCGTAACAGGTGGCGTTCTGTAATTTCTACCTAGCCTTTTGGGAAATAAGCGAACTTATTATCTATGTCAGGTTTGTGTTCTTGTCCAACTTAATGCGTATAGCGACTAAAGTGACACATTCTGATAATACCATCTTATGTTTTCATCACACTTTTCCTACTCCTCTACACTCTTTCCTACTCTCCTCTGCAATTAAATTGTTTCTCCGGGACTTCGTCGAGCTTCGTTGATTCTGGCTTCCAGGAGTAACAGTGGTTTAGAAATGAGAGGCGGGCTTGTACCATTAAAAAAAATACCGTCTTATTTACCTGCCTTCTTCAATTATCTGGAGTCTTATTCCTTCATAAATCTTTATCGTCTGTCATCTCAGTGTGTAGTTCCTCTTTTGCTTTACGGTTTTTAACGTCATGTAGTTCATTGTTCTATTACTGTCACACTGCTGGGCAAACGCCTCTTCTCATACAGAGAAGGCACGAGCATTGATCACCACGCTTGCTCAAGACGGGTTGCCGATTTCAGACTTATAAATTATATGTTCAGGTTTCCTCACGACTTTTTCTTTCACCGATGTCTTTGATGTCCAAGATAAACTTAGAAAACCTACATATGAATTGAAAAAGTTACATTGGTACTTACCTGGATTTGAACCCACAACCAACCTCATATATGGAAGGTGAAGCCTTAACCTCTGGGCCATCACGACATTACATAATTTATAATCTGTGAAAATCCAATAATCTTCTCCATTAAGATTAAGCACAGCAAAGGTCAATTTACTGCTGGTAGTTTCAGTGCCAATAATTCTCGTGAATTCCTTTGCATTTTCTCGAAAAAATAAAGTGGAATCCGAGCATTTAATTTGCGAGTGATGTCTTCCGAGACATGACAAAGATTCTCGATTTTTCCTTCCTTTCTTTGCGAAACAAAAGTGGGTGATTCTTCCTCAACGTTGAGCCGAATAAAAATGTTCTGTAAATACAAGATTGCTTTCTTAAGTCTAGCTTTGCAGTAAAGTTTAATTTAAGTTTTACGAGTAGAGCATGTCTGTAGTCTGGTGGAGCTTGAAAGGTTTATTTCGTTTAACAGGATTGTAACATTTTTATGGTTTTAATTTTTATGGTCTGTTCCAAGTTTTTCTGTTTTATTTCATTTTATCACACTTAGCACTACTCCACACAATCATTTATTGTAAAATGTACAACTTCAGTAGGATCTAGAATTCGTTACAATTTGATTTTTAAAAACAGGGGCCTGCGCAGACGACAGATTATCCGTGATTACTTTTTAGTCTGTGTAAATATAACTTAAGCAATTATATGCAAAAAAACCGTGTCATACTGGCAGATCTCGCCGCGCCGCGCCGCACAAAAAGTGCGAGAACGAGTGATAGAACGTTCGCTCCAACACCATGGTAACGTTGGTAACGCAGACGGCGCACTTTTAGTATGCAATCTCGCTCGTTACTGGGGGTACTATGAAGATGTGCGTCCGTGTGCGTTTAGTCTGCGTAGAATCCGCGACGGACTTTTTGCATGCCATGTAGACATTTTGTGCGCCACAGACTCGATCGCACAAAAAGTCTGTCGTCTTCGCAGGCTCTTATGTGCACTCGATGGGATTTCTTGTGATTGGCAAAAAAAATACGGGTGTACACGCAAACTGTCTTCTAGCGATTTACACTGTATACAGTCACGAGCACCAATATGTATACACTTTCCTAAATTTTAAAGTAATTTTCGCGAGAAATAACGATTGTTACTTGGATATAGGGTCTTTACCATAAAAATATGAGTTCCAAAATACCTACTATGTTCGTAGCAACATAAAATTTTAATCAGAACAGGAGGAGAAAAACACTGTTGAAAGTTGTTAAGTGTTTACATATTGTTGCTCGTGAATGTACATAAGTTATAATAAATGTCAGTGAATGAATTTAAGATTTTATTCAGCAGACAATGCTGATATAAACCAATATGTATCAACAATAGATTCGTCCGAAACAAAATACTATGGAAACAGTTCCATCGATTTATAGCCAGTAAGATTTAGGACAACAATGAATCATCCTTTAGCAAATCGAACATTCAAGGGTGTTCCACTTCAGTTGACCGATATTTTTTATAGTGATGTCTAATTATTTTACGATGTGTATATTTTATTACACCTCGTAATCTGTAAGATCCGTAAATGTTTCTTTGATATCTAGCTGTTTACGACCGTTGAAATATTGTACTTAACGGATGGAAAAGCAATGAATATTTTTTTGAAGAAAGTTTTTGTAAATACCGGAACACAACATTATTGATGGACTGTGTGAAGGATGACATTGCTAGACAGGAGATGACTGCTGAGATGACGAGTAATAGAGAAGTATGGAAGCCGACCACAAATATATTGCGATGCGGGCAGGAGACTATTGATGATGAAGATTATCACACTAGTGGAGGGTATTAATTTGTACTCGTTACTTGTTTATAAGTATGCCGTGAGCATTTACAAAAATAATACATGAAACCACAGACTGAGTCCCTTGGGTGCAAGACGCACCAGGCCGGGCGATGTAGTGATGCTTGTGCGAGGCTTATGGCCAGCAATGGATGTCGTCTAAATGGTAATGATGAAGCTATAAACTTGTTATTTACAAAAGTACGTGGTGTATATGGTACAATTCATACAACTTCAGCAGCCAAAACCATGTTCAATAGCAGTCCGTGTCATGATTCTTCTTCTTCTTCTTCTTCAACCTTCGGTCATCCAATGCTGAGTGTAGGTTTCTTCCAAATTTCTCCACTTTTGGCGGTTTTGTGTCATGGCTATTCAGTTTCTTTCGGCTACTTAACTGAGATCGTCTGTCCACTTAGGGCCGTTTTCTATAACTTACTTACGTATGGGTAGGCAGCTATCGGTGTACAAAGTAAGCTTGAAATATTCTATCCGCGTCACCTACCTGTTACTTGTTTCATAGAAAAATCAAAAAAAGATTTTCTTCGACGTTTTGTTTCTAACCGTCTGTAAGCAAAATGTCAAACAGACAGATAGCAACTTACCGAAACCGAACAAAAAGTTATTGAGAATGGCCGTTAGTCGATTGTCTTCCCACATTCCTCCGTCATGATTTTTGTGGAATATTGAAAATGATAGCTTTTGGACGCCATCTAGATGATGATCATTGAAGATGATCATTGGTGTGATCATTTACAATTTCGTTGGTTTAATTCGCCCTTAATCAATTTTATAACTCGCTCGTGGCTAAATAATAACAGCCGCTCGGGTCGATCTTTAGGTTAAGCCGTGCTTGCCTAGGTTGGTCTGTGGATGGGTGACCTCCCATTACATACCGAGTTTCCTCCGTGCCTCGGAAAGCACGTTAAGCAGTTGGTCTCGGCTGTCATTTGTGATCTTTGACAGTCGTTACAGGTAGTCAGTGGCCCAAAAAGTCTGGCAACCAGTCAAGTCAACCAGTAAGGGGTATCGTATTACCCAGTACTAACTGGGTTGTGGAGGTCAGATAGGCAGTCGCTCCATGTAAAATACTGGTATTCGGTGGTTAGACTGGAAGCCGATCCCAATAAAACTTGGGAAAAGGCTAGGCAGATGATGAATCAATTTTATAACGAAAGTACAAACTAATATCCAGACTTCAAATATTTAGAGTTTTGAGACTTATACACCTAAAAAAATTACTTGATTAATCTAATTTTAAAGTGTATTTGCCCGATAGTTTGTCAAAGTCAGTGTAATAAATTATCATGGTCTTATTGTTGTTTTTTTTAATGCTTATAGTTGTTATGAAAAAACATGAATAGTGATGTCGAATTAAACTAAGTGAATGCTTAATGGATGAATTTTATTTCATTCAGTAATGATAAAAAACTTTTGACACCGATTACTTATGCCAACATTTCGTTATATATACATTTAAGCTACTATAATTAATTATGTAGGTTGTTGATTATAAATAAAAGAAAAGTCTATTTGTAAAGATGGTTGTTTATCTTTTTAAACATTTACTAAAAGTAGACGAATGACTATTTTCAATAAATAATAAATAATAAAATTTTATTCAAAAATATATGAGGTAAACGTTTACAGTTTTTCTTAAATCTATGACAAGTTCACCCATGCTTTGAGCCTGAACTAGGTAATCCTGTGTTTCAGGCGCTTTGAGGTAACATTAATTTATTAAATAATCGTAAATCATATTAATATTATTGGTACCAATGTAAAAAGGTATATAAAATTATACTATTTTAACTAAGCTAATATAAAAAATAACAATAATATGGACAATATTTACTTTAGCACAAGTAATAACTTCTCTGTATCTTCATAGGACATAGTTTGAAGAGCTTTCTTAAGGATTTTCTTGCAGTTATTGTGATTTAAAGAGTAGATGCTTACTTTTTCATTTAGCCTGTTATAGAGTAGGGGTCCGAGGTACATATAAAACTTGGCTGTGAAAGCGTGTTTTGTACTTTTTTGAGGGCAAACTATATCTTTCCGTCTTTTTTTAGTGAATTCAGTGCTGACTTGGCCGCATGTCCATACTGCTGACACTTATAGCATCGTGTGACCAAAGTAAAGTCTCTCACAGGGCATGATGACCAATTTACAAAAACTCGGTCTTGTGATATCAGGGCTTTGCGTATGACTGCAGATACCTCAACAATGTAATTACATGTCTCCGAGTCTTTCTTACCTGACTTATGACTTAACTTAATTAGGCTCAAAAACGTCTCAAGGCTGCAATCCTTAAGTTTTTCGGCTAGGTTTTGGTTGTACACACAGGTGAAAACCTCAAGTTCTTGCATGGATGTCGGCACTCCTATAATTACAACCCTAGGCTTTCTTTTATGGGGCTCGTCGACTGTTAGGCCTGATTTGGTAAGCTGCACCGATTGTCTCAGCTTCTCAATGTCATCCTTCGTCTCGGTGCTGATGATAACACCGCCGTTCTTCGTCTTGCGCAGGCCTCTCACGTGGAGCTTCAATTGTTCGGGTCTGATAATTTTCTGGACAAGGGTTTTCGTCTCATCGCTGGTCTTCAATTTGTCACTGGGATAGATGGCCACAGAACTTACATGACTTGGCTGGATAAAATTATTGGCACCTTTCTTTACCATGTCAGCAAAGGAAGATCCCTGGGCAGGTTTCGTCGACTCTTCTATACTCAGCTTAAGGTTCTGTAGCTGCTGCGAAAGATCGAGTTGATTTTCCAGAGTTCTGACGGCATATTGCGATTGGAGGGCTTTAGCTTTGACGGACTGGTACATGACGGCCATCTGCGAGGTTCCGTAACTGACCTTCCGGGTTAGGTTAATGATGCGTGTTTTCTGCTCCACATTCAGCTTTCCCTCATTTGCAATAGCGCACACCTCCTTCAGGTTCTGTTCGATAGTCGACATCCAGTTCTGAAGTTCTGCCGTGGAGACAACTGCAGGGGCATCGTTCTTTTGGATAGGCGCTTGAGGGCTAGAGGCGGGTACGGCAACGGGCACAGGTGTAGATGTGGGTACGGCAACGGGCACAGGGGTAGAGGTGGGTACGATCACGGGCAGAGGTGCACAGGGGCCGGGCACAGGTGTAGAAGGCGGGGACCGAACACATTTACTACTCCGGTTGAATGGACTGTCCTCCATCATGAACCGGGATAATATTATATTGTTCCTGTTAAACACCGGTCATTTCTACTAATAATACACCTTACACAAATGTACTGTACAAGTATACGTTACTACTCATAAAATAAAATACTTAGCAATGTAAAATTACACGGTTGGAATGTACAATAACAAAAAGTACTAGCGCCATGTATGGCGCAAAAAAAACGGCACTAAATTCGAAAATCGTGATATTAAAGTTTTTCGCGAGCTAAAACATAAATAGAAAAACCCGAAATCAACTGTGTGGCAGTAGCCCAACACCAGACACAAAACCTCTCTGGTCATAGGATCCTCCCTTTTCTATGGGGGATGAACAACTTTACACCCTATTCTTTTACTCCTAAGTAAGCATTTCCCTTGTTACATAGTGCAAGGTAGTAAAACAGGCATATTTTGTTTCACTCATTCCGTAATGTCATTGGCCAATTTATTTTTTGTGTGGTTCGTAATTCTTGGTAAGTAGGCTTTTGAAGACAAAAAGTGAGACGTCTTGGGACGCCTGGCAGATGTGAAACATCGAAATTATTTTGTGCAAGTAATATGCTTAAAAAAAAGCCAATAAAAAAAAAAAACTCGATTCAGAAAAAGAAAATCTTTGTGCTGGAATCGAAGTCACGAGATTGTAACCCATCAGCACTCTGTGCCCCGAGACCATCTGACTTGTTGTAAATCGTGTCGATTATGTAGATCTTATGCTGCTTCAAACACGCGATTTTAATTTGTTTTGCCAAAGCATGCCTCGCGACGCTCGCCACGCGATTTTCATTTGTTTTTTTGGTTTACCCTCGCCTATAGGATGTTTCACATCAAAAACTCAAGTACAAGGGTATTAAAAGTAAACAGGTAAAACTGCCTGGTACTGTCACTTGTACATACATAGATGCTACGCATAGATGCACGACCACCACGCTAGCTAACTGCGTGTTTGTTTACCATTAAGGCCAGGTTTCTGTTATGTTTTTCTAGTCAGTGGTGCCCCATAAACGGAGGGAATAGTATATCATGGAGAAAATGTTGATATATGATGAGCGAAAAGGTAAACTCACTGTCACTATCTTGCTTCGGTGAAGGGATACATTATGAGGAAACCAGCATGCCTGGAGATATTTCTCGACGGCATGTAAAGCCAAGTCAGAGACCCTAGGGCGGCATAAAATCTCTGACACCAGGCACTAACCACACGTTTAAGAACGAAGTGGCTCGATAGTCTGAAAACCAGTCTTACCAAGGAGTATCGTATAACCGAGTACTAACTGGTTTGTGGAGGTCAGATACGCAGTCGTTCAATGTAAAATACTAGTATTCAGTTGCATTAAATTAGACTGGAAGCCGACCCAGGTGATGCATGCAATGTACAATGTACGGTCGAACAAGCTATTTGGTTTACACTTTACAATGTAATTTGTGGGTTAAAATGTAAACCAAATAGCTTGTTCCACCGTACCAACCAACCTAAATAAGCCTAACATTTTCATTCACAGCGAATAGGGTAGATTACAAAAAAAATCTAATTACTCCGTCAGATAGATTTCCAAAAAATATTGGACACAACATATTTTTTCTTTTTTCACGTAAACAAAAAATGAAGACGATACAGTGCGTCGAAAACTCGTGTGACGTCACTTTGATTACATTTTTTAACTAAAATGTTACGTCACAAGCCCCCACTCATGATCTTTGACACGTTTTATCTTCGTCAATTTTTATTAATTTGATAAAACAAAATACACGTAAGTATCCAATATTTTTCGATAATCTAACTGACGGAAGAAACAATGGTGTCGATTCTGTTGTGCACAAACTAAACTTAATTTAGGCTATTGCTATCTTTTACTAAAAGGCAGTGCGAGACAAGGACGGAGCCATGAACTATGTTAGAGACGTCAAACTAGTTTATACCTTACGCTTCACCGTGTTTTTAGTCGACATGATTTTACGTGCATTCTTCATTTGTATGGAAATATTAGTTCCAACTAAATATAACAGCTCTAAATTACGTCCGTCTTTTTCTCGTTTTATTAGAGAGAAAAAGATAGCAATAGCCTAAATTAAGTTTAGTTTGTGCACAACAGAATCGACACCAGTATCATATTTTTTTTTTAGTTAGTCATGATCCCTATTCGATTCTGCTAACCATTGGGATGCTTCTCGAATAACAAACCAAACCAAAACTATTTAATTTGACACCAACATTTACCTTATTACCTATTGGTTATCAATTTTCCCCGAAAACTCAATATTCCGTGGGCAAAGTGACGAGGCAAGGGATTATTTCGCATCAACGAAAATTCAAGCCCTGTGAAATATAATAATCAACAGTTTTTAGGTCAGATTTGATTAGATAAATAATTTGCGGTATTACGAGCTGTCTATCTTTTGTCTACCCACTGGATTTTACTGGAATATTATAATTATAATTTATGGGAAATCGCGTTTCTGATTGTAAAATATATTTTTCGAACATAATCCAGCTATCTATTTTATTACTAGTGACTTTCACCACAGTTATCAGTGCAATTATCATGTCATTATTAGTCATGAAATTATCAGTAATCAAAAGAACAGAAGTACAGAATCAAGTAATTGTAGGATTTGCCTATTGGAAAATAAAGCACGAACAAAGAAACATCCTCTTTTAACACTTTGAAACGGGATATTTACTCGACGACCCGAATGGCGCAGCGGTAGGTTGCCTTGCGTTCTTGAGTCTCAGGTTCGAATCCAGCTAGGAGCAAACTCAAATGTTTGTGTGATGAGCATGGACATTTGTTTCCGAGTCATGGATGTTTATATGTATTTTGTATAATAAGTATGTATTTACAAACAAAAAGTGTGTAGTATATCAACTATCTGGTGTGCACAACACAAGCCTCGTTGCTTAGTGTAGCACTAGAAGTCGCTGTGTGTAATGTCCAACGATATTTATTTATTTACCATGTTCTCAAAACAAACAGTAAACATGATAATTTTCCCGTTTCTAGTGTTAATGATTATGGTGACTATGTCAGTTTAAAAACACAAAACTTCTTTTATTTGAAATCACCGTCGACCACCATTAACCATTACGTTTACACTTGCACGTTTCCCAGTTATAGGTAAATCAGTACCTGGTAACTTGTAGAACTTGCGATATGGTTATTTTAGTGTGGCAATGGTCGAAACTAACGCCGTCCGTCACAATCTCTTGTTTTAACAATATAAACTTCACAGAAAATTTCCCAAATGTTTACCATAGGCGCCAAAAGAACCGTCATCTGCCTAACCTTTACGCAAGTACATACATATATTGGGGCCGGCACTTAACATGGAGCGACTGCCGATCTGACCTCCACAACCTGACTTATTCCACAGACTGACTTAGGCAAGCGAGGTTTACGCGGGCTACGCGACACCACGCAGAGCAACATGACGCCGTCTCTTCATGTTCAATAATTGAATTGTGGTTTTTATAAATATGTATGTTAGTCTGTAAGGTATATATGATATCGGCGATTGGCGGCGGCGACCTCTCGCGTCCGGCCCTGGTGCAAGCCATGGTCCGGAGCGAGACGGAATGGGACGCCGTCACCTCCTTCTGCGAAGCAGTAATGCTAGAGAAGGAGGTGGCGGAACGTGAGAGGGAGAGAACCTCACAGCGTCCCGGCCGCCGCGGGAGACGCCACGGGCGTCGGGGGCCACCACGTGGCCCCCGGCCACCGTAGGCGCGGGCCTGCGGACGGTGGGCTATGGGCTAGCTCGCCGTCCGTCCGTCTCATGACGACAGGCCGTGTCGACGGCGCGTTCGTGTTCCACGCGCGCCTCAAAGAGAGTCAGCAAAAAGGAAGGGGTCCGCAAGGACCGATGCCTGCCGGGGTTGCGGGACTGTTCGAAAGAGATACCGTGGCTCCGGAACACAAAGGGCGATGAAGGAACATGGATGGGTTTTAGTCAGTAAAAGTCTGACACTCCCTCCTGCTCCGCCCATTCCCCCGAGAAGTCATTTGATGATTTCCCATCCGAAAAAAAAAAAAAAAAAAAGGTATATATGGTATGGGTCTTTTGTTACCTGAATTTAATGATAAATATTATTATTATTAACCTTGAAAATCGACCCGTGTGGCTGTGATTATTTAGCCACGACCTCTTTGAAAGAGCCAAAAGAAGCACGCGGCACTGTATCCATGTCACCCGTCACTCATATTATATTGAAAGCATTCAACCTTCTTAATGCATCCCCTTACTGAGTTAGTGACGTCACTCACGACGTCACCGTAAACACATCTAAGTGAAGTTTCCCCATACATTAAAACCCACTACTTTAGCGAGTAAATAGGTTGGTAAGGTGAATAGGCAAAGAGCAAACATCCAACGTGTCCTATTTGTTAACGTACTGACGTAAGTTGTAAATTGCTTTTTATATGGGGTGTTGTGATAGACTAGTCTGCTATTTAAGGGTATTTTTTTAGTAAATAGTCAGCCTGAAATGAATGTAACCACCCAGACAACAATTTTTTTGATTGCCTACAATTTGTGTTCCATTATATTGTATCAATGTGTAGCTACAATTAAGAAACCAATATTTTAATGTTTTGGAGCTATAAATTGATAGAATATTTTGGTAGAAACATTGTAGTAGACAATAAATAAAAATAAATAAATAAATATCGTAATATAGGAGTGGCGGCCGCGAACCGGAAGACGTTGCGTTGGAAGGCCTCCAACTAGGTAGACCGATGACCTGGTGAAGTTTGCGGGAATCCGCTGGATGCAAGTCGCACGGGACCGGTCAATGTGGCGACACTTGGGGGGACCTATGTCCAGCAGTGGACGTCTTTCGGCTGAAATGATGATGATTAGTCACGGAGTCTTTTTTTTTCTGATGGGAAGTCATCAAATGCCTTCTCCCGCTCTGGACGGAGCAGGAGGGAGTGTCAGACTTTTACTGACTAAAATCCATGTTCCTTCATCGCCCTTTGTGTTCCGGTGCCACGGTATCTCTTTCGAACAGTCCCGCAACCCCGGCAGGCATCGGCCCTTCCTTTTGCTGACTCTCTTTGAGGCGCGCATGGAACACGAACGCGCCGTCGACACGGCCTGTTGTCATGAGACGGACGGACGGCGAGCTAGCCCATAGCTATCCGTCCACAAGCCCGAGAGTCACGGAGTCTGGATTTGTGCCCAGTTGTAATAGGCTCCCCCCTGTTACGTGGGACTTCAAACATAAGTGGCTAAAAGTAGGTGTACTATTAGTTACACCTCTGCCGCACGGATAACAGACGTTATGTTATATCTTGTATTTAAGTCAGAGATTTCATTGGGAAGTCTCATCATCATCATCATTTCAGCCGAAAGACGTCCACTGCTGGACATAGGCCTCCGCCAAGTGTCGCCACATTGACCGGTCCCGTGCGACTCGCATCCAGTGGATTCCCGCAACCTTCACCAGGTCATCGTTCCACCTAGTGGGAGGCCTTCCAACGCAACGGTTTCCGGTTCACGGTCGCCACTCCATAACTTTTCGGCGCGATCGGCCATCCGTTCTGCGAGCAATGTGCCCTGCCCACTGCCACTTAAGTTTGGCAATTCTTTGGGAAGTCTATACAGGGTTATTTGTAAAACACCGACAACCTCTCAGCACTATGTTACCAACATCATAATAAATAACTTTTGTTTTATGACTTTTAAAACTTCATCATATTTTAGTTCATCAGATTTTCATAGAAAAATAAAAATATTTAAATTGAACGCCCTAAATGTTACGAAGTCTATGCGAAGCAAAACAAAGCTAGTAGAGTCGAACAAGCTATTTGGTTTACAGTTTAACTAACAAATTACATTGTAAAATGTAAACCAAATAGCTTGTTCGACCGTACAATAGCGAGGGGAGCGGGATTAGAGCGGCGGGGGCGCTTGAACTTGACCTATGTACGGGCGGCCCTCAGTCGGTCGTTCGCCTTGATGCGTTTGTTTTTGGTAAATGTATTATGTTTTTTAAAAAGTCACAGACCAAAAGTTGTTGTTTATGATAATAGTAATACAGTCCTGCAAGGTTGTCGGTCTTTTAGAAATAATCCTGTATACAGAGTGTAAACAACCTCATCACGATGCCGTCAATCCAGCATTCTGTACATCTAACTAAGTAACTTTACGCAAAAATTATTGCTGGGTAACGAGTTTTTTTTTAGGGTTGAAAAATCTTGTTTTGTGGTAGAACTTGATGTAACGCACTCAAAACATTGTGCTGATGGATGGATTGAATAGTACGGGGGTCGTGGAGGTGTTTAAAGTAAAAATCTAACGTTAAAAACTTGTATTAAAAAAAAACTTGTTAAAAAGTTGAAACTTTGACCCCCAATATCTCCGTAACTAGAAGGTTCCCAGGTATGGTGTAGAACAAAAAATGATCGCAATGATGGGGAGAACTAGTGCCTTTCGGCTTCGTTAAGAGGTGATTTACACCCTTTATACTTCTTACCATAACATCACGTCTGTAATCCCCGAAGGGGTAGGCAGAAGGTTACCTAATAGTACACCTACATTTCGCCAGTTGTGTTTAATGTATGTATCAACCGGGCGCAAATCTAGACTCCGTGGCAGCTACTGATAAATTCCTGTTAGAAAAACCCAATAACACTTTGCCCGACCCGGGAATCAAACTCAAGAACTCATGGTCAGCATTCGCGCTTACGACCAATAAACCAACGAGGCAGTCATCACTTCAACACGCTTCTATAGTTACATTTACAAGAACAACATTTAATTACGAGGTTTAACATTCATTATTCATTTACAACCAAAAACCCTACAAAACTAAAATGGAGTCCCAAAACTAATTAGAATACGCCAACTATTATCACATCAGAACACCTCTATATACATCCAATGAATATTGTATAGTAAACGGAACACTCAGTTGACGCTTCCCGTTGGAGTTGACTACAATTTGTCGAAGTTGTCTCAAGTTTTAGTACTAATGTATGCTGTGTGGTTCCAGCCAGATAAGCTGCTCCATCGCTTCAAGCGGCTAGAGGGTTTTATCGGGCGTGCAGGTGGAATGGAAATTGTAATTGTTTGTACCAGCTTTGGAAGTGTTGTTTGATGAAATCTGTTTTATCGATAGTGATGCCGCTTGGCGTGGGGTTGATTTGTTATTTCATGATTCATTAGCTTGATATAAGTTGAAATACACGTGAATGTAAATGGTATAAGAGCAGAGAAAGACCAAAGAAACGATAGATGGCCTGTGTAAAGGATTATATACGGCAAGAAAGGAGGTGTCTGATGATATGACGAGTAATAGGGAAGTATGGAAGAAGAAGACATGCTGCGCCGGCCACAAATGAATTGGGATAAAGGCAAGAGAATGGTTATGATGACACGTTGTAGGTTACTATAACGTTGTTTAAAAATTCATTAGGTTGACTGATCCCGCCGGATCCGCCTGTGTGGGATCAGTTTACTAAAGAGCCTTAATACAGAGTTAGTGACGAAAGTTTCGGCAGGTTTTTCAATTACCTACCGCCTGTTAACTGTCGGTAAATCTGTGACTTGCATTAGTCATACCGTATAATTATGCACTTGCATTAGGAAGGATCTCGTCTTGCGCGACACGACAGTTGCTCGTGGCTTGTTAGCAATGTAGTTCAATGTACCTGGTTTTCTCACGTTGCATTAGGTACATAACTAAGTTTCTCAAAAAAATCTTATAAAATCATTATCTTCCTGTCTTAGAGCCATGTAACTTGGGGACGACGTCTATTTTTTTTTTTTTCGGATGGGAAACCATCAAATGACTTCTCCCGCTCTGGGCGGAGCAGGAGGGAGTGTCAGACTTTTACTGACTAAAACCCATCCATGTTCCTTCATCGCCCTTTGTGTTCCGGGGCCACGGTATCTCTTTCGAACAGTCCCGCAACCCCGGCAGGCATCGGCCCTTCCTTTTGCTGACTCTCTTTGAGGCGCGCGTGGAACACGAACGCGCCGTCGACACGGCCTGTCGTCATGAGACGGACGGACGGCGAGCTAGCCCATAGCTCTCCGTCCACAGGCCGCAACCCCGGCAGGTGGGGACGACGCCACACGTTTTTTTTTATTTCCATTCTCCTTTATCAACCGTCACGCTATCATTTAGTACTTTATTTTTCATGTCATTCCTCACACAATCAATGAAATCAATCCATAGTTTTCTTGGTCTTCCTCTCCCTCTCCATTCATCAACATTTACTTTCATCCCTCTTTTAGTCACATGCGATTCGTTCTTCCTCATCACATGTCCATATCCAAAATAGTCGTTTCCTTTTTAACTTTTCTGTAAATAATCTTATCAAATACAAGTCCCAATTTTTGTTTATAAGACACTATCTCTGAGAAAAGTCTCCCTTTTTAGGTTCCAGGTTGACTCAGAAAAAGAAAGCAACATATCAATTTGGTAAATGCCCCGCTTAGGCCTAACAAGCTGATAATAAAAATAGTTTTATAAACGTTTTCGCCATTAGCATACGACCGTTTCGTCCATTCCCATTTCGTCCCATACCATAATAATAACCATGGGGTTTAATGTGACGACATATTCATACACATGTCGACGAGGAATTGCACAGATAGTATGAATTCCATACCAACTACATACATATTTGTACATAGCTATAGTTGTGTACATTTAATCATGCCGGGATCGTGATAGATGTGTCGATGTGATTTATGGGAGAATAAGCCTGCTTATCGATGTGCAAGGAACAGTTTCCTTCATCAATCAATGACGGCAGTAGTGTGTTCAATTGAAAGGAATTTGTACGTAGTTCTGTTTTATTTTGTCATGTGGTTATGCCAATGGTTCTCACCTAGGTTTAAAGTTTTGTTTCGATTGTAGCAAGTTCTTAATTGCATTCACCAGATTACAAACCATCGCTTTGGCAACAATTCAATTCGGTCCGAAAGGTGTGGTGTGGAGCTGGAGGTGTGGTGGCAGTCAAACGCAGTCAAACTTTATGATGAAATAAAGTTTGCGTACTTTACACGACTTTTTTTTTGGGTTAAAAACACGTTTTACGGTAAAACTCAATGTAACGCACTGAACAAATTATGCTAATGGACGCGTATAAAGGTTAAATAGTAAACGGGTTATGGAGGTATTTAAAGAAAAGATAAGACCTTAAAAACTAGTTTAAAAAAAAAACTTGTAAAAATTAGTGTGGTTGTGTGAAAAAGTAGGAACTTTAACTTCCAATATCTCCGTAACTAGTAGGTTCCCGGGTATAGTCCAGAACAAAAAAAAACGCAATTACGGGGAGAACAAGTACCTTTCGGCTTCGTTAACGGTCTATTTACACCCTTTATGTATGAAAATTATTGGAAATACGTCTGTATTTATAACAAAAATAGGATAAATCTGTACCCTTGAAGTACCTAATATGATAGGAAATAACAAAAGATAATATCGAGAGAATCTCCTAATAACAGTCACAATGAATGTATGGACAAAGATATTGCCATAATAAGCACGCGTGATGAAAGGATTAGTGGTCACAGTATAAAGAAAACTAAACAGTAAACCAACTAGGTTCATTTTAAGAAATATTATTATTATTATCCCGTTGCCAACTGGCAAAAACGGCACCCTTATTTGTTTTTTTATTTATTTTGTTTTTATTTTTTTTTTAAACTTTGCCCCACACTAGGAATTTCTCCTGTACCGTGGGTGCGTTTACAAACATTTAAACTCACATACACAACCAGACCCGGAACAACTACCTGTAGGCCATACAAATATTTGTACCGTGCGGGGATCGAACCCGCGACACGCAGCGTAGCAGCCAATCGCTCAACCACTGTGCCAACCGTGTCGTCAAATAGATTCGTCCAGACTCCTCCTAGTATAGATATTAGAGGGGGGCCCTCTTATTTCTAAACTATAAGAGGAGAAAAGGGTTAAGTTTGTAGAACGTAAACAGAACTTGGTTTGAAAAAGATTTCATATTTAGCTTTAGGTATTTTGTCATGAAACTTCAGCAGTAACCATGTTTTTCATTAACATAAGTACTATGAAAAATTTTTTTTGGTTTTCTGTTGAGTTTAAATAGACCTACGAATGAGCATAAAAAAAAATGATAATGTTTGTATTGTTTGGTACTACGGAACACTTGGCCGGTTTGTTGTTCAAAGTTGAAATACTGTATGTTTAATACGCTATGTCGTGACGGATGGATTAGTGGTCACAGAAATATTGTTACTATCTCAAAGGGTCGAGCCATCTCCTGAGATAATTCTGTCATTAGTTCCATAAATTAGGAGCATTTGTTTACGCTGTAACTACGGTTAAGAATACTTCAGTAACCAGACGTTAGTCTTTAAACATTTTCTATACATAATCGCTTTTCTACGAGAAAAAATGACGAACATACGAGTACATACTTTTATCTCCTAATAGCAAATGCCCGCGGCTTTGCCCGCATGGAGTTCTATTTTTGTCCCACGTAATCGTTCTATCGGAATAACAAATCTCCTTTGGGAGCCATCTAAATCCGTTCAGTACTATTTGCGTGAACGAGTTAAGTAACACTCATCCATCCATCCATCCATTCATCCAACCTTATAAACTTTCGCATTTATAGTTGTAGTAAGGTAAAATTCAACCCTTTTAGGGCTTACCTTCGCTATGTAGTTAAGGTATGGCATTTTGTATGGCCTTTTTGTGCCAAACTGCATGCTACTGAAGACCCTGCCATTTAGTCTTTCATCATCATCATCATCATTTCAGCCGAAAGACGTCCACTGCTGGACATAGGCCTCCCTCAAGTGTCGCCACATTGACCGGTCCCGTGCACTCGCATCCAGCGGATTTCCGCAACCTTCACCAAGTCATCGGTTCACCTAGTGGGAGGCTTTAATTAACGCTTTGCGTTTTCTAAAAATGAATAAATGATTTGGAATTTATATTTGTATCAGGTAGACTTTTCTCAAGAATAACCGTTTACATCTCAGCCTGGAAAATAAGGAAATACAAACATTTATAAGCCACGTTTATGTTATTTAATCTTGCCAAACATATGAGTAAGTAATTCCTTTTCATTCCTTTATATTCGCAAAACACACGATTACGTAACATATTTGTTTTTTTTTGTATGAGTTGCGACTTGATTACAGACGTTATATTTCTTTACATACAGGCGAAACGACAATAATTATCAATAACTTTTTATGATGTTCTCATGACATCAGTTAAAGGTTTTTTTTTTTCAAACTGTGATGTCCCACTTCTGGACAACTGTGTTCCAGCAGTTGGAGAGTAATTTGATCTACAGAACCTTTTGTGAGGTGTTCATCTAATATTTGATATATCCGGAGCATTCGCTCCGCTTCGCTCGCTCATTTATTAAGGACTAGTAAGTAGTGTCTGGAGCTTCGTCATCGGCTTCGGCAACAAAACCCAATTCGGCCAAAATGGATCGAAGTTTTAGCCGAAGCCAAAGATTTCTATCAAGCGCCAAAATTAAACGGACTGTTACGATTGCGCGATAGCGCGATGGAAGAAGCGACGCGAAGTGTTATTACTTTTGACAAATTGCATGGGAAAAATCTATCATCTCGTTTTTTTTATGTACAGGCCTTTTCTTTTTTTAAGTTTAAGAACAACTACAGTATTCACTTTTAGCAAAATGTTTCTGAACTGTGTTGCTTAGCGTTATTGAACCTTCGGCTTCGAAAATCGACCTTCTATCGAACACTACTATAGGTAGTAGGATATTTTCTTCACTTTTTAAATTTCGATTGCATTTGGTGCCTTACTATTAAAACGTTTTATGACATAATAAATCCAATGTACACAATAAAGGCGTTACGTTCAAATGTAAACGTTTACAATCTGTTTATATTAACTGGCTTGGTCACGTGACGCTGGTCATAAAATAAAAATGGTTGCTGATTGCTTCTATTTACGGGTTTGTGATACGAGTAAGCGGAGCTAGTTAGGAACATAAATCTTGCCGTACAATTCACCTACTGCGAATCATACCACCCTGGTACTTTAAAATAGGCGATGCTGAGAATGTTCTTCATTATCATCTTGAACTATCAACCGCTTCTCCCTTGCCTGTTGTTCTTCTTGACGTTTTTTTGTGTCAATTGTCTTACTCATATTTTTCCGACTAGAACCTATTTTATGGAGCTACTTAGGGACCGCCTCCACGAGCGAGAGAATGGCGGCGATATTTTCATATAGAAATACGTTAAATCGCCGCGATTCGCTCCCTCATGGAGGCGGCCCCGGATAAAAAGACATCGATTAGTCAATCTGTAATTATGATGAATATGCCAGCTCTGATATCATGACTCTTATTTTCCTTCTTCTTCTTCGTATCGACGGTATATACTCGTATTAAATGTTTGTATTCTTTCGTCCTCGGCGGCAGCACAGAGGAATACTTATTATACTTAGGACATTTATGACTTTATGTCATGTAAAAAATTAGGAGATTCAATTATTATAGTATTCGATATTATGACAGAATAGTTTTAGAAGTAAAAATAATTATGTAAAACAAAATTTCGGGATTTTGAACATTATGGTTACTGAAGTTTATGGCAAACATGTTATGGATAGTGATTTTCGGACTAAAAATTTTAGGAGAAGCAAGGAAGTACCGTTTGTGAAAGGTAGCAGATCGTATTTCACTCATGGGCCACGGTGGACGTCCCATGTTTCCGAAGTTCAGGTTCCAGGACGGGCCGGTTTCCTCATGATTTTATCTTCATAGTTGCAGATTAGCTGTAAATAAATTAAGCTGGCTAATTTCTTTAAATCTGTATATCTCGTGCCGACAAAAGAAAAATAATCCACCTACAATAAAAAGGCTATTATCTATAGAGGTAAGGTTCAAGATCCCTTGGCTCGAGAACAGTCGGAAAGATCGATCTTGGGTGTTCATGGGTGGATGAGCATTTTAATACATCGTGACCTCATCGCGCATCGGAGAACACGTTAAAACGTGGGTCTTGATTGTCACACGAATATCTACGTTCTGAACTACACACATCAAAAATGTCTAGGGATCAAGCATTTTTATGCGGATTTCTTGAGATTGAGATGTGGCTTTGTAATAAATTTATGATTTTATAAATTTATATGGATCCTTTTTGGTGCATTTCATAATTTGAATCAGGAACTCTCAATCAAATTCGAGTAAAAGATGAAAATAAGCTGTCAATATTTTCCCTATAAAAACATACAACGCATTGAAGACATTATTAGTGCTACTGTTTCCCTACTACTGATTAAAACCAACGTTATTATGGAGCGGCGACGTCATTTAAGCAGGGAAGAAATGCTCAGAGCCGTGGGAATGATAGAAGCTGGTTCCCGGCAACGTACTGTAGCTTTAGCTCTGAATACAAGTCAGAGTGTTATCAGTCGACTTTGGACACGTTACCGAAGCACTGGTACCGTGGCTGAGCGCCATGGAGGACGGTATCGCTGCACCACACGGAGACAAGACCGATACATTCAAATCTTAACTCGAAGAGCTCCAACAATAACCGCCATGATGTTAGCCGTGAGGCTTCATCACTCTTCAGGGAACTTAATTAGCGACCAAACAGTCAGAAACCGCTTGCATGAAGTGAACCTTCATTCCCGAAGACCGCTACGGGTACCACCTATAGCAATGCACAATCGTAGGATTCGATATCAATGGGCTCTTGAACACAGAAATTGGGCAGAAGAACAATGGCGTTTCGTGTGCTTTTCTGATGAGTCTCGTTTTGGTATGAGACCGGATACAAGACGTATACGACACTGGAGAACCCCTGGACGCCAACAGCGATTAAAATCCTGCCAGGAAGTCCATCCTTATAGTGGTGGAACCATCATGGTATGGGCGGGTATTTGGATCGGCGGAAGAACTGAGTTGATTTGGATCAGAGGCAACCTCAACGCTCAAATTTATGCTGAGACGATTGTATCAGACGTCATCGTTCCTCTACAAGTGCAAATCGGTCCCTTATTTCAGTTAATGCATGATAATGCACGACCGCACACCGCAAGAGTTGTAAGACAGACTCTCGCCGCAGCTAACATCAATGTCCTGCCCTGGCCTGCTCAGTCGCCAGACTTGAACCCGATTGAGCATGCATGGGATATCTACAGAGAAGAGCTCTGCCGAATATGGAGGGTATCCAGTCGCAAGAAGACCTTTTTTTGTTGTTGCAACGAACATGGGCGGCCATTCCACAGCGTGATTTGGATGAACTCATTTTGAGTATGCCAAACCGATGTTCTTGTGTTGTTAGTGTTCGCGGTAGAAACACGGATTATTAATTGTTTAAGTTACCCAATAAAATTTTAAAGAAAACTGTTATTTCAGTCTTTTTTTCGAACTTTAATGTTAGTGGTTCAAATGTCAAAAATCCCTTTATTAGGAAAATGGCAAATTTCTTTATTAATGCAAAGGTGACTTGGTTTATCGTTACTGTGACAAACGAAAACACTTTATTTGATGAATCCTTAAAGAAAATTTTAATTAATATCAATCAGGAGAAAAGTTATTGCAAAAATATATGTTGATCCCTAGATACTTTTGATGTGTGTAGTATTGCAAACTAGCTTTTGCTCGCGACTTCCTCCGCGTTGTAGAATTGTCGGTTAACATGCACGTGATAACCGACAAATGTTTACAGACAGACAGACAGGACAGGACGGACAGTTTTACTCAAACTGTGTGGTTCTTTCTTAAAGAGACCATCTCAGACACTGTTCTGCACATTCCTCATGTAAGTTGACCAAGATTATTTCTGGACCTTAAAAGAAACCTGAGTTTGTTTCGGCTGTTTCTTCTCAGAGCAGTCAGATAAAACACCAGCCTTATTAAGTTTTAAAAAAAGAACGACGTGTAGAAGTGTCTGTAAAGGTGCATCCAAACCGCACTTTTGTGGAGCAACACTGTGCAATACGGTAATATCGCTGAAAGTACTATGTTTGTAATATTCTCTAAAGCCTCCGTCACACACAGCAAATACTCGCTGCTAGTGCATTCGCTGCAAATAATGATCGCAGCGATAATTCGCTGCCTGCCTGTCACACACAGCGAGTTCTACGCGAGAATTTCGACAGTCTGTTGGTGCGCAAATTCAAAATGTCGTCTGCTTGTCGCACATGTCAATGTACTCGGTTGGCATGTGCAGAGTTAGCAAACCAAATGCTGATTAAGCTCACAACCCACAAGAAGAAGAAGAAGCGAAAATGGGTTCGTAAATGGATTGAACGCAGAGAACAGTTTGGGGCTTCTAATACCCTTTTAAAATGACCTGTAGCACAGACGTGTCTAGTTTAGTCTAGAGTGGCGCGCTGAGCGGAATGGCTATTCGCAGCGAGTAGCCTGTCACACACAATACTCGCGGCGAATGCGCATTCGCAGCGATTAATCGCTGTGTATGACCGAGGCTTTACAATGTTTTTAATTGTAACCTACCACATGTTGACTAGTTAGGCAACATTTAACAAATTCTAACACGGCAACATATACTAACAATAAATAACTTTTTGCTATCGGGTGTTGCTCAGTAACACTTGGAAACGTTCTACAAAAAGTAACTGAGGTGTGGATGTGCCATTAAAATCTATTTGCAAAATAAACACCATTAAATTTAATATGCCTCCTACTTGCATACCTTTGTGCATTTGGTCGTGTTTTTTAAGACTGTACGGATTTCTTTTTGGACACAAGAAGAACGTAAGTTGAGTTATGACATTGAATGCCGGTATTGTATCCCGGTAGGTATGTTTTCTTGGTTTCCAGGTCAATTTCGGACTTCGACATGGGAGAAGTCTTATAAGGAGTGGAGACGATAATACGACAATAAATGAAAACACGGCCAATACTAGTTCATAGAAATAATTCTAAACCATCAAAATAATCCTAACATCAAAATTAAAAACAAAAAAAACAAACAAACTAAATGGCATAAAACTGGAAACAAAATAGAACACCATTTATAAAGATTTTAAGTAGCTAGTTGGCAACGTGTGTTTAATGTTTTGATGTTACCGATGCGGGGGTCGTTAACCTGTCAGTGCTTCCTTAATAACAGATACATCATGTAATGTTAAAAATGAAAAATAATCTCCTGTGACTAAACAACTGGATATTTTCAAATGAATTTCTGTATGTAGACTGGGAACGTCAACCTCTCTGGCGTGCCGTCCGCGCTCCGTTTTACCCCCAATCGCGCCATACCGCGGAGGTCCGCGAAAATTTGCACGTAATTTGACACTTTTTATAAAAACACTTGTCGATCGCAAACTACAAGAGTTATAGCTCTATAGCAGAATAGATAAGGAAACTATTAAACTAAATATCAAGACTTACAATTATAATTTGATACTCCAAACATAATGTAGAACTTGAAAAACAGCGATAAAAACAGATATGTTGCTATTAAAATATTAATTTTATCAAAAACTATTAACATTTTTACTATTTTTTATTATTTTAAAATAAACTAGATTATATTACCTTTCAAATAAGACCACAATCTCATTAGTATCTCATTAGCATCATATCAAAACATTCATTACAACCTAGATACTCACTGTTTGTTTACATCTGGGTGATCCGACGACTCAGCTGCGGTCGGTTGAAAAAAAACACAAAATCACTTGTTTTCTTGGTGTAAATAGTTAAACTATCTAATCACCACACTAATTAAACACTCACTGTAAGCTTTCACACACGTTTTAATCACTAAATCACGTATTTCTTCACACTTCACAATCACTATAGGTATTTATACCTACGCGTTTTCACAGGCGAAATACTGCAACTTTGCGATTCGAAACCTAATTTGCGTTATCATAACACGATAGTACAACTTTTCACGAACATTTAAAGGTATTACACTATATTACAATAACAAATCCGTAGCTCGCAATCACTTGAAATGTGACGCTAACGATAACACGATGACGCAAGAAATGGCGCGGAGTGTTTGTTTATATTATTTGACAACTTGTCAATGGAATAGAGCTGGGACTTTTGGTATTTCGTTTGGAAATGTTATAGACATTGGAAATAAACCCTAACACAGGCTGACACCACACGTTTTATTCGTTTTTTTTTTTTAAATATCTTCAAACAGACGCTAGCAACACATGTGGTCTCGCGCGCTCTATTGAAGAACACCGCGTGCAACAAGTGTGGTCAGTCGCGATAGAGAGGTATACGAAGTTTAATTTATTGTCGTATTAAAAATAGTTACAGGTAGTGAGGAGAATATCATAATTCACCTGCCCTTATCGCAATTTATTTGGGGTAGTGTGGTTATAGAGGTCAGATTGCATTTTATTCTTGATATTATTCAGTTGCTTAAATTCAGTTTAGGTTGAAACAAATGTACAGGGATGTTAATTGTCCAACATACTCACACACACACCTCTAATGACTTTCCACCTTCATGGCTATACATAACTCATTCTTGATTTGTTATTCATGATTTAGTATATCTACAGAATAGGTTATTTATTTATTTATAATGTTAATTTTATTAAATACGTGAGACGCCTCAGGCCTTTATAAATCTCAAAATTCAGTCTTGTTTCAGTAATCCCTCTTCACCCAATTTCAGGTATTTAAATATCGTGAAAATAATAAACGATCTTCTATAAATAAATTTTATTAAAGGAGAAAATGTTTTTCTACCTAAGTAATATCCTTAGCAAATAAGAACTGAATTATGTATCAAGAAATCCTATATCATGAAAAAATTTAAGGAGAAAATAATCTTCTTTGTTTAGTATTAAGGTAAAAATAAATATTGGGATAGGATTGTAAGGGGTTCTAGGATCAGGACAGGCCGTGTCGACGGCGCGTTCGTGTTTCACGCGCGCCTCAAAGAGAGTCAGCAAAAAGGAGGGGTCCGCAAGGATCGATGCCTGCCGGGGTTGCGGGACTATTCGAAAGAGATACCGTGGCCCCGGAACACAAAGGGCGATGAAGGAACATGGATGGGTTTTAGTCAGTAAAAGTCTGACACTCCCTCCTGCTCCGCCCAGAGCGGGAGAAGTCATTTGATGATTTCCCATCCGAAAAAAAAAAAAAAAAAAAGGGGTTCTAGGATTATTTTTTTAAATAGAGTTTGTTTTTTCTTATCGTTATAACATAACATCTAGAATATTTATTGGGCTATCGTATCAAGTTCAAAATGCGCCACATTTTAGTGGTGGGTAGTAGTTAGCACGTTTCAGTGAGAACAACTAACCCCACTTGTTCAAGTGGAATTAGTTGTTCTCACTGAAACGTGCTAACTCCACTTGAACAAGTGGAGTTAGTTGTTCTCTCTGATTTCAATTTTATAAATTCTATTTAGTACCTAAATATTTTGGAAAAAAAAATATTCGTTAGGTCTCAAGAAAAAAAAAAGAATTTAGTTAAATTAATAGATGTTCAGTTTGTTCATAGTGTAAAAACTTCGTTCAGTTTTAATAGGTTAACAGTATTTGATAGTGATACACCTCCATGTATGTTTATCTATCATGAAGTTACATTCGCACTATGGATATCACAAACGCGTATTCCCCTGACGATCCTTGATATTATTATTTTGCTCGTGGCTTTGCTCCTGTTGTGTACGAAAAATGTAACCCACGTGAACGTAAATAAATGTAGCATGAATCATGACACTTGGGGATAATGTAGCTTTCTGCTGGTGAAAGAATTTTCGGAATCGAATCCAATTGACCCTACATACAAAATTACAAACTTTTACCTCTTTAAAATATGAGTATCTAATTAAGAGCCAAAGCGTATGACCAAATTATCAATCTTGTTGCCTTGAACCGATCCTAAAGAAGAACCCCAGTATGAATAAGCTCTTTGGCCAATGCAGCTTATTAGTTATCTCGTTAAACATAATGTATAGTACTTCTCAGAAACCAGCACTCATTAAAACCACTGAATTTATGAGACAACCCTTCTAAGGATCCATATTAATATTAATTCAAACATAATTCGTAACGCAGCATCCAAATTAGTGTAGTAATTACAATAACATGAAGCTGTAATAATCAATTTGAATACTATATTTCTACAATGACATAGGTTTATTGAAATCCTAACAAGGGTTGTTGAGGTCAGACGGCTCTTGTTTATGCAAATTAATACATAATTGATGGCAGACGCCTGAAGACCGCAAAAACATTTAAACAATTATGTATATTTTTTTGTTAAGTCATGATTGTAAAGCAAAATGACTACGGTTTTCAGAGATTTTCGACCTGTTCATGAATTACACTTAGAACACTTATTAGGTTTTATTTAGAACATGTTTATGATATTTTAATCTTTGATTCGGATAGATGAAAACATTCGTAAGCTGAAAAAAAAAACAGTTATATAATAAAATTTGAAGTTTCTTGTATGAGTTTGACATTATGTCGCAGAGATCAAGCTATGGGTTTGACGCATTTGGTGCACATCTCAACTTGTACACCATGCTCAAATGGTGAACTTACCAACTGGTGCACTTCTCATATGGCACACTTCGCAACTGGTGCGTTTCTCAATTGGTGCACTTCGCAAAAGGAGCACTTTTTAAGATGAGTGGAGATTTGGAATCTTGTATGAAGCATAGTTGCAGGATAAGGGCGTGATAGAAATCATCTTTAACTATCAAAATAGAACGCGAACACAAAGATTAGTGTCCGTGATTAACCGTTGAGAAGTTCCCTCAAATAAAAACTATAGAAATTAAAGGGCATGCAAGAAACGTATTTATATTCGAAGTTTCTAGGGAACCTTACGAGTGCGAATCAGACTGGTACTAGGCTGGTTTTTTATTCAAAACTCAGTTGAAAAAACATTCTAATTAAAAAAAAATTGCTGGAACACGATACGTATTCAAACGTATAATGTTCCTAAACTTGTAGGTTTTAATTCCAGTTTCTGAAAGCCTAACAAACAAATCACAATATGTTTGATGTGGTTATCGGTTGACCGTAAAATCAATTTTATTGATTGAATTTAAGTTTGGGGTTTAGTGGTCTGTGAAGGCAGTAAAGTAGAATTATGAGGGTTTACCGCGCACTAACGCGAATTGAACGCGACAAAAGTTCCAAACTTGAATGGTTTTACAACTTAATAATGTTATTATGTCTTGTTAAATTGTAATAGTTACACTCGAATGTATTAATTTAGGGTCAGCGCAGTATGTTTCCGCCTCTCATACTTCTCTATCAAAGAAAAAACAATCATCATTCTCATGGTCCTTAAATTAATAATTCATTTGAGGTCGGCGCATCATCTCTTCTTCTTCCGTACTTCTCTATCGTCTCGTCATCTCGTCATCTCGTCATCTCATCAGACACTTCCTTTTTTGTCATAACGCACAAGTCAAAACAATAAAACAAATTCCAATAAAAAGAAACAACCAAAAAATAATACTTTAAAATGTAAGGAATACTTAAACTAAAGGTCCTGTACCAAGCCAAGCTTAGCATGGTGCTGGAACATTTAAAAAAAAAAAAAAAACTATCACTCGTCATCACAGCAGTTATTGCCCTTCCTACCCATAACATCCCTCACTATGGAACATTGCTTAATAACGTTTTTTGTTTGTTACAGGGTAAGCTATCAACATTAATCTTCGAAAAAGAGGCGTAAAAACTTTATGGAAGATTCCTGCCCTCAGGGAAACAAACTACTGAAAAAAAAGGTAACCTACGATATTAATATAATAATAATAATAAATATCGCTGGACATTACACACAGCGCCATCTAGTGCCACAGTAAGCAACGAGGCTTGTGTCGTGGACACCAGATAGTTGATATACTACATAGATACTTTTTGTTTGTAAATACATACTTATTATAAATAGTATTATACTCCCAGTTATTTGAAGTCGTACAAATTTTATAAGCTATATCCTTTAACGAGAGATGTTGAAGCCTTTCGGTAGCTTATCAATCAATATATCTATCATCGTTATCTCCATTGATAATATAATGGGTGTAAAAATACCTTTAACGAAGCGTCATTGCGATCATTTTGTTTTTGTGGAGTCAACAACAACAAAATGATTCAGTTACCAGGAACCAGGTATGGTCTACAATGTAGAAGATACCTGAGAACCTTTCAGTTGCGGGTTACTGGGGGTCAAAATTCCAACTGTTTCACAAGTTTTTAATAATATAACTTTACTTGAAATACCTCCACGTTCTCCGTACTATTAAAAGTATTCACCAGCACAATGATTTGAGTGCGTTACATTGAGTCCTATCGTAAAACGTGATAAGGCTAATCCCAGCAATATTTTTTGCGTTGAGTTACTTAGTTTGATGTCCAGAATGCTTGGTTGACAGCTTCGTGAAGGGTCTGTTTACACCCTGTATAGCAGATTTTCGACGCAATATTTGAAGTTAACTTTTCCTTTACTCCACGTAACTGTAGGACAGAGCTTTGTTTACAAAATTGTTCTTACCTCCTTTGTACACGTCAGAGGCATGAAACTGTCAACTCAAGTGCCACACGTTTACTTCAAGTCTACACCTGCCATGCCTGAGTGCGAGTAACCACAAGAGCGACGGATCACCGTTTTTAGGCTAGGCAATAACTTCCCAATGACTTATGACGCCCTGCTACAATGGATGGATAGAAAGGAGGTAACATTGTTAGATACGAACCTCCATGGATCAATTCACAGAGAGCTTGATTGATGACTCTCCGGTCTGATAAACTGTTGAAAGAACTATAGAAGACTAGCACTTCGCACGCGATTTTGCCCGCTAAAATTGTATTTTATACCAAGATTTTGTAACAATATTTTGATTCAAAAGAGTGTCCATGGAGTTTCTTGCCCGTTCTTCTCCATAGAGATCTACGCTAGGGAATGGGCAACTACAGTACTTTCTCAAGTTATTATGCCTTGTGACTGGGACTGTAGCTTTGTTTTTTATTTGTAATTTTGACATTCAAAAGTGCCGTAACGGTCTAATTGAAATAAATGCTTTGAGTTTGAGTTTGAGTTTATGTTTTTTCCTGATAATGTAGCTTTCTATTGGTGAAAAAATGGTTAAAATCGGTCCAGCAGTTTCGGTACAAAACAACAAAAAAAACTTTCCTCTTTAAAATATTAGTCTATATAGAAAAGCATCCATCTTCATATTGAAACTGAAGAATGTATTAAAAATTCATACAACCGCCACCGTCTTCTAAACTGGTATATCGATCGTTCTAATTGAAAATAGTTTAACAGATAGTTAAATATTAATGTCGTTTAAAGAAGTGTTGGCAGTGACTAGTGAGTGACGTTATAGGTTTTAGGGGACAATTGAACTTGGAAAAATTCTAGATATTCTATTCTAGACTTTAGTTATTTTGCCTAGGGAATGTGGGTTTATTCAAAACAATTCAATAACATTTATCCATATGCTTTGAGCAAAGAAGTATGTGTTTACATACAATAATAAAAAAGTGCATGTAGGATAACGTAAAAACAATTTTGTTCAGACATGTCAAAAAAACGATGAATGGGCTTTGTGAAGGATGGTAATTATGGCAAGAAAGGAGATATCTGCTGAGATGACGAGTAATAGAGAAGTATGAAAGAAGAAGACATGCTGCGCCGACCACAAATAAATTGGGATGAGGGCAATAGAGAATGATAATGTTTACTACTTACCTACTATGGACTGAAGTGTATATGTTTTGAATCATCATAATCATAATCACCAGCCTATTAATGTTCCCACTGCTGGGACACAGGCCTCCTCTCTATGAGAGGGAATGGGCTATAAATCCACCACGCGGGCCCAGTGCGGGTTGGTAGATGTCACATGTCTTCGAATTTTTTGGTTCTAGGACATGCCGGTTTCCTCACGATGTTTTCCTTCACAGTTTTGAGAGCAGTGGTGATGAAATAAATTACACAAAGTAATGCGCCTGTATGTTTTGAATAAACCTCATTAAATCACCATTTTTTACCGGCTGACTGAATCCTTATTTCGGTTCCAATTCTCTTCAAATATGTACGTCATTGTGCGTGATATACACCACACACACGGTTGATGAGAGCAATTTCATCGAATGAATTATTACCGGAATCGATTTGACGTTACTCGTAAAACTCGATGTGTTATGTAAACATTTTCACTGAACATTGATTGACAATAAAATAAATCTTCGGTATCTTTAGGTATTCTTGTTATTTTTCATACGAAATAACGCATTTTGTTTGTGAATAAAATATTTTACGCATGATAAAAAAAATATTCTCGTTATCTAGTTTAAATTATTACATAATACAGTCGATAGCACCTGTCGATTCATTATTCGTCCGTAATGAAGTTTTGTCCCACATTCCAAAAAAAAATCTTAGTTTGTCCCACAACACTATAAATTGAAGTTGTGCTTCGTCCCAAATTACAAATACTTTAAAGGTACAGTCAACAAAAAAAAAACTACTATTTATATATAAATCATCTTTATTACCCAGTATCAAAAACGTTACAATAAAAAATTATGGGTTTATTGTACATTCACCACAAAGTTAATTCGTCACATTTTTGTAAACTCCATGCATTGAAAGTGTATTCGTGACATGCATAAAAAATATGTGTAAATACGTCACAAGTCTTCATAGGTACATCATTTTTGCATAAAGTACTGGTAGCAAACAAAGTTATTGGTTTTTAGCGCTCTCGCTTTTTCTAAAATCTTTCTTTTCACACACATCACACGCTTGCTCGCTGGCTGTATCTATCTCTTTCTAGCCGTACAGCAACAGCGGAGCATGCCGAAAAGGCAGCCACTGGCATTCTTTTCGAGGAAGCTCAGCCTTCGCAGAGGAAGTACAGCCGTACAGCCCGGACGATTGAGAGCTGTTGGCAATATACGAGGCAATCATGTCCTTCCGTTTCATGGTCGAGGCACGCGTATTCCACTTAAAAACGGACCACAAGCCATTGACATACGCGTTCTCAAATCCACGCTAAAACTAGAATTCATGGCGAGAAAAGATCTGGATCCAGATCATAAGTCAAAGCCAAATTAAAAAACACAGTCATAAATACAAGAAGCGGCAGGATTTTTTTGGTTTCAGGTCGTCGGCGTCGTGGATTTGAAATTAGACCCACTGACGCAGATGCTCTAATATATGTGTACTGACTTTTGAGTTTTACAATGGTTTTTTTTTATGGAGTCGTCGTCGCGTCACACAGATCAAGAGAAGCGCGCGCGCTGCTGTCCTCGCGTTGTCCGTGCCCGCCCCTCCCTGTCCCGTTCCGCCGCCCGCGTTAGTTACTGCCGCGTTGGATAGATGGCGCCGAGGTCATCAACAGTGAAATTTCCTGATTACCATCGCAAATTACCATTAAAAAAACGTGATTATTACTGAGATTTAATTATCTCTCGATTATTTTTCTTATAATTGTAATGTTGTAAGCAAATCAGCCACTTGCAATACATGTTTATTTGGGATTAGGCGTGTCACGCAGGTCACGCTGTCCTTGACAACGCGGCCTTAAAAACGAACAAAACCAGACAATATTAGCGCATATTTTAGCTGTAAGTAGAACTGTGATTTATAAGTGAATTTCTGTGGTTATGAAAAATAAAGAAATAACGTTTTATTCTACTTATTGTTTGATTTTTCTGCTATCTGTACGGAAATAAACAATACGGCTTATTTTCCTTCATAAAGTTGTGGCGAGTTTACACATACTTTTTTTCGTGGCGAATTAACTTTGAGGCGAATGTACAATAACCCAAAATTATTCCTGTTGGCGCGCCGTCTCCACTGGTGGGGCAGGCGGGAATTGATGAAAAAATAATTAAAAATTGTTTCCGTTGGCCCCACCGTATTTTTGTATTCAGATGCATCCGGCTAGACTGAAAGCCGACCCCAACATAGTTGGAAAAAGGCTAGGCAGATGCAGATGTTGATGACAGTTGATAGCACCTGTGGTAAGTCAATAAATAGCTGGCTCTTATTCCTTTTGATTTCATGTTAGGACAACTCAAAGTATTACTGCACATCGCGGGCCTATGGACGGAGAGCTATGGGCTAGCTCGCCGTCCGTCCGTCTCATGACGACAGGCCGTGTCGACGGCGCGTTCGTGTTCCACGCGCGCCTCAAAGAGAGTCAGCAATAGGAAGGGGTCTGCAAGGACCGATGCCTCCCTGGGTTGCGGGACTGTTCGAAAGAGATACCGTGGCCCCAGAACACAAAGGGCGATGAAGGAACATGGATGGGTTTTAGACAGTAAAAGTCTGACACTCCCTCCTGCTCCGCCCAGAGCGGGAGGAGTCATTTGACGATTTCCCATCCGAAAAAAAAAAAAAAAGGTATTACTGCATATACGTAGGCCAGTACTGTACCTACTATATTTTATTTAAAGCTAGGCCAGGAAAGGTCCGGCCTCTGTTGCACATACAAGAAAATAATCATGAAAATATTTTAACATTCCAATTGGAAGGCAAAAACTTAGCTAACGGAGCTCAAAGTCATGACCGGGTCAAGCCATCAAACGGAGAAACCGCCATGGAAATCGAATCACCATTGTTCCAATATATTAAAAAAAAAAAACAAATTAAAAAAAAAACACAGATTATAAACACACACACAGATCTACAATTTCACAGATTATATATTAATATGTATGTCTGCGCCCGCGTCTCTGTTCGTCAGTGTTGCCTGTGAAAGTCAACACAAAGTAGTGGTTACGTGGATTGTAGATGTAATTATTATTTTCTCTATTTATTCTACCCATATTTGTATTATTATTTTTCTTTCGTTCACACTTTATGTATTTATTATATTATCCGTGCCTGACCGTGGCATCACTCTGGGCCCTATCAGAATACCAGCGCTGTGACGTTTTTTTTTTTTCAATGTTACAGCACCATGCTGAGATAGGGCCTTTTGGCTTAGTACAGGACCAATTT
The DNA here is from genome assembly GCA_941918905.2 of Xestia sexstrigata. Taxonomy (NCBI): domain Eukaryota; kingdom Metazoa; phylum Arthropoda; class Insecta; order Lepidoptera; family Noctuidae; genus Xestia; species Xestia sexstrigata. The sequence goes on from OW799219.2 coordinate 6,738,325, forward strand.
AATTTCATGTTTTTTTTTTCTTTTCATTTTTCTGTTAATTTTTTTATTTTTTTTATTAGCTGTACTGTTATTTTAACCATTTTAATTTGTGTTTTGTCCTGTGCGGGCTAATAAATGTTTTTTCTTTCTTTCTTTATATTTGGGGTCGCGTAATAATGTTTTCTTCTTCTATACTTTACTCGTCATCTTATCTAGCACCAAATCCAAGAATCTAAGAAGCAAAATAATAATTAGGAGTCAAAAACCAAAAAATTGCAACTGTTAGACAGTGACATGAAAGGTCTCTCCTTATGATTTCCAAAAATAAAGAACTTACATTATTTAAGGACAACATTTTGATTTATATATAAACTTCTGACATCATTCATGATAAATTGATTGATAGAGAAGTTGCACTTAACAGTAATATAGTTAAAAACATGTTTAGAAGATAAAGTTTATCTGCATCACAATCAATTTGACAGATCGCCTTGGGGTGTCTTTTGAAAAGCTTAGCAATTTATATTCTTGTCATCTATTAGACAAAAACCAACATGAATTATTTGAAACTTCGGTTTTAATTACTATATTATTAAGTTCTTTAATCAGTTCACTTATATCGAGTGTCAAAACATCTATGAATAATGTAATAGTTTTAAAGGTTCTAATTTTACCATGACAAAACTTTTTTGGAATTGGGAATCCCGTCCAAGCAGTCCAATCCAAGCAGGCGGCTTGTTTATTTTATAATAAAACTAGCTGACCCGACAGATCATTTCATGTCGACAACAGCGACAGCATTAGTTTTTTTTCTATTCTGGCAAACTTATAATGCATTTGATAAGAAGATACAGTTATCCAAGGTATGAAATCTAAATGGATTGATTGTGACACGACACAAAGTCACAGGGAGATTCAGAATTTCAGAATATCGTCACGCAGACGCACGTTTTAGCGATAACAGAATAATAAATTAGTATAAAATTAGGACGTTGTTATTTGACTCTATGAATGAGTCAATGAGTATCATGCAATGCAATAAGCATCTCGTTCGTCTTTTATGTAGACTTGTTTTCCTTTTGGAGGTATTATGTGGGCCGATCCCGGCGGCACTGCAATGCCGGGCCGACCCGCAACGGGAGTGGAGCGAGCCCCGAACATCCCGTCAGCTTACAAAAATCAGATTAATATACTGGTCCCTCAGTGAGGGAACTTTCAGATATTAAGCTGAAAAGAACAGATACTACACTTTGATCTTAGCCAAAAGGCCGAGAAGCGATAACGTGCTGCTGTAAAACCGGGGTAGTCATTCGCTCGCGGAGAATCTTAACACCGCGATTCAGAAACATGACGTCAGCGTACAGCGCCATCTATCAATAACCGGAGGAACTATTTGTCAAGTAGGTCACGCACGTACTCTGCAAGTAATGTTTGTCAATGACCGTAATAAAATGGAACCCATAGTAAAACCTACAGTAATTGTTGGTATTAAAACGAATGCTCCGGAGAATAATCTGTTATTTATCTAATAGAGGAAGAAAACAAGTTAGTCGATGTTGAAAAACACATGGACGTAGTCTTTGAATAAAAGCCTAAAGACAAGGTGAACACAGCACTTACTCAGAAAAGGGGAGCACAACACTGATATTGTGAATGTAATTCATCATCATCATCATCAGCCTATTAATGTCCCCACTGCTGGGACACAGGCCTCTCTATGAGAGGGAATGGGCTATAATCCACCACGCGGGCCCAGTGCGGATTGGTAGATGTCATATGTCTTCGAATTTTTGGTTCTAGGACATGCCGGTTTCCTTTCCTCACGATGTTTTCCTTCACCGTTTTGAGAGCAGTGGTGATGAAATAAATTACAAAAAGTAATGCACCTGTCTGGGTTCGAACCCACGACCCACGGGGAGCAGCGGTGGCCCAGAGGTTGCGGCCCCGACTTACGAACAGAAGAAAGAAAGAAAGAAAAAACATTTATTAGCCCGCACAGGACACAACACAATTAAAATGGTTAAACTATCAGTACAGGTAATAAAAAATAAAAAAAAAATAACAGAAAAATGAGAAGAAAAAAAAAAAACATGAAATTAACAGAACGTAATTTGGCTGAACAAAATAATGGGTTATCACACATAACAATCATACAGTTTATTACAACAATATTAAACTATTCTAAGACGATATTACCGATCAATTAATAAAACCACCATTGGAGTGTAATCTTTAACAGCCAAAGCAAATAAAGTGGCAGCTCAGACAACCATTTTATGTCCATGATCTATAAACTAAGCTCTATTTACGGCTAGGTCGTTAGCAACAGCTTTCGAATTTATTACTCATTTTTTTCTGATTCTACCGCATTTAAATCGTCGTTACAATTAAAATTGATTCCAGTATTGGAGCAGACTGCCCTGTATTTATATTCCGTAACGAACAAGAAACTTTAAAGTGAAGCTGTAGAGTTTGTTCTCGTTGAATAATAATGATCTATTGCTTTGCTTGTTATTCAAGAGTTTTCTTATTATTTTCTTGCTTGCTTTATCGGCAGTTCTATTGAATAAACTATTCGTGAAAAATATAATAATTGGTATTTTTTTAAGTTCCTAGTCCAGTGTTTCTCGAGTCTTCAAAGATTGTGTTTCTTCTTTTCTTTTAAAGTCAGCTGAAATTACTATCTATCTTTCAAATAACATTTGTGAATAAAATTAAGGAATATTTGTTAACCGTTTTGTATCAAAACACAAGGAGAATACTCCGAATTTTTGTTTTATTGGCACCATGTCTACTTTCGTGTACGTAGGTACACTCTTTTGCGTACTCTTTTGGTCTACTGCTTTTCTTACAATATTTGGTGAACTAATTTTCATAAATAACAGTTAAAACACAATGGGGACCAGCTTTTGTATGCCTACTGTCGCGTTTAATAGAAGTTCCGGTATCAGTACCAACTGTTGTGTCATTCAATACAATTTTCGCAGAGCAATTAAGCGGGGATAAGCGTAATACAGGCGCCTTTTAATTTTATTGCATTTTTATTTCAAATTCAAGGTCTATTCTGTTAAACAGTTTGCACAGTTAAATTAATAGGTTCAACCTTGCCTGTACCTACTGCATATCTAGTTATTTTTGTCCACGGAATTTCTTGCCTATTCTTCTCCACGAGATCTACGCTTTTCGAATAGTTGCCCATTCCACAGTTCATTCACAGTTATTATGCCTGTTCCTGGACTGTAGGTAGCTTATTTTAGACTATGCAAAAGTGCCTGTTACGGGTATGTTTGAAATAAATGCTTTGAGTTTATCCCTTTATCGTCACAAAATCTACAGTATTCTGTATCCCTGTCAATAGAAGACGTATCTTGTTTCTCACTGTTGGCTAAGAACTTGCATTGAATGTCTCTCATAGAGTTCAAATATTATTTATTTACTACCACTATGTTATCGTATTGATGGAAGTCAATTTAGTTTATGTCTTGCGGATCTTCTGATTGATTTATAGCTTCAAATATAAAATGGCTGAATAGATACGGTGGTTATTGAAAGTTCGTTGCGTTGCTCTGTGGCTGCATGCCAGATTTGGGCTCAGTAAACAGTTTCAGTTATTGCTATAATTTTTTTAGATACTTAGTATTTTTTTTCTAACGCGGTTGTGTACTCCCTCAGTTTTTTGTTATTTTTTTCCTGGCTGTAGGAGTCTACAATATTGAAAAAAATATGAAAGAGTTTTTTTCATCAACCGTTTCTAATTTATTCATACGAAATCTTTTGTGATCTTTAGTCCACTAGAACGTCTGTTTTTTGCACACACAGCATTTAAAGTATTTTTTTAAGAAAATGACGCTAATTCTTACTTTCGTAATCATTTAAATGATATTTATATTTCCTCCAGAGCCGGCAGCCTTTCTTCACGCGTTTTAATATTTACATCCCGTTAATGTTTGGAAAGAAACAAGTAACATCAATTTTATCCCATGTTTATTATTTCGACTAAGTTAGTTAATGATTTTAATAACTCAAACAAATTCAGTTAGATGTTTTTGAGTTTGTTACAAATATTAGGTCGTTTATTACATTTTCTTATGAACAGTTGAGGCGAATCTTTTAGGTAACCTAATTTAAGTTTGCAGAAACTGGAACAATAGTAGCTTACAATGGCTTTTCGTCAGGTTCGTAGAATGTCAGAAGATCTTCTTCTATAGGTAATCCGGTTTTATTAGCCTCAGCGTCTATTTTATGGCAAAACAAGTGATTGTGAACTTGTACCAAACAACTCGTAATTGTAATCGATAACATAAATCTCACGTGTGTCACAATCATAATGGACCTGTGTATTATGATACGCGTTCGACATCGTAATTAGCGACAGTTAGTACGGGTACCGATAAATATTGTTTTCAATTGCGAGGTTTTGGTACAAGTTCACATTCAATTTTGTCAAGTTAAAGCAATTTGACTACAAGACCAAATTTTATTACTTACGTTAATTTTATTAATTTAAATTCTCGGTACTGAACTTAGCGTCGGCAATTCAACAGTGTGCTTTTATAGGCATAATATCATAACGTCGTCTAGTACTAGGAAAAACGAGCATAAATATCGTCAACATTTGTAACTTAAATCGCCGATAAATCGCTCTTTGCGCCATATTTCATATGCGATTTGAATTTACGGTGTTTTCCTCGATATATCCTTTGATATATTATGCAGGTCATTGCATGTAATTTATCGAACTATTTAGGTACCTGAAGATTCTGTTTTGTCATTCAGCGTTTTGAAGATAAAATGAATTTGACTAGCTTCTACTCGTACGTAAGACCCCTTGGTAAGACTGGTTGTCAGACTTTCGGGCCACTGACTACCTGTAACGGCTGCTAAAGCTCTACAAATGACAGCCGAGACCAGCGGCTTATCGTGTTATCCAAGGCACGGAGAAATCTCTTAATGTAGTGGATGGACACCCATCCATCGGCCGACCTAGGAGAGCGCAGCTTAACCTTGATGATCGACCCATGCAACGGTTATTATTTGAGAGAGAGCTTAAAAAAACAGTGTCCATAAATATGGTCGGTAAGTATTTTAGTACATTTACAGACATTTTTTTTTGCTTTTTTACGTGGACCGACTGACCAATCTGACCTCCACAACATAGTTTTCTACTAACACTCAATACCCCTTGATAGACGTATAACATCGACAAAAAATACGCCAACATTTTTCATACGATGTTATCAATACATTGTCAGGATCAGATTTCCGTTTCCTCTCTGTATTTCGTGTACTTTTTGTCCTTTTTTCTATATTTAGCATGTTTGTTGGTGAAGCTGTTGACTTTCATATTGATATCGGCTTTCACATCTTGCTAATGCTTTTCGGCCTTTCTTGTTCATCTTGCTCACTGAGCACACATTTATTTATTTTACTTCTCTCGTTTGGGTCTATGTGTAATACAATATTTTGTGCATACACTAGTGCTTTACAGTTTTTCAGTTGGTGATAGACATTTTTTTTTCTTTTGTTACTTTTTTTAATTGTAGGTATCAAGAGTATTTGCTATCGTCTTATGCTTCTAGATAAACCACGGTCAGTAATGCAGCTTTCTTATTAAAAAAGGCTTTAGACGTTGACTATAATATCATCAACACCATAATTATGACCATACCTGACCATGAAGTGTGTATCAAAAATAATAATATGAGATCAAAACCAAACCAATTTTTCCATACGACTAACATCACCTGTATTTAATGACCCAAATATATAGGACATTTAGGTCAAGTTGGTATATAAGTTTTGTACAAACACCAGATAAAAATTTGCTCGATTTCCTTAAATATGACCACATATTTCTGATACGGAGCAGCGGTGGCCCCGACTTACGAACAGTAAGTCGTGGGTTCGAACCCAGACAGGCGCATTATTTTGTGTAATTTATTCCATCACCACTGCTCTCAAAACGGTGCAGGAAAACATCGTGAGGAAACCGGCATGTCCTAGAACTAAAAATTCGAAAACATGTGACATCTACCAATCCGCACTGGGCCCACGTGGTGAATTATAGCCTATTCCCTCTCATTGAGAGTAGGCCGTGTCCCAGCAGTGGGAACATTATAAGCTGATGATTTCTAATACAAGCATAAAACGACTGAAAAATTCTAGAAAACCGTACATACGACACTATTTTTAATGTTACCTTGGCAGTTTATACAGGAGTATGATAGTTGCGACTCTATTACAAACGACACAAAAGATCTATTCAAGTAACTGATCCCTCAAGAGGTTTACTCAAACGCGATGCAGTAGAAAAACTGCCACAGTAGCTTTACAAACAAGCCTGAAAATCAAACCGGTACTGAAGCAAGCGATGGGTGCAAAAGCAAAGGAATGGAGTCCTTATTTTACAGAAAACAAAGTTTAATCTTATTTTGACACACTTGTCTGGAGATGGGTGATACAATCCTTTCACAGAGACTTTATTTTTGAGACGGTAAAGATCAATGTGGTTATGATAGATTTAGCAGTGGCTAACTAGTGCTAACTACTCAATAGCAACCTTGTAACAAGGAAATAAAAATATATCACTGAAATTTTGACAGGGATACAAATTCAGAGGTAAAAATCACTGTACAAAAACTGAAAATTGAAAATTCTAAGCACAAAATCAAAGAATACAATTTCAAGTAAGCCAGTTATAGTCAACAAACAGCAAGTAACTGTCGAAACAAAGACGACAATGAAATGTAGCTACAGATTCAGTCACAAGGCATAAAATCAACTATCTAAGCACAAAATCAAAGCATAAAATTTCAAGTAGGACAGTTACAGGCCTAATTGTACAGTCCAAACAAAGACTACAATGAAATGTAGCTACAGTCCCAGTCCAAAGCATAGAGATCTATGGCAATAAACTCCATGCACGAAACCTGTAGTTTCAGCTTGCTACTCCGTATCACTGACGGACGTAAAGATTAGTTCGGGGCCCGAACTAATAATGAATGACAACACGATTGGACTGGACAGCTCTCCCTACTCCCAAAGTGCTTTCAAAGTTCATGAATCCAACAAGTGCAAGTCGAAGTCGGACTCGCGCATTAATAGTTCCGTACCATCGTAGTACCCCGGAGTCTCCTTTAATTTTTATTTTATTTTTGTTGTTGTCATTGCGGCAACGGAAATACATATTCTGTGAAAATGTCAACTGTCTAGATAGACGGACTAGGGTCCCGTTGGTTACCCTTAGAGTACGGAACCCTAAAATAATGTCGGACGGGCCCCGTATTTTCGTTGACGGATTTAGAGAGTTGGATGTTTAGTCTTATAGATGGTACAAGAAATTAAGTAAATAAATCTCTGCATCTCCCTGTTTGTTCCGGCTAATCTCTGAAATGGCTGGACTGATTTTGACGGGACTTTTACTGGCAGATAGCTGATGTCTCGTGGAGTAACATAATTAATATTAATAAGATAAGGGTTCCGTGCTAGCACAGCACAGTAGTACATAATAAATAATATTTATGCACCATGTAGGCAAGTAACGTTACGTAAAAAATGGCGGACATTAATTCTCAAAAACATTTACGGAAAGGTCTGTGTAAATGTTAAGGGAGTGGTAGTAATAAACAAAAAGAATTGAGGTACAGGAGCCGTGAACATTTTTTCACTCTTAACGAATAGCGGATACAGAGTATATTTCGCAATTTAGACGTATTTTTTTTCGGTAAATCGACCGAAGGTTACGGGGTAGCTCTTAATATTGCGGTTTAACATTCATACAATCAAGGAAGCACTTCAAATTAAATGTCGGAACGGGATTGGGTTCCATCTGATTGCTTCTGGGAGTAACATCTAACATCATGCCTGTCATCCCCGTACGGTTAGGCAAAGATGTTCCTCCAGTACACCCATATTATAGGGATATATACAAGTTAACTCGTTACCTAGCTAAGGCATTTGCATGTCGCGGAGATGAGGGTGCTAAGGGGGATGTGTGGTGTTACACGAATGGATAAAGTAAGAAATGAGTATATAAGAGGAAGTCTGAAAGTGGCGCCGGTGACTGAAAAGCTGTGTGGTAATCGGTTGTCGTGGTATGGGCATGTGATACGGAGGGATGAGGCAAATGTCGTAAGGAAAGTTTTGAGTATGAATGTCGATGGGTCTAAGAGTAGATGAAGACTAAAGAAACGATTTATGGACTGTGTTAAGAATAATATGGCTGTCTGATGAGATGACGAAAAATAGAGAAGTATGGAAGAAGAAGACATGCTGGGACGACCCCAAATGAATTGGGATAAGCGCAAGGGAATGATGATGATACGAGTTACCTCGTAAAATTGTTACGACATTATACTTGGTCGTGTCCAATTATCCATGTCGCTTCCTGGCACTTAATCTCATATGTTCTACCGTCGAGTTTGACGTCAGTTGTAAAACTAGTAGTTTATTTATTTTATTGAATGACAGATTCCAGACGTCCATTGGCGTTACTTATTTTCAGGGCTATTAAAATTTTCTTATCGCCTTTACAGTAACTTATAAAATAATTTATAGAAGCCTTTTCCAAATCGTTTTTACTTTAATTTGCACCAGCCTCTCCTCCGTCGAAAAAGTTTTCTTTCACTCGAACTATTTCTAAACCGAAAAATTATCCCCCCTTACAATCTTATATGTAATAAGATGTGAAAACGCGTTGCACTTGTTTCCCATGGCACTTGTTGACGATACTCGCGTCAATATTTATATGGCGGCAATCAAAAACAAATCACAGACCTTATCCTTACGTCAATAAATACCAAGTGGTCAATATTCTATCCGACATCAACTGTTTCAAGTACCTGATTGACGCACGCCATTTGTAGTTCTATTTTATGTTCAGAACGTAGTCTAAAAGTAACGGGAAATATATGGGTGTAAAAATAACCTTACAAAGTCGAACCGCACTTGTTCTTCCCGTCATTGGGATCATTGTTTTGTTCTGGACCATACCAGATGAGCACCTTCTACATAACTACGGAGATATTATTAGTGGCGAAAATGCCAACTTTTCCACTTGGCGATAGTGGTAGCGTAAGTCAAAAATAGCAACTTTACAAAAAAGTGCAAAAACTACATAATTATAAATGGTAATCCATTTACAATTATGCAGTTTTTGCACTATCTTAATATATATAAATCTCGTGTCACAATGTTTGTCCTCAATGGACTCCTAAACCACTTAACCGATTATAATAAAATTCGCACACCATGTGCAGTTCGATCCAACTTGAGAGATAGGATAGAATAGAAAAAAATAAAAAGTCCACCCGTGCGAAGCCGGGACGGGCAGCTAGTAAATTTATAAAATAGAGAAATCTTTGTGGTAATGGTATTCGTACCATTTTATAAATTATGTTCACTTCAAGTAAATAAACAGAGACGGTGCTTGTTTCTGATTGGCTGAAACAACGCGTCTCCCGATTCTCTTTGTTTTTTTTTTGTAGGCTGGCCATAGAGAATACGATGTGCTGGGATTTAGTCCTACGTCGAATTTTTCAATAACCTACGGCCCTCGATCTTTGAACGTAATGCCTAACATGGCTCGCTCCATAGATAGCCCTTTGTGCAGTTTTGATTAAATTAAATTAAAACGAATTTACATGTGAAATGTAAATTAATTTTACTCATTTTACTGTTATTTGAACGGATCTGATGAGGAAGGAAGATAATTAAATAGAGTGCTAAATGTGGTAATTGTCATTTGTGGGTAAAATTGTGTTGCGTATGTGTAGACCGTATTTCATTGTTTATTCATGGATAGGTAGGTATTGATCCCGACATTACAATAGGTACTTCTTTTTGATACTCATCGAATTTATTGTTTTATATTATTATTGTCATTGACAACTGCATGGAACTTAAAATCCTTTCACATAGTAGCTTTCATACAAGCCACCAAGCTTGGCTTGCCCTTATAACTACTCTGCAGATGTTAGGGTTTCCGAACAGTCTCCTTGCTTTATGGTCTTCAAGTATTGTTGGCCCCTAGGCACGCCACTGCGTTCACAGATATTTATCCTCTAACATAAACCTTATGCCCACGAGAATCAAGTTCACTGTACGGAAAAATCAAAAGTAACATAATAATGACAGGACAACACAGTTTTATAATATGTAGACTAGCACTTCGCCCGCGACTTCGTCCGAAAAAATTGTGATAGCTCGGCTAATTTGCATGAAATCAATATTATTTATAACCTATGCTACTCGGTAAAGATGAAGCTTTCTATTGGTGAAAGAATTTTTAAAATCAATGAAGTAGTTCTTGAGTTAAATCGTAACAAACAAACAAAAAATCAAATCTTTTCTCTTTATAATATTAGTTTAGATTCAGATAGCAGTGGTGGCCCAGTGGTGGCGGCCCCGACTTACGAACGTAAGTCGTGGGTTCGAACCCAGGCTGGCGCATTACTTTGTGTAATTTATTTCAACACCACTGCTCTCAAAACGGTGAAGGAAAACATCGTGAGGAAACCGGCATGTCCTAGAACCAAAAATTCGAAGACATATGACATCTACCAATCCGCACTGGGCCCGCGTGGTGGATTATAGCCCATTCCCTCTCATAGAGAGGAGGCCTGCGTCCCAGCAGTGGGAACATTAATAGGCTGATGATGATGATGATGAGATTCAGATAAAACAACCAATTTACCGTAGCCACCACCATTTTAAACATTTTTATTTCTGACAAACATGAAAGTTCGAAAAAAATGGCTTATACATACAGTCACAGCAAATTCACATTCCACATGTAGTTTATTAAGATTTTGATGATTCCTAACCGTAACCCTTTCTAAGTACCTAATAATCTGTCTGTCCCTATTTATTTGACATATTCATTTTCGCTGGTAAAGGGTAAAAATTCCGAGAAAAAAGGCGAAGATTTGGCAGCCAGCTTAGCATAAAATTACAATAAGGATTCAGAAGCAGACGCTGTGGATAAAAGGGGTAATTAGGGTCCAACTCGTTAGAACACAAGTCAAACATAGGAGACTTGGAAAATGGCGCTTTGCGACTTATTTCCAGAAAAGGTCCACAAAAGCTTGTTCTAAGAATATGCCTTTAGGCATTTGGGATAATCATACAATTTGGAAAGGAAATTGGAGTAGCTCGTGGCTAAATAATAACAGCCAGGCGGATCAATCTTCAAGTAAGCTACGCTTGTCAAGGTTGGTCTGTGGAGGGGTGACCATCCAATACATACCGAGTTTCCTCCGTGCTTCTGAAAGACTAAACTATATGGGGCCGGTTGTAGATCTTTGACAGTTGTTACAGGTGGTCAGTGGCTCGAGACTTCGAAAGTCTGACAACCAGTTTTACCAAAGGGTACCGTGTTACCGAGTAACTGAGTTGTGGAGGTCAGATAGGCAGTCGCTCCATGTAACATACTGTTATTCAGCTGTATCCGGCTTGACTGGAAGCCGACCCAACTAAGGTTGGGAAAAAGCTAACTAGGGAAAGTAATTTTTTTTTAATGGCACCTTGCTAGTAAACCTAGTGAGGCTGGCTTCTAATTAACTGGACTATCTTGTGGGTCGGATTAGCCTCGGCTTCTTAGCCGAGGCTACACTACCACGTCGCCAGGGGGTGGGCAGCCTGCTCCCGTATTTAATATTTTCCGTGAATAGGGTAAAAACTCTAATTAGTCCGTCTGATAGATTTCCAAAAAAATTGAACACACTTTTTTTTTTTACGTAAACAGAAATTGAAAACGACACTTGAGTACATTTTTTTCCGGAAAGTGACGTCACAAGTCACTCATCATATTTGACCCGTTTTATCTTCGTCAATTTTGATTAATTTGATAAAACAAAAAACACGTATCCGATATTTTTTGATAATCTAACTGACGGACTAAACAGAATCATAATTATTTTTTTTTGTCAGGAATAATCCCTATTGTTTGTATCCTGGGAAACACCTATATCTTACCTGGACTACACTAGGTTGAGCTAATTTATGCGATAGCAGATATATTGGGAGCTTTCTTAATAACAGGAACATCAAAGTTACTATCGTTACCATCAATTTAATGGATTTTATATCGACTACTTTGGCGATATTTGGTTTTGACGTCAATGTTGGAGACCCAAGGTCAAGATTTCTATTAAAATGTTATGTCTTGTTTGTAGAAGGAAACATCCATTAACAAATAGTTTGTACCTACTTATACGAAAAAAGGGGTTTCGTCATACAAACATTTACCATGGATTCAGGACATAGGTAGATAATATTAACATTGGTAGCCTTTAATTAAAAAAATCTGCTGTTCTCTGTGAATTGCATGGAATATGCTTTTCTATAGAATAGCTGATTAATTTGTGTCACGATACCGACCGAGCCGGCCGACCGTGTATCGAACTAACCGAATATGTAATCGAACTATTGCATGGAAATATTTTGATCATAGACTTTGGATGGAAACCATCTCTTTTCCTATAGTCATACTCTAAAATTTATTCCTCGGTTTGTATGTCTCTTGCGCCAATTATTGGATATTTGATTGGAAAGTCTCAATGTTAGACGTTTCTCCTTTCATATCCCAGAAAGCAAAACATTTTCAAATAGAAACATCAAACCGAATCGTTCCCGATGGTATTGCTTATTTATCTTTATGCTCATATAAGTATGGAAATTTTCGCCATTTGCATTGAAAAAATAAATACGAAACGGAATTATTTCCATTACGATAAAATGTGTATTGGTTTGTCGCCTCGGTTATGGCTGTAGGCGAATTCTGTTCTGAATTAATGATATCAGGCATGTCATATTTTTAGGGTTCCGTACCCAAAGGGTGCCAACGAGACCCTATTACTACGATGTCTATGCATCTGTCTGTCCATCAAAATCAAAATCAAAATCGAAGCATTTATTTCAAGTAGGCCAGTTGCAGGCACTTTTGAATTGTCGAAACAAAGATGAAAATTAAATGTAGCTACAGTCCGAGTCACAAGACATAATAACTGTGAAAGTACTGTAGTTGCCCATTCCCTAGCGTAGATCTCTATGGAGAAAAACGGGCAAGAACTCCATGGACACTCTTTTAAATCAAAAAAATAGTTACAGGGCTGTATCTTTTGAACAGTAATAGAGATAGACATTTGAAATTTTCACAGACAATATAGCCGCTATAACACTGGTAATTTTAATGTGAAACGGATACTATACAAGAAATAGGGGTTTTTCGGCGTTTTTGCTCGATTATATTGGACGGTGGTACCGAACCCTTAGTTTTTATTTTCATTTGTTGTGTTTGCCCAACCTGCCTGCCTGTTTTATGCCACCCATGGACCTCTGACTTGGCTCTACATGCCGTCGAAAAATATCTCTCAGGCATGCTGGTTTCCTCACAATGATTTCCTTCACCGAAGCAAGTGATAATTATATAATACAATACGCACATAAATCCGAAAAATCAGAGATGCGTGTCTTTGGTTCGAACTTGAGACTTCTTCGAACCCTCCTTTTGCGAGTCCGACTCCCACTTGGTCGAATTTTTTTTGCTTTAACGATGTCGGCGGAATGATTTATGATCATAAATACTCGCCATTGAATTCGCAAGTTTTTATTATGATCCATTACTAGATTTTCGCTCGTTATCTTTTGTTGAGTAAACTGGTAGTCTTTTAAGAATCAGTCTTTTTTTTGGAAGCAAGCACTTAATATTATTTATTATACTCCACCTTGTTATAACGAAGCTGCGGTCTTTTTGTTTATATATTTATGTCTACAAGACGACTGTTAAGAGTTAGTGGTTTTGTTTGGGGGTGGTGTTTTGGATTTTACAAAGTCACGAGCGTAAAAAGGCAGAAGGAAGCTGGCCCTGCTTTACAAATAAGCAAAATCAGCATAATAATGTTTTCACTGTTCGGATACAGGACTCTTCAAACTGAAAGTAATCCACAATGCTGCTCCCTGTATACAAAGCTGACCAAGCGCCTTCTGCGCCTGAACAGAGATAGTCTGCGTCTGGTGGCGCGATGGCGGGGACCATCACTGGACACTGTTCACTGAATAAACACTTTCACACCCTAGGAATCACTGACAGTCCCCTGTGCAGAGCGTACATGGAGGCGGAGGAAACGGTGACGCACGTGCTCCTTGAGTGCACAGGCGTTACCAAGATTCGCGAGGAGAACCTGGGAGCACCAAGATCCCTTGCGGATGCCCTGAGGAGACCGGGAAGTCTGATCTGCTTCTGGAGGGAGGTGGGCTAGTTGGAGTAATCGGCCACCATAGCTCACGCACAATGGTCCACTTCAAGGACTAAGTGCGGAAACCTAAACCCCATGATAGATAGATAGCTATCTATCTATCATGGGGTTTAGGGGCAACTTTGCCACACTGGAGGAGCTGCTCCAGTGTGGCAAAGTTGCCTCCGTTTTTGAAAGCAGTGGTGGTGAAATAAATTACATGAAGTAAAGCGCTTGCCTGGGTACGAAGCCACGATCGTTACAACTGGGCCATTTTTAGCAAACTATAAGAACTATGCTGTTGAAACTTGGTAAGTAGATGTATTCTGTGAACCGCAGAGATTTTCACACAAAAATAGAAAAAAATCAATAAATTTCGGGGGTTACCATACTTAGAACTGAAATTTTGTTTCATGATGAAACAAAATTTTTGAGTTTCAGTTTTAAGTTCCCATACGTGTGGTCTATGGATAGGTCTTCAAAAATGATATTGAGGTTTATCATTTTTTTCTAAACTGAATAGTTTGCGCGACAGACACTTCCAAAGTGGTAAAATGTGTGTGTGTAACTTCTAAAATAAGAGAATGATAAAACTAAAAAAAATATATGATGTACATTACCATGTAAACTTCTACCGAAAATTGGTTTGAACGAGATCTAGTAAGTTTTTTTTTTTAATACGTCATAAATCGTAAACCGCAATTTACCTTTCAATAGATAAAGTTAGTGCGGAACCCTCGGTGTGCCGGTGTGCGAGTCCGACTCGCGACCGAATTCTTTTTATGTGAAGAGATATACTTTCCGATTGGTCCCATTGGACTTTCATCAAAATCGGTTCAGTAGTTGGGATTCTAGTCCTGTAGTGCAACAGCTCAGGCTAGATAGATGATTATAAACACTTTCGTAAAAGGCATACCTAAAATAACACCTCGGCATTGCAAAGAACCACTATATTAGATATGCATGTAAGTTTTCTTCACCTAAATCAACGAAATACAGTACCTACAATAATATATCAACACAAGAAAAGTATTAAAAGTTTAGTTCGACTACTGTTTCCCGCGATAAAAAGAAATTACTCCTACAATTTTCTGCGACAGTTCAAACGTCAGTGACTCTCGCAGCTATTTATGTCATTTCATGTGACGTCATTTACTTCATTCTGCCTTGTCCCCATTAAAATAATTAATTTTACTTATAAATTGTATGTGCTTTTTTCTAAATATTATAGTAAAACGTAGTGAAATATTTTAAGTACCTTTCACTTGACGCTTAGCTTTTGACGTCACTACCGGCGTCATCTAGAACGTTCGCGTTTCATTTCACCAAAAATATGCGTCATGAAGTAATTAATTGTAAATTATGTGATGTATTAGAAAATTAAACAAGTGCATGTTCCCTATTTATGCCAATGTAAAATGGTTTAAAATGAGACCTTTTCAAGGTCAGAGTCACCCCTTATATTTCAATTAAGCCAATTACATGCATTTAAAACTTAACATTTATAAGAAAATACAAAATATACAAATTCTAGAAACCAAACAATGTTAATCTAATACGCCTCTCTTACCAAAACAAGACTTAAAAACTTACCTTTTCAAAAGACTTTGCAAGCAAAGCAAAGTCTCGAGAAGGAAATAAAAGACTGCCTTTATTGTACCGTTGTGTTTCCTGCATCTGGAAACTAAAGATGCTTCATATTTTATTACTGGCCCAGCCACGTTGATGCCTGATGAAAATTCAACTTCTGTTTGTACAATAGTTTTATTGTTAGTGAATAGAATGAAAATTGGATTTTACAAGTTTTAAAAGAAAAGTCGACTTCTTTGTCCGTCTAAAAGCTACTGTTGATCATGCAGTAGTGAGTTGAGTTCGATTCACAGGTCGGGCAAAGTGTTCTTGGGCTTTTCTATCAGGAATTTAAAGTAGCAGCCGCGGAGTTTGGATGTGTGTACAGTGGATGGCAATAGACTCGCCCCTATGGGACTTAAACATAACTGGGGAAATGTGAGTGTTCTATGGCACATCTCTGCATAACCCTTAGTGGAATTACAGGCGTGTTGCTATGTGTAGAATGAAAATTGAATTAAGACTTGTCTTGAAACCGGTAATTTAAAATACTATATTTGTCGCATCATGGGTGGCCGGGATGCGAAGCTTAGGGTCTTCGTCACGATCCGACATAGTTTTACGTAAATGTACTCGAACAAAAGATAATTTAAATCAAACTTGTGCATAAAATGCAATACAGAGAATCTGTAAAATGCACTGTACCTACTTTGAAATTCCCGCCCTGGATTATACTGCCTTGTTTTCGTGAGCGAAAAATAGATGGCGCTGGTCGATAAAGAAAATTTTAATCATAAAATTTATACGGAGTCGTTATTCTTCTCCCTAGAGTAATTATATGTTCTGTGGCCAAGGCTCGGAACTCGACTGTCGCATCGCAAGAGTCGCAAACTCGCAACACTTGCTCCCTTCACCAGCCTTCGCTGCATCCCCTTTACCGACGATCGTGTCCAAGTCCAAGCGGAAGGGCGAGCTTGCGTTTCCGATAACGATATTATTATTAGTTCACAAAACTAATTGTTAAATGGCGCTGCTTGTTGCACTATGGCGCCATTAATCCACGACATATTAATAGTATTGCACTTTTGTAGGAAACAGCGGTTCTTTTTTTTAAATAACCGATGAAAAATTTCTGTGTGGTGGATCAGAATGATGTACTGAGTACGAAGGCTTCGCATCGGTGTACCTTCCAACCTGTATTTATTAGTTCTTTGAACAAAACATACAGTTGCAATCGTCATTCTTTGCCATGAAGTCTTGGGAAGCTGTACAAAAGCTATCAGCATCAATACTTCAAGTTGAAACTTCCTGATTAAAAGGAAACCGTAAAAATGTTTTAAATATAGTTCAACGAATAAATTAATTGGTTGATGTTTTCTGTCCATTGTTTTTTGTGAACATGACAATTCTTACATCACTAGCAGGCTGATTGATGCCTGCGGCTTTGCCCGCGTGGAGTTTAGTAATTGCCCCACAAGATCGTACTACCACCAGGGTAAAAAGTATCCAATGTGTTAATTCAGGTTTTAAACTATCCTGTGTGCATCCCAATATGTTGAGATGTTTTTGCGTTAAAGATTAACAAACATCCATCTTCGCCGACTTTCGCATATAAGATAATAAGTAGTAAGATTCCTAGGTCGAGTAAAATGTTATTGGGTTTATCCATCAGGTCAGTAGCAGCCACGAAGTTTGGATTAGCACCCGGTTGATGGCAATAAGCTCATCCCCTATCTCATGTATCTATCTTAAAAACGTAACTGGCGAAATGTTAGCGTCCTACTATTAAGTACGGGTATATTATGATTATTGACATTATATTATTATAATTATAGACGTGATGTTAAATTGCAATGTAAAAAGGTGTCAAGAATCCTTGGACAAAGGTTGTGTCACGATATTTCTTACATATACCGTGTTATTTAGATCTTGTTTTATGTTTGAGTTCTTCTAAAGTTCGCCCCTTGTGCGGGTTCGCGCTTTGAGATTTGATACTCTAAGCGCGTGAAAACTCTTGACCGATAGATTTCAAGTGAACTCTTGAAATGAAAAGAGAAAATTATTAATTCTTGCAATCTGTCCTTAAAAAAAAACGAATTTTTATATATTATTTATTAAACATGAGAATTAAAATAGGATAAGTTATTGGGGCGGAAGACAACAAATAATTCTTTCGGCCCGTTCCATTTGGCAAACGATGCACCAAACAACCTGTGTAATAATTGTAATCTTTGGTGGAAGATTCTAAAATGCTTTTATAAGGAAATAAAAAAGACCACTACCTAGCAACCTTAATGTCGAAAGCAAATAAGTACAAAGTTAACAAAACCAGAATCAAAAATGCCGAGTCACAAATCGACCCGTTGTCACGGCGCGTGACATTACAAAACGGACGGAGAGTAAAGTTTTCATTGAAAAACAGCTAGGTTTATTAAAACTGAAACTTTTGTTATACGAAACACGTAACATATCACGTTGGACGCCAATTCAGAATGCCGCAACTGTGTCACGCTGAAATGGAGCAGTTCAAATGGTTACAAACTTTGTATTGCGTGCCAATCATGAGTAGTGCTGCCCAAAGATCGTTTGGCGAGAGTTAAAATAAATTTAAAAAAAAACGAAGAAGTCTGAAAGTGGCAGCTCAGCGGTAACTGAAAAGTTGTGTGGTTATTGGTTCTCATGGTATTGGCATATGACGCAAAGGAACGAGGAAAATAAAATTGTGAGGAAAATTTTGAGTAAGAATGTGTGTAGGGGAAGACCAAAGAAACGATTGGATGGTATTCGTGAAATAGAAAGAGAAGAATCATGAAGAAGAAAAAGACAGCTGCGCCGACCCCAAATTAATTAGGAACAAGTAGTTCTAAAACTAAAACCCGGCTACTGAATGAAGTCGATTAAAATGTAGTCTATGTTACCCGGGCCATAATAACGAATCGATTGATACCTAGGCTTATTCATCAAAATCGGATGAATAGTTTAGGCGCTACGGAGGAACATACGTAAATACAAACATAAATACATACCCCTTTCTAAAAAAAATCATAACCCTTCCTTTCAGCTTTGCCGTAGTCGGGAATAATGTCGTGATCTGTGTTTTCAATCCATTGTTAACCAATAACGCTTCATTTCTAGGTCACTCGAGCGCTTAAGATCTAATTATGTAGCACTACTCGTAGTTTTTTATTTTTTTCTGATTCTTCTACTACTTCTTTCCTGTTTTTTCTTGCTCTTTTCTTCTGCCAAGTTTTAAAAGTTCCTTAATACCCAAAGTAAACTGTAACGACAATAGATGTTGACAATCATTCTTTTTCTGTAAATTTAGTCATTTAGTCATTATCCCAATTTATATAAGGACGACGCAGCATATCTTCTTCTTCCATACTTCCCATCCCGTTTCTATCCATATCATCTTTACAGTCAATCCAGAGACGGACAGATGGACAACAAAGTGATCCTATAAGGGTTCCGTTCCGTCCAACTGAGGTATGGAACCCTAAAAAGAATAAAATTAAGGTAATATCCTACCTAGCAGACTTTAAAACCTTAGTACTCGAACAGTAATTTCAACTGACATTCTAACGAAAGCCCAAACAATATCGTTTCATTTCATCCCTAGATTCAGATTTCAATTTAATTATTTCACCAAGAACATTTTATTAAATCTTAGAACAGTTCAAGAATTTAGAAAAGCGTTTGTTTGAAGAGATAGTAGCAGCAAATGGAATATCCTAAGACCGTAATTGTTTCTCAGGTATTCTAGGTTCGGAACAATGTTTCAGAGTGACTCGTACATAAACGGTTAGCTTGGACATTATAGCTACAACAGAATTTGCTATAGGAACTAGGTGTATATTTGGAACCCCTTTATTTTAATATAGATACTATATATATCTCTTCGCTGTTTTCACTATTTTTTATGATTTGCTGTCGGTATCTATTTGAAGTTGAAAATCAATCCAGTCAGTCAATAGGTACTACCGAAGCCACTAATGGTTGACCAATTTTCAAACTTATTACTCAAGACAAAAGGGTCAAAAGCCAAGGCATCTGGGGACTGCATTTATACTTTTAGATTAATTTGACCGGGATCTATCTTTTGAGAGTATTCTTATGAATGAAGGTGAGCTCTCAAATGTTCCCGAGACTTGCCTTTGTATTGCTTCAGTGAGAGATAATTCAGAAACCGACAGTAAGTGATAAAATACATCTTCATCATTATTATTCTTACTAGTCTCGCAAATCTCTAGCTCCTATAATAAACGTCAATATCATCAGATACAAGATTTGCGAGAAAGAGCTAAAAAAGCTAGGCAGAAGAGGACGATTCATCTTCTACGTAGCTCTTTTTGAATATTTCTTTTATCGAAACCTTAGCAATAATTTTTTTGTACGTAACCATGGTACATAACCGTGATTTCGTACAAAGAAAAATAATTCCTCCATGGAAACTAGTTACGTGCAAGGAAAAATGCTTCCTTCATCGAAACTAGTTCCGAAACCGTAGACAGCCGACGGTTTATTAACACTATTCATTTCTTCATTACTTCAACATCTTATTGATCATGTTCAGAGAGTTCAGGTACTCGCAATCGGCGTGTGTGTATAACCAGATATTGTATGAACGTCGACGAGGTGAAAAGAAAATGTAAGGATCGTAGATGGTGAAGTTGTCGTTCCTGCCAACCTCAATGAGAAAAGGGTTATGTCTGCATTACTTCTAAAATCCATATTACTTTATTCAATAGTTACTGGCCTTGAAGATTTAAAAAGGAACCACATTGTACTTTTTTTTGTACCTTGTGTCACCCCACGTTTCTCACAATAGGTCCGTTTCTGTCAAACCCTCAAATGAATACACAATGGAAGTTTATAACAATGGGGTTCAAACCGTAAAACGTGTGTTAAGAGAGTATCTTCACTGAAGCTTATAATGTGTATGAAATAAAAAGTTCAAATTCGCTCTCGTTTGTGAATTTGTTATCTACAGATTCTTTTATTTGTACTACTTTTAAAGCTAAGTATTTATCTTGTGTTTGCTGTTCTATAACAATTTGTTTATTGGCCATTTACCTATTTGTATGAATTATTTGTATTTTTTTTATTTATATTCAGTTAAATCAGCCTCTAATACATCCAAAACCTGTCTAAACAGCGTTTATTTACTATCCAATATTATTACAATTACTTCTGACTATAGAAGATATTTTGATGTTTTTGGTAGAAGAACGCAAACGTTTATATTTAGCAACGAAATACAAAATAAAATACGCAGTTTTATTGTTTAAAATAAATTATAATTCAGCTCGCGAAAATACTACTACGGTATCAATATTGTTTATTTTTATTGCGCTATCAGTGATCATGTGCGTCACCTACTTGATATTATTTAGTAGTTTCACTGATCGATAGATGGCGCTGTGCGCTGACGTCACGTTTCTGAATTGCGGTGTTAAGATTCTCCGCAAGCGAATAACTACCCCGGTTTTACTTAGCACATTATCGCTTCTCGGCCTTTTGGCTAAGATCAAAGTGTAGTATCTGTTCTTTTCAGCTTAATATCTGAAAGTTCCCTCACTGAGGGACCAGTATATTAATCTGATTTTTGTAAGCTGACGGGATGTTCGGGGCTCGCTCCACTCCCGTCGCGGGTCGGCCCGGCATTGCAGTGCCGCTGGGATCGGCCCACATAATACCTTGTTGTAAGTAGAGATGCGCAAAATGTGTCAGTAAAAAGAAATGATTGAAGTATATCTTTTCGCTCAACGAAGTAGTCCACTGTAAGACCTTGTTAAAACACAAGGTCTCTTTATAAGAGATGCTGGTAGCATGTACGCAACTATGCATGCATGCATATTGCATTATGAGTTGTCTTGTCTCATGATTTATACGCCCTATGTCAGATACGCAAACATTTATTACACAACACAGTCACAAACAGATAACGTTATATTTATTACACAATCATTCGAATCATTAACAAACTCACACAATTAAATTACCCTAAGAAATTAAAACACAAAGGTCATTTCCACCTAAAAAAATATTCAACACTGTCTATTATTTTTGGCACACAAAAGAAAATTCCTCAAAGCCTTTTCAAACATTCATTCAAGTTCCGACCTATATGTATAATTGTTTTAAAATTTTAGCGTACATTTGGGTTTAGCAGACATAGTATTAGCATTGACATTCAGTAGCCTAACTTGGCACAAATGGTTGGAAGTGTGCGAGTCGAACACACATGTGAAGTGTTTACAAGAATTTCTGAGCATGCTTCAGGTAACAGGTTCATCATCTGCCTCTATCGGCTTCCAGTCTAACGGGATGCAAGTATTTAAATAAAACGACTGCCCGTCTGACCTCGCAGAGGAGCTCATGGCTAAATAATAACAGCCACTCGGACTATCTTCAGGTTAAGCCGCGCTTGCCTAGGTTAATCCGTGGATGAGTGACCACCCATTACATACCGAGTTTTCTCCGTGTCTCGAAAAGCACGTTAAGCCGTTGTTCTCGGCTGTCATTTGTTGATCTTTGACCGACAGACCGAAATCACTATTTTTTTAAATAATTCTCACTATTCACCACATTCCTCCTCTGTTCAGAAGGTCTAAGTAGCTAAATTATGATGGACAGAGACAAAACCTTTTAAAATATTTTTTTAAGACACCATCTGGTGCGACACGACTTTTTTTAAATATTATCCGTTGGCCACCACTAGTGGTCAGTGACATAGCTTATTAATATTATTCCCAGTAACCACCACTTTAAAGTATTTTTATGGACATCTGGAATCATCCGTTGACTTACTGGTTATCCTTATTCTGTGGTTTGGGTTATATATTAAGGTGCAGACAGTATGGTATAATAATAGAGTTATTATATATACAGTGTAGTCATTTTTGTGTGGGTGAGGCTGTTGTAAAATTATTTTTTGAGGAAAGATTAATTAAGGGTTATTTGTGGAATGAACAAGATTCGTGTGGGTGTTTAAATATTTACTTAATATTTAACTACTTTTTGTTTGATCATGTCCTACGGAATATCTATATAATATACTAATAATATACAGAGGTAACTTTGTAAGTGTGGGTGTAGGGGATAATTTTAGGAAATACTGATCCTATTTCGACTTCCTGTCTGACCTACCCTAGAACAAGACTCAGTTAGTACTATCAGATAAATGATTCTAAACACAAATGCTAAAAAGCCTAGAATCCATCTTTCCGAATGGACAAAAGATAGTAGCAAATTGGAATCGTTAAAAGATATATCGTTGAAGTCAGACCGACTCGAGCGTAAAATGCGGTGGATGTCTCACGAACGTATCGCAACTACTATTGCGAATACTGACATTTTTGTAGAATATAATTCTAGTCACGATCTCACCTTTGTTATGTTAGATGTCTAGTTGATGGCATCGGTGGGCTAAGCACGAACGCGCGGATAAACGCAACGAAAATCCAACATTGAGAAGAAAAAGAAAAAGTATTTATTTAAACTCAGACAGGAGTCAGGACATAACAGAAAAAAAGATAGAATAGACAACAAACAACAACAAAACACACACACATTAACATAACATCACGCCTGTAATGTTGGTAGGGTTGGTCAGATGCGTACCTACCTGATAGTGGATGTACTAATACAAAACACCAGTTATATGTATTTGAGTCCCATGTAGAGGGGGGCGAGCTGGGGGGACTCCTTGGCTGTTACTGTGAAAATACTGGTGGAAAAGTCTAACAACACTTGGCCCAACATGCGGGGAAGCGAACCCTCATACCTCATGCAGACATGCTTAGGTACGAGCACTCGACCATCAAAGCAGTCACGTAAATACAAACGATTTTTAAAATACGGTGTGCGGGTCTATGTCCATAAATGTATGAACGTAGACCAAGCACATGGAGTAGGTGTGTAGGATTGTAGCAGGTGGCACTCTTGTAGTTCCTACCTACCCTTTATGACTCTAAACATGGTGTACAAACGGTCCCTTCACAAATACCGTCAACCACGCATTCTGTACATCAAACTAAGTAACTCGACGCAAAAACTATTGCCGAGAAACGTCTTTTTTTAGTAAAAAATCATGGTATATGGTATGCATTGAATAGTACAGAGGTCGTGGAGGTTAGTAAAGTTCTATCATTAAAAACTGTATTACAAAAAAAACATGTGAAATATTTGTAACTTTGACCCCTTAGATCTCCGTAACTAGAAGGTTCCCAGGTATCCTCTAGAACAAAAAAATTATCGCGATAACGAGGAGAACAAGAAGACATTTTTACACCCATTTTTACTATTATAAGTTTACCATAATAATCTAGGTGAGGTGTAAAGTGCCTTTTTATTGGCAAATATTCAATTTTATCTACACCCATGCTATAAATCCTCTATAAAAGTTTCTGAAACAGTTAGCTTATGGCCAACATTAAAACAGCCAGTGTCATAATAATCATTATAACACCCAAACGGGTGTTATAATGTTGTACTAAATTTCATTAGGCAACTCGTTTTAAAAAAAGAACATTGTCTAGCACGTGCGATTCACTACCACAGCGCCGTAATTAAAAAAAAACTTATAGGTTAATTCGAATTCAAGTCGAATCCCGCCATTTTTGTTCGATATTAGTATTGCATTACTTTGTTGTTTACAAAAATGAGTGATATAAGCTTTGTGTATTTTAATAATTGTACAATCCAAAACGTAAATAATTATATTATTACCTATACATGGTTTGTTTGTATTAAATACTCAGCAATTCAACTTTCCATGAATTTACATAGACTTCTTACTACACTACAACAACCTATGGTTTCAGAACCTTTTATGGAGGATTCATATCATGCATGTAGATAAAGTCTTGTATGCAACTGTACATAATTAGGTATTAAAACACTCATATGATACTATTATCACACGAGGCGAGTAATAAAAGTAAGTTGTAATTTCGATCCAAAAACGCTTGCAACCGCAAGACAGGTGCATCAAGTACCAAAGGTATCAAATACTAGGTAGGTATCTATATACTTGATACTTGCAAGTATGTGGGTAGGTAGATACATTTCGAGTACGGCAGGCGTACCCAGGGAAATCAGACTCCGTTCTGACCTGGCTTATTAGGTAATCTCTTATTACGATAGCGGACAGATATTCTCATGTAGACCGCACAGTAGAGTGTGAGATACCAACGTAGATATTATAGGCATTTTGTTGAATAATTTCCGCCAAAACTGTATTCTGACCAAGCTCTGCCGAATAAGGTCCTTACACCCGAGAGGCTTACCATTCCCTGGGGTGGATTTAATTCTAAATTCATCAAGTTCATTACTTTGAAAAGTCTTGTCATTCTTTATCGTGTGGTTATACTCCTAGCCTGCTCCCGTATTCACAAACGCTTCGATTTCATTTCGATTCAGAAAGTCAATCGAAGCCTTCGTGAATAGTTATACTGGTGTTAGTGTGTTTATGCCGCCCATAGGCCTCTTACTTGGCTTAAAATGCCGTCGAGAAATATCTCCAAAAAAAATCTCTGTCTTGTAATAGGGGGCGAGCCTATTTTGTCATCAACTGAGCCCAAATGCAGACTCTGTGGCTGCTACTGAGGAATTCGTAATGCAAAACCCGAATAAACAAAGAATCTTTTAATGATTTAAATCAGCCTTCAGACCAAATAAAAAGGTAAGGACGGAACTCTGCGAACAGCAAAGTGAGGCTCGTCAAATTACGTCTCGCCATGTACACTCAGACCAAAAAAAAAAGTTCAGACGGAACTCTGTGAACAGAGAACTGAGGCCACTTTCGTAAACATGTTGTGCTTTTATTGAGGCATAATTTAATAGGCAAAACGACAAAAAAAGAAACTAATTCCGTCAGTTAGATTATCAAAAAATATTTGACACGTGTTTTTTCTTTTGTTACGTAAACCAAAATTGTCGAAGATATGACGCTTTTAAAATTCTCAATACGTCACGCCTAGGTATAATTTTTACCTAGTTCTGACGTCACGAGCCCTCACTCCCGAGTTTTGATGCGTTTTAACTTTGTCAATATTCATTGATTTACAAAAACAAAAAATACGTGTCCATTAATTTCCAATACTCTAACTGACGCGTGACGGACTAAATAGATTTGCAATTTTTTGATACTGTCATCAAGCCTATTGTAGTTTGATGTAAATGTGTGCGTGTGAGCGTGTATGAACGGAGAGAGACGTAAGTTGACGGGCCTCATTTCGCAGTTCGCAGAGTTCCGTCTTTACCTTTTTATTCGGTCTGAGCGAACTTATCATCTACCTAACCTTTTTCCAACTAAGTTGAGGTCGGCTTTCAGTCTGACCAGATACAGCTGAATCATCATCATCATTTCAGCCGAAAGACGTCCACTGCTGGACATAGGCCTCCCCCAAGTGTCGCCACATTGACCGGTCCCGTGCGACTCGCATCCAACGGATTCCCGCAACCTTCACCAGGTCATCGGCCCACCTAGTGGGAGGTCTTCCAACGCACCGTCTTCCGTTTCGCGGACGCCAATCCAGAACTTTTCGGCCCCATCGGCCATCTGTTCTGCGAGCAATGTGCCCTGCCCACTGCCACTTAAGTTTGGCAATTCTTCGGGCTACGTTGGTGACCCTGGTACAGCTGAATACCAGTTTGTTATTCGGAGCAACTGCCTTTCTGTCTTCCACAAACCAGTTGCACAATACTGTAACACTCCTTTGATAGCCACATTTCGGAGTACTGTAGGTATTTAATTTAGAAACCCGAGCTAAATTCTGTAGAACTTTATTTTAGATTAGTTCTAGCTAGAATCTAGATCGATGTAGTTGAAGGATCTCCGCTATTGCATTTAACTTTTCTTACAAAGTTTATTTGTATCGGTTTGCTTATTAGAAAGTTCTTATTGGTTCTTTGAGCTCATTTTGTTATAGATAGATGGCGTAGCTGGGGTTAGTGGGGGCAATGGCCCTGGGTGACAAGATTGCAACATGGCGTTATAGTCGTAGATCATAACCCGAAAAATACTTTTGACATAAAAACCACGCAGTACCTAAACTTATGGACAACTAAACAAAGAAGTCGGATGAAAAATATAACAATTTCTATGAAACGAATTTTGTTGTTTCCAGATTCTTGTAAGCTAACCAACTCGAAACTCAATGAGGGTTTCAAACCTAGTTCAATAAAAACTCCATATTTTTCAATGACTCTTGTAAAATTGGTTTAACAATCTTGATCAACCTTTTTGTCGTACAGATGTTTTAAATTAAAAGTTGTAAATTCATGGCAATATTTTCCATATAAAATCCCTACTTACATCATTGATGCCTTGCTAGTCTCTTAAACTACCTTCTTTGGGACTAAACTAACGAACAAGATAACAAAAAAAGTAGATTTGTACTATAAAATTTTCCTAGCGCGCTACATAGATATTTATCTTCATAACCTTAATGCAGTTGCAGCAACGAACGAACGATGAGAAATTTAACCACTGAATAAAAAGACACAGAAGATCAACTTTATACTTTTACTGACGAACAAATACTCACACTCAGGCACACAAAGTTACACTTCACGTACAGTGAGTTCAAGAGTTCTCACAACTAGCATTCGTTTGTCGCCCTACGCATTTGAGGCCTAGTCGACGCGGCCCCTGATTAAATATCGTTGGTAATTTCTTTGTGTATTTAATTTCATCACGGCTGCTCTCGAAATGAGGAAGGAACCAATAATTCGAAGGAATGTGGCATCCACATATCAACACTGTCCCTGCTTAGTGGGTTAAATACAATCCACTGCGGCTCTCAGAGAGGATGCCTGTGTGTGGATGCAGGTGAGAGCGTTATGTGGTGATTATGATGCATCCATGTGTGCATGCACCTGTTCTCGCTCGTTGCATAGGACTGTCCTGCTCATTATAATCATCATCTGCCTAGTCTTTTCCCGACTATGTCGGGGTCGGCTTCCAGTCTAAAATCCAGCAGCTGAATATCAGTATTTTACATGGAACAAGGAGTTGTCCTTCTGTATGCGTGCATTCTGTGTTATGCAGTAGCTGCTGTATCGGATTGATTCCGATCTATGCGGGTACTATTGACCTGAACCGTCTACGTGTAGGATAATGGCAGGTTTGGTTGCATAACTCTAACCAGAAGATGTTCTAGAAAAAAAAATAGTTTTGAAATAAGATTCCTTTTTAACAAGAAGTCAATGGTGTCGATTCTGTTGTGCACAAACTAAACTTAATTTAGGCTATTGCTATCTTTTTCTCTCTAATAAAACGAGAAAGAGACGGACGTAATTTAGAGCTGTCGAATTTAATTGGAACTAATATTTCCATACAAATGAAAGGGTGTACGTAAAAACATGTCGACTAAAAACACGGTGAAGCGCAAGGCATAATCTAGTTTGACATCTCTAACTTAGTTCATAGCTATAGCCGTCCTTTTCTCGCACTGACTTTTAGTAAAAGAAAGCAATAGCCTAAATTAAGTTTAGTTTGTGCACAACAGAATCGACACCAATATTGAACTTTTCTGTTTTATGGTGTTTTGTTTTATTGACATGTCAGAAGTATTGTGAGGAGGATTAATAAAGGTATTGTAACTTTTGTTACGTTTATTTTTTTTATACGCCTCCTTTCATTAATGAAAGGCGTTTTTTTATACGACGCCTCTCGTCGGCGCGGTTGGGACTCGGGCGGTAGAGCGGATCTTACGTCGCATTGGTTTTCAACCGTTTTTTTTTTGTTAGCCTCTTTGAATGTCCCACAGCTGGGCAAAGGCCTCCCCTTTCTCCTTCCAAACCTCTCTGTTCTGTGCAATATCTGGCTATGTTCGCCCCGCAAACGAGATCAGATCGTCACATCACCTTCGTCGCGGTCTGCCGTGACGGCGATTTCCTCTGACAGGCGTCCAATGAGTGACCATCGTTGCCCATCTCTCTGGGCGCATTAGTGTCACGTGGCCAGCCAACTCCCGCTTCAGTTGTGCTGTTTTTACTCCAAAATCTGCAACTTAAGTTCCGGCCCATCTCGTAACTTTCCCATTTCGACAACTAAACAAAATAGCATCACAAAAGTCCTTTTTCGTAACTATTTTGGTCTTCATACAAATGGAGCGCAGTTTTAATTAAAGTAAGTAAATTATAATGAATAGGACGAGACCTTTTTGCTAAGGGATCCTGATGCCTGTATTACTCCGGCACTCATACCCTTCCAACCACAACATAGTAACGCTTTTCAGCGGTAAACATAACGATGGTAGACCCACTGCTCAAAGAGCTCCTTAACAAAAAGCTCTGGAACTATATCATTTGATAAAGGTCGTGAAGCGGTTTAGAAATCTTACTGAGTCTGCCCTGTAATTTTCCCACAACTGAGACCCAAATCCTTTTCTGAGAGACGGAGTGGGCTGTAATCCACCACGATGTCACAATATGTCTTCGAGTATTTCGGTTCCCAGACATACTTACCCGTTTCCTCACGATGTTTTCCTTGACCTTATAAGAGCATTATCCGACTAGCATTTTACAAGTATATTCGGTACGTTTTCCAGTCGAACCGGATGCATCTGAATACCTATATCTTACAATAAGCGACGTTGCCTTGTGCGTCGTTGGTCTTGTGGTCGCAATCGCGACTGCTCAGCATGAGGTTCTGGGTTCGATTCCCGGGTCGGACCAATTGTTTTTTTTTTTCATAATGTCTCTGTAGCAGCCGCGGACTTTAGATTTGTGCCCGGTAGATGACAGGCTCGCCCCCTATCACACTTACACATAACTGGCGAAATGTGCCTGTTCTATATAATAAGGTATACCTCTGATTAGAGGCGTGATGATGTTATACAGGGAGCGACTGCAGTTGTGATGAAATAATTTGGCACAGAGAAAATTACTTTCTATTGAACCATCAGCACTATTTGCGGACTTGTGGCTTCTCTTGCAATATGCGAGGTATTTTTGGGTAGTCATTTTAATTAAGGTAACTTTATATTCACAATACATGCGGGCAGCAGTGGCGAAGTGTCCATACAACTCGATTCCCACCGGATTCCCTTTGAAAAATGGCATAGTCACTATTCTTTATACAAATAATATGACCACATTAAATATATGTACTCCGGCTTACCTCTTATAAAAAATTACCCTACGCTACTAGCGCGCAGTGAACTTAATATTTTCAGAATAGCCCGCTATAAAATTCCCTAAAAAGAGTAATAGTGTTTGTTACGTGTGCCTTTTCATACAACGACTAGTAATTTATTCAAAGCTAGAACTGAAGTACCAACATTATAGTGTTAGATACGGCCTTCTCGTTTACAAAAGAAAAAAAGCTCAACATTTGAAAGAAAATCTCGTTTCAACTGAGAAAAAAAAATCTTCGAGCTAAGATATTAGGCAGTTCTGTTTCTTAGCGATTAAGTTACAGTTAAAACGCGTTTTCCCTAATTAAAGCTAGTTTTTACTACCTGCCCTAGTAAGAACTAGTATATTAACTGCTGCTCAAAAATGAATATCAGTGAAAACATTTTTTCATTTTCCATTTTTTTCAACTAGGGTAAACGCGTTTTGTCGAAATGATTCAGTTAAAACTGTTTCATTTAATTGTAAGTATGTTTATTATTGTTTTTGACTATTCTTTATTTGATTATTTAAATTACTTGGTATTAATATTGTTGCCCTGTCGCACTTAGAGAATAAGATAAACTTGTTGAGGATTGAAAATATGGATATTGTTTTTTAAAATATTAATTAATAATTCTAGGTAAATGTAAAACAAAAATAAATCATCTTACTTTTATAATTATTATAAGTCTATATTGTTCCACTTAAGTGGGAGTGGGTTGGCTACGTAGCACAAATGCGCCCGACGAGAATGGGCTGCGATCGTCACTGGTAGACCGCGGCGAAGGTGGTGTGTCGATCTGATCTTGTCTGCGGGGCGAACATGGCCAGATATTGCACAGGACAGGGAGGTTTGGAAGAAGGAAGGGGAGGCGTTTGCCCAGCAGTGGGCAATCAAAAAGGCTAACAAAAAAGAAACTACTGCAGTGTAAATGCCACCCTTCTCTCCATCCACATTTCGCGATCTAGTGCAATTGTAGGCCAATCCTTTGAGAAAGAGTCCAACTCATGCCACCATCTCCTTCTGGGCCGCGTTGTCGTTTTCTGATATTTGGTATTCACTGAGTGGTAATTTTTCATTAAATGTTTTATCGACCAGTAGCTCTTCCAGGCACTCTCAGCGCGCCAAGCTACTTCTTTTTTTTTGTCTTACTTGGCCGAGGTATATTCATGTGTTTCATTTCTACAGCCGCTCATTTTAATTTTTAATTTTAATCTCTCCTAAGCTAACGCTTATTTTTGTGAATGCTGGTTAACCTGTAATGCTATACACAGAAGCTGTTGGTGAACCTATACTAATAAATAAATAAATAAATGGACATAATATTCAATCACCACACCCCCAATTTCTATGTTACGCTCTGTGCCATTTGTCATCAGTTTTGTCTTGGTCATATTCATTGAAAGCCGGACTTGGACCGTGACACGGCTCAGTTGATCGAGCATTAGACCTAGCTCAGCTGCTAAGGAAGAATCATCTTACTTCATTATCTTCGGCTTAAAGTCTAACCATAAGCAGCTAAATACCAGTATTTTACATAGAGCGACTGCTTATCTGACCTCTACAACCCAGTAAGTACTGGGTTATTACCCATACAACTATCCATATATCCCATATAACTAACCCATACCACTGACAACCAGTAATACTGGTTGTTAGTCTTTTTAGACCACTGACTATCTGTAACGACTGTCAAATCACAAATAACAGCCGGGACCAACAGCCTAACGAAGAATCATCTTTCATAGAGGAACAGTATTAAGGAACATCAACGTATCACAATAATGCCATGGCGACAATATTAATTACGAGAAATTAAAATAATCAAATTAAGAAAAGTCAAAAAAGCTTAATAAGAAACGTACACAAAATTAAATGAAACAGTTTTAACGGAATAATTTCGAAAAAACGCGTTTTCCTTAGTTAAAACTAGTTTTCACTGATATTCATTTTAAGATAATTCTAGCATTGTATAAACCATGATTAACATTTACAACAAAAACATTATCCTAACAGAATTGGCCAGATATTAGTATCCGAACAAGATGTAGGGCGGGCTTAAGAGAAAATGAGGTAAAAGATGAAGATAAATCATTTAATCTACTTACGATTCACTGAGTGGCAATTACTGACGCTTCATTTAATTCTCCTCGTAAAAGAGTCTAAAGAGTGCTGTGCGAAGAATAAGACGGAGCTTTTCTTTCTTGTAAGCGGTAAAGTAGAGGAATTGGCGATGGAATAGCCATTATGCCAGTAGCGCATAGTTTTTCTTTCTTTCTGACTAAAAGGCTGAGGATACTCAGCTTTTTAGTCAGAAAGAAAGAAAAACTATTTATTTGACTCGCACATGAAAAAACAATATAACAAAAGAAAACAATCAAGCAATAAATGTCACACGGGCCAGGAATATAAATATCTCACCAAAAACAATTTCATGTAAAATGTTGCCAAGACGAGACCAATCGCACTGTCAAAAAGTTATCAGATCTCATGTAGAGCTGTAGAGTCAAGATTTTAACTCTACAAGGTCTAACTTCACAAACTCTACACCATAATCAAAATATGTGGCTTGGCAATTTCGGTACATTAATCACACGGGCGTAACGTGAAAAAATTATTCACTTTTCTGTTATACAATTTCTTATACGAGTTCTTAGTAATGAAATGATATTAGCATTTAGCAATGCTTTATATTTGTTTGAAAAGAACTTGAAATCACCATTTATTTGTTTCGATAAGAAAGCTTCGAAAATTTACAAGCAAATGAAATACGTCAATCTGCCAATGTAATAAGCTTGACTGGCGACAGTAGGTTCCCTAATACATCTGCAGCTATCATTACATACATGTTCAATAGGACGTGTTTTTGCCGCCTTTTCTCAGTAATGAAAAGTAATAAAATTGACAAGCAAAGGGTCTGTGCAATATTGGATTTCGTGGTTTTGGAAATTTTGGAATTAACGAATGTGTTCGATTTGTTGTGGGTTTCTTTGCCTCTGCTTTTTGGTCTTTGGTCGTTCCATTTGATTTGTTTTTAAGGCTCCATCAGTAAAAGGGGACAGAAAAGGGCAGTTTGAATAGGTCAGCTTATAACTTACATATAGAATTCTTGGGTTCAGGGCTAGGTTTTACGGTTCTATTGGACTTACAGCGCTACATATACATCCAAGTTGTAGTATATTTTATTTAAAAGTGTGCTGATTTATTTTTCCAAAAGGTAAAAACTGATAGGCAAAGGTCTCAACACTATGGTCACAGATAATGTATGGGTGCCTTAGGATGGACGGCGCCGCCGAGATCGGCTAAGAAAGAAGTGGCGAGATCTAAACGCGCATCACGAAGGCTGGTTCGAGGTGGTGCAGAAGAATAGTACCTGGAAGGATATGGAGGAAGCCTTTGCCCAGCAGTGGGCAACATACAAAGCTACAAAAAAAGAGCACCACACAGCATAATTCTTTCGAAACTGCAGACTTAGTTTCACACTATTGCTAAATATCCTTTGAAAAAACCTTTGAAAAATCAGTACCTCCAGTCCAGTTATTTGCGACCTGACGCGATTTTTGTGCCTAACAGTCTGCTTGGGATAAGGTAGGGCGAATTTGACCTAATATGAGCTGTTCCATACATTTATGCACACGTAACTCAATAAAATGTAAGGAACAGCTGATTATTTTTTTCGCGATTTCAGGGTTCATTCCATGCCGTGTCGATGGTGCGTTCGTGTTCCACGCGCGCCTCAAAGAGAGTCAGCAAAAAGGAAGGGGTCCGCAAGGACCGATGCCTGCCGGGGTTGCGGGACTGTTCGAAAGAGATACCGTGGCCCCGGAACACAAAGGGCGATGAAGGGACATGGATGGGTTTTAGTCAGTAAAAGTCTGACACTCCCTCCTGCTCCGCCCAGAGCGGGAGAAGTCATTTGATGATTTCCCATCAGAAAAAAAAAGGGTTCATTCCATAGTAAAAGTTGTTCGTGATAATTAATAATGCTCCCACGACATTCTAATTTTTTTAACACCTTACTTAATTTTCCAATATATGGATTGATATAGACATAACGTTGGTAGATACTTATAAAATACTTATAGATTTATCCAGGCCCAAAACCAAGTTAGACCTAAATCAAAGGCCATCTAAAGAAAGTATGAAATGTCAAGAACTTTAAGTAGCCACTCGTGTAAAGTAGAAAAGATAAGTAAGCGATTCAAGCATTGAATTGACGATTTATGGAATAGGTCGGACAAAATGATATTGCGTTTTTATTTTAGGAATTTCTCTGTAGCAGCCATCGAGTCTGGATTTGTGCTCGTTTACTAGAAATAGGTTCGCTCTCTATTACATGAGACTTAAATATAACGGGTGATATATATCTCTGCCTAGCACTTTGGGATTACAGGCGTGATTTTATGTTCATGTTCGTTACTAATAACAACGCGCATTAAAGTTGTCAGCGCTGCTTTTATCTACTGGCTAATACATATTAGACCAGTGTAGATATTTTTTGAAAACTAAAAAAATCATAATGGGATGTAACCCATTGGAAAAGAAAGAGAATATAACAAAACTGAAATATAAAATAATTAACGGGCGATCTAAGGTTGGGAAACGGGAGGGTTTATCTTCATTTCCGGCAAAACTATAATATTAAGTCCTATGGAAAAAAGTCAAATGGCAAAGTTGTAGGTTATAAAAAGATATACAACTTTTGAATTTACACTTTTTTCACATAACCTCAAATTTATGGGAAAAATCAAATAACCAAGTTTTTGGGTTTTTATTTTTGTCTTATAAAAAACAAATTTATTTTTTCACGAATTTTTTTGTGGGACTTACTTTTTTATGTCCACACAATACTGTAATTTTTGTTTTTTTTTTTATTTTACCTTATTTTGACTTAATATCGAAAAAGCAACCTAATTTTCAATCGAAAATTCTCACGTCCGACCTCAGATCGCCCGTAAATTATTTTATATTTCATTTCTGTTATATTCTCTTTCTTTTCCAATGGGTTACATCCTACTATGATTTTTTCCATTTTTTGACCATTTTCAGAGGTATCTGCACTGGTCTATATGTCTATAGCGTCGTGCATTGAATTATTAAAAAAAAAACATGCTGATTCGAGAAAAAAAATGTTAGTATGCTAAGCAATCATGCCGAAAGGTCCCGCCACTTTGTATGCCATTTGCTGTGATCGAACCTGGATGAACTTTGGCACAGAGATTTAGCATTTTTGTCACACATACCTATCATGTCCACGCGGTGAAGTCACGGGCAACAGCTAGTACCTACTATATTATTACAAATGCCATAGTTTGTGAGGATGGATGTAAGTCAGGATGTTTGTTACTCTTACACGCAAAAACTAATGAACGGATTTGGATGAAATTTGGCACACAGGTGGTTTATAATCTAAATTAACATGTAGGATACATTTTATCCCGGTACTATGTAGGATAATTTCCGACTTCGACCCGGGCAAAGCCACATCTATACTAATACTAGTCTATACTTCTATGCTAATATTGTAAAATGAAAGATTTGATTTTTAGTTTGTTTGTGTGTTTGTTACGATTTAACTCTAAAACTACTCGACCGATTTTAAAAATTCTTCACCATTAGAAAGCCACGTTTTTACCGAGTAACATTTTATTGTATTTAAAATGTGTATTTTATCCCCGTAATCCTCCGGGAACGGGAACTACGCGGGTGAAACCGCGTGACGTCTGCTAGTAATATTATATAGAGGAAAGATTTGTAATTTTATATTTTTGTATGTAACGAATAAACTTAAAAACTACTGGACTGATTTTAAAAATTCTTTCAACGTTGGGAAGCTACACTATCCCCGGGTGACATAGGCTACTTTTTATATCCCTGTATTCCCACGGGAACGGGAAATACGCGTGTGAAACCGCGTGACGTTCGCTAGTTAGCTAGATTTATCTATTATTTTTTAAAAATCGAACGCTTACCCAAGCGTAGCCACGTCAACGAGTCCTATAAAGCTTCTTGTATCTAGTGAATTCGTCTGACCTTTAGACCAGTCAGTCCTCTTCATGTTACTCTCAGACAAATTACTCTTCGTCTTTTTGAAACTCGATGGAGCGAGATCGTTAAAAGCGCTCTTACTTCCAAATTAAAACCCTCAGCTTTACGTAGTTTTTAACACATGAAATTAGAGAAGTTTTTCATTAAAAAAACGTTTGTTTGCCATGCAAAGTACTTAGAAGTTTTTAACAAGTTGTTTGTTACAAAAGCTTTAAATTAATTGCGTTTAAACTCAGCTTAAGCAGTAGTAGACGGTAATTCTGATATTATTTTTTTTGGCAAAATGTAAATTAAAAATAAAACTTGTACTTAGCTGGGCACGAGCCCAGCTAAGTACAAGCAAGTCGCCTACGCACAACATAAAGACGAACTTGAGCATGAGAAGTGAAAAATATATAAAACTACTAGCTACGGATACAATGGCCGCGGGATCTTACTACCGGGATAAAAAGGTATACCATGTGTTAATCCAGGTTTCAAACCATCTGTGTGCCAAATTTCATCCTAATCCGATTATTGGTTTTTTGCGTGAAAGAGTTACAAACATCCATCCATCCATCCTGACAAACTTTCACATTTATAATGTTAGTACTACTTTATACTTACATTTGCGCTAGCTACCATTATAGTTGGTGCCAGTTAAGATGAGAATAGCGGTCATTGCCCTTTCCCTAATATCTCTTCGTACGAACCAAAACAAATAAACCATGTATCGTTTTTCATTACAAACAATGTTGAAGAACACGATAGATTAGAGACGATTCAAGACTTGAACAGGCTTATATTTGGTTTTCAAAGTTAAGAAGTTTAATAAATGTAGGTGGGTCAATGACTGCTATTCTCATCTTAACTGGCACAAACTATAGACCAACAATGGTCTAGTGATCGCTAGAGCGACTGCTGAGCACGAGGTCCTGGGTTCGAAACCCAGGTCGGGCAAAGTGTTATTGGGTTTTTTTTTGTAATTACAAAACAGGCCTGCTCTTGACCTCGATCACGCCTGATGGAAAGCGATGGATGAGATCTATAATGGAACGAGCGTGCCCAGAAGATGCCTGTTCACTCTTGCTTTGAAGGCATGCGGGTTAAATGTGGGTGGGAACACAGACGCAGGCAGAGAGTTCCACACTTTGGCTGTGCGCATAAAAGTGGAGGAGAAGCACTTAGTACGCCACGTCGGGATATCAACCAAGTGCGGATGGTACGCCGCAGTACGTCTGCTAGTCCGGTGGTAAAATGGTGATGGTGGGATCAGGTCGTGGAGCTCCTGCGCACACTCTCCGAAGTACAGTCTGTAAAAGACCGACAGGCAGGCAACATTACGCCGATGAGCTAGGCGTCTATAAGCATTTTGGCTCTGCGTCCCACCGAGTCAAGTGCACCAAGCTGGTATTTTGCTGAGTCATCCCTCAAGTGACTGCAATACTCCATACAGGAACGGACTTGTGCTTTGTACAAACATAAAAGCTATCCAGATGTGAAGTATCGCCTCACCTTATTCAAGATGCCCAGCTTCTTAGCTGCGGTCTGAGCTTTTGACTCGATGGTTGCGCCAAAGCTGAGTTCAGATGTCAACTCCGTGCCCAGAAGCTGTAGGCGGTCAGTAACTGCTACAGATGCACCCTGAAAAGTGGGAGACACCTGGAACTGGCTCCTTTTTTGCAGTGAAGAGACATGCCTGTGTTTTAAATTTAAGAAGATTGGGTTTTTGCTTTAGGAATTTCTCAATAGCAGCCACGGAGTTTGGATTAGTAACCGATTGATGGCAATAGGCTCGCCCTATAAACCATGGTACTTGAACATAACTGGCGAAATGTGGGTTTACTATAACACATAACCCTTTTTTTTTTTTTCGCATTATGAATCATCTAATGATTTCTCCCGCTCTGGGTGGAGCAGGAGGGAGTGTCAGAATTTTACTGACTAAAACCCATTCATGTTCCTTCATCGCCTTTTGTGTTCCGGGGCCACGGTATCTCTTTCGAACAGTCCCGCAACCCCGGTAGGCATCGGTCCTTGCGGACCCCTTCCTTTTGCTGACTCTCTTTGAGGCGCGCGTGGAACACGAACGCGCCGTCGACACGGCCTGTCGTCATGAGACGGACGGACGGCGAGCTAGCCCATAGCCCACCGTCCACAGGCACGCGCCTACGGTGGCCGGGGGCCACGTGGTGGCCCCCGACGCCCGGGGCGTCTCCCGCGGTGGCCGGGACGCTGTGAGGTTCTCTCCCTCTCACGTTCCGCCACCTCCTTCTCTAGCATTACTGCTTCGCAGAAGGAGGTGACGGCGTCCCATTCCGTCTCGCTCCGGACCATGGCTTGCACCAGGGCCGGACGCGAGAGGTCGCCGCCGCCAATCGCCGCTTC
Source organism: Xestia sexstrigata (assembly GCA_941918905.2). NCBI lineage: Eukaryota > Metazoa > Arthropoda > Insecta > Lepidoptera > Noctuidae > Xestia > Xestia sexstrigata. Next base: position 6,776,650 of record OW799219.2, read on the forward strand.
GAAGACACGGCGGTGCTCCGCCCACGCGGGGCACACCTCCACCGTGTGCTCCGCCGTGTCCTCCGGTCGATCCTCGCAATGGAAACACCCGGGCGTTTCCTCCCGTCCGATTCGGTGCAGGAACCTCCCGAAACAACCGTGTCCGGTGAGGACCTGCGTCAGGCGGAAGGTGAGGACGCCGTGGCGTCTCTCAAGCCACTCCTCAAAGAGGGGACCTATCGCCACTATTGTGGCGTGCCCTGCACGGGGTTGCGACAGTCGCTCTCTCCATGTCGCCATGAGATCATGCCAGAAGTCTGTCCGCTGCGCGACAATTTGCCGCGGCAGTGGAGTTTCCCCCCGGCGTAGCACCTCCGCGCGCCATTCGTGCAGGCGCGCGAGGACTATTGCCTCCAGATCCCATGGCGGCAATCCGGCAAGGAGGCACGCCGCCACGCCGTCGTCATGAGATATATACATACCCTGCGGGAATATTATGTGTGATGTTTTGATGTAATGTAATACTAATGGGTATTTGTTTTTCTGAACATACAAGTAAAATACCGTGAATTGGGCTCACTTTCTCGTTACAATACCTCAGGGAAACCAAAATGTTGTATTGACGTAAAAATTTGAATTCCACAAACAAGTAATAGGTCAAAACTTTGACGCAAACTCAGTTTCACGAAAGCTTGTACACACGGCGACACAACAAGGTATACCAAGCTGGTATAACATGACCTAGCTTTGTTTAGATTATCCGTGCAATAAGAGATCCGCATAAAATGGTTATGTATAGCTTAATAGTCGTCGTGCGTACAGTCCTTTTTTTGTCCTTTTGCTGTCAAAATCAAAATGTTCCTTATGCACGTAATAACAAGGTTATTGTTAATTATTTGCTCTCAATTACCAGTTTGTCAAAATCATAGTGATCTTTATTTTAATGACGGTAAGGTTGTTATCGGAATGCAGCTGACCGTGAAAAAGACTAGTACAGACGCTAGCACATCGAGCTACCCGAAACTGTCAAATTTTCCCAATCAAAAGAAAGAAAGAAAGAAAAATATTTATTTGACGTCAGTTATTAAAGCACACACATATAAAAAGAAATATACAAAATAAAGAGGATAACATAGTATGTGCTGTGTGCTTCACGGCTGCGCCAAAAAGGTCAACCTTGAACCTTATGCTTTAGCGATTAAGTTGAAAATCTCAAGACATTTGACAGATTGCACATTCTAGTTCTAGTAATCCGACCTCTAATTATGGCATCTCTAAATAATTTATTACACTCAACAACACATCCACAAGTTGAGAGCGGTTGAAACTACTAATTACGCAGGAAATTACTCTATTAGATATTCCGTGTGTAGAGAAAGCACGTGGTTCATTATAGACCAACCATAATATCATTAGAATTCAGACCTTGTTATTAAAGATAATTAAGTATTTGTATAATGTGTTGAAATTAAATATAATAAGTTTAAAAAAAAAACTAAATAAGTGCGAGTTGGACTCGCGCATGAAGGGTTCCGTACCATCGGAGTAGGGGAGCCCCATTAAATTTTTATTATTTGTTGTTAAAGCGGCAACAGAAATACATCATCATCTGTAAAATTTTCAACTGTCTAGCTATCACGGTTCATGAGATACAGCCTGGTGACAGACAGACAGACGGACAGTGGACTCTTAGTAATAGGGTCCCGTTTTTACCCTTTGGGTACCTACAGGAACCCTAAAAAAATAAAAAAAACATAAAGTAGATGCCTGTAATCCCCGAAATGTTAGACAAAGGTGTGTCAATAGGTATGTTGTATAATTATTGAAATACATTCAGTCAAAAAAGTATCGGGAATGGATGATTTGTTTATGGTTCCAAATTCAAATTTTTGTTTTTTTTGTAGTTGTTAGATTGGCACAACTGTTTTCCATTTTGGCGCGGAGTTTGAGTTGCATCTGTTATTTATATTAAATACAGTGCTGGTTTTAGTAATATCATATATAGTGTGTATTGCGAATTTCATAATGGACAAAAATATCGAACAAAGAGTTGGTCTTAAATTTTGCATCGCCAATGGAATTTCGTGTTCGGAGTCACTGAAAATGTTACAGAAGGCTTACGGTGAATCGACTTTATCAAAAACTCGTGCTTATGAGTGGTTCAAAGCGTTCAAAAGCGGTCGAGATGTGATGGAAGATTTGCCTCGCTCTGGTAGGCCGTCAACGTCTGCAACTGAAGTTAACATCGCAAAAGTGAAGAAAATAGTGACTGAAAATCCCCATTCAACTCTGAGAGAGATAGCCGCCGAACTTTCTGTATCTCACGAGTCGATCCGTACCATTTTAACTAATCATTTGGGTATGAAACATGTTGCTGCTCGGCTAGTCCCAAAAGATCTGAATTTTCTCCAAAAACTCAATCGCATGAAAGTCGCTGAGGACATGCTAGAACGAGACAGTTCAGACCCAACATTTATGAAACGCATTGTTACTGGTGACGAGACGTGGGTTTACGAGTTTGACATGCAAACTAGTCAACAAGCTTCGGAGTGGCGCCTTCCAACTGAACCGAAACCGAAAAAACCACGCCAAAGTCGATCAAAAGTCAAAGTCATGTTGACTGTTTTCTTTGACTATCGCGGTGTTGTGCACTCTGAATTTTTACCGGAAGGTCTAACGGTAAATAAAGAATATTATTTGAGCGTTATGCGGCGTTTAAGAGAGCAAATTCGACGAAAAAGGCCAGATTTGTGTGACAATGCGCCTTCGCACAAGGCTATCATTGTGAACGAATTTTTGACCAAACACTCAACAAATACCATCCAGCAACCACCATATTCACCAGATATGGCTCCTGCTGACTTTTTTCTTTTTCCTAAACTCAAATTACCACTTCGTGGCACCCGTTTTCAATCGATAGAAGACATAAAGGAGAATTCGCGGCGAGAACTGAACTCAATTCCGGAAGCAGCGTTTAAAAAATGTTTTGTCGAATGGATTATTCGTTGGCGCAAGTGTATCGTTTCTAAAGGAGCATACTTTGAAGGTGATAAAATAAATTTGGATGAATAACAGACATTTTGTGTATTATTGATCTTTTCCCGGTACTTTCTTGACAGAGTAGTATAGCATAACATAACTTTTATTTATTTCAGAAAACGGTGTCCCACATGCCCAAACTGTGCTCATACACACATAGTAGTAAATACAACCTCAAAACTATGTTAGCTAGACTTCACTTATGCACTATGTCACTGTACATTCGTGTGGCATTCGCCTGTGGAGGCGTTGAAACACCACTGCCCGTGGCTTAAAGTCATCTTCCCAGACGAGGTGCAGATAACACGTAGGTACCTATTCGCACCACAAACGCCCTAAGGTCCAGGGTAGCCCGCGAAATTCAAATTTTCTTACGGTTTTTGCAAATTTGCAGGCCAGTGCTAGGTTGTATGGTGATCGAAATATTACTCGCGACTGTAAGACGTATGTAGTTATAGAATTATAATCATCAAAATCATCAATACAACCCTCCAAGCTCATAAACGTACAGGAATTACTTTGAATAACTTTTTCAAAGTAATTCCTGCACCTTTATGAGCTTGGAGGTTTTTTTTCTTGTTTTTTTGGTAATTTCGCGGGCTGGTTGAAGCATCCACCTTAACATTGCGGCGCGACTCCAGCCGCTGCACTCTTGCCACGAACTTGTCCTACCTACGTCTTGTGACGTACGTCTACGTACTCTACGATGTCCTCCACGGTAGTGGTATAGTGTAGGCAGGAGATGTAAGTTTACCGGAGCGTCGCAGCTTCGCGGAACAAATAGTCACATTCGGCTTAAATGGAACCGTGCCGGAGAGGTTCTTGTTGGTACGTTAACGGCACTTCTTCTCAACACCGTCATAATACTACCATCCTGTCATGTTTAAGACTCATGTTCAGGGGGCTATCCCATCGCCATCAGCCGATCTAGTGATGGCTGTTACTGAGAAGATTTTTTAAGGAAAAACCCAATAACACTTTGTCCGATCTGGGAAGCTAAACCATAATAAGACGTACTTGTCTAGAGCGCTTGCAACCACTAGATCATTCATAGGTATTGATTAAAACAAAATTATACAAAAATGTCTTATATTGTTGAAATCGTTACTATCGAAAACCTGTGGAGTATTATTTGTGAAGTAATAGAAAAGTTAATAATGAAGATATACTTCAAAAACCTATGCAAGAGTGAACAAAATAAATAATTAAAAACTGCTGAAAGGCTGGTAAACAAATGAGCTAAATACGGTCCCATCAGCCGTCAAACAATATTTGAATTTAGTAGCAAATCAAACAACACGAAACAAACATAATTAGCAACACAAATACTTTAATAAACTATGGTAACTGACACACTCACTAGTAAACCATGTAATCATACATTTAATTAAACCATTTTCAACCTTATTAATACATAATAAAGTTTAAAGCTTCCTTTTTTTACGGAGTTATTATTGTCACTAGATAGGTTTTCCTTAATGGAGTCACTAGAGGAATATTCAAGCTCAGTATTTCGCTAATATGCTCGGATTTACACGTAATACAGTAAAATGGAGTTAAATTATATTATATTTTTGGTAATAAGTGTACTAACTATGAATAGCTCTAAGGCTTTTCAAACTATTCCTAATGGTTCGACTCCTGGAGTTCCAAGAAGTAAGTTTTTTTTTATTCTCCCTCCCTCCCTCTGTATATTGACTAAATTTGTACCTAGCTTTTGTCTTATAAGAGAAAAGGTTACTGTAAACAACATACAAGGTGGATACGCCAATACGACATAAAATCACTGCTAATACTAGTTCATCACGACAATCAATACATCCTATCATAAAAAAAAAAAAAGTTTTTTTTCAATGAAACTAAAAAGCATAAAACTGTTAACAAAATAGAACACTATTTAAAAATATTACTTAATTACCTACCCCTAAATAAAATTTGCACTGATCCGAATCTGGAAAATTGCATTTGGAAAAGGTTTTTTAATTAGCGAGTTGGCAACATGTGTTCAGTGTCGTCTATAGTATAGGGTCATTTATCATTTATCATTTATGTAGAAAATACTAAAAATGAAAAATAATGTCCTTTAAGTAAACTACTGGGAAACTAGGAATGTCATGAGGTGTACGCGCGCAGTTTAATTTATTGTCGTATTTATTGCCACCCTGTATAAGGAATCATTTTAACCCTGGTGATATGCTGTACAGGTATTCCTAGTGCAGACACCAGTCTCTCACAAACTTATGTACCGTAATTTTAAGCTCTCCACGATAAGTTATTTTTGTGCAGAGATAATAAATTATTTTGAATTTGAAATAAACAAGATTGCATAATGAGTCCAATTGATTATAAAATTCGTCTTTTTAATTCAATACTCGTAAAAGCCCATAGCAACTGTGCCATCATTTATACAATTTTAATACTAAAAGTATTTAAAGAATCCTATGGATAATCTAAAATTGAAAGTTAGTACCAGAAATAATTACACAAACAGTGTTTTTTCCCCATAACATCACAATTATACTCAGTATTACAATACCACCCACCATTAAAATGGTTTGATAAAACATATTATATTTCTTCCATTTCAGGTTTAGCTTTCCATGGAGATATGGATGATCCTCCTTTTAATTATTTGAACAAAGTAGAAAGAGATTTGAACAAAGTAGAAATGCCAAAATACTCACTTTATCTTATTGGGTTTACGATGGTAATAATGTTGATAGCTATAGTTCTCCTAGCGGTGGCATTGTATTTGGCTTTGAAAAGGAAATCGATATTTGGCATAAATGCCAACAATAAACAGTATGTTAGACAAGAGTCAACAGGAGTTACATCATTGTACAATGTTAATTACGATGAACATGACAAAAACAATGGAAGCACACTAACTGTGAACAGTGGCGTCATTGAAATAAGTGAGCCCAGACCTAGTGACCCAACAACACCTACTCGTCTTGATGATGTTAATACTAAAGTAGTTTTTGCCAAGAAACCTTTAGGACCTATAAGACCCGTAATTGCTAAAGGACAAATGGACGCAATTTGTAAAGAAGTGTTGAGAAAGGTGCAGAAAAGTGATTCAGCAAGTTTCAGGGATCTAAACGAACTCTTAAAGTTTGAAAAAAAAGATGAGCCTTTTGGAACGAAAAGTGAAGATATAAAAGAATCTGAAAAAGAACATAAATACGAAGATAAGCCTGTGTTGAAGTTTGACTCACCATTTTTCAAACTAAAGAAACTTAACTTGAACTTAAACACGGAAACTCCAAAAGAAATCAAATCAGAAACTCCAAAGGAAATAAAATCGGAAACTGAAAATGACACTAAGTTGGAAATCAAAGACGAGACCAAACCAGAAACTAAGAATGAAACAGCAGCCGAATCCGAAAATAAAACAAAACCTGACGAAAGCATAGACGTACGAATTGAAGTAAATACAGTTGAAAATGGCAAAAACGAGGATAGAAGTGATTCTGAGACCGAATATGATACCGTTCCCAGTCCAATCAGATTTAGACATTCTGGTCCTGAGCCTGAACAGGAAATGTACGATACTGTTCCAAATCCAATGAGATTTAGACATTCGGGACCAGAACGTGACTTATGTAACGAAAGCCAATATGATATCGTGGCGAGTCCAAAAAGGCTTAGGGTCTCTGACGCAGACACTGACAATGATGATCTAGATGATATTCCTCTCTACGACCTTCCGCCAAGACGAAGCCAAGATGGCTCTCCTAAGACTGTGATACAGATGGATCCGGATTCCCACTACTTAGTGCCAATTTCATCAGAAAAAACAGATTCATGTTATGTTAACGCCAAGACGCAGTGATTTCATGCACCATAGTGACAATTCGTGTGATGCAGTCTGACTTTACATTAGTAATATTAAAGGGGATTACTTTCATACTCTGCTTAGCTAACAAAGAAGTTTCGTCTCCTTAAATTTTGTTATTGTGAGTACCTATTTCATTATAAAGGGTGTAAATAGACCCTTAACGAAGCCGCAAGGTACTTGCTCTCTCTGTGATTGCGATCATTGTTTTGTTCTGGACCATTAGGTGGGAACGTTTTGATAACCAGATTGATAAATACTAGTATTTTTTAAACTTTACTTTAAATACCTTCATGATCTGTTTAGTATTCAATGCATACATCAGCACACACAATACAACAATACAATAAAAAAAAAAAAACATCAGCACAATATTTTGAGTTTTACTGCAAAATGTGATGTTTCACCCGAAAAAGGCCGTTTCCAAGCAATACTTTTTGTGTAAAGTTACTTAGTTTGATGTACAGAATGCTTGGTTGACGGCTTCGTAAGGGTCCGTTTATACCTTGTATAACCTGCTGTTCTTTTTATCACAATTTCAGAGTGGATTGGAGTCCACTCTATACTGTGGGTAGCAAGAGTCGTTTAATATTCTTGTTTTCAATATTCAATTTTATTGTATTCAATATTCGAGTTAATACTCGTATCACTAAAATATTACAACTGAATTCAAAGTCCGCTTGTATTAGTAACACTGTAGGTATTAATTGTATTACATTACTATATGTTTAATACTAATAAAACTGAAATAACTAGTACATTTACCGGGAAATTGGTTAGGTTGCCCTATTCAGTATGACGCTAACTGTTGCGATGCATACTGTGACATTTTGGAAATATTTTCCCAGTTTTACTATAGTAGAACCGTTTTAAGCTTAAAAAAAACTAGCTTAGTAAAACTGGGAAAATATTTAAAATATTGAAATATGTAAATATTTTTTTTAAACAAGTGAATGTGTTTTGCCAATTTATACCGATTTGACTAGATACTAATATATAATACCCTTAAACGAGCAATTCTTGTTTAATTATATATAATCTGAATCTCGGAAACGGCTCCAACGATTTTCATGAAATGTAGTATACAGGGGGTTTATATACGGGGGCGACAAATAGATCTAGGTAGGTTCTATTTTTGGACAAAAAACAAGCCGGTTATCCAGATAATATAATATGTAATGCCTAAATAAAAGTTGGATTATCAAACTCATCGTCGAGAATTATACATAAAAAGTGTAATAATATTTATTTAAGCATTACTTAGATGTCGCTCAGTGTTTGTGAAAACTGGCTTTAGGTTATGTTATTTAGGTAGTAGTTAATTCATCATACGAGGTAGTAAAATTGGAGTTAAAAATAACGACAAAATTGTAAATACTTAATCATAGTAAATTTTAATAAATTATGTTTTTAACTAAGTAATACCATGTCTGATTATATTATTTGAACTGAAGGAAAATAAAATTGTTTTTATGCGTATTTTTCACCTTATTATCATTATTTCTCTATCGTGTGTTTAGTACCTGCCTAATCTTGTGTCAGTTTTTATCCCGCCCAAGGGCCTCTGAATGAGCTTTATTTATTAACATTCACAAAAATATATATGTTAAAGGTTAAACCCGTTTTTAGTTAAAACGCTTTTTCCCTAGACAAAACTAGTTTTCACTGATATTAATTTTTGAACAGCAGTTAATACTAGTTCTAAATAAGGCAGTTGGTAAAAACTAGTTTTAACTTGGGAAAACGCGTTTTAACTAAAAACTGTAACATATATCAACGCCACTCAGCTTGATTTTCGGTGACTCCCATCCTGCTGGTAAACGTGATTGTACCTATTTATTTTGCACCTTAACAACAACAACAACAACAGCCCATAACGTCCACTGCTGGACATAAGCCTCTCCCATGATGGGAGGAATTTGCCGTAATCTCCACGCTTGGCAGGCGGATTGGAGATCGCAGTGATGAAAGACTAACAGAAAACACTGCTGCCCATTCTCTGGTCTACGGAGGCGCAAGGTGTTCTGCCTCAGACATTAGTCGCCTTATACGACACCCGTGAGTGTAATGGGTTGGTTCTATTCTACTCTGCCGGATACCACACGGCTGACCTTGCACCTCTGCCTCTACCTTATTAGTAGAAAGGCGTCATGATATATTATGTGATGTTACGTTCATTTGACAAAGATTTTATTCTAGGAAATTATGTGCGAAATACATTAAATTACATGCCCTTATTGAATGTAGGTATTTCCAAAATAATGGAGTTATTGACTTAAGTAGGTACATTGCTAATGGTAATTAACAACAATATATTTATTTTTCCTTGTTCTCCTCGTTATAATTACATTATGTGAAAAGTAATAATTTATGGAACATTTAATATTCTATTATTAAAATGACACCATACAATGACTTTCAAGTCTTTACCTAAAACTAATTTTAGGAATAGACAATGGTTGTCCTTATGAAATTCCTACAAGCATATTTGATGTATGGTCGAAACAGCTTTTTGGTTTACAGTTTAATCAACAAATTACATTGTAAAATGTAAACCAAATAGCTTGTTCGACCACTGGCTAAATGTGGGTTTGTTGGTACCATTAGGTTCCTCTGACAAACCCTTTGGGGATAACAGGTGTGATGTTTATTGAAATATTAAAAGGCTGGAAAAGTTACTTGCATGTTTTAAGATCGAACACATTGTTTTGACGTTAAAAACGAATTAAACGAGCGGAAGAACTGTTTTTCCTTAAATTATTTGAAGCAATATCCGAGAAAGTGGAAGTCTGACACCCGTATCTACACACAAGTCAAAGTGATTACTTAAGTAAAAGTAATTAGTAAATATACGAATTACTAAGTATTCATTTATTACTAGCTTGAAATTATATTTAAGTACATAATTATCTATGGAATAAAGCAACTCACGGGCTCGTACTCATTGGTGGGCGTAGCCAAAAAGCACGCTGTCTCACCTGGCATCGTGCCCGATAGAGATAGTATCAGTGATGAGCAGTTAGACGCTAGTCTTCACGCACGTTTAGTTCTTACGCACACACACAGCGTTCCGAACCGTTCCGAACAAAAACGAAGTTACACCATGCACACATAATGCTATTCGACGCCGCTCAACACTCGCCAACAATATATAAATCTTTACAAATAACTTTTTCTTATAATACTTTCGTCTGACCTTTTATTTAAATGCGCTAAAAAGTATAAAATAAAACTTTTCCTTTAAAACTTTTATTATCAACTTATAACGTCATTACACAATTCGCGAGATTAGTGGCAACAATAATATTGTATAACTATATTGTTTGTTATTGTTGGCCTGGGGTCACGATGTCCTGGGATGCTTTCCGCCAGGTCTGCTAATCCCTCGAGAGAAATAAATGGCTGTGAAGCCAGCAGAGTCTGGACGTTGGTAGGCAGACGACTGCTTTATATTGTTATTTTCTTGGACTGATTTTGATTTTGGACTTTTCAGGGCGTACCTATCACGTCGGGGTCACCAATTTAGTGGTTGTTGTACACTAATTAAATTAAATTAAAATGTTTCATCATTTAATATAAATTTTGTCAAAGTCAAAGTCAAAGTCAAAGTCAAAACATTTATTGCGAACCAAGTGTACAATGTGGTGTTAAGTTATGTTAGTACTTATGACTTAGCAGCCTTTTACAAGCATTGCAATTTCATATTCGTCTGCTCTTCTCACTTTAAATTAGCATGCATTAAACATTGTTATTACGTAATCTTTATATTTTAAATTAGTACAATTCAATAGCGATAATAATACCTAGTTATGTCAAAAAATTAAATGTCAATGATAGTGATAATACAATTCTATATAGTAGTTATGTCAGCATTTAATGTCAATAATAGTGAATGTAATACAATTATTAGGAATGTCAATGTAATCCTTTTCAGGTAGTACAAATTTTAATTTTATATGTAGTTAAATAGGGTAGACTCAATCTTACTGTTTGGGTAGGACAGATCGCCACTTTTGTACATGAGAGAAAATCGTTATTTTAAGCTAGACTCTAAATATTCTTTTACTGAATAGAAACATTTTTGGATAAGGTATAGTTTTAGCCTTTTTTGAAATATTATTAAAGATTTTTCAGTTTTAAACATGTTGGGCAGCTTATTATATATTTTTATTGCCATATAGTATGGGCTATTACTTAACATTTTAATTCTTGAGGATGGAGCGCATAACCTCTTTTTATGGCGAGTGTTGACGTTGTGTGTATCCTCAATTTTGGTGAAGTTGTCGATATTTTTGAAAACAAATACGCAAATGTCAAGTATGTATATTGACGGCAGAGTTAGCATCTGATACTTTATGAAGTATGGTTTACAGGTCTCCGTATTATCAATTTGGGCTAGAATTCTCAAACACTTTTTTTGTATTAGGAATAGTTCCTCTACGTTAACACTATTTCCCCATAGCATGACGCCATATCGCAGCCAGGAGTATGCGTATGCGTAGTAAGCAGCCATAGCTGTTTGTGTGTTAGTGCTTTGTTTAATTTGAAAAAGTGCGTATGTGAATCTGGAGAGTTTGGTTTTTATATGTTCTATATGTGACTTCCAGTTAATGTGTGTGTCAATATATATGCCAAGGAGGCTAAATGTATTAACTTCTTCTATTTGCGTGTTTTTGAATGTTGTTTTTATATTAAGAGGTGGTTTTTTATATGATCTAAATTGTATTATTTTAGTTTTATTGCTATTGATTTCCAAGTTGTGGATCTGGAGCCAAGTATCTACAGTTTGGAGTGTATTTTGTATTTGTAGACTAGGATTGTTTACGTTTCCACACTTGATTAATATTGAAATATCGTCTGCAAATAGTACTGGTAAAGCGTTTTCTTTATCTAATATTTTGGGAAGGTCGTTAATGTAGATTAAAAATAGTGGGCATCCTAATACGCTTCCTTGAGGGATTGAGCAAGTAATTTGTCTTTCTGGTGACCTAATATTTTTGATCTCATTTTTATCATGGTCGTAATTTTCAATTTGTACTATTTGTGTCCTATTTTGTAAATATGATTTAAACCACGAATAAGCTGGTCCTCGTACACCACAACCATATAGTTTAGTAAGTAAGATATCATAAAGGACCTTGTCGTAAGCTTTTGTCATATCTAGTAGTAGCCCAATTACATATTGTTTGTCGTTTATATGTTGTAGCGCTTGTTGAACATATTTATAAACTGCTAATGTTGTTGATCTACATTTTCTAAATCCATTTTGTGCGTCGTCAAGAATATTAAACTTTTCTAAGAATTTATATAGCTGATTACACATAGCTTTTTCAAATATTTTGGAAAAGGTTGGTAGCAGTGCTATGGGCCTATAATTGCTAGGGGTATGCTTGTCACCTTTTTTATGCACTGGTTTTACTAAAGCTACTTTAAGTGCGTCTGGGAATTGGCCATCTTGGAAGCTTTGATTGATCAAAAACATCAGGGGAATGGAAAGTTCTATTGCACATTGCTTTAATAAAATTGGCGGAATATCGTCGATACCGCAGCTATGTTTATTTTTAGTTGACCTTATTATGTTAACGATCTCTTTTTGGTCTACCGGGCGTAGATACATGGAACAAGTAGAGGGGTTGACCACGGGTTTTCCAATGTTATTGGTCGAGTTAATAGTTTGACTTTGCCCTACCGTCGCAAAGAATTCGTTAAATAAGTATGTTGGATACATTTAACGGGCATTTTACTTCTTCATTGTCTATCTTCAGTGATATATTTTCGCGTCTATTTATTTTTGTCTTCCCTGTTTTTGTGTTAATTATATTCCACATTGTCTTTATCTTATTGTCAGATTTTTGCATTTGTTTAATATATGTTAGTTTTTTTGATTTTCTAATAGTCAATTTTAATATTTTACTAAATAATTTATAGTGTTTTTTTATGACACTACTTTTGGTTTCATTAAAAATAGTTCTTAACACTCTTTTATGTTCGCATGATTTTTTGAGACCTTTAGTAAGCCATCCTTTCTTTGGTTTGCATTTTATTCTTATTTTTTGCAATGGAATGTATTTATTTAGATTGTGTTTTATTATTGTAATGAAGGATTCGTAATTTGTGTGTACACTATTATTTTTATTTAGTATTGTTTCCCAATTTTCTGACTTTAGCGAATTTTTAAAACCTTCGACGTTATTTTTTGTAAATAATCTCTTTTCGGTATACCGAGTTTTACTATTGTTTTTCGATAAATATTCTACATTTAACTGAACATTTATTGCTTTATGGTCCGATAGTCCATAATCTTTGACAGTTGCTTTGTTTATCAGCTGTGGGTAGTTTGTAAAAAGTAGGTCAATGCAAGTGGATGTTGTCTTGGTTACTCGTGTTGGTTCGCGGATTATTTGTTGCAGGTTATATGTTTTCATAAAGTTTAAGAACTCTAGAGTCTGTTTATTTTTATTATATACATTTATGTTAAAGTCTCCTCCTATTATTAAGTGTTTATGTGATTTTTTAATATTAAATTTATTTAAAACTTTTCCCAGTTGTTGAAGAAATATATCAATATGACGATCTGCTCTATAAAGTCCTATAAAAGTACAGTTTAGTTTGGGAACGTCAATAGCACTAAATTCGATAACATACTCCTTTGAATGGTTAACAATGTCTATTAGTTCAATAAAATCTAATGAGTCTTTAACAATAATACAAACGCCTCCGCCTTCGCGAGTTTTGCGGCAATAAATGGACGCTATTTTAAATCCCTGTGGTAAGATTGATTCACAAAAATGTTCACTTTTCCACAATTCGGATAGTGAGATAAAATCAATTTCAGAATCTAAAAGTAATTGTTCTATTAATTCTACCTTGTTTCCGATGCTTTGGATATTTTGGAAGATTAGTGTAAACTTAGTCTGTTGACCTATTTTGTTTCCTTGTGCTCTGTTTCGTTGGTGCAATTCGGTGTTCGGTGTCAACACAAGACAGAGAAGTGACAGATCAGAAGAAAAGCAAAAATCATATCGTGAAGGTTTTATGTATATAAAGTTTCTAAATAAGTAGATCGCTACACCATATTGTAGGGTGTGCGTTTTGATGGCGCGATCACGGCGTTTTTTTTTTTAAATGCCATGATTTTGTAAAAATATGTAAAATTTGGTTAAAATTTCCCAAAATCTTAAATTTGACAAAGTTATGGTTAAAAAGTTATAAGCTGGCCGAATAATCTTCATTAAGCTGTGTGTACTTTAAATATAGGATGCATAAAATATGAAAACCTACATTTACAACGTGTTTTAAGATTAATTTAACCCCTAGAACGATTTTTGTTATCGTATTGCATGCGAAAATCTTAATGACACTTGAGATTGACTAAGATTATTTCTTTTTTCTCTTGGCATCTATTTCAAAGGAACACTTTGGAATCAAAATGTCTTACAGAAGCTCGAATTTCTGTAGGTAATCTTTGAAATATGGCCACTTACACTATTATCATTTGCTTAACCTTTTCCCAACTATGTTTGAGTCGGCTTCCAGTCTTACCGGATGCAGCTGAAGACGAATATTTTACATGGAGCGACTGCCTCCACAACCCAGTTAGTACAGGGCATTGAAAATTAAACTACTGGCTGTATAGTCACTGGTACAGGGTATTGGAATCTCTTGGTATGACTGGTTGTCAGACTTTTCGGTCCACTGACTACCTATAACGACTGTCAAAGATCTACAAATGACAGCTGGGACCAACGGCTTAAGGTTGAACTACTAGATTTTTTTTCCATACAAATTTCAGGGGTATTACTCCACTGTTTGACACGGTACATCTAAAGTTAAACATGATATCGTTTTGTCATTATTAATTGTGTCTGTGTGGAAACAGAATAATAAAATAAAAAGCCAGTCAAAAGTTACGAGCTACCAAAGATTCGTTTTTATTGCCAATTTTAACGCAAATTTGGGCGTAAATTAGTAATAAAAGAAGTGTCAAATTTACATAACAAAGTCCGTACCGACACAGCACAATTATCGAAGAATTCAATAATTTTTATTTGTATAAATGATTTATGCAGTGGTTTTTTCATAAAATTCGATTTCCCAAAGGCATTTTCGTATTTTTTACGCGCGCCTTTTACTATGAATTTTCGTGCATCTCACTGAATAATGTTCCCCCCGGACGACGCTGACGCACACATATGAACAATATGTCACACGCGATATTGATATGTCTCTAACTTTGTTTGATAGAAGAACAAGAACTATATTTCTGTCATTTTCATTTCATGCATGTCGTCAGTGAGGTGTCATTTGTTTTTTGCGGAAGTTGAAGGCTGCCTGGTGCATTTTTATTGCACTCCTCTAATATGGTGTAGAGACCTACTTATTTAGAAACTTTACATACATAAAACCTTCACGATATTATATTTTACTTTTCTTTTGATCTGTCACTTCTGTCTTGTGTTGACTAAATATAATGAATGACGAAAAATTTTAATTTAAAATAATTAGTGTACAACAACAACTAAATTTGTGACCCCGACGTGATACGCCCTTAAAAGGAAATCCAATTTTATCAGGCCAAGGAAATCCACAGTACCGCGATGACAATATAAAACAGTCGTCTGCCGAGCAACGTCCAGACTCTGCGATTCTGCAAGCGTTCTCCGACAGTCGTTTCTTCTTTGGACTGATCACCGACAGGACGTTTCGTTTTTGAGAGATTCGTCGATAGACCGTTTCACTTATGGATGTTTCGCCGACAGAATGGTTCGCATTTGTTTGTTTTGACGACAGGGCTTTTTAACTATGGAATATTCGCAGTCAGATCGTTTTGTCTACGATTGTTTTGACATAGCTTTTTCACTATTTAACTACAAAGCCACCAAGAAGCTACTAGCTTGCTACAAAGACATGAAGAAACAAAATGTTTTAATGTAAGACCGCCTTTACTTTTAATGAATGGTATTTATATTGGGGAATTATAAAAACTAAAGATTAATAAAACGTATTTTTTATTCATATTATTAAATGAGTTAATTACAACTGAGTACACATTTTTAAGTCAATTTTACTACATCTATAACAAACAAAAGAAAAAAAAATAGAACTCGGTGTAATGTTGTATCTATCTATTACTTCTTTGCTGACAACCAACAATCAACACATTGTGCTGTCCCATAATCGTGATCATGTTCCATCATCGCCCTTTGTGTTCCGAGGCCACGGTATCTCTTTCCAACAGTCCCGCAGCCCCGGCAGGTATCGACCCCTTCCTTTCTGCTGACCCTTTTTGACCTTAAGGTGAATTATTACTTTTTCAAGTTCAAAGTCATTCCTGCACCTTTATAATAATAATATAATTTATTTGCTCAGACAACAAAGATCCACGTGTTAGTTACAAAAACTTACAGAACTATGTTAGTATATAGTATTATTATTTATGGGTTTGGAGGGTTGTATTGATAATTTTGATAATTATAGTTCTATAACTACATACGTCTTACAGTCGCGAGCAATATTTTAATCAACAAACAACCTAGCACTGGCCTGCAAATTGCAAAAAACGTAAGAAAATTTGAATTTCGCGGGCTTTCCTGGAGCATCCACCTTAACGTGCTATGGCCGCTTACAATAAACGGAACAATGCCTAAGAAATATTGCACCGCTGCGTTGCGAGTTTCGTCTTTCGGATGAACGTTTTTAGGTGCTCATTTAGGTGTCAATGAGAGTATTAAGTATTCATTTTTATTACTTGCTTGAAATTATATTTACATAATTATTATCTATGGAATAAGATTGTTCCTAAAGAATAAACGGAAATTGCAAAAATGTCAGCAACAGAAGCCATGAAAGTTTCTCTCTTCTTTTTATTATAACAAAAATTAATTAACGCCGTTCAACAAATTTCCTGAAGATAAACAACTTTAAACTTATTTGTTTTGCGTTGCCAGTTAAGAACGCTGGAGTACTTTTCTTTATTAAAAATTATGTAGTGTACAAGAAAGCTTTTTTTATATTTTACTTGAATACTCTGATTTCTTACGAGGAAGTCGTGGCTAGATAATAATAGCTACTCGTATCATTTATTATCAGACTAAAGTCCATAGATTTGTTAGTATTTAGTGTTAGTAACAATGGTGCTTAAGAAGTTGGGTTAGTATTGTTAGTGTTTACAACTTAATTATTTAATTAGACCTATGACTGTCTCCACCCATTGTCTCTGGAAGGGGGGCAGTCGGGGTGCGATGTCAGAAGTCCTCCACGTGTGTCTGGCGGTTGCTGGTCCCTCTCGATACGTCTGGAGGGAAGAGCAGCTGCTGGGCCGGTGCACCCTGGGCGCGGCAGTATCCTTCTCCGGGGAATGAGAGGAAATGAGAATTTCCTTTTATCCCTCGGGGAGAGTTACTGCCGCGGCTAATTATTCTGACATGGGTGGGGTCCTGCCAGGACCACCGGTGCGTTCCTCTGCGTGACCCTCTGTCCAGCAGAGGGCATAGCAGAGGAGTGAGGGCGGGCTCGGTGTGCACTCACCCTGCCTCCGAGCAGACAGAGTAGGATGCGTCCTTCTTTGTCACCGTCAGTCTCGTAATCCCACTGTCGAAGTGCTGTGGATCACGTCTCGCGGCTTCGATAGGGACCGAGGGTCTAGGCTTAACCGCCCGGACTGCGAGGTAGAAAACCTCTATAAAAAGTTACCCCGAATCCCAAGCGGCGGCGCACCGCGAGGGGATGTATGGCTGACGGGTGTTCCCATGGAACGAATCAGTCGCTAGTGCTCACTCTCGCCAGGGTACCTGCAGACCCTCTGGCGAGTAATAAATGCTAAAATCTGCTTATCTTGGGTACAGGGGTCTCTGCCCAGATTGACTTTTATTTCCCCCATACTCGTGGGTTCAAATATGGAAAAAGAAAATAAAAACAAAACAACCACCGCCGGTAACGGCATAGAAGAGGAGAGGAGGGATGCGAGATCGGAGTCCGATATCGCATCCAGCGATGGGAGCGCGGGATGCTCAGGGAGCTCCCGCCGCGCGAGGGCCGGGACGCCCGCGGAGAACGGTAAGTTCTTCCGCAAGCGGCCCAGGCGGGACGGCGACCGGGGGTCGTCATCCGGAGAAGAGGAGGCCTCGGCCCGAAAAATCCCCACCAACAAGCGTGGTGGGATCCGGGGCAAGGGGAGAGGGCTCTCAGCCTCAGTGAGGTCGGTAAGGCTCGCCGAGGAGGGGCGTCACCCGGGCAATGCTGTACCCGGGTCTGGCGACGAAGCGGGTGCAACTGGCGGCTCCGAGGCGGAGCGTAAGGCCAGGTTTGCTAAGGAGGTGGAAGCCGCGATAAGGGGCGTGGCCTTGAAGATGAAAACTTCATCTAAACTCAAGGCCAT
This sequence comes from Xestia sexstrigata, assembly GCA_941918905.2. Classification (NCBI taxonomy): domain Eukaryota; kingdom Metazoa; phylum Arthropoda; class Insecta; order Lepidoptera; family Noctuidae; genus Xestia; species Xestia sexstrigata. The sequence continues at coordinate 6,794,883 of OW799219.2, forward strand.
ACCCGTGGCTTCCGCCTCCATCATGGCGGCAGCGGAGGCCAACTTTGTGAGGCCTCTACCACCTCCTTCGCCGGAGGGAGATGTGGCCAAACTGCGGGAGGAGGTGGCCCGCCTGACGGCCGCCACGGAGCTTCTCCAGCAGGAGAATGCGAAGCTCCAAGCGGACCTGGCAAGTCTGCGTAAGCCAGGCTCCCGCGTGGCGCCTTCAAACGGGGGCCACCAGCACCAGCAGCTACGACAAGGCCAGCCCGTGCCGGTGGAGAACCAGGTCCTGAACCTGGTTCGACAGGAGTTGGCTTCCTTCCAGGCGCGGTTCGCCGTCCTGGAGGGAATTGTCCTGCGCCCTCCCCTGGCGGCAAGCAAGGCAGCTACGGGCCCGAAGGCGGCCTCCTACGCGGCTGCTGCGGCTAACGCACCCGGACCGGGGGCCGTCCAGCCAGCCCTCCGGCAGGGCTGTGGCACCCCCCTCCCCCGAAAAGCCGGCTCCGGCGAAACCGGCACCGGCTAAAAAGGGGGGTAAAAAAGGAAAGGGCAAGGCGGCTGCACAGGTGGACACTGCGCCAACGCCAGTGCCTACGGCGAATGGACCAGTGCCTGCGGCACGGCAGCCGCCGCCGCCACCACCGCCCCACCAGCCCCCTACACCTCCCTCGGCTGAAGCCGGATGGCAGGTGGTCGGGGAGGAAAAGAAGGGGCGAAAGGCGGCCAAAAAGGCCCGAAAGGAGGAGCGGCAGCGCCAGCACAGGGCGCGAAAAATCGCGGCTAGGCTCCGCGCCCCGAAGACCGCGGCTGTAGTGATAACACTACAGCCGGAAGCGGAAAAGAGGGGCGTGTCCTACCGCGACCTGCTGGCGAAGGCGAAGGAGACGGTGGATCTCGGGGAGCTCGGGATCACCGGGGGCCTCCGGCTTAAAGTCACCGCGACGGGGGCACGCATGCTGGAGATCCCCGGTGAAACCAGCGGCTCGTCCGCTGACGCTCTGGCGGAAAAGCTCAGAGCGTCCCTAAACGCGGACGAGGCCCGAGTGTCCAGGCCCGTGAGATGCGCAGACCTGCGCATTCTGGGTCTGGACGACTCGGTGACCAAGGAGGAGGTGGTGGCCGCTGTCGCCAGGTCCGGTGGGTGTCCTGCTGAGCAGGTCAGGGCAGGCGCCCTACGCCCGGACCTCACGGGTATGCATACCGTTACGGTATGCTGCCCTGTGACGGCGGCCAAAGCTATAGTGGAGGGCCGTAGGCTACTGGTGGGCTGGGTTTCAGCGCAGGTGAAGCTGCTGGAGCCCAGACCTCTGAGGTGCTATCGCTGCCACGTGGGACACCACGTGTCAGTACAGTGCGCCTCGGAGGTTGACCGCAGCGGCCTCTGCTTCCGCTGCAGCCAGCCGGGTCACGTGTCCGCAGCTTGCTGCGCCACACCGCACTGCGGTGCATGTGCGGCGGCTGGCAAGCCGGCCGATCACCGGGCTGGGAGCAAGGCCTGCGCTCCACCCACCAAAGCAACCAGAGGCAAGGGTAGGCCCTCCGCCGCCACCGCCACCGTCGCCTCCGCCGCAGCCGTAACTGCCGCCGCTGCCGCTGTCGCCGCCACAGTGGGGCCCTCACAAGGGGCCAGGGAGGAGGAAGCGGTAATGGAGTGCCAATAACGGCCCCATTACGCTTCCTCCAAGCGAATATCAACCACTGCGCCTGTGCTCAGGATCTGTTGCTCCAGAGCATGGCGCAGTGGTCGATTAATATCGCTGTGGTCGCTGAGCCGTATTTTGTCCTGCCCAGGGAAGACTGGGTGGCGGACCTTAGCGGCTCAGTGACCATAGTGTCGTCGGCCGCCGCCGGTACTCCGACCCTTGAAGGTGTCAGGAGGGGTCGGGGGTGCGTAGCAGCACGGTTCGGGGAGATTGTAGTGGTGGGAGTCTACTTCTCCCCGAGCCGAACTCTCGCCGAGTTCCACAACTCTCTCGCAGAGTTGAGTGTTGTCGTCGGAAACCATTCCCTCCCCGTGCTTGTCCTCGGGGACTTCAATGCCAAGAACTTGGCTTGGGGTTCTCGTTGCACAGACGTGCGGGGACGGATGGTGGAGGACTGGGCTCTGGAGAAGGGCCTGGTCGTCCTAAATCGGGGTTCTGTCGCTACGTGTGTGCGGATGCGGGGCGAGTCGGTGGTGGACATTTCGTTCGCTAGCCCCGCTCTGTCGCCGCGTGTCGTTGACTGGCGTGTCATGGAGGGGGTGGAGACCTATTCCGACCACCGGTACATCCGGTTCGACGTCTCCACCCAGACCTCAAGCGCGCCGGTCCAACAGGCCCCGAGTGGTCCGCGTTGGGCGCTGAAGCAGCTGGACCGGGAGCTCCTCCTGGAAGCCTCGATTGTGCAGGCCTGGGTGACATCACCGGACAGGCCTGCCGACATTAACAATGAGGCAGGGTGGTTCCAGGAGGCCATGTCCGACATCTGTGACGTGGCAATGCCCCGAGTCCGGCCAGGAAGCGCCCGGCGTCAGGTGTACTGGTGGTCGCGAGAGCTGACATCTCTGCGCGAGGCGTGCGTAGCTGCGCGACATCTGTACGCCAGGCACCGCAGGCTCCGCATCCGTCCACCGGATGCGGCAGCCATTGAGGCGGAGCTATATGAGGGGTACAGAGCGGCGAAGACTGCCCTCCGCGAGGCTGTCCTGCGGGCCAGGGATCTGGCCCGCGAGGAGATGCTGGGGACTCTCGACAGAGATCCGTGGGGGCGCCCTTACAAGATGGTGCGGGATAAACTCCGCACCTGGGCCCCCCCACTGACGCAGAGTCTCCGGCCTGAGCTCGTAGAGGACGTAGTGAGCACTCTGTTCCCTACGCGGGGGGAACATCCCCCCCCGCCTATGGCTCCGCCACCTGCGGTGCTGGAAGCGGACCATCAGGACGACGACGACGACACTCCGGTAGTGACTGGGGTAGACCTGAGAGTGGCGGTACGCAGGCTCAGTGCCAAAAATACCGCCCCGGGACCCTACGGCTTGCCTGGCAAAGCCTGGGTCCTGGCCTCGGAGGCTCTCGGGCCCCGACTGGAGGGGCTTTTAAGCGCATGCTTGGAGAGAGGCCAGTTCCCGCTTCGTTGGAAGACGGAGAAGCTGGTCCTCATTCGGAAGCCGGGGCGCCCTGCGGACTCTCCGTCCGCATACCGGCCCATAGTGTTGCTCGACGAGGTGGGCAAGCTCTTTGAAAGAGTCATTGCAAACCGCCTCGCCGAGCACCTTGCGGGGACGGGGCCGGATCTTGCGGAACACCAGTTTGGTTTCCGCAAGGGGCGCTCTACGGTGGACGCCATCATGCGCGTGAGAGCCCTCACGACGGGGGATGCGGTGTCCCGGGGTGGGGTTGTCTTGGCGGTGTCTCTTGACATCGCCAACGCCTTCAACTCCATGCCCTGGAGCTGCATTAGGGAGGCACTACGGTACCACCGGGTGCCGACCTACCTTCGTCGTGTGGTCGGGGACTACCTAACGGATAGAGCCGTTATCTACCCCGGTCGCAGCGGAGAATGGAACCGGCGAGAGATGTCGTGCGGTGTTCCACAGGGATCGGTTCTAGGGCCTTCCTTGTGGAACATCGGTTACGACTGGGTGCTGCGCGCCGACCTCCCTAGCGGTGTCAGCGTAGTTTGCTACGCTGACGACACGTTGGTGCTGGCACAGGGGGGGTCGCACGAGGCGGCGGCCGAAGCTATGACACGCGGGGTTGCGATAGTCGTTGAGAGGATCCGGCAACTGGGTCTCGAGGTGGCATTGCACAAGTCCGAGGCCATGTGCTTTCATGGGCCTCGGAATGCGCCACCTCCGGGATCCATACTCACGGTAGGAGGGGTATCCATCGGTGTCGAATCGACTTTGAAGTACCTAGGACTCGTCCTCGACAGCCGGTGGAACTTCGTTGAGCACTTCCGACGTTTGGCCCCCAAACTGGAACGGACTGGGGCTGCCTTCAGGCGGCTCCTGCCCAACCTGGGGGGGCCGAACGCCTCCTGCCGGAGGCTCTACGCGGGAGTCGTGCGGTCCATGGCCCTTTACGGGGCCCCGGTGTGGGCGCGTTCCTTGAGGCTGCGTGCAGCCCACTATCTGAACGCGCCCCAAAAGGTGGTAGCCGTAAGGCTGGCCCGTGGGTACCGCACGATCGCCCGCGAGGCGGCGTGCCTCCTTGCCAGACTGCCGCCATGGGATCTGGAGGCGATAGTCCTCGCGCGCCTGCATGAATGGCGCGCGGAGGCGCTTCGCCGGGGGGAAACTCCGCTGCCGCGACTAATTGTCGCTCAGCGGACAGATTTCCGGCGGGATCTCATGGCGACATGGAGAGAGCGACTGTCGCAACCCCGTGCAGGGCACGCCACGATAGTGGCGATAAGTCCCCTCTTTGAGGAGTGGCTGGAGAGACGCCACGGCGTCCTCACCTTCCGCCTGACGCAGGTCCTCACCGGACACGGTGTTTTCGGGAGGTTCCTGCACCGAATCGGGCGGGAGGAAACGCCCGGGTGTTTCCATTGCGAGGATCGACCGGAGGACACGGTGGAGCACACGGTGGAGGTGTGCCCCGCGTGGGCGGAGCACCGCCGTGTCCTCGAAGCGGCGATTGGCGGCGGCGACCTCTCGCGTCCGGCCCTGGTGCAAGCCATGGTCCGGAGCGAGACGGAATGGGACGCGGTCACCTCCTTCTGCGAAGCAGTAATGCTAGAGAAGGAGGTGGCGGAACGTGAGAGGGAGAGAACCTCACAGCGTCCCGGCCGCCGCGGGAGACGCCCCGGGCGTCGGGGGCCACCACGTGGCCCCCGGCCACCGTAGGCGCGAGCCTGTGGACGGTGGGCTATGGGCTAGCTCGCCGTCCGTCCGTCTCATGACGACAGGCCGTGTCGACGGCGCGTTCGTGTTCCACGCGCGCCTCAAAGAGAGTCAGCAATAGGAAGGGGTCCGCAAGGACCGATGCCTGCCGGGGTTGCGGGACTGTTCGAAAGAGATACCGTGGCCCCGGAACACAAAGGGCGATGAAGGAACATGGATGGGTTTTAGTCAGTAAAAGTCTGACACTCCCTCCTGCTCCGCCCAGAGCGGGAGAAGTCATTTGATGATTTCCCATCCAAAAAAAAAAAAAAAAAAAAAAAAGGGGGGGCAGTCCAGTCTAGCAGCAATCATCTTCAAGATGCTGTTTTCACAACGATGCAGGCGCTGCAGTAAGGAAGACGCTCTGTGCGAGCTTCCGCGAACATTCCCGACGAACTACAGCATCGGGGCAGTCCCAACAGCATCCTGAAGGCGTTATTAAATTGAACGCGCAGGACATTGTAGCCGCGCTTGCCAAGGTGCGTCATTGGATGGCTGACCAACCATTACATACCGAGTTTCCTCCGTGACTCGGAAAGCACGTTAAGCCGTTGGTTCCGGTTGTCATTTCTACATCTTTGACAGTCGTAACAGGTAGTCAGTCGTCCGAAAGTCTGACAACAAATCTAACCAAGGATGATATTATACCCCAGTACTAACTGGGTTATCGAGGTCAGATAAGCAGTCGCTCCATGTAAAATACTGGTAGTCAGCTGCATCCAGTTAGACTGGAAGCCGACCCCAACATACGTACAGTTAGGAAAAGGCTAGGCAGATGATAATGATGACTCTGATTTCTTACATCCTGGGATTAGGATTTAATCTAGATAAGACATCTAGATTACCTAATCCCCTTGTTAATAAACGAGTGGTATAGTTAAGCCAATGTATATGTAAAGACCGTTCCACATTAACCTAAAAATACGTAGCTGCTTAAATCCCCGAAAATTACAAGCGGAAATTATTCGTTTTCCGCTCTCATTTTAAAGTGCTTTCCAGGAGTCAACTTTTTCAATTATTGTTTTGAATTTTTTCATTTTATTTTTAGATTTAGATTATACTAGATTTAATACTTAACATAACTTCTCGTCTGTTATCCCCGAAGGGTTGATCACAGGTGTCCTTAGTTACCACGTTACGCCAGTTGTTTAAGAGCAGCCAACCCGCCATACTTTTCACGAGAATTTTGACAAACGCTCGTGCGTGATTATGAAGTTGTTACACATTTATCTTATTTTTTTTTGAACTGATATGTATCTTGTGAACTATATCTAGGCTTCTATCGAAGCAAAAAATAAAAATTTGTAGGAACAAATTCAGTATAAGCCTCCAAAAATTGCTGTTTTTCTCAAATTTTACCTCAACTTTGGCCGTTCATAATGTACTCATAAATTGTAAAACTAAAGAAAATAACCTGATAGAAGCCTTGCAAATATAGTGGAGATTTTAAATAACAAATATTTATTTCACAAACTTGTAAGACTTATTCAAAAACACGTATTTCCTGGAACAAGTTTTATAAATTTCCGAACACTATTTTTCGTTCAATGTCCTCGCGTTAGTCGGTATGAGGTACGCGGGTGACGAGTAGTGCGGGGTCGGGGCTAGGTAAGACAGGGCATATATCGGACATGGCCTCCTGGAACCACCCTGCCTCATTGTTAATGTCGGCAGGCCTGTCTGGTGATGTCACCCAGGCCTGCACGATCGAGGCTTCCAGGAGGAGCTCCCGGTCCAGCTGCTTCAGCGCCCAACGCGGACCACTCGGGGCCTGTTGGACCGGCGCGCTTGAGGTCTGGGTGGAGACGTCAAACCGGATGTACCGGTGGTCGGAATAGGTCTCCACCCCCTCCATGACACGCCAGTCAACGACACGCGGTGACAGAGCGGGGCTAGCGAACGAAATGTCCACCACCGACTCGCCCCGCATCCGCACACACGTGGGAACAGAACCCCGATTTAGGACGACCAGGCCCTTCTCCAGAGCCCAGTCCTCCACCATCCTTCCCCGCACGTCTGTACAACGAGAACCCCAAGCCAAGTTCTTGGCATTGAAGTCCCCGAGGACAAGCACGGGGAGGGAATGGTTTTCGTTTCCGACTACAACACTCAACTCTGCGAGAGAGTTGTGGAACTCGGCGAGAGTTCGGTTCGGAGAGAAGTAGACTCCCACCACTACGATCTCCCCGAACCGTGCTGCTACGCACCCCCGACCCCTCCTGACACCTTCAAGGGTCGGGGTACCGGCGGCGGCTGCCGACACTATGGTCACTGAGCCGCTAAGGTCCGCCACCCAGTCTTCCCTAGGCTGGACGAAATACGGCTCAGCGACCACAGCGATGTTTATCGACCACTGCGCCATGCTCTGGAGCAACAGATCCTGAGCACAGGCGCAGTGGTTGATATTCGCTTGGAGGAAGCGTAATGGGGCCGTTATTGGCACTCCATTACCGCTTCCTCCTCCCTGGCCCCTTGTGAGGGCCCCACTGTGGCGGCGACAGCGGCAGCGACGGCAGTTGCGGCTGCGGCGGAGGCGACGATGGTGGTGGTGGCGGAGGGCCTACCTTTGCCTCTGATGGCCTTGGTGGGTGGAGCGCAGGCCTTGCTCCCAGCCCGGTGGTCGGCCGGCTTGCCAGCCGTTGCACATGCACCGCAGTGCGGCGTGGCGCAGCAAGCTGCGGACACATGACCGGGCTGACTGCAACGGAAACAGAGTCCGCTGCGGTCTACCTCCGAGGCGCACCGCAGGCCTACGGTGGCCGGGGGCCACCACGTGGCCCCCGGCCACCGTAGGCGCGGGCCTGTGGACGGTGGGCTATGGGCTAGCTCGCCGTCCGTCCGTCTCATGACGACAGGCCGTGTCGACGGCGCGTTCGTGTTCCACGCGCGCCTCAAAGAGAGTCAGCAATAGGAAGGGGTCCGTAAGGACCGAAGCCTGCCGGGGTTGCGGGACTGTTCGAAAGAGATACCGTGACCCCGGAACACAAAGGGCGATGAAGGAACATGGATGGGTTTTAGTAAAAGTCTGACACTCCCTCCTGCTCCGCCCAGAGCGGGAGAAGTCATTTGATGATTTCCCATCCGAAAAAAAAAAAAAAAAAAAAAGGTAAGACAGGGCAGTTGAAAAAATATCGCCGCGATGGCTCTGGATGAAACAACAAGCTTTTCGACCATGCTCGCGTTGACGATAGACGCGCCGGGAAGGGCCCTCTTAAGTCCCATGTAATAGGGGCAAGCATTTTACTATCAACGGGGCACAACTTTGGACTCCGTGGCTACGCTACATCATCATCTGCTAAGCTGTTTCCCAACTATGTTAGGGGTCGGCTTCCAGTCTTAGCGGATGCAGCTGAATGGAGCGACTGCCTATCTGACCTCCACAACCCAGTGATTACTGGGTAATACGATACCTCTTGATAAGACTGGTTGTCAGACTTTCGGGTCATTGACTACCTGTAACGACGAAAGATCTACAATTGACGAGTGACTGCTACTACATAAAGATTCTATAAACCAAATCTATTCATTATCTACATCAGAGATTAATAAAACTACATATCCTCATTGTAACCCAACACATCTGATTTTTCGGATTCATGTGCGTATTGTATAATTATCACTTGCTTCGGTGAAAGAAAACATCGTGAGGAAATCGCGTGCCTGAGATATATTTCTCGACGGCGTGTAAAACGAAGTCAGAGGCCCATGGGCGGCATAAAAACTTTGACACACAGTTGGGCACTATAACCACACGATAAAGATAGAATCTCCTCATTGAATGAGAATAATTCCTTCTCATCTAAAACCGAAATGGCATTCGTCACACAATTGAAATCCATTTCGCACATTGAATCAAATTCCACAAGTCGTGTTGACTGAATTCTTCTCAAATCCTATTATTTTAAATTCCTTGTTACATCCCATTCCATCCCGTCCCGGTACTAACTAGATTCACGGATTTAATAAACACACATGAAAGTTTCTTGGAATGAAGAATTTAAATTGAAAATGTATTTGCAGCAAATTGCAGTGCGGGCTTGACATTTAGTTTTTGTGGGTTACTTTAGATTAGAGCTAGGAATGTGTTCGGAGAACGTTAAAATATCCTTTTTATTTTTTATTTATTTAATTTGAGAAGTAAAGAGGAGGTTAGGAAGAAGAAACTGACGCTCGTTTTCTAGAAGGAAATTCAACTCAAAAATCAAAAAGTGCGCGCCAATTGCTGCGATTTGCTGCCTGAATTATCATTAGATAACATAATTATTATGTCGATAATCACATTGGTAATATTAAACAAGTGTTAGTCTACTTTTTCATCTTATAGACTGAACATTTAAACCCTAGTTAATGGAACGTTGTTAACACTTTTTGAATAATGTTCTAATATGAAAATGTTCCAAGAAAAACTCACCATTGTACCTGTTTGCAACCAAATTAAATATAATTATTGGCATAATTGTAAATAAATGAAGAGAATTCCTGTGCAACTTAAATCCGGTTTTCAAACTAGGTCGTTTGATTTCTCACAGTCATTCTGTTTATTTATCTTCTATCTCTTTCACACGAAAGCGATGATTTGATACGAATGGGATAGTGTTTATGAAATGTTAGTTGATTTAAACCCACGTAAAACTCACATGGAAAAATACATCATCTAATACGTGTTTCATTCTTGAAAGACAAGATCCATTCCCTCCTTTCATAGTTTTTTTACCTCTGGCAACAGCAAGACAATTGCAGTCTTGTTTAAACGAGATTAAAGATTGATTTTGACAGACTCGTTAGTGTCGGCAGCCTCATCATCTGCCTAGGCTTTTCCCAACTATGTTGGCGTCGGGTTTTAGACTAACCGAATGCAGCTGATTATCAGTATTCTATATGGAGCGGCTGACAAGACCTAATTGATGTTATTTAAGCAGTTTTTTAAGAAAAACTATTTGTTCCAGCACATAAAAAAAATATATGTTAATATTAATTATATTTCAAAGAACGTGGACGTACTCGATACATAATTGGACGAAATCGGCTCGATAGAACTAATTATTGCAAAGAGTGGTCTTAAAATCATCATTAAACGGTTCTGTCTTAATTTTTTTGACGTATGGGTCTGCAATTTAAAACATGAAGTCGACATATTCATACCTAAACCGCTAACGAGTCATAATTCACAAATAATCCACACTTTATTTTTATTTAAATATTTATTTATTATTATCTTCTAAGACCTGGCCGTCCAGTAACTCTCTCGTTCTCGTTTAGTCCGATACAAATAGACAGTGGTGATTTTGGTGTTGACATTCCCTTAAGGGAACCCCATGCACACTAGCGCCACTTTAGTAAAAAAAACAGAACTCGTTAAATACACAATTAATATAAAATCTGGTTGACAAAATCAATGCTTTAGAGTTCTAGATTATTGACGTCTATTTAATTCATTAAAATATACTTCACTGCAGTTACAGTTAGAAAAAACGGCCGTTTTTTTCCATTTTGTATCTGTAACGACAGCGAGCTATGTTTCAATGAGTTAAGCAGACGTAAATAATTTAGAAGACCAAAAGATTGATTTTGTCAATCAGATTTTATATTAATTGTGTATTTAACGAGTTCTGATTTTTTTACTAAAGTGGCACTAGTGTGCATGGGGGAGCCCCTTAAGTACTTGGTATTACGATAACCCTTGACAAGATTGGTTGTCAGACTTTTGGGCCACTGACTACCAGAAACGACTGCCAAAGATCTACAAATGACAGCTGAGACCAACGGCTTAACGTGCTTTGCGAGGCATGGAGGAACTCGGTATGTAACCGGTCACCCATCAAGAGACCGACCTTAACAACTGCGGCTATATTTTACAAAAATATACTTTTTTTTTTTTTTTTTTTCTCTTTATTAGTTTATAGAGGGTTTGATCAGTCATGACCATGCCACCCTCATAGGGGCATTCTATGTCTATCTACGCTTAATACCTAAATTTACAATTTTGTATAGTTTTTTGGCTGTCCTGGACAAGGGCGCAGCCAAAATACTATTATATATGCCAACATCAATAGATTTTAGACAATTTTCTACGAAAAAGTTACTCCTCTCAACATCGTTCCGGACACATTCCGCTAAAATATGAGTGGTGTCCTCTACCTTATCACACTCAGTACAATTGGGCGAATCACTCTTTCTCATTAAAAAGGCAAAGCTATTCAACGGGACATGTCCCGAACGCAGTCTGAAAGCAGTAACAATGTCTTTTCGTTGCATTTCTGTGCCTACAAACCAAGGAAGGCGGGAAAGGCTGTTTTGAATAGTTTTATACCAAATTCCCTTACTTAGCGACCTCTCATCAAAGTATTCTTTCCATAATTTTAGACATTGGTCGCGAAATTGATACAAGAGGTCACCAAATAGGGGAAGACATACAACAGGTATTCCATCCGTGATAGCCTCTTTTGCTAAGCGATCTACTTCCTCATTTCCATACAGGCCAATATGGGATGGTACCCATTGAAGAACAATTCTTTTTTCTCAGATCTTACCAATGGTGTCCAGAATTTCATAGGCTATCGGTGCACCTCGACAATTCGAGGTGCATCGAGCCAGGAGTTGCAGAGCACTCCTCGAATCTGTCAGTATTACATAATTACCTGATTCGAATGACTCAATGTATGAGATAGCTTCTGAGATTGCTTGTAATTCAACGTACATTATTGAGACTTTGGCACATGATCTAAACTTTATAGATGACTTCGTTTGCGGATCAAACACAGCCCATCCCGACTCGTTACCTTCCTGTGACCCATCAGTATAGACTGAGTAAAAATGTAAATAATTCGTGTTTATAAACTGCTCACAAATTTCGAGTATGTTGCTACATCTATACTGATGTTTCGGTTTGTCTATTACATCTATATATGGTTTTACTACATTGGATAGGTCCACACTGCTGACCCATGTGTTCAAAGAAAATCTCTCTAATTCCTGCGATGAAAGCATCGGATAGTCAATAAGAAACTCATGCACCGTCACAAGTAGTGGTTTTTTTTTACGTCTCCAATATAAACCTTGACATGACTCGGCAAGACTGTTTATCAAGAGAAATACTTGACTACCCCGGAATGAATTCACCTTCAACCAATATTTGCCGGCTAAGAAGTATCTGCGTACATGTAAAGGTTGAAGGTGAAGCTCACACTCCATCACATGTATTGCAGTGTAGTCCTCACAAAACCACCAATAACACGCATACATTGATTTTGTATTCTGTCCAATTTACCTATGTTGCTTTTGTACCCGTTATCGTATAAAAAGTTGCCATAGTCCAGTCTCGAACGAATTATAGAAATATATAAAAGCCTCAAGTGATATGGATGTACGCCCCACCCTGACCCAGCAAGAACTTGAAAGATTCTCAAGGATTTTAAACATTTTTCGGCTAGTTCCCCAATATGTTTTTTCCACCTAAGCGAGCGGTCTAGCCACATACCTAAGTACTTTATGTTATCTACTACTTGAAGCGTTGTTTCATTTATTAACAGATCAATACATTCTCTTCTGTATCCTCTCTTAAAAATGCATCCTTTACTCTTTGAAGATGAAATATCTAAGCCTATATTAGAAAGTAATTTAACTAAAATATTAAAGAATTTTGTACTAACTGAACACTTTCTTGTATGTTATTACTTACTGACTATAGAACAAAATCGTCCGCGTACTGAGATATCAAAACTCCGCTGCTTATAATACTTGCACAGATACCTGAAGTTACTATGTTAAAAAGCAACGGGGACATAGGGTCACCTTGAGCTAATCCGCGACCAGTAGTACGACATAAGTAGACATTATCTATTAAGATCTTTAACTTTCTTTCTTTTAAAAAATGCCATAAATATTGACATATTTTAGATCCTACCCCAATTAAGTCCATTGTTTGCAATAATGGAATTATATTTACGTTATTGTACGCATTATCTATGTCCAAGAAACAACCTATTGTCGTCTTATTTTCTGTAAAACCAGTTTGAATATGAGAGACTAAATTAACTAAATTGTCCATTGTAGATCGATTTTTTCTGAATCCCGTAGTGAAAGGCGATAAGATGTTATTTTTTTCGATGAACCATTCTATTCGGTTATTTAAAATACTGTGGAATATTTTACACAAACACGACAACATTGATATTGGTCTGAGTGAGGAGTGAGACTGCGGATCGCGCCCGGGCTTAGGGATTGGAACGACTGCGATGTCACGCCACTGATTAGGTACAAAACCGGTTGTCAAAGATCCATTATATAGCGATAACAAAATAGATTTCCCGTTCTCCGGGAGATATTTAATCATCGAGTACGAAATATTGTCACAACCGGGTGACGTGTCCTTAGCTCGAATACAACAATTGAGTTCTTGTTTCGTGATAGGTGTCTCTAGCTTTGAGTTATGAGAAACAAATGCCAGGTCGTGAGGAGATACATAATCGGGGGTCAGACTTCGAAGTAGATTATTGGCACGCTCGCCATCAACGTGCTGCCTTGCACTTCTACGCCCTTTAAACCATTTCATTTTATTCCACATCTGATTTGATGAAGTGGTTCCGTCTAATGAAGTGCAAAGATCCTGCCAACCTTTATCCCTTGCTTTGCGTATTAACTTTTGTGACTCACATATTTTTTATTAAGAAGCGATAAATTGTGCGGTGAAGGATTACGTCTAAAGGTTGAAAGGGCTAAGCTACGTTTTGCAACTGATTTGGATAGGTCTGCACTCCAGTAGGGTTTGGGAATAAAGACGTTATCAGGGTTCATGTTAAATTTGATATTAGGTATATGAACGTCTGCTGCTAAATTAATACACTCAATAAAATTATCATAGTCGGCTTGAAGATTACCTGACTGCTCAAAGTTAATAAATAATTTTTCAAGTAAGTTTTTTTAACTATCCCAATCCGCATTTTTAAAATACCGTCGATAAGTGTTTCTAGGTGTAACATAGAAATTGGTCGATATATTAATCATTAAGTGATCACTTCCAAGAGTTTCGTTCATAATGTCCCAGTTAAATGACAAAGCTAAATCAGAGGAGACTAAAGAAATATCGGGCGCGGATTGCTGGAGTTGGTTATTAACTAACTTAACACGGGTGGAATTGCCATCATTCAGGGTTACAAAACCGTTATCTAAAATAGCCTCACAGATTTGAGATCCTCTTAAATCGGTCTTGTAAGACCAATTGGTGTGGTGCCCATTAAAATCCCCTACAACAAGACTTTTTTTGTTAATTAAAGAAAAAACTGAATCCCAGTCTTGCTGGCTGGTACGCACAGATGGTGCACAGTATATCGCAATAATGTGTTCGATTTCACCACAATTGAACACTTTAACACACAAGAGTTCAATACCCTGAGTTGTGCTTTGAACTTCACAGATACATGACTGAACCGAAAACACGGATTATTAATTGTTTAAGTTACCCAATAAAATTTTAAAGAAAACTGTTATTTCAGTCTTTTTTTCGAACTTTAATGTTAGTGGTTCAAATGTCAAAAATCCCTTTATTAGGAAAATGGCAAATTTCTTTATTAATGCAAAGGTGACTTGGTTTATCGTTACTGTGACAAACGAAAACACTTTATTTGATGAATCCTTAAAGAAAATTTTAATTAATATCAATCAGGAGAAAAGTTATTGCAAAAATATATGTTGATCCCTAGATACTTTTGATGTGTGTATTATCTACCACTACTAAAATAATCCATTCGACGCAACACTTTATAATGCTTGTAATCTTACCTATAAAAGATGTATTTTTCAAAAATATAATTTCTTTTAATCTTACAATTAATTCTCCAAAGTTCACTTCTCTCTCTCTCTTTTCTTCAACCTCCTCCTTAAACACCTCCGGTTTTTTGGTATCCTGTGGCTCTGGATTCAAAAAAAAATCGTATTCAGATCGGTTAGGAGCAGCATCCTTACGTTTCCATTGTTTTTTGGACGAAGATTGTGGGGCTGCTCTGACCTGTTCACCTTTGTGTATTTGTGCTTTTGTCTTAACGATTTCAACGTAAGGTGTAGCATCACGGCGCGACGAAGTCGAATCTTGTACAGGCGGGGGTTTAGTCTCCAATGTAGGGAACGTTTTGATCGACGATATCTTAGGGGCGACATCTGTTGGAGAACTTGGTGCTACATAAATAGTGAGGGCCTTTCTATACGTGCAGTTAAACTCCGCCATAATGTCTCGTAACCTTTTTTCTTTGAGGAATGCCGGGCAACCTTTGTATAAAGCCATGTGTGCACCGTTACAGTTGACACATTTAAGTGACGTAGTATCGCAGTTAGCATGGTTTTCTCCGCACTTTGGACAGGTAACTTTGCTTGAACACCTTTTAGTTGGATGACCCAGCCTCCAGCACTGGGAGCACTGTGATACAGGAAAGATGTATGGATCCACTTTAATTCTTAGACCATCCACAGATATATACGGTGGTATAAAGGAACCCTTGAAACATAAACGCACGGCTTCACTTCTTGTACAGCCTTCCTCCGAGTTACGACGATTAAGTCGAAATATTGACACCAATTTAGCTGGTGTAGGGCATGATATTGTATTTTGTATCTCCTCATCGGTTAAATCTAAATCCACATCTCTTATAACCCCATATGATAAACTCTTTTCCATAGCCCGTTGTATGTGCCAGCCCTTCTCAAGTAATTGTGCACAGTTCTCTAATCTTTCTGCGCTTATTTCATTATCCATATCGAGGCGGACTTTGTATGGGTTTATATATTTTACCCTTAAAATATCGGTGATGCCGCTATCTTTAAATAACCTGGCCAAAGCAAATTGTTTAGGCAATTCTTTATTATATGATATGTATATCTCTATCTTATCTATCTTAGTCTTGTATTTCTTTTTTTGCCTTGCTTCTACCTTAGTCCATTCCGTATCATCGTCATCTCCTTTCCTCTTCTCCAACCTCGTTTCACCCTCATACTGCATATTAACTTCCTCTTGGTATTGTATCCCTTCTAAATCTTGTACTACTAACTCACTCCACGGACTGCTGCTCGGCCCCATAGTCGCATCACACGTAGCATACACATGATCTTCTTTAATATCAGTTATCGCGTAAAACTAACAACCATACCTCGTTAGCTATTGCGCGCAGCGCGTCAACCCACCGGTACATACACGTTGGGTATAGCTACCGCAGCTACGCGCAGATAACAACAACAACGTACAACGTACTGGTGCGCGCGCGACTCGAGTAATTAGCAAACGACTACCTCGCACGAACGCCGTAACGAGACTCAAAAAATATACTTAAATAAATTATATTTTAAACTATAATATCTTGAATAAAAAATAGGGTAGGTACATTCAGTATAATTGTTAACTAGAAACACGGCTGAAAATATGACACGTAGCATTGTACTCTGTGTTCTTTTGTTCTCATTTGCTGTGAGTTTTAACTCATCCCGAGCTCATGGTTTAAACAAAACGCTATTTATAAACCGTACTATAATACTCGTGAATACGCTTCGCTTTCAATGAAAAAATGTTATATTATGTAGTTTTGTGCGAATTTAATTCATGTGTCAAGAGACATTGTGACGATATTTGCAGGTTTTCTGTGTTTGTTGTGAAGTAAACTTGGGTTTTATTTGTGTTTGAAAGCGCACACTCACCTACTTAGTCATACACAAGTTTGTATGAAGTTGGTGTATGTATTGTATTGTATAACGGGCTGGTGTCCGCAACTCCTCGTCAAAGCGCGTATTTTGCGTATGGGCACGCGGGCCCAGTGCGGCTTGGTAGATGTCACGTCTTCGAATCGTTTTCGTAAGTCGGGGCCGCCACCACTGGGCCACCGCTGCTCTCTGAAGTTGGTGTAATCTTTGTATGGCGTTAGAGTACGAGGATATACTAGTAAAACATACACACTTGAAAAAACATAGTTGACCTAGAAGATTTTATAATGCAATATTTTAAAAGTCAGTTTTTTTTCTTTTTAACGTTACAATTTTGTGGTAACCGTTTTAGCGTCGGTGTACCTTCCAGCCTATTGGTATAGGTTGAATGTCATTTGCACATCATTAAACGGCAAAGTTGATGAGTGTAGTGAGTGTAGTGTGTTGGTGAGTGTGTGTGTTGTTGTGTTGTTTAAATAGTGAAGTATACTAACATTTAAACTATACAGGGTTATTTCTAAAACACCGACAACCTTGCAGGACTGGATTACTATCATCATAAACAACAACTTTGTTCTATGACTTTTTTAAAAACAATACATTTACCAAAAACAAACGCATCAAAGCGAACGACCGAGTGAGGGCCGCCCGTAAATAGGTCAAGTTCAAGCGCCCCCGCCGCCCTAACCTCGCTCCCCTCGCTTGTACTATCGCTTTCTTTTGCTTCGCATAGACTTCGTAACATTTAGTGCGTTCAATTTAAATATTTTTATTTTTGTATGATAATCTGATAAACAGTCATAGAACAAAAGCTATTGTTTATGATGTTAGTAACATAGTCCTGAAAGGTTGTCGGTGTTTTACAAATAACCCTGTATAATCAACTTTGTCGTTTAATGATGTGCAAATGACATTCAACCTTCAGGCTAAGCAATTAAGAGTTCTACTATACAAGCCCGATTCTCCGGGAACCTTTGATATTTTCTCACAGTCCGTCCATTGGATACAGTACAGTGTACACGAAGTACAGCCCACAAATAGCAATCTAAAGCCGTGAGCAATACAGGGAAATACATTGGATATCGAATATAGTTCGCCCACTCATATTCCATTACATTGATGTAATACCATACATCCGTAGGTACCTATATTATGTATACCGCATATCATATGCCATGCCCTTTCCCAACTGTGTTGGGGTCTTCCTTCAGTCTAATCGGATGCAGCTGAAAACCAGTATTTTACATGGAGCGACTGCAGCCCATCTGACTTTCACAACCCTGTTAGTACTGGGCAATACGGTACCCCTTGGTAAGACTGTGGTCAGACTATCGGGCCACTGACTACCTGTAACAACTGTTAAAGATTTACAAATTACTGCCGGGACCAATGGCTTAACGTACTTTCCGAGGCACGGAGAAAACTCGGTATATACAGGTGGTCACCCATCCACGGACCAACCTAGGCAAACGCTGCTTAACCTGAAGATTGACCTAAGCGGCTGTTAGTAGTTAGCCACGAGCTCCTCCTTATGGCTACCTAATATAGGACATGGAATTATATAAATAATTCACTGTTTATCAAAACATGAAAAAAGGAGTTACCCTTTGTTCTTTTTATAGAATGTTGGCAGAAAATATAATGCGTTTTGAATGGCAGTATTCCCGCAATTGGAAGGTACAGTCTGAATCTTCATCGAATATTGACGGCCTTTTGTACGAAAAAACGAAAATATTTTGTTATCGCCCTTTGCCCTTTGAGCGTAGATGCTCAGGTAATCTCTGCACTGGGATTGGTGCTGTCATGTTGGCATCTTGGATTATTAATAGAAAATAGTGAAGTTTTTACAATCGGGTTTTTCTATACAGGGTGTAAACAGACTCATCACGAAGCCGTTAACCAAGCATTCTGTACAGTATGCAGTAAATAACTTTACGCGGAAATTATTGCTGGGAAATAACTTTTTTTTGAGGTGAAAAATCATGTTTTGTGGTAGAACTCAATTTAGCGCACTCAAAACATTGTATTATTGAATAGAACGGGGGTCGTTGAGGTGTTTAAAGTAAAAATCTTACATTAAAAACTTGTATTAAAAAAAAAAGTTGTAAAGAAGTTGGAAGTTTGACCCCCAATATCTCCATAACTAGAAGGTTCCCAAGTATGGTCTAAAACAAAAAAAATATCGCAGTGACGGGGAGAACAAGTGCCTTTCAGCTTCGTTATGAGTCTTTTTCACCCTTTATAGTCTTAAGTCGTGGATAACTTTAAGATAAGCTATGATAAGATATTTTTTATTTGCATAACTAAGCGATTTGATTTTTGATGTTAGTTTTCATTTGCGTCAGAGATGGCGCTTTAGTCGTTTTTGTAGCATGTTGCTATAATACTTTTTGTAGTGCCGCTACACATACCACATCAGCCTTCAAAATCCATTGAACAATTCCGCTTTGCCAGTCGAATCGTAACAAAAAACACATAACAATCACAGTGTGGTATTGCACGTTTTGTTGATTTAAAACACAGTCGTTCAGTTCACAGAGTTGAGCAAAATCAAAGGCACCTTTAATTTTTCCCAAAAAAGAGAGCCCACGTTCTCCTCACGATTTTTTCCTTCACCGAAACAAGTGATAATAATTATACAATACGCAAATGAATCCGAAAAATCAGAGATGCGTGTCTTCATGTCTTGGGTTCGAACTATTGACGTTAGACTTGGCAGTCCGTTGGGATAGACGTGTTCTTGAATGGAGACTGCGAATAGGCAAGCTCGGTGGAGCGACGATTTTCGCAGGTTGGCTGGTCGCAACTTCATGAGAGTTGCAGAGACTCGAGTTGAGTGGCGTGCGATTGAAGAGATCTGTGTCCATCAGTGGACTGATGTAGGATGGGTTGACGGTGTTAGTGTGGTGGAATGCTACTGAATACCAGTATTTTAAATTAAACAACTTATCTGTCTAGCCTTTTCCCAACAATGTTGAGTTCGGCTTCCAGTTTTACCGGATACAGCTGAACCCCAGTATTTTACATGGAGCGACTGCCCATCTGACCTCCACAATCCAGTTAGTACCGGGTAGTACGATATCCCTTGGTAAGACTGGTTGTCAGACTTTTTGGGCCTCTGACTACCTAACGACTGTCAAATATCTACAAATGACAGCCGGAACCAACGGCTTAACGTGCTTTCCGAGGCAAGGCGGAAACTCGATATGTAATGGGTGGTCACCCATTCACAGACTAGGCAAGCACGGCGTAACCTAAAGATCCACGAGCTCCTCCTAAAATTAAACAACTACCAATCTCATCTTCTCAACTCTCAATCTTGATATCACTAAATCCCTTTGTAAAACTGATCGTCGGACTTTCAAGCTTCTGACTGCCCGTAACGACTCACAAAGATCTACAACAGACTAAAGCACAGTTTAACGTGCTTGCTAAGGCAAGAAGAGGTTTTAGTATGTAATAGATGGTCATCCATCTACGCCGACCGCAGCTAGCGTTGCTTAACCTTAAAGAACGACACGTGTCGGTGTATTAAATCCCTAAACATAAAAGAAATAATTTCCATGAGAGAGAAAAGTTTGCTCATCTTCCAGACGTATCCTGTACAATTTTATTATGAACAACCAGAAATAATTTTGCGGAAACTCCCTGCTACTGACAACACAAAGCAGTGAGTTGATAGAGAATTGGAAGCTACATACACACATATTGTGTTGTATTGTTCTCCCATCTTACCTTCAACGTCTTTGTTTGCAATATCTTTAGTTCAAGGAGTGCAGTTCTTCAACTGAGCGTATCTGGAACTTTTGTATGAAATATTTTTATTTTTGTCTACCAGGGAACAATTTGTATTGTGTTTGATACATTACTTAACATTAGATAAATCATAATCCTAAAATGGACGCTAGATAATTTTATAAATTGATGCGTACATTTGTGAGGATGGATGGATAAATGGATTTTTGTTAATCTTTCACGCAAAAACTACTCAACGGATTTGAATGAAATTTAGCACACAGATAGTTCATAACCTAAAATTAACACATAGGATACTTTTTATCCCGGTTGTACGATCTCGTGGGACAATTAACGAACTCCAGGCGGGTGAAGCCGCGGGCATCATCGTCATCATTATTTCAGCTGAAAGACGTCCACTGCTGGACATAGGCCTCCCCCAAGTGTCACCACATTAACCGGTCCCGTGGGATTCGCAACCAGCGGATTCCTGCAACCTTCACCAGATCATCGGTCCACCTAATATTTAGATCCAGAGTAGTAGATCTTTCAACGCAACGTAAGCTAGCCGCTGACCTAAGCTAGTTTAAGGCGATTACATGAGCTAAATAAGTAACTGTATTTGTGTTGGTTCAAACTTCGTTTGAAATACTGTTAGAATAAAGTTCTAATCAGCTTGCACGACAAAGTGGTTGTTACGTCAGTCACTGCGGCCGAATAGTGCGAAATGAGTGGTTTTTGCGATTTACAAAAAATCTATTGATTGAACTAAAAAAGTAAAACACTATGATACTAGTATTTTGCTTGTAGAATTATTTGCCAAAAAATCAGAATGATCGCATATATTTAGTATGGTTTTCACTCGTTAAAGAAATTTTTAGAGATAAGTTCGTGATTTTTTTCTATCGAATAAAATTTGTTGTATTATGTTTTCAAAACACTATCGTACTAGCATATATCCTGAAGAATATCATATATTTTTCTGGTTTTGTTTATTGCAGTGAATCATATGCTTTTTTGCATTATAAAACTCGCGTTTAGCTCATTTAATCGCCTTAATATAAAGTAACAAAGACAGTTTCTTTGTCATTAATTAGAAGAGAATATCGAATATCCTCAGACGTTGTTAAATCTTGTGCCGGCTACATTTTATGCAGAATCATTTATTTTAACTCGTGCGCCGATAATCTTCTCTTGGGGTAAATCGAGTAATACGATAATAAATCCTGACCTAGTGAAAAGAATTGAACCAAAAATATTAGTCAGCAATATTTAAACCAAGTTCTCACAATGTACTATAACATAACATCACGCCTGTAATCCTCGAAGGGTTAGGCAGAGGTGTACCTAACAGTACACCCACATTTCGCCAGTTATGTTTAAGTCCCATGTGATAGGGGGCGAGCCTATTGCTATTAACCGGGTGCAAATCTAGACACCGTTGCTGCTACTGAGAAATTCCTGGTAAAAAAACCCTATAGCACTTTTCTCGACCTGGGAATCGAAACAAGGACCTCATCATCATCATCGAGGCAGTCAAGATGCACCAATCCACAATTTAATAATTATTAATTTGGTTACATAAATCTGACTCAACATGTTTTTGAAAAATAATAAAACAATGAATAAAAAAAAGAGAAAACCTAATCAATAAAAATAAATCTGTAATCTCCTATCCTATCTTCTATAATCTGAATATTCAAAGAATAAATTCTTTGAATATTTCGTCCTTTAGAGGGATAAGGAACTGCGGGACTGTACGAAAGAGATACCGTGGCCCCGGAACACAAAGGGCGATGAAGGAACATGGATGGGTTTTAGTCAGTAAAAGTCTGACACTCCCTCCTGCTCCGCCCAGAGCGGGAGGAGTCATTTGATGATTTCCCATTAGAAAAAAAAAGAGCTCTCTAACTAATATTGTAAATGCCAAAGTAAGTTTGTTTGATTGTTACATTTTCATGCCTAAACCACTTAACCAATCATCCTGAAATTTTGCATATCGATGGTCAGGTTTTCAGAAACGGACATAACTTTTCATTCCGAAAAAAAGTGTTATTCTCGAGGAAAACAACAATAACGTTCTTAAGATAATAGATAGCGCCACGTTCATCATTGAATTATATTGCAACCCCAATTGTTTGTCAAACTTTAAATTAACGCAAACGATGCGTGCAAAAGCTAGTCAAGAATAAATGTGAAACTGTATTTTTTCAAATACCTCGGCTGTAATAATACTACACTACTACAACAGCCCATAACGTCCACTGATGGACATAAGCCTCTCTCAGGATGGGAGGAATTTGCCGTAATCTCCACGCTTGGCAGGCGGATTGGAGATCGCAGTGATGAAAGACTTGCAGAAAACGCTGCTGCCCATTCGCTGGTCTACGGAGGCGCAAGGTGTTCTGCCTCAAACATTAGTCGCCTTATACGACACCCGTGATTGTAATGGGTTGGTTTTATTCTACTCTGCCGGATACCACACGGCTAATACTAGGTCTCAAATATTTCGGGTATCCTAAAGTTTTTCGATCTACGTTTACCTGAAATATTAGCATACCGCCAACGATTCAATATTCTAATGCGATATATTTTATAAAAATATTATACCGCACCAAGTGCGAGGT
Source organism: Xestia sexstrigata (assembly GCA_941918905.2). Lineage (NCBI taxonomy): Eukaryota > Metazoa > Arthropoda > Insecta > Lepidoptera > Noctuidae > Xestia > Xestia sexstrigata. Next base: position 6,817,773 of record OW799219.2, read on the forward strand.
AGTATTAAGAAATTGATGGCTTCCACTGACATTCCCTTAAATTGGAAAATGTCTCTGCAATCTTTGATGCGTATTTTATCTGATGGAGAATTCTGTGAAAATCTATGAAATGAATATTGCTAATATTTATTTCCAAGATTTTCACAGAATTCTTCGACACTTCCTGCGTGTATTCATTTGGTTTCTGATTGAATGAATAAATATGTAAATGCTCATTGTTTGACCGAAAATTGATCACAAATTACATCTTAAAATGATGGTTTCTCTATTTCAGTTTTTTCAGTCGTGAAAATATTTAAGTTATTGAAAACGTTATGTACATTTTAGTTTCAAACCTTTAGATACCCGCAATTACAGACACAATAAAAATAACGATGTCCGTTCCCGCAAAATTTTCTGTACTCGAAACAGTCTCACCAAATAGAAAAACACTTTTTATTCTGTACTTCAAGTCGAATGAAAGAAACAAAACGAATTATTTTCATTAAAGCTTATGTAACCCAATATACAGACACATTGTTTCATCCACCCACATATCGCTCACCCGACGCTCAGTACCGAAAAAATACACAATGTTTTCAGTGCTCCCAGCTAAATGAATGAAACAGAAAGCTATTCTTAGCTCTAGTTACAAAAAACGTCCGTTGTTCAGCTGCCAAAAGAATGCACTGTAACACTTCATTACACTGCATTTATGATGTCCGCTCTTAGGCTGTGTCTGAGGATTCTGTCCCACAGTTGGCGATTAGCGACAAGAAAATTGGGATAGCAACTAGAAACTGTCTGCGAGGAGTGAGTGCGACTTTACGCGCCCAGTGACATCATGGTAAGCGTATGTCCATCCAAGCGAATCTCTTAGCGAGCATTCTGTTCGCTGAGTGAGCATTGCTGAGCGGGTTTTTTCTATAATAGCTCTTGTTGTTGCGACAAACTGATGGAGAAAGAAAGTTCTCTCCAGCAATGTGGACAGTAAATGATCAATTATCTATGTAAAGTTTGTCTTGAAAATATTGTTCTAAGCAATAAGACCACCAGTTGTGTCTCTTTAAATTACACATACAACTGGTGTTGTATAAGTTTAAATTTTTTACACTAAATAGGCTTGCGTTTGGCCGCAACTTGCTTGATGTGATGCGACGTTGCGGCCTAGGGTGGAGCACGCTTGTTTAGAAGAAACCGATTCAATCGAACTTTTAAGAGATCCGGATCCGGATTATAATGAGAACTATAATGAGATTAGCGGTTCGCACATAATATGAAAGCATAGCGCTTTGTTCGGGTCCGTGGAACTTCAGAACTATACTGCACTATTTATAATGCTTACTTTGTAAAGGTACTACAAAAGTATACGTTTCCTGTATTGACACCGGACTTCCGGAGCTACAAATCTTATCGTACTTATTCTTGCTAATATTATACGATGCGAAAGTTTGTAAGGATGGATGAATGGATGTTTGTTACTCTTTCACGCAAAAATGACAGAACGGATTAGGATGAAATTTAGCACATAGATAGTTTATAACCTTGATTAACATATAGGATTATTTTTATCCCGGTAGTATGATCCTGTGGGACAGTTACCGATCTCCACGCGGGTAAAACCGCAGGCATAAGCTAGTATTGAATACTTTTCTTGAGCAGCAAAATAGTCGATCGCTAGTCGCTTCCTCGTATGCGGTGGGACCTGTACCTAGCCTGTGACTATGCTCTGTGCATCTCGTTTGTTTTGTCGTTCTGTCCCGGTAAATTATCTGAGGAGGAATGTTTTTAATGACTAGTGGTATAGGGTCGCTATTTGGTTGTACAAAAGAAGTTTAGTTGTTTTTGACTGTGTTTTGTACGATTGCAAGATGCAAAAATAATCTGAATTTTCAAAGAATATATTCTTTGAATATTTCTTCCTTTAGAGGGATCGATAAGGAACTGCGGGACTGTTCGAAAGAGATACCGTGGCCCCGGAACACAAAGGGCGATGAAGGAACATGGATGGGTTTTAGTCAGTAAAAGTCTGACACTCCCTCCTGCTCCGCCCAGAGCGGGAGGAGTCATTTGATGATTTCCCATTAGAAAAAAAAAAGAGCTCTCTAACTAATATTGTAAATGCCAAAGTAAATTTGTTTGTTTGTTACCTTTTCATGCCTAAACCACTTAACCAATCATCCTGAAATTTTGCATATCGATGGTCAGGTTTACAGAAACAGACATAGGGTACTTTTAATTCCGAAAAAAAGTTTTATTCCCGAGGAAAACAACAATAACGTTCTTAAGATAATAGATAGCGCCACGTTCATGATTGAATTATATTACAACCCCAATTGTTTGTCAAACTTTAAATTAACGCAAACGATGCGTGCAAAAGCTAGTCAAGAATAAATGTGAAACTGTATTTTTTCAAATACCTCGCCTGTAATACTACTACACTACTACAACAGCCCATAACGTCCACTGATGGACATAAGCCTCTCTCAGGATGGGAGGAATTTGCCGTAATCTCCACGCTTGGCAGGCGGATTTAAGATCGCAGTGATGAAAGACTAGCAGAAAACGCTGCTGCCCATTCACTGGTCTACGGAGGCGCAAGGTGATCTGCCTCAAACATTAGTCGCCTTATACGACACCCGTGAGTGTAATAGTTGGTTCTATTCTACTCTGCCGGATACCACACGGCTAATACTAGGTCTCAAATATTTCAGGTATCCTAAAGTTATTCGATCTACGTTTACCTGAAATATTAGCATACCGCCAACGATTCAATATTCTAATGCGATATATTTTATAAAAATATTATACCGCACCAAGTGCGAGGTAGTATTAGGAAATTGATGGCTTCCACTGACATTCCCTTAAATTGGAAAATGTGTCTGCAATATGTGATGCGTATTTTATCTGATGGAGAATTCTGTGAAAATCTATGAAATGAATATTGCTAATATTTATTTCCAAGATTTTCACAGAATTCCTCGACACTTCCTGCGTGTATTCATTTGGTTTCTGATTGAATGAATAAATATGTAAATGCTCATTGTTTGACCGAAAATTGATCACAAATTACATCTTAAAATGATGGTTTCTCTATTTCAGTTTTTTCAGTCGTGAAAATATTTAAGTTATTGAAAACGTTATGTACATTTTAGTTTCAAACCTTTAGATACCCGCAAATACAGACACAATAAAAATAACGATGTCCGTTCCCGCAAAATTTTCTGTACTCGAAACAGTCTCACCAAATAGAAAAACACTTTTTATTCTGTACTTCAAGTCGAATGAAAGAAACAAAACGAATTATTTTCATTAAAGCTTATGTAACCCAATATACAGACACATTGTTTCATCCACCCACATATCGCTCACCCGACGCTCAGTACCGAAAAAATACACAATGTTTTCAGTGCTCCCAGCTAAATGAATGAAACAGAAATCTTAGATCTAGTTACGAAAAACCTCTGTTATTCAGCTGCCAAAAGAATGCACTGTAACACTTCATTACACTGCATTTGTGATGTTCGCTCTTAGGCTGTGACTGAGGATTCTGTCCCACAGTTGGCGATTAGCGACAAGAAAGTTGAGATAGCAATTAGAAACAGTCTGCGAGGAGTGAGTGCGACTTTACGCGCCCAGTGACATCATGGTAAGCGTATGTCCAAGCGAATCTCTTAGCGAGCATTCTGTTCGCTGAGTGAGCATTGCTGAGCGGGTTTTTTCTATAATAGCTCTTGTTGTTGCGACAAACTGATGGAGAAAGAGAGTTCTCTCCAGCAATGTGGACAGTAAATGATCAATTATCTATGTAAAGTTTGTCTTGAAAATATTGTTCTAAGCAATAAGACCACCAGTTGTGTCTCTTTAAATTACACATACAACTGGTGTTGTATAAGTTTAAATTTTTTACACTAAATAGGCTTGCGTTTGGCCGCAACTTGCTTGATGTGATGCGACGTTGCGGCCTAGGGTGGAGCACGCTTGTTTAGAAGAAACCGATTCAATCGAACTTTTAAGAGATCCGGATCCGGATTATAATGAGAACTATAATGAGATTAGCGGTTCGCACATAATATGAAAGCATAGCGCTTTGTTCGAGTCCGTGGAACTTCAGAACTATACTGCACTATTTATAATGCTTACCATGTAAAGGTACTACAAAAGTATACGTCTCCTGTATTAACACCGGACTTCCGGAGCTACAAATCTTATCGTACTTATTCTTGCTAATATTATACGATGCGAAAGTTTGTAAGGATGGATGAATGGATGTTTGTTACTCTTTCACGCAAAAATGACAGAACGGATTAGGATGAAATTTAGCACATAGATAGTTTATAACCTTGATTAACATATAGGATTATTTTTATCCCGGTAGTATGATCCTGTGGGACAGTTACCGAACTCCACGCGGGTAAAACCGCAGGCATAAGCTAGTATTGAATACTTTTCTTGAGCAGCAAAATAGTCGATCGCTAGTCGCTTCCTCGTATGCGGTGGGACCTGTACCTAGCCTGTGACTATGCTCTGTGCATCTCGTTTGTTTTGTCGTTCTGTCCCGGTAAATTATCTGAGGAGGAATGTTTTTAATGACTAGTGGTATAGGGTCGCTATTTGGTTGTACAAAAGAAGTTTAGTTGTTTTTGACTGTGTTTTGTACGATTGCAAGATGCAATGACAAAATTATCTTTTGTAAGTTTACATTACAATGACAACGGCATTAGCAGCAAAGATGTACAAGATACCTTGTATAAAGTATCTTTAATACAACAAACAATATACTTTTAAATTAAGTATTTCAGATACCAGATATGCAAATACACACATCAACACGGTCTAGGGATATTTCATACTCAATTAAATAACTCGAAAAGTACTGGCCGCATTGGAATCTTTTATACACCGATTTGTTTGTAATTTATCTCAGACTAATTCCAAATTCAAATTTTTGAAAATTCTTTTGTTTCGGTGGCATAAAAATGTCTTGATGTATAGGAGAGGGAATTTTCATTTGTGCGAAATTTAGAAAACAATACGAATTACGTTTAGTTACAGTTTTTTTTCATTTTTAAACGAAAGATAAAGTTAAAATTGAGGTATTGTAGCCATGCAACGCCGACATTTGACGAGGGCGGAGATGTTACGAGCTGTGGGAATGCTGGAAGCTGGATCTGTTCAGCGTAATGTTGCTGAGGCCATAGGGACCCATCAAAATGTAATTTCAAGATTGTGGACACGCTATCGTGCCACAGGTGAAGTAGCGGAGAGGCACCGGGGGCCAAGTCGCATCACTACCCCCAGACAAGACCGATTTTTTGATGTGTGTAACTTTCTGGAATGGTATCTGAAATACTAGATATAAAATACGTATCTTTTAAATATTTATTTTAGATGAAATACTTTTGTAAAAAAACAACTTTTTTTTGTTGAGAGAGAGTTTATTTTTTTACATGTAGGTAAATCGCGTTGATCGCGCAAACGTGACACAACATAATATTATATTTTTAAGGTTTCAATTGAGACTTAAGTAAGACCAGTTCTCCAAACATAATATCACCCATTTTTCTTCGATGAGGCTTCATGATTATGCCCCCAAATGAGAAGAGTAGCTCCACAGGAGCAGAACTTGGCAAATCGGTTATCTATTACATTACTAAAAGTAGTTTAGCAAACATAGTATCTACAAAATACTAAGATACCAAACAAAAGGTATTTAAATACAAGATACAAAAGAAATTAAAAAAAAAGAATTTTAGATCAAGATGAAAATACGTATTTTGTATCTTGTATCTGTATTTCAGATACTTGTATCTTAGATAAGTCACATCTCTGATTAGTAGCAGTCAGTTTACTCCAAAATAATTAGATAATTTGTTATGAGCTAATTTAGTGATTGCCTTGTTGGTTCTAGTGCGGAGCATGAGGTCCTGGGTTCGATTCCCAGGTCGGGCTAAGTGTTATTTTCCATCAGGAATTTCTCAGGAACAGCCACGGAGTCTGGAGTTGGGCCCGGTTGATGGCAATAGGCTCACCCTCTATTACACGGTACTTAAACATAACTGGTGAGATCTGGGTGTACTATAAGGTACACCTCTGTCTATCCCTTCGGGAATTACAGGCGTGATGTAGTTATGTTAATATAAGCGGAAAATGGATAGATCGGGAAGCTCTAATTGAGTAGACTTCAAACTTAATTAAACTTAAGAACACAAATTGCTCATTGAGTTAATACCTATTCTTGATAAACTGGGAAGAAAATGTTATACAAGCAGAATATAGTAGTAATAGTATTCTAACATGCAGTGCAAGTACGTAGGAATCGATTCGATAAATCTGACAGTTATTCTCGACAAAATGAGTTTTTATCTTTGTTATATACTCATTTTGTCGAGAATGACTGTCAGATTTATCGAATCGATGCCTACGTACTTGCACGGATGATTAGATATAGATTTATGTACAAGATATACATTTACATATAATAGAAACATTTAAACATAAACCATTAAACATTAATCCACGGCCACCTGAGGTAGACATCCAAAAAATGTATTTGGGTAAACTCATATAAAAATAAAATATTGTGCATAAAATCCATTCCAGATAAAAATGGTAGCATGTAAACGAAATGGACCGCATCAAAATAATGTTTTATCACCAAAAAAGATTTAATATTACTCTTTACGGCCCTCTGAATTTTACGAGGGCGTAACTTCGTTGTTACGTTATTAATTTTAATACCCGTTATACATAAGACTTTATACATAATAAAGAAAATGTTCTTAGACTTTATTAGACGTTAACTAATTTAAAATTAGTTAGCTCGTTAGTCTGGCAGCTAGTTGGACCATAAAAGGTGGCTGGATCAGACTGAATGCAAAAAGCAAAGAAAGGGTGTTTTAAGGCCTTTGTCCAGAAGAACACTATATTCGACTGTGTTTAAAATAGTTGTTTTGCGGCTTCGCCTGCGTTGAATTCGGTAATTGTGCCACGTGATATTACTGAGATAAAAATTATATTGTGTTAATCCAGGCTATAAACTAAAGGGTGTAAAACACCTCTTAACGAAGCCGAAAGGCATTTTTTTGTTTTACACTATACCTGGGGACCTTCTAGTTACGGAGATATTGAGGGTCAAAGTTCCAACTTTTATGACAATTTTTTTTTATACAAGTTTTTAATGTAAGATTGTTACTTTAAACACCTCCACGATCCCCGTACTATTCAATCCCATCAGCACAATGTTGTGAGTTCTACCACAAAACATGATTTTTTACCCCAAAAAAAAGTCGTTTCCCAGCAATAATTTTTGCGTAAAGTTACTTAGTTTGATGTACAGAATGCTTGGTTAACGGCTTCGTGATGAGGTCTTTTACACCCTGTATATGTGTACTAAACTTCATCTAAATCCGTTTTGTAGTTTTTATGTGAAAGAATAACAAACATCCAAACATCATCATGCATATAATAATATCTATCCTCATAAACTTTCACAAAATTTCTTTAAAAATAAATTGGATTGACATTTAACCACTGAAAAGTGACGAAACTACCGTGAATCCTGTTGAAACACTTTGTAGAATAATATACCGGCCAAGTGCGAGTTGAACTCGCGTGGAAAGGGTTCCGTACAATGCCAAAGTCAAATTTCCGTAAGTGAACCTATTATATTGAGTTTACCACTTTATTTTCAATTGATAGAATTCTTATAGGTTTTCCTTTAATCTACAAGCAATGAACTATATTTTGTATATTTTTTTTTAATTTTAGGCTCAGCAGTTTCGGAGAATGGTCAATTTTCGTCCTCTCTCATGAATAAAATCAAAACTATTTATTTTACAATAATAACAAAACTATATTTGAGATCCCCATAACGATCCCTTTCATTTGATATATGACACAGTAAGGTTTGCACTTTTTTTTTTAATTTCCAAATTTGTCCCCCGAAAATGAGCCTTATATAAAAAAAAAAAAAACTTTGCAGTTCTGTGTTTGGATCATAGGATAACACCGTCGTACCACATTTCACCTGATTAGGTCGAGTAGATTCGAAGCAAATTGGTTGTGACAGACAGACGCACGAGTGATCCTATAAGGGTTCCGTTTGTTTTGTACGGAACCCTAAAAAGGTAAGATGAAACGCTTTGGAATCGATTACGACTGGTCTGTGCCCTTAGGAACAGTCTGAAATTAATAGAAAAAATGTAGCTATGAACGTTACTTGTAACAAAAAGAGAATTGGATTTGGAATAAAAGTACTCCTTGTCACTCGTAGGCGTAGCTTTAGTTTTAGAATTATAGAGAAAATTAATCACTTCTGAGACCGCTTTGTTTCGATCCTAGGCCTAGAAAATATGTTATATGATAGTCATGACGTGAACATTGAAATATTTCTTAATGAAAGACGTGAAGAGAATGTCATTATTCATTAACGCAGACATCTATCATGAAACAAATATTTTATAGTGGGGAAAAAGGAATGAAATATTTTTAATGTGGTCTGAAAAGGAACGTGATAGAATGCTGGGTTATTTAAAAAAAGAAAACAACAGAAGTAAGACAAAAAATAAAAACCTTTTTGCAAAAAATAAAACTGTTTGTTTTTGTGTTTTTGAAGTTGGTTTTATTCTTTGTAATTTTTTTTTTTTCATTTTATGGAACTCTTCAATATAATACACAGCAAATCTGTCGTGATTGCTGCAATCGCTTGGATTTTTATTGTTTATACAACATCATTGATGTTATGTAATGATGTTTTGTGATTGCAGCAATCACGACCAATTTGCCGTCTATTATTGAAGAGTTCAGAGACACAGCGCTAGTATTCTGTGGGCCCAAAGTGATGTCACGGTTAGTCATCATCATCATCAGCCTATTAATGTTCCCACTGCTGGGACACAGGCCTCCTCTCTATGAGGGAATGGGCTATAATCTACCACGCGGGCCCAGTGCGGATCGGTAGATGTCACATGTCTTCGAATTTTTGGTTCTAGGACATGCCGGTTTCCTCACGATGTTTTCCTTCACCGTTTTGAGAGCAGTGGTGATGAAATAAATTACACAAAATAATGCGCCTGTCTGGGTTTGAACCCACGACTTACTGTTCGTAAGTCGGGGCCGCCACCACTGGGCCACCGCTGCTCTCAACGGTTAGTAACGGTGAAAAATTAAAATTTAATTATATTTTAAAATAATTACTTATTTAATGGTGATATTTTTGCTGTTGAGTTATGCAATTTATAAAAGCCTTGTATTGATTGTCCATTCAAATCTGTGTGGTTGTTATCTGAAAAAGACAAGCTTAGCTTGAATAACATAAAATAATATTGCAATAACAAATTACCCTGTATATTCACAAGTTATATTCTCAAATAACAGAAACTCCAAGTTTTAACAATAAATAAACACCGAGAATCTCCAGAAGCTGTAACGTAAAGGTCATAATACGGAACAACTTGTGCCTAACTAAGAATTACGGTAGCAATTACATAAGTCACTGAGAGTTCTCATTTAGATGTACTGGTACAATTTGGTCTTGTCTGCAGAAATTACAAGTAAATTAGGTTATAACTGCTTTAGATACTGCTAATAGCGCGAATTTTGGTCCTGAAATGTTATTGTTACTGTTATGAAGTGTGGTTTCATTTCCAGAATTGAATTTCAGAATCCGTTGTAATGTTATAATCTTGAAAGTGATTGTTCATTTGTTAATGGTCTTGCTTTCACGCCTCATGATTTTGGTGCTGTCGTTTCGGCACTTGCCCGATTCTCTAACATGAGTTTTGAAATTAAAATAATATGTCTAATTGGATTTTAATCCTTATTCTACTTCTCCTCTTTTTCTTTTTTATCCTCAAAGGAATAAAGATACGAATGAAAGTTAGAAGGAAACATTAAAGCATTAGAGTAAAATTTATTGGTAGCAATTATGAGGAGTACTATATCCTCTCGTGCGATTATATAGTACGAGTATCACATTGCTCAATAAATGTACCAAGTAATAAGCTCAGTTCAGTATGGTCAGTCAGGCTCAGTTTAGTAGTAGTGTGTTCAGTCAGGGGCTGTCCTACCTACTCATTCTTTATCATTATCTGCCTAGCCTTTCCCCAACTATGTTGGGGTCGGCTTCCAGTTTTACCGGATGCAGCTGAGTACCAGTATTTTACATGGAGTGACTGCCTATCTGACCTCCACAACCCAGTTAGTACCGGGTAATACGATACCCCTTGGTAAGACTGGTTGTCAGATTTTTTGGGCCTCTGACTACCTAACGACGGACCGACCAACGGCTAAATGTGCTTTCCGAGGCACGAAGGAAACTTGGTATGTAATGGGCGGTCTCCCATCCACATACCAACCTAGGCATGCACGGCTTGACCTAACGATCGACCCGAGCGGCTGTTATTATATGGCCAAGAGCTCCTCTTCTTCATTCTTTGTCATCATTAATAAAAAATGGTAACAAAACAGCTGTTCCATACATTATATTGCTATGTTTCATACATTATATTAATATGTACAGAGTATTGCGCTTTTGGAGGAAACAGCTGACATTTTTTTAAATTACTCATGAAAAATTAATATGTGAGGGGGTGTGGTTCGAAATGATGTACTGAACACGTAGTAAGCGTGTCGATGTAGGTATTCTACCCTATAAAGTTTTATCAACTTTTTATTCACATCTTTATTACGTCAACTGATTTTTTTTGACGATCAAAACTTTATTGGCAGCACAACAAAAGCCTTCAAATAAAATAGAAAACATTTTCTCCGTCACTGACACAACACATTATCTTTTTCACCATCCCGTCACAATGTGAACGACCCAATAATTATGACAAATGTACAACGAGTACAATCCGCATATCAGCTTTCGCCAGACTGTCATAATGTTTTGGACATGTCCACTCGTTCGTAACAGCCTGTATCTGCGTCAGTACAATGGTCAATGTACGTAATATTTCTGTTTTTGACATCACCCTGTTTACGTGAATAAATCTATTGTGAATCGAGTTGAATTGACAGCTGTGGTTTCATTGTACATGTCTATTGGTTTAAACGATTTGTTTTGTGGGTTTGACGTAGTGTCTAGTTTAGGATTGGTTGTCATACAGGAAAATTGTTTCTGTTTCTATGCGGAGTGATTAAGTCGTTTATGTATGTTACATCAGCCTTTTTATCTTACCCTATGTTGTAGAGGGTGAGATTATTGCCATCAACTGGGTCCAAATCTTTAATTTAAATAAACGCCAAGTCAAGTTACAAGCTTTAGATTTAACATGATATATTTTACAAGGCTTTGGCAAAACTTTTCTTCGTCTTTGCTTATCCCCTAATTAGTAAAGGCAGAGCAAAGTTAACAGATTATAAAGATTACAATAAATCTTCAAAAAGGGACGCTAAATATGGAGGCATCGTAACCTGCACGAGAACTTAAAGTCATCATCATCATCAGCCTATTAATATTCCCACTGCTGGGACGCAGGCCTCCTCTCTATGAGAGGGAATGGGCTATAATCCACCACGCGGGCCCTGTGCGGATTGGTAGATGTCACATGTCTTCGAATTTTTGGTTCTAGGACATGCCGGTTTCCTCACGATGTTTTCCTTCACCGTTTTGAGAGCAGTGGTGATGAAATAAATAACACAAAGTAATGCGCCTGCTTGGTTTCGAACCCACGACTTACTGTTCGTAAGTCGGGGCCGCCACCACTGGGCCACCACTGCTAACAGATAACTTAAAGAACTTTAAGTATTAACTCGTAAAAAAGTATCTTCAAATTAGTGCAAACCACAGCCTCTTCAAATTCAAACTCTATAATAAACTGCACGAAACATCGTTTCACACCCCATTCAGTTGAAGCTTGGAAACTGATCTCCACCGATCTCCCATTCAACCAATCCAATTAGTTTTTCCTATAACACAACACAAATCAAAAGACTACGTTTCCAGTAATCCAATTAAATTTACTGAATCAAAGGTCACATCATTGATTTCAGGGCTTTCAGCGGCTCCCATAACAAACGAAACGTGAAAAAACCCAAACCAATTCCAAAGTGAAATTATCAGCTTTTCACAACGCAACGTTTAATACAATCTACACAAAGTAACAGGCTTTCAATAAAGGGTGACATTGGATTCAATTTAATTTGTCACCGCCCGACATATCCGATTGCGAATCGATTGGCTTGATTTATTTATCAAGCCTTGCAAGGTCTCCTATACCTACCTACATTTATTTTTGTTTAGAGTACGGCTTTTTAACCTATGGTGAAAAAAACATAGTCAAATACTGTAAACTAATTGGTACTTACAGCTTTGAGCCTTTTGAGGTCGAAACGCTCGGGTCATGGGGCCCAAGTGCGCGTCTCCTTTTTAAGAAGTTTTTGGATGACTGGTGACTTTGAGTGACCAAAGGGCTGGTTCTTTCTTTGGCTTACGATTTAGCATTGCCATTCAACGTGGCAATGCCGCCAGTCAAGTGGGATCGTTTCCGGATTACAGCGATGTTGAGGAGTACTCAGACGCCTAAGCGCCCTGTTATTTATTTAGTTAGTTTATTTTATACAAATCAATCCCTTTTTTTTAATATTTAGTTTTAATTGTATAAGTAGCTGAGAAGCTCGTGGCTAAATAATAACAGCCACTCGGGTCGATCTTTAGGTTAAGCCGTGCTTGCCTAGGTTGGTCTGTGCATGGGTGACCACCCTTTTTTATCGGATGGGAAATCATCAAATGACTCCTCCCGCTCTGGGCGGAGCAGGAGGGAGTGGCAGACTTTTATTGACTAAAACCCATCCATTTTCCTTCATCGCCCATTGTGTTCCGGGGCCACGGTATCTCTTTCGAACAGTCCCGCAGCCCCGGCAGGCATCGGCCCTTTCGGATCCCTTCTTTTTTGCTGACTCTCTTTGAGGCGCGCGTGGAACAAGAACGCGCCGTCGACACGGCCTGTCGTCATGAGACAGACGGACGGCGAGCTAGGCCATAGCTCTCCGTCCACAGGCCCGATGGGTGACCACCCTTACATACCGAGTTTCCTCCGTACCTCAGAAAGCACGTTAAGCCCCAACTGTCATTTGTCCATCTTTGGCAGTCGTTACAGGTAGTCAGTGGCCCAAAAAATCTGACTACCAGTCTTACAGTGGTATCGTATTACCCAGTTAAAACTGGGTTGTGGAGGTCAGATGGGCAGTCGCACCATGTAAAATACTGGTATTCAGCTGCATCCGGTTAGACTGGAAGCCGACCCCAACACAGTTAGCAAAAGGCTAGGCAGATGATGATTTGTATAAGTAGCTTTAATTTAATTATTTACGTTAACATGTTCAGTCAGGTGACACTATCAGAACTACGTAGGTTCTGTGCGAAAGCAATTATCCAGCGTAGCGTTGACGTAGCGTTCACGCTGCGTAGGTAGAAACGCTACGCTAAATGTAACAAAGACATAGTTATCGGCTATTGATACTACGTAGCGTACACTCTATTTCAGGGTCGTATCTTTAACGACCCGTTGCTTAAGTGCGTTTGACGAACGCCTACATAATAATGGGCTAACACAAAGATGCAAAGGCAACATGTAAATAGATTAATATGAATTCAATTCTGTATTAGATTCCTAAACTGCTCGCAAAAGTCTCAATGAACAGCTATTCTTTTTAAATCGCACGGTTTCAAAGATCAGTCAAATGAATTATCATAGTCGTTTCTGAAAACAGCTTCCATTATGGTTTCAATGAAATCTCCCAACGTAATCCTGCATATTAAAATTCTGTATAAGTAATGTTTAAAGGGTCGCGCAAAAGGATACAATTAAATTTCATCACTTTGCCCAATTGTAAACGATAAAGGCGAACACAACAGCCTGAAACAATAACAGTTTTAAGTCCTATATATTACATGCTTTGAGTACCTATAACACGCAATATCCAGGCTGGCGGTATGAGCTATATGAAAATTTACAGTGTACGCTGCTATAGGTACCGTAGTATATTGGGTGAATTTTTCAATCTACCCCCACTTCTACTACGAGTATATTAATATTAAAACAGTCATATTAAATTTTAAGAGTGTGGTACAGACTATCAAACTATACAACTTTCACCATGCCAAACATAAAGAATAAGAAAGAAAATAATGATGTTTATTTGGCTTATGCCAAATGCCTGAATCTAACAACTTTAGTACATGTATTTTTTATTTTTTTTTAGTTTTACCATACATTTATGTTGACAGTTGATCGCTTCAGCTGCAGTTCCCATACAAAGTCTAATTTTTATTTTGCGATTTCCAAGAACTCGTAGAACAAAAGTTCTTTATAGTTTCATGGTCCGAGAGACCATGGGAAGTGTTGCGTTTACACCTTGTATATAACAATATCCTTAAATATGACCAGAAATGTGGTACATGCTGTTGACAATTTTTTTTTCAGCCTGCATTTGTCCCACTGGCCTCCCCTTTCTCCCCTTTCTCCCTTCAAACCTCTCTGTTCTGTGCTATTTTCTGGCTATTCTGGCCACGTTTGCCCTGCGAACATGATCAGATCGTCACATCACGTTCGCCGCGGTCGACCTCTGGCGTCCAGTGAGTTACGATCCTTACCCACCTCTCCGGGTGCATCCGTGCAACATGGCCAGCCCACTCTCACTTTAGCTTGGCTGTTTTAACTCCAACATCAGCTACTTGAGTTATAAAGAGCAGGGTGGTGTTTCTAACACGATCTGATCGTTGGGCACCTATTATGCTGCACTCCGTCCCTCGATGGCAAATCTTGAGCTTGGACTTTTGTTGTTCAGTAACTTTGCGCACCGTAGGTTAGGACGGGCAGGATGCACATGCCGATGAGTTTTTGGAAGATGAATAAACGATCACAAATATTCTTTGACTGATTGAAAGTTACAATAATCCGAAGTGATAAACTTTTCATGCCAGGAAAATGCTCAGTTTTCATGTGAATATCTATGAAACGACTAAAATAGTCCGAATTAATTTGTTTAAGTTTCCTTAGCCAAAAACTTGAACTAATTTGGTATTCTGTGCCACAGTATCCTCGAAACTAACTTTTCTTCTACGATAATAGAAAACAGTCAATACTTATCTGAAAGTTAAGGAAAACTCATGTTAGTTCCTTATTGGTAGTGATCGAATGTGAGCTTCATCAATACATATTAAATGTAGAATATAATATATGAACAATCTATCTAGGTATACAAATAAATTAAATTGCAGTGTCTGTTGTTATTTTAAAATAACGGCTTTTTACTGAATGCATATGAAAGTATTGACGGTACTTAACAAAAAAAAAACAATTTTTAAAACGTTTGTCTGTCTGTTTGTTTGTTCTGGCTAATCTCCGAAACGGTGAACAGCGGTGGCCCAGACGTGGTGGCGGCGCCGACTTACGAACACTCAGTCGTGGGTTCAAACCCAGACAGGCGCATTACTTTGTGTAATTTATTTCATCACCACTGCTCTCAAAACGGTGAAGGAAAACATCGTGAGGAAACCGGCATGTCCTAGAACCAAAAAATTCAAAGACATGTGACATCTACCAATCCGCACTGGGCCCGCGTGGTGGATTATAGCCCATTCCCTCTCATTGAGAGGAGGCCTGTGTCCCAGCAGTGGGAACATTATAGGCTGATGAATCATGAAGCAGTGATAGCCAAGTCATAGATGGAAAAACAAAGTCAAAATCGGCCCAGCCTTTAAAAAAGGCTTTTAAAAAGGCTGGGCCGATTTTACTGGCAGATAGCCGAGGTTATATGGAGTAGATACTTAAATACTTTAGAAAAGGATTATGATCCCGTGCAAAAAAATTAAAACCCTTGAAATTGTTAACAAACTCCGATTCAAATATGGAAGCAATGTTTTATAATTATAATAATTTCACACCGACGAAGATTGGGTGCAAAAGTTTTATAACATATGTAATTAGTAATCAGAAGATGAATGACAACGATGATCATTGCCTTGACAGTGACAGAACACGTGACATTTCAAAAATATTTGTGACAAAAAGGCCACCGCACAAAACTTACTTTTAACCTTTTCACCCCACAAGTATACCCGCTTACATAATCTGTTTATATTTATATTACCTTGAATATCCAATACTAAAATAAATAATCACGAGCCGCCTCCACCATTACAACGGACGATTAACAAGAGATTTCGTCATAATAAGCTAAGCTTAGCAAGCGGAATAATGAACCCTGTGTTACGTCATTAGGCAACACATAAATGTTTTTGCTCGTCTTCCCATAACAAGGTTTTACGACAGCTATTTGGAATAATTTGAGGGGACGTGTGATTTTGGTTACGTATTAGTTTGTTTGGTTAGTAAGTTATCGAGGTTATGTTATCAGAGTTGTTCTTTATCGTGTAGTTAGTGCTCAACCTGGTGTCAGAGTAAATACTCTGACACCAGGCCGATGGAGTGGCATAAATATGCCACCCCATCGGCCTCTGACTTGGCCTTACACGCCGCGCCGTCGGGAAATATCTCTCAGGCATGCTAGTTTCCACACGATGTTTTCCTTCACCGAAACAATTGATAAAATTATACAAAACGCACATGAATCCGAAAAATCAGAGGTGCGTGTCCTGGTATCGAACTTGACATCTATGACTTGGTAGTCCGACGCGACGGTCACACCAATATGCTATCACTGCTTCATCTTATCAGGATGATTAGACTGTCTTGGTGCTTGTGTAGTATTAATGTGTGTTGGGAATAGGAAATATGAATTATGGAATAATAAAACTCATAGTTGGGATGTAAAATCATTGTAGAATGATTTTCAGTCCAGAATAGGGTATATGCATGTTTTTTTTTCTTTCTAAACAAAGCGTATTAACATCAGAAATAGCAAAGTGAAATTATTTTTTTAATATTTGTAAAAAATACTAAGTCATAAGCATGTGAAACTACTGATTTTTATAGTACTACATTCCGTATCGAAATAAAAAATAAAAAATTATGCATATTCCATAATACACATTCATACACAGTATTGTTAGCTTGTAGACAGTGCAGTGAGTTAGTGATAGTTCACAGACCTCTCAATATTTAATTAGGAATAACATAAATGTCTTTCAGTCTTTTGATTCTTTCAGTCTCATCATGCCAAAGATTATCCAGTCAATAGATTTAATAAGTTAGGTATATAAAATGAGTTTGAAACTTATTTGTTTTAAATCAATAGGCTTGTGTCCTGAAAAAATCTAATTAGTCCGTCAGTTAGTTTGAGATTTTCAAAAAATATTTGACACGTATTTTTTCTTTTGTTACGTAAACCAAAATTGACGAAGATACGACGCTTTTAAAATGCTAATTACGTCACGCACGTCAATTTTTAGTGCGTTGTGACGTCACGAGCCCCCACTCCCGAGTTTTGATGCGTTTTATCTTTGTCAATATTCATTGATATACAAAAACAAAAAATACGTGTCCATTATTTTCCAATACTCTAACTGACGGACTAAATAGATTTGAAATTTATTGTTGGTGGAAACTAGCCTAGTACTCGTATTTACGTTTTCCTCATTTTATTCTATGTAAAAAAAATCTATCCCAAAAGTCTTCTTTAAACTTTTCAGTATGTTACTTTTTTTTGTTAGCCAGTCATGTGTCCCAAAGCTGGGCAAAGACTTCCCCTTTCTCCTCCCAAACCTCAGTAAACCAGTATGTTACTAAAACAAATAAATTAATTGGAATCTGTTTAGTGAGTGGATGTACGTAAACTAATTTAATTCTGTAACAACAACATGTTACAAGTGACGGCAGCTGTAATGAATCACATGGTGCTACTACTGGCCTTGTTTTCATTTTAATCAGGTTTAAAGAAAATGCGTTTGTTTTGACTACAATGTGTCAAAAATGACATAAAATTACGCCTAAATTCCTTGAAGAGCTAGGCAGAGCTGTACCTAATATTATACCCACATTTCGCGAGTTATGTTTAGGTCCCATGTTATAATATATTGCCATCAACCGGGCACAATTTCAGACTCCGTGGCTGCTACTAAGATATTTTTTATGGAAAAACCCAGTAACAACTTTCCCGACCCGGGAATCGAGCCCAGGACCTCATGCGCAATTGCGACCACTACACAAAAGAGGTAGTAAAAAAGAAAGTAAAATGTACCAACTGGACTACATACGCGTGGTGGAGTCCGGTCTTTTGTAAATAATTAAATAAAATAAATAAATAAATATCGCTGGACATTACACACAGCGCCATCTAGTCCCCACTAAGCAACGAGGCTTGTGTCGTGGACACCAGATAGTTGATATTCTACATCCGATTTTGATAATTACGGTGTAAATCGATTCGCTATTATGGCCCGGGTAACATAGGCTTCATTTTAACCGACTTCAATAACAGGAGAAGTCGATTTTACTTTGTAAACCTCGAGTTGATCGTGATTTTTCAGTAGTCGGTTTTTTTTTGTGGTTGTAAATCACACTAATTCTTGTTAAGAAAATGCTTAACCCTCCTATCCATGGCCCTGTCTATCTGTTACCTACGAATTTCAACAAAAATGGAGACGTTTCATGATGTTGATAACAATTTATTG
This sequence comes from Xestia sexstrigata, assembly GCA_941918905.2. Lineage (NCBI taxonomy): Eukaryota > Metazoa > Arthropoda > Insecta > Lepidoptera > Noctuidae > Xestia > Xestia sexstrigata. The sequence goes on from OW799219.2 coordinate 6,836,335, forward strand.
AACTAAATGGAAATCGGTTTAGAAAATCAGGTTAAACACCTAATTTGTTAAACCGATTCTCTTTCTCCGAATCTTTTTGTTAATTCTTCGCCAAATTACTGAGAAATAGATTATTTAAGCCAAAATAAATGAATTAAATAAGAAATTGACATAAAATACACAGTATTGGACGTTTTTCTTTAAATCTGTCTTATTTTAGTGATCAAATAAAAGAGTTGAACTTTCCAAGTACCTACTTATGTTCTATCTTCACTTGGTTATCTCGTTAGCCACACATCTACATCTGCACCAATAATAATAATATTATAAAAAGGACAGATTTGTGTTTTTGTGTGTGTGTATGTATGTTTGTAATGAATAAACTTAAAAACTACTGCGCTGATTTCAAATTCTTTCACCATTAGAAAGCCACATTCGCCTTGAGTAACATAGGCTATATTTTATCCCCGTACTCCCACGGGAACGGGAACTACGCGGGTGAAACCGCGTGACGTCCGCTAGTCAAGAATAAATAACACTTTTCACAGGTGATCCGGGCATGATCCGAGTCTAGTCATGGTGCCAATGGAGAAGTTTCCAATTTCTTTTTTGGATTAAGTTTAGTAATTTAAATAAGAAGAAACACAACTGACGACACTGGTGTCGATTCTGTTGTGCATAAACTAAACTTAATTTAGGCTATTGCTATATTTTACTAAAAGGCATTGCGAAAAAAGGACGGCTATAGCTATGAACTAAGTTAGAGATGCCAAACTAGTTTATGCCTTGCACTTCACCGTGTTTTTAGTCGACATGTTTTTACGTGCACCCTTTATTTGTATGGAAATATTAGTTCCTACTAAATTTGACAGCTCTAAATTATGTCCGTCTCTTTCTCTTTTTAGTATGGAGAAAAAGATAGCAATAGCCTAAATTAAGTTTAGTTTGTGCACAACAGAATCGACACCATTGTCACATATACGTTACAATCAAGTGCGTGTCCTGTACGCAAAATTCTAATACCTCGCCGCCATGTGAAGCCCAAATGACGTATTATCAGTACTCCTACCTGTATTCTGATTAAAACATCCCTGACCTTCACAAGTTTGAAAAGCGTAGGCATCAGATTGCAACTAAAACATTACATACAAGTAAATTATATGGCTTCAACCGTAACCGCGTGGTTTATGTAGGGCCTTTAATTAACTAAATGTGATGTGAAATAGTTAATTATTGATTACTGTTGTAGAAATGTGAGCAGCCTTTTGTAAATTCAGTGCAAGAGAAACACAGTGTTCATTCAGCTTTTAAACAAGTTTGTCTTTTTGTTTTAAAAAGAAACATTCTGTATTACGTTTTCTCGAAACCGTTTGAATGTAGGTGAATTTTTCACTTACGCAATTTTCGGTTGTACCTATTTTCTGGAATATTCCTCACGTTTTATGTTTCATAGTGATAATCTGCTGACTTGGTGAACTTCACTGAATTTATTTTATTTTCTTTATACAGTATATCATCATCCTACGCGAGCTCAAAATAAAGGACAGACTCTCTACGACCTGTCTCCGCAGAGTTTTGGATTTTTTCGGCCATATAGCGAGAAAAGAATGCAATAACCTCGAACAACTGATGGTTGCCGGCAAGGTGGATGGTAAACCACCTAAGAGGTCGCAGCCCTTTGCGATGGTTCAACCAGATAAGCTCTTCTCTCAAAACGAAATTTCATGATGCGTTTCACTTGGCCAAGGATAGACAGACGGAGATGGCGAAACATTGTCAGGGAAAATTGATGTCGATGTAGTTTATGCCTTGCACTGTGTAGAAGTGCAAGGCATAAACTAGTTTGATATTTCTAACTTAGTTCATAGCTATAGCCGTCCTTTTCTCGCACTGCCTTTTAGTAAAAGATAGGAATAGCCTAAATTAAGTTTAGTTTGTGCACAACCGAATCGACACCAATTTCGTACAAAAGCATTTCTTTTGTTTGCGAAAGACCATAATTAATTTTAATTTAATTAATTAATTTAATTAAATAACCTTATTGCGGATTCATGTTTTTTTAAGTAGGAAGGTACGAGAGTAAGTATTGTTAAAGTGGTTTGAATTTTTTGGCCGGATTATCTTCGGCCATTTTGGTTTTTTTAAAAGCAGCGGCGACGCATAAGACCTATATTAACTTCATATTGTGTGGCCGCTACTTTAGAAAAAAAAATTAATGGCAGAAGTTAATCCGGCCACGCCTCATTCAAAAATCTTCCAAGCCCTTTAATATTATATAATATTAATGTCTTGTCATGTCATGATCACGACACTGGTGACGGGCCACAATTCAAAGAGAATAATAAGAATTCATCTTTAAGTAAAGAATGATTTATTCACTGTAATATTCTTGTTCCCGATACTTACTGGTAACTTGAATATTAAGAACTTAAAAGGCACATTTATTATGCATAGGCACTTAAACATTGTGGGAAATGGAAATGAATTTGCTTTGAATCGAAAGAATACAAAGACAATTTTCTACCTACTAGTTTTTAATGTATGATTTTTACTTTAAACACCTCCACGACCCCCGTACTATTCAATCCATCCATCAGCACAATATTTTGAGTGCGTTACATTGAGTTCTACCACAAAACATGATTTTTCACCCCAAAAAAAAAGTCGTTTCCCAGCAATAATTTTTGCGTAAAGTTATTTAGTTTGATGTACAGAATGCTTGGTTGAAGGCTTCGTGATGAGGTTGTTTACACCCTGTATAGCCTGCCTCAATTATTGGCATGTCATTCAGAAGGCGAAACTTCACGTTTTCATGTTTTTTGGCAATATTTATTATTCCTTTGATATTCGGATCGTGGGCGTTGTAGCGTGGGTTGGAGTTCAACTCATGTTTGATGGATGAGCGAGCCTTGTTACGTGCGGTCATGTATGTGAACTTGGCCTTAGTTGATGGAATTTGTAAACATTGGGGATTATTCAAACACGTCGCTTAAAGTTTTAAAGACGTTAAAAGATTAATAAGTGTTGGTTTATAAATACATTTTACCACTTTCCAAGTTTTCACTTGCTTTTATTTTAGCGATACGTACTTATCAGTACAAAATAATCTAGTATTTTATCACTAATGTCTTTAACGCCGAAATACATTAACACCTTGGCAAACATTCAAAATAATTTCTGTAAGGGCAATCGTTCAGATTTAAAGCCATTTTTGCTTCAAAACTGCAATATTACGAACTATCACGAAATTTATTTTAGCTCAACTTAGTTTTAAGTAGAAACAGGAAATCTCCGTGGGCTTGAAGAAAACTTTACAACGTTTTTTTTACTTATTTTTCCATAAAAACAACCCGTTCAGTCCGCTTACGTTACCTGCGAACCTTTTCACTAAAGTTCAGTCACTTTCTCTCATTAAAAACTTTCCTCTAGCATTTGAATAGGGTCGCTTTCACATAGTTTTCATTTTCGAATAAAAGCCCACATTTTTGCTTCGAGAATGTTCTCGTTTTGAGTCGAGAATACATTGTAGGAGCTTGTATAATGAGTCCACAGCGTTTGTTAAACTGATTTACTTAAACAATAGAAGGTACTACGCTACGGCAAATGGTGTTTCGTGCCACAACTAAGTTCTGCCACAAGGGTCCTACCTCGGCCCGACTCTGTATGCGGTGCCACGTAACAAGCTCTGTGACTCAATTGCACAATGATATTTTGTCTAGACACTTAATATTTTGTTGTTGGTATTTTTAGTTAGCGGTTTGCGGTTCAGTGTTCGTAACTACCATGAATTTGCATTTCATTTTACTGTCTTACAAAATGTATCCTAAGTCTATGTTTCCAAAGAGCAATATTACACAAACCTAAACCAGAATGTCCAAATATTTTGTATCAATGTGGTCGTAATATAGTATTGTGACTTTTATTGCCTATGAGAGCTTTATCGAGTCTCGAGTCTTTATCACTTAATAACGTCATAATTATTATCACAGTGGCATTTATAATAAATACAATTATTTCCTTTTATTTTAACTGCACTGATTTAAATACGTCACAAAAAGGTTATTTATGCTTAGTAACAATACCTATTGACAATATATTACTTTACAAAACGCCTTACCATGTCCTTCTTCATATAACAATACCATTCAGGCTTTGCACGCGTGTTAATTTTACTGAACTCTAGTACCATTTTACATGCCAAATTGCCAATACGTTTTGTCAAAGACGGTAGTTCTTTTTTAGACTAATGTACGTACCTAAGTGGTACCCTTGCATGAACTTTGAGCTTTCTGGGTCAAATTTGAATTTTCAGTAGGGTGTGGGACCTGCACACAATGTAAAGTGTATTATGCAGATGTACTTGAGCTAAGATCTTATTAAAACTTTTGAAGTTGAGACTCAAGGATACTATGTTTGTAGAAAATAGATTTAGGGGTAAAAGTATCCTTTAAGAGGGCCCTTCCCGGCGCGTCTATAGTCAACGCGAGCATGGTCGAAAAGCTTGTTGTTTCATCCAGAGCCATCGCGGCGATATTTTTTCAACTGCCCTGTCTTACCTAGCCCCGAACCCGCACTACTCGTCACCCGCGCACCTCATACCGACTAACGCGAGGACATTGAACGAAAAATAGTGTTCGAAAATTTATAAAACTTGTTCCAGGAAATACGTGTTTTTGAATAAGTCTTACAAGTTTGTGAAATAAATATGTGTTATTTAGAATTTTCACTATATTTGCAAGGCTTCTATCAGGCTATTTTCTTTAGTTTTACAATTTATGAGTACATTATGAACGGCCAAAGTTGAGGTAAAATTGAGAAAAACAGCAATTTTTGGAGGCTTATACTGAATTTGTTCCAACAAATTTTTATTTTTTGCTTCGATAGAAGCCTAGATATAGTGCTCAAGATACCTATTAGTTTAAAAAAAATAAAGATATAGGTGTAACAACTTCATAATCACGCACGAGCGTTTGTCAAAATTCTCGTGAAAAGTATGGCGGGTTGGCCGCTCTTAAAGGTCATATATTAGGTCGGCTTAATTGAAAATCAAAGACGTAACATGTTTAAAATGACAGAGCTGTCTTGATTCAAACATTGCCCTAAAACAAAAATATCTGGGTTTGAAATAATAAGCAGAAAAAAGAAATATAATCCTCATCATTTTAATAGCCGAAAACAAAAAATTACAAACAATGGTTTATAATTTCTTGGTTGCAGACTGTTAAATTAACTACTAGCTTAATTGGGTATTTTGTTGCAAATTACTAATACTACCTACTTAAGTATTCTATTGAGATTGAAAAACATGATGCGTGTGGAAACAAGCACCATAGGAATTAATTTGTAATATTAATACATACTTAATTATTATTTCAAAACTTCGCAATACACTTACAAATAAGGCATTAAGGATAATTCTTAAAGGCAAGACTAATATGCACCGATTTTGTGACTAATTGTTGCTAATCACATAGTACATTATTGATCAGTATCCTACGTTTGCGAATCAGTTAAAAAAAAAAAAAAGCAAAATGCTATTTTTCTTTTAAATGGTAGTAATATTCTGTTTCCGTTAACTTTATACATATTTTATGGCTTTTATTGAAAATGCAGAACTCGACTTAACTTATACAATACTATAGAACAGGCTTTAGGCAAAGGTTTAGCTTATAGGATGCTGCTAATACTTGTTTGATCTTTTGATTACCTTTTGTTATACAACCAAGGGCACCCGACCTAGAAAATATTGGATTTGTTGGCGTGGTGGATTACAGCCAATTCCTTATCATGGAGAGTAGGCTTTGTCCCAGCAGTGGGCACAATATAGGCTGATTATGCAGCTACCTTTAAACCCGTCTCAGTAAATCGATAAGCCTCTAGATTTTCGATTAAACGCCTGATCCCGCGGGATCCGCCTGTGTGGGATCAGCTTACTAAAAAGCCAAAAAACCTAACCATTCCTTTTTCTTTTTTCCCAGATTGACAATGACAATCACGACGCAGCCAAACGCCTCGGTCCTGATATATACCCCAGGGGACAATCAGACCGAGAGTGACTACACACCCTACGAGGAACGTCTGGAGACTTACCTCGTGCCAGTCCTGTTTGCCATCATCTTCATAGTAGGGGTGCTTGGCAATGGGACCCTGGTCATCGTGTATGTCAGGCACAGGGGCATGAGGAATGCACCGAATACGTAAGTATTGGCAACTTTTGACCTTTTCTGTACTTTATTTTAACTTTAGTCTAAAAAAGATACAAAAAAGTTTTGTGATGAAACCGGCTGATCATAGAACCAAACATTCGATGTTCCTTTCTGTAACTCATTTAACTTCACTGCTTTTAAAAAGGTAAAACAAAGTTTTGTGATGAAACCTATACTAGACCCAAACATTCGAAGACATGTGAGTGTGGCGGTACTTTTATACAAGCCTATAAGCTTGGCTTGGTCTTATAACCTACTACTTTTCACGATGTTAGGGTTTCAGAACAGTCTGCTGGCCGTATTGTTGGCCTAGACACGCCACTGCTGATGATCTACCAACCCGCACTGAAACCGCCTAGTTGACAACGATTTGTACAGAGACAAGAGCCGTGTTCTAGTAGCTAAAAATTAACAGGCATAATAGTTTATTTGTGCTGTCTACAAATAAACTGAGTAGCAGTAGAGTGCTACTGAGTTGATATAAACTTGGTCAACTAATACCCATCAAGACTGATCATTGTCTTTCCGTATTTTTCTCCAATCATTGCATTTTAAAAGATCCACTCAACTTTTCATATCTAACGAGCTTGTTCTACAACTAGGCAAGTTCCGACGTGTCCCTCATTCGTTAGAATGTTTCCCCTGTCGAATGTGATATTAGCGATCGTAACTCTTGCCCGATCATTGGAAACTTTGAAGGTTGAAAGTTTTCCCTGTGTCATCCCATTTTGTTCAGAATTTGCATAATGGCTTTTAATTACGTGATGTTACCCTTTTGTTACTTTTGAAGGCTTTGATAATGTTGCCAGTCATAATAATCATTACCAGTGAAATCACCGCTGCAGTCCTGGTACTACTTCCAGATATTTAGTTAAAGAAAACGAGATTTGAAACGAGAAATAGATTTTGTTAAAACGCCACTATAATGTACTTAGTGACGGTACTACAGTCATACTAGATTGCGAAAAGTGGAAAGAAGAAAAAGGAGATATATCCCTTTCAGTGGGACAAACACCATCTGCCTAGCTTTTCCCAACTATATGTTGGGATCGGCTTTCAGCCTAACCGGATGCAGCTGAATACCAGTTTTTAAATGTAGCGACTGCAAATCTGACCTCCTGTGGGACAATAGAGGCTTATAATATTATGGATGTAAATATATAATTAGATGTAACTTTTTTTTAATATTTTTCTTATTTGGTTTAATATTTTTGTATTTTGTATTTTTTTGTTTTGTATTTTGCATACGACTGTAGTAGGTACGTTAGTAACATATAATTCTGAAGGTAATTAATAAAATCCTGGATAACTCATAGTAATCTGGATCCAGTTTCAGCCAATTCATGAGATAACAAGCAACGTGTTATTAACCATAATTACACCAATTATTTTGCTGTGTGTCGCTTGCATATTTCATGCAACTTAACAAGCAAGCATCCGATTACCAATACCGTACTATAACGTTTCATAAATCATCCGTTTTCCCGTACATTGTGTTCAGTTATCAGTATTTATCCTTATTTTACAAACTATTGGGTATTTAAAAGCTTCCTGTTTGTTGAATCATTTATAATAGTTATTAATTGTTATATTAACGCGTTTATTTCGCGGTCAATCAATTGTGGATTTGATTAGACAAGCTGTTAGGGAATGTAAAAACAATGTGAAAAAACATTTTTGCAAACAATTGTCACTTTTTCTGTCGACATTGTCTTTTTTGCCACTGACTTCCAAAAGTAAAGTTATTTTAAAATTTAAATTGTTTTTTCACCCTATTTAGCTGTAGTGTGGAGAATCTGTGGGTACATCCCGTTTGGTAACTTTCCCGTTTCGCCAACCAAACAAAAGACATGCAAAACAAGTGAAAAAAAGTCCCCTTTCGTAACTATTTTAATCTTCATACATTTACAACGAAGATGAAATTACCTTCTTTAATTTATGTTAGTGTAGTACTTTTTCTAAGGTAACTTATCTATTTGTTGGAATTAAAAATTCTTAAATAATATTGTTATAATCTTGTCTTACTAACTGTACCTAAGTTTGATAAAGTTTAAAGTTCCACACAAAAAGAAACGTGGGACGAGTTGCGGAATGAAAATATTATTCATTTTGATTTTCATCAACTCGTCCCAAATGGGCCGTGGGCATGTGGGACGAGTTTTTTTTTTTTTTTTTGTTTTTTCTAAACTACAGTCAGCTCCCAAAGTTACAGGAAAACTTCTTGTTGATGTGATACGGTTGACAGCCGGCACTAAGGGCCTCTTACTTTACGACGCACGGAGAAAACTCTGTACGTAATGGGTGGTCCACGGATCAACCTAGGCAAGCGCGGTTTAACTTGAAGATCGACCCGAGCGGCTGTTATTATTTGGCCACGAACTCCTCCTGAGTCTGTCTCAGCCACCTTTCAATATTAATGTGTAACAATTTCGTCCCCAGGTACATATTCTCGCTTGCCCTAGCAGATCTGCTAGTGATCCTGATATGCGTGCCATTCGTCTCAATCATCTACACACTGGAGTCATGGCCATGGGGGGAGGTAATATGTCGTATCTCGGAAGCTGGCAAGGACGTCAGTATCGGGGTATCAGTCTTCACATTGACAGCTTTATCAGCTGAGCGGTACTGCGCGATTGTAAATCCTTTTAGAAGGCTCCAGGTGAGTAAATTGGATTTTTGTACCCAACTTTGTTTTATCGATGCAGCGGAAGGTGGATTTTAACCGATTTGAACTTGAAGGATCGGTTTTCACGGAAATTGATGTCTTTTTCCGGGATCGGTTGGACAGGTTTTGGAAATAGTGTTATTAAATTGAGTAAGTTTTAGATTTATTTCTCTTATATTATTTGGTGGATTTTTAAGAGAGATTTTTTAAGAATGTGTGCATTTTTTAAATGTATAGTTTTATATACTTCATCAGTAAGCTGAAGAAAACCAATGATTTGTTTGATGTTTAAAATATAGAATTACTGCAAAAACGTTGCAGTTTCGACTTTATATTAGATGTTTAGAAGAACTAACGAAGATTTGTTTATTTTCATGTCCTTTCTGTCGAGAAGATAAGAAACAGTAAAGTAAGTCTTCAGGGACATCTTGCCTAGCTTATAAGACAGGGACTTGATTAATTGGACAGACAACATTTTACTACTTATCCTACGTTGTCATTTTGTTGCTTTTTAAGTATTACTTGTTTTTGCTAACAATATTCTGACTATAGAGCTGACAACTTAGTCTATCCTATCATGATTATTCTTAGACGTCTAGAGACTTAAAGAAATTGCGTGTACGTAACAACATTAAAAGCCAAGAAAAGTTTTATCAAGTTTCATCAAATAATTTATAATCAGGCAAAGACTACGCGAAATAAATAAAGATTTTTCCCGTTATTGTTAACTCATATTTTATACACATTAGTAACCTACAAGTGTAAAAGATTCTGATGATAGCAACATTTATTTTAATGAATCAAAATTATGCTCTTAGAGGAAAATTATTGTTCAGTGTGACAAGTCAAATCACCTGGTGCACCCTTATCGCCTACAGGAGACTAAATCACCAGCCTGTAGCCTGTAGGGAAACATTGGGATTTAAAAATTCGAGTTCCTGTCGAAATAAATATCATTTAATTCATCCAGTTGCTATTTGACAAACGTTTTTGAGCTTTATCATTAGAAAACAATAAATAAAAGCCATTGTTTAAGTGATATTTCGATGTTCCTACTAGCTAAGCATACATCATACTTTGTTCCCACAACATAGCTAATAAATCCTAACTAAAATTAAACGTCACGTCTCAAGAACACAATCTTACCTACAGAGTGTGAACAAACACACGTGTAACTACCAACTAGTTAGACTATAGTTTAATTGCTCGTAAACTACTAAAGTTTGACTAACTAACTTTGTTGCAGCTTCGCAAACTACCACTGGTTTGTGCGACGTTCATATGGGCGGCAGCGCTACTCTTTGCTGCGCCGGCGGCGTTGTTGTCAAGCACAGTGACGATGCAACTTCGGCCTAATGTCACCATTGTATACTGCACACCTTTTCCGCCTGGATGGGAAGAATATTCAAAGTAATTTGAACTTTATTTTCTAGATTTTAAGACTGTTTTATGTGAAATTTTTTCTGGTCCTAGCTGATCTGTGTGCCTAAAGACAACTCGTAAGGTAAAAAACTGAAAAGCTAAAACTAAATGTCATAGAACAAGGAGAACGCGAGGCTTTCGTAGCTTTTAAAAATGCTGCCAATAGGTACTATCGGGGACACTCCCGCCTGACCACCACTAAGCTAATTTTTGCTTGCACTCGCAACATAGAAACGCTCTCTAGCCCCGCCCCGTTGACTTTGTATAGAAATAATGAATGAAAAGATACCGAGTGCCGAGTGCACTGACGACGCACTCCAAACGAGAGTTATCGTTATTTTGCGCGCCAAAGTTGACGCTTTCCTAATAGGCCCAAACTTTAAGGGGGCGTGGCTCGGTGCCTCCGCATGATTTAAGCGAAAAAAATTTAAACTGATCAGGCGGAAAAGACCCCGATAGTACCTATATTCGCCCGAGTTCGGATCTACAAACTACAAGTCAAAACTCAAGGCCATAACCACTGCACCACCACCGACTGCTCTACTCTTCTCTCGAAAGTGTGTTTTAATGGAATTTTAATGCAGATATTATGCAGTGTTTATACAAATGGTTTTGACCGCGGCATTTCAAACGCCTGGTAAAACTATTCCCGCAATTACTTTCGGCATGCGAGTTCAATGCTAATGTGTCTAACGTGTCTTTCGACGTAAAATTCAATTAATTTTACAGCATAATAATGTACAAATACACTTGCAGCCATTGTTCCAATTTCCATAATTTGTGTTAAAAATAAACTACCTGCCTCTTTGGTCTACTGGTCGCAGACGCGACTGCGGAATATGCGCTCCTGGGATCGATTCCCGGGTCGGGCAAACACGTGCCTTGTTGATAACAATACATGGGACAAACATAACTGGCAAAATGTAATGTACAGGCGTGATGTTGTTTTTTTTTAAATGAAAGTTCGATAGTTGTTTGTTTCTGAAATCGCAAAAATAGGCCTGAGCGGTGTTTATCGTGGCGTTTAGATAGACCATAAATGGCATGGATATTTCTCATTTGGAAACCTGAAGAAGATAGGTCACGTAGAAATGTGTGAATCCTTAGCTAATTAACTAGCATAGTTACATAAAAATGTATCTGAAACCTTTCTTTTATACTAATTTATTATTAGTTAACTAGTTTAGTAACCAGTTTTCTACTTCTTAGCGTGTCGATGGCAATCTAAGTCAACCCGGAATTGGATGGCGACGAGTTTGCCGTAAATTTTATACTTTCAAAGTAATTTTCATAGTTTCTAAGTCAAATATTGTTGTAACATGGTTGGCGCAGTAGCTGAGCGATTGGCTGCTGCACTGCTTGTCGCAGGTTCGATACCTGCACGGAACAAATATTTTTATGGCCTACAGGTTCCGGGTCTGTTTATTTGTGTATGTGAGTTTAAATATTTTTAAACGTACCCACGATACATGAAAAATTCCTCGTGTGGGGGGCAAAGTTTCGAAAACATAAAGCTAAAACAAGTCACATTCACAGTACCAATTTTTGATCAAAATCTCGTGGAACTAGTGACGTGTTTGATGGTCGATATTGAGTGATCGACACTCAGAAATTTATTAAGGTTGATGTTAATTACACTTTCTTGTTTAATTACTTCATAATGATAGGTTATGCTATAATTAGCATGGTTGCTAAGTTGTCGTGATCTGTCGAATATCTCGATAATAGGCATGACGACAGAATCAAAAAATTGCAAATCTATTTAGTCCTTCAGTTAGAGTATTGGAAATTAATGGACAAGTATTTTTTGTTTTTGTAAATCAATGAATATTGACAAAGATAAAACGAAACTCGGGAGTGGGGGCTCGTGACGTAGAACTAGCTAAAAATTATACCAAGGCGTGACGTATTAAGAATTTTAAAGGCGTCATATCTTCGACAATTTTTGTTTACGTAACAAAAGAAAAAGCACGAGTCAAATATTTTTTGATAATCTAACTGACCGACTAATTAGACTTTTTTTTGTCGTCTCGCCTTTATATTACTACGCCTACTGCTGACCATGAGGCCCGGGGTCGATGCTCAGGTCAGGCAAACTTATAATATTGGGTTTTTTTCCATCAGGGATTTTTCAGTAGCAGGCTTGTAGTCTGGATTTCTCACTCCTGAAATATGGGACTTAAATATAATGACGAAATCTGGGTGTACTATTAGGGACACCTCTGCTTATCCGTCCAAATTTTGCAGTCGTGATTATTGTTACATTTTATAAAAAAAATGTTACTTGAATTTAATTTGCTACTAGTATGCAAAATGAACAACACACCAGCGAGTCAAAATTCGATGACCGAAGCATAGGTAATAATTTATTCAGCCTCGTGTGTCAGTCCAGATGGCTCTGGAAATGAAAATGCCAAGTGTCAGCGGTGCTATTTTGTGATAACAGTAACTCTGCTTTTCATTATAAGTTCATTTTAGAATAGCATCCATGATTGATGACAATTGTGTCGTCCGGTGCATTCTGGGCATTCACACTTATACCGTATTTCTAACTCAAAAACATGGTATCACAGTTTGTGTAAATGCGAAAGTCTCTGTGTGTCTGAGCACACAGCTAGACAAGACTAGGTTGGTCTGTGGATGAGTGAACACTCATTACATACCGCGTTTCCTTCGTGCCTCGGAAAGCACGTTAAGCCCCGGACCCGGCTATCATTTGTAGATCTTTGACAGTTGTTACAGCCCAGATAGTCAGTGTCCCGAAAGTCTGACAACCAGTCCTACCAAGGGGTGTCGTATTACCCAGTACAAATTGGTTGTGGAGGTCAGATAGGCAGTCGCCCCATGTAAAATACTGGTATTCAACTGCATCCGGTTAGATCGGCTTCCAGATCCCAACATAGTTATTAAAAGGATAGGCAACTGATGATCATGACACAGCTAGCTATGGCCTGGGTAAGGTTATAGGATACTGATACTTATTCCGAAAGTAAATAACCGTGGGACAATTACTGCTCTCCACACGGGCAAAGCCGTGGACAAAACTAGCCTCCCAAAATAGCTTGACAAATAAGGTACAACCAAACCGCGGTCGATCGACCTTGGCTGTCGGTGTCGCCGCAAAGTATCCCTATGCAATGGCATAGGTTTACTTTGCGGCTTTACTTCTCATACATTTAATGCCCTAAAATATCGTCGATCGATGTTGTTCCAACCTTTTCTGGTTGCACCCTTTTAGGCAGCACGCTAGGGTTTACCAGACAGGTGTGCCTCCTGTGCAGTTGACCTGTACAGGTAAAGTGGAGCTTGTATGTTACAAAACTGTGCAGGTTAGTCCGCTACATAGCTCAAGCTTACACCCTACATACTTCGCCCTAGTGTGTATGGCTACCTTATGGCGAGACTCATATGACACGCTCGGTTCGCTATGCGGAGAGGCGGTAGGCGCCGCTCGTCCGCGCGGTCGGGCGGTATACGTATGTTAAGACATCAAAGGATTTCATACAAGCCAATAATGCAACGTGCGATCCGCTTCACCGCCCGACCGTGCGGACGATGTGTGTTTTCTGTGTAGTGTGATAACTACCGTACCAATGTAAGAGAGGAGGAACAAACAGTACAGTATAGCTCATTATCATTATCATTTCAGCAAAAAGACGTCCACTGCTGGACATAGGCTTCCCCCAAGTGTCGCCATATTGACCGGTCTCGTGGGACTCGCATCCAACGGATTCCCGCAACCTTCACCAGGTCATTGGTTCACCTAGTGGGAAGCCTTCCAACGCAACGTCTTTACGGTCGCCAGTACAGCATTTTTTATATTGTACAAACAAGCATTTGGCTAAGGATTTATTTGGTATTTCCTTGTCATAAAAGGACAAGGTCTAAGACTGATGTGATAGCGATTGTTTCAACTTTAGTGACGTTTCTTTTAACTGGAAATTGTTTTCTAAACTGGTTAAGCAGCTAAGAGGTCGACTTCACTAACGGCCATTTTCAGTAACTTACTGTTCGGTTTCGGTAGATTGCTATCTATGTCTGTTTGACATTTTGCTTACAGACGGTTAGAAACAAAACGTCACAGAAAATCTTTCTTTGATTTTTTACGAATCAAGTGACAGGTAGGTGTAGCGGATAGGATATTTCAAGGTAACTTTGTTTATAGAAACACCGATAGCTGCAAGACGTGACATGTTACCTGACAGTTATACGTAAGTAAGTTATAGAAAACGGGTCTTAGGCATTACTTACTACGGGACCCTGGCCTAGACTGATGACATAACTTCGTACACGAGGCAAATTCCCCAAAGATAACCATCTCTACCTGGCATATTTGTCTACGCACGACCCACTTTATACTAAGCACAAGTTTCAAACATCAGTCTGCTGCTTAGACATTCCAATATAAGCACAAACTAAGATTCTGTATCTGGATTTGTGGCTTTTCATTGTTCTAGCAGTCTGCGAATTGGGTGCTTGCCCAATTCATATGGTCGCAAATGTATGCCTAAGATACCGATCTTAGGCGTATAATTTGCATGTAGGCACAAGGCTGAGTTTCAAACTAGGTGGATGTAGCGTACATGTTTTATGAAGGCTTTTATCCCGTAAATATCAAATGCTGAACATAGATATTGTAAACGAAACAATAGGTAATCTATATTGAAATGAGTGTGGAAACATGGGTCATATTTATCATGAAAGAATCAACTGCTTTTTACCCGACTGAGGGTAATGTGTTTATCAGCAGATAATGTTTGTTTGTTCTTCTGTGGCACTCTAGACACCAAACGCCTGGGCCAAGTTTGATTAAAATCTGACATTAATAGAATCTGGAATTTATAGAATCTGGAATCTGGCAATATTAGAATCTGGCGTTTATAAAATCTCACATTTGTAGAATCTGGAATTTGTAGAATCTGGCATTCATAAAATCTGGCGTTATAAACTCGTCTGGCATTTATAGAATCTGATATTTATCAACGAAACCCCCCAGCCCCCCCCCCCCGAGACGGCAACCCGTTCCTCAAGGTTAGAATAGGTTAAATTAAGATCGCTACTAAGCGATCTAAAAAGCGAAAGTTGAAGTTGAAGTTGAAGCGAAAGTTTTTTTATTTTATTTGATTTCTCTGTTTTAGTAACAGAGAAGTCAAATTAAATAAAAAAACTTAAAACACTTTTTCAGTTTCATCCACTTTTTCAGTTAGATCTTCACCTTTACAAATACAGGGTGTGATTGTAATGAATGAATATCTGAAAAGTCATCATCTGCCTAGCGTTTTCCCAACTATGTCGAGGTCGGCTTCCAGTCTAACCGGATGCAGCTGAATACCAGTATTTTACATGGAGCGACTGCCTATCTGACCTCCACAACCCAGTTAATACTGGGTAATGCGATACCCATTGGTAAGACTGGTTGTCAGACTCCCGGTCACTGACTACCTGTAACGACTGTCAAAGATCTACAAATTACAGCCGGGACCAACGGCTTAACGTGCTTTCCGAGGCACGGAGGAAACTCAGTATGAAAGGGTGGTCACCCATCCACAGACCAACCTAGGCAAGCACGGCTTAACCTAACGATCGACCCCGAGCGGCTGTTATAATTTAGCCACGATCTGAAAGAAAACTATCTGAAAAGTATTTTGTCGAATCCCATTTTTTATTTTATAATATTGTGTCTGCTTGTCGCTCTGCTTCGTCAGGCGTCAGCGTCTCTTCCTCCTCCTCCTCCTTCGAAATGTTGATGTGTGTCTGTGGCTGTTGCTCAAGGTCGTACGGTTGTTCCATTGGCGTTTCCATTTCTTCTACAATGTGTTGGATTTGGGAGTCCAGCATAGTATCTTGCTCGATTTGCTGGTTCATCTTGTGGTATGAGTTCTTCGATTTCAACTGATTTTATGATGTGGAATGCCTGATGCATTGTGAGAACTCTTCCCTTGGTGCTCCCGTTTTTATACGGGCGATGCAGGTGTATTTTTGCACCTGGTCCCGGTCCGTTCTGTTTTGCACATGGCGTGGCATTTAGTTGACCTTTCTGTGATATTTAGCATTCCTTGTGGTACTCCTTTTCAACCGCCTCAGGATTTTGGTTTTGGTTTTGTCATAACAGTAATCAAAATTTAATATCGATGCCTCCCACGCAGAAGGTCGGAACACAATTTTTTACTAAAATCGTTTTTTTTTTTGTGCCATCACAACCATCCTAAATAGTATTACGTATTACTAAAATCCAAATTTTAATATCTTATTTAAATAATGAGTTTTTTAATGGATAATGGTCGTAACAGTTAAACGCTCCCGCGCATAAAGTCGCGCGGATAGTTCCGACGGTATGCTCCGATCGATTGGACCGCGGTCGGCCAATCAGAGCGCAGTTCCGACCGCAATGTCAAGTTGTATGTCAACAACGGAAAACGTTGGTTTTTAAAATAAAACAATTGATTGTGTGTGATAATGTTTATGAAACAAAATAAAAGATTCCGACCGTTCCGACGTTCGACAGACAATTGTTAACGTTTGATTACTGCGCATATGCGCAGCAACAATTGTCTGTTACGACTTTATACTACACAACAATTTAATTCTAGGAGTTGTTACTTATACTTACGACCATATGCGAGGTTAGAATATGACAATGAATAAACGTTTATAGACGTATCTTGGACATATGACTTCATGCTCCGTAAAAAAAATAAGATACGATTCTCTGCTTTTCAAAAAAGTTGAAATATCATTAAAATTAACTTTCTAATAGCTTCGTTGGTCTACTGGGCGCGAGCACGACTGCCGGCCACGAGGTGTCGGGTTCGATTCTCGGGTCCGGTAACATATTTTTGGGTTTTCAATTTCGATTTTTTCATAACATCTAGAATAATGCCTAGTGTTTAACAATAGGCGTTACAATAGGACTAATAACTGGCGAAAAGTGGGTGGACTATAATGTTTTCCTATCTCTAACATCTCTAAACTCTGCCTACCCGTTTGGAGAATAAAAGCCGTGATGTTATGTTTGACTTATGTTAATTTTCTAAGTCTCCATAGTGTGTACTTAATTGAAAACTTGTAATATGTCTTTTTACAATCGGTATCACTTGAAGGTGAAGACCAGTGTGATCACTACAAGATGATGTTCGGGCAAACTTTTATCAAGTACAAGGAGCACTGACAACAGTTTTATACCAAGTACTAGCTGTTACCCGCGGGTACAAAGGGACAATTTTATTTCAAAGCAGAGTTTGCTGCCCTACCTATTTCTAATAACGTAGCGGCAATCCCAGAGGCCGCAAGGTCTCAGGCTATACCATGGGTGCTGTTTACTTTTGCTAAGATTAAGTTAATGAAATGGGTTTTACCAGCCCCACCTGGAGTATCAAAAAAAAAGGTTTCCTTCGGTTGCAAGAATACTTGAAATAATGTCATAGTACACGGACTTTTGATGGTCTCTCAGTGAGTTTTCGTTATTTTTTACGAATTCTTATAAGGTAGAAACATCAATTTCATTTACATAATGCTAGATCTACATAGTTTGGGTAAACCATGATCTTCTAAGGCAGTGCTAAATAATCTTTTTCTATTTCCGATAGACATTTATTAACGATTTCATCCAAGTAGTTCTCTACACTGCCTACTACTTGCCTCTCTTAAATTCTTCTGAAAGGTATTACTTATTACAAAAACTGCAGGGTCTTTCATTATGAAAGGAGATTAAAAAAGTGCTGCCTGCCAATTTTTATCAACTTCAAGAAGCCCTAAAAGACTAATTTAAATGTAGGTTAATTAAAATGTAGTATGTCTTGGCAGGCTAATTTAAATGTAGGTTGTACAACGCCATTTTGCTTCATAGGATTACCGTGTATACTCTACTCAGAGCATCCATTAGGTCCTGTTTTTCTCCTTTCAAGTGGTTTATTCTTCCAAACGTAATGTTCTGGTATTTCTTGATACAGGAGATTTTTGCAAAGATCGAAAAAAGACGTAAATGTCGTTTTGGGTGGACTGGCTTCTTTACCAGCCACATTTTCTTGGTTGAAATCTCTTTGCCATACAAACTTTCAACCAACGTTTTAACCCTTTTTTTTTCGGATGGGAAATCATCAAATGACTCCTCCCGCTCTGGGTGGAGCAGGAGGGAGTGTCAGACTTTTACTGACTAAAACCCATTCATGTTCTTTCATCGCCCTTTGTGTTCCGGGGCCACGGTATCTCTTTCGCACAGTCCCGTAACCCCCGGCAGGCATCGGTCCTTGCGGATCCCTTCCTTTTGCTGACTCTCTTTGAGGCGCGCGTGGAACACGAACGCGCCGTCGACACGGCCCGTCGTCATGAGACGGACGGACGGCGAGCTAGCCCACAGCCCACCGTCCATAGGCCCGCGTCGTCCCCCGTGGCAGCCGGGACATGAGGTTTTAACCCCCTAAGGGATGAATTTTGAAAATTTATAAAAAACTGTTTCTTTGGGAAAGTTGTCTGTTACCATGAGCACAATCACCTGTCTAGGTATCGGTATGGATAGAATATGTCAAATATATTACACGTAATTTTTTATTGAGTTTTGAAGAGTCACTGCCAGATTTAATTGTTTTATTTTTTTTTAATAAAAGTTTATAATAAAAAGAGTCGCGAGTTATGTTCATATGATGAAAGGTATTCTAATTAGATTGATTTGAGCAGACATTTTACGGTGGTTTTTATTCATCAAGTACCTTATACGACCCCCTTTTTAGAAAGATGAAATAGTTTGCACGTCGCATATTAATAGTCGTAATTCAAACTTATGACTCTATTCGTGTTGATTATATTAAGTATATGAACGCATATAGTCGTAACAATAAGATACGACCTTTTTCTTTTAAGTATATGATCGTAAGTTAGTAAAACGAGTTGTTTTCGGTAACTACAGTTCCTTATAATATCCAGCGCCTCCCGATACATTCTTTAAATAGTAATTGACAGCATTGTGGAAAAATATCTTTGTCGTATCGTTTTTATATTATCGTATACAAAACATGCTCTCCTGGAAAAATGATTTTGTAGCCTTACGACCTTATATGCATGGGAGGCGTCGATATGGCGACAAGCAGACACAATATTGTAAAATAAAAAATTAAATTCGACAAACTACTTTGCAGATCTTCAGTAATTACAATCACACCCTGTATTTGTTAAGGTGAAGCTCTAACTGAAAAAGTGTTTAAAATCACAAGTTATATGTTTTGCTTCATCAAAATAACGACTAAACTATTAAACATTTAGTTGTTTTGTAATTTGTAATTCGAATATAAACCCTATTAGGGAGAGTGGACAAAGAGATAAATTAAATTTCCCGTTTTGCTACTTTGTGTAAACAGATCCGTATCCCAGACGACCTTTTCGGAAAATCATATTAGTTTCAATAATACAATTCAGAATAGCCTACAAAAGCCTTTGATTCTTTAGAGAATATGAATTGTATTGTATGTATTAGTACTAAGTTAATAAATAAATGTTGGATTTATTTATGTGAAAAACAGCCTACCCACCATCTATTTTAATTCAGATAAAACGTTAAACCAATACAAGATTCTTAATAAGCTGTATTACTATCCAGTTAAATTGGTCCCATTTCCGTACAAAGACATACATTGAACATCCAGGTATAATCAAGAATATTTTTATCTGACGTAGTCTGGGTCCTGCTCTTGTGTTACCCTCTAATTCTACAAAGAGTAATCTAGGGCTGCTGTTTTTTGTTTTTTTTTTGACTGGGGTAGACCTGAGAGTGGCGGTGCGCAGGCTCCAAAAATACCGCCCCGCCGACGAGCTTGGCAAAGCCAGGGTCCTGGCCTCGGAGGCCCCGACTGGAGGGGCTCCTAAGCGCATGCTTGGAGAGAGGCCAGTTCCCGCTTCGTCAGAAGACGGGGAAGCTGGACCTCATTCTGAAGCCGGGGCGCCCTGCGGACTTTCCGCCCGCATACCGGCCCGTGGTGCTGCTCGACGAAGTGGGCAAGCTCTTTGAAAGAGTAATTGCAAACCGCCTCGCCGAGCACCTTGCGGGGACGAGGCCGGATCTTGCGGAACACCAGTTTGGTTTCCGCAAGGGGCGCTCTACGGTGGACGATGTTCCTCAAAAAGTACCAGGCTGGCATGAGCTCAAGGTAGTATGCATGTATGTATGTATGCATTTGTCTACCCAGAATTAAGATGGTATTTATTACTATGAGTATATAATACTGCCCGTAACTAGCACAATTACTGTACTAACACTACCCGATCCCATACAAGGCTAAAAATACGGTGGGCCAACGGGATATTATTTTTATTCTTCCTAACATTTTTCTACATGATGTTACTCAAATTTGAAATTTGCCGGCATTTATTTTTTATTTTAAGAGATTTTAGATTTAGTAAACTGATCCCGCGGGATCCAAATGAGCGGGTTCAATTTACTAAAGAGCCACGCCATCATGCGTGTGAGAGCCCCCACGACAGGGGATGCGGTGTCCCGGGGTGGGTTGGTCTTGGCGGTGTCTCTCGACATCGCCAACGCCTTCAACTCCATGCCCTGGAGCTGCATTCCGTGGTCGGGGACTACTTGACGGACATCTACTCCGGCCGCAGCGGAGAATGGAACCAACGAAAGATGTCATGCGGTGTTCCACAGGGATCGGTTCTAGGGCCGTCCTTGTGGAACATCGGGTACGACTGGGTGCTGCGCGCCGACCTCCCTAGCGGTGTCAGCGTAGTTTGCTACGCTGACGACACGCTGGTGCTGGCACAGGGGAGGTCGGCCAAAACCATGACACGCGGGGTTGCGATAGTCGTTGAGAGCATCCGGCAACTGGGTCTCGAGGTGTCATTGCACAAGTCCGAGGCCATGCGCTTTCATGGGCCTCGGAATGCGCTACCACCGGGATCCTCACTGACGGTAGGAGGGTATCCATCGGCGTCGATTCGACGCTGAAGTACCTGGGACTCGTTCTCGACATCCGATGGAACGTGCCGTGGAGCATTTCCGACTTTTGGCCCCCAAACTGGAACGAACCGTGGCTACCTTCGGGTCCAAACGCCTCCTACCGGAGGCTGTACGCGGGAGTCCTGCGGTCCATGGCCCTTTACGGGGCCCCGGTGTGGGCGCGTTCCTTGAGGCGGCGAGCCGTCTACTACCTGAACGCGCCCCAAAAGGTGGTAGCCGTAAGGCTGGCCCGTAGGTACCGCACGATCTCCCGCGAGGCGGCGAGCCTCCTTGCCGGATTGCCGCCATGGGATCTGGAGGCGATAGTCCTCGCGCGCCTTCACGATTGGCACACGGTGATGCTACGCCGGGGGGAAACTCCGCTGCCGCGGCAAATTGTCGCTCAGCAGACAGACTTCCGGCGTGATCTCATGGCGACATGGAGAGAGCGACTGTTGCAACCACGTGCACGCAACAATAGTGGCGATAAGTCCCCTCTTTGAGGAGTAGTTTGAGAGACGCCACGGCGTCCTCACCTTCCGCCTGACGCAGGTCCTCACTGGGCACGGTTGTTTCGGGAGGTTCCTGCACCAGATCGGGTGGCAGGAAACGCCCGGGTATTTCTACTGGGAGGATCGACCGGAGGACATGGTGGAGCACATGCTAGAGGTGTGTCCTGCGTGGGCGGAGCACCGCCGTGTCCTCGTAGCGGCGATCGGCGGCGGCGACCTCTCGCGTCCAGCCCTGGTTCAATCCATGGTCCGGAGCGAGACAGAATGGGACGCCGTCATGCCTCCTTCTGCGAAGCAGTAATGCTAGAGAAGGAGGTAGCGGAACGTGAGAGGGAGAGAACCTCACGTCCTGGCCACCGCGGGAGACGCCCTGGGTGTAGGGGGCCACGTGGTTGCCCCCGGCCACCGTAGGCGGGGGCCTGTGGACGGAGAGCTATGGGCTAGCTCGCCGTCCGTCCGTCTCATGACGACAGGCCGTGTCGACGGCGCGTTCGTGTTCCACGCGCGCCTCAAAGAGAGTCAGCAAAAAGGAAGGGGTCCGCAAGGGCCGATGCCTGCCGGGGCTGCGGGACTGTTCGAAAGAGATACCGTGGCCCTGGAACATAAAGGGTCATAAAGGAACATGGATGGGTAAAAGTCTGACTCTCCCTCCTGCTCCGCCCAGAGCAGGAGGAGTCATTTGATGATTTGATGAGATATGTAACTTATACGTTGGACTCAAAGTAAAAAAAAAATGTCATTGGTAAGTATTACCACATTCCCAAAGTGACTTTGTCCCGGTTTAATATCCTGTAAGAAATGTGGCTTCTGTAGGTACCTATGTGTCATAACTTTATCAATTATCATAACAAATACATAGTAATGCAATATATATTTGAACATTTTACTATTTTTAAAGCCAATCCGCGCTAGCCTATTAATATAATGATACCAATTTAGGCATGGTTGTTTAATACGGATTTCCCAACCGCAATAACTGCCAATACGCTTGATTAGGGGACACCACATTAATAATAATGCCAATTACGAGTATGTTCTTGACAGTGATATATCGGTGAGGCTTCTCCGATGATACTGAATTAATATGGAGACCACAAACAATGGTATAGTCGACCTTGAAATTGTTTTACCAGTTTAAGGTCACTTGTTGTCACTTGCATGTCGATGTGCATTAAAATCTATCATGATTAAAATGACAGATGCTAAACTTTGGTCCTATCGAAATTAATAATTAGGAATGCATTTATTTATGCAGTCAATATTTTACGCTATGTAAATAATATGGGTATTAATTAGGACCAATTACATTAAACTTTGAAAAAACCTAGGTAGTCTTAAAACAATTATCGGCTTAATAATGTACATTGTGACAGCTGTCATTTTAATAAAGTTAAATATTAAGGCTCGGCGCAAACGGGCCACCAACCACAGCCACCGGTGGTGGCTGCCGCGCGCTACCGCGAGTCGCTGACACTGCTGTAACGAGTAGCCGCCACAGGCCACACGTGTGCGGCGAGTTTCAACAAAATGCAAAAAACAGCTTGTCGCTGGCTACCGGTGGCTGTGGTTGGTAGCCCGTTTGTGCCGAGCCCAATAATTTTAACTGTTCTTTCTGCCTATGTGTCCGTTTGTTAGCTTCAACTTGGTAGAAATTGTTGTCAAAAACAGGTATAGAAATTATGAGGCCAACTTTGTTATAACTCAAACAGACAAGAAAAATATGTCAGGGGTGAATGTACGCAGTTTTATTGTATGCAGTTTTTGTTGAGGTTAGGTGGGGTTTGAGATTTATTTTTAATCAAGCGTTGCAAATAGTTTCGGTAACAGCCTTTAAACAGCTTTTTAACTTTGGTCAGAAGCTGCTTTGTGGGAAGGTAAAAAACCTGCTCATACAATTTGGGAAATGGTCACACTAATATCCTACTTCCTACTAAAAAATAAATGCGAAAGTTTGTAAGTATGAATGTATGAATGTTTGTTACTCTTTCACGCAAAAACTGCTGGACGGATTTGGATGAAATTTAGCACACAGATAGTTTATAACCTGGATTAACACATAGAATACTTTATATCCCGGTAGTAAGATCCCATGGAACATTTATCAAATTTCACGCGGATGAAGTCTCTGGCAGAAGCTTCTGCTATATATGTATATAAGCTATCTCTTTTAGGAATAACTTTAAAAGAGATAGCATTCCAAATTCGAATGAAACTTGATATAACCTCCTTCTAAATCCTCACATTTGTTTCAGATGGATGACCCTAACGAAGTCAGTGGTATACTACGCCCTGCCTCTCCTAGTGATTGCTTTCTTTTATTCACTGATGGCGCAGCGGTTGCTGGCCAGTACGAGGGAGATGCCCGGAGCGCTGCACGGGGGGCAAGGGGAAGCGCAGGCGCAGGCTAGGAAGTCTGTAGCATGTATGGTGCTGGTGTTTGTTATTGGTAAGTGTATTTTTTTAAGTTAAAATTTTTGTTGTTTAGATTTATTTATTTATTTAAACTTCATGTACAAGGGTGGTACATAGGCGGACTTAATGCCACAAGGCATTCTCTACCAGTCAACCTTTGGGTCAAATAGGATAGCATTGTGAAAGAAAGTAATAAAAAATAAATAAAAAAAAATTCAATAAGAAAAATACCATTTTGTAAGCATCAATTAAAAAGATTGAATAAGACTTGAAACCTTTTCTTCAATAAGTTGTCCTATACATGTTGTTAAGTATTTGCACTGTGCGCTTAGGACAAGCTGCAGAGATCAACAATGTTTACTCTTTAAACCGAAATCAATTATGAACATACGAAATATGTACATAAACGCTATCTCAATCAACTACCCATAACATGAACATTCGAATAAATATCAAATATTATGATAAGCTGTTTAATACTAACACATGAAACGACCCAGCAAACTCAAACAAACCGTTGAAAGTAAGTGATGAGGTGAAACACATAACTTTATGAAATATATTATGTTCTAAGATTTCAAAAGCTCTCTAACCAAAAGTAAATACAGTTCTAAATTAATTTATAGTTTAAACAGTGGAGGGATTAAAGTATCTACTTTATTAATTTAATCATTAAAAAAAAAAATAGTTAGGGTGAGGCCAAACGAGCGTAATTTTTTGAGTCGCGTAATTTCGGTTCCATACATATTTTACGTCGTCGCGTATGCGCCCAACTATGTATGAAACCAAATTTACGTGACTCACATAATTACGCTCGTTTTGCCTCAGCCTTAAGGGTGAAGCTCGCGAAATTAAAATTTTCTTACGTTTTTTTGTAATTTGCTGGTCAGTGTCAGGCTGTATGTTGAACAAAATATGACTCGTGACTCGTGGCTCGTGGATTAATTGTATTTACAGAATTTTAATCATTAAAATCATCAATACAACCCTCAAAGTTCTTTTCGTCCAACGTAATGACTTTTTCATGAAAATAATAGGTAGTCATTCATTCAAGGGTTTTAATAAACTTAGCCATATCTTTTTACGGTCGCAAATCATATTTCAATCAACATACAACATGATACTAACCTGCAAATCATCAGTCATGGATGTTTATATGTATAATAAGTATGTATTTACAAGCAAAAAAAAGTATCTATGTAGTATATCAACTATCTGGTGTCCACGACACAAGCCTCGTTGCTTAGTGTGGCACTGGATGGCGCTGTGTAAATGTCCAGCGATATTTATATTTTTAAATTGCAAAAAACACAACACAAATTTGAATTTCGCGGGCTACCCTGATGCTTTCACCTTAATCTAATTAGTTCCCTATAATTTTCCATGTTATTACAGCCATGTCATAAAGGGCGTAAAATGACTCTTAACGGAACCGAAAGGCACTTCCGTCATTACGATATTTTTTTTGTTCTAGACCATACCTTCTGTTACGGAGATATTGAGGGTCAAAGGCCCAAGTGGTTCACAAGTTTTTTTTAAAACATCTTTTTAATTTATGATTTTTACTTTAAACACCTTCACGACCCTATTTAACCATCCATCAGCACAATGTTTTATGTGCGTTTTAGTCCTACCGAAAAACAGTTTTATCACTCCTAAAAAAAATTACTTCCCAGCGAAATTTTTTTCATAGAGTTACTTAATTTGATGTACGGAATGCTTGGTTGACGGCTTCGTGAAGAGTCTGTTTACATCCTGTATATCTAGCGAAGAATAATTACAGTCGTGATTTGTATTTTAGTAGTAGGTATTTAAGTTGACCGTCAAGTTGTTAAACACTTAGTTTTCCCTACTCAATTACGTAGTTTGAAAAAAAAAAACTTGTTTGAAACTTACAACTTAATTAGCAATTAATTTTTAGTGCATCGTTATTTGGTTTAAATCACCGTTTTTAAACTTTTAACCTCCAGTATAATTGATTAATTCTTTGTCATCAATCAATCTTCAATCACCCAAAACCACCTGACGCGATTTATAATTCGATTTTAAAATCTTGAATATTTTATCGTTTGTTTGATTTCGAATAATCGTCGGATCAGCTGTTTTATCTGTGGCCAGCGGCATTCATAAATTCATAACAAATGGCTTCAATCAATTCGGTTTAAATGAATTTTGAATAGTCGATCACTCAATAAATTGGATGAATTATAAATAGTCGCACATTCTCTATTAGGTCTCAGACACATTTATTAAAACCACTTAGAAGAATTCATTGTGTCTGGCAAAATGGTTTTAATTTGAAACCCCCATTTGCTTTAGAATTTCAGTAATGAATTTGATTCTATGTTATACCAATTAATTTAAGATTAAAGAGAATAATATGACATAAATTGAAAACCCGAATTAGCTCCAACACATTCTAAAGACATCACTAATATAATTATTAGGTACAAAGCCTTCGTAAATACTCGTACATACAGAGTTTGTGGGTACATTCAATTTACAGTTACTTCAATTTACAATATTGCAGTTGAAATTATACAAACAGCAAAAACAAATTTCATAAATAGGAAAAAAAAAAGTAAGTGTGTGTGTGTAAATGTATGTGTGTATTTTATTTTATTGAACAAAAGTTGTAAACTTACATGTTCTGAAATATTACACGAGAGGTCTGGTGTTTTACATCCTGTATGTGAGGAAGATAAAACAAGACGCTTACGTTAAAACAGCTTACGGCCGTTTTCTATAACTTAGAGTGGTTTCGCACTACGTCCAATCCGAAAGTGAAGTGAAGACAAAGTGTATGGCTCTGGGCCTGGCCCGCGATTCGCAAGGACATTTTCTGGTAACTTTATAATTATCTACATTATGTAGAATACTTGTGGTATAAAAAGGTAAGCACACATACCATACCTTGCGACTTTTCACGGGTACGGATCGGACTCGGATCGCAGTGCGAAACCGCTCTTACTTACGTATAACTGTTGGTTAATGTGCCTTCTTCCGTAGCTATCGATGTTTCTATAAACAAAGAATATCCTATCCGTGTCACCTACCTGTCACTAGATTCATAGAACAATCAAAGGAAGCTTTTCTGTGACGTTTGTCTCCAACCGTTCAGTAAGCAAAATGTCAAACAGACAGAGATACCAACCTACCGAAACGGGCTAGTAAGTTACTGAAAATGGCCGTTAGAGATGATCAGTCCCTACTTTAGTCTTCCACGTTAAAATTAGCACAAAGAATATTCCAACCATTTATTCAGTCAAGCAGTCTTAAAGCTGACGAGGAATTGACTAAACAGAATCCAGAATGTGTACGATTAGGAAAATGGGATAGCTTAGCCGGATAATAAAACTTGGCAATGTGCCAGAATTGTCGATGGGTGAATTTATAGGCTCTAAATGGACACTCCGTTTGTTTTACGTTGATCTTATTGATTATTATTTTACCTGGTACTATGGAATTGTGGGGAACGGGAAAGTAGTTTAAACTTGTTATCTTTTTTTGGATTTGATATTTTGTTTTGGATTTTACTGTTACTGTTATTAGCCTGTGTCATCCCATTGCTGGGCAAAGTCCTCTCCCTAGGACTTCCAAATTCTTCGATCCAGAGCCAATGTGGATCACTGATTGTTGGTTTTGTCCAGCTCGTCCCGCATTTTGTTTTGTATTTATATAAAAAAAAATGCACTATTAAAAAAAACCGTACAAAGGCGAACCAAATGCTTTGTACATTTTATAATAGTCTACCTTAGTTTAACGTCCTGTAATTCATCATCTACCTAGCCTTATCCCAACTATGCTGGTATCAGTTTCTCACCAAACCAGTCCACCATACCGTGTTATCTTGGCAAAGGAATAGTTCCGTCCAACCTTGGCTCGTACCCTCAAGCGACGTAGACGGATCCTTGGAATTTAATTTTTCCGTCCTGAAAAGCTATGAGGCAATTAATAGCGACCTAAATCGATCGAAAAATTAATTAGTATTAACTAGTGTCCAGCCCCTGCTTTGTACGGACGTGATTTATGCACGACTTGTCAGACCAACAAGATTTTTGTACTATTTTTAAGTAAAATTTTAATTTCTTAAAAACAAAAACCTTTCAGAGAAAATTCTCTAAGGCCTATTTCAGAGCCAGATTACGTGTGTTTTTAATGACCAGCGCACGTTGAACCTTGTATCTACTATTTATTCTGTGGTTGAACAGTGAACGCTGTCATACAAGTCTATGGATATTGAAACACCCGACCGGTGCTATCACCCAGTCTAAAGAAATAGTCAAAACGGTAAGGACACTTTACGGACGTCTGGACACGGACAGTCGGACACTTCCAAACAAACACTAACTGATAAATATCTACCAGGATCTGTGCCCGGATTAGTCAATCTCGAACGAAAATTCATAGCAATGTTTACAACTTCGCGCACACACAAACAGACTCGAAATACGACTTTGTTTTAAACTATATAAAGATAAAGATTATTTAAAGATAATCTAATTCTAAAAAATCTATTTCTTCATACTTTGGCTTACTAGAAACTAATGAAAAGGTAATCTATTTCCATATTTACTATTACGAACTTGTTACTGATCTGTTTAAAATTTACATAGTAAACGAGCCAAAACTCGCTTGCAAGTTTCAAGTGGTTTCGAGTTTCTTCGGTAGCAGGTAATCTCTTTATGCCAAGGTATAAATTTATCTCCTTCGGTTAAGGAGATCACCACTATGTATAGGTTTTTTTTTAAGATTGCCGTCTATCAAATTTATCTTAAATCTTGTTTTTGTAACTAGTAACACATAGGTTTATGCAGAGCAAAATGCATAGTTACATAATTATCTACGAATATAGTTACAATTTTACTTCAAACCATCATCATTGGCTTAATCTATTTCCAACTTTGTTGGGGTCGGCTTCCAGTCTAACCGGACGCAACTAAATGATGACTGCCTATTTGACCTCCGCAACCCAATTTATACTGGGTAATAAATAATATACCCCTGGGAAGACTGGTTGTCAGACTTTATCTCATTACTTTTTCATTAAGTTGATGAGCTTATAAACACAACTTGAAAGAATTTATTTTTCAGTTGTCAATGAACTCATCAATCAACAAAACAATCTTATTACACCTTTAAGTTTCAATTTTATATAACTTGACAGATTGAACGCTAAAG
Organism: Xestia sexstrigata; assembly: GCA_941918905.2. Taxonomy (NCBI): domain Eukaryota; kingdom Metazoa; phylum Arthropoda; class Insecta; order Lepidoptera; family Noctuidae; genus Xestia; species Xestia sexstrigata. The sequence continues at coordinate 6,865,645 of OW799219.2, forward strand.
TTTATTTAAAGAACAACTGGATTATTCTGATAATATATGTATATTCATGGTATATTCGAGTTCGTAATTGCTATACCATGTCGTTATTTGACATCTGCGTGTCATAAAACGACAAAAAGGCATAGACCTAGTGATATTTTTTCACTGATATCCATAATAGATAATTATAACAGATTGCTAAAACCTACCTAACAACTTATTATTTTATCCTGAGTTTTAATCTCGTGGGAATTACTGTACAATGCTTGATCACCAAGCAATTACATTATCATCATCTTATCTCTCTAGATTTTCCCAACTATATTGGGGTCGACTCCCAGTTTTACTGGATGCAGCTGATCCAGTGTTTTACATGGAGCGACTGTCTTTCTGACCTTCACAACCCAGTTAGTGTTATTACTGGGTAATGCGGTACCCCTTGGTAAGATTTACAACAAAATTACGAAGACGACAATACAATATCATTGTTTGTTTCAGTGTTCTTCATCTGCTTCTTGCCGTACCACGCGTTCGAGCTGTGGTTTCACCTGTCACCAACAGCGCAGACTGATTACAACGATTGGATACACGCTTTAAGGATACTCGGCTTTTGCCTCAGGTGCGTGACCTAATCCGGAGTCAATTTTAACTAGCATTTTACTAACAGCCTGCTGGGAAAACGGCTGTAGAATTTTGATGTGCGACATCGAACCCAATTAAAATTGGCGAAATATGATCAAGATTAATTTGCTTATTTCTATTCTAGACACGATTTTTGTCACCTTTTAGATGGAAAATAAAACGAATTTATAATGATCTTTTGGGGTGCTTCACAGTATATATTATCATGATCAGGTCGGCATTGTTTTACATAACCGGATAACGATGGGCCAATCATGGGCCTCAATCTTGTCCTGAGGAACAGATATGAGCTCGACGAAGAAACGAGTCGCAAGTTAATAGGCTTCTCTTGGGTTAGCCCAAGAGAAGCCTATTAACTCGCGACTTAAATAGATTGGGGTCATACGAACTTGGGAACACCGACGCAGGCAAGGAATTCCACTCCTTAGCTGTGCGCATAATAAAAGATGCCGCAACCGCAAAGCTCTTCGTGCGAATGTCTGAAACATCGACAAGGTATGGGTGGGTATGTTTACTTATACGGTTGGGAAAAAAACCCCTAGGATTAGCTCGGGTTGTGGATGGATGGATGCAACGAGCTGAATGGAAAGTGTACTGCTATAAGTCGGCATCGTTGTTCAGTTTGACAAACTGCCAAATCGATGTAACCGACCCGAACAAAAGTATAAGACTCCTTACAATGTTGAAATAAAGTCGCTGAGACGACTTAATTAGTTTTAATTATTTAGGGTGAAAGTTCAAAATTGACGACGATCTTGTTAAGTTTATTTCGAAAGTAAATTGAGTCTAATTAGAAGTTCGGCTTTCGTCAAATTAAGCATTTGTTTTCCTGAAACAAATTGATTTTACCGATAAAATAGTTATAATGGGAACAATGGACAAAAGATAACAATGATACGATCTCAAGTTTCAGATGTAACAGCTACATTTATTTATTTATAGAGGTTGGCGAGTACCTATAGGTAAATTTTATTAAGTGCCACATTAAAAAGGCGAACGAAGTTAACATATCGTAAGTTTGAACGATTTTCAATTCGATCCAGCGAGTCCTTTGGTGGAATCAATAAGGAGGATTTATTTAAGTTTAAAGACTTTATTTTTTGGGTGATTACAATTTGAGCTTAGAGCAAAAATATTATTCAAAAAGCTATTTATAATAGTCATAAAGTTGAACTTTAAATACAAAAATCGTTAGAATTTACTGTACGTCGTGTTCAGGCTAGGTTTTACAATCTCAAGTTAGCCATAGCGGCCGATTTCTAAACGATCATGAAAAAGCCATTCCTTTTTGTGCCTCAGTGTACACAAGGACAAAGAAGAAGGACAATCATGTCAACAAAAGTGAGCAAACTAGAATATTTACCACGTCTCCACTAGAGTACAGTCAACTAGACAAAGCTTTTGTGCCCGAGCTCCTTGACTTTGTCGCTCTATGTGAAGATTAGGTGCGCAAGGACCCTTGATATATTAAAGTCTGGTGTTATTTATGGGACAGGTCAAACAATCTGTCTGAATTATATCACATTGCGTCTTCCTGACGCCAAAGGTCGTGGGGATGCTGACGTAATTTGCGCGGTATTTTGGAAGATATTAAATTCTATGTGACACGACGCGGCTATGTTTGTGATTTTGTAAGTACTTTTGAGCATGAGGGACAATAGATTAGAAAAAAAAAACGAACTAACAAGCTAAGTTAACTAAAAGCTTATGAAAACCATGCTTGAATTTAACATCACCCGAGTGAAGAAACAACAACATATCGACTGTTACGAGTATCTGCCATGTCTTTGTTCAACTATGCTGAATTCTGTTTCGAGTCTTACCGGATAAAGCTGAATATCAGCATTTATGGAGAGCGACTGCATGTGACCCAAAAACCCAGTGACATGGTAACACGATAGCATTTTGTAAGACTGGTTCAGACATTCGGGCTTTTGACTACTCATACCGACTCTAAAAATCTACAAAAAAACAGCCGTGACACACGGTTTTAATTGATTTCCGTAAAAATCAAAACGTACAATAACAAAACATTTTTGTCTCCAGTTTCCTGAACTCCTGCGTGAATCCAGTCGCTCTGTACTGCGTGAGTGGAGTCTTCAGGTCCCACTTCAACCGTTACTTGTGCTGCCGCCGAGGGACTCTTCATCCGACCTGCAGCTCCCGCCTTTCTAGGACAGCGGTCTGCGAGACCTCATTCAGGAGCACACATCGCCATCGGTGTAACAGGTTGGGTTAACAAGGGTTTTTGTTATTTTGGATGTAGTTAGGAAGTAGATGGTAGGAGTTGGTGGTTAGTCAGTTTCACAGACTTATCTGGCCTGGTGGATGAAAGAAAAACTTATGAAACCACTATGAAAAGTGATAGTACTTCTTAAGCAAGTGTGTCTTTATTCCTATTGGACTAAAGAATATCTAGGTTCCCAAATACATTTTTGCAGCGGTAGTGAGGCTGCCTTACGTTCGTTGGGTCCCGGGTTCGAATCCTGGTAGAAGCAAATGTTTGTGTGATGAGCATGGACATTTGTTTCAGAGTCATGGATGTTTATATGTATAATAAGTGTGTATTTACAAACAAAAAAAGTATCTATGTAGTATATCAACTATCTGGTGTCCACGACACAAGACTCGTTGCTTAGTGTGGCGCTAGATGGCGCTGTGTGCAATGTCCAGTGATATTTATTATTATTATTATTTGTTTTAATAATATTTTAATTTTTTGATTGGACACTGATTTAAATAAGAGTTATGAGAAAATAAGAATCTCGTCTTTATATCGCTGTCCTTTCAAAATATATATTTAGGAACATAGATATTCTGTAATAGTGTGTCTGTCTGTCAATCGACATAAATACACACTACCTTATGAATATGTTTGATTTACAAATTATTTTAGTATAACGTTTGTATGAACTACGCATCGGTCGCCGGCTTCGTTAGATCCTTTGAATTTTCGTCACAGGCTGGCCCTGTGACGAAAATTCAGTATGGATTGTAGTGTAGATACCTATATTATAAATTTAATTACTAAGTGTTTTTTTTTTGTGAAGCTATCGCCCCGATACTGTAGACGTAACTTGTTTAGAGTTTTTTTCTTACAATAGCACTAAATTCAATTGATACATTTAACACAATGCCTTCTAGATTTCTAAAAGAAAACTAGTTTATCTTTTTTTGTTGTTTATTTTGTTAAACGTGCTTCTTTTCATTTTCTTTCACATACCCACTCATATTCATCTATCATTCAATTCAAAATGCTTTAACTTTAATTAGAAAACTTAACAAAGAAAAATAAATGAATACCCATTTTATATAGGTTACGAAAGACCCATAGGTAATAAAATTAATATTCTTAATTTTGTTTCTTGATTTCTCTAATTACAAATCGTAAAAAAAGAATTTCTTTTCGTCTATAAAATATTCTGATTAAGCGTCCCTTTTCCAAACGTCATTTTAACGTTATTTTTCAGGACTAATTGTAGGTTGTCTTTTAAACGAAACTGTTTAGAAAAAAAAATCGGCATCCCCTTTAAGAGTACAAAGATGTGTAATTAGTAAGTAGTACCTACATGTTAAAACTGTATTAAATTGTTAAAATATACGTTGATTTAATGAGATTTCGCACACAGACAAAAATTTCAAGGTCAGAAATAGCAAAACTTTTCGTCATGCTGTAAGGGCTAAGGTATCTGTGCTTTCTGTTTAAAAACACCCGGTATTTATGAAATATACATTTAATAGTGAATGTACGTAAGGTGTAAACCGTAAAACGGAATCCATTTGATTGTCGGCGTAAAACCGAATGATGACTATAATGCAGTTTGCAGAGAACCACTGGAATCTATTCCCTTTATGTGCGGAAATGCAATTACATGAAAACATATATCTATCATTGCCGATGCGATAGTTTGCAATTTAGACGTAAACTAATTTTCAGCTAACAAAAGGCCTTTTAGTTCTCTCCGTACAGTACATATAAAGAATAATATTCAAAAGTTTACCTCAAGGTGATAAGATTGACGAGTTTGTTATTTGTTTGAAAAAATACAGTGAATTAAACATTTTTTGAATAACGGACTTGTTACATTCAAAATATATGTACAACATTAGTCTTAGGGTAAGTATGCGAAATCCGAAATACGTGTCTAGTATTTTTATGTAAATAATATATGTAAAAAATTTCAAAACAGTTTTACGAAAAATCACAAAGTTATAAGTTTGTTGTGATATCTGCAGGCCTAGCCAAGTTACAAACGTTTCGTATCGATTCTCTTTGTTCTCTCTTATGAGAAAGCGCTAAATTGGTAGCCAAGTTGACACGACTGAGTCGGTCGCTCGTTCTCTAATGTCTGTAGAAAAACCTACACTTTAGTCTATGGTGAGCGTTCCAACCAAAGAGTTTAGCGATCAACATTGTAGAAACGATAACATTTCTATCATTTTGAACGATGTAAACTTGTCTACGAATTTTCTATTCGTTTGTGTTGATCACGTGATTTAAAGTTGAGATGATGTCATTCCCATTCATTTGAATAGTTTTCTACTAGCGTTAACGATTGTAGATTGTCAACTTGGCTAGGGGTGCTGGTTGTCCGTAAAAAACGTGGTCACTACGCGGCGAGCGCCCTCGCGCTGCCCGCGCTGTGCACCCGCGCCTAGTGCCGCTATGACCTGTTTGTGCGCGTGTGATAGCAGATAGGTAAGAGTGTCGCTCGGTGTCCAACTTGTATCCTATTAAATTATTTTTTTTCGATTTAGTTGCTTATTCTGAACAAACTATATTCAGGTTTCGCATTACTAAAAAAAAGTTGTCTAAAGGGTGTAAATAGACCCTTATCAAAGCCGAAAGGCACTTGTTCTCCCCTTCCATGCGATCTCTTTTTTTTCTGAACCATACATAAGAACCTACTAGCTACGGAGATATTGGAGGTAAAATTTTCGACTTTTCCACAAGTTTTTTTCAAATACCTACTAGTTTTTAAGGTCATAACTTTACTTTAAATACCTCTGTAACCCATGTACTATTCAATGCATCCAATTAGCACAATGTCTTGAGTTTTATCGTAAAACGTATCACCCCAAAAATAAAATAATTTTCCAGCAGTAATTTTGCGTTTCGACCCCGAACGTCTCAAAACTGTAACTACCAATAAGGTTTTACAGGAGAGCAGCGGTGGCCCAGTGGTGGCGGCCCCGACTTACGAACAGTAAGTCATGGGTTCAAACCCAGACAGGCGCATTACTTTGTGTATTTTATTTCATCACCACTGCTCTCAAAACGGTGAAGGAAAACATCGTGAGGAAACCGGCATGTCCTAGAACCAAAAATTCGAAGACATGTGACATCTACCAATCCGCACTGGGCCCGCGCGGTGGATTATAGCCCATATGCAAAATACGCGCTTTGAAGTGGACTTGCGGACACCAGCCCGTTATACAATACAATACAAGGTTTTACAGTATTTGAGCCGCTTGAGGGTCTCAACAGCCGCAGCAGCAGTGTTGAGACCATCTAATAAGAAGTTGATGCTATTTAGGCCAACCAATCACAAACCAGTAGATTATATGATGTTTAGTGTCTAAGTTTTACTGCCGATACGTTATTGTGCCATTCAATATTGAAGGTTATTGCATTATGCGTTAGATCTCGAGTCTGCTTCATGTTCATGTTCAATAGACATTTCAGAGCTTCATTTATACGTTGATTCCATACAATAAAATAATGGCAACGTTCAATACAAGGTGAATTTTTCAAATGGGCATGGACGGCCAAATTCAAAACTAAGTATCGAAAAATACTTAAAGAAGTCTCGAGCCCGATTTTGATAAAAACTAATATCGCGTCATTGAATTTTTGGAAAATCAATATTCCTTTTTTATATATTTTTATTGCCAGGAATCGAACACAATTATTTTGAAAAAAAAAAACATACACTGTGTTATACCACCACACACCACACCACCACACCATTAGAGCGTCGCTTATTAAAAATAAAATTCTGGGAAGTAATGAATTTTATAATAAAGTTTCGGATTTGGCCATCCGCACCCACTTGGTAAATTCACCCAATAATATACTTATATTTTTTATATACTCTTATTTGGTTAGTTAGTTTCTTTTAATATTTAGTTTTAATTATTCTTTATGTAATGTCAGTTCTTAAATTACACAATAAAAAATCACCTTTTTCAGGCAAGATTGCCTTTATGAAATAATATCGTCAATTCTACTGCTTCTTATTATTTTGAAATAACTAACTGACTTACAATAAAAATAAATACCATCACTAAGTACCAACTATCCTTTGAAATGAAATGTTAAATTTCCATGTATTAGGGGGCGAGCTTATTGCCATCAACCGGGCACAAATTCAGACTCCGCGGCTGCTACTGAGAAATTCCTGATAAAAAACCCCAAGACACTTTGCTCGACCTGGGAATCGAACCCAAGATCTCATGCTCAACAATCGCGCTTGCGACCACTACACCAACGAGACAGTCACAATAATAATTTAAAAAAAAAGTAACGTTGCCACAGAAATAACCAAAGCCAATTTCTAACTTGGGTTCTCCTGCTACACGGATCATTTAGTTCCCTTTAAAATGGTTGAGTTGAATGATGCTGATACATGCGTCATGTTCGTGAACGAGCGCTGTCAGTTGGGACTGGTCACCTCTTGGTTGCCACGGCTTATTTGTTTTTTTTTTTTTTTTTGTTTTTACTATGGACACTTTTAACGTGCACGTCTTGCTACATTGTTCTCACATAATGTACCGTCTTAGCATGTATGATGTAACCAAGGTTTTGTAAAAATATTCTGAATTAAAAGAGTGTCCATGGAGTTTCTTGCCCGTTCTTCTCCATAGAGATCTACGTTTGGGAATGGGCAACTACAGTACTTTCACAGTTTTTATCTTTGTTTCGACAATTCAAAAGTGCCTGTAACTGGCCTACTTGAAATAAATGGTTTGATTTTGATTTTTAAAAACAAATCCTGTAACTTCAACGGTGATTGTTCTATCAACGTTTACAGGAACCCGACAGAGAGCGTGGTGATATCCAACTACGACTACGGAAGTACTAAGAAGAAAAGCAACATCATATCGAGGAACAGTGCTGATGGAGTCACCATCATGACAGTCCGGGACACCAACGATTTCCTTACTGGGGATTTGGATGAAAAATGCATTACTAGATAGGGGGATGTAAGAATATCGAATCGCGATACAAAAGACAATGAATGTTTTTTTTATATTTTTAATCTGTGAATTTTCTGTTGTAATTTTTGCTTTGTTTAGTTTTATTTATTTGCTGTTCAACGAATTGTAAGATTTATTAAGGAATAACTATAAGAGTACATGTTTATTTGATAGTGTTGCCACGTCAACAATGATTGAGTATAGTATGACCACTTTAAGTGTGCAGTTCAAGATGGTGTTACTTGTCAAGAAAATTTGCATCGATATGTCAAACTTGGTACATTTATTTTAGTTCTATTTTTTCTCGCCTGCACAGAAAAGTTAGTTGTAGTGTGTATACGTATTACATTTTTTTAAATATAGTATTATACGAAACTGATTACCTACTCCTGTAAAACATTGAATTATTGTACAATTGTTGTAAAATACTCTTAACGAAGCCGAAAGGCACTTCTTCTCCCCGTCATGGCAATCATTTTGTTGTAGATGATACCAGCCCGGGTAGTATTACCACCGTAGAAACGAGTTTCTTCGAAGAAGGAATCGACAAGTTCCTACGGAGGTCATGCTGGGAGCCTTCTAATTACGGGAGATATTGGGGGTCAAAGTTCCAACTTTTTTATAATGTTTGTTCTTAATGTTGTAACTTTACTTTTAACACGTTCACGACCCTGTACGAGTACCATTCAATGCATACATCAGCACAATGTTTTGAATAAGTGGTACGGTCAAACAAGCTATTTGGTTTACAGTTTAACCCACAAATTACATTATAAAATGTAAACCAAATAGCTTGTTCGACCGTACATTGAATCCTACCGTAAAACATGATTGTTCACCCCCAAAAAAAAAGTCGTTTCCCTGAATAATTTTTACTGAGTTACTCAGTTTCATGTACAGAAAGCTTGGTTGGCTTTGTGAGTCAGTTTACATATTTTATGGCACAAACTCAAAATTTTCTCTATTCCACGTCAACTCAAGAATTTCCCATACATGCGATAGGTACACAAGTTACAAAAAACCTACCTATTCCGGGGTGTGTAAAACCTTTGGGCAACACATTGCTTCTTCACTGAATTCCTTAATGGACCTTTTGTATACGACTGAAGCGTTGGAAGTGATTCCCTTAATAGCCTACTTAATGTGCGGTAAATTTATTTATGTATAAGGCAAGCTAAAATGATAACGAATATATTGACTTTAAATAATTTTATTTTTGGCTCAACGAAAGCGTGTTCATTTACTTGAAATATCAATAAAAAACAATAGTTTTTCTTTGTGTACACGTCACAGACGAGATATCTTAGCAACATCAAATAAAGATGACTTCCTAAACTCATACGGCAAACTACAATGCTGGGTACACATGGGTACAGAATGCTTTGCTGACGGCTTGTAAACGGTCTTTTTAAACCCTGTAAACACAGCAGTGTCGCATAAGCGTTAGTCGCATTTGGATAGTGTTGAACTACTGTCGCATTATTGTGCTATTGAGCTTAATTTTGTCGCACTTGCGTGCATTCGAACTATGGTAAAATTTATTACAGTTTTGTCGCGCAAGCATTAATCGTACAACCCTTTATCGACCTCACATAGCACATAGGTTATTGACCCAAAAATTATGACCAAATAGTTTTCTTTTCTGTTGTATGATGTTTATATATCGGTACACATTGCGTCTGAAGAGTTTCGTTAGTAAATTTCATTTGACCTCGTATAATGTAATGAGAAAGTTCTCTACGAAATTATTGAACTTTGTCACATTAAACTCATTTAATGTCGCGTCACAGTTTTGAAGCCACCACATGCTATGTGACAAGGTTCTAAAAACGATTAATGTTTTCGTACATTTGACTTACGTTTGTGTATTTATTAAGATGTGTGAATATCTGTATTTTTGTATTGATTGGAAAAGAGCGTGTATTATAAGCTTTATTTAATAGATTTTCAACTTTATCACTAACGCATTAGATTCAAGGTTGATTGGGAAAAAATTACAGTTCCGGGTAGCTTCAGTTCTTCTGTACATACCTAGTATTACAGAATTCCTGTTTTATCTTTGCAAAATACCGGATGACTTTTTTATCACTTTCCAAAAAAAATGGGTATATTAGGTGAACGGAGTAGAAGCTTATGGCATACATAGTTTTTGTTTTTTTTTTCCACAGCTTAGAAAAAAATTGATCTATCATCAAAAAACGCTATAAATTTTAAGTAAAGTTTTTATATTAGAATAACACCGAAGAAATGTTGAAAAAAAAAAAAAAAAAACGAATTTCAAATCATGATTGAATATTGAATTAAAAAAAAAAAAAAAAAAAAAAGTATGCCATTTGCTTCTACTCCGTTCATCTATTATACCCATTTTTTTTGGAAAGTGGTAAAAAAGTCATCCTGTAGAAAGAGATGATGAATCATTAATGACAGTTACCAAATATTTTAGATATAATTCAAAGAATGTGTATTTTTTTATTTTATATGTCTAATGTATGTATTTAATTGTCGATTGTTGGCAAACATTTTTATTTATGACAGATTTTAAAAATCATGTAGATACTAGCGTATGCACTCGTCACTAGAACGGTATTTGTGTGAGAAATATTTAATTAATGTTGATTTCTCAAGTAGGTTAAGGAAATGAAAATCTTAATTAATTAAAAACGAAAAAGAACACACAAAAGATGCCTACACAAAAGTGATCTTCAAAACTCGGCTCTAACCCTGGTATCTCTAGTCAAGTAAAAGTAATTACACGAGCTTAAGTAATAACTTCTTATGCAGCCATGTTTATGCTTTAAAAGAAGTAAGAACCGTCAAAGAAAGCAAAGCAAATAATTCTTTGTTTTCACAGTTCTAACTTCAAGCAATTACTAAACTACAGAATAAAAATCGTTTCATAAGTTATTACTTTTACTCAAGTAATAACTTTGGCCTTGTTTATAAATATGGGTACTGGATCTTGAATTGTGTAGCTTATTTTCAAACAACCATTCTGGAGAAGATTGACTTTAATGTCCTCTATAGTGAATGTTACGGTTACAAGAATAACTATTATTATCTTAAAGCTAAATTCTAGTTATCCAGTATACGGTTCGTAACTTCAGCTTAGAGCTAACTGCACTCTCAATTGTACCCACACTAAGGCGGATAAGCCACCTACAGTTTAATGCAATCGATGGAATATAACCTTTAATAGTCACTTAGTTAGGGTGTGTTTTTCAATATACTGTAATAAAAGTTGGCATAGTTTCAAAGCCACAACTTAACTGCTTTTTTTTTCGTAGTTTAGTTCAGTTTTGTTGGGAAATGAAGGGGTAATAGGTACTGTTAGTTACACCTCTGCCTAAGCCTTTGGAAATTATTGGCGTAATGTTTTTTCTTTTTGTTTTTTGACGATTGAAATGTGCCTGTAATGGTCTAATTGAAATTCTTGGAGTTTTTCAATTCAATTAATTTATTTAGTCAGACATTAAAATATCTATAAAATATTGTGTGTTTAATTTGTGTACATTCGACAAAACAAAAAAAATATAACATATTCAAAATCAAAATCAGCAAATTACAATAATAATTCAAAATAACAAAATAATGAATTTAATTTATGCAAAATTATAGTTTTTAACTTTTGAGTTTGAGTTTGAGTTATCCAATGAAGTATAACTCAATTAGAACCTCCTTGAATTTTTTTTCTGAAAAATGCATAACTTACGTAATTAATCTCTCACACAAATTCTGGTTACTGTGCAAAACTAAGTTTTATTTATAAGTTAATGTAAAATTATTGTAAGAAAAACCTTTCAATTGTAAATTATACGATATTAGGTTTTAACAGACCAAAGAACATAAATTATTTATATTCATTAAAATGATACAAGAATGTTAGAGAAACTAGAATAAAATGTGTAAAATATATGTAAAATGTAAATAATAATATGTTATTACTAGCTCGCTTTTGTATTAAATAAGATATATTCCAAAGATTTGTACCAATTTTAGGATATAAGTAAAAAAAAAGATGTTCTAACTATCCGATAGAATCCACACTGTGTATAATATTTTTTTGAAATAAATAGACGTATAAACAAATTAATTTTGTTTTATTTACTAAACAAAAACATGAGAGATAGATACCCACTCTGTACGATCACTACATTATAATATTGTAAAACCAAATCTTTTTAAAAGTGTAACCATGGAGATTAGCCAACGTGCAATGGAGTGCAGTATAACCGACCATGTACGCAACACCACACTGCGCTCCAAAACACAAATTACAGACGTCTCTCAATAAAGCCGCTAAGCTAAAGTGGGACTACCCTAGCCATGTCTGCCGTATGCCCGACGAGTTGTGGGCCAAAACAACCACGATGTGCCCTAACACAGACACAAGGTACACGCGGTAGACCTCGCAAGAGATGGCCGGACGAGCGGGGCAGAACCAATGACCAGTGGTCCACATTGGCCCTGGATCGAAAGATTTGGATTTCATTGGGGGAGAGAGAGGCCTTTGCCATCAACATACCACTTTTGTGGTATGAAGCAGGCTATCAGTAACAGTAGGCATGGAGTTTCTTGCCAGTAAATACTCCATAAACGACAAACCCAAATCGTGGACCTTTTCTCTACGTTTTTTAGGTGCCCATATAGGCCAGTGTGAAATAAAATATTTCAAGTTGATTTTGAACACACGGGTTAATCTTCAACACTAAAGGCTTAGCGACAGAAACCACAGAATGCCATCTGCTACGATCTATACATACTCATGGGATATTGAGTGGGTAACCCAGAAACTAGGTTGTACAACATATATAAAATAATGGTTGCAGCTTCATTCTGTTAGACGGAAATTGCGACTGATCCCAATTACAAAAAAAAACAGCGACCTTTTTTTGGATGTTGCATCCGTCATATTAATATTTTTTTCGTTTTAAATATAGCCTTTGTCACCCCGACTATATTAATGAATGGATTGACACCACCTCAACCCCGAGATCGGTTAAGGAGTTTAAGCACTACGGTGGAACATAAAACATACTTATACTGCTAGAATCATAACCCTTTATTTTGGTTTTGCCGAAGTAGGCAATGGGTAGACATAACATAACATCATGCCTGTAATCCTCGATGGGGTTAGGTAGAGGAACCTACAGCTAATAGTACACCCAAATTACGTCCGTACAAAGCAGGGGCTGGACACTAATTAATACTAATTCATTTTTAATCACTTTATCGATTTAGGTCGCTTTTAATTGCCTCATAGCTTTTCAGGACGGAGAAATTAAATTCCAAGGATCCGTTTCCGTCGCTTGAGGGTACGAGCCAAGGTTGGACGGAATTATTCCTTTGCCAAGATAAGACGGTACAAAAAACTGTTTTTTTCTTTGTTGAAAATACTGTTATCCAACCGGCTTGATGAGAAACTGATAAGTACCAGCATAGTTGGGATAAGGCTAGGTCGATAATGATTTACAGGACGTGAAACTAAGGTAGACTATTATAAAATGTACAAGGCATTAGGTTCGCTTTTGTACGGTTTTTTAACATAACATCACGCCTGTAATCCTCGAAGAGTTAAGCAGAGATATACACCCACATTTAATCAGTAATAGGGGGCGAGCCTATTGCCATCAACCGGGCGCAAATTCAGATTCCGTGGCTGCTACTGAGAAATTATTGATGGAAAAAACCCTACAACAGTTTGCCCGACCTGGGAATCGAACCTAGGACCTCATGCTCAGCAATCCAACGAGTCGAGGCAGGCAGTGGGTAGATGATGCGCCAATTTACATTATAATTCTAATAAGTAATCCTTCAAAGCCGTTTAATGACCTATTTCAAATTGAAATCGAAAACACGTCACGATTTCAATCCTAAATAATAAATAATTTATTAAGGTATCTAAATAATTTAAACAAACCTAATTAATGAAACAGTCGTCTTCTTTCATTCATTATGTTTAAGCGTAAATTGATATTTTGCGGTAATCTGTGTGACATATTAAGTAGGTACTTTAACAGTTGACACATACATTTTATTAAAGGTGTGTGAATCTCATCATCTGCCTAGCCTTTTCCCAACTACGTTGGGGTCGGCTTCCAGTCTAACCGGAACGGCAGCTGAATACCAGTATTTTACATGGAGCGACTGCCTATCTGACCTCCACAACCCAGTTAGTACTACTGGGTAATACGATACCCATTGGTAAGACTGGTTGTCAGACTTTTTGGGCCACTGACTACCTGTAACGACTGTCAAAGATCTACAAATGACAGCCGGGACCAACTTACAGCTTAACGTGCTTTCCGAGGCACGGAGGAAAATCGGTACAGACCAACCTAGGCAAGCACGGCTTAACCTAAAGATCGACCCAAGCGGCTGTTATTATTTAGCCACGAGCTCATCCCTAAAAGTGTGTGAATCTATGTAGAATTATTCGGTGGACAGGAAAAGGTATCCAACCCTAATTGCAATTTGGGTAACTACGGGAAAAGGTGGATACTTACATCAGTGTATTGACGGACATAATTTATAGGTAACCATCATAGACTATTTGTTATCCGAAGACGAAATCGATACTAATATCATAAAGGCGAAAGTATAACTCTGTTTGCTTGTTTATCTTCAAGACTAAACGGCTTATAAGATCGTCCATGAATTATATCCTAGGGAGGACATAGACTCCTGCCGGGGTTGCGGGACTGTTCGAAAGAGATACCGTGACCCCGGAACACAAAGGGCGATGAAGGAACATGGATGGGTTTTAGTCAGTAAAAGTCTGACACTCCCTCCTGCTCCGCCCAGAGCGGGAGAAGTCATTTGATGATTTCCCATCCGAAAAAAAAAAAAAAAAAAAAAAAAAAAAAAGGGAGGACATAGACTATCTTTTTTACTCTCACACATATACACACATCAAAATTTCCACGTAGACGAAGTCGAGAGCAACAGATAGTGTCAAATAAACAGCAAAACGTGGAAAGAGCAAACGCGTAAATCCGACTCAAAGTTGGTAAGACAAAAGACACTATGTACCAATAGTACATTGTAAAACAAGGGGCTAAAATGACCCATTATATACGAGGTAGTTTTACTACCGAGCTTTAGCGAGGTAGTAAATAGGAACCGAGTTATAATGGGATTTTAGCGCCGTGTGTTACAACTGTACTTTTCACTTTGAGTGTGAGAAAATAGTCAATCTAATACAAAAACATTGATTAAATATTACTTAATAAAATAAAAATCACGTCAGATTTTTTTACTTGAAGCTAAATGTGCGCATCACGCAGCAGCAGGTCGCGGCAGCCGGGGGAGAGCACGTCGAGGTACGTGGCTCAACAAGTCACGAGTACGAGATTTACTTTACGCCCTAGGGCCCAAAAGAGCCATTTTAGGCCCGCTTCGTAGGGCTATATTGGCGTACTTTAAGAGCATAAGAAGTGAAAAAGGTATAACGATGCCGCAGTGAACGGTTTATGGGAGACACCACGGACGATGCCAGTTGTTCTGCATAGAATAATGAGCCTATACTAAGTCCAGAGGTGGAGACAGGCCTCCTCTTGTTGAGACGGAGTTGATAGATAGCATATCATAGGTCTTCATATTATTCTAAGAACATAACGTTGCAATTTGGGCGTCCAATGTCGAGAGGGTACAGCTCCATACTAGTATATTGGATACCTGTGCCTCTGTAGCTCATTTATGATTATTATACAGGGTGTGGCGTAAGTAGTGGTCCCCCGTTCAGGATTCGATGAAATGAAAATGAAAATTAGAGAAGAACCAACTTTTTCTTCAATAGAGCTGAATTTACATAAAAAATCATAATTTATCGTGGTAGCTCTAGTATTCAGCAGTAATTATCAGAAATCAAAATGAAAGATTAATGACTTTTGTTGAAACTACAACCAAATTTGTAATAAAGGGTAGAAATTTCGTAAATAAAAGACAAAAAGGAAATATTTTCGGAACCCTTAGGTATGGTAATGGTTTAAATTTTTAATTGTTATAGTTAATTATCTGGTTCATCGAATCCTGAACGGTGGACCACTACTTACGCCACACCCTGCATGTTTACTTAAAAAATAAAAACTTTTAAATAAGATTTTTTTCTTGTGTAAAGTTATAGCTTTTAAAGTCTTTGAAAGATCCGGGCAAGGAGGTTGTAACCTATATTTATTTACTTTTAAAAACAGTATCTAGACATGTTAGGTTCCTTAAAATACAAACAGTCTTGAATAAATGAATCCTTTCAAAACTGTAGTGAATTAGCGCTGAAACGTAATTTAGTTTCAGTTCTGAACAGGGAACGTATACAATAGAGTCCTGTTTGTAACTCTATTAGAAGCTTGTATTGATGTTAATCGGTTGGTAACAAAATCAAGCGACATGATAAAATAAAATGAAAGGCCTAGCTGTAGGCTGTACGAACAGTCACGGATTTGTAGCAAAAAAACCTAATTCAATTTACAATAACCAGTTTTTGTCAGCTTTGACAGTGTTTGTCACAAAACACTATATACTCTAAGGAGGTGTTTGTGCTCAGTTACCGTTATAAAGTTTAAAAGTTTATTGACCATTAAAAGAACAACCTTAACATACAAATCGCAATAATCCTGTGATTTGTGTCTGCTAATATACAGATATAATTACGTAAATACCTGTGTAGGTTATGCGGTTGTTTGATCTTGATTCACACTGACCTCCGTACTAGTGAAAACTGTATCACGGCAGATCAGTCTTCCTCGTTCACAAACACACGCACACTTTCACAATAAAACAGATAACTTGCATTTAACTGTTAAATAATATAATTTATAATAATAATAATCATTTTACAACGTTGTCGGCGTCGTGTTTCGCTGCGTGGTGTCGCGTAACCGCCCTCGGAAACGTCGATATACGACACGCTTTTTTTTTTTTTTTTTTCGGTTGGGAAATCATCAAATGACTTCTCCCGCTCTGGGCGGAGCAGGAGGGAGTGTCAGACTTTTACTGACTAAAACCCATCCATGTTCCTTCATCGCCCTTTGTGTTCCGGGGCCACGGTATCTCTTTCGAATAGTCCCGCAACCCCGGCAGGCATCGGTCCTTGCGGACCCCTTCCTTTTTGCTGACTCTCTTTGAGGCGTGCGTGGAACACGAACGCGCCGTCGACACGGCCTGTCGTCATGAGACGGACGGACGGCGAGATATACGACACCCTTCGGCCAAAAGTCCTCCTTCATGAAGGTCTGCAAATGGTGGGTTGGAACTCGTACCACGAATGACTTAAAGTTGATGTTGTGGCGCGATTCCAACCTTTCGACTCTCAGAGTCCAGTTGGTCTTCAGTTTCAAATACTGCACCACTTCCTCAGTTGTAGTGGAGTGATGCAGACGTGGAATGTACAACTGCGTCGTAGGCACAGCAGGACACAGCAGCATGTTGGGTCCACTCGGTGCGGTACCGCACAGGTTACGAGGACAGGGCTTCTTCTTCTTCCTCTTTTCCACTTTAGTGAAGCCCTCCTCATTTATGAGTTTGGATATTAATACTGATATAGTGGGTGGTTATAGCAGTAATATTAACTGTAGTTGCCACTGTTACATTATAGTCGAATGATGGATGAAATTTTGAAGCAGATTTAACAGAATAATTCCAAAAAAAAAAAAACATCGAAAGGGGGTCGTTCGGGTTGGCGTGACACGGCCGGGCGCCAAATAGAATCGCGTGGTATTTCATTGTGCTTACCGAAGATGTGTAAAAAAGTGTTCTATGTTCTTTAAAAGCGATCACTGACATTGAAAATGATTCTACCTTACCACGAAACCTTAAGCCCAGTCTCATTATGGACACACTTATGACTTGATTTGATTTTTACCCCTTTTCAAAAGGGAGGAGGTCCTCAATTCGTTGGAACGTTTTTTATTTATCACGTTGAACAGTTTCGCGTATTCTCACTTCCATGTTCCATGTGTGGTTCTTATTTATGAGTAGTTTTTGAGTTAACTTCTATGGATACGCTATTATTATACTTCGTGTATGTTGATGATTAATGATGATGTTAGAAAAAAATAAACACATACCTACAAAGAATTTGTGTTTCTGTTGCAGCCATTTCGTATAACACGCCGTATAACATAAAGGCGCGTGGGATTGAAAAACGTCTTCACGTTCAGCTGGATTGTGGTGGAGAACTATACGTTTGACAAAGCAGCCTCCAACGTTTAGTCTTATTGTCAGCAAGAAGAGCCGACTGAATAAAATACTGAAAATTCCGAAAATAAAACGTAGTCGACGTAGCCCCGCTACGTGGGGCTTCTATTTCTGTCTGCAGGGTTTAAAGTAACCTAACCAAACCTAACGTCTGGTGCCTTATGTACCGAGCTTGTGTTGACACTAACTGTTGCTCTCGACTTCGTCTACGTAGAAATTTTGATGTGTATGTGTGTGAGATAAAAAAGATAGTCTATGTCCTCCCTAGGATATAATACATGGATACGATCTAATAAGCCGTTTAGTCTTGAAAATGTAACAAGCAAACAGAGTTATACTTTCGCCTTTATCCTCTAATCCGCGCGAGGAGCCTGTGGGAGCCGCGCATGCACCCCGACAAACCGCGCGAGGAGCCTGTGGGAGCCGCGCGCTGTCAGAATAAATTGACCAAAACTTTTAATAAAATATCGACTAAACGTGCTCTGACCATGTATTCAATGCTTTATTTCCAATCTCTATAACATTTCCGAACGCCGTATCGATTTCGTCTTCGGATAATAAATAGTCTATGATGGTTACCTATAAATTATGTCCGTCAATACACTGATGTAAGTATCCACCTTTTCCAGTAGTTCCCCAAATTGCAATTAGGGGTTTTCCTGTCCAACGAATATTCCTACATAGATACCTTTAATAAAATGTATGTGTCAACTGTTAAAGTACCTACTTAATATGTCACACAGATTACCGCAAAATATCAATTTACGCTTAAACATAATGAGTGAAAGAAGACGACTTTTTCATTAATTAGGTTTGTTTAAATTATTTAGATACCTTAATAAATTATTTATTATTTAGGATTGAAATCGTGACGTGTTTTCGATTTCAATTTGAAATAGGTCATTAAACGGCTTAGAAGAATTACTTATTAGAATTATAATGTAAATTGGCGCATCATCTACCCACTGCCTGCCTCGACTCGTTGGATTGCTGAGCATGAGGTCCTAGGTTCGTTTCCTCGGTCGAGCAAACTGTTGTAGGGTTTTTTCCATCAATAATTTCTCAGTAGCAGCCACGGAGTCTGAATCTGCGCCCGGTTGATGGCAATAGGCTAGCCCCCTACTTGGTAAGACTGGTTGTCAGACTTTTTGGGCCTCTGACTACCTAATGACTGTCAAAAGTCTACAAATGACAGCCGGAACCAACGGCTTAACGAGCTTTCCGAGGCACGGAGGAAACTCGGTATGTAATGGGTGGTCACCCATCCACAGACCAACCTAGGCAAGCACGGCTTAACCTAATGATCGACCCGAGTGGCTGTTATTATTTAGCCACGAGCTCCTCCTAGATATAATTATATCTAGATCCCTAATTATGGTAATTTACTTGGCCATCGCATAAAAACACAATGTATCTCACAAGTAATACATATTGTATTAAATTAGATTGTTAATCTATTTCTTGAAAACATAAATGATTTTTAATATTAATATGGTCACTATAAGATGTTGGAATGCGTACCATTTGATATAATAACAAAAGCTCTAATGATCATAATTATGACCTTATAAATTCATTTAATATACTTCTTTTTAGTATAACGATGAAAGGATATAATGAATTATTTATATAATTTCGGTTTACTTAATTTTATTTGGCATAATTAACATTTTCTATGATGCACATTTGAACTAATATTCAGTTAGTATAATATTAAAAATCTTTAATAACGTTTAATATTGTTTTGAAACGTCTTCTTTGTTTTGTATATTTTTTCCAAAACTGATTGGATTATAAACGGTGACCGGACAGTTTACCAAAAATTCTTTAAAAATTTTACTTGACAAGCAACGATAGGTAACAAAAAGTTTTGTCATTCCATCATTAAACAACAACAAGTTTACCAAATAATTCACTTAGCAAAATAATTATCCGATAAACTTTTATTTAATAACGTATTATTTGACAAACAATTCATTTATTTTTCGTTTTATTATCTAAATTATACATTTTCCGCGTATTTTTTTGTAATTCCGTTGCCAAATTCCAGAATTTGACAAAAAAAAAGAGAAAATAAAAGAATTTTGTTTTCTATAAGCACTAGTGACAGAAATGAATCGCTGCAAAACCGACTCCACGTAATCTGTTATGCCCTACCCCTAGAGTGTTATTTAAGCCCGTGTAGGCGCGGAGGGGCGATGCGGCCCGCGAGCTGAGGAGCAGGTGGCTTTTGGCAAAACCTTCTGCGACGATAAGCTCTCGTGGGACCGCCAGAGCCCCACAGCGCCGGAGCTGACAAAAACCATGCCTGCTGCATGCTGCATGCTTGCATACTGCATGGTTGCTGCTTGCTTGCTGCATGCTAGAAGAACTGGGTTGCGAGACCGTTTTTTTACAAGTTATGGTTCTAATGGAATGGTATTTTTAGATCTAGCTTTATTAACAAGTGCGATATGACAATCAGAAAAATAATAATGAAGTAAGTTAATTATAGTGTGCATAATGAATATGATAAAATATGGCTAATATTGTGCATTAGTTTTGTAAAATTTTGTGATTATTACAACTACATCGACTGTTTCAGAAGAAACACCTTTTTTTTTGACGTTGCAGTGCTTAAATATTTATCTAATAACAAAACTACTTTCGAACTTTGATAATAAAAAGTGAATCAATCTAAACTGAAAGTAACATCCACCATGTCTGATAACGAGACAAGTGTTCATGGAACTACAGGATCTGAAGATATTTGGGAAAAATATTTCTCCATTCAATTCAACTTGCACAACGTGAAGCTGGTGCTGACACTGGCTGCGTTAATATACGGGGTCACATCATGGTGGTTACTGACGAAGTTTCGGACTTACAGAAATTTCGTGTTTCTTAATGCGATTTTGGCAATTTTCTTCGACAACTCATTGGTATCACTCGTGCAGTATACAGGAGTGCCTTTTTTGTTACCTAGTTCATCTTATTTACAAATGCTTATATACTTCAGGACAGTTAGGACTCACTGGTTGTTAGTCGTATGTCATATGTTTTATAAAGACTTTGTAAAAGTTTTCAACGGGCACACCCAAAGGAGGTTTCTAAAAAGTTGTCTGTTTGCTTGGGGTGTGGCTCTTATAACATCCCAATTATGTGCTTATCTGTTAAACCTTTGTCAGACATTATACATAGAATATGACACAAAAACACCTGAAGTAATACAGTTTATACTCCGTTATCTAAGTATCATTTTCCCTGTGATTGTAAATTGTTTATTATACATTGTAATTGTATATTCACTTTGTCGTAGTTTCTACACAAGCACACATACAGCTGCTAACATCCGGCGTCGCATGTATATAGCCACTTTGATATTTATAATGAGTGACGTTTTATTGTTTGCTAAATTGATCTTATTTAAAATTCCTCATTCCACATTAAGTTTCTTTCTATTTTTATTCGTCTCTTACACTAATACACTACTATTGAATGTTTTTATCATCTTTGTTAAGAGTAATCGGCAATTGTGGTATGAATTTTACTTAAATAAGTTAAAAAAACGATCGTTATTAGCCAGTCAAAGGAATGACAATATCATCATGCCTGAAAGATTTATACCTATCCCTGAGCATCAGCAATTTGATTGATTAATTAAATGAGCTATCTTCTTTAGTAAAATTATCATGTTTTGTACCTATGCTTTTCACTATTGTATAGAACATTTATTTCTAGGTATTTCGTATTTAGTTTATTTACTTTCAGTGTGTTTTACTTAGTTAAAGCACAATAAAGGAGAAGTTGAATTTTGTTAGTTGCTTGAATTTTGCCATAAATTAGAGCATTTGGAAAGGTTTCACGAACCCAATTTTCACGTCTCCTAGTAATGGCCAAATTGGTAAAATCAATGTTATTAAACGTCCATATGTTTTATAATGTGTTCTGATCGTGAAAGTTCAAAAAAGACAAAATCAATGTTTACTTTTTAAGTTATTTTACTATTTTAGTAGGTAATTGTGATATACATAGTTTCGAATTAGCTTTAAAAGTGTTACTTATAGTTAGTTTTATTATTAGAGTCATTACAAGACTGATGTTTGTAAATTTAAAAGGAAAAATTTACTTAGAAAATTGATCTCAAATATTTGAAAATGTAATTTGTAATACATAGAGATATTTTAACAAAATTGGTGCCCAAAGGTAGGTTTGTATTTATTACCAATAGCACAGATACATTAGCATAGATAACTTAATTTGTTTTGGAAGGGTACACTATCTATGTACGAAAAACTTTATTCCGAATTTCAAAATACCGATTTTCGCAATTCCGAATTGTTCAAAATACCGAACACAACAACTCCGATGTATCATTAATCCTATCTTCCTAACTGCTATTCTCAAATACCGAATTTCAATAGTCCGACTTGATAAGAAACATTAAAAATACGAATCCATTTTCATTCGAGAATTACGCGGGGTTATTAAGGGGGCAAATTTTTCATTATTTATGCGACAGGACGCACTGTTTTCGAGATATAAGCAAATTTAGAACCTGCTACGACACCATGACACGCGCTCGCTACGCTCGCACTTTACATTACACACCCACTTTCTGTCACAAATATCGCGTTTGGCCTACGCTTCTCATGCCAGCTAGCAAGACTTTTAGGACAATTTTGGCAGTCTATTCGAAGCATTGAAAATCATCGTTTTTCGGACTAACAATCAATCGAACATTTTGATTCTTCGGCCAACAAACAATTCATATTGAATTATGACTTTTGGAATTATGAATTTAGGGATTTTAAATAAATAGACATTATAATTTTTCGGAATTATGAAATTCGGACTTTTGATAATCGGAATATCGAAATTCAGTTTATCGGAATTTAGTTTTTCGGAATTTTTGGGTGTTCCTTTTTAAGAAATATTGTAAAGTGTTTTATTCAGATTAGATTTTTAAACATCATGTTCTAGGAATTTTTATTTCATTGTATTTTTTATTGGCTTCGAGGGTTGACAGACTTTTAGCTTTACCCAGTAGAGTACTGAAAGTATTAGAAATTTGCAGAAGTGTTTCTGCTGACAATCGATCATCTGAGTCTCCGGTCCTAAGTTTAAAACTGCTTACTTTCTACACTTGGTAATAGTAATTGAGGCTAAGATTTAAATGGGTTAATGAAGCAAAATAGGAGATTATTTTGGTACATATCTGATTCGTGTAACGGCTAGGCCTACAATGGGGGATTTCCTTTCTAAGTTTTGTCATGATATCGCCATTGCACCCCTGCAAGGCAGGGGCAGGTCACTAGTGTTTTATAATAATTATATTGTTGGCTGTACCATATTTAATTTTGTAAATATGTAGTACGAGTATATACGGTGTGTACGGTCATCTATATCTCATCATCATCACCCTATAATGTTCCCACTGCTGGGACACGGCCTCCTCTCAATGAGATGTCCTCTCCTGTATCTCAGTGCTAGTAAATACTTGAACTAATGAAACCCGTAGGAACGTCCTTAGGTACTGCCACGAAATAATGTTGTTGTTAAATCAAATTGTTACGTACATATCTGTAGCGACATAGCCGGACCATTGTCCATGGTTATACAGAGACATCTCGGGATTGAGAGCCTGATGGCTGCGACCTGGCGACGCAAGTCACACAGCCGGTGGATGCAGCCAGCATCCACTGTTGGCTTCAACGTGTGGTCCCAACAATCAGCATGTAACGGAAGCACATTCCTGGTCATCAACCTCAGACTCATCAGCGACCTTAGGACAGCATACCGCACTTTCGACTGGTCTACAAAAAGAGCTCGAAATTCTCTCCTGGTTTACGCCAGCAGTCAGCTTCATGGTGGCGCTGTACCACGCCCGACCTACTGGAGTGTCGGCCCTGACTACTCTGGGGTTTGCATCACTACAAACACTTCTGACTCACCGTGAACAATGCGGCAACGGGTTCGGTATGTCATAATGCTTGAACGAGTTGTTCAAGCATTATGACATACCGAACCCGAATCTCAGTATCGACTTTCGGTCCCCGGGAGAGAGTGATACATTATTATTTTATGTAAAAATTGAAAAATTAAAATATCAATTGTTAAATGTATGTTTTGTTTGATTTCCATCAATAGCTAAACAAACAAAGTTTCATATTTAGGTATACTGCATTTGAACCTTGTTTCAAATCTAAATAAGTAAACTAAGTAGAAATTTGACACTTTCAATACTGTTTAGCAATCTACTCAATCAATATCCTGAAATCATTAATTGACCCGACCGATGACCTGGTGAAGGTTGCGGGAATCCACTGGATGCGAGTCGCACGGGACCGGTCAATGTGGCGACACTTGGGGGAGGCCTATGTCTAGCAGTGGACGTCTTTCGGCTGAAATGATGATGATGAGGATGATTAATTCACAAGAGATCATAGTGTTCTATATCTCATTACGGTGAGTATCTTGAATGGATTTGTGAAAATTCAACCTATAAAGAGCTGTTTGTGCGGAAGTTCGTCATCGATGAGAAAACCTATCTATATAAATGGCGAACAGTCTATGTTCTAATTAAACTTTTTGCACAAACAATTAGCAGAGGACATAATATTATAGGCTCATTATTCTATTTTGAAGCAACTGGCATGGTCCGTGGTGTCTCTCACCGACCGTGCACTACGGCATCGTTGTACCTTTTGATGGTACCTCGTGTACATCGTGTCTTTTACTTATATCTAACTAACTTTGAGTCGCATTTACACTTTTCCTCTCTCCACGTTTTGCTGTTTATTTGCCACTATCTATTAGTTGCCAGCGACATTACGATCTTATCAGCCGTATAGTCATGAAAAGGTAACAAACAAACAAATACAGTTACTTTCGCATTTATTATATTAGTATGTATTTCGTCTTTGGAGAAATAAGTATCCACCTATTCAAATAGGTACTTAAAATTAGGGGATACCTTTTTCTGTCCATTAAATATTCCTACATAGATATTTATAACTTTTTCTCAAACATGCTTGGAAATTTGAGCATTATTTGGACAACCTTCTTCGAGATAAATTGAAATTGTTGTACTGGCCAGATACATGCGACCAGCGGCCGGAAAATATTGTATGAAAATCCATAGGTGTCGTGTTTAGCGGCCAAATAAATTACATAGTAACAATGATATTCTAATAAACAGATATGTTATACACCTACAAACCCACCGAAAAAAGTGTTCCGCGCAGCAGCGGCACCACACTTTTCATTCGTTCTACATTTCAAATGATACAAAAGGGGTAGCTCGATAAAACCAATAAGAAAAAAAGACACAGATAGTGTTGTTCTATGTCTGTAGTGCAAGCGTCCTTGTCGTACTCACGACAAAAATGCGTTTCCCATCTCTTTCTTTTTTTTATCCTCCATTATCAGAATAGTAGGAAAATAAATGAAAAATATAAATAAATCAAAGTATGTTGCGCAGTTACTTGTGGTATGAGATCCCTTGTGTTATAATTACTTTGGTATTGGTACACTTTCTGAACACGCACGATGGCATTTTTACAATTTTTATCTAAATTCGTAGCAGCGTATCGCTCGTCGCCACGCGTGTTTTATTTAAGACTAAAGGCAAAACGGGCCAATCGGGCCGTTTTCGAGTCTTCGCGATTGCGCGCTCACAACATATCTGTTTACTAGAATATCATTGCATAGTAAACTCATATCTGTCGTGTTATTTAAAAATGGAACGATCTTTTACTCTGAAACATGGCAACCAAGGAGGTAACTTGTCAAAGGTTTTATTTAAATTTCGAATTGGCTTGTAAATAGAAAGCGGTTTATTGAAAAAAAAAAACAAATGAACTCTTCAACGCGAGAAAGATTTTGAAAAGTATTAATTTCCTCGCATTATTTGAGCAAAGTACTATACAAGCCTTGGCCACAACTAGGCATTGATGGACTTACGTATTTGTGCCTCGGCCCACAGTTTTACGTTCGTCCATCAATGCCTCTGTTGCTGGCCGCTGCGCTGTAGTAATGTACTAATGTGTCAACTGTCAAAGTGCTTATTATGTCAAACAGATTATCGCAAAATATCAACTTACGCTCAAACCTTATGAATGAAAACAGATGCCTGTTTCATGAATCAGGTTTGTTTAAATTATTTAGAAAACTGTATATTTAGGCGTGGAAGCGTGACGACTTTTCATTTCAATTTGAAATAGGTTATTAGAGGGGTTGATTCATCATCATCATCATTTCAGCCGAAAGACGTCCACTGCTGGACATAGGCCTCCCCCAAGTGTCGCCACTACAGATTGTATGGATTATTAGAATGATATTGTAAATTAACATCTACCCACTGCCTGTCTCAACTGCCTTGTTGGACTGCTGAGCATGAGGCCCTGGGTTCAATTCCCAGGTCGGGCAAACTGTTGTAGTGTTATAGAGGTACATTTAATAATGTAATGTGGGTATATTATTAAGTGTACCTCTGCCGAACCGTTCAGGTATTACAGGCGTGACAGATGTTATGTTATGTCTACCCACTGCAAAACCAAAATAAAGGGTTTTGATTCTGGCAGTCTATGTATGTATGTAACATTTTTATGTTCCAACAATATTATTTGGTTTAACTGTCACGTTTACGTTTAGTAAATAAAACAAAAATATTTTTATAGACGTCTATTTATTTTTAAAAAAATATACACAGTGTGGATTCTAACGGATAATATTAGAACATTTTTTTTCGCTTATATCATAAAATTGGTACAAATCTTTGGATTATAGGTATCTTATTATCTACAAAAGCAAGCTGTAAAATGTAAATAATAATAAGTTATGATAAAGCATTATCATGACTTATTATTATTTACATTTTACATAAATATTTAATACATAATAATTATTCTAGTATAATATCCCCCCTTTGACGATTTGGACGGGTACCACGAGGGTTGGTCTGAGGAGGCACGAAAAAGAGCAAATAGAAGGAATTGGGGGAGGCCTTTTCCCAGCACACAGTACAGGCTAACAAAAAAAAAATCTTTTATCATTTTAACATAAATAATTCAATAAATAATTAATGTTCTTTGATCTGTTAAAACCTTCGTACAATTTACAAATGAAAATGAAATGTTTTTTTTTACAATATTTTTAATACAATATATTTTTTTTTTAAATAAAACTTAGTTTTGCACAACAACGAAATTTGTGTGAGAAATTAATTCGTAAGGTATGGTTTTTTTCAGCAAAGAATTTAAAGAAGGTTTCAATTAAGTGAAAGTGTCACTTAATTAGAACCTCCTTTAAATTTTTGGGATATCGTTGGATAGCTCAAACTCAAAAGATGGCAGTCACAAGCCCGATGCCTTGTATATTGGGAAAGTACTGTAGTTGCCTATTTCAAAGCGTAGATCTCTATGGAGAAGAATGGGCAAGCAACTGCATGGACACTCTTTTAAATCAAAGTATTGTTTATTCGTTTTCTCCTTTAAAAAAACATTCCTATAAACTATTCATAAAACTAAAATAAACAAACATAACATTACGTCTCACCAATAATGTTCGAAGGCAGAGCATAGCATTTTACATTAAAACTGAACTAAACTCCGAAAATAAAAAACAAATTTAAATTGTGGCTTTGAAACTATGCTAACTTTCATCACAGTATACTGAAAAACACACCGTATCTAAGTGATTATTAAAGGCTATATTCCATCGATTGCATTAAACTGTAGGTGGCTTAACCGCTTTAGTGTGGGTACAATAGAGAGTGCAGTTGGCTCTAAGCTGAAGTTACGAACCGTATACTGGATAACTAGAATTTAGCTTTAAGATAAAAACAGTTATTCTTGTTACCGTAACATTCACTATAACGGACATCAAAGTCAATCTTCTCCAGAATGGTATTTAAGTAGCTGAAGTTTGAAAATAAGCTGCACAATTTAAGGTCCATCACCTATATCTATTAACAAGACAAAGTGATTACTTGAGTAAAAGTAATAATAAGTTATTACTTTTTTAATCGTACCTCTTATGATACGATAAAAAAAAGTAATAAGTTTTTATTCTGCAGTTTAGTTATTGCTTGAAGTTCAAAACAAAGAATTCTTAGCTTTAAAAAAAATCGTTATTGTCAAAATGTCTACGCTACAATCCCACATGACCTGGCCCTGTGAGGAAAATGTAAAGAATTTAAGTCTAGGACAAAGTGCCATTTTTTGAGCGATAAACATTATGGATAAATGGAATTGTCAACAACTTACATGATTGACTTAATCCGATACACATCGATCCTATTGAAAGTCATCTTGATAAGAAACGCTTTAAAAGTGATTAGTTCTAACCAAAGCGACCGTCGCGCGAACACGCAACGGTCGAAGGGTGCGAACGCGCCCTCGGGGCTCGTGCCGGCTGAGAGCGTATCCGGTTTCCGAACAATTTAGTGGTATGTGAAAGCGACGATCATGGATATGCACCAACGTTTGCCTTAGTAAGTACAAGGGATCTTAGCCCCCTTGAATTTTTCATAGAATTGTGAAAATTCTATGAAAAATTTCTTTCAAAATTTCAAAATGGCTTTCTCTTTCGACCAGGCTAGATGTCTGTGAAACTTACTAACCACCAACTTCTACCATCGACATCCTACCTACATCCAAAATAACAAAAACGCTTGTTAACCCAGCCTGTAACATCGATGGCGATGTGTGCTCCTGAATGAGGTCTCACAGACTGCTGTCCTGGACAGGCGGAAGCTGCAGGTTGGATGAAGGAAGGGTCCCTTGGCGGCAGCACAGGTAGTGGTTGAAGTGAAAAAGAGCGACTGGATTCACACAGATGTACAGGAATCTGTAGAGAAAAAAGGTTTGTTAGTATAATTTAATTTATGTTTTTTGGAAAGCCCTTAAAACCGGGTGTCACGGCTGTCTTTTGGAGACTTTTGGGAGTCGTTATGAGTAGGCAAAAGCCCAAATGTCTGAACCAGTCTTACCAAGTGGTATCATGTTACCAAGTGACTGATTGTTAAGGTCAGATATTAGACAGTCGCTCTTCATAACACGAAACTGAATCGAACATAGTTGTTATAGTATGTTGTAAAAAGACAAATAACGGCCGATAAATACTCGTATGTCATTGCTTTCTCACTCGGGTGACGACCTGCGTGTCAAATATAATTTCATAATTTCCAAAATAACGCCTTAATTCCGTCCGTTTTCCCACACGGCATTTGGCGTCAAGAAGACGGAATGTGATTTAGCTTAGACAGATGGTTTGACCTGTCTCTTATATAATACCAGACTTTAGTATATCAAGGGCCCTTGCGTACCTAATCTTCACATAGAGCGACAAAGTCAAGGAGCTCGGGCACAAAAGCTTTGCCTAGTTGGTAAATATTCTAGTTTGCTTACTTTTGTTGACATGATGCTAGTTAAAATTGACGCTTGATTAGGTCACGTACCTGAGGCAAAAGCCGAGTATCCTCAAGTGTGTATCCAATCGTTGTAATCATTCCCTGCTGTTGGTGACAGGTGAAACCAAAGCTCGAACACGTGAGACGGCAAGAAGCAGATGAAGAAAACTGAAACAAACAATGGTATTGTATTGTCGTCTTCGTAATTTTGTGGTGAGTCTTAACAAGGGGTACCACAGAACAGATCAAAGAGGTTAAAACGGCCAGCGACCTAATTGGTTGAGATAGCGATTATATAATTATGTATATATAATAATAATAATAATAAATATCGCTGGACATGAACACACAGCGCCATCTAGTGCCACAGTAAGCAACGAGACTTGTGTCGTGGACACCAGATAGTTGATATACTAAATATCCCCTTGCCCCCCGTGCAGCGCTCCGGGCATCTCCCTGGTACTGGCCAGCAACCGCTGTGCCATCAGTGAATAGAAGAAAGCATTCACTAGGAGAGGCAGGGCGTAGTATACTACTGACTTCGCTATGGTCATCCATCTGTTAAAAAAAAGTTTATCTCTTGAGTTTTTACGTTATAGACCTGTCTTTAGGCACACAGATCAGAGAACCAGAAAAATGTTCACCTTAAACAGTCTTAAAATCTTGAAAATAAAGTTCTAATTACTTTGAATATCCTTTTTATAGGGTAACTCCATGGTCACTGTCGACATCGTCATCGCCATCAGCCTATAATGTTCCCACTGCTGGGACAGGGCCTCTTCTCAATGAGAGGGAATAGGCTATAATCCACCACGCGGGCCCAGTGCGGATTGGTAGATGTCACAAGTCTTCGAATTTTTGGTTCTAGGACGATGACAAAGTACACAAAGTAATGCGCATGTCTGAGTTCAAGAAAAATTGAATTTTGCGGGTAGTCCTGGCGCACCTGGCCACCTTAAAGAGAATAATTTCGATTCGTTAAAATAAATGTGGCAATCATCTGAATAACTCCCTTAAACTTGTAGGTTAATAATAATAATAATAATAATAATTAGTTTATTTCCAAACATCTTAGTACTATATTATAGGTTACTAAATCGCTAACTAAAGTGAATATGAGATATCAATAATGAGGAAAATATTTTTTTGGCTATTTAATTTATTTGATAATTTGAGAGCTTCGTTGTTTACCTTCGCAATAAGATCATTTGCACGTCTCTAGCCCCCGAATACTGAAACGTCACTCAAAATTTAAGTAGCACTTATATTTAACAGATACTCAAAAGTGACGTTTGGCCATACGAAATTTAAAGTTTAGGAGCTGCTCAAATGTTAAGCAGCCCTTAAATTTTGAGTGACGTTTCAGTATTCGGGGGTAAGTCTCTTATTCATTGAACATACCCTTGATCAGCCGATTAGAAAAACAAAATGGCTGCCATTCGCGGGGTGTAAGGTTAGGAGTATTTATAAACATTATTTGTCGATAGAAATGAGTTAATAATATGCCCTTAGAGTATCGGTAACCGGTAGCCAAACACATTGTATAATTATGTTCTTGTATAGTGGCGTTTTATAATAGCAAAATCCATTACTCGTTACAAATCTCGTCTTATTCAACTCAATATCCAAAACTAGTACCAGGACCAATCATCAGCGGTGATTTCACTGGTAACGATTAAATTATTATGGCTGGCAACATTTTAAAAGCTTTCAAAAGTAACAATAGGGTGGAAGTCACGTAACAAAAAGCCTAAATGCAAATTCTGAACAAAATAGGATGGCACAATGAAAACTTGCACCCTTCAAAGTTTCCAATAATCGGGCAAGAGTTACGATCGCTAATATCACATTCGATAGGAGAAACATTCTAACGAATGGGTTTAATAAGGCACACGTCGTCGGAACTTGGCTAGTCACAGAACAAGCTCGTTAGGTGTAAAAAGTTGGGTGGAGCTTTGAAAATGCAGTGAATGGAGAAAAATGCGGAAAGTCAATAATCAGGTTTGATGGGTATTAGTTGACCACGTTTATATCAACTGAATATTAGCAAATATTTTACCGAAAGGATAATTAAACTGTTGTACTGTAAATTTTTGCTACAAGAACTCGGGTCTTGTCTCTGTGCAAATCGTTGTCAACTAGGCGGACTAGTTGTAGTAGATGTCACAAGTCGGTGGCGTGCCTAGGGACCAACAATACGGCAAGCGGCGTATGCGACTACAGACTGTTCAGAAACCCTAAAAGCATGTAGGTTATAAGGGCCGGTCAAGCTTGTAGACTTGTATAAAAGTATCGTACTCACATGTCTTCGAATGTTTGGTTCTAGGACCAGCCGGTTTCATCACAAAATTTTCTTTTAGCTTTTTAGAGTGAAATTAAAAGGAGAAACCCAAACCCCACAGAACTTGAGCCATGCGTTACAGGGCTAGAACTTTGCTATAAATTAGAGCATTTAGGAAGGTTTCACGAGCCTAATTTTCACGTGTTGCACGAGCACAATGTTTACATTTTTGGTTATTTTACTATTTCAGTTATTATGACTTGGTTTTCTTAGAAGAGTCAAAAAGACCGATTTATGTTAATTCAAAAGGAAAAAAAATAATTGTAGTTTGAAATGACATTATTTATTTAAAAAATTAAGTCAAAACCAACAAATTAAAACTAATATCACAAAGGATTCACATAGAAAATTTCATTCGTTTAGGAAATATAGTAAAAATTGTAAAATGTTTCATACAGATTAGATTTTTAAACAAACTGTTCTTGGATTTTTTGTTTGATTGTAATTTTTATTGGCTTCGAGGGTTGACTGACAGAGCTTTACCCAGTAGAGTACATAAAGTAGTTTTAGGAATTTACAGAAGTGTTACTGTTGGCAATCAAAAAAAAAACTGAATCTGTTGAAAAATGTGTGTTTAAAACTGCTTATTTTTTACACTTAGCCATAGTAATTGAGGCTTAGATTTAAATGGGTTAATGAAATAGTAGATTATATCTGATTCGTGTAAGCTAGGCCCAAAACCGGGTTTCTCCTTTAGCACAGAAACGAAAATCAATCAATCAATCAAAGCATTTATTTCAAGTAGGCCAGTTACAGGCACTTTTGAATTGTCGAAACAAAGATGAAAATTAAATGTAGCTACTGTCCCAGTCACAAGACATAAAAACTGTGAAAGTACTGTAGTTGCCCATTCCCTAGCGTAGATCTCTATGGAGAAGAACGGGCAAGAAACTCCATGGACACTCTTTTAAATCAAAATATTGTTACAAAATCTTGGTTACATCATTCATGTTGAGATGGTATATTATGTGAGAACAATGTAGCAAGATGTGCACGTTAAAAGTGTCCATAGTAAAAACAAAAAATACAATTCAAAAATAAACATACAAATAAGTCATGGCAACTAAGAGATGACCAGTCACAACTGACAGCGCCCGTTCACGAACATGACGCATGGATCAGCACCATTCAACTCAACCATTTTGAAGGGAACTGAATGATCCGACACACGCGCCACCATCAGCGAGACATTAGAGTGAGCGTGACATACTCTCAACCGCCAGGGCACATTCAAGTCAAGAAAAGACGTAGGATTTCAGTGAATGATAGCTTTCTAGTACATAGTACTCACACAATATGGGCTATGCGATTATATAATACGACCAAAAGTTGTCAATACTTACGTTTTCGGCGCATTCCTCATGCCCCTGTGCCTGACATACACGATGACCAGGATCCCATTGAAAAGCACCCCTACTATGGAGATGGTGGCAAACAGGATTGGCACGAGGTAGTCTCTAACCGTACCTCGTAGGAGGTGTCATGGTCTGATTGTCGCCTGCGTTTGGCTCTATGGTGAATGTCATTGTCAATCTGGGAAAGAAGAAAAAGGAATAGTAAGGTTTTTAATCGAAAATCTAGAGGCTTATAGATTAACTGAGACGGTGACTGAGATAGTCGCTTATTCAGCCCATACGAATAAGAATTATTTATTTAAAAAGTAGATGTTACAAAACGATGTGTACATTTAGGTGCAGTAGTGTTATTTCTTAAACAATTGTATAATTAGTGCTTTTAAGTAAGTAACGAAAATGTCGAATACAAATGTTAGGTAGCGACCTGCCTGATCTAGGTTTATTTAAACCTGTGTTTCAGGCGATATAACCCCAGAAAGCTCAAAGTTCATGCAAATGTACGCTAAATATTTAGCGTACGTTAGTCTAAAAAAGAACTACCGTCTTTGACAAAACGTATTGGCAATTTGGATGTAAAATGGTACTAGAGTTCAATTCAATTACAACGTGTTCAATGCCTGAATGTATCAGGTAGGTATTGACAGGAGACATATTTAAAATGCGACTATGATAATAACTATATATGATGTTATTTAAATGGTTCACTCTATTAAACCTCTCCTAGCACCGAACAATAGTCGCCAATACTAAAATAATGTTG
Organism: Xestia sexstrigata; assembly: GCA_941918905.2. Lineage (NCBI taxonomy): Eukaryota > Metazoa > Arthropoda > Insecta > Lepidoptera > Noctuidae > Xestia > Xestia sexstrigata. Next base: position 6,899,505 of record OW799219.2, read on the forward strand.
CAACCACATTGATACCAAATATTTAGACATTCTAGTTGAGGTTTTTGTTATACTTGCTATTGGGAAACAGACATAAGATACATTTGCATGACAGTAAAATGAAACGCGAATTCATAGTAGTTACGAAGACTGAACTGCAAACCGCTAAAGCTAAAACTTTAATTAAACTAAAAATACCAACATCAAAACATTAAATGTCTAGACAAAATATCATTGTGCATTTAAATTGAGTCGCAAAGCTTGTTATGTGGCACCGCATACAGAGTCGGGCCGAGGTGGGAGCCTTGTGGCACAACTAACATATGCCGTACCTAGCGTAGTGCTATTGTTTACGTAAATCATGCAGTTTAACAAACGCTGTGGATTCATTATACGAGCTCCTACAATGTATTCTTGACTCAAAACAGGAACATTGGATTAACTTTCCAATAATGGACAACGATTTCGAAGTTCATATTTTATATATTTTTTGTAGATAGTACACATAAATACGAAGCTTTTAACAATCGGATCGGATTTCAATAATCGGACGACCACGAGAGGTTACGAGAGAGGTTTACGTTAGAGGTTTACGAGATTTAATTCTTTAAAGTTTCTTTACAAACTGGAAAATAGCACGCCATTTGCACATTTTTAGGTTGGTTATATTCCGTTGACGGTAGAACTGCACGTATATTTTATTCAGTTATATATAATATTTTTTTACATAAATATAATTTTATTTTTACATATTCACATACTTTTGGTATGTAATAAATGTGCAATAATTGATTGCTGTATTATGCAAAGTACATTGACTTTTTACACATCATCTCTAGTGCAAATAACGTGAAAATTTACAAAAAGGAACGTAAAAAAAAGTGTATGTTGTGTCACTGATTGTATGTGTGTACAAATAGGCAATGTTACTACTGCTACTAGGAGAATTTGGATCCAAGAGCAAGCGAAGCGAACTCGGGACTTAGGGCACCCCGTTGTTAGGTTAGTTAGATTCCTTTAAATCCTGCAGACAGAAATAGGAGCCGCGCAGCGGTGCTCCGTCGACTACGCCTTTTAGGCAAATATAAAGTATTTTGAGGTTAGGTTACTATAATTGTTTTTTCTCAAGAACGGTGTGTCGCCTTTACATGGGAGTGGTGCCAGGCCACAGGGGGCACCTCCCCCTCCCTCCTTCTGCAAAACGATACTAATTTTTTACTAATTTCTAACGATACTAATTTATTCTAATTCTATTCTAATAACGAAATAGCGCTATTCTATTGTTTATTACCCTTGCATTTGCAGGTCTCTTACATTCAAAAATATTAACGTTTCATTGAACATACATACCCTAGATCAGCCGATTAGAAAAACAAAATGGCTGCTATTTGCGGGGTGTGGGGTCAGAATTATTTATAAACATGTATTTGTCGATAGAAACGGGTAAATAATATGCCCCTAGAGTATCGGTAACCGGTAGCCAAACACATTGTATAATTATGTTCTCGTATAGTGGCGTTTTAACAAAATCTATTTCTCGTTTCAAATCTCGTTGTCTTTAACTAAATATCCAGAACTTTTTCGGAATTATTCTGTAAAATCCGCATCAAATTTCATCCATGATTCGACTTTAACGTAACTGTGGCAACTACAGTTAATAATACCGCTGTAACGGTAACTGAGCACAAAAACTGTCACAGCCGAACAAAAACTTGTTATTGTTAACTGAATTAGGCCTTATTGCTACAAGTCGGTGACTGTACACAGTACCTATTAAAAGTGTGATCTCTCTATTCGGTTCGTTTACTTCTACAAAATTCAAACGAGGCGAGGGTCAAATGCAGTATAGATAACGAGAACTTTTTATTAATTTATCTTGTAATGGAAATCAAACAAAACATGCATTTAATAACCGATATTTTAATTTCACATTTACACATTTATAATGAAGAAGCGATGACATAGATATTGCCTAATTATTTGTGTATAGTTATTTGTCTATTTTGCTACATTACTCTCTCTCAGAGACCGGAAGTTCAAACATCAAGTCATGCCGAACTCGTCGCTGCATTGTTCATGGTGTCGGAACTGTTTGCGATGATGCGAACCCCAGTGTGTCGGGTGACGTGTGGTCCGGCCACGATAAAGCTGACTGCTGGCGTCAACCAGGAGAGGATTCCGAGCTCTTTTTGTTGACCAGTCGAAAGTGCGCGCCCAAGGGCGCTGATGAGGTTGGAAGATGACCAGGCACCATCCACAGCCTGTGTGACTCGCTGCTCGAAAGCTTGAAGTGATTTGGATAATGATGACGTCATGTTGCTCGAAGTTCGAGGTCACCGCTGCCCAGCGCTTGATAAGACAAGATGGTCTGTCGCAGCGTCCACTCGCTCGCATGTGTACTGTAGCTATGAAAGCAAAGCGCAAAGCGCCGCTTTCTTCACGACACCTCAGCGGTCAATCCCTCCGAGTGAGACCCCAGCTACCTGGGGGAGGCCCAGCAGGCACCTGCGACAAAGGTGCCGACTATGACGCACCTACAGTGGGTACATGACTCCCGTCCACCTCGCTTCCATAGCTAGCCAGTCACGGTCCGGACTAAGGAGTATGCCGCGTGTAGCCAGGTGCAGATTATCCCGGCGTCAAGTTCGGTGGTTCGTCGTCTACTACCAGGTCGCGCGCCTCGCGCAGTGCGGGCACGCGCTCACATTCCGAGACACCAGATACAGTCGTCAGGCTCTCAATACCGAGACGTCTCTGGATGACATGGGCGATGAACGGACTATGTCGCCACAGACATTATTTATTTATTAAAATCTCCCTTAAATCAAATCAAATCAAACAGTTTATTTGTGATACACAGGTTACATTAAAGATACACAATATACAGTGAGTTCATGCTGTGATCAGCCTCATGGGCATACAAATTTACACCTATCATTACTACTTACAACTATAATTACAGGTATATCCCTAATGGGATAGCTCGGTCTCTAAATTAACTTATTTACAATATAAAACTATGAAAAACGTAAAAAACTAGTACTACTTATCAACATCTAATATAATCATAGCTTCTATACATGTACGTAGTAACAATTTTATTTGACAACTAGCACTTCGCCCGCGACTTCGTTAGCGAAAATTGTGATAGCTCTGCTAATTTACATGATATCAATACAATTTATAGCTTTTGTTACTCGGTAAAGATGTAGCTTTTTAATGGTGCAAGAATTTTTTAAAACCGATTTTAAAAATTCTATTCGTAACAAACACACAAACTAAAATCAAATAAAATCTTTCCTCTTAATAATATTAGTGTAGACAACATCACTTTGTGCCAGTACTAGGATATCCTAGTACTGGCACAAAGTCCCAAATCCCTTAGGAATATTCCTAAGGGATTCCTTAGTTCAACTCTATGACTGGCCGTAAATACCTTATATTATTTACAACATGAAAAATTTGGTACAGACAACAATAATTTATTAAAAACACTAGTGACCTGCCCCTGCTTCGCACGGGTGCAATGGTGTGACATCATGACAAAACTTCTTAATATCTGTGCTTTAACCATTGATATATTTAACTAAGTAAAACATAACGAAAGTAAATATATTAAATACGAAATGCTTTAGAAATAAATGTTCTAAATAATAGTGAAAACTACAACCTGTATTTTTATATCCCATATTTCTAAGGTTATATTTTATTCTGTAGGTAAAAATAATACTAAACTCCTAGAATAGGTGGTCCGAAAATGCATAGTTTCGGAGATATCATCAATCATAATTATATAATATGTATCTAAGTTTCATTGATAAATACGAGTAATTCATTTTAATTCAAACCAATCATTCATATTTAAAGCTAAGAAAAGGCGACGTTGTCATATTTCACGTTAGGGTGTTTTACGTTAATAATCGTGACTTTGCCGAATTATTTTGTATGAAAAATGAAAAAAAAAAGGATGATTGAAACATAATTCATATGCCAGTTGATTCTTTGAAATGGTCTCAATCATACCCTAGAGTTATGGGATATAAAAAAAAAACAGGTTGTATAAATACACACATCAAAAATGTCTAGGGATCAAGCATTTTTATGCGGATTTCTTGAGATTGAGATGTGGCTTTGTAATAAATTTATGATTTTATAAATTTATATGGATCCTTTTTGGTGCATTTCATAATTTGAATCAGGAACTCTCAATCAAATTCGAGTAAAAGATGAAAATAAGCTGTCAATATTTTCCCTATAAAAACATACAACGCATTGAAGACATTATTAGTGCTACTGTTTCCCTACTACTGATTAAAACCAACGTTATTATGGAGCGGCGACGTCATTTAAGCAGGGAAGAAATGCTCAGAGCCGTGGGAATGATAGAAGCTGGTTCCCGGCAACGTACTGTAGCTTTAGCTCTGAATACAAGTCAGAGTGTTATCAGTCGACTTTGGACACGTTACCGAAGCACTGGTACCGTGGCTGAGCGCCATGGAGGACGGTATCGCTGCACCACACGGAGACAAGACCGATACATTCAAATCTTAACTCGAAGAGCTCCAACAATAACCGCCATGATGTTAGCCGTGAGGCTTCATCACTCTTCAGGGAACTTAATTAGCGACCAAACAGTCAGAAACCGCTTGCATGAAGTGAACCTTCATTCCCGAAGACCGCTACGGGTACCACCTATAGCAATGCACAATCGTAGGATTCGATATCAATGGGCTCTTGAACACAGAAATTGGGCAGAAGAACAATGGCGTTTCGTGTGCTTTTCTGATGAGTCTCGTTTTGGTATGAGACCGGATACAAGACGTATACGACACTGGAGAACCCCTGGACGCCAACAGCGATTAAAATCCTGCCAGGAAGTCCATCCTTATAGTGGTGGAACCATCATGGTATGGGCGGGTATTTGGATCGGCGGAAGAACTGAGTTGATTTGGATCAGAGGCAACCTCAACGCTCAAATTTATGCTGAGACGATTGTATCAGACGTCATCGTTCCTCTACAAGTGCAAATCGGTCCCTTATTTCAGTTAATGCATGATAATGCACGACCGCACACCGCAAGAGTTGTAAGACAGACTCTCGCCGCAGCTAACATCAATGTCCTGCCCTGGCCTGCTCAGTCGCCAGACTTGAACCCGATTGAGCATGCATGGGATATGCTACAGAGAAGAGCTCTGCCGAATATGGAGGGTATCCAGTCGCAAGAAGACCTTTTTTTGTTGTTGCAACGAACATGGGCGGCCATTCCACAGCGTGATTTGGATGAACTCATTTTGAGTATGCCAAACCGATGTTCTTGTGTTGTTAGTGTTCGCGGTAGAAACACGGATTATTAATTGTTTAAGTTACCCAATAAAATTTTAAAGAAAACTGTTATTTCAGTCTTTTTTTCGAACTTTAATGTTAGTGGTTCAAATGTCAAAAATCCCTTTAGTAGGAAAATGGCAAATTTCTTTATTAATGCAAAGGTGACTTGGTTTATCGTTACTGTGACAAACGAAAACACTTTATTTGATGAATCCTTAAAGAAAATTTTAATTAATATCAATCAGGAGAAAAGTTATTGCAAAAATATATGTTGATCCCTAGATACTTTTGATGTGTGTAATATTATTTGTTTACTAATAGAGATATCTCATATAAATAATCAGTCAAACTACTGATGCTCAGGAATGGGAATAAATCTTTCAGGCATTATGATATTGTCACTCCTTTGACTTGCTAATAACGAACTTTTATTTAATATATTCACAAAAAATTGATACCACAATTGCCGATTACTTTTAACAGTGATGAAGAAAACATCCAATATTAGTGCACTAAAGTAAGAGAGGAATAAACGTAGAAACATTTTTATTTGTGGATCAGGAATTACAAGTAAGAAATCCTTAGACAACAATAAAACGTCGCTCAATATAAATATCAAAGTGGCTATATACATGCGACGCCGAATGTTAGCAGCTGTATGTGTGCTTGTGTAGAAACTACGACAAAGTGAAAATGCAATTATAATGTATAATAAACAATTTACAATTAAAGGGAAAATTATACTTGAACAAAAGAGTATATATGTTATTATATAAGGTGTTTGAATGTTATGTTCTACATCTAATAATACAGTAAGTTTATGCAGATATAAAAATAATTGGGATGTTATGAGAGGCACACCCCAAGCAAAGAGGATACTTTTCCGATACCTCCTCTGGATATGTCCGTTGAAGACTTTTACAAAGTCCCTGTAGAACATATGGCACATGACTATCAAACAGTGGGTCTTTACTGTATATAAATATATTAAAAATTGTATAAATTCATCCGTGGTCACCATATTAATATAAAACTGAAGTAATTCTATTGAAAATTTTAAGGAATTTGCCAAAATGGCATTAAGAAATACGAAATTCCTGTAATTTCTAAATTTTGTCAGTAAACACCATGACGTGACTCCGTATATAAACACAGCCATTGTAAGCAGTGGCATTGTGTGTTGTAAGTAGTATTCTAAAAAGTAATAATAATATTCCCAATCATCTTCAGACACTGTATCGTTATCAGACATGGCGGATGTTACTTTTAGTTTTCACTTTCAATTTAATCAATGCTCAAAAATAGTTTTGTAATTAAAAATTATTGTTATTAAATAGTATTGTTGATTTCGTTAAGCACTGCTACGCCAAAAAAAGGTGTTTCTTTTAGAACAGTCGATGTTATTATAATAATCAAATTATACAAAACTAACGAACACACGGCCACGATAATATTCCCTTATCATCTTCAGACGCTGTAGATCCATAAACACTGGTATCATTATCAGACATGGCGGATGTTACTTTTAGTTTTCACTTTCTTTAATTAATGCTCAAAATAGTTTTGTTATTAAAAAATATTGTTATTAAATAGTATTGTTGATTTCGTCAAGCACTGCTACGCCCAAAAACGGTGTTTCTTTTAGAACAGTCGATGTTATTATAATAATCAAATTATACAAAACTAATGACCACACAGCCACGTTTTATCATATTCATTAGGCACACTATAATATTAATTTACCTAATTATTATTTTTGTGATTGTCATAACGCAATTTTTAATTAATAAGCTAGATCTAAGTTCATAATGAAGTTTATTAAATAGGGTGATTTTTTCAAGTGGGCGTGTATAACCTAATCCAGAACTATGCAGAATAGGGAAAAATACTCAAAGGAGTCTCGAGCCCGATTTTGCTGAAAACTAAAACTGCATCAGTCAGGAATCGAACCCGTTGATTTTGAAAAAAAAAAAACACTTTTTTTATTACACCATTCGATAGCTTCGTCATTAAAGATCAAATTCTGGGAAGTAATGGTACACGAAAAACCACGAGAAACAGTTAATGTTTAGTTTATTAGACGTTCTCGACTTCGTGTATATAGCTGCCCCTCGCATCGCTCGCCCCGCTGTGCTTAAAATTATACATTATCATATAATACACATTAATACATTATCTTATCTAATAATACATTTCCGATTGCTATATAAGAAAATTCCGAGCGTTGTCGTAAAAACATTACTTGTCTACTTTAATCCACTTTATGGTTTTTTTTTTGCACGGAACCGTAATACTTAGTACTTAAAGTGCAAAGATATATCTAGAAAAATCTATAAAGATAAATCTTATTCCATTGAACTTATAACTTTAGATTTCATGGTTTTCCTTTAATTTATCATGTTCGTTAGAGAGATTTGATCCTTATTGACCCTATCGATTGATGTAAAAAAGTACGGTTATTTTTTTTTATTTAGGTTTTATTCTCGAATGTGGCTAGTGAATTTTCGAAAATCTGTGAATGCAGATTTGTTTCTTTTTAAAAATAAAGGAATGGTACCTTGGGTAAAATTTTCTATCGCCAGTATTTAGAGTACTTTCCCTCCAGATGGCGTTAAAAAACTTCACAACGATATATTTAGATCTAGCTTATTTAATTAGCACGTGCGATATACGATTATGACATTCAGAAAAAAATAATGAGGTAATTAAGCCAAATGAATATTATAAAACGTGGCTGTTTGTTGATTAGTTTTGAAAATGTTATGATTATTATAATTACATTGACTATTTTTCAATAAATTTTTGGACGTAGCAGTGCTTAACAATCAACTGTTAACAATCTTAATTTTGGTTTTAATTTTTTGCACGGAACCCTAATAATTTTCTAAAACAAAAGTAGCCTAAGTTAGACCTTATAACATCAGCTATCTGCCAGTATCCTGCCGGTCCAGCCGTTTCGGAGATAAGTCGGAATAAACAGACAGACAAAAACTTAAAAAAATAAACGTTTTTGTTATAAGTGCCGTATAGATTTTCAAATGCATTTAGTAAAAATGTGATAAGTTGTTTATTACAAACAGACACTTTAGTTTTATTAGATTTTTATGTAAATGTAACTCTGTTTGCTGTCTGTTACTAGTAAACAACCTTAAAACAAAATATGATAGTTGATTTCTTTCCAACCGGGCAACCGTACGATAAAAACTTCGGAGCTTCGTAAACACAGATGTTACCGATTCGTTACAGTACAACCGAATCAAAAACGCCATCAATCATTATTTAATTTCAAAAATAAAGGCACAGCAGATGTGAACAAAATAATTATTTAAGTGGCCACAATTTTAAAACTTTGTTAAATCAAGCTGTTCGTTGTGAATTTAAATGTGCTTGTCACATGGGTCACAACTCGTAGGCCCAAAAGTAATTAATGTCTCTTAACGCGGACCGCATTATAATTAATCTAATGAAACTTGATGTATTCTGACTGAAATTGGTTAAAATAACATCGTGTATTTTATCCAAGGAGAAAATGACAGGAGTTAAAGACGAGAGATGGTATAGGGAGCGTTGGCAGCCTAATACAGCCTGTGGAAGACAAAAGACCGTGGGGAAAGCCTAGGTGATAGTCGTTCTGACCCGAGAAGCATGACTTCATCTGTTGTGCTGTTAATGTTCCCACTGCTGTGACACAGGCCTCCTCTCTATGAGAGGAATTGGGCTATAATCCACCACGCGGGCGCAGTGCGGATTGGTAGATGTCACATGTCTTCGAATTTTTTGGTTCTAGGACATGCCGGTTTCCTCACGATGTTTTCCTTCACCGTTTTGAGAGCAGCATGACTTAAAAGGAAGCAGCTTACTGAGCAGTGGGTGAAACAATACTGCTGTTGAAGACCGCTGACACTGTGCAAGCGCAGAGCCTGAGTTGCCCGTACCTTGTAATATTGACTCGCGCCTTTTGATCTTTGTTGTTGTCAATGTCAATTGTAATGATTCAATGATAAAGATGATTGTGTAAATATAACATTTATTCATAACCTTTAGGGTTAGCCTTCAAGAAAACAGGTGTAAGGATATGTTAATTGCTTATACATACAAAGTACCTGCAGTACCTACATTTCGGATTTTTTGGGAGCTATATTATTTTTGGTTGAATTCATTTCTCAATTAAAGATGTGAATATTGAAGCATCTGATATCTATTTAATCAGGGTTGGAACTACTATCATCAGCATCATCATCATTTCAGCAAAAGACGTCCAATGCTGGACATAGGCCTCCCCCCAGTGTCACCGCATTGACCGGTCCCGTGCGACTCGCATCCAGTGGATCCTTCAACCTTCACCAGGTCATCGGTCCGCCTAGTGGGAGGCCTTCCAACGCAACGCGTTCCGGTTCGCGGTCACCACTCCAGAAGATTTCGGCCTCATCGGCCATCCGTTTTGCGAGCAATGTGCCCTGCCCACTATCACTTAAGTTTGGCAATTCTTCGGGCTACGTCGGTAACCTTGGTTCTCTTGCGAATGTCTTCATTATATCAAAACCACTATATCAAGATGATATTTCCCATCAAAGGTCTTTACGTTTTCAAATAAACAATCTGTTTTAAGACTATCGTTTGTGGTAAGATTTACAACACAGTTATTGTTGAGTAAATAAACTTTATTAGTCGGGTATATTTTACGATTACACCAAAGGATTTGTGCGGAATCGTAAAGGTAAATTTTGATGGGTAATGAATTTGAGAAAATAATGGAAATTAGGATAATAATTTGAAGCTGCGTGTGTAATGGTGGAATATAAACACTTTGTAGCAACTAAACGGTCACCATGATTAGCATCCACGCACTAATCAAATAGGTAAAGATACATTTGGTTAGGGCTTGTATGATAATCATTGGTAAGTTCGTGTAAGTCAGGACTTCATAACAAAACAAACATGTTTTCTCAAAAATGGTATGTAATGTTGCCTTAACATCTCTAAAAAGTATCCAGAAAGTGAACTCTACCGGAGATTTAATCACAACTGTCCAGTAAGAAGCGAGATTTTAAATTTGGAATCTCCTACTGTCCAGTAAGTAAGTATGTAATTTACTTACTGGACAGTAGGTCATCCTCTTTAGATCTGCTTAGAAAAAAAAAACATAGTACCAGACACAGATTAGAGTTTAGCCATTATAACATGGTTATAGGATCCCGGCTCCAAATATATATATATCTCAAATTCAAATTCAAATTCATTTATTTTGTGAACATAAGTAATAAATAGGTGGTAAAAATACATAAAATTCAGAACTAACTATGTTCCACCGGTAGGCATACAAAATGTTTTAAAATTACGTAAAATTAAATTAATTCAAAACAATTAAAATCATTAAATAACAATACAATTTGATTCATTAAATAATTGAAATCACCAAATAACAATTGTTAAATTACATTACACAAAATGTCAGCTTTAAAAACAAAAAAAGAAATAAAATAAAAGGCATAAAATATAAAATGGTGTCACTGGTTAAATCAAATTTAAATTAATTACAAAACTCATAAAATAGAATGTCAGCAATGTTGAATGTTACAGTTGTCAAAATATAGTACAAAATGTCGAGGATAAATACAATGTCAGCAAGCATTAGAATTATCAAATAATTATAACCGTACCAAATCAATAATAGAATGTCAGAAAAAAAAAACTCGTTTTGGTATGACATTTTATGAGATACATATATTTTTGGAGTCTTAAACATCTATTTTATAGTCTGTGACACTTAACGCGACGCAGAAAAAGTATGCACATTGCGTTTTGTACTTAGTAATGTTGTAGAAGTATAGTGTGGGATTTTATGTTTGTATTTAGTAATTTCAGTTTATAAATCTTGTTGTATTAAAACTTTCCATTCTAAAATTAACATGGAGTTTCAAAAAAAAAATTTACATTTACTGCCAGCCAAGAGTCCGTTAATCAAGATGTACAACAAAGAAATATAAATAAACTCCCCCGGTAAATCGATCACAATTTCTATCAGTAATTGCCCTAATATGAATGTAACCTTCAATATTAATTAAACGAATTTGTTGTTAAACTTTCTTTCATTTTTGAGAAAAGGATTATACAAACCTCAACCAGTAAGAAAGCCATCCTGGCCTGATATATATCCAGAACTCACCTGCGGTTCTATCTACTATTCTATGTACTATTACAGAATATTATTAAATACTGGTAAAAAAAAGATTAGTTAGAAAATTATGGTTTTTATTTGGTGTCGCATTAAAGTATTAAAAAAGAAAAATAAAAGTCTTTTAATAATTCTGAAAGTGTACTTTTATAACTTTTGAATACTTTTGTCAGTAAAATTATTGACCTTCTATTTGAAAAGTGTCTATACGTTGAACAAAGCGTTATTTTGAGCTCAAATTGATCTACCATTTTTTTCTTTTTTTTTTCGGATGGGAAATTATCAAATGTCTTCTCCCGCTCTGGGCGGAGCAGGAGGGAGCGTCAGACTTTTACTGACTAAAACCCATCCATGTTCCTTCATCGCCCTTTGTGTTCCGGGGCCACGGTATCTCTTTCGAACAGTCTCGCAACCCCGGCAGGAAATTGATCTACCCCATTTTTGCTTATTTCGAAATTCAAAAGGTCATATTATCGACGGCCCTTTTATAAAGACATAATATGTACGTGTTAAGGAGTGAGCTGTACTCTACTGACTCATTCCTACTATTACTAAGAGCCAAGAGTACAGCTTCTGGAGTCACGCCGCAACGTTAATTTCAAGACGTTTGTGGTGCGTATCCCAACGTGTATGCTCCATCTGGTGTTGGAAGAAAGTTTTTGGCTGCAGGATGTGGTGTTCCGTCGCTTCCGCGGACAAATTCCAGAAGTATGCACAAAACATCGTGCAAGTGAAGTGAAGTGCTACTAACATAGTTTTCTAAGTTGTTTATACTAACAAAAATTGTTATTCGTATGTATTTTAGGTTAAGGTATTTATCTATGGGTCTTTATTACCTGAAATAAATGGTTTATTAATATAATTATTGCTAGGTTGTTAACACCCATCATCATCTGTCTAGCCTTTTTATCAATTAAGTTGGTATTGGCTTCCAGTCTTACCTGGTGCAGCTGAATACCAGTATAACAAGGAACGACTGCCTACCTGACGTCCACAACTTACTGGGTAATAAGATACAATGTGTGTTGGCAACGCGCTCATTTGTAGTTAATATTTTGTCTTAGTCGAATGTACTTACCTAGTTAAACTTTGTTTTTAAGAAACGCGGACCCACTGCCGTACTTGTCAATGTGAACCCCGACAGTCTGCCACTATACGCGACTCGATCCGGCTCGCAGGACCACTTTTAGACAAAATATGGGTATGCGCATCGCCTGGCGTATGGTTGTATAATTGCGCACAGCACTATGTAAATTCGCCTGTTCAATTAAATCGAGTTTACCCATTGTCTCGCGACTTTAGTTTACCAACACCAGCACAATCCTGCAGCATCTTAGATCTACGATGTGGTTAACACCTACTAGCTTTAGAATTATCTTAGCTCTATAATTTATCATCAATTAAGCTGTACCTCGCTATGTTTAACAGAGACCACAAACATGCAGGTCAGGTACAGTCAACCACAGAGTGATGTGGCGCAATAAGTTACGTTTCGTGGTCACTATATAGTCGGATTCGAATGCAGTAACCGCATGCAATATCCGTTTAATATCGCGGCGCTGAACAGTCCGTTACGATGGGGCTTTTAAATCGACGAAAAATTAGATTTTGGGATTCTGGTGCATTTTGAACGATATATTTAATAACTAGGACATGCGGAACCGGTTTTCGGCCCCATCTACACCATATATAATATGAAATTATAATAATATAATTATATAACATAATACAATCTACACTAATATTATAAAGAGGAAAGATTTGTATGTTTATAATGAATAAACTCAAAAACTACTGCGCCGATTTAAAAAATTCTTTCACCATTCGAAAGCTACATTCACCTTGAGTAACATAGGCTATATTTTATCCCCGTACCCCCACGGGAACAGGAACTACGTAAAACCGCGTGACGTCGCTAGTAGTAGATAAACCGGTCTTTCCCGAGTTTTACTTTGGGATCGAAACCGGGCTTCGCATGCCCTACCAATAACTAAGAACTACATTACATAATGTTAACCGTCATCATCACGCATGTAATCCCAAAGGGTTAGGCAGAGCGCACCTATCAGTAAATCCACATTTCGCCAGTTGTGTTTTAATCCCACGTAATAGGGGGCGAGCCTATTACCAACAACCGGGCACAAATTCAGACTCCATGACTCTCACTGAAAACAATCTAATGGGAAAACGTAATAACACTTTTCCCAACATGGACATCGAAGCCGAGTTCCTCAAGCTCAGCCTAAGCGCTTGGGACGGAAATTTTATTTTTTTGTTCCGGGGATGCAAAATCCTCATGGATGTCCTCCGCCCAGGCGCGGGGCGGGGGGGTCTAATTGACTAAAAACCACCCCGGTGTTCCTATCCCACACTTGCACCAGGGATCATGGGAATTAGGGAGTAGGGACCCCTAGACCAACGAAGCGGTCCAGTCAAGAAAACATGGAATAAGCTTGCATAGTAGATAAAGATTATAAACATCGGTCCATAATGTTTCAGTGTAATGTTTTGAAGACCCGAAAGGCGCAGCGGTAGTGAGGCTGCCTTACGTTCTTAGGGTCCCGGGTTCGAATCCCGGTAAAAGCAAATATTTGTGTGATGAGCATGTACATTTGTTTCCGGGTCATGGATGTTTATATGGATTATAAGTATGTATTTACAAACAAAAAGTATGTATGTAGTATATCAATTATCTGGTGTCCGCTTAGTGTGGCACTAGATGGCGCTGTGTGTAATGTCCAGTGATATTTAATTTATTTAATGTTGCTATCGATAGTTACTGGCCATTTCTGTTTCTATATCTCGCTAAACCGCTGTACTCATGGCCACACATGGAAGGGCAATAATAGTCAGACTGAAGCACGTTTTACGACCTGCCTTAGCATGCATTTTGTCTGATCGTGCATTAGATATATCATTGCACGTTTATTACAAGTTCATAACATAACATCACGCCTGTAATCCTCGAAGGGTAAGGCAGAGATGTACCTAATAGTACACCTACATTTCGCCAGTTATGTTTAAGTCCCATGTAATAGAAGGCGACCCTATTGTCAACATCCGGGTATAAATCTAGACTTCGTGGCTGCTACTGAGAAATTTCTGGCGGAAAAACCCGATGACAATTTGCTCGACCCGGGAATCGAACCCAGGACCTGATGCTCAGCAGTCGCGCTTGCAACCACTAGACCAACGAAGCAGTCCAAGTTACAAGTTCGTTTTGGTAAATATTGTTTTAAATTTTTAACACAATTAGGTACGTACCTTGTCAATCTCAATCTAGATCCTTATTGACCAAGAGTTGACAAGATAGGTTTGTAAAAGTGACAGAGGAGATGATGACTTTATAGCATAGAGTAAAGTAATATATACTTTATAGCTTTCCCGTCAAAGACGAAAGCACTTCGGCCACACCTACCCATCAATTTTTCCTTTTAGTAAAACGGGTAAAAAAAAATCCCGTGGTACCACTGGGATTGGTACATAAGGTCATCAATCATAATCTCAACATTGAAATTCTCAAAACCATAGTCTCAACGATTCAAAATCTAAACACTTTAAAATATCAAACGATTCATAAATTAACAATAAGTCATAATCTCAACGTAATAATTATATTAACCTTATAATAAACATTTTTTTAAACTGTTATTCTAAAATTATTTATTCCATAATCATAATTCCCAAAGTTTATTGTCCGTGGTACCACCAGTGTTACCACCAGGACCCTATTACTAACCCTTAGCTGTCCGTCCCTCCGTCCGTCCGTCTGTCTGTCAGCAGGCTGTATCACATGATGAGGTAAACAGTTGACATTTTCACCGAATGTGTATGTCTGTTGCCGCTATAACAACAAACAATAAGAATAAATTAAAAATTAAGGGGGCTCCCCTACAACGATGGCATGGAACCCTTCATGCGCGAGTCCGACTCGCACTTGACCGGTTTCTAAATTTGCCAATTTCGTGTTAAAGTGAAAGTTAGTTAAATTAATAACAAAATATCGGGCTATTTTTAGGGTTACCTTATAGGTGAAAACCATAAATGAATAAATGAGTGAAGTGAACAATTTAAACCATGAATAAATAACTACCTAACCTCTGTACAAGGCACTTGAAATAAAAATAAATAAACACGCCTTGGAACAACAGAAACACATCAAAAGATTTAATTTGGTAACACAATTTGTTTCGACACCACAAAAATAGTTTGTCAGTTGCCAACAAACGACATACTTATAACTCAAAGTACGGTACGATCCTGAAAACATAGCCTAAATCTTTCTTTGACGGAAAATCAACAAAGGTCTGGAGAAACATCTTGTCGCCTTAACGACGTCGGTTTAAGGGTATCGCGCTCTGAGAACAAAAGTGACCAAACACGAAATTTGCGTTTTGTCGAAAATAACAAAATTGTGTTCGTGATTTAGTTCGTGTTTGTGGAAATAAAAGAGACGAACTGTTTTGTTTGTCCTTTTCTTGCACGATATAAAGAAACGACAGAAAAAAAGAAAAAGTATTTATTATTAGTCCGCCCAGGACAAAACACAAAAAATATGGTACCTACAACAAAATTGTGTAAAAAGTAAACATAAGAAAAAAAAACCAAACGAAATTGGTCCTATACGAGGCCAAAAGGCCGCTATTTCAGTATGGTGCTGTAACATTACAAAAAATGTCCCAGCACTGGTATTCTGATAGTCAAAGTGATGCCCACGGTCGGTGATATCGTCACTTATTGATGCACTAGACAATGTTGTTAGGTGTCGTTTTGGACGTTTATTGCCTTTGGTACCACCAGTGCTACCACGGGTAAAAAAATCCCGTAGTACTAACAAGCGATACAGTGGTACCACGGGAAGTTTTTTTTACTCGTTGGTACCACTATAATTGGTACATAAGATCAACAATCATAATCTCAACATTGAAAATCTCAAAACCATAATCTCAACTCAAAACTTTAAAATATCAAACGATTAAAAATGTAACTAGTCATGATCTCAACATAATTTTTAACTTACATATTGATAAACATTTTTTTTTCAAACTGTATTTATTCTAAAATTATTTATGATGATGATTATGGTGCTGAGATTTTCAATGTTTATTGCCCGTGGTACCACCAATGGTGCCACGGGCAATGAACGGTTTTTGGTTTTTAACTCAATTCGCCGTAATTTTGAGTTCGGTCACTTTCGCTCGTGACTGCGCGGCATGTCAAATTGTTTTGCCCTCAAGGTACTCAAATAGAGAGGGTGTCAAGACTGTATGTAAAAGGGTCTTTTTATTTTCTGTGTTTGGTGTTTGCCTATGCTTCTAAAAGTGTTTAAAATAAGTAAAATAAAAGAGACATCAAGATTGAGAGAGATAGCTAGTGTTGAAAAATCTTTAACCTAAAACCATTCATTCCGAGCCATTTTTTTACCGACTACTAAAAAGGGAGGAGGTTATGTTTCCCACCAGCACTTTATTTTTTCTGTGATTACCCGATTCGATTTTCATTTTTCATTTGGGAGAGAAAACTAGCGCGGTGAAGTGAAATTTAAATTATGATAAGAATTTGTGGATATTCATCATTCCCATTTAGCCATCACAACTAAAAAGAGGAAAATAAACAAACATTTTTGTGGGGACTTTGTTTTCCGAAGTAAAGTTATTTTACATTTTTTTTTGTTTTTTTTCGGTTATGTCGGTTAGGATAAGTCGTTTTTTTTTTGCAAAAATGTTTTTCTATTTCCACAACATTTAAAAAATACAAGACAGTGAACGACGGATACAAAGGGCATTAAATCTACAGATTTATTCCAAAAGTAAAGTTATTTTACATTTTTTTTTTTGTTTATTTTGGTTACTTATGTCGGTTAGGATGTGGTTTTTTTTTGCAAAAATGTGTTTCTATTTCCACAACATTTAAAAAATACAAGACAGTGAACGACGGATACAAAGGGCATTAAATCTACATATTTATTTCAACGAAATTTCTAGTGATTTAGGTTTCTCAGAAGGAAGCAGATTAGGCCTGACCATACCTGGGGCAATATTATGACCACTAAACCATTAGCCAAAGAAGACTAAAACAAAGCAATAGGTACAGGATAACGAAAGAAAAAATAACGATACGCAGAAACTAAAAATAATTGTTTATGATTGGAAAAACCCAGTTTTGAAAACAACAACCACATAATCTGAGTGTCACGTTTTGATTCGATTACTATTCCGATAACTGTAGTAAGCATGTTCTATATTGGCTAAGGGGATTTCTTGTTCTTCCTTAAGCATGTATTTGTTTGGCATACTAATCTCAATTTTATAACTAAAGGCCAAAGTTACCTTAACATTTTTTTTTGTCATTATTTCTTGTGATTTTAAAAAACACTCGTCATTCTGCCGAGCCATTTCCCAACTATGTTGGGGTCGGCTTCTAGTCTAACCGGATGCAGCTGAATACCAGTATTTTACATGGAGCCTGCACGACTGCATCTAACCTTCACAACCTAAAATTTTAAAAATAGTAAAGAAGAAAAAATATTACGTTAGAGAATTCAAAACTAGTATTTTTTTTAAATAAAAATGAAGTCCAGTGGTGGTAGATGCGAGAAATGCAACTGCTACCAGTGGTCGCAGACCGGTGTTGGCAGACGGAAATAAAGGATTTAAAACGCAAAAATAGATTATAATTTTTTAAACTGTATTGCAAACGTATCGAATTGTGATTAAAAGTTAGTTACAAACACTGAAAACAATTGTGAATTTTGAGAAACAATAGTGTAAGTTAGTTTAGTAACCTCGTACTTAAATAGAATCTTTCATTCACTCACAGACACCGCACGACCTCATCAGTATCCACAAGAGTTCCTCAGAGGCTTAGACGAGGTTTATAGAGGTGAGTTGTCGAGTGCGTTGGGGTGTTGGATAGGCAGGAGTGTAAGCAAAACTCGCTAATATGTACTCACAGTTCTATTATAGGTTCAGGGGGGTTACCATGACGTCTTAAAGCAGTATTGTGTTATTGTCATTCCAGTGTGGTAAAGCAACAGCGCTATGCAGGGTGTCTAGCGCCATCTCTTTCCCAACACTGGAATAAGAATAAAACAATCCTGCTTTAAGACGTCATGGTAGGCCACAGTCACAATTGTCACAAGCACTGCTAAGTCCCGGCATCATCCGACATTATATCGATGTAAGCAATATACGATGCCTTTGATGTGTATTATGTGATTATTATAAATACATGTAAATAAATCTGTTTGTATATAAATATATATATAATATATCTGGTCGACACTTCGCGTGACTAGTTTTCTTTGGCCAAATAATTATTATTAGCATTGCCATTCAACGTGGCAATGCTGCCAGTCTTCTGGGTACGTTTCCGAGTGACAGCGATGCGGAGGAGTACTTTGACGCCTATTGACGTCGTTGTATATATGTAGGTACTTACTTTTAGTTTTTATTTTTGTAATTATATATAGTTCTAATGTACGTAATAATTTTATTGATCCTATTCTTAAATAAAAACTATTCATATTTGTATATGTTGTGTACATTAAATAAATTGAATATTAGTTGTCTAAACTACATTTTGTGAATACGCAGTTTTGCCTTTACCGTCAAAACTAATGCTCATGCATTCATGATAGTGAGTACGAATCGTTTTTTAGGGTTCCGTACTCAAAGAGTAAAAACGGGACCCTATTACTAAGACTCCACTGTCTGTCTGTCCGTCTGTCTGTTAGCTAGACAGTTGAAATTTTCACATATGATGAATTTCTGTTGCCGCTATAACAAAAAATACTAAAAACAGAACAAAATAAATATTTAAGTGGGGTTCAAGTACAACAAACGTGTTTTTTTTTAATAATGGTACGAAGGGTAACCCTTCGTGCGCGAGTCCGACTCGCACTTATCCGGTTTTTTTCAACAACACCTAGGATTTAGGTAAACTATACCTAAATAGGTACGTACACTAGTCAAGGATAGAAATGCATGATAACCAGATTCACCTGATTGAACAATTATTACACTTTTTAATACTGAAATCTGTTTTTCTTTAGTGTAGTAAATAGAGTAGTAGTAGAGTAGTAGTAGTAATTTCGATTTAAGTTTTAGTTTTTTTTTTCATACAAAATATCTTACTTTTTTCTTCACAAAGTGTACAATTGGCATTTTGATCTAATAATTTATTAGGCTACAATTAGAGAAACCACACATTTCCCACTATTCGCCCCGCAATGACTGACGTAACAACCGCTTTGTATTGCGAGCTGATTAGAACTTTATTCTAACAGTATTTCAAACGAAGTTTGAACCACCACAAATAGAGTTGCTAATTTAGCAGATACCCCAGCCTTAAAAATCATCTCCCTAGCCTTTTCCCAAGTTTTATTGGGGTCGGCTTCCAGTCTAACCGGATGCAGCTGAATACCAGTATTTTACATGGAGCGACTGCCTATCTGACATCCACAACCCAGTTAGTACTGGGTAATACGATACCCCTTGGTGAGACTGGTTGTCAGACTTTTTGGGCCACAGACTACCTGTAACGACTGTCAAAGATCACAAATGACAGCTGGGACCAACTGCTTAACGTGCTTTCCGAGGCACGGAGGAAACTCGGTATGTAATGAGTGGTCACCCATCCACAGACCAACCTAGGCAAGCACGGCTTAACCTAAAGATCGACCCGAGCGGCTGTTATTATTTAGCCACGAGCTCCTCCACAGCCTTAAAAATCGCGTCCTTATAATTAATTTTTTATGCCTTCGTGTCTCTAGAAAGTGTAGAAGAGTGTCCATGGAGTTTCTTGCTCATTCTTCTATATAGACATCTCCGCCTTAGAATGGGCCACTACAGTACTTTCACAAGTTATTATGTTTTGATACTGTAGCTTAGCTTTTTTGTTTTTACATTAAAAAGTACCTGCAATGTTCTAATCGAAATAAATGCTTTGAGTTTTGA
The DNA here is from genome assembly GCA_941918905.2 of Xestia sexstrigata. Taxonomy (NCBI): domain Eukaryota; kingdom Metazoa; phylum Arthropoda; class Insecta; order Lepidoptera; family Noctuidae; genus Xestia; species Xestia sexstrigata. Next base: position 6,919,941 of record OW799219.2, read on the forward strand.
GTTTGAGTTTCTAACACCGATCGAGGACTCCTGACCGCACCGCACTTTCCCGCGCAATGCTTAACCAAACACGACAGAATTATCATAATTTCAGCCGAAAGACGTCCACTGCTGGACATAGCCTCTCCCCCAAGTGCCGCCACATTGACCGGTCCCATGCGACTCGCAGAATAATTGTCATCAATATCACAGACTCAAACCTAGACGATGGTATCGATACACTACAGATAGATTATAACAAACAGTGTAACAAGATAGTCAATAACTTCTATAGTTGTCAAAATCATGGATAAAGTGGACATTGTAACAGGCGCAGATGGAAACTGGACCTTGGCAGATTGCCAGGTGGCTGTAACATGAAATTTATGATGTACGGAAAAGGTTGTTTATTAGAAAGAAAAGGCCGTGTACGTTATTTATTGAGTCACGCGCAGAAAGATTTATATTGCTTGAGCAAAGGCCGATTTTATATATTGAAATATTTTTGATAAAATTGGGGATGATGCCTTTCAATGTTTTGATGATTTTCATTTGTTTTTTATATTATTGTACAATATTTTTTTATGAAATAACCTACATGATAATATCTTCTTCACTGGTAGCTCTGTTCCACCTACTGCTGAGATTAGGTTCCGTCAGCAAAAACGGAACCTTTACAAGAATCACTTGTTGTCCGTCTATTCGTCTGTCTGTTTGTCTGACTGTCAAAGACCCTTTTTCTTACGAACACGAAGAGATATCTAGCTGAAATTGACATCAAGTACTCAAGTCTGCTACTGGAGCAGTGAAAAAGTCAACGCGATCCAAAGATAATAATTATGACCGTTTGTCGCATATTTTGCGATTTCGCAAGGGAATTAAACCCTATATTAATATATAGAGTACTTCCCGTTGACCTATCATCATGAAATTCGGCAAGAACCAATGTCTCACCAGCACATGTAAAGTAAAAATTATGAAAACCGTAAATATTTCGTTTTATAACAAAATACCTACAAGTTTATACGGAGCCCTCGGAGCGAGAGTCCAACTCATACATGGCCGATTTTTTTTAATGTCATTTACTTTTTGGACTATTGGTAAGCCAAAATGTCTTATGCTATCGTGTTATTCTTCTTTATTATCAAACGAAAAAGTATTATTAATGCAATTATTGACATTACTTAAAAACTTCAATATACTTCTTATTTCGAAAAATCACAATTTACGAAAAGAATAATCCCTTAGGCAAGCCTCAGGAGGAGGTAGATTTCGAAGAAGGTTCAACCCATATTTTTTCAACCCCTTGTTAAAATCCTCCTCTAAGAGAGCATGGAAAAAAAACTTATAATTAAAAATTGTAGAATAAATAATTTGCTTTCAAGAAAAATATTTTCGACGATGTTTAACGTTTTGGACATATAATTTGTTTTTCAGAAAATTTTGGAGATATCAGCCCCCTCCCCAAGTTAGGGGTTGCATCAATTCCGACATACATACGTATACATATATTAATTTTTATAAACCTTTAAACCAGCGGTTGATTTGGGCTCTAGAGGTCATAACTAGACCCCCTATGGTGATATTTTCGGAAAACTCAACTTTAGGTGCAAGAGCGTAGAGATTTTTCTGACTAAATCTACCTAATAAAATATAGCGAAGATAAACATTATGCGACATAGACATAACATCACGTCTATAATCCTCGACAGGATAGGCAGAGGTGTACCTAATAGTACACCCACATTTAATTATGTTTAAGTCCCATGTAACAGTGGGCCAGCCTCCTGTCATCAACGGAGCAAAATTTCAGACTCAGTAGCTGGCTATTGAGAAATTCCTAAAGAAAAAAACCCAATAACAATTTGCCTAACCCGGTAATCGAACCCAGGGCCTCATGCTCATCAATTGCGATTACGGCTACTAGATCACCGAGGCAGATTTTATAGTGTTTAATATTCACAGAGTCACTAATAAAAACAAAGTCCACGAACACAGTTTTTTGTCAGGTAAACGCACCGGTTATTGCAACAGAATAATCAAAATGAAGCGTCTAAGTAGATAAAAGAAAAACGGCGAACCGAGTCCAATAAAATTGACAGCCAGACGAAATACTCGCTCAGGTTTACAATGTTTTTTGACTAAACAACAACAACATCAGCCCATAACGTCCACTGCTGGACATAAGCCTCTCCCATGATGGGAGGAATTTGCCGTAATCTCCACGCTTGGCAGGCGGATTGGAGATCGCAGTGATGAAAGACTAACAGAAAACGTTGCTGCCCATTCTCTGGTCTACGGAGGCGCAAGGTGTTCTGCCTCAGACATTAGTCGCCTTATACGACACCCGTGAGTGTAATGGGTTGGTTGGTTCTATTCTGCTCTGCCGGATACCACACGGCTAAAGTCAATAATGAATTGCAGTTTATTTTAGTGCAACATATTATTGGTGATATGCTTAATAACAACGTATTATTTAAAGTTCATAAAACTCACCACACCCGGACTTTAGTCTCAAGTAATTATACGAAGTTGGGTTATCCCCAAATTTGAAAAAACAACAATACATAATTAGCTTGGAAAGTATAAGAGTAAAGTCTAAATCCCAGCCTTTTGGGGTAATTTATTGCTATCTATGACGCATACGGTTTTATACAACAATAATAATATAAAATTAATAGACAGAACTTTGCACTTCTTGCGTCTGTTGCAGATAAGAGATGACCTTGCACGATCTTCATTCGTGTTTCAATCGGAAACTTATTAAATCCATCTATTATATTATGTACCATAACGGACAATGACGGTTGACTACTTTCAACCTTATTGCTCAAGGCATAACGGTGAAAAGTGTCCAGCCGTTGTAATTCGTCATCTCCCTGCCCTTTTTTTTTTTTCGCATGGGAAATCATCAAATGACTCCTCTAGCTCTGGGCGGAGCTTTTATTGACTAAAACCCATCCATGTTCCTTCATCGCCTTTTGTGTTCCGGGGCCACGGTATCTCTTTCGAACAGTCCCGCAACCCCGGAATATCTCCCTGCCCTAGTCCCCTGTTACTTGGGGTCACCAGTTGGCGCAACACGTTTTCTTCTCCCATTCTCCCCTATTAACCATCACGCAATCATTTACACCTTTTTCCCTCATTTCATTCCTCACACAGTCCATCCATCTTTTTCTTGGTCTTCATGGATAAAAAGGGAGATTTTTATCCATCTACATATTTATATTCATCACTTTTTAGTCACATGCGATTCGTCCCTCCTCATCAGAAATGTCCTTGACTCCATAACAAGACAGTCGATCCTCTGGCTACTCTCTCGGATAAAACATGCCTGATGTCATGAATATATAAAATAAATTAACTAGCTGAGCCACGCAACTTCGTCTGCGTCACATAAGAGAGTGTCAAAACGCCTTTAAACCATATTCTACTATGTAGATTATCTAACATTTGGACGCAAGTTTGCAACACCATAATAACACGTTTTTATTTTTACAATAATTCTTCTAAGAAGTTAATCGGCCATGCTGGTTTATCTAGTTTGGTGCAATGGCGTGCGGTGTGGGGGGAGGGTCGGCGATTGCATCAAGCGAAGCGAGGCGCTTGAATTTTATTCTCGCGTCTGTATTTTTTTTGCGATTCTTATAAGATATTCGTTTAAATAATATGGTGTGAAAGTAAATTGGATAAATGGAAAAGTCTAAAATAAAAGTTACTTTACAATAGAATTTAACCAGCATCATAGTTTGATGCAAAGACAAAAACCTGACCTGAAACCTGATTGTTGTGAAAAACTATTGTAAAATAGCCTTTTTTTTAATTGCCATTTATCCAATTTGCAAAAACAAGTGAATCATCCATAAAAAGTAGCTCTTCCGCATAAGAAAATACAATTCATCAATTTACTAGTATAGTCGAACTCGTTTTTGCTTTACCACCCTCAAGTTGAATGTCACTTCGTCTTCAAAAATTGTCAAGAGTGCTTTGTAAAACTGACATTCAATCAGCGATAATATCTGCCTAGTCTTCCCAACTATGTCGCGGCCGGCTTCCTGTCTAACCGGATGCAGCTGAGTACCAGTATTTTACATGGAGCGACTGCCTATCTGACCTCCACAACCAAATACGAACGATACCGCTTGTACGACTGCCCAAGTATTAGGATACTTGGGCAGTCGTACAAGGGGGATTTCTTTATGACTTTAAAATACGTACTGCTAGGGGAGTACGTATTTTAAAGTCATAAAGAAATCCTACAAACGTTTATAGAACCGCATTTGGGCGCAGTTTATAGAACTAATAGACTTAGACTGCAGACTGTGACTTTCGGGGCACTGACTACCTGTAACGACTTTCAAAGATCTACAATTGATAGCTGGGACCAATGGGTTAATGTGTTTACCGAGGCACGGGAGAAACTCGGTATGTAATGGGTGGTCACACTGGTGGATTCAATAATAAATAGCGATAACGGTAAAGAAAAAGTAAAAAAATATTGATAGTATACTGAAAAGCTCAAGTCAGCCGCGCTTTGAACGCGGCTGCCTTTTGTAAGGCTGCGCAATACAAACGGAGAAAGTTGGTGACTCGACTATTTGGTGTTAAATACCAAAAAAAATGCATTATATCGTATTTTTTTAGTATCATTGCTAATCAGAATACAGTAAAACTATTAGTTTGGAACTTATGAACCTCGTGACTTCCATATAACACTGCTTTTAACACAACTTTTAAATAAATTTTTTCAAGCTTATGGTAAACTTCAAATTAATTTACAAATAGACAGTATTTATCAAAAAAATCAAATATCTTTATTTTGCAAAGATATATTAATTAGTAACCTTTTTCCCGAAGGACTGCTAAAGCTTTAGCATGAAGAAATATGGTGAAATACCAATTAATTTTGGGCGAGTTGAGCTGCATCCTTAGGAAAGTTTCAATCGACTAAAAAGTTAATTCGTAGTCAAAACTGGTTAACCGATTACGAGGCTCATATGAGTCATACTAACATGAGATGCAATATTTTTTATAACACAATTGTATTGTGCGCTGAGTCGAATGACCTTATTACTAACCTTGGAAAAACCCCATTCAAATGTATGGATTTGTATTGTTTTTCAACGGATTTACCTACTAGAGTACTAGGACATGACTGACGACTGTCCCGCCATAGGTTTTCATAGTCTTCACTTGTCTTTTGTTTCTTCACTTGTCTTTTGTTTAGTTGTCGAAATGGGAAAGTTACGAGATGGGCTGGAGCCTATTTTACGTGGACCCGGATAAGTAACAGTCAAAAATTCGAAAATTCTACAAGATTCTTTCAGTTTGTTGTACTACAATTGGGTCGGGAGGCTTTTGGGACCAGGAGCGCGGTCCGGGATTCCCCTATATATTTTGAGTGGTGTTTTGGGACCACAAGAAAAAATAAAAAGTTGTCTTGAGAAGATAGTACGGTCAACCAAACATATTTCGTATTTTTATAAAACCAGAAATAGTACATTTTGAAACTAGTGGAGAAAGATTTTTTTTCTCGTATTTTTATTAAACCAAAAATATTACATTTTGATACAAGTGAAGAAAGTTTTTTTTCCTAATACCCCGTTTTTATAGAAGTTTCACTTCAATAATAAATTCGTGTAATAATTATTGATTACAATATTATTTCAGCTTAGTGTACTTAAACTTTTTTTTCTTGTGGTCCCAAAATTCCACTCAAAAATATTTAGGGGTTAATCCGGGACCGCGGTCCTAGTCCCAAAAGCCTGACGACCTAAAATATTTAGGGGGAATCCGGGACCGCGGTCCTGGTCCCAAAAGCCTCCCGACCCAAAATATTTAGGGGGAATCTGGGACCGCGGTCCTGGTCCCAAAAGCCTCCCAACTCAAAATTTTAAGGGGGAATCCGGGACAGTGGTCCTGGTCCCAAAAGCCTCCCGACCCAAAATATTTAGGGGGAATCCGGGACCGCGGTCCTGGTCCCAAAAGCCTACCAACTCAAAATTTTAAGGTGGAATCCGGGACAGTGGTCCTGGTCCCAAAAGCCTCCTGATGGCAAAAGGGTCCCCCCTTATTTACATGGTACTTAAACCCAACTGGCGTAATTTCTCCGCCTAACCCGTCCCGGAAGACAGGCGTGATGGTATGTTTTATTTTAGATTCATTAAATTTTACTGTTTGGGTTTTTCTGAAGTCATAACTAGGTCAGTAGGCAGCCGCTAATTATCTAAACAAATAGAGGAACAAAAAAAATTTCTGCACCGCTTAGGTGACTGAACTAAGTGCTTCAGTATTATCAAACATAGTTATATCACCGAAAAAACCCACTACTACAGCTGAGGGTGTGTTTGATAAATGGTGACTTGCAAAAAAGACTCTTATTACCTCACAAATGACTCAAAACCCATACGTTTTAAAACCAATTTAACTTGACCTACCGCTCCCCTCTCCATTTAAACAAAATTGGACGTCAGCGCAGTGATTATGTGAGTCAATTGGGGTCTACCTTGGTTGGTCGCTGATTGACTTACTCGAACTTGATCTGTGACGTCAGTGGGCAGTGAGAAGAGTCCAACGTAACTCGTTGAATGGGGTTTTTACGCGCACTTTATAATGTTTAGAGGTGTTCTGTGTAAATATTTTATTGTTTTTAAGTTTATTTATACGAGCTTCTTGGGTACAGGAATTTATTATCTTCCTACCCTTGGTCCGTGATAATTACAATACGTTTTATTTTTTTTCTAATCTCCCTTGTCAACCGTCACGCTATCATGTAGTATTTTTTCTTTTCCTATTCACACTATTTATCCATCGTTTGTTTGGTCTTCCTCTCCGTCTCCATCCATCAACATTTATTTGGGTACAGAAATTCAAAATAATGTAATTATTTGAATGCGGTCAAACTTCAACGTAAATTCCTTAATCGATTAATAACACCATCACACTTAATAAACTTGTTTACAATAATTAATTTTGTTTTCAATTGAATTACAGACAATTTTAATGTTTCATAATAAAACGCAACATCTTATAATCCAAAATCATTTCATTGAGAAAAAGAAACTCACTTTCCTTTCAAAAATCAAAACAACATCACAGCCATATTGTTTCCAATTTCAAAAGTTGCTGGCCAGTCTATTTGTTTTATAAAGTCTGTGCACCGCGATGGTCCCGATAACTGGCGAGTTCATATTTATACAGTGTTCAGTTGTATCAAGTCACAGTTCGAATCGAGAACCGAGAGCGACCGTGACCAATCATTGGTACATTCACCTTACTTTAGTTGTTTGTTGTGCGTGTAAATTAAATCAAAGGTATTTATTGTTTTCATTTGATTTTTTATTACTTGTAATGAAATTCAAATTCAAAATAAATATTTAGTTTCACTTTAAGACAACATAAATTATTATTGTGAAATCAAAAGGTGCATGTTAATAAATTTAGAACTTTTTATAAAAACGAATTGTTATTGATAATCTCTCTAAGCTGCTCTTTTAAGTTTTTTATAGTTTCTAATATAAACAGAACATGCATCTAGTTAATCTAGAGTAGTACTAGTAGCATAGAAGTAAATGGTTGAATTAGAAAATAATTATGTTGTAATGGTAAATATTGTAACAAAGTCCAACCAGATTTTAAAATAATACTTCATTAATTTACCAAAATTACCAGACAATTGTAACACTAATTAGGTTGATTAAAAATGTTTATTTATAAAAACAGCATCTTTTCCTCAATAGGTGGGCTGTAAAAAATCAAACAATAGAAGTCTATAGAACCTTTTTTATTCCCATAGTTATAAAAACTTGAAGGTTTTTTATGCCATACCTATCTACTGTATCATGTTCTATTCAAAACAGGATTCACTGACGAAGATTGCATTCTACGAATATAATTTGCGCTCTAACAAGCATTGTGCTCTCAACCGGTTTGAAAATAACAAGATCATTTATAGGCCAACAATCCTGCATCAGCAACAATAATAATTGTATTAATTCTTGATTTCTTTGTTTACAGAAAATGTCTGCCTACAAAATCGTTCTTGCACTCGCAGTCTTTGCCGCTGTTGTGAAAGCTCAAAGGCCTTTCTACGCTGGACTGAGCCCTATTGGTTACCCAGCAGTGGAAGCAGACCTAATATCCAATAGGTTTGGAGAAACTGATGATTACCCTATCGACGCTAGGGGTGACAGGAATCTGATCAATCGTTTGGACGCACTTCCCGTGGACAACCAACCTTTCTGGTACCTGAACTGGAGGCAGTACGATGCCTTAAGACGCAACCCTCAGGTCTACCCTCAGAGACCCAACAGCTTCATCGGTTCCAGATAAAAAAGAAAATAAAAGCAGAGAAGAAAATAATGTACGGAATGAAAGTATGGATCGATTCGGAATCACGATTTTCGTATTCGATTCTTGACTGACGAATGAATGTGAATCGTAATTCGAATTTAGTTGGAAGTGAAACTGGATAATTTGATACGTCTGAGAAAAAAGAAACAGTATTATTAAATTTGGAAGTGTTTTTGAAAGTTTCGAGCGAACACTTATTTGGAGTGACTTTTAAAAGTGTAGTTTTAGAATTTGGAACATTTTGTTTCGGTTTGAGTCATTGATTAATTTATTTTTATCACACGTGCACAGATTTTGCTTTGTAGTGTTATAAATTATAATGATTGCAATTATTTATGCGATTGTTTTGCATTTACTATTATTTGTAAAATAAATATTTTTTAAGATTACTTTTTTTATTACTTATTTACATACTTACGTAAAAGCGTTAAAATTATTTCTTAATATACTAGCACCCCGCCTGCGATTTCGTCTGCGCCGATGTTGTACTTATCCCTATGAACATTAATTCTCCACATCCTTTTAAAAGTGAGTTTTGAAAAATGTACCATGGCGATCTAATAATTTCTAAAAAGTTTTTCTGCCAAGTTTCAAGGTTCTAAACCGAACTAATAAAGCAGTTTCATACAAACTGCATTCCCGATTTTCACCCCAAAAGGGGTTGATTTTTGAAGATTTTTGTTTTAAATGCCACTTTTTGAGTTCGTCGAAGCAAGCAGTGAAATCCTCCCCTTAAAACTTGATTACCGTTTTTCATCTAGCTGGGGATGATTTACGAAATATCCAAAAACATGTTTTCAAATTTTCTGATTCAAATTTGATATACCAAGTTTTAAATTCGAATACTAATATTATCCAGCGTGTTTAGATTCTTCTATTAAAACTTTAAGAACCTCTAAATCAACATTGGAGGGATATACCCAACGAATAAGGGATTTTGAAATGAATATTTCCCCCCCCCGCCCCGTACCTAAAGGGGCCCTCTGTTAAAGGTTGATTGTCGCAAAATCTGTTCTTAGTACACCCCTCCGTTATAATTTTTATAAAGTAATTTAATTTATATGTTTGGCAGTTGAACTTTTGGAGAATCTTACAAACAAACATTGTTATTATATGTATATTTAGACTACCATTTTACCGCGATCTTCGTCCGCGTTAAAAGATTATAAAAATGTTTACTTCCCTATTTGAATCAGATTCTGTTAACAACTCCAAGGGATTTTTTTTATTAATAAAACATCATTATACCCTTATTCTTTTTTCTAAAGTAGCCTTATAACACAGCTATATGCCAGTAAAAGTCCCGTCAAAATCGGTCCAGCCTTTTCGGAGATTAGCCGGAACAATCGAACAGAAGAGCACGAGAGAACAGAGCCGCAAAAATAAAAAATAAATGAGTTTTAGTTATACGTCGTAAAAAGTTACGTTTAGTACATTCAGTAAAAAGCTGTTTATTTTTAAATTATAAACAGACACTTCAATTTTATTTATTTCTATAGCATCATTATTCGATCCTACGATGAATAAACAAAAGTTAAAATGTTATTATTTTTGCACTGGCACGTGCAAGCAAAAGAAAATCGCTTTTGTAAATAAATTAGATCTTCACGACCGGTTGAACTAGACTTTTACGACAAGCTTTTTTTGTTAGAATTACTTTCTTTTACTTCAATTGGATTTAATATGTTTTCTTGGACTCTTTTGCAAAAAAGAATAAGAATAAGTAACAAGAATTATTTAGAACTTACTTTACTTTAAACGTACAGTAAATCTTTTTTTTAACTTTGTAATCCTCATCTCTGAGAGCACAACATCAAATTGGCTGCACGATCTCGCCAAAAAACATGGAAAAAATTGTTATTGGCAAAAAAAAAGAATAATTGACCTAAGCACATGCTCTAGCTCCTTGCGATGCCGTCTTCCATATTTATCCCACGACCGATTTACTGTCTCGATTATAAAATAAAAATATATTTTATTTTATGATCGGCTTCGCTATGAGTCTTTTTACACCCTTTTTTTTTATTTGCTAGTTATCAACTGAACTTCATAACAACAAATGGTCACGGTCTACAGACTGCAGGCAGTCAAAAATGGCGATGCCAAGTCTACATACGCGACTAACAAAACGCCTGCTCAGCCTAAGTAGAAATAACTTCAGAATAATAATAGGGACAATAACGGCATTGCTTCTTAAACAAACATCTCTTTAACATAGGCGCCATGGACAGCCCACTCTGCAGGGGCTGCTTTGATGCCGAAGAATCAGCCGCCCACGTCATCCTGGAATGCGAGGCCGTGGCTACCCAACGCAAACAAATCCTCGGAACGGTGAGGTGAAGCCTGTGAAGATCCCAGGAAACTTCTGTGCTTCTGGACGGAGCTAGGCTGGCTAACTTAGCCAGGACACCTACGCACAATGGACCGAATGAGAGTCTAAGTGCAGAAAATGGAGTCCCTAATCTTCTCTACTCTACTACCCTTTATTTTTCGAGTTTAAACTTCTTCAAATTTGTGAAACAACTTTTACGAAACTTCGTTCTTTCCTGGCATTTAAACCCTTGGCAAGTACAAGAAAACCTACTTTTAAACTAGAACGGGAATGTTCTTTTGTAATTTATTGTTATTACTGACTATTATCCGCGGTTTAACTCGAACCAGCGGAACTTACGACTGAATTAATTCCTGAGATAAAAATCTTGCAATCTTTTCGTGCACTACTTTTCTTAACTTTGCAGTTTTACGGAGAAACTTTAAAGTTGAGATGACCCAGAAGTTTGCGGGTTTGCTTCTTATTCATCAAATAAGTAAAATTCTTATACCTTCATAGCTATACAAGGACTTCTCATTATGCAACTTCTGGACGGTTATTAAAAAACACACAAAACTTGCCGTTGAAAAACCTCCGAACGTTTCTCAGTTTTTGGCTTATAACTTCTATACAATATATCCTGTGGAAAAAGTCTTAGCACACTTTTATAGTAGACATAATTTCTGCCTATACTTTTCCCAACTACACACATCAAAAGTATCTAGGGATCAACATATATTTTTGCAATAACTTTTCTCCTGATTGATATTAATTAAAATTTTCTTTAAGGATTCATCAAATAAAGTGTTTTCGTTTGTCACAGTAACGATAAACCAAGTCACCTTTGCATTAATAAAGAAATTTGCCATTTTCCTAATAAAGGGATTTTTGACATTTGAACCACTAACATTAAAGTTCGAAAAAAAGACTGAAATAACAGTTTTCTTTAAAATTTTATTGGGTAACTTAAACAATTAATAATCCGTGTTTCTACCGCGAACACTAACAACACAAGAACATCGGTTTGGCATACTCAAAATGAGTTCATCCAAATCACGCTGTGGAATGGCCGCCCATGTTCGTTGCAACAACAAAAAAAGGTCTTCTTGCGACTGGATACCCTCCATATTCGGCAGAGCTCTTCTCTGTAGCATATCCCATGCATGCTCAATCGGGTTCAAGTCTGGCGACTGAGCAGGCCAGGGCAGGACATTGATGTTAGCTGCGGCGAGAGTCTGTCTTACAACTCTTGCGGTGTGCGGTCGTGCATTATCATGCATTAACTGAAATAAGGGACCGATTTGCACTTGTAGAGGAACGATGACGTCTGATACAATCGTCTCAGCATAAATTTGAGCGTTGAGGTTGCCTCTGATCCAAATCAACTCAGTTCTTCCGCCGATCCAAATACCCGCCCATACCATGATGGTTCCACCACTATAAGGATGGACTTCCTGGCAGGATTTTAATCGCTGTTGGCGTCCAGGGGTTCTCCAGTGTCGTATACGTCTTGTATCCGGTCTCATACCAAAACGAGACTCATCAGAAAAGCACACGAAACGCCATTGTTCTTCTGCCCAATTTCTGTGTTCAAGAGCCCATTGATATCGAATCCTACGATTGTGCATTGCTATAGGTGGTACCCGTAGCGGTCTTCGGGAATGAAGGTTCACTTCATGCAAGCGGTTTCTGACTGTTTGGTCGCTAATTAAGTTCCCTGAAGAGTGATGAAGCCTCACGGCTAACATCATGGCGGTTATTGTTGGAGCTCTTCGAGTTAAGATTTGAATGTATCGGTCTTGTCTCCGTGTGGTGCAGCGATACCGTCCTCCATGGCGCTCAGCCACGGTACCAGTGCTTCGGTAACGTGTCCAAAGTCGACTGATAACACTCTGACTTGTATTCAGAGCTAAAGCTACAGTACGTTGCCGGGAACCAGCTTCTATCATTCCCACGGCTCTGAGCATTTCTTCCCTGCTTAAATGACGTCGCCGCTCCATAATAACGTTGGTTTTAATCAGTAGTAGGGAAACAGTAGCACTAATAATGTCTTCAATGCGTTGTATGTTTTTATAGGGAAAATATTGACAGCTTATTTTCATCTTTTACTCGAATTTGATTGAGAGTTCCTGATTCAAATTATGAAATGCACCAAAAAGGATCCATATAAATTTATAAAATCATAAATTTATTACAAAGCCACATCTCAATCTCAAGAAATCCGCATAAAAATGCTTGATCCCTAGACATTTTTGATGTGTGTATGTTAAGGGTCAGCTTCCAGTCTAACCACATGCAGTATTTTACATGGAGCGACTGCCTATCTGACTTTAACAACCCAGTTAGTACTGGGTAATACGATACCCCTTGGTAACTGGTTGTCACACTTTCAGGCCGCTGACTACCTAACGACCGTCAAAGATCTACAATTTACAGTCGGGACCAACGTCTTAACGTGTTTTCCGAGACACTGACGAAACTCGGTATGCAATGGGTGGTCACCCATCCACGGACCAACCTAGGCAAGCGCGGCTAAACCTGAATATTGACCCGAGTAGCTGTTATTATTTAACCACGAGCTACTTTAAAAGTAGACATTTACTACAATTTTTCAACCGTATAGCTCTGCATATCCAAAAGAACCACGACACAGCACTTCAAACATTACTCCTCTTAGCCATGGCTCACTCGGATGTAGAAGATGACTTCGTAAGACAACAAAGAAGTCTCCGCCGTTCCCAGAAGACTTGTCTGAGGAACTGGACCTTCTAAATGAACACAAATGTCTCGCTTAGCAGCATTTATTTGATTTTTCGCTATTAATAATACCTCGACACCCTGGAAATGCCTCGCTGGTCCAGTGTTCGCAAGCGCGACAGCTGAGCATGAGGACCTGGGTTCGATTCCCAGTTCGGGCAAAGTGTTGTTGGATTTATCCATCAGGAATTTCTCATTAGCAGCCACAGAGTCTGAATTTGCGCCAGGTTAGTAATAGGCTCGCCCCATATAACATAGGAGTTCAAAATAACTGGCGAAATGTGGGTGTACCATTAGGTACACCTCTGCCTACCCCTTTGGAGATTACAGGCCTGGTGTTATGTTATGTGTGTAATATCTATCCTAGCATAGCTTAAGTATTATTAACATGTAATGTTCCCACAGCTGGGACACGAGCTGAAGGGGAATGTCTTCTCATAGAGAGGAAGCATATGTATGACCAGAAGGCTGTAATCCACCATGTGGGCCCAATGTGGGTCGTTAGATATCCCTTGCTTTAGAATTTTGGTTCTGGGGTATTTTTTCTAGTGTATATTTCACCGTTTTTGTAGTAACTATCCTTAGAACATCACATATTCAGTCCAGTGTAATTTAATGTGATCTAACGCAATGTTTTTGCCTACGGTGACTAACCTATACAGGGTGTAAACGGATGCTTCAAGAAGCCGTCAACCAAGCATTATGTTGAACATCAAAATAAGTAATTTTAAGCAAAACTTATTGCTGGGAAACAACTTTTTTTTTTGGGGTGAAAAGTCATGTTTTACGAAGTAGAACTCAATGTAACGCATTAAAAACATTGTGCTGATGGATGCCGTGAGGTATCCGGCAGAGTAGAATAGAACCAACCCATTACACTCACGGGTGTCTAATAAGGCGACTAATGTCTGAGGCAGAACACCTTGCGCCTCCGTAGACCAGAGAATAGGTGGCAGCGTTTTCTGTTAGTCTTTCATCACTGCGATCTCCAATCCGCCTGCCAAGCGTGGAGATTACGGCAAATTCCTCCCATCATGGGAGAGGCTTATGTCCAGCAGTGAACGTTATGGGCTGTTGTTGTTGCTGATGGATGGATTGAATACGTACGGGGGCTGTGGAGGTGTTTAAAGAATTGAAAATCTGACATTAAAACATGTATTTAAAAAAAAATACAAAAAAATTGGCCCCTTATATCTCCGTACCTAGAAGACTCCGGTATGGTTTAGAACAAAAAACATATCGCAATGTCAGGGAGAACCCCCATTATTCAGTTATATATTCGACGTAGTCGGATATATAACTGAATAATGGGTGTTCTCGATAAAGACGATCTCATTAAAGTGGCCGGAAGAAACTGGATAGCCATGACACAAAACCGCCAAAAGTGGAGAGATTTGCAAGAGACTTTTTTTTTTTTTTTGTTTGCCTGCCACTGCTGGGCAAAGGCCTCCCCCAATTCCTTCCATTTGCTCTTTTCCCGTGCCTTCTCGGACCAACCCTCGTAGTACACGTCCAAATCGTCTCGCCACCTTTTTCTGGGTCGGCCTCGCCGTCGCCGTCCGTCTTCCGGCAACCATCGTGTGGAGGCTTTTGCCCAGCGGTCATCGTGCATGCGACTGACGTGACCCGCCCAATCCCATTTTAGCCTAGCAGCCTTCTTGCCAACGTCCACTATGCCCGTTTTGGAACGCAGCGTGGTGTTTCGAACCCTGTCTTGTCTTTTGCGCCCAGAATGCTGCGTTCCATTGCCCTTTTTTTTTTTTTTTTTTTTTTTTTTTCGTATGGGAAATCATCAAATGACTTCTCCCGCTCTGGGCGGAGCAGGAGGGAGTGTCAGACTTTTACTGACTAAAACCCATCTATGTTCCTTCATCGCCCTTTGTGTTCCGGGGCCACGGTATCTCTTTCGAACAGTCCCGCAACCCCGGCAGGCATCGGTCCTTGCCTATTGCTGACTCTCTTAGAGGCGCGCGTGGAACACAAACGCGTCGTCGACACGGCCTGTCGTCATGAGACGGACGGACGGCGAGCTAGCCCATAGCCCACCGTCCACAGGCCCGCGCCTACGGTGGCCGGGGGCCACGTGGTGGCCCCCGACGCCCGGGGCGTCTAAATCAAAATCAAAATCAAAGCATTTATTTCAAGTAAGCCAGTTACAGGCACTTTTGAATTCTCGAAACAAAGATGAAAATTAAATGTAGCTACAGTCCCAGTCACAAGACATAAAAACTGTGAAAGTACTGTAGTTGCCCATTCCCTAGCGTAGATCTCTATGGAGAAGAACGGGCAAGAAACTCCATGGACACTCTTTTAAATCAGAATATTGTTACAAAATCTTGGTTACATCATTCATGTTCAGATGGTATATTATGTGAGAACAATGTAGCAAGATGTGCACGTTAAAAGTGTCCACAGCAAAAACACACAAACAAAAAAAATACAATTCAAAATAATTCATTCAAATAAGCCATGGCAACTAAGAGATGACCAGTCACAACTGACAGCGCCCGTTCACGGACATGACGCATGGATCAGCACCATTCAACTCAACCATTTTGAAGGGAACTAAATGATCCGACACATGCGCCACCATCAGCGAGACATTTGAGTGAGCATGACATACTCTAAACCGCCAGGGCACATTCAAGTCAAGAAAAGACGTAGGTTTCCAGTGAATGATAGCTTTCTAGTACATAGTACTCACACAATATGGGCTATGCATTTATATAATACTAAGGAGATTGAATCTATACAATGCAAAGATAGTTGTACAATCTTCAGCAGCTCCAACAATACATTTTAATGCTATCAATTTATGCGCCTCTGTCCTTGTGGAGCAGGACCAGCATTGAGCCAAGCATTTTTATCAGCGATATAATCGCTCAACTTGTAATATGCTTGCTTACATAGTGTGCGTTTAATGCATGTTTTAAATTTCGTCTCATTCAGTTCAAGAATACTTTGTGGAATTTTATTATAGCATCTCAAACAGTACCCCATGAAAGATGAGTCTACTTTAGCGAGTCGGAAACCTGGCTGAACTAGTTGGTCCCTATTTCTAGTACTGTAATTATGTCTGTCACCCCTTTTACCAAAAAGGTGCAGATTTTTTCTGACGTACATTATGTTTTCGTAGATGTATTGACAATGTACGGTCATGATGCCAATATCCTTAAACAGTTCCCTTAGAGAATCGCGCTTACGAAGATTATATATGGCCCTGATGGCTCTTTTCTGCAGAATAAATATAGACTCAATATCTGCAGCCCGTCCCCACAGTAAAATGCCATAAGACATTATACTATGAAAGTAACTAAAATAAACCAGTCTAGCGGTATCTACATCAGTATACTGACGGATTTTTCTAATGGCATAGGCTGCTGAACTTAGCCGCCCCGCAAGAGAAGTCAAATGAGAACCCCATTGTAGCCTTGAATAAAGCGTAATCCCCAGGAAAACCGTTTTATCTACGAATTCAAGTTTCTCTTTATTCAATATTATATCACAATCACTACTTTTAACATTCGGTAAAGCAAATCTTATGCATTTGGTTTTTTTTCATTTAATACCAAATTGTTTGCTGTGAACCAATTTCGGACCTGAAGTAGGGCATTATTCACGTCATCTAGATTTTGGGCCCGCCTATTTATCTTAAAAATTAGGGAAGTGTCATCAGCAAATAACACCATATTTTGCGGTTGGTTTTTCAGTAAATAGGGAAGATCATTTATATATACTAGAAAGAGAAAAGGACCCAATATTGAGCCTTGTGGAACCCCCATTTTTACTTTTAAACCCTGTGAATTAACACCATTTATTTGAACATGTTGTTGTCTATCATTCAAATAAGATTTTACCAAACTAAGGGCAAGTTTACCCAGTCCGTAATGCTCAAGTTTCAAAAGTAATGTGTCGTGATTTACGCAATCAAACGCTTTGGAGAGGTCACAAAAAATTCCCATGGCGTCTTGAGACTTTTCCCACGCAGTAAATATGTGCTTTAATAAGGTTACACCGGCGTCAGTTGTACAACGTCCCTTGGTGAAGCCATACTGTTGATCATGTAAGATTCTGTTGGTGTTAAAATGATAGAGCATTTGATTAAGCATTACTTTTTCGAAAACCTTGCTAAAAACTGGTAACACGGATACAGGTCTATAATTATTAGTATCTTTACTGTCTCCGGATTTGAAAAGAGGTATGACTTTACTGTATTTCATTAAATCAGGGAAAACTCCTTGGTCTACACATAAATTAAAAATTAAAGCTAAGTAAGGGGCTATAGTCTCAAGTATGGATGTACAAACTTTGACAGACATTCCCCATAGATCTTCGGTTAGTTTGATTTTTATTTGCCGGAAAGTTTTAATAACTATCATAGGGTTAATGTGTTTAAATTTAAATTCAGCCAGGCAGCCAGACACATTCGCCTTTAATAAGCCAATTGAGAGTTCAGGTGAGGAAATAAGAGCCTCCGTTGTTTTTAGTGGTATATCGCTAAAGAAATTTACAAATTCTTGAGCTACTTCCTGATTTGAGCTTTTAGGACCACACGCTGTATCTAATGTGTAGCTAGTGTTACGTATTTTCTTCCTGTTAGTCTCGTTATTTATAACTTTCCAAACTGTCTTTATTTTATTTTCTGCTGTTTTGATCTTGTTGCTAATGTGCAGTGCTTTAGCAACCTTGCACGTATTTCTAAAAATTTTTGAATACTTAGCAACATACTTGTTAAAAGTTTCAGTGTTTATAAATGTCTCCCGCGGCGGCCGGGACGCTGTGAGGTTCTCTCCCTCTCACGTTCCGCCACCTCCTTCTCTAGCATTACTGCTTCGCAGAAGGAGGTGACAGCGTCCCATTCCGTCTCGCTCCGGACCATGGCTTGCACCAGGGCCAGACGCGAAAGGTCGCCGCCGCAAATCGCCGCTTCGAGGACACGGTGGTGCTCCGCCCACGCGGGGCACACCTCCACCGTGTGCTCCACCGTGTCCTCCGGTCGATCCTCACAATGGATTCACAATTCCTCCCGCCCGATTCGGTGCAGGAACCTCCCGAAACAACCGTGTCCGGTGAGGACCTGCGTCAGGCGGAAGGTGAGGACGCCGTGGCGTCTCTCAAGCCACTCCTCAAAGAGGGGACTTACCGCCATTATTGTGGCGTGCCCTGCACGGGGTTGCGACAGTCGCTCTCTCCATGTCGCCATGAGATCATGCCGGAACAATTTGCCGCGGCAGCGGAGTTTCCCCCCGGCGTAGCACCTCCGCGCGCCATTCGTGCAGGCGCGCGAGGACAATTGCCTCCAGATCCCATGGCGGCAATCCGGCAAGGAGGCACGCCGCCTCACGGGAGATCGTGCGGTACCCACGGGCCAGCCTTACGGCTACCACCTTTTGGGGCGCGTTCAGGTAGTGGGCGGCTCGCCGCCTCAATGAACGCGCCCACACCGGGGCCCCGTAAAGGGCCATGGACCGCACGACTCCCGCGTAGAGCTTCCGGCAGGAGGCGTTTGGCCCCCCCAGGTTGGGCAGAAGCCGCCTGAAGGCAACCCCGGTCCGTTCCAGTTTGGGGGCCAAACGTCGGAAATGCTCCACGAAGATCCATCGGCTGTCGAGGACGAGTCCCAGGTACTTCAGCGTCGACTCGACGCCGACGGATAGCCCTCCTACCGTCAGTGAGGATCCCGGAGGTGGCGCATTCCGAGGCCCATGAAAGCACATGGCCTCGGACTTGTGCAATGCCACCTCGAGACCCAGTTGCCGGATCCTCTCGACGACTAGCGTTCCATTGCCCTTTGGCAAACTCCAAGGCGTAGCTTCAGAGACTCGGTGAGCGACCAGGTCTGAGCACCGTAGGTTAGGACGAGAGACAAGAGACAAGAGACCTGCACTCAGCATTGGGTGGCCAAGGCTTGAACAAGAGAAAAGAGAGCGAGACAGAGGTATTCGTCAAACGTCGTACCATAATAAACTACAAATTAATTTGGAACTTTACGGCAGCCATTTACTTCAGGGAGTCAATCAACATTAATGAAACCCACACACTTTCACGTCAATATGTTTAATGATACTTTTGGCAAAATAACTTTTGTAATTAGAAAGTATAAAGGTACTTTTACTTTGATAGGTACTCGCATTACATATAGACGATGCTATGATTGATATCCCCCTCCAATAGCTTTCCGTAGCCAGCACATCAAGGTACCCGAAACTGTCAAATTTTCCCAATCAAGTAAAGTTGAAAATTTGACAGATTGCAGTAGATATGCTGGCGCCTGTACATCGTTGGATAGCTCTTTTGGTACTGAATATAAGTTACTTCTAATACGAGACGAGATTCAGAACATACAGTCCGTTGAGACATACATTTTCTGGTATTTTTTTATTAAGGCGCCTCCCCGAGCAAATTACCTTGAACGAGCAGTTTTTTGGAGCCTACTCCTCTTTATCCAAAAGAAATACCAACTAATAAAAAATACATTAAATTACTACATATTATTGACTCCAAAACTGTCGTTTAACTTTTTTTTTAAGTAGCTTAATGTTTAATAAATCCCCTCACAACGAAACCACAGAAATGAGAAATAATGATTTATAAAATGCTACTCCTCGTAAAGTAACCATTATTTTGATTTGCTACTTATACTTATGGATAGATAATTTAATAATGAACATTATTGTCGTTTTATTTTTTCCAAACGACGTAAATTTGATTATATAAAATAAAAATAAAAACCACTCATTTCGCACTATTCGGCCTGCAGTGACTGACGTAACAATCACTTTGTAGTGCAAGCTGATAAGAACTTTATTCTAACAGTATTTCAAACGAAGTTTGAACCACCACAAATCGAGTTGCTAATTTTGCTCGGGGAACCGCCTTAATACCAGAAATTAATATAATTGATTATTGCAAAGGATAAAAGAAAGCTGAATTGCTTAGATAGTGATTTACCACTTGTGAGAGCCCTTTGGATGTAAGTTTGTCTAAATTCACACCAAAGAGCACCATTTTCTGGGAACCTTCTAGTTACGGAGATTTTGTTTCAACTTTTTGACAAGTTTTTTTTTTTAAATACAAGTTTTTAATGTAAGATTTCTAAACACCTCCACGACCCCCGTACTATTCAATCCATCCATCAGCACAATGTTTTGGGTGCGTTACATTGAGTTCTACCACAAAACATGATTTTTCACCCCAAAAAAAAGTCGTTTCCCAGCAATAATTTTTGCGTAAAGTAACTTAGTTTGATGTACAGTATGCTTGGTTGACGGCTTCGTGATGAGGTCTTTTACACCCTGTATAGTCAACTTGTACAACAACGAGAGTTGCCGATAATCGAGTTAAATGGCGTCTGATTGAACAGGCCTTTGTCCAACAGTGGACTGCTGTAGGCTGATAATGATGAAAGAAGCTCATTATCGAAGCTGGTTTCAGAGAAATTTTTCTCCGAAATGAGTCCTTTATTTAGAAGATTAAACAAGGTCTAGTAATTTTATTGGTTGCCCACAATTACAATGTCGTGGAAGTCGAAACAATTCGGATGGATAAACATCCATGAACGGACCCATTGATTTTACCCACAGCTTGCCGAAATCTACAAAGGTCTTTACCCCATAGACAGATAATATGTTAATTGGTTTTTCAGGCTATTTGAACTTTTTAATTGAATTTAATGAAACATTAATTCAATTGTTTCGGGAGATTCGGGGTTCCCGGAGAACCGCAGCCTCGAGTGGAAATATTTGGAATATGGTAATTTTTGTTACATATTGAATACAGTTGTTGGAATTTTAAACCCTTGACCCAATTACTGGTGTGCGTGGAACGATTTTGTGAAAAAAGTTTGCCAAACGTTTTGTTTGAGTTATTAACTATAATACAACATGACATCACGCCTGTAACCCCCAAATTGTTTAGGCAGAGGTGTACTTAATAGTATATAGTATACCCACATTGCAATCAACGGGGCACAAATTCCGAATTTCCTGATAGAAAAACCCTAAAACACTTTGCCCGACCCGGGAATCGAACCCAGAACTTCATACTCAGCAATCGCGATAGCGAACAAGACCAACGAAGCAGTTCAAACGACGAAACAATTTTATAGTTTGACTTGAGTTTTTGTTGCAAAGCAGCTAAGGTGGCTCAGTAGATGGACGTGATTCACGAGTTGCAAGTCGTAGGTTCGAACCTACAGACACTTTGCAATATAACTTCGAAGATAACTTAGAAGTTCACCAATAGAACTTCTAAGTTATTTATGAAGCATTATTGGAATAAATATAATATAGATAGTTTTTCTTATCGTTCTTCTGCCTTTATTCCAATTAATTTGGGGTCGACGCCGGATGTCTGCATTTTCCAAACCTATTACTCGTCGTTTCAGCAGTTGTGGTGGGTCGTTGTCGAATTTTCGACGGACGAAACCTTTTAACCTTTTTCCCGACGACGAAAACGGTTGCAGAAGACGGTCGCCGTTGCAACTGGTTTGAAGACGACTTAAAGGAAGAAACGTAGCCAACATGGAATAGAATTGCATTTTCGTCGAGTGAAATAGTTGCAGTTTTTGGCGCAGCCGTGAGGCACACAGCACATAGTTTTCCTCCTTATTTTGTATATTTTTTTTATATGTGTGTGTGCATAAATAACTGACGTCAAATAAATATTTTCTTTCTTTCAGTTTCTTATAACAGTTGTAAGCACTGTTTTCTAAACGACCGCGGAACCAAAGACTACAATATTATAACGCGGAACGTTTAGGACGACGACGCGACGAGTGATTCTAGTGAGAAAGATAGCTGAATCATTGCGTTCTAGACTGTATTTTCATAGGCGTAAAATGAAAAATCACACAAAGTAATTCGAAGACTGGTTTGTGCAACGAAGACTGGTTGAACCCAAGATGTAAAACGGTTTCATCGTCGCAGAACACAAACGGTCTTTGAAAACGGTTCGTCACTACCACTACTGAGCAGTCACCTCCTTTCCAGCCATATCATTCCTCACACAGTCCATCCATCGTTTCTATGGTCTTCCTCTAGTCTTATATCCACATGCATACTCAAAACTTTCCCTACGACTGTTTCCTAATTCCCCATCAAATAAAATAAATAAATATCGCTGGACATTACACACAGTGCCATCTAGCGCCACACTAAGCAACGAGGCTTGTGTCGTGGACACCAGATAGTTGATATACTACATATATACTTTTTGTTTGTAAATACATACTTATTATACATATAAACATAGATACTTTTTGTTTGTAAATACATACTCATTATACATATAAACATCCATGACTAGGAAACAAATGTCCATGCTCATCACACAAACATTTGCTCCTACCAGGATTCAAACCCGGGACCCAACGAACGTAAGGCAGCCTCACTACCGCTGCGCCATTCGGGTCGTCAGAAATGCCCATACCATGGCAAGCGGTTACCACAGAACTTATCAGTCACTGGCGCCACTTTTTGACTTCCTCTAATTTTTCTTATTTTATCCATTGGCATTACACAACACATCCCCCGCAACATTCTCCTCTCAGCTACATACTCATACAATTGCCTTTCATTGAATCTTTTTGTGGTCCCACAGTCTGATCCATACAAGGCAGCAGATCTAACCATGGTTTTATAAATTACTATAATTATTACTTAAGTTTATTAAACCGTGAATCATTTATTTACCTACCAGAGGAAAAGATTTTAAAATACGTCATCGACCACATGTTGTTATTTCCATAGTAATTATAATTCTGACAAAACATTTTAAGAATTTTAATATTATTTTGCTTGTTAGTAATAATGTTAGATAATACAATTACTAATGAATAATTATAAAAAAAGCTAGGGATCTAACGTAGTCCTTTGCGGTTAAATTACCATAGAAATCGGACATTCCGTGGTTAATTAACTGAGATACATTCAAATAAGGTAACTTATGTTAATTTTAGAACTTACTCATAAGCGTCTGCTTTGATTGTCTGGTTTAAAGGAAAAAGGGTCAGGGCAATAGGTATCCGTCGTCCGAAGCCTGTTCGCAATATATGTCAGTAAGCTTACGTTACGTACGGTCGAACAAGCTATTTGGTTTACAGTTTAACCCACAAATTACATTGTAAAATGTAAACCAAATAGCTTTTCGACCGTACGTTATAAACTTATGCCCTCGGCTTCGCCAGGGCCGCCAGTCTCGACATAGATAACGACATTATCGTTAACTTTCGATCGCTAAAATAACATGAAGAACAACCATGATCCCGGTTGTACAATCCTGGTCTCGACATAGATAACGACAAAATCGCAAAATCGTTATCTATGTCGAGACCAGGATTGTACAACCGCGATCATGGTTGTTTAGTAGTAGGAAGCGCTACTGCTAAGCAAGAGATCCTGAGTTCAATAAAATTCCTAAGGTCGAGGAACGTGCAATTGAGTATATCCATCAAGAATTTCTCAGTAGCAGTCCAAGTTCTGGATAAAGTATGGATAAAAAGTAGCCTATGTATTTATCCAGGTTATAGACTATAGCGTACCAAATTTCATCCAAATCCGTTCAGATGATTTTGGGTAACTTTTAGAGTAACAAACCTCCATTCTCACAAACTTTCGCATTTACAATTTTACAGTGAGACAATATCTGACCTAAGTCTGACCTAGGTTTGACCAAACCTCAAGTCGGTACACTTCTCTAGTAGTATGTTAGAAGTTTCATTCACTATTTGGTATAAACTAGAAAATCCTTAATAAACTTAATAATTGTTAATCTATAAACGTAACTTTACAAGGAAAGTCGTAAACTTATTGTATTATTGTGTAAAACCCACTGTTCTGCAAATCATGGCTGGCTAATTAATTAAATCATTTATTGGAAAACGTTTACGTCTAACGTTAATTATGTATTTCCAATGTAGTTCTATGGTTGGTTTTTAATTTGTAATTATATTACGACTCATTGGTCTAAGGGGGTTAGATGCTGCTCTGTAGAAAATACTGGCATTCAGCTGCTTATGGTTAGACTCGAAGCCGACCCCGACATAGTTACCACTAAAACTAATAATCATAATCATTTTATTTGCAATAAGGTCTTGGTACAATAAGGTCTTTTAAAGTCAGATGAAGTTCCTAATACATAGATTTAGATGACATGCAAAATTTTATAACACAACATTCATTATAGTTACCTAGAATAGATTAAATAATAATAAATTAAAATAAATATCGCTGGACATTACATACAACACACAGAGCCATCTTGTGCCACACTAAGCAACGAGGCTTGTGTCGTGGACACCAGATAGTTGATATACTACATATATACTTTTTTGTTTGTAAATACATACTTATTATACATATAAATATCCATGACATCACACAAACATTTGCTCCAACTGGGATTAGAACCCGGGACCCGAAGAACGTAAGGCAGCCTCACCACCGCTGCGCCATTCGGGTCGTCAATTCAGTACTGTAGAGACCTTAACCTTTGTGGTCATTAATGAATTAACTTTGGCACGTTGTAAAGAAACAAATTGTCCATTCTTAAGGTGAATGCTCCAACCAGCCCGCGAAATTTTTGCAATTTGCAGGCCACTGCTAGGGTGTATGTTGATTAAAACATTATTCGCGGCTGTAAGACGTATGTAGTTACAGAATTATAATCATTAAAATCATCAATACAACCTTCCAAGTTCATAAAGGTGTAGAAATGACTTTTTCTCTTTTTGGTTCCTACCTGTTTTCTGTTTGCTTCCAGCGAATCCTTAAGTATTTGGACACGTCGCTCGTAGAAACCCTGACAGCCTCGAGATGCTTATGGTAGTTGCCAAGTAGACGGGAAAAGACCACGCGGCCGCTGAGCTACCCGTTGGTCAGACCGAGTAAAGACACTCACCTCAGCGACACCGACAGAGAAACGTGGAAGAGCATAGTGCATCAAGTGATCAATACCTCAGACTAGACACGACCTCCAACAATGAAGATAACGGCTAAGAAGAAGAAATAAAAAGGAAATAAACAATAAGGTCGAAATTAGAACAAGAAAAGTTTAGATATCAATAGCGTGCGTCAAATGTATGATGTAAAAATATGACTCTTTTAATAATTATTCAAGTTTAATCGTCTAAACGCCTTTTATTTTTAACACTAAATCGCTACATACGAGTATACACAACACACATCCGATTCCTAAGTATACTTCCACGTTTTTAGAAACACCAGTTGATAATATTTTTTCGTGGGTTATTAAAAAATACAGCTCATTAAAACCTTTTGATCCTGTTGTGTCAGTTTTTTTATGAATCCGCCGTTTTATTTTTAAGCAAATATTTTCAGAATTGGCGTTCTTGTAAAAATAAAACCACATTTTTCTTACGAATTATCAAAATTCTTTAGTGTGGCTAAAGAATTTTGTTAATTCGTTAGAATGATGACTTCATTAAAAACCGCACGCACATTCTTTTGTGCCACTTCTTCAAATTCGCTTTTCCGATTGCTGGTTCTCAAAATAAAAATAAAACAATGATTTATAATTCAAATTAAAAAATAAAATTTATCGGTGTCGCTTTGCATCCTGGTCAAATTCAAGGAGGTATCTATGCTAATGATTCTCGACCCGAATCAATAATAAAATGGGTAGGTTATAACTGCGCCTTCACACACACAAATAAACGCACACAGCGACATGTCGCGTGATGATGATTCTGTTTATTACTTTAGTCTTATTCCGAAATACTGTTAAATTTAAACAATTTAAAATAGCTTTATTCATTATTGACCAGGTATCGTAATTTAAATTGATTATTTATGTCTTTTCTGACAAGCGCCTCAATTTTGACTAGGATGCAAAACTACACCTTGATTACAAGGTGTAGTTTGTAATTATTGTTTTTACATGGACTTTATACTTACATTTTTGGATATTATTAACCTGAAAATTTAAGCATTCGTCTTCTTTAAGTAACTTCATGCTCATTTCCTGGAGGCTTGGCATACCTTTTACCTTGTAATTCATGTTATTTATGTTTTTCTTTAGATTTGTATCTCTCTTGAATCTTAGTTTACGTTTGTAATGTCAGTGAGTGACAGGCCTAGTTTTATTTTTAATTTATTGCTGGAGCTAGTTGTAGGTCGTATAGGTAAATCACTGTTCTAGAAATTTATTCTAAATTATAAAATGTCAATCATCTGGAGATGACGGGAGCCAGGTGGTGGAATTTTTAGTCTACTTTTCGTGCTCGTGTATATGTTAAGTATCGGTTGATGGTGGGCAGTTCCCTCCTCTTCGCATATTTAAAAGCTATGTCGGTATAGCAAGTAAATCTACGCGTCGTGTTCACCCTGCACGCCTCCAGAGGGCCGGCGACGCCTAGCCCTGGCGTCTCTTTTAACTCCTGACGCCATGTGGTCACAAGCCCGTCAATAAATATTATCACCGTGTTACAGAAACAACATTATCGGCAGCAAGCAACGACACTCCGACGGCTGGTGGTTCTTAGCCCTTTTTTTTAACCTGGACCCTCCCCTGCGATGTCAGAAGACTGATGTCCCTTGGCCCTCCGCGGTGAAGACTCAAAACTGATGTCCCTCGGCCCTCCGCTGCTAAGGCCGATGTCTGACAATCCTTGCCTCTCTATCTCACCATTTCATCATTAGCTTTGTACGCCGGCTTCTCTGGCCTAGTTAGGTTAGATTAGGTTATAAGTTAGGATGTACAGTAATAATAAATATCTTTAGCCCCTTATCGACCCCTTGACTATTTCTTTTAACCGTACTCTCCTCCAGACTGAAAGTTAGGTAGGTAAGAACTCAGTATGCATCCTAGTTTCAGATAAGAGATGGATCTAGAAGTTTGGGATGGGAATTATCCCATCCCAAACTACAAGTTGGCCTTGGAAAATGCGTCTATTCTATGCTTATGTTATAGATTCAGTTTGTAAATTTGAACGTAGGAGGTCATCCAAGAAACTATTCATCTGATAAAAAAAAATATTTCACTGATGGAAATCTGAGAAAGAAAATAAAAAAAAATAAAAAAATGTCTAGGAGAACAAGTAGGTACCTTTCGGTTTCAATTGGGGCCTTTTACACCATTTATTTCCGAGACGCAGACGAAGTTGCGAAAGCTAGTTAAAAATAAGTTTAGAATCAGTCATGCTTAAAACCACAACAATAACATAATTTTTCTTATCAAACTATTATTCATTTTACAGCCAATTATTAAGTATGAATGCCAGTTAGCGGTTGGTTTTCCCCACACATAAATGTAGGCAATTGTGTCAGTGTAAGTAAATGATTTGCTTGTTTTTGCTTAGCTTTTTATAATCGCCCAGGTGTTACATGTTATTAAATTATTACTAAGATACATAGGTATTTCATGACTGCTTGCTTTTCAAAAAGTTCTACTAGGGAAGCAGCTTTAGTCGATGGTAGGTACTGGTGGCACTTTGGTCAAACGTACAATTCTAGATGGAGTTTCAATAGTACACAAGGTTTTTTGAAGAATAATGAAGTTAAGTTAAAAAATATCGGGAGGAAACCGATATAGATATTTTCTGAACCGTTTGAGAGCAGAGCTGATGAAAATGGATTCAAAAGCATACCTAGCTGGGATTGAAACCGTGACCTGCAGTCGTACGTCATGTCAAATTTTGAAATATACGAAGAGCCCTGACACTTGGCGTCACATCATACCTCGTAGAAGACGAGCTGGTTATAACTGACGATCAATAACGACATTAGCCCAGGAGCAAATAACTTTATGACGCGCGCGCGACGTGTGCTAAATCCGAACTAAGAAATGGAAGCAAGGTTAACCGAGGCTTCCTTCTATTATGTAAACAACGATTAAACCATTTGCGCCAGAACCGTTGTTTACCCTCACTAATCCATCAAACGATGTGGTAGTCAAAAAGCCACAAGCTTTACACGGTTATAGTAGCTGATACAATATAATTAACAGCTTGTAAACTAAGCAAATATAGTTGATTAGTGTTGCGCGATTCTCGATAGTTCAGTGATCGATATTTTTATTTAAGAGAAAAATACTACCGATAATATTTAGACAAGGATCGTAACCGAATACTGTTCATTGTTATTATATTATACTTACTAACTTTTGTGATGAAAAGATTAAGCTAATCGACTCTCCAAGACACGCTTTACCAACGTCACAAAATATTGGAATGTAAGTAACCCAACAAGCACAATTTTCAAATTTGTTATAACCGACCTAGAAAAGCTTAAATGTTGACGCTTGGTAGTACATACCCTTAACGTAGTCGGCTGCAAAAAAACCATCTCAGCAAGTGAAAGGTCAGTGAAGTCCCAGATATTATTCGATGCGTATTATGGCGTCACTCCACAGAAAATGGTATACCTTCTTTTTTGTATGTATTTACAAACAAAAAAAGTATCTATGTAGTATATGAACTATCTGGTGTCCACAACACAAGCCTCGTTCCTTAGTGTGGCACTAGATGGCGCTGTGTGTAATGTCCAGCGATTTTTTTTTTTTGTCTCATGCACACGTGAGGACCTAAATGACATTGCTCGGTATTCATAAAGCTGAATTTTGGGCATAATTATTGCTTTTTGCCTTCGACATCCTAAGAAGAAAATTATTAATGGTGATTATTTTACTGCCACTATCTCTATTACCTAATACCTACTTCATTGTAGCCCATAAATAATTCACCTCTGTAAGAATGTATCGATAACACACTATCAATTTTTTTTTTTTTATGAAGCCACTATGTCTATCGCCTATCGATAGTTTTACTACAGGTACAACACTACTGTTTACATTAGAACATCGACGGATAGCATGAGTTATAGTTGCTTTCATGTGTACCTCTGTGACAAATTGCGAACTGTAGATAGCTGTTTGTAGTATCAATCTTGTATGTAAATGTATATTGTACATAGATTATATTTTTTTGTTTATAGACGATATCAGACTGAACAATCACGAAGTTGGTCCCATGGAGACAGTTGCTCAGTTTTATGGTTATGTACCGAATTTTTTTAATAATATATCCACACTTTTTCTGATACAGACTGCCTCGATGGTCTAGTGGTAGCAAGCACGACTGCTGAGCATACATGAGATCCTGGGTTCAATTCCCGGGTAGGGCAAAGTGGTATTGGCTTTTTCCATCAGGAATTTCTCAATAGCCGTTTCGGAGTCTGGATTTGCGCCCGGTTGATGGCTAGGCTCGCACCTTATTACATGGGAATTAAACAAAACTGGCGAAATGTGGGTTTACTATTACATTGATACACTTCTGCCTTAACGCCTTGGGGATAACAGGCGGATACGGAATGGGGGGATAACTGGGGTTATTTATTTACACAAAAGAGTTGAAATATAAGTATCGTGTACAAATATTTTTAAAAAAGGCGAATAGCAATAGGCATCAACAAAGTCATCGGGCATGACTGTTATCGGGAAAATTGCCAAAGACTGACAGGACATTGCTACTTTGAATGGCACTGCTGATTTTATCTTCAAAAATAAGCCAGCTATCTGCCCGCGAGAAGACTGAACCAACCGGTGATTACCTAAAACACTCGATTTATTTCTAGATTAAATTTTAATCTTCTTCTTAGCGTGTCGATGGATATATTGTCATTAAATATGTTTGCCCAAAATTCTGCTATGCGAACTCCGCTCGCTGATGCAGTCATAAGAAGGAGTCAGGGTATGCAGCGCAAGATGGAAGGTGGGCCTTATCTGTGGAGACACGCCGCATACACACTTGAGATCTGAGCCGTCCATGAACGCCCATCTGTAGAGATTGTCTTTGCTACGGCCGACTTGTGTTCGAAGTCTATTTAGAAATTTCCAAGTCAGCCTCGGCAAAGCATACCCAGGTGGAAAGCTTTCAGACGGCTCGATGACGCCGTCAGGGGTTTAAGCAGCTCCCACCAGAGATATAATAATATCTTGCTGTGCAATTTATGGGTGTTTAGTCTGAACGGACCAAATCGAATGGACCGCGGTCCTATACTTATTTTGACAGGTCGATTCTATTAAAAAAATGCCAGTAAATGATTGAGTTTACAAAAAAGTCTCCTCTTTTAAGTATTAAAAGTCTATTCCTTAATTATTTTCGTCAGTTTCGTTTACTTAATATTCATTAAATTACTGATTCATGACAAAATGCAATAAATCATACATCTCACTTAAAAAAAATACAAGGAAGCTGTCATAACAGGTTTATAAATAGCAACTTTTCATTAATATTAAATTCAGTTCAAGTTAATTTAAGCTTCAGGAAGTCTATTAATAATACCAAGTTTATAATACTCATTCAAGCTTAAAACTGAGCTTATTTAAACTTTGATCCACATAAACAAACTTAGACTTTCAGAATCACGAAATAATCCCGCAGTTTCTTTGGGAAAATCCCCATGTTTACCGTCCCGTACATTTTCATGGGCATATTGCTTAATCAATTAAAGTTACCATAAGATATGTGAAGTAACTTACAGTAATTTTCATAAGACTTGACTTGTAATGTCATCTTGTTTCCACAAGAAATTATGCCACGGATCCTAGAAATGAAAGAGATAAACTAAATACGCGATTAAATAAATAACATATTATTTTTTAGATATTTATAACTATCAAAATATAGACATCATCATCGTTAGCCTAGCCTTAAATTTTTGCATCTATTTAGGCTTATGCAAAAAGCCCAAAAGAATGCAAAAAAGATTATGTATTTGCATGCATTTCTGGGAAAACAACAATAACGTTCTTAAGATAATAGATCGCGCCACGTGTCTTTCACGAATCATGATTGAATTATATTATTACAAGCAGAGTACAACCCGAATTGACTGTCAAATTTTAATTAAACGCGAGCGATGCCACGGACATAAGTTGTTTAGTCCTAAAAAAAATAAAAAAATCAACCACATTTCTACATTTACACATCCCTAAATTTTCTTTCCTGTAATTCCGGGATTAGAACAACTCACGCTCGAAGAGATTATGTTAGTTTGCATTGTGAAACGAAGCAAGTTCTAATTTCGTGGATTTGCTTTGCGGTGTGGGTGTACCCAGTACCTAACACAAATAATGCTTATCTATTTAGTTACATTAGTGTAGTGGGTAGAGTGGAGATAATTTTCTTTCAGGTTTATTTGCTGTGGTTTAATTTGGAATGATAAGTTTAACTTTAAAGAGCGGCAGAGCTTAAAACTGTTGGTTTTATTTACAGGATGAAGCATATTTGAGCGGACTGCACTATCATCTGCCCAGCCTTTTCTTAACTGTATTGGGGTTGACTTCCAGTCCAACCGGATGCAGCTGTATGTACAGTGTTGACCAAAAGTCCATAGGCAATCTCACAAAGCAGCTTGAAGTTTAGTTTGACTTACGACCTTCTACTTTCAAGAAAATTGACATTTGACATTGACATTGTCGTGTAGTTCGTAATTTCAACTTTGCAATGTATGTCAAGATGGCCTAGGCCATCTAACCTAGGCGCCTAACCGCTAGCGGTTAGGCGAGTGCATATAGATCTATGAGAGAAACAGTAAGCCGTGAGTTCAAATCTCACGTTGTTACTTTTAGACTTTTTGTAAATTTTTACTCGATTGGAAGTAACGGGACATAAAAGTTGTAGTTTCTTTATCTTGTTCGCTTTGTTCACACATTTCGTAAAGTTAGAAGAAAGGTAGATCATAGAAAAATAAGTCAAGAATTCAGATTTTTGTGAGGTAGTAGTTTTATGAATATTTAACTTGATTGGAATGAACGTTGTCATTTGGTTGTTAAATAGTTGTTGGTTAGTGACGTGTGATTTAATATAGCGGTATTGTTGTTGGTATTTCTCAAAATGCAGGCTATATTAATATTGAGGCGAGGGCGACTATATTATCGTGCTGCATAAAAGTGGTCTTAATAGAACACGTATCTGAAGAAACCGGCTGAATGTGAGTATTATATTTATGAATTGCAACTTAAAGTTTTAATAGAAATTAAAACCTATATTATTATTGTTTGTTTATTTGGTGACATACGGATTAATTGTTTTTAAATCCATTATGAGGCATAAAAGATAAATAATTAGTGTTTATTATTGGATTTATAATTAATGCAGAGTGAATGATCACTTCAGTATTTTGTTATAGCTGCTTAGCATCTCTTTTTTTTTGTTTTAGAGGAATACTGTAAGTCTCTGGATCAAAAGGCCTTGCTAGTCGACAGTTTTTAGCAATGCGCAGCGACGACATAATATAGTAGGCGAATATGAAACAAATGGTTTCACACCTACGAGACACTTCGTGGAATTATTTGACACCTCATCGCAAACTGTTCGCCGTGCCCTCCACGCTTGCATCACAGAAGACCAGTTATGAAGTCCTTCTTGACAGAAAGACATAAAGAAGAACGATTACTTTTCGCACGGGATTATTTCGATTTTGTCTGGAAAACTACAATGAAAAGACTTTTAAATCAACTCAAAAGGGTAGGCTTCATTTATGGTGCAAGGATAATACTCGCTGGTCTGATGAAAACATAATCCCTAATACGGGTCGAATTACGGTTAATATGTGAGGGGGATCATGTCAGGATGGATAAGTGCAGCAGGGCCAGGAGAACTGGCTTTTATTCCTCCACGTGCCAACAGTTCTACTTATATAGAAGTATTAGAAGATGTCATGCTACAAAATATTAATCCCGAGATGTTTTAATTTTATACGTGTAAGAAAATATTTAGTGATATTAACTTATCCGTAATTACTTAATGATCTTAAATTGAGGTTTAGTTTCAATTTTCTTTTCTTCGAGAAAATGAACACTTAAACTACACACATCAAAAGTATCTAGGGATCAACATATATTTTTGCAATAACTTTTCTCCTGATTGATATTAATTAAAATTTTCTTTAAGGATTCATCAAATAAAGTGTTTTCGTTTGTCACAGTAACGATAAACCAAGTCACCTTTGCATTAATAAAGAAATTTGCCATTTTCCTAATAAAGGGATTTTTGACATTTGAACCACTAACATTAAAGTTCGAAAAAAAGACTGAAATAACAGTTTTCTTTAAAATTTTATTGGGTAACTTAAACAATTAATAATCCGTGTTTCTACCGCGAACACTAACAACACAAGAACATCGGTTTGGCATACTCAAAATGAGTTCATCCAAATCACGCTGTGGAATGGCCGCCCATGTTCGTTGCAACAACAAAAAAAGGTCTTCTTGCGACTGGATACCCTCCATATTCGGCAGAGCTCTTCTCTGTAGCATATCCCATGCATGCTCAATCGGGTTCAAGTCTGGCGACTGAGCAGGCCAGGGCAGGACATTGATGTTAGCTGCGGCGAGAGTCTGTCTTACAACTCTTGCGGTGTGCGGTCGTGCATTATCATGCATTAACTGAAATAAGGGACCGATTTGCACTTGTAGAGGAACGATGACGTCTGATACAATCGTCTCAGCATAAATTTGAGCGTTGAGGTTGCCTCTGATCCAAATCAACTCAGTTCTTCCGCCGATCCAAATACCCGCCCATACCATGATGGTTCCACCACTATAAGGATGGACTTCCTGGCAGGATTTTAATCGCTGTTGGCGTCCAGGGGTTCTCCAGTGTCGTATACGTCTTGTATCCGGTCTCATACCAAAACGAGACTCATCAGAAAAGCACACGAAACGCCATTGTTCTTCTGCCCAATTTCTGTGTTCAAGAGCCCATTGATATCGAATCCTACGATTGTGCATTGCTATAGGTGGTACCCGTAGCGGTCTTCGGGAATGAAGGTTCACTTCATGCAAGCGGTTTCTGACTGTTTGGTCGCTAATTAAGTTCCCTGAAGAGTGATGAAGCCTCACGGCTAACATCATGGCGGTTATTGTTGGAGCTCTTCGAGTTAAGATTTGAATGTATCGGTCTTGTCTCCGTGTGGTGCAGCGATACCGTCCTCCATGGCGCTCAGCCACGGTACCAGTGCTTCGGTAACGTGTCCAAAGTCGACTGATAACACTCTGACTTGTATTCAGAGCTAAAGCTACAGTACGTTGCCGGGAACCAGCTTCTATCATTCCCACGGCTCTGAGCATTTCTTCCCTGCTTAAATGACGTCGCCGCTCCATAATAACGTTGGTTTTAATCAGTAGTAGGGAAACAGTAGCACTAATAATGTCTTCAATGCGTTGTATGTTTTTATAGGGAAAATATTGACAGCTTATTTTCATCTTTTACTCGAATTTGATTGAGAGTTCCTGATTCAAATTATGAAATGCACCAAAAAGGATCCATATAAATTTATAAAATCATAAATTTATTACAAAGCCACATCTCAATCTCAAGAAATCCGCATAAAAATGCTTGATCCCTAGACATTTTTGATGTGTGTATAACCTCAATACGAGTTACATTTATTGTGACGTCACATAAAAATACTCATAAAGTCTAAATCATTTATATTAGTTTTCAATAAACTCTGGTGAATACCGATACCTATAATAAGTGGGTATCAACTATCAACTAACAACAATAATAATTATTATATTTGTGCGATTAGAATATCCTTTCCTTGTTACATAAGTAAGTATATGTTATTACGAATAGACTTAGAGTAAGTGGGTATACAATAATTAATCTTATGAACGGTTACAAGAGAACTTCTTTTATATCTAAGTGGGAATGTGACGTTACAATTCTCATGAAAGTTTGTTATGTTATTTTATACTTAAATAAATAAAACGAATAAACATTTTTGTTATCATTCAGCACGACTTTTTTATTTCCACCTTCCAACACCGAAAATATAATACACAATCATAAGAATAGTTAGATAATAATACTATGATTTTTTTACTAATATTCAACTTCAAAAAATAAATAATATGTATGAATTCACTATAAAAAAGAAACAAAACACCTAACAAATTTTTGCGTATTAACACAAAATAATATACTAAACTAATAACTAATTTACTAAGAAACAAAATCCCACACATTGTAAACGGGATTTGAACTTGGATCTCTTTGATCGTGAATGGTGCTTTGCCTTAACAGCTATCAACACTTTGTAACCGAAAGTGAATTTTAGCTATCCAATGGTAAGAACACAATTAAGATCATGCATTTGATGTGTGTATAACAAAAGAGATGGAAATATATTTTTATGTTTCGTGGAGTGTGACGCAACGAGATGCGATTGGGCAAACTCTGTGGCTGTGGTGTGCGTACTGCATTGAGACCACTTACATATACAGACGCACGGACGCTCGACCGTGCGTTCACAGCAATACAATCCTTAGCGTGCCTATGCACTTATGAACGCTTACTGTACATAGGCAGGACGACAGTATAAAAAAATTGCAAATCTATATAGTCCGTCAGTTTGTGTATTGGAAACTATTGGACACGTATTTTCTGTTTTTGTAAATCAATGAATATTGACAAAGATAAAACGCGTCAAAACTCGGGAGTGGGAGCTCGTGACGTCAGAACGCACTAAAAATTATAAAACGGCGTGACGTATTGAGAATTTTAAAAGCGTCGTATCTTCGTCAATTTTGGTTTATGTAACAAAAGAAAAAATACGGGACATTTTTTTTTGATAATCTAACTGACAGACTTATTAGATTTTTTCAGTCGATAAGCCAGTACATAGGTATATACATACACAAACTCACGCCTTTTTCCCATGGGGTAAGCAGAAACCACAGGTGGTTGTATTGTGGTTTCTACAACTGTTTATCTGGATTTTAACCTCCACAACATAGTAACTGGGTAGTACGATACCCTTGGTAAGACTGGTTGTTAGACTTTCAGGCTTCTGATTACCCGTAAAGTCTGACAAAAATCTACAAATGACTGCTGAGACCAATAGCTTAACGTGCTTTCTGAGACACGAAGGAAACTCAATATTTTATAGATGGTCACCCATCCACGGATTGACCTCGGCAAGCGTTGCTTAACCTAATTATTTAGCCACGAGCCCCTCCGCAATGTAAATATCCTCCTTCGTCTCTTTCGTAAATTTAGTATCGTATTTGTCGAAACCGTGGGAAGAAAGGACGGCTCGTTAGTTTATGTAGGTAGGCTGACGGTTAGTTTTCATCATGATACTAAAGTAATCAAAACAGTGTAAGCAATAAAAGTTTTAGTTTAACACTACGTGAGCTAAACACATTTAAATAGACTTAGTTGGCAATTTTGTATTCACTGTTCGTGTATAATTTTAGTCTGCTTTATTCAAATGTTTGTGACACGTGTAGAACTTCAAGCTATTTTTAGGGTTCCGTGCCTCAAAAGGTAAAAAAGGAACCCTTATAAGATCACTTTCTTGTCCGTCTGTCCGTCTGTTACCACCGATTTTCTCAAAAACGGGTGGACCTAGAAAGTTGAAATTTATACCAGATACTGAACTCTATAGGTGGTACCCTATTAGGTGTATAAAAATCCAAGGTCTTGAGTCAACACGATAAAAAGATAATAAGGGCAAATTGAGATTTTCGCAAAACTTGTAAATAACAAAATTTACCTTAATTTTATTTTTTTTATTGTTCGGAATTTTCCCTTTACTTGTGCTGTGTGGTCTTGTTTGTTGTACCTTGTACTAACTTGTTTACTTGTGTGACCTTGCTTTTAAGGGGACTACAGGAGCTAAGTATTTATAATGCAAAAAAGCATATTATTCACTGCAATAAACAAAACCATAAAAATATATGATATTCTTCAGGATATATGCTAGTACGATAGTGTTTTGAAAACATAATACAACAAATTTTACTCGATAGCAAAAAAAAAAAATATCGAGTAAAAACCATACTAAAATACATGCGGTCATTCTGATTTTTTGGCAAATAATTCTACAAGCAACATATTAGCATCATAGTGTTTTTTTTTTGTCCAATCAATACATTTTTGTAAAGCGCAAAAAACCACTCATTTCGCACTATTCGGCCGCAGTGACTGACGTAACAACCGCTTTGTAGTGCAAGCTGAAGAACTTTATTCTAACAGTATTTCAAACGAAGTTTGAACCACCACAAATAGAGTTGCTGATTTAGCTCCTGTAGTCGCCTTAACTAAAATTGACAATTCTAGGTCAACCGGAAGTACCCTATTGGTTTTGGGTTGAAAACCTATATGGTAGTTCCCGTTGACCTAGAATCACGAAATTTGACAAAAAGCAAGGTCTTATAGCACATGTAAAGGGAAAAATCTGAAAACCGTAAATATGTAGTTTAACAGTAAAAAGCGATTTTGCTATTACAAACTTATTATTTGCGGTTGGTAAAATAGCACCGACAGGTGTTTCTAGGGATCGAACAGCAAAGTTAAGTTTGTCCTTTAAAAAGTTTGTACAGAACCGTCTCGCTCTTGGCTGCTTTTTTTGTTCTCGCTGGTCTAGCGGTCACAAACGCTACTGCAGAGAGTGGAGTCGGGTTCAATATCACCATTATATTTTTGTGTATTTATTCTGAAAGGTTTATTGTCCACATTAATTATCATTCTTCTGCCCTTATCCCAATTTATTTGAGGTCGGCGCAGCATACCTTCTTCGTCCATACTTCTCTATTACTCGTCATCACAGCAAGCATCTTTCTAGCCATATCATTCTTCACACAGTCCATCCATCGTTTCTTTGGTCCGCCATCCACATATTTTATACCCAAACTTTCCTCACGACATTTTCCTCACTCCACCGCATCACATGCCAACATCAAATTGTCATGACAACCGATTACCACACAACTTTTCAGTCAACGGTGCCACGACCAGACTTCCTCATAAATAAATAATACATTAATGTTTATCTTATCTAGACCACATCAATCTTGGTGTTTTGTAATGGCTAAGGCAGTTGTTCAACCGCCAACGATGAGCGAGAAGCGAGTAGAGCTAAAAACTAAAAAAGAGTTGGCGAGCAGCGAGTGTGTAGTTCCCATAGTTTTGTTGCTGGGCTATAAGCGAGTGTGCGATAGCGATGGGCGATTACTCACACCACTCTTCTGTGCCTGGATGCGATGGTCACTCTAAGTACAAATGACCGCTGGTTCGTCTCTCGGCGAGAGTTCTGACCGCCAAGCGAGCAACGCTGATTGAGCAGAGCGAGTATTATCTGTAATAGCTTATGTCGCTCAGCGACAAACTACTGGAACGAGTCCTCGCCGGCAGTGTGAACAGTCAGCGATCATCTATTAATATAGGCATCTCTTTGGCTTACACGGAATGTGTAGATATCTATTGTACGTTTCTTGAGCGAGAAAGTAGCCCATAGTTAGTCGCTTCCTCGCCGGAGGTAGCACAACTACCTTACCGTCACAAGATAATTGTATACATCCATAGGAAACGGATCGCTAGTAAATGAAACCAAGAATCTTTATACCACATTTAAAAAAATGAGAAAAAAAAACATCAATTTCAATGTATGCCAAAGTCGTAGGAAACGATTGGAAAGAGGATTACCTGAGCCAGACTTATGAGATGTAAATCTTCTACGTCAAGTTGAAATTATGAAATATTGGTTGCTTCCTTAGTTGCTAAAATATTCCTTATGCTTTGTTAGGGCAACCCAAAGGGTGTCGGCAGACCCTATCACTAAGGGGCCGCTTCCACGAGCGAGAGAATTGCGGCGATATTTTCGTATAGAAATACGTTGAATCGCCGCGATTCGCTCGCGGGAGGCTGGCCCCTAAGAGCCAAATTTAAACAACGCAACTGAACACAATCTTTGACAAAAAAATAACTAGGTTAACATAAATTCAAGTTGTTGTTTATTTAAGCGAGGTAAGATACGAGTAGGTATATAGACAGATATAGGGTAGGTAGGTATGTAGCAAGTTAGGTAGCTAAGGTAAATAAACAAATAGTATTATAGTAATCTGCTACACCGAGAAAGCAAAAAATAAAGCTCAACTTTGTAACACAGTCACGTAACCGACTGACAATGTAATGTACGATATAAAAATAAATCCATCTCGATTATAAAACTACTCGGGTAGATAAAACCAACAACATAAACGTTAGACTAACATAAAATACTAACGTTAGTTTAATAGCCTAGCTTGAGGCCCTCCCTGAGTGCAATTCCCGGGTCGGGAAAAGTGTAATTGGGTTTTTCAGTCAGGAATTTCTCAGTAGCGGCCACGGGGTCTTTTTTTTTTCGGATGGGAAATCATCAAATGACTTCTCGCTCTCTGGGCGGAGCAGGAGGGAGTGTCAGACTTTTACTGACTAAAACCCATCCATGTTCCTTCATCGCCCTTTTTGTTCCGGGGCCACGGTATCTCTTTCGAACAGTCCCGCAACCCCGGCAGGCATCGGTCCTCGGACTCCTTCCTTTTGCTCTCTCTTTGAGGCGCGCGTGGAACACGAACGCGCCGTCGACACAGCCTGTCGTCATGAGACGGACGGACGGCGAGCTAGCCCATAGCCCACCGTCCACAGGCCCGCGAGCCACGGAGTCAGGATTTGTGCCCGGTTGATGGCAATTGACCTGCTCTATTACGTAGGACTTAAACATAACTGACGAAATGTGGGAGTACTATTGGATACACCTCTGCCTAATTCTTCGGAGATTACAGGCGTGATGTTATGTAATAGCCTTGCTGGTCTAGTGGTCGAAAGCACTATTGCTAAGCATCAGGCTCTTGGTTCGATTCCCGGGTCGGGAAAAATGTTATTGAGTTTTTCAGGAATGTCTCAGTAGCAGCCATCGGATTCTGTATTTGTGCGCGGTTGATGGTAATTGACTCGCCTTCTTTTACATAGGACTTAAAAACGAAATGTCATAGGACTTTAAAACCTCTGCTTAACCATTCGCCAATTATTGAAAAGAAGCTTCACAGCTGACAGTGAATAAAAACATGACATTATTAACCATTAACATCGCGTGAAATTGTTACACCAAGAAACATTACAGCTCAGTGGCGAAGGGTCCATACAACTCGATTCCTACCGGATTCCCTTTGAATAATGGCACAGTCAGTATTCTATAAACAAATAATAAAATCACATTAAATATATGTACTCCGGCTTACCTCTTACAAAAATTGAACCTTCGCTACTGTTTCTGCTATTTTCATTATTAGTAGATTCCCACCAAAGTGATTATATTTTTTGTCTAACCAAAAACGAATTAACACTCAAGAAGATTGATCCCAAAATAAGCGAAACAAGATGGTAACAGCAATCAGAAATTCGAATTACAGAATAATTAAATCCTAACGAATATTTTAATGCGTAGGATTTAGGGTTACCAAAAGTAACTTTGGTTTGAAGGGAGCGGAAGGCCAAAGAAAAATGGATTGTATGAAATGATTTGAAAGAAAAAGAAGTAAATTATAAGGTGATGGCTAACTGGGGAAAAATAAATAAAAGAAATACACAAAAAGTGAAAAATAACTTTAGTTTCAGAAGCCGGTGAAAATAACACCAAATCAATCAAACAAAGGTCAAGCTTCGAAGACGGTGACCTTTGTTTGATTGATTTAATGTTTGTGTTTTTCTTTTATTAATTTTTTTGTTTGTTTTTATTTTTGTGGTTTTTTCTAAATCGGTTTTATTTTTTGCAATAAAGTTTTTTTATTTATTTTTTAATTTTAAGTTGTTCCCAAACTAGTCGCCATAAACCGGCCGTAATGTAATAACAAAAAACCTATTGATAGACACCCCACACATTTTTTCAACCCTCAGTTATATGTAAGGAGGGGCCCACCACTATAAAAATACCAATACTAATAAACACCTAAGCAACGGTTCCGGTTTGAAGTTATTTATAAACCTCCACACAAATCATTGTATATATCTCAACCAAATGCATATCACGCAAAACTCAATATTTTCACTAGATTTTTGACTAGACAACCCTGAACCATTCGTTAACGGGTCGCGTAAAATTTACAACGTCTCCAGATAGGTCGTTATATGGAAGGTAGAAGTTAAAACATTAGTTAAAGTGAGTCAAAATCACAATAAAAAACTTCATATATACACATCATCTGCCTAGCCTTTTCCCAACTATGTCGGCGTCGGCTTCCAGTCTGACCGGATGCAGCTGAATTACCAGTATTTTGGATAAATAAAAAAAAAAAAGATAAATAACTGTTCGTCTGCTCGACAACATTTTCAACGCAATGACGATTATTTTGGACTTTTCGAAATGGATTGCATTGGGAATGTGAAGGTGTACCGCAAGTACCTATTAGATGTCCTGTGATGATTGACGTTTTGTTTTGAAATATCAAAATAGCTCATACCAAAATGTTTTGAGTGCGAAAGAGACTTTCGGGCAAACTCCAATAAAATTATAGCGTCGGATACTAAAATTTTAGCGTAAACAGGTAAACTTTGGTAAAACCCGGGGCGGTGCCAATGTCATACAACCGGTTCATCAATTTGTTCGAAGTTTGGAATGTTTTCAAAATGCCTTTTACTTTTTTTGTCTTGCATTTTGCTTATTTATATTCATATGATTATTTTTATACAAATTTATTACATTTTTAAATATTAGTTATAAAAATAAAATAAAAAACATTTAAAAATTGTAGCCCACCGGTACCGAGAACAGGGTCATAAGCATTTTGTTTTATTGTAAATCTAACCATTCTTTTTTTACTTTTTTTTTTGTTTTTTAGTCTTCAGGAATAAGTGTGATTTGGCACGTATTTTGAAACTTCAAATACTTTGTCATAGTGATAATAATTATTATGATATTTTTAGCCACTGTGGTACCACCTACTTGCTAAAAAAAGAGAAAGTGCTTCAAGAACCTTTTGGTGTTAAAACGACGTTGTCGCTTAATTA
Source organism: Xestia sexstrigata (assembly GCA_941918905.2). NCBI lineage: Eukaryota > Metazoa > Arthropoda > Insecta > Lepidoptera > Noctuidae > Xestia > Xestia sexstrigata. Next base: position 6,962,135 of record OW799219.2, read on the forward strand.
CTTTTTGCGTTGTGAAATGTAAAAAAAAAAGATGGCGCTGTTAATTCCTATTTTCGTCACGCACAAAAACGACCTAAGTAGTACACTACATTAGACTAACAAATAATTCACTTACAGATTCTGTCTACGCTAACTTCTCTTTTTTATTCATTTTTCTCCCGTCTTTCGTTTCATGGACAAGCTTTCATTTGCAGACTGGGCCTACTCAACTGTCACTTTGACAGTAATTGACAGTTACAGCCCAACCAAGCATTTTCTTAAATAAAATCTTCTCTAAGTAATCAAACCTCCATAGTGACGTCATTGTGAAACATTTATGCATTGTACTAACTGGTTTGTGGAGGTCAGATATGCAGTCGGTCCATGTAAAATACTGGTAATTCAGCTGCATCCGGTCAGACTGGAAGCCGACGCCGACATAGTTGGGAGAAGGCTAGGCAGATGATGTGTATTGTTTTGGCATGGGGTGATCCAGGGTTCCAAAATGAACGCAATCTGACTCCAAATTAACTGCGTATGTTCTTATTTTACAATGGTAATTTATAATGGTACACAAGTGTTAGCGTGGTCGTAGATGGCGCACGACTGGGGAGATGAGCGTTGAATGGTTGACCGAATGAGATGTCATCGAGGTGCTCGAACATACTGGGGGGCGTTGGAGTGTCCTGACTCCAATGAATCTGCAGCAGCGTCCAGCAGGGGACACAGATACTTCACACCCCTTCCTTCGATAGGTGCCGGAAGCAGTCTTAATCTCGGCGACCCGAGCCACGCCGTCCTTTCCTGGAAACAGGCTTTGTATTCGGCCATAATAATAATTTCCATAACATGGGTGGAGTATTTTCTTCCTTTAGCAGTACTAAATCGCCAGCTTGAAATGGTCATCACTTTGTTTCTTTCCCATTTAGAACTAAATTATTAGCGGTAAACCAATTATGAACCTGCAGTAGGGCGTTATTTACGTCGTCCAGATTGGCGGCACGTCTGTTTATCCTAGATATTAAAGAAGTATCGTCTGCAAACAACACCAATTGCGGGTAGTTGTCAAATAAATTGGGTAGGTCATTTATGTACACTAAAAATAGGAAGGGACCCAATATCGAACATTTACAATTAGTAGGTACCGACATGAAAATTATTACAATTGTTTTTATTTGTGGTGGTTATAACGAGGTTCACAGAGTTTTGACCCTACCCCCTGAACTAGGTGGGAACCTGTATCTCAGGGGATAAATTAATTGTTTCCCATGTTAATGTATTGTGGAAGCTGCAGAAGATTGTAAAAATATACTTGTATTGTATAGATTCCAGTTCTTAGTATTATATAATTGCATAGCACAATTGTGTGAGTACTTTGTATTTGTTCAGCCACCATTTACATTTAGTTATCTTTCATTGATTTGAATATGCCTTGGTGGCTGAGAGAATGTCATGCTCACTCAAATGTCTCGCTGATGGTGGCGGGTGTGTCGGGTCATTTAGTTCCCTTCAATATGGTTGAGTTGAATGGCGCTGGTACATGCGTCATGTTCGTGAACCGGCGCCGTCAGTTGGGACTGGTCATCTCTTAGCTGCCACGGTTCATTTTAATTACTTTAATTTTAAATTGTTGATCTAATCTTTTACTCTGGACGCTCTTAATGTGCACGTCTTCCTACATCGTTCTCACATATATGTATAATCTCAAAATTAATGATGTAATCAAGATTTTGTAACAAACGTTTTGATTCAAAAGAGTGTCCATGGAGTTTCTTGCCCGTTCTTCTCCATAGAGATCTACCCTAGGGAATGGGCAACTACAGTACTTTCTCAAGTTATTATGCCTTGTGACTCGGACTGTAGCTTTGTTTTTTATTTGTAATTTTGACATTCAAAAGTGCCGTAATGGTCTAATTAAACAATAAACAATAAACAATATTTATTTGTTTAAGACTTAAACCTATTTACAATTATTGTACCTTAGTTAGTCTAATTTAGTGGCAAGATACAAGACAAGTGCAACTGGGCTTAAACTAGGAGGACTCCTGTGCTATAAGCACCAGTTACTTCCGTCACCACCATGATCGAGCTGCCATTACAAGTGCGGTGCGGTGCAAGTGTAAGTAATACAATATTATTAATTTGATTATTACGTGTGAGTAAGAACATATTGTGTGAGTGAGCGTATAAGAGTGGTGTGGGTGTGTAAGCATATGTGTGTATGTGTGTGTGTGTGTGAGTTTACGTTCATAAATGGCTGAGTGGCTTTTATTTTATTTTATACTTTTTAATATATTTTCAGTATCTACATAATTTTGAGACAGAAGGAAGTTATCTATGGTAGGTTTTAGTTTTTTTTTTTATCGGTAAGTTATGTAATTGTATATATTTACTTATTTTGTTATAAAGGTATGGACCCATGTAGCACGGTTGTCAAAAAATCATTCGACGTTCGGCTGCCGTAGCGTGCACACGTACGCTCCGCACTGTCGTCTGCCCCCGCGCGCCCCGCGCCCCCGACTCGGTCTCGCCGCCGTGCTACTACGTAGCGCCGCCGTCTCGCCGAGCTCCGCCCGCCAAGTCGTAGTACTACTACAGTCTTTGCCTTGCGCTCGGACTTAGTGGTACTGCGCCGTAGAGAATCAACTACTCGTAGTTGGTTCGATACGAAAACTGTCTTTTTCAAGACAACTCTTCCTTAACGGTCATCACGTCAACGTGTTTTGCCCCTTCAGGGAAAATCCACGGTTTTGTGGTTCTGGACGGAAACCTCACGGTGTTAACGAAGTCCAGAGGGTGTTGACCCGACACACCCGCCGAGCCCCTTCAGGGTTAGGCATACAGTCGGACGGGCTCTGACTGCGGCCTTGGGGGCTTCCCTAGTCGCAGTCTGGTAGCACTTAACCCCGTTTGTTTACAGCTGCACCCGGGACGTCTGGGTGTCTCTACCCCAGCGGCCCGGATCGGTCGCAAGACCCATAGGGCCCTGCCGCACATTAAGATTGGCGGCAGGTTTACAAGCTTAGGGCACACCTTAGCACTCACCTCCCTGTGACACCGACACGGAGTGAACACATCCCCGGGTTATCCCACCTGGGGAGCTAGGATTAGGCTTCAGATAGGTCTACAGGCCCCTCTGGCCAATCAGACAGCAGTGTAGCTGGCGAGTTTGTTTGTGTTTTTCTTCTCGTCCAGCATAACACTAGGAAAAACTCAAGGATGGGTTCGTTTTTAAGGGAGCTGTCTGCCCGGGGGGTTTACGTTTCTACGTATCTCCTCGGGATTAGGATAGGTTATGAACCCTAGGTCCCCCTAGTAGGTAATTTCGCCAATAATGCCCCCCCCCATAAAAAAATGTCCTAGAGGCCAAGTTAAGGATACTCTTAAATGAGTTAATGACAGACGAGAATCCTCACGTTAGGGGTAAATACGAGGAGCTCTTAGAGCCCTTCCGAGATGACTGGCAGTACAAGGCCCAGAATAGCGCTTGCGACACAGAGGTTGCACCTCAGTCCACGCTTAATGATTTCAGCGATGCGCTGGAATCACCCGTTATCCCCTCCTCCCCGGCTCCAGTCCCTATGGAAGCCTCCCCAATCCATCCCGTAGTAGATACCTCTTCGTCCCAGGACGAAACCGAGATGGAAATTATTCCCAACTCGGAAGACCGCACCGACTTGACCTCCGCCTCAGAGTCGGACTCCTCTCCCACCTCCTCCTCCGAAGACGATTACCAAATCGTCGGGAAAGGGAAGAGGAAGAAGGGTAAATCCCCCTCTAATTCGACATCCAAGAAGGCAGCTATCCAAAGCTCGCAAACTCCCCTACCCCAGTCCCAGACGGCTGCTGGCCCTTCACAGAGCCGCTCTCCAAGCCCCATGGCCATAGCCACTCCGGCTGACGCCACGTCTCAACCCGCCACCTCGGCTATTCTCCCCAAAAAACTTCGTCCTCCACCCTTATTCATCCACGATAAGGGAAAATGGACCGAGATTTCCAAGACGTGTAACGAGCGTCACATCATTTGACATTCATTGAATGATCATTTTTCAACATTGATAGTCACTCAGATGAGTATTTAACCTGTGCTGCTTCTAACGGACTTCTCCCAGCTCACCAGTTTCCGACACGGCTTACTAATTGTTTAGACCACATTTTACTTAAAACAAATAAATCCGCTACGACTTTCGTTATTGAATCTTCCATAACAGATCACGAACCGCTGCTATTGTTTCTACAAACCAGGAGTGCCAACTCAGATGTGACCCGCACTAGATCAAAAATAAACTACGAAGCCGCTATAGAAAATGTCAAAACACATGATTGGTCTCCAATGCTGTCAATCTCAGATCCTAATGATGCTGCAGATGCGTTAATAGGTAATCTCTCCTCTATTGTCCTAAAGCACACCCGGGAACAAACTATTCCAAGACGAGAACGTAATCTGAAACCCTGGATTACGCCGGGCCTTCTCCGCTGTATACGGCACCGTGATCGCATGAATGTCAAACTAAAAAAGTCGGACGATAATTTAATATTAAAAATCACCTACACTCGCTATCGCAATTTCTGTAATTCCTTGCTGAAAAAACTTAAACGCTCGTATGAAAAAGAACAGTTTCGTAATGCAAAAAATAATGTTAAAGCTACTTGGAATGTCATTAAAAAAGTCTCAGATCTTCGAACTCAATCATCTCTTTCTTTTGAACTGTTACATTTATTTGATAATCCTAAATCCTCGCTTAATCATGTCAACAACTTTTTTGCTAATGTAGGTAGTAACTTGGCGTCGAAATTTAAATCACCCACAATAGTGCCCAGTTCTGTGTCGGATTCAAATTCGTGTAGCTCAATGGCCCTCTTCGAGGTAACCGAAGACGATGTTAACTCCATTATTTTGGGTCTTAGGTCTGATTGTGCTACTGGTTTAGACTGTATACCGTCTAAAATAATAAAGGCCTCGAGATGTGTATTGGTTCCGGTTATTACACATATCTGTAATTTGTCTATAGGGGCGGGTGTCTTTCCTACAGCGTTTAAAAAAGCAGTCGTTCACCCCATTCACAAATCTGGGCGCAGAGATGACGTCAATAACTACCGTCCAATCTCGATTCTAACAGCGATGTCAAAGATCCTAGAACGAATACTGAATAAGAACCTGACCAGTTTTCTCGACGCAAACAACATCTTAGCGAATAACCAATATGGTTTTAGAAATGGAGTTAGCACCGAAGACGCAGTCATGGATTTGTCTAGTCACGTGGCTAGAACGCTTGATAGAAAACGCAAGTGCCTGGGAATCTTCCTTGATCTGTCAAAGGCATTTGACACCGTTTCTGCCCAAACCTTATTGAATAAAATGGAAAACATCGGTATACGTGGACACCCTTTGAAAATCTTCGCAAATTATCTCCAAGATCGCACCCAAATAGTGAAAATTGGCCCACACGAAAGTGATGAGCTTTCAATCACATACGGCGTTCCGCAAGGCAGCATTCTGGGGTCTACTCTCATTCTCATTTATATTAATGAGCTCTGCAAATTGCCTCTCGAAAATTGCAAGATATTTACATACGCGGATGACACTGCCCTTGTTGTAGATGGTAATGACTGGGCCCAGACATACCAAAACGCCGAGGCTGCGCTGTCTGCCGTAATGAAATGTTTGGCCGACAACTTGCTCACCTTAAATGTTGATAAATCGGTATATGTTCCATTCTCCATTCGGTCGAATCTGTGTCCCTCAAAATCCTTTACCATAAAAGCGCATGCCTGCGGATCCTTAACACAGTGTAGCTGCCTCTTCCTCGCCAAATCCTCTTGTGTAAGGTATCTAGGAGTACTCATCGATCAGCATCTCAACTGGCACCCCCATATCGCCAAAGTCACGTCCCGCATACGTAAGCTAATATATGTTTTCAAGAAGTTGCGAAACTCTGCTGATAATGAAACCCTAAAATTAGTATATTTTGCCCTATGCCAGTCTGTCCTAACGTACTGCTTGCCCGTCTGGGGTGGTGCCACCCAAAATGTATTTATCCGCCTTGAGAGAGCCCAGAGAGCTGTCCTTAAGGTAATGCTCTCTCTTCCACGTAGGTATCCCACTGTGCAGCTTTACTCCGACAGTAAGGTACTCACCGTCAGGCAACTTTATGTGCTCCTTTCAACCCTACGCAAACACTCTGCCCGCCCTCCAAAGGAACCGACTGGTAGGCTTAAGCATAACGTTTTTCCCCACGAACGCCATAGAACTGCCTTTGCCAAACGCCAATTTTACGTTAATAGCATTAATATGTACAACCTCCTAAATAAAAAGTTTAAAATTTATTCATGCCCTAAATATAAATGCAAAAATTTACTTAAAGATTATCTCCAAACATTAAATTATGATGACACTGAGGATCTTCTGCTGGGTAATTTACAATGATAAGGTACTATACATCAACCAACCCAATCCAACCAAAACGGATGTGTACTGACGGACGGATGGTTACACACCTCATTCTTTCTCACTACACACATCACACATCCTACACCTACACACCACATACGCATTCACACACATTCTACACTTACTCACTACACACACACACACTCGGACCCCACATTTATTCTCCTCACCACTCACTTATACGTTTTCCTTTTTGTGTTTTTCTCTACATTAGTTTAAAATTATCCTGTTTTCTTTTACACCAATTGCTTATTGTTTTAAAGTCCTGATTTATTTATTTATTATACTATGGCTTTGTCTTGTTAGTAATGGAGAATCACTGACTCCTAAGACACAGGCACATACACCTAGTTTAGGAGTCAGGGAATTAAAATTATTGTGTCCTAGCTATAAGCCTTATATGCTCTTATATGCTCTTATGCTCTTAGTATTTACACCAATGCCCGTGCTGTTGAGCAAGGCATAAAAGTCATGACGTCAACACCGAATGACTACCGCGAGCTCACCAAGCTCCTTAGGATTAGGAACATTAGATACCACACTCATACCCCCCAGGACGAAATCCCGACCAGGGTAGTGGTTAAAAATATCCCCGTCGAAATCTCCCCTCAGGAGATTAAAGAAGACCTTCTGTCCCAGAATGTCCCCGTAGCGGAAGTTCACCGCATGCACCGTAGGGTTGGAGGCCGCTCCAATTCCTCACCCTACAACATGTTGCTCATAGTCTGTGACCGTGTCGAAGGTCACCACCCCATCCATCAGATTTCAAAGATCTGTGGCCTCTCAGGCCTCCGCATTGAGAAGCCCCTGAAAACTGGCGTTTTAACACAATGCCATCGTTGCCAGCTGTATGGCCATGCGCAACGTAACTGCTTCGGACAACCCAGATGCGTTAAGTGTCTGGGGGACCACGGCACCGCCGAGTGCTCTCGCCCCAAAGACCGCACATTGTGCACAGAGCCTCCGAGCTGTGTACTGTGCGGCGAGTCTGGCCACCCCGCCAACTACCGTGGATGCCCCAAGGCTCCAAAATCCTCAGCCCCCAAGCTAGCCCAACGTGCCATTAATAGGCAACAGAGAGAATGTCCCTCTCTTAATAATAAACTCCCCGACTCCCTAAGACCCCAGCACCCCAGCCCGTGGAATACTCTAAACCACCAGGCGCACTTCACGGCTCTGAGGCCCACCCAAGCACCCGCCCCTCAGGCTATCCCTCCCCTGATGACACTGCCAGTCATGTCGCCTCCTAAACCCGCTGCACAAAAGGCCGCTCCTCTAGCGTCCACCCCTCAAGCGCCATCAGCGCCTCGCCCTCCAGCGCCCTCAGCGCCTCGCCCTCCTGCGCCCTCAGAGCCTCTTCCCCCGGCTCCCGTAGCGCCTCGTCCCCTTGCACCCGCAGATCCTCGCCGCCCACCGCATTCAGCAAGGGTGCCTTCAGCACCCACTACCTTCGCGGACCCCCTCCCCCTCCCGCGACATACGAATTAGACCCGTTTGACCCCGTAAGAGTCTTAGGTAGCACATTCGCGATTTTCTACACCCCGCGAGCGCTACAAATGACGCGTGACACCATCGCCTGCAACGGTGACTGGCTCGCGCTTATTCAAGTTTATAACGCGTACCCGACATTACGCAAGCCCTCAGGACCCTCCCCCATAACTTAGTTCGTAGTGGATAGAAACCCCCCCAGTAGATTAAAACCGAAATCCCTAAAGATAGGAACCTTCAACGCCGAAGGCATGAATGGTCAACGTGATGAGTTCGCCATTTTCCTCCGCGACCATCACTTAGATATCTTATTAGTCCAAGAGACCTTCCTAAAACCCCATCAGCGAAACCCGAACATTGCCAACTACCGGCTAGTTCGCAATGACAGGACTCGCTGCCACAGAGGAGGTACTCTTATTTATTACAAATCCAGTCTGTACTGCATCCCCATGGACCCTCCCCCCCTCTCCAAAATTGAAGTCTCTGTCTGTCGACTGGGCATGACAGGTCATCAACCAATCACCATTATCTCGGCATACCTTCCGCCCGCAGACTCCAACCCCGATTTTGTCGCCCCTTTCAAAGATGACCTCACAGTCCTCCTTAACCTAAGTGACTCCGTCCTTCTGGCGGGGGATCTTAACGCAAAACACCCCGCGTGGAATAGTCGTCTTTCAAACAGGAGAGGTAGAGACTTATTCAACCTCTGCTCTCCCCTCAACTTCGATGTCATTGGCCCAATGCATCACACTTATTTTCCCAATAACCCCAATCATAGCCCTGATGTGCTAGACGTCGCGCTTCTGAAGAATGTAAACTTGCGATTGCATTCTGTAGAAACGATCGACGAACTCAACTCTGACCATAGACCGGTAATCTTTGAATTCGCCCCTAGAATAGGACCCTTTGATCTCACTCAAACTCCCTCCACTAAAGTGATCACGGACTGGGGGAAAGTAAGCGATCTGCTGAAATCCACCGAATCCCCTCACTTAGACAGGATCCCCGATAACATCGAGACTGTAGCCGACACGGAGGCCGCGATCAGCTTGTTCACAGAACACGTACAATCAATCCTGAACGATTGTTCAAGGGAAGTTCCGGCGGATGATCACCGCTGGAAACTCCCGGATGATGTGCGTGATCTTGTGACCGAGAAGAACGCGGCCGTCCGTGCCTACAGTTCTTTTCCCTGCTCCAGTAACAAAGTTTTTATGCGTCGCTTACAACGCAAAGTAAGCAGATGCATCCAAAAACTGCGTGAAGAGAGCTGGGACAAGATGCTCGGTGAACTAGAACCAACCCATCAGGCTTTCTGGGACCTACAGAGGAAACTACGCTCCTCTGAGGTCGCCTCTGTACCCCCTCTGATTCGTCCCGATCAGACCGTCGCTTTTGACGATGACGACAAAGCCGAATGCCTGGCCGACAGCCTAGAGACTCAATGTTCCCCCAGTACCCAACCAGTAGACCCAGCTCACCTTGCGATGGTGGATGCTGAAGTTGAACGTCGGACCTCCCTTCCCCCAGTAGAAGACCCAGACGATCCTCTACCCTCAGTCACCCCTGAGGAAGTTGAGGATATCATAAAAGGCCTTAAGCACCGAAAAGCCCCTGGCTCAGACGGAATCACCAATAGGGTGTTCAAACTCTTTTCTCCCGCCCTCATAGTGCTAATGACCGCTATCTTCAATAGCGCCATGGCAAACAACATGTTCCCTCAGTCGTGGAAACAAGCCACCGTAATAGAAATCCCTAAACCGGGTAAACCCGCCTCTTCCCCGAGTAGTTACCGTCCCATTAGTCTCCTCAATGTCCTAGGCAAAATCTACGAGAGGCTTATTTATAAGCGTCTCAAAGACTACGCCGAAGCAAAGAGTTTAATTCCTAAAGAACAGTTTGGATTTAGATCCCAACACTCTTGTGTCCAACAAGTGCACCGCATAGTCGAGCACATCAGCGCCCGCCTTCAGCGAGGCATGGCGACCGGTGCCTTGTTCTTCGATATCGCGAAAGCATTCGACAAGGTCTGGCACAACGGGCTGATATACAAGCTATACCAGCTCGGTGTGCCTGATCGTCTCGTGCTCATCCTTCGTGACTTTCTGTCAAACCGCACATTCCGTTACCGCATCGATGGTGCGCTATCAACCCCACATCCGATTCGCGCAGGAGTCCCTCAGGGATCCGTGATATCCCCATTAGCCTTCACGCTATATACCAGCGATATCCCCAAAAACAATTCAACCCAATTAGCCCTTTTCGCCGACGATACGGCCATCTATTATTCTGGTAGAAGCTATCCCAGTATTACCCGCATTCTCCAAAAATCCGCAAACGCCTTAGGCGATTGGTTCCGGAAATGGAGAATCGAGGTCAATCCCGACAAGAGCCAGGCGGTACTTTTCTCTAGACCCCGTCGTCTGGGGAGACGATGGGGGGGCCCATCCCTCAACCGATCTCCTTGTTTGGCAAGCCGATCCCTTGGGAAAAGCAAGCCAAGTACCTATGAGTTATCTTAGACCAGCGCCTAAACTTCAGTGAGCACATTAAGACGGTGCGTTCGCGTGCCGCCTTCGCTCTTCACTCTGTCCTGAACGCACGTAGCAAATTGTCACTTAGGTGCAAATTGCGTATTTACACCGCGTGCATTAGGCCTATCATGACATACGCATGTCCCGTTTTCGCGCATACCAAACCCTATCACCTCCATAAGATGCAGACCCTCCAAAACCGATTCTTACGAAAGGCCACGGGAGCCCCATGGTACGTTAGGAATGAGCAACTCCATGTTGACCTCAAGATCCCCACCATAGCCATTGGGCTATGGTGTAGGCGTTTCATGAATTGTCATGAAACGCCTAACAAAGGGTTTTTTCGATAAGGCCGAAAAACACCCAAACCCCCTGATTTCCTCAGCAGCCAATTACGCCCTCTCCAAGATATCTAGAATTCGCCGTCCTAGGCTCACTCTTGCCACACCCGATGATCCCATCACCCTTCTCCAAGAAAGTTGTAGGGAAACCAGCACATTACTCAAAAACAGACACAAGAACCGATACAAACCGCGAATCCGGCCCCGCCGCCGAGGCCCTCCGCGACCCCCCAGTAACATCACTGCCCGACCCTTGCTCGACGAGCCAGCCCGCGACGCTGAGCATGTAACGACCGATTCCCCAATTAATGATCCGACCCAGCCTGTTGTCCCTGGCTGCCCTCTCATCAATGACGCACTAAGCCGAGGTCCGAACCCCACAGGGGGTGCCCTTAGTGACCGTTCATTTAATTGAAATCCTTAGTTTGTAAGCCCTGGCTGGGGGCCTTAAAGTAAATTTTGGCCACCACAGGATTGTCCGGTTAAGCAGTTAAGCAACCTTAGCGTGTTGCAACTGCGAGTGGTCCCTCCTAAAAAAAAAAAAAAAAGCACGGTTGTCTTCTGAAGAAGTCTGTTTTACACGGTTTCAGGACGAAAACGAGGTCCTTCCTTCGTTTGCATTTTATTCTTACCGAGTCGTACGTTGAGCCTTTATGGCTTAAAAGCAGAACCCTTCTGATATAAAGTTGTCGAACTGTTAAAACCATACAATCCCTATATAGCTGCTCCGTTGGGTACTGGAAGTTCTTTTTGTGTATTACTTTGAGAACTGCTCGCTGGGCTCTTTCTAGGTTTAAAAGATGAGTTTTGTGTGTACTCCCCCAGATAGAGATACAGTATTCCAGAACCGACTGGCACAGGGATCGATAGATTGTTTTCAACAGGTTCGGGTCGCACACCCTGCGTAACTTCTTAAAAACTGTTATTAACGTTCTTACCCTAGAACTTAGTGTTTTTACGTGGTGGTGAAAGTTTAACTGGTCGTCCACTTGTATTCCAAGATATTTAATACAGTTTGTTTTTTCAATAGAATTAAATGCTTTGAGTTTGAGTTTGACTTACTAACTAAAAGATTTTAAACATCACTCTTTATATCACGTTTTCGTTTAGTAACGATGTGTGGTGCGGTATACCGCCGTTTACCCGAATTTTATTTGCCCTAATATCATTTGCCATAATAGTCAACAGCCATAATATCATACGACATAATACTCATTTGCCCTACTCTCATTTGCCATATTAGTCACGTGCCAGAATCATTGTTTCCCATAAAGTCACTTACCATAACATCATTTGTCATAATCATTGTAAGCCCTAATTATCTCATGCCCTAATTATCACATGCCATAATTATGAAATGCCATAACATAATTTGCCATCGACATCGGGTGTGTAACGGTTGTTTATATCAAGAGAAATTGGATGCAATTGGGACTTTAGGGCACCCCGATTTTTTTATAAACCACACAGAAGTAGGAGCCCCGCGACCCACCAATGTATTTATAACTAAAGTACATTTTAAAGCGCCTGTAGAAACATCATGAGTAAATGCGTCGCTTGGAAAAAGATTCGAAAACAATTTATTGTGGCGCTTAAATATAATGTCATCATGTGTAATGATTATTACGGGGCTTAAATATGTCTAATACTTGTTATGCCATTTAAATATTATGCCATTTAAAAATTATGTCTAATAATTATTATGACACATAAAAATAAGGCAAACAATACATAAGGCATTCGTATCTTATGGTATCTAAAATTCGGGCAATTAAAAGTATGTCATATGTCTTTTAAGGCAAATGAAACATTCGGGCAAATGAAATTCGGGTAAATGAAATTCGGGAAAATGATGATTATGGCATATAATCTTCGGGCAAACAATAGACAACCGTGTGGTGCAAGTGGGTTTTAAAAAATATTTCATTTATTTTGTCAATTCGCTCGAGTTTTGGATTTCATTTTATTTTGAGAGTTGTCAATTTTCTTTTTCAAGAAAACTTAATGTTTTGCTTTTTTTAGTCTGGCAAATAAAAGTCATGGGTTTTATATTTCATCTATTATTTTAAAAAATTATGCTAAATATAACTGTTATAAAAAATATCGTATGGTCTTTGCCCAGCAGCGGGATACTCAAACAGACTAACAAAAAACAATATCGTAGACATAAAATATTAAAATGATTAGAATAATTTGGTAGGTAACTTACTTACTTATTTTGTCCTAAATATCAGTCTTTTTTTATTTAACATAAATAACGACCGTGATGATTCATAATAATAATTGATTCCAATAAATAATACTTTTGTGACGACTTAACTATAAATGTAGGGTAATGTAGGTCTAATTAACAACTGTCATTAAAAATCCATTTGAGGTTATCATATCAGTAATTACCCAAAATATAGTTTTTCAATTAAATTTTAATGTTCTGTCATGTATTCTCGTTCTGTTTTAAATTTCGAAGCAGTCTTTCTTAATTTAAATTTTAAAAGTTTTTAATTTCTTTTTATTTCTCAAAGAGAACAGAGTTGGTGTTGAGTTGGCTGTTGCTATCGATAAAACCGTTTCCTCTTTGTGGGTATGATTGTACGCTGTTCCTGTTTGCTTCTAAAGCCTTCCAATTGATGAGCCAGAAAGGTTGCTGGTCAACAGGCAACTTGAGAAGCCTCCGAACTAGTTCGACATCACCGAGGGCTTCAAGAGGCAGTTTGATTGCAGTTCCTGAGCCGGTTTCGTCTCCGAATCTGGAATTTTAAAATAATAGTTTTAGTTTTTTAAATCCAATTTAGTGACAGAATTCCACGTCTGTGTCAATGTAGTTGACGTACTCGTAGTGTGGTTAGTAAAATTCATGACGTCGTTAGAAAAATTGTGACAAGCAAAATATTGATTTCATCAATTTGGAAGGAATGACGGGACGACTAGTTTAGTAAGTAAGTATATGGTAAGAATTTGATTATTACCTGTTTTGTAATGCTGTATCGGACGAAGGAGCCGTGCTAGGCGGAACATAAGGAAACCCTATGGGTCTTCTGCCTGCATACGTTGGTGTTTGGGCAAGACAGCTGATGAGAACGGCAGAAAATACTATGATGATCTTCATTGTAGGTGCTGGAAAGAGAGAATATATTTTCAGGTGGGGTTTGCTTGTTACATATTATTTGAGAATCGTAATGTTTCGGGAATTTTTTCTCCATAGAGATCTACGCTTTGGGATGGGCAACTAAAGTACTATCACAACTTATTATGCCTTGTGACTATGACTGTAGCTTAGCTTTCTTTGTTTTTCTGTGCCGGTGATGGTATAATTTAAATAAATACTTTGAGTTTAAGTTTTTAATGACCGTTTACAAAGAAAATTTAGACGTTTATAATGCTTAAAGTGCATCATGATAGTGTGCAAAGTTCTGATAAAGATTTCAGTTATTTATTTGAATTTGTTAAAACAGCATTATATAGGACTAGCGGACCACCAGTAGCCCGGCGACAGAATTTTATAAATTTACAATTTTTCTCTCCTATTTCACCTGCTTAGGGATTTTAGCTGATGTCTACGTCATAATAATATCTATGTGTACACCCGGTGCAGGGTTTGGGCTGTCCAATGATAATATAATCAATAACCAAAACAAAAATCAAATCAAATCTTTAACAAACAACACTGAAAAAAACACAGACATCTTAGGTACTTCCCACCCAAAAGCATAAAACAATAATATTTTACAGATTTCCTATAATTACAATGTTATCACAAGGTCTATTGACCACAGCGAAACCGCGCTCTGATAACAAGCCTGACCTCTACGTCACCTGGATAACGCAATGATAAGAACCGGTAGACGCCACTGTTATAAAAACATTAAATACAACGGAAACTTGTTTGAGAATTTATTATTTAAAGTTATTTTCTCGACTGTCTCGTTCATCTATTTTCTAAGTCTAGATCACGTGTCCAACATAATTTTATAAAGGGCCAAGTTTACTATTTATTTTTATAACCGCAGCGGGCCAAATGAAATGCAAAGTGACCTCTAATTTTTTTTTACAATTTTCGGGCAATGTTTGTTGATGTCGTATTAGTTTTGAATCTTGCGCGGGCCGGATAAAAGACCTATGCGAGCCGCTAGGTAGCTCAGGGACTATGTTAGACGGGCTTGTTCTAGATCTAGGTTGCAAGCGTTACTATTGACTATGGGGTTTTTTTCCACTGGAATTTATGAAGACGCTGGATTTATTTGTGGCTCGCGATATGTGGGTGCACTTACTAATGACTGATTGAACCATCGGGGATTTTATGCTTGATATTATGTTATATTAAGTGTACGTTCGAAGTACAGATTGTATTACAATAGGAGGACCGTTGTCAACAGCCAGATGCGTAGACGATCTAAAATCAAGGATCGCGCGATAAAAGATCGCGAAGAAGACCTGAACGAGATTTGCACAGATCAGGGATATATGGGATCAGGGATGGGGGGTCTATTTTCAGCGGAATTAGGCAGCTGTTCAATGTTACCTTTGGACATTGACTCAGCACTCGGCCTGGCTGACGCGCGGCCCAGTTTAAAGAATGATTTGGTTGCATCTTACACGCATAGGACACATAGACTTTGTATAATAGTGTGTGTTAAGAAATAAGTAGTATATAAGCAGAACATTTTGTAAATAAATCAGATTTGAATTTTATATTCTTGTCTCATTACCCCTCACTGTGGCCAAGACACCTTTAGCCATCTCTGATCAGTCTCGTGAGTCTGCGGGACTGGCAGTGAGTGTACCCTTCCCGAACCTGGTATTCCTGTCTACTATCCGTCTGTAACCTTAGGTCGCATGGTGCAGGCATCCTGAACTTATTTATGTATTTATTTATCACACTAGGTATATGGTAGGTTAGGGCTGTAGGGCTTATAGGGCTTAGGGTCGTAGGGACTGTTAGGCTTGTAGGTCTTCATAGGTTCCTTTAACTTATCATTTATTTTCATGTACCGTCACACCCTTGACAGTATTGCGGCCTTACGTGACGTTTGTTAAGGGTGGACGTACAGCAGCCAATGATTATAATGATGTAGTCTGTCTGACACAAGTATTTAGGTTGTGGTGACTTTTAAGGGTTTCCATAATTATTTTGCCCAAAGATATGAATGCGTCTTAGCGAAACTATCTAAAGACTGACCCTCTTTGTTATGTCAATATAAGAAATAATATATTTAAAATATTGTAGAAACTCACCTTAAATTATTTCCCACTTGGCTCACTTAAACACAGGAACAAAGTTGAACTGATTTTAAACAATTCTAATAGATATTAATATATTTATTCAGACTACCGTGTTCACACAGCGAACGTAAACAAATTTATGAATAAAATGTCCACAAACCTTTTTTATATATAAACAAACGTTCTCAACTAATAGCTTTATTGAGTGACAGAGACAGGACGATTAAGACTTATCTGCGTGTGACAAGGACAGAGATATTTTACAACCAGTTCCTCAATATTTGTTATCTAAAAAAGATAAATAACTGTTCGTCTGCTCGACAACATTTTCTAACGACCTGTCTGCCTCAGCTTCAATTGGGCGTGGTGATTGGAGTGGTCTGTCTTCATGCGGTAGAGGTGATGGGGCTGTTGGCGTGTTCACAATTACGTGCGGGTTTGGTTTGGTTGCGCTTGCGACGTCTTCCAACTCAATTGGCGAATCCCAAGTGTTAGGTGGGGTGGTATCCGTTCCTTTATACAACATCAATTGATTTTTATGTTTTTTAATCATTTTCCGAGTTACACAGTCCTTTATTAAGTAAATTACGTTTCCTTTACGTTCGACTATTATGCCAGTGTTCCATGAATTTGGTTTGTTTCCATTTTTATGTATAACTTTATTTCCTACATCAAAGTATTGGGTGTTTGTACCTCCATACGCTTTAGTCTGCGAGTACTGTTTGAGTAGCACATGACGATTAAGGGGAAGTGACGGTGTCGAGGATGGTATCACTGGTTCAGTTAGCAAGTCTAAACGTGAACGAAGTTTCTTACCGAAAACTAGCTCCGCGGGCGAAGTACCAGTGGTGGAATTTACGGAGTTTCTGTAGTCGAATAAATATTTTTGTAATTTTGCACTTATTTCACTCTGATTCGTACTGGTCATTATGCTTGATTTAATGCCCTTTTTTATTATTTTGACAAAGCTCTCAGCCTGACCATTGCTAGCTGGATGATAAGTGGGTGACGTCACGTGCGAGATTCCATTCAGACTACAAAACGATTGGTATTCTCGTGAAATGAATGCAGTGCCGTTATCACTAACAATTGTCTGTGGAATGCCAAACCGAGATATGAAATCTTGTAGTTTTATAACAACATTTTTACTAGACACATTAGCCATTTGATACACTTCTACCCACTTGGAATGCGCGTCTACAATCACTAAGTTAGTATTATTATTAATCGGTTCCAAAAAATCTATATGTATTATTCTTTGTAATGGATTTTTAGGGTATGGCCACACTGCGAGCGGCGCTCGGGCTGGTGCTTGCCTCAGGTTACGACACACCTCGCAACTCGATATCAATATTTCAATAGCCTTGTCCACGCCTGGAAACCAGAACCTACTGCGAGCTTCAGCCTTTGTTTTAACTATTCCCAGGTGTGAACCATGAAGTTCGGATACAACTTTGGCACATAACTTTTCAGGAATCACTATTTTATGACCGCGCATAACACATCCACTTTCAAAGGATAATTCATTTTTACATAAATGAAATGGTTTAAGACTGTCGTCTTTAATCTTTAATGGCCATCCGTTCTTTATGTAATATATCACTTGAGTTAATATCGGATCTTTGTACGTTTCTTGCTGTAATTCCTGAAAAGTAATGGGCATAATTCCATCTATGACGAAATTAATGTATGAGGCGCGATCTTCTTCGATGTCTGATACACCGTGACTGTCATGCGCCCCCGCTCTGCCGCCGCTGCGCGATGACTCATTATTTGACCCAGACCCAGGTAAGCTAAACCGAGACAGGAAGTCTGCATTATTTTCCGCGCTTTTTATATACTCGATAGTGAAATTGTATGCACTCAAGTACATAGCATACCGCTGTAGGCGGTTACCTCGCTGTTACCTCCGGAATGCCACGGCTCCCGCCAAAAATGGATAACAAAGGTTTGTGGTCAGTGCGTAAAACAAACTGTACAAACCTTCCGTATAAATATTGGTGGAACCACCGCACTCCGAAAATAATAGCAGTTGCCTCCTTTTGTATCTGCGCATACCGTTTCTCTGCTTTGTTTAACGTACGGGAGGCGAAGGAGACCAGCCTTTCGATTTTATCTTTACCTACCTGTGACAAAACGGCCCCTAGAATAGAATAGAATAGAATAGAATAGAATAGAATAGAATACTCTTTATTATGTACACCATTAAAATTACAGATACAAAATAAAGTAAAACATACAAGGGGTGACACAATGGGCGGTCTTATCGCTAAAAGCGATCTTTTAAAGACAACCTTTGGATGGATTTAAGGGGGAAGGAGAGACAATACTGCAGGTAGCCTGTGGTGTACCATTTACATATATACAATAAATACATACATACATAAAACATATTACACTTATATAAATATTTTCATTTTTTCTATTATCGAGAAATGAGTGCGAAGAACTAAATTAAAATACCCAATAAAAATGCTTAAGTAGAGAGATACAGGTTTTTTATCATGCTTTTAAAAATTGGCAGAGATTCAGCACGCCTTATAGACACTGGCAAGGCATTCCATAACCGAACTGCTTGAACTGTAAAAGACTTGTCATAGAAACTGGTGGAATGCATCGGCATCTCTAGTTTTAAGTTCTATTATGTGTGTCATGAAGGAACTTGAAACGTTCTTTAAGATAAGAGGGGGTTGTAGGATTAAACAGAATACTGTAGAGCTGAAACAGGATGTGAGAATTCCGGCGAAGACGTATAGGAAGCCACTTGAGCTTTGTACGAAATTCAGAAATGTGATGATATTTGCGCAAGCCAAATATGAATCTTATGCAACAGTTTTGAAGTCGCTCAAGTTTATCTAGCTGTGCCTCAGTGAGATCGAGATAACTGACATCAGCGTAGTTAAGAACAGGAAGTAAAAGAGTTTGAGCCAGCGCAATTTTAGTGGCAGTTGGAAGAAAGTTCCGCAATCGTCTCAGGGACTTGGCAGATGCGAATATTTTGCGACTTACGTCCTGCAGCTGGGGACCCCAGGAGAGATTCTTGTCAATCCAAACCCCAAGGTTCTTGACCTTCTCACTTATCGGAATAGTAGTTCCATTAAATTTAATTTGGGGAAGCTGCAACCAGTTTATCTTGGAGATCATCCTTGAGCTACCAACAACAATGACCTGAGTCTTCAACGGGTTTACCTGCAACCCATATGCCTCACTCCACTCGCAGATTGAAGCCATTTCCTTGTTGATTATAGCAATTGCATCAGCCAAATCTGAAGATGCTGCTTGCCGGTAAATTTGCAGATCATCTGCATAAAGGTGGTAAGAAGAAAGAAGTCTTGTGGAAATAGAATTTATAAAAATTGCGAAGAGTAAAGGAGATAAAACGCCACCCTGAGGTACACCCTAGCCCCGTGGGTGACGCGTCGACAGTCAGAATGATCTGTGCACTACCATCAAAATGAGCTAAAACTTGATCTGAAGCGATGGCATTTTTAATGGCATTGAAAGCATTGTTATGTTCCTCACTCCAGTTCCATTTACTTCCTTTTTGAAGCAGATTATATAATGGGCTGAGTAGTGAAGAGGCGGCCGGCACGAAATTACGATAATAATTAACCAAGCCTAAAAAGGATTGCAATTGACTAACGTTAGCGGGTGCCGGTGCATTTACAATAGTACTTACTTTTTGCGATGATTTCTTTAGCCCGTGTTTATCGACCGTGTAACCTAAATATTCTACTTCATCCTTAAAAAAATCACACTTGTCTTTTTGTAGTGTTAACCCAGTCTTGTAATCTTTGTAAAACTAGAGGGGTATAGTTTCAAAACCCGCAAAGTCCATTTTTTACACGTGGCAATATTTTTATATCTCTAGCAACTCCATCTTTTTCCGCACATTTTAGATTTATCAGTGCTTACCATAAACAGCTATGTCCAATAGAAAATTCACTTTAAAGTAGGCTGTAAGTTTCAAACACTGCCAAGTCCATCATAGTTTAATTCAAAAACCGCAAAGTCCAAACTAGCCAATAGCGAGCCACCATTTTGGTCACGTGATATACAAAACTGTTATGGCGGCCAGCTTAGTTTTTGTTGTGTTGTGCTCTTTAAAAAGTTAATTTTTTTATTAGTTAATGTATTATTTTGGAAGTTAAAGTGCCATAATAACGAAGATGGATACAACCCCGATCGTTGTAGATAAAAGTAAAGCTCGGAAACGGCAGAGAAAACCAGAACAATGGAAGAGAAACCTGCAGAAGTTAGAGAGGTAAGTAGATACTAGTACGAGTAGTTTTGATCACTGATTTCAAAATATTAAATTTTTTAAGTTGAAACTGTTGTTTCTTTGTATTTTTTATTCGACTTTTGGTACACGTACCTATATTCGAAATGTCCATATTTATGTGAGCCTTTTGATGTCAACTGGAGAAGTTACTCTGTTCTGTCATTTTATGATAAATTAATACCAAAGACGGCTCTTGATATAGATTTGCGCGACGCGGATGATGAAAATGAACACTTTTGCGAAGAACAAGAAAGTGTACCTGACCTAATTGTTTAATTTTTTTAATGGCCTATTTTATGTCCCACTGTTGGACAAAGGCCTCCCCTTTTTCCTTGTCTTGCTTTTGCGATGTTTAATCA
This sequence comes from Xestia sexstrigata, assembly GCA_941918905.2. Lineage (NCBI taxonomy): Eukaryota > Metazoa > Arthropoda > Insecta > Lepidoptera > Noctuidae > Xestia > Xestia sexstrigata. The sequence goes on from OW799219.2 coordinate 6,982,789, forward strand.
CATCTAGTTTAGTAAATAAAAGTACTTAATGATTAAAAAAATACTAATTGATTTATTAAATGTGTTTTTCATTTCTATACCTTTTCAACATGACGACGCTTTTATCACATACGATAAAAGTATCAAATATTTTAAGTCGCTGTATACATATTATTAGTCGTAGCAAATACAGCAATGTCCACGTATGTCAGATTTAAAACTAACTATGTCCGAACTTCAGTTTCAAATTCAGCTATGTCCATCATTGTTTTGCTTTTTATACGTTTGTAAAACATGATAATTTAATGAATAAGTTACAAAACGTAGGTGAAGCGACCAATTTTTCAAAAGGCACAGAAACATAATTATTTAAATAATGCTACAATAATTTATCACAAATTTTCTATTTCTGGAGTTTGAACGTCTCTGGACTTAGCGGGTTTTGAAACTATACCCCTAGCCGTTCTACGTGCTGTGAATCATTTTCGCCTGTTATCAACACGTCATCAAGCATGCATGGGCGTGCGCCCCTAAGAGGCAATTAGGCAAAGCCTACCCTACCAACTGGGCATTCATTATAACGAACTAACTATGTAATAAAATATCACATTATGTACAAAATATAAAAAAAAAGTTCAAACTCCTGTTAGAATACTTATAGCAAGTCGCTCCCGCGTCACGCAACTAACACTTTACTGGAAGTTACTACAAAGGTTGGAGCTCCGCCGGACAGGCAAGCACTGGACTTGCCTTAAACCCATTGATAATTTTACGCACACATTGGCACATTGGTGCATATTTTCGTGTGTATAAACTGCACACATGTATAGATTGCAGTAATTTTAGGGCGGTAACTCCTGCGAGTGTAGCTGGGCTGCTGGGCTGTGATTGGCTGCTACAACACAAGGCCAGGATTCAAGGTGGATGTTCTTTAGCCCGCGAAATTCAAATTTCCTTACGTTTTTTGCAATTTGCAGGCCAGTGCTAGGGTGTATGTTCAATGTTGATTAAAATAATGATTCCTGGGGGTTATTGGCGCGTATTATTATTATAATAATCAATAATATTATTGTTATTATATTTTACTTCATGGGTGTCGTTTTTGTGGTTTTTGGGGTTGGTGATAATGAAAATGAGGTCAAAATGACAATCCAAGATGGCGCCGATGAAAATTCACAGTTTTTTCTTCATGGGTGTCGTTTTCGAGGTTATTGGGGTTGGTGATAATGAAAATGAGGTCAAAATGAAAATCCAAGATGGCGCCGATGAAAATTTTCGGTTTTTTCTTCATGGGTGTCGTTTTCGAGGTTATTGGGGTTGGTGATAATGAAAATGAGGTCAAAATGAAAATCCAAGATGGCGCCGATGAAAATTTTCAGTTTTTTCTTCATGGGTGTCGTTTTCGAGGTTATTGGGGTTGGTTATAATGAAAATGAGGTCTTGAGGTTTTTTTGTTATCATTATTTCGTGGCCTACCCTTCGTGGAATACTACTGCACGCCACTGCAAGCATGCACAGCACTCCGTCCAAACCCGACAGCACGCACTCCATGGCGCGTTGAAAAATCGCCGGCGCGCTCGCGAGACCGAACACCAAACGAGTGTATTGAAATAATCCCCGGTGAGTATTAATACAAGTATATTGTTGTGATTCGTCATCTAATTCAAACTGCGCGTAGGCTTGAGTTAGATCCAATTTACTAAACTTTTGACCGCCGTGCAGTTTAGTAAAAAGTTCTCGTGCTGTCGGCAATGCATACTGTTCTATCTTTAGCTGCTTATTTATTGTAACGGAGTAGTCGGCACATAACCTAATATCGCCGTTTCGTTTTAACACAGGCACGACAGGAGATGCGCGCTCCGAGTACTCGACCGGTTTTAAAATACCTATTTGCACTAGACGATCGAGCTCCTTATCAACCTTATCTCGTAATGCGTAAGCTATAGGACGTGCTTTAAAAAAAATAGGTTTCGAATTCTCTATTAACTGCAGGCTTACCCTGTATTTATTAAACCTACCAAGCTCTTCCGAAAACACTTGTGGATATTGTTTTTGGAGATTATCAATACAGCTGATTTCTTTTTGACCCACATACTGAATTGGTAACATTTCAAGTTTGAATGCGGAAATAAAATCACGTCCTATAAGTGGAAGTCCTCCGTTACGGACAATAAATACTTTCAAATCACAAATTTGTTCTGAATAAGAAAAGGACAACAGCGCCGTGCCTAAACAATCTATACGGTCTCCTGTGTATGTTAACAAGCGTTTGTTAGTGGATATAAGGGGTACCTTCAAAAAATGTGTTTTGTATAAACTTTCCGATAACGCAGTGACTGCCGACCCACTATCAATTTGAAATTTAATTTGCACTCCATTTACCGAAATTACTTCCGTCATTGGTTCACCGTTAAAAGAACGTATATTAAATAACTCACCGTCGTCACCGTTACTTCCCTCTTCTACGTAATTTTTTTTTTGCACACACGGCGCAAATGTCCTTTCACGTTGCACTTTTTGCATCTATAATTAGCAAATCGACACTGAGACGAACTATGGTTTTTGTAACCACACACTGAACATGGCACTTCATTTGCCGCCTTCCTTTCGTCGTTTTTCGCGATCTTGAAAACTTGGTCGGCGCCGGCCGCCATCGCCGACACGGCGCGCGCGCTGCGCACGCTATCAGCTAGCTCTGCCGCTTTTGCCAACGTCAGATCTCGGTAGTTAGACGCAAACAACTTCTCCTTCTCCGGTCCTGGCAATATTCCCATGAAGAAACGATCTCGTAAAGTTTCCTCCACATTAAGAAATTGACAGTGAGCAGTGAGACCTCGTAATCGTGCTGCGAACTGAGTGAAGGTTTCACCGTCATTTTGTGCTGCTACGTAGAATTTATAACGGTCGCTGAACCCTGTACTTTTGGGTGTAAAGTGTTCATCCAATAATGCGATAATGTCGTCGTACGGTACTTTTTCAAGCTCTTTTGGCAGGGCTAAATCCGATGCGAGCTTGTGGGTACTATCGCTGAGTGCGCTCAATAAAATAGCACGTTTCTTCACGTCGTCCTCGATGTCGTTCGCGATGAAAAATTGGCCGAGGCGATTTTTATAAGTTTTCCACGTTTGTGAATTGTGGTCAAAAACCGATAAAATTCCTAAATTTGCCATTATTACAACGTAACACTTATAAGAAGCAACGCGAGGGTACTCGTCGCCAGTGTTAAATAGGCGTAACGAGGGGACCAAATAAGACAACGGCTCGATGCACACTGATTTATTATAGGTCGCGGCGCGACTAATATACAACAGTAACGCAAGTACCTATTAGATGTCCTGTGATGTTTGTCGTTTTGTTTTGCAATAGCAAAATAGCTCATACCAAAATGTTTTGAGTGCGAAAGAGATTTTCGGGTAAACTCGTCGTTACAGGTAGTCAGTGGCCCAAAAAGTCTTACCATGGGGTATCGTATTACCCAGTACTAACTGGGTTGTGGAGGTCAGATAGGCAGTCGCTCCATGTAAAATACTGGTATTCAGCTGCATCCGGTTAGACTGGAAGCCGACCCCAATAAAACTTGGGAAAAGGCTAGGCAGATGATGAAATTTCTTTAAAAATCTTTTAGATTTTGAACGAAAGTGATGTTCACATGCTTCGCCTCGTTGGTCTAGTAACGGGTTCGCAAGCGCTGTTTAGATTTCCGGATTGGGTAAAGTGTTATTGAGTTTTTTCCAACTGGAATGCACGGAGTCAGGATTTGTGCCGGTTGATGGCAAAAGGCGACCCTATTACTGGACTACTATCGGAGTTAAACCTCTGCCTAACCCTAAGGGGATTACAGGCGTGATGGTACTGCCTAGGTTGTGCCACATAGGATGTAGGTACAATTACAATACACTCGTGGACACAAAAAGCGACACCAAAAAAAGTGTGCCAGTCTCATACATTTACGTTGAGATATCGCTCTATAATACACCGTTAATTTTAGGTCGTTCTGGAACCAAAAGCCATAAACTCGATAATCGAACTCGGAACAATTGGGACTGTTTTGTTTTTAACAATACAAAAATGAAGTTTAAATTTTTCGTTTTTTTTTTTCAAAAAATATACAAAAAATAAATCGTCTTCTTAGTTTTGTAAAATTTTATGTTAATGTGTTTTTTGTGTTGTGTGTTTTAAAGATTTTTCTAAAGAGTCATTCTAAAGTTGTCATTAACCACACTGTGTCAGCAGGTACACACACCTACATTATTTTATTACAATATCATACAGTTGTAAGCGAAATTTTATTCGACACTAATTTTATGAAGAGGTAAAGGTTTCTAAGTTTGTATGTAGGCAATAATCTTCGGAACTAGTGATCCGATTCCGAAAATTCTTTCAAAAACGGAAAACTAAATTATACCCAAGTGTAATTTACAACCATAATGCTAGCGAAGTCGTGTGCAAAAATGAGTACCTAAACAATAAAATCTTTGTCGACAATAACACACAAATATTATAAAATTCTCCTTACATATTGACCGTCTTCATGGAAATCTAGTGTGAATAGAGCACTTTCATCAGGAATACGTAGACGCCAGCATCAACCTTGAACCTAAAGCTTTGGCGATAAAGTTGAAAATCTATTATAGAAGATGGTAGTAGCTTGGTGTGTTAGCGTCTGTACATCCGAATCCCGCCATTGTGATGCAAGTCACAAGGAATATTTAAGTAAGTTATAAGTGCATCGGGATTCGGGAAATGGCAAGATACGGACTAGATTTTTGAGAATGATTTTCAAGGCAGCATGAGTATGAGGATTTCTATATATACTAACGGATGAATCCTAAGATGAATAACAATTGAATATTTCGCTGGCGACTTTCTAATATTTTTCTCAGAAGAGTATGTTAAAGTTTGCACAGAGTTCGAGGTTTCAAATAAGAATATTTACTTTGAAACGATTCGGACTGTTGGCTTTCCCAGTATAAATAAAGTTATTTCTGTAACAGGGAAAGTAGCAAAAGTGACATAATTTGTTTCCGGTTTTTTAGAAAAAAACACTGTTTTGAAGTTGAAAAGTTAAGAACCAAATATACTCAATATTTAAGTTTACCAAAAACCTCGATCATGAAAAAAAAAAAACAAAATTTTATCAGGTGCTAAAATTACTGGTGAATACAGCACGTTGTTTTAACCACGGGACGTAGGAAATACATTTTTTATAAGCTCGAGCTTTTTCAACTAATTAAAAAACCGCTCGTTTGTCCGTGCTTGGTAAAGCACCTTCGTTATTACGAGTACTTTATTAGATGGAATTTAAAAATTTGCAGTTCATGTGATTTTGTTGTGGGAGAAATTGAAAAAACATTTTCATTACAAAATTTATATAAAACTAGCTTGTACCCGCGGCTTCGCCCGCGTTGTCCCACAGCTATGTATGTATGTACCACAGGATCACACCACCGGGAAAAAAGTATCAAACATTCATCCATCCCTCCATCCTCACAAACTTTCGCATATAGAACATTACATAGTACGATAGTAGGAAGTAGGATAATCTATGCTTTTTGATTAAACTAAGTGATCCCACAGCTCAGCAATGGTCTTCTGTATATATCGCTTTCCCTGAGATGTTCTGAGAAGACTGGGAAAATTGATCTACTTCTGGAGGGAGGTGGGCTGGTTGGAATAACGCCTGCTATGCTATGGATCACGTACAATGGTCCATTTTAAGGACTACGTGCGGAAACCAAAACCCTAACATGGAACATAGGGGAAGACCAAAAAACAATGGATGGACTATATGAAAGATGATTTGGTTTACCAGAACTGAATTTCTGGAGTGGCGACCGCGAACCGGAAGACGTTGCGTTGGAAGGCCTCCCACTAGGTGGACCGATGACCTGGTGAAGGTTCCGGGAACCCGCTGGATGCGAGATGCACGGGACCGGTCACTTGGGGAGACATATGTCCAGCAGTGGACGTCTTTCGGCTGAAATGATGATGATGAAGGACTGAGTGATGAGTAATGATTAACAGTAACTAACAAAATATTAATGCCAATGTAGCACAAAACAACAAACACCACAAAACAGCCTCATTTTATCAGATTGTTCTAACATTTGCGCAAACTTCCTAACCTACTTACCGAGCAGACGTCTCGAACTTATGACAGCAGCTGATTGCCAAGTTAGAGACAGCTCCCAAGACAATCATTTGATATAAACTGAGCTATTAACATGGTAATCACATGCAGTATAAACTTTAGATCTCATGTTCACTTGCAAGAGTTGCATAAACTTAGCGCAATTTAGACGAGTGTTCTCGTGGCTGCTTCGCTGTTTCATTTGTCTACTTGCATTTTACTTTTACAATTTTGATGCACCGGTTTTTTAAGTGTTAGCGTGTACAGAGAGTACGGGACCGTTTTTAATCGACTTATAAAAAGGTAGGAGGTTATGTTTTAGACTATCAACATCTTTTTTTTTCATGAATGTTCACCGATCACTCCGTGATTACTGGGCCGGTTTACGTGGTTATTTTTACATTTGGTGGAGAAAGCGCAGTGGTCCCTTGTTCGGATACATGTAACGCGAGCACATCACTGGTAAAACAGCAAATTTTAGTAGCTTAGTAACTGAACGGCCTAATGAGTACGTATAATCTGTGGCGTTTGTTTTGACATTTAACTTAATTAAAGTGTTGAATAGGTTATGTTTACAAAGTAACGGTAGAAACTATTCTGAGTTTCTACAACGTTACAATGGGTGTAAAAATACCCTTAACGAAGCCGGAAGGTACTTGTTGATATTTTTCTTCTGGACCACACACAGCACCAAATTTTCGACCAACACTCTATTTGAAACGTATAATGTAAAGCCCTGTGAAAATAAATTTTAAAACCTGTTCCTCTTGCTTTTTATGTAAAGAAAATCTAGCTTTTCACGATCTTTTACCTTTTAATTCTTACAAAAATTTTGCGTTTTACTAAAAAAAAATACTTTTTGTTACGATATTTTAGTCATTTCCATTGCCAAATATGACTTTCTAAACTTGCAAGAGGCACTTAACACATCCCACTCACTCCCAGTTCCCCTAATTACATTCAGCTATGCTTATTATACATTCGCAGACTGCTCTTCAGCAAAGCGACGACCAAAACTGACGGGGTTAAGTGGTTCTGAGCACTATCGTCCAAGTACTCGCGTGTGTGGAACCGACAACCAATATTTTACGTAAAAGCGAGTGGGAGTAGAAAATTGAATGACGTTTATATATTTGTGACTAGCACTTCGTCCGCAGAAATTGTTATAGCTTGGCTAATTTGCATGTTATAAATATAATTTATATATGCTTATAGCACGAGTAATGTAGCTTTCTACCAGTGAAAGAATTTTTAGAATTGGATCATTCTTTCCGGAGATTACCCCTACATACAAACTTATAAACTAACAAACTTACAAACTTTTACCTCTTTATAATATTAGTATAGAAATAAAGATGGAAGAGGGTATTTTAACACAAAAATACTTCTAACTTACTTACCTACATTTTTATTTATCCGAACTCGTAAATTCACATTTAATAAATTTACTCGTTATCTATTTATTTGTAACCATTTATTTATATATTATGTTTGAAACTGTTTTTCATTCACTTCCCCTCAAGGTTCATTGGAAGACCAGCGTCAGACAGCATCACCTGTCTGGCATGAATGCTGAAATGGACCTTTTTGGCGCAGCCGTGAGGCGCACAGCACATATTATGTTTTCCTTCTTAATTTGTATCTTTTTATATTATTGTACGTGTGCTATAATAGCTGATGTCAAATAAATATTTTTTCTTTCTTTCTTTCTTTAATTGCCTTATTTGACTAAGTAGGTAGTTGCCGATCTTTGATATAGAGAATTAAAATTGGTTTCAAGAGATTAAAGTTCAGAGGTTACCTATTAAACAAACACATTAAACGCCACAGTTTTGGTTGGGTATACATACACCAAGAAAATGTATGGTAGAGTCTGGTAAATAGAATTTTGTCCTACAGATAGTCAAAGGTAAAAAGTCATAACCACTCTTATGTATCTATTTGCGATTTTCTTCCGTCAGTCTCTTATAAAAGCAAAATAAAGAGATAGTAGGTACAGTCGAGGTCTTTTCCGCCTGATCGGTTAAAAATGTTTTCGCTTAAATCATGCGGAGGCACCAAGCCACGCCCCCTTAAAGTTTAGGCCTATTAGGAAAGCGTCAACTTTAGCGCCCAAAGTAACAATAACTCTCGTTTGGCGTGCGTCGTGAGTGCGCTCGGTCGATTGGGTGATAAGGCGTGAGTGTCCTCGAAGGTACCTAAAAAAAAATTCTGCCAGCATTCTGTTGCTCCGCTCAGAAAATCATTAGGCGGTCGAATGATATCGTAAGTAGTAAATTTTCTGTTAGTATTATATCAAAATATTTGTTATGCTATCCACCACCACCTATAGTGTTATTTATGAACTATTGTATGTTTGTCTCTGATATTTTCTTCTAGAATAAACTTTCTTTTGTTCGCTGTCTGTCTCACAAAAAAACTGTTATTTAATTTATATTTTCAACCTGAAACTTTTTGCAGTCAATTTGTGCGTTGCCAGTAGGTTGATCAAAATTTAACATTTAAAGTTGCGTAATTGTTCCTCAACTTTTTTTTCAATAAATAAAAGATTTATAGGTAAGCCTGACTTTAGCGTGCGCGCGATTACATTTAATATATTTTTTTTTAAATAAGGGACCACTGCGCTTTCTCCACCAAATGTAAAAATAACCACGTAAACCGGCCCAGTAATCACGGAGTGATCGGTGAACATTCATGAAAAAAAAAGATGTTGATAGTCTAAAACATAACCTCCTACCTTTTTATAAGTCGATTAAAAACGGTCCCGTACTCTCTCTGTACACGCTAACACTTAAAAAACCGGTGCATCAAAATTGTAAAAGTAAAATGCAAGTAGACAAATGAAACAGCGAAGCAGCCACGAGAACACTCGTCTAAATTGCGCTAAGTTTCAACTCTTGCAAGCAACTCTTGCAAGTGAACATGAGATCTAAAATTTATACTGCATGTGATTACCATGTTAATAGCTCAGTTTATATCAAATGATTGTCTTGGGAGCTGTCTCTAACTTGGCAATCAGCTGCTGTCATAAGTTCGAGACGTCTGCTCGGTAAGTAGGTTAGGAAGTTTGCGCAAATGTTAGAACAATCTGATAAAATGAGGCTGTTTTGTGGTGTTTGTTGTTTTGTGCTACATTGGCATTAATATTTTGTTAGTTACTGTTAATCATTACTCATCACTCAGTCCTTCATCATCATCATTTCAGCCGAAAGACGTCCACTGCTGGACATATGTCTCCCCAAGTGACCGGTCCCGTGCATCTCGCATCCAGCGGGTTCCCGCAACCTTCACCAGGTCATCGGTCCACCTAGTGGGAGGCCTTCCAACGCAACGTCTTCCGGTTCGCGGTCGCCACTCCAGAAATTCTGGAGTGCACACACAACATAGGGGAAGACCAAAAAACAATGGATAGACTGTATGAAAGATGATTTGTCATCTTTCATACAGTCCATCCATTGTTTTTTAGGCCGTTCAGTTACTAAGCTACTAAAATTTGCTGTTTTACCAGTGATGTGCTCGCGTTACATGTATCCGAACAAGTGAGTGAGGACTTGTCTATGTGTAAACACGCCAGTATAAATGTCATGGATTCGCAATGACGAATCCTTTTTGGAAATATTCTGCTCCCGAAGATTAGACGCGTTTCACCAGAAATTAATTCTCCATTACGTTTCACGTGTTCTAGAATATTCGGGCTTGAAGCGGGCAGCTTTAATTTTAAAATAGTAACCTAACTCTTTTCGTAAATTCTGTGTCGTCGTAACCCCCATACGTAGGGTAAGTGTTGAACAGAACAGCAATTCACGTTTTATATTTTGTGCATCGCCTAGCTACGTGGTCTCAAGATGTGAGCCACCCTCTATCACCCTTTTGCTATGCACATTACATTAAATCTTGTAGCCTTCAGCTGAGTGTATTTCACATTGTTACAACATTCATGACACTCAAAATGTGCGAATCATGTCGTGCTTACCACCACCATCATCTAAACTCCGTACTGATTGTGACTACCACACATCACCTTCATTGGCGCACGGGTATTTCTCGCTTTGCTTATGCCTTGGTGACACAATCAGCGGGGATGACTGCTAGGCTAGCCATTATGTGACACGCTGGACGTTATTTTCCAGGGTCCAAGATACCGGCTAACATCGGATGAACACTTCGGATGTCAGCCGGTATCCAAGATACCGGCTGACATCCGAAGTACCGGCTGACACTCAGGTTCCAGTTGTCATCCAGGGTTCCTCCTGTCAACCAATTTTCCGGCATCCAGTTAACCGCGGGCTCCACAGCAGGTACCTTTTTACCTGCGTGGCCGCGACGAGATTCTACGGGTCGGTGCGATCATCTGCCATCCGTCACCCTACCTGGCGTCTGCAGCGTGGCACACCGCATCATCGTCCGCCGGGCTGAGCCAGGAGAGTACTGTGCAGACCCCCCGGGCGGGCTTGGAGAAACTTGTGACCATAGACCTACCCACACCCATATTATTATATTTTTTTATGTTGACCTGGGTCCGTGGTTTCCTTTAAACTATTCCCCACGGGCACCCTTTCCGTCACACCATTATAAGATTGAAATGTAAAAATAATCTGGGATTGTGAAATTGTTAAGCAATCACCCAACTTGGTTAAAGAATGCATCTTTCCATCCTCGGGCGAAATGTAACTTTGTCAAATGAAAACGGCATGAATGGAATCCCTCAAACTGATTGATGCCTACGGGAATAACCCTAATTGGTTTCGGGTTATCAAAACGAGCTGGTTTTTTTTTACTTTTATTCAGTAAAGATAAAAGAATTGATGAATCCGTTTCGGACACTGGATAGGTGTAATTTGAAAATCTCATTTATATCAATGATGATATTTTAACACAAAAACACTCATGTATCTGAGTTTAATACTCCGATAGGGCAGAAAAGTTATGATAATGAATCGTTTTCCAAAATAAAAAGACTATCGTCCACGACGGTAAAGTAGTGTTTTTGTTTTAAATTCAAATCACCAAAGATAGCTCTCACAACACAATATTTCAATAGTACATGATGCGACATACTAGGGCTTTACTAAATAGTTTGTGATTGGTTGTTTCTACCTCGTTTGTTTATTCACCAGCGCTAAGGCTGAACATGAAGTCCTGGGTTTGATTCCCAGATTGGGCGAAGTGTTATCATTATCATCATTTCAGCCGAAAGACGTCCACTGCTGGACATAGGCCTCCCCCAAGTGTCGACACATTGACCGGTCCCGTGCGACTCGCATCCAGGGATTCCCGAAACCTTCACCAGGTCATCGGTCCATCTAGTGGGAGGTTTTCCAACGCAACATCTTTCTACCCGGTCGCCACTCCAGAATTTTTCAGCCCCACCAGTCATCCGTTCTGTAAGCAATGTGCCCTGCCCACTGCCACTTAAGTTTGGCGATTAGGCAAAGTAACGTGTTTGTTGCAAATTCAAATCACCAAAGATAGCTCTCACAACAATATTTCAAATACGGTCGGTACACGATACGACATACTAACGCGTTACTAAATAGTTTGTGATTGGTTTTTTCTGCCTCGTTTGTCTAGTCACCAGCGCTAAGGCTGAACATGAAGTCCCAGATTGGGCAAAGTGTAATTACACTTTGCCCAATCTGGGAATCAAAACCAGGACTAAAACTAGGAAAAAACATTTCTGATGGGGAAACCCAATAAAAGACTCAACATTCACGAAACAAACTTGAATTAAAAAAATCGAAATTTGTGTGTCTGTGTGGTTGGTCTAGCTGTCAAAAGCTAGAAAAGCTAAATTAATTAAAAAGTTTCAGGAAAAACTGAATCACATATTTCAGCTTATAAATAACAATGGGGTAGATGACACACCAATCAATTGAGATACTTTTTAAGAGCTGTCAAAACGCGGTTATCTCATAGATTTTGTATGGCAATAGCCAACTGTGACGTCACTGTTTATTCAACTCAATTACTCAACTATTTATCGATTTCAAAGCAACTAAAAATCGAATTTGGCAAATTATTGAAAATAAATCGGGTTTTTAGGCCCAAAATAAAGTGTTTTTTTTAGAGATTGGTGTCTGGGAATTATTGTTTTATGGTGTCATCTACCCTATACAAAATCAGAGCGACGTATTGTTAAGCTAACCATGAATCATAATAACGGCAACGTCGCCACCATTGACCTAATTTGACTGTATTGTCATCCACAACGAAGTACATATCTAACTTGTTGTCGTCTTTCTATTTACTCAAGTTATATTTATGTACGCGTTTGTATTATTTTTATTTTATTTTGTCAGTCAGACTACCATATGGAGAAGAGGAGCTCGTGGTTAAATAATAACAGCCACTTGGATCGATCCTCAGGTTAGGCAGCGCTGGCCTAGGTTGGTCCGTGGATGGGTGACCACCCATTACATACCGAGTCTCCTCCGTGCCTCGGAAAGCACGTTAAACCATCAGTCCCTGCCGTCAATTGTAGATCTTTGACAGTCGTTAAGTAGTCAGTGGCCCGAAGGTCTGACAGCCAGCGTTTTGGCAAGTGGTATCGTATTACCCAGCACTAACTGGGTTGTGGAGGTCAGATAGGCAATGGATCCATGTAAAATACTGGTATTCAGCTGCAATCGGTTAGACTGGAAGCCAATTCGAACATAGTTTAGAAAAGGCTAGGCAGATGAGCCAGCCTACCGCAAACTGTGTCACTTTGGGGTATTTTTAAGTCGCCCCATCTACAACGGATGGGTTTTCAATGCTAAACATTTTCTGTTAAGACTCACAATGTTCTATCTTGTAAACAACCTCTTTACACATAGCATGTATTAAAAAGTTGTAGTCATATTTCAGGGGGTGGTACAGACAGACAGACAGAGTTTGAAAATTCAATTCACATTACTTACTAACCTAGTAGACCAGTGCAGAACCACTCCTCACTAGACAGACAGACCGAAAGCACGGGACCGAGTGCAGACCTTCGAAAATGGTCAAAAAACGAAAAAAATCATACTAAGATGAAACCCATTGGAAAAGAAAGAGAATATAACAGAAATGAAAGGAAAAATAATTTAAGATAATATACCGGTTTTTTTTTACACCATCAGAAAGTAGAGATTGCCCTCCCAAACCCCACCGACTTTTTAAAAAAACGCAGAAATTTTGACGTGAGAATTTTCGATTGAAAATTAGGGTGCTTTTTCGATATCAAGTCAAAATAAGGTGAAAAATTAAATATTTTAAATCAAAAAAATTACAGTGTGTTTGGGACATAAAAAAGGAAGTTTTCACTAAATTTCGTGAAAAAAAAAATGCTTTATAAAAGATAAAAAACCAAAAACTTGGTTATTTGAATTTTTCACATAAATTTTGAGGTTATGTGAAAAAAGTGTTAATGCAGTAGTTGTAGATCTTTTTATTACCTACAACTTTGCGTAAAACTTTTTTCCATAGGACTTGTAGTTTTGCTGGAAATCGAGACAAACCGTTTTTTTACCCTTAAACGGGCGATCTGAGGTCGCCCTTCTTCCCGACCTCGTAAATTATTTTTCCTTTAATTTTGTAACATTCTCTTTCTTTCCCAATGGGTTTTATCCTAATACGATATTTTTCGTTTTCAAAAATTATCTGCACTGGTCTATAGGTACTTGCTTTACGTCATGTTTGCATGACATTTACAAGCAGGTGTTGTGAAAACACTTTGTTTTTGCCTATCTCTCTGAATGTTTGTACTGGCTAATTTCCGAAACGTTTGGTCCGATTTTGGCGGGACTTTAACTGGCAGATAAGTAGCTGTTACTGAAATAAGTAACCTAAGCTAAGTTAGCTTTTATATTAGATAAAGGATTAGGGTTCCGTGAAACAAATTTAAACCCCTATAATTGTTAACAAAATATGATTCAAATGGATTAGTAATATTTTTATAACAATTTCAGGCGGATGAAAGTCGCAAGCAACAACTGGTATTAAAATATCGTCGTTTTTGTCGGAAAGCGAATTGCACCCGCGCTTCCAGGTGAGGTCAGCGCCACCAGACCTCTCCAGCCCGGGCCCGAGGCCTACCATAAGTTGGAAACATAGGATTTAGAGCCATATTTTCGTAATAATAAGGTAAAGTTAGCTTGGCACAAGGTGTTCCGTTTTCGGTACACTTGTGCCTGAGAGTTCAGGTGATTCGCTACACGCTCTCGCCACGTCTCTTCTGTATAAACCGCGTTCCCTCATCCGCTAATACAGGATTAGTGTACCTCCACACGCACATTTATTTTTCTAAGCCCTATGTCTGTCAGTTGTTGCGGGGTGATTGATCTTGACGAACGATCGTATTTACAAAATGCGTTAGGCCTCAGATACACAGCTGGGAGCTACACTTGGTAGGTAGCTCGCAGCTCGAGCTAAGTGACAAATTAGTCATGAAAGTGTGGCACCAAAATGTGTGTGAAATTTTATTGGTAAGGCCATGCGTAGGGAACTTTTTTATAGATTTCATCAATTTAAACCATTTGGAATCGATACGCAAGAAATTGAATTTGGACGATTTCGAAAATAGGTATAAAAAAAGCAAAGCTTTTTAGGCTGGCTGTACGTCAGGTACCCTTTCATAGTAAAATGCAACATAAAAATCCGGTACATATTTAAATTAGCTTTTCTATAAAAATGGCATGGAGTAGAATGAAACCTAATTAATAATGTTAAATTTTTCATGGAGCAACTCTTTATGGAGTACTTTGGAAATAACCCGTTGGTGTGTTCATTAAGAGCATGACGTAGGTGTCAAAAAATCGTACATCACTAACGGCGATAGAGATGTACGGTTTTTTCGATTTCGATAATTATAAGAGTGTGTTATTCCGATATTTTGGATCGATACAATCATACTGACTTCGGAATAAATAAACCGCATCGTGTCACATTATCTGCATGATCAGACAATTTCCAAAAGGAATAAATAAATAAAAACCTCTTTTCAAAAAACTAACATTGTTAAAATACAAAGTACAGAGATGGTGTCCCACACATATGTGGTTTCCAAATTAAAATTATATTGTCATTTACGGGATATTCTGGGACTTTTTATTACTTTGAGCTCCCGATATTTGGAAGCTGCACGCTGTTGCAAGCGCCATGATCGCGGGTTGACACGGATGATATCCCGTAAGTGACAATATTAGTTTAGTTTTAAACCGTGAAACCTTAAAACAGTGTTTCCAAACTAGGTTTATACCTGTGAGGCTGTGACGGTAAATGGTACTTCCACAAAAAAAAAAATACAAAGAAATTCTTCGAAAGCTGAGACTCGAACAATACGTAGGAACGATACGATGTTACTTGCATTTTTTTTTTTTTTATTTGTGTGCATCCGTGCATCATCCTTGCGAAAGAAGTGATAGATTGGAGAATCGGATCGAAACCCGAAACGCATGGCATCTGTTATGTCCCTGCGACAAATTAATATATTTTCTTTCTTTTCTTTTTTTTTACCCAGATCGATAATAAGTATCAATACCAACGCAAGAAACGTAACGTGTATCCCAACGCAAGAAACGTAACGTGTATCCCAACGCAAGAAACGTAACGTGTATCCCAAAATTCCAACTTAGCGCACATTGCAGTATCTGTGTGGCTTCGACCTTAGTGAAACACGAGCTTCTAAAAATATCCTTGAAAATATTATTTTCCTTGTTGCATAAATATTAATAATAGAGACTATATTTGGAAGGATCAACCAGGCTTCGGTCTAATGAAATAGGTGCCGGCAGAAACATAAAAAGCTCATTATGAGGGTAGGAAAAGGTTATCTAGTTGAAGCTTATGGGGGATAATAGTAAGGATTCCCATCGTCACGCTCGTTTCCCATGGATTTTGTCCACAAAATATTCACCATCAATTAAAAAGGAACATTTTTTATACTGATCTGATAATTATATATTTTTTTTTTTATTGTAATGTTTTGTGTATGTACAATTTCTAATTTTAATTGATTGATTGACATAGTAATATGTAATATTAACATTGATTTTTTAACCTTTTTAATGGATATGTATCTTCGTTTCCATTTGGTTTATTTTATTATTTGATTTATTATTTTTACTTTGTTTATTTTTTAATATTTGTACGCTGACTATTTTATTACTATAATGCTTTACGGATTGTATCTTTAATAAACACTTTATTATTATTATTTATTTTTGAAATCAACGAGGCTAATACAACAATATGAACTAAAACAAAGTAAAACGTTTTTTTCCAAAAAATAAAAACACTAAAAAAATATAAAATAATTTTACTTTCGGAAGTCTGTGACAAAAAAAAACAATGAAACAAGCAAAGTAACCAATTATTGGTAAATCGGTTACTTTGCTTGTTTCATTGACCTTTTTAAAACACTATATTGAAAAAAAAATTTTGGGTGTCTGTTTTTATTGCAATAAAAGTTTTTACGGACCTATTACTTTGTTTTGTCTAGAGGTCTAGACTCTAGATCCACTGGTAATAGTACATTATGGTACAAGTGTGTAATGTTGGTGATTACCGCTGAGGCGCGATTGAGAGAGCCGAGGACGGTAATCATCAATACCACGTGTGTATTATATATCATACGACGTTTTTCAACACACTTGTGACGAAAATAATACAAAAAAATCATTTTATTTATTTATTAAAACGTTATGCACATAATGTACAAAGGCGGACTTAATGCCTTGGGCATTTTCTACTAGTCTACCTTAGGGTGATGCAGAGACAAAACAGTAGGTGCAAGTACAGAAAAGTTTCAAGAAAAAAAAAAAATTTAGAAATAATAAAATAAAACAATAAATACATATATACATACATACAAACAAAATATACAAAGTCAAGAGAGATTAAAATACAACGATAATGAAAAAAAAAACTACTAATTAATTATGGGACAAGTCTGCCAACTTCTTATGTAGGTGTTCGCGAGCTTTCACTTTAAATATGAGTCGACTGTTTGCCATCCTGATATTCAGAGGAAGCGCATTCCAAAGGAAAACCGCCTGGACAGGAAAAGAAGACTTAAGAAAACCAGAGCGGTGAGTAGGACATCGTAGAAGACGATTATTGGAAGAACGAAGATTCTTGCTGTGCGCAGAGCATAAATATTGGAAGTGAGAAGTCAGATAAGAAGGAGAAGTGGGTTTATCTAGAAGGGAAAACAAAGTTATCAATGCCCTTAACGCTCTGCGCTGTCTGATGGGTAACCATTTTAAGCGTGACCGATGTGCGGACACATGGTCATACTTACGGAGATTAAAAACGAATCGAATGCAGTTATTTAGAAGTCGGTCAAGTTTATTGAGGAGATCTGCATTCAGGTCATAGTAACACACATCGCCATAGTCAAGTATGGGGAAAATAAGGGACTGAACCAGCATTACCTTTATGTGGGACGGGAGAATATTTTTCAACCGATAGAGCGACCGCAGCGTACCGGTGACTTTCTTGCTCACAATCGCAACCTGCTTACGCCAGTCAAGGCAGGTGTCAACATGCAAACCTAGATTCTTGACGTCAGAGCTAAACGGAATCACTGTGTCGTCAAAGGTAACCGGTGGCACCGTTAAACCATTCAGCCTTCTCAAGCTATAGGAGCATCAAGATTACACCAGTTGGAAGAAGAGTCTCCCGCAAGAACCGACTGCTGACGCCCCCGAAGATAGGAAGAAAACCAATGCAAAACCTCGGGAGAGACCATTCGATAGGAGAGGATGGATAAAAGGACTTCGTGACTGACGGTATTGAAAGCATTAGAAAAATCTATCAGCACTAAAACGGAAACTTTAGTGTCTTCCATTCCCCGCCTTATATCATCAGTCACTTTAAGGAGGGCTGAAACGGTACTGTGGCCAGGCCTGAACCCGGATTGGAAAGGACTAATGAGGGGGGGGGATTTACCTAGTAGAAAATAGATATTTTTGTCCTTGGAGTTTTCAGGTAGTTAACTTTCCATAACGTTTCACATCTTATATCGGGCGGTGTACAATATAAATCAT
This sequence comes from Xestia sexstrigata, assembly GCA_941918905.2. Classification (NCBI taxonomy): domain Eukaryota; kingdom Metazoa; phylum Arthropoda; class Insecta; order Lepidoptera; family Noctuidae; genus Xestia; species Xestia sexstrigata. The sequence continues at coordinate 7,000,906 of OW799219.2, forward strand.
TTTCTTCATAACTAGTACTTGTAGACATTTTTTATTCTTAAATAACTATAATTTCAACAGTGAAAACGAGTAATGAAAAGTTTTTCGCAATGGCGGGAAAATTTAATCAGTTGTCCTATGCGCGCGCATCTAACAATGGCGATCGGCTATAGACTAAAATAATGAGGTTTGTTTTTTTGGCTTTTCGCAGATAGCGAATCCACGTACGCGTTTTTACAGAGAAAACAAAAGTTACATTTCAGTGAAATGAGCAAGCAATAGGTACATTAATTTATTTGTACTATTGGACACGATTTTGTTTATATAGAAACTTTTGTAGGAACAAAGCAACAAGCACCTCAACCAAAAAAAAACCCTATAACTCACTTGTGAATAATAGTAATGAAAAAGTCACAGTTTGATTATAGGTGTCATTATGTGCCTAATTGCGGTGAAATTAGAGCCATTTTATGAGCAAGTGTGTTGAAAAGGATGTTTATTACAGTCTTACAATACCATAATTTTCTTGTTTTTGTGCCTGAATGTACCAATCAAAATAGGCTGGAACAAGCTAGAATGATAAATTTTATGTAGAACAAACACGCGAACTGAATAAGAAAACAATATTAATTCTATCTAGTTGTTTTCGTGCTATCTAATGGTATTTTTACCTGCTACTGTTCTATCATAACATGTGGGGAAGTACATTGATCATAATTATAATTACATAATTAAGTATTGTTAAACATCATAGCAAAATTCACTATTGAAGCTAAACGCATAGTAAAAAGAAGCCTACTTGTTGCAATCAATACTACTGGTACTGGACTGTCAGGACCAAATATGCTGCTGCGGCCAGCGATACCAACGACGTTGCTATATGTGTCCCGACTGCATCACTCTACGAAGGTTGTGGAGATCGTAGAGTACATGAAGGTGAAGACCAGCTGGACCTTGAGGGTCGAGAAGTTGAAGCCGCGTCACAACACCAACTTCAAATCGTTTGTGGTGCGAGTTCCGACACAACATCTCGACAAGTTTCTCAAGGAAGAGTTTTGGCCGAAGGGTGTAGTCTACCGACGGTTTCGCGGTAGGCTACGTGACACCGCGCAGCGTAACACGACGCCGCCACTTCGTGTGTCATAGTTACAAAAATTGATATTAGTATGTATTTTTAGGCTAAGGTATTTCTAATCTATGGGTCTTTGTTACCTGAAATAAATGGTTTATTATTAGTACATTCTGGATTTGTAAGTAAATCCATCCAATATACCATCAAATTAACCTCTTTCTCCATGTCCCATTGTAAAAGTGAAAATATTACTAGCTGTCCCATACATTTTAGTCAGTAGGTATTTAAATTGTGTATGGAACAAGTGACATCCTTTCGCGATTACGATGTTCTTTCCATATACAGAAAGTTGTTCAGTTTGTTGGTCCCTTGAATACGACCATACATTTTTGATACACGCTGTACAAGTATATAAACCGGCCAAGCTCGAGTCAGAGTCGTGCATGAAGGGTTCCGTACCATCGTAGTAGGGGCGCCTCCTGATTTTTAAAATTTATTTTTATTATTTGTTGTAATAGCGGCAACAGAAATACACATTTTGTGAAAATTTCAACTGTCACCTATATTGCAGATCATGAGATACAGCCCGCTGACAGGCCGACGGACAGTTGGTTACAAGAGAAAAATATGACCCCTAGATTATGAGTCAATATGACACAATCACCTCTTGATAAAACAGTTATATTAATATTCGATAAGTAAATATCACTATCAACACTAATATCGATATTTAATTAAGCGCTACATGCTTAAAACATTGCCTTTGGGAATTTGGGAGCTGACCCAAAATAATTAAGCCATATCGGCAAACAGAGAATGGTAGATATTTGGTCAATATATCATAACTTGTTGACTTGGCTCCGAGTTATTTGCGCCAACTTACATGGGATAATGCTTGGCAAGCTTAAGATTATGGTAAATGTTAATAGATAAATGCTTTTCTCGAGATATTGTTATATCATTGGTCTAGTGGTATCAGTGCCAACTATACGAGCAATAAGTCTAAGGTCGAATCTAAGCAGGCACTTTACTATGAATTTTATTTTGGGACAACCCCTCAAAATTTTCTCAAACCACTGCAACTCCTGAAAACCAGAATCAATAGTTGCAACCATTAGAAAAGCGTCCAGACATCGAAGCTCGACGAAGTCCTATGAGAAACAACTGTCTTGGATCCCGCAACGAAATTAAATAGTAGAATGGCGGAGGAGTAGCAAAAACACAATGTCCACTTCCCTTCCTTTACTTTGTAATGTGTACAGGTCACATATGTGCACAAACCGGATTCTAGATGGGGTAAGAAGATGTTGGAGTAGGGACTCAGAACTGGCTATAGAAGCGTGGGCAGGGCATGGACCAGGTGGACCAACGACTTGGCTAAAGACCAGGTAAACTGGAGTGCAATTTTGCAAAAGAGACATAATCTACTCCGCATTGGTTCAACGAAGACGTACGACGAAGACGAAACAACCGATTCTTCCCAACCTACTGCAATTTTGAGATATGGCAGTAAATGCAATTTTAACCGTTGTAGCTACAAAAAACAGTCTTCAGATATGTTTCTTTATCGTGACTTACTGCCTCATCTCAAAATTCCACTGAATATATTGGTGCCGCAACAATTTGAATTAAACCACAGGCTTAATAACGATTGAAATATTCCGATATCCAATATAATCTGCCCATCCGAAGTATGATTACTCAATGGGAATAAGCTACTCTTCCGATACGTCTCTTATAATTTGATTAAGCTACTACTTATATCAACTGGGTTCCTGGTATCATTCGCAAATATGGAGAACTTACCTTTAGTCGCGGTACCGACCCCGAAGCTGTTGGAAATCATACCATAAGAATGTACTACCAGGATTCAAAGTTCATCCGATATTCTAACTGAAGACCTGGTGGTACCTGTGTGCCAAACATCGAAATTCTTTCATTATCATAATCATTCTCCTGCCTTTGTCCAAATATATTTGGGGGTCGGCGCTGCATGTCTTCTTCTTCCATACTTCTCTATTACTCGTCATCTCAGCAGTCACCTTTTTCTAGCCATCTAGCATCCTGCACACAGTCCATCCATCGTTGCTTTGGTCTTCCTCTACTCCCATAGCCATCTCCATTCATACTTAAAACATTCCTCACGACATTTTCCTCATTTCTCCGCATCACATGTCCATATCACAACAACCGGTTTACACACAACTTTTCAGTCACCGGTGCCACTTTCAGACTTCCTCTTATGTACTCATTTCTTATTTTATTCATTCGCGTTACACCACATATTCGCCTTAGCATTCATGCGATCGAAGTCCTTTCAGCCGTGAAAATATAAAAATGTAAAAGATAGACAGGCAGACTACTTTCGCATTTATGATGTTTGATTGGATTTCTTTTCGAATCTTGTTCCTTATCCTTGCCAAGAATGTTAAATTGTCAGCTTTACAAACGACAAGCTATATTTGGAATGTCTGAAAACTTTATTCGATCATTGTACTCTCGAATAGTGAATTTTCGATCAGAAGTTTTCTCATGCTACACAAATTACCGTATCAATATTTGTCGAAAAAATAGCTGAAGATCAGTTATAGAGTGAATTTTAAAAGATATTGATGAAAACTGAAACTGCATCAGTGTATTTTTACACAAATTAATAGGTTCAATAGGTATGTAAAGTTAGAAAATAAATACGATTTTTTATAAAAAATTGCTCTTTCTTTTAGTTTTCCCTACCTACTTCGCAGAATTTGATACTTATTTTAGCGATACCTAATATCGAATGCTGTATTAAAAACATTGTGTTTTTTCAAAATCAATGGGTTCGATTCTGCTGGGAATATTGACTTTTTCAAAAATCCTGCTGAATACGAGGAGATAAGTAAAACATCACCTTTTTTTGTCACTCCTTTTACAGTCACTCCAAAGAAAAAGAAAACATAAATATTTGACATGTTTGGTTGGGTTTTCTTTTAAGATTACAAGTAGATTAAATTGATTATATGATATCAATTTCAATTTCAAACCTTTACGCGTTTTTGAGAAAAAGAGACAGTATCTGGACCAACACAAAGACAGACGGACAACAAACTGATCCTTCATAAGGGTTCCTTTTTCCTTTTGAGGTACGGAACTCTAAAAAACGTTTTGAACCATTGTAAACGGTCCTCCCTTGACCCTGTATAAGTTATTCTCAATGGCCAAATCCTTTTCCTAGACCCACTTATTTCTAACTCTGCCAACACAGTATATAACAGCCTAAGCTTAAGCAAGTACCCTCCTGAGTAATACTCCTGTCAACTACTGAGTGGGTATTTGTAAACAAAATGCCTTTTTTACACGTTACCGGGGCAACTGGTAGGTGTATGAATATTGTATGAGATTAATTCCAGGTGTCAACGAGGGTCCTTTGGGGCGTGGTCCTATTGATAGCGGATAAGAAAAAATAACCTCATTTCTGAATGAGGTTATACGAGAAAGTTGCGGTTTAAAAGAAGAGTGACAAAGATTGAAAAGAGTATGCTTAGATGGTTTGATCCTGTGGAGAGGTGAAAGGCGATTAACAAAAGGGATTTACAAGGCAGATGTGAGTGTCAACGCCGGGAGGGGACTCCCTAGAAGGACATACACTGACCTTATTTGTGAGGTTCTTCAGTAAAGTCAGGTGCGTAGTATTTGCAACCGGCGTGCGCATGTGCGTGTATGATAGATGTGTGAACGTCGACGAGGAGTAAGGATCGTAACAGGTGGCGTTTTGTGGTTTCTGCCTACCCCCATGGGAAAAAGGCGTGAGTTTATGTATGTATGTATGTAAGAAATACTAAGTACATCTAATAATATAATAATAATAATAATTCTTTATTTCACCAAAAGCCATCATAATTATAACAAGAACCAAAAACTAAGAGCATATAAGGCTTATAGCTAGGACACAATAATTTTAATTCCCTGACTCCTAAACTAGGTGTATGTGCCTGTGTCTTAGGAGTCAGTGATTCTCCATTACTAACAAGACAAAGCCATAGTATAATAAATAAATAAATCAGGACTTTAAAACAATAAGCAATTGGTGTAAAAGAAAACAGGATAATTTTAAACTAATGTAGAGAAAAACACAAAAAGGAAAACGTATAAGTGAGTGGTGAGGAGAATAAATGTGGGGTCCGAGTGTGTGTGTGTAGTGAGTAAGTGTAGAATGTGTGTGAATGCGTATGTGGTGTGTAACTATCCGTCCGTCCGTCAGTACACATCCGTTTTGGTTGGATTGGGTTGGTTGATGTATAGTACCTTATCATTGTAAATTACCCAGCAGAAGATCCTCAGTGTCATCATAATTTAATGTTTGGAGATAATCTTTAAGTAAATTTTTGCATTTATATTTAGGGCATGAATAAATTTTAAACTTTTTAGGCAAAAGGCAGTTCTATGGCGTTCGTGGGGAAAAACGTTATGCTTAAGCCTACCAGTCGGTTCCTGTGGAGGGCGGGCAGAGTGTTTGCGTAGGGTTGAAAAGAGCACATAAAGTTGCCTGACGGTGAGTACCTTACTGTCGGAATAAAGCTGCACAGTGGGATACCTACGTGGAAGAGAGAGCATTACCTTAAGGACAGCTCTCTGGGCTCTCTCAAGGCGGATAAATACATTTTGGGTGGCACCACCCCAGACGGGCAAGCAGTACGTTAGGACAGACCGGCCATAGGGCAAAATATACTAATTTTAGGGTTTCATTATCAGCAGAGTTTCGCAACTTCTTGAAAACATATATTAGCTTACGTATGCGGGACGTGACTTTGGCGATATGGGGGTGCCAGTTGAGATGCTGATCGATGAGTACTCCTAGATACCTTACACAAGTGGATTTGGCGAGGAAGAGGCAGCTACACTGTGTTAAGGATCCGCAGGCATGCGCTTTTATGGTAAAGGATTTTGAGGGACACAGATTCGACCGAATGGAGAATGGAACATATACCGATTTATCAACATTTAAGGTGAGCAAGTTGTCGGCCAAACATTTCATTACGGCAGACAGCGCAGCCTGGGGTGCGATGTCAGAAGTCCTCCACGTGTGTCTGGCGGTTGCTGGTCCCTCTCGATATCCGATCTCGATACGGAGGGAAGAGCAGCTGCTGGGCCGGTGCACCCTGGGCGCGGCAGTATCCTTCTCCGGGGAATGAGAGGAAATGAGAATTTCCTTTTATCCCTCGGGGAGAGTTACTGCCGCGGCTAATTATTCTGACATGGGTGGGGTCCTGTCAGGACCACCGGTGCGTTCCTCTGCGTGACCCTCTGTACAGCAGAGGGCATAGCAGAGGAGTGAGGGCGGGCTCGGTGTGCACTCACCCTGCCTCCGAGCAGACAGAGTAGGATGCGTCCTTCTTTGTCACCGTCAGTCTCGTGATCCCATTGTCGAAGTGCTGTGGATCACGTCTCGCGGCTTCGATAGGGACCGAGGGTCTTGGCTTAACCGCCCGGACTGCGAGGTAGAAAACCTCTATAAAAAGTTACCCCGAATCCCAAGCGGCGGCGCACCGCGAGGGGATGTATGGCTGACGGGTGTTCCCATGGAACGAATCAGTCGCTAGTGCTCACCCTCGCCAGGGTACCTGCAGACCCCCTGGCGAGTAATAAATATTCTAATCTGCCCTTCTAGGTACAGTGGTCTCTGCCTAGATTGAGAATATTTCCCCCATACTCGTGGGTTCAATTATGGAAACTTATTTTAAAAAAAAACAAACAACCAACGCCGGTAACGGCACAGAAGAGGAGAGGAGGGATGCGGGGTCGGAGTCCGACGTCGCATCCAGCGATGTGAGCGCGGGAGGCTCAGAGAGCTCCCGCCGCGTGAGGGCCGGGACTGCTGCGGAGAACGGCAAGTTCTTCCGCAAGCGGCCCAGGCGGGATGGCGACCGGGGGTCGTCATCCGGAGAGGAGGAGGCCTCAGCCCGTAAGATCCCCACCAACAAGCGTGGTGGGATCCGGGGCAAGGGGAGGGGGCTCTCTGCCTCCGTGAGGCCAGAAAGGTCAGCAAAGCTGGCCGAGGAGGGGCGCCACCCGGGCAACATTGCTCCCGGGTCAGGCGACGAGGCGGGCGCACCTGGCGGCTCCGAGGCGGAGCGTAAGACCAGGTTTGCAAAGGCGGTGGAAGCCGCGATAAGGGGCGTGGCCTTGAAGGTGAAGACATCTTCAAAACTCAAGGCCATACCAGCGGCTTCCGCCTCCATCTTGGCGGCAGCAGAGGCCAACTTCGCAAGGCCTTCACCCCTTCCTCCTCCTCCTCCGATAGGTGGAGAGGAGCTGGCCAAGCTGCGGGGTGTAGTGATTACACTACAGCCGGAGGCGGAAAAGAGGGGCGTGTCATACCGCGACTTGCTGGCGAAGGCGAAAGAGACGGTGGATCTCGGAGAGCTCGGGATCACCGGGGGCCTCCGGCTTAAAGTCACCGCGACGGGGGCTCGTATGCTGGAGATCCCCGGAGAAACCAGTGGGTCGTCCGCTGACGCTCTAGCTGAAAAGCTCAGAGCGTCCTTGAACGCGGACGACGCCCGAGTGTCCAGGCCCGTCAGATGCGCAGATCTGCGCATCCTGGGTCTGGACGACTCCGTGACCAAGGAGGAGGTGGTGGCCGCCGTCGCCAGGTCCGGTGGGTGTCCTGCTGAGCAGGTCAGGGCAGGCGCCCTACGTCCGGACCTCACGGGTATGCATACCGTTACGGTATGCTGCCCCGTGACGGCGGCCAAAACGATAGTGGAGGGCCGAAGGCTATTGGTGGGCTGGGTCTCAGCACAGGTGAAGCTGCTGGAGCCCAGACCTCTGAGGTGTTATCGCTGTCACGTGGGGCACCACGTGTCAGTACAGTGCGCCTCGGAGGTTGATCGCAGCGGCCTTTGTTTCCGCTGCAGTCAGCCCGGTCACGTGTCCGCGGCTTGCTGTGCCACGCCGCACTGCGGTGCCTGTGCGGCGGCCGGCAAGCCGGCCGATCACCGGGCTGGGAGCAAGGCCTGCGCTCCACCCACCAAGGCCACCAGAGGCAAGGGAAGGCCCTCCGCCGCCACCGCCACCGTCGCCACCACCGCAGCCGCAACTGCCGCCGCTGCCTCTGCCGCTGCCGTAGAGGGGCCCTCACAGGGGGCCAGGGAGGAGGAAGCGGTAATGGAGTGCCAATAACGGCCCCATTACCCTTCCTCCAAGCGAACATCAACCACTGCGCCTGCGCTCAGGATCTGTTGCTCCAGAGCATGGCGCAGTGGTCGATACACATCGCTGTGGTCGCTGAGCCGTATTTCGTCCAGCCCAGGGAAGACTGGGCGGCGGACCTTAGCGGCTCAGTGACCATAGTGTCGTCGGCCGTCGCCGGTACCCCGACCCTTGAAGGTGTCAGGAGGGGTCGGGGGTGCGTAGCAGCACGGTTCGGAGAGATCGAAGTGGTGGGAGTCTACTTCTCCCCGAGCCGAACTCTCGCCGAGTTCCACAACTCTCTCGCAGAGTTGAGTGTCGTCGTCGGGAATCATTCCCTCCCCGTGCTTGTCCTCGGGGACTTCAATGCCAAGAACTTGGCTTGGGGTTCTCGTTGCACAGATGTGCGGGGAAGGATGGTGGAGGACTGGGCTCTGGAGAAGGGCCTGGTCGTCCTAAATCGGGGTTCTGTCCCCACGTGCGTGCGGATGCGGGGTGAGTCGGTGGTGGACATCTCGTTCGCTAGCCCCGCTCTGTCGCCACGTGTCGTTGACTGGCGTGTCATGGAGGGGGTGGAGACCTATTCCGACCACCGGTATATCCGGTTCGACGTCTCCACCCAGACCTCAAGCGCGCCGGTCCAACAGGCCTTGAGTGGTCCGCGCTGGGCGCTGAAGCAGCTGGACCGGGAGCTCCTCCTGGAAGCCTCGATCGTGCAGGCCTGGGTGACACCACCAGACAGGCCTGCCGACATTAACAATGAGGCAGGGTGGTTCCAGGAGGCCATGTCCGACATATGTGACGTGGCAATGCCCCGAGTCCGGCCAGGAAGCGCCCGGCGTCAGGTGTACTGGTGGTCGCGTGAGCTCACGTCTCTGCGTGAGGCGTGCGTAGCTGCGCGGCACCTGTACGCCAGGCATCGCAGGCTCCGCATCCGCCCACCGGATGCGGCAGCCATTGAGGCGGAGCTATATGAGGGGTACAGAGCGGCGAAGACCGCCCTCCGCGAAGCTGTCCTGCGGGCCAGGGATCAGGCCCGCGAGGAATTGCTGGGGACTCTCGACAGAGATCCGTGGGGGCGCCCTTACAAGATGGTGCGGGATAAACTCCGCACCTGGGCCCCCCCACTGACGCAGAGTCTCCGGCCTGAGCTCGTGGAGGACGTAGTGAGCACTCTGTTCCCTACGCGGGGGGAACATCCCCCCCCGCCTATGGCTCCGCCGCCTGCGGTGCTGGAAGCGGATCACCAGGACGACGACGACGATGCTCCGGTAGTGACTGGGGTAGACCTGAGAGTGGCGGTACGCAGGCTCAGTGCCAAAAATACCGCCCCGGGACCCGACGGCTTGCCTGGCAAAGCCTGGGTCCTGGCCTCGGAGGCTCTCGGGCCACGACTGGAGGGGCTCCTAAGCGCATGCTTGGAGAGGGGCCAGTTCCCGCTTCGTTGGAAGACGGGGAAGCTGGTCCTCATTCGGAAGCCGGGGCGCCCTGCGGACTCTCCGTCCGCATACCGGCCCATAGTGTTGCTCGACGAGGTGGGCAAGCTCTTTGAAAGAGTCATTGCAAACCGCCTCGCCGAGCACCTTGCGGGGACGGGGCCGGATCTTGCGGAACACCAGTTTGGTTTCCGCAAGGGGCACTCTACGGTGGACGCCATCATGCGCGTGAGAGCCCTCACGACGGGGGATGCAGTGTCCCGGGAGGGGGTTGTCTTGGCGGTGTCTCTTGACATCGCCAACGCCTTCAACTCCATGCCCTGGAGCTGCATTAGGGAGGCACTACGGTATCACCGGGTGCCGACCTACCTTCGTCGTGTAGTCGGGGACTACCTAACGGATAGAGCCGTTATCTACCCCGGTCGCAGCGGAGAATGGAACCGGCGAGAGATGTCGTGCGGTGTTCCACAGGGATCGGTCCTAGGGCCTTCCTTGTGGAACATCGGGTACGACTGGGTGCTGCGCGCCGACCTCCCTAGCGGCGTCAGCGTGGTCTGCTATGCAGACGACACGCTGGTGCTGGCACAAGGGGGGTCGCACGAGGCGGCGGCCGAAATAATGACACGCGGGGTTGCGATAGTCGTCGAGAGGATCCGGCAACTGGGTCTCGAGGTGGCATTGCACAAGTCCGAGGCCATGTGCTTTCATGGGCCTCGGAATGCGCCACCTCCTAGATCCTCACTGACGGTAGGAGGGGTATCCGTCGGCGTCGAGTCGACGCTGAAGTACCTGGGACTCGTCCTCGACAGCCGATGGAACTTCGTGGAGCATTTCCGACGTTTGGCTCCCAAACTGGAACGGACCGGGGCTGCCTTCAGGCGGCTCCTGCCCAACCTTGGGGGGCCAAACGCCTCCTGCCGGAGGCTCTACGCGGGAGTCGTGCGGTCCATGGCCCTTTACGGGGCCCCGGTGTGGGCGCGTTCCTTGAGGCTGCGTGCGGCCCACTACCTGAACGCGCCCCAAAAGGTGGTAGCCGTAAGGCTGGTCCGTGGGTACCGCACGATCTCCCGTGAGGCGGCGTGCCTCCTTGCTGGATTGCCGCCATGGGATCTGGAGGCGATAGTCCTCGCGCGCCTACATGAATGGCGCGCGGAGGTGCTACGCCGGGGGGAAACCCCGCTGCCGCGACAAATTGTCGCTCAGCGGACAGACTTCCGGCGTGATCTCATGGCGACATGGAGAGAGCGACTGTCGCAACCCCGTGCAGGGCACGCCACAATAGTGGCGGTAAGTCCCCTCTTTGAGGAGTGGCTTGAGAGACGCCACGGCGTCCTCACCTTCCGCCTGACGCAGGTCCTCACCAGACACGGTGTTTTCGGGAGGTTCCTGCACCGAATCGGGCGGGAGGAAACGCCCGGGTGTTTCCAGTGCGAGGATCGACCGGAGGACACGGTGGAGCACACGGTGGAGGTGTGCCCCGCGTGGGCGGAGCACCGCCGTGTCCTCGAAGCGGCGATTGGCGGCGGCGACCTCTCGCGTCCGGCCTTGGTGCAAGCCATGGTCCGGAGCGAGACGGAATGGGACGCCGTCACCTCCTTCTGCGAAGCAGTAATGCTAGAGAAGGAGGTGGCGGAACGTGAGAGGGAGAGAACCTCACAGCGTCCCGGCCGCCGCGGGAGACGCCCCGGGCGTCGGGGGCCACCACGTGGCCCCCGGCCACCGTAGGCGCGGGCCTGTGGACGGTGGGCTATGGGCTAGCTCGCCGTCCGTCCGTCTCACGTGACGACAGGCCGTGTCGACGGCGCGTTCGTGTTCCACGCGCGCCTCAAAGAGAGTCAGCAAAAAGGAAGGGGTCCGAAAGGACCGATGCCTGCCGGGGTTGCGGGACTATTCGAAAGAGATACCGTGGCCCCGGAACACAAAGGGCGATGAAGGAACATGGATGGGTTTTAGTCAGTAAAAGTCTGACACTCCCTCCTGCTCCGCCCAGAGCGGGAGAAGTCATTTGATGATTTCCCATCCGAAAAAAAAAAAAAAAAAAAAAAAAAAGACAGCGCAGCCTCGGCGTTTTGGTATGTCTGGGCCCAGTCATCACCATCTACAACAAGGGCAGTGTCATCCGCGTATGTAAATATCTTGCAATTTTCGAGAGGCAGTTTGCAGAGCTCATTAATATAAATGAGAAAGAGAGTAGGCCCCAGAATGCTGCCTTGCGGAACGCCGTATGTGATTGAAAGCTCATCACTTTCGTGTGGTCCAATTTTCACTATTTGGGTGCGATCTTGGAGATAATTTGCGAAGATTTTCAAAGGGTGTCCACGTATACCGATGTTTTCCATTTTATTCAATAAGGTTTGGGTAGAAACGGTGTCAAATGCCTTTGACAGATCAAGGAAGATTCCCAGGCACTTGCGTTTTCTATCAAGCGTTCTAGCCACGTGACTAGACAAATCCATGACTGCGTCTTCGGTGCTAACTCCATTTCTAAAACCATATTGGTTATTCGCTAAGATATTGTTTGCGTCGAGAAAACTGGTCAGGTTCTTATTCAGTATTCGTTCTAGGATCTTTGACATCGCTGTTAGAATCGAGATTGGACGGTAGTTATTGACGTCATCTCTGCGCCCAGAGCGTCGTCTCTTCTTGTTTGATGAATAATTTGATTTTAGAGAGGAGGGAAACATACTTTAAACAGCATAATAAGAAAACGAAATCGGTTCAATTTATTACAAAATGCGCCTGTAGCTTATATGTCACACAAAATTGCAATGTTACTGATCAGCTGCAAGAAATATTGTAGTCGTTCTTCTTCGTGTGGTCAGAGGCTACCATGGTGTTAGAGATTTTATGACGCCCTTGGACTTCCGACTTGGTTTTACATGCCGTCAAGAAATATCTCTAAGGCATGCTAATTTCACCATGGGATCTGATGGCGATAGTCCTCGCGCGCCTGCATGAATGCCGCGCGGAGGCGCTACGTCGGGGGGAAACTTCGCTGCCGCGGTAAATTGTCGCTCAGCAGACAGACTTCCGGCGTGATCTAATGGCGACATGGAGAGAGCGACTGTCGCAACCCCGTGCAGGGCACGCCACAATAGTGACGCCCAGGTGTTTCCACTGCGAGGATCGACCGGTGGACACAGTGGAGCACACTGAGTAGGTGTGCCCCGCGTGGGCGGAGCACCTCCGTGTCCTAGAAGCGGCGATCAGCGACGGCAACCTCCCGCGTCCGGCCCTGGTTCAATCCATGGTCCAGAGCGAGACGGAATGGGACGCCCGTCACCTCCTTCTGCAAAGCAGTCATGCTAGCGAAGGAGGTGGCGGAATGTGAGAGGGAGAGAACCTCACGTCCCGGCTGCCGCGGGAGACGCCCCGGGCGTCGGGGAGGCCTTTGCCCCGGAGTGTGACAATACGGTATAAACAAAAAAAAAACAGCTTGCGATGTAACCGCGTCTCATTCCTATTCCACATGCACGTTTCAAATTCGTAAAGATTGGGCCGACACAGAGCAATGGTGATCGTGGGATCTCGTAAATGAAACGAATAGTTTCAGTTTGCTGCTCAATAAAAGGATTTGAAGATTATATTTTTGCATAGAAAGGACCTTCTCTATTATTTCATATCTTCTGTCAGCCACAAATTGACGGGAATTTGGCTATGTACGAACGATGACACGGGTCGAACTTTTATAAAAAGACCCTAACCACCATTTTATTTGTTACTCTTAAAACTACTTCAGGATAGATGGAAAGAAAGATCAGGTAAGGCCACACCGCCAGCTAGCGAGAGAACGAGCAAGCCGGGCGAGCATGGCAAGAGCATATGAAAAGAGGAAAACGATGCTCGCTCGGCTCGTTCGCTCGCTCGCTATCTGGCGGTGTGGTCTGCGCTTAATGCTCGCAACCTGTTGTGCATGTTTGCCCACATGTATGAACGTGGAAGAGACAAAAGAAGTATGTCAGAATCGTAGCAGGTGGCGTTCTGTATTTTCTGTCTACATTCATAGGGGAAAAACGTGAGTTTAAAAATATAATACACCAGCACTTCGCCCGGTACTACGTCCGCAAAAATTGTGTTAGCTCGGCTAATTTGAATGATATCAATATAATTTACAGCCTATGTTACTCAGTAAAGATGTAGCTTTCTATGGTGAAAGAATTTTTTGAGTTAAATGGTAACAAACACACAAACAAAAAATCAAATCTTTCCTCTTTATAATACCTATTAGTTTAGATTTATATTTTTTTTAGTTTAGATTTATGATTTAAATTTATAAAAAAAAAGTTTAGATCACATCAAACTTTTATTCAAACTCAAACTCAACTGAACTCACTCTTCTCTTTTTACTCAAATCTTTCTTCTTTTCATCAAACTTTTTTATAACGTCGGGCTTATATTAAAGGTAAAATTCGCGATAAATACACATTTCCATAGGTTTTATAAACTTTTATTCCTCGAGGTGTTAGGTAGAGGTATACAACAAATAACTTTGTTTTATTGGCGACGAGGATGGGATCCAATAAAATAAAGTTATTTGTTGAACATTAAGTTGTATTTTATTACCATTCTCTATAAGACATACGTCAGATAATAAACTGATGACATTTAGTTTTTTAGACAACAAATAAAAATCTATGATAACAAAGAAGTTTGTAACAAAATAGTACATCGACATTTCGCCAGTTATGATTAAATTTCATGTTAGACGAGGCTATTGCCATCAACCGTGCAAATAACAATTTACCCAACCTGGAATATATCTATGTAAAACTACTCAAAAAATCTTTAAACCTGTCATCGCCAGGGTTGTAATAGGGATGACATAATATGGACGGGAGTAGTGACGTGTGTCAACGTCAGCAGCGAATGCTCCCGCTGGCGAGTACGACATAACCGATACGACACGACAGAGACACGATAACTTGACAGGGTGTCAGACGGAAAAAGGATAAATGTTATTTCACGATTTTCCTTTTAATTTAAAAATAAAAGCGCTGGGATGGGCTGCCGACAACAGATGGCACCACGTGTCTTTCGAATTATCATCATCTGCCCAGCCTTTTCCAAACTGAGTTGGGGTCGGCTTCCAGTGTAACTGGATGCAGCTGAATACCAGTATTTTACATGAAACGACTGGATATCTGACCTCCAAAACCCAGTTAGTACTGGGTAATACGATACCCCTTGATAAGACTGGTTTGTCAGATTTTCGGGCCACTGACTACCTGTAACGACTGTCAAAGATCTACATGAGAACATATAGGGGTGCATTAGAGGCATATAATATATTAACAGACATGCAGGGTGTAAACAGACCCTTCACGAAGCCGTCAACCAAGCATTCTCTACATCCAACTAAGTAACTTTAGGTTTGAACTCGATGTGACTTTTTTTTTGGGGTGAAAAATCATGTTTTATGGTAGAACACAATGTAACGCCCTAAACATTGTATATCAACAAGTAAAAATCTTGTATTAAAAACAGGCATTTAAAAAAAACTTGAAACACAACTAGAATCTGAGTTTCCTAGGTATGGTCTTGAACAAAAAAAATATCTCAATGACGGGGAGACCAAGTGCCTTTTGGCTTCGTTAGAGTCTATTTACACCATTTATTATGTGTGGGACGACTTTATTATGAGGATCTTTTGGCTAAATACTAACAGCCGCACGGGCCATTCATTAAGGTTAAGCCGCTTGGATGGGTGACCATCCATTACAAACCGAGTTTCCTCCGTGTCTTAGAAAGCACGTTAAGCCGTTTGTCACACGTAGATCTTGACAGTCGTTACTGGTAGTTTTATTAATTGCATTTGGTCCACACTGGTTTTAGAATCTAAACAAATTTTAATGTTTAACGTAGTGTTTGCAAAAAGAGCTGAAAAACTGAAATCAAATAAGAATAATGTAAGAGAAATCTGCCTAACAAAATAAAAACATTACCAATGATAACATTTTTTGGGCGCCTGCCGAGATTTGTCAAGTTTATCTGCTTAGAAAAAATTATAACGTTTCACTTAAGTGATTTAAGTCTAGTAAATAATGAAGAATAATGATAATAATGAAACCTTATATAAAAAAAGCAAGCTAGCTAAAATGTTTTGGCGGACGATAAAACTAAGTATCTCTTTGAGCGAAAGAAATCTTGATCAGTCAGAGTAACTCGACTGAGGCATAAGATTTTAATTAATACAAATATTTTACTTTAAAAGATGAAACTTTCTTCCAATTTTGAGCTCAGTATCTTTGTAGCCTTAAACAAAGTCTAGTATTTATCTACAATATTAAACTGCAGATAATTATGGAACCTATAAAAAATATTATCTATTATATACATTTAAAAATATACATGCAACTGAATTGACTTCTACCAGGCCATTGATGACAGTGGAAGTGGCGAAGTCCTGGACTAACAAAATTAAAAATATACCTGTCGTGCCAGTGATACGGAGAACAAGAAAAACATAAATATCCCCAAGACCATATACCAGATAATGGTATTATTCATAAACGCTGTTTAAGGTATAAAAAAGGGCGACTGTATAACCCTACTGTAGGGGATCGCAGGCCGCACGGGTTGATAAAAGAAACAACTGAAGATGAACTAATTAAAACTGTATATTGACTATTAACACTGATTTTACACACACACTAATTAGGAAAACTTTTACAAAAATCAGAGAAACACATTAAAGAGAGTACTTATTACAATTTTAAACTTCGACTGACACAATATTACGATGACTTTCACAGTGTAAGTTTGAAGATAAACTGAGGAATGCTTACCGAGGACTCCCCGAAACTACAACAACAATTGGAATTCGCTGCGCCCCCGCCAGGGGGCGCGGCAGGCGGTTTCAGGGCTATGCCCTCTGACCGCGGCGGCCATACCTCGGTCCGTAAAAACGGACCCGTCCTTATGTTGGACCAATTGTCCTTGGTCCGGTTGGGCGCATGTAACATGCGCCCATGTGTGTGGCTGCTGTATGTGTCCTGTAGGCGCGCCACAGCGCTGTTGCACAGCGCTGCTTTCTTCACAGTGCCCCGGCGGTCTGTCTCCGCCGGGTGAGACCCCCGGTTACCCGAGGGAGGCCCAGCGGGAGACAACCAGCGACAGAGGCACCGACTTACAGCGCACCTACAGTGGATGTGTGATTCCCGCCCGCCCCGCCCATACACAACGACGTGTGTGTATGGGCGGTATTGTATGTGTAACACCGCCCATGTTTCCTTTTTTCACGGGCCCGAGGGCCGCGTCCACGCCTGTGTCTACATGCTTGTAGAGGAGTGCATGTGTGGCCATAGCTGCGCGCCCTGCCTATATTAACTTAGAACAAGTCGCGCAGCTGGGTGTGCGTAATGTGTGTAGAGTCATATTGTGCAGGTAAGCTGCGTGTAGCGAGGAACAGCTCACCTGGGTCAATCCGGTGGTGAAGGCGGCGGAGGGGGGGCGACCATGCATTGCCGGTCGCGGACGCTCCTGAGTCATCCTTGACGGTCTATCCACTGTACAAGGAGAGTAACGCAGCTAGGCCGTCAAGGACGACCAGTTCCACGTCCTGACCCTGCCTGATGGCACCAATTAGGTCCATCAGCAGCTGGATGGCGCGGGTTGTGAACTCCTTCTGGGCTTCTGGGCCGGCGGCTGGGCCGGCATTGACGATGCCACGCTCGGCATTGGGTTCTTGTTGTTGTAGGCCCGTGGACCGCGCTATGTCGGCACCGGCTGTCGGCCCTACCGTCTTCTTCACCTCGGGCTACGTTGGAGCCGCAGCCGGGGTCACAGCCCGCTCCAGGGTCGGAGGCAGGTCGCCCGGTTGTTCTCCCTCAGGTGCGGTGGGGAGCGCGGGTACCTTACCCTTGCCCCCTCGCTTCCTCTTCTTTCCCCTCCGCCGCTTCGAGGAGGGGGGAGCTTCTCCCCTGTTGATGGGCCCGTTGGCCGCCGCCATCAGCGACTCACCTTGGGCCTCAGTGGTGGCCACGTCTGTTGGTCCCTCGGTGACCGTTGCCGGTCGGCGTGAGGCGGTAATGGCGGCGGTTGTGCCCGCTCGCCTGTTAGCCCTTATCTCCGCTTGGAAGGAGGGGCACTTTATGTTGTTGGCGGGATGGTCGCCCCCGCAGTTGACACACGTGGCTGACTCGTCACGTGGTCGGGGGCAATCCCGCGCAGTGTGCCCCTCTCCGCAGCGGACACAGGCGAGCGGTCGGTGGCAGTGGTGCGACGAGTGCCTCTACTTCTGGCACCGGTGGCACTGGGCGGGCCCACGTTTGCCCCGCCAGGCTTCAATCTTGACACCTCGCATGTTTAAAAACACGGAGGTGCCGAAGATGCTGCGTACTTCAGGCGTTCTACTGAGTACGGCGTGGAACACGCAGCCGGGACGTAACTGACTCGCCTTAATATGGCGAACATATTCCGGCTGGTATCCCATCGCGCGGAGCTCCTCCTCGATCTCCTGTGAAGTGGTGTCAATAGGCAGCCCCCTGATGGCCACCTTGCAGCTTCTCTCCGCCGGCAACGAGTAGGCAAACCATGAGGTGCCGTCCTCTTTCTCCAGGCCAGTCAAATAGCTCTGGACCACCCTATATTCGAGTTCACTCTCGGGAGTGAACCGAATTCCAGTGCCAAATGGTTGGGCACTGGGGGGGTGGCCCAGCTTTTCTTTGAGGGCCCCGAAGTGAGCGGCCCATCCTGGCAGCCTATCCACCACCAGCGGAGGATACCTCAGCCGCTTCTGCGGCTTTGGCTTGGGCTGCGCGGCGGTCGTGTCCCGGGGGGCCGCAACTGTGAGGGAGAGACAACATTGTTGACACTCACCCCACGTTGCGTCCCTGTATTCTTCGGTGTCAGTGAGGGGGGAGGAGTGCGGCGGGTGGCCTCCGCAAAGGTAGGCGACCCGGCAGCGACCTGCCCTCCCCGCGGCGGCGCGTAGTCGCGCTTCGACGGCGGGTCAAGGCAGTGTCGCTTCGCCTCCTCCTCGGACTCATCCGTGCTGCGTCGGTGTCGCTGGGGTCTTAGCTCCGACTGGGAGTCGGAGCCATAATCCCGCGACGGCGGCGGTACTGATCCTGGAATGCGCCTCCCCAATGTGCTCGGACCTGAGACCTCCGACCCCGCAGACTCGAGCGACATGCTCGAGTCGGCTCGCGACGAGCATGCCGACCGCTCTGCCGGTGAGTCGTAGGCCGAGGCACGGGGGGGCGCTGGCGATGCGGGCACCTGGGGCGCCAGGAGAGCCTGGCGCGCTCCCGGTGCCAGCCTAGGGTCCCGGCTGGAGAGCCTCGCCACGGACGCGGCCCCGGAGGGCGCAGTCGACGCGGCGGGGCGTGCAGCCGTGGCGGCCAATAAGGTGCGTGGCAGTGGTGTGGGCGACACGGGCGCGGGCGCGCGCCTCGGAATCGCGGGTTCTTGCACGGGTGGCGCGGGATTGCGCACAACCACATGCGTGGGTGCAGCGGCGCGCAGTTGTGGCGCGCGGCCGGTGTTCACGGCAGCAGTGGGGGGGGCGGGTGTCTGAGATGGAACCGGGCGGGGCGCGGCCGGGCGCACAGACTCGGCGTGCGCTCGGCTCGGCGGTGGCGCCGGCGACGTCGACGGGCCGCACGCATCGGCAGCCGCGCCTCGACTCGCCCCGTCCCCTTCCCTCTCCGCCCGGGCTTCGGACGATTTCTTCTTCCGCCTGGAGGCGGCGGATCTCTTCCTGCCGGTCGTCTTCCTCTCCTCACTACGAGGGGGGGGGGACCAGGCGGCGCTGGCTCGGGCAGCACGAAGCCGATATTCGGCATCGACACCGTCCGCTCCAGCGCCCAGAGACGGGCCTCGTATTCGG
The DNA here is from genome assembly GCA_941918905.2 of Xestia sexstrigata. Lineage (NCBI taxonomy): Eukaryota > Metazoa > Arthropoda > Insecta > Lepidoptera > Noctuidae > Xestia > Xestia sexstrigata. Next base: position 7,020,392 of record OW799219.2, read on the forward strand.
CGTCGCCGTAACCGCTCGAGTCACGGGCGCCGGACATCTTGGTGGTTGAGCTTCTTCGGGTAGTGGGCTCGCGATCGCAGGCAGTGCCCGGAGGCACCGGGCAGCGTCGGTGACTCCCCCTGTGCTCGCACCGGTGCTGAGCACTTGCGCGAACACAGGGAAAGCGAAGGTGGTTGCGATTCGCGCGAGCGGAAGTTTTCGGCAAGTACCCCCAACTTGGTTCACTTTACCGAAAACTTCCTCTAGTAGCAGCGTGCAGCACTGTAGATGGCACTCAGCTACGGACCACTGGCGAATCCTCCCCGAAACTGCCCGGAGGCGCCTAATTTATCTACGCGCACACAACCGCAAGTAGTGGCTGGCCTAACATTTGTGGCCGCCCATTTGCGATAGGCAAATGGGCGGTAGCGCGGAAGCCGACATTTCGTCGTCCCTTGACTCCCCCTCCTCACCCCTGTGACCCTAAATAAACTTGGACTCGCCCAACGTACCCGGATGTAGAGTACAATGGGGCTTCTCGAAAAATCAGCTGGTTTGTTTACGCTAAGAGTTAGAACTCTTTCAAACTAACTCGTACAATTTTACCTAATGACTTACACAGTAAATAGATGATATCTCTCATTTCTATGTTATATGATGCTATTGTTTTAATGAATTACGATGTCCTAGGACACAGGACACCTATAAGTGCTATTTATAGCTGCACTACTGTGTGATCTTCAGAGATATTTACATAAAAAGCTATTTGTTATCTATACTTTGATTTTCTCAATTGTTATGGTCTTAACAGGGCGACCGATCATTTATTCTGACTATATAATAAAATGCGAAGTCCTAAATACTTACTAATGACTCGAGGCAGGATGTCTATACTATGTGTCTCAGTCTACACCTATGCTAATCTGGTCAGTAAAAGATAATATTGTAATAGTCTTAAGTCTGTCGTTAACTCCGCAGAAACCAATCTGTTTGTTAAATAATATAATTAATGTATTAGTTTTAACTCATTTAAACACTCCACACGCATTCAAATTACATTCACAATATGTTTTCCATATCGAACACAAACATGCACCCACTCTTACATACACATACATACAGAGCAGTTATATGATCAACAAAAACGAAATAGCTACATTAAAAATATTATATAAAAATAATAAAACAAATTACGAAACATCGGCTCACTGTATCTGCAGGATTAGCCTAAACTATGATTTAATTCATAAACATAAAAACCATACTTGTATCACCTCTATGTTATTGAAGCGCAGACTGTTAAACGATCTTATAAATGAATAATACACACACACTTATGCAAGAAATAGACGATGTAGTTATGGCGCAATCTAGTCAATTACAAATCGAGGAATTTTCAATAAAGTTCTATGGACAAAACTTAGATTTTACAATTATCTCACAAAATATTAGAAGCATTTATAGTAACCTAAATGATTTACAAGTTACTTTAACAAACTTTAAGTTTGATGTCGATGTAATCATTTTAAGTGAATGCAGACTGGACGCGAACAAATCCATCCCCGATATTCAAAATTACCTGACTTTCTCCACTACCAATCACATAAATCGCTGCGACGGCGTAGTAGCATATGTTAAAAACACTCACAAAGTTAGTGTCAAAGAGGTAATATTGGCTCATGCCTTATGTTTACAAATAAGCCTGCCCAATCTTACTATCCTGGGTATCTATCGCTCACCATCAAACAATAATGCTGACAACTTCATAACTTCACTTAATGAGCACCTGAACTTCCTAAAATCATGTAAATGTATTGTAATAACTGGCGATATAAATATAAATATTATTCAAAAGACATACGAACAAACTAACGAGCGTACAAATAGGCATAGCTGCCTAAACATGCTGGCAATGCACGGTTTATTACCAGGACATTCACTGCCAACTAGAGGTGAAAACTGTTTGGATCATTTCATCTTGAAAATGGATAAAAACAAAAAAGCTGCTTCTATTGTTGTTCTAGATACTACGATTACGGACCACTTAATGATATTCTTGAAGTTATCAAATATTACAAGGGCACATAAAACAAAAACAATTGTTGATTTTGGGAAAGCGATAGTAACCTTAAAAGAAAGTAGTATTTTCGAACTTAATACAATTAATGATCCTGTTGTACTTACTGAACTTTTAATTGAAAAACTCAGATATTGGGTTTTACAAAATACCCTAATAACCTTAATCCCGAGAAATAACCGCATAATTAAACCATGGATTAGCATAGGAATCTTACGTTGTATCCAGAACAGGAATAGTATGCAGAGAAAATTACGCTTAGATCCGAATAACGATATCCTAAAAATAACATACAGAAGGTATCGTAACCACTGCAATAGTCTTATTAAAAAACTTAAAAGAAAATATGACAGGGAGCAGATAGATAAAGCAAATAAAGACACGAAAAAAATGTGGAAAGCTCTAAACAATATCACATATCGCAAACAAACCAAAACTCAAAATTTAAATTTATTAGAGATAAAAGCAACCTCTCATGAGTCAGTGAATCACATCAATAACTATTTCTCTAATATTGGTAAGACTTTGGCCGAGGAAATTATATCTACCAATATATCGCAAGATCATGAGATTTATAACTTATCGAAATCACAAGCCTCATCTCTTGTACTGTTAGAAACTGATCCTCAGGAAGTACGGTCGAACAAGTTATAGCTTTAAGCGTTAAGGTATAACTTGTTTGACCGTACATGGCGTATTGATGGGCCTCAAAACTGAGAGCGCACCAGGCTGGGACAATATATCTACCAATTTTCTTAAATCTGCCCATGACGTGGTGGTACCAATTATTGCACATCTTGTGAATCTATGTTTCACGCAAGGTATTTTCCCACCCGTTCTGAAACAAGCCATCATTACACCTGTGCACAAGGGTGGCGACAGGGACGATGTCAGCAACTACAGACCAATCTCGGTTTTATCTGCTATTTCAAAAGTCACAGAGAAGCTAATTAACACTAGATTGATAAATTACATGAACAGACAGATCCGTATTGACAGCCAGATAACATAATATCTGGCTGTCAATACGGATTTAGGCAAGGATTATCGACAGAAGACGCAGTCTCAGGATTAACTTCTCATATTGTTGAAAGAGTGGATACAGGAAAAAGGTGTCTCACTGTTTTTCTGGATCTAAAAAAAGCCTTCGACACCGTCTCTGTTCCCATCCTTGTGCGTAGTTTAGAAAACGTAGGCATAAGAGGAGTCCCTATGGCTCTGCTAACGGATTATCTCCAGGATAGAAAGCAACGTGTAAAGATAGGAAACTACGTCAGTGATGAGTTACAGGTCAGCTTTGGTGTCCCGCAAGGCAGTGTTTTGGGGCCTACGCTTTTTTTAATATATATAAATAGCCTTTGCGAAATGAAACTCCAAAATGGGCGTATTTTTTCCTATGCAGATGACACAGCCATTGTCTTTACTGGAGAAACATTGGAATTGGTATATCGATATGCTGAAGAGGGCCTCATAAAGGTTGCTAAATGGTTAAATTATTTTTTGTTAACACTTAACACTTCCAAAACTAAATATATAGCATTTACAAATTACAACAACAGTCAACCTGGACCTAATCATAACCTTAAAATACATAGCTGTGATAATCCTACTAGCACAAATTGTTCTTGCATTAAAATAGCAAAAGTGACAAATATAAAATATCTAGGTATTATGGTGGACCAACGATTATCTTGGCATTTACACGCGGATATGGTCATGTCTAGAACTAGAAAATTAATTTGGATTTTCAAGAGTCTAAGACATGTTACTTCAAAGACTTTATTAAATCAAATATACGTTTCACTGGCCCAGTCAGTTATATTGTATTGTATACCTGTTTGGGGAGGGGCCACAAAAACAAAATTCCTAGAACTGGAAAGAGCGCAAAGGTCTCTTTTGAAAGTAATGCATTTTAAACCATATAGATTCCCTACTGAAAATCTTTACTCATTTACTGGCCTTCTCACGGTCAGGAAATTATATGTACTCCATGCTGCTTTAAAGTTACACAAAACCCTCTGCTATGATTATAGCCTCAACAAAAAAAGAAGAAAATATCTTGTTGCACCAGAAGTCTCGGTTAAAACCTCATATGCGAAAAGACAGTTCACCAGACAATCCGCTTCCATCTACAACAAATTGAATAAACTTTTAAATATTTACCCTATGTGTTATCGTGAATGTAAGAAATCTCTAATTGACTGGCTAAAATGCAAGACATATGACGACATTGAAACTCTTTTACAAAGTATCATGTGATAATTTGTCGAAGAGCGACTTACACACACACACACACGTATATACACACACCCACATGCACACACATACATACACACACTAATGCACACAGACACGCACATGCTCCTAGATTTAAGTTTAATTTCTTTTGTATGTACACTCCTACATTATTATTGTTTCTAGTTTTAGAAGAGCGGGGTCTCCTAGCACAGGTATTTATCATACTTAAAAGGAGGCCTCTATGTAAGATTATATATTGTAGAAGTTTGTAAAGTTAACTAAAAATAAATTATTATTAAAATTATTATTATTATTAAATACTAAGAGATCAAAATCTACTTAATTCTTATTCTAATGGCATTAATCAGTCAGGTAAATATGTTTTAGATGGCTGTGCTTCTCAACACCTACATTTATCAACGTCCCTCAACTGTTCCTTTCCCTCAGTGTTTATGAATCAACATCATCTGCTTAGCCTCTTCCCAACCATGTGGGTTAGCTTCCAGTCTAACCGGATGCAGCTTAATACAGTATTTTACATGGACCGACTGCGTATCCTTTGGTAAGATCATTGTTTACGAACAAACCCCATGAGACTCAAACATACACTACAATTAATTTATCTCAATTTCACTAAACAACGCACAAGCATCAAATTGTTTGAAAAGGTGCATTCACACACTTCAGTTGCATCAAGCCGACCGAAGAAGCGTTGACGAAAACGCGTAGTCTTGGTCAACGACGAGTCGCGACCGACGCCGCGCTTCAGACAAAGGTCACACCGACACGCTGACAGAAAACTAATTTTAAAAAGAAACATCATTCATAATTAATTTTTAAATTAGTATTTAAAACACTTGTCTTTTATAATGGGCTGGTGTACGCAACTCTACATCCAAACGCGTATTTTGCGCACCTACAAACACTTTTTACACGTCAAATTATTTTAAAAGCTAGAATGAAACACCGACTTCATTTCCGACTACTCAGCGAAAAAACAGCCGGGTCACATGAAGACCAAGCAGATTAGTGTCTGAGAATGAGAGGAATAAAAATAATATAAATAATAATAATATATTTATTCAAAAATAGAATTAGCACAAAAAAAAAAACAATTTAAATCTTAGAAATAATGTTAGTATAACAAAGTACGATGCCTGTACTAGGTTAAACCTGTATCACAGGCGGCATTTTCTAATAAATACTATTTGGAAAATAGATTTCTTAACAATATTTAACATAAAAGTATAAGTTAGTAAGTATGAGTTAATATATTATGATATACCTTTTTTTTTTTTTTTTTTTTTTATGTTCTTAAACGCTATTATAAGATATGGACAAAAATATACAATTAATTAAGGTTTAATAATGAGTGTCTTTTGACGAAATAACCACACAAATTTGAGTATACTTATCCAGTCAGTGCAAACATTTGTCAGTTATCGTGTAGCTCGACTCATAACTAAGGAACTCAACGACACGATGAAGAATACCAAAGAAAGAATGTCTTTTAAGCCGCATAAAGCATGCCGCAAGCAGCGCGTCGCATTGAGCTTTTCATAAGTAACAAATGGTGGTGTGTCTATATAATAAAGTCTCGGCGCGAGCTGCCACGATTTACCAGTGAGCGATGCGACTGATGTGTGTGCATGCACCTTTACTTAGATGCCGCTGCTCCGTAAATTGACTGGCATTGTGTTAGGTTCCTGTATGCCAGAGACGAGCTAACTAAGATACTAGACTAATTTTGTGAACAAAGCCTAGGCTTAGGTGTCTATTGTGCTCCGACAATCTAGACTAGAGCCTATTATCTCTAAAAAGAATTAGCTACTGTTTTTATAGTCTAAATGTGTTTATTTTAAAAGGCCATTAACAACAAAAGAATGTTATTATTTATAGAGGTTACATTTTTTCATTTAGGTTTTTCACTTACTTAAATGCCTAACTTTTTTTTGGGACTAGTCCGCCTCACCCATTCGTCATTTCCAAACCACTGTAACTCCTATAGCGCCGAGACAATGAAGCTCGACAAAGTCCCAGAAAAACAATTAAATTGTCTTGAATCCCGCAACGAAATTAATCAAAAAGTATAGCGGAGGAGTAGGAATAGCCATTATTTCCAGTTCCCTCCATAACAGCAGGAGACAGAACGAAACAAGGCCAATAGGCACAAAGAGTCGTTTACAACTGGGTTATGCCCTATGTCCAGCAGTGGACGTCTTTTCGCTGAAATGATGATGATGATAATGGATAGCTGGTGAAATAAAGGTGTACCTAAAACAGGTATTACAGCACCCCTAGCCAAGTTACAAACGTTTCGTATCGATTCTCTTTCTACAATCGTAAACGCCTCGGCGTAAGCGGTTGTAGAAAGCGCTAAATTGGTAGCCAAGTTGACACGACTGAGTCGATCGCTCCTTCTCTAATGTCTGTAGAAAAAACCTACACTTTAGTATATGGTGAGCGTTCCTACCAAAGAGTTTAGCTATCAACATTGTAGAAACGATAACATTCTATTCTATCATTTTGAACGATGTAAACTTGTCTACGAATTTTCTATTCGTTTGTGTTGATCACGTGATTTAACGTTGAGATGATGTCATTCCCATTCATTTGAATAGTTTTCTACTAGCGTTAACGATTGTAGATTGTCAACTTGGCTAGGGGTGCAGGTGTGAAAATATTTGCTTTAAAATAGGATCATAAATTACATGTCAGATTTTTCCAAACCCATTGTACAATCAGCTTTTTTTTTTAAGGGACTTGTATGTCCCTCTGCTGGGCAAAGGCCTCCCCTATATCCTTCGAGGTACTCTTCTCCTGCGCCACCTTGAACCAGACCTCGTGATGCGCGTCTAGAACATCTCGCCACCTCTTACATTCTCAGGCATCCCGATGGATGCCAAAAGAAACCTTATTTCGGAGATTCCCTGGAAGGAATTCCCTTTTACTAGGGTCTCAACAATCGTGTTGAGACCCTAGTAAAAGGAAATTCCTTTAATTCACCATAATGTAGGCCAGAAATGTATCGATTTCCACAAACCACTTGACAGGGACAAATGGCTGTCTTTTGTATAAAATAAGGGATTAAACTCGTTCTTAAATGCAAACAAAACAAAATCTCCGAAATAAGGTTTCTTTTGTATTCAAATACCCCCAATTTGCAATACTTATTTAGGGTTGTTGGCGCCAAATAGTCTGCGTCCGCCATTACTGGCAGTGTTGCCAACTTGTCGTAAAATATTGCTACTATATAAAAATACAAATGTGGAAATGTAACTGAGAGTCGATCATTACTGCTTGTGAATTTAGTTCTGCATAATACTATTATTTCTCGGTATTTGACATTTTCAGTTTTAAAATACCTAATTTAAAGCCTATTTGTGAAAATCTTGAGTAAAATTTTGTTAGAACCTAATTATTATTGGTCGTAAAGTTTGGCTCAAGTAAAGAGACGGCTTTAGCTAGCAGTACCCAACAACAACAACAACAGCCCATAACGTCCACTGCTGGACATAAGCCTCTCCCATGATGGGAGGAATTTGCCGTAATCTCCACGCTTGGCAGGTGGATTGGAGATCGCAGTGATGAAAGACTAACAGAAAACGTTGCTGCCCATTCTCTGGTCTACGGAGGCGCAAGGTGTTTTACCTCAGACATTAGTCGCCTTATACGACACCCGTGAGTGTAATGGGTTGGTTCTATTCTACTCTGCCGGATATCACAAGGTCCGTACGCAAAATACGCGCTTTGACGTGGAGTTGCGGACACAAGCCCGCTATACAATACAATACAATCACACGGCTTATCAAGCAGCACCCAACGATGAAGTATTATCCATAGGTACAAGATAAAAGTCACACACCATAGTTGTACGTATTGGTCAAGTCGAATCAAACCGCTACTCATGACTTTTAACTCTTACAACATTCACGCACTTAGTAATTAGATAAAAATACTTTTCTCAGATCAGAATAGAGAAGTGCAGAACTGAAAAAATGTTGCTAATGTGAAAATATAATTGTGTCATCCCTGACCTTAGACAGCCTAACTTCTAAAAAATTGCTATCTTTGAAACTCAACAACAACTCAATTCACATTGATTTGAATGAAGTAAAAGCCCCATGATTTTCCATTTTTTAAATAACCCAAAAATATTCTCCACAATGCCTGTTTATCATTGAATTCCTTCAAAGGTCTTCCATTACGGCCCATTTATGGGTATTACAATCTTTTTGGGCTTTGTTACATTGACAGAATAAATAAGCAGCAGAAGATCCACTTTTATCGTGTAGTTATTATCTGAAATATTTTGTCACGGTGAGTTAGTAGTCAATTCTGGACATCCGTCCCACCGTCCGACAAAGAAGCGACTAGCTAACGACTATACGCTCAAAGAAACGTGTAAAAGATTGCAAAGACAAGAAAACCCGAAAGAAAAAAAAAAAGAAAAAAAAGATTAAAATAAATAATAAAAATAAAAAGTTTATTTCGGAACGATAACACCTAGCGTTTTACTTGTTTACCTAGTCTTCTAGGTAAACAGGTAAAACAATGATAGTTGCAAAAGTATAAAGTGTAGCGCGGCTACCAACGCCCTTCTCCAGATGAGAATGGAATGATGTTAGATACAAAAAGTGTTTATAGTTAATTTATTAATTATTATTATATTATTGATTACCCGTGTTTGTAAAGAAATACATACAGAGTGAAAAGTACACCGATGCACAAACGCTTATCACGTATTCAGTACATCATTTTTCGTCAGTAATTAAAAAAAATAGCCGTTCCATACATTTTGACTGTATAGGTATTGTACCTACTTTTATAGGAGATAGCTGTTTTTTTTATGTCGATAAAATATTTCTATGTGCGGGTTGGGGGGGGCGGGGGATACTTTTTAAGCGTTTGTGTTCGTTTTTTACGATTGCAGAAATGTATTTTAACTAATATTCACTATTTAGACGACTACGCAGTTGTTTGCCTTCTATAATTTTATTTAATTACAGTATTTCTGCAAGCTGCAGGTTTAATACGCACGGCGATATATCAAGCTATATATACATTTCCAGTAAATCATGGCTATGCTTTCTGTAGTTTTCCCGTAAAATTACAGATCCGCTTATAGTGGTTCATCACAATAAATACTGATCAGTCCTCCCCTCCGCATCCTCTGCCCGTATTGATTGTATGAGGAATCTCATAGAGTGGTCAAAGTCAACAGCTGGTTCCAGAGATATCAAGCGTCTTTGCGAGAACATAATCGTGATGCAAAAATAAGACACTGGTATATGCATCACCAGACGATTGTCTTTGTCTATGTCCACGTCAACTCGTTAAGCGGTATCGCGAGGCGCTCTTGATGGTGGATTAGACCCGGCTAAAGATGATGTGACGTCGAAAATTATATTGTTATACCAAATCATACAGTGGGATTTCTGTATAATTTGTTCAGTGGCTCCAAAGGATGGTCTATTGTCAAATTAATGATCTCAAAATATTTTGAAATTGCACGCTCGAGCACTCACAGGGTCGATCAATCAAAATAGAATGTTCCTGCGAATGAAAACCTTTTGTGAGCATTTACTTGAAAGAAATTACCACTTATAATATTAATGTTGTGGTGTAAAACTGACCACTAAGTGTTTTCAGGGATTTCAGCAACGTTTGTTGGATTCATTGAAATCTTCTACTTGTGACGGAAAGGGTGTCCGTGGGGATATAATAGGTAAAATAAACCACGAACCCAAGTAAACATAAGAAATATAATTAATCAAATAAACGGGTGTGGGTAGGTTTATGGTCACAAATTTCTCCAAGCCCGCCCGGGGGTTTGCTCGGTACTCTCCTGGCTCAGCCCGGCGTGACGATGACCGAAGCGGTGTACCACGCTGCAGACGCTAGGTGGGTGACGGTCGGCAGATGGTCGCGCTGACCCGTAGAGTCTTGCTGCGGCCACGCAGGTGAAAAGGAACCCGCTGCGGAGCCCGCGGTAAACCGGATGCCGGAAACTTGATTGTCCGTCGGAACCTCGGATGACAGCCGGAACCTAGGGTGTCAGCCGGTACTTTGAATGTCAGCCGGTATCTTGGACCCTGGAAAATAACGTCCAGCGTGTCACGGAATGGCTAGCTGTCTTCTCCGCTGATTGTGACACCAAGGCATAAGCCAATAAGCAGCATAAGGAAATACCCGTGCGCCAATAAAGGTGATGTGTGGTAGTCACAATCAGATGACATTTTATACTGGCGTGTTTACCCATAGACAAGTCCTCACTCACTCGTTCGGATACACGTAACGCGCGCACATCACTGGTAAAACAGCTAATTTTAGTCGCTTAGTAACAGAGCGGCCTAATGAGTATGTATAATCTGTGGCGTTTGTTTTGACATTTAACTTCATTTAAGTGTTGAATCAGGTTACGTTTACAAAGTAACGGTAGAAACTATTCTGAGTTAAGATAAGATAAGATAAGATAATATTTATTTGCTAAACATGTGTCATACATACAAGAAAATACATGCATGCAAGATGGTAACACGAACAACATTATTAAGTACAGCATGTTTGCCACATGATGTGACGTGCAAATGTCCAGAAGTGTTATTATTTAAAAAATCCTCATAGAATAACAATAAATTAGGTAATTCAATAATAATAATATTGCAATAAATTTAAAATAACAAAAATCAAACAGAACATTAAAAACCAAAATAAGTTATTAGGACTGAAAAACAATAATCATGTCAACAATAAAAATAAAAAAAATAAATAAAAATCCATTGTAAATTAATAAACACAAAAAATAATTAATAATAATAATCAAATCAAATAAGCTACTATGTCAATACAAATCTTTCCTCTAGGAACTCGTTAATGTTATAGTATGCTTTATTAACTAAATAAGTCTTAAGTTTACTTTTCAAGTGTACATTATTAAGCTCCTTCCAACTTTTTGGCAATTTATTGAAAACAGTTGGAGCCATATGAAAAACACTTTTGCGCATAAGTGCAGTCCTACAGGGAGGTACACATAGTTGGGTTTGGTCACGCCTGTTCCTGGGAAATTGATCTGCTCTGCGCGCAAATAATTTAGGATTGTTCTTGACAAACATAACACATTCAAGAATATATATGGATGGCAATGTTAAAATTTTATGCATTATAAAGTAGGGTTTGCAGCTGTCCGTGGTTTTCAAGTGAAACATTGCTCTAAGGCATCTCTTCTGTGCTTTAAATGCTACTTCTCTATTAGTCGAGTTACCCCAAAAGATAACACCATATCTGAGAACGGTTTCAGCCAGACCGTAGTAAGCTGTTAATAACGCCTCCCTATTGACATTTCGTGACAGTAAGTACAATGCATAGGCACTACTACTAATTCTTTTACTCAGACCATCTATGTGATCCTTCCAATTTAAATGTCGGTCAATAATTAGTCCCAGAAACTTGGTTGTATTAACCGTGTCAATTGTTCTATTATTATATGTTATGTCAAGATTGGAAAATGTCAATAAACGCTGGCTAAAATGCATAATTACTGTCTTACTTAAATTAATTTTCAAATTATTATTGTCTAACCATTGTATAGTATTGATCAGTGTATTATTAATGTCATTTTTATATAGGTCTTTATTATTACATGGTATCGTTATAGTACTGTCGTCTGCGAAAAGTGTTACAGGATGGTCAATTGACTTTGGAAAGTCATTTATGTAGAGTGTAAAAAGTGGAGGTCCTAGAACACTTCCTTGCGGAACTCCGTAGGTAACGGTTCGTTCCTCCGATAGAAAGTTTCTACAACGTTACATACTTTTGAGCTTTAGCAAGACTTATTCAAACATGAATATTAAAAAAAAAATAATCAGTGTAGACGCCTCCTCATACACCAACTAGTATTTATTTATTTACGACATACTTATCTGCATCAAAACTACACGCTAAGGTCGAACAGTAAATTGGTTGTCATCCATTATAGGCCACGACATCATTATCATCTGCATTGTCATTTCCAACTATGTTGGGGTCGGCTTCCAATCTAAACGGATGCAGCTGAATACTAGTATACTACATCGGCTTATCTGACCTCCACAAATAAAGTGCCAACGGCTTAGCTTAATACCTTTACCCCTAGATTGGTATAAGATTTTCGGGTTTCTGACGCACCGTAACCTCTAGGCGACTATCAAAGATCTACAAAATTGGCGGCAGGGCCCAATAATTAGTGCTATTGTTCTTAAAATTGAACTTTATTAAAATGACAGCTGTCAGGGTGTACATAATTAAGCCGATTGTTTAAACTTATAACATATGATAACTTAAACTTAGCCTGACTGATAATTTAAGCTAATATTCTTGGGAAAAGGCTAGGCAGATGATGACTGTTATGCTTAAATCCCGCTATGCACTATCCGAAAAATAACGCCGCATAAATAGCGATGCATAGATTGAATTTTTTTCACACTAGTTTTTGCCCTCTGCTTCGTTCGCGGTAATTCAGAATTTGACAATCAATTCAGGTTGTGCTCAGCTTGTAATAATATAATTCAATCATGATTCGAAAGTCACATGGCGCCATTTATCATAGAAACGTTATTGTTGTTTTCCTAGGGAACAGTAGGTACTTTTTTTGGGGATGAAAAGTACCCGTGTCCAAGTGGAAATGGGTAACTTTCATCAGGTGTACAGAAATCTGTACAAAAAAGTGCAAAACTTCAGGATCACCGATTCAGTGGTTTAGGCGTGAAAGGTAACAAACATATTTACTTTCTCATTCATAATATTAGTAGTATGGATAGTATCTAGCTTTTGTTCGCAACTTCGCCGGCGTGAATTGAGAAGCATAACGCTATGTAAAATATCATTACGTAGTTACGTACTAGTCAGCCTATGTGTAAATGTAAAATATTTGTGTTTAGTTATAGGTAATGTTTAGCGCTAAATGTATCCTTGTTTTTGATGGAAAAGTAAAAACGAGTAGTTACATAAAAATATCTAATTGTATGTGGGGGCTACATCTGCCAACAAACTGCTTTATATAGATTGACAGAAGTTGTTTTTTTTTTGTTATACATAATAGGGAATTTAAAATTAAATTTAAAACTTTTACTTCACTTAAATCAATAAAATACAGTACTATCAACCCAAGAAAAGTATTAAAAGTTAAGTTCAACTACTGCTTGTCGCTTAAAAATAATATTAAACTTCTGCAGTTTTCTACGACCGCGACAGCTCAAACATCCGTAGTTGTCGCGGCCATGATGTGACGTCATTATCCACAATCTGCCTTGTTTACACCAATTTTTTTGGCCTTAATAAAATAATTTTACTAGTTGTATTGCTTTGTTCAAGTAAAAATTGCAATAAAAATATTATAATAAAATGTTAGTGAAACTTTAGGCACTTTTCAAATAAAAGTGTTTTTTTGACACAATGAACTTTGACGTCAATACCGGCGTTATCGAGGACGACGCGTTTTGAGAGTGCGTTCCGTTTCACCAAAAACATGCTACATAAAACAGTAAATTGTAAAATAAGTGATGTATTAAAAACTTAAACAAGTGTACCACAATGTTTTTATGGGCCAATACAAGGCATTTTTAATAAATAAACAGTGTTTTATATTTCATGCATATTCCCTATAAGGATGTAACCACGAAAAAAAGCTTTTTTTTAAACCAAATAATCGCATTTGGCGTGAAATTCTTCAGATCCAAGAAATCAATGGTGAAATAGTCGAGTGTTCGTGTTGTTCTTTTGTTTAATTTAAATAACTGTTGTATCTTTTACGGAAATCCACTGAGACAGGAGCATTTTCCTGGTTTTCGTCTATGTAAAATCTGATCTCTTGGGAGATCCCCTATCTATTCTATTGAGCAAAGTATTGCTTTTGTTTCACCTCACATTCTGTTTACAAATGTTACATTTTCATCATTTAACATTTCGCAAACGTCGTGTTTTGTTTTCTCTTGCGATTTCTCTGTATTAAGGATAGTACCTTAACTTATGAGTAAGAAATGAACTGCAATACAAAAAAAAAAACACAAATTAAATAAAAACATATAGCTATATTTACGTGGAAATAAAAATATGAGTAAAAATCAAAATTAAAGCATTTATTTCAAGTAGGCCAGTTACAGGCACTTTTGAATTGTCGAAACAAAGATGAAAATTAAATGTAGCTACAGTCCCAGTCACAAGACATAAAAACTGTGAAAGTACTGTAGTTGCCCATTCCCTAGCGTAGATCTCTATGGAGAAGAACGGGCAAGAAACTCCACGGACACTCTTTTAAATCAAAATATTGTTACAAAATCTTGGTTACATCATTCATGTTGAGATGGTATGTCTGATAGTACGTCCAAGGAGTACCTAACACTATTACAACGCTACTATTATTACAAATAATTTATTTGCATAACGCAGGTTCAGAGGATTTGCTTTACAATCTTATCATTTAATTTCACATCACAAATATGACTCAACGACAGACTGGCCGAACGAACCTGTGGTCCAAGTTACAACAGGAAATTAATAAAAGAATGTATTATAATGCTTTATGTAAATAATTTTATCTGTATTGGTTTTATACACCTATTTTGTACGTTTAAATTGCAACGAATATTTTAAAAGCGAACCATTTTTTTTTTAGTCAGTTTGCATCGAACTGTTCAAAGAAAATTAACCTTTTGATTCTATTTTTTTTTAGAATAAAACAAAATTGTGAAAGGTAAATTGGTCAAACGATACAATTAGATATGGTTCCGCAGTGGGTGTAGTGATAAACAGAGATAAGCGTGTACGAACTTAGTGACCTGCAATTTTGATAAAAGAAGAACATAAAAGCTGTGCAAGTAAGTGTTCGCCATGTCTGACAAGGACAACGGTACATGGGATGCAAGGGATTACAAAATTTTAGAATTTAAAATTAATATTTTTTCATTTTTTTTTAATAAAATCGTTGGTTTGTTGTCTTCATCTTATATGATATACGGAGTGACATCATGGCATCTCTTACTGAAATTTCGTAATTTCAAAAACTTTATGCTTGTCAACGCAATTTTTACGAACATCCTATGCGGTGCAGTTGCGCTGACTACCGCATCGATATATTTCGATCCGACATTTTTTCCTGATCGTTTCTTGAGGATTTGGTTATATACTGTTTTACAAATTTACCTAAAATCTGTGTACATCCATTGGTTGTTCATTTTGTGTTTCATGTTTTACTTGGATATTGTAAAGGTGTTCAATGGGTGTATTCGAAAGAAGTACCTAAAAGCTTGCCTGTTTGCTTGGGGAGTAGCTCTAATTACAACCGTAATAGCATTGTTTTTAACTATTATTTGTACTGGAATTACTATCGATATAACTCAAGAACAGATGTTTTTAGTAATAGGTTTACTCAAAAATGCAAACCATATTTTACCCTTGATAATCAACACTGGTTTTAGGCGAGACGACAAAAAAAATCCAATTAGTCCGTCAGTTAGATTATTAGATTATCAAAAAATATTTGACCCGCGTTTTTTCTTTTGTTACGTAAACCAAAATTGACGAAGATATGACGCTTTTAAAATTCTCATTACGTCACTCCTTGGTATATTTTTACCTAGTTCTGACGTCAAGAGCCCCCACTCCCGAGTTTTGATGCGTTTTATCTTTGTCAATATTCATTGATTGACAAAAACAAAAAATACGTGTCCATTAATTTCCAATACTCTAACTGATGTCCGACAAATAGATTTGCAATTTTTTGATACTGTCGTCATGCCTATTGTATATTCACTAAATCTTAGTTTCAACACGAGCGAACTCCAGAACTTTTCGGCCACATCTCCCAGCTTAACGCTAGTGAAAGAATATTTGGAATCGGATCAAGATATCCCCCTACATACAAACTTACAAACAAATACATATTTTATATTAGTATAGATATACGCGGTTGGTGGACTAGGGTGAGTGCCTACTATTTTTATTTTTTTTCGATATTTTGCATACTATCCACTTGATTAACTGAACAACTCGTTCAGAATATAATTGAACGAAGAAAAAGTTACAATGTCTAATTTAAAGTAAACACATACTTGCAAGAGCAACAATTACTTTGAAAATAAGTATACACTCGTACATACATAAAATAATCAACATAAAACATAGGTGAAGGAATTAAAATTCTTAATTGTAATTAAATTTTAATCACAATCTTGCTAGACGTTAGATTCTGAGTGAAGTTGTTTCATTCTATTGACTAACAGTAAACTAGAAAAAATGGAATATTTGTTTCCTGTACTCTTTGGGCTGCATTGTAAGGCTTGTTTTGAATTACTTTTTAAGTCTAATTATAGTCTCTTTAAATAAAGGGTGTAAAAAAACCTCATAACGAAGCTGAAAGGCACTTGCTCTCCCCGTCATTGCGATATTTTTTTTGTTTTACACCGTACCTGGGAACCTTCTAGTTACGGAGATATTGGGGGTCAAAGTTTCAACTTAGAAGTTTTTTAAAAAACAATATTTAATGTAATATTTTTTTGATTGCGTTACATAGAGTTCTACCACAAAACATGATTTTTCACCCCAAAAAAAAAAAGTCGTTTCCCAGCAATAATGTTTGCGTAAAGTTACTTAGTTTGATGTACAGAACTTGGTTGACGTCTTCGTGATGAGGTTGTTTACACCCTGTATTTTTCACTAGCCCGCGGATTCGTTCGTGATATGGTCCGAAATGTTCCTACGGGGTCGTTTAAAATATAGCCTATTATATATATAGTAATTGTACGCAAAAAGTATTACTGGGAAACAACTTTTGCAGCAAAAAAAAAAAAGTAATGACGGGGAGAACAAGTACTCGTAGTTTCGTTTTCGTTAAGGGCCTATTTACACCCTTTATAGCTTCCTATTAGTTAACGATTTTTTCGAACCGGATCAGTAGTTTCGATGATTACACCCAACATCCAAACTTACAAACTTTAAATATTCGTAGTCTATTCGTGTGCCATTTCATCCCAAATGTTAAGTTGTGACACCGTGAGAAGGTAATTATTGACAGATAGACCAAATTACTTTGTGTAATTTATTTCATCACCACTGCTCTCAAAACGGTGAAGGAAAACATCGTGAGGAAACCGGCCATGTCCTAGAACCAAAAAATTCGAAGACGTGACATCTACCAACGTACGTACCCGCGTAGTGGATTATAGCCCACTCCCTCTCATTGAGAGGAGGCCGTGTCCCAGCAGTGAGAACATTATAGGCTGATGATGAGACCAAGTTACCTTCTATTGCATTTATAGTATAGGAGTGTGGATTATGTCAGCTTTACGGGATGAAAAGAATGTCGACGTACAAACGATGATCCTGTACCTCTTCAGAAACCCATTCTGAACCCCCACAATTCCCACATAGAAAATTTTCATCGACAATTTAAATCATATTTTAAAAAACCAGTCAAGATGATGATGTTGATGACTTGAGGCTCGTAACATTTGAGGAAAATAAATTAAAACTTCTAATTAGGACAAGTGTATTCATTTATGAAGTCTATCCTCCAATTAAAGCAACAACAGGCATGTGCAAAACTGTATTTCAAGGCCCAACTAAACATTTTGCACAAAATTTAAACGAACTGTATAAAAGTTAGAATAGCCACACGTCCTCGCCGTCGAGACCCGTCGCGACATCCCGATCCATGCCCTCCCCGACCCTTCCTCGAGCCAGCTTGCGAGGCTGAGTCTGTAGTTCAAAATCAGCCTCTAAATAGTGATACCATTCAGATCCAGCCTGTCCCTTTGCTGTCCTCCCCCAGCCCTAAGCCGAGGCTCATACCCTTAAGGGGGTGCCCTTAGCGTGCGCGTGCTTTGGGTGCGCTTAGTTTGTAAGTTTTTTGCCCTGGCTGGAGGCCCTACACTTGAGGCACCCACAGGACAGTCCGGTTAAGCTGACAACAACCTCCTAGGTTGACCTGCGAGATGCCATGGCATTCACAAAAACAAAATAAGTCTATCTGTACCTTCTCACAGTTTTACAGCTAATCATTTTGGGTACATGGGATATTTTTTAATCCCCGTCCCGTGGCATAATTACCAACCTCCACACGAGCCAAGCCACGGGCAAAAGCTAGTTTTCATAAGTAAGCACAGAATTAATATAGACAATGCAGTGCCCGGTCTTTCTTATTGTCCTGTCGCGATGTCACATTTTGCAATGTCTACCACACGAACCTGTGGCTGAAGTAACTTATGTAAAGCAATGAATCTCGTGCTTTCTCATTTAAAACTAAACTGTATTCATAGTTACTTTCTCCGGAAGTTGTTCTTTTAAAAACTATGCTTTTATTATCGTAAGAGACTGAATAAATAGTTATGTTTTTTGTTTGATTATGTATATTTATTGAAGTATTTTTTACGAATTTACTGACAAATCAAAGGTAAATATCAGATCAGCCACAAACCTAAGAAAGCAGGTTTTTCATAGTTACGTAATCATGGGCTTTCTAGTTGTGGAAAGTTATTTAATAATAAAAAGTCAATTATTTAAGTACAAACAACTTGAACCACGGGGTCCAACTTTTGTTCGAGTGTCTCGGGACATGGGCGCCGGAAGCAGGGTGCAAGGGGGTTGTTTGTTGATTTCGAAATATTCGAGCTCGCTTCGCTCACTCAGACGTCTTATGGCGTTTGCGTGCATATAAAGCAGCTCTATATAAATAGACAGAATTTGCCATTTTTTGTAATAAAGGACAAAAGAAAACCTTTAAATAATTAGAGGTGAGGTTAATTATTCCACGCTTTTATATACGCTTGCTCTCGATTTCTTTTTTATTTAAACTTCCGTATAAATTTACAAAGAACTCCTTGTATGAATCGACAAACGAAAATTTGATGGGGTACGACGAGGAATGCAAACAATTTCGAGCTGCTTTCATGGAATTCAAAATGCACCTTCCTGGAAATAATCCTGCCGGCGCTCATGTCTCGGGACATCACTAAGTTTGAGGGTAGACTGTGCACGTGACCACCAGAGGCTCATCCTCTTTTCAGATCAACAAGGCAATGTTGCCAACCTTCGGGTTACTTTTCCTGTTGACAGCGACGCATATATTATTATGCTTGGCTTTGCTTTGGCTTGCGTTTGACCGCAACTCGCCAAATGTTAAGCGATGACGTGGCCTGAAAAAGAAACTGACTCTCTCGATCTAGATTTAAAAGATCAGGAAACCGAGAAACCAGCAGTGAATACAGTCTGGCGGCCACCCTTTAGCCTTTTTATTTTTTTCCAATAATAAATAAATATATTTTAATTATAATAAAAATTATAAAAAAAAAAAAAAAAAATATAGAATATATTATATTGAATTAATTTTATTTTTATTTTATTGTTGTATTTTTTTTTTTATTTAATTAATTTTTTTTTTTTTTTTTTTTAATATTTTTTAATGTTTTTTTTTTGCCTTTTTTTTATGATGAATAAGATTTTTTTTTTTGTTTTTTTAAGCAATATTAAGTGTAGCAACGTGCGAAAAGTGCAACTATGACGTTTGCAACAAAGAAGGGAATATGACGTGCGTATTTAATGAAAAAGAAGGAAATTATAGTATGTTTGTAAATGAATGCGCCTTAAAGGTTTACAGCATTTGTCATGACGTTGGTAAGTATTCTATTTTATATCAGACACCTTATACATTTGAAGTTTGTGTGGTACCGCTGATTTTTTACTAGTTCATGGTTAAATAATAACAGCCACACGGGTCATTCTTTACATACGGGACCGAAACGTGGTCGCTCACAATGGGCCTCATCAGAAGGCTTAAAGTCACCCAAAGGGCAATGGAGAGGGCTCAGGGTTTCCTTGCGTGATCGAATCAGAAATGAAGACATCCGCAAGAGAACCAAGGTAACCGACGTAGCCCGAAGAATTGCCAAACTTAAGTGGCAGTGGGCAGGGCACATTGCTCGCAGAACGGATGGCCGATGGGGCCGAAAAGTTCTGTTGGAAGGTCTCCCACTAGGTGGACCGATGACCTGGTGAAGGTTGCGGGAATCCGCTGGATGCGAGTCGCACGGGACCGGTCAATGTGGCGACACTTGGGGGAGGCCTATGTCCAGCAGTGGACGTCTTTCGGCTGAAATGATGATGATGATGATGGGTCATTCTTGAAGGTTAAGCTGCGCTTGCCTAAGTTGGTCTGTGGATGTTTGACCCATATGTATTAATAGGTAAGTACCCATAGGTATAACACATAACATCATGCCTGATATTCCAGAAGGGTTAGGCATAGGTGTAACTAATGGTATACCCACATTTCGCTAGTTATTTTTAAATGTTTCAGTCCCATGTAATGGGATAGGGCGAACTTATTGCCATCAACCAGGCACAAATACAGACACCGTGGCTGCTACTGACAAAATGCTGATGGAAAAACCCAATAATAGGTTGCCCGACCCTGGAATCGAACCCGGGACCAACGAGGCAGACCAGTATTGTCACATTGAAAATTGTTCGAATTCATTGTTACAAATAACACTTTGATTTCATAGTGACGCCTTCATCATTTTAATTCTAAGATGAAAATAAAATAGAACTTTACTTCTAGAGCTCAAGAAAACACCCCTAAAATTCTGCATAAAACATTTTAAAACCAGCCTTAGAAGGATGTACGGTGAATCCTGCCCGTTGTTCTGCCCGAGCCACTACAGGCCCGTCTGTGCAATGTCCAAGCTGAGGGCATACATTTACAAGACTTTCATCAACGGTTGCTACCTCGACATGCTCAATTGCAGGGGTGATGAAGACGATGGTAACGTTAAATGCAGTTATTTTTCTGGCTTAAAATGCATTCACCTCCAGATCTGTTCCATTTCAACAAAATCTGGGTCATATTTAGCTTTGAATTAGATTGACCATTAGAACATCCATCATCTGCCTAGCCTTTTCCCAACTATTTTGGGGTCGGCTTCCATCTAACCGGATGCAGCTGACTACCAGTATTTTACATGGAGTGGTAATTGACCATTGATTTACCATGATTGAAAATTGGAAAATTGTTCCAAATCACCCAGAAAAAGTATGCGCTTCGGCAGTTCTTGTTTAGCCTGGAAAATATGAACGCGCAATGTTACTGATACTACTAACCCGTGTCATCCCAAATTATTTGCCTGTTTTGTATTACTATGCCTAATATGAAATCGGAGATCAATTTGCGACCGTAGTGGGTAAATCAAAAGAGAAAAAGTTTCAGAACGCGACAGAACATTTCTTAAAAGTTTCGCCTTTGTGGAGCAAATTTCGTTCCCATCCGGAAAGATGAAGATTATCGAAGCGCATACATAACTTTTATGGTTAGACTTCACTTATGTGAGTAGAAAAAAAAATGTTAAAAATCATGCAAAGGGAAAAGATTATTTTATTTAAACTTAGTTTTTTTCTCGGATAACTATAATATGCTTGACTGGATGAAAATCGGTAAACGGTGCATAATATTTTTCTGCATTTTAGGATACGCAGAAGTTCCCTTGCATTTCTGCCAGAGACACCTCATGAAGAACATATTTAAAGAAAAAGTTATCCTCTCTGGTATGAACGACTACAGAGATTATCACGAATATTAAGATGGAAGATTTTTTTATATATTACCAACATTTAGCTGGTTTATTAATAAAAACAAAATTATGAAAGAAATATTGTTTATTGCACTCTGGAAGAACAAATAACAGAACTTGGACTACACGATACATTAAAAAGCTGTCCCATCGTTTTAAGCAATGAACTACACACAACACAATAATTAAAAAGATAATGTGTTTTTACAACACGACATTGTTTCAGCAACATATATGTTCCCGACAACATCGAATGTTGCAGTTTTGCTAGAAGCATATGAATGTAGCTAACAATTTGTAGCATTCAAAAACTGTCCAACACTGTTTCAAACAATATAATTATTGATGATGCTGAAAAGAATTCAAAATCAAGTTTCCAATGATTATGAAGCCTTTACGCACCTCTGATTTTTCGGATTCATGTGCGTATTTCACTTCTCATTTTTTTCATTATCAGTTGCTTCGGTGAAGGAAAACATCGGGAGGGAACAAGCATGCCGGAGAGATATTTCATGATGGCATGTAAAGCCAAGTTAGAGGCCCATGGATGGCATAAAAACTCTGACACCAGGTTAGGCACTATCCACACGATAAAGAAAGATTATGAGGTGAAGATTTTACGCCAAAAATGTGCCTTATTTATGTGCCCTATAATACAACAATGCGTTGCTAACATTTTAATATCCCGAATTTTAAATGGCCTTTTACAAGTTTTCCAACTTCAAATTGTTTCTTCTATCCGAAACCCATCAAACCGCACTATCAGATATTTCCATCAAACCCTCTTTGGGCACTTCTGTACTAAACCCTCAACCCTCAGGGATGAAACTAAGTGTTTAAATTTTGCGTTCCCCAATACTCTCTTAATCGAAGTCAATTTGCTTTCGAAATGGGAACGTCCTTAATCCAATAGTAGGACAGTGTTGTTAGGCATTTTATTTATAACTAGAGTTAATTAATTATTTATATTTTTAGCAGTTATCGTTTTGATACATTTTATTTACGGTTACGAATCATATTTAGATCAACAAATAACCCAATTCAGAGTTGCTAATTGCAAAAAAACGTGATAAAATTATTAAATAGTTTTTTTGGGAAACTTGCACTGTCACTTTAAGTCAAAAGTAGTTCACGAATAATCAAACAGGTCGGTCAATGCGTACAAAAGGAAGAAAATCCTAAAAAAAAAAAAAAAAATCCTTATCCTAACTCCTAACCCTAATTATAATTTTAAATGCAAACGTTAGTTTGATTGTTACCTTTTCACGCTTAGACCACTGAACCGATCATCCTGAAATTTTGCATATACTCAGGTGTACAGAAATGCATATAGGTTACCTATAATCCCGAAAAAAACTACTATTTCCGAGGAAAACAACAACAATAATCTTTTGATAATAGATGGCGCCACGTATCTTTCGAATCATAATTGAATTATACTCGTATTATTATTACATTTAAGTTTTATTTCTTTTTTGCTGCACTTTTATCTGCCAAATAAGAGTATTTTCATTATTTTGTACTACAAAAATTTTCCTGAATAAATTCTCTTAAAATCGCAATCGGTTGCGCAGTTTAGAAACACAACGCGGTCACACAAACAGACACAAAAAGCCTATAAGCGGAGGCGAGTAATAATTAAAATCGGTTTCTGGACCCGATCCAGACCGAAAAGCAATCTCTTTTGTTTGTTTGACGAACGAAAATATGGGTGGAAAACAATATAGTGGCCGGTGGTTGCTATCGTTGGATACTAACTTGGTTAAAGTGAAAAATGTTACTGGGTCTTTCCGTAATTTTTTCACCAATAGAAAGCTAAATTATCAGAAAGTAACATAAGCTAAAATAATTATTTGTTATACAAGAGTGCAAAGTTGCTTTTTAACCGCGTGCTCAATTTTGATGACCGAGCAAGCGCAGGATTCTAAAATTGTTTTTTTATTTATTTATTTTTTTATTTAAAATCCTGAGCGTTAGCGACAGAATCAAAAGAGCACGAGGTGAAAAATCTTTGCAACAAGTAACTTTTCATCCCACCTCAGCGAGGAAAAGACTAAATGCAAAAAAAAAAAAATTACAATCACAAGATAGTTTTATTTCAGTTTAGCTATTAACTACAACATTATGATAATAGAAAAAATGAAAATATTTATATAAGTGTAATATGTTTTATGTATGTATGTATTTATTGTATATATGTAAATGGTACACCACAGGCTACCTGCAGTATTGTCTTTCCTTTCCCCCTTAAATCCATCCAAAGATTGTCTTTAAAAGATCGCTTTTAGCGATAAGACCGCCCATTGTGTCACCCCTTGTATGTTTTACTTTATTTTGTATCTGTAATTTTAATGGTACCTATACATAATAAAGAGTATTCTATTCTATTCTATTATAGGTAAGTATTACAGAAAAATCTTTAAATTATAACAAATAATACTTAGGTATAATTAAGAAAAATTGAAAGTAACGTTGCTCAGTTACTTTACCTAAGTTGAGTGTAATATTTTTGTTAGGTACTGTAATGTTGATGTTAGTGACTTGTGTACTGGTTTTCGGTAAACTATCTGTCATACTTAATAGTTGTGGCGTGTTGGCGTAACGTCAAAACGTTTTCTGAGAAAGTTTTGACTCCTTTAGCTATTCGCCACGTGTTAAACATATCGTTTCAAATGCTTCTCGCGTGATTGTTGAGGGAGAAAGCTCATTTGCGCATTATTAACAGTCTCAGTCAATTCTGTTGGCGTCTACTAAACTTCCTCGTCGCTAGAACCACTCATTTTAGGTTTTTCACTTGTTTTCAAATTTCTTGTTTTTAGTAAACCAAGGTTTTAACAATATGACGTGAAAAAAATGGCGCGCACAAAGCAAATTTAAAAAAGTACACCAAGAAGGTTCCGTGTCTGAGTTTTTTAACAAATTAAAAAAGGTTGTAATTATGATAAATTCGGCACCATGGAGGTAGAAGTAAATAGGTTTAATGATGTTTTGAATTCACAATCTTAGTGCATACGATGTTCTAAATTCAATTTACTTTATCCTCTAGCGGATAAAAACATAAAAACGGCTTTTGCACTCAGATATCGAAGAGGAAAAATACTCTTTCCGAGATGGGAGGATGAAAATGATATTTTCACTTCTCATGCTCTAAAAGTTCGTCTTTAAGTCGTGCGTAGGCGACATAAAGTCGCTTTTTATGCTCTTGAGCATAAAATAAAATCTTCATCGAAGACCAAGGCAATTGGTCCAACAGCCACACGAACAACTTTTCACTTCATAGAATAACCTCTTTATTTTAATTCGTTTCGTTAGTATTCTAAGAACAAGGCAAGGATACCAACAGCCAAAGTACACAAAAAAAACTTCATGCAATAAACTTATATTTTTTATTTCGTCCATTTATTATTTCTCATTGCCCTAATGCAACAATAAATTTAATTTAAATTTACAATATTTACATGTTGCTGTTTCATTTCCTCGCAATCGAAGTGAAAAGTAGAGTCTACAACTCGTCCATAAAACCCATATTACACTTTACATTATATCCAGCGCACCATTTTACGTCTCGCGTAAAATGGTGCGTTTTATGCACTTGATGTACAATCTTCTATTGTATCATGCAAATTAG
Organism: Xestia sexstrigata; assembly: GCA_941918905.2. Lineage (NCBI taxonomy): Eukaryota > Metazoa > Arthropoda > Insecta > Lepidoptera > Noctuidae > Xestia > Xestia sexstrigata. The sequence goes on from OW799219.2 coordinate 7,045,911, forward strand.
CCGAGATACCACATTTTTTGCGGACGAAGTCGCGGGATAACTGCTAGTCATGAGTACAGTAAGGCACGAACCGTTTGCCCAGTCCAGCTAAGCCCTATAAATGTTCAACCAGATCGCTTACCGCTAAAAGCTACTACAAGGTATAATACAGAATGAACAATACCCACGATTAAAAGAAATCTTCGTACAAATACCTTTTGTTAGGTAAATTTCAACAATCTTCTAGCTTTTTGCTTTAAAGTTTTTTTAGCTATAATCATTATTGTTGTTTCAAAATATGTTTCTCTATTGATCAAGTTGTTATAGTGTGTTGTTAGTTGTTATTCGTTTAATTTTAGTTTAAGATTATAAACGACCATTGTTTTAGCCGTGTGGTATCCGGCAGAGTAGAATAGAAGAACTTAAAAAATCTGAAAGCAAATAGGCTTTCAAAAGAGCAGTTCGGAAGTTTGTATGTATTTTAATATAATAAATATTAGAATACATACAAATAGTCCGAAATACGGTATATAATTTATTTATTATTTATTCATTTTGTTCTATTTATTTGTTTATTTTAGCATAAATATTACATGTAGGTACCCATTTATGTGTTTTTAATTGATTCTTACAAAATGGTATTTTTCTTATTTATTTTTATTGTACTCTATCACATATTCACAAAGCTATCCTATTTGACCCAAAGGTTGACTGGTAGAGAATGCCTTGTGGCATTAAGTCCGCCTATGTACCACCCATGCATGAAGTTTAAATAACAACTAAGAACTAAGAGAGACGACGACGACGAGACGAGACGACGACGAGTTTATAAGAACTTATTGCCAACAAGCTGAAATGGGACTGAGCGGGTCACGTCTCTAGGACGAAGCCGGACAGATGGGCGAAGATAGCCACACAGTGGGTGCCTCAAGACGGCCGTCGTAACCGAAGCAGGCCCAAGAAACGCTGGCGTGACGATCTGGACTCGTTCTTGACGGATTGGTCGGATAGGGGAAATTGTAAACAGGATTGAAAAGCCATGAGGGAGGCCTTTGCCCAGCAGTGGACCAGAATAGGCTACATAAAAAAAAAAAAAAGTCGCGGACAGGTGTTATCGGATGTTTCTTCATTTTTTTGTCTTTGCTATACAGAAATACCCGACGACTACTGTCGGGCAGTAGCCCACCAGACAACACTCGTCTAGTTGGAGTATCCTCCTTTTACTATGGGAGTTGAAGAACTTGCAGTTTTACACCCTGTTCTTCATTTTGCCCCTAAAGTTTTCGGATTTCGCCAAATTGTCAAACTTAAAAAATCAGATTTATTTTTCAGTAGGTAATTCATTAGCTGAGACAGTGATTCAATAATAAGCAATAACAACAATAAGTATAATTCCATTCCAATAATATAACACATCAATGTTTTTGTCCTTATAATGCTAAAGTTTTGAAATGGACAGGTAAGTACCTACCTAATTAAACCGAGCATTCCAAGAATTTGTCCTGGAAAATACTACTGATGACAATACTGATATTTAAAACACCGATGATGTACCGTATACATAAAGTTTGAAAGTACAATTTACGTGAGTCAGAAGGTATGCTATGACGAATACCTTTAATTGAGAATGTTCATCATCGCGATGTGCAGTACTCCGAAAGCTTGCTAACCTAAGTCGAATTACTTTATTCAGAATGTTCATCAACTTAACTATTAAAACACAGTCAGTTGTCTGCGTGAAACGGATGTGTATGCACGGCGACCAATCAAGCTAAACAATGCCAGTTTATGGGGATCTTAAGTACGGGAAATCTATACAAAGCGAGGCCGTGTTATGCTCGAAATGTATAGTTTGATGAGTTGCTGTTTGTACAAGCGCTACTTAGTTGAATCGCGTCTGAATCTCAAGACGCGGTGGTAAAATTAGAACAATCTCCGCCATCTCGTTTTTTCATTAAAATTTCATGAAACACTTTTACAAATGCTTACCATCAACGCCTCTCCGTCAATGTCATTCAAGCGCCAAGAGATACATGTGGCATGTGGGCGGTTACGGCTCCAGGGACAGGAACGTCCACACAACGCGAACCGAATCGATGAGTACTGCCTTTTGATTCTGAATCAGGCCCTTGATCCAACCTCCAAGCGAGAGCTTCGAAAGATGTTTTATTATTGTTTTAAACGAGACTTTTCTTATGTCATGAAAATTCTGTTAAATATGCCTGTAATTAAATTTGCAAAACTAAGACGGATTTAGCTGAATACCAGTAATTGTATGGAACGACAACCAATCAGACAACCACAGCAGCGTGCCTACTGGCCAACCATACGGCAAGCCTATAAGGCAAGCAGACTGTTCAGAAACCCTAACATCATGAAGAGTAGTAGATTATAAAACAAGCCAAGCTTTTAATAGATGGGTGTTTGACTCATATTATAAATGTGAAAGTTTGTGAGGATGGATGGATGGATGGATGTTTGTTACTCTTTCACGCAAAAACTACTGACCGGATTTTGATGAAATTTGGCACAGAGATAGTTTATAACCTGGATTAGAACAGATAGGATGCTTTTTATCCTGGTAGTACGATCCCGTGGGTCATTACCAAACTCCATGCGGGCGAAGCAGCGGGCGTAAGCTAATAATAATTATATAAATTCTAAACTAAAGTTACTTTTTTTTAGAACAAGGCTTGCTTTCCTGCTACTTGTTTTGAAGATACTAAGAAAACTAACTATTTTAGAGAGGTAAAAATTTTATGTTTGGATGTAGAAGGTAATCATTCTTTGGAACTACTGGAGGCCTTTTTTTTGTTTTTTTTTCGGATGGGAAATCATCAAATGATTTCTCCCGCTCTGGGCGGAGCAGGAGGGAGTGTCAGACTTTTATTGACTAAAACCCATCCATGTTCCTTCATCGCCCTTTGTGTTCCGGGGCCACGGTATCTCTTTCGAACAGTCCCGCAACCCCGGACTACTGGTGGCCTACCATGACGTCTTAAAGCAGGATCGTTTTATCTTGTTCCAGTGTGGGAAAGAGATGGCGCTAGACGTCCTCTACAACTCCGTCTCTTACCCACACAGGACCAAGATTAAAACGATCCAGCTTTAAGACGTCATGGTAGGCCACCTGATCCGTTTACGAAAATTCTTTTACTAATGGGAAGCTACATTATCTCCACGTGTCATATGGCTATATACGACGTTTCCTGGCATAATGTCCGAGCACAAGACGAGCGAAGCCGCGGGAAAAAGCTAGTCTTTAATAATATCAGCAATAAACGAATAATAAAATGATGATGTAATGTGTGCAATTAACGATTTGGAATTCATTTAAACACCTTTGGTAAATTTGTTGACACTGTCGTCGTGCATACACGTTTACATTTTTCTATTTATTTATTTAAATGGTTATTAAAGGAGCTCGTGGCTAAATTATAACATCCGCACGCATCGATCTTCGAGGTTAAGCCGCGCTGGCCAAGGTCGGTCTGTGGATGGGTGACCATCCATTGCATAACGAGTTTCCTCCGTACCTCAGAAAGCACGTTAAGATGTTGGTCCCGGCAGTCATTTGAAGATCAAGACAGTCGTTACAGGTAGTCATGTTGCCCGAAAGTCTGACGACCAGTCTTACCGAGGGGTATCGTATTACCCAGTACTAACTAGGTAATGGAGGTCAGATAGGCAGCCGCTCCATGTAAAATATTGGCATTCAACTGCATCCGATTAAACTGGAAGCCGACCCCAATATAACGAAGCATGTTGTACCTAGCAGATGTTATTTCCGAACACATTTTGCCAAAAAAACAAGTTCTTTTTTCTTGGAAGAATACTGATTTACATAGTATTTGTCCTAGGAAACTTGCGGTGCGCTAGTGAATTTAGAAGTTGAGGTTATTCTGTTGAAGAGTTATGAAATTGTAAACGGGGCTTTGGTTTTTCCCAACCCAAGTAACCCCGTAATGTTGAATTGACTATAGTTGAAGTGCATTTTTCCTGTACTGTTCTTTAATAAATACCTAGTCGAAAAATATAAGGTAAAATCGTAACGACTATTTTATTTATTGTTATGTATCATTAATTAATGCATCTACCGAAAAGTCACGTTTGTATCGAAATTAATTAATTTCGATACGATAGTTAAAAAAAACCTGTGAAAAAGTTTTAACTTTGACCTCCAATATCTCCGTAACTAGTAGGTTCTCAGGTTTGGTACATAACAAAAAAATTATAGCAATAACAGGGGAACAAGTGCCTTTCGGCATCGCTAAGGGTCTATTTAAACCCTTGAGATACGGTGGTTAGGTTTTCACACAAAAAGTACCTAACTGAAACATCTTTTATGAATATATTTTTGTTCACTTGATTTGCATAATAAAACACTATCACTATCACTACATAGTATAAAACAAAGTCACTCTCGCTGTCTGTCTGTCCCTATGTATGCTTAGATCTTTAAAACTACGCATCGGATTTTGATGCGGATTTTTTTAATAGTTAGAGTGATTCAAGAGGAAGGTTTATATGTATTTAACATGCGTAATATAGTAGAGAAACACTGATAATTTTAGAGGTTTCTAATGTGATGGCGTAAATAAACACATTTTTTTGCGGTTAATTTTCAAACGCTGGCTAAATAAACCCTACGAGATAGATCAAAATAATGTACTACAGTATTGTACACCTTAAAATGGTCTACAAAAAAGTCCGCGATGGTGTATGTCTATGTCTTAGGGATAACCCACAATTTTTACGAGAAATAATGGCTTATTTACGAAGCGATTTTTAGCAATACAGCATTAATCCTTATCCAATTGATTACCTTAAATACATTGTGCATTTAATATAGAACAATATGGCCCCTCACAATATATCATTTAAATGAATAATTTAGAAGATATCACAGAATTAAAATTAAAATATCATTCTCAGCGAAACATAAATGTCACCGCGGTGTAACAGTTGGTCACTTTAACTATTTTCATCTTTTAAGTTTTGCGTAAAAAGTAATGCATTGTTTTTGAAGCTATGTTGTATGGTGTTAATCTATATAGATTATCTTTAGTATCTATTTTATAACGTATTTATTTACCCTAAACACTATTTAATTTAAATTAATATCTTAGGAGTTATCGCAACTGTCGGTCGGGGTCGGGGTCGCGGAACTGTCTAAACAGGGCCCTGGAACGCAAAGGGCAACCGAAAGAACAGGGTGGTTTTTAGTCAGTAAGTCTGACAGTCCCTTCCGCTCCACCCAGGGCGGGAGGACTTATTTGATGATTAAACCACCGAAAAAAAAAATGAAATTGTCGTAAAATAAAGGCACCTTTTTTTTATTTACAAAATAACTTTACAGTAAGCGCACTTCTTTTTTTGTTTTAAATTGGTCCCGAGCGAAGCCGGGGCGGGTCGCTAGTATTCATATAAAAGATGTTTCAGTTACTTTATGTGTGAAAACCTAACAGACACTAAACCTACTAGACATAGACATCGGTCTCCCGACACGATGACACTTGTATTAAAATATAACTACGAGTAGTACTTGTAAAAGATAAAGAGTCAAACAAAAATTTTTTTTTTGTTTTTTTTTGTATATTATATTTATAAAAAGTAAAATGAAAGGAGATCACTCATTTTGTTCGATGATTTGGGATAATAAAAGTCGGCGGCCACGAATGAATTACATAAATAATATATTTTATTTGAATTGTGGCAGGAGTGGAAACACTTTTTTGTATGACGACAATACTGCAATGAATTCGGGAACAAAGATATACAACGATCTTTAAATGAAATAAATTATGTCCATTCACCATTTTCTGTAAGATAATATATATTTAATTAATATTATTATTCCACAATGATTAATGTTGACACATACCTACAACACTACTAACTAGCCCGTCTGTAATCGGCATAAAATGGATAAAAAAAAAAAACAAAGAATTTATCAAAACATTGATTTATTATTATGTACTATGACATAATCTAAAAAACCTGCCAGTGTTTGTAATGACTCGTCTAGGTTTACCTGTACGTGTATTAAGCAATCTTATTCTTAATAATATAATTCTTAAAACCCCTAATACAAATTGTTTCCCGTACACTTATTAAGCGACACTTTCGAATTGTGTAATATTACAATGTGTGTGTTTTTTTCCAAAATCATGGGTTCGACTCTGGCTAGGAAAGTATTTTTTCTAAAATCTTATGATGCAGTTTTAGTTTTCATCAAAATCAGGCTCGAGACTCCTTTGAGCATTTTACGATATTCCTCATAGTTTTGGATTTGGCTATCTAAGTGTGTGCAAAAAAGTTAAACTGCATCTTTAAGTTATATCTCATAAATAACTTAAACAACGAAAGGTAGGTTGACTCATACATATTTCAGGAGGGTCACCCACCTACGGACCAACCCAATCAAGCACGGCTTAACCTGAAGATCTAGCCGGGCAGCTATTTAGCCACGAGCTCCTCCTCCTCCTTTCTAATGACTTCTCCCGCTCTGGGCGGAGCAGGAGGGAGTGTCAGACTTTTACTGACTAAAACCCATCCATGTTCCTTCACCGCCCTTTGTGTTCCGGGGTCACGGTATCGCTCTCGAACAGTCCTGCAACCCCGGCAGGCATCGGTCCTTGCGGACCCCTTCCTATTGCTGACTCTCTTTGAGGCGCGCGTGGAACACGAACGCGCCGTCGACACGGCCTGTCGTCATGAGACGGACGGACGGCGAGCTAGCCCATAGCCCACCGTCCACAGGCCCGCGCCTACGGTGGCCGGGGGCCACGTGGTGGCCCCCGACGCCCGGGGCGTCTCCCGCGGCGGCCGGGACGCTGTGAGGTTCTCTCCCTCTCACGTTCCGCCACCTCCTTCTCTAGCATTACTGCTTCGCAGAAGGAGGTAACGGCGTCCCATTCCGTCTCGATCCGGACCATGGCTTGCACCAGGGCCGGACGCGAGAGGTCGCCGCCGCCAATCGCCGCTTCGAGGACACGGCGGTGCTCCGCTCACGCGGGGCACACCTCCACCGTGTTCTCCGGTCGATCCTCGCAGTGGAAACACCCGGGCGTTTCCTCCCGCCCGATTCGTGCAGGAACCTCCCGAAACAACCGTGTACGGTGAGGACCTACGTCAGGCGGAAGGTGAGGACGCCGTGGCGTCTCTCAAGCCACTCCTCAAAGAGGGGACTTATCGCCACTATCGTGGCGTGCCCTGCTATCGTGTCATGCCCTCTCCTCCTCCTCGCTCCTCGATGTTATAGCTATCTAGGTATTTTTCATTAAAAAAAAACAACTAAACAAAAACAGAAGACTCCTCTATTTGCGAATTTGCTATGGTGGGTCCAGACACAATCACCCTGTAATACAAGAATTGCTCGTTTAAAGGTATTATATATTTTGTATCATTTGCTTCCGGATTTTCTGATTAAACAATTTTCTTGGTTCAAAGTTTATACAAATCCGTTTAGCTGCTAAATCGATCAAGAAACCGACAGAAAGTTACTTTTCCATTTATAATAACATAGCTGAAATATATTGCGTATTTTGATCGTTTACATTATTGTAAACGATCAAAATATGCAATTTATTTAATTCCTAGTTTACAAGTTTTTTCCCAAAATATAAAAATAACCACTGACTCATAAACAAATGTTTCTAGAAAACAGAGGAGATCCTTCCCGTTTTCCAAATTCAAAACATCGATACGTCACCGAATTCCATTTACGAACCTTGTCCGTAAAACCGTTCAAGTTGGAAATACCCAAGTCGAAATAAAACCGACGATGCAGTATGCGTCATCAAGACACACTGGTGGTAAAACATCTCTGTCCTTGTCACGCAGATAAGTCTTAATCGTCCTGTCTCTGTCACTCAATAAAGCTATTAGTTGAGAACGTTTGTTTATATATAAAAAAGGTTTGTGGACATTTTATTCATAAATTTGTTTACGTTCGCTGTGTGAACACGGTAGTTTGAATAAATATATTAATATCTATTAGAATTGTTTAAAATCAGTTCAACTTTGTTCCTGTGATTAAGTGAGCCAAGTGGGAAATAATTTAAGGTGAGTTTCTACAATATTTTAAATATATTATTTCTTATATTGACATAACAAAGAGGGTCAGTCTTTAGATAGTTTCGCTAAGACGCATTTCACTGCAATGCTTCGAAGCCATTTACATATTATCTTTAGTTAATTCATATCTTTGGGCAAAATAATTATGGAAACCCTTAAATAAAAGTCACCACAACTTATATACTTGTGTCAGACAGACCACATATCATAATCATTGGCTGCCTAATTCCGCTGAATATAGACTCCCCATTCCTTTCATGCCATACATCCCTGATCTGTGCGAATCTCGTACAGGTCTTCTGCGCGATCTTTTGTACTTAGACCGTCTACGCATCTGGCTGTTGACAACGATCCTCCTATTGTAGTACAATCTGTACTTCGAATGTACACTTAATATAACATAATATCAAGCATAAAATCCCCGATGGTTCCATTTCGCGAGCCACAAATAAATCCAGTGTCTTCATAAATTCCAGTGGTAAAAAACCCCATAATCAATAGTAACGCTTGCAACCTAGATCTAGAACAGGCCCGTCCAACATAGTCCCTGAGCTACCTAGCGGCTCGCAAAGGTCTTTCATCCGGCCCGCGCAAAATTCAAAACTTTATACGGCATCAACAAAAATTGCCCGAAAATTGTAAAAAAAATTAGAAGTCACTTTGCATTTCTTTTGGCCCGCTGCGGTTACAAAAATAAATAGTAAACTTGGCCCTTTATAAAATTATGTTGGACACGTGATCTAGACTTAGAAAATAGATAAACGAGACAGTCGAGAAAATAACTTTAAATAATAAATTCTCAAACAAGTTTCCGTTGTATTTAATGTTTTTATAACAGTGGCGTCTACCGGTTCTTATCATTGCGTTATCGAGGTGACGTAGAGGTCAGGCTTGTTATCAGAGCGCGGTTTCGCTGTGGTCAATAGACCTTGTGATAACATTGTAATTATAGGAAATCTGTAAAACATTATTGTTTTATGCTTTTGGGTGGGAAGTACCTAAGATGTCTGTGTTTTTTTCCGTGTTGTTTGTTTAAAAGATTTTATTTTATTTATTTTTGTTTTGCTGATTGATTATATTATCATTGGACAGCCCAAACCCTGCACCGGATGTACACATAGATATTATTATGACGTAGACATCAGCTAAAATCCCTAAGCAGGAGAAATAGGAGAGAAAAATTGAGAACAATTTATAAAATTCTGTCGCCGGGCTACTGGTGGTCCGCTAGTCCTTTAGAATGCTGTTTTAACAAATTCAAATAAATAACTGAAATCTTCATCAGAACTTTGCACACTATCATGATGCACTTTAAGCATTATAAACGTCTAAATTTTCTTTGTAAACGGTCATTAAAAACTTAAACTCAAACTCAAAGTATTTATTTGAATTATACCATCACCGGCACAGAAAACCAAAGAAAGCTAAGCTACAGTCATAGTCATAAGGCATAATAAGTTGTGATAGTACTTTAGTTGCCCATCCCAAAGCGTAGATCTCTATGGAGAAGAAATTCCCGAAACAGCCGACAAAATTGCATAGATACCATAAACAATTATTTTTTTATCATCTTCACAATTCTCATAATACGTAACAAGCAAACCCCATCTGAAAATATATTCTCTCTTTCCAGCACCTACAATGAAGACCATCATAGTATTTTCTGCCGTTCTCATCAGCTGTCTTGCCCAAAGACCAACGTATGCAGGTAGCAGACCCATAGGGTTTCCTTATGTTCCGCCTAGCACGGCTCCTTCGTCCGATACAGCATTAGAAAACAGGTAATTATCAAATTCTTACCATATACTTACTTACTAAACTAGTCGTCCCGTCATTCCTTCCAAATTGATGAAATCAATATTTTGCTTGTCACAATTTTTCTAACGACGTCATGAATTTTACTAACCACACTACGAGTACGTCAACTACATTGACACAGACGTGGAATTCTGTCACTAAATTGGATTTAAAAAACTAAAACTATTATTTTAAAATTCCAGATTCGGAGACGAAACCAGCTCAGGAACTGCAATCAAACTGCCTCTTGAAGCCCTCGGTGATGTCGAACTAGTTCGGAGGCTTCTTAAGTTGCCTGTTGACCAGCAACCTTTCTGGCTCATCAATTGGAAGGCTTTAGAAGCAAACAGGAACAGCGTACAATCATACCCACAAAGAGGAAACGGTTTTATCGATAGCAACAGCCAACTCAACACCAACTCTGTTCTCTTTGAGAGATAAAAAGAAATTAAAAACTTTTAAAATTTAAATTAAGAAAGTCTGCTTCGAAATTTAAAACAGAACGAGAATACATGACAGAACAGTAAAATTTAATTAAAAAACTATATTTTGGGTAATTACTGATATGATAACCTCAAATGGATTTTTAATGACAGTTGTTAATTAGACCTACATTACCCTACATTTATAGTTAAGTCGTCACAAAAGTATTATTTATTGGAATCAATTATTATTATGAATCATCACGGTCTTTATTTATGTTAAATAAAAAAAGACTGATATTTATGACAAAATAAGTAAGTAAGTTACCTACCAAATTATTCTAATCATTTTAATATTTTATGTCTACGATATTTTTTTTTGTTAGTCTATATGAGTATCCCGCTGCTGGGCAAAGACCATGCGATATTTTTTATAAAAGTTATATTTAGCATAAAATTTTAAAATAATAGTTAAAATACAAAACCCATGACTTTTATTTGCTTGACTAAAGTAAGCAAAACATTAAGTTTTCTTAAAAAAGAAAGTTGACAACTCTCAAAATGAAATAAAATTGTGAAAGAAAAGAAATCCAAAACTCGAGCGAATTGACAAAATAAATGCAATATTTCTTAAAACCCACTTGCACCACACATCGTTACTAAACGAAAACGAGATATAGAGAGTGATGTTTAAAAGCTTTTAGTTAGTAAGTCAAACTCAAACATAAAGCATTTATTTCAATTAGAACATTACTTATTTATTTACTTTTGAATGTCAAAATTACAAATAAAAAACAAAGCTACAGTCCCAGTCACAAGGCATAATAACTTGAGAAAGTACTGTAGTTGCCCATTCCCTAGCGTAGATCTCTATGGAGAAGAATGGGCAAGAAACTCCATGGACACTCTTTTGAATCAAAATATTTGTTACAAAATCTTGACATCATTAATTTTGAGATTATACATATATGTGAGAACGATGTAGAAAGACGTGCACATTAAGAGCGTCCAGAGTAAAAGATTAGATCAACAATTTAAAATTAAAGTAATTAAAATAAACCGTGGCAGCAAAGAGATGACCAGTTCCAACTGACAGCGCCCGTTCACGAACATGACGCATGTACCGGCGCCATTCAACTCAACCATATTGAAGGGAACTAATTGACCCGACACACCCGCCACCATCAGCGAGACATTTGAGTGAGCATGACATTCTCTCAGCCACCAAAGCATATTCAAATCAATGAAAGCTAACTAAATGTAAATGGTGGCTGAACAATACAAAGTACTCACACATGTGCTATGCAATTATTATAATACTAAGAACTGGAATCTATACAATGCAAGTATATTTTTACAATCTTCTGCAGCTTCCACAATACATCAACATGGGAATCAATTAATTTATCCCCTGAGATACAGGTTCCCGCCTAGTTCAGGGGGTAGGGTCAAAACTCTGTGAACTTCGTTATAACCACCACAAATAAAACAATTGTAATAATTTTCATGTCGGTACCTACTAATTGTAACTAAGTAAACAAAATTGTAACTTTATAATGGTAAGAATTAAACTATTTTATTTTTTATTAATTCTTCTTCTTCTTCTTTGCGCGTCAATAGACTCAAATAATGCCCGACCAGTACAATCAATTAGTTTGCCCCTATGGTTGTGGAGCAGGACCAGCATTTAGCCAAGCATTTTTATCATCAATGTAATCCCGTTTAATACAAGATTTGAATTTCGTCTCATTCAGTTGAAGAATATGAGGAGCTATTTTATTGTAGCTTTTCAAACAGTACCCCATGAAAGATGAATCTACTTTAGCCAGCCTGAAACCTGGCTGAACTAGTTGGTCCCTATTTCTAGTGTTATAGTGGTGTCTGTCACCTCTTCTACTAAATAAATGCCGATTTTGCCCTAATGTACGTGATGTTTTCATAGATATATTGACAAGGTACAAGGTAAACAGTTCTCTTAGAGAATCGCATCTACGTAATTCATAAATGGCTCTGATAGCTCTTTTCTGCAGAATAAATATAGAATCGATGTCTGCAGCCCGTCCCCATAGTAAAATACCGTATGACATAATACTATGAAAATAACTAAAATAGACTAGCCTCGCGGTATCAATATCAGTAAATTGACGGATTTTTCTAACAGCATATGCTGCTGAGTTCAGCCGTCCTGCAAGAGATGTTAAATGAGGACCCCATTGTAACCTTGAGTCGAGCGTGATTCCCAAGAAAACCGTTTTTTCGACACATTCTGGTTTCCCTGATTCTATTTCCCGATTTCCCTGGTTGACGTAATATTTTATGTCACAATCACTACTTTTGACATTTGATAGAGCAAATCTAATGCACTTCCTTTTTTTCCCATTTAGTACTAAATTATTGGCAGTAAACCAATTGTGGACCTGCAGTAGGGCGTTATTTACGTCGTCAAGATTAGTGGCAGGTTTGTTTATCCTAAATATTAAAGTAGTATCGTCAGCAAACAACACCATATGCGGATGGTTGTTTAGTGTCATAGATGCTCCGGAGTAGAGGAAATGCCGCGCGCTCGCTACTAGCGGTCTGTTATTTACAAATTTTCACATTTTATCCTGAGAGGTTGTCGTCTGCTTAGCTGTGCAATCCTGTGTGTGTGCCTTGAGAGTAAGGCCTCTCCAAGCCAAGGCAAAAAAAAACACTAACGCTAGAACATCCTCTGCGGCGTACGATCTTCGGCTTAGAGTGTCGCTGGGAGAAGACTGCAAGGAACAGGCTGGATATATAAACAAGCAGCCGGTATAACATCTTCGACAGAGTTTCAAACAGCCACGCAAGCATTTGGTCTGTGCCGGCCCTAAATGTTATCATCTGCCTAGCTATTGTCCTAGAATGTTGGGGTCGGCTTTCATTCTAACCGGATGCAGCTGAGTACCAGTATTTTACATGGAGCATGCCTATTTAACCTCCATAATCTAATTAGTACTGCGTAATTCGGTACCCCTTGGTAAGACTAGTTGTCGGACTTTCGGGCCACTGACTCCTTGTTACGACTGTCATAGATCTACAAATGATAGCCGGGACCAACGGCTTTACGTGCTTTCCAAGGCATCGAGGAAACTCGGTATGTAATTGGTGGTCACCCATCCACGGACCAACCCAGGCAAGTGCAGCTTAACCTGAAGTTCGACCCGAGTGGCTGTTATTATGCCGCTTCGACCCTACATGTTTTCTAGAGCAAGCGGGTCTAACTTAAAAAGCATATTTATTTACTATGGAATTCTCGAGTTCACACTCCACAAACAATCCATTACCGCATTGTCCCAAGTACAGCCTAATTAGGTAAAACCCGTTTCATAACAAACCTTTCCGCTAACAGTGCTAATTATTTAATAAATTATTCGCCCTATTCGCTTTAATGGCCGTTCACAATTTGTATTCGGGCAATATTTCATGAACTTCAGCATTTAAGTGCCTTATTTGTGAGACAAAACAAAATTATTTTAATTTAATTAATGGGTTTAATTAATACTGCTTGACGTTTTTGTTAAGTGTTTGTTACTGAGAAGTTTGTTTTTATTACTAACCTTTAGATTTCTTCATGATACCTACTTTGGAGGAACTATTTTTTTGAGGCACTAGCTGCTCGGCAATTTGCTGAACTGGACCTATTTAGCGCAGCCGTGAGACACGCAATATTATTTCTCTTATTTTTTTCTGTTTAGTTTTAAGTTTTTATTTTTATTATTTAGTTTTAAGTTTCTAATTTTTTATTGTATTCTTATTTTGTTGTGTGCACTTACGGTTAAAGCCAAATAAACACGTTTTCTTTCTTCTTTCTTTCTTTCTTACAATGTTGGTATCATTTTCATCATCAGTCTACAGCAGTAAACTGTTGGACATAGGCCTCCCCAATGGCACGCCATGAGTCACTCAACTCGATTCTCAGCTACTCTCATCCAGTTGCTACCAGCCACCCTGTGAAGTTCTTCACTCCACCGAGCATGAGAGCGTTGTAAGCGGGAGACGCCCCGGGTGTCGGGGGCCCCCGGCCACCGTAGGCGCGGGCCTGTGGCCGGTGGGCTATGGGCTAGCTCGCCGTCCGTCCGTCTCATGACGACAGGCCGTGTCGACGGAGCGTCCATGTTCCACGAGCGCCTCAAAGAGAGTCAGCAATAGGAAGGGGTCAAGGACCGATGCCTGCGGGGTTGCGGGACTGTTCGAAAGAGATACCGTAGCCCCGGAACACAAAGGGCGATGAAGGAACATGGATAGGTTTTAGTCAGTATAAGTCTGACACTCCCTCCTGCTCCGCCCAGAGCGGGAGAAGTCATTTGATGAATTCCCAACAGAAAAAAAAAAAAAACGGCCTTGTAAGGACATGACTTTGCTGATCCCCATTAAGACAGATAACAGAAAAATCTAGTTCTCGTTGAATGTTGGAATAAAAAGTTTTAAATGTTACCAAGAAATGAACACGACATGGTGACAAAACACCAAATAAAACTAATAAAAAAAGTTTACATCAAACTGATTTCTTACCCTGTTATTAATTCTCTTATCTATAGCTGCTTGGCCACAAACTATACGCCACACGGAAAAAACAAATGAAACCATCCCACTTCTTCTTCTTTATCGTGTGGTTAGTGCTTAACCTAGTATCAGAGTTTTTATGCCGCCCATGGGCGTCTGTCTTGGCTTTACATGCCGTCAAGAAATAACTCTTACTCATGCAGGTTTCTTCACAATGTTTTCCTTCACCACAGCAAGATGATTATTATACTATACGCTCACGAATCCGAAAAATCAGAGGTGCGTGCCTTGGGATCGAACTCCAGACCTATGACTTGGCAGTCCGACAGTCACACCACTAGGCTTTCACTGCTCACGATCACAACCATCCCACGACTCACTGCGATTTGTGACGAAGAAAGCAACGGACATAGTACGCCCTTATCACTGGACACTAGTCGCATCTAGTCGGATCGCTTTTGGTTTTGAACGGGGCATAAGCCCGCGCTAATACCGTATTTCTATCTGCCAACACAATGGCATAGCATTGAGATTCGCAGAACTAATATTGCATTTAGCAGAATCTATTGAAGGGCTTCCCAATCAAGCCTATTGCAGCTAAACGACACAAAGTCAAAAGTTATCTTCTCATAATATCACGCATACAATCCCCGTAGAGTTAGGCAGAAGTGCTGCACCTGCGGTATACCTACATTTCCTCAGTTAATTCTAAATCCCAGGCGAGCTTATTGCTCATTGCTGAACATGAATACAAATTCAGACTTTGGGTTGCTACTGAGAAATACTTCATGCAAGTTGTCTATGCTAATATTATAAAGCTGAATAGTTAGTTTAGTTGAACGCGTTAATCTCAGGAACTACAGGTTCGATTTGATAAATTCTTTTAGTGTTGGATAGCCTATTTATCGAGAAAGGCTATATAATATCACGCTATGACCAATAGGAGCGGAGTATCAATGAAAAGTATTGCAAAATTGTATTTTTATGATAATTCCACGCGAACGAAGGTAGCCTACTAAAAAGACCCAAAAAAAAGCACGAATGCAATTATAATTCCCGTTTTTGCCACCGACTTTCGAAATATGCAGTGATTATCATTTTATTTACGGTAGTATTTTTTAAGTAAGACGGTTGTATAATAATTTCAAAAAGTTTTTAACTATTTTCAGCTATACATCAAATAAATTCTTCTCATCTCTCTCTCTATTCATCAACCCTTGACCACCCAAGGCTGAGTGTAGGTCTCTTCCAAATCTCTCCACTTTGGGGGGTTGTGTCATAGCTATTCACAGTTTCATCCGGCCACTTTAATTAGATCGTCTGTCCACCTAGTCGGTTGTCTTCTCACACTCCTCCGCCCCGTCCGTGGTCTCCGTCCGTGGTAATGAAATTCTTGCGACGTATCATTTTGCCATACAACTATAAGTGATGATCTCATTCTAGATTATAAAGTCTCGCGGCAACAGACGGCATGGTGTAGCGCTACGTTGTTTAAACTAACGCCCGAACTAATAATAGCCGCGGATTTTAGGCTGCGACCTCACTGCAAAAGCGACTGCGACACAGCGGCAACTTGACATAATTAGTGGCTGCACTGCAATGGCGATGAACCGTACGTCGTGTATTGGAACAACTTTACTCGTAGAACGAACGTTTAAAAATTTCGCTCAATATGAATAAATAAACTTCACTTGACCCTTCTGCGGAAAAAATATTGTGCATCGGCAAACATCGGAAACACTCGTATTGTATATTACAACAGTTATTGGCCTATCGTTTTTTTTTTTTAAAAAACATCTTTGACCTACAAAACACATACGATTATGACTTTATCACTAACAAATAAATGTCAATGTCATTTCAAAGAAAATCAATGACTAGCGGCTCCCAAAGTTAGCCGATGCCCAATATTTATCTTATACTACCTACTGACACTATTGTACATTAATATGAGTTCGTTTCACAAAATCGCAGTCACCTAAACACCGAAACCGCGGCTTTACTTGCTCAAGCGCATGTCTGTGTGTACGACGACGCAGCCGGACGTCGCTATCTGCAAGCACGAAGCTTCCGCAGCATGATCGGCTCACACTCGGACATTTGAGCGCCCGCACCTCCCGCCTCTCTCTCGCTCCTCTCAGGAGTCCCGACTTTCATTGGTGCACGACTCTCAGTCATATTGCGTCAGTGTGCTGTTGTGCTGTAAGGTGTACCTAACAACTGGAAATAGTACTCTGAATATCAGGATCGTGCGTTTCATTGAGTGAGTTTTATTTTAATTTTGTTATTAATCCATCCATGTCATGTAAAGTATGAACTATGGTCTCTAAGAAGATGCTGAGTTATGAAGATCACACATTTATTTAGCTACTGCACTACTTCACTACTAGTACTTTTAAACAATAGTAAAAGTGTATATGTGTACCCCTGTATAAACCTACTTAGCCACAATACTGAGTGCTGCTGAGTGTATTCAACGTGGTTCAATTACGCACAAGGCACAAGCGAGAGAACGCTGGAACATACAGCATCTCCATAGTTTCACGTAGAGTAACGTCGTTTCTTTGTCGCGTGGCAATAAGTGGAACTACCGCCGCCATCTTTTTTTGTTCATACAATATCCACAGACAATTTCACAATTTTTTTAGTAACAGCGCCCTCCTGTCAATGTCATTCAAGCACCATAAGAATGATGACGCACTATTACTTTCATTCTGCATATTGTTTACTATGTGCTTTCTGTGTTGTGGCTGTTGAAGAGATGGGGATGGCGCATTCTTTGCCAAGGACTACAATGTTATAATCCTTTTACATTACTGATTGATTTTGTCAATTTATTACCATAAGGTTGGTGCCACTGGCAAGTCAGTCAAAATTACAGTGATCTTTATGGATGTAGAAATACGGTTGCTGTTGGGTTACTCCTGTCTTCTCCATCACATCGGACCCGAAAAGCCGGCGCGTTGTATTCCACTCGCCTTTCTAAGACATAAGCACCATATTCACACATCACTAAGCCACGGGACGAGGCTCGCAGGTCAAGCGGCACGAGTCCGGGAAAGCGAAAGTCACATGAGATTCCGCTGTCCCCCGATTTGACAAGTTTGCACGGTAATACCGAGGTGGTTTTAGTCACTACGCAGACGCAAGGGCGCAGGACATACTTTAAGGATATCCAACTCAAGAAAAAAAAAAAAAAGGTTTGCTCATAACAGAGGTTAAAAACAAAAGCATCTTAAGGTAAGATTTTCCGGTTTTTTACCTCTGAGTAACGTAGTAACGAGTAACGTTTGTAAATTGTAGGTTTCAGACGGTGTAGGTGTACGCGCGATGAGTTTACGCTCGTGTGTCATTGCGTGGAGGCGCGGGGGCGGTATACGGGGGCGCGGGGGTGCACTGCTGCTGGTGGTGGCGGCGCTACTTGCACTGCGTCTGCGCCTACCAGCCGAACTCTCCTCCACACACCACCTCCCCGCGCACGCGCCCAGCGACGTCGCACATTCACTCGCCGACTTCTCCAACCAGCCGGACGTGTGAGTACATTCAAGTACATACAAGTTGTTTGTTGACTTTGAGTAGAAGGCTGCAACGGTGAGTACAATGCTTTGCAGCCTTCTACTCAAAGCCAACCAATAACTTGTATGTGTACTGTAAACATAAGTTAGTCATAAAAATAATAATATTAATAATAATAATTTCTTTATTGGCATAAAAACAGGTTACAGAAAAATGTGAGACCCTGGCTCCAGAGCTAGGTTAGAATACCTGTATTTCAGGAGCCACCTAAAAATAAAACGAAGAAACTTCGACAAATTCTTGGTGCCGATAAAAGGTAGAGCAGTCAGCGACACAGCTCAACCACACCCCGCTGCTGTATCATCGAGGTTCCACTTAACGAGGATGGAGTTACATCTAACCACTTTAATCCAGAGACGGAAGATTTCCTGACAAAGAGAGAGGTGCTGTGCCCCAGCAGTGGGAACATTATAAGCTCATTTTGCTATACGGTTTTTATTTACAGAATATCGTGGTCGGTGGAGGAAGACCATAGCAACTACACGACGTGGCGCTATGCGGTGCAGTTCTCGTGCGGGGAACGATGCTCGGGGCACGCTGCCGTGCTCGCGCACGACGAGCACGCGGCAAGCCCCCTGCACGGGCACGCCGCGCGCTTGCAACATGTCACGCTTGCACGTCGCTCGTGCTCCAGCCTGCCCCTCCTGCCCTGGCCGCAGTTTTGCGGTATGAACCTCATATTAACGAACCTTTGTCTTAAGGTTACCTACTCATACGACCATTATCATCTGCCTAGCTCTTTGCCAACTATGTTGGCGTCAGCTTCCAGTCTTAACGGATGCAGCTTAAAATCTACCAGTATTTTTACTTCGAGCTGCCTACACACATCAAAAAAAGTTTGTGATCACTAGCATAAACTGATATATTTTTTTAAATTGAACTTTATCAAGAAAATTCTTTGTAGTGTGTTTTTTTTTACTGTTTTATTGTTTTATATTCTAAATCTATATTTTTAAATAGAGAATCTAAAAAGAAAAAGAAATCTTGATGCAATTTACCGTAACAAAAAAGATTTCGATTTTTCAAAGTGATCGCAAACTTTTTTTGATGTTTGTTCCTAGCTCCACAACCAAATACCCCTAGGTAAGACTGGTTGTCAGACTATCAGGTTTCTTAGTACCTGTACGACTGTCAAAGTTCTATAAATGACAGCCGGTACCACTTTAAGGACCAGTTATAACTTGGTATGTGATTTCATCTTTCTTTCTTCTTTCATAAGTAGCTTCGTTTGCGTAGTGATCGCAAGCATTGCCACTGAGCACTAGGTCTTGGTTTCAATTTCTAGGTCGGGCAAATTGTTATTGTGTTTTTTAACCGGGATATTGACCGCCTTAACTCGAGGAGCTCGTGGTTAAATTATAACAGCTGCTCGGATCGATCGTTAGGTTAAGCCGTGCTTGCTCAGGTTGTTCTGTGGATCAGTGACCACCCTCCATGCCTCGGAAAGCACGTTAAGCCGTTGGTCCCGGCTGTAATTTGTAGATCTTTGACAGTTGTTAGGTAGTCAGAGGCCCAAAAAGTCTGACAACCGGTCTTACCAAGGGTTATCGTATTACCCGGTACTAACTGGGTTGTGGAGGTAAGATAGCCAGTCGCTCCATGTAAAGTACTGGTATTGGTATTGTAAAACTGGAAGCCGACCCCAACATAGTTGGGAAAAGGCTAGCCAGATTATGATTTACCGCCTTAACTCTCCCGGGATGTTATAACGTAATCGTATAACATCGTGTTATCATTGCTGTTGCACAGATGACCTGGAAATGACTGCGATGGTATCAGGCTCCGCGGCAAAAGGCACTAATCTGCAGCAGGAATGGCGCACTGGCTGCAGCGCACTGGGCTGGCTGTCCGGGAAATGCGCGCGGTGGCTGCGGGCGCAGCGTGATCTCCGTCTGGAACAGTTGCTATCTATGAGCCACAGGGTACCCGCTTGAACAACTCAATACTACGCCACTTCTTGTTCCTTATAAGCCGGGATTCATATGCTAGTAACTTTCACAATATAATACCCGTAAATAAAAGGTGTAAAAACACCCTTAACGTAGCCGAAAATCACTTGGTCTCCCCGTCATTGCGATATTTTTTTTGTTCTAGACCATACCTGGGAACCTTTAATGTAAGATTTTACTTTAAGCACCTCCTCGACCGGCACATTATTCAATCCATCCATTAGCACAATGTTTTGAGTGCGTTACATTGAGTTTTACCGTAAAACGTGATTTTTCATCCCCAAAAAAAAAGTCGGTTCCCAGCGATAATTTTTGCGTAAAGTTATTTTGTTTGATGTTCAGAATGCTTGGTTAACGGCTTCGTGAAGGATTCGTTTACACCATGTAGAAGTAAGAGAGAGCAATTATGTGTCCAACTTATCTTTAACATAAATAAATTTATGTAAATAGGACTAAGAGTTTTTTCTTCTAAATACTTGCTGACTCAACAGGTATCCTGTCCCAATCTGATTCTCCAACTTCTCTGATTATCCAATCTCCAATTAAATTCATGGAACTTTCCCTGTTTTCGCTCCCTAAAAACCTTTTTAGAACAAAACCAAAAACGAAAAAATCATTTAAAAAAATATTTCGGTTTGTTCGACTCACTTTTTTTAGCCATTGTTTTCCTAAACTTATTAGTACGACTACTTTAAGTGTGTCGTTCAAGGTGGCGTAAAGAAAATTTGCATCGATATGTCAAACTTGGTACATTTATTATAGCTCTATATTTTCGGAAGTGGTAGTTGGTGGGAGTATTTCGCACTATTTGTTGTATTTTTTTTAAGTTTTTTGTTCATTTTTGCGTAATCGACCTCCTACCTCAACATCCGATTGTTCAAAGAATCTTCTCCAAAAACAAACCGCCTTATATCTGAAAGTCATTTATATCAATTCAATTGACGTAAGCACCAATAAATGCTGTCTGTTTGTGAAAAATATGTCTATCGTTTGACCTAAGGAGAAAACCCGAATTGACATTAATATAAAAGCCAATATACAGCGTAAAAAATTGCGACTTTCCCGTAAAAAATATAGAAAAAAAGACGTAAAATACTCTGCTCCTTTTATTGCAACATGCTGTACCGTAATGAAAATTTTGCGATGGTATTTCTTTTGGAGTAGATTGGTATATTTTTATTTGGGTTAGAAGTATTGGATTTTTATTCCAGACGTATAAAAGTATGGCGTTGATAAAATGCACTGGGACTGTGTGTACAGTCGCGAGCACCGATCCGTATACACTAAGAAACTTCTAAACTGATTTTATTGTACTGTATTGATTGCAATTTCAAATTGTTATGAACACGGTATTATAAAACCGTTTTTTTTATGAAAAAGGTTTTATTAAAAGTTATTCCGCGAAAAATACGCTTTTGAATTTAGATACTGTATACTTAGGAGTGCTAGTGACTGTACTTATCTTTTTCTATTTTTCCAACCGTAGCGTACAGAACGATGGACAGCAATTTTATAGCGAGTTTTCGTTATCAGCTATTTAGTTTTAGCAATCTTCTGATGTGTCAACATATAAAAACATCTCACTTTTTGCACGGTACCTAAGTGAAAAATGACTATATCATACATCCAAACCTTGAGGAATAAATACTCTAAATGGTGAAAACCACGTCAAAATACACGAAGCAGATTCAAAGAAATAAGTGGTCATTGTTCAGTGAAGTGAATTTGTTGGTTGTCTATTGTTTGCCCGAAGATTATATGCCATAATCATCATTTTCCCGAATTTCATTTACCCGAATTTCATTTGCCCGAATGTTTCATTTGCCCTAAAAGACATATGACATACTTTTAATTGCCCGAATTTTAGATACCATAAGATACGAATGCCATAAGTATTGTTTGCCTTATTTTTATGTGTCATAATAATTATTAGACATAATATTTAAATGGCATAACAAGTATTAGACAAATATTTAAGCCCCGTAATAATCATTACACATGATGACATTATATTTAAGCGCCACAATAAATTGTTTTCGAATCTTTTTCGCATGGTTTTTTTTTCTGTACATGGTTGATGGTGGGTTAGGTCGACGGAGCCCCGCTTCGCGGGGCTCCTACTTCTCTGTGGTTTATAAAAAAATAACCACGAAGGGGATGGCGGGGTCTATTCGCTCGCTTCGCTCGCTCACACGACCCCGCCATCCCCTTCTAACCTAACCTGTCCGAGTCGGGGTGCCCTAAAGTCCCAATTGCATCCAATTTCTCTTGATATAAACAACCGTTACACACCCGATGTCGATGGCAAATTATGTTATGGCATTTCATAATTATGGCATGTGATAATTAGGGCATGAGATAATTAGGGCTTACAATGATTATGACAAATGATGTTATGGTAAGTGACTTTATGGGAAACAATGATTCTGGCACGTGACTAATATGGCAAATGAGAGTAGGGCAAATGAGTATTATGTCGTATGATATTATGGCTGTTGACTATTATGGCAAATGATATTAGGGCAAATAAAATTCGGGTAAACGGCGGTATACCGAATTTGTTCTGTAATAATTTAGTTTTTCACACATGTGGATAATATTTGTCGCGTTTTGATTTACAGGGTCTTACCAATATCACTACGACAGGTATGTAGATGTTTCTGCATCCTCACCATCATCCACAACCCAAAATACCTTCTTTTTCGTCTTCTCCTTTTAATATAATATAACGTCACGCCTGTAATTCCCGCAGGGTTAGGCAGAAGTGTACCTAATAGTACACCCACATTTCGCCAGTTATGTTTAACTCCTATGTAATAGGGGGCGAGCCTATTGCCATCAACCGGGCACAAATCCTGTCTCCGTGGCTGCTACTGAGAAATTCCTCATGGAAAAAATTCAACATCAATTTGCCTAACCCGGGAATCGAACCCAGGACTTCATGCTCAGTAGTCGCGATTGCAACTACTAGACCAACGAGGCAGTCCGCCCCGTCAGTAATAATTAACGCTCCTGAAATTAATGAAAAGCTAGCATAATAGGGTACATCAACAATACGAACAAAGGCCTTTAATATTCGCATAATTCTTAATGAGATTTCGATAATCCGACAAATGATTCCCTCATTATCATTGAAAATTCTACAACATCTGTTTCACCTTCCAACAATATTCTGGGTGCATTAATTATACCTACTTAATTAATTGATTAATTATTAGCAACTGAACGGAATAATACTCCATTCATTATCTTCGTCCTTTTCAACGAAATCGTAAAATTCGCGTTAATAATGCTGCTAATTACCTTAATACTTGATACATCATTAAGATTAATGAATTGAGCCGTCATTTGTTTTAAAACATGAATGTAGGTCGTAGTTTAACCTTCTGAACACCATTGTCACATATACGTGACAAGCAAGCGCGTGCCCTGTACGCCAACGACACAATATACACATAATAGTCGAGACGACAAAAAAAAAACGAATTAGTCCGTCAGTTAGATTATCAAAAAATATTTGACACGTGTTTTTTCTTTTGTTACGTAAACCAAAATTGAACAAGATATGACGCTTTTAAAATTCTCAATACGTCACGTCTAGGTATAATTTTTAGCTAGTTCTGACGTCACGAGCCCCCACTCCCGAGTTTTGATGCGTTTTATCTTTGTCAATATTCATTGATTTACAAAAACAAAAAATACGTGTCCATTAATTTACAATTCTCTAACTGACGGACTAAATAGATTTGCAATTTTTTGATACTGTCGTCAGAGTTTTAGAATGCAAAAGCAAGTTAGGTTAGATATATACCGTTTATCCGAAAAATATCTCTGCTATCATAAATAACTACTCGTACCCTGATAAAGACCGCGTTAAGCTCAAATATCGTGACCCGCAATGAAAAGGCAATGATTGATGGCTCAGTGACAAAGGAAATGGCTGCCCTTTAATGTAACTAAATCCTGAGAGGACAGAAAAAGTGTGAATCCAGGCACTATAGGGAGGGACATCAAACAAAAAAGATACACAGAGGGATCTATTAGGACCCTGTGCAAGTGAGTCGAAATGGGGGAAATTTCGTTTTGGTGACAGGACTACATAAATGTTTTATTCAGAAATTGTATCTGGATTTTAATATTCTACTTAGAGTATCTCTTTCCATTTTTTTTTAAATTGAATCCCTAATGCTTTAGTTAAGCTTTAAGAAATTAGTTAACTATCCAGCGTTATCTCAGGCTCGGTGAATTGACGATCTCCGCAGGGTGGCTAGTAGAAACGTGTAAATAGCGTTTTTAAGACCCAATTGGGTTAACTTAGCTGTCATCTCCAATTTCCTTCCTATTCTCCTGATAGTTTACAAAGATCTTGTATGTCGACGTGATCTACATAACTAACCAAGTTATTTACGAATATCCGACTCCTAAACGAGCGTTCCTAGACTTGGGCAAAGAATAAGAAAACTGTGTAGAAGCGAAACAGCACTTGGCTGGTCATATGCCTCATCGTGTTTGAGAAAGAAACTTTCACACAGATATGAGCGACCGAGATTTTGCTGTATTGAGCCAAACTATGTATAAACCCCATGTCTACGACCACTTACTATAGGTACTTAATATTGATCGTGCCAACTAAATCTAAACAGTCAAAATTAAGTCAACATTAAAATCCAAGATGGCGGCCATTTTCTTCGTACCGCCTACTTTTTAAACTTATTCATTTACTTCAAGTAATGATAACTTTCTCATTCGTTACATTCGAATTAACCCTAGAATACAAAGAACCGTAAAATATGAAAAGTCTTGTCAATTTTATTATCATCATCATTTCAGCCGCAAGACATCCACTGCTGGACATAGGCCTCCCCCGAGTGTTGCCACATTGACCGGTCCTGTGCGACTCGCATCCAGCAGATTCCCGCAACCTTCACCAGGTCATCGGTCGACCTAGTGGGAAGCCTCCTAACGCAACGTCTTCCGGTTCGCGGTCACCTCTCCAGAACTTTTCGGCTCCATCGGCCATCCGTTCTGCGAGCAATGTGCCCTGCCCACTGCCACTTAAGTTTGGCAATTCTTCAGGCTACGTCGGTAACCTTGGTTCTCTTGCGGATGTCTTCATTTCTGATTCGATCGCGCAAGGAAACTCCGCGCATAGGCCTCTGCATTGCCCTTTGGGTGACTTAAAGCCTTCTGATGAGACCCATTGTGAGAGACCGCGTTTCGGTCCGTATGTAATCACTGGCAACACACACTGGGACTTTCGTCTTGAGACACTGCGGTAAGTTGTCAATTTTATTAGTCCAACATAATTTTGCCAGATGTTCTGAAAAAATGTCGATCATTAAAAATAACAATACTTGAACGACATGATTGTCTATTACGCAGAGCGTGGTGTGCGCCTCAGGCGACGACACAACGGCTTCGTGAAGGATCCGTTTACACCCTGTATGGTGTAAACGGATCCTTCACGAAGCCGTCAACCAAGCGTTCTGTACTACATCAAACCAAGTAACTTTACGCAAAAATTATTGCTGGGAAACAACTTTTTTGGGGTGAAAAATCACATTTTACTGTAGGACTCAATATAACGCATTCAAAACATTGTGCTGATGGATGAATTGAATAGTGCGGGGGTCGTGGTGGTGTTTAAAGTAAGTTCTTACATTAAAACATGTATTATAAAAAAAACTTGTGAAAAAGAAGAGAAGAGCTTTGACACCTAATGTGCTAATATCTCCGTAACTAGAAGGTTTCCAGGCAAACCCTGGGGTTTTTTGAACATTTTTTTTGTTTTAGACAGAGTTTACAACAAAAAAATTATCGCAATAACGGGGAAGTGATTTTTAGGCTTCGTTAAGGGTCTTGTTACATACACCCTTTATTTTACTTTTCTTATGCCCCGAAACAGATACCATGAGAAATACGTTGAAAGCAGGTGCTTCGTTTCTATCCATTCTTGTTCTATGACTCAAGCTAGCTCTCGTAACTTTATTAAAGTTTTGGGCAGAGCTTCAAGCGGTATCAATGTTACGTGCTCTGGAATTGAACTGTCACGTTCTAGGTTTGTCGATTTCCGGTTTCTATAAGGAATTGTTGCTGGCGGGCTATGCTTAGAGTCTCTCTGAGGGTTCGCATCCGGAACTAGGTGATCCGACAGAGAACCAAAGTTGTCGACATGACCGATGACCGTTGTTCTTGAGTGGAAAGGCTCGGTGGAGCGACGATTTTCGCAGGGTGGCTGGTAGCAACTGTATGAGATTTGCCGAGATTCAAGTTGAGTGGCGTGCGATTGAAGAAGCCTATTTCCAGCAGTGGACTGTTGTAGGCTGATGATGATGATGATAATGAATTGTTTACTTTAGACAGTTAAATAAAATTATTTTATTTTATTTAACATATCAATCTGTCTAGCTGAGAACCTGTTTTTTAAATGCGACTACCTATCTGACCTCTATAACCCAGTAAGTACTGGATTATACTATATACCTTGGGAAGACTGGTTGGCAGACTTTAGGGTCAATACCTATCACGACGGTCAAAGATCTACAAATGAGAGCTGAGCCCGACGGCTCAACGTGTTTTGCGAGGCATCGGGAAATCTCGGTTCACCCATCCACGGACCAACCTTGCCAGACGCTGGTTTACGTGAAGATCGACCCGTGCAGCGGTTATTATTTAGCCACGAGCTCCTTCTTCTTACATCTTTGGTTTTACAAAAGTATCCTTCAAAAACTGGAGTCAGTAACTACGAGTATATTATAACAGTAAAAGTAGAGTCATGCTTATTCTATTATATTCAGCTGTGTTAAGACATTAGCTTTAATGACAGTATTGACATCTCTAAAACGCTAGACAAGATCACTAAGAACCACTTGCACTGGTCCAATAGTAAAAAAATATTTGCACAGAAATGTTAGCATTAAACAAGACTGCAGTCTGTATTTACGTGCCCGCAAACTATAATCCTCTATCAGTAATTTTGTCTCTGACTTTGCATTACTGTCAAAATCATAGTAAACTTTATAGTTATAGCAATAAGGTTACTTTTATAGACATTATACTGTTATTGATAAATTCCACGACTGATAATCGGAATGGAAATAAAAACAGTTTTTTTTTTTTCATTTCTAATTTAAATTTCGAAATTGACAGTTATAGAAACACAAAGTTTTCATCTATAAATAGGCCCGGTTTCCACCAAAGCGGAGCGGAGAGGAGATGTGCGAAACCCACCATACGTAGCGATACGTAGTTGAAATCTACATCAGGTCTCTATCCTGAGATTGGTTGAAGCTTGCACTTCTTCTCTCTGCTCCGCTCGTCTCCGCTTTGGTGGAAGCCGGGGTCTAATGAATCGAAAGGTCTCAAGCTCTCAAGCAAGTCTATTATGCAGGGAAACACTGCAATAGGTGTAAAGGTACTATTACACCAGTCAAATCAACCTTCTAATTTTAATGATCTTTCACAGAACAGCTGACGAGTTGTCAACAATATTTTGTGAACACACTAAACAAGAACTACAAATATGTAGCTAGACTATACGTAATACGCCGAAGGTAGGCAAAATATTCATCTTTGTGTAATGTAATTTTCCCCGAAATCTACAAATATTAGGCTTGTATCAATTTAGTGTGTTTTCGCGTCGCCGCGTCGTCAAGAGCAAACATGCGGTTCCCGTTAATTCACACTAAACTTGTGTTTTGTGGCAATTTGTCAAAGATTGAAGTGAGATGTGGAGGATTAAAATTAGATTATTCTACAGTATCGACTCACTTTTAGTTTGCACGGGTGTAATAAACTCTATACCTAATCAGCCTATGGTGTTCCCGCTGCTGGGACACAGGGCTCTTCTCTATTAGAGAGAATGTACTACAGTACTTTCTCAAGTTATTATGCCTTGTGACTGGGACTGTAGCTTTGATTTTCTTTTTTGTATTTTTGACATTCAAAAGTGCCGTAATGGTCTAATTGAAATAAATGCTTTGAGTTTTTTTTTTTTGAATGGGCTAATAATAGCCCACCACGCGGGTTCAGTACTGGTTGGTAGGTCGGTAGTGTCGATTTATTTTCTTTTCCTTCACCGTTTTTGAGAACATTGGTGATGCGTGCAATGTAATGCGTTTGCCTGGGTTCGAACGACTTATTGCTCGTAAGTCGGGGCCACCACCACTGAGCCACCGCGCGGCTGCTGAACTAAGTGATATAACGATATATGCAACGGAATTTGTATGCTGTGTATTAATGTTTAATACAGAATTGTTTTTAAGAAAAATACTCAAATTACTGAAAACTGCATAAAAATCTGCAATTTAGTTCAGAAGAACTTTAGCGGTCAAATTGCTCTACCTACTCCAATCACTGATCATAACTTTAAGGATACAGACCTTTAAACTGAATCACATACTCCATGGGACCAATATTGTTATAACTTATAAAATAATCACCTGTCCCATACATTTTTGTCGAGTCGGTATTATCATCACATTTCCAGCTGACACCACAAACCTCAAGGCTGTCATCATTCTGTCAACAATGAACGGGAAATCTACGTTCCTTTCCATAGCATAAGGCTACGTTCACACCAACGCATATAGTCTGCCGCCGACTGTGAGTATGTAGTACAAAATGTACGAGAGATTTACTTCAGCCGCTGACTGATTCGCTTTTGTTTTTCTAAAGTTTGCGAAGTCGGCGGCCGACTATACGTTTGGTTGGAACACGGCCTAATGGGTAGAACTATAAACAGTCACTTTGCATTTAGTCACTACTGCATGCATAATGATAATTATTTTAATAATCGCCAATCTGTCTCCCTCATTCCCTTCACTTTATTGTCTTCCGCGTCGTTGTTACAAAGGTTGTTTAAAAACTTATTTTAAACAAAATTACTCGTCAATTCAAAACCCTAGAAGTTATAATACTTACGAAAATATACACTAGGTCAGCCGCCGCCCCAACTTATAACTATAGAAACATACACAAATTATATCGATAGTCACGTTTTATTGATTCAAAGGCTTATCCCGGAAATTCTCATTAAACCCAGAAGATTTCTGCGGATAGGTATTTACATTTCTTATATGTTGTTCAATATATTCCTTATTCAAATCGGAGAAAGATTGCAGCTGGTTACCCAATATATTAGTCTTCTGTGGTTCAGGAGTAACTATGTCAGGATAACCGATGTTGTGGAGTCCAGCGTAGAATGGACGTTGGCAGAAGCAAGGAACAATGGCCAGAATTAAAATAAAGGCTAGCGCTGTCATGTTGACCTGCAAATCAAAAGACAGTGTTATGGTACAGATTGAGTTTGAGTAAAAGCTTCGTGAGACACACGATTGCCTCAAAAGACAGTGCGTCAGATGAAAGATGCGAATTGTGGAGGAACAGACATCCCGCCCCTCCTCACTTCATCGATCCAGCAGAACATCTTCCACCTGGACAGGAAGCTGTGCAGGTGGCAACATACTGGTCGGGTATGTTTGAATCTGTCGACACGCAAAGTTAAGGAAGAAGATAGTAGATATCAAAGACCACAAAATATCAGCCAGCCGCCTCTAAGGCTGGGAGTACCGACTAGTAAAATTCGTGACGACAGAACTGCCTTCAAAACTGTCAGTTTCTATACTTTATTTATGACGCCAGAATATTAAAATGGCCATAATTATGGCATAACTTACCACCTGGAACTAGTCTTACGAAGAACAAATTCCTATCAACAGTAAGAATAAAGTCATTTAAAATTGTTTAACGTTTACAATGTATCTACGATTGTACATTTGACGACATGGGCGAAACGATAAAAAAAAATCTGGTAATTAAAATGTTTTGTTGCAATTGTCGTTTATAATAGGCACAAAAAATCTAAGAGCCTATTCATACAATGAGATTTTTACCGTCCTTTTGTACCTATTATCATGAAAAAGGTGAGTTTTTCATAAGATTCACATAAATTCCAAGCTTTATCCAAAAAAAACATAAACTAATAGACCCTTGTGAAGAAAATCGTCCTTTATACATAAATCCAAGGACGTACAAATGATTTCCTCGAATCAATGGATTTTTTTTATTATAGTTCACTTAACCTCGTTACCCTTTCGAAGTCTAGAGAGTTCCTATTTCCCGTTGACCCTACCAGTGGGGACATGGCAGTGGGACCAACGAGAATACACCATCACAACTAAACAAATTTTAGCGAGCGTAAGTCGTGGGCCGGTTATACATATTAGCTATGGAACCGATGACCGTTAAGGAAGACGAAGTGTCCGGGAACGGGAAATAGGTACTAACATACTTTTAAAATTTTTATTTAATAACACGATTGAAAAAATATTATGTTAGTCTGTAAAGTAACTATAGGCCAAAGTTGCATGAAAAAATAAACCGGCCAAGTGCGAGAGTTGAAGTCGCGTGGAGAGGGTTCCGTACAATGCCAGTCTTATATTGAGTTTACCAATTTATTTTCAATTGATAGAATTCTTATAGGTTTTTCTGTAATGTACAAGTAATGAACTATATTTTGTTCTTTTTTTTTAATATTTGGTCAGTAGTTTTGGAGATCAGGGGGGGGGGAATGGTAAATTTTCGTCTTCTTTCATGAATAAAATCAAAGCCATTTGTTTTACAATAATAACAAAAAGTTATATTGATATTCTTTGATATCCTCATAACGAGCCCTTTCATTTGATATATATGACACAGTAAGGTTTGAAAACTTTTTTTTTTATATCCTAATTTGTCCCCCAAAAATGACCCTCATTTAAAAAAAAAAAAATATTTTGCACAACTGTGTTTGGGTCATAGGATTACACCATTCTACCGAAATTTACCTGATTTGATCCAGTAGATTGGGAGCAAAATGGCTGTGACAGACGGACGGACAGACGGACGAGTGATCCTATAAGGGTTCCGTTTTTTTCATTTTTTGTACGAAACCCTGATAATAACCCCCAATAATAATGTCTAATAATGACCCTAATAAAATGAATGAATGTCAAAGGACAGAAGTATATAGTATTCCACAGTCCACTGTTCCACGATTGAGTTAGCAACATTATTATTGATATTTACCTGTTTTTTTTTGCACACTGACTTAAAACAATTTTGTTTTCACAAAATACTGAAAAAAAAATGCATAAGAAATGAAATATATAGAGTGACTTAGTTCGTTTTCGCGCTAAGCGCACAAAATCATTAATTTAATTCTTTACGCATTAAATAATAGGAAAATAAATTGCTTATTGTCAGATATGCATACAGTTAATTTTTCATTACGGTACAGTAAAGGGAAAATAACAGATCGATTGCGCTTCAGAAATTCAGACACGATTTTTGGTATACGTCCCGTTAGGTAACTTTCCCATCTCGACAACTAAACCAAAGACGTAAAAAATAGATAGGTTGGTAACCCGATGTGCATACCGATCAATCACACAAAAAATATTGTCTTCTATTTTTATTACCTACCAGCTGAATCAACGTTCCTAACAAACCTCTGTGATTTTCTGGAACGTATATTTTGTTAATTGTAATATTAATATGTTTCTTGATAATATCAATAAAAAAATAAAGAGGAAAAAGGTTCCATTTTGGAACTATTTTAATCTTCATACCTACATTGAATCCCGTTTCGTCAACCATTTTCAACTGTTTTTTGTACAGTACAGTCAGCTCCCAATGTTACAAGGAAACCTTTTGTAGATGTTGCTATTTTTTGTCTCTCTCTGGCACACTAAGTTTGATACGAAAGAACTCAATTTAGGGTTCGTAAAAGCATCTCTAGTTGCTGCCCGTCGCTTATTTCATGGCCTGACGACAAATTGACGTTCTCAAAACTGTATTCGATTGACATTTTGATCAAAAAACATAATATGTCAATCCTTTTGAGAGTTGCTGTAGAAACGCATTGACAACGATAGCCAATTCGGTATGTTAAACATTTTTCGGGTATAACTTTAATTTTATTTTTATTATTTTAAACATCATTAGTTGCAAAAAAATAAACAACATTTCATCATTACTGTGTGTTATTTTATTAACCGACTTAAAAAAGGAGGAGGTTCTCAATTCGATTGGTATTTTTTATTCATAATGTTATCGACAGTGTTTGTGAAAACGGGTATTTTCGCGAATTTGAATTAAGAACGACAACCCTAGGTACCAGTGTCAGAAATAGGTACACTGCAAAACAATATTTTTACTTGAAACCTTGGACAAAGTAACGCTTCTCAACATCCTAGGTATAGTCACGAGCACCAATATTATGTTAGCAATTAACAATGTTAAAAGTGTTTTTCTCCTACTGTTAGCTCGTAAAGCTCGTCGCTAAATAATAACAGCCGCTCGGGTCTATCTTTAGGTTAAGCCGCACCTGCCTAGGTTGGTCTGTGGATGGGTGACCACCCATTACATACCGGGTTTCCTCCGTGCCTCGGAAAAACACGTCAAGCCGTTGGTTCCGGCTGTCATTTGTAGATCCATGACAGTCGTTACAGGTAGTCAACAGCATTCCAGATAAAACTGTAAAATTATTATTAGTGAGGTGTTTGATAAAAAAAAACCGTTTGTTTTCTGTTATAACATTAATTTAATTTTATAAATAGTACATCAATAACTTAAAAATTAAACACATTTAACAAAAGTCTTTGATAATGCTCAAAAAAACCTTAAATCTGGTTCTTGTTAGCGTTTTCATTAAACGGACTTGGTCTCACTGGATAAGTTGGTGGGTTAGCCAAGAGTGCGGCAATTTGGTCTCTATTCACAAAGTAGAAAGGTTGGTTTTCCACTGGCAACGAAGCTAGCTGGTTTGCAGTGTTCCTGTCGCCATTCAACTGGGCTGGTATTGCCTCATTCTGGAATCTGTCAAATAATCCAGAAGCTGCTGGAACAGCTGGGTATCCGATTGGTTGGCTTCCAGCGTAGAATGGACGCTGGCTGAAGCAGGGAACGATGGCTAGGAGGAGAAACAAAGCTGTGGCTGACATGGTGATCTGAAAAAGATAGAAAAGATATTCTTATTTATTTATTTTTGGATGGCTTTCTCGTTAATTGATGAGAAGAGGCGCAACATCGAGTAAAGTGAAACGAATGGGGAGAGGCCTTTGCCTAGGCGTGGGACAGGTTTACAAAAAAATATATGTATATTCTGTTGAGTAAACGATTCATATTTGGGACATTTTGCATGTATTTTGGTTTCATTTAGACACCAATCAAACTTACACAGCATCAAAAATTTCATAATATTAAGTATACAAATCATTCCGAGCACGAATTGAACCTACGACCCTGTCTGTAGCAAGACGTTAAACCAATGCGATGGCCACAAATCTATTTACTTTGACTCTGAGGAAAGTATGCGCGGTTTTATTATTCTCGGGTTTTCCGAACTTTTACTTTCAGGGGGGCCCCTCCGTCTTTCTCGCGCACGTTTGCAGATGAGTGCGAGTGAGAGAGACGGATAGATCCGGATATACGGACGAAACGTTAGAGATTAGCACCCCAGTTCCGTTTTCTAACGCTCTATCTGACAGCTTACTGCATTTGAAGTCTGGCCTTAGCGTAGCGACACCCTACCGAAAACCACGCGACGAAAAATTTGCTATCGAGAAATACGCGACGGAAATTATCTAGTTTTTTTCTTTGTAAATTACGCGATCAAATTTCGGCCTGTACCTATATGAATATAGGTCATTTTAAAAACATGGCTGAACTGTCCCTTCCATAATTTTCAATAAGTGTGTTGTTTTACGAAAAGACGGGTAATATATGGGGGAAAAAAAGGTCTTATAGAAGCCGAAAAGCACGTATTCTGCCATCGATTTTGTTTTTTTACTGGACCATATAACCTAGGAACCTAGTTACGGATTAACGTTTCAACTATCTCACAGGTTTAAAAAAAATGTAATTTTGAATGTTACAACTTTACTTTTAACACATCCATGACCCTATAACTATTTAATTCCACCAGCACAATGTAGCACTACAATACATTACAAACAGTTATTTTGCACACAAAAAACAATCGTTTCCCAGCAAGATTTTTGAGTAGTGTTTCCCTAGTTCGATTACATCCTATTTAGCATTATTCTTTAAAAATAGCTTCCAAATACAAACAGTATCAAAGTGTGAATCTGCGTTGGTTTAATTTTGTGACTAGTAATATCTAAACTTGCTTTAAGACACTAATTTAAATGGTATCTAAGTCCTTAAAGAGGACACTTTTACTAAATTTTCAAAATATTTATGCTAAAAAAAAGTTTTTTTTTAACAAAACTTTTCACTTCCACATTCGACATAAAACTTAAAACTTCACCGTTTTTTTTCTGTGCTTTTTTTTCTCGTAGTTTACAAAACACAATTTATTACTGCTAAAGTTTGTTCTAAATATTTCCACATGCATTGTTAAAAAATTATCGTAAGAAGATAACACTCTATTTACCTGCATGTTTAAACTGAATGACACAAGTGAATGGCTCGGCTATCTCAACTGGAATGTTTGAGCATAAAACGCACTTCAATATATAGTACTTTAGTTCATACCCTTACATTCGGTGTACTTGTAGTAGGTACCTATGGAATCTCCACAGAGCGAAGAATATTTCAAGCGGGTTATTTGATGCAATTTTTTCCCATGAAATCAGGAAAATTGGGCTTTGTTCTGCTAAAAATAACTTTAGTGGGGATTTTTTTTTAAACAATTTCTTCTGTTTACAATGATTGACTGCATGAATGTTTTCATTATTGTCTCTAAAAAACTCTAAAAAAGTATGTTATTGCAAGATATTTATGATGTTTTTATTAGCAAAAAAATAGTATCATTAAGTATCATTGCGTAGCATTGTTAATAAATAATAGATTTAGTGGACAAGACAAGAAAAGACGCAAATCGGCCAAAATGATAAAAATTACTTCCGTAAGGTATATTTAAGGTTTTTTTTAGGAGCAAACCCTTTTGTCCCCGATCACGAACAATCTTCAAAACGACCTCACTTTGACATCAATTAAGAATTGTTGGGGCAAAGAATTTTAATCGACAGTCTGCGCGAGCCTTTAATATTGAGTATAGTTAATTGATTGTGTTCACCTTTCCGCGACATTTATTGCTAATTTGCTACGGTTTTTGATGTATGCCTATTTTTTTTTAGTTTGGCGACACATTAGGTAAGGTAAAATCTCATTTTAGGGTGTAAAGTCTACTTATCGCCAGATGTCCACATTAACTTCAGCAAAAAATGTGTGGATAACTTCTTTTTTTCTAATAAATAAATAAATATTTAATAACAATCTGTTGCCTGCGGCTTCGTTCGCGTGGAAAGTTTGATGTATATATGTGTGAGAAAAGTAGCCTAAATGCTATTTGATACTAAAATCTTTGCGCCAAATTTCATCTAGATCTGTTTAGCCGTTTTAGTGTGACTGAGTAACAAACATCCATCTATCCAAACTTTCGCATTTTTTTTAGATTTTGTTTATAGTTAGACAAATGGGTTTGGGGAGGAGGAGTCTCAGGAGGTGTCTACGCTAATCGCGGGATCAGTGGCGTTCTAAGTCCTCAAAAGTTCAGGTGTTCAGATACTTTGGATTCTCCAACATAATTATGGAACATGGTTTTGACAAGAGCACCCCATTTGCACTGGGTGTTGGTCCTGTCGGTATGGCCTACCAAATGTGTATTAAAATTGAATATTAACGAATTAACGCATAGCCGTTGGAGCCGCAAGGTTTTGGAGTGGTGACCACCAGCTGGAAGGGTTCCCACAAGGTGGACCTGGTAAAGCAGTTATGATGAATGATGAAACCAGTCTAAGTGTATAATTTTTTTTTTTTTTTTGTCACCTCTATTGAAACTGTATCCCTATTTCTGCTACAGTAGGCTAGAGGGTTGGTGACCGCTGTGTACGTCATCTTACACCGGTTTTATGCACCATACGTCACTTACATGGCAGGCTATAGTGGGATCAATTAACAGGAAAATAAACTGGTTTTCCCATGGGTTATAACGAGTTAAGTTTTTTTGGACCGATCATGGTTTGGGTCTCATGAAGAGGAGGTTTGTCCTGTTATATTAATATAGGCCAATTATTATATGGGCCTTATCAGAAGGTTTAAAGTCATCCAAAGGACAATGGAGAGGGCTATGCTCGGAGTTTCCTTGCGTGATCGAATCAGAAATGAAGACTTCCGCAAGAGAACCAAGGTTACTGACGTAGCCCAAAGAATTGCAAAACTTAAGTGGCAGTGGGCAGGGCACATTGCTCGCAGAAGGGATGGCTGATGGGGCCGAAAAGTTCTGGAGTGGTGACCGCAAGCCGGAAGACGATGCGTTGGAAGACCTCCCACTAGGTGGACCAATGACCTTGTGAAGGTTGCGGGAATCCGTTGGATGCGAGTCGCACGGAACCGGTCAATGTAGCGACACTTGGGCTCCCCCTGTGTTGCTCAGCCGAAAGACGTCCACTGCTGGACATAGGCCTCCGCCTATGTCCAGCAGTGGACGTCTTTCGGCTGAAATGATGATGAGGCCGATTATGCTGATATTATAGATGGAAGTACCTTTTTGCTTCTTCCAGGGCTTACTAGATCTTATTTTAGTAGTTGTGTGAGATTGCGTCCCATTCATTCAACTTTAAGTCATTCGTGGTACGAGCTCCAACCACCACCATCCAGGACTTTTGGCCGAAGGGTGTCGTTTATCGACGTTTCTGAGGGCGGTTACGCGACACCACGCAACGAAACACGACACCGACAACGTTACATGAATAGTTTTAGTTTTTGGTTTTAAATATATTTTAGTTTATTGTTCAGATCTAGATATTTGAATTGTTTATCTTTCTCTGCTTTCACGAGGTTCTCGTCATGCGAGACCGTTATATCAACAATCATTGTGCGACGCTGCAATCGATCTATCACCACAATGGCAAGCGTATTGGCAACAACAGTCCTGTC
The DNA here is from genome assembly GCA_941918905.2 of Xestia sexstrigata. NCBI lineage: Eukaryota > Metazoa > Arthropoda > Insecta > Lepidoptera > Noctuidae > Xestia > Xestia sexstrigata. The sequence continues at coordinate 7,083,181 of OW799219.2, forward strand.
AGCGGTGATAGGTCGATCCCAAATAAATGATTATTATTATTATGGTTTTGCCGGGGCTCAGGGAAACAGTTTAAACGTTTTTCATTATTATTTTTATGAGTTTAATATGTCCCTCTGCAGGGGCAAAGGTCTCTCTTCCCTCTTTCTATTTTTCTTTGTCTTTGGCTATTTGGACCCAATCCTGTTGGGAAGAGTCTAGCTCGTCATGCCATCGGCTTCTGGGCCGTCCGTGTCGCCGGATTCTGTTGTTTGGAACCCAATCTGTTGCCACTTTAACCGAATTTTCTAATCTACTTTTTCTAGCGTAAACGTTTAGATGGATTTGGGTTATTATGACACAGGGATTAATACTATTTTCCTTTATAATTCGAGTGGGCCCCAGGCAGAACCTTTCACAGCATATTCAGTTAAAAATGTTTCCTTTCCACGTATGGGATACGAGCGGGCACAGCATGGGTTTTTTGGATTTCACGTGTCTTCGAATTTTTGGTTTTGGGATAATTATGCCGGTTTCCTCAAAATGTTTTCCTTTACAATTTTGAGAGCTGCAATGGTAATTAAATTAATAAGCGAATTGCTTGCCTGGGTTTAAATTCGAAACCAACACATAGGCGCGAAGTTGCTCGTAATACACTGGCCTGCAAAACTAAGTACTACACTTTTCAAATTTCATATTTTTCTAAACTGTAAAAGTTAGAGATTTAAAATAAAAAAAGTTTTATGTACAAAATTAAGCTCTTTTTCGAGTCCTTTTTGTTTCGAAAGTATATCTTGTGCATTTAAAAAGTTATTGCAATTTTAAAAGTGTGATACTTTTTTTGCAGGCCAGTGTAACATAATTATTTTGCCCAGTCTAATACCTTCTATAGTGCACGAAAAGCTCACGACTAGTGCATTACTAATAACCGCGAATACGCACATCCTCGCCCTTTATTTGCATGATCAATGACTCACACAGGATTCTTACAAGTCACACTTTTTATCAGATCAGCTGTTATCACGATATTGTAATAATGACACCGATTGATCTGAAATTCGCGGTAACGGATGAGTAGCCATTTAAATTCTTGTTTTTTTATTGAGTTCAGTTGGTTATGTGCCAGATTATTTTAAGTCGGTTTCCCGTTATGAACAGTATTTCGAGGAATACTTTTATCAGTTCGTAAAATGCATTCTTGTGCTGATTGGATAGTAACATGTTGAGCCAAATTCATCGATTCGTGTCAAGAGGGCAGGCAGCGTCTTTCTTCTGTAACTGACAATATTTATTTTCTATATTGTCAGTCATAATTAAAACCTGGACTTATAATTTATTTTATTTGATGGCATGGTTGGCGCAGTGGCTGGGCGATTGGCTACACGCTGCGTGTCACGGGTTCAATCCCCGGACAGAACAAATATTTCTATGACTTACAGGTAGTTGTTAAGGGTTCTGGCTGTTTGTGTACGGAAGTTTAAATGTTTGTAAACGCACCCACGATACAAGAGAAAAAATGGGTGGAAAAAAAAACAATATAATTAAGTCTGAAATGGCCAATCTGAAGTGATGCACGTGTTTTTTCTTTATGAAAATAGACCTTTTCCTGCAGGGGACAACCATGGGCTGGTTCTATTGTTAGTCTTACTCTTACAAATCAGTTCAAAGCAGCTGATGAAATTACTATTTATCTAGAAACTCTGATGACAAAAAAGGCGTAGGAAAAACCCTATTGCTCACATCAGATAAGATCGACACAAAAGGTCGAGGCCAATACCGAAAAGTGGGCCGATACGGGCTGAAAAGATGATAATACTATTGTTAAAACGAAAATACATTCACTTCAGGATACATGGATTCAAGGTACGATGTGGGACGTAGTTTATACAAATCTCTGCATTATAACTATGGAGTCAAAGTGACCTTTAAGTAAAGCTAATTAGCTTTACTTAAAAATTAAAAAAATTAAAATGATAAATTTTAGCAGGTGACTAATTAGTCACCTGGAAACACCGTAAAAAATAAAAATAAAAACAGCTCATTAAATAATAACGATTAAAAAATAAAGGTTAAATTAAATTAATAAATTAAAAAACCCGACTGCGTAAAAAATAGGTAACTAATAACTTTAAATAAAATTTGAAAAGAAAAAGACAAGTTCAGGAAACAGGACATATTGACTGCAAAAGTCGGGACCCATATTGGATGAAATGATTTTAGTCTAGATTATTTGATGGTATGCGCGAAAAATCCGCCATTTTGTTTTTTTTTTATTTACCCAGTGTCACTCTCACAGTAAATACGAATCTAACGACACCTCTCAAGCTAAAATCCATCGAGCCGTTCAGGCCACAGAGTGTGCCAAACAATTATACACACATACATACATGCATTCATTCATACTCTCGAAAACCATAACCCTCCTTCTGGCGCAATCGGGTAAAAATAGGTAGGCATTAAGGTATTTAGTAGTATGCACCTTGCTGCATGCAACTGTACCTTCAAGATACTGTACTATTTTTCAATGAGATTGCGTTGCGTTGGTCTAGTGGTTGCAAGCGCGACTACAAAGCAAGAGATCCTGAATTTGATTCCCGGATCGGGCAAAGTGATATTCTGTTTTCCATCAGGAATTTCTCAGTAACAGCCACGGAGGTTGGATATGTGCACAGTTGATGGCAAAAGGCTTGCCCCCAATAGGGGGAGGGGCGAAATGTGGGTGTACTGATAGGTACACCTCTGCACTACGTTTCGTAGAATACAGGCGTGATGTTTAAGTTATCTAAGACAAGATTCTAGCTCGGTATTTAAAAAAAAATGCGACTAGGTTTTTTTTTTATTCGTTTTGACGTCATCGTTACTGCATATGCAATGACTTCTTGTAAGTGGAATCATGAATATTATATCTTTAATGTATATTGTATCTTTTATGTCTTTAATGTTTCCAGGACACAATAATTGAATCATTCATCATCTGTCTAGCCTTTTCCCAACTATGCTGGGGTCAGCTCACGAGCGACTACCTATCTGACCTCCACATCCCAGTTAGTACTGGGTAATACGATACCCCCTGGTAAGACTGACAGTCACACTATCGACCCACTGACTACCTGTAACGATTGTCAAGGATCTACAAATGATAACCGGGACCAATGTGTTTTCCAAGGCACGAAGGAAATTCGGTGTGCATTGGTGGTTCCGTAATCTTGCCGTGCCTCGAAAAACACGTTATTTATTTATTTATTTTACACTTCAAGCACAAAGTACAGAGGCGGACTTAATGCCACAGGCATTTTCTACCAGTCAACCTTTAACCCCCCCCCCCCCCCCCCTTTAATTACGTCCCGGCTGTCAATTGTAGATCTTTGACAGTTTTCTGACAACTAGCCAGTTGTCAGAAAAATGTACCATCATCATCGTCTGCCTAGCTTTTCCCCCTTGGTAGAGTCCTACCAAGGGGTAAAACGGAAAAGCTAGGCAGACGATGGATATACATTTCCACACATATTAAATTGACAAAAGCATCTAAATCATTAAGGGCCATGCTCACCAACAGTAAAATAACCGACTGTTTCGTAATCGGCCCGCTAAACGTAAACAGTTGTATAAACATGACGTGGGAATTTTGGTGTTCACTACAACTTATTCTAGCTCGGTTAAGTAAACAAGCATTTTAGGAATGAAAGACCGAATGATTATAATACAGTCAAAAAGGGTGGGTAACTAACACGTAAAAAACCATACAAATGAGAAACATCTTAAAATGGTTGCATTATACTTACCTGAGATGACAGTTCTTTATAACCATCAAATTATCTGTTGTGTTTGAAGTTTTGTTCGTTTGAAACAGTTTTTAAATTAAATACAATGGATAAGAAGCGCATTGCAAATTTTACGCATGAGGAAAAAAAATTGTCACTAATCTAAATTAGTGACAATTTTTTTTTTTTTTTTTTTTTTTTTTTTTTTTTTTTTTTTTTTTTGCCTTGGTGCTTTCACTAATGAAAGCACCAAGGCGTAATTAAAAACCAACGCACCGAACTCCGTGAAGTAGTGTCGTCTGGTGGAATACAAACGAGGAGTTCGCAAAAGTCTTTCAACGGTTTCAAACTCGTCCAAAACGTTATCCTCTTCCAAAATATAATTCAAAGCAGACTGCATGTTAAATTCTCACAATAATATCTGGATGTAACCTTAAAATTTGTTATATTTGCAATTTACAAACGTCAAATACACCGATTAACTACTAACCGGGACTTTAAACAACCTCTCCCACCTCGGTTAGAAAAAACAGTTGATTAGCGTGTTTAATCGGTTGATTTGCTTTAGTGAACATGAAAATGTGTTTTAAACAGCTGTTTTTAGATAATCAGACCGTTATCTTTTCGGTGAACATAGCCCTTAGAGTTTATTCACTTGTAATCAAAGGCTAAGAAAAATCCCTCTTAGCCTTAACCTACTAGATAAATAAAAGCAGGTTATGTTAACACTACTCGGTTTCACAATATTTTTATTGTTTTCATTTCGCAATCACTTACAAACACTTTATTTGAGTCATACTCTTTAGTAGATAAGACCTTATTGTCATAGATGAGCAAGACGTGTTATGAAGCAACGAGACGACCCGAACGTTACCGAATCGAATCGAAAAGTAAAATACGTAGAAATGTTTGTTTTATCTCTAGATCTATGAGTCTTAAGAACAGCTAGTATTTGATTCTTTTGCATCGCAATAAGCCAAAATAGTAGGTACTTTGGAATTATTTTGGCTTTTTAACCCATATGTTTTGGTACCTATTTCAAAGCATATAGGTTATCTTCAGGCAGAAACGATTCTCTTCAATAAGGAAAGTATTGTTTACATCTTGCTATATCGTTCTGTATAATGTACCATCTCAACAGGAATGATGTAACCAAGGTTTTATCAAAATATTCTCATTTAAAAGAGTGTCCATGGAGTTTCTTGCCCGTTTTTCTCCATAGAGATCTACGTTTTAGAATGGGCAACTACAGTACTTTCACAGTCTTTTATTATATGCTTTGTTACTGGGACTGTAGCTGTATTTTATTGATGTCATTGTTTCGACGTTTCAAAAGTGCCTGTAACTGGCCTACTTGAAACCAATGCTTGATTTTATAAACATTAGAACGTTCCAAAGACAAAGAAAACCAAAAGCAAAAAGGGCGCTCACTGGACATTAAAAAAAAAGCTGCATCACTGTCAATAGAAGAAGTGCCCAAAAGGTTGGTCATGTTGAAAACAAATAAATATTAAACCATCACAAGCCGCTTCTTATTTCGCAAAATCTGTCAAAAACAACAATATTTATGGACGACAATCGGGTAAAAAGTAACTATTATAAGTATAATTGTTTCGAAAAAGGCTGACCCCCTGGAGGGATGGGTCGGATGATAGTGTTTACTTATTCATACTTCATAACTAGGGGTCACATAAAACTAATACCGTTTTCGAAGAAAATTGCTAACTTCTTAAACATTGCACAGGATGGACGGGGTCATATTGGTCCCTAAGTATTTTTTGCTTGTTTTCCTGTATGCTTGGATTTATTTTTGAGATATTGGTATATTGACTAAGGACACTATAGGTACAATTTTCGGCCATGTTTATACAAAACAGAAAATACGCAATCACTTCGTCTGTGTTTTTACACCTGACAATGTATATTTGTATGTATATTGATATAAATCAGAGCACCACATAATTTCGTCCTTTATGGAGATCTAAAACTGGACGACTGACCATAGGCACCAGAACCTTTGCAAATAGTTTATTTTCGGTTTTCTGTCATATTACCGCACTTAAGTACTCAGCAATAAACTCTTTGCCTTAAATGCCCTAAAATACCATGAACCCTCTGGGCTTAACACACGATATACTATTTAATTAGAGGGAATGCTGTTAAAAAAATGCGGATAAAAGTAAAGCAAAGTAAAGTAAAAATTATTCGGCTCATAAAAACTTTACTTTGCAACTTAGCCTTTCCAATCTTCCAAATTGAACAAAGACCATGAAATCAGAGAGATAATGAAATCAGAGAGAGTCAAGAGTAGTTCAATATCATAAAAAACCTTAATACCCAATGTTTTTGGAAGAAAGCATTCTTCCTTTATTTTTAACCAACTTCAAAAAAGGAGGAAGTTATATGTTCGTGAGTTTTTTTTTTTATGTATGTTACCTCATTTCTCCCCCATTTGTGGACCAATTCTCTAAATTCTTTTTTATTTGAAAGAGTATACTTCTGAGGTGGTCCCATTTAAATTTGGTGAACATAGCTGGTCTTGGGAGATATACAATGGAACTCTTCAAAAATAGAAGGCAAATCTGTCGTCATTGCTGCAATCGCTTGGATGTTTATTGTTTATACAACATCATGACGTAACATCACGCGTGTATGTTCTGAGGGGGTACCTCCGCAGATGAGGTATTCCTCGAAGCGCTCCCGTTTTGTTCCTCCAAGCGCTCCCAAAAGGAGCGCTTAGAGGAACGATTAAAAATATTAAAATTTATTTCCTCGAAGCGCTCCCATGATTAACTTTCGGATAGAGATGGGACTATACTAACTGAAAATATCGATAATAACAAGGTAATAAGTTTATTTATAACATCCTCTTTGAATACACAATAACATTGGTCCTTGTATACACATAAGAGTGCCGAAAGCAAAAATATATTATTCTCTCAATTTCGTAATTTGGTTAAGCAACTTCGATGTCGATGATGCACACATGAGTTTTTAAAAATTATCGATATAATTCATTACGTTTACTTCATGCTTTTCCCTATTTTTAAACGTGGGAGCGCTTCGAGGAAATAAATTTTAATATTTTTAATCGTTCCTCCAAGCGCTCCCAAAAGGAGCGCTTGGAGGAACAAAACGGGAGCGCTTAGATGGGAGCGTTTCAAAACGGGAGCGCTTCGAGGAATACCTCACGCAGATGTGTACAATACATCCAGATTTTGAAAGTTAGGTATGTTTGTAGATGGATGGACAAAGATTTTATTGGCCTGTCAGAAGTATTGTGAGAGGAACCTTGTTATTTTGTATTTTTGAATTTTATGTTATCTCTTACTCTTTTAGTTCTAGTTTTAGTTACAGTAATTAGTTTAATTAAATACAACCATTGTAATTAAATAAACAAATAAATGTTCAGTTCCATTCATTGGGGATAAGCCTATTACCATAACATTTGGGTTGTTAATAATGTAAAATAAACTCATGGCGACTTGTTTGGGTACAAAAAACATGGGAAAATAAATAAAAATCTTTTTTGCAAAAATAAAACCGACTACAAAAAAAATACACAAAAAGTGTCAATCAATCAAACAAAGGTCACCAAATTCTGAAGCTTGGCCTTTGTTCGATTGATTTGGTGTTTTTGTCGGTTTCTGAAGCTAAAGTTACTTTTCACTTTTTTGTGTTTTAAAAGATGAAATTGAAGAGAAGGGAGGTAAAGTAGATGTAATTATGTTAGACCACATTAGGACAAAGAATTGCCACTTTGCGTTGCTTTTGTTACCGTGGGAAACTTTTGTTGAAACCATCTGTCGGCCCTGTGTTTGTGACTGTCGAAAACTAGTCCTGAAATTCTTTTAAGGAACCACCGAATTTCGCAGTGGTGTGGGTCTCACATTAAATTGCTTTTAGGTAACCTATTCCATGCTACAACGGTAGATGTCATCACGTCAACGCCGGCTGTGCCTGAAAAGTAGGGTTTATCTCCACCGATCACAGTATCAGATCACGTTAGCCACGGATCACGGCGAGTTGTATCCACTGATACCGTGATCCGATTTTCTCGTTATCGTGTTCCCCACTGATCACAATATCCATGGATACATGAAAAAAAAAACAAAATCGAAACAGATCACGGTGTACAGAGACAAGAAATTAAAAAAAAAAAACATTTATAGAAACTGTTTTTTTATCTACTTTTCCAAACGAAAAGAAGTTATATTAAAAAAAAAAACATTATAAATGTGCATCAAAAAGACATATAATTAATAATCTATACAAATAAATGAAATTGAAGTGTCAGTGTGCAAAAGAGGCTGTTCCACTGTCTCGCATGGAGTCACACAATTATGCTGAGTGATTGCCGCTTTGGGTGAATGTGAAGCATATTTTTAAGCATATTTTTCCCCTTATCGTGTTTATTTCTTTTTGGTATGCGCAATTGTGCATCTGTTTTTAGACATACAGTATCACTTCACGCCTCTTATCCCTGAGGGTTAAGCAGCTGTCATGTACCTTATACATAGTAGACCCACATTTCGCCAGATAGGTTCAAGTCCCATACAATAGAGGGCGAGGAATTCCTGATGGGAAAACCTAATGATGCATAATGCAAAAATAAACGTTCTAAAACAGGGTTATGAACGACTCCATTATTTTCAGTAAAGACGCCAACAAACCTGACCTTTCTCACAACCTCCAAACTTCTTAAGAGGAATGATTCTCGTTTACATTCAATTAATTTTCTTCCACCTTAAAGGCCACTAAACTTTGCCCCAAGAAATTGTGACAACGTAAAAAGTAATTGAAGACTTTCATCCCTAGTTAGCTGCTGAATGAAAATTTTAACAACTACTTCTTACGAACTCTCGAACTAACTTTTGGAGAACTGTTTTGCATAGAATGTTTTACTATAGTTTGGAACTTTGTCGGCAAAAATATATAATTTGAGAGCTGGTGTTACGAGATTGTTGGTTGACGCGAATTTTATTATTTATTCATTTTTGTTTCTGGCTGATCTAACTAATGGTTTTACTAAGGCGTTAATGTGTCTTGTATTAAGTTTTGTTTTTGTTGGACCGCCTTGTTGGTGTAGTGTTCGCAAGCACGACTACTGAGCATGAGCTCCTGGGTTCGATTCCCAGGTCAGGGAAAATAGCTATCGGATTTTTCCATCGGGAATTTCTTTGTAGCACACGGAGTCTTCCTTTGCGCCCGGTTGATGGCAATAGGCTCGCCCCCTATTACATGGGACTTCAACATGACTGGAGAAATGTGGGTGTACCTAATAGTACAGGGACCACATTATACATTAAAAAACACATTTGATAAAGATTGCCCGTTGCTACCTTCTCTGACGTCGTCGTATGCTCATTCACAGCATGCTCCCACACCCTAAACCTAAGACAGACGCCACACGACATTATGCGTTTTGAGACGCTTTACCTAATCATTCTGTTTCTCATTTCAGTAGGAAAGAGGCAATCCTGAAAACCGATAAAAGCTCCAAACAAATAAAATAAATAAATAAATAAATATCGCTGGACATTACACACAGCGCCATCTAGTGCCACACTAAGCAACGAGGCTTGTGTCGTGGACACCAGATAGTTGATATACTACATAGATACTTTTTGTTTGTAAATACATACTTATTATACATATAAACATCCATGACTCGGAAACAAATGCCCATGCTCATCACACAAACATTTGCTCCAACCGGGATTCGAACCCGGGACCCTAAGAACGTAAGGCAGCCTCACTACCGCTGCGCCATTCGGGTCGTCAATGAGTGCTGTTTGTTCATTACAGGAACTGAAGGCACCAAACTAGTGGCTCAGTTCTGGGCCGACACAATTGAGATTGTCATCGACACGCTAAGAAGAAAAAGAACAAATTATTCCACCTCAATAAGAAAATCTGTGTCTATAAAGACCGGGTCACAATATTAGATCTGCAAAAGTGAAATCTCAAAGGTTGACCGGCCCAAAAGTTCATAAAACGGATCCAATATAAATGGTGACATTATTTAACCTTGAACCCAAGGGCGGGAAAGGATGAATGTTTTATCGAATTTTATGGAATCCCTTCTATTGTGTGTGAATTTATTTCAACAGGAAAATGATCCTTAATCCTCTGAGAGTGTTTTGCACGTGTAGATGTTGGTTAATGCGGAATCAAGGATAAAATGTCAGGAGTTTGGAATAGTTATCTAAGTTTAAATGTTATGCAAAATATTTAGTGTTAATGTTGTCTAAGCGACTACTTTGATGACAGCTCTTTGAAATAATGATATTTGTATACTTGTAACATGACAATAAAAGCATGACGACTCTAACAGGTCTAGACAATATAAATTTTAAACATTTTTCGTAACAACATAATGACATCATTGCTATTTTCAATTATTGACATTATCGTATTTAATTTAATATTGACATTTCCGGACATTACTATGCATTTTATTAAAATTTATATTGATTCTGCTAATTAAACTTTTACTTCTTTATAATATTATTACCTATAGATTAATTTACTACCTAGTTGGCAAAATTTGTACGCCAAATGGCAAAACATGGAGAAACTTTAAAATGTATTGTACCATCCTGCACACTGTTGTTACCTGTGTTTACAAATAAAGACTATTGATTGATTGATTGAATGCTGCAAATAGATCAGGATCCGCCCTACTTCCCGCAAAAACATGCACATGCAAAAAAAAAAATCTTGTGAATTCTAGAGCCAATCCGAAGACAGTTAAAAAGCTTTATGTACCATAAATAGATGATAATCACTGACACTAGAAAACTAAATCTGTAATATCTATGATATATATGTTTATTCCCTCGAACTTCTGAGATAGTTGATACTCGTGGAAGCGACACTAACAATAGATTGGAAGTTCCCGAACTTTGATGAAACAGTTTCGTAGCCCGAACCACACAGAGTTGCCGCAAACCAAACTTTATAATTATTTATTCGCGTTACAAAGGACTCTTGCGGAACAATAGATTGGTTCTTCGTTATGAAGTCAATATTTAAGGGTATGGAAACTTTTTTCATAAATTATATTCAGAAAAAAGCAACATTAGAAAAGTATTTAAACTGACATGGTTACTAACATTATCATGAACACTGAAAACCAACCACCAACCACTACCACCACTGAAATATCGGGAACTCAAAACAAATAGTAAACATGGTTAATATCTTGTTTTCAGTGTGAACGATAACATTAGAAAAACTAAATTTGCTATAATATTGTCAGTTCCATCCATTCCATCTGAAAACCAGTAACAGCATGGAGTCTATATTTGTACCCGGTTGATGGCAATAGGCTCGTTCGGAACTTAAAGACAATTGGCAACGTGTGAAGGTGCCTAACACCTGTCTGGACTACAAGCACGTTCGTGAAATAAATGAACTGAATGACAAAGCTTAAGCCATTCAAAATAGTAAATCTAGGATATTCCGACCGAGAAATGCGACCCACAAACCTGGTATGCAGCTGATGTGGCGACCGAAAAAGGAACCACTATATCCGTTAACTCATTTTGCTGAGTCTAACAATGGACGTACCAAATATCACGACCGTAATAAAGGTTTAATAAAAATGCATTTCCAAGGTGAAAGTTTTATTTTGGAATCAAGCTCACTCTCGGCTGTTAAAAAAACTGTCACTTTGCCCAATTTGTGGATAAAACTCAAGAACCTTAGACCACAGTGATTAGTCGAAAACCAACACATCACAGGGGCAAAAGGTATAAGCATCAAATAGAATTTAATTCAAATGAAAATGCCCTTTGACTTTATTGGTAAGATGTCAATTTTATTAACCCTCGACGCAAAAATAACGGTGTCATACCATTTCTTTTCAATAAGTTATTTAGTTACCAACTTTGAAGAACCCAATAAACTGATCGAATAGCGCTTCAAAACGGTCTGGTTCCTCGTAATACATGCTACCGTGGGCCCATAAATTTTGTTTCAGCACAAACAAGTTACTTGAAACATGAATAACAAAGATTTATGGTTTTATACACACCGACTGTTAATCTTTTTTTATCAGTTATCGAAAAAAGTAAACTGCCAAGTTTTGTGGAGTTCGGAAGAAGAAACTTGGTGTTCATATTTTGTTTTTTATTACTAATACCTTGGTCTGTTTTGTTAATTTTTTCTTGGTTTCAAAATGTTTGAAGTTGTATGCTTCTGAGTAATCATAACTTACAAAAACCTGATAAGGTGATAAAACTTAAGTAATTTAAGGATACGTCCTGGATTAGTTAGTTCATTTTTATTACACATGACGACCAATCAAGCTATACAAAACCTGTTTATGGGTACGGGAAATCTGTTCAAAGTGAGGCAATGTCATACTGGGTAATAATATGTATAGCTTGATTTGTCGCCATATGTACTCGGAATTTAATAGTAGATTTCGCAATAAGTGCACAAAACGAACCATTTTTATCCGAGACTTTTAGCAGCCCGAGCCGATGGCGAGGGCTGACGACTGAGGGTAATGTCGAGGATAAAATGGTTTTGTGGACGAGTTATAAACTCTGCTTTTCACCTCGATTGCGAGGAAATAAAACAGTAGTATAACATAACATTTCTATAATTAAAATTCAAAGTAAAATTTGTACAGTTTTGATTACTGAAGGAAATTGTTTTTCCTGGCATATCGCCGCTTTAATTTTTTTAAATCTTACGACATTGATATTAGGCTTGGGCTGCAGACCTATACAGCCTACTATTAAATTAATTTTGTAATAATAATTCTTAAATTATTTAAATAACCTACCGTACTTGAATTTAAATATTAATATCTTTTATGTCTTAAAAACACACATAAGGCAAATAAATTAAAGTAAATATTACAAAATAATAAATTCTATTCTATGAACTTCTTATTGCGTTTGGCTGTATGGCTCATTTTCTTTGCCTTAATATAGATACATTTATGAGTAGATACGTTAATGCCCTTGTGCACAAAATTCGATTTTGTGCAGCCTATATCCTGCACAAATAAGCATTTTCAGAGCATGAGAAGTGAAAAGGTATTTGTTTGCAAACATAGTAAGGAATCTTTGTGGCAAAATTGAAGATCTTTAATACTTGTTATCTTGTTTAGTCTGGGTCTATTTTTAATAATTAAAAATATACTTGCAAGATGTAGGTATAGCGCATCTGCTACTATGAAAACCATTTTTATTGCATCAAAAATGCCAATTCATTTCCCCAATTAATATACAAGCAGACTACAACCAAATAATGACAAAGAAAAAATATTTTGAATATAATAATCCTCAAGATGCTTCTTCAAATCTTTTCAAAGTCAAAGGATTTAAAGCGAATAATCAAGGATTTAAGAGGCAATGACTTTTTCCTCCTAGCGGGATTTTCGTACAAAAACTTTGTGAATTTGAACGCAACTGAGCAACGACTTAGTGTAACGTAGCTTTCTATGACTTTCTTGTAATCCGTTTCGTGATTGAATGTAGTTTTAGCCGGTATTAATTTTTGTAGTTGGTCATTGCCTTTTTCAGATTTGAAAGGGACCAATATAGCCTAGCCTAGATCAATTAGCTAGAACTAACTTCCGCCCTCGGCTGCGCCCGCATATTTCTTCTTTTCTTTCTTTTTTCACACAATCACTATCACTTCATATTTTAAAACAAAGTGCCTTCGCCGCGTCTGTTTGTCTATCTGAACGTGATAAACTCCAAAACTTCCAAAACGATTTTATTTTCATATAGAAGTTAACAGTTTGTTCCCCGTTGTTAAAGTTGCCGTTCACCGCAAGAATGTTAGGTTAAAAGGCCAAAAAACAAAGGATGGTCACCGCTTTACTCTACCGAAGTTCTCATGGGTATAGGTATAAGACATAACATACCATCACACCTATAATTCCCGAAGGTATACAGAGAGGTTTGCCTAATAGTACACTCAAATTAATTTCACTGGTTCTGTTTAAGACCCTTGTAATGGGACCAACTATTGCCATTAAGCGGTTACAAATTTAGACTCCTTGACTGCTCCTGAGAAATTCCTAATGGTTGACCCAATAGCAGGTTAAAATATCCATTACTGGACATCGAATTAAGGGCTGAGGGGGGGGGGGGGGAGGGGGTACCCCCTGTACCACCCCCACCCCGCGGAGCCCCATATGGTTATGGAGATATCCATGGTTAAAATTTTGAGGTTAGAATAGCGCTATTTAGTTATTTCGAATAAAAATTTTGTGTCGTTTGGCAGGAGGAGGGTCAGGGGAGGTGCCCCCTGTGCCCTGGCACCACTCCCGTGTAAGGCGACGCACCGATCTTATTATTATATATATTCATACTAAATATGTTTTTAATGTATTTGAGTCGAGGGAAACCCAGTCGACGGAGCCCCGCTGCGCGGGGCTCCTACTTCTGAATGGTTTATAAAAAAATAACCACGAAGGGTATGGCGGGGTCTATTCGCTCGCTTCGCTCGCTCATTTGACCCCGCCATACCCTTCTAACCTAATCTATCCGTGTCGGGGTGCCCCAAGTCGGATGACAGATGACAGATGGCTTGGCGCACTTTTTGACGGAAATAATCGATTAAAAATAAATGTTTCAAAATATAAATCGATTTTACTAAGCGATTAAATTATTACAGAAAATCGATTAACCATTGATTATAGTATTTTTGGCGTATATTTTGGATTATATTTGACAAATTAGGAAAAAATCTATTATTATAAAATAATTGATTATTTTTTAAAGAAAACACGTTTATTTATAATCGATTTTTTTGCTAAGAAAAAATAATCGATTATTTAACCATAGATTTAATAATCGATTGTAATTATAAATCTGACTAGTATTACATTATCTGTGGTAAAAATGTGAAAATGGTGTGTTATTTTCGTATTTGTATAGAAACTTTAGAGAATTAAATCTCGTAAACCGTGGGCGGCCGCGTATTGAAATTTTGTGAAAAGCTTTATAACTAAGTGTACTATCTACAAAAAAATATGAACTTCGAAACTCATGTCCAGTAATGGATAGTTTATCCCAATAGCACTTTGACCGACCTGGGAATCGAACCCAGAATCTCATGCACTGCCAAACAAGCTGTTGGTAGAACAAGCTATTTGGTTTACAGTTTCACCCACAAATTGCTAAAATGTAAACCAAATAGCTTGTTCGACCGTACATGGTTGACAAGTAGACGAATCTTGAATCATAAAATCTTGGATAATGCTATTGAAATTCGTTATGTGAAAAAGGCTATGTTCACATATTCTGACACCTCGACAAACCATACGTCATGCGTAAGGAAATCTCGCACAGCCAAGTTCAGCCTACCTTTATATTACGTCACAAAAACCCGTCTACTTCCCGATATGACGCAAGCGCAACAAATATTTCCTCTGCATAACACGTATTTTCCCTATTTGAACCGAATATGAGGATAATGCCAAAGCTATCTTTAGCCCTGAATGTATAGACTTTTGACCCGTTTCCCCCATGACACACAAAAATAATGACATTGCAGTTTTCGTTTCATTCAAAGATGAGTATTACAATAGGGGCCTTATCTACCACATTTTAGCATTAATCATAATTATTTTTCCATATTGTTCTATGATTCAACAGTCAAGCAGTGCGGGTCATAGTTATGTGAATCGATTAATATCGTGACAATGCTTATCTTTGTTTGTTAACTTGCGGTTCAGTTTGTCTCACGATTTTGTTATAAAGTTTTATTTTCAATCCTCAGATCATGTCTAAGGTAAATACGAACAACTCGCTCGTTTCCGACAAGGATGACATAAGTTAAAAATTTAGATTTACTTATCGATGTTGTTTTTGGACGAATATAAAAATTAACGAAAGTAAGTATTAGACGAAAAAACTAATTATGTAAAATAAACCTTTCTTCTTTTGATAAAAGGTTTCTAAAAAAAAACGTTAACATTATAAAGCGTGTAAAAAACCTCTTAACGAAGCCGAAAGGCACTTGTTCTCCCCATCATTGCGATCATTTTTTTGTTCTACACCATACCTGGGAACCTTCTAGTTACGGAGATATTGGGGTCAAAGTTCCAACTTTTTGACAAGTTTTTTTTAAATACAAGTTTTGAATGTAATATTATTACTTTAAACACCTCCACGACCCCCGTACTATTCAATCCATCCATCAGCACAATGTTTTGAGTCCGTTACATTGAGTTCTACCACAAAACATGACTTTTCACCCCAAAAAAAAAAGTTGATTGAAAGTTACTTAGTTTGATGTACAGAATGCTTGGTTGACGGCTTCGTGATGAGGTTGTTTACACCCTGTATTTAAAAAAAAAGTAATAATACAACTAAATATTCTGTGAAAATTTTAATTGTCTACCTGTTGCCGTTATTAATATAAAAATCACGTTTGTTGTATGGGAGCCCCCCTTAAATATTTATTTTATTCTGTTTTTATTATTCGTTGTTATAGCGGCAACCAAAAACAACAATACGTCATCAGTGAATTCATTTCAACTGTCTAGATATCACGGTTCATCTGATACAGCCTGGTGACAGACGGACAAACGGACAGTGGAGTAGGACCCGTTTGTACCCTTTGGGTACGGAAACCTAAAAACGTTGTCCTGTGTTTCTTATTTTTCGAATTATGTCATTGTTGTTGCAAACGAGTATGTGTAATATAATCGTCCTCGTGGCTCGGCAGCCCGGGTGCGATTCGAACAATTATTTAATCGGAAGAACTAATTATTCACTTATTTCGCAAGAGCAACTCTGCTGAGTATGAAGTCCTGGGTTTGATTCCCTGGTCGGACATAACGTTAATGGGTTTTGCATCAGAAATTTCTCAGTAGCAGCCACGGAGTCTGAATTTCTGCCCGGTTTATGGCAATAGGCTCGTCCCCTATTACATTGGGCTAAAACATTAACTGGCCATATGTGGGTGCACTATTAGGTACACCTCTGCCTAAACCTTCGGGGTTTACAGCCCTGATGTTATGCTATGTAAATTACTCACTAAAATTATTCAAAATGTCTTAATTTCCTTTCTCAATTATGTTTTTGTCATAATCGTTTACAATTTAAAGTAAAGTAATTGTTCCTGCGGATCGTGTTCGAAACACAATCCTGCTCTCCAAAAACGAACAAACTGTGAGCCAAAATAGAACAAAACGAACCCTGAGAAAGTGAGGCGTGGGTACGGCAGGTATGCCAAATAAAGGCTTGGGAAAAAAACATGTTATATCCTGCGATGGAAACATGTTTTGTGTGTAAAATGAACTTATTATGTGCGTTGTATAGAGTACCTATAATATGTTTTGTTAGCATTTCGGACTACTGCATTCATTGTATAGCATCCATGTGTGCCTACAAAGAATATGATGGCTTCCGTTTCCGTACCCTTGGTACGGAATCACAAAGGCGACTAAAAAGTTACGTCAAGACGGGCAGATATTATGCTTCCTACCGTAACAAACCAGCCAAAACATAATTTTGTAACAGTTTATTGAATAAACTGATTCGTCGTTCTAGCTAGTGGAATCAAAAAGTTATTGCTGAGCAGTCTTAGATTGGATTCAGAATGCAAGTCCTAGAATCAGAAATTCGAAGACATGTGTGACATCTACCATAAGGCGCAGATGAGGCACGGACGTCACAATATAATCATTTTTTATGCAATAGGGAATATGCATAAATAACAACAACAACAGCCCATAACGTCCACTGCTGGACATAAGCCTCTCCCATGATGGGAGGAATTTGCCGCAATCTCCACGCTTGGCAGGCGGATTGGAGATCGCAGTGATGAAAGACTAACAGAAAACGCTGCTGCCCATTCTCTGGTCTACGGAGGCGCAAGTTGTTCTGCCTCAGACATTAGTCGCCTTATACGACACCCGTGAGTGTAATGGGTTGGTTCTATTCTACTCTGCCGGATACCACACGGCTAACATAACACGGCATGGCTACGGTCATTTCATTTTCATTTATTTTTATTCATATAAACAATTCACTGTGTTGAACATTACATATTAAATAAAATTATCACATGCAGAAACAAATACATTTAAAAGCCATAATAATTGAAGTAAAAAGTTTGGTTCAAGAGTCAATTAATTTAAAATAAGTATTTCAACCGATAAATACAATGTCAAATAAATTAGCGGTATAATGTCAAATTTAATGTCAAAAATATAAAGAGAAATACTTTTTCAAGGTCTGATAGTCCTAAAGTAAGAAAATGATTTAAATTAAAGCTTGTTCACTGCTATTATTATAAGGTCGATGGATTAGAGCTGTAATTTTTGGTACGGAGTTTAAGAATGTTATAGAGATGGGAAATAAAACATTGAATTCGTGGACAGAGCACGTTTAGTCGATTTTTTACTAAAAGTTTTGGACAATTTATTCAAACAGCGCGCGGCTCCCACAGAAGCCTCGCGCAGTTCGACGAGTCGCACGCGCGGCTCCCGTTGGAGCCGCGCGCTGACTAGTGGAGAGTAGCGACTAAAACCGCAGAATAATGATCTTTATGATGGAAACTGATTAATCACATTAAGTAGATCAATACAGTGACTCACTTTTATGCTAATTATCATTTTATTTTATGATTGCATTGCAGGTGTGAACTGCTTATTGGGAAAACAATTACTTAGTTTACGTCAATTGAGTTGTAGGTCTTGTCGTAAGTAGAAGATTTTTACACTCGTAAAAAATAAGTAATGATATCTTTAACTATAGGTGTCAAATGTGGAAACTGTGTGAGGAACCGGTTTCTATGAACATAATACGACGACATTTACCTAAAACATAGCTTCAAGCAAAAAAAAAAAAATACATTTTTGCCAAAAAAACATAACAAAACTGAAAAATTACTTTACTTTCGGAAGTCGCTGACTTTATTTGTTTCATTGTCTTTATTGCCACAGACTATTTTGTTTTTTTTTTGCAATATAATCTATACTAATTTGTATTTGTAATGAATAAACTCAAAAACTACTGTGCCGATTTCAAAAATTCTTTCACCATTAGAAAGCCACGTCTTTACAGAGTAACATAGGCTATATTTTATCCCGGTACTCCCACGGGAACGGGAACTACGCGGGTGAAACCGCGTGACTTCCGCTAGTAATTTATAATTGAGAATAATAGTTGAGATTTCCTACACAAATTCTTGTCTTAATATGTAAATTTTACTTTGTAACGAGAAGTTATTTTGATTTTATCATCATCTTATCAAAATAGACGAAGAAGAAAAAATACGTATTATACAGATAACTCGTAAACTACAAACTACCCAATTAAAGTTAATAATGGGACCACCGCGCGAGCTTTCTACCAAATGAAAAAAGAATCATGAAATTCGGACCAGCAAATCAAAGAGAAATCATAAAAAAATTGTGGAATACATAACCTCCTCCGTTTTAAGAAGTCGGTCAAAAATAAATCCTCTTTCCGTCGATTACACTGCACCCAAGGGAAATCGAATGAGTCTACATGGAAATTCTTTCATTTGTAAAATATTCATCCACCATTTAGTATAAGAACCATTCCTACCCTGTACAATTATTGACATTAATCTTAAATTCCTATGATTTGACCCTCCAAAGGTTTTTCTTTCGGACCCTCCATTTGACTGATTTACTCTCTGATCGGAAAGGTTAACACCCCTAATCTAGGAATATCTAAAAAGTAAGTACAAGTGACAACATGAATGATATACCATCTCAATATGAATGATGTAACCAAGATTTTGTAACAATATTTTGATTTAAAAGAGTGTCCATGGAGTTTCTTGCCCGTTCTTCTCCATAGAGATCTACGCTAGGGAATGAGCAACTACAATACTTTCACAGTTTTTATGTCAGTGCCTGTAACTGGCCAACTTGAAATAAATGCTTTGATTTTGATTTTGACAATTTAGTTACAAGAAATAATGAGAAATAAGGCTGAAATACAGTCGGACGAAAGCATGATCATGAAGTAAAATTTAACTTAATTATAATATAAAAAAAAAGATTTATTTAATTAACTAAAATTAAAATTAATTAATTAGCTTAAAACATTTTAAAAAGAGTATAAAATATACAATAAAGTTCAAGTTTTTTTACGCAGTATATACCTACGTGTAACAGAAAGGGAATAGTTATATGAAAGAGTGTGCTACTGACCATCAAACTAAACAACTTTCACCGTGAGACCACCATGGTAATCGCGAAAAAATAATCAACAGCCCTATACAAAATGTTCAGTATCACACCCTTCCATATGACTATACCCTTTCTGTTTCACGTTGTATAAGTAGGTACCTACCTTTTTTTTTTCGGATGGGAAATCATCAAATGACTTCTCCCGCTCTGGGCGGAGCAGGAGGGAGTGTCAGACTTTTACTGACTAAAACCCATCCATGTTCCTTCATCGCCCTTTGTGTTCCGGGGCCACGGTATCTCTTTCGAACAGTCCCGCAACCCCGGCAGTAGGTACCTACCTAAGTTTAACTTACTTAAAACGGTTTTTTAAGAAGCTAAAAGTATGTCTTGTTTTAAAAAAATGCTGAAATCATATCTATAATGAGCAAATAAAAACAATAAAAATAAAAAAATTGTTGCCATGTATTGCCACATCTAGTACAACTACTTACTTTTAGTTTAGATCCGTGTTTGCTTGGTTGGTGATTACCTACTAAATACATTAGTTTTTGTTTTTTTCCCTCTCATTGAGAGGAGGCCGTGTCCCAGCAGTGGGAACATTATAGACCGATGATGATGATGATGACATTTGTTTTTTGTTGTTGTGATCGCTTACCCTCATAATATATTTGTAATTTTTTACAATGAACGTAGATTATGTACGCTCGTAGACATTGTATTTAAATTTAGTTTCTCAGTAAGTGAATTATTGTTAATTCTTGATGAGGAATAATAAAGTTCTTAAACCATAAAACATTTGTCATTTTCTTAACCTTTTCATAAATATCTAGTTAATATTTTTGGCTATCATTTTATTCGGGAATTTCTTTAATATAAGGTTTTATTTTTATAGGTCTGTCATGTGTTTTAATTTACTAATTTTCTCTTATGCGGGGTTATAATTATTAAAGAATGTGTAGGTTGGATTGGACGTGTTTCTGCAGAAAATTTGATGCTCTTGAATGCTCCTCGGGTGTAGTTGAACACGAGTGTCTTGTTCGGCATTTTGCTGAGCTGGGCGGGCCTGTGTTTCAATTTTTTTTTTGTTTTTTTTGTTTTATGTTGTTTGCACTTGTTGTGCCAAGTAAACTTATTTTCTTTCTTTTTGATTTAATGACGTGATGGCCCAGAGGTTAAGGCCTCGTTTCTCATGCATGGGGTTGTGGGTTCATCCGGGCAAGTACCAATGTGTCTTTTTCAATTCATATGTGCTTTCTGTGTTTATCTTGGACATCACAGATTGGATCATCGGTGAAGGAAAACATCGTGAGAAAACCTGGACTTATAATTAATATAAGTGTGAAATCGCCAACCCGTCTTGAGCAAGCATGTTGTTAGCAGGTGATCAATGCTTGTGCCTTCTCTGTGAGAAGCGGCCTTTGCCCAGCTGTGGGACAGTACTAGGCTGGTGTTATTATTTACTTTTGAACGTTCTTCTGTCTTTTCTTTCTTGATCCTATTTTGGGTTATTTAGTTTCGGTCGGACGGTTGACCTATTTATAAAGTAAACTGCATTCAATCGACACGTTTGCCAAACAAAAATATACCATAAACTCAAATAAATTGAACGAAGCAACTTCGAACCGAGTGCCAAAATAAAATGTAGAACAAACAAGAACCCTCAAAATAAACGCAGTAAGAGGTAAATTAAAATATAAGACTTTCTTATTCCCCTAGCCTATGTGCTTAGTAACTTGTATAACATTGGCAAAGATTTAATTAAAATAGCTGCAAGCAAAATAACGTTGAAGCAATTTATTTTCTAAGCTTGGAAAAATTAACAAACATTTTCGGTGACATATTTTTATCCTGTGCTCCTAGCATCATTTTCTCAGACTGTTAGGAGCCTCTGTGAAGTAATTGAGCTTACTAAATTAATTCCTACATAGGTTGGCTTTAACCGACTTTACACGTTGTCTAGTTTATTGAAAGCTTTCTTATCCGCTGAATCGCACATCTGTCACGTTCGTTAATTCACGCGCCGATATCTCGCGAGATCTCCCATCTCGCGAGTTATCGGCGCGTGTGATTAAAATGACGATATCTTTAGAGTTATGGATGGGAGCTGTATAAAAGTTATGTTGTTAGAATCGTTATGAAATAAGCTAACACATTATGTATAAATTAGTCCAGTCCAGTAAATGTTGCCTTGAAATTTATTATCAATTTGAAATCAGGATAATCGATTTTTTCCCATTGTACTAAAGTAGTTGTAATTAAAATAATTAACCATTGTTTAAAAATATTTTTAGTTTATACACATAAATATACACTATTTTACATTAAGAAGTCATTAGTTCACAGGTTTTCTTACGAACAAAAGCACAAAATGCTTAAACTTCTTATTTCTATTTACGACATTATAATCAAGCTGAAAATTCAGGCCATCTGTGTCATAAAACCTAGTTTTCTTTGTCACTACGGTACATTAATCACACTACTTATTACGTTTAGTGCTAGTAGGACTCGTAAAGACAATTACAAAGATAACGACATCATTTTCTGTAATATTAGTTCCAGGGATGCTACATACTTTTTCAGGCCGTTCTGTTTTACCATTAATCTTTATTTAAAAAAAAAAACACTGCCAAACACTAGGGATATCTTCTGTATGGTTAGTGCGTTTAGAAATATTTAGATTTAGATTCACAAACAACCAGACTCGGAACTCACTGTAGGACATACGAATAATTATTCTGCGACACGCAGCGCAGCATTCAATCGCTCTATGTTTTAAGTACTCGAAGTAATTACTACCAACACATATTCGAGTTTAATTTGTGCTGTCCTTGTACTGATCGGCAAACTGTATTCGGCATGTACGGTCGAACAAGCTATTTGGTTTACATTTTACAATGTAACTTGTGGGTTAAGCTGTAAACCAAATAGCTTGTTCGACCGTACCCTCGCCGTCTCCTATTTGGGTCGGCAAGGCACAATTTCAGACAATTTGAGGTAACCACCCGACCTAAACAAGTGTGTAGCGCACCTCAGTTATGGTGTCTATAACATAACATCACGCCTGTAATCCCCGAAGGGTTGAGCAGAGGTGTACCTAATAGTACACCCACATTTCGCTAGTTATGTTTTAAGCCATGTAATAGGGGGCGAGCCTATTACCATCAACCGGGCGCAAATCCTGACTCCGTGGCTGCTACTGAGAAATTCCTGATGGAAAAACACAATATCACTTTGGCCAACTCGGGATACGAACTCAGGACCTCATACGACCCCTAGACCAACGAAATTCTTGTTCTTATTCTTAATTAATAATTATCTTACTAATTCAATATCTACTTCTACCAAAGCAATTTGTTCCACCTAAGATATAACCGTTATAAATTATTTATTATTGTGATTAAGGTGACGTCAGCATTTATTCCTTGGAGATTATTACAAATATTGTTACAATTTCAGTCTGGAATATTTCAAGCTGTGAGACATAAATAAGATATACTCAGGTTTGGTAGAGTGTCAGTGTTAACAATACCAATAAACTGGCCTGTTATTCTATTGAAACCACGTACTAGAACAGCCCAAGGTCAAGGTGCACTAACCTGCAGCCTTTTGAACCGATTTGTGTAAGATCCCATCGATCAAGTCTAAGCTATTAGTGTGTATTAGGTAAACTCCTATCAAAAACACTGACATTTTCATTAGAGTTAACATCATTCCTTTAATATTAAATTGTGTCTGAATTCTAGAAATTTCTGAACACTATAATGTTTCTGCCACATCTGATTACTCCGCAAAAGCAAAGTGAACATGTAAAGCGAAATGTAAAACATTTATTCAAAATACAATTACGCGAGCAAGTGTGAGCAATTAATGCGTATCCCGTCTCTGCCCGACTTTCAATCTCGGTTAAATTATGCGGGACCATGCAGCATGATATTTAAGCAAATGATGGATGGTATTCAGCCATAATGGCCAGTAACACAAATGACCGAAAAAAGGTCGGGTCTGTTTAAACCTATTGTTGTTTCCATTTTCAAATTAGTTCGTCTGTCTATGGTTTGTAAACTTTTCATAGAGAAACTACAATCTTTTCATAGTTATTCGACCTCTGATTTTGCGTCGCTGTCTAAATTATATTATTATTTTTAATTTTATTAACGTTGAAATGAGGTTGCAACTTGCAACAGCACCTATTGCCATAAGGAAAAATAGAAGATTATTGTTAGGTGGCTCCCACTGTTTTGTCAAATTCAAAATCACCTTTACATCCGACAAAATAAAATTGTTATTGTTGGGCTGAAGCAGTTAGAAATAAAAATAAATGTTTAAGGGAAAATTGAGGCAATATTTGATAGGTGTCGTGGTAAGTTCAACTATCTACTTCTAGGAACTTAGAAATAAAAGATAGTTTTTTTTTTTAGATAGATTTTTTTTTTAGATATATTTTTTAATAATTTTGGTAAGCAGGAAAATTTAATGTTCAGGTGATGCCGTAAGATGGAGCTAGTATTTAATGAGTAGGTATTGCTTCTCTGATTTCAGTATTTTATATTTTTTGACACATGTAAGACCGTTAATTATATTATAATTTATGATAAACATGGTGCATTTTAATTTTTTCAATTATTTATGAACTTTTGGGCTGACAAGGATCAACCTTCGTTATTAGAAATATGAAATATTACCTAATGGTGTTGATTCTGTTGTGCACAAACTAAACTTAATTTAGGCTATTGCTATCTTTTACTAAAAGGCAGTGCGAGAAAAAGACGGCTATAGCTATGAACTAAGTTAGAAATGTCAAACTAGTTTATGCCTTGCGCTTCACCGTCTTTTTAGTCGACATGTTTTTACGTGCACCCTTCATTTGTATGGAAATATTCGTTCCAATTAAATTTGACAGCTCTAAATTACGTCCGTCTCTTTCTCGTTTTATTAAAGAGAAAAAGATAGCAATAGCCTAAATTAAGTTTAGTTTGTGCACAACAGAATCGACACCAATAACAACTTTAAACATTTAAGTTGAATTTAATCGAATTTTTCTACGCCCTGTAACCCTTTTTGGCCAAAGAATGCCACGTTGGATGGCAATGCTGCTAGCCTTCTGGGCACTTTTCCTGTTGACAGCGATGTGGACGAATTTTTCGACGCCCTGCAAACCTTTTTGATACTTGTAAATATTTTTATTTCTATCATAGAGTTAGTGTGTAAATAATGTAAATAATATTAGTCTGTGTTTAATAAATATGAGCCAACATAGCAATATGATCTTTAAATTTTGTTAAACGTAGTTGAAATTAACAACTTTTTTACTTTATTATAAGGCTAGGAGGTAATCCTTCTTGCGAACTTAAATATGCCCGCGGCCTTGCCCGCGTGGAGTTTGGTAATGTCCCACGGGATCGTACCGGTATAAAAAGTATCCTATACTTTAATCCAGGTTATAGACTATCTGTGTGCCAAATTTCATACAAATCCGGTCAGAATTTTTTGCGTGAAAGAATAACAAACATCCAGACATCCTTTCATCCTCACAAACTTTCGCACTTATAATACACTAGCGGACGTCACGCGGTTTCACCCGCGTAGTTCCCGTTCCCGTGGGAGTTCGGGGATAAAATATAGCCTATATGTTACTCAGGGCTGTAGCTTTCTAATGGTGAAAGAATTTTTTAAATCGTTGCAGTAGGTAGTTTTTGAATTAATGCATTAGAAACATACACAAAAAAATACAAAAATACAAATCTTTTCTCTTTATAATATTATTATTATTATAGTGTAGATTAGGATGTTAGGCATGACTTTGAATTGTAAACTTGTATTTTAATGTTGTCTTAAGTTATTTCTTGGTTCACTTTCACATAACTGCGATCATATGCGACGATGCGCGTGCATTATCAAACTGGAGGAAGAAATGAGGGATGAGTGACATTATCTTCTTGACATAGATCACTTTATTATGTCGGTTTATATAGTTTGGTGGAAGACCCCTGCAGACCCCTAAAATCTGACTGTCAGGAGTTTCCTTGAAAAACTACCCTCGAAATAATAATGTTTATAGGAAGAATTCAGGGGGCCTTAAATCGGGCCTGTGGACGGTGGGCTATGGGCTAGCTCTCGTCCGTCCGTCTCATGACGACAGACCGTGTCGACGGCGCGTTCGTGTTTCACGTGCGCCTCAAAGAGAGTCAGCAAAAGGAAGGGGTCCGTAAGGCCCTGCCGGGGTTGCGGGACTGTTCGAAAGATATACCGTGGCCCCGGAATACAAAGGGCGATGAAGGAACATGGATGGGTTTTAGTCAGTAAAAGTCTGACACTCCCTCCTGCTCCGCCCCGAGCGGGAGGAGTCATTTGTTGATTTCCCATCCGAAAAAATAAAATACAAAAGGGGGCCTAAAATGGCCGTTTTAGCAGAATCATAAAAGGATAATAACATGAATAACATTAAAATTCCTAAAATGGTGGACTTATCACGTTTTGACCGTTTCACGAACTTTAACATAATTCAGGACCCCAGAACGACAGTTGCGGAATCACAATGATTTCAGTATCAAGGAAATTATTAAACGCATGGAATAACGAAATAACATTGAGATTACGGCTAATAGAGACAACACACACACATGACATGACATGTATTATGTGTTTTTAATGTAATGCAAATGTATAGACAAAAAAAAATACTAACATCACGCCTGTAATCAGAAGTGTAACTTTTAGTACACACACATTTTGCCAGTTATGTTAAGTCATTAAACATAACTGGCGAAATTTGTTACATGGGTAACAGGGGCCAGCCTATTGCGATCATCATCATCAGCCTATAATGTTCCCACTGCTGGGACACAGGCCTCCCCTCAATGAGGGAATAGGCTATAATTCACCACGCGGGCCCAGTGCGGGTTGGTAGATGTCACATGTCTTCGAATTTTTGGTTCTAGGACATGCCGGTTTCCTCACGATGTTTTCCTTCACCGTTTTGAGAGTAGTGGTGATGAAATGAGTTACACAAAGTAATGCGCCTGTCTGGGTTCGAACCCACGACTTACTGTTCGTAAGTCGTGGGGCTATTGCCATCAACCGGGCAGCAATTCCTGTTACATAAATGCGGAAGAAAAAGACTCCAATGATGGGCAAAACAGGCAGGGATAATGTTGTTAACGACACAAATAGTACATACCCAAACGTTTGACAAACACTTTGAGTCATAAAAAAGATGACCTTTGTACCAAAATTATCTGAAAAGCCAAGCAAGAAAATGCCTTAAATATTCACACAAAAATCCAACCGCTTAATAAAAACCACACATTCTCACGCAAACTATTCGGAATGCCGAACGTTTTTTCAATACGAAAATACGCCCCTGAAAATGACAGGTAAACCAATAAAACGGCGTTCTCTATTCAAATAATACAGGGTAAAAATGGCCGACGCTTATAGATGTGATCAAAGGACATGTCGTGACCACAAATGAAATGGGCTATAAGAAGTCCTATAAGAAAATGTTGATAAACCTTTTTTTTGCGATATTATTTTTCGTACTTAAAAGGTTTTTTGGGTGAATGTTTCTGAACGAACTGATCTGCACGGTGGACAAGGTTGGTAGGAGGAGGTCTTGGGTTCTATTCCCAGGTAAGGCAAAGTGTTATTAAGTTTTCCCATCACAAAATGGTTATCAAAGCCGGCAGCAGCCCGGATTCTTGATATGTGCCGTAACCACATTTCGCCATTTATGTTTAAGTCCCATGTAACAGGGGGTGAACCTATTGCCATCAACCGGGCACAAATCTAAACTTCGTGGCTGCTACTGAGTAATTCCTGATGGAAAACCCCAATAACACTTAGCCCAACCTGGGAATCGAACCCAGGACCTCGTCCTCGTCGACGACCTACATAATCTTGATAAACATATTAGTGCTATAAATGAAATAAGTCCTGTCTACGCTGTAGGTACCCAAACATGTTTGTTTTTAACACGCCCGAAACCAACATTAAATAAGAACTAATTTTATGAGGTGCTTTATAAAATTTTCGTTGCCAAAATCCCTCACTAAGTAAACCTTTTTAAAAATGTGTATTATATAAGGTAAGGCCACTTATTACGTTAGAGGGCGACCAAAATATTTTAATAAAGATATCCAAGGCTTTATATTTTTGCCAGGAGGAATAGCGACAAACTCTAAATGAGAATCTTTGAAATTCTTGAGATTGTGAAGTTGAGAGCTCTGGCTTGGAGTTCATTATAGTCAAAGTGAATTGATTGTTGTTTGCATAACAATTACTTGCTTAAACATGAACGAGTAAATTACGAAAGAAATTGGCAGTATACGTATTTAACATACTTATACAGGGTGTAAACAACCTCATCACG
This sequence comes from Xestia sexstrigata, assembly GCA_941918905.2. Taxonomy (NCBI): domain Eukaryota; kingdom Metazoa; phylum Arthropoda; class Insecta; order Lepidoptera; family Noctuidae; genus Xestia; species Xestia sexstrigata. Next base: position 7,111,437 of record OW799219.2, read on the forward strand.
AAGCCGTGAACCAAGCATTCAGTACATAAAACTAAGTAACTTTACGCAAAAATTATTGCTGGGAAACGACTTTTTTTTTTGGGGTGAAAAATCATGTTTTGTGGGTAAACTCAATGTAACGCACTTAAAACATTGTGCTGATGGATGGATTGAATAATACGGGGGTCGTGGAGGTGTTTAAAGAACCAACTTTTTGACAAGTTTATTAAAAATAAACTTGTCAAAAAGTTGGAACTTTGACCCCCAATATCTCCGTAACTAGAAGGTTCCCAGGTATGGTGTCAAACAAAAAAATGATCGCAATGACGGGGAGAACAAGTGCCTTTCGGCTTCGTTAAGAGGTTTTTTAGGCCCTTTATAGTGCTTAGTACCTGGACGACTGAGCTTTACTCGGGTGAAAATAAAGAAAACTCATTTTTACTAGACATGAGACCTAGCTAGATCGATTTTTTCGAAAACGTGATTTACGTGATTGTGTCTTCTTGGAAGACACAATGTGAAACTGCCCATGTGAAAAACAGTCCTGCCGCAAGTCGATTCCCGCGAATTTCATGTGCGTTGAATGAATTTCGAAAAATCCCTTTTTAGTGCACACTTAACGTCATTCAAATAAGGTTTGTACAAAATTTCATGCTTCTAAACCCAGCGGTTTAGCTGTGCGTTGATCGATCAGTCAGCCAGTCAGTTCATAATTTCAACCCCCTTTACACCCCCTTAAAGGTTGGAATTCTAACAACACCGTTGTGTTAGCTTCCAATCATAAACCTAGATAATAAATTAAGTGATTTTTACTTCGAAAATTAAGGACGTTCCATACAAAACTTCATCCCCCTTTTTAACCATAACATACCCAGTTTATTTAAAGGAGTTCCTCCTAAAGGTACTATTGACTATCATGTTTAGTTTAAGATTTAACAAAAACGTAGGAACTAGCCAGTACAAAAAATATGATAATATCAATCCTTAATGATGTCCTTTCCTTATCGTAAAATAAGTACAAGTACAAGTACAAGTACAAGTACTTCCAAAAAACAATAAAATTCAGTGGGAATGCTAATATTTCCCTATGTCTTTGTCCAACACGCATTTGGTCGCATGAGCACCAAACAAATTGCAATGCCGTATAAATTATATTATTATTCACATTGCATCCAAAACAAAGGTATGTGATAACATTCCTGTAGTTAATCAAAATGATTCAGTATTGTTTACTGGCAAAGGGGACGTACCTACATTTTAGGTGGAACTCAAAAACATACACTAAAGGAAAATGGACAAGAAAAATTTACAACGTGATCCTTGGCACGAATTTAGACAGGAAAAAACTATCTATTTATTTAAATTGCGAAATAAAACTGATTTATTAGTCATTCAGGAAACAATAAGTTTATTAAAAAAAAAATTGAAAGTGATCTGGGTATTTTGTTCATGTATATTTTTTGCTTTGTGTTCATACAGGGTGTAAGCAACGTCATCACGAAGCCGTCAACCAAGCATTCTGTACATCAAACTAAGTAACTTTACGCAAAATTATTGCTGGGAAACGACTTTTTTATTTGGGTGAAAAATCATATTTTGTGGTAGAACTCAATGTAACGGACTCAAAACATTGTGCTGATGGATGGATTAAATAGTACGGGGATCGTGGAGGTGTTTAAAGTAAAAATATTAAAATCTTAAAACTTGCATTTATAAAAAAACTTGTCAAAAGTTGGAAATTTGACCGCCAATATCTTTGTAACTAAAAGGTTGCCAGGTATGATGTAGAACAAAAAAATGATCGCAAAGACGGGTAGAACAAGTGCCTTTCGGTTTTATTAAGAGGTTTTTTACACCCTTTTTAGGTTGATTGGTAGGTGATCGGGTGTATTTCGTAAAGACCCAATTTTCAAATTAAGCGCTTTAAAGGCAATGTCCTGGACTAATTTGCTGTTGGAATCAAAGCAAAAAGATACTTATACATCCTGCTGGTTCAGATCCCGCTTAAACGATGTTCAAACAAAAGAAAATTACTGCTTTGAGAGTCTGATAGAATAGGTTAAAATACACCAGAAGGAGGCAGATCTTACCTGATCTGATCAATCGAGCATTCAGTCAAACCGCTAACATTGTGGTAATTAATTAATTTAATTTTAATAAAATTTAGGAATGCATTCAATTACCAATCAAACTTTGTAAGAACTCCCTAAGAACTCCTAATAAAAAACATACATTCAATTTAATAAGCCAAATAAATACGTTTTTATTTCTTTCTTTCTTCTTTCTAATCGTAGTAAAAATCCCAGAAAATCAAGTATGTACCTACTTTCTGTGAAAAAATAAAATTATAAATATTTTCATCTGGATTTTCTTTATGTAGGCGTTATTATGAAAAAGTTAAAAGCGAAAACAAGTGTGCAAATATAATATAGAAAAGACAAGTAAGATGCTGTAACATTTTAAAAGGACTTCTACGAAATATTTGCAAATAAAGTGACTTTTAGAACCTGGCGGTCGTCGAAGTTGTTTGCACAAGATATTATTATCTCAATGGACTATCCCCGCAGTACATCTAATCTTTCTTTCTTTTTCGTGTGTCTAGTGCCTACCCTAGTGCCGCTCATGGGCCTCTGACTTGGCTTTACATGCCGTCGAGAAATATTTCTAAATCATGCTGTGATAATTTATACAATGCTCACATGAATTCGAAAAATCTGATGTTCGTGTTGGGTTCTAAATCGAGACCTATGACTTGGTAGTCCGATAGTCACACTACTAGGCTATTATATCACTGCTATTAAAATATCTAGTAAACAGTTATACAGTATAACTATCTAAATAAAAAATAAGCCCGATGACCAGTTTTTACTTAAATTTTTGTCGCAGATTTTCCTTCAGTCTTACGTATTTTTCTAGGAAAACTTTTTAAAGTTCTGTTTCTACACACACCAGCAAAATTAGGGGAACACAAAAAAGTAAATGATATTTTGTGATTAATGTACTTATTATTATATTTATTTATTTTGTTTTATTTTTTACAAACACACTCATGTTTGTTTATTTTATGAAAGAAAACTACAAAATGTGGGTTTGTTAGAATTTATTTATAAAAAGAAAAATATTGAAGTGCTAAATGTACTAATTGTCCGTTCACTAACACGTTCGTTACGCACTTCTTCCAAAACATTCGGCTCTGAACAGCCGTTTGACGACGATTTCTTAAAGGTTGCGCCCTTATAAAACGTCGTCTACGGCACTGTTTGCACGATTTCCTGTCTGTCTGTATCGTTGCACATTACTGGTGGATCACGGATACTGACACACCCAATGTTCGACTGACTGTACCCGTAAGTTTTAAAAATGTCACTTTATTGGGTTCCTCTAATTTTGCCGGTGTGTGTATTTAAAATATTCGCGTTCCACTATTCCAAATCAAAATTCAATTCTATCCTGCCTTTCCAATCTCGAAATAGCTTTTTGAAAAAAAAATACGAAAATAGAATCTAACCGATGAACTTTGGCATTGATATTAGTTAGTTCAGTTGGTTTTCGTTATGTTGAAAAGCCTAATTTATAGGTAACTGCATGGTGCCCAAGACTGTGTCCGCGTGGAAACTTTGATGTGTCAGAAAAAATATAACCTATGTCTTTTCCCAGGATGTAACCTATCTCCTACGCACGCTATTTCGAAAAACTTGACGAGTGCTACGCCAGTTCAAAAACACATTGAGTCGAAAACCGCTATATCGAATAACGTTGTCGCGAACAGGCAACTTCGTTCGCAAAGAAGTTTTCAATTATGTGACAGAAAAATACTACATAAAGTCTAATATGGAAAACATTTGTTAGCATAAGGACAGATTCGCTTTACGCCAGATTCGCGTAAAGACAGATTCGCGTAAAGACAGATTCGCGTTAGGACAGAGACAGAATATGTACAGACCGCAACATAATCGCTAAACCGCTTAAGGATCACGGCATATTTTTTCTGGTTATAACCTTTAGCAGCAGACATGAGTTTGTATATGACGTATTTATAAACTGTACCTTCGATAGAATCAATTTTAACCCTTGAAATTGTTAACAAAATATGATTCGAATAGATGTTTGTTACTCTATCACGCTAAAACTCCGGATCGGATTTGCATGAAATTTGGCGCACAGATAGAAAAAGGCAGAAAATCAGAATGGCGCAGCGGTAGTGAGGCTGCCTTACGTTTTTAGGTCCCGGGTCCGAATCATGGTTTGCGTGATGAGCATTTCCGAGTCATGGATGTTTATATGTATAATAAGCATGTATTTACAAACAAAAAGTACCTATTTATGTAGTATATCAACGATCTGGTGTCCACGACACAAGCGTCGTTGGCACTAGACGGCGCTGTGTGTAATGTCCAGCGATATTTATTTATTTATAGTCCTTAACCTGGATTAACACATAGGATACTTTCTATCTAGGTAGTACGATCCCATCAGACAATAACCAAACTCTACGTGGGCAAAGCCACGGGCATCAGCTAGTATTTTTATAATCATTTCAGGCGGTCGAAAGGCGCGAAACAGCTAGAGTTTTTCTATAAAGTAGAAGATGTGTATGTACTTTGACATCACAAGACCGATGCCCTATTGAAGCTCTAAAGCCTAATATTATTCCAGTACATTTAAATTCAAACAATATTTGCCCTGAAGAAACCCTTTTACGTAAAACCAATAATGATGAAAGCATATTATTTAATTTTAAGCCTTTAAAATCTTATTTGAAAACTTTCGATCCCATCATAAAGTTTTTTACAAAGAAAGTACCTAGCTTGGTGCAAGATTAAACTAATAAAACTTCTAAGCTTTCTTTAGATGGAATTTTGTTTTAAAACATAACATCACACCTGTTATCTCTGAAGAGTTTGGCAGAGGTCTTCACCCGCATTTCACCAGTTGTGTTTAAGTCCCATGTAACAAGAGGCAAGCCAATTCCTATCAAACGGGCTCAAATCTAAACTCTGAGAATTTCCTGAACGATAAACCCCAAAAATAATTTGACTCGACCTGGGAATTGATCCCAGGACCTTGTGCTCAGTATTTCTTTACTTCCACTAGACCAGCCTTGCCCAAAGTGGGCGATAACGCCCCCTTGTGGGCGCTGCAGGCCTAAAGGAGGCAGTAAGAGACCCAGAAAAAATTGGGGGCGTTGTGTAGAGGCTTAGGGGGCGATTTGTAATTTCATCCAGGAGGACTCGTAAACACCGACTTGTGAACATCAACTAATATTAATTAAGAGATCGAGATCGAGAGAAGAATCGATTATGTTTGTTTTATTTTGAATAAAAGATACTCTGAATACTATAAAGTTGCGTTTCAATAATCATTCTCATTAGTAGGTGTAGCCCGTAACCCGTAAGAGTTAACTTGAGACCTGAACGCCATTGTGTACTACCTACTGCGCTCAGCTACTAATCTCCGCTAATATAGCTCACAATTATTAATTTAATTTGAAGTTATAGTGGTTTTTAAGTAGGTGAAAAAATGGGGGCGTTAAAAAATATTTTTTTCTCAAAGTGCGCAGTAGACAAAATAAGTTTGGGAACCCCTGCACTAGACCAACGAGGCATTCATATAAATTATAAATACAATACCATAAAAATTATAAATTTATTATCTTTATTCAACAAATTAACTTCCTTGTTGCAGACATTAAAATATTACTTACAAGCGAAGTCAAAACACAACTAAGAAATAAAAGAAATAGATATAAAAACATCTTGTTCAGTAGCTTTTTAACAAAAGAATGTTTAATAAATTCTTTCAAAAGAGTATAAAGTGATATCTTCGTTGTTGTAAAGTTTAACTACAGTTTTATCCTAGCTAATTCAGTAGCAGCCACGAAGTCTGGATTTGGGCCCAATTAGTAGCAATAAGCTCGCTATAGGGAGCGAGCACATGGGACCTAAACATAGATGGCTAAATGTGGGTGTACAGTTAGGTAAACATCTGCCTAACCATTCGAGGATTACAGGCGTCATGTTGTGTTATGACGATTTCGTAAATAGTACAGTTACAGTTGTTTAAGTTCGAAATGCCTAATAGGGTAAGCTTCTAAACTTAGTTTCCCATTTTCTGTAACTACATTTTCAGCTTAATTTCTTAGGAAATCTTGACTGAGCTAGATTTAATACTAGTTCCTTTGATAACAACAATTATTTAGTCTCAAATAAAGCAGTTACATGTCAGACGTGTTGTCTTTAAAGATCTCTCCGTGATAATTTGATAAAGTATTATTTATGTAACGACTTTAGATTTTCCTGACCTTTTTGAAGTAAGTTATAGAAAATTGAATTCATAGCGGATAATGATTAAAGGTCATAATCATTCGCATAGCTTTTTCCCAACTTAGTTGGGTTCAACTTCAAGTCTAAACACATAGCTGATTATCGGGTATTTTACTTGAAACGACTACCCATCCGTGTGCACACACACGGATGGGTAGTCGCATCAGGGTAATGATTTAAGGTGAAAAACTTAGGTGAGGATCTTTGTGAATTGTTTTTCTCTAAATCTACCATTCATCATAATCTGGCTAGCCTTTTCCCAACTATGTTGGGGTCGGCTTCCAGTTTTACCGGATGCAGCTGAATACCAGTATTTTACATGGAGCGACTGCCGATCTGACCGTCACAACCCAGTTAATACTGGGTAATGCGATACCCATTGGTAAGACTGGTTGTCAGACTTTTTCTGCCTCTGACTACCTAACGACTGTCAAAGATCTACAAATGACAGCTGGGAGCAACGGGTTAACGTGCTTTCAGAGGCACGGAGGAGCTCGGTATGTAATGGGTCACCCATCCACAGACCAACCTAGGCAAGCATACGGCTTAACCTAACGATCGACCCGAGCGGCTGTTGTTATTTAGACACGAGCTCCTCCAAATCTACCATCATCGTCATCATCATCTGCCTAGCCTTTTCCCAACTATTTTGGGGTCGGCTTCCAGTCTAACCGGATGCAGCTGAATACCAGTATTTTACATGGAGCGACTGCCTATCTGACCTCCATAACCCAGTTAATACTGGGTAATGCGATACCCATTGGTAAGACTGGTTGTCAGACTTCCGAGCCACTGACTACCTGTAACGACTGTCAAAGATCTACAAATGACAGCCGGGACCAACACCTTAACGTGCTTTCCGAGGCACGGAGGAAACTCAGTATGTAAGGGTGGTTACCCATCCACAGACCAACCTAGGCAAGCACGGCTTAACCTACCGATCGACCCGAGCGGCTGTTATTATTCAGCCACGAGCTCCTCCTACAAATCTACCATTCATCACAATTTCCGTTTCCATTTTCATAAGAAAGGGATACCAATAATATGTACCATGCAGTTACTCCCAAAAGATTGCCGATTAGGTTTTTCCAGAGAAAAACTTGGAAAATCCCATAAATTCTGGCACCCTTTCTGCTAAACATGCATGTGGCTATGGAAAAGAAAAAAATGTAGTACTTTCAAGATGAGTTATATTCAAGGACCTTTACCACTAATAACTACGACGAGATCAAAGAATATTATTTTTATTAATTATAATATTAACTTTGCTGCAGTCGGATTTACATAAAGAAGCAAGCAACTAGCATTTTCAACACTTTGTATATTGTATTAAGACTTCAAAATCTTGTTACAAAGAAAAAGTTTCCTAAGTTAATACGCTTCTCTCGATGCAAAAGTTTTCTCATTCGCTCGTTATTATTCGAGACTCGATACTGAACTAATCGATTCACTGAAGATGGAGCAAAGGGAGCTGAAAATTGTGGTTAATATTAAAGAAATCCTTCCTTGATTTTATCCTTCACTGAAGTTATTCAGCGTATTTTTTCTCTTTTAAATAGGTTCAATCAGTATCAAAGTCAATATTAAAGACAGAGAAAGACGCTATTATATGGAGAAGAAAATTAGATTATTCAAACAACGATAAGATGGGACGCTCTCAGGATCGTTGGAACGACGATCTTCGCAGGGTGGCTGGTAGCAACTGCGTGAGAGTTACTGAGAATCGAGTTGAGTGGCGTGCTATTGAAGAAGCCTATGTCCAGCAGTGGACTGTTGGCTGACGATGATGATGATGATGATGAAACAACGGACACATTTCACCACTAAAACTGTCACACACACGCATTCCATAGCAATTAGTACACTAACGGCTTTTAAGCGTATTTAGATGCGCTGATTAGTGAAATTCACTCTAAGTAAGGCGAACAAAGCATTTACTTTAAATCTTTTCTCTTTAAGTATTTAATCGTATTGAAATTATTAAGTACATTCTATACCTACAAAATAAACAACACTTCAATGTTTCAAACTGTCTATTCGTAAACAAACAAATGAATTACAAAATCAAAGTTCGCTGCCCTAACTCAATTAAAGATTGTCCCAGAAATACCTACATAGTAGACTTAAAGGAATTTATAGAAATAATTAACCCCCTAACTAGTCCCACAGAAGGTCAGCTTCATACAAACAGTGTGGCCCCGCTCAATATTGGAACATTCTAGGTAAATTATTGAACCTTCTACGCAGTTTCATAGTGGAACATTCTAGACTCGAACCTAGAGTAAGTAGTAGTTTTATTTAGTTCTGGGTTGATGATCACTGATTGTTTGAAGAGATGAGATGGGCAGACAAAATTGTTGCCATCGTGGGAATGGCGTCTCATTCATCCTGGATGAGGCTGGCACAAGAACGTGGAGCTTGGCACAAGCAAAGAGAGGCCAGCCCAGCAGTGGGTGAAGTCGGTCTGTGGATAATGATGATGATTGTTTGAAGACCACTACCACGGGAAAGAATTATCACCTATGCTATTAGTCCTATTTCTATAGTACAAAACTCATCATTATTAAATTAAAAAGTTAATTAATTAATTAAATTAACTTTTTTTTTTTTTATTAAATTAAAAAAAAAAAAAAAAAACTGTGTAAAAATCTGTCGTAGCTGCGAACCAAGACCAAAGTGCCAACTTTCATCAACATCGTAATATAATGGATGGACGCCCACTCATATAAGGACCTCGGCAACCGTTGCTTATCTTTGAAGATCAATCTGTGTGGCTGTTATAATTTAGCCACAAACCCCTTCATTATAACCGACCTTCTGGATTATTCTATGCTACTTCGATCGAGATCGTAATTAATGTCATCCGCCTTGGTCCACGGCTAGAGAATCTAAATGGCTCTGTAATTGGGTCGGTACTTTGATCATTATTGTCCTCTCTCTCAAAGATGGCAAACGTGTTGATACTAATTTTGGTGTAAGTGTCTGAACGTGTATGGAATGCTTTAAGATGCATTAATTTGTAACTTGTTATCTTTAGGCGTTCGCTTTGTGGAGGATTACCTGTGAGTTTTTTAAATTATATATTTTTAAAACGCTATGTTTTAAGTCACATTTAATAGGGGGCGAGCCTATTGCCATCAACCGGGCGCAAATCCAGACTCCTTGGCTGCTACTGAGAAAATCCTGAAAAACCCAATATCACTATGACCGACCTGGGAATCGAACCCAGGACCTCATACTCAGCAGTCGCGATTGGGACCACCAGACCATCGAGGTAGTCAGTAGTAACATTTATTTATATTACGACTTTTATTTTTAAAAAGAGTAACCATGAAATCCTGGTAATGAATATGCAACATCACGTATTTTCTGTACAAGGTCACTTGGCATTTTAATGTTGTACCCACATTTTTGCAAAGGGATTTATCCGCGGTCTAGGGTGGGGTAAGTAGTTAAGCTACAGCTTAAATAAAACGTGCTGGCTACCCTGATAAGATGTGTAAGTAATTTTAAACCTGATCTGAATGAAAAGTATGATTCAGTCAAGTATTTTTCCTAGGATCTGTAGAGCAAGAAAGTTACACAAAGTCCAGTTAAATTACTTTAGGAAAATTCACAGGTGTGATACATATTATACAGGATGACTTTTTTATTACTTTCCAAAAAAATGGGTATATTAGGTAAACGGAGTAGAACCAGATGGCACAATTCGTTTTTTTTTTTTTTTTACAAAATTTCTCTTTCTTTGTTCTAATATAAAAATTTGTAGCGTATTTGATGATGGATCAATTTTTTTCTAAGCTGTGGAAAAAAGAAAAAAAAAAACTAGGTATGCCATAAGCTCTGATCACATATATACCTTATTTTTTTTTAAAGTGATAAAAATGTCATCCAGTATATGTCCGCGTGGAGTTCGGTACTGTCCTATGGGATCGTACTACCAGGAAAAAATATCCTATATGTTAATACAGGTTATCAACTATCTGTGTGCCAAATTTCATCCAAATCCAGTCAGTAGCTAGTTTTTGCGCGAGTAACAAACATCCATCCAACCATCCTCACAAAATTTCGCATTTATGATATTAGTAGGACTAGGATATATGACTATATGTGGGACATAATGACACAAACCTTAACGATGACTTGAACCAACAGTGTTGAAAGTAGCTGGAATATTTTTGTATAAAACCTGCCCTGCTAACTGTCTAAATATTTAAGATTCTCAAGAATCCCAAAAAGATAGCCAAATCGCCAGTCATACCTCTTACAGCTAAAGTTCAATATTATTATATTATATTACCATACCTACAGCATAAATTCTCGCCAATGCCATAATATTTCACAGTGTATCTTGGCTGGCTGACTTGCCAAATTTTACATTGAAGTTTTGTAAGAATATGGCAAACATGATTCAGCTTTTCATGGGTATGAAAAGTAGGTTCGAAGTTTGGTCGACGTAAACTTACTTCACTTATTCCTTTCTTTGTAGCATTCCGTTGTGCTTTACTTTGTTCTGGATTCCAGACTATTTATACACAAGAGAATAAAAGTCAAAGTACGTAAGAAAATTCAAGAATATTAGGTTTGTGTCATAGACGACCCGAATGGCGCAGCGGTAGTGAGGCTGCCTTACGTTCTTAGGAATCACGGTAGGAGCAAATGTTTGTGTGTGTGACATTTGTATCCGAGTCATGGATGTTTATATGTATAATAAGTATGTAATTACAAACCAAAAAAAAGGATCTATCAACTATCTGGTGTCCACGACACAAGCCTCGCTGCTTAGTGTGGCACTAGATGGCGCTGTGTGTATTGTCAAACGATATTTATATTTATTTACTATAGGAAGGTTGAAAGTTGCGCCAGTTACAGAAAAGTTGAAAGTGAATCAACTAATGGTAATGTAACTCTTGGTAATGTACAATTGTGCATGTGATGAGGAGGGACGAATCGTATATGACTTAACGAGTGATAAATATAAATGTTGATGGATGGAGAGGGAGAGAAAGACCAAAGAAACGATGGATGGATTGTATGCGGAATGATATGAAAGAAAAACGAGAAAGTCATAGCGTGACGGTTGACAGAGGAGAATGAATGAAAAAAACGTATTGCGCCGACCCCAAGTAACATGGGACAAGGGCAGGAAGGTGATGGTGATGAGAGAAAATTCAAGCAAAACTTGTTCAAAATCTTGTAGCAGTCTTGCTATTTCCCCTACGGAAAACCTCTTCGACTCTGTTTTGTTTTAGAAGAAAGTTGTCTACAAGGGCTTGTTTGTAAAGAGTTTTCCCGGGAAATTACAACAACTACACCTAATTCAATAACCATTAACATCGTGAGGAAACCAGCATGCCTGAGAGATATTTCCTGACGGCATATAAAACCAAGTCAGAGGCATAAAAACTCTGACACCGGTCTACTCACACGATAAAGAAAGAAGTAGGTAACCATTGGAAATACCTTGAGGCTCGCAAGCTTTTTAAAGGTGGTGCTAGGCCTAACAACTATCCATCAAACGGGTCATCGTGCCGGCCTGTTTATCATAATAAAATCTCAAAGACTTATCTCATAATAATCATTTACTTCACCTAATAAAAAGTTTTCAAAGTCACGTCACCCAACATTCAAGTTTCAACCTCGGGTTGAGTTAAGTCGACATTAAAACGAGCTGAAATTTATTTTCTTCTCTATCTTGAAGTTAAGTTGGACTTCGGCCGCCGAGTCGCGTTCGCACATTTGTAATACGGTGTCATAGTAAGCTGCTAGCGTGCTTCTAAGCTACTGTTACTTGTTCACAAAGATTTATCTTCTTTACGTGTAGTTTTATTTATTTATTTATTTAAACTTCATGTACAATAGTGGTACAGATAGCTGATGTTTTGAGGTGTAACTTATTTTATTGTAGAAGGAATCTACAATAAAATAAGTTACACCTCAAAACATCAGCTATCTGCCAGTAAAAGTCCCGTCAAAGTGGGTCCAGCAGTTTCGGATATTAGCCGAAACCAACAGAAAGACAAAAATGGTATGTTTTTTTTGGTATGAAATTGAAGTGTCTATTGTTTGTAATTTCAAAATAACAGCTGTCTAAAGCATAATATACGGTACTTGTAACATAATACCATTTTATTTTTATTTTTGTCAGTCTGTCCGTCTGTTTGTTCCGGCTAATCTCCAAAACAGCTACACCGATTTGACGGGACTTTATTGGGCGATAACTGATGTTATAAGGAGTAACTTAGGATACTTTATTTTGGAAAAGGATTTGAGTTTCGTACAAAATTAGAACCCATTTTTTTTTACAAAATCCGATTCAAATAGGGTAGTAAAACTTTTGTAATAGTTTCACTCGGACGAAGCTCGCAGTCAACAACTAATCTCAAACAAATTTTCAGATTATTTTCAAAGAAATGTTTGTATCTTAGCTCGTGGGAATAAGTTGAACAGTGTAACAATGTAGATAGACCGAAATATAAATAACCATTGGTTTTATTCTCAAATCTTTAAGGACTTATCACACTGGCCATTTCTTAGTGTATTTTCAGGAAGGCGATTATTTAACAAACTCGCTGCGTGTGAGTAGAAAGTACGCCACGTGAGCGCAACATCTTTGCCGCGTTTGTTTGACGAGAGCGATTGACGTAAGAAGAGCAAGATAAGCGAGTGTAAACACCAACAACATCACGCCTGTAATCCCCAAAGAGTTAGGCAGACTTATAGTATTATATTAGTACACCAACATTACGCCAGTTATGTTTTATTATCGGGGGCCTATTGCCATCAACCGCGCACAAATCTAGACTCAATGACTGCTACTGAGAAATTCCTGATGGCAAAACCCAATGACACTTTGCCCGAACTGGGAATCGAACCCAGGACCTCATGCCCAGCAGCACCTTGCGACCACTACACCAACGAGGTAGTCTGTAGTGTAATATTGTGAAAGCGCGGAGAATTTGTCACGTATAGTCGGGGCTAGCTCGCTACTCACCCGCGAAGAGCCCGCTAGCGAAATCGCCTCGCTGGAAATACGCTGGTAAATTAACGATTTACCTGCGTATTTCCAGCGAGGCGATTGATAACGCTTTATAGTTTATTCACTGCCAATCTTCTAACTTATTCCAGACTTGTTATTGTGACAAAATACAAAGTGGGTAAGCTGACATTTTGATTGGCGGCTTGGCAGCTTAATAAATTCTCGCTTGACATTGACTTTGATCTTCCGAACTATTTTCTCTAGCCAAAAAAACATTCTTGGCAAATTATTTTTCTGACAAAGGAAAATTCTATTAAACGCTTCGTCATTCTTGGAAAATAAAGATCATTCTCGCTTACAGTATGACAGACGCCGATGAAAAATTAGCTCTTTTCGAATACATTTAGTCACCCCAAGTATATTTAACTTTAAAACTGTTTCTGGCGCTTAAAACAGGGTAAGTGTTATAACTTTTGCCTGTTTCAAACAGAGTAATAAGAGACTGTCTGTTTCGAAAAGTCACGTATTTTCTTTCACATTCAGTAAGCATGTTTTAAGTCTAAGAGCCGAACTCGAAAAGATTTTAATTACTTTATAATAATTATTGGAAGTGTTAAGAAGAGGATCTACTCAAAATTCATACTTTAAAACTAGATGAGGTCGTAGTTTTCTATCCAACTTCACTGAGAAAAAACACAAAAACAAACTCAGAAAATGAAACGTAAAAAAAAGTACGGTCTACTACTAGGTTCGATATTTTATGGTTACGACTTGGAGGGTCTTATGAAACTTCATCAACAATATTCCATTCCACTCCGGAACAAAAAAGTGCATGAAATAACCAAAGATGAAAAAATTACTGGAAAAAACAAAAATAATAATTTTCCCACTTTTAGGGTTTCGTGGTCCTGACAACTGCCAGCTTGAAAAATCTGGAAAAATTCATGATGATAGTGCATTTCATGAACTTTAAAGGAAAATTATGGCGGTTAAGATAAATTCATTATTTTTAGCAGTAATACGAGTAGTCGTTGAACTTGGGTGTTGGATAATTTTGTACCATAGCAGATACAAAATTCTTAGAATAAATCCTTTAAAATGACTAAGATGAAGTAGTTGGATGTTTATAACGGGTAAAGACTTGCATTGAAAAACAAAATCTAACGGACTACTACGGATCCCTACAATGCGCGTGGCCCGACACGCACTTGACCGGTTTTTTAATTAAGCGTCTGTCCACTGTTCTCTACAACATTTTGCCAATTTTCTTGGCCCTTGAAGAGTCAAATGTAAATGTGGTACATATATTCTCAACTATTCGAATTTTAATTTATTATGCTTTTGACTCCAAGCTACCATTTCGATTGATGTCCTGTATAATGATTGGCCTTTCCAGGAAATACTTCGAAATAATGTGGTCATGTCAAAAACAAAGCCTTTAGAAAACGATTGTGAAATTCCAATGAAATAGCTACGTATATTTTTTGATCCATACAAGCATTTTTTCATTTCATCTTAACCATTAAACTACAGAAATTTCCTGGAAAACTATCCCATTTTCTACCACCGTCCTTTCAAAGAAATCCTTTTTCATTGTTTTTAAAAAATCGGTTATAGGTACTATGAGCTCCGACGAAATCTGCTCATTTTTAAAACAAAATCCCGTGCACACGATCTCCACATCTGTTTACCACCATTAACGAATCATCGACATGAAGAAGAAGAAGAAGAACTTGTAACAATTAAAAAACTACATCGCAGGTTTAGAGGTAGGTAGCGACCTCCTGTGTAAAATATAAGTCTAAATCGATACGTGCTGTCCTAAAAATGTGCCTAGATGGCGCTATTGTCAAATACACAGAATTAATTCATCTTTAAGAAAACAATATTGTTATTTAGAATAATACTAAATTAATCAATATAAAAAATTTAATTGCAAAATAGTTGAATGAGAATAATTTAATGGGAACGTGGGAATAAAAGGGTCGGTTTCAATGTGTCCTTCAGTCAAAAGGAGATAGACATTTAAGTTTTGAGATAGCAACATTCGTTTTTACGTGGCGTCCTTTGGTGAAAAGGCTGCGATACTGAGATAGAGAGGAAATATTAAAAGTTATCCACACCCTTCGCAGATCACTATGTGGCTTAAATAACATTGAGAGCCAGCGTATGGTTAATTGATGTCAGTAAAAGCTTCTCAAATATCTAAGCTGTAAGTATTGCACCATATTCCAATAAGACACGTTGTGTTCTCAGACATTTTCTTTGGATTTCAATCTTACCTCGTCTTTTTGTCAATCAGGGCTCAAATGTACATTTAGTTTACGATGCGATGACATCGTTATAATGTAAGGAAAACAATATAAAATGGTCATACATTGAGGACGTGATGTGAAGGCAAGTTCATCGGTTACGAGATTACATGTACGGTTGCTGAACCATTTAAGCTGACGTGCTGACCTGCTGCAACTTTACGTGAAGATACACTGAGCATCACATACGGGCAACGATACTGAGTGCATCGGTGTGTTCCATGTGATGAAACAGCTTGGTAATGTTACTTATAAAGTAAGTGTGAACCTGTAATTTTGTACTCTCAACAGCTGGGTTCAGAAGAGGACTATAATCATCAGTAAACTCACATTATAATTAAAAACCATTGTATGACCATAATGCTTTTGTTTCATTTATGATTTTCCTACAGGCGTTATTCCCTAGTCTCATGCGATATTCTGTATGGTGTCGGAAGAAAAGAATAGCACCATCCCATGTCTTCCCGTGGGTGTCGTAAGAGGCGACTAAGGGACTTACCAGAGAATGGGCAGCAGCGTTCTCTGTGCTTTTGTAACAACCGTACTGCGATCGCCAACCCGCCTGCCAAGCGTGGCGATTATGGCAAAACCCCCCTTTTGGGGAGGCCCATGTCCAGCAGTGGACGTCTTTCGGCTGAAATGGATGCGATAACCGCTGGGCAAAGCTGGATTGATGTAAGCTAAAATTAAGCCTTACAAACTATTATTGGTCATATTTTTTTTCTTTCGACTCTTTTTTTCATTAACAAAAACAAGGGATCAGATGCTGCGATGCTGTTTGTTGATGAGCTTAAATAAGCGCTTCAATAAAATACTGCGAGCAAAAATTGTCGTATGTACCTAACTCGACGCTTGTGTCACACAGTAGTTATATTAGATCTTACTCTACCGTATTTCAACTTGGAACAAATATTGTCGGAATTGGCTCACACACACATACGTACAAATCATTTCACAGGCAATTTTCAATTCTAAGCCTGCTTCGGGTAACAGGTTACTCAAGAGTAGGTCGAAGCGCATCGAGCCAAGAGGTTACCTTTTGTGTGTTGGGACATAACAATAAACCGGCCAAGTGCGAGTAGGACTCGCGCACGAAGTTTTCGGTAGGTACCATTATCTATACAACATTAGACAAAACGGCAAAAAAATATCACGTTTGTTGTATGGGGGCTCCCCTTAAATATTGATTTTATTGTAATTTAATTATTTGTTTTTAAAGTGAATATACAACTAAATATACTGTGAATATTTCAAGCGCGCGTCTACCTGTTGCCGTTATTAATATCGAGTTATAAACGGCAACAGATAAACGGCGACAGACGGACGGATGGATAGTGGAGTCTTAGCAATAGGGTCCCGTTTTTACCCTTTGGGTACGGAACCCTAAAAAGTTTTGTTGGCAACCGTAACGGCCGCTTTTGCAATGAGGAATTATCTGGTTAACCTGTGTGTATGTCCTAGTAACGGTTTTTCATACAGTAACATGGACCTAAAAAGAAAAGATGGTCGCCGTCTCCTTTAACACTAACTGAAGCACCCATAGTAAGTCAGCGCGCTAATGTAGACAAGCCAGCACGCACACATTCACACCATATGCTTAGGTAAGTCTGCCGTCGGCCATTACCTTTACTACTTACTTTTATTTTACCTTTACTTTAACAATATGCGTCACAAAAACTTGTATTAAAACCCAAGTTCAAGGGAGATCTTATTGAAATATTGTATTAAAATGTGCAATTTTTCTTCATCTGGCGTCGTTTTACACACGCACACACAGTTACGCCGCCGCCTTTGTGGTGCTTCAATTGTTTCTTAGTGTAGTTCCGTCCGCCTTTTTTTTAAACAGTAAAAATAAAAGATCATTCAGGCAGAGAAGGTTGGTACAGGACTAAAACATAACTGGTAAAATATGAATGTATTATCCAGTACACCTCAGCCCAACCCTTAAAGAAATACAGGCGTCATGTTATGTGTGTTGAATCTTGAATCTACTCCTCTGCGTTTCATTGACCGCAGACATGAAGTTTGAATAAACAAGCATGCTAGTGCCATCTAGTTTCCTTCAAACGAAACTGTTTAGTTACTTTACTTTTTAACAGAGGTCACTACTAGCTGCCTAAGCTAATCAACAAAACCAAAACAATATTGAAAGAAAGTTTTAGTGGGCGAAAAATAAAACAAAAAAAAAATAACATTCGCCTTTTCCCCGTTATAGGTTAAGTCGAAGTGGACCTACAATACTTACTACACCCAATTTCCTTATAATAGGGGCGAGCCAATTGCCATCAATCGGGCACAAATCCAGACTCCGTGGCTGCTACTGAGAAATTCCTAAAAAAAAAAAACCCAAACCCAAAAACACTTTGCCCGACCCGGGAATCAAACCCAGGACCTTATGCTTTTCAATCGCGCTTGCAGCCACTCGATCAACGAGGCAGCCCATTTAAACACGTAGAAAAATAAAAAAACCGCTGTGAAAGCGCTTGTCATGACCACTTTAAGTTTGCAGTTATAGATGGCGCTGCTTGTCGAGAAAAAATGCATTGATAAGTCAAACTTCGTACATTTATTTTATTTCTGTGTTTTCCCGCCTGCACAGATAAGATGGTTGAAGTGTCATTTGAATGGTGTCATGCATGTTTTATTTTCAGTGTCTAGACAATAGGTAGCCTCTTTAGAGCGTATAAACTTTCAAAAAAGGATGCTAAAGGAGACAATTTTTATTTTAGGCAACCTTGGGTGTTGCATTTTTTATTCATATTAGGTACACCAAAAAAAGTAACCATTTTATTATAGTAATAAACAAAAGATTACATAGAAACGTTACCGGAATCTTAAAATCATAATAAATAAGTTATAATAACATATTTTTTTGCGAGTCAAATCATTCCTGTTGTGGTCAATGTCATTTGACGCGTTTTTTCCGTTTACTGGCGAAAAGTACGGTACCCAGTATTAATCATATCTGCTTTAATTAAAATAGAATAGAATGTAAAAAGAAATATTATTAAACTGTGCATTTGCATGCAGCATGTGCAGCATTTAATGCTATTTTTAAAGGTTTACGCTAAAATCGCATAGATGATTTAAAAAATCAACGGGGCACGAAGCGTTGTAAATCCGTCTTTTAAGTGGTTGACAGACAACTTTATTATTTTGACATTTACTCTTTCTGTTTATTTCGATTTTCGTAAAAGTGTTTTTGCAGAGTTTTCGCATTTATTCCGGTCAGACAAGGCTTAGCTAATAATATATAACTACTGTAATCTAGAGGTTATAAGGAAGAAAACAATGTTCGTTTCATTAAACACTACAATTTATGTGGGTGGCCTAATCTCCAAACAAAAACAATTGTCTCCTTAACTTTTGGATACAACTTTAATCCTTTTATTATTGAACTGTCTTTTTGTTCAGATGTTTAGACAGAATATTGTAGACCAACATAACCTTTTTTTGCTGTATGCAAAATGTTTTATTATGAGTACCTAGTAAAAGTAAATAGATCGTCATCTACCTAGCCCAAAGAGTATAATAATATAAATGGAAGAGAGAGAGCCCTCTCTCGAGAATTTTTGACACCTATATTAGACGGTGTCGCCATCTGATACTATATCCGCTGAACTAATCCGAAAAACTATAGGTGCGTACATAGGTATACATCTATATCTTATTGAATATGTTTTCTATAGGCAGGCGGGTAATTTGAAATATTGGCCATATAAAAACCAGTTTTATAAACATTTTGTATTTGTTACATAGCGATTCG
Organism: Xestia sexstrigata; assembly: GCA_941918905.2. Taxonomy (NCBI): domain Eukaryota; kingdom Metazoa; phylum Arthropoda; class Insecta; order Lepidoptera; family Noctuidae; genus Xestia; species Xestia sexstrigata. The sequence continues at coordinate 7,130,796 of OW799219.2, forward strand.
TGTTTAGTTCTTGATATTTACATATTTACACACAAAAAAAATACAGTTAATGTCTACAAAATTGAATAATAATAATAATAATAATAATGTGTTTATTTTCTCATCACAAACGTTACAGTGAACAGGAATTATTAAATCTAATACACAGGGTAAACATTTGTGAGAGACTGGTGCCCGATATAGGTATACAATACCTGTGTTACGGGTCACCAGGCCCCCCAAGACTTACAGGTATAAAACAAATTTAGATTCATTACTAACAAAATGCGTGATGATTTTACTTAAATACTAGGTACAGAATGTTGTAAAATAAAAATAAGAAAAATTATAAATACTCTGAAAGGGTCTAGATGTGTGATTTGCGGTAGATAGTGTGTGTTTATGTAGTAGATGGATGTTTATCGGATTGGAATCAATAGACTTTCAGTTGCCTGATAATCTAGAGTTTTCAACCATTTACAGACGGTTAATTTACAGACTGGTCTCCGCAGTGGGTAAATTGAAAGTGTTGTGTTGATTTTATTGTACAAATATCCTCCAAGAAAACAGAAAAATCTTTGGGAGAGAATAGTACGAAAAAAGCTTGTAGGACAGACATTACCCTTCCTCCGCTTATCTTTGTTAAGATTGGGTTCATATTGTATTTGTTTATGTTGTTTGGAAACTATGGAAAGAATGAATCTCTGCCTGACAGTTAGAACATCCCAACGTTTATAAAGTTCAGCAGTTGGGTAACGAAAAGGAAATCCAGCCCCTACCTTGAGAACTGCTCTTTGTGCTCTTTCAACCTCCAGGAGGTGAACTTTGCCTGCTCCTCCCCAGGAAGTTATGCAATAATTTACTATAGATTGACAGAGTGTTAAGTAGACCATTTTGGTAGTCCTAAGATCAGCAACATGTCTTAAAGTCTTAAAAATGTAGATCAGCTTACGGATCCTAGTAACGAGTATGTCAATGTGAGGCTTAAAGGTTAGTGTTTGGTCTATAAATACTCCAAGATATCTAATGACGTCTTTATTCTGAAGAGGTGAGCAAAAGCATGAGGAATTAGACAAGGAACAAGTGTGAGCAATGATACTGAGAGTTGATGGTGGAAGAAGATTTCTCCTAGGCGCAAAGGTAACATATTTGGTTTTTGATAAATTTAGTGTCAAGACATTGCGTTTAAGCCATTGGCAAACCTCATTAAAACCATGTTGAGCACTTTGGAAAACTTCGTCCCAATTTTGACCACTAAAAAATAGCGCAGTATCATCGGCAAAAGATATTAGTTTTCCATGTTTAAGATAGAGTTGAAGCAAGTCATTGATATAGACAAGGAAAAGGCTAGGACCCAGGACACTGCCCTGTGGAACGCCATAATGAATAGAGAGTTCATCGCTGATCCAGTTGTCTATTTTTACTCGTTGCTTCCTGCAACTTAAGTAATCCTTGAGCAGTTGCAATGGCAGACCTCTAACTCCTATTCTCTCAAGTTTTTGCAATAGCAATGGAATAGGAACCGTGTCAAAGGCCTTGGCTAAGTCTAGAAACACTGTTACACACTTCCTCTTATTGTCAAGATTAGTAACAATATGGTTAGTGAGTTCATGCACAGCGTCATCAGTAGACCTACCCGATCGAAACCCAAATTGCTCAGGTGACAGGAGAGAGTTTGTTTCTAGAAAGTTCATGAGGCGTTTATTAATCAGACGTTCCAAGACCTTGGACATCGTAGGCAGGATCGAGATAGGCCTGTAATTTGATATGCAGTCTTTATCGCCTCCTTTATGGATAGGTTTAACAAGGGCTATCTTCAAAGCTAGTGGAAAGGTACCAGTAGCAAAGGCCAGGTTGCAGATGTGAGTAAGTGGAAGTGTAAGCTGTTTGACGTAGCGTTTTAAGATTTTGCCCGATATCTGATCTACTCCAACTGCCGCACTCTCTCTCAAGTCCATTATGAGATGTTCAACCTCATGGTCATCAGTAGGGAGTAAGACAAGAGAGTTTGGTGATGTAGGAGTGGAGGTTTGGTAGCTATTCGGCAGATAAGTGTTATCAATAATTTCTTCCGCTAGCCTTTGTCCGACACCTGTAAAATATTTATTAGCGTCATGAACACTGCTTTTTGGATTATCAGTGTTGATCAGGGCCGAGGAATGGTCTAACTTTTTGGTAGTATTACAGATGCTTTTGATAACATCCCAAAGTTTTTTACTATTGTTTTTGGACTTGTCAATTTCCTGTCTCTCATATATTCTCCTCTGCTTTTTAAGGAGAGTGTTGCAAAAGTTACGGTATCTTTTGTACGTTAGATTAAGTGCTTCATCATGAGGATTCTTTTTCAGCTTTTTGTGCAGATTGTCTCTATTACGCATGCATCGTAATAAACCAGTAGTAATCCATGGCTTTTTTATTATTTTCCTGTTAGCCAATTTCACCAGATGCGAGTTGTCTTGAATGGCCTTGTCTAGTATGACAACGAGTTGTTCAGTAGCAGCGTTGGCATCCCTGCAGTCAAGTATAGGCTTAAAATTTATTTCTTTAACAGTGTTATCTAATTCATTAAAATTTATACGTCGTAGCGTAGAAGAAGGATGGTTGAGTTTTGTATGTAGATTGATAGCAATGCCAACACTTTCGTGATCAGTGACCGAAGATTCAATAACAAAGCAGGTGGCTTGCAATTTAGTTTTGACCATGATATGATCCAGACAAGTAAGGCCATGAGTAGGTGTGGTATGAGCGGGAAGTATACAGTGACTAGCCAAGACGTTGAGGTATTCAAAGGAGCGCTTATCATGAGTGTTCGGAGCTATGTCAATATTTATGTCTCCACAAATTATTATGTTTTTATAGTTGGATAACTTTCTAAGCACTGCATCCAATGAATTACAGAAGGCACTTGTGTTACGCTGACCTGGAGGGCGATAGATGCCGATAACGCATATATCGGAGCTTAATTTTAATATAAGACAATTAGCATCAATCATATGTGGTTCCTCTATTAAAGCTTTATAACTGTTTTTATGATAGATAACAACACCTTCATTTTGTGTTTTATTAGCAGTCGTAGCGGTACAAGTATAACCCTCCAACTCAGGGACGAATTGGGTAGATTTAAGCCAGCACTCCGTCAAAATTAGTATGTCCCACTCAACGTCTGCACGAGTCAATAATGTATTAAAACTAGGCATATTACATTTTATGCTCCTCATGTTTTGAGTAAGAACTTTTAGAGAGTTGTTTGGTACAGGTATAATGGATTTAATATCTTCTGCCTCGCATGTCATAGAATTGGCCACAACCATGGAATCGAGACTCTGGTGAATAGATTCAATACCAATGTGATCGAACTTTGAAATATATTGTCCTTATGGATAACTTTAAGGAAATGAGATGTACAAAAGATACATAAATACAACAGATAAGTGTGAATCGGTTCCAGTGATTGTAAATGGTATTATTATATGTACGTAGAAATAGAGAAATAATAATTGATAAGTATTCGTGATGGATGATAGTATGCCCTGAAGTAATTAAATTAAATATTAGAAAAAACATGCAAAAAAGTATTTTGTTTGAGTTGGTTATCACAACTAAGACATAATTAGACACAAGTGCAACTGCAACTATCTTAATTGAAAGCTGTTTATATTGACAGCGTGAGGTGTTACATACACAATGTACTATAATTATTGAGACAATGATGACTTTATAGAACATTGTTGAGACATGCTTATTAGGAACCATGAGTACAAGACTTAGAAACAGCAATGATACAACCAACAAAAGATGGTTTAGAGTTAGTCACATTACAATCTTGAGAATTTCACTTTCTTCTTGTATACGAATAGGGGCCTGACCCTCCTCTTTCTTCACGTATACCTTGCCGTAGGACGTCCATGTAGCTGCGAGTTTTTTGGTTTTAACATATCCCCTTGTCATGTAGAACAAACGTTGAGCTTTAGTGGTAAGGCACTCTGAGATGAATATTGGTTTGGCTGGTCCAGGTACTTTTATAAGGTCTGTATTTAGTTGGGGTTGCTTTGTTTCGCGCTGCGATTTATTGAACTTTTTCGAAGTGAATACCATTGCTTCTTTCCTAGTTACGGAGATGAAATCAACAATAATTGCCTCAGACTTAGATCTGTAAATATCTCTGATTTCCAGGTCCTGGATAGTAGTTTCCAATCCAACAACCGAGCCGATATCTTTGATAATATTGGTCAAATCCTTTTTGTGTTCATTGTTTTGCTTTGGGATATTTCTTATCTCCACGGTAGTGGAACGGACATTATTCTCGAAGTACTCTAATTTATTTTCCAAGGTCTTAATGCGGGTTTTGTAAACAGTGTTTTCTTGAACCAGACCACTGATTTTAGACAATAATTCGTCATATTTGCCTGACATAAATTGAACTGATTTATGCATTTCTTCGTTTTGTTGTGTTAGAGTAATCACAGAAGCAGCCAACGATTCAAATTTGAGATCTATTTGCTCTTTGAGCTCAGAGAACATCGATTTTATGCCATCATCTGGTGGATTAGTTTGGACACAATACTCATTGAAGTTACGCTTATACCTCTTTGTAACGTTTTCTAAGGCATCTTCGTTCGGAATTTTATTGATGGCAGAGTCTGATCCATAATGCATCGAAGTTGGAGACTTTACTGGTAAAGTCGATTTATTCGGCGAACGTTGAATCATCGCCATAGCGATAAGAAATATAAAATTCTAAATCCTAAAAGTAAACGTCGTTGAGCGGTTTCGAACTCGAGACTCGTTGTGTTGCAGTCGGCGTCGGTCGTTCACGCGCTACTTCGGTAGTTAAGTAGACGTCGAATTGATCGTATAGTATGTAGAGTAAACAGAATTTTTTCAATGGAAGGTTGAGGACAAATTTTATTTGAGGGTAGATGACAGTCACTCACAAATAAATTGTCACTTTTGCACATATGTTTTGGTTTTTGATATGCAAATAATGCTCACTTGCACTGATTGTCTAGGCGTGATTTTGCTAAAGTCCAATCGAGCTTCGGTTTAGTACACTTTGAAACAATAATCGTGAGGTAAACTTTATTAAAAACACCTTTTTACAATTATTTTTGTGGAGCCAACAAAAACACGACTGTTCGCTACTAAGTCAGCGGGGCGCGGGGGGAATGTTTTTATATAGCCAGCACAAAATAAAAACGATGATTATGTTGTTAATATTTACGTCATTTATTGATCTTAATATGGCAATGTTTAAACATAATAATCTTGAGTATCTATTATAGTTTCATCCTCACCGTCGAATGTAAGCTTTCCTGCTAAAATCCGGTTTCTAGACTTGCACCAACTATAAATTAGGATAATTGATTTCTTGAATAGATTTTCGGCATTTTCCAGTCGCGACTTTAAACCTTTTCCCCTTTTCTTCACACCACACACATCTGCCTAGTCTATCTGTATGTCGGTACATCTGTCTTCTTAGGTTTTTAATTTTAACAGTAACTAAACTATAAAACACAAGATCTGAAAGCGTCTATTTCGCAAAACACAGCACTAAAATTAATGAGGTTTCCGGATGTAAAACAGACAAGAAAGACGGGAGGAGAACTACCACTAGACTCAACTCCACTTTCTGGAGCTTTATTAGAACCGACATACCATATAAATTACACAAAATGGAAGAGATCTACAAATTCGCGCACACGCTGAAATTAATGACCATTTTGTAGGACTAGTAAATACCAGTATTTTTTTTTGTGATGCTGTGACTACAATGTTGCCAAGACTAGAAAATAAAATATTTGCAAAATGATTAAATAAATGATTATTATTGTTTATAATATATATTTATTATTTTTGACTTAATTTCCATTTTTATCAACATTCATTCAAATCAACAAGGCGTTTTAAGCAAACTGGTGACATTTGGCGTAAGCACCATCTATGTTATTTTTACGTAATAAATCTCTCAAGTTTACGCGGATTTCGTAAGAGACGGTGCTAGTATCTTTGTCAAAAATTGGACGCCTACGTCAATTAGTGCAGTGTCCCCCCCTGGCCTAGCCTTTTCTCAACTATGTTGGGGTCGGTTTCCAGTCTAACCGGATGCAGCTGAATACCTACCAGTATTTTACATGGAGTTACTGCCTATCTGACCTTCACAACCCAGTTAGTAGTGGGTAAAGGATCTGGGACTTTTGCGCGAAAAGACACTTGCGCGAATGGACATTTCGCGACTACACTTTTGCGTGACTTATTATCGTGGGTGTCGTTTTCATGGTTTTCGGGGTCGCTGATAACGAAAATGACGTCAAAATAAAAATGCAAGATGGCGCCGATGAAAGTTTCAGTTGTTCCTTCATGGGTGTTGTTTTCTGACTTTGATGATGGAAAACCAAAAAATTTTCCTCGGCGCCATATTGTAATTTCATTTTGACCTCATTTTCGTTATCAGCGATCTCGAAAACCATGAAAACGACACCCATGATGAAAAAGTAGCGCAAGTGTCCATTCACGCAAGTGTCCTTTCGCGCAAAATTCCATTCGCGCAAAAGTCTAATCGCGCAAAAGTCCATGCGCGCATATGTCTTTTCGCGCAAGTGGGTTCGCGCAAGTGCCTTTCACGCAAATGTCTTTTGGGCAAGTGTCCTGATACCCTGGGTAACACTGTACCCTTTGGTAAGAATGGTTGTCAGACTTTTTAGGCCATTGACTACCTGTAATGACTGTCAAAGATCTGCAAAATGACAGCTGGGACCAATGCTTAACGTGCTTTCCAAGGCACGGAGGAAACTCGGTATGTAATGGGTGGTCACCCATCCACAGACCAACCTGGGCAAGCACGGCTTTACCCGAGCGGCTGTTATTTTGTTAATGATAATGATGTAAATATTCGTATAAGGATAAGATCCTAAAACCGTGCTATTCTAAAATCGTTTTAAATCATAATTTCATAAATAACAGAGCGTCGCGTCGTAAACAATAGCATAATTTTTTATCCCGAAATCATGTATCATGTTTTTCTTAAATAAGAAACATACCAGAAACGAGAAATTAGATAAAAATGAAAGTAATAAAAGTAACAGAATTCTCGATAATAAAAGGAGAAAACCCATTAATATCAATACCTTTGCCCAAGCCGACAAGATGGCGGCGTTATCTCCTACTTTCAATTTATTTGAATCATTAAATTCGTTCAGCCCAGGAAGTTCAGCCCTAATGTCAAAGTAAGCGGTTTCTCATAGACGTGCCAACAATATCTCTTTTCAATTTCCTACGAATAGATCTTGCGGAAACTTTTTGAAGGAAACGTATTCTTTTATGTTTGACGTGTCTCCAACATGATTTCTGGTGACAGAAAACAGGGTAAAAATTCTCATTTGATAAATAATATTTTACCAGTAACATAGAATAGAAAAGTTGTGTGGTAATCGGTTGTCGTGGTATGGGCTTGTGACGCGGAAAAATGAGAAAAATGTCGTGAGCAAAGTTTTGAATATGATTGTGGATGGGTATAAGAGTAGACGAAGACCAAAGAAAGGATTGATGGACTGTGTAAAGGATGATATGACAAGAAGGGAGGTGTCTGATCAAATGACGAGTAATAGAGAAGTATGGAAGAAGATATGCTGCGCCAACCTCAAATGAATTGGGATAAGAAATTCTGACAGTCAGACTAACCAAACCAGACACGCAGTCATTCCTGTTAGCTATTGTTATTATTTTGTTTAGATATATTAAGCAATGCTCTCAATATTATTCATTTTATTGATCGTGTTGTTGTTTCATATTTTATTTTGTAAGGTTGCCATGTGCCGATGTGAAATAACACTGAATAATTATTATTTAGTTGCTAAACTGACTTATGTCGGTTGACAGCATGCGGCTGTCAAATGCTAGATTACTTGTCTATGTTCACTTAGGAGCATGGCAGTTAAGTTGGAGCGCTCGTCGAGTGAAGACAGTATTAATAAAGTGATTAAAAGTTATACCGACTTTGCTTTTATCGGCAACCGTATAGTGGATTATATTCTATTAAAAACACTGGTTTTTATCTGTATCTGGAAGCTGACCCAACTATAGTATAATAAGGCTAGGCAGATGATGAGCATAACATATTTTGAGGTTGAAAATAATGATGACAAGCGCATTTTTACGGCTTCTAGTTAAAACTCCTTTGTGGAATCCTGTTTCGTCTAGTTTTTACCAATAAATAGAGCAACATTGAAAAATAATGAAAAAGAAGCTTGGCATTTACGTAATCGCTTCCCTTTTTATTATTCTTTGGTGCGAAAACACGGTAAATCTTGATCCTGACCGGATAAATAACAATAAAACACCTAAGCATAAATATGAAAGGGCTATATTGAGAATAATGTTTCCCAAAGCTGCCTTTAAATTACTTTCCTGACTGTACTGAATATAATTTACTTACATTTTGTTATCCTTAAAAGTAGGAAGTTTAGTCTTGATTCTTTGTTGTATAAATAAATAAATAAAATAAAAAATTGTTAACAGACACGTACCCCAATTTCATAACACACTTTATTAACACGATTCGAAGGATTTCTCTAATCCATTGCAACTTAAGTATGAAAAATTCATCTGCCCGGGCGCAACGAATGTTGCTGAATTGACAAAATGGAAGGCATTGTTAGTGCTATTGTGTTATAGACACTTGACAATTATAGTGTCCCCACTGCTGGGACACAGGCCTCTTCTCTGTTTAAAGTTGGGTCATAATCTACCACGTAAGCTGTATATGTAGCAAAAGAAACTGGCAAGTTTTTGACCTTTTGAAAAATAATAGATTTACCTTTACCCGCTCACAGTCCTTTGTGGTTCAATTCCTTAAATCATGAGTAACGTTAATCATACATCCGAAGTTTTAAACTCTGAACAAATACCTGGGAGGGTCCTACAAATATTTGTGATACCAGTATCCGGGCCACAGGTGAAAACAAATCGAGAATCGAATCAAGTTGTCGATGAGTCGTCTTTGACTCTTTTTGTAACTAAAATACATACCTACTGTACTGAAACAAAGGTTGGATTGGTGCGAAAGATTTGTCATGTAGGTACCTAACAATAGTGTGACTTTTGCTGTCGGACATTTATTTTAGGTTAATTGTCTTTACTCCTTCTAAAAATATTACATAATATTACGCCTGTAATCACTGAAGGGTTAAGCGGTAGTGTACCTAATTTATAGTACACCCACAGTTCGCCAGTTATGTTTGTATTTTGCTCATGGTTAGCAGTCACGCTTGCAACCCCTAGAGCAACGAGACAGTCTTAGGGTTCTTACAGACGAGCGGCACGTTGCCAACTGCACATAAACTGCAGTCGTCGCCACCTGTCGACGGCAGCCGTCACACTTAGTTATATTATTATACGAGTAAACTATTACCGACTACAAAAAAAAAAAAAAAAAAAAATTATTCCTTCTCAAACATAGTGCCATACATAAATTGAGGCAGCCCCAGTAAGTTACAATAGTACTTGTGTCGGGGCTGTCTGACTACCATAGGATAATTATGTTTTTTCGACACAGGCAAAATCGTGAAGCTAGTGTTTTATTTAGTTGTTGTTAGTAAACGTTTTTAAGGTGAAAGCGTCAGGGTAGCCCGCGAAATTCAAATTTTCTTACGTTTTTTTTTAGTTCTTATAAGTAATGACTTTTATTAGAGCTGTCTTTGTAAACACAAAGTCCTAAATTAAATGATGGTATTAATAGGTGAAATGGGTCTTTCATAATGCTCACTTGTAACTTACCTTGTAAATAGATTTTAAGTAATTGGGTCTCTAATAATAACCTAGCTGTCACTTTTGATTTTCGATTCTCTAAATGCGATACTGTATGTGCTCGAACGTGTTCAAATATATCTGTTATAATCTTTTTGGTGTTTGCATTTCCGCTCATAATCCATCAACTTTGACCTTGAAAAAGTAATTGCTAGACCTTTATGAACTTGTAGGGTTGTATTGATGATTATAATTCTGTAACTACATACGTCTTACAGTCGCGAACAATATTTTAATCAACATACAACCTAACACTGGCCTGCAAATTGCAAAAAACGTCAGAAAATTTGAATTTCGCGAGCTACCGTGGACCATTAGCCTTAACAAAATAAATGAGCACTAGGATCATAAGCTGCCATGACAAACTTGTTTTATTATCCTCTAATGGATTAAAAGGGTCTACCCTTTATAGCAGAAGTTTTTATGTCATAATATTACTTTGCATAACAGTAGATAGCATAAACTTCATTTCGCAGAAAATCGTTTGGCAGACACTCATTTATCTAACATTCAAAACTCCTAATTTTGTAAGTCAGAATCATATTTAGGCATAAATTTCATATGCATAAGAATTAAAAGTAGAACCATCTTATCGCAGAAAGTTCACAGTCAGAATTATCTTTTGGCATAAATTTCATAATAGTCATTAAAAGACAGAACTATCATATTACAGAAAGTTTACAGTTAGAATCATCTTTTGGCATACATTTCATTATGCATAATAATAGAAAGCCTCATCTATCACATAACAAAATATTCATAGTTAGAATAATGTTGTATTTCTTACCATAATAATAAACATTATTTGATTAAATTGAACATTATTTTTTTTCGCCACAAACATACGACGATAATGTTAATTGCTGCATATTTCTGATCAGGCAAGCATACATCATGCATGCAGCAAGCATGCAGTATGCAAACATGCAAACAAGCATGCGGTATGCAAACATGCAAGCAAGCATGCAACATGCAGCAGGCATGGTTTCTGTCATGGCTCCGGCGCTGCAGGGTTCCGGCGGTCCCACGCGAGCTTATCGTCGCAGATGTGTTTTACGCTCACTACCTGCTCCTCAGCTCACGGGCCGCCTCACCCCTCCGCGCCTACGCGAATTCAAATTCCGACTCCACGTAGTCTTGTCTGCCCTACCCCTAGAGTGGGGTAGGGCAGACAAGACTACGTGGAGTCGATTTTGGAGCAATTCGTTTCTATCACTAACTTTTTTAGCGTAACATATTGTCTTTTTAAGACAATATTTTAATTCTAATTTAAGGTTAAAAATGCTTTTTTATAGAAATGGCAATAATGCCAAATAAAATTATTCCAAATGGAATTCTGCCATCTTCATAGTATGCCAAGTGAAATTGTACCAAATAATCGTCGCTCTAAATAAACGTTATTCTAAACGAAATTATGCGGAATTTGAACATTGTCAAAGGTAATTATGCCAAATAAAATTCTGCCATCTTAAAAGTATGCCATTTTAAATTTGGGCATATAAACATTCGGTCAAGCAATAACTAAATTAACAATTTTTATGCCTTAAAAATATTCATATAAAGAAGATTATGCCAAGTGTGTTACACTAAATAAATTTCGGAGCATCAAGATTCTGCCAGATAGAAGGATCCCGGATTGAAATTGTCTACTAGTTTATTCAAATAAGTTAATGTATATTTATGTGTCCAATTACATATAAAATGATAAAATTATGTTTATTTTGCAAGTAGGTTTTTACAATCACTTTTACAAGTCATTTTTTAGAACTAGATGGGGCCGGTGTTTCGTACCTGAATACTCTGAGAAGAAACAGCCGAAATCAACTCAGAGATCATAGTCTCTTTTGAAGTCCAGACATAATCTTGATAAATTCACCTGAGGACTAGGCAGATTAGTGTCTGAGATGGTCTTTTGAAGAAATAACCATACAGATTTGAGTGGACCTGTCCAGTCAGTGCAAGCATTTGTCAATTATCGTGTAACTCGACTTATAACTCAAGGAGCTCAACGAAACGACGAACAATACCAAAGAAAGGACATTTAGGTACGTCGCTTGTAGTACTCAAACTGCCAAATAAAAAATAAAAATGTGACCCGCATGGTCCCCACTTCACAATAATCAAATAAAATTAATAATAATTTACAAAAATCAGTGTCAATAAAATTCTCAAAAATCATGAAATGTCACAATAATAATAAAAAGTAAAATACTTAACAAAGTAAATATTCCTGTCAAATCAGGTAGGTAAATGTAACATAAAATAAAAAAATAAAGTAAAAATAATAAAATACTGAACTAGTATTCATGTCAAATCATTCAATGTCAGAGTGTCTAAAAGAAAGGAATTAAGTCTGAAATTTCGACATTCACAGAGCAAATGTCATTGGAGCAGCTATAGAAAATGAAAATGTTAAACACATACTAAGTAGACTCATGAAGATAATCGTCCTCAAAAGAAAGACGTTTTATTTTTAACCCAAGATTATAAAAAAAAAACGAATTTTTTACTTAATCTCTAATAAATCTCTTCCCCGCAGGAAGAAATAAAATTCAGATTTGACATAAATGGATAAAATCCCTATTTCGAAATGAGATAAGGAGTTCGTAAGCAAAAGGAGTAAATTAAACCATTTTAAAAGTAAACCGCAGAATAGACCTTTGTGCGTCTTTATTAAGGTTCTAGATAGCGTAAATTACTTCCGGGCGGAGTAAAAAGGTTAGTTTGTAAGAAGATAACAAATAATGATGTTCACAAGGTGAAATTGGGCCAGATTATTTAAAGAGCTTTAAGAACGGTGAAATTAGAAAACTACGTTCCACATTTTATTTCCCAGGTATGGTAAGAACAAAAAATAGGGAGAGCAAGTGCCTTTCGGCTTCGTTGAGGGTCTAGGTACATTATGAACTGACTATGAGAAAAACTAAGTAGAAACACAACACTACATAAAACTAGCACCAAAATCTCCAAGAAAGTTCTAATTCTTGCAACTGCTAAAATTCTGATTGGTTTCACTTACTTTTTCACTGAAGTTAACAAACACAGCCGTGTGGTATCCGGCAGAGTAGAATAGAACCAACCCATTACACTCACGGGTGTCGTATAAGGCGATTAATGTCTGAGGCAGAACACCTTGCGCCTCCGTAGACCAGAGAATGGGCAGCAGCGTTTTCTGTTAGTCTTTCATCACTGCGATCTCCAATCCGCCTGCCAAGCGTGGAGATTACGGCAAATTCCTCCCATCATGGGAGAGGCTTATGTCCAGCAGTGGACGTTATGGGCTGTTGTAGTAGTAGTAACAAAACACAAATGTAAGAGTTTTCATTTGTACCCAAAATCATCATCTGCCTAGCCTTTTTCCCATGTTGGGGTCGGCTTCCAGTCTAACCAGATGCAGCTTGATACCAGTATTTTACATGGAGCGACTGCCTTTCTGACCTCCACAACCCAGTTAGTACTGAGTAATACGATACCCCTGGGTAAGACTGGTTGTCAGACTTGTGCCCAAAATAAACTGTGTAAAGAGCAGTTTATGAATAGGAACTAGATTCCTATTTCTGACTCAACTCCAACTTAGAAACAATAACTTTAGAAGTTACTAGGAACGTACTCAAGCTTACACTATCAAGTTACTACCAACAACTTGCCAACTAAGGCTGCCTATAAGTTGCTTAATTACACGAGCGCCTAATTGATGTATTAATAGCTTAAGTAGGTTGTTTGAGAGTTACTTGAAATTTGCCTTTGTTTTGTAGGTATTTGAAACAGGGAATTGTTATTGGGTTTGTCTAAAAATAATTTCTCAGTAGCAGCGACAGAGTCTGGATTTGTGCTCGGTTGGCACTACGACAATAGAAGGTACGAGTGACAATTTCGTTAAACCTATCGACTCTAAGGTATCTTCTAGCTCTCAATTAATAAATTGTCAAAAAGGGGTTGAGCTGAATTCCTTTACATTATTTCATCAGTATATTCAGGGTTTTTCTTCCAAACAATTAGAAATTGAACTATTTTTTGAAAAAACCAAGTTTGATATCATCTGTATGTCTGAACATTGGATGAAAGATTATGAAATGCAAATTAATTTTGAGAATTATAGTGTGGGCAGTTGCTTTAATCGGAAATCTAAGATGCGTGGGGGTTCATTAATCTTAGTTAAAAATTGTATTAAATTTAAGCCTCGTAATGATATTGTCGAGCTATCGGTTGAACATAGCATCGAATTGTCTTGTGTTGAGCTAGATAAGCATGTAATAGTGTGCGTTTAAAGACCCCCTAATTACTACTCTAACTTTGAGTCAGTAATGGAAGATGCTCTAGCAAAGCTTGTAACTCGTAATAAACTAATAATTATCTGTGGTGACTTTAATGTTAATATCTTAGAGAATAATGTAAACAGCAGTAGATTTTTAAGTCTCTTTAAATCATTTAATTTGTCAAATGTTTTTTCAGAACCAACCCGAATTACTACAAATACTGCTACATGTATTGATAATGTTTTTTGTTGCTGCGACTACTTAGATAAATCCATTGTAAATGACCTTCCTTCAGATCACAGCGGACAGACTGTTGCTTTCGCGTCCAAGATACAATTGCAAAGAACTCAGATTCTAATTAGACAAATAGCACCCAGCAATTTAGAAAAGTTTAATAATAATTTAATAAACAAACTAAATATACCAGGCCATATTAGAAACAATGTAAATGAATTGTATGAAGAATTCTTTTCGGTAGTGCACGCCGAGTTCAATAATACTTTAAATAAGAAAACAAAAACTATTGGCCCAAGGTTTATTTTTAGTGACTGGGCAACACAGGGTATTAGGAAAAGTAGGGAACGTTTGTTTGAGCTGTACGACCTTAAGCCTTATAATAACACAGAAACTTTTAGTAAATATGTTGCTACTTACTCGAAAATTTTTAAAAACTCTTGCAAGGTAGCTAAATCCCTCTTTATAAGCAACAAGATTAAATCAGCTGATAACAAAATTAAGACAGTTTGGAAAATTATCAACAGTGAAACAAATAGAAGTAAAAAACAAAGTAATGACATATCATTAGAGACCTCACGTGGCCTCGTGAACTCTAATAATGAAGTTGCTCAAGAATTCGTAAATTTCTTTACCAGTATCCCACTTAAAACTACAGAAACCTTAAATTCCTCTCCCTTGCTCTCTTTTGATTTATTGAAAGCGAACGTTCCAGCCTGTTCAAATGAATTTAAATTTCAGCATATAAACCCCATAACAATCATAAAAGCTTTTAAGCAAATCAAGATTAAATTAACCGAAGATCTATGGGGTATGTCTATCAAAGCTTGTACCTCAATTACTGAGACTGTAGCACCGTATTTAGCCTTGATATTTAATTTGTGCGTGGATCAAGGGGTCTTCCCGGATCTAATGAAATTCAGTAAAGTAATACCCCTTTTTAAATCCGGGGACAGTAAAGATACCAATAACTATAGGCCCGTATCCGTGTTGCCGGTTTTCAGCAAGGTGTTTGAAAAGATAATGCTCAATCAAATGCTTTACCATTTTAACACCAATAAAATCTTACACGAGCAACAGTACGGTTTGACCAAAGGACGTTGTACGACTGACGCCGGTGTCACTTTATTAAAACACATATTTACTGCGTGGGAAGAGGCACAAGATGCCATAGGAATCTTCTGTGACCTTTCGAAGGCATTTGATTGCGTAAATCACGAAACCCTGATCTTGAAACTTGAGCATTACGGTTTAGGTAAACTTGCGCTCAGTTTAGTAAAATCGTATTTGAATGATAGACAGCAGCATGTACAAGTAAATGGCGTAAATTCAATGGGTTTAAAAGTAAAAATGGGTGTACCACAAGGTTCGATATTGGGTCCCTTCCTCTTTTTAGTGTACATAAATGACCTACCCAATTTATTTGACAACTACCCGCAATTGGTGTTGTTTGCAGACGATACTTCTTTAATATTTAGGATAAACAGACGTGCCACAAATCTGGACGACGTAAATAACGCCCTACTGCAGGTTCATAATTGGTTTACCGCTAATAATTTAGTTCTAAATGGGAAAAAAACAAAGTGCATTAGATTTGCTTTACCAAATGTCAAAAGTCGTAGTATTGAATCAAGAGAAACTAGAATTTGTCGATAAAACGGTTTTCTTGGGAATCACGCTCGACTCAAGGCTACAATGGGGTCCTCATTTAACATCTCTTGCAGGACGGCTGAGCTCAGCAGCGTATGCTGTTAGGAAAATCCGTCAATTTACTGATGTTGATACGGCGAGGCTAGTCTATTTTAGTTATTTTCATAGTATTACACACATCAAAAATGTCTAGGGATCAAGCATTTTTATGCGGATTTCTTGAGATTGAGATGTGGCTTTGTAATAAATTTATGATTTTATAAATTTATATGGATCCTTTTTGGTGCATTCCATAATTTGAATCAGGAACTCTCAATCAAATTCGAGTAAAAGATGAAAATAAGCTGTCAATATTTTCCCTATAAAAACATACAACGCATTGAAGACATTATTAGTGCTACTGTTTCCCTACTACTGATTAAAACCAACGTTATTATGGAGCGGCGACGTCATTTAAGCAGGGAAGAAATGCTCAGAGCCGTGGGAATGATAGAAGCTGGTTCCCGGCAACGTACTGTAGCTTTAGCTCTGAATACAAGTCAGAGTGTTATCAGTCGACTTTGGACACGTTACCGAAGCACTGGTACCGTGGCTGAGCGCCATGGAGGACGGTATCGCTGCACCACACGGAGACAAGACCGATACATTCAAATCTTAACTCGAAGAGCTCCAACAATAACCGCCATGATGTTAGCCGTGAGGCTTCATCACTCTTCAGGGAACTTAATTAGCGACCAAACAGTCAGAAACCGCTTGCATGAAGTGAACCTTCATTCCCGAAGACCGCTACGGGTACCACCTATAGCAATGCACAATCGTAGGATTCGATATCAATGGGCTCTTGAACACAGAAATTGGGCAGAAGAACAATGGCGTTTCGTGTGCTTTTCTGATGAGTCTCGTTTTGGTATGAGACCGGATACAAGACGTATACGACACTGGAGAACCCCTGGACGCCAACAGCGATTAAAATCCTGCCAGGAAGTCCATCCTTATAGTGGTGGAACCATCATGGTATGGGCGGGTATTTGGATCGGCGGAAGAACTGAGTTGATTTGGATCAGAGGCAACCTCAACGCTCAAATTTATGCTGAGACGATTGTATCAGACGTCATCGTTCCTCTACAAGTGCAAATCGGTCCCTTATTTCAGTTAATGCATGATAATGCACGACCGCACACCGCAAGAGTTGTAAGACAGACTCTCGCCGCAGCTAACATCAATGTCCTGCCCTGGCCTGCTCAGTCGCCAGACTTGAACCCGATTGAGCATGCATGGGATATGCTACAGAGAAGAGCTCTGCCGAATATGGAGGGTATCCAGTCGCAAGAAGACCTTTTTTTGTTGTTGCAACGAACATGGGCGGCCATTCCACAGCGTGATTTGGATGAACTCATTTTGAGTATGCCAAACCGATGTTCTTGTGTTGTTAGTGTTCGCGGTAGAAACACGGATTATTAATTGTTTAAGTTACCCAATAAAATTTTAAAGAAAACTGTTATTTCAGTCTTTTTTTCGAACTTTAATGTTAGTGGTTCAAATGTCAAAAATCCCTTTATTAGGAAAATGGCAAATTTCTTTATTAATGCAAAGGTGACTTGGTTTATCGTTACTGTGACAAACGAAAACACTTTATTTGATGAATCCTTAAAGAAAATTTTAATTAATATCAATCAGGAGAAAAGTTATTGCAAAAATATATGTTGATCCCTAGATACTTTTGATGTGTGTATGTCATACGGTATTTTACTATGGGGACGCGCTGCAGACATCGAGTCTATATTTATTTTGCAGAAAAGGGCTATCAGAGCCATTTATGAATTACGTAGACGCGATTCTCTAAGAGAACTGTTTAAGGAAATTAATATCATGACAGTACCTTGTCAATACATCTATGAAAATATCATGTACGTTAGGAAAAATCTGCATTTATTCAGTAAAAGAGGTGACAGACACCACTATACTAGAAATAGGGACCAACTAGTTCAGCCAGATTTCAGGCTTGCTAAAGTAGATTCATCTTTCATGGGGTACTGTTTAAAATGTTACAATAAAATACCTCCCCACATTCTACAACTGAATGAGACGAAATTTAAATCTTGTATAAAACGCACATTATGTAGGCAAGCATATTATAAGTTGGTGGATTACATTGATGATAAAAATGCTTGGCTCAATGCTGGTCCTGCTCCACAACCATAGGGGAAAACTAATTGGGCAAATTATTGTGCTAGCTGCAGAAGATTGTAAAAGTATCTTTGCTTTGTATAGATTCCATCTCCTAGTATTGTATAATTGCATAGCACATGTGAGGACCATGTATTGTTAAGCTACCATTTGCATTTAGTTATCTTTCATTGACTTGAATATGCCTTGGTGGCTGAGAGAAAGTCATGCTCACTCAAATGTCTCGCTGATGGTGGCGGGTGTGTCGGGTCATTTAGTTCCCTTCAATATGGTTGAGTTGAATGGCGCCGATACACGCGTCTTGTTCGTGATCGGGCGCTGTCAGTTGGGACTGGTCATCTCTTAGCTGCCACGGTTCATTTTAATTACTTTATTTTTAATTTGTTGATTTAATGTTTTACTCTGGACGCTCATAATGTGCACGTCTTCCTACATCGTTCTCACATATATCTATAATCTCAACATGAATGATGTAACCAAGATTTTGTAACAATATTTTGATTTAAAAGAGTGTCCATGGAGTTTCTTGCCCGTTCTTCTCCATAGAGATTTACGCTAGGGAATGGGCAACTACAGTACTTTCTCAAGTTATTATGTCTTGTGTCTGGGACTGTAGCTTTGTTTTGTTTTTTTTTTGTATTTTTGACTTTCAAAAGTGCTATAATGGTCTAATTGAAATAAATGCTTTGAGTTTTGAGTTTGAGTTTGAGTTTGAGTTGGTGGCAATAGACTCGCTCCCATTGAGAAATGTGGGTGTACCATTGGGTACACATTCTGCCTAACCCTTCAAAGATAACAGGCGTGACGAACCTACCTTTATATTTCCTCAAAGCAGTCAATCCGACCGGCTTTTGTTTTCCCAATTCAACGTTAAAATATTTGGTTAAATACCAAACAAATAAAGTTCATTACCCTAATGAAAACCAAGTACCAACTGTAAACTATAAAACTAGCCAAGTGCGAGTCGGCCAAGCACAGTAAAGGGTTCCGTAGTTCGAATGAATATTTACGCTAAAAATGTTTAATGAATGGTAATCATAGTTATTATACTCGTGAGTTTCAAGGTCACCATTGTTTAACGATGCACGTAAAATGGCTGTGTGACATCTGAGCAGATGGTCATGACGAAATTATTAGGATTCTGCCACGGAACCCTAAAAATTAGCATGTATTATACGTACGCAGTATATAAGTCGGCTCTGTGCGTGTTCGTATTGCGTGATAACAGATAATCTTTTATTTGGTACATTGTATTTTTATTCAAAACGCTAAAAAACCGTGAAGTGGATTTTTGACGGGCTGAAAGTTTTCAGGTCTACCGGAGTTACTTGTTTATTGTTGAATGACTGAAGTAACGAGAGGAATATGTGGGAAGTTTACCTTAAAGCTGTTTTGCTTGATGTCTGAGGCAGAACACCTTGCGCCTCCGTAGACCTGAGAACGGGCAGCAGCGTTTTCTGTTAGTATTTCATCACTGCGATCTCCAATCCGCCTGCCAAGCGTGGAGATTACGGCAAATTCCTCCCATCATGGGAGAGGCTTATGTCCAGCAGTGGACGTTATGGGCTGATGTTGTTGTTGTTGTTGTTTTGCTTAACCTGCTAAATATGAACTTTCTAACTTTTCCCCGCGGCTTCGCTAGCGTTCATTAAAAAAAAAAACTCTTACTCTATAATAATAAAATTCAATCATGATTCAAAAGACACGTGGCGCCATCTATTATCACGAACGTTATTGTTGTTTTCCATGGGAACAGTTATTACCATTTATGTTATTTTCGGGATAAAAGGTACCTTATGTCCGTTTCTGTACACCTGAGAATGTATATGTCACAATTTTTGCGATCGAAATCGCAGGCAAAGTGCTTGTATATGTTACCGTAAGATTGTACAAACCGTTAGTTTGTAGTCTATCTAGCGAGATTGTGACTCAAAACACTTTATATTCGCCTAAAAAGCGTAGTCGACGGAGCCCCCACCACGCGGGGCTCCTAATTCTGTTTGCAGGGTTTAAAGCAACCTAACTAACATAACGTCGGGGTGCTTCAAGTCCTGAGTATGGGGGCAGTGATACTTCGATTTAATGCATTTCACAATTTTACGGTTTCACTTCGATAGATTATAATCTACCGAAAAATAATGCGTTAAATTGTAAGCATAGTATGTTCGGTTGACAATCTTCCGAGAGTTTACAATCTCGCTAGCTAGATTACAATCCAAAAACAACAAAAACTTCTAGAAGTCCTAGTTTGATTATTGTTACTTAAGTTAGTTTTAATGTTTAATTTAATGTTTTTGTACCAATTTGATTTTTGTTATAGTTGTTAATAGATTTATTTTATTTTAAAACTTTTACTGACCTAATTAAATAATCCAATGTCAAGTGATGGCCTGAAACACAGGTTTAAGAAAAACTTAGATCAGTCAGATCGCTACCTAACATTTGAATTCGACATTTTAGTTACTTGCAACTGTTATATTATATATTGTAGTTATAGTTTACTTTTATGCACTAATTATACAATACTTTAAGAAATAACACTGCTGCACCTAAATGTACACTATTGTTTTTTTTTTTTTAATAAATTATTCTTATTGTAATCCAACGGTTTTTACAATTTTACGCTAATGTACTTATATTATTATCGATAACACGATTTCATAAAAACATGATTTTCAAATTCTCCCTCCTAAAGTTCGCAGTTTCGCACCAACACGAAGAAAGAAACAACGTGTGATAAATTCCTAAGGCTGCCACTCCGTAATTTTTTCCACCAAAGGCCATTGTAACGAGTGTTCGACTTGAAGTATACGTTTCAGGCAAATCAGATAAACTTCTATTGGGCTCATGAATAACAAAATTTACCCTTGAACCATTCCTATCGTTGGTAACTGCCGGTCACTCGCTGCCCCAAAACGAAGGTTAGATTCTGCATGATTTAGAAGTACGAAAGAACTGCGATAGACGATCCGTCTCAATGTAAATGTTGCTTGATTAGCTTAAGGTGGATGCGCCAGGAAAGCCATCGAAATTAAAATTTTCTTACGACTTTTTTGCAATTAGCAGGCAGTGTATGTTGATTAAAATATCCGCGGCCGTAACGTTTAAGGCTTAACAAATGTATAATAATTAAAATCATAAATACTAAGTTTGTTACCATTAGCCACCCATTGAATTACTATTTCATGAAAAATTCATTCAATGGGTATAAATGAACTTGAAGGGTTGTATTAATGATTATAATTCTGTATCTACATACGTGTTACGGTTACGAATGATATTTTTTTTAACATACAGACTGACACTGGCCTGTAAATTGCAAGAAACTTAAGATAATTTGAATTTCCCGGGCCACCCTGCGCTTCACCCTTCTTTTTTTTTTTAAATCATCATATGACTTCTCCCGCTCTGGGCGGAGCAGGAGGGAGCGTCAAATTTTTACTGACCAAAACCCATCCATGTTCCTTCATCGCCCTTTGTGTTCCGGGGCCACGGTATCTCTTTCGAACAGTCCCGCAGCCTGCACTTGCCTTTTTTTTTTTTTTTTTTTTCGGATGGGAAATCATCCAATTAATTACTTCTCCCGCTCTGGGCGGAGCAGGAGGGAGTGTCAGACTTTTACTGACTAAAACCCATCCATGTTCGTTCATCGCCCTTTGTGTTCCGGGGCCACGGTATCTCTTTCGAACAGTACCGCAGCCTGCACTTCCCCCTTAAATTGCGTCTGCGAAATTCCGCTACGTAGCAACGTTTATAAAGCAATCGGTCTGTGTGAAAGCCTTTCGCATTTGTAATAATAGGTCTCCTGCAACAGAGTTCGTTGTAATATAATACCACGCCTATAATCCCCGAAGGGTTGGACAGAGGTGTACCCCCTCATTCCACCACTTATGTTTAAATCTGCCTCGTCGGTCTAGTGGTGGCAAGCGTGACTGCTGTATGAGGTCCTGGGTTTGATTTCCAGATCTGGTAAATTTTTTGGATTATTTCTTCAGGAATGTCTCAGTACCGGCCAGTGCCACGGAGTCTGGATTTATGCCCTATTGATGGCAATAGGCTCGCCCCCTATTACATGGGACTGAAACATAACTGGTGAAATGTGGGTGTACTAGTTAGGCACACCTCTGCATAACCTTCTGGAATTACAGGCGTGATGTTATGTTAATGTTAAATATACATGAAAATACAGAATTTATATCAGCTGTTCAAGTGAGTTTCAAGAATCATGAAAAATAAGTGTAAAATTTGCCCTTTTGCCAGAAAGCAAGATAATAATTTCAGTTTAAAAAACCTATAACCTTTTCTATGCATAGAAAACTTTCTATCCTAAGTAAATGTCAGGCGGGCTTTAAATAATAGGTACCTAGGAAGATGTGTTTCTTTTAAAAATACACTTTGGATTAGTTAGTTAGTTAGGACAAAAAGTAGTGCTTTCGAACTTTTAGAATAATTAGTACAGTTTTGTTTTCGTTTATGGTTTTTTGAAAGAAACAAACCACTTCTAATTGTTTTTTTTTTTTTTTGTTTCACACTTCTAACTTAATTAGTTTGATCTGTCTGTCTAATATCTGGATGAACGCTTTGCTCGTTTGTTTTTTAATGAAACCTAGCTAAATCGATTAATCGCCCCCGAAACCCCCTGCATACTAAATTTCATTGGAGAGTTTTGCCGCAACTAACTCCTGAAGATGCAAAGTGAAGTCGAAGCCAGCCCATAAAGAGATGGCGAAATGAATTGGATGCATACCCCCAGTGTTAGTTTGAGACGGCGCAGGAAAGGAGTTCCCGAGAGAACTTGAAGGAAGCTTTTTGTCTCGTCAGTTTTAGAGAGCGACTTACATTATGCACACGCACACCTTTTCTAAGTGACTTATCGCGTCTTTACATCGAGCAGTAATATTAATAACCTTTTGGCAAACAGCGAACCTTGAAAACGTTCGAATCATTTCCGTTTCCTAACGACAAAAACCTCTTCAATCAATCAACTGAACTGTCGCAGTCCATTTTAACAATAAACTTCTCAAGAACTACCTAATCCATGATAATTAAGGTACTTCAAACCTGGGGTGCGATGTCAGAAGTCCTCTACGTGTGTCTGGCGGTTGCTGGTCCCTCTCGATACGTCTGGAGGGAAGAGCAGCTGCTGGGCCGGTGCACCCTGGGCGCGGCAGTATCCTTCTCCGGGGAATGAGAGGAAATGAGAATTTCCTTTTATCCCTCGGGGAGTGTTACTGCCGCGGCTAATTATTCTGACATGGGTGGGGTCCTGCCAGGACCACCGGTGCGTTCCTCTGCGTGACCCTCTGTTTAGCAGAGGGCATAGCAGAGGAGTGAGGGCGGGCTCGGTGTGCACTCACTCTGCCTCCGAGCAGACAGAGAGGGATGCGTCCTTCTCTGTCACCGTCAGTCTCGTAATCCCACTATCGAAGTGCTGTGGATCACGTCTCGCGGCTTCGATAGGGACCGAGGGTCTTGGCTTAACCGCCCGGACCGCGAGGTAGAAAACCTCTATAAAAAGTTACCCCGAATCCCAAGCGGCGACGCACCGCGAGGGGATGTATGGCTGACGGGTGTTCCTTAGAACAAATCAGTCGTTAGTGCGCTCCTCGCCAGGGTACCTGCAGACCCCCTGGCGAATAATAAATATTCAAAATCTGCCCTTCTAGATACAGGGGTCTCTGCCTAGATTGAGCCTTATTTCCGGACACTCGTGGGAACAGTTATGGAAGATTTTTTAAAAACAAAAACCAACACCGCCGGCAACGGCATAGTAGAGGAGAGGAGGGATGCGGCGTCGGAATCCGACGTCGCATCCAGTGATGCGAGCGCGGGAGGCTCAGGGAGCTCCCGCCGCGCGAGGGCCGGGACGACCGCGGAGAACAGCAAGTTCAGCAAAGCTCAGCAAAGCTGGCCGAGGAGGGGCGCCACCCGGGCAACATTGCTCCCGGGTCAGGCGACGAGGCGGGCGCACCTGGCGGCTCCGAGGCGGAGCGTAAGACCAGGTTTGCAAAGGCGGTGGAAGCCGCGATAAGGGGCGTGGCCTTGAAGGTGAAGACGTCTTCAAAACTCAAGGCCATACCCGCGGCTTCCGCCTCCATCTTGGCGGCAGCAGAGGCCAACTTCGCAGGGCCTCCACCCCTTCCTCCGCCTCCGATAGGCGGAGAGGAGTTGGCCAAGCTGCGGGCGGAGGTGGCCCGCCTGACGGCCGCCACGGAGGATCTCCGAAAGGACAACGCCAAGCTCCACGCAGACCTGGCCAGTCTGCGTGAGGCTGGCTCCCGCGTGGCGCCTAATAATGCGGGCCGGCAGCAGCGACAGAGCCAGCCTGCGCCGGTGGAGAACCAGGTCCTGAACCTGGTTCGGCAGGAGCTGGCTTCCTTCCAGGCGCGGTTCTCCGTCCTGGAGGGAATTGTCCTGCGCCCCCCTCTGGCGGTAAGCATGGCAGCCACGGGCCCGAAGGCTGCCTCATACGAAGCTGCTGCGGCTACCGCACCCGGACCGGGGCCGTCCAGCCAGCCCTCCGGCAGGGTTGTGGCGCCCGTCCAGCCGGCTCCGGCGAAATCGGCGCCGGCTAAAAAGGCGGCCAAAAAAGGGAAGGGCAAGGCAGCTGCACAGGTGGACACTGTGCCAACGCCAGTGCCTACGGCGAATGGGCCAGTGCCTGCGGTACAGCAGCCGCCGCCGCCACCACCGCCCTCCCAGCCCCCTACACCTCCCTCGGCTGAAGCCGGATGGCAGGTGGTCGGGGAGAAAAAGAAGGGGCGAAAGGCGGCCAAAAAGGCCCGAAATGAGGAGCGGCAACGCCAGCACAAGGCGCGAAAGATCGCGGCTAGGCTCCGCGCCCCGAAGACCGCGGCTGTAGTAATAACACTACAGCCGGAAGCGGAAAAGAGGGGCGTGTCTTACCGCGACTTGCTGGCGAAGGCGAAGGAGACGGTGGATCTCGGAGAGCTCGGGATCACCGGGGGCCTCCGGCTTAAGGTCACCGCGACGGGGGCACGCATGCTGGAGATCCCCGGCGAAACGAGCGGCTCGTCCGCTGACGCTCTGGCGGAAAAGCTCAGAGCGTCCCTAAACGCGGACGAGGCCCGAGTGTCCAGGCCCGTCAGATGCGCAGACCTGCGCATCCTGGGTCTGGACGACTCGGTGACTAAGGAGGAGGTGGTGGCCGCCGTTGCCAGGTCCGGTGGGTGTCCTGCTGAGCAGGTCAGGGCAGGCGCCCTACGCCCGGACCTCACAGGTATGCATACCGTTACGGTATGCTGCCCTGTGACGGCGGCCAAAACTATTGTGGAGGGCCGAAGACTACTGGTGGGCTGGGTTTCAGCGCAGGTGAAGCTGCTGGAGCCCAGACCTCTGAGGTGCTATCGCTGCCACGTGGGACACCACGTGTCAGTACAGTGCGCCTCGGAGGTTGACCGCAGCGGCCTCTGTTTCCGCTGCAGCCAGCCGGGTCATGTGTCCGCAGCTTGCTGCGCCACGCCGCACTGCGGTGCATGTGCGGCGGCTGGCAAGCCGGCCGATCACCGGGCTGGGAGCAAGGCCTACGCTCCACCCACCAAGGCCATCAGAGGGAAAGGTAAGCCCTCCACCGCCACCGCCACCGTCGCCTCCGCCGCAGCCGCAACTGCCGCCGCTGCCACTGTCGCCGCCACAGTGGGGCCCTCACAAGGGGCTAGGGAGGAGGAAGCGGTAATGGAGTGCCAATAACGGCCCCATTACGCTTCCTCCAAGCGAATATCAACCACTGCGCCTGTGCTCAGGATCTGTTGCTCCAGAGCATAGCGCAGTGGTCGATTAATATTGCTGTGGTCGCTGAGCCGTATTTTGTCCTGCCCAGGGAAGACTGGGTGGCGGACCTTAACGGCTCAGTGACCATAGTGTCATCGGCCGCCGCCGGTACCCCGACCCTTGAAGATGTCAGGAGGGGTCGGGGGTGCGTAGCAGCACGGTTCGGGGAGATCATGGTGGTGGGAGTCTACTTCTCCCCGAGCTGAACTCTCGCCGAGTTCCACAACTCTCTCGCAGAGTTGAGTGTTGTCGTCGGAAACCATTCCCTCCCCGTGCTTGTCCTCGGGGACTTCAATGCCAAGAACTTGGCTTGGGGTTCTCGTTGCACAGACGTGCGGGGAAGGATGGTGGAGGACTGGGCTCTGGAGAAGGGCCTGGTCGTCCTAAATCGGGGTTCTGTTCCCACGTGTGTGCGGATGCGGGGCGAGTCGGTGGTGGACATTTCGTTCGCTAGCCCCGCTCTGTCGCCGCGTGTTGTTGACCGGCGTGTCATGGAGGGGGTGGAGACCTATTCCGACCACCGGTACATCCGGTTCGACGTCTCCACCCAGACCTCAAGCGCGCCGGTCCAACAGGCCCCGAGCGGTCCGCGTTGGGCGCTGAAGCAGCTGAACCGGGAGGTCCTCCTGGAAGCCTCGATCGTGCAAGCCTGGGTGACATCACCGGACAGGCCTGCCGACATTAACAATGAGGCAGGGTGGTTCCAGGAATTGCGAGGATCGACCGGAGGACACGGTGGAGCACACGGTGGAGGTGTGCCCCGCGTGGGCGGAGCACCGCCGTGTCCTCGAAGCGGCGATTGGCGGCGGCGACCTCTCGCGTCCGGCCCTGGTGCAAGCCATGGTCCGGAGCGAGACGGAATGGGACGCCGTCACCTCCTTCTGCGAAGCAGTAATGCTAGAGAAGGAGGTGGCGGAACGTGAGAGGGAGAGAACCTCACAGCGTCCCGGCCGCCGCGGGAGACGCCCCGGGCGTCGGGGGCCACCACGTGGCCCCCGGCCACCGTAGGCGCGGGCCTGTGGACGGTGGGCTATGGGCTAGCTCGCCGTCCGTCCGTCTCATGACGACAGGCCGTGTCGACGGCGCGTTCGTGTTCCACGCGCGCCTCAAAGAGAGTCAGCAAAAAGGAAGGGGTCGGCAAGGACCGATGCCTGCCGGGGTTGCGGGACTATTCGAAAGAGATACCGTGGCCCCGGAACACAAAGGGCGATGAAGGAACATGGATGGGTTTTAGTCAGTAAAAGTCTGACACTCCCTCCTGCTCCGCCCAGAGCGGGAGAAGTCATTTGATGATTTCCCATCCGAAAAAAAAAAAAAAAAAAAAAAGGGTGGTTCCAGGAGGCCATGTCCGACATCTGCGACGTGGCAATGCCCCGTGTTCGGCCAAGAAGCGCCCGGCGTCAGGTGTACTGGTGGTCGCGAGAGCTGACGTCTCTGCGCGAGGCGTGCGTGGCTGCGCGACACCTGTACGCCAGGCATCGCAGGCTCCGCATACGCCCACCGGATGCGGCAGCCATTGAGGCGGAGCTTTATGAGGGGTACAGAGCGGCGAAGACCGCTCTCCGCGAGGCGGTCTTGCGGGCCAGGGATCTGGCCCGCGAGGAGATGCTGGGGACTCTAGACAGAGATCCATGGGGGCGCCCTTACAGGATGGTGCGGGATAAGCTCCGCACCTGGGCCCCCCCACTGACGCAGAGTCTCCGGCCTGAGCTCGTGGAGGACGTAGTGAGCACTCTATTCCCTTCGCGAGGGGAACATCCACCCCAGCCTATGGCTCCGCCGCCTGCGATGCTGGAAGCGGACCAACAGGACGACGACGACAACGCTCCAGAAGTGACTGGGGTAGACCTGAGAGTGGCGGTACGCAGGCTGTGCCAAAAATACCGCCCCGGGACCCGACGGCTTGCCTGGCAAAGCCTGGGTCCTGGCCTCGGAGGCTCTCGGGCCCCGACTGGAGGGGCTCCTAAGCGCATGCTTGGAGAGAGGCCAGTTCCCGCTTCGTTGGAAGACGGGGAAGCTGGTCCTCATCCGGAAGCCGGGGCGCCCTGCGGACTCTCCGTCCGCATACCGGCCCGTGGTGCTGCTCGACGAGGTGGGCAAGCTCTTTGAAAGAGTAATTGCAAACCGCCTCGCCGAGCACCTTTCGGGGACGGGGCCGGATCTTGCGGAACACCAGTTTGGTTTCCGCAAGGGGCGCTCTACGGTGGACGCCATCATGCGCGTGAGAGCCCTCACGACGGGGGTTGCGGTGTGCAGGGGTGGGGTTGTCTTGGCGGTGTCTCTCGACATCGCCAACGCCTTCAACTCCATGCCCTGGAGCTGCATAAGGGAGGCACTCCGGTATCACCGGGTGCCGACCTACCTCCGTCGAGTGGTCGGGGACTACCTGACGGACAGGGCAGTCATTTACCCCGGTCGCAGTGGAGAATGGAACCGGCGAGAGATGTCGTGCGGTGTTCCGCAGGGATCGGTTCTAGGGCCATCCTTGTGGAACATCGGGTACGACTGGGTGCTGCGCGCCGACCTTCCTAGCGGTGTCAGCGTAGTTTGCGACGCTGACGACACACTGGTACTGGCACAGGGGGGGTCGCACGAGGCGGCGGCCGAAGCTATGACACGCGGGGTTGCGATAGTCGTTGAGAGGATCCGGCAACTGGGTCTCGAGGTGGCATTGCACAAGTCCGAGGCCATGTGCTTTCATGGGCCTCGGAATGCGCCACCTCCGGGATCCACACTGACGGTGGGAGGGGTATCCATCGGCGTCGAGTCGACGCTTAAGTACCTGGGACTCGTCCTCGACAGCCGATGGAACTTCGTGGAGCATTTCCGACGTTTGGCCCCCAAACTGGAACGGACCGGGGCTGCCTTCAGGCGGCTCCTGCCCAACCTGGGGGGGCCAAACGCCTCCTGCCGGAAGCTCTACGCGGGGGTCGTGCGGTCCATGACCCTTTACGGGGCCCCGGTGTGGGCGCGTTCCTTGAGGCTGCGTGCAGCCCACTACCTCAACGCGCCCCAAAGGGTGGTAGCCGTAAGGCTGGCCCGTGGGTACCGCACAATCTCCCGTGAGGCGGCGTGCCTCCTTGCCGGATTGCCGCCATGGGATCTGGAGGCGATAGTCCTCGCGCGCCTACATGAATGGCGCGCGGAGGTGCTACGCCGGGGGGAAACGCGACAAATTGTCGCGCAGCGGACAGACTTCCGGCGTGATCTCATGGCGACATGGAGAGAGCGACTGTCGCAACCCCGTGCAGGGCACGCCACAATAGTGGTGGTAAGTCCCCTCTTTGAGGAGTGGCTTGAGAGACGCCACGGCGTCCTCACCTTCCGCCTGACGCAGGTCCTCACCGGACACGGTGTTTTCGGGAGGTTCCTGCACCGAATCGGGCGGGAGGAAACGCCCGGGTGTTTCCATTGCGAGGATCGACCGGAGGACACGGTGGAGCACATGGTGGAGGTGTGCCCCGCGTGGGCGGAGCACCGCCGTGTCCTCGCAGCAGTGATTGGCGGCGGCGACCTCTCGCGTCCGGCCCTGGTGCAAGCCATGGTCCGGAGCGAGACGGAATGGGACGCCGTCACCTCCTTCTGCGAAGGTAGTTCTGGTCAGTAATGCTAGAGAAGGAGGTGGCGGAACGTGAGAGGGAGAGAACCTCACAGCGTCCCGGCCGCCGCGGGAGACGCCCCCGGCCACCGTAGGCGCGGGCCTGTGGACGGTGGGCTATGGGCTAGCTCGCCGTCCGTCCGTCTCATGACGACAAGCCGTGTCGACGGCGCGTTCGTGTTCCACGCGCGCCTCAAAGAGAGTCAGCAAAAAGGAAGGGGTCCGAAAGGACCGATGCCTGCGGGGTTGCGGAACACAAAGGGCGATGAAGGAACATGGATTCGTTTTAGTCAGTAAAAGTCTGACACTCCCTCCTGCTCCGCCCAGAGCGGGAGAAGTCATTTGATGATTTCCCATCCGAAAAAAAAAAAAAAAAAAAAAGGTACTTCAAACCTTCAAGGTCTTTTCCCTAAACTGAATCGTAATACGGGGCTATTACTTTCAACTTTCCTACAATACGCTATCGCGTGGAATTGCCAACACTTAAAATATTTTAATCAATACTAATATAAAACTCAGGCTGTCAGAACACAAGGTCATTTCGACCATAGCCGAAGTAGTTTTGTGTAAAACGGCAACGTAATCGGTGATAATAACAGGGGGTAATACGGGCTGTATGATTGCAGGCAAGAGTATTGCCATAGAATAAGAAAGTTTAATAGAAATGCAACTCGTGTATCGTCTACTCCAAAAGAATCTGATGAACAAATTAATGGATCAGAAAACGTCCTTGTGCATACCATTTGCAGATTGAGTGATTTACAGACCAGACCTAGATGTTTACTTCACGACGCCCGCTACGGTCTACGTTCCTAAAACCAAGTCAATTTTGTCAATGATAGTCATTCAATCGACAATGACATTGCGATGCATATGCACAGAGTTGATGAAGTATTTCTACTCACTTAATAGTACTTTAATTAGTGAGTTTTACTTCGTATTCTTTCGTCGTCATTTACCTTTCGTACTGTGAGTAAGAACGCGAGAAACGGATGGTTATGGGACGCACAGAACAGAAAACAGGAGCATAAGAATGGGGAGACCTATACCCTAGTAGTGGGTGATTTGATGATGACTGTGAGTAGGTTTTACTCAGACTGTCTATCAAGGTAGATATG
Source organism: Xestia sexstrigata (assembly GCA_941918905.2). Classification (NCBI taxonomy): domain Eukaryota; kingdom Metazoa; phylum Arthropoda; class Insecta; order Lepidoptera; family Noctuidae; genus Xestia; species Xestia sexstrigata. The sequence goes on from OW799219.2 coordinate 7,161,410, forward strand.
TCTTCGTGGATTTGACGTAACATGTTGAATGCTTCTTAGAAGCTCCCAGATTGTAGGCATTTGAGGAGCGTTTGGAGCGGGAGTTTCGCTTCTGGATTATTTGTGTATGGTATCGCAAATTATATCGTTATTGGAGAATTTCCAAGCGGTTTTAGTTCGATGTAATTCTGGGGTTTATGACTTAAATTCTGAATATACGTAATTGGTTGCAGTTATTTGATTATACCTATACTCTGAAGAACAAAACTAGAAGGTTCTCTTTCAGTTCACAGATTTGGAAAGAGATCAGCTTGCCGACTCTTTTTTTTTTGTTCGTTACATAAATGTATGACCCAGATGAAAAACAATTTTAAGTTTATAAAAATACAACATTAGGCTTGTTGTTTAAACAAGGCAAATCACAGAACTGTATAGGTAGAAACTTACTTAAAGGTCGGGCAAAACTTTACTAGCCTACCTACTAGCCGAGCCGAGTTAAAAAAAGAAGAACGGAAGACTGACCTTTATAAGGTATAGCAACATAAAAGGTTTTTCATGTGGTTTTCATACTAATCGGACGTGGTTTCAATGCGTGCATTGCCAAGAGGTTTCATTTACGTATATCAGCGACCTTTACAACCCTACTTTAAAAAATATCATGAACCAACTATTAAGGCGATTACATGAGCTAAACGCGAGTTTTATAATGCAAAAAAGCATATGATTCACTGCAATAAACAAAACCAGAAAAATATATGATATTCTTCAGGATATATGCTAGTACGATAGTGTTTTGAAAACATAATACAACAAAATTTATTCGATAGAAAAAAATCACGAACTTATCTCTAAAAATTTCTTTTAACGAGTAAAAACCATACTAAAATATATGCGATCATTCTGATTTTTTGGCAAATAATTCTACAAGCAAAATACTAGTATCATAGTGTTTTACTTTTTTAGTCCAATCAATAGATTTTTTGTAAATCGCAAAAAACCACTCATTTCGCACTATTCGGCTGCAGTGACTGACGTAACAACCACTTTGTCGTGCAAGCTGATTAGAACTTTATTCTAACAGTATTTCAAACGAAGTTTGAACCAACACAAATACAGTTGCTTATTTAGCTCATGTAATCGCCTTAAATGAAAATGCGAGATTGCAATCCGCTTCACAGGGACAAACGTTTTGCAAAACAATTCGTATTTTCACCATGTTTCAGCATAATACACGTATGAAAATACTGAAATAATCGCAGGGACAATGTCGCGAACCCATGTTGTTGAACGTACGGAACGTACGTACCTACGGTCACGTGACCGTTCGCAGTAAAATTGAACAATATTGAAAGCACGCCCTTCTTGCCGCCGCGTGCGTTGTTAGTAGGGTGACCATGTTGTGGGCCAGTTGATGGAAAAGTTAGAGAATGCATATGTAGGTACATAAACTGTAGTGGAGATGAGAATGTTGAGATTGGTGTGTGGAGTGATAAAAATGGATAACGTAAGGAATGAGTATATTAGAGGAAGTTTGAAAGTGGTGCCTTATAGTCACCGTAACTCGTTTTGACAGACGCTTTCGTATCAATTCTTCTAATATTGCGATTATGTAAGCTCAAACTCAAACTCAAAGCATTTATTTCAATTAGACCATTACGGCACTTTTGAATGTCAAAAATACAAAAAAGAAAATCAAAGCTACAGTCCCAGTCACAAGGCATAATAACTTGAGAAAGTACTGTAGTTGCCCATTCCCTAGCGTAGATCTCTATGGAGAAGAACGGGCAAGAAACTCCATGGACACTCTTTTAAAATCAAAATATTGTTACAAAATCTTGGTTACATCTTTAATTTTGAGATTATACATATATGTGAGAACGATGTAGAAAGACGTGCACACTAAGAGCGTCCAGAGTAAAAGATTAGATCAACAGTTTACGAATAAAGTAATTAAAATAAACCTTGGCAGCTAAGAGATGACCAGTCCCAACTGACAGCGCCTGTTCACAAACATGACGCATGTACCGGCGCCATTCAACTCAACCATATTGAAGGGAACTAAATGACCCGACACACCCGCCACTTTAAGCTTAATGGACATCAAATTGATGACAACTGAGTTTGAAGTGGCTTTTGTGAAAGACGTTACACCGTACCCGGGCTGTTACCTTATAGTGAGATCCACTCAGTGTGATACGTAATACCAATATTATGACATTCACGGTTGTTATCAAAGTTCGGTGTACAACCGAAGCTTGATAGTCACTGGATATCAGAAAGATATGTAATAAGCCTGCTGATCAGATCCATACGAATTCCTTTTACTTGCAGTTTGAGAATTTATTTAAGTTATCGTGAACGGCGGTGTTAGAACCCGTTTATCGCCCGTCGATTTTAGTAATCATTGACGTCAATTAAAAATTTGTAAAATAGCCAATGATTGTGAGCAAATGTCGTTTCCAATCATGTATGAATGCTTTTTTTTTCAAAGCAAATTCGTAGACAATTTACAAATTGATTTTGAGTGAAATTTTCCCTAGAAGGACAAACACTGATCTTATTATTGATGCTCTTCAGCAGGTATGAAGAAGTTGTAGCTAACGTGTGTTTGAAAGAGCATGTAAGGATACGCATGAGAAAAATGTGTGAGTTTTTGTGAAATAAAGTAATGTATATTAAAGATCGACATCACATTTAGCTTAGCGACTCTCATAAGAAGTTTTACAGAACTACATTTTCGGCTATTCCTCATAACATGGAATTCACCAGTTATCACTAAGTGGAACGTAAAATTTATTCAAAAATGTTGGCAACCCTAACTCCATGTGGTTGTACTAATATAATTTAAGCTAATAGTAGTTTAAGTATCTGAATTGCTGTAGTGTATAACCACAGCAATTCTTTGTTCTTCTTTTATGATTAGGTCTGAAATTTTGGTGCATTGCATTGTAATAACAATGGGTCAAAGTGTAGGAGAAATATTATACACTGTACAGTTTTCGACTTATCATAAAATAAAACCATGGAACGACGTTGATGCAGTACTGCCACATCGCAGACACTTAAACGACATTTTTCAAAGAATCTTTCAGTAAATAGCATTTTGTGTTAAGTACCTGAAAATAATGCTTAAAATAAAATTGATTGGCTAGACTTGCAATAGTCTTGTCAACTGAAAAATCTAATTAGTCAGTCAGTTAGACTATCAAAAAAATATTTGACCCGTATTTTTTCACCAAAATTGACGAAGATACGACGATTTTAAATTTCTCAATACGTCACGCCGTGTTATAATTTTTAGTGCGTTCTGACGTCACGAGGCCCCACTCCCGAGTGTTGATGCGTTTCATCTTTGTCAATATTCATTAATTTACAAAAACAAAAAATTGTTACTTTCCAATACTCTAACTGACGGACTAAATGGATTTGCAATTTATTGATGGTAGAAACTAGCATATTGATTTAAAAACGTTGCTGAGAGGAGGATTCAGGAACCAGCGTTTTTAGTCAAAATCGAGTAAAAATTGGAAAAGATTGTGAAGCACCGCGCCCATAATACAAGATTCTGTTTACAGAACCTAGACTCTACTAGTATATTTGACAAACTTCTATCATGATGGGATGTACTGTCCGTCCTGCTACCGATTTTTGCTTTCTGATACAAAGGCATGAGATGATGTCTTCTTCTTCTCTTCTTTTACAGGTGAGAAATATGAACTAAGAAAGTAAAAGTAAAAATTATTATTTTTTAAATTATACAGGGGACCTGAGCTCGTGGCTAAATAATAACAGCCGCTCGGGTCGATCGTTAGGTTAAGCCGTGCTTGCCTAGGTTGGTCTGTAGATGGGTGATCGCCCATTACATACCGAGTTTCCTCCGTGCCTCGGAAAGCAATAAATCCGAGAATGTCCAATGAATCCGCCATGATAGTGTGGTAACCCTACAGCCATGTGGGACTCGCACGATAGTGATCTATGCAAATTTGAGTTTAGATGCAAATGGGACCACTATAGCATCACACGTTTCAAACTCTATTTTTGTTTGTTTTTCTAATACACCGGCCATTTTATTTTTAAGCCTTGTTTTATTTAATTTTAGCGTATGTTTTTGTATTTTTTATAAAGGACTTTACGGTTTAGGTGATTTTTTTACTAAATTTGTTTTGTTGTCAATTGCTAAAAGGTTAAGTTATACCAGATTTTCCCTTGGAATACTCACTAAAGGCTTGGAAAAAATAGACAACAACGAACGACTCCAACCCATTTTGTCCATCTATTTAAATGCAGTTATAGAACCTAATTAAAAAATCAAATCATTCTGAAAAATCCATTTTGGAAGAAGTTGTGACCAATTATCGGCTTTTCTTTTGATAGGAAAATCCACAAACAATTTTTCCAATCACATCGATGTTCAACCAAAATAACACCATAATGACAAAGTGAAATAACATCATTTCACTTGTCATTAAAAAACAAATTAATGCCATTTAATTGAGTGCCATAATAAAGTATATCAGTGCTTGTCGACGCAAAAGTAATTAACGAATATGATTGATTGGCAATTTTGATGTTTTTAATTTCAAATGAATAATTTACGCTTGCTATTATAAACTTGGGCCGATTTGTTTTTGTTTATCTTGAATACATCTTTTTTTTTAACTAAGAACAATGTATAGTACAGAATCATGCATGGTTCTAATGAAGGACCGAAGATACGTTTTCGGTTTTGGCTAAAAAAAAATAAAAAAAAAAAACAAAGCAATCAACCAACCAGCAACAACAAAGCAGCAGCATCAATCAAAAAGTTTCAGCCACAGTTTCGGTTCGGTTCCGGCCAGTTACTGCCGCCGAAACCCGGTATTCGTGAATTGTCGTGCATCTTTCGACTAATGTGCTTCGGGTGAGTTCGTTGCTCGTGATGGCTAGCTGTTCCCAGTTGGCCATCACGAGCAACGAAGCTGTCGTTCACGGGTTTAAATTGCTGATTTAATAATTAAATAAAAATACTTTGTGTTTGTTTGTTCGTATTTTATGCGCTATCATACCATTCATCTGATAAGACATTGTCAATCTATTGCTTGCACCTGCACAAAGATTATCGACTGAACGCGTTGAAGGGAGATATTGGAGGTCAAAGTTCCAACTTACACTAGTTTTTTTTTTCACAAGTTTTTATACTTTAAATAACTCCACGACCCCGTACTATTTAATTCATCCATCATGTTATGAGTGCGTTATATTTACTAAATTAAACGAACTTACCTAAGTGAAGTTCTATATTACGGTTTTTTTTAAGAAAAATCACTAATTTTTTTAAAAGACATGTTCTACACGCCGCGAAAAATAGTGAATGACAAGCTGGATAAAGTTGCCAGTGTTATTTTTTATTTTGCAGGATTTTATTCTCTGAATATTCGCGTTTACACAATGGATCATAGTGGGACTACAGAGTAAATAAAGAAATTTATCGAGGACTAAGCACAAGTATAATAAGTTTTATCATAAAACATTATTTTTTCATGTACAGAATGCTTGTTTGACGGTTTCGCGATGGGTTCGTATACATCTAGTATTATCCAGATCTCTAAACTGGGTTGAACGATACGTTTACGGTTTACGGACCCTGGTTTAAAACCACAATAATCCTTGTGATCTACCCGGCTTATCCTAATCCAGAACACAGGCCTTTTTCATTAAAGTTCACGACCTCTGACATTAAATTGTAGCGGCGAAAATTAAAATTGGGTTCGACGGTGGTACTTTTTACACCTATTACATAAATTCGTATTTTACAAGGTGTTTTTTTTATGTCTCATAACTCTAGGGTATGAATGAGACCGTATCAAAGAATCAACTGGCATGTGATTTATTTTTTAATTATGTTTTTTTTTTTTCGATTCTAAATAATTCGTCAAACTCACGATTAATTATTAATGTAAAACACCCTTACGTAAAATAAGAATCATTAATTTGAATGAAAATTAATTACTCGTATTTATCAATGAAACATATTTAAGTACCTACATGATTGATAATATCTCGAAGATATTATCAATCATGTAGGTACTTATGTGGTAACTACTCGTGTAGGTAACTATGCATTTTCCGAGCACAATATTCTAGGATTTTTTTAATGTAACCATCGAGTACTGACTTAGTAGGCATGTCTACATTTTTGACTTTTCTATTATTTGTATTGAATTGATATTGACATAGGGTACCGAAAATCTTCTATTAATCCCCTGGAAAATTATTAAAGAAATGCAACGATTAAAAGCGACAGCCTTGTGTCAATATAGAAAAAAATCATTGGGACATTTTGGAATGAAGTTTGAAAAAGCTAGCTAGGAACTGGGCCTATCCCAGTTGTAAACGTCCCTTTGTGCCTATTGGCCTTGTTTCGTTCTGTCTCCTGCTGTCAACATTTTATGGTTTGAAATCATTTGGAGGAATTGTGCTGACCACTGTACCAGTTTTTGATTATCAGTGTACTTGGCTGATGACTTGTTTCCAGTACTACAGACAGATATATGCCTACGTTAAAAGAAATTCATTCATATATCGCCATCTTGTAGGTATACCTCAACAGTCAACATTATGTTCCAGCCATTTTCGCAACTCACTTCTCTCTCCAATGCATTCCCTTCAAAACTTCAAGAAAGCAATGCATACAACTTCGAACAGAGCATAAAACATAACACAAATACTAAATATCGATCAATATTTAAGTCGCAATGACCTACATAGGGAGAGATGAGGCGAAAACAAGCCGACGGTGGCCAAATGCAATGACTCGTGCCTTTGGTCGTCACGCGATCCGTCGCGTCGCAAGCTTACTGCCAGTTATTTGTCGGTGTAACAAATATTTAGAATTGGCAGTGGCTGGAATTAAAGAAATGTTTGTTTCTAGAAGGTTCGGTCAATCTTCGTTGTTTGATTTTGACAGATTTATTTGTGTTAAGGATGTTGAACTGGGTCCAGTACGATAGATGGTTGGTAAAGGGTATCCAGTTATCCATTAAAACAACGTCTTTGACATAAAAATTAAACTGAGTATTTCTACATTTAAATACTTTTATAGTAAAGAAATTTAATTTTATTCGTTTACATTAATATATAACAAACTAACTAGACCATCAAGGTACTGACATCTGAATGCAAGATTTAATTTAATTTTACAAAGGAGAAATGACCCATTTATATCGAGCAATTCGAGAACAAATACTCTGAAAGCCTATTCTAAAACAAACAAAGTCCACAATAGCAGTTCCTTCGTCGCTATAACGACGGACAACCCCACTGTTTACGAGCCGAAGTCTGCACGAGAAACAGTAACGCACCACCTTCGAGCACGAACACCCACCCATACCGGTTATACACCACCAGTAATAAAATCGAAACGAAACTAAACAAAAAACGTAACGTCAATTATTATTAAAAAAAAAACTCAAATATCGAAATGAACGTCCACGTTAACGAACTCGAACAACCGTTTCGCTTTTTAAAATGAAATGCAATACAAATGGTGTGCTGCCAGTTTTACGAAAATAAATTGTGCAAATAATTTAAAAAAAATATGATTCGTTTATTAGTGTTGCTACTGCAAATGACATTAGTTTTATCGGCAAGAGAACCGCGCCAAATAACTTTAGCAAATCAAGGGACAATTTCGGGAATGTATATTACGAGATTCCGAACGAAAAGAATAGCGGCCTACGTCGGAATACCGTATGCTCAGCCGCCAATTGAGTTCAGAAGGTTTTTGCCCCCTGAATATACGGATTTGCCTCAATGGGAAGGAGTGAAAAATGCTACGATATATGCCCCGGACTGTATGCAAAGTGACCCTAAAAAGGAGGATGTACAGAACCCTTTGAAGAAACATGACGATTTGTTTATGAAGCTGTTGGAGTCACAAATGGAAGATAAGAAGAAAAGAGAATATTCGGAGGATTGTCTTTTTTTGAACGTGTATGTGCCTGATGGTAAGTACTTTTTATTAATTTTATAGAGTACCAGCCGCAACAGAATTTGAATACAATATTTGCTTTCCGGCCTAAGTTATGTTTAAGCCAAAATTTAGAAGGTATGCAACTCCATTGCCAAGGAATTTCGTATGTTTCGGTTACCTATTTGTTTTCATTTCACAACATTTCCTTATCTATTACTATTAATATTATGTCGTCAAACGGCCATTGCAATGCCCTTTATTTCAGTTTTTTCATTTAAAATAACTGACTGTTGCATTTTATTTGAAAAAAGAATCTTAGTCTTTCTCCGATCCTACAAAAATATGAATACCGAACATTTGTATTCCCTCCTAAAATTAAGCATTCCATTAAAATTTCAGTGTTACCATCAATAAAAATAAAACGTTATCTCGACAAATTCCTGTCTTCAATCTCATGTTTAGAGAAGGGGATAAGCTGTGACAAATTACATTTCATCGATCATTTCGAAGTTTGCGTCCTCGCGATACGGTTGTCGCAGACGATTTTCTTACTAGGTAATGTTCTGTTCAGCTTTGCTCATTTGAAATATCCTTGGTGTCGGCAAGACTAAGTGGTTTCATTTATTCCGTCGCGATATATTCGAAGCATTGCTTCAAAACGTCGCCGTGGCTTGAAGGTTTATTGACCCGTTTTCTTGGTACCTAGTACACGAGGAGCAATAAAGTCACGATAGAATTTGGCGTTTGAAAAATACCAATGTCACCACAGTCTTATGTAGATAGCTCATAATTGAATTTTGGAATCCTTTACTTGCGGAGAAATACCATATAATGAGAAAATTAAATCATGAATTACCTACATACCAGACGAAGAGACAGCCATCGAAAGATTGTCAATCCTATCGACAAACCTTGTAGCAAGACGAAATAAATGCATTGAAAGTGATTGCCATTTGAATGCATTTCGTCTAGCGTCTATGTGTTTTAGCAAGGCTCTCTAGAACCTAAAATCGCAAACGTGCAGCGAATCACTCATTATTTATTAGTGTCTCGATCTTAAGAGAAGATGATATTTATATTCCAGTTACATACATACATGCCACGTAAAACTGGAATATTAATATGATTCTTTGAGTTTTAAAGTGATAAAATACTAAAGAAATACGATGCACTCCATCTCTCAGACAGAGGAAAGATCCCAACAGTGGTACATTACAAAGTGATTTTGCTACGCTTATGAAGCATTTGTTATTCTATAGTTTCTGTAAGCCCCTGGTTTGTAGCAGTAAATTGTCAAAGTTTCTGTATAAATTAAAAGTGTGTCAAAGGAACGAGTCCGTGTAACACTGGTCAGTTTCCCTCACTCGTCAGTTTATTTAATTCGACAGTTTCGTTGATTCGTCACTTTCGCTGATTGGACAGTTGAGTGAATTCGACAGTTGCGTCAACTCGACAGTTTCCATAATTTGCCAGTTTCGTCGATTCGTCACTTTTATTCAATTCGTCGGTCGAAGTGCAGTCGGTAGGAAATTGTCTGTTAATTTTAATATGTATTAAGATCTATTTAGTTATTTTAGTATTTAATTATATAAATTGCAGCTTAAGTTTTAAGTGTATAAGAAGTTAAGTTTTTTTCATATTAACATAATATATTTATATTTTCAAGAGCCTTGTATGTCCCACTGCTGGGTGAAGGCCTCACCCATATCCTTTTAGGTACTCTTCTCCTGCGGCACCTCAAACGAGCCCTCGTGATGCACGTCTAAGTCATCAAGGCTCAAATGGGATTGGGCGGGACACGTGAGCCGCATGCACGACGACCGCTAGGCAAAGGTGTCAACACGATGGGTGCCTGAGGATGGACGGCGCCGCCGAGGCCGGCCTAGAAAGAGGTGGCGAGATGATTAAACGTGCATATTAATACAATTTACTTTAAAAATACAAGTTGAAGTTTGATTTAAATTGGGATAGGGGTTCCTTACAGCAGGTTAAATTATCCACATTCATTGTTTATTACATTTTTGTCTAAGTGACGAGTGAACGAAACTGGCAAATTATGGAAACTGTTGAGTGAGGAAAACTGACCAGTGTTACGCGGACTCAAAGGAACTGACATTGTGACTACTGAAGTTCTTTTTCGAATGTGTAAAGGCAGCTAAGAAAGCTCTTCGACTATAATTATCGTAGGCTCCATAATCAAATACTTAGGTATGTAGTCTGACGTTTGTTGACGTTGTAACTTCTATAGAATTTGATCGATTCCAACATGCTGATTGGTTGTTTAGGTACTTTTATTTTTTTTGTTTTCTTAGTGTTCGTTTATTGAAAAGTTGCTGTTTCCCGCGACTTTCGTACGCATGAAATTATTATAAAAATATTACTTCCATTAATTGTATTTTGTTAATAATTTCATGGTTTTAATTTTATGTTAATCTTTTTTCTAATTAGCCGGAAAAGATTAACAGACCAAAATTTAAAAAAAATGTTATAAGTACCGTATATACTTTCATATGCATACAGTAAAAAGCCGTTATTTTGAAATTACAAACAGAAATTTAAATTTTATTTATTTGCATAGATAAAACGATCTTTAATTCAATTTTAAATCTTACAAATTTATTAAAATAAACTAAACTAACTAACTTAACTAAAAAACTTAAAAAATGGCGTCAAAAAACTCCTCCTCAACACTGTCAACTGGTAATGTCCCCAAGAGACTGGCGGCGTTACCACGCTGTATGGCAATGCTAAGCCTTTGGCCAAGGTAAAAGCCAGCCCCAGGGTCACGGGAAGTGTCAACTAAACGTTTTGAAATATCCTTGAAAAGGCTGTGAGCGCTCGGACCCCACGGTCCTAGAGTTTCAACCCCAAACGGCTCGAAAATATAGTTACCAATAAGGTTACTATATTTTCGCCGCTTGAGGTTCTCCGCTGCCAAAGAAGCAGCCCCTGCACAGCACGACGAATTAGGAAGATGGGAAGGCGCAAGAGTATCGACACATGTAGCATCCCACACTAAAGGCCTACCCATCCTTCATGGAAACAAAGACATGCCGTCCGGTCTCTTGCCATCGTCGCGTGCCAAGCCATTGGGTTCTAATAAAGCTGGAACGCCGACGGTGACAAGAGACCGACGGATGATGTCATTTAAATTCGTGCAAAACGGCCCGCACTTCGGCATAGATTACAAACTGACACTAAAGTTTTATTTATTTGTATAGATCAATGTCCATATCTACATTCAACATTTTTCAGTCCCCAAAACCATTTCAGACACTTACAACTGTTAACAACTAAAATTGTCGTTTCTGTACGACCTGCTTACATCTAAAAAAAATATTTACGAAAAAAAGGCATAAAAAGTCCTTCATTAACCCAGTTTGGGGATCCGTGAGGTTCCCCCTACGATCTGATAAGGGTTCGTTCGAAGCCACGTGTGCTAAGCGCCATTCTGCCCTACAATTGGCTGGAATGTGATTTAGATTTTTCCGGTCGTAAATCAACTAAGGTTGTCAGTAAGGATACATATTATTGGGTTATTCACTTCTGGTTCACTGTGCTGGCTGGTTCGAGGTGGCCCACGAAAATGGTCTGAAAACGGGGGAGGTCTTTCCCACAGTGGGACAATTCTTGGCTTCTAAACAAAAAAAGTTCCATGGTTACCTTATTAAGTTGAGGTGCATAAAATGTTTGAGTCTTAATGGTTGATTAGAAATGGCCAAATAATGATATAGATGAGTCATGCTTAAAATACTTGTAAATAATCATAATAAGAATCAGACATGCAGTACTTCTGGACACGGCACGAGCCCTGACCACCGGTCACTGTTCCCAACGCTAGTGGGCTACTATTTTTGTTTTAAATATTGGAATATTTGAAAATGTAACTATTATGTGTTAATTCGAATAAAGGGAATAAATCAGACATTTTTATTACAATACAAATTTATTAATTTCGTATAATAGATTAAGTTACAAAATAATGTAGAATTTATAATTACAACCTTTTTTGTTCACAGCTTTTACTTTTTAAATAACCGACCGACGACATCAGTATTTTTTTAAAAGAATAAGTAAAGAGAATTGTCATCCTAAATTAGTGCAGTGTATATGACAATCGTGATTTTACAACGCTGGCGAGAGACAGATTTTCCAGTTATCAAACATATTTATTATCGCTTGCTCTGTTGTCACTTGCACGCTTTTAATTTATTTACCAAACAAAAAAAAATATTACAATGCAAAACATCAAAGAATTTGTACACAGCTTTACAAAACAACTTAAGTCAATAAAAACAAGTGTCCCTGCTGACACACTCCATGTAATTGGAGCAAGATCAGCTTTACTAACATACCTGATCTCATTACATGTATTGTAATGTGTATGTCTTTTATATGTTTTTTTACTTACATTTTTGGATATTATTAACCTGAAAATTTAAGCATTCGTCCTCCTTAGGTAGCTTCATGGTCATTTCTTGGAGGCTTAGCAACGGCTTTGGCCTTTTTACCTTTTAATTCATGTTATATTAAATCTTTGTTTACTTTTGTGATGTCAGTTAGTGGCAACCCTAGTTTTATTTTTAATTTATTGCTGGAGCTAGTTGTAGGTTGTATAGGTAAATCACATCGACCTCATTCGATTTTCTTTTTAATAATTTTCTAATTTTAAAATGTAAATGATCTGGAGTTGACAGGAGCCTGGTGGTGAAATGGGCAGTCTACGTTCAGAGCTGAGAGCAGAAACACCTCTGGGAAGCTTCATAAAAGTTTATTTAAAGGGCAGTTCCCCTTATTCTTGAGTTTTAAGTCGGCCTCTCTCCGTGCCGCACCCTCACCTAGAACACCTGGAAACCTTGCTGCTTGAGCTGCACAAGCCTGGTGAAGATTTGACGCTCCTCGGCCCTCCTCCACGGTCGGAAGACAGAAGTCCTCGGCCCTCCTCCTACGGCCTGAGGATTGACGGTCCTCGGCCGTCCACCACCGTCTGAAGACGGAAACCCTCGGCCCTTCTCTACGGCCTGAGAGTTGATGGTTCCTCGGTCCTCCTCCACAGTCTGAAGACGGACGTTCTTCAGTTATTTATTCCATTCTGCGTTCATCTTCAGTATTTTCCGCCAGCTTCACTGGCATTAGTGATTTGAGTAGCTCCAGCTTTTAGGTTAGGATCTTTGTTAATAAATTCTTATAACTCGTTCCCTTGTCAATTTCTTTTAATAGTGCTCCCCTCCAGACTGAAAGTTAGGTAGGTGAGTGCTCAGAGTGACTTTACAGTTTTGTGGATCCTACCCAGGAAATTGTAACGTTACAGTATGGGATGTTTATGATTATTTTCCTGTTATTGTATATTACTGAAAGGAACCTTAGTAGCTGGATTGTCCGGTGACATACGCGGAAAACCATCTATTTGAATGTACAGTCAAAAAAAGAGTTAGGTACGCAGGCTAGCAATCTTTAAGCTAGGACCGTTTTTTGTTTTCCTTTCACGCAGAAACTAGCTACCAACCTATTACACTCACGGGTGTCGTATAAGGCGATTAATGTCTAAGGCTTCTGCCTTAGAACACCCTTTGCCACCTTGTGCCTCCGTAGACCAGAGAATGGGCAGCAGCGTTTTCTGTTAATCTTTCATCACTGCGATCTCCAATCCGCCTGCCAAGCGTGGAGATTACGGCAAATTCCTACCATCATGGGAGAGGCTTATGTCCAGCAGTGGACGTTATGGGCTGTTGTAGTAGAAACTCGCTACTGAACGGATTTGGGTGAAATTGCAAACAGATTTTTGCATTTATTATAGTAGTAAGAAGATTGCTAGCCTGCATGGAGTTTCTTGCCCATTCTTCTCAATAGTGATCTACGCTTTGGAATATGCAACTACAGTACTTTCTCAAGTTTTTTTATTATGCTTTGTGACTGTGACTGTAGCTTAGCTTCTTTTTTGTTTTTTTGACATTCAAAAGCGCCGTTAAGGTCTAATTGAAATAAATGCTTTGAGTTTGCATACCGATCCCTTTTGTCGACTGTACCACCAGTAGCAAAAGATTTCGTCTGAACGTTTAGATAAGGATAAATTTTTAGAAAAAAAAGAAATGAACCCGACTGCATCATGCAAAGGAGGGTAATATGTTTATCAGCCTATTTATGTATGTTTCTTCTTTGGCGTTACAAATACTACATTTCATAACATTTTTTTTTTATATTTTTATCGACAAATGAACTTTAATTAGAAGTTATAAGACTATCTGCTCGATTCCGACTGGTGCTTGGCCGGTTTTTCTTAAATACAATTCATACCAATTTTCCCGGTTACACTTGACAACGAACAAAAAAACAGGTAATATACCGGCGTTAAAGTTAGCGTTTAAGTTAGTTATTATTGCTATTATAACACCGACGGTAAGTGACGGGTTGGTTTGTAAGATTGTAATAAATATTATCTTTATAAGAAAATCAGATAACATTATGACGTCGCTTAATATAAATATGAACGTGGCTATGTATAAACGGCTCCATATGTTAGAATCTGTATGTGCGCTCGTTTTGAAACTACGACAAAGTGAAAATACAATTACAACGTAAATACAAAAGTTGCCTACTGAAGGTAATGTTTGACTTGCAAAGACAAGCTGAAGAATATCATTTCCAGGTAAACTAAAATCTAAAAATATGAACAGGCAGGTTGTTAAAAAAGCAACACCCCAAGCAAAGAGACTACTTTTCAAATATTTCCTTCGGATATGCCCGTTGAAAACTTTAACAAAGTCCACATAAAACATATGACTTATAACTACCAACCAATGGTTCTTAGCACATAATAAGTATATAGAAAGGTCCAAAATAATTTTATAACTCCATACATTACTGCGATCGTATAATGTTCGTAATCCAATTTTTTCGTTATTGAGGTACATTTGGATTGCTGAATAAAACAGAAAGTTTGCCAAAATTTAGTTGAGAAACACATAATTTTTGTAATTGCGGAACTTTTTTAGCACGTACCACGATATGACGCCGTATAGCAATGCAGATAGAGCCAAGCCAGCCAGCCATCTTGAAAGTCATCATCACTCACTGTAGACCAATTCCCCCTTGTATTGTTGTCAAACATTATTATTATCACTTGCACGGTTTTGATGTATTTACTAAACTAAAATAATTGAGTTAAAATACAAAATGTTGAAAAATTTTGTGAACAACTTGACACAACAATTCCAGTTAATAAATACAAGAGACCCTTCTGGCACACTCGATGTAATTGTTCGAGATCATGTTATAAAATATACCTGAACTCTTATTTTCCTTGTTATTGTATATTACTCAGAGGAAAAAAATAATAATAATAATAATAATAAGTTTATTGCGTATAAATTTGGGTTACATAACATGTCGAGGAGTCTCCATTTAGACATAGAAAATGCCTGTAGTTGAAGGCTCCGCTCATTCCCTTACATCTTATAGATACAAAATAATAGGCAATTGCCAAAAACAGAAAAAAGTAAAAATAAAGAAAAAAAAACAAAATTAAACAAAGTATGTAAAAAAAAAAAAAAAATGTATAAGCGTGTGTGCGCCCGTCGGTGCGTAGGAACGTAGGTAAGTCACTGGTTTGTCCCCTAACAAACGCAGAAAACCTTCAATTTTAGTATACCATCAGTAGTAAAACATTTCGTTTCAACATTTAGATGAGGCTAATTCTTTCGTAATTCTGTTTATTATTTGTCATTTTTACCCGACTGTACGACGCAAAGGAGGGTAATGTATTTTTCAGCCTATGTACGTATGTTTTCTTCCTTCGTGGCACTTTAGAGACCAAACGCCTGGGCCGATTTCAACGATTCTTATGTCTATCGATTTGAATTAATCTTGGACTCAAAATTCAATATGGCGACAACCAGACGCCAAATTAATACAAGCAAAAAAGTTAAGTGGGGTGGCATTGAATTGGTATTTCAGAAATACATTTTCAATAAAGCTGTGATAAAATATAATTTTCGTATGAAAAATACGCGCTTGGACGTGGAGTTGCAGACACCAACCGTTTATACAATACAATACAAAATATAATTCCACAATAGGTCGTTATTAAAATGAAAAAGGTGATGACAAAAATACCAAAAATGAGAATACTAAATTAGTGCAAAGTATAATTATGACAATCATGCTTTAACTTTACCTTCCCGCACTAGTACGGGAAAATATCCCGCAAATAACGATTATACTATTATTCAGAGTACTTAACTGTTAAAAGTGTATTTTAAATTTTATTTCCATAAATGGCCTTCGTCATAAAAATCCTAATTGAAAAAAAAAAAAAAATATATGTTGCATTATGAATTGATTAAGGAAAAAAAATTAAAATAAACCATGTACTGTGTAATAAATTAGGTACAAATATAACATAATGTCATAACATTTTTTTTATTTTTATTTACAAATTACCATTTATTAGAGTTCGTAGTAGATATCTAGATTTTATTTTACAAGTATAAGTAATACAAAATAGTAGTTTCTCACATTTTTTTTACTATGCGCATCGAATATTTCCACAACACGAAGACGTTGCGACATCGTATAGTATTCTTACCTTTACTAAGCGATCTCGACAAGTGCTTGACCAGTTTGTCTTAAATAAAATTCATACCATGGATGTTTATATGTATAATAAGTATGTATTTACAAACAAAAAGTATCTATGTAGTATATCAACTATCTGGTGTCCACGACACAAGCCCCGTTGCTTAGTGTGGCACTAGATGGCGCTGTGTGTAATGTCCAGCGATATTTATTTATTTATTCATTTATACCAATTTTCTCGATTACACTTCACAAAGAACAAAAAAACTGGTAATATTAATGCGTTTGAGTTACTCATTATTTATAACATGACTATGTTAATGTTTCATCCTATCCTACTAATATAACAAATGCGAAATTTTGTGGGTTGGATGGATGTTTGTTAATCTTCACGCAAAAACTATAAAACGGATTTAGATGAAATTTTGCACACATATAGGGTGTAAAACACCTCTTAACGAAAACGAAAGGTACTTATTCTCCTCGTCATTGCGATCATTTTTTTGTTCTACACCATACCTGGGAACCTTCTAGTTACGGAGATATTGGGGGTCAAAGTTCCAACTTTTTGAGAAGTTATTTTTTAATTACAATTTTTTAATGTAAGATTTTTACTTTAAACACCTCCACGACCCCCATACTATTCAATCCATCCATCAGCACAATGTTTTGAGTGCGTTACATTGAGTTCTACCACAAAACATGATTTTTCACCCCAAAAAAAAAAAGTAATTTCCCAGCAATAATTTTTGCGTAAAGTTACTTAGTTTGATGTACAGAATGCTTGGTTGACGGCTTCGTGATGAGGTCTTTTACACCCTGTATAGTTTATAACTTGGATTAACACAAAGGATACTCTTTATCCTAGTAGTGTGATCTCGTGGGACAATTATCGAACTTCACGCGGGCGAATCCGCAGGTACAAGCTGGTCAGTAAAAAAGTGATACTTATTTTATTGAGTAGAAAACCTTCGTAAAAATATCAAATACCTCATTACAAAAATATTAAAGGAACACTTCTTGCCTTCGCAGGGTAATAGAATAAATCTTTTTTTGCAACGAAAAATAACAAAAACATGGTTTACTGGTAGCAAGTGCGACTTCAGAACACGAGGTCCTGGGTTCGGTTCCCAGGGTCGGACAGTGTTATTGTATTTGCCATCTGGAATTTTACAGCAATAGGCTCACCCCCTATTACACGGGACTTAAACATAACTGGCGAAATGTGGATGTACTGTATTAGATTGGGTGTAATAAGAGTGGGTTATCTGCTTAATTTTTTGGGGATTATGGGCAGAAATTACAGATCACCTTCTGCTAAGATTCCTACATACTCACTATTTTCGTTATCTTTTATCATCATCTGCCTAGTCTTTTCCCAACTATGTTGGGGTCGGCTTCCAGCCTAACCGGATGCAGCTGAATATCTGTTAACTTCTTGTAGAGGGTTTTCCGTGGATGTAATCACGAACTCGTACCAGATAATATTGTATAATAAAGTTACACAAAGAAAAACATCAGCGCAGCCATCAAGCGGTCATATTGACGAATACAAAAGTCATTCTCAATTCAAGAAAACACGACAGTAGTATAATATATGTAGAATCAAAACCACAAATTAAACAGTGACTGAACAAAGAAGGTCAACATTCAACAATACCAGTATTTTACATGGAGCAACTGTTCGATAGTTATCTTTAATAACAAGACTGAAAGTAAGACAATATATAGGGACGACTCTCGTCGTGTTCTGTCCCAGGGTACTAATTGCATTGTCTTGGAAACTGCAATGAAATTAATTAGTAGTTGGAAACAAAATAACTTGTAGAACTTTATGTTGGTGGGAAAATTTGTGACTTTAAATTAGTCTGGAATTAAGGAGCGGTCTAACGGGTACGGAAAAATTTTGGACGCGGCTCCGGACACAGACACTTCCTAATAAATACTTACTAATCGCAGTCAGTATAAGGGGAGCTCGTGGCTAAATAACAACATCCACACGAGTCGATCTTTAAGGTTAAGCCGCGCTTGCCAAGGTTGGTCCGTGGATGGGTGACCATCCATTACATACCGAGTTTCCTCTGTGTCTCGGTAAGCACGTTAAGCCTATGGTCCCGGCTGTCATTTGTAGATCTTTGACAGCCGGGGTACTGGGGGTCAATAGGCCCGAAAGTCTGACAACCAGTCTTATTAAGTACCTACTAACTGGGCTGTGAAAGTTGTGGCAGTCGCTCCACGTATTCAGCTGCATCCGGTTAG
Organism: Xestia sexstrigata; assembly: GCA_941918905.2. Classification (NCBI taxonomy): domain Eukaryota; kingdom Metazoa; phylum Arthropoda; class Insecta; order Lepidoptera; family Noctuidae; genus Xestia; species Xestia sexstrigata. Next base: position 7,180,173 of record OW799219.2, read on the forward strand.
ATTGGAAGTCAACCCCGAAAGACCCCTACATCGTATGAGTTGATTGCTGCACTAGATATGAGACATTTCCTTTTATATTTTAACAAAGGCAAAATGATACCAGCACAATTTAGGTTCTCTGCAATATTTTGACACATTACCTCTAAGCCAAAAATATGCGTGTTTAATATATGTCACAGAATAAATTAAGACATTCGGTGGCATATCTAATTGGCTGTCAAATTTGTATTACATATTTGAATAATCTACGCATAAATTATTCCCTATTTCGGTGCGAAATACGACTGCCGTACGTATGTAATTTATTTTTTACCTTGTACAGGTAAGTTACTACCTACGTAAAGCTTTCAAATATGTTGGATTTATAACTTCATTATTTAATCCTCAAAAACATTTGCTTTACTCAGGCACATTAATACTTGGGGCTCTGTTCTAAAATAATAAAATCGTCATCATTTTATGGCAACCCATCCATGAACCAACCTCGGCAAGCACGGTTTAACTTAAAGATTGACCCTAGCGGCTGTTATTATTTAGCCACAAGCTTTTCCATATTATAATAATAATAACAAAATTCTTGGGTATCGGTATGATTGTCGACAAAAATACAAAATTTAAAAAATGCGTTTGGTTACCGTATTTTTTCACTTTATCATGTTGAGACCTATACTCGTACTCGCTGCAAAGTTGCGCTAGATAGTTAAATTTGACCTTTTTAAGATAAATATGTCCTAATGTACCTCGTTGTTCTAGTCAAGTCTAGTGGTTGCAAGCGCGAATGCTGAGCACGGGAATCGAGTCCGGGATTCGATTCCCGTGTTGGGTGTAGGTACTATTAGGTACACCTCTACCTAACTCTTCAGAGATTACAGGCGTGATGTTATGTTATGATGTTATATCTTATCTCTAAAGAACTTAATAGATCGCGTGGCTGCCCATACGTAATGATCATTTTGTGTAAAATAACATTACGTGTGAATTTCTCGTAAACTCCTCATAAAAAAATCAGTTAAACCTCCACGTCCACATGTATTCTACGAGCTCAATCTTTTCATTAAACCTGTAATATTACGTATAAAAGGGCCCAAATTGAACTGGGGTCAAACGTGTATGATCTATATACAAATAATCAAAATTGAAGTGTCTGTTTGTATCAAAATAACAGCTTTTTAACTGTCTGTTTGTTCCGGTTAATCTCGATTTTGACGAGACTTTTACAGGCGGGAAGTAATATTTTTAGAATAATTTCACGCAAACAAAGGTTGTGAGCAATAGCTAGTATTTCATAAGAAGATCGTGTCCATTTTTATCTATTTAGAACCCCATAAAATAGACAGAAAAAAAAAAATTACAATGAAAATAGCCCAGCGCCATCGGACTAAAATACCAACACAAGATGAGAATATTTTTTTATTAGGCCCAAAACAGCCGTGGTCAATACGACTTACGTCTTGCGTCAGGCTACACAATGCGCGACGTGGTAGTATGTTACGTTATATTCAACACTATCATTTCACCCACGACTTCGCCCGCTAAAAGTGTGATAGCTTGGCTATTTTGCATGATATAGAAACAATTTATAGCCTAAAGTACCCACGATTAATGTAGCTCCTATCAGTATATTTATTTTTAATATTGGATCATTAGTTCCGGAGATTACCCCCTACATAAGTTTTACCTCTGTGCCTCTACATAATATTAGTACGTATAGATAAACTGTAACCGTGTGTTTACGATGAATATTTTCGTACCAGCACATCTAAATGATACATTGACAAATTTGTTTGTTTCTTTCTGTAAACAGTAACTTAAATAACTTTTGTATCCAAAAATTATAATTCTTATTTATTGTTAACAATATTATTTGTCAATGTATCATTTGGATGTGGTTTTTAACTAAAATATACCACTAACACTTCCCCGTGACTTCGTCCGCAAAAAATGTTATAGCTCGGCTAATTTGCATGATATAAATTTAATTTATATCCCATGTTACTTCCTGATCATTTAGTTTTCTATTGGTGAAAAAATGGTTAAAATCGGTCCAGTAGTTTCGGAGCTTATTTGGTACAAACAAACAAACAGAAAAAACTTTCCTCTTTATAATATTATATTAGTAAATAAGTATTAGTATAGATAAATTATTGTCATCATCATCATCATCAGCCTATAATGTTCCCACTGCTGGGACACGGCCTACTCCCTATGAGAGGGATCAGTGAATCAGGGAATCAGTTTACATAATCTTTTCTAAAACCCTCCTTCCTCTTTACCTCATAGCATTAGGTACAATAATATGATCCAAGAAACACGGACATAAAAGTAATCACTGAATTACATTAAAAGTTCTACCATTCTTAGTTCAACATTACCACATAACCAACCAGCCCCACTGATAAACATTGTTTTTTCAGTCATTAAATAAAATTACCTTCATTTTAACTCGATTGTATTCGAGCCAGTTACAAAGAATTTTCACAGCAACATGCCATTATACTTCAAACATTTCTTGTTACTCCGACCACTCTTACTTGATACTTGCTTCTCAGAAAAAAGAAATAAACTGTTGTGTTTTAAGCAAGCTTTTAAACCTAAGGTAAATCTTTAAGGGTTAAAATCGTCTATAGTTGCTGCCAGATAAGATGTCAATAGCGGTCATTGCCCTTTCCCTAAGATCTCTTCGTACGAACTAAAACGATGAACCATATTGTATTGTTTTTCATTTCATTAGAAAAAATGTTGAAGATCACGATATATTCAAGACTTGATTGAACAGGCTTATTTTTGTTTTTTGAGAAAAGAACTTTAATCATTTTTATTATAGTTCTCCTCTCAAAAAATAATGTAGGTGAGTCAATGACCGCTATTGACGTCTTAACTGGCAGAAACTATAAGTACATTACCCAAATGGGTATCTCTTACTTGAATTTCGGTATCCACTTACTGCATGTTTTGCTTGCCACATTAGGTACTTGCTGTCGTTTTTTTGTCTGTGTTATGTACCAATATAAGGGTTTTGTTTAACAATGCCTGGTCTTGTTATTTGTATACATACAAGGTGTAAACGACCTTAGAAGCCTACAGAAAAATTATTGCTGGTTTTTTTTTCGGGGTGCAATGTCACTTTTTACGATAGGGCTCAATGTAACGCACTCAAAAAAATATGTTGATGGATGAAAGTTTTATCAATATAAATTATGTACTGCTTTTTTTTGCAAGTATTAATAAAACCATATCGTGTTGAAAACTTCACCTACATTGTTAGTTGCGCATGCATCGTGGGTGTCAATAGAAAATGGCCACTTTACCATGCGATGGAGAGCAAACAATTATTGTAGAAGCTGATTATTTGAGCTCAGCAATGTTAGTTACGTGACTTCAAGACTTTATTTTTAAACGAAAGAAAGAAAGAAAAATATTTTTTCTATAATTTATTCCATGTTGATACGGCGGGTAAAGAAAAATTTCCATGTTTCAATTTATCATCGCTTAACAGTTTGCAAGTCAAGAATGAATGAAATTACTAGTTTACGCTCGCGGCTTCACACGGAGTTCGGTAACTGTCCCATGGAATCTTACTATCGGGATAAAAAGTATCAACATAACATCACGCTTGTAATCTTGAACGAGTTAGGTAGAGGTTTACTTAATAGTACACCCACATTTCAGTTATGTTTAAGTCCTATGTATTGCGATCAACCAGTCACAAATCCAGACTCCGTGGCTGCTACTGAGAAATTCCTGATCCCAATAAAAATAAAAGTAAAAAAATGATGATTATAATCATCAATTTTTACTTTTTACGTTTTTTTTACTTTTTATGTATACATAAAAAGTTATAAACCATCTGTGTGCCTAATTTCAGCCAAGTCCGTTCAGTAGTTTTAGCGTGAAAGAATAAGAAACATCCACCCAACCCAACAAATGGTTTCAAAACGGGTAAGGGAAACAATTGAGAGGAACCGGATATAATAAAAATAAAGTTTATTTGGAACAACTTAACTTTACAGAGTACACTGGAAAAACGAAGATAGCTACAAAAGTAAAGTACTGTGGCGCAGCTATCAACGCGCAATTCAAGATACATACAATCATAACGTTGTTCCAGATTAACCTAAGAAAAGTTAAATTAAGGATGACAAAAGTTAATTAAAATAGTATCTACAAAGAAAAAATATAAAGAACACTGTTGTATAATGTAGAGTGGAGGTGGGGATGAGGTGTGTATTTGTGTGTGTGTTTGTGTGTGTGTTTCAACCGCGTTTATGACACCATAAGTTGCTCAGTCTCATCATAGGACAAGCACTTAAGCCAGTTGGTCACATTTCTCTTCAGTTCATTCCTAGTCATAGGGTATATTTTAATTTTTATGTTTATGGCATTATAAAGTTTGGAGCTGGTGTGAGTGAAGTGGCGACTGACCATCGCTAACCTGCAGCGTTCAGTCTTACAGACTTTGTCGGCACGACGCTTCTTTGTAAGGGACTGAGGTTCGTAAGGGAGAAGTAGGTGCTTCCTAAGAACTGTTTGCAGCACGAACAACTGTCTCACAGAAAGGACCTCACAAAGTGAGTAAAGCTCAGATGTGGGAAATCTAATAGGTTCCTTAGCCAGTACTTTCAAAACTGCTCTCTGAGCTCTCTCTAGCCGCAGCATGTTTGTCTTGTGCGTTCCCCCCCACGTGGTTATGCAGTAACCGAGTACCGATTGAGCGAGGGCAAACTAGACCATTCTAAGGCATTGGAAATCAGCAGCCTCTCGAAGTTTTTTAAATAAGTAGATCAATCTTCTGACTCGAACCACTACTGAATTAATCTATTTTTTCCATGTCAGAAGATTGTCCAATAGAACTCCAAGGTATTTTATGCTATCAGACCGTTCTATTTGGGCACAGTTACAGGTGTTGGCGACTGGGTTAGTACACACATGGGTCCTTATCTCAAATGGCAAAGGCGGTTGGCTAAGAATACTTGGGGTGAAGGGGATGAACTTAGTCTTGGAGATGTTGAGCGTGAGCAGGTTCGAGGTTAACCACCTCATAACCATGCTCAGTGCCAATTCTGCCTTTTCGCGAGTTTCTGACCAGTCCTTGCCATGGGTTATGAGAGCTGTGTCATCCTGACTTGCGTCACTATGGGCAGTAGCTTATTAACGGTCGTTTTCTGTAACTTACTTGTAACTGTTAGTTAAAATACCTAGGTCTCGTAGCTATCAGTGTTTCTATAAACAAAGTAAGCTTGGAACATTCTATCCGCGTCACCTAACCTGAAGGACTGTGATTCATTAGAAAAAACAAATAACGTTTTCTGAGACGTTTTGTTTCTAACGGTCCGTGAGCTAAATGTAATGCAAAGATAGCAACCGTTCGTTACCAAATAGTTAGTAAGTTAAAATGGTTACGACCATTTTTTTTCATCAATGTTATCGCAGTAGAATGACCAAAATAAATTATTTTCCCCAAGAAAATTGCTTTCATATAGGTAAAGACCCAATGCTTTCAACGTGAAAGATGTATGCGGTTAATTAAAAAAAAAAACAAATGAAGTCCTTTCTAAGTCTTACATAAGGGATCGAAAATTGCAGTTAAAGACATTCTCCTGAGAAATAACATCACTAGGCGTACTTACTAAATTATGAATCAATGTAATATATTTTTTCCTTAAAAAATCATTGACTCACTTTGTCCCAATCACCATTTCATAATTCAATTCGAAAAGACAGTGATTAATAGCCTTCTTCTTCTTTATCGTGTGGTTAGTGCCTAACCTGGAGACTTGGCTTTACATGCCGTCAAGAAATATCTCTTTTTTATTCCGTTTTTCCTTCACCGCGGTGAAGTAAGTGATAATTATACAATACGCACATGAATCCGAAAAATCAGAGGTGCGTGCCTTGGGTTTGAAATCGAGACCTATGACTTGACAGTCCGACAGTCACACTAGGATATCACTGCTCATTTAACAACCTATATATTTATTGATATATAACAATGTTAGCTGATGTATGTATACCTATAAAAGTTTAGCTAAGTTAAGTTTATAATGGCAACCCGGAATACTAATTTCTTGAAATTGTTGTTCAACTTAAGGCAGTTCTAGGAGTTGTTTACTGCCCACCTGCTATAGACTACTTCTCCACTCTAGAATCTCTCTTCGAATCTATTCCCTCAGAGCACAATAATGTCATAGTCATGGATGATTTTAACACTGACCTCTTGAAGGATAACCTTAGATCACGTAGGCTGAGTGCGATCCTGGAGTCGTCGAGTCTGTTACTCATTAAACTTAGTCCGACTCATCATAACTTTGACTCAAGCGATTTCTGGCTTGATCTCATGCTTGCATCTTCTGTAGATCTTGTCGCCAACCTTGGTCAGATCGCTGTGCCTGGTTTATCCAGACACGATCTGATTTATATGTCTTACAAAATTAAACCCCTGTAAGCAGCGGCCTGCTATTGTTATTATCCGGAATTACGTAAGGTTAGACAAGGAAAAACTCAATGCCGATGCACAAGCTCTGGATTGGGTCGATATTGCCCAGTCAACATCAGTGGATCAGAAAGTGGAAATTTTTAACAAAAATGTACTCCAGCTCATTGACACGCATGCGCCACTGAGGGCTGTTCGCGTCAAGCGCCCCCCAGCTCCTTGGATTACCACTGGAGTTCGGATGGCAATGAGACGACGTGACCGGGCTTTTAGAAAATATAGGCGGGACCGCAGTGAGGAGAATTGGAACTCGTACAAGTTGGCTAGAATCCGCTGCAATCATGAAAATGTCCTCAATTCTTCACCGGCTAATATTTGGAAGTTTCTCAAATCACTTGGTATAACAAAGTCCTCCTCTAGTATTGCATCTCTTAATTTGCCTTTAAACGATCTAAATAAACCTTTTTCAACGTCTGCTACGCTTGTGGTTGACGTTAAGAATGGACAGACTGGTGTTTCCTGAAATTTGGCGAAAGGCTTACACCCATAAAATGTGATAAGTGTGGTAAGGCTTTGGGGTTGGAAATTTTAGGGAGAGGGATAATCCCTCTCCCTAAAATTTCCAACCCCAGTTTAGCTGATCACTTCAGACCGATCTCCATTCTCCCTTCCCTTTCCAAGATTCTAGAAGCAGTGGCCCTGAAACAAATATCCTCGTACGTGTTCAAAAATAATCTGTTGTCTAGTTTCCAGTCCGGTTTTCGGCCTGGCCACAGCACAGCCACAGCTCTGCTTAAAGTTACTGAAGACATAAGGGATGGCCTGGAGAATTCGAAATTAACGGCCCTGGTCCTAATAGATTTTTCCAATGCTTTTAACACTGTTGATCACGACATTCTTCTGGCCATACTGTCTCAAATTGGGGTTTCTTCGTTGTCACGTGATTGGTTTTCTTCATATCTTCGTGGTCACCAGCAGGCGGTTCGTGCCGATCAGGATTGCTCTGACTAGTGCGACTTGGCAACTGGTGTTCAACAAGGCGGTATAATCTCTCCTCTCTTATTTTCTTTATTTATAAACTCCATTACTGCTGTCCTCAAATGTTCTTACCATCTGTACGATGACTTGCAACTATACGCTCAACCTTGCTCGCTCAAAATTGCCAACCTTGACAATTTCATTTCATTGCTCAATGCTGATCTACGAACTATCGAAGAATGGTCTGGCAAATTTGGGGTTTCTGTTAACGTCGGGAAATGTCAGGCCATCCTCATTGGTAGTTCGTACTATCTGAGAAATGTGAACACTAGCCAACTTATTCAAACAAACAACTTTTGTCTGAATGGCAATGTAGGTGGGATAATTTCATTAATGGCCGACACCTCCACCAGTTCTTTCCATCCGTTCGTGAACGGCTTGCCAGGACATGGTTGGAGGTTGATCACTGTGTTGCTCAATTTCACACCGGTCATGGTAACTTACTAGTAAATTATTTTCCTCGCCTCTTCGTCAATGTTCTACATCTGACTGCGAATATGAACAATCAGCACATCACATTTTATGGGTGTGCAGTCTTTGGCAGAATGAACGCAATATTATGTTGGATAGTGTACAGGTTACATCCGGAGCTATTTACTATACAGACCTTGTGGAAACTAGAACAAATTTCCGTGCGTTCAATCGTTTTTGCCATACCTATTATTGGAATCAATTAGAACAGCTCACAACTTAGGACCCATTTAATGTTAATATTTATCAGTGATGCTAGGTAACTGGGCCTCCAGTCATCCCAGTTGTAAACGTCCCTTTGTGTCTATTGGCCTTTTTTCATTCTGTCTTCTGCTGACATGGAGGGAAGTGGAAATTACGATTTTTTCCTACTCCTACTATATACTTTTCTGATTAATTTCGTGGCGGGATCCAAGACAGTTAAATTCATTCTCTGGGACTTTATCGAGCTTCATTGTCTCGGCCCTTTTCTGGTGGTCGCCACTGTTGATTCTTGCTTTCAGGAGTTACAGTGGTTTGGAAATAATGTGGCGGGCTTGTCCCAAATAATAAAATAAAAAGCCAATTTATGCCACTGATGTACGAGAACTCCGTCATCTCTCTTTCACCTCACGTAAAAGTACATTGACGGCAGTTTAAGTTAGAATAAACACGTAGCTCAGGTGAGCCAGAAAGTCTCGTTCTCACTGCGGTCTCTCTATAGATTCAAGCATTTTCTCTCATCTAGAACCAAACTCACTTTGGTCCAGTCACTTGTGCTTCCCATTATAGACTATGCTGATGTTCGTTGTTCTGATCTTTCCCAAGAACTTCTAAATAAATTGGATCGACTTGATTCGATCAACAATTGTAAATTCGGTTAGTTTTTGGCTTTCGTAAATACGATCACATTTCTTCCTTTCGTTCTCAGCTTAAATGGCTGCCTATTCGACTCAGGAGGTCCCTCAGATCGGTCTGCATGCTCTTCACGATTGAATAAACGAGATGATCGTTCCATGTGCACCCGATTATCTAAAGACTTATTTCAAAGTGTTGGGAAGTTCTGATAGTCGTTCGAGCTTCAAACAATCTTCTCCTCCAAATTCCTTCACACCGTACAGGCTTTATGCTAAATTCTTACGCTATTTCTACTATAAAGCTCTGGAACGCGCTACCTTTTGGCATTAAAAAGACGGAAAGCAAATTCACTTTCAGAAGAAAAGTTCGTAACTACTATTTAAGTCAGAATAAATAGCTCTCAATTTGAAGTCTAGTCATAATAATTCTTAATTCCTTTATTCATTTTGAAACAAATTCGTTACATTTTTAAATATTAAGTAAAATAATATTTAAAAAAAAAACATTTAAAAATATAAAAAATTGTAGCTCACCAGCGTAGGGAACAGGGTCCGAGCTGCCGGTGATCAGGGCTCTTGAGTGAGGAACCTCCTAACAATACGTGCCGTGTCCAGAAGTACTGCTTTCTGAATCAAGCCCTTGATCGGGCTATCAAGCGAGAGCCTCCTAAGATGTTGGTCGAGGCTCTTGGCTATTAAGCCATTGGCCGACACGACTATCGGCACAATGACTGCTGTACCCACGTCCCACAAATCGACAACCTCGCGAGCCAGATCTAGATATTTGAATTGTTAATCTTTCACGAGGTTCTCGTCATGCGGGACCATTATATCAACAATCATTGTGCGATGCTCCAATCGATCTATCACCACAATGTCAGGCCTATTGGCAACAACAGTCCTGTCAGTGGTGATAGGTCGATCCCAATACAACGTGATACTATTAACGAGAACTGGGTCGGGCGCATACTTATAGTATGGCACTTCTGATTCCATAAGGTTGTACTTCAAACCAAGTTGCTGGATAATCCTGGCAACAAGGTTGTGTCTATGCAAGTACTCTCCGTTACCCAGATTATAACACCCAGAAATAATGTGTCGGATCGATTCTCCCGGACGGTAGCATGCTCGACATAATATGTCAACCGTTCCATCCTTCACAATGTATTTTCGGTAGTTTTTCGTCATCATTACTTCGTCCATCATAATAGTTAGGCCAAAGAAACTAGCGCCCTTCAAAGGTTCCCATTCGTTGACGAAATCGCCAAAACCGTTGAAAACACCTGGATGAGAGATGCACAGAACCGGGAAATATGGCAGAAAAAAGGGGAGGTCTATATCCAACACTGGGAGATTTCAAGCTGATAATTATAAATGTTGGCATTGTGTATTTTCAAGTATTCGAACTTGAAAATACAAAAACGTAGTCATAGTGCGAAAGTAAGCATCTTGCTACGAAATCAATGTATAGAACAAGTAAATAGCACCATTGTCCATATTTGTTTTGTTTTGTATCTACGAAAAGTTTCTTTTTTTATTTTTATTTATCAACCTATTAGACTTTCTCTTTTTTAAGAGCTTTTTTTTTAAAAATCTGATGAAAATCCGGTAAAAATCTTGAACTGTCGACAGCAGCTTTCCTACACAAAATCTTTGAAAAATCGATTTTATTTCATGGACAAAATCAATTTGACGTCTGAAAAATCAGCATAAAAAGTAAATAAATCCATACTTCTACTTCACTACCAAAAGTGTAACGACCAAACAAAGCACAAAATAGCTTCAGTAAGGTGTATCATTAACCGCCTATTGACTTGCATCAAATATTAACTCAAACTTGGCCGTTCATGAGAAAAGACATGTGTCCAAGTCAAACTGTCGACGTCACATGACACCTTTAATTTGTCGATCGATATAATTTATTAATAGACTTTGTAAACCGATGCATTATACTGTTCATGTTAAGGTACAGTTCGGACGATGTAAGCGACAGCAATCCGCACCGACAATGACAAGACGATCATGACAGGTTTCCGAGTAACTCTATGAAAATATTTCTGTAGATAGGGACGATAAGTGGACGAAGGGAATAGAGGCCTTTGCAGTAGGACACAAATATAATAAAAAAACTGCCTCAACTCGGGGTTTATTAACATCAGCAACTCGAGTCGATCTTCAAATTTTATTTATTTATTCATTCATCAAACAATTTACATTGTGTTCGAATTTTACAAAATAATTACATTTTTATCATAACAGAATCAAATACAAAGCAAACAAGAAAATATTACTGTCAGCAATAAAAACCATAAAACGCCCAAAAAGTCAAACCATAAAAAGCACAAAGACAACAGTCTATTCCATTTTACGTAAATCAATGTCAAATAAATTAGTTGATTTAAGTCCAACCATAAAAAGCTCAAACACAACCATGTCCATTCCATGTTAGGTAAACTTAATGAGAATTAAGTGTAAATTAAATGCTTGTTAGATGTTAATTACATGTCAACTTAATTTAATTAAATTAAGTTTTATATTATATGTCAATTAAATTACCATTTACATAACTCAAGAACAACCATTCCATGTTGCGTAATTTAAAATAGAATTAAATGTAAATTAAATGTCAGTTGTAATTAAAAATCAATTAAATGTCAATCAAATGCAATTTAAATTAAATGTCAATTAAATTCCAATTAAATGTCAATTAAATTCCAATTAAATGTCAATCAAATTAAAATGTCAACTCCAACTGAATCAAATGTCAAATAAATTAAATTTCAATATCAAATTAGGTAATTCATACACAAATTATCTGAGATCATTCAACATCAAATCGGTTACAGAATATAAACATTTTTTAATAGGAAGGCTTTCAGTTTTGCCATAGATAAGTTTGTGTTATAGACCAAAGTTTTTAAATTAGTAGATAACTTATTATATAACTCCACTGCTTGGTAACGTGAACAATGCTTTGCTATGTTAAATTTAGGCACCATACTATTTTTAATAACTTTCCTTCGTGTGCTCTCTCTCAGCTCTCTTTCTTTTTGTGATTCATATTGATGAATATATTTTGCGAACTTGCTTGACAAAACTAGTATATTCAAACTTGGAACTGTAAAAATGCCTAATTTTATAAAGTATTCTTTGCATGAATCACGCTGTGAAATTTTAACAATGGATCTAATGGCACGCTTCTGTAGGATAGCTATTTGTTTTATAGCTATTACCCCAAAACATGATGCTGTACCTTAACCTGGATTCAACCATAGCATGATAACAGAAAACTAAATACGAACGATAAACGAGAAACGCAGGTTAATCAATGCTTACCGACGTCGGTCCGTGGATGGGTGACCATCCATTCCACACCGAGTTTTGTCCGTGCCACGAAAAGCACGTTAAGCGTGTTTAACAGTGGTGACTGGAAGTCAGAAGCCTGACAACCTGCCTGGCTAAAGAGTATCGTAATACTTAGAAACTGGCCAGTGGAGGTCAGATAGCCAGGCGCTTTATGAACTTTCTATTACTGGTTTTCACTGACAGAGCGACAAGAAATATATTTTTGCTTTTTTTTTTTTCGCTTTCATAGAAAGCAGTTTTGACGCTGCGGTCAGCATTGCCGCTGTCGTTTGCGCCTTCGTCTTTCGAAACGCACCTTAAATAGTACTACGAAGAAATCTAAAAATAGTTGATGGCTGACAGTCGGTAGAAATGTAGAACGTTTTCTTTTAATTTACAGAAATAGTTCAGTAGTCATAGTCAAAATTAGTTAGTAGTTAATGGTTAAAATTGTATCTATTGTTTTCAAGTCTGTACATTAAGTTGCAATTTTGGCTCACAGTATAAATAGTACAAATAGTACCACTTGAGCTGGTACACTACTTTATTTAAATAAAAGGCTTGCAGAGACTTAAGCTATATATTTCAAACTAGTGGCCAGCCCCGGCTTCGCACGGGTGCAATGTAGCACGGGTTGTGGCACGGGATGTAGCACAAGATTTGTACTTTCCTCTTGAATCACTATACTACTCTGTCAAGAAAGTACCGGGAAAAGATCAATAATACAGAAAATGTCTGTTATTCATCCAAATTTATTTTACCACCTCAAAGTATGCTCCTTTAGAAACGATACACTTGCGCGCCAACGAATAATCCATTCATCAAAACATTTTTTAAACGCTGCTTCCGGAATTGAGTTCAGTTCTCGCCGCGAATTCTCCTTTATGTCTTCTATCGATTGAAAACGGGTGCCACGAACTGGTAATTTGAGTTTAGGAAAAAGACAAAAGTCAGCAGGAGCCATATCTGGTGAATATGGTGGTTGCTGGATGGTATTTGTTGAGTGTTTGGTCAAAAATTCGTTCACAATGATAGCCTTGTGCGAAGGCGCATTGTCGTGGTGCAAAATCCAAGAATTTTCTTTCCACAAATCCTTTTTCGTCGAATTTGCTGTCTTAAACGCCGCATAACGCTCAAATAATATTCTTTATTTACCGTTAGACCTTCCGGTAAGAATTCAGAGTGCACAACACCGCGATAGTCAAAGAAAACAGTCAGCATGACTTTGACTTTTGATCGACTTTGGCGTGGTTTTTTCGGTTTCGGTTCAGTTGGAAGGCGCCACTCCGAAGCTTGTTGACTAGTTTGCATGTCAAACTCGTAAACCCACGTCTCGTCACCAGTAACAATGCGTTTCATGAATGTTGGGTCCGAACTGACTCGTTCTAGCATGTCCTCAGCGACTTTCATGCGATTGAGTTTTTGGAGAAAATTCAGATCTTTTGGGACTAGCCGAGCAGCAACATGTTTCATACCCAATTGTTTAGTTAAAATGGTACGGATCGACTCGTGCGATACAGAAAGTTCGGCGGCTATCTCTCTCAGAGTTGAATGGGGATTTTCAGTCACTATTTTCTTCACTTTTGCGATTAACTTCAGTTGCAGACGTTGACGGCCTACCAGAGCGAGGCAAATCTTCCATCACATCTCGACCGCTTTTGAACGCTTTGAACCACTCATAAGCACGAGTTTTTGATAAAGTCGATTCACCGTAAGCCTTCTGTAACATTTTCAGTGACTCCGAACACGAAATTCCATTGGCGATGCAAAATTTAAGACAAACTCTTTGTTCGATATTTTTGTCCATTATGAAATTCGCAATACACACTATATATGATATTACTAAAACCAGCACTGTATTTAATATAAATAACAGATTCAACTCAAACTCCGCGCCAAAATGGAAAACAGTTGTGCCAATCTAACAACTACAAAAAAACAAAAATTTGAATTTGGAACCATAAACAAATCATCCATTCCCGATACTTTTTTAACTGAATGTATATTGCTGAATCCTGTATTAAAATTTGTTTCGTGGTTTAAAATATCTAAGCGTAAAGACAGCGGGAGCGACTTTGCTGTAATGTAAAGATTATGGCCCACACTTTTACATGACTATGACAGAAATGACATCACCATGAAAACACAGCCAACAATAATTTACATAACATCATGCCTGTAATGTCCGAAGGGTTAGGCAGATGTGTACCTAATAGTACAGGTACACCCACATTTCGCCAGTTATGTTTATGTCCTTTGTAATAGAGGGTGAACTTATTGCCATCAACCGGACACAAATCCAAACTCCATCATCATCATCATCATCATCATAAGCCTATAGTGTTCCCACTGCTGGGACACGGCCTCCTCTCAGCGAGAGGGAATGGGCTATAATCCACCACGCGAGCCCAGTGCGGAGAGGTAGATGTCACATGTCTTCGAATTTTTGGTTCTAGGACATGCCGGTTTCAAAATCCGTAGCTGCTACAAACAAAAATGAAATCCCTGATGGAAAAAACAATAACAATTTGCCCGACCCGGGAATCAAAATCAGGACCTCATTCTCAGCAGACGCGATTACGATCACTAGAAAAAACACTCGCTAGACAAATAATAGATGGACCAACGAGGCAGTGGACTGCCTCGTTGGTCCTATTATTGTCCTAAATTATTTTAATTCAAAACTCTTTGGGCGGCTGATACAGCCTATCAAACAGCCAGCATGCATAATTTAAGGTTGGTTGGAAGGTATAAAAATTGAATAAATTAATAAATTTAATATAATTAATTAAATTAGAGGTAAAATTTGTTGTTTATACAACCTTATAGTACAAATTATGTAGGTACCTACTAACCTTGAATTAGAAAAAAACAGAAAATAGTAAACGAAAACTGTTAGAATATAACTGAAAACCAAAAGTATTTATTTTTCACTATCGTATCGTTTTATATCGAAGCAATTTATTTGAGAAATGGCACTGATATCCGACGCTTTCACAGAACATTGAAAGGGTCCATTTTTCAATACTTTGGGATATAAAATACAGGCTGCAAAAAACAAGCAGTCACGTAATAAGTTCGGGTAAAGGAAGCCTGTTCTAAAATATCGTATTCTTTTGCTCTTAAAACAGTGTACAAACACACAACAGTATTTGTGGTTATTAATATTTGCATGCTATTTTTATGGCGAAATGTGTGTCATAGCACTACAAGTTTTTTTACCACCTTTTGTACCATATTTACTGCAAATAAATAATTGTGACTTTGACTTTGATAACCATTGTTCTGTTCAAACTTTATGGCGGCTCGGAAGTAAGCTGCGAGTGAGTCTGCGCATTAAGCGCAGGCCACACCGCAAGCTATAGTCTCCGCCACTTAAGTTGTGAATAAAAGTCATTGATCCGACTTATACCAGGGGCTCGTGGGTAAATAATAACAGCCGCTCGGGTCGATCTTTAGGTTAAGCCGTGCTTGCCTAGGTTGGTTTGTGGATGGGTGACCACCCATTACATACCGAGTTTCCTCCGTGCCTCGGAAAGCACGTTAAGCAGTTGGTCCCGGCTGTCATTTGTGATCTTTGTCAGTCGTTACAGGTAGTCAGTGGCAAAAAAAAGTCTGACAACCAGTTTTACCAAGTGGTATCGTATTACCCAGTACTAACGGGGTTGTAGAGGTCAGATAGGCAGTCGCTCTATGTAAAATACTGGTATTCAGCTGCATCTGGTTAGACTGGAAGCCGACCCCAATAAAACTTGGGAAAAGGCTAGGCGGATGATGGTCCGACTTGTACCAAAAAGTCTACAAAACTTCGATATATCGCTCGTAATTCAAAACTGTCGCTAATACCAAACACTAATCCCAACCTCAATAAGTATAAATACGTAAATTTGAAGAATGGTTGTGCATTTTTTTAAGTTTCGAAAAACAAAAATATTAAAACAATGAAATATGTAATTGCTATTGTTTATGTATTTCAAAAATCGTTATCGTGGTGTATTTTTCTTTTTCGAGATTATTTATGTTTTTGACTTATATTTCAATAAAAGAACATACCATAATTGTATTTATTTATTTAGCTTTAACTTATATTTCTAGAAGTATACAATTAATTAAAGTAACCGAATTTTAAAGTTTTTACCAAAAAATTATATTGTATGGGATGTGCCCTCATACTCGGCGCAGAGTGTGTCGTTAGAGCGAGTCAAGCGCATCACCTTTGTTCAATTTCCATGGATTTTCTTCCCCGTTCTTCTCCATAGAGATCTACGCTAGGAAATGGGCAACTACAGAACTTTCACAACTTTTATGTCTTGTGACTGGGCCTGTACCGAATCTGGGACATTTGCGCGAAAGGACAGTTGCGCTAAGGGACACTTGCGGGACTGGACTTTTGCGCGAATTACTGGCCACTGAGGTTTGCTCTGTACTGACAGTAAACATAACATCGCGCCTGTTATTACTTGAAGGTGAAGGTGTTTTTTTTTTTCCGTCATGGGTGTCGTTTTTATGAGTTCTGTGGTCACTGATTACGAAAATGAGGTCAAAATGAAAATCCAAGATGGCGCCGAGTAAAAATTTTGGTTTTTCCGTCATGGGTGTCGTTTTCATGGTTTTTGGGGTCGCTGATTACGAAAATTAGGTTGCGAGGCGCGGTTAACACCGTATATATACATGTTGTGGTGAGCGAGCGACTGACTGAACTGCGGCCGGCCGACTCCAGTTGAACAGAGCACAGATTTTGTTCGCGCTGTCTTCTCTATACGTAGTAGTAATTGCTCAATGGAAAAAAATAATAAAATATAGTATAACGTTTGCGAAAATTGCACTAAGATATACATAATTTTTATAGTTACGAAAATGGTTTTGTTTGCACCACAACATTACTACACATATTACTGTAGCTAAAGATAGCACGAACACAACAATCGTTCTTATCTTGTCAGCAGCGAATATTAATTAATTCCTTCAATCCTCCGAGATAAGTTTAGTCATGTCCGTTCTAATTTCCTCAAGGGTGAACTTATAATGAATTTCACAGTTTAGATTCATTGTAAATCGTGGAAATCGTGGCTAAATAATCACAGCCGCACTGGTCAATCGACAGGTTAAGCAGCGCTTGCCAAGGTTGATCTGTAGATGGGTGAACACCCATACATACCGAGTTTCCTCCGTGCCTCGGCAAGCACGTTAAGCTGTTGGTCCCGGCTGTCATTTGACAGACCTTGGACAGTCGTTACAGGTAGTCAGTGGCCCAAAAAAGTCTGACAACCAGTCTTACCAAGTGGTATCGTATTACCCAGTACTAGCTGGGTTGTAGAGGTCAGATAGGCAGTCGCTCTATGTAAAATACTTATTCAGCTGACTACAGCTAAATACAGTTGACTACAGCTGACTACAGTTTTCGCTTCCAGTCTAACCGACTACGGTTAGACTGGAAGCGAAAACTGTTGATACAATAATGAAATGGTGTCTTGATAGAATTAAGAATTGAACTGTTATATGATTTATATTTTATTACAATTACTGTTCACATTCTCAGACACTTATTATTTTACAATTTTCCTGTTTGTTATTTGTGTTAATTGTTCGGGTTTCTAAGTTGCGTTGGAGTGACGAATGTTATATTAATTAAATAAATAAGCCTACTTATTTATAGATCTTTTGAATCAAATCAAATCATTTATTTGCGTGATTACGGGTGGGTACTGGGTACATGAGGTGAGACATACAACAGAAGTTCTTTAAGCCAGAATCGTACCTTAACAAGTGTACAATAAAACTATTACAATAAAATACAATAAATCTTACATTAATCGCTACATACAGGATGTAAAAGACCTCATCACGAAGCCGTCAACCAAGCATTCTGTACATCAAACTAAGTAACTTTACGCAAAAATTATTGCTGGGAAACGACTTTTTTTTTGGGGTGAAGATCATGTTTTGTTGTAGAACTCAATGTAACGCACTCAAAACATTGTGCTGATGGATAGATTGAATAGTACGGGGGTCGTGGAGGTGTTTAAAGTAAAAATCTTACATTAAAAACGTGTATTAAAAAAAAAACTTATCAAAAAGTTGGAACTTTGACCCCCAATATCTCCGTAACTAGAAGGTTCCCAGGTATGGTGTAGAACTAAAAAATGATCGCAATGACGAGGAGAACAAGTGCTTTTCGGCTTCGTTAAGAGGTGTTTAACACCCTTTATTTAACCATAGCAAATATTATTATTAGAGTATTTATGACATTCATAAATTTTATAATTTTATTACTATTACATACTTAACTTTAAAAATTGACCATAGTCAGTTTCGGGTGACTTGATGTGCTGGCGTCCGTACCATACCTGGTCTGGACCATACCTGGGAACTTACTACTTATTGGAGGTCAAAGTTCCAACTTTTTCAAATGCTCTTTTTCAATGTCATAACTTTAGTTTAAATACCTCCATAACCCGTTTACTATTCAATGCATACATTAGCACAATGTTTTGAGTGCATTACATTGAGTTTTAACGTAAAACATGATTTTTCACTCCAAAAAAAAAGTCGTTTCCCAGCAATTAGTTTGATGTTAATAATGCTTGGTTGACGGCCTCGTGAAGGGTCCGTTTACACCCTATAGATACATTGGAAAGAGGGAAAAAGAACTATAAATCACGTTCAACACAAACTATTTTGTTTTACCCACACACTGCTTTGATTGATCGAATTATTATTATCCCCCTTTTTTCCCAAACAATGTTATATTTTGATAGCGACATAAGATATTTATTTTCGTCCCCTTTTTTACGATCTTGGCAAAGTTTGTGTTTCGCAAAACATTTGCTTTAGCAAAAAAAAAATGGCCAAGTGCGAGTTGTGCTCGCGCACTGAGGGTTCCGTATAAATTTGTAGGTATTTTGTTATTAAACCACATATTTACGGTTTGCAGATTTTCTTTACTTACATGTGCTGCAAGACATTGCTTTTTGATCAATTTCATGATTCTATGTCAACGGGAAGTATCATAAAGATTTTGATTCCCTTGCGAAATTGCAAAATATGCGACATAAACGGTCATATCTTTTGATCGCGTTGACTTACAAGTTTGATTTAGTCATTGCTTCTAAGGGGTAGCAGACTTAAGTATTTGATATTAATTTCAGCGTGATACCTACACGTGTTCTTGAGAAAAAGGGGTCAAGACCCTTTTTTTAGACGGACAACAAAGTGATCCTATAAGGTTTCCGTTTTACTGAGGTACGGAACCTTAAAAACAAAAAATAGCAAGGATAAAAAACATGCAGTATTTTTATAACACCATATAGGCTGTAAAAAAACGGGTGTACCTTGCAACTACTGATAGTTTTTTTCCTAATACAAAAACGTATATGTTTAGGTACTCTAGGTCCAAATAAAACACGATTTATGTCCTTGTTTAACATGGCGAATTCATCATAATTATCAGTATTCACAGCCTAAATTCAGTTATCAATAACCTCTTAATATTCTAGAATAGATTAAGTATATGTTGAATTTAAAGTGAAAATTCATAACTAAGAAATGCTAAAGGAACAAACAAAACATGACGAATACAAAACAGGAAAAATGTGAAATAGTTTGATAAGCTTATTTAATTATAATAAAATACAGTCTTCGATCAATCAGTCGTTCTATAAAGTCAGGATTTAATTATTCAATCGACAGTTTCGAAACCAACGCCTGTTTTAAGAGCTTGGCTTGAGCTCCTGTTCGCAAATATAAGTGAATAAATCCAAACTGTGCAAGTGGCATTCAGCATTCATCATCATCATCATTCCAGCCAAAAGACGTCCACTGCTCCCGCAAGTGTCGCCACATTAACCGGTCCCGTGCGTCTCGCATCCAGCGGGTCCCCGCAACTTTCACCAGGCCATCGGTCCACCTACCATGTCTGAAAACGGTACCAGCGTCATTGGCTCTACAGTGGCAGCGAATTATATTGAATCTAAAGATCCACATAACTGGATACTAATATTCGCTGCTGAGAAGTTTACAACGATTTTTGTTTTCGTGCTATCTTTAACTACGGTGATATGTGGAGTGACGTCATGGAGTAAACTTAAAAAGTTCCGCCATTATAGAAACTATGTGTACCTTAACGCAATTTTTGCGAACCTTTTACTTTATTTAATTAAAATTTTCGCGGCGCCTTACATCGCGTATAGTGTTTATTTATGGTTTAAAAAAATTTGTTTCTTTTTATTTTATTATTTAATTTATGTAAGAAACTTATGGCTGTTAGTGATATGCCATATGTTTTATTTGGATTTTGTTAAAATTTTCGATGACCCTATCCATAGGAGATACTTGAAATGTAGTATCTTCGCATGGGGTTTTGGTTTTATAGCAACCAGCATTTATTTTATTGTAAGTTGTTTTTATCCTATTAGCACGACACAACTGACAACAAGTCACCAATCCCTTGGTATTATTTTCAATACTAGTGGAAGTCAATGTTTTCCGTTGATAGCAAACTGTTGTTTCTATTTTATAATTGTATTTTCACTTTTTCGTAATTACAAAATGAGCGCACATACAGCTACTAACATCTGGCGTCGCTTGTACATAGCCACTGTGATATTTATATTAAGTGACGTCATTATGCTGTCTCAATATTTTTTATCAATTTTTGGCAATTTTTATCAATGCACTACACCGTTTCTTATTGACACGTTTTTAGACAACTTAAATGCTATCATGTTACCTATTTTTTTGGTGTTTGTAAAGAGTAACCGTGAAATATTGTTTGATTTTTATGTAGTAATAAATAATGAACGGTCGGTTCTTGGTGTATAAATAGGGATTAAATTAAACTTAAAGCAGTGGTTATGTGTGCCTGTAAAACCATGCAAGTTGTATTCTGCCGTCGTTGTGAAAAAGCGTTTACTTATTTAGTCTTTTCGTAAGCTAATCTTACCAACTATAAAGTCTGTTTTCCCATAAATTGTAAAACTATACTAGAAGTGAAATTGGATAAAAATGAAAAAAAAAATATGGTTTTTTTTTACAACCCTTATATAAAGGTAACTTTAAAGGATAGATCTAGGGGGTGTTTTAATTACCAAAGAATAAATTCGAGGCTCCGGCCCATCTTGTAACTTTCCCATTTCGACAACTTAACTAAATAGCATCACAAAAGTCCCATTTCGTAACTATTTTGATCTTCATACATTGAATCCCATTTGGTAAACTTTTTGTTCGGCAAGTACAGTTAGCACTCAGGAGAACTACTAAGGAAAATCACAATTACTGTTCGGTATTATTTATTTCTTTCTAACTTATCGTAAATACTAAAGCAATGTATATACACAAAAATAAACCTTCCTGGTATGAGAAAAAAGTAAATAAACTTATAACTAAGAAAACAAATAGTTCCAATAATATTTAATAGAACTACACTTTTAAAAAACAATAACATAGAAATAAAAAGTAACAAATTGTACAAATTTAAGTTGGTATTATACTAACATTAAATACTAACAAAGAACACAAAAATAAACCAACTGATCTCCACAATAATCCAGTAACTGGGTAACATGATATCCCGATCCCCTTTTGTAAGTCTGATAGTCGGTAGTAGTAGACAGGTAGTATTGTAAACGGCGGGACTAACATCTTCTTCATGATTCTGTTCTCCTAGTACTTTCTGTTCAAATTCAAAATTGAGTTCTCTCGTAACAAACCTTAGTGTGCCAGAGACAGACAAAAACTAGCAACATTAACAAATGGTTTCCTTGTAACTTTTGGAGCTGACTGTACTGTACCAAAAACAGTTGAAATTTATGGTTGACGAAATGGGATTGAATGAATGAAAATTAAAATAGTTACGAGTTGGCACACTTTTTCACTTGTTTCGCACGTCTTTTGTTTAGTTGTCGAAATGGGAAAGTTACGAGATGGGCCGGAGCCAAATTCAATGTGGGGGCGTTCAGAATGGTATACTAAATAAGTTTTAACCACTTCAGTGTTCCTTTCAACGAGTATAGTAAATCTAGAAGGCCGATAATGTTCACACTGCTGGATATCAGGCAAACACAGAGAGTCACGAGTTCTCCAAATTGTCGGTTCTAGGACACATTTGTTTCCTCACGATGTTTTCCTACACCATTTTGAGAACAGTGGTGATTAAATAAACAAACTTATAGCGGTGTTTTGGTTAAACTGTTATTGTTTACATAGCGCAACGGAAACTACATACTACAAATATATTACGAGTATAAAAGATGCAGGGAAATATGTACTTAGGAAATTAGTCTAGTTACCATATTTATTGTTAAGTCTGTTGTTGTTTTAGTTATTGAACTACATATTTAAACCTTGATTTGACGCATAACAATTATGCAACACATCACGTTTGTTATCTAACATAAGCTGATACAATTTTTTAAATTGAACTTTAACAAGAATAATTCTTTGTTGTGTGTTTTA
This sequence comes from Xestia sexstrigata, assembly GCA_941918905.2. NCBI lineage: Eukaryota > Metazoa > Arthropoda > Insecta > Lepidoptera > Noctuidae > Xestia > Xestia sexstrigata. The sequence goes on from OW799219.2 coordinate 7,202,745, forward strand.
CTGTTTTATTGTTTTATATTCTAAATCTATATTTTAAAATAAATAATCAAAAAAGAAGAAGAAGAAATCATAATAAAATCTACCGTAACTAAAAATATTTCGATTTTTCAAACTTTTTTTGATGTGTGTAGGGTAGGTACAGTCCCTAAATAGGTTATAAAATTATTATTTTAATCGAGCTTTTATAAATAATTGTGACGTCATTTTTCTTAGCATTCCATTTTAATTAACACTCATATCAGATGGAACTGCAGACGTTATTTTGTATGCACCCCGCATATTAAATAACGTCTGTAGTTCTATCTTTGTGGGTCCGCCATATTTAATTCTGAATGACGTCACTTAGCTATAACCATGCATTGACATCCAAACTAAACGTGTAAGCAAAATATCAGCTCAATTAGATACCAATAAGTAGTCGAAAAATGGTTTGCAAATTTTAAAGCAGACAACTTAAATACGAAGAGTGCAAGTAAAATAAAAGCTTGTAGGTAAATAGGTAAGTATTGCTGACGAGACCTCCAACGTGACAGCGCTCATGTACGTATACAAAACAAGCGACAACGCACGCGCGTGCGTCACTATTGAACCGCAGCCTAGCCTTATCCCAGCTATGTTGGGGAAGGCTTTATGCAACTGAATATCAGTTTCTAAACGGCTGCGAGCTGCGTCACTGTGACCTCAACCCAGCCTTGCAAAATGTAAATTAGATTCCCCTTAAAGTAAAAAATAGAAAGCATACAAGAACATAAAAGGCGCCAGCGCATCAAGTTACCTCTCATTCGATTTGAATCTTAACTTCCTTTTTATGGTTTAAAATCATTTGGAGAAAGGACTTTGACAAAACCTGCTCCAATTGTACAAAGTAAAAGTAAGTATTACAAGTAATTGTAATAAAAATCAAGAATTTTTGAAAATGATTAACGTACGATACCAGATTTTGAAAAGAACTCATAATAAAAAGTATTTTTATTTTTGATTTCACTCGAAAAGTCGAATTTCCCCTCAACATTGCCATTCGTCCGTTTTTCGTTCGTTTTGTCCGGTCCTAAAATGTAAAATATTCGTAATTACCGTCACTTATATAATGTAATAAATCATTTTCATTTTTTGTTTTGTTATCCATAAATTGAATTATTTATTATTGAATTGGGCCATGTTCACCAACAGTAAAATAACCGACTGTTTCGTAATCGGCCCGCTAAACGTAAACAGTTGTTTAAACATGACGTGGAGTTTTGGTGTTCACCACAGCTTATTCTAGCTCGGTTATGTAAACGAGCGTTTCAGGAATGAAAGACCGAATGATTATAATACAGTCAAAATAGGGTGGGTAACTTAACACGTAAAAAAACGTACAAATGCGAAAAATCTTAAAATGGTTGCATTATACCTGAGATGACAGTTCTTTATAACCATCAAAATAACTGTTGTGTTTGAAGTTTTGTTCGTTTGAAATAGTTTTTAAATTAAATACTTACAATGGATAAGACGCGCATTACTAATTTTACGCATGATGAAAAAGAAATTGTCACTAATTTCAATCAAGCGAAACCTTGATAGGAGGGCTCTTTCACCGAACTCCGTGAAGTAGTGTCGTCTGGTGGAATGCAAACGAGTAGTTCGCAAAAGTCTTTCAACGGTTTCAAACTCGTCCAAAACGTCATCCTCTTCCAAAATATAATTCAAAGCAGACTGCATGTTAAATTCTCACAATAATATCTGGATGTAACCTTAAAATTTGTTATATTTGCAATTTACAAACGTCAAAATACACCGATTAACTACTAACCGGGACTTTAAACAATCTCTCCCACACTAAACAGTTGTTTTTAGATAATCAGACCATTATCTTTTCGGTGAACATGGCCCTTAATAGTTAGGGGTTTCTGAACAGAAAAAGTTTTTATAATAAAACCAAAGGAATTGCCTTTTTTAAACTTTCACGATCAGAACACATTTTAAGACATTTGTAAACGAGTATTTTAAAAAGGTAAAATTCGCAAAAATACTCGTTTAAAACCAAAGGAAGTTTAAATAAGGGTATAGATTTTTATTAAGCTGGTAACCAAATTATAGTCAATGTCACTTTGATTGACATAAATGTATGTTGTTATTTTTTTTTTTTTTTTAATTTTACCCCGAAGGGAAGGCTATAGTCTTTCGACCATATTGCCTAGTCTAACGTCCAAGTATTTTCTTTCGTAATGTATGTTGTTGTATTTTGTATGTGTTTTGTTTTGTGCCAGACTTAAATTTGTTTGTGTAAAGCAAAGAGATTACATACCTGCTTTTTTCCCGGTGATCTTATTTTTACAAACAAAAAGATTGTCTCAGTTTGAAGAATAATTGTCTCCCAGTGTTTTTTAACCAATATGTTGTGTTTATTAAATGCTTGGGACAGATATTGTATATACATATTTTATACATGTAATCTTCAAATTATTGTTTTAAATCTGTCTTGGTTGTATACTAACTTTTGTCATCTTTCGTTTATTTTATTATTTTTTACTCTTTTTTGTTTTGTCACCCCTGGCGATGATTGTTTTTTTCTATATTATTATGGTAACCCGTGGACAGTGTTGTGGGTTAAATTATTAGCAAAATGCAAATATTGTTGTACTAGTTTTAAGTTTTCATAATGTAACTGTTTGCTGTTCCTTAAAATAAAAAATAAAAAATATGATTTATGTTTGAACCAAACTGATCAATTTAAACTAATTGTTGTAATAGTTTGTTTGTGTGTATGTATGTTTGTTACTTTTTCACGCAAAAACTACTAAACGGATTTGGATGAAATTTAACACACAGATATTTTATAACTTCGATTAACACATGAGGATACTTTCTATCCCGGTAGTATGATTCTGTGGGACATTTATCGAAATCAACGCGGGCGAAGCCACGCGCATAATCTAGTCTTCAATAAAAAAGAAAAGAAAATTAACCTTTTAAACCGAAACTGTATTCGTAGTCAAATTCTTGCTCAGTCATCGTTGTATTGGTAATTAATCATTTTCTTTATTGTCTTTTAATTACAATATCGTGAGTGGGAAGTGAAGCAGCTGCCTTTTCATTAATTTTGTTCTGATTGACTTTTCTGAGCCTCTTAATTTAACAACAGATTTTGTTTTGTTAGCACCATAATAAATTATAATGTAATAATTTTGAGAGCAGCGGTCGCCCAGTGGTGGTGGCCCCGACTTACGAGCAGTACTTAAGTATTACGCATTACTTTGTGTAGTTTATTTCATCACCACTGCTCTTAAAAGGTGAAGGAAAACATCGTGAGGAAACCGGCATGTCCTAGAACCGAAAATTCGGAGACATGTGACACCTACCAATTCGCACTGGGCCCGCGTGGTGGATTATAGCTCATTTCCTCTCATAGACAGGAGGCATGTGTCCCAACAACAACAACAACAGCCCAACGTCCACTGCTGGACATAAGGCTCTGCCATGATGGGAGGAATTTGCCGTAATCTCCACGCTTGGCAGGCGGATTGGAGATCGCAGTTATGAAAGACTAATAGAAAACGCTGCTGCCCATTCTCTGGTCTACGGAGGCGCAAGGTGTTCTGCCTCAGACATTAGTCGCCTTATACGACACCCGTAAGTGTAATGGGTTGGTTCTATTCTACTCTGCCGGATACCACACGGCTGACATGATACGGATGGCATGTGTCCCATCAGTGGAAAAATTATAGGCTAATTATGCTATGTAATAATTATAATCTGTTGAAGGATGATATGGCTAGGTTGACTGCTGAGATGACGATTAATAGAGGAGTATGGAAGAAGAAGAACATGCTGCGCCGACCACAAAATAAATTGGGATCAGGGTAGGAGATGATCAATGAAAATGTTGCTATTGATTTTAAATTGCATTTGATCATCAGTCATAGTCAGCTTGTATGAAGATATCCGCAAGAGAACCAAGGTTACTGCCATAGCCCGAAGAATTGCCAACCTTAAGTGGCAGTGGGCAGGGCACATTGTTCGCAGAACGGATGGCCGATGGGGCCGAAAAGTGCTGGAGTGGAGACCGCGAACCGCAAGACGACGCGTTGGAAGGACTCCCACTAAGTAGGTGGACCGATGACCTGGTGAAGGTTGCGGGAATCCATTGGATGCGAATCGCACGGGACCGGTCAATGTGGCGGCACTTGGGGGAGACCTATATCCAGCAGTGGACGTCTTTCGGCTGAAGAGGATCACTCGTAATCTACGTAATAATATGCGTTTTACCAAAAAAACCTAGTTTAAAAGATATCGTATTACAAACTTTCAGTAAGGATTCAGTATTCATGATTCTAAAAGCAACTGCACTAAAAAAATCGAATCGAAAATGAACCCGGCAATATCGCCAACGATGTAAAACTTTCCAAAAACATAATATCACGCCTGTAATCCCAGAAGGGTTAGGCAGAGGTGTACCTAATAGTACACCCACATTTCGCCAGTTATGTTCAAGTCCCATGTAATAGGGGGCGAGCCTATTGCCATCAACGGGGCACATATCCAGACGCCGTGGCTGCCTCTGAGAAATTCCTGATGGAAAAACCCAATAACACTGCCCGAGCCCCAAAAATCCCAGGACCTCTTGCTTAGCAGTCGCATTTGCGATCACTAGACCAAGGCAGAAAAAAAAAATTGCCAAAAATCCAGCAGTTTTTTGCTTTCCCCATTCGGGATCAGAAGTGTAATTAACCGGGCACTAATCCAGACTCTGAGGCTGCTACTGAGAAATTCCTGATAGGAATACCCAATAATGATTTGCCCGACCCTTTTTTTTTTTTTTTTTTTTTCGGATGGGAAATCATCAAATGACTTCTCCCGCTCTGGGCGGAGCAGGAGGGAGTGTCAGACTTTTACTGACTAAAACCCATCCATGTTCCTTCATCGCCCTTTGTGTTCCGGGGTCACGGTATCTCTTTCGAACAGTCCCGCAACCCCGGCAGGCATCGGTCCTTGCGGACCCCTTCCTGTTGCTGACTCTCTTTGTGGAACACGAACGCGCCGTCGACTCGGCCTGTCGTCATAAGACGGACGGACGGCGAGCTAGCCCATAGCCCACCGTCCACAGGCCCGCGCCTATGGTGGCCGGGGGCTACGTGGTGGCCCCCGACGCCCGGGGCGTCTCCCGCGGCGGCCGGGACGCTGTGAGGTTCTCTCCCTCTCACGTTCCGCCACCTCCTTCTCTAGCATTACTGCTTCGCAGAAAGAGGTGACGGCGTCCCATTCCGTCTCGCTCCGTACCATGGCTTGCACCAGGGCCGGACGCGAGAGGTCGCCGCCGCCAATCGCCGCTTCGAGGACACGGCGGTGCTCCGCCCACGCGGGGCACACCTCCACCGTGTGCTCCACCGTGTCCTCCGGTCGAACCTCACAGTGGAAACACCCGGGCGTTTCCTCCCGCCCGATTCGGTGCAGGAACCTCCCGAATTTGCCCGACCCTGGGAATCGAACCCAGGACCTCATGCTCAGTAGTTGCGCTTGTGACCACTTGACCAACGAGGCATTCCATACGTTGCAGTAACATTTAAAAACACAATGTTACATTTACTATTTGCTAATCATCTACAACTATACTAATTTATCGAAGAGGTAAGTTTTGTAAGTTTGGTTAATAATAACAAGTTACTTAACGCTAAGGTCACAGTGGAACACGAGAGTGGAATTAACTTTGTGAGACTGGTGCTTGAAGTAGGTCTATATAAAAACCTGTATTACAAGTCACCAGGACCCTCCCGCCGCAATTCGATGAAGGAGGAAACTTCTAAAACTGCTCACCCAGTTTCGAAAATTCTTTCACAGATGGAAAACTGAGACCGAAGTCGCGGGTTGAAGCTAGTTTAAGGCGACTACATGAGCTAAACGCGAGTTTTATTATGCAAAAAAGCATGTGATTCACTGCAATAAACAAAACCAAAAAATATACGATATTCTTTAGGATCTAAGCTAGTACGATAGTGTTTTGAAAACAAAACAACTAATTTTATTCGATAGAAAAAGATCACGAACTTATCTCTAAAACAATCTTTTAACGAGAAAAATCATACTAAAATACATGCGATCATTCTGATTTTTGGCAAATAATTCTACAAGCAACATATTAGCATCATAGTGTTTTACTTTTTTAGTCCCATCAATAGATTTTTTGTAAATCGCAAAAAACCACTCATTTCGCACTATTCGGCCCGCAGTGACTGACGTAACAACCACTTTGTATTTTATTATTTGTACACAGTATTTCAAAAGAAGTTTGAACCATCACAAATAGACTTGTTAATTTAGCTGGCGACTGGTGGCGACTACAGGAGCTAAATTAACAAGTCTATTTGTGGTGGTTCAAACTTCGTTTCAAACAGACACAATTTACGTTAACAAGGAATTAAAAAAATAAGTAAATTACAAAAGGTTCTAAATAATTTATTACAACTTTCATTTAAACAAATGACTACCATTAACAGCACCGGTACAAAATTATCACAAGTAAAATGCAAAATGGTCCTGTCATGTCTGAAAAATGACTGTTTATCACCTGTCTTAAGCCAGACATAAGTTGTAGGCAAGTTCTGTTGGATAACCTGGACTTAATCTGGTAAGCTGGTCCTTTTATGATGTAATTAATCTATGAAAAAGTTTCTAAGTATCCTTGCTGAAAACTTTAGCATTTCTGAAACTTATTTTCGCGACTTCGCCTATCGACTATCTGTGTCCAAATTTCATCCAAATCCAGTCAGTAAAGCGTAACAAACATCCATCCATCCTCAAAAACTTTTCTCATTTAGAATATTGGTAGGAAGTAGGATATAGTAGGAAGCCAACCCCAACATAGCTGGAAAAGGCCTGGCTTCTTCTGAGCTATTTCGACATAATTTCGTTTTGTATTCCTTGAAAGAGGCTCAGAGCATGGCACGCTGAGCGACCTTGAATTTGTAGGCCAACCCGACTGTTGTGACGATTGCCGTTGGCGTCGTTCCTAACTATGCGACGCAACGCGACGCGGCGCGACGGTACTGGATGAAGCCAGTGATTTCGCGCAGTGATCGCAACGTCGCAAGACGCCGCGCGGCACAGCGAGACGCCGCGGCGCAGTTGAACGTGTCTACATTCGGCACCCGCCCCGCGGCGTCCACCCGCAGTCTACCATTTGCAAGCGTATGAGAACGACGAGATAAGTCGCCACGGCAACCTCAGGCTGCGCCTCGCGGCAGCACTGCATGGTGCAACGTATTCTGAATTCTCACAATGAAAAGTGTATCATTTCGTGTAGTAAATAAAGTTGTATTTTGAGTCGCTCTATTAAAATGTGCACGCAGCGTCGCGTCGCGTCGCCTCTCGGTGTGCACTGACCCCTAATTCCCCAACAAAGTAGTTCATTAGTATTTCGATTTCCAATTGAGATTAATTGCTTCTGTATATTTTAATCGGAAGCCTTTTGAAACTCGACTTCAACTCTAATTAATTTTCTTTGCTTATTTGGTTTCTGAATTGATTTTCGCCTTCTTACATTTACAATTGATTCTGTTATTAATTTGTCTTGATACACGTGTCGTGTCGTATAGTGATGTTCCAATATAATATAAGGACTGTGAGCATGAGCTCCTGGGTTTCGTGTCTCGGTTCGGGCAAGTTGTTATTGGTTTTTTCTATCAGGAATTGCTCAATAGCAGCCACAGAGTCTAGATTTGTGTTTGCCAGGTTGATGGCAATACGCTCACCCCCTATTACATAGGACTTAAGCTTATCTGGAGAAACGTGGGTGTACTATAAAGTACACATCTATCTAACCTTTCGGGGACTACAGGTGTCATGTTATAATGTAGTTGTAAAGCCTAAAAACCCACCCCTTTTTTACTTATCGCCAGTAACATAAAATTGTGCATTATGCTGCCGTAATATATTAATAGTTGGAGACCCATTCTTACAAGTATATTTACTTTAATAGGTTACAGTTATATTAACAACGAGCACTATACATTCCACGTATTTTTTCAAATTATTCACTTAAATAAAAACCATAAAAATTGCAAGTGTGCATGCAATACGCTACTAACGTAACATACATTATGGATCTTTCACCTAAGTATACGCCATTAAAAACTATAATTTCTCTCTGAGTCATAACTTTCTTAAGGCCTTGGTCACGGCTTAGGACAATGCGAATTGCGCTAAGCAACACAATCGCGCGATAACATAGAATTATAAGCTTTTATAAAAGTACAGCACTTTCATAAAAGCCAAAAATCTTGGCTTGCCCGTATAACCTACTACTATTCATGTTGTTAGGGTCTCTGAACAGTCTACTTGCCTTATGGGCTTGCCGTATTGTTGCTCCCTAGGCAGGCCATTGCTGATGGCACGACCAGTCAGTGGCGACAGTCGCTTGTCTGACCATGTTCTCCTGTCACACTCGTTCGGAAGTCTTAGCCGCATCGCTGTTAGCTAGTGAATTTGATTGACACGGCACACCAAAAAAACTTGTCACCTAGGTTTTCGTCGTGCAAGTAATACGCGCGAAACCGTCGCTCCGCAAATCGCGTTGCATTTACTCGTGGTATAAGCACTCAAGACACGCACCTCTGATTTTTCGGATTCATGTGCGTATTTGTATAATCATCACTTGCTTCCGTGCACGAAAACATCGTAAGGAAACCAGCATGCCTGAGTGATTTCCTGAGATTTTCAGTGTTGAGATTATGATTGTTGTACCAATCCCAGTGGTACCACGGGTAAAAAAACTTCCCGTGGTAACTACTAGATCGCTTGGTAGTACTACGGGATTTTACCCGTGGTACCACTGGTGGTATCACTGGTGGTATCGGATATACGATAGGCCTTAAATAATGTTATATCACGAAGCCGTTAACCAAGCATTCTGTACATCAAACTTTACGCAAAAATTATTGCTGGGAAACGACATTTTTTTTGGGAGTGAAAAATCATGTTTTGTGATAGAACTTAATGCAACGCACTCAAAACATTGTGCTGATGGATGGATTCAATAGTACGGGGGTCGTGGAGGTGTTTAAAGTAAAAGTCTTACATTATAAACTTGTATTTAAAAACAAACTTGTCAAAAAGTTGGAACTTTGACCCCCAATATCTCCGTAACTAGAAGGTTCCCAGGTATAGTGTAAAACAAAAAAATGATCGCAATGACGAGGAGAACAAGTGCCTTTCGGCTTCGTTAAAATGTGTTTTACACCCTTTATACTATAGTATTACGAATATAAATATCTTCTTATTCGAGACACTCTTGTCAGAGTGGTCGTGGTTGCACAGACGAGGTACACGGAGAGATGTTCGGTGGGTCGTTGACTTCCCCGAGGATTGCCCTTTCAGCGATGTGCTTCCATTTCTGCCGATTGGAGACGTTGCGAGTACACTGGACCATGGTGAACTCAGTAGCTTTCTTGATCAGGTCAGTCCAGCGAGTTGGTGATCGGCCGCGTGATCTCTTGCCCTCCACCTGGCCCTGAACCACCAGTCTCTCCATGGAATTTTAATTTCTAGTGATGTGACCAAAGAACTTTAATATTCGTAGTTGCACAGTAGACGAAAGCCGGTTCTTAATATGAAGCTCCTTAAGGATGGAAACATTGGTGCGAAACGCTGTCCACGGGATCTTTAGGAGGCGTCTCCAGCACCACATCTGCAAAGCGTCGATTTTACGGCGATCCTGCATTCGCAGAGACCAAGTTTCGGTACCGTAGAGAAAGATCGGAAAGACAAGGCATTTCATCAGTCTTACCTTAGTCTTTTTGGTAATCCTCCTGTCCCCCCAAATCTTTCCCAGCCGTTCCACTGCTGACCTGGTGATGGCGCATCGTCGTTTTATCTCGTCACCACATCCCCCAGTATTGGAGATAGTAGAGCCGAGGTAGATATAGCTCTGTACAACTTCGCACATCAATTCGTACATTAATTCGGCTTTTTTCAGCCCGGGTTATTATCATCATCTTTGTCTTGTCTCGGTTGATGGCAAGTCCGAAATTGAGGCTGGTAGTCTCGAGACGGATCAGAAGATTTTCCATATCTTCTCTGGACTGTGCGAGAAGGGTTGTATCATCAGCGTACCTAAGGTTATTTATCACGCGACCCCCAACTGATATACCTTTGTCCCATTCCTCCAAGACAATGCACATGATGTATTCTGTGTAGGTATTAAATAGCAACGGCGATAAGATGCATCGTTGTCGCACACCGGCCTCGGTTTTAAAGTGCCCAGAAAGGGTATCGTCCACTCGTACCACTGCAGTACCGTCTTTATATAGTCGCCTCAAAAGAACTATTAGGTAAAGCGGTACACCCATTTCTGCGAGTATCTTTCAGAGGTGTGTCCAAATGACAGTGTCAAATGCTTTTCGGAAGTCCACAAAGCAGATGTAGAGGGTTGAATTAAACTCTCTGGCCTTCTCAATTATCTGACGCAGTATGAGGATTTGTTCGCGACTGCCTCTTCCCTTTACAAAACCGGCTTGCTCGGGTGCAATTTGCTTTGAGAGGTAGGCCAATAGTCTTGTATTGATTATGTGGAGCATTACCTTACTTGCATGCGATATTAGGGATATGAGTCGGTAATTGTTGCATTTCTTGGTGGACCCTTTTTTGTGCAGTGGAATAAAAACCGATTGCGACCAGTCATCAGGCCATATGCCAGTCTCCCATATTTTACTGCAGATGGTAAATAAGACATCGACTCAAAATTCTCCCATCGCCTTGAAGACTTCGATTGGGATTTCATCACATCCTATGGCTTTGTTGCATTTAAGGTGTTTAATTGCCGCTCGTACTTCATCCCGCATGATATCAGGTTCACGGTCACGTATATGGTCGGTAGAACATGTTCAAGTACATGTTCAAGTTTGGTGTAAAATTGCTGGAAAATAGCGACTTGCAATATTTCTTCCACATATCTACGATGTCCATTATCTCCGTAACCGTCGACCCAATGGAGTCCTCATTAGCCCACGTCTTAGGTTTAAACTGGCGTGTTATGTATCGCACCTTATCATGGAGATCTTTGGTTTGATATTAATCAGAATGCTGCTCCAGTTCATCACATATCTTTCCCAGGTGGTCATTGTGGTCACGTCGGCAAGCAGCTTGTATTATAGCTGACTTCGCATTTAGCTCAGTAATGCTAGCGCCACTGGCTTTAGGTTTCCGGCGTTCTTCGACCAGGTGCCAGGTGTCTTCAGTCATCCAGTGCTGTCGCTTTGCCAAGATGTTTTTTGGCTGTGATTCAACAATAGCATCTACAATATATTTATTTGCCGAAGTCCACAAAGAGTTAGAGTTTTTGCTCCCAACACCTGCTTTCCATGTGGCATGTCTGTCCTCTACCAAAGTGGCTAAAGAGTTTGGGTCTTTCACTTCTATTCTTCTTGCGGTTTTAAATTGTCTCGCTCTTTGCAGTTTCAGTCGCAGGTTTCCAATTAGCAGTTGATGATCAGAATGACAATCAGCACCGGGCAAAGTGTGTGTGTTAGTTATGGAGCTTCTCCATCTAGACCTCACTAATATGTAGTCTATTTGATTACGATACTTGCCGTCGGGGGAGGTCCAGGTATATTGCCGTCTGGGATGGTGATTGAACACCGTGTTCATTATGGTCATATTGTTGTCCGCAGCAAACTCTATGAGGCACTCGCCTCTGCGGTTACGAACACCATGACCATAGTTCCCAACAATATTCCGAATGCCTGTATCCATAGTGGTGTTTCCTACCTTTAAAATTCCCAATAATGAGCAATATTTCTCTTTTTGGTATCTTTGAAATAGATGACTCAAGTTGACAGTAGAAGTCCTCTATTTCCTCATCCCTGGCAGAACTTGTAGGAGCATAGACCTGAATAATGTTGAGTGGGGTCGGTGATGCACTAAATTTAATGGAGATGATTCTATCATTAATAGGGTGGTACCCAAGCACCGAGTTTTTCCCTAATTTAGGGATAGCAATAGCCACTCCTGAAAAGCTACTCTTCTCATTGCCGGAGAAATAAATAGTGTGTTTCTGTGAGTCAAAGTGGCCGCTATCTTTCCAAAGTGTCTCGCTGAGTCCTGTGATGGTGAGATTGCATCGCTCAAGTTCTAGTTCTAGAATATGAAGCTTTCCATCGTCGAGAAGTCCTCGTACATTCCATGTACCGATGCGATGGGCTTTTCTTAAATTGAAATTTTTTCTTCCAGTAGCATTTTTTCCAAAGGATGCCTGGTTGCCTGCATCCCGATGGCCGGTAACCCATTTCACACCCTCAGCCCCGGAAAGCTCAGGCGCCGCTCGCCATCATTGCAACTCTCATGGGATGAATAATGTAGTAGGTTCCCGTTACTTTCTACATCGCGGTACTGTAACCTCAGTGGCTATAGTAATCCATGAGTGAACCGATTCAGAACATATGGTTCTTTCGCTTTACTTTGGTACTGATGGCTACCGCTACCCTCCATCAGGTTCCAGGAACTACGCCCCTGTGGCTTGCCTCTTCCGCTAGTTCGGCGGTATCGACAACTATTGTCTACGCCCTTCCCCACCGTTGAGATCTTCACCCGTAACCCTGGGCACGGGCTCCGCGCTATACCCCGCAGAACTGGGTCCCTGCTGAACTTCGCCATCTACATACTCTGGCTTACTAGAGTATAAGATGCCCACCCCCGCGACGTGGACGCGCCAGATAGGAATTGCCTAAGTGAAGGGTAGAAAAGGTGGCTCTACTCTCCCAGGGGCCGGGTTAATGGTCGTGTATGGTGCCACGCCCAAAGGCTAGAATATAAATATACTATACTCTATTACTCGTGTTTGGCCGGTTTTTTTTGTCATTTGTTTTCTACGCAGTCGCTGTCACACGCATCATGTCATTCATCATAACGCCTTAGCCGCCTTCAGGTCGTGACTAAGGGTTACTCATATACATAGGTACACATTCTTAGATGTGTATCATAATTTCAGTAGAAAAAATAACCATTTGTAGGTATGAAACCATGTAATGCTTTATCGGAAGGGTAATTAAAACTTTTATTATGACTCTGTGAGTAATAAATGTATTATTTACGGTCAGAGTGACTTACTCACTGCGTCATAAGTTGTGTGATTAGCAATGAATCATTGCAAGGTTTTATGGGTCACAAATGTTGGCGAATAGAGTATTGGTAGTGTGGCACCAATGTACAAATATTTGTAGTGTCATTTAAGTCTACGCAAATAAAACCGAATAACTAACTTAGGTACACAAGTTTCACTTGAATTGTTTGCGAACATGTTCTGAATGGAATTATTCTAGAAAATGCGTTTAAAACACTGCCTCCACCAGTCATATGAACTGCTGAATTTAATTCTTTAAGGGGCATAACAATCTGGCAATTGGAAAATAATGCCAAATATTATTGTCAGAAAATCAATTTCGAAAATCATTTTCATGAGTGATAAGTCTTTAAATAATCTTTGTACAACAATAGAACACTTACCATAAGAAATACATTGTATACCTAGATAGTGAGCTAAAAATACGGATGAGAGGTACCTAGGACTCGTCCTCGACAGCCGGTGGAACTTCGTGGAGCACTTCCGACGTTTGGCCCCCAAACTGGAACGGACTGGGGCTGCCTTCAGGCGGCTCCTGCCCAACCTGGGGGGGCCGAACGCCTCCTGCCGGAGGCTCTACGCGGGAGTAGTGCGGTCCATGGCCCTTTACGGGGCCCCGGTGTGGACGCGTTCTTTGAGGCTGCGTGCAGCCCACTACCTGAACGCGCCCCAAAAGGTGGTAGCCGTAAGGCTGGCCCGTGGGTACCGCACGATCGCCCGCGAGGCGGCGTGCCTCCTTGCCGGATTGCCGCCATGGGATCTGGAGGCGATAGTCCTCGCGCGCCTGCATGAATGGCGCGCGGAGGCGCTTCGCCGGGGGGAAACTCCGCTGCCACGACAAATTGTCGCTCAGCGGACAGACTTCCGGCGGGATCTCATGGCGACATGGAGAGAGCGACTGTCGCAACCCCGTGCAGGGCACGCCACGATAGTGGCGATAAGTCCCCTCTTTGAGGAGTGGCTGGAGAGACGCCACGGCGTCCTCACCTTCCGCCTGACGCAGGTCCTCACCCAACACGGTGTTTTCGGGAGGTTCCTGCACCGAATCGGGCGGGAGGAAACGCCCGGGTGTTTCCACTGCGAGGCTCGACCGAAGGACACGGTGGAGCACACGGTGGAGGTGTGCCCCGCGTGGGCGGAGCACCGCCGTGTCCTCGAAGCGGCGATTGGCGGCGGCGACCTCTCGCGTCCGGCCCTGGTGCAAGCCATGGTCCGGAGCGAGACGGAATGGGACGCCGTCACCTCCTTCTGCGAAGCAGTAATGCTAGAGGAGGTGGCGGAACGTGAGAGGGAGAGAACCTCACAGCGTCCCGGCCGCCGCGGGCCTGTGGACGGTGGGCTATGGGCTAGCTCGCCGTCCGTCCGTCTCATGACGACAGGCCGTGTCGACGGCGCGTTCGTGTTCCACGCGCGCCTCAAAGAGAGTCAGCAAAAAGGAAGGGACCCCTTCCTTTCCGATGGACAAGGACCGATGCCTGCCGGGGTTGCGGGACTGTTCGAAAGAGATCACGTGGCCCCGGAACACAAAGGGCGATGAAGGAACATGGATGGGTTTTAGTCAGTAAAAGTCTGACACACCCTCCTGCTCCGCCCAGAGCGGGAAAAGTCATTTGATGATTTCCCATCCGAAAAAAAAAAAAAAAAAAAAAAAAAGCCTTTTGCCAACTATGTTGAGGTCGGCTTCCAGTCTAACCGGATGCCTATCTGACCTCCACAACCCAGTTAGTACTGGGTAATACGATACCCCTTGGTAAGACTAGTTGTCAGACTTTCCAGCCACAGACTTCCTGTAACGACTGTCAAAAATCTGCAAATGACAGCCGGGACCAACTGCTTAACGTGCTTTCCGACACACATCAATCATTAAACTTATTATGAAATCTTAACAGAGCGAAAGGGTTATTCAAGTGAACATTTTCAGCAGCAAACTTTGGCTGAAAGAATGTTCAAAAGTCAATAGTAAACCGACATTAACTTTTAACAATCTAGCCAGTAAACAACTTTTAACACCCTTACAAATTAGTAGGTAGGCCAAGTCATTACGACTAGTAAGTAGGCAAAGTAGCCATTAATGCAAGTTTGCCGTGCCAATCGACCCTCTAAGACCCCCTCAGACCCCCTAAGGTTGACCTAACCTTAATCTCATTGTTGACCCGAATAACAGTAAACTAAGAATTCTTAGAAGCTTTGTTGTTTATTAGTTTTTGAATTGAATTCAGCAATTTATTGTTTGTTAACAAGGATAAACCGGAAATTGTTTCTTGATATATCGAAGTTTCTGTTAGTGTTTTTGTTTTGCTTATTTACACTTTCGTAATTCTTGTCTACACGTGTCGATTTTGATGAAAGCAAAAACAATAATAATAAACTAATAGTCTCATCAGAAGTGTTTTTTTGTTTATTTTTTTACTTATGAAATTTCTCAGCAGCAGCCATGTAGTCTGGATTTGTGCCCGGTTGGTGGCAATAGGCTCGCCCGGTTGGTTGCTGGCAATTAAAAAAAAAATCGCTGAATGCGAGTTTTTTTGCTTCAAAATAGGAGCATCGTTATAGTGTACAATAGTTTTGTTAATAAGAGTCAAAGCAAAACTTTAAAAAATATCTTGTTGCTGTGTAAGCATTTCTTCTATGAATACATTTTTTTTAATAAAGTTTTTTCGTCACAGATTTCAAAGTGGAGGGCTATCCGGTTCTCGTCTGGTTCCATGGTGGTGACTTCGTGCGAGGCAGCCCTAACAGTGTGAACCCGTTCCAACTAGTGCTGAAACAAAGGGTAATAAAACTTTTCATGCAATCTTTATTACGACTTCAAATGAAACTGACCTAGTTGAAGAAGCTTGAGCCATATGTGACGAATATGCAAAAGATTGGTGTCAATATGTGGCATACATTTTGAATTTGATCAACTTCAACATAAATCCATAATTTTTTTTCGTAGTTTTGCTGTCTGAAATTAACTGATGATATTCTTCGTTCGTCCCACTGAGTTTCGGCCCGATAACTTTTAATAATAAAAGATAGTAATAACATAAATACTATACTACTACCTACCAATGCTTGATATGCTTGAGTCATCATCATCTACCTAGCCTTTTCCCAACTATGTTGGGGTCGGCTTCCAGTCTAACCGGATGTAGCTGAATACCAATATTTTACATGGAGCGACTGCCTCTCTGACCTCCACAACCCAGATAGTACTGGGTAATACGATACCCTTTGGTAAGACTGGTTGTCAGACACAGTCTACCTATAACGACTGTCAAAGATGATGTTATATTACCTACTAAATTGTACTTTATTTAAGTAGAGCAAATCAATATTACTCAAAGAAAACTCAAATCAGACATAGCATAGTGAGCCAAAATATTTTGCGTTCATGAATAACAAGTTCCCTATTCCACTTCCAGGTAATATTCGTATCAGTAGCCTACCGGCTGGGCATCTTTGGATTCTTCTCAACACTCGACAACGAAGCTTCGGGCAACTTCGGTCTACTCGACCAGGTGGCGTCTTTGAACTGGGTGAAGAACAACATCGAGAGCTTCGGAGGAGACCCGGATAACGTCTGTATCATTGGCCACGATGCTGGAGCAGTCAGCGTCACCCTCCACCTAATATCCTCATACTCTGCCGGGCTCTTCCAAAAGGCTATAGCAATGAGCGGAAATGCACTCTCATCAGAATCAGTGAACATAGCAAGGAAAGAAATAGTTACGGTTGATAAAGTTGCAGTTGCGTTCAGCTGCTTCCGAAAACCGACGTACCAACTCCTTGATTGTCTCAGAAGAGTACCCGATCAAGCACTCTTAGATATTGCTGGGCCTGTAGCTGAATGGAAACCTATAGTAGATGGTGGCTTTAGCAACATAACCAGTCCATTCTTACCAGAACTACCAGCCAAGTTGTTCAAAGACGAAATTTTCTCACCAGTCCCTCTGTTAGCAGGATACACTAATATGGAAGATGGTTTGTTGCTAGAAAAAGATGAGAGTGGAGATTCTGGTATCAGTCAAAGGGAGTTCGATTCTATGAGAGAAGAAATCATCCTGTCCGATATAACAGTAGACAACAGCTCATGTTTTACCAACCAGCATCATATTCAAGACGCTGTAGCATTCTTTTATAAGCCCATCCCTCATACCACAAATGAAACAGTTCTGAGGAAACTTTTTGTAGATTTCTACACTGATAAAACACATGGCGCTACTACATATCAGCTGGCCAGACATATTTGTCCGCACGCTCCAGTATTTCTTTACAGATTCGATCTAAAACCTTTTTCAGACATAGCTAATGAAGGTCTCCCAGAATGGATAGGCGTCCCTCACAATTTCGACTTGATCTATACTTTCGGGATGCCCTATTTAGCATTGCCAGAAGACCTAAGCAAATGGGATTATAGAGATAAAAGCATTTCAGAAATCATTATGAGGATGTGGTCGAATTTCGCCTGGTATTCAAACCCTACAAATTCGGGAGTAATTATAGATTGGCAGTCTTACGAATTAGAGAGGCCCGGGTATTTGATCATTGACAGAGCAAATTTTACAATGAGTACCCCAGCGACGGTTAATTACAAAGCTTTTGAGTTCTGGACAGATTTCTACCCAAAAGTAGTCGAAATTGGGACAAAGTGTTGCAAAGAAATCTTAGACGATTCTGGCGCAAAGTCCATTTTCTCATACAAAATTCTACACAGTATATTATTATTGTATTCTACGTTAATTCTACTGTCATAACGAAGGAAGTAACGTCAAATCACGGTTATTTTTGTATAGTCTATTGAAAGATGTATTTTAACTATAGCAGTATTTCTTCAGTACCAAATGAAATATTTACCTTCCAGAGAAATTATTCGTGCAAATAAAATTCTTTAAAATGTTGGTGTTGTTTTATCTTATCCTGAAGATAGCCGTGTGGTATCCGGCAGAGTAGAATAGAACCAACCCATTACACTCACGGGTGTCGTATAAGGCGACTAATGTCTTTGACAGAACACCTTGCGCCTCCGTAGACCAGAGAATGGGCAGCAGCGTTTTCTGTTAGTCTTTCATCACTGCGATCTCCAATCCGCCTGCCAAGCGTGGAGATTACGGCAAATTCCTCCCATCATGGGAGAGGCTTATGTCCAGCAGTGGACGTTATGGGCTGTTGTTGTTGTTGTTGTTGTTGAAGATAGTGTTTGGACATTGGACCTGATGTCTGATATAGTCATATTATACAGTAAACTTGAAGGTTAAAAGGTCATACTTACTTTGCATTCGTCACAGCAATGATGGCAGTGTTTTGTGGTCTACAACCATAAACACGCGAGATTTCGAGAAACTGATTCTGTTAAAGTACGTCGACATTAATGCAATAGTAAGTTTTATACGTCATCGCTTTATCGGTCTACTGATATAAGATTCTTAGCCAGCCAAAAGGTTTCTTTATTTATTCAAAGCCTTTATTGAATTGAATTAATTTCAGGAATATGTTCGTTTAATAGATGATCCAACGAGGATTCTGTTTTCAAAATACCGAAAGACAATCGATGACTCTTGAACATCTTTTTCTCTGGATTCACAAGGATAGTTATTCTATCAAATATTTGACAAATAAAAACAGCAAATGCACCCAAAATCTCCATCTATTTCACGTGCACACGAAAAACGAAACCAAATTCATTTCTCATTTATAACATGGCATTGTTCCAGTACAATAGCAAAGCGAACTAAATTTTATTGGAAAAATAAATTGTACAAGTACATAACCTATTTCTAAACAATCGTTTTCGTGCTTAGTAACCATCACTCACTAAACTTACGAACGCCCGTAACGTTCAAACGTCAACCGCGGCGATAAAACGTGAAACAGCATTTGACTAATATTTCTGCACTCCATAAAGTCTTGAAAATGTTACTGGAAGGAAACAATATTTTATTTAATTTTCTTGTGGTGAAGATTTTGAGATTTTTTACCTAAATGATGGAACAGGAACTCCATATCCTTCTTCGTCTAAGCGCGTCAATGGCAATCTAAATGGAGTCGACTCATTTTTCCCAGAACTATTCCTGTAATGAGCAAACCACAGAACACTCAGTGTCCTGCATGACAAAAAAAAAAAAAAACGTGTAAACGGACCCTTTACAAAGCCATCAACCAAACATCCTGTAAATCAAACTAAGTAACTCTACGCAAAAATTATTGCAGGGAAACGACTTCTTTTTTGGGGTGAAAAATCACAGATAAAAATTATGCTGATGGATGCATTGCCATTACCTTGTACACGGATCACAGAGGTATTTAAAGTAAAGTCACAACATTAAACCACTTGTATACATTGATTTTCAAATTCTAAAATAACGCGAGCGAAGTCGCGGGCGAAAGCTAGTTATATATATTTAGAGGTTAACAACCATGACCCGTGATAAAATAAAAAACATCATCTGAGCCTTTTCCCAACTATGTTGGGGTCGGCTTCCAGTCTAACCGAATGCAGCTGAATACCTGTATTTTAAATGGAGCGATTATGTTACCTCCACAATCCAGTTAGTACTGGGTAATACGGTACCCCTTGGTAAGACTGGTTGTCAGACTTTCTGGTCACTGACTACCTGTAACGACTGTCAAAGATCTACAAATGACAGCCGGTACCAATGGCTTAATGTGCTTTCCGAGGCACGGAGGAAACTCGGTATGTAATGGGTGGTCACCCATCCACAGACCAACCTAGGCAAGCACGGCTTAACCATCGACCCAAGCGGCTGTTATTATTTAGCCACGAGCATTTAAAAAACGAAATGAAAAACATTATACAAAGATAATAAGCTATGTCCGGTAATACATATAGTTATAAGAGGTAAGACAAGGTACCTACATTAATTCACTAAGCCTTTGAAATCCAATTTCATGAAATCACATACACGTGTCACAAACAAAGGACACGATAAGTTTAAAAGAACAATGTCAGCTTTATGTCCGTTGCTGATCTTATTGATAAGAAGAAGATTTTGTTCCACTTTATGGTAACAGGCATGGATGATGTTACGTTAAATAATATACGCTAGTTTGGTTGTGAGAGCAGTGGTGGCCCAGTGGTGGCGGCCCCAACTTACGAACAGTAAGTCGTGGTTTTGAACCCAGACAGGCGCATTACTTTGTGTAATTTATTTCATCAAAACGGTGAAGGAAAACATCGTGAGGAAAGACATCATCACGACGACGACACCGGGACCGAGACGTCATCGGGAGGATGTCCTAGAACCAAAAATTCGAAGACATGTGACATCTACCAATCCGCACTGGGCTCGCGTGGTGGATTATAGCCCATTCCCTCTCGTTAAGAGGAGGCCGTGTCCCAGCATTGAGAACATTATAGGCTGATGATGATGTTGATGATGACATTCACGTGTCACAAACAACGGACACGATAAGTTTAAAAGAACAATGTCAGTTTTATGTCCGTTGCTGATCTTATTGATAAGAATATTTTGTTACACTTTATGGTAACAAGCATGGATGATGTTACATTAATATACGCTAGTTTGGTTGGCAAAGAAAGGTTGCATTTGATATTTCATAAATCTGAAATGGGAAGTTTGTATGTTTGTTCTGTTCGCTACTGCTGAGCATGAGGTTTGATTCCCAGTCTCGACAGAGATAACGACAAAATCGCTACTTTCGATTCTAATTAAATAGTAATTAGCAATCAAAAGTTAGCGATTTTGTCGTTATCTCTGTCGAGACTGCCGGCCGTAGAGCAAAGTGTTGTTGTGTTTTTCCATCATGACATTCTTAGTGGGAGCCACGCAGTCTGGATTTGAGGCACAAAAACCAAGCTGTATTTTATCTAAAAATCACGAGTGATGTCCTTGTGTTAATTCACTAATCGAATTATAAACCTAAGTATATATCCTTTATTTAAAAAGCCCATGACTTTTTTTTGTAAGAAATTTCTCTGTGTTGGGTTTAACGCCTTGCACAATATTACAAGCAGTAATTTGAACAACAAACAATATTGCAATGATGGTTGATAATATGTCCTTATGCAAATCCTCTAAAAATGTTTTTTTTTTTCCGAATTCTGGGCATTAACCGAATTTGTTACTTATTTTATAACCAACACTTCTTAGCCAAAATTGCTGAAATTTTTGAATCGATTAATTTATTGAAGAAAGCTTCTTATGTTGTTTACCTGTCTAATTCACGGTATAGACACAAGAGGAGGTTTAATAACATAATTGACCGCCAAGAATGCTACAAAATAAATTGAAGATTTGATCTCTTAGCCGTAATCCTGTCTCGACATTAGCAGATATCAAAACAACTCTTGAGAGAAGGATAACACCGGTGACCTTAGAATTACTTAATTCATAAATATCATCATCTGCCTAGCCTTTCCCAACTATGTTGGGGTCGGCTTCCAGTCTAACCGGATGCAGCTGAATACCAGTATTTTACTTGGAGCGACTGCCTATCTGACCTCCACAACCCAGTTAGTACTAGGTAATACGATAGCCCTTCGTAAGACTGATTTTCAGACTTTCAAGTCACTGAATACCTGTAACGACTGTCAAAGATCTACAAATGACAGCCGGGATTGCCCCGGCTGTCATTTGCCGACCGGCTGTTTTTTCCGTGCCTCGGAAAGCACGTACGCACGGAAGAAACTCACCCATCCACAGACCAACCTAGTCAAGCACGGCTTAACCTAAAGATCGACCCGAGCGGCTGTTATTGTTTAGCCACGAGTTCCTCAATGAATTAATAAACATGTAATCATGAAATTTTCTTTACGCAGCCGCAGTTGGCCGAAGAGACAACCATACTGAAACTAACACAGAAAATGATCGGCTACGTTACAAAATGCATAAAAAAAGAAAATGTCGAAATAAGTACGGATCATGCCACTGCTATTAATTCCGAATAACCAGACGAATACACGGCAAAAGTTACCCTTTGCTCCAGAAAGCAGGAATTCTGGAACCAGGGGGAAAACTGAACCCTGATGCTGCAATGGCCACA
The DNA here is from genome assembly GCA_941918905.2 of Xestia sexstrigata. Classification (NCBI taxonomy): domain Eukaryota; kingdom Metazoa; phylum Arthropoda; class Insecta; order Lepidoptera; family Noctuidae; genus Xestia; species Xestia sexstrigata. The sequence continues at coordinate 7,224,841 of OW799219.2, forward strand.
GTAACTAAGGAGTTAAGAAGAATGATGCAGGTGACCTCCTCCGGGACTTCACTAGTATTACTTGATTCGATGCTAAAGATATGGCTTATGCGATCTTCAAATGTTTTGACAATGGTTTTAGAGTCTGATTTCGGCGTTTCATTGACTTTTTATAATCTTACAGTATTCAAATAAATATAAAAAATACAATAGTTAAAAAAAAAAAACAGCAAAAATATCATTTGATACCCATAACATATAATTATAGTAGTGCATAAAAATAACTAGACCGCCATCTTTGGGAGTCCGCCATATTGGATTTAGAACGACGTCACTTAACTAACCATGCATTGTTATCCAAACCAAACATGGACCTATGCAGAATTTGAACCGGAAATTGAGTCAGATTTTATAACTTCCAAGATTTTTCTACAAAGTTACAGTTGAAGCCATTAAAAGCGTATTAAATTAGACAACAATGCGCAATAACCGTTTTTTATAAAACAATACATGCACTAATACTGTAGAAATATTTTACGAATTAATAAATACTCACATCGAAAAATTGATCGTTTAATTTCACTAATTTACACCAAGCATACGTTCAGGAGAGCAGCAGCATGGACATGTCCTGGCAAAGGCCTGCATGTGCACTGGGACTTTTACTTGATACCAGTCGGAGGTGCGAGCGAATGTACAGACCTTCTTGTGCATATCTCCCGGGCTCCAGACACCAGACACGTGGTAGTAGTAAGAATTGTGGATTTTTATTCGGTTAGATTCCGATATAATTCCACGCCCCAGGCGAAGGTATTCATGTTCACCAAAATAATGTTGAAGTACTTTCCAACAACGTTCCAATAACGTTTTTGAAGTGAAAACTTCTTAAGGCGCGGGCGACTTTAAGATGAACAAAAATCATGGAACTCGCGTCAACGTTTGTTCGTTCGCGTGCTCGCTAATACTCGAGAACGGCGGTTGGTTTTTAAATGTTTGTCGTAGTCCAGGGAAGGTTTAAACCGTGAGAAAACCACAAAAAAACACTTCTTTACAAACCAAAAATAATTCAAAAATAATAATTTATTAGCTCGACGATACAATTCGCAAGTTACTTAGTTTTCACTTATATCCGGAGGGAGTGGATCTACGGACCCACTCCCTCTCTTAGAGAGGATGCCTATGTCCCAGCAGCGGGCACGTTATAGGTTTATCAAGCTACACGTCATTCATCATTGTGAATTTCCTTATAGTCGCTTTGCCGTGTTCTGAAGCTCGGTTTGGAATCTTGCCATAATTACCTTGCTTGGCAAACAGATGGATAAGATAGGTGACCACAGTACGTTGTTAATACTCAAAGCTGTTTTGAATACAAGCCGTGTGTGAGATAGCATTTCTAATCGGTAAAATGATAATTTCCTATGCAAACTGTTCAGGAAACGAATTTTCACAAACTGTTTTCTCTATGTTTATCTTGAATATACTTACCTAGTTGACATCGGTGAAAGAAAATATCATTTCATTTCATTTTCATTTATTTTTATTCATAAACAATAAAATTCACATTGTGTTGAACATTATATATAAAATAAAATTATCACATGCAGAAACAAATACATTTAAAAGCCGATAAATACAATGTCAAATAAATTATCGAGAGGATATCATTGATTATGAGGTCTTTTTAAGTTCTACTCTTACATCAAATCATTGTAAATTCCCTTGGATATATCCAATAGCATTTTGGCTCAAATCGAGGATAAATTAACGTGGCAAACAGTCAGATAGTCATTTGATAGGTAAAGTACAGCAGGTAACGAATTTTTAAAACCATAATCCTGTCTTTTAAATGGATATTTTGAAGGCTTTCTAGTAAATATTGGTGCTAATACTAACAGAGGATAACCGGTAAAACAAGTAAGATTTAATTAACGATCTTAATTTGCATATTTTGTAACATAACACCTTTAAAAATTTCCTTGTGTTAACATGTAGAAACTATCTACGTATTCTCAAGAATATGATTATGTTTTAAAATCTCATAACATAACATCGCGCTTGTAGTCTCCGAAGGGTTTGGCAGAGGTGTACCAATAGTGCACCCACATTTCGGCAGTTATGTTTAAGTCCCATGTTATATGGGCGAGCCTGGGTATATGAGTAGAGCAAGACCAAAGAAACGATGGATGGACTGTGTTAAGAATGAAATGGCTAGAAAAGAAGTGTCTGATGAGATGACGAAAAATAGAGAAGTATGGAAGAAGAAGACATGCTGCGCCGATACCACATGAATTGGGATAAGGGCAAGATAATGATAATAATGTAATAGGGGCGAGCCTATGCCCCCCCCCTAACCGGGCACAATTCCAGACTCAGTGGGTGCTACTGAGTAATTCCCAATGGAAGAACCCAATAACACTGTCGACGTGGGAATCGAGCCCAGGCACTCAGCAGTCGCGTTTGAGACCACTGGACCAACGAAGGTGTTTAAAATCTCCTTCAGAAGGAAATCAATCAAAGCAGGTTCCTCACTTTGTGTACTATCACCACCAAACCCGCCATCACCAATAGGCGAGACGACAAAAAAAAACAAATTAGTCCGTCAGTTAGATTATCAGAAAATATTTGAGCCGTGTTTTTTCTTTTGTTAGGTACGTAAATCAAAATTGACGAAGATATGACGCTTTTAAAATTCTCAATACGTCACGCCTAGGTATAGTTTTTAGTTCTGACGTCACTTGCCCCCACTCCCGAGTTTTGATGCGTTTTATCTTTGTCAATATTCATTGATTTACAAAAACAAAAAACATGTGTCCATTAATTTCCAATTCTCTAACTGACGGACTAAATAGATTTGCAATTTTTTGATACTGTCGACATGCCTATTCTCCAACAAGTGACTGCCTTGTTGGTCGGGAGCAGAATTTAACCTGTACTCAGAGGAAAATGCATACAAACCTGAACCTTATGTTAAATACATAAGACGTAATTTGCAGTAAGAAGTAGACACTTGTTTACAGGTAAGCATTACCTACGTCTTATGAGTATTCGAATGACTAATAGGTCGTCAAGTCTTCAAAGGAAAAACACCTGGATTACTGATTAAAGGTGTCACTTAGACAACAGACTTGACAGCGTGCTTAAGTGGTTAAGAATTCCCTAATACAATAATGGATTGCCCTTTAATAAAGTAGGATATTATACCAGGATAAACTGTTTTCCGGCTTCTCTGTTTCCCGATCATTATAATCTGGGTCTCTTCAAAGTTCGAGTGAATTGGTTTCTGCTAGGCAAGTGTGCTCACTCACGCATCATCGCTTCCTATCCAATTGCAGCCAAAAGCAAGCCTATATAATACTATAGTACCTAAATATATAATACCTAAAGTTATATCGTATTGATGATACCTATATGATATCTAGTTGTGCTAGATCTTTTGCTGATCGTTTTCGATCATGGCGGCGAATTGCAGTGGATCATAAGGCGCAGGGGACACACTAAAGACGTAAGACGCAAACGGGGCGCAAAATTCCAGTTAAATAATATTTTAAAAAATCAGTTATCATTGCTGTAGAGTCTACAGCAATGATAACTGATTTTTTTAATATTCCGGTTTTTAACTATTCGCAGACTTAGGTAGATATTCAATGCGATCAAAGATTTAAACCGTTATATTCGCGTTTCCGCGTCAAAAAATGATACGCCTTAAGTAGGTATACTTAAGGCGTATCATTTTTTGACGCGTAAATATGAACGTGAATAATTATGTAAATATGTACGTCGCTATACGGTGAGGGCTCATCTCACGACACAAAACTTCGAATACTAATTGTAACTTAAAATTCATTGCCAATACGAAAATCGTTTACAGTTATTAATAATTAGTAGGTCAAACGTGATTTGTACTTTACAGCGAGATGTTTGCTTAGTCGATTTCGCTCGTAACTTTTTGAAACGAAAAAATCTGTCTCGAATAAGCTCAGACCAAATAAAAAGGTAAAGACGGAACTCTGCGAACAGCAAAATGAAGTCGTCAAATTACGTCTCGCCGTGTACACTCAGACCAAAAAAAAAAGTTAAGACGGAACTCTGCGAACAGAGAAGTGAGGCCGGTTTCGTAAACAGGTTGTGCATTTATTGAGGCGTAGTTTAATTGTAGTTTGATGTAAAAGTAGTGCGTGTGAACGTGTATGAACAGAGCGAGACGTAATGCCTTGCCTCACTTTATTGATCGCAGCGCTGTTTTGGTTTTTTACTTGGTCTGAGTGAATAAGTAGTTGGTACAGACATAGAAGGGGAATAGAATATTAACTTATAAATCAATAGGAATCCATTATAATAGATACAGGAATGAGAAAAATACTTTTATGTCCATAAATTGAATAATCAAAATCACAGAACTAGTTTAAAAAAAAAAATTCGTAGGGCTTAGAATGTTATTTTCAATTGGTGACGGTGGGTAGGTATGTAATTGGAGTTCTTGTTTATCTCGGACTAAAAAGCTGATTCTGAAGTTTGTTAGTTACATTACAACAGACTTATAGGTGTGTAACAGACTTATAGGTTGTACTTAAAGGTGAACACAATGAAAAATGAATAAACTTTTATGATTTAAAATCTGTGTCGCCTCTGTCGCACTTGCGCAGGATCACCCAAATAAACACACAAAAAGTGGGTAAACGCCTCGTTGGAACGGTAAAATAAATCAAATCAACATAAACACTAGTTTGTAGGTATAACAACAAACCGGTGTGAACACATCACAGGCGCTCTCGTATGTAGACAGAGTGAGTTTTCCTCAATCAAGTTTTTTGTTTTTTTTCGTATGTTAATTGGCGGTAGAATAGTCAGTCTCAGCCAGTCTCTTTTTAAACGTGGAACAGTGTGGTCGTTTTTTTATTTTATTTAAACAAAGACAATCAAGCATGAAGAATCTGGTAAGTTCGTTCTAATATTTTAAAATAAGAATTATATTTCCAAGATGGTGCCTATTTATTTTTTTAAGGTTAGTTGGTCATGATCAAGTTGTGCTAGTCATAATAACAATGGGTTTTTTATAATAGTTTGTCATAAAAGTTAAGATGTTTAATTAATGATAACGTTTCGAGCAAAAAATTGTTGATCTTTTAGTCACATAATACAAGTTGGAATGTTGGGAAAAATATTTTGCACACAAAATAGTCCATCTATTTAATAAAGCCATATTTCATAGGTGAGTGTATGACTAACTACCTAGGTACCTAGTTAAAATAAAATAAAAAAGTGTGTTTGTTCGGAATCTGCAAAACTTGATCTGCGCCAAAATCGTGTCAAAACTTAATTTTACAATGCGTTTTTTTAGTAAATCTTATTAGTTATCAAATGACGTAGGTAGGTTATATTTGTAAAGGTCAACCGGTTGAGATAAGCACTTGTTTATAAACATTTGTAAGTCGCAGGTGCCTATACATATAAATAGGTATAAGTATCTCTTTAAACACATAATATCTAAAGATTTATTTAAACTTAATTAAACATCCTTAATTCTACATACGAGTACATTGTCGCCATAAATTCAGCTTATCACAGTCCACCGCTGGATATAGGTACGCCTATTCCACTTAGGCCCCAAGTGGACCGTAGCGGAATTCGCAAAGGAAAGGGTATTATGGCGCATTGGGGCGTATGTTCAGCGGTGGACTGTGATAGGCTGAATTTATGGCCCCAATGTATGAAGAATTAAATACTGACATTTAAAAGACTAAGAAATCCTTAATTTTTCTGTGTCCAAAGGGCGGACTAGATTACAACTGATTAACGTCTATTACTAACTTCTTCTTCTTCTTAAATCCTTGGCCACCCAATGCTGAGTGTAGATCTCTTCCAAATCTCTCCACTTTTGGCGGTTTTGTGTCATGGCTATCCAGTTTCTTCCATCCACTTTAGTGAGATCGTTATACATATATTACTAACACAGGCCTTTTAATTCGATCCAATCTATCATTGCTATCGAGTTCCAAGTTCAAAACTGTCAATTGTTTTTTTTTCTATCTCATACATGGCCTTTCTCTGTTCACTGCTGCATCCAGCCTATCCAAACCGTCTTTTAGGGCCATACAAGTGCCTGCGGACGGTGGGCTATGGGCTAGCTCGCCGTCCGTTCGTCTCATGACGCAGGCCGTGTCGACGGCGCGTTCGTGTTCCACGCGCGCCTCAAAGAGAGTCAGCAATAGGCAAGGACCGATGCCTGCCGAGGTTGCGGGACTGCTCGAAAGAGATACCGTGACCCCGGAACACAAAAGGCGATGAAGGAACATGAATGAGTTTTATTCAGTAAAAGTCTGACACTCCCTCCTGCTCCGCCCAGAGCGGGAGAAGTCATTTGATGATTTCCCACCCGAAAAAAAGGGGCCATACAAGTCGCACCGTGCTTGTCGATACACGGCCTCCCCACACGAAATCATCTATTTCAATGGCCATAAGACGACCGACTTTGCCCCACCAATAATTATCTCCCAATTTATAAAACCAACACTAACAACTACAGCAAAATAAAACGATTGGTAGTGGGGTAAATTGGACATCAACATTTTATACATTCGACTTTGGTAGCTTTCCACTGCTTTCCACAAATCGATGAAACTGAGTAGGTAGAATTGCTCTATACTATATATACTCACTATATTCTATTCACTATATACTTTATCACGCAAAATCTACTAAACGGATTTGGATGAAATTTTGCACACAGATAGTTTATAGCTTGGATTAACGCATATGACACTTTCTATCCCGTTATATATATATATATATATATTCTAATAAATATATTACATATTTATTATTACACTACTACAACAGCCCATAACGTCCACTGCTGGACATAAGCCTCTCCCATGATGGGATGAATTTGCCGTAATCTCCACGCTTGGCAGGCGGATTGGAGATCGCAGTGATGAAAGACTAACAGAAAACGCTGCTGCCCATTCTCTGGTCTACGGAGGCGCAAGGTGTTCTGCCTCAGACATTAGTCGCCTTATACGACACCCGTGAGTGTAATGGGTTGGTTCTATTCTACTCTATTTATTCTATTCTATTTATTATTATTTTTATTTATTTTATTAAATTATATTTTTTACGAATATTAATTGTTTAATGATCCCGATTCCCGTGGGACATTTATCGAACTTAATGCTGGCGAAACCGCAGACATAAACTAGTCCTTCATATAGCTATCTCTGCAAGCTATGTTGGTGATGCCATAGTTCTTAGTTTGATGATGATTCGACGTCAAACGATTTAAGATTTGATAAAACTAAGCAGTTGAGGAAAACTTTTCCAAACAACAACGTTTAGACAGGTTTTATTAAATGGTGTAAGACTTATAGCAAAAACTAATGGAAAATCTATTTATTATTCTTTGTCATATATTGATAAACTATTTGAGGAGCCCCTGGCTAAATAATAACAGCCGTTTGGGTCGATCTTCAGGTTAAGCCGTGCTTGCCTAGGGTAGTCTGTGCATGGGTGGCCACCCATTACATACCTGGTTTCCTCCGTGCCTCGGAAAGCACGTTAAGCCGTTGGTCCCGGATGTCATTTGCAGATCTTTGACAGTCGTTACAGGTAGTGTAACCCAAAAAGTCTGACAACCAGTCTTACTTAGGGGTATCGTATTACCCAGTACTAACTGGGTTGTGCGGGTCAGATAGGCAGTCGCTCCATGTAAAATACAGGTATTCAGTTGCATCATTAGCCGTGTGGTATCCGGCAGAGTAGAATAGAACCAACCCATTACACTCACGGGTGTCGTATAAGGCCACTAATGTCTGAGGCAGAACACCTTTCGCCTCCGTAGACCAGAGAATGGGCAGCAGCGTTTTCTGTTTTTCTTTCATCACTGCGATCTCCAATCCGCTTGCCAAGCGTGGAGATTACGGCAAATTCCTCCCATCATGGGAGAGGCTTATGTCCAGCAGTGGACGTTATGGGCTGATGTAGCAGCTGCATCCGGTTAGACTAGAAACCGACCCTAACATAGTTGGGAAAAGGCTAGGCAGATGATATTGATAAATTATTAACATACTGGTAGACAAACTTAAATAAATTAATAATTAAAATATGTGGTGCGGGCCTGAACCCCATCGACGGGTTCCCTCCCATTCCAAACAGAACCACCGAGACACCGATCCTCTTGCAGACCGATTAATATTCTATTTTGTCTATTTTTCTGTTTGTTTTTTCCTATTGAAATGTCCATATTTAAGAATATGTAACTACTTACTCAATATAATTTTTGTAAGTTCGTAAATACCTAGGCAACTACTTCTATTTAATTGCAAGTCATAAAAGTATAGTGAGCGACATTGTAGTTCTACAGTACCGCTTAAAGTAGATGCTCCAGGGTAGCCCGCGAAATTCAAATTTTCTTAAGTTTTTTGCAATTTGCAGGCCAGTGCTAGGTTGTATGTTGATTAAAATATTATTCGCGACTGTAAGACGTATGTAGTTACAGAATTATAACCATCGAAATCATCAATACAACCCTCCAAGTTTATGTAACTCGATTGAATGACTTTTTCATGCAATAGTCATTGAATTTCGCGGGCTACCCCGGAGCATCCACCTTAAGGTGTTAATATTCACCTATTTGCAGCCCTATTAGCACCTAAAGAGTTAATAAACGATATTGTACTCTACTGTACCACTAAAAGAGTTATTTTCGCCTATTACCCTTGTGGTTTCAGTTATCGCTATTATAGCTCTCTTATTGCTCTCTTATTGCTCTATTATACTTCTTAACTAACAACCGGTACACCTCTGACTAAACTTTCGGGGATTACAGGCGTGATGTTATGTTATGTGTTAAAACATGTGGCAAAAGTAGTTCAGGGCGTCAAAACATTTGTCCACTTGAATGGCAATGCTCATTCGTTGGCTATAAATTTGGCTAAATTAAAATGTATTACCACTATCACTACATAATTTTATAAATAAAACGAAGTCCCCCGCCGCGTCTGTCTGTCCCTATGTATGCTTAGATCTTTAAAACTACGCCACGGATTTTTATGCGCGTTTTTTTAAGTGATTCAAGAGTTCGGTTCTAGTATATAAGCGGGCGAAGCCGCGGGCATCAGCTTGTTAAATGATAAGATTAAAAGCAATTAATTTTTATTTAAAAATTTCCAGATACTAGCCCTGATTTTGGTGACATCATCAATCGTGGCGGGTCAACGACCTTCCTTCGCGGGCCTGAGCCCCATTGGGTTCCCTCCCACTCCAAACAGAACCACCACGACACCAGATCCTCTTGCAGACCGGTAATATTCTATTTTGTCTTTTATTATTTTTCTGTTTTTCCTTATCGAAATGTCAATATTTAAGAATCTAAAACTACTTAGGTATTCCAAATAATTTTATTTGTTCGAAAATACTGACTGTCTCGTTGGTCTATTATTCGACATTTTTTATTCGACGACCCGAATGGCACAGCGGTAGTGAGGCTGCCTTACGTTCTTAGGGTCTCGGCAGGTGCCAAAAAAAACGAATTAGTCCGTCAGATAGATTTCCAAAAAATATTGGACACAATATCTTTTGTTTTCTTTTTTCACGTAAACAAAAAATGAAGACGATACAGTGCGTCGAAAACTCGCGTGACGTCACATTTGAGTACATTTTTTACTCAAATGTGACGTCACAAGGTCCCATTCATGATCTTTGGCACGTTATATCTTCGTCAAATTTTATTGTTAAAACAAAAAACACGTATCCAATATTTTTCGATAATCTAACTGACGGAGACAGAGTCAAATTTTTTTTTGTCAGTCATCATCCCTATTGTAACGTAATTTATATTATTATCCTGTAATGATTCTGCTATAGAGGCCATTTTAGGCCCCCAGGCTAGCTCCCTATTTAACAGGACTTTTAACCTACTGACTAAAGTAGGTACAATCGCCCCAATACCCCATTTTAGACATACAGGTTTGAACATATCGACGCAAGAAAGCAATCTTGTAGTATCTCGAAAAGTGGAACTTTACACCAAAGCCAAAAAACTATTTAAAAAATTCATAACTCGTAAACTAGCTGAAACCGAGAGGTAATTTTTGGAACACATATTTCTTATAATGAAATTTATTAGATGATACTAAAGATAGTATTCTAAAGTTGGTATAACATGAGTTTTAGCGAGTTACAGCAATTGGTATTTCAATTTGAATCATCAATATTGCTGTATCTTGGTAGTTGTTATGTAAGGCACAACAAAATAGCTTTAAAATTTTAGACAACGATTATGATGTATGTAATATGAAGTAAATTTGTGAGTCCTCGTATTTCGTTGTACTTCACAATCTTTTTAGAAGTAGGTCTTGCTTTTTGTGTTAAATACAAATAAAACAAATTATTATGTTTAATTAAATGCTGTATGTTTATTTAAACAATGTTATTTAGTAATTAATGTTTGCCCTAATAATAATTATAACGAATTTAAATAAAAATGTAATCAGTCTCAAAATTAAAAAAAACAATGAAGTTTACTGAGGGCGACATTTTCAACTAAATAAAATATCCTAAGCGATATTTTGGACGAAATATCTAACAAATATAACAAAATTAAAATAACATAATGAATTTCTTAGGCACAAGTTTCTTATACCTACATGAAAAACAAAATAAAACAATCAATTCGAAAAAAAAAATTAAAGTTAATAAAATACCAATAGAATTATAACGCAAGTAATTTCAGTTTGCTGCAGCCTTCACTGATTTTCATCCTCTTGATCAGACTCATTTCATTTCATTCATCTCATTTTTTTTTTCATTGTGTGTGTGTTCATCTTGTACTTTTTTGTCGCGTTTTAGACATAAAAATTCATTGGCGTATGTCCTGGGTATTACGTTCTTGTCGACGAGTTTTTTTAAGTCGTTGTATTTTTGCAATGATACTGGTAGTTTTGCAGAATATAGGCAATCTTTTGGTTTGGAACCATTCTGACTACATAATATGACCTCTGTAGCTTTAGCATCTGGTAGCATAGAATATTTAATAATCATTTTGTCAGGGTTTGACTTTACGCCCGAATATCGTAGACGACGAACTCGTGTTCTTGCTTGTGCGCTCGCACATCGACTGCAATACAATCGGGAAACGTCGTATCCAGGGGAAGACACGGGGACGGGGGTAGGTTTCTTTAGCGTAATTTAAATTGTACTCAAATTTCAACTCTATTATAAATGATTTATGGACAATATTTATCATAAATGTGTAGAATGAAACGTAGTAAGTCTAAAGCACATTCAAAACCCGAGCGATAGAATTGTAGTATTTCTAGCTAGAATAAAATATTGAGGCGGCGAAATTGCTGTAAAAATATTCTCAATAAATTATTATTTGGGACGTACACATAATGCTGTAAATGTTTCGTTATATATAAACAAGGACAGTGTATCTTGACATCGGAAAAAAATACTTATTACTATTTTGTTGTATCTATTTGTTGTTGTAAAATAGTTGATTGTAAGGTACTTACAGCATTTTGAAGTATGTTTTCTTAAAAAAGTTAAGAAAAAGTCCACGTCGTATCATAAAACAAAAACATCCTAGGAAAACATGGATCAGACTGTCCGACGCAGTATTTTTTTCTGAATTTAAAAATGCAATAAAAAGAAAATCCCATTTTTCGAGATACGACAAAATCGCTTTCCAGCGTCGATATATTAAAAAAGCATCGCGATACCGTGAAACGAAATGTACAGTCGTGGTCTTTCCCGCCTGACAAGTTAATTTTTTTTTCGCTTAAGGGGACTACAGGAGTTAAACGCGAATTTTATAATGCAAAAAAGCATATGATTCACTGCAATAAACAAAACCATAAAAATATATGTATTCTTCAGGATATATACGATAGTGTTTTAACATAATACAACAAATTTTACTCGATAAAAAAATCACGAAATTATCTCTAAAAAATTATTTTATCGAGTAAAACCATACTAAAATACATGCGATCATTTTGATTTTTTAGAAAATAATTTTACAAGCAACATATTAGCATCATAGTGTTTTATTTTTTTTGTCCAATCAATAGATTTTTTGTAAATCGCAAAAAACCACTTATTTTCTGTTGTGACTGACGTAACAACCACTTTGTAGTGCAAGCTGATTAGAACTTTATTCTAACAGTATTTCAAACGAAGTTTGAACCACCACAAATAGAGTTGCTAATTTAGCTCCTGTAGTCGCCTTAAATCATGCGGAAGCGCCGAGCCATGCCCCCTTAAAGTTTAGGCCTAATAAGAAAGCGTCAAATTTGGCGCGCAAAATAACAATAACTCTCGTTTGGCGTGCGTCGTCAGTGCGCTCGGCCGATCGGTATCTTTTTATTCATTATTTCTATACAAAGTCAACGGGGTGGGGCTAGAGAGCGTTTCTATGTTGTAAGTGCAAGCAAAAATTTGCTTAGTGGTGATCAGGCGGGAGCGTCCTCGATAGTACCTACTGCATACCCTGTCCTATGTATGTCTAACTATTAAAAACCTAGGCACCTACTTCTAGTTAAATGCAAGTCATTCAATTGGTGGTATTGTACAAAAAAACAGAGCTTATAAAACCTGTTTCAATAAAATAAATTCTATTTTGAGCACCCACCTTAGATTTGTATTGTTACTAACACTAGGTTAAGAACATTGTTACTAACAAATTTAATAAATATTATTATTATTATAAAATGTTTTTCGGATTTTATCTGACACCAGATGTCGCTACGTAGGCGTCTGGTATAGACAACTGTCAAATTGTACTAGATTGTATGCTAGTGAAATTTTTTACCTAAATTTCATCGTATTTGCACTGTTTTACAATATAAATATGGATTGCGGACAAAGAAAAGTAGCTAAACTAATGATTAGGCTTCTTAGTACTGCAAAAGTCAGTGGTACAAGGCAAAAGTTAATGAAAGGTAACTTATGCGGCCACATTAATGACAGGTAAACTTATGTGGCACCACACGGCATTTTATTAATGATTTAAAAGATAATTAAATGAAAAAATAATCGTAAACTACAAGAAACACGTGTATTTTGATAGATGTTTAGACCTTACGCCAGTGCTGCCGCCTTGTGGTTTTTTCAATTTGGGAAAACCCTCATTGAATGCTTAACTACTCATAAGAAATAAAATCACATGCAAAATGTTTTTAGATTTTTTGAGAACCTGAAGCTTGGTTCGTTTAAACTTTTATTTCTTTCTTTTACAGTTTCGGTGAACCAGAAGCACTACCAATCGAAGCAAATGGCGACAGGGACCTGATCGACCGTCTGAGCAAACTGCCCATAGACAAGCAGCCCTTCTGGTTCATCAACTGGCAAGCCTATGACAAACACAGGAAGGAACCACAGACATTCGCACAGAAACCCAATTCCTTCGTAGACCCTATCCCTAACAGTGGGCAAGCGAACAATGGATTTTCAACACCCAACCCTGGAGTTATCACCACTCAACCAAATATCTTTAACAGGTTTGCTTCTACGACTGTGTCGAGTCAACCTGATGATGCTAATCGTAATTTTAATAGCAATGCCAATTTGAATAACGGCGGTATTGTCTATCCCACTTCGAATGTTAATCCCATTTCTCATATTCTTCCCAGTACCAATGGTTATAATAATTCTAATGTGTATACCAGTAGTAATTCCAGTTCGAATACTTACCCCAATAGTAATTCCAATTCAAATACTTACCCTCATAGTAATTCCAATTGGAGTGTTTCCCCTGCTGGTATAAATCCCACTTCTAATGCAAATCCCAATGGTAATGGTTATCCCAATAATTATCCCGCTGGTAATGTTTATCAAAATACTTATCCCGCTGGTAATGTTTATCCCAATACTTATCCCGCCGGTAGTGTTTATCCCTATAATTATCCCGCTGGTAATGTTTATCCCAATACTTTTCCCGCTGGTAATGTTAATCCCAATTCTAATCAATACCAGACATCTACTTTTAATTCCAATTCAAATACAGGGACGGTTAACAAAAATAGCACGTTTATCCATACGACACAAAAGTATCAGTGGACTGCCAGCTCTAAGACGACAAATGTGGTTCCAACGAATTTTAAAAGCTATCCAGAAAGTTACCCAAGGACGGATACCTACTCGCAATTATTACCTGGACATGATTCTTATTATAATAATTATTAGTGATAAGTATGTGTAAAAAAGACAAGATATTTAATTTAATAAAACATTTTTATTGACTTTTTTAAATAAATAAAACTTAATTACTAAGCGTATTCTTACAACTAAAACCTCATTAGAGTGAATTTAAATAAAAATAATAGTAAAATGCGATAAATTGTTCATTTTATTTGACTCCAAAAACCTTACCTTCAAACAAAGATGTTGTTTAAAAAAAATATTTTTATAAAATTATTGTACAAAAATATTTTAATAATTCAAATATCGAATGATACTTTTAAGACCTATCCCACCGCCTACGAGGAAGCGACTAGCTCTACTTTCTGGCTTAAGAATGGGAATTGACAATTTTTCAAAAATTGTGCTAGTTAAAACCATTTCAAGGATTGGTCTCTAATCATTTATTTCTCGTTAAAATGAAAAATATACTCCCTAATCATTTCTTTTTGAAGAAATGTAGCTAATTTTTATTTGACCTTCATGACGTCGTCTCAAGAAGGAATTCGTGAAAACGCTTTTTGCGGTTCCAAACCGCAAGATTTCCAATCGCGCGTTTGAACAAGCCCTTAACTTCATTTGAATGCCATTAAAAAACAAACTGTAATTCCAGTGTCACTCACGTATTATATCATTGAATTAGCAAAAGAGTATTTTCCAGTGATGACGTCATCAGGTCTAAAACTTTAAAATTGGCTAAAGCCATTCTTTTTCAAAAATATTCAAATTACTCTCTTAAAATACTACTACAACAACTACAATAAATATCACTACTATATTTTAACCAAAAAAAAATACACAGGTCAGGTGTAAAAGTGATTGTAGGTCAGTACGAATAAAAGAGGAACGCTGACTGCTTATTCCACGTCCTTATAGGTACCAGGAGCGAGAACTCTTTAAAACAACGCTTTTAAGTTGCTAGCTATTCTCGCTTGTCATTAATCGCTGGCGGTGGGACCTGAGCCTACTGGTGTTGCCATTCTTCACATTGTATAAAATAATAATGTCATTGCTTACTTCCTAATCTAATAAAGGCTTCAACTGTATGGACATCAAGGCACTATCGGAGCTAAGAAAGCACAGCCTTAAATGTAACCTAAGTTTCTGATAGCTAAAACAAATACGTAGGTAAGTATTGATAATAGTGTTGCCAGTCAATAAGAAAATTATTTTTGAAAAGTTATTTGGATTAAGTATTTTAAATAAATAATTGCTGACTGAACAGTAACTCCTTATGTATCAAAAGGAAAATTAAATCATGGTAAAATTATACAAAGCAAGCACATTTTACAGCATTATAAACTGTTTTGGAACCAGAGATTCATACCAGAGTACATTGACTCCAATAAATGCCTATATTTTTATTAAATAAGCAACATGCGTGTACATAATAGGAGTATACATAGTTATTATGTAAATAATATACAGGGTGTTAAAGTAGTCGCGTGCCATAGCTAAGGGGTGAGTTCAGTATCGATAAAGTAACCCGTAAAAAATAAAAAAATAAAAACAAAAAAATTACTGCAAGATCAACCTAATTTAGTACCAACTAACTTAAAATAACAACATAACATAACATAATAACATTTTTATTCAAATTTAGAATCCGCGCAATCGTTTAGAATTAAAATTATTTTATATTGCTATTTAAAGTTAGTAGGTACTAAATTAGGTTGATCTTGCAATATTTTTTTTTAGGAATTTTTTTTTTTGGAGTGTTGAGTTCAGTGTCTGTATCGATAACGATACTGAACTCACCACTAAGCTATGGCACGCGATTACTTTAACACCCTGTATAGGCGATTATTGCACCTTTTATCCATACACACATAACCAGTAAACTGGATTGGATTAGGCATAAACATCACATTCTTCTAGGTAAAGTAAATTACGTATATGAAGTTTTATAGGGTCCAACAATGACACTGACAAAAAGAAAATATACTCAATATCACGCCTGTAATTTTCGAAGGATTAGGCAGAGGTTTACGTAATAGTACACCCACATTTCGCCAGTTACGTTTAAGTCCCATGTAATAGGGGGCGAGCCTATTGCCATCAACGGGGCACATATCCAGACGCCGTGGCTGCCTCTGAGATATTCCTGATTGAAAAACCCAATAACACTGCCCGAGCCCCAAAAATCCCAGGACCTCTTGCTCAACAGTCGCATTTGCGATCACTATACCAAGGCAGAATAAATATACTGGCAAAAAAAAAAAATTGGCATATATCCAGCAGTTTTTTGCTTTCCCCATTCGGAATCAGAAGTGTAATTATTAAAAATAATATTGTAAAATGCCTCATATTACTTTACTGGAATAAGACAATAGAAAATTCCATAAAATTACCAAAAAACAAAATCATACCGTTTGGTACATTCTCGAGCAACACTCATAAGTACAATAATCACAAAAAACATCCACTCATAGTACGTTAAAAAATAAAACCGTTACACAGTTCAACGCCCTAAAGATACATACATAAAAATAACTGTACATATATTCGCAAATTATGATACATAATTTAGCTGAATATTACTATTTTATTTGTCGGTCGAAAACATTTTCAAAGTAATAAAAAAAAATTGAAAAACAACAAAATCATTGGCTCAGATTGATTACGGGTACAAATGTGTGAGAGAAGATTGAATAAATTGCAGATTTTATAAAAAATGCAAAACATTATAAGAAAAACAATCAATAGTACGTACAGTCGCCAACGCATTGTTACTACAGACTGTTAAATTTTGAGCTCATGGCTAAATAATAACAGCCGCTCGGGTCGATCTTTAGGTTAAGCGGTGCTTGCCTAGGTTGGTCTGTGGATGAGTGACCACCCTTTCATACCGGGTCTCCTCCGTGCCTCGGAAAGCACGTTAAGCTGTTGGTCCCGGATGTCATGTCATTTGTCCATCTTTGGCAGCCGTTACAGGTAGTCAGTGGCCCAAAAAGTCTGACAACCAGTCTTTACCCAGTATGAACTGGGTTGTGGAGGTCAGGTAGGCAGTCACTCCATGAAAAATACTGGTATTCAGCTACATCCAGTTAGACTGGAAGCCGACCCCAAAATAGTTGGGTAAAGGCTAGGCAGATGATGATGAGACTGACAAATTTTCTCATTCGTTTTTGAACTTAATCACCAACATGAATAGGGTTTAATTTTTTTTAAAGAAATTTGACAGTTTGTGGTAATTTGATGTGCTGGCGACTGTGCATTTTTTTGTGATAACCGTATCAGTAGTTTATAACATCTATACCTACATAGACGGTTCAACAAATTACCCCTTTTTTTTAGTAAGTAATAAGCTTTGCAGTCTCACTAAAAAGGTATTAATATTCCGTTGATTCTCACACGTCTATTTTTAAATAGCCCACTTTAAAATTGGTCGTAACGTTTATATAAAGGCACATCAAGTTTTAAGGCACTTTCATTATTGCCGCCAATTTTACTAATTTATTTTCTCATCACACAATATTTTATATGGGAAAGTTTGTATGTGTTTAAAAATGTTTGTTACTCTTTCACGCAAAAACTATAGAACAGATTTGGTTGAAATTTAGCACACAGATAGTTTATAACCTGGATTAACACATAGGATACTTTTTATCCCAGTAGTATGATTCCGTGGGACAATAAGTGAACTCGAGCATAAGCTAGTTTGGCAATATTGTGAAGAGTAAGGCAATAACATGGTAAGAAATAGGCTCTAGAGGAAAAAGAAAAAAACTAGTTCAGAAAAAAATATGACTGATAAATAAGAAATATTATTTAATAGTCAAAGAATGTAGAAAAAGGTAGTCAGTGACCCAAAAAGTCAGACAACCAGTCTTACCAGGGGGTATCGTATTACCCAGTACCAATTGGGTTGTGGAGGTCACATAGGCAGTCGCTCTATGTTAAATACTGGTATTGAGCTGCATCCGGTTAGACTGGCAGCCGACCCCAACATAGTTGGGAAAAGGCTAGGCAGATGTTGTTGTTGTTGGTGTTGTTGTTGTTGTTGGTGATGATGAGTCAAAGAATGTAGAAGTAAAATGATTAAAAAACGAAGAAGAAGAAATGTACCTATTTCAATAGTTGAGCATTTGAAAAGCTTACAAAAGAGTAGTTTGCATAAGAGATATTGAAATGCTGAAAACAACATCAACACTCTAATTAGTATAAAATGTTCCAAACAATTTCTCACACATCTGCATCCATATTTTAAAAACATGTTCTGTATTACCGAGCAACAACCAACATTAAACATAAGGCAACCATGGTTGTCCAACTAAATGTACTGGTTGCTGAACCAGAGGTTTTGGTTACTGACGGCAACCTAACACTCTTGTAATGGCAGGACTTTTCGGCAGTCTCGTTGGAAATGAGTTCTGTGTAGTTCGGGTAGCTCTGGATTTGCATTGGCTGGAAAGAGACAGAAATAGTTATTAGAATAGAACGAAAGATACTTGGAGATGATATAAAACAACAAAGCAAGTCATGAATTTAAAATCATTGCTATAAGGTTTAAATTGGAATGACTGTCGTGCGTTCGTGAAATGCGGCCTGAGGTGGAGGATGGTCTCTTTGAATTTCTTAAAATATGTAGTGTTTAAAGTAGAAATCTTTCTCTTTTATTATTAAAAAAACCGGCCAAGTGCGAGTTCGCGCACCGAGGGTTCCGTATAATCTTGTAGATATTTTGATATTAAACTACTCTTAGAGGATTCATCGGCCTAAAGAGCAGGGATATCGCACGATCGTGGTGACGCAGCTAATGGAGGGGGCGACACAATATAAGCGGTGCGCTCTCGGCGCGTGTTCACTTTTGGCTCGGAAGCTCGGATGCGACGGACGTTGAGTGCGCGCTGTAGTTTTTAAATTATTTCGGTGTTTTTTTTTAATTGTGTCGATTTGGTGATTTGTTATTTAAAAATAAATAGTTCTAAATTGTTTTTGCTTTTTAAAAATTAAATGAGCTTCTGATCTATAAGATCAGAAGTGGGATTCGTTTAAAAATACACGCGACTTTGATCGTTCGCCATCTATTTTTTAGTGTGTGTTTTAAAATAATTTTGTTGTTTCGTTTTAAAGTAATTCCAACCACGTGTTGTTTGAAGTCGTGTCTTGGATAGTTTAAACACAATTTAAAAGTAACTCACCACGTGTTAATTATTTTATCGGTTCTGGTGCGTTTTAGGTTAACGCCCACGTGTGTTTGTTTTTAGTTTACGTTATTGTGCTAACTGCTTTTTAATCATGTCGGATCGCGAGTGCACGCCGCGTGAAAATTCGTCTAAGCGTAATTCTCGCGACCACCGTCGTAAAGAGTCGCGTAGCCGTCGCGATGATCATACGAGGCGTCGAGACCGTCATCGCGAAACGCGTAGCAGATCCTCTAGGCGTCGTCGCGATAGATCAGGAAGTTTCGAAAGTCCACGTAGTAGGCGCCGTGATTGTTCTTATGGGCGTCGGGACAGCCCTCGCCGCAACCCTTTAAATGAAGTGCTTGATCGGTTGAACGCTTTGGAGGAACTGTTGGCTCCAAATGCGATACAGACCTCTACTCCAATGACGTCGCATCCGTGCATGAGGAGCTACACACCGGCGCCAGTATCGGCGATAACCGAGGTACCTGTTGCCAATAAGGAAACACGTGCTACGGGGACCACCGCCATCGAGGCATCGCGTGAGGCTGACGCTGCGGACAGGATTGTGGGTGCACTTTCATCCCTGATTCAAGTAAGATCGAACCATTACTATATTTCGAATTTTGATCCCAGTGTCCATGACTTTGACGTGTGGTGTGCGGAGGTAGATAAGGGGCGCGAATTAAGCCACTGGGGCGATCGGGAATGCCTGGGACGCATTGGTGGTTGTTTACGTGGTGATGCTAAAACGTGGCTTAACGATTGGGTGACCAATGACCGAACGTGGACCAATTTTAAGGCTGAATTTCGGTCATTGTGTCCGCGTGAAGTAGATATGGCCACTGTGCTATATGACGTGATGAATACGAATTCGAACAAATTCACCACGTATGCAGAATATGCCCGAAAGTCCTTGTTGCGGTTGAATATAGTCAGGGGGCTTTCCGATGAACTGAAAGCTGCCATAGTGATTCGTGGCATTTCTGATCCCCAAGTTAAAGCCGCGACAACCAACGCTAAACTACAGTCAAAAGATCTGGTAGAATTTTTGTCAGTATATTTGAAACCTAAAAGTGCACCTACTACTGCAAACAATCCTGTTCGCACGGCAAACTCAAATAACCCTGATCCGCGTAAACGCAAGGCACCTGCGCTATATGATCGGTTGACTTGTTTTTCGTGTGGAGATGTAGGCCATAAACAGGTTCACTGTCCAAAAAAGTCGGCTAAGACCGGAACAAATGGTGCAAATTCTCAATCGAAAACCGATGCAAACTCACAAACAACAAAATCGGTTTCTAAACCCGCTAAAACTTGCAGTTATTGTAAAAAGACTGGGCATTCTGTTGAGACTTGCTTTAATAAAGAACGTGCGGAAACAAAATCAAATGTTAAAAATAAAACAAGTAACGTAAATTTTTGCTCAGAGTCACCTCCGGACAAAGCAACGTGATGTCCGCAGTTATTCAAAATCTACCTGTTGATGTCTTAGTTGATTCCGGTTCTGATATTTCGCTTATATCTGATTCCGTGTTGAAGCATTTTAGTTTTAATAAAATCCCTACCTATCGCCGTATGCGAGGTATTGGAAGTCAGGATATAGAATCCACTTCATTTATTAATACAATTATCGAGTTTCCAGAACTTTCTTTGGAAATAGATTTGTATGTGGTCTCCCCGGATTGCATTCAAGCACCGATTTTGATAGGCACAGATGTTTTAAATCGCAGCGGGGTTACATACATTCGAACGAATGATTCTCAACGCTTGATTAGGGTCTCACATATACATAATGTGTCAACTGTAGAGTTCGCTAAGATAAGAACGCCTTTGGTTGGCGATGAAAAAGAGTGTTTGATGGCTCTGCTAAATGAATTTCCCGATACTTTTACCACTGGGACAGCGACATCTACAGTTAACACGGGTAGTATGGAAATTAAGCTGAGCAGTGATATTCCTATCAACTATCGACCTTATAAACTCTCTGCAGATGAAAAACGCCGCGTTCGCGAGATAATAAATGATCTGTTAAGTAAAGGCGTGATCCGTGAGTCGCAGTCCGATTACGCGAGTCCTATAATCCTTGTGAAGAAAAAGGACGGGGCTGATAGGATGTGCGTCGATTACCGGGCTTTAAACGCTGTCACTATTAAAGAGCGATTTCCGTTACCGCTGATTGACGACCACATTGACAGATTGGGCAGTTTTAGATATTTCACAAGTCTTGACATGGCCACAGGTTTCCATCAGTTGCCAATGAAGGATGATGACTCTATTAGTAAAACAGCATTCGTAACGCCTGAAGGGCATTACGAATATTTAAAGATGCCTTATGGGCTCGCTAATGCCCCTATCGTTTATCAGAGAGTCATCTCCAAAACTCTGAAGCAACTTATGGATACTGGAAAAGTGTTGGTTTTCATAGATGATGTGCTTATCATGTCCAATTCTGTCAGTGAAGGCCTAAAAACTTTGCGTGAGGTATTAAAAACACTAACCGACGCTGGATTTTCAGTAAACCTCAAAAAATGTACGTTTTTGGACACAGAGCTCGAATACCTTGGTCGACTTATTGGGCATGGTCAGGTACGGCCGAGCCCAAGTAAAACTGAAGCTCTAGTTAAGTCACCGAAACCCTCTAATGTAAGAGAGGTTCGCCAGCCGGCCAATCCCAGGAGGATTGGCCGGCTATTTTCGCAGGTACATAGCAGGCTATGCCTCAAAAACCGCTTGTATCGCCAAGTTGCTCAGGAAAGGCGAACCTTTCAAATGGGGTGCGGAACAAGACTTGGCACGTGACTATGTCATTAAAAGTCTAACCGAAGAACCCGTTTTAGCAATTTTCGATCCCAATCTGCCTACTGAGCTCCATACCGACGCCAGTGCTATCGGTTACGGTGCGATTTTAATGCAGGAGCATGAGAGAAAACGGAAGCGAGTTGTCGGCTATTTCAGTAAATCCACACAGGGTGCAGAGTCCCGTTATCACAGTTACGAACTCGAGACTTTGGCAATTGTTCGCGCGTTACAACATTTTCGGCACTATTTAATCGGTGTTAAATTTAAAATAGTAACCGATTGCAACTCTTTAAAGTTGACCGAGCGTAAAAGGGACCTGTTGCCACGTGTGGCACGCTGGTGGATCTACATGCAGGACTTCCAGTTCACGTTGGAATACCGAAAGGGTTGCCTCATGCAACATGCAGACTTTTTGAGCCGACAACCCGTTACTGTTCTCCAAATACAAAATCCGCGAAATTGGGCGAAGATTGCTCAGACGGCTGACTCTGAAACTCAAAGTTTGATGCAAAAGCTGAGAGATGGTCAGTTAGATTCCACACGGTTTTTAATTAAAAACGATTTGTTGTACTATAAGTATGCGGCTACTGGTAAAGATTCTCGCTACCTTTGTTTTATTCCTAAAGGTCATAGACTTAGTTTGTTAAGAGTCTTTCACGATGAGCACGATCATATTGGAATAGATAAAACTACGGAGCTTATATTGCGTCATTTTTGGTTCCCCGGTCTAAGACCTTTCATTAAGAAATATGTCGGTCACTGTATTGTTTGTTTGTCCCACAAGAAAGTACCTCGAACTCCTAGCCAACCGATAGAATCGTGGACAAAGCCTGAAATACCGTTTTCAGTGATCCACACCGACGTTCTTGGCCCCCTGACGGAGTCAAACGGGTTCCGGTATATACTCCTCGTAATAGATTCTTTCTCAAAATACTGCCTCTTGTACGCCCTATATAGGCAAGATACTGCAGAATTGAAACGCGTATTTTCAAATACCATCTCACTCTTTGGTACGCCGTCAACAATCGTTTGTGACCGTGGCAGGATGTTTGACAGCGCGTCCTTTAAAGACTGGGTTGCGGAGTTAGGCTGTGACATACATTTTATCACGCCGGAAATGCACCGCGAGAACGGGCAAGTCGAGCGTTACTGCCGGACGGTCCTCAATATGTTGCGTATCGAGGTGAATAATAAGGGTGCTCAGTGGTCCGACGCGTTATGGAAGGTACAACTAACCCTGAACATAACAAAGCAAGCTACGACCCGCACCTCGCCTCTACAGTTGCTGACTGGTGTCGAAGGCACGACCCCAGTCCTGAGATCATTGGTGCGAGACGTCGCTCTGAACGGCTCTCATTCTAACCGAGAAGCGCTCCTTACGTTGAGGAGACAGAGGGCATCTGAGTTGCTTGCTGAAAATCAGCAGCGACAAGATGCGTATGTCAATGAGCGTCGTCGACAGCCACGAACATTTGCTGTGGGCAGCTTTGTGTTTGTTAGCAAGGGATCGCAAAGCACTGGAAAGCTGGACTCCGGAATGCGCGGCCCCTATAAGGTTGTGCAAGCGTTGCCGCATCACCGATACGAGCTTGAGCTAATGGCTGGTTCGTACGGAAAGAAGACTCAGACTGCCGCAGAACACATGGTTCAGTGGCGTGGTGAGTGGACCCCGGAGGCGTGTGAAGCGTTCTTTGGTATTGGTGAGTAATCTAAGCGGCCCCGACATTGTGGCAGCGTTATTACTCACAGTCCCGACAATGTGACTGTTTGCCCCGACATTGTGGCAATTTTATTTTGTATAGCCCCGACATTGTGGCTATTTGCCCCGACATTGTGGCAATTTTGTTTTATAGCCTCGACATTTGGCTACCTGTTTGCCCCGACATTGTGGCAATGGCCTCGACATTATGGCCAACTGGAACCCCGATAGTGGTTGCCAGGCGATGTTGTAGTTGTTTCAGTAATGATTGAGGTCCGGAACTCTTTCATTGGTGATACAATTTACCAACTACTGCCTATTTTGGTACAATTGCTAGTAATTTCACCACAATAGGCAGTTAAAAGATCAAACTTTCAGAATACCTCATACAAGTCTTGGCTTTATGTTTTAGATGACGAGGCTACCAATAAGGACCAACCCGGTGAAGACCAGGCACAGAACTTATCTGTAGAGGAGGGAACAATGCAGCAAGAGATGTCAGAGAGCCAAGCTGACGAGGTCGTTCAGCTGTCAGGAACGGCCGTCTTAGAGGATTCATCGGCCTAAAGAGCAGGGATATCGCACGATCGTGGTGACGCAGCTAATGGAGGGGGCGACACAATATAAGCGGTGCGCTCTCGGCGCGTGTTCACTTTTGGCTCGGAAGCTCGGATGCGACGGACGTTGAGTGCGCGCTGTAGTTTTTAAATTATTTCGGTGTTTTTTTTTAATTGTGTCGATTTGGTGATTTGTTATTTAAAAATAAATAGTTCTAAATTGTTTTTGCTTTTTAAAAATTAAATGAGCTTCTGATCTATAAGACTACATATTTACGGTTTTCAGATTTTTCCCCTTTAAATGTGCTGTAAGACATTGCTTCTCGCCAAATTTCATGATTCTAGGTCAACGGGAACTACCATATAGGTTTTCGACCCAAAACCTATAGGGTACTTCCGGTTGACCTAGAATTGACAATTTTGGTTAAAAGCAAGGTCTTAGAGAACAAGTAAAGGGAAAATTCCGAAAAATAAAAAAGTTAAAATTAAGGTAAATTTTGGTACTTACAAGTTTTCACGAAAATCTAAATTTGCCCATAGTTTTTTATCGGTTTGTCTCAGGATTTGATTTTTATGCATCTAATAGGGACTATAGACCTCAGTATCTGGTATAAATTTCAACATGCTAGGTCCACCCATTCCTGAGAAAATCGGTTGTGACACTGGGACAGACAGACGGACAAGAGAGTGATATTATAAAGATTCCTTTTTTACCTTTTGAGGTACGGAACCTTAAAAAAGAGAGATCATGATTTTAAAACAAGAAAATCGACGGGAAAGAAAACTGTCAAATCCAGCCCTTTCACAATTAATTGGTTTTCGTCTGACAGCAGGAACCTAACAGTCTCCAGCAAAAGGAACCTTCTCGTACCGAAAACAAAGGTCACAGTTCTGTTATGACAGTGAAACCCAATCAGAAATAAAACTAGCTTTGAAAGAACAGTACTTTCATTCAGCGATTCGGAGTTCCTTGCTAAAAGCTTTGCCGTGAGGTGGATCTCAGAGTTTTGCATGACAAAGCTTTACAAACAAAGCAGATAGAATACTCACCACTCCCCAAGAATCATCCCTCTTCTTACAGAAGGTCATATGCATGCCCTTATAGAGAGTCTTCTCAATTTGGTCAGTCAGTAACGGTTCAGCCCACGGCATCTCATTCAAGTGATCCATGAATGATTTGTTGCGGAATTCTGCTGGTTCCCAGATCCGCAGTTCCTCTGGAATTGAAGAATTTCGTAAGAGGTCTTGTAGATTATTTTAAAACACGGTGTAAAACTCCTCATATTTGAACAACCGGCCAAGTGTGAGTAGGACTCGCGCACCGAGGTTTCCATATAAACATGTAGGTATTTTGTTCACTGAACTCGATTCTCAGCAACTCTTATCCAGTCTACGACGACTTGATTATTTCCGCTAAAGTATAAAAGGGAATATGCATGTATTTTTTCTTCACTTAAATCAATAAAGTACAGTACTATCTACTCAATAAAATCAATATAAGTTCGCTCGCTCAAAAAAAAAATGTTAAACTTCTACAATTATCTACAACAGTTCAAACGTCCGTGACTGTCGCGGCCATACATTTCATAGCGTTTGTCGTCATTTCCGTCTATCTGACTTGTTTACATCTAAGTTTTTACCCTTAAGGTGAATGCTCCAACCAGCCCGCGAAATTCAAATTTTCTTACGTTTTTTGCAATTTTCAGGCCAGTGCCAGGGTGTATGTTGATTAAAATATTATTCGCGGCTGTAAAAGTATGTAATTATAGAATTATAATCATCAAAATCATCAATACAACCCTCCAAGTTCATAAAGGTGCTATACTTTTACAGCTGCGAATAATATTTTAATCAACATACACCCTGGCACTAGCCTGCAAATTGAGAAAATTTGATTTTCGCGGGCTGGTTGGATCATTCACCTTAATATAACAATATTACTATAAAAAATGTGTGTGCTTTATTTAAGCAAATATCTCAATAACAATATTATAATAACATCTTAGTGTTCAAATAAGTGTTTCTTTGACACATAACAATTGACGTCACTACCGGTGACGATGCGTTTTGAATTGGCACACACACGACATAAAACACGCTAAGTACATAAAATATTTAATTGTTAAATAAGTGTTGTATTAGAAAGATAAACAAGTGTAACGCAGTAGTAGCAACTACTAAACAATATGGGCCAAAACGAGGGGTTTTTTTTTAGGGGGGTTTTTTGTTTTTAGGGTTTTTTTTTATAATTTCTTGCTATATTCCCTATTCTGATACTTACTCATCAAGCCGACTCCTTGGTCGTCGCCCTGCACACCTTGTTCTCCTCCAGTTTCGTTCATCATGCGTCTCTGAGCTTCTGGATCTGACAAAGCCTCCAGCGGTGGCAAGTTCTCCCAGCTCCTGTACAAAGAGATATTTATTTAGAACCTGCAGCTTTAAGCCTTTAACAGATGGATAACAGTCACTAAGGGTGTTTTTTTAGAGGCGGAGAACTTTAAATTAACATAAAGTACGAAATAGTACATTGTGATACAAGTGAAGAAAGATTGTTATAGTATCCGAGGCGAAATTAACTCCCGAGCCGTAGGTGAGGATGTTTTTGAGCAGAGAACTGCAATAACAAATATCCACGTGTATCAAACGACGTTTTTCAATACACTTTTGGAGAAATAAAATAAAAGAACAAAAAATATTTTTGTCATGAATTATTAGAAAACTATGATTTTAATTTTCTTTTTTTCCGCGCTTTGCTTTCGCCAGGTTGAAGGAGAAGCAAATGTATGAAGCCGCTATACAGCCTAATATTAAAAAAAATATTTATTTTATATTTGAATTTAGAACACAAATAAATGTTATTATTTTTATAAAAGTAAATATTAGTTTTAAATAATCATGAAACCTATGATATTCTATTTATAAACACAATTCGGATATTCAAAAAATATTTACGCCGTAAACTCATTTTTGCTTTACCGAAATTTAAAAAAAACATTCACCTCCGACTATAAGCCACCAACCAATTTGGACTTAGTATAGGTATAGTTATCTGTGGCAATTATTATTCCAGCACACGCGTTAGAAAATGAAAAAAAAACGCACATGTGTGACATACATTGCTTGTTGAACCTAATCGTAGTGCGATAAGAACCAGTTTTCGAGGAAGTGTATTGAAAAAATATTTTTGATATCCATGAAATTGGCTTTATTGACTGATATATAACATAACATCACACCAGTAATCCTAATGTGTGATTGGCATAAGGCGCGTCCCTATTACATGGGACCTTATCACAACTGGTAAATTGTGTGTGTAGGTGTACTAATAAGGACTCCGTAGCGACTGGACAGATTCTCAGCTGGACAGAATCATGAAAAATAAGTTTGTAAACTATGAAACATAGCATTTAAGAAGAGTTTGTTTAAGGAAAGTCTATATAACACAAAGGCACGACCTGCCTTACAATCTGTTATACGAGTATTGAGAATTTGTTTTAAGGTAGGTAATATTAAACAAAATATTTAATTTGTTACTTCTTATTACGGGGAGAAAACTAATAGATGAAGTGCCTCTTGATAAGACAAGCTATAAGAAAATCAACTAAATATCATCATCTGCCTAGCCTTTTCCCAACTATGTTGGGGTTGGCTTCCAGTCTTACCGGATGCAGCTGATTACCAGTATTTTACTTGGAGCGACTGCCTATCTGACCTCCACAACCCAGTTAGTACTGGGTATTACGATACCCCTTGGTAAGACAGGGTGTCGAACTTTTTGGGCCACTGACAACCTGTTACGACTGTCAAAGATTTACAAATGACAGCCGGGACCAACGGCTTAATGTGCTTTCCGAGGTACGGAGAAAACTCGGTATGTAATGGGTGGTCACCCATTCACAGACCAACCTAGGCAAGAACGGCTTAACCTTAAGATCAACCGGCTGTTATTATTTAGCCACGAGCTCCTCCGTATTTATTTAATTTAACTTCTAAATAATGATTTTTTTTAATCATAAAATTCTACTAACCCAGAAGACAGGAAGAAATTCTCAACTTGCATGAAGTTCAAATCATAGAACTCTTTGACCCCAAACGTTTCGAAGAACTCTTTTACGGGGGTCATGGAGTAGCACCCAGCTAGCTCAGTCCTTGGGTAATATAAGATGAACGATAGGCACATTTCCTGAAAGAAAAATAATAAAGATCGTTAGAATAATTGTGTGCCAGAAGATTTTTTCTATTATTCTGAAATTAAATCAGCACAATGGTGAAAACATAGCATTTTAAACAAAAATATAATTACAAATTAGTTAAGGTATTAATTGTTTGAAAGGAAGTACAAACTCTCATCAACTTAGTAAAACAAAAGAATAATCACAGAATAAAATAAGAGCTGTTTCGTTACCTGCTTAGCAGAATAGCCTCCCAAAATAGGCTTATCTGTAGAAGTACTGTCATAGGTACATTCTGTGATCAAAGTATCTCCTCTCATGAATTTTCTTCCTCGGGGAACAATACGAAACTGTTGGTAGTGTGAATCGTAGTAATTCTCCTGAAATGAATACAATAATTTAGTATAGCGCCATCTATTGCGGTTCTTAGTAACTTTGACCAAGCAGCTATAGCGACATCTAGTATCGAATTTACAAACTAGGAATGTATGTATTCGATTGAAATAGTTTGTAATATCGATAATAGATGTCGTTAAATTTAAAAACTTTTCAATTTTTATTTTTATATATTATTATATACCTCTGAAACCCTAGGTAGTTCTTGGGTGCCTCTGACATGTTTTAAAGAAATCTTTCTCGCCGTTCCATGAGCGTGTAGAAGAACTGACACAATATTGACTCCATCTTCAGGCAAAGTCTGTGAAAGATTAATGTTTAATGTATTTGAAAATCAAGAGGTTGCAACGGACAAACCTCCCCATTATTTACTTAAAGTGTGCGTCTATGACGAATTTATAAATTTAGACATGGAATCGTGGTAGAATTCGGAAACCTTTTGTTTTTTTTAAAAAAAAAACACTGCCCTTTATTTAAGTGTTAAAGACAAAATGGCTTCATGTACCTAAGGTATTATTATAGGGCTGGATCTGGTCATTTAAAATTTTAAACCATTCTCCTCTCAAATGTCATTAGAGTCAGGAACCAGGAAACCAGGGCAACTAACGAATTTGAAATGTTCTTATTGATGATTTTAATGATTCAGTATAGTTTTTCAAATACCTACAAGTTTGTTACGGCCACAAATCATAATATATATATTTTAATCAACACGCAACCTGATCTTGAGCAGAAAATTGCAAAAGCATAAAAAAAGAAAATCCGCGGGCTACCTTAAAGCTCAATCAATAATAATCATCTTCTTTAATCTGATGATTAAGTGGGAAGCGACAACGGCCCGCGAAATTCAAATTTTCTACGTTTTTTTTTTTAATTTGAAGGTCAGTGTCAGGCTGTATGTCGAATAAAATATTTTATTAATACAGTTGCTCAAAAATTGGTGTATTGCAGGGATGTATAGCGTTCGTGATGTGGGCTATTACATACTAGTGCTTTTTTTTTACCTTTCCTGAACTCGTGCGTTCTCTTTCTCAACTGTCAAAATAATGTCTATTAAAAAGAAAAACCAACCATGAAGTTTTTACTTGAGTTTTTGTGATTCATACAAATACGTATATTTCTAAAAAGAAGCTACTAATTTATTTCAATATCAGATTTAATGATTTAATTGAATGAGTTAATTGGTTTCATTTCATTTCATCTCATTAAATTTCATTTTCATTTCATATCAACAAAAAAAATCTACTGAAGACTAAGCTGTATGGATAGTTCCCTTTGCCTACCAAAATGGGTGAAGAAAAAAAAAACTCTGCTTATATTCTACGGTTGGCGCCATTTTCTTAGTTAGTTGAGTTTATTGTGTTTTTATTGTTTATTAAATTGCTCCATTTTTTCGCTACTGTATTAAAAACAGTCGTTCAATACACATGCAGAACCGTCATTGCAACTTGTTCCGACTGTCAACCCTCGCCTTCGGCTGCGCCTCGGCTCGGGTAGACATTTGTCGGAACTCTTTGCAATGACAGCCTTTCCGCACTTGTAATGAAATATACTAATTCGGGACCGTAACACGTATGTATTTAAAGAACTATAATCATTAAAATCATCAATACAACCCTCATTAGTCGATTTAATCCCATTGAATGACTATTATGAAAAAGTTATTCTCCTAACAAAATTAAATGACGAACGGTACGAACCTCTTGAGTACACTCAGTGCTACAAATCCCCACAGTTCTGTACTGCTTCTGCTTGGGTGGGATCACATGTAGCGCCGATACTCCTATACCAGCGCCTAGGAGAGCCCCATCATGTTGGCGAAGCGCAGGCGTGTAGTGGATGCGGATTCCTGAGCTGTCCAGCACTGAGGATGAGATGGTGGTTAGTTGAGTACAGAAAAAACACAAGAAAATATCCAAACCAAGACGCGTTTTCGATCTCGAGAGATGCGTTCTCTGATTTTTCAGATTCATGTGCATATTGTAAGCATAATTATCACTTGCTTCGGTGAAGGAAAACATCGTGAGGAAACCAGTATGCCTGAGATATATTTCTCGACGGTATGTAAAGCCAAGTCCGAGGCCCATGGACGGCATAAAATCTCTGACACCAGGTTTAGGCACTAACCACTCGATAAAGAAGAAGGCAGGAAAATAATGCACTTCTCCTCTCCGCTCCACTCGTCTTCACTTTGGTGGAAACCGGGCCTGAGGTGAGCGGTGTGCGTGTGCTGTGAGCGGCGTACCGCTTTGCACATCTCCTTTCCTCTCCGCTTTGCATATCCCCGCACAGCTACGGTGGGATACATCCTAGCTTTTACGTATCTCCTGTCCTCTCCGCTTCACACATCTCCGCTCGTCTCCGCTTTGGTGGAGTCCAGGCCTAAAGCAATTTTCCCCTACTGCATTGTTTCTTAATATTTGAAGCAGCCCCGATATCCTACAAATCATATATTCCTAGGCACAGGTCTCCCCTTTCCTCTGCCATACTTCCCTCCACCACGTGGCCCCCGGCCACCGTAAGCGCGGGCCTGTGTACGAAGAACTATGGCCTAGCTCGCCGTCCGGCCGTCTCATGACGACAGGCCGTGTCGATGGCGCAGGAGTGTTCCACGCGCGCCTCAACAAGGAAAAGGAAGGGGCTGCGGGACTTTTCGAAAGAGATACCGTGGCCCCGGAACACCAAGGGCGACGAAGGAACATGGATGGGTTTTAGTCAGTAAAAGTCTGACACTCCCTCCTGCTCCGTCCAGTGCGGGAGGAGTCATTTGATGATTTGCCATCCGAAAAAAAAAGGTGTTTCTCGTGACTATGCACCGAAAACAAAAAAAAACTCACCATTATGCCGCTCCTGGTTGTCATAATGAACTTCAAGCATGAAGTAAGAAACCCCACCTTTCTCGCCCAGCGGTATTCCGACGTTTTCGGGCAGGAATTCACCTGAAATTATCAACACAATTAATTTACCTCTTAATTAGATGTTTATGAAGATTTTAAGGTTCATAATTGTAAAGGATTTTGAAGTAGACAAGGTGTTAATTATGAACTTAAGATGAAACAAAAAGATCTGACAGGGTGCTTAAAATCTTTGCTTATAATAATTGAATTAAAGTGAAAGATGTATAGGATTCTTTAAAAAAAACTTTACATTTTATTTGTAGAGGTTGCACTTGTAAAAAGATACAACATTACATTTTATTTCATTGCAAGATCCAAAAATCAAGTTGGTAAACTGTATAGATGAGCAAATTACCAATGACAACCCAAAATACAATAAATTTGAATGCTAACTTGCTTTTCTTCATCACTCATTCATTCATCCAGTCATTCTCCGTCAGTCGTACGAAATGGACAAAATATAGTATGACAATGTCACATAGCTCAACAATCCTCTGACTGTACACAGCTATATTGTATTTAAAAAACATCAATTTCTCATGTACATTTTCAATACGAGCGGTTTCAGATTAACCTATTTTCGTCACTTATGAGTTATGAGCTCGTTTTAGGACGCGCGTATAGGTGCGTGCCTTTTGCCACACGTGGAACTCGTAAGAGCGTTGACGAGCGTACAAGCTCGTACAAGCGCGAGTCGCGAGAAAATCGTCACTTTTGCTGACAGCAATCATTTTAATCAAGCGTACACGCCAGAAATAAACACGTGTACACGCATTAGATTTTCTGAAGCGCGTAATTGGACGCGTGTACGCGCGTACGAGATTATACGCGCTACAAAATACGCTTGAAACCGCTCTAAAACTAATCTTTTATATACCTTGAGATCCAATAGCCCAAGCCGCGAGAGGAGTAGCACAGGTCGCCCAAGCACTTGGCCTATTAGGTCCAAAGTACCCGTCTCCTTCTGCCCAGGTGTTCCACAGGTGTTTGTCTTCATCCTCAGCACATTCATACAGAACGATATGATGTACTGGTGACATGCTGTTCGGTTCCAGAACTGGTATATTGTTCCTGATTGGTCGGCTGTCTATGAGAGGTTCGTAGCCTACGATATGGTGCTTCTTGGGTAAGTCTGGAACCTTGAAGATCTTGCACCAGAATAATGTTGCCATTACGTGGGGGATTGTGAGCTGGAAGGAAAGAATGGCATTTTATAATATAACACCTTCTAATCATTGAAAGGTTAGATAGACGTGTACCTAACTGTACACACATTTCGCCAGTTACGTTTAGGTTCCATGTAATAGGGAGCGAGCCTATTGCGATGGACCGGGCACAAATCTTAACTCCGTAGTTGCTACTGAGAAAATGCGAACCCAGTTAAATCGAACTGAAATCGAACGGTTGAAAGGGTGATTATTATTAAAAAAAACTCAGAGCTGAATAAAATTTAAATCAAAAGTACGCTGCTTACGCTTGCGGGGGCTGCGGGACTGTTCGAAAGAGATACGGTGGCCCCGGAACACAAAGGGCGATGAAGGAACATGGATGGGTTTTAGTCAGTAAAAGTCTGACACTCCCTCCTGCTCCGCCCAGAGCGGGAGGAGTCATTTGACGATTTCCCATCCGAAAAAAAAGGGTTTATATCCTGCGGTGATTCACAGGTTAAATTGAGGGATGGTTGATTCATCAATTGCTGAAACGTTTATATAACACGCACGACACGGTTTAACAACACTGTTTTCATTTTACCAGAGGGTGAAAGAGATGAAGCGTCCTGAATAATGAGACGTACCGTTCTTCATACCCCTTTAGGGCCATCGCTTTCCCACTCTGGGATCATCATCAGCATCATCAGCCTATAATGTTCCCACTGCAGGACACGGCCTCCTCTCAATGAAAGGGATTGGGCTATAATCTACCATGCAGGCCCAGTGCGACGCTTTGGCAGGGTCGCCATGTAAGGCGGGATCTCGAGGAGACATTGAAACACCGAGAGCTGAGTCTATACTGTCTTTATAATAATCATTAAACGATTAATAAGACTACAACTAAGTACATTTATGATATAAGGCTGGTTACAATCCAAAAAGGTGGCTTACACACTACAGGTACTCGTAGATGTCACATATCTTCGATTTTTTGGTTCGAGGACATGCCGGTTTCTTCACGATGTTTTCCTTCACCGTGTTGAGAGCAGTGGTGATGAAATAAATTACACAAAGTAATGCGCCTGTCTGGGATAGGATCATGGTATGCTAAGAGATAAACCTGACAACACCGTTGTGCACAGACAACACTCGTCTGATCGGAGGATCCCCCCTTTTCTATGGGGGATGGAGAATTTTACACCCTGTTCTCCATAGGGCCATCGCTTGCCCACTCTGGCATAAGATCATGGTATACTAACCAGGTCAGTCATCAAAGGAATAAAGCCCATACTCACATTAGTCAGCCTAACATCCCAATGGTTGAGCGGTATGGATTCAGGCTTCGACATAGGCTGAAGGAGTCTCAGCGGCCTGGCTCCGCTCTTCACGTGCTTCGGCAGCTGTCCATCAGAACCGTCTGGTCCTAACGCCCACAGGATCTGGATTGTCTCGTCCTGTGAAGGATAATAATAATTTTTAGTTGTGGGTATTACTAGGTTTGGATTTACTAACGCCATGGTATCCATCGCTCATGGGCGGCATAAAAACTGACACCAGGTTAGGCACTAACCACACGATAAAGAAAGAATCTAACATCACACCTTTAATCTCCGGAGGGTTAGGCAGACGTGTACTCTATAATACACTCAAATTTCGACAGTTATGTTTAAGTCCCATGTAATACGGGTCGATCCTATTGCAATGGCATGAATCTAATAATTCCTGATGGGAAAACCCAATAACACTTGGCTCGGCCTGGGAATCAAATTCAGGACCTCAGCAGTCGATTGCAACCATCACCACACCATGGTCTCTATTAAATCCTAAACACGTTGCCGCAAGAAAATTGCAAGCGGAATAAATAACAATATACCGTCTGCATAATTATTGTACGTATTTTTAAAAGTCAGAAGTTTTGACAAAGTTGATTCTCTTGCATGTGTGGCTTCGAAGCCTTCTGACGAGGGTTCGACTGGTCTAGATGATATGGTTAATAGACAAGACCTCCAGTAAGGTCTATCTCAAGATCGAGCTACACTTTCTCGAAGCTAGTTTACCTGACCGCCTCTCCGTAAAGGCAAGATCTTTCACTAAAATTAATCCACCATCAAAATCTTTAGTTTGAGGAGAACTGCTACTTACCCCAATAACGAAGTCCTGTTTATCACAAGTATCCAGCTGCCTCCTGAACTCCACAGTAGTATGCGTATCGTTCTGATAGCCAGATATCAGCTCGTAGTTCTTCACATCGTCTGCTATCGCGCGATCTTCAAATTCAGAGCCGTAGCAGTCCTGGAACAAAGGAAGAGGTTGGTTAATGAGGAGTTTGACAAAAAAAACAGCCAAGTGCGAGTCGGACTCGCGCATGAAGAGTTCCATAAATCCGTACCATCGTTGTAGGGCTGAGTACCGTAAGGCCGTAGGGGTTAGGGTAATTTATTTTTGTTTTTATAATTCATTGTTATAGCGAGTACAACTATCTACCTATTACGGATCATGAAATACAGCCGGCTGACAGGCAGAACCCTAAAAAGTAACACCCTAGATTCTAGATTTTTCTAGAGTCTAGAAAATCGAACGAAGGATTCTGTTATCATTATGCATACTAGGTCACACAGGGCGTATTTTAAGCCGTTGTAGCCTATCGCATCCCAGCTAGGTATCACAGAGATCTTAAAATACAGTTACTATCGAGTTCACTGACGGTCTACCACTTTTCACCATTAAGTATGCCTTAAATAATAGGGTTGAAAAGAGGTCATCAAGATCCAAAATGAAAAACGAAAAAATACATTAAAGGTTGATTGAAAACTTCAGATTAAAAGTTATAAGAACACAAGCACAAAATGATTAAAATCGGTCCAGTAGTTTAGTCGTTAGTAGTTTATTCATTACAAACATACAAAAATAAGATATAGATTTCAGAAATTAGATAACAGCTCATCTACATAGATAAATTCTTAAATAACTGAACAGGAAATATGTAATTCAGTTGGCATCCTGCCTCTTTTAAAGTAGCTCAAATTCCGCCCAATTTTTTGTTATATTAAATCGTGATCTTGAGCAGGTTTATAGCTCCCAATAAAGACGTATAAGGAGTTAAGTATACGCATTTAGATTTTTATTGCCCTTATTAGCTGTTCGACTATAATTAAATAAATAATAGAACCATTAGGTAGAAGCCATTAATTACAGCAGACGAATTACTTTAACTTTTAACATAAAACTAATGAAAACTTAGAACGTGGTTAGCTAAACTGCTTTTGTTAGTGCGTAATAAAACCTGAAACGTCAAAGTTTTTAAAACTATGGCAGTTAAAAAGTTGTTCTGTTGCCTCACTCGATTTTTTATTAAAAAAACATGGCTATTGTGCATCAGACTAGGTATTAATAAACGTGACCTATTAGAGGTTAAGTACTTTACTAAGTGACTTTGATAGACCGATCCTTAAATCTTTGACTGTATGGCCCAGCGAACACCGTTGGAGGCGCAGCGCAGCGCATTTGAAGACAACAATTTAATATAAACCTTAACTACCTTGATATACGGTCGCACGCATGCTCTTGTAGTAGCTTGAGGGCGCTCCGAGTACCGCGTGCGAATTTATTCTTATATTGACCGTTTTTATTTATTTATTTCTTTTTTTTTTTTGGGTGACCGCCCATTACATACCGAGTTTCCTCCGTGCCTCGGAAAGCACGTTAAGCCGTTGGTCCCGGCTGTCATTTGTAGATCTTTGACAGTCGTTAGGTAGTCAGAGGCCCAAAAAGTCTGACAACCAGTCTTACCAAAGGGTATCGTATTACCCGGTACTAACAGGGTTGTGGAGGTCAGATAGGCAGTCGCTCCATGTAAAATACTGATACGACCCCAACATAGTTAAGGCTAGGCAGATGATGATATTAATAGCAGCAGCGCATGCCAGATTTGATCGTCTTTTTTTGTGTAGCACAAGTTTACAGCATCTGCCATGTTTCAAATATAAAAGGGAAGAAATAAACCAAAGAATTTTTCGCACTAAACAGTTTTAATTCACACTGCAAGATAATTTGCAAGCGATACACGCTAATAAAAGGGAACACCTTTTCTTGATCGTAATACATTCTTTTCATTTAAACACGGCTGCGTAATACAAAAATGCCGTTTGACAGCAACAGCTGATCAAAACGACCTCAGCGTCTCATCCTTTGAGAAAAAAAAAAAACAACCAAGGTTCATTCAGCTTGCGACGTTCAAAGACTCATCTCTAATCTTTCTATCATCCTTTCTATTACTCATACGACAAAAACAGGCGCCTCTGGTACAAAGGTAAGTAAATATAATAGCATACTATTATTAATTCTTTTTTTGCCTGGCAGATGTCGCGTACACGTGCCATGCCTTATGTTCGAGCACCTGGCGTCGCTCGAAATGATAGGGGGACGCCACACACGCCAAATGTCAGGAATTTATTCTTCATTCTTTTTTTTGTTTGAACGATCGCTTTGACCTTTTGTTAAAGCTTGCTTCTTTTTGATGTGGTAGGGGAATATGTAATTGATTTTATGGAGAAGAATACACGTTGCGTTATCGGGGTCCACTTTTCCCCGCCATTTTTACTCACCAAGCGCTCCCCTCGAAGTCCAATCTTGGATTGTTCCCACAGATATAGACATACCTAGATAACGCAAGAGCACCTACTTCGCGTACCCGGCTTAAGCATTTTATGCTTAACGTGGCTACTGTCGCAGCAAGGTAACTTGTTTAAAGCAACAACGTTACAACCACGGTAATATTATAATACAGTAGTGTAACTCGGCCGCATGATAGAAATAAATGCCTACAGCCGCGCGGTATGTAAACATGCGTTAGGGCTGCCCGTCTCCAGCATTTTAATTACATTTGCCTACTTTCTGTTTCTATTTAGTTTTGTGATTGTAAATATCCTTTTTATATAAATAAATGAAATACTTTGTATATTGAATAGGAAGTGTTCAATAAAAATGCGTTGTTTTAAATTATGGTAGATTTAATTTAAAAAACATGTTATTCTATTCGCTTTATTTATTAATCCAAACACCTTTTTTTTCGTGAGATAAAAGGAAATACTTATCCATTAAAAAGACACACATTATGTACCTACCTACTAGTAAGTAAAATTATTTTATAGTCTTACCTTTCAGAGTTTCCAGGTAATTTAAAAAAACTTATGTCTGAATGCGTTATTGACGAATTCATACAACCAAAAACAGCACAATATTTCCTACTCGTCATATTAACTGATTTTTAGAGAAAAAATCGCGCGGTTATTGTTAAAAAAACAACACACCGTCCGTTCGACACTGCGGTACAGCCAAAGAGTATAATAATATTATGGGAGAAGAGAGCCCTCTTGTGCCATTTTGAAGCATCCGATTTGAAGCGCCATCTGGATTTCTTAACGAGAATTAAGGCTCTATAGGTAGCTATAGGTAGATAGGAATGTATGTATACCTTCATAAGTATAGGTCAATATTTGTTTACAGGTGATCATTCAAATTTTCTTGTTTTTTTGCAAATAGCAGCTGTTTTGTTTATGTCGTATGTTGATCATAATGAAATTTGCGAATACATAACATAATGATGATACATTATGATACCAGTCATCATTTGATCAACTATACGATGTAAACACAGCTTCTATTTGCAAAAAACAAGAAAGAATTTCGCCAGCTACATTCATATTTGAATAGAATTGACAGTTACACAGAGAATTTGTAAATAATTAAACATAAAAAGGAATAACGAAACACATTCAAGCGCAAGCGCAAGTTGCCATAATATAATGTTGCCAGTTTATGTTACACAAAAAGGATTTCCGAACAAGGTTGTGGTATAATTGATAATACGAAACAGCCATGGAATATAAAAACGTCATAATTTTGGTGAAAAATGTAACAATTATTCTTTAAAAAACTACTTTAAATTAAATTATAGAACTTAATTATTTGATTTTCATAATTGAACAGAGACATCTATCGTTAATTATAAAATATAGTACATAGTTTATTGGTTAAGTAAAGTAGATGGCGACTCTTTCTTCACTGAAGTTGTACATGTTCTAACTGTCTCCCCCCTGGGTACAGCCGTGACTGTCTGCGCCCCGAGCGCACCCCGAGATCGAGGCGCGTAGGTATAGCTCGCGTTTCGTCCGTTTGTATGAAGTTGGAGTACTGTATTATAATATTACCGTGTTACAACTCAAGAACCAAATTCTAGACATTTATAGAACAAAAACGTGGCCTATTCGTATAGTAACTTGTTTGCATAGTAACCAAATAGTGCACGACGTCATAGTAGGTAGGTAGTCAAAAGATGGCCCGCTTGGTTTTCATGAGGATGGACCACTTGCGTTATCTAGGTATATCTTTAACTGTGTCTTTAATTGTTACAGGCGAATGCTCCCGGTGATATTGCCTTTCAACGTTTCAACTTATCTTACTCTTTAACTTTAGTGTTCTGCTTATAAAGTTCAATGATTATATTTGCTCAGAAGGCCAGTCATACTGATGATTGCTGGTGAAGTAGTAGGCTTTTTTGTACCTACTCTACAAATTTGAATCCTTTCAAAGGCAAATAAAACAATTTCTATAATTCGTATAGTGCCGAGTTTTTCAGAGACAGCTTATGCCGTATTAGTGAGAAAATCTCTTATCTGGCTTCCGTGAAAGGAAACATCGGTCGTGAGGAAAGAAGCATGCCTGAGAGATATTTCTCGACGGCATGTAAAGCCAAGTCAGAGGCCCATCGGCGACATAAAAACTCTAACACCAGGTTAGGCACTACACGATAAAGAGAGTGAGAAAATAAGCTATTCATTTCAGGTTAAATACCGAGATAAAATAGACGAAATGAAAGTCAGTATCAATTATACTAAAATAATTTGTATTCGTTACTTTAGTCTCTAAGACGATAAGTCAAAGAAACATTCCGAAACAATTAATACGCAATTCAATTCGCAGAATATTTGGGTATTTCGCATTAGAATTCGCATTCCAGGCCAAGGATCGCATAAATAATTGTGAGTCTAGCTAGAATCCTAGTTCTAACTGTAAAGACTATCATGTATATTGATAGCTACATGGTACAAAACCAAGTACCTAGCTTTTTGTTCCTGTCTGTGAGTATAGTATGACCTGTTAGTTCTTCTAAACACGATTTTGATGCAGTTTTCACAATTATTTGTTCCGGTATATGAGTTTGAAAGTAACACTTCGTCGATTAATCTGCCTGTCTATTCACACCTAAGGGTTCTTACAGACGAGCGGCACGTTGCCAACTGCACATAAACTGCAGCCGTCGCCTCCCGTCGGCGGCTGCCGCCGGCGCGTGTACGACAGCCGTCGACACACAGTTACGCAGCATGCCACACTGCAAGCGTCGACGGCAGTCGTCGACGCTCCGGCGGCGGCTGCCGCCAGGCGCGTTGACGACAGCGGTCGACAGGTGGCGACGGCTGCAGTTTATGTGCAGTTGGCAACGTGCCGCTCGTCTGTAAGAACCCTAAACTGCTGAGCCTATCGTTATGAAATTCTACATTTAGGTAGCCTGGGACCTGGAGAAAGCCACAGATTGTCATTGGACACTTTTCATCCTCATCGCAGACGAAGTCGCGGGCAGTAGCTAGTGCAGTTTTAAACATAGATAGGTATAGCACAGAAATCTCTGTTTCGACAAGTCGTCATTGCAACCGTGTGAGAAGGGTTGGGTTTAGTCCCGACGCACATACAATTACCATGTATTCAGTATGATGTACTAAAAACATGGTAATTTTCATCAGAAATTTTCAAAAGTGTAATACCTACACCGTCAAGTGTATGGAAAAGCTTATTAAAAAAAAAAACGATGAACATTTTCTATGAGGTCATTCGGAATGATAACTTACGTACCGTACGTCCTTTGCACTTTGTGAAAACACAAAAGTTAATAAGGTACGAACTATGGTAATAAAACACGTTTAAATATTCTCCGTCGTCGTAATGTGCGAAATGTTGCTGAAATAGTGGAGCTAGTTTTAAGCGTTATGCAAGGATATAAAGCTGTTAAGCGTTATGCAAGGATATAAAGCTGTTGTTGACACTACGCGTTCTTGTAAATAACTAGCTTTATTAGGTATAGTAAAAAAAAAAAAAAAACCTAACAAATCCAAACATCAAGATTAAAGAACTAACGAATAAGTAATAGATACCTAGGTAATAAATATTATGGTAGAGAATACATACCAATGTGGCCAAATAAGTTAGGATTGGGATAAAGGCAGGAAAAACTTTTAGGTACACCTCTGCTTAACCCCTCGGGGATTACAGGCGTAATGTTATGTTGTTGAATTTTCCATTTTCAAATCTCCGCGCTAACCCAAGCGTTCAAAACGTAGCAGTGCGTTCAAAAGTTCGTTTGCTCTCCTAAACAGGGGTTTAGGAGACCAAGTATATAGTAGTGTAGTAGTGTATATAGTATTTTAACACTAATTAGATAGGGATCTAATTAGTGTTAAATGATAATTATTATTTAACGTGCGAAAGCAATGAGACGTAAAATCTACTAACTCAGGAATAACAGTGTTGCCAGAGCACCTAAAAGCGGTTTGAGCCATCAAAACCAAGCTCCTAGTTAATTCCGAAACTAATGACGCTTTGTAAAGTGGTTCCAATGCAATTTATGCCAACACCATCGCAAATGTTACAAACAGGTTCAATACAGTCAAAGTAAGTTGTTATTATGACACAACACCACCTACTAATATTAATGTATAAAGCTATGCAATTGCATTATGCACTGAGTCATCCGATAGGTAGTTCACGAGTTTAGCATTCTGAGACGCCATGACACATTTTGTTAAATGCACGATTATTTGAAAAGGATTTTACAGAGTCAAAGATTCCAATCGTGAGATATATAGTCATCATTTGCCTAGCCTTGTCCCAACTATGATGAGGTCGGCTTCCAGACTAACCGAATGCAGCTGAATACTAATATTTTACATAGAGCGACTGTCTATCTGACCCCCAAAACGGGCCTTTCGGGGCACTGACTACCTGTAACGACTACCAAAGATTTCCAAATGACAGCTGGGACCAAAGGCTTAACGTGCTTTCCCGAGTCACGGAAGAAAATCGGTATGTAATGGTGTGGTCACCCTACACAGACCAACCTAGGCAAGCACAGCTTAACCTAAAGATCGAGCTGAGTGGCTATTGTTATTTAGCCAAGAGCTTCTGAATCGTGAGATTTATTCTACCGCGTTAAAAAATGAATACTTTTCTGTTTTGTTAACTGTGACATTTTTTGAAAAGGGATATCGCATTTTAGAAAAAACACTGTACAGAAATTGAAGGAATGCAAACCATCAACGAAAGAGGACTCCAAAAATTGAGAGAAATAAACTTGCCGTCATCAAAATTGCCCAAGGACGTTGCACCAAATTGCATATTTGAACGCTCACTCAGAAATACCCATTCCCCGATTTGAGGTACCCCAGAACAACCAAAGCAGTACAGTACTTACACCAAGAAAATAAAACTTTAATAGCTAAAAGCATCGCATAAACCTCGCTATCCTATTTTACAACAGGTAGTGAATGTTGGAGCAAAACAGGATTTTGCATGGATTCGTCGATTCGACTCCAGCGCACGTTCCCACGGTCCGCTAAACGTTACACACATACAACGTGTTTAATTGTAGAGATTTTTATTATATATTATACGCCGTTGGATTGTCGCTTTTACTTAGTCAGAGAATCAGAGAAGTAATAACAGGATCGTGGAATTTGGTGTCGTGTAAAGGTGCTGTTTTCATTGCAGGTGCAGTCGGTCTTGTTGTAATAGATTGTAACCTACTGCCTCAGGCGTTTGCATAACCCGTTTTCGTCTGATGATATTCAAATAGGGTTGGATTTAATGTGCGTTTTGCTGTTTTACATTTTACTGGGATTGTATATGTGTTTACTGAGCTAGCATAATAATAAACGTGCCTTAAGCACTAGCATTTTTATTAGAATAGCTGTTCTTTGTAAAGCATAACAAACACCGCGCTTTATCGAATCGTGCTTTTACCAAACAGTAACTGTGTGACATGTGACAACACTAGAGTCCTACTATGCAAATACGAATAACACGGCAACACAAGTTACATGAACAGAAACTTAAATGAGCCAAGAAAATGATTGTTGACTATCAAATGGGTCGGCATTACGCAATAGAGTGCTATTCTATTGTGAGATTTTATACCAAGTTCAAACGGAAGCATTAAAATTCTTTCTACGTTCACACAAAAGAATAAGTTTTGAGAATCGACCTGATGTTCGCGCATGAGAATCGAAACACAATAGGAGCAGCACAGGGCTGTCAGTTATCTGTATAACTTGTAATCATTCACTTAGATCCCAGCTGTCGCAAGTAAACGACATTTCTTTTTTGGCATCTTTGATTTACACAACATTAATGAAAGTCGCTATTTTTCTATAGTAATGCGCCGGCCGGAATTGAAGCGTTTTTACGATATATCTATGGCTTCTCCTGATTCAACACATGTGTGTAACTTGTTGATATAATGCATCTGATCTTTCTGAAGAAAATCATCACTAATTTTAACTTCCTATGTACAAATCTTTGTTGGACTTCCCCTTTCGCTCAGGTTGGGCGACATCGACAGATCCACAGAAAACAGATTCGGAGGAGCTTGTGGCTAAATGCACTCAGGTCGATCTTCAGGTTAAGCCGCACTTGTCTAGGTTGGTCCGTGGATGGGGTACCACCCATCACATACCGAGTTTCCTCCGTGCCTTTGGTCCCGGCAGTCATGTGTAGATCTTTAACAGTCGTTACAGGTCTGATAAACAGTCTTACCAAATGTATTGTATCACCTAGTAATAACAGGGTTGTGGACAGGAGGTATGATAGATAGGCAGTCGCTCCATGTAAAATACTGGTATTCTGGCTTGCAGTTAGACTGGAAGCGGGCCCCAACATAGTTGGGAAAAAGCTAGGCAGACGAGCGCGTAAAACAGATTCCCAGAGACGGTACTTAATATGACGGACTTCAATGTTTTAGTATGCGAA
Source organism: Xestia sexstrigata (assembly GCA_941918905.2). Classification (NCBI taxonomy): domain Eukaryota; kingdom Metazoa; phylum Arthropoda; class Insecta; order Lepidoptera; family Noctuidae; genus Xestia; species Xestia sexstrigata. The sequence continues at coordinate 7,268,874 of OW799219.2, forward strand.
TTATCAATTCAGGTAATCCCACATCCCTGTTTAAAATTCACATGACAGCCTTATTTAAAATGTCAACGTAGAATTGAATATTCGCAAATCTCATTGTAAATCGATACGCCACTCGATTCTCGCCTTTCGTAATAAGCAATAGGGGTTAAATACTGCATCAATGGGCTAACTACCTGGTTGGAATGTGATTTTGGCGTGCCGTGTTTTGCGCAATACGATAGAATTGCATCTATGAGTCTGACTGGTTGCGATAAGATCTTTGTGGGAAGAATTCGCAGTACCTGTAACTGTTTTGATTTCTAAGCTTATTCATCGGTTTGGAAATTCAATATGCGCTAGCGGCTTATTCAAAAGGGTTTACACGGTTGGAAGGGCTGGCATTCTTTTATCTTTTACAGCTGATCTTGTTTCTACCACAAAACGGCCAGTATAGCAGATCGCGAGACGTAAGGTGAACCAAAATGGTGGTTGTTCTCGCAGGTACAATTATAGACAAAAATCGATTGAGACGGCATTCTTTTATCTTTTACAGTTGATCTTGTTTCTACAACGAAACGGCCGGTATAGCAGATCGCGAGACGTAAGGTGAACCAAAATGGAGGTTGTCCTCGCAGATACAATCATAGACAAAAATCGATTTAGACGGCATTACTTTATCTTTTACAGCTGATCTTGTTTCTACAACAAAACGGCCGGTACCTACAGCAGATCGCGAGACGTAAGGTGGACCAAAATGGTGGTTGTCCTCGCAAGTACAATAATTATAGACAAAAATCGATTGAGACCCGAAAATGTGTTACAGATCGCGACACCTAAATTGAACTATGAACTTGAATGCGCAGTAACACATTTAGGTTCAACTTATGTGGCGCGGTCTGTACTAGGTAGGGTCTTATCATTAATAGGCAGCAAGATTGGAAACCACTTCGCAGTCTTATTTCAAGTTTCAATAGCTATATTTAGGACCTTCTGATATAATTGGGACACTTTTTCTTTTGAAGTACAAAAAAATGCATTTGTCATTCTCTCTTCAATTGAACAGTCAAATTCCGAACCATAAAGACACGTAGTTATCTTTTCATGTCCAACCATTATTTCTTGTCATTCGCATACATCATGAAATAACTCCATATGAGGCAACCCGTCTGACATAAAACATATAGGTCCAAAGTTCACATTACAAGGCTACTATAGTACAGCAACTTAGTATTCTTAAAAGCAGCATTAATTCCTCTCTCGTGCGTAAACATTACGTGCAGGTGTACGCTTGCACCTTGCGCCTGCATGTGTACCCATAACATATGTTTCAAAAGTAATTGCGTTGATGTCGTTATAGGGTTTAGTGTTTAGGGTTCTAGAAGTGAATGGTGGACCTTTGTTTACTCGAACGCAAGGTGCTAGTATTTTGTATCATTAATGATTAGTAGTAACCATCGCAAATCGCTATTATGCTTGTGGTTCTCAAATCAAATTTTAGGGCATTCTGACTTGACTTACATGCCGTCGAGAATTATCTCTCAGGCATGTTTTTCTTCACCTAAGCAAATGATAATTACACAATACGCACATGAATACGAAAAATCGGAAACGTGAGCCTGCATTGGGTTTCTATACTACCACAAATTAACAACTCTAAATTTGGTAGTTCAAACTTCGTTTGAAATACTGTTACAATAAAGTTCTAATCAGCTTGCACTACAAAGTGGTTGTTACATCAGTCACTGCGGGCCGTATAGTGTGAAATTAGTGGTTTTTTGCGATTTACAAAAAATCTATTGAATGGACTAAAAAAATAAATAATATAAGACCTGCTTTAGAGTTAGTTCAGTTAGTATAAAAAGTTTCATGATCTAATTTGAAGTATTTTATGATTGCCAGCGGTTTATTGTTCAGTTTAGAGGTAACTTTGGGATTTTTTTCCATCGAGAAAATTTTATGGAATCGTGTTTTCTCCAAATATAGAACTTAACATTAATCCTCAACTTTACTATATATTTATTTCAAAATTAATGCTGCAGTATTTTAGGCGTAACGGAGGATCATGCTTAGCCATTTGAGGTAGTATAGGCCCTCTGACACCGATCATATTAGAATTGCTCATTGGATTTTCAAAGCCTTTGGTCATCTACCCGATAATTTATAGACTAAATGTCAGGCAGTTAATAAGCAATGGACAGGTTACAGAGATTTCTAGAATATTAATAGACTTGCAGTAAAAGTAGAACGAGACTTGCACATGATTAAATTAATGTTATAAACATATTATTGAAGGATTTGATTGTAATTTTAATTCTAAGTTTTGTAATTTTAGAGAATGGTGTCGATTCTGTTATGCACAAACTAAACTTAATTTAGGCTATTGCTATCTTTTTCTCTCTAATAAAACGAGAAAGAGACGGACGTAATTAGTAGTATTAATTATTACGTAGAGCTGTCAAATTTAGTTGGAACTAATATTTCCATACAAATGAAAGGTGCACGTAAGAACATGACGACTAAAAACACGGTGAAGCGCAAGGCTTAGACTAGTTTGACATCTCTAACTTAGTTCATAGCTATAGCCGTCCTTTTCTAGCACTGCCTTTTAGTAAAAGATAGAAATAGCCTAAATTAAGTTTAGTTTGTGCACAACAGAATCGGCACCACTAGCTGTTGCCCGTAACCTTTATCAGCTCAAATTATTATAAAAATATTAATTCCCTATTTGAGTCGGATATTGTTAATGTTTTTGCACGGAACGTTTTTCTCTGAAGTAGTTACTCCTTATAACATCAGTTATCTGCTAGTAAGGGTCCCGCGTAACCGGTCCAGCCGTTTCGGAGATTTCGGGACCAAAGAGACAGATTTTTTTTTTCTTCTTTTTGTGTGATTTTTTTTAAAAAGCTGTTTTTTTTTTAAATTAGTAACAGAAACTTCATTTGAACGTTTCAGTTACACGTGTATGTAACAGACATACATAGCCGGCTGTGATTTGAGTGACGTCATTGACGTCAAAAGCGCAACGGTACATAAGCTCACAAACTCCACATTGGGATATTGCCATATCAATTTCGATTAGTTTGTGGTGTCAACGAATCAATAAACATCTCCAACCTAAGATCAACGTGGGTGTGAAAGTGTGAACATAAAATAATCTCTATAATCAGACAGCTCACCGTTCAATTTAACTAATTAGTAATTAATTTGCTAGAAAGTGTGAAGCTTACGTTAGTTTACAAAAACACTTTTAATAAAACCGGCCAAGTGCGAGTTGGACTCGCACACGGAGGGTTCCGTACCACCGTAACAAGAAAAAAAAACACTCCGCCCGCGTGGAGTCCGGTAATTGTCCCACGGGGTCGTACTTCCGGGATAAAAAGTATCCTATATGTTAATCCAAGTTATTAACTATCAGTGTACTTTCATCCAAATCTGGTCAGTAGTTTACGCGTGAAAAAGTAAAAAACATCCAGACATATCTATAAATCCTCACAAACTTTTGCATTCATAATATTAGTAGAATAGGATTTGTTTACACTCATTCCATGAAAATTTCAACAGTCGACTTATTCCGGTACAAAAGAAACAGCCTACATAAGTGACATATGGACAGACAGACAGTGGAGCCTTAGTGATAGGGTCCCGTTGGAACCCTTTGGCTACGGAACCCTAAAAGTAACATTTCCATGCATGACTTAAAAGTCGATCGGCTTTATTATCACTGATGGGAAAAGCTTAAAAAATAAAGGTGAGAGTACACTGATCGTTTACAAAAGATAAAGGGACCATTTCGTTAAAACTTCTTTCTTTATCGACAAGTTAAACTGTTTTGATAATTATCGTAACGCCTTGAATTATAAAAGAAGTGTTGGTGACTAGTTTACATTAATTTTATTCGTTTAGATTCTGGGTGGGTTCCGTTCATTGGTTTTTAATGATTGGTTGGTTGACTTTCATGAGTGTATATAGTTTGAATTTTAATGGCGCATACGTTTAAGTGATTTTAATGAGTGTTGGTATGTACATAAATATAAACTCACGCCTTTTGCTCATGGGGGCAGGCAGAAACCAAAGAACGCCGGCTGTTACAATCCTTACATATAATCCTTTTGCCTCGTCCCCGTTCATACATCTGGTCATACACGCACACGGGTTGTGAATACTACGCACCTGACCTTTCAGAAGAACCTCACCAATAAGGTCAGTGTATGTGCTTCTAGGGCGTCCCCTCCCAGTATCTTGTATGTTTTCAAGAATCTACATAAATCAGTGGTTCCTAACCTTTCCTGGACCAAGGACCACTTTGGTGTCTTCATTATTTGCAAGGATCATAAGGCTCTAGATAAACATGGTCACCAACAAAATTATATCAAGGGGGTATATTTAACTGACAAAATGAAAAAAATGGAAAATGAGGTGAATTAAGATCGTGAGGGATGCTAGAGCGATCGAAGTGAATCATACAGAAATAGGAATAAGTTAGTAGAATTTGGAAAAAATACCTACTCATGAATATCATTACTTTCGAATCTTGCAAAAACGCGCGGAGCAAGCTCAAAAATTTTAACACCACGACTCTGATAGGTTTTCAATTAGGTTGGGTTGAGCTTGCATCTTCTGTGCAAGTTAAAAAGTACGAATAACATTTTACGAGTAACCTTTCGCGGACCATATTTTAAGCTCCTGCAGACCACCGGTGGTCCGCGGACCATAGGTTGGGAACCACTGACATAAATAGATAGACCTCTATACTAAAAATCTACTAAGATAATTCCATTAAGAATTCGCGGTCCATAAAAGCTAGTTTGCTTAATCCCATTTTATTGGAGAGAAAGAATCCATTCCAAAGATAGAAACTAGGTTACCAATTTACCATTGCATTATGGTAACCTTTTTGACATTTTGGCTCGGGTATACAAGACAAATGGGATAGAAACTAATGGTACTTTACTTAGCCAAGTAACTCAATGTACGAAAAAGGTATAGGGAACCCTAAATATCTACTTTGGTGATAAATAAAATACTGTCTTTACAATAAACAGATTTTCTAATTGAGAGTACTTCTATAATTATAAAGTTAGCAGAAATTATGATTTAATGATTGCCTCATCAGTGGTCGCAAACGCGTCTGCCGAACTTGAGATCCTGAGATCGATTCTCGAGTCGAGCAAATTGTTATTAGGTTTTTCCACCACGAATTTCTGAGTAGCAAAGTAGTAATGTCGTATGTAGATAAAATATACAAAACGTTTATATAACGACAATGTTAAGCAGAAAATACTGATTTGACTTTTTCAGATGAATAAATTTTGATAAAGATAAAATAGTTTGCTTAGAAACGGAAAAGGTTTCTGGGATGAAAAGGAAACAGGAAATGGATTCATCGACAGGAAATGAGAGACATGCGTTTGATCGTAATGGAAGGCAGATAAGTAAATAATGAAAGACGAAATATCCCCTATACTGACCCTACTAAGGAAGACATTATGGTATACAGGGTGTAAACACTCATCACGAAGCCGTCAACCAAACATTCTCTACATCAAACTAAGTAACTCTGCGCAAAAATTTTTGCTGGGAAATTACTTTTTTTGGGGTGAAAAATCACGTTTTCCGGTAAAACGCAACGTAACGCAATCAAAATATTGTCTAATGTGTTGTTATGTGCTTGTTTTATATGCCGTCGAGAAATATCTCGTAGCCAAAAAATAATTATACAATACGCACATGAATCCGAAAAATCAGAGATGCGGATCTTGGGTTCGAACTTAAGACCCATGACTTGGAAGTCCGACGGTCAAACCACTAGGCTATCACTGCTGTTTGTTTTTGGTTAAGTGACATGTATTTGTGACAGATTAAAATTAGAAAGCAAACGTTCTGAAAAATATTGGAACTGACCCTCAAATCTCTAGCAAACACGGCGTATTGAGACTCACCAATTTAAACAAAGTGCATTTAAACTCCTTTCTTACAAATTACCACACGTACAAAAATCACCATAAAAACAGAAGAAATGTTCAAACAATTAGTGTCCATAACATATTCTAAACACATAAATACATGTGTGACATCTATATTCAAAGTATTCGAAGGTGTAACATGCCTTCATTTAGAATGCTGCATCAGTAAGGGAATTTTAAGTATCTCGACCGAAAGGAACGTGACCTGGGTGATGAAGAGGATCTTCAAATGTCACTTCGGAGCTTGGGTCACCTTTAGGATGTCTTAAAGACGGTAGGGGCGGTAGGGGCGGTGGAACATGTGTCGGCTTTTTGTATTTGACTAGCTCTTCCCCGTCGCTTCCCTCGCATAATAGTCGGAATTTATCGGAGGATGTCGTTTTAAATAATTATAACTTACAATTATTACTATATACTAAGCTGTTGCCCGCGACTTCGTTCGCGTGGAAATTTTGATGTGCAAGTGTGAGAAAAAAAGTATCCTAAAATGAAATGAAGTGAAAGAATTTTCGAAATCGGACCAGTAATTCCAAAGATAATCCATCCATCTAAACTTACAAACTTTACATCTTCATAATATTAGTACAGATGGTGTATCAGGTTCGTTTTATTGGTGAACGAGCCGTGATTGTGCTGACGGTGTCGTAAAGGTAGACCTTTGGCGTAAAGCGCCTGACTTTATAGCTTTATCCATACACAATTGATTGATACAGCGAGTTTATTACTAAACAAGAACACAATGAGAGGTTTTCTTTTTGAGGGAATAAAAAAAAATAGTTTCCAAGAACTCTCTAGATGGCGTTGAACTGACTACGTTACTTGGTGCCACAGCCAAAACGCTTGGAAAAAAACATTGCGTCACGTCACATACGCTCGTTGACTGACACTTTCGTTTGCTTAAGCTTCCGAATATAACTTAATTTTCTCGCGCTTTGTTATAATCAGTTTTTTTACGTTCCGTTCCTAGCAGTAACTTACCAAGTTCAGCGCTATCTATCCAGCGACTAGGGAAGAGCAAAAGAGAAAATCCCTCATTGACACGGTACCTATAGGTAGGTACTTGGATTAGTTAATAAACATCAAAAACTCGATGAAGGAAGACAACCGACTAGGTGGACAGACGATCTCATTAAAGTGGCCGCAAGAAAGGATAGACGCATGACACAAAACCACCAGGAGTGGAGAGATTTGGAAGAGACCTACACTCAGCATTGAGTGGTCAAAGGTTGAAGAAGATCGAAAACTCCGGAACTTTGATCCTATCATCATCATCATCATCATCATTTCAGCCGAAAGACGTCCATTGCTGGACATAGGCCTCCCCCAAGTGTCGCCACATTAATAACTCCCGTGAGACTCGCATCAAGGGGATCCCCGCAACCTTCATCAGGTCCTGGTCCTATCGTATGTCCTAAATAACGACACCTGCTGATACAGAATAATTGTCAGCAATTTTGGCCGTATTACATTTTCTAATTGTATCCTTCGAAATAATGTTTTTTTTTATGTATGGAGTTATGGACCACTTGTTACTATCATTTTAGAAAAACCTTCGTATCTTCACGTGTAACAACATGATTGGATAACGATCTGGAAAACATAACGTTTACTGACAGAAGTAATCGGAGTGTGAATAACACGAACATTATGTTCAAACTAAGATAATAAGATTATTGTATTAACACTGATGAGTATTACATAGCATTTAATATAAGATTAATGTAGTATTGTGAGAGATCTGTGTCTTCATGAGTTATCTCAGAAAGGTTAGTATAGGGTTCATTCTTAAGGCGGTTCCCCGAGCAAAATTAGCAACTCTATTTGTGGTGGTTCAAACTTCGTTTGAAATACTGTTAGAATAAAGTTCTAATCAGCTTGCACTACAAAGTGATTGTTACGTCAGTCACTGCAGGCCGAATAGTGCGAAATGAGTGGTTTTTATTATTTATAAAATCAAATTTACGTCTTTTGGAAAAAATAAATATGTTCATTATTAAATTGTCTATCCATTAGTATAAGTAGCAAATCAAAATAATGGTTACTTTACGAGGAGTAGCATTTTATAAATCATTATTTCTCATTCCTGTGGTTTCGTTGTGAGGGGATTTATTAAACATTAAGCTACTTAAAAAAAAAAAGAAACGACAATTTTGGAGTCAAGAATATGTAGTAATTTAATGTATTTTTTATAAGTTGGTATTTCTTTTGGATAAAGAGTAGGCTCCAAAAAACTGCTCGTTCAAGGTCATTTGCTCGGGGAGGCGCCTTAAGTCATTATGGTACTAATAGGTACTATTAGATGAGCTCGTAATCGATAGACTACTATTATCATTATTTATTAGATCGCCTCGTTCCTGCCTCGTTGGGCCCAGGACCCCATGTCCTGGGTTCATGGCACGCCTGTTATCTCCAAAGGGTTAGACAGAGTTGTACGGTGTACCTAATAGTCCACCTACATTTCGCCAGCTACGAGTATGTTTAAGTCCCATGTAATAGGGGGCTAGCCTATTACCATCGACTGGGCACAAATTCAGATTCCGTGGCCAGCTACTGAGAAATCCCTAATGGAAAAACATAATAACGCTTTGCCTCACCTGGGAATCGAAACCAGGACGTCATGCTCAAAAGTAGCGTTTGCGAACGAGGCAGTTTTGACTACGCGGAAAATGGCACAATTATTGGCATTTATTGCAAAGGAGCATGCTTTGTTCTTAGACCTGGAAACCTTGCTCCAATAAAACAAAGCGAAGGACTCCCGTAATTTTGTATGTACGAACGGAATATACGGGAACTTGAGGCGGACATTTCCTTTGACTTCATCTCCAATACGATTTTATCCCGAAGTGCACTCGAGTCAGCCTTTGATAAAACTTGGAGGGTAGTTATGCAACTGTTAACTGGCGTCATTCTTGTGACGTAATAACTGGAATAATAAGCGGAAAGGACTAGGTAGGAGTCTCCTGGTTCTTGAGTATCTAACTAATTTGTTCATGAGAACGATTTATGTTTGTCGAGTTTTGTTTTGTTTGAAATATCTTATATTTGTCAGGCTAGAGCGATTCAAAGATGCATACCTCATTATACAGACTGTAAGGAATCCCACATCGATGCGTTAACTGTTCCTTCTGTAACTGTTGTGCTGAATTTGTATTAACAGTAGTAGAACCACCATGCTTTGAAATGTTTTCGTCCGTCATTTATCTGAATACACATATCATGGTAAATATTATATTAATTTGATTCTTCAGTGTTGATAAATTTCGAAAATAAAGTAATTTTGCAACGGACAAGAAAACAACGTGTTTTCGTTTCAAAAATAAAATCTTTTAAGCTGACGGTGGTAGTAAAAAAAAGTAGATAGGTAATCTACTTTATTTTCGTCCCTTACTGAAAAAGTATCTTATTACTTAAAGCCATCCAAAAGATACTGTACAAAAAAAAGTTAGTACTAACTTACTTTTCTTATAAGCAAACTTTTGGCAAAGGACATTCATTATTAAGTAAGTAGTGCTTCCAAGGTTTGTCTTTGAATTCTTTACGATTTCGCAAGTACCAACCTGCCTACTGATTTCCCAGATGAATTTTCTTTTGTTGAGAAAACTTGACTTTTTCAATCACTGTGAATGAAGACGCTACTACTTAGGATTGTCCCTTTTCACCTGATCCTAATGCGGGTTACATTGTTATTTCTTTATTGGAACTTCGACTCTCGGCTCAGCACAGAGATATGAAAATCCAACAGTGCGATACTATTTAGGCATTAATTAAAGTCATTATCATCGTTTCAGCCGCAAGACGTCCACTGCTGGACATAGGCCTCCCCCCACTGTCGCCACATTGACCGGTCCCGTGCGACTCGCATCCAGAGAGTCCCCGCAACCTTCACCAGGTCATCGGTCCACCTACTGGTTGATTAAAGTATTGTCTAGTATTTGTGAAAACAGGCATGCATGCCTTTGACATTTATGCGTCTTGCACCTAGCTAAACTTGGAAGTAGTGACGGTCTCGTGTGACCGTCGGACTATTAAGCCATAGGTCCAAACACAAAACACGCGCACCTCTGATTTTTCAGATTCATGTGCGTATTGCTTCTATTGTATAAGTACCTATCACTTGCTTCATGCAAGTGATACTTATACAATAGAAGCAAGCATGTCTGATAGATATTTCTCGACGGCATGTAATAAAGGCAAGTCAGAGGCCCATGGGCGACATGAAAACTACTACCTACTACCACACTAACCACACGATATAGAAGAAAGATGGAAGAACCTAGCTACATAAAATATGTGATTGGCTTTGCCTTATATGCTTTTACGTAATACTGAGATCGGTATTCGGAATACTTACACGTTTCAGTAAAGTTGAAACGAGATTTTGTAAGTTCGAGATTTACAAGTTGTATCTCCAGCTCCACGTTGACTTTTGAAACACAGGTAAAGTTTTATTTATTTTGTAAAGGAGCTTATTGACAAATGTTATGTAGATGTGAACTTGACATCGTTGCGTCGTTTCTATGATTCGAATAATTATTTAGTTGAATTGAATAGGACCAGTAGGGCTATTTATTACGTATCTCTGTTGACAGCTCGAAATGATAGTAACTGGGCTCAGTGTCCATCAATTAACTGTCAAATGGTTAGTTTTGTATTAAGTATGACCAGTCGCGATCAAATATGACGTCATTGGTTGTCATCGTGGCTGATAGTCACCGTAACTCATTTTGACAGACGCTTTCGTATCAATTCTTATATTATTTAGATTATGTAAGCATAGTGGACAACAAATTGATGACAACTGAGTTTAAAATGGCTTTCGTGAAAGTCGTTACACCGTACCCGGGCTGTTAGTCACCGTAAAGTGATATCCACTCAGTGCGATACGTAATACCAATATTATGACATTCTCGGTTGTCATCAAAGTTCGGTGTACAACCGAAGCTTGATAGTCACTGGATATCAGAAATATTCGTAATAGGCCTACAGAGGGCCTTATAGCGCGTAGTGTAAACGTAACGAAAAACAAAACGAGTGTTTTTAATTTTAAAATCTAACTCAGCCTCATCGACATCGGTCAAACCTGCATTAGTCAATACCTTATTGAAGTCCCATTAAGCAGGAAGTGTATCCAATCGGTAATCGAACCCTAGTACCTGGTTGATCTATTTAATTCCCCTAAAACCCTCCGGGTGTAATCATGAGCCATCAGCCACCCATTAATGGGTTACCGAAATTCCTTTAGTGCCATTCGTCATAGAAATTAGATTTATTACTCTGTTTAAATATAATTTTAGGAGCTTGTTTTATGGCCGTTTTAAGGATAGGGTTGGCATGCGAGTGTTGTTTTTCTTTTTTTAAATTAAGTAATTAATTTGGAATGCGTTCTTGATTTAAATTTCGTGTTATGTGTAACCAATCTGTGTTGAATAACTTTATTTTTTCGTGCTATTGCGTAAGTATTACACGTAGCAATCGTTTTAAAAACGTTTAGTATTTAATAATGATTTGCAATAAGTTTGACATTGCTTTTTTATAGCGTATGTTAAGGCCCTTCTAACCCTAAAATTAGCAACTCTATTTGTGGTGGTTCAAACTTCGTTTGAAATCCTGTTAGAATAAAGTTCTAATCAGCTTGCACTACAAAACGGTTGTTACGTCAGTCACTGCGGAAAAAACCACTCATTTCGCACTATTCGGAGTGCGAAATGAGTGGTTTTTAGCGATTTACAAAAAATCTATTGCATGGACTAAAAAAATAAAACATATAAGACCTGCTTTATAGTTAGTTCAGTTAGTATGCATAGTTTCATGATCTAATTTCAAGTACTTTTTGAATACCAGCGGTTTATTGTTCGATTTGGAGGTAACTTTGGATATTTTTTCTATTGAGAAAAGTTTATGGAATCGTGTTTTCGTCCCACATAAGACTTAGCATTAATCCTCAGCTTTACCATATATTTATTTCAAAATTAATGCTGCAATATTTTAGGAGTAACGGAGGATCATGCTAACCCATTTGAGGGACATATAGCCCTTAATCATAATACGTTTGACTTTTGCACCTAACCTGGAGAGTGAGTGAGTGAGAGTGATATTATGAAGATTCGAATGACGTTATTGCGATTGCGACGCGCGCTATTTCACAAAACCGAATGGTACACGCCATTTCGAAAACAATTGAGTCGAAAACCGCTGTATCGAATGACGTTGCCGCGAAAACGCTGATTCCTGTATCCCAGCAGTGGGAACATTAATAGCCTGTACTTAAAATGTCACTTAAGGGACATATTCCGTGATTATTGTTTATTTTAAACCAGCATTTTCCAGTTAACCCGCGATCATGGCGCTTGCAACAGCGTCGAAATATCGGGAGCTCAAAAATAATTAATAGTCACGGAAGATATCCCGTGACATTTTAAGTAGGTATAGTTATGAAACGTGAAAGCTTAAAACAGTGTTTATTAATAGGCTTATTTACACCGTTTTTTATCTGTGACTAGGTAGGTATTTGGTGATACTAATAATCTTAACGATGAAACAACCTTTGCCACTGCAGATTGCACAACACATACACAGATTGTGGAAATCACGATGATTCGAACAAAGTAAACTGACATTGGGCACTTAAAAATATCACAACATTTGACGGTATAATTGTGCAAAATAAACTGATTCACCAATTATAAACCATTGATTCAATTAAGTCTCATTTCTGGAACTCAAATTGGTACTTAACATTTTTTGGGGCGAGTGGGTTTAAGATAAACGGCCACGGGGTTTATTGGTGCTGATTAACCGTTTCGGGGTCTTTATTAACAGAATACTTGTACTTATATGGAGGTCAATATCGTATGTGACTAATAGGTATAAGATCGTATGTGACTAAAAGAGTGATGGACTTGAATGTTGATGTACGGAGAGGGGGTGAAAGGGCAAAGAAAAGATGGATAAATTGTGTGAGGAATGATATATAAGAAGAGAAAGGAATGAATGATGCCGTGACGTCTGACAGGGGAGAATGGGAGAAGAAATGTGTTGCGCCGACCCCAAGTAGAATAGGACAAGGCCAGGAAATTGATGATACTGGTGTAAGACCTAAATTAATTAAGGCGACTACAGGAGCTAAATTAGCATCTCTATCCCCCAAATACTGAAACGTCACTAAAAATTTAAGGGCTGCTTAACATTTGAGCAGCTTCTAAACTTTAAATTTCGTATGGCCAAACGTCACTTGAGTACTTTTGAGTATCTGTTAAATATAAGTGCTACTGCAATTTTGAGTGACGTTTCAGTATTCGGGGGTATTTGTGGTGGTTCTAACTTTGTTTGAAATTCTGTGTTTAGAATAAAGTTCTAATCAGCTTGCACTACAAAGTGGTTGTTACGTCAGTAACTGCAGGCCGAATAGTGCGAAATAAGTGGTTTTTAGCGATTTACAAAAAATCTATTGATTGGACTAAAAAAATAAAACACTAACATGCTAATATGTTGTATGTAGAATTATTTGCCAAAAATCAGAATGATCGCATGTATTTTAGTATGGTTTTTAATCGTTAAAATAAATAAAAGAGATAAGTTCGTGATTTTTTTTTATCGAGTAAAATTTGTTGTATTATGTTATGTATTTAAAACACTATCATACTAGCATTTCTGCTGAAGAATATCATATATTTTTCTGGTTTTGTTTATTGCAGTGAATCATATGCTTTATTGCATTATAAAACTTGCGTTTAGCTTCTTTAATCCCCCTAAGTTACTTCTACTCCTCTGCCATTCTACTCTGATTAATTTCGCGGGATTCAAGACATTTAAATTGTTTACCGGGACTTCGTCGAGCTTCATTGTCTCGGCGCTTTTCTGGTGGTCGCCACTATTGATTCTGGATTTCAGGAATTGCAGTGGTTTGGGAATAGTGTGGCGGGATTGTCCCGAAAAATATAACAAAAAAATACTGGTGTAAGAAGCACAGAGCGTAATGGGATGTTGCTAACTGTGGTTAATAAGTTTTATCATGAGAAATTCCAGATGGAAAAACCCGTAACACTTTGCCCGACCCGGGAATCAAACCCAAGACCTCATTCTCAGCAGTCGCGTTTCCGAACACTCGACCAACGAGGCAGACCCGGGCAGTATGTAGGTATACTCAGCCAGGGACTTCCCTGGCTGAGTAAACCACCTCATTATCTGATCTTTGGTACTTATACATCTTCCCGAATCGTCTCAACCCGGATTTATCATTATAAGTAACCAATTACAATAATTCATAATGATTGGAAAAGTTTAGGTTAACTGAAACAAGCAATAACTTTAATTTGTTTACCTTCAAATCAATTATTATTAAAAAAAACTCTTCAAAAAGGTAAATCGTCCTGATTTATTAAGTAGATACCTTTTGGATTAGATTAAATTATCGTGATCTGACGGAATATCCCATAATCTTCCATGACGGATCATTAAATATTTAGAGCGGGGGGAGAAAGATCCCTCAGAATTGAAAACATCCATCTCAGCACCCCTAGCCAAGTTGACAATCTACAATCGTTAACTCTAGTAGAAAACTAATCAATTAATGAACGAAATGACATCATCTCAACGTTAAATCACGTGATCAACACAAACGAATAGAAAATTCGTAGACAAGTTTACATCGTTCAAAATGATAGAATAGAATTTTATCGTTTCTACAATGTTGTTCGCTATTACTCTTTGGTAGGAACGCTCACCATAGACTAAAGTGTAGACTTTAGTCCATGGTGTTATGGTATGGGTTTTTTTTACAGACATAAATAAGCACAGGACATAAAAACGAGCGCTCGACTCAGTCGTGTCAACTTGGCTAGCAATTTAGCGGTTTCTACAATCGCTTACGGTTACGCCGAGGCGTGTACGATTGTAGAAAGAGAATCGATATGAAACGTTTGTAACTTGGCTAGGCCTGCAGGTTTTGATAGCCCGGGGTCCGTGGTAAAGAGCTTCAACTGTAATTACAGTTGTAAAACCAGCTCGATTGTCTTCCATTTTAAGTTTATTATTGTACCATGTTAGTCTAGTGATCGCAAGCATGAGCATGAGTTCCTGCTGGATTGGATTCCCGGGTCGGGCAAAGTGTTATTGGGTTTTTTATCAGGAATTTCACAGTAGCAGCCACGGAGTCTGGATTTGTGCCCGGTTCTTGGCAATAGGATAACTGACCAAATGTGGTTGTACTATAAAGGTACACATCTGATGATGTGTCTATACCTATATAGTTAATATTATAAAATGGTAAGATTTGTTTTTTTGTTTGTTACGATTTAACTCTAAAACTTCTCGACCGATTTTAAAAATTCTTCAGCAATAGATAGCTACATTATCAGCGAGTAACATAGGCTATATTTTATCCCCGTACTCCCACGGGAACGGGAACTACGCGGGTGAAACCGCGTGACGTCAGCTAGTACCTAATAATCCTAATATACTTCGAAATATCTAGATACATAGCTCCTAGTTAAAGTAGGTACGCACGGTGGCTAATCAAGGTAGTAAACCAGTTTATGTGGATATTTTATTGTACGTGAAACCTTTACAAAACGAGGCCATGTTATACTGGTAATATAGAGCTCGATGAGTCGCCGTGTGCCCATCAACAATGTCGCAGGGTTGACAGCCCAGCATCCCAATTGTGTAAATAACAACCCGAAGGATTTTAAAGGATATTCCTAATCGATTGCCAACTTGCTACAATCCTATGTTTGACAAATAACTGAAATAACGCAATGAATGTCGTTAAATTTTCATAAAAAGGCATAATAATAGTAGGTAATAGTGTCACGCAATTACCAAGCAGGTGCACCGGACATACTACCGTGTTCACTGACGGTTTTCACCCTAATGGTTATAATAATAAGGTTCAAAAGTGGTCGACCGTCGGTGGACTAGGTAGTGCGTTTAGAAATCAAAATAGTGCAGGTTATTTTAATGCACCCCAAACACTGATATTGATATGACAACGGTGCCCTTAACGCCTTTAGATCATTATCAACCATTTCAGGAAAGAACGGGCCACATTATACGCTCATACGAATCAGGTGACTCACTGTACGTGACTGTACTTCGTTTAAAACAACTAATCTGTGATGCGTGCGACAGTATCCTTGTGTACATTCGCGCACGGAATCGATTTACCATGGAATACTCAAAATAACGTTAACAGGGCCCGCTTTTATGGAATACTAATTTTTCTCGTGTTTTTTTTTTTGTTTAGTTGTTTTTAATTCACGTTTGATGACAGATCGTGCGTAGTAGTGATCGAAAAGTATTCGGTTTGAATTACAATAAGTATTTTGGAGGTACCTTTAGTTTTGTTTAATAGTATAACTATAGGGAATATCTTAAGTTGTATAAGTGACTTGTGACGGTAAAATCAAGATATTCAATGTTTTGTTGATATATCACATGTCTCACGATGAATATTCAGCGAGTTTCATAGTAAACGAGTGATCACAGGATTATTTTGCGTAAGAAATAAACTTTATAGTTTTAAGGCGTTTTTATGTGTCATTTTATCATTGTATTCTGCGAGGACTTCTGTTGAGAAATAGGTAAAAATATAGCTCTTTGCAAATATTTTAATGTTTACTTCCAACGCTGTTTATCTTCATCGAATGATAATATATATATATATATATATATATATATATATATATATATATATATATATATTATGCCACCTCACTGGTTAATATTGTTGACTTTTCGATTTGTTTTTACGGAACCAAGCCCGCTACACTATACCCAACCACCGCACCCCTGAAAACCAGAATCGACAGTAATGACCACAAAGAAAAGTACCAAGGCAATGAAGCTTGACTACGTTTTTTTTTTCAATTTTCCCGGATCCACCTCTGTATTTCACTGTACCAGGGGCTAACTAAGCGCGGAATCCAACGCAGGAGTGGTTAACCATTTGTAACATTACCCTAAACCCCAAGGGAAGCCTGTGTGGCTGAAACGAACCTCTGATAAAAATGCGCATATTAAACACAAGTATTTTTTTTTTAGAAAATGATGAAAATCCTTAGTAATTATTCATTGATAATGGTGTCCGAGGGAAATGTTAACATTTCTCATTTTAATGATCTTCGTAATAAGAACGGAAAAAAATGTTGTTTTGTTTTTTTAATGATCTTTGCTTTTTGTTAACGAGGAACTTGCGTAATGTTATCATAACAAAAATGACTGCGAAAAAAATGTTGTAAAGATTAGTAGTAATTAAAATGTAAATAAAATAATAATTGATAAGCAAATAAAACAATCGTTACCATCGCGTTGATGACAAATTCCTACAAAAATGTTAATTAAAGACATCTTGTAGAGCCAAGTTCTCACACCCAATGCGTAAACAAAACAATTTACAGCGATACAAATAATAATATCAAATATATTTCCTACATGTCATAACAATAGGCATAAGCGAGACAACAAAGCTTACATTTATGTAATTAATACAGATATTACATACATATACACATATACATATATTACATATACTCGTAAATGCTCCTTTCTGAAACAAACGTAAAGAAGGAATGATTGTCCTCCGTGTACAAAGAACAATGGCCCTTATGGTAGTTTACTGCGGTTAACTGTTGGTTGATATTTGAAAACATCAATTGTATTTGTTGGTTAAGGAATTATTGTTAACGGATACGTAGGTAAGGTGGAAGCGCCAGTATTGCCCGCGAAATTCCATTTCCGCGAAATTCCACATCAATATTCCGGTTAGTTTCAGGCCTCCTCCTAAAGGGGTGGCCAAGATAGTCGTGACTTTTGTCACGTACGGAAATCCATCAAATAACTGACTCAATCTATAGCAGTCCACAGCTGGACAAAGGTGTCTCCCTAACTGTGCCCAACACCTCTCTCCCATCTCTGCCAACATTGCCCTTGTTCCTTTCTTCTAGAGGTGAAAAGGATATCCAGTAATTATCCGTTATCAGGCCTATCCAGCATTTTTTTTCTATCCGGATGCCCATGCCCATGCCCATGATCCGGCCGGATAACGAAAATGAAAACCAATTCAATAATTTTTAATAAAACAAGATAAATCAGATAGCCTATCAAGATAGATCAGGTAAGTACAATAGCTTTTAAACACCATTTTTTTACTATCCGGTTTAATGCCAAACTACTATCCGTTTAGTTTCATCTCTACTTTCTATGGGTGGTCGGCACAACGCATTTTCTTTTTTTTTTTCTTTTCTTTCATATCATTCCTCACATAGTCCGCCAAAAATACTAATTGATATTAAAAGGAATAATAAACGGATAATAACGGAAAGGCATAACGTATGAGTATAAAGCTAAATTAATTATTTACAAACAATAAGACTCAATCTCATCCCTCCCTCTTTAAATACGTAAGTAGGTATTAGTCTGAATGATCCACAAAAAGATATTTAGAAATGGCTTTTATAGTCCCTTTGAAAAAGTCATATGTATAGAAATAATGTAGTAATTGGAAGCTTTTCATTATACACAACATGTTTAAAGCACCAATCTTTCAATTTTGAAGGCACAGTTGGCGCAGTTGCTAAGCGATTGGTTGCTGCGCTGCGTGTCGCGTTCGTCAGCTCCTGTGATGAGCAATCAACAGTACAAGCAAGACACGATATCAAGTGTCCCTTCGTTTGTGGAACAGCACCACATTTACACTCCAGGGCAGAGTCATCTATGAATCTCCACCTGTACAGGTTTTCCTTGCTTCGGCCCACCTTTGTTCGCAGTCTATTTAGACGTCCAGATCAACTATGGCAACTCGAGTCTAGGTGGAAGATTTTCAGCAAGTGTTGTGCAAGGTGTTGGGCAGGTAAACACTTTCGCGCCTCAGCTTGAGTCTTTCCCTAGAGCGTTCGCCAGTACCTGAGCTCAAAAGATGATTTCCATAGAGAGATAAAATGTGCAAAATAAGCATATTCCTCTGATTTACCTAAAGTCCGTACCGTACACCAACAAAGTCCACTAGCATCTTAAACTAGCCACAAAGACATTTGAAAGAAACATCCAGCGTAAATTCAACTTAGAATAGTGCATATGTATGCAAATTCATGTTCAGAGAACGCATTGTCCCGACAAAATATTGTATGGGGAAAAGTATTCAATGCAATGAACTTGGCTCGATACACAGGTGCATGAAAGATTCATCACACGTACGGTGAGGCCGATTGTACGGTCGAACAAGCTATTTGGTTTACAGTTTAACCCACAAATTACATCGTAAAATGTAAACCAAATAGCTTGTTCGACCGTACGAGAGAGTATACGGAATTGTTCTGAATAGTTTAATAATGTTATAGAACATTGTAAGGTATGATTTGATAAACACATATTATCTTCCCAAGTGCTTACCCAAAGATCAACGAAAAAAAAACCCGAAGGCTTAGGCAGAGGTGTTTATTAATAGTACACTTACGTTTCGCCTGTTATGTTTAAGTCCCATTCAATGGGGGGCGAGCCTAATGCCATCAACCGGGCACAAATTAAGACTCAGCTACTAAGAAATTCATGATAAGACAACCCAATAATACTTTGCCCGACCTGGAAATTAAACCCAACTAGACCAACGAAGCGAAATATAAAACCGTCGTTCTCAGTCAAGAATAAACCTTCAACAGTGACTAAATTAATGTTTCAAACACCAAAACCAATTCTCTAACTCATGATATCCATCTCAATTTCTATAATAAGTATCGTATTAATTATTCAAACTCTACCCGCAAATCTGATTCCCAAGGATAATATCGTTGAGTGACTGCGAGACGGCTTAAAAGCTTTATAACGTAACGTAAACGTTCAAGTTTACGTTAAGGGTTAGTAGGCAATTGACTTTGTTGACCATACTAATATAACACACGCACATTAGAGTCAAAACTCAAACGCTTTAAATATTAGAAACATTATAATCTCCCTAGCCTTTTCCCTATGTTTAACTACTTATATGTTGGGGTCGGCTTCTAGTCTAATCGCATGCAGCTAATTTTGATTTATTCCATTCTAATACCAAAAACTAATACCACTGGTATTTGATTCAACTCTTATTTTTTTTCTATTCCGAACGGATACCACTTTTTAAATAATTTAATTTAATGTACGAACGAATACCAACAACTTGAATTTGGTACAGTCAGCGCAGTCAAACCTAATCAAAGTAAATTTGTTTTTCAATATTTTTATGTAATCGTAATATAATGCTTAAAACTTTCCAAATTCACTTCACTCCAATATTTTTACAAAGGTTAGCATAGGTAAGAGTAGTTTTAGTGAATCATCTTGCTATTTTTTTTACCTGCGAGAAAGGGTGAGTTTGCTCTATTGTTCCAAAATTCGAAACAACCAATCAGAGTCAAGTGTGACTGGAATGTTGTGCTTTGACTCGGAGAGAAATTTTATCTACATAAATTCCTCAGTACATTTCCGTGCGGTGGCGGTGGCGTATTGGTATCAGAGTGACAGTGATTTTTATTTATTAAGTGAGTATATTAATTTGTTCTTTTGTATAATTTACTTCTCTTTATTAAAATTAGTGTTATTTAAAATAACTATTATTTGATTTTTTTATCATAATCCAATCAAATGTAAAAGTTACATACAATATATATTTTTTTTTAGATATGTCTGAGGAAGCTGATAATCAGCCCTCAACATCTTCGGGAAAAACAGGAAGCTTGACTTTCATAACAAGAAATGGTGGCTTGGTTTTAATGAGAGCTGGTTACCAGTACACAAAAAAAAGGGAAAATAAAAATGGATGGACCCATTGGAGATGTGTGAATGTTAAAGAGTGCAGTGGATCTTTACAGATAAAGGTATGTTACCAACTTCTTACATAGAGTTTAACTGGCTTATTTATAATGGATTAGTGGAGCTTTATAAGGCCTTTGTAGGAAGCTTGTTAAAAAAATGGTATTCATAATCGTATTTTAGAGGTAAAAACACTCTTTATTTCTCCATTAAAGTTAATTTGATTTAAAGAAGCCATGACCCTTCTTTAAACGTTCGTTAACAATAAAATGGCCGACATCAATTCTATTCTATTTCTTTAAATGGCAATTAGTACCGATGCCGTTGTCGACAATTCTGCCATTGTCAAAAGTGAATTGGAATAGCAAGAGTAAAAAAAAAACACTAGATAAACAAAAAAAAAAGGGAAACAAATGGCCGACATCGATCAGTTGTTTCGTGTTTGACGTTCGGTTTACAATGTCAGTCAGTTAGTATTAAAATACCTACTTTAAAATCCCTACATAGCATTGTGGTTGTTCGCGTATAAAATTGTATTAGCAGAGATTCGATGCATTTTATCTGGATGACGAAGAATTTCGTAAATGGTACAGTTTTTCCAAAGAAACGGCTGCTTTTATAATTAATTTAGTCGGTGGTGTGGTACTTCACCAGAATTACAAGTATTAACGGCAACGGCCTTTGCCGCTTTTTCCCAGATTGCATGATAACAAATTCAACAAATTGTTCAAAAGACTAGGTAGTTCAAACTATTCCCTCCTTTACCTTGGTGTACGTTTTTTATGACAGTGTTTAAAAATGCATAGACAAATGTTCTGTGACCAGAGGCAAACAACGTTAAAATCGACTAAAATCGCATATTTTTCTACAAAATGGCAACATTGTGTACGATAGTGGCGTTTAGTTATGGGAGCTCTAAGAAACGATTATGAATAAGAATTTTTATCGAACGTTCGGTAGGCTTAAGGTGAATGCTCCAGGGTAGCCCGCGAAATTCAAATTTCCGTACGTTTTTTGCAATTTGCAGCTGAGTATCGGATATTTTATTAATAGAAACTAAATTCGCGGTACTGGCATGTATGTATTTACACAATTATACTTATTAAAACCTTCAATATAATTGTCTAACTTAGAGAAAAGAGAAAATGTGCCATTTTAATAATAACTTTACGTTTAATATAAATTTTAACTTAGTGGGTTACATTGATAAATTTAACTAATATAATGATATAAATACATACATGCCAGTACCGCGAATTTAGTTTCTATTACCATACTATCCCATACTGAGCTGCAAATTGCAAAAAACTTACGATAATTTGAATTTTGCGGGCCACCCTGGAGCATCCACCTTAAAACATGTTTTAACTAATGAAGGTTTATACCTTCGGTAAGCGTTATATTATGAATAAGACAGTTAGTGTTCCATCTTTCAATATGTATTTTTATCCGAAAACTATTTTGCTAAAGCTATTTTGTTGTCCTCACAGGATGGCAATATTTCCAATGAGAAAAATCATAGCTGCGAGCCCGATGAATTCAAAAATGTAATGGCAAAAAAGCTGGATGATTTAAGAGATAAAGTGATGAAGTCTGATTTCGCCCCAATACCAAACATATATAACAAATTCAAATCACAATTCTGCGCTACTGAATCAGATTTGGTGAGAAATATCCCATCGTTTGCAAACATCAAATCAAAATTGTATTATGCAAGAAACAACGCAGCTGGTGTAAAAAAAATTAAATGTAAATCAATTGATGAAGTAGAAGTTCCATTACAATTTAGAGATTTTTTGTTTTACGATTATAAAGATGAGTCTTCCAATACCCGAATAATAATCTTGGTCAGTCCAAATCAACTAGAGAAAATTCCGAGCATTAAATTTTTTGAAAGCGACGGAACATTCGATTGCACCCCTGAGCCTTTTGTGCAGTTATATACTATCCACGGAGATCTGGGAAGTGACGAAGATCACACTCGTATAGTTCCTCTTATTTATGTTTTACTTAACAAAAAAACAGAAGAAACATACAAAAAATTATTTGAAATTTTGAAACAAAACATTCCTGGATGGGAACCCGTAAAATTTTTAACAGATTTTGAACTAGCCGCAATGAACGCCATTACAATTGTTTTTCCGTCAGTTGTGATTAAAGGATGCTACTTTCATTATTCCAAAAATGTATGGAAAAAAGCAAAACAGTTGGATCTGACAAAAGATGCTATCACCCAAAGACATGTAAGACTTTCAGCTTTACTGCCTTTACTTCCTCGTAAATTCATATCAGAAGGATGGTGCTACATAATGGAAGACTGTCCTGATACTGACGCCATTCAAACATTTAATGACTACATGGTGTCACAATGGCTAGAGAACGAGAGTTTTGTAGACATTTGGTGCGTTCATGGTGAACGCCATCGAACCACAAATGCCGTAGAATCTTGGCATAAGAAATTAAACTCGGCTGTGCCAAAGAATGCTAATTTATATCAGCTTCTGAACGTGCTGAAAGAGGACGCAGATTTACAAACAGTGGTTGTTACTCAATATAAATTAAACGCACCCCCCGCAAAACGATGTGCACAGACAACTATTATGAAAAATTCGTGGATCACATACGTAACTGACCAACTCCTCAAAAACAAAATCTCCGTAGGTCACTGCTTAGAAAAATTAAGGGTTTAGCTACTAATTGTTGAAATATAAGAAATTATTTACACGTCATTTAGCTGATTATACTAATAGTTGATTTTCTGTGATATTTTATAATTCTTAGATTATAAGTGAATTATTCATATATGACGTTTTTGCAAAAAAAAAATTGCTGATTCATTGCTATATAGGTGAAGAATGACTGATTTGATTAAACAAAAAGTTGATTTTCTGTGAAATTTTACAATTGTTAGGTAAGGTTAGAATTCATTGCAAAAAAAATTGCTGATTCATTGCTATGTAAGTGATGAATGACTGATTTGATTATACAAAAAGTTGATTTTCTGTGATATTTTATAATTGTTAGATTTAAAGTGAATTTTTCATATTAGATATTATTGCAAAAAAAAAATGCTGATTCATTGCTATGTAGGTGTTGAATGACTGATTAGATTATACAAAAAGTTGATTTTCTGTGATATTTTACAATTGTTAGATAAAAAGTGATTTATTTTTGTTAAAAATTTACCTGACATAGTTGTTATGAGATAGGTAGACGTGAATAATTACGTACCTATCTAATAATAACTATGTCAGATAAATTTCAATATAAATTAAGAGTTAATTTTTTGAGATATTTTGTAATTTTTAGATTGTAAGTAAATTCTTCCTGTTTGATGTTTTTGCAAAAAAAAATATTATACAGGTATAGAGAGGAACTAAAATTATATTAAAGTTGATTATTTAAGTGATATTTTATCATTGAACAAGACGTTTGCTAACAAAATTTGATTTTTTTGGAGTTATCTGTTTTTTTTTTTCAATTAAAGGTCTTATATTTACATACAAAGCATTTTTACTGACTGTACCTTATATCTTTGAACTTGTTTTGGTATTAGTTTAAACAATGGTATCGGTTCGGAATAGAAAAAAAATATGAGTTGAAACAAATACCAGTGGTATTAGTTTTTGGTATTAGAATGGAATAAATCCTAATTTTCAGTATTTTTGTCCTGATTGTCAAACTTTTGACTGACTGTCAACAAACCATCAATCAGATCTTCAAATGACAGCCGGAACCGAATATTTTATAGGCACGGACAAATCTAATGGACGGTCACCTTTCCACGGAACTACCTCGGCAAGCGTTGTCTTATCTCATACAGACGAGACGCCAGCACATCAAGGTAGTATCTTGATGTGCTGGCGTCTCGTCTGTAAAAATAAATTCGACAGATTGTAAAATCTGTCGAATTTATTTTATAGATTTTCATCTTTATCGCTAAAGCATCAGGTTCAAGGTTGATTGGGAAAATTTGTAATTTTCGGGTGCAAATAATAACAGCATTGTTGCAGCAGGCTGGCGCCTGTACCTTAACATCGATCGGTGTAGCTGTTATTATTTAGCAACGAGTTCACGACTCCTCCGATCCATGGTATGCATTAACAGCTACAAAAATAAATTATCACAATGTACTCCAACTTTCAGCAGCCCCTTAATTCCAAGCGCGTGGATTAGCGAATCATCTCACGTTTGGTCGGAGTGAGGAGATGGTGGCCGTCACGGTTTGGTAGTCAGGCCGTTGACACGTCCATCGAAAACCGCAAACCATTGTTTCAACAGAAAAACGATTCTAGTTTGCGTTTCGGTTTCGAGTAACGCTGTGGTAAATGTTATGGGTTCTGTGAGTGTTTTTATAAGATTTTTTCAAGCTTTTTTTTTAGACTCGAATTAAATGAGAAATTTCGAATTTGCAGTCATATATCTGAATAGGTGTATTAAATAATATCTTCATATCATACCTGTCACCTGTGTGTTACCTGTCATGTTTCAGTTTAATACAAAGATGGTGAAAAGTAGTAATTTATGAGAACATAGGGTTTAGCATTATAGGAAGAGGTCCGCAAGGACCGATGCCTGCCGGGGTTGCGGGACTGTTCGAAAGAGATACCGTGACCCCGGAACACAAAGGGCGATGAAGGAACATGGATGGGTTTTAGTTAGTAAAAGTCTGACACTCCCTCCTGCTCCGCCCAGAGCGGGAGAAGTCATAAATTTGATGATTTACCATCCGAAAAAAAAATAAAAGAAAGGGTTTAGCATTATAAATGTTACCACCTAAGTACCTATATGCGGAATGCAATAAAGTACCTATTGAGTATTATCAGCAATGACAGCTTTGTTCGACTCACTTCAGCAAAGCATAGGCCATCGTGCCATGAAAAATTAAAATTCTAAGGTTCAATTTCCAGATCAAGCTAAGTGTTATTGGGTTTTTCCATCAAGATTTTTCTCTTAAGCAGTCACAGAGTCTGGACTCCTGGCTAGCACATGGCACTTAAAACACAATTGACCAAATATGGGTGTACCAACTTTTAGGTGCAACTGTGATGTTATATTATACCTGAACTAATCTTTTATTTGCGTGCAGATATTATAACAAATGGCGATCACAAACCGTTTGCTTTGTTTAAACCGTGAGATTACGATACCGCAACCGCTTGAAAATCGTTCAAAAGATACCGTTAAACATTAAACGGAAATCAGAGTAAAACGCTTCTTTCCTGCAGCATGCAACCGCTGTAACTACAGTTACATAACATAAAATATCAGTAATACTGCTAGTTATGTGCTGTAGTAACATATTGAGTAAAGTTGTCGTAACGCTAAAGTAATAGGCTAGTTTCCACCATCATTAAATTGCAAATCCATTTAGTCCGTCAGTTAGAGTATTGGAAAATAATGGACACGTATTTTTTGTTTTTGTAAATCAATGAATATTGACAAAGATAAAACGCATCAACACTCGGGAGTGGGGGCTCGTGACGTCACAACGCACTAAAAATTATAGCACGGCGCGCGGCGTGACGTATTGCGAATTTTAAAAGCGTCGTATCTTCGTCAATTTTGGTTTACGTAACAAAAGAAAAAATACGTGTCAAATATTTTTTGATAATCTAACTGACGGATTAATTAGATTTTTTTATGACACAACACAAGCCTATTATGGGTGGATGTAGTGGATGTTGTTAGTTTAGTAGTTCATCAAGATTTTCATTGCACTGATGGATATACACGTGAGGAGCCCGTGGCTAAACAATAACAGCCGCTCGGGTGCTCTTTAGGTTAAGCCGTGCTTGCCTAGGTTGGTCTGTGGATGGGCGACCCCATTACATATCGGGTTTCCTCCGTGCCTCGGAAAGCACGTTAAGCCGTTGGACCCGGCTGTCATTTGCAGATCTTTGACAGTCGTTACAGGTAGTCAGTGGCCTAAAAAGTCTGACAACCAGTCTTACCAAGGGGTATCATATTACCCATATTAACTGGGTTGTGGAGGTCAGATAGGCAGTCTCTCCATGTAAAATACAGGTATTCAGCTGCATCCGGTTAGACTGGAAGCCGACCCCAACATAGTTGGGAAAAGGCTAGGCAGATGATGATGAATATACACGTGAAACTTTTAAGACTGATTTCCTCCAATTTGTAAAACGAATGGTAATAAATTAAACAAATTATGCCTAAACACACTTTTCTAAAACAAATATTTACGGCAAAGTTAGACAAACTAATTTGAGTTTGGACCAGTTTCCAATATCACATCGATATCTTCAGGCCTTAACCCAATATTTCAGCTTTCAGCTTCAGATATATTTAAAATATGAAAAGGCACATTTAAAGCACAACTAATGAAATTATAGACCACTTGACTTAAAGATATAACATATAAAATTCTTCAATCCATACTTAATACTAGAAATGTCAAAGTATCTTTTCACGACTAAACGGCTGATCGGATTGTAATTAAATTTGGCAAGGGGATAGATTATATTCTGGGGAAGGATATAGGCTGTCTCACGCATACAAATCAAAATTTTCACTCGAACGAAGCCCCGGGCGAAAGCTAGTAATAAATAAAATACTAATGCAGAGTTTAGTTTATGAACACATAAAGTTTTCAGACGCATTAATCAAACTGAGGTCATGTTTCAGTCAAATTACACGAATCAAAACGTAGGTTATATAATATACTAAAGAACTAAAAGTATAACTCTAAAGAACTCATATTCCCAACAAATGAAGCAAAGAAAATTAATACTGAACTTGATGGTCGTGTAAAATTAAAGAACTTAATCAAGTTATATCTCAATTAATGAGATTTCGAGACTGTCTTTGAGAATACGGCATGCGTAGGGGGATTTTAATTAGAAGCAAGTATATTGGAGCTTGATACGAAAAATTATTGACAAATACTTAATATTGGAGATAAAGACACAATTGTCGAGTAGGTTTCAAGTTCCTAACATTTTAGTAGACACCCATTATCTCATTTATAAAATAACCATATACAACCATTACTAAGTGTAGGCTTTATATCAAATAGGTTTTTCAAAACACCCGTAAAAACCTTATCAAGTTTAAAATCTCCATGGCATAATAAAATACAAATAGTTAATTTTCGAACACAAAATGTCACAATCTTGAGTCGAAATCAAATTCTTTAGATTTAATTAATTCACACGCTACCGCAATATAATTTCCATGTTTTACAAACAAGACCACCCTGTATCGTGAGAAAGAGGCATCAGCTGTAGATAATCTTGATAAAACTCACCAAAATTTGCGCGTTGCCATTCCTGTCGTCCACCCAAGCGACTACCAAATCTGCTCCTCTCATGTTCCTCGCAGAATTGAAACCCAAACCGACATAACCACGAGTCTTCGCCTCCAACCTGAACGTTATACTCGAATCGGTATTCACCCATCGGATGATCACATCACCATTCTGGTCTAGTCTTTCCGAATGAGCCCATGTCAAACTCGATTCATACGATTTCGAATCGAATATCTCCCTACGATGCCGCGCTCGGTATTGGTCAATTATTCGACTAGTTTTTTCTGTTTTTGATTGAGCTTGTAGCTGTCCTAGAGCTTGTGAGTGTGAGGGGTTCGCTGGTAACTCATTAGGCTGCGCATGCGGCTTAAACCTCGGCAGTTTAGCATCACAGAGTAAAATAGCGCTTAAAGCTAGGACTATTTGGAGATGCATTTTTGTTTAAAGTCGTTGATTCATCACTTTGTAAAATCTGAAACAAGAAGAAACAAACATGAATGCTACATTCAATAACACAGACAATGCAGTGTTAAATAAAAAAATAAATAAACAGAGAGCAATATATAACGAAACAAAAAAAAAAACAAAGATGTCGTAACAAGGATGCGGCCAATGAACAGGTACGATTTCCGGTGTAACAGCCACTACCACTGACGTAACAAAAACAAGCCCAGATAACGAGGTGGTCGTCATAACTCGTTCCGGTGTTTCGGAAAGTCGACGCGAACAAATAGTAGTGGTGTACCTTATTACCATATCTACCAGTCGCAGTTTGGCGCCGTCGAATGAGTCAAGTCTCATAAAATTTAATAAAAATTGCCCTATTAGTCGCTATTCACAAACACCTAGATTTTTTGTCCATTTTTTTCTGGTTGTCGATCTAGATTTAATCGATACCTAGAATCGGGAGTTTTTTCTGTAATCGATTTTTCGGTTTAAGCAATTTGGTAGCACGATCCGTGAGCTTAGTGAAGCGTCTACTTATTGTGTTAATCAAGATAATTCGATTTATTGCCGGTGTTGCATTTGGGCGTTAATGAAGGATAAAAGTTTTGGGAGAGTTCGGAGTTGAGCAACTGTTTGATCTTGGGTTTAAACTTTGACCCAAAAATGTGCTTAGAACGCTGTTACGTAAACAGATAACAGATTTACAAAACTAAAATTAGTAAAATCTTCTGTCTACATGCGAGTCTTGATAAAGTTCAATTTAAAAAAGTTATATCAGCTTATGCTAGTGATCACAAACTTTTTTTGATGTGTGTAGAATCAAAAAAAGGCCATCAGACTTTATAAAAAAATCGTTCCTTCATCTTTGTCGAAATTAATCAAAATTACAATAACAATACTAATTAATAGAAAAGTGTTGTGTCTAAAAAATTTAATAAAGTAGACGATTCAGTTTTAAACGGTCATAGAACTCAGCACTCGAGCAATGTGGGTGTAAGATGTTTAGATTTAGATATATTAGCAAACGTTTGAAGTCGAGAGCTTACAACTAAGTCTTTGAGTCTATAAACACTAGACTTCAAGTGCAAGAAACATTCTAGTCATTATAGTAACAAAGTTGAAACAAAAGCAAACCCTACTCAAACGGGCGTTACATCAACAAAAAAAGGTTATTCCACTGCAAAAGAAAAAAAGAAAGACCTAATAGAACAATAAATAAAAGATAACGAGGCCAATAACATAGGAACAGAGTAAAAAAACAATGACAAAAACCATTTCTATGCAAATCCGTCAATTAATTACGGAATATATTAATGAAACGGCGACATTGTAATCAGTTTAGTCATTATGCAAAGAGTAGGGGCCAAGGTCAGGTATTTCAAGACGGAATTCGGTAATTCCATTTGTGTGCACGCACATTGATCGTTAATAAGATTTGGGATTAAAATAGACACAAGATAATAGAACAGTTTAAACACGAACAAAAGTACAGGTGAAAACACAAATAAAAGTTTTTTGACTCTTAATTAACGATACAATCAAAATACAAAGCTACTTCCTCGCAAAAAAATAAAGGCCGCAAAAAATATCGTGAGAAATCCACTTGAAGCAAAAAACTCTGATGTGCCATCTGTTACCCGAGGTGTCCCGAAACGCTTACGAGCAAATCTGTGAATAAATAATGGGAACACAGACACACAATGTTCTTATGACGTATCCCAAATTGAGGATAATGAAGAGCCTTGATATAATCAGTGCAAAGTGCCTGCTTCTCTTCGTTGCTTAAACCGATTCGTTGTGAAGTATGATACGACTTGTAGCGGAGACTAAGGCGTATGTCGGAGATGATTATATCTGGCAATAGTAAACTGTTTTGTGTCAATATCATTCTCCTGCCCTTATCCTAATTTATTTGGGGTCGGCGCAGCATATCTTCTTCTTATATACTTCTATTACTTGTCATCTGAGCAGTCACCGCCTTGCCAAATAATTTTGCATCAACATCATGTTTTAACTAGCCGTAGAAGTTCAAGCCTAGATTCAAATTAGCTTATCGGTCTAAAACTTACATAAAACCAAAGCAAAAGACCACAATTTAAATAATATTCTAATGAACAAGGTTGTTATCCATATACAGCGCCGCATCTATTTACAAATTAATGTCATCCGCAAACTCAGCAAGCGTTAATTGCAAACATGACTGGAAGCCCGGGACTCCCCATTTACTAAGAAATTCTTAATACGAACGCAGTCACGTCTCCAAATCTTCCGGATTTAAGACCTCATAATATAAGAAGCCTTGACGAGGTCAACATTGTTTGAGGACCACCCATTCTTAAAGACAAAATAGTTGAACACTTAGGTTTAAAGTTAAAAC
The DNA here is from genome assembly GCA_941918905.2 of Xestia sexstrigata. Lineage (NCBI taxonomy): Eukaryota > Metazoa > Arthropoda > Insecta > Lepidoptera > Noctuidae > Xestia > Xestia sexstrigata. Next base: position 7,299,688 of record OW799219.2, read on the forward strand.
AATGGCCAAATTATGCCAGAAACCTCCAAAATTATTTAGGTTGCCGCCCTTAAGTACTTACAAGGGACTCGTCGTTAGGCCCCTTTCGACAAGATGGAAAACACAAGGAAATTAACTAGAATTAGTAATCACTGGAACAGAAATGAAAAAGGAGTCGGCATTTAGAATCTCATTACAGACCGAAATGGTTCTGTTGGTCTTGGTAGGCAAAAATATTTTCAGAAAACCTTTGGTTTGGAAAATCTTTTGGTATGAAGCATAGGCATGACGACAGTATCAAAATATTGCAAATCTATTTAGTCCGTCAGTTAGATTAAAGGAAAATAATGGACACGTATTTTTTGTTTTTGTAAATCAATGAATATTGACAAAGATGAAATGCATCAACACTCGGGAGTGGGGGCTCGTGACGTCAGAACTAGCTAAAAATTATACCAAGGCGTAACGTAATGAGAATTTTAAAAGCGTCATATCTTCGATCTTCGTCAATTTTGGTTTACGTATCAAATTAAAAAACACGGGTCAAATATTTTTTGATAATCTAACTGACGGACTAATTAGATTTTTTTGTCGTCTCGCCTATTGTCCTTGTTAGGTTATGAACTTAATAATTTCGGATAAAGATAGTAAAAACTTTGTGAAAAATACAAATAAAGTAACTACTAAAAGAATCTTTTGAGAACCAAGACAAAGTTATTGTCCTAAGAATTGCAATAAAAAGCCTGATGCAAAATTTCTCCATTATAAAGAGGCGACATTGAACGCATTTGCAGTATTCCAACAATCATCGGTCAACGAACTGTAGATTTAAATGTCTCGACGCCTTCGAGATTTTATCAGAGTCATTGGCTTAATGTAATTACATCAAATATTATTATAGAGATAAAGATAACTCAGTAGAACTGGCTGAATAACAATTATGTTTGATCATATAAGACAGTGATACATTTATAATTAAAGGAAGTAATAACTCTCATAATAGACATGATCTAATTTTTTAAATTTATCCTCAAATCATACCTACCACTTCTCGTTTCAACATCACACTGTTCGACGATACCAATGAAATAGCCATACACCATGAAGCAAAAAACTGGAATAGCAGTTATAAAAATGTAATTTTCTATTTTTCTTACCAACTATGAAACAGAACGGAAAGGCAACCAGCTACAAAAAACTACCAATTGCGGTGTTCGAGCAAAACTCGATAACAGATCATTATCCACTTATTGAGAGGAAGTTGAAACCGCTTTGTCCATAGTCGTTATAAACAAATGGAGCGATATTTTCGTTGGTAATACTGGTAATACTTAAGAAACCGCAGCACAAGAAGCCAGTTTAATACTTTTATCTAATCTACTTAGATGCATCCTGTTTGAAAGGAAGAAGGAGAATCTTTGTTTAAAGGCTGAACAGGTTCATTCACATATTGATTTGTATGTTGTATCGTTTATTTTAGTAATTCATTGATCCCCGTATCCAGATCCTGTATTGCATTTCCGGAAATTTTATTCTAAGCAGAGATCAAAATTATAAAGCACTTTGGTGTGAGAATTTCAATTTTCAATATTGACTTCAGAGGAATTATTGGAATCACAGTTATTAGAGTATCGCATGTGAATACAGGAAATTCACCGGAACTTATAATCGTTGAACCGGTTCTTTATGGCGCCAATGCCTTTTTGCATGTAAATTGAGCATAAAGAATATAACAAAAAGGAAAAGATAGGTAATATAACTTTTATCTTCGTTTTTTAAACGCCATACATGATATAGACCTATATTTTCGCCTCGGCTTTGCTTGTCTGGCTTTATAAGAAGGCACTAGAAATATGAGAAAAAAGCTGCGGTACTTAAAATATCTTCAACCAAGCGGCGGCGCCAGTTTTTACCATAAAATCAGGTAACTTTATACCCATCAACAGAATACTGCATCGAAATCAGCGATCTCAAAATATGGGCAAAAAAATCGCGATTCACACAACACACACATTGAAAGAGCAGAATAAAAGCCATGGAGCTAATCCTGAGAAACTCGCCCGTTCACATAATGGAGACGATAGAAAAAGGTTCTTGTATAATGTATCAAAAGGTCTGACTTTGAAGTTCTTAGAGTATGAACCAGACGAGGTTTGTGCGGAAAGTCACTAGGCTAAAAAAAAAAAAAACGCGCGGTACCTGAGAGAAAAATGTTACACTACGAAAAATATGATGCATTAACGTAATAACTAAGAGCTGACAAAAGACATACAATTCTTGTGTAACCAGATAAAATCCAAACACCAAAGCGACTACACCGCTAAAAATTACTTTGTCTAAAGACACTGGTATCCTTCCTCGCGAAGTGCCAGTAACTATGAAACGCCAGTCTTTTATGAAGCTCACTTCATTCATACTCAAAGGTCCGTAGTTTATAACAAGCAAGCGTGTGCCGGCAATGAACCATTTTGTTGCACTTCCATGTGAGCTGAAATGTATTGTTCCAACTTGTCCTGGCAGTGTCGTTCGTGTCGTGCAGATGAAACGCCTTTGTTCAACAGAAACGTGAAGTATTTTTAATATCAGCATTGTATACTTATATAAAAGTTGGTTGTGTCCTTTGGAATTTATACAATTTTGTTTATGGGGACAAATTTTTGGTCATATGTGGTGACGGTTAAAATATCTTCTGTTATATGAGCAGCACCGTTTTCCGGCTTACATGAAATGACTATTGACATTAAATAAAAAAGAATTTTGTCCCGATATTACTCTGGCATAAGTTGTAAATTGTTCCCTCGGCGTACATTACGACGCCCTCTGAGGTATTTCGATGATTTATGTCATCCCGAACTGCTACGAAATTTTATTGGAGTTGGTAAAAATTCTGGGGACTGGCAGGATAGTTTGTTAGTTATAAGATCCTCCGTGGCAAAATGACGGTTAAATACCTCACTAGATGGAAAGGAGACTTTGAATTTGGAATGATTGAAAAACAAGACATCAGGCACACTTGTTTCTATTCCATTAACGATCATGACCGTAACATCCAACGTGTCTACTATGTGATAAAAACCGTCATTAATTCATGTTGATGCTGACATCTAGATCACTTACTTTCATTTATCGTCGATACCCATTTCCTCCATTTCCAGTTACTATTTGTGGCCATGATAAGAAACTCAGTGGCTAAGCTACTATTTTTGTTGAAAAACTTGTAGATTCATTCAAGGAAGCTTGAAAGGGCTTCAAGTGATCTAGAAATCTATTTCTACCACTTTTTCCGTCGTAATTAGAGCAGTGATATCCCTATCTTTGGATTTATAATCTAATCTAAATTGTTACTGCTCATTCATGTTGTTAGTAAGGCCATAGAAAAAAGCGCGTGTAGCTTTCGGTGTGAAGAATGCTGAAATTTATCTGTTTACTTCAAACCCACTAACTGGATTTACAAAGAGATATTTTGATTACTTCTTCGTTCTAGATATTTAAATTGGTTTCTTGGGCCTTTCACTTAAACGCACATTTGACAAAGGGGTTGGAATATTTAGGCCTGACTACTTTTCTGACATTTAATTTTCTTTTCGAAATTGCGACCACTGTACTAACCGTGCTGAAAAAAAAAATGGCGGATAATTGTAGTCAGACCAGGCTTCATACTAATATATGAGTAAACCCCATCATTTTTGATCCGAAGTATAGTTCAAAATGTAAGCTAATGTACTATCTAGTATCTACACATACCGAGCTCTAAATATAAAACAATAGTCCCAACCAAACAAAATCGACCAACACAAAGTGTAGCACATTAATCTTGCAATAACGAACGATACAAGCGTGTACTTAATTAATCCAATTATTAGCATCCGTATAATTAGCAGTTATCTGAGCTAACAACCTTCTGATTAAAGATAACAAACGCATGCATTAGTTCCGGTTTAATAGAGAAAAAGTTGTATCTGCGAATGGTTCCAGGAAGAATCCGATGTATAATGATTAAAAAGATAAATGTTATGCATTGTTACCGTTGTGTGTGTTTTTTATGAACAAATGGTAAATTTTGTTAAGAAAAATTAATCGGCTGAACTACAACATCCTGTAGTTTTCTTGTGACTTCATTGAAAATGTCTTTCGAAGCACTTTCTTTAAGGTGCTTACGAACCGACCTGACTGGTCCCCCGACTGGATGCGGACACAAGGCTGTGACAAATCTTTCTAAACATTATCTGTCCGGTGTCCGAAGTCTGATCCAGTCCTTTGACTGCACCTTTAGCTTGATTTCGTGTATAAAAAATATAAAAGAAACGAAACAATCGAGAAATATTCTTGACTTGATAACAAGAATCTCATCAGAGAAATGTAGACACAAACACAATAGCTTAACGCTGTTTACATTAACGCAATCATTGAATCACGCCTGGACAAACAGAACAGGGAATCTGGATAGTACAGTGTTTAATCAATACTGGAGAATGTTAATGGCTAGCAGATTGCTGGGCATAAATTTACTGCACACTGTAAGTCTGTAACTGGCACAGATTGTAATTTCAAATAGATTGTCAGCAACAATTCGTGTGAATAGCGGCAAGTAAAGGCCACAGGACTCTTTAAACAGGCATTGCGAAAGACGAGTCAGAGCTATGTAAAATGATACATTGATCACATTTTTGTATATGCCAATTACTAATAAAAATACCAATCGCTAATTGTGTCGAACTAAGGCAAATATAATTAAGATGTACGAGCTTATAATTCATCCAATTTCTATCATCCGAAATGATCCGCCAAAAATAAAGAGCCGTGTTTTTAATGGATGCCCATCTCAAGATAAAACAACTGAATTTTAAAGGCCATTAGGGATTCAGAGACCTGAGGATATCTTAAGCAAAATACGACTTTTCGCTCTAAAGGATAAAGTCAATGCTAAAGAAAGTCGAAACGAAATTAACCTCGGCCTTCCAAGGTAGAATTTACGTTTGTTTTTCAAAGGAATATTGATATTACTTTTATTTGCTCAACTAAAAAGAGATTTTCGTTATGAAGTCAAAAGGTCCTGAGATTTATTTTCCTAATGTTATGTCCATTAACTAAAGTATTTCCCTGAACTAAACACATCACTTCTCTTGTCAAATGTGAAAATGTCACTAATCCATTTGGCCCCGTTTTGGTTATTAAAGAAAAATCTTAGAACTGTTCCCTCGATAAAGATGTTTTGAGTATCAAAAAGGAAGCTAAAAATGTATAGGAAGACTAAAGAAACGATGTGTGGAATGGATTGTGAGCAAGTGATAAAAGAAATTTGGTGAATGCTGAAATAACGATTGATAGACATGATGAAATAAAATTACATATTGCGCTCAGTCGAAATAAATTCTAGGACGAGGAAGCCCTAATTTCAAAACCGCTGATTTACAGGCAATTTTTTGCAGACCAAAAAACAACCGGATTCAAACTCGTGTTTCATACTTTCGTTGATAAAAAGGAGAATGCGCGTCATACTATTAACTATGACCTTATTAGAAGACCAAGTTACATTACATATTTGTTGACGCAGTATTAATAATTCATAGGTTAATCGGAACAATTACTATGATAAACAAACGGTTTACGCCAGCTATTGAAGTAATTGGATTACCATCGTATGTATTAATATTAATTGGGAAGGTGTTGAAAGAAATAACGGTGTATTCGGAATGAACATTAATTATATTTTCTTTTGTTGTTTTTATTAGGTTAGTTTGCGTTATTTTCTGTTTGTTAGTCGGAAGAATCTTCTCAGAGATTGTATAATAAGTAAAAAGAGTAAATAAATAAAAGAATATAATTTGGTAAATTGTTTCGCTCCTGGGTGCAACAAACGATTTGTTTACGGATGAATGAACGAAGATTTTACTAGCATTTTTGAAGTAATGTGAGCGGGATTGACTTTTTCCTCTGTTTTTCTATTGTGTCTTTTATAAAAGTCTACGAATATTGAAACAATAGGCTCATGTCCTGAAAAAATCTAATTAGTCCGTCAGTTAGATTATCAAAAAATATTTGACACGTATTTTTTCTTTTGTTACGTAAAGCAAAATTAACGAAGATACGACGCTTTTAAAATTCTCAATACGTCACGCCCGGCTATGATGTTTAGTGCGTTGTGACGTCACGAGGCCCTACTCTCGAGTTTTGATGTGTTTTATTATTGTCAATATTCATTGATTTACAAAAACAAAAAATACGTGTCCATTATTTTCCAATATTCTAGCTGACGGACTAAATAGATTTGCAATTTATTGATGGTGGAAACTAGCCTATTTTAGTTTTTTTTTAATTAAGGGGCTAACATACCTTAAATGGCTTAGCATGATCCTCCGTTACGCCTAAAATACTGCAGCATAAATTTTGAAATAAATATATGGTAAAATTGAGGATTAATGCTAGGGTACTATGTCGAAAACACGATTCCATAAACTTTTCTCGAAAGAAAAAAATTCCAAAGTTACCTCCAAATCGAACAATAAACCGCTGGAATACAAAAAGTACTTCAAATTAGATCATGAAACTTTGCATACTAACTGAACTAACTATAAAGCAGTAGTCTTATTTGTTTTATTTTTTTAGTCCAATCAATAGATTTTTTTAAATCGCAAAGAACCACTTATTTCGCACTATTCGGCCGCAGTGACTGACGTAACGCCCGGTTTGTAGTGCAAGCTGATTAGAACTTTTTTCTAACAGTATTTCAAACGAAGTTTGAACCTCCACAATTAGAGTTGCTAATTTTAGGGTTAGAAGGGCCTTAAAATGTGGATTACGGAATGTATCTGGAGCTTTAGCACTAGTTCCTAAAAATAATCATGCCTGTCTTTCTACAAATTGCAAACCTAGCTGTATACTTTTTGCTCATACGTATTTTTTATCTTTCAGACCCTATTAAAGCTAAGCGAAAGAAGACATACATTTTTTCTTGATGCATAACAAAATTTACATTATGCCCAGCCATCCGTGGCTTGCATTTTATGCAAACGGCTAACAGCCGTCGGGAAGATTAATAACGGTAATGTTTTTGCCTAACTGTGCAGACTAGCCCGTGGCTTTTAATGTAGAACGAGGGTTAAATATTAAGTATAGAATTATTACGGAGATCTTGCTCCTTTTGGTCGAAGAATGGATACTTACCGCAATTAACAGAAATCTGTCAAACAAGAGTGGTTAATACTCGACAGGAGCTCGTGGCTAAATAATAACAGCCGCACGAATCAATCATCAGGTTAAGCCGCGCTTGCCTAGGTTGGTCTGTGGATGGGTGACCACCCATTTTATACCGACTTTCATCCGTGCCTCAGAAAGCGCTTTAAGCCGTTGGTCCCGGCTGACATTTGCAGATCTATGACAGTCGTTACGTTACAGGTAGTCAGTGGCCCGAAAGTCTGACAACCAGTCTTACCAAGGGGTATTACCCAGTACTAACTGAGTAGAGGTCAGATAGGCAGTAGCTCCATGTAAAATACTGGTATTCAGCTACATCTGGTTAGACTGGAGGCCAACCCCAACATAATTGAGGAAAAGTAGGCAGATCATGAATAGTGGTTAATACTCGCACACGATCACCATACGACATCATACTTGAAAACATAGATTCAGGTACAGTATAACAACAGCCGTTAAATGCTAAATATAATAAAAATGGAATGGCAGACGTATTTAGTAAAATACTAAATGCTGAATATACATAACATTAATGGAATAAAATATATGTTTTTCTGAAGCATAAAAATTACATTTAAAACGAAAAACTAATGACTAGAACAGCGAAGAACTGTTCAACTAGCTTATTTAGTTAAAAGGGTTCGTATAAGTATTTGTACTTTAGATTATTTTATTTCATACATTGTTCTAATGCCCTTGAATATATTCAGGGCTCTGTAGAATTTGTTTGGCTCTGTCACAACAAATAACGTGTCTGGATAATTAATTATTATTGTACATAAGAAAAAAAAACACGCAACAGAACCACTTTCCTTGACATTGTTGAAACTTAAAGAACGTCTGCTTCGTACGTAATCATATTTTATTAATTAGTACACTTAGTACATAAACTCACGCCTTTTTACCATGGGGGAAGGTAGAAACCACAGGTCACCTGAAACGATCCTTACATAGGTACTCCTTCCGCCTCTATTAAGTTGGTGCTACTGGATAATTTAAATTTTGCTTTTGTTATTTTCCTATACACACGAACATTCAGTGACTAAGCTGAGATGACGAGTAATAAAGAAGTATTGGACGAAAAATACATAATGCGACGACCCCAAATATAATGGGGTAGATGACACACCAATCAATTGAGATACTTTTTAAGAGCTGTCAAAACGCGGTTCTCTCATAGATTTTGTATGGCAATAGCCAACTGTGACGTCACTGTTTTTTAACTCAATGACTCAACTATTTATTGATTTCAAAGCAACTAAAAATCGAATTTGGCTATTAATTGAAAATAAATCGGGTTTTCAGGCCCAAATTAAAGTGTTTTTTTTAGAGATGGGTGTGTCTTGGAATTATTGTTTTATGGTGTAATCTACCCTATTGGGATAAGGGCGGGAGAATGAGGAATAACAAACATACAGTAGAAACAATGATTTGCTTTTCTTTTCTGGTCCACGGCTAGTGAGTCTTAATAATAATAATTTATTTTCTATAACTTCAGAACACATTACATCAGTGTGGTCTCAACCCCTGAACTAGGACAACCTGTTTGACAGAGGTTGAGGTTTTACCGGTTACATAGACCTGAGTGTGGAAGCTTAGACAGTGCTCACTGCAACTACTGTAAAAATTAACTAAAACTAAAATTTATATCTATTGTAGAAAATTGTCTTAATATAAAACAAAATAAAATTTAATATTAAATGACAAAAACTAAGAGAGAAAAAAATAGAAGGAAGATTGGATAAAATAAAACAAAGGGCACATTTTCATAAATATCGAATGGAGGTAGCGTGTGTGTGGTGAGATGTGTGTTGGTGTGTGTGTGTGTGTGTGTGTGTGTGAGCGTGTGTGTGTGTGTTATGTGTATTTATCTCACTAGGTCAAAATACGGATAAGGATTTCAGTGTCGTCGAAGCTATAGTTTTCCAGCCAAAGAACTATTTCCTTTTTTATTTGGAAATTTCTCACATACTTAACGAGTTTATACTGGCTAAGTTACAAGCAAATACATTATCTATGAGCTTCAGCTTTGACTTTAGGAATCCTTTTCTGATGTCAATGGTAGCCATGAACTTGCGAAAGTTACAAACTGTATTAGTAGGTATATTTGCTACCATATTATCCCGTAAGTACTTTAAGTGTAGTGAAAAACCTTGAAAGTCTAAAACAGGTCCACTCAAATCTGTGTTTCTTTTTTCAAAATACCATCTCAGACACTAATCTGCATAATCCATATGTGAGTTGACCACGATTATGTCTGGATCTTAAAAGACGAGACTATGACTCCTGAGTTTGTTTCAGCTATTTCTTCTCGGAATAGTCAGGTACGAAACACCGGCCTCATCTAGTTTATAAAAAAGATCAGTTTATAAGTCGTTACTAAAATTGCCAGTGATTCTGGCAGGTTAAGAGATACTTTCGCTCAGCATCTGCTTCATAATGAGAATACAGTATTACTAAGCAGGTCCTAAATACTAAGAAACGACCCTATCTCCTCCCCTAATCTTCTTAGACCTGGCAATATGCCAAATGCAGCTGCAGCGAAAAATTTCTCATAAAAGCTTGAACACCTAGAAACGGATTCCATTTTTTTTGCTTACTTTGAGCTTAAAAGTAGCAATTGTTCTTTAAACTAATAATGTAACAATCACAGCAAATCTTAATATTTTTTTTATATCTTTAAAAATTAGCTCTGTGAACATTTAAGTCCGACTATCATCATTGTGTTAATACGAGTATTCTAAGTTTTTGATCCCAAAGCACTGTGTTGTAATGGTACTTAATTGCTAACCTAACGGGTTATTCAAGAAACAATGCATAATTAACATTCAAGTTCACAGGCTGTACATAATCGTAATTAAGTTATTATTACATACAATTGACATCAAGTCATGATGTCATCGTTGGTTGTGAGAGGAGGGTTTCTCCCCTAGGGATAGAATACATTATGGAAGTCGTTATCAAGGCGAAAATGGGAAGCCATATAAACCTGTATAGTGATAAAGGTAAACTACTAAAACATATCATCATCTGCCTAGCCTTTTCCCAACTATGTTCGAGTCAGCTTCCAGTCTAACCAGATCCAATGTTTTTCAATTTTACATTGAGCAACTGCCTATCTAACCTCCACAACTCAGTTAGTACGGGGTACTAAGATCACCCTTGGTAAGACAGGTCAGACTTTCTAGTAAAGGAGATGTAGTCTAAAATTGTATCGACCAAACAAAACAGAGATTGATGATTAGTGCTGCGGATCGCCATTGTGACTGTATAAATTTAGATTGCTCAAACATTCAGGTTTTGGTTGCACAGCAAATTGTTGCATACTAAAATGCATAAAAAAAAGGAAAAAAACTAGATTTTGAATAAAAAATAGACCTCGCTTACTTGGAAATACCCAAAACAATAAATACCAAGCTATTTCTTCCGATACCATCATTAGTGACATTTTATCAAAACCTGTACAAGACGCAAGATGATCTAGAAGCAACTTCCATTATTATTGTTATAACAGTGATAGCCTAGTATATTAGAAGAAGTTTGTAAGTTGCGCCAGTTACAGAAGACTTGCAAGGGAATCGACTGTCTTGATATGGCTATGGACATGTGGTGAGGAGGGACGAATCGCATGTGACTAAAAGAGTGATGAATATAAATGTTAATAGATGGAGAGAGAGAGGAAGACCAAAGAAACGATGAATGGATTGTGTGAGGAGTGATATAAAGGAAAAAGGTGTAAATGACTGCGTGTGACGGTTGACAGGGGAGAATGGAAGAAAAAAACGTGTTGCGCCGACCACAAGTAACATGGGACAAGAACAGGAATATGATGATGATGATGATGATGATGAGTGATAACCTAGTGATGTAACTGTCGGACTGCCAAGTCATAGGTCTCGAGTTCGAACCCAAGGCACGCACCTCTGATTTTCCGGATTCATGTGCGTATTGTATAATTACCACTTGCTTCGGTGAGGAAAACATCGCGAGGAGACCAACATGCCTGAGAGATCTTTCTTGGCGGCTTGAAAAGCCAAGTCAGAGGCCCGTGAAGGGCATAAAAACTCTAACACCAGGTTAAGCACTAACCACACGATAAACAAAGAACTCCCATTATTATCTGTTAAAATAACACGAAGAGAAAAACGAACAAAAAACGATTAACGAAGCAAAAACACTGACAGCCAAATAACTAGTCTAACCACAGAGTGTTTACTTTGGTAACAAAAAGAAAATAAACGATGGGGACTTGTGAAAACATCAGTGTTTTTGTAAGATAAAAACACTCTGTGATATTCGATATTAAGACTACAAGTATATACACGATCTGTCCTACGACTGCGAAGCTTTACGTTCGTGATGTGAAATCGATAGCAAGTATTAATTACATGTGGACGTGTGTTGTGTTGTGGAGTTTGAAATAATACGGAGACTGGTAAGGAAGAAATAATAAAGGCAGTATTTCTACTGTCAATATTATTGCTCTAGTTCTATTATGTTCATCAAGAAGATCAGCTGAATTATTGCGTAACACATTTACGATGGCAATGCTTTTATAGACAATTCAACAGCAACGATTGCACAAGTGAAATTTTCAAACATATGCAGCAACAGATTAACAATTTCCTTTCAAATCCGTCGGATTGTGATTGAAAATGTGTTGAATACAAAGAGAAATAAGTTGTGTGAGCAGCAATTCCAAAAATCTGCTATTCAAAAAATTCTGTAGTTTGCGTTTTAGGCTCCCGTATTACAGAAGGGCACGGCACCCACAGCGTTACTGTATTCAAACCATTTGATTGGTTGAAACTAGTTTTAAGTAATGCTTTAGTTTTGATTGATGTGTTTGTAATGCGGGACTTGTTAATATTCACAGTAAATTCTCTCTCCAATATTATTATGTTGATGGAAGCAAGAATAAAAAGCCTAGCCATTTGCACAGTAACTGTCGAGTACACTTTTGTCTTCAGAAATTAAAATGAGCGTGACGTCAGTATTTTTATAGCAAATTGTGCTACTGCAACAGAGAATAATTATGTTGAGATAATATGACTCATTCTTAAAGTTACTATCTCAAGGCTCAAGGTATTTACAAGATTGATGTCGTTTAAAACACTTGCAAATTCTTTGCTTAGATACGACACTTTTAAAATGACACATCTCCCAAATTGGTACACACTATTTGAAACAGCGCAAAAAAAACTATAGCTAGTTAGGCAATAAACGATTAATGAAAATATCAGAATACCTACTATAAAGGCAGAGATTACACTAAAAGTCAAGAAATAAATGAACACAGGAGTTAAGTGCTAAGCACCTAATTCCGCGAGATTGGGCCCAAAACTAAGCCATTGGGGGAAACGAGAATGGACCTACATAAAGAACGATTGGCAAGGGAATACAAGACTATTATCTACAGAACAGACAATACTTTCTGTATGGTCTGTTCTGTCTCGAAATAAGAAAATAACAGCCATGCGGGTGTTATAGAATAAACACAAAACCACCACTTGACCATGAAACTGAACAAATTTTGTTCTATGACTTTTGAAAATGCATTACCTTTTTATTTAGTTTTCCATACCATGTTGAACAGCTGATCGTGTCAATTCCAATAGAAAGATCAATATTTTTTAAAGAATTTCAGAAGTAAAAAAAAAATGTTTCATAATCCGAGACACCGCGTTTGCGTCTTGCGTTTATTACGAGTAAGTGACACCTTGTATCGAAATACTGCTTGATGAATTTAATACGTTAGTCAGTTAGTGCTACTAACCCGGTCACAGAACCATAGAAAGCAGAATATAATGCAAAAATGGCTGACGATCGGATAACAGATGGTTGACTTCTTCCAATCTTATAGCGAACAATGTATTTTCTGCCACTCATCTTGTGCCAATAACCCTTAACTTCTAACTCATATAGATAATCGATATACAATGAACATTACAGAGATGATAGAAAGTGGTATATCACCCGTAATAGTGCAATACAAAGTAAATTGCCACAGTAATGGCTTTGCTAAAATCGTTTGCATTTACCGCAGGAAATTAGTTCGTTATACAGAAACTGTGTAGTGTGATATAGTATAGCTCTGAATTAGTTCGAAATGTGACTAGATTTTGGTATTACAGAGGAGAAACTACAGCTTTAATGTTATCCTGTGCATTTTGTAACAAGAAGTGTAGTGTATTCATGTTCTTGACATTTACTTTGACGGAGTTCCTTACCAGCATCGCAAGAAACAACGTTCAAATGGCTATTTACTGTCGAGAATTAATCCGATGTTGAGAATTTGTCATAAACAGCAATCGGTCCTACGAATTTCGCTTGCGTTGGATCATCTTGACGTCACGATTTGATGAATGCATTATAAGCGATATTGCACCTGTTGTTGCACTTTTGTAACACAATGTGCAATTGCTGCCAACTTATGGGCAACCTGACTTGAATAAAAATTGAATGGCTCGAAGCATATAGTTAAGATGGAAACGTAAAGAATTTTAAGAGACCTATCCAGCTAAGGTCGAAACAAATAAGGTAAAAACGACAGCAAGATGGTTAAAGAAAGATCTTTCTGAAACATTTCACCTGTAATGCCCAAAGGGTTTTGTTTAAGTCCTAGGTATGTAATTGGGGGCTAGCCTATTACCATCAACCGGGTACAATTCCAGACTCCGTGGCTGCTTCTGAGAAATTCCTGATGGAAAAACCCTATAGCCTGAGAAGCGAACCCAAGATCTTGTGATCATCAGTAAGCCAATGGCCATTCAGATACACCTGAATCTTTCCTAAAACACACCCCAGCTTGCCAGAGGTATACTCAAAAGTAAACACACGGATTACCAAAGTTTTCGACATGTCCTCTGCAAATAAATAACCAATCAATTTGCGCTTAACACTAGCACCCTCGGGAGCACGGTAAGCTTTCTTGATTAATGTTGCTCGTGTTCTAAATGGAACGAGAACGCTTAAATACGTTTACGTGTTATGTGGCAACTTTTAGATAATTGAATTTGAGGTGATTAAACCAGCAGATACAAAAAACGGTGAAGGAAAACATCGTGAGTATACGGGCGTGTCCTAGAACCAAAGTTTCGTAGACATGAGACTGCATCGTTGGTCTCAAAACATCGAAGACGTGTGACATCTTCTGCGATTGCCTTGTCAAGTGGTCGCAAGCACGATTGCTGAGCATGTGGTCCTGGGTTCGATTCCCAGGTCAGGCAAAGTGTCATTGGGTTTTTCGATCAGGAATTTCTCAGTAGCACCCATTGAGTCTGAACTTGCGCCTGGCTATTGGCCAAATAGTATTTATTAGAAATATACCGCCTGTGATACAGGTTTAACCTAGTACAGGCATCGTAGTTTGTTATACCAACATTATTTCTAAGATTTAAATTGTATTTTTTGTGCTAATTCTATTTTTTTATAAATATATTATTTTAATAGGCTCGCCCCCTATTACATGGGACTTAAACATTGCCGAAATGTAGGTGTACTATAGGTATAGGTACACGGCTGCCTAATCCTCCGGAGATTTCAGGCATGATAATGTTATGTGATATGACATCTTCTAACACGTATTGGGCCATCGTGGTGAATTCCAGCCCACTCCCTCTCATACAGAGGAGATATGTGTCCTAGCAGTGGGAACATGTTAATAATAAATAATAGTTCTCCTGACCGTTTTCTGTCACGGCGGCCAATCTTGACGGAGATTAGCCATCGGCGCGGGAGATATTATAGTGCACAAGTGTGTGCGCAGGCACAGGTGCACTCTCTGTTCCTTTACTCTCATAGTCCGATGGGACGGCAATCCGACACGACCGGAGGGAGATCAGGCGCAGGACCAACGGCTTAACGTGCTTTCCGAGGCACGAGGGTATCAAACCGCCAACTTCCAAACTCCGGGCTACTACTAAGAAATTTCTAATAGAAAAACCCAATAGCACTTTTTGCCCGACCCGGGAATCGAACCCAGGACCCCACGCTCAGCAGCCGCGCTTGCGACCACGAGACCAACGGGGCAGTTCCCCGAATATGTTACGATTATGCTATACCAACTGGTCGATGGAGTCTGCTAGATTGTCAAAAAGCCGGAGACCGTTTGTTTTGGCTAGGTTTAGGAGATGGGAAAGGTTTGGGTAAATACTATTATATCTAGTAATTACTGATTCAGCAGTACCATCAGGTTATGTGGCTGCACTGTTTTTACCGAGAGCAGGTTAAACCGCGCTTGCCAAGACTGGTACGTTGATGGGTGACCAGGACTACCAATTTAAAAGGTGTAAAAAAACCTCTTAACGAAGCCGAAAGGCACTTGTTCTCCCCGTCATTGCGATCATTTTTTTGTTCTACACCATAACTGGGAACCTTCTGGTTACGGAGATATCGGGGGTCAAAATTCTAATTTTTTTTTAAATACAAGTTTTTAATGTTAAAAGATTTTTACTTTAAACATCTCCACGACCCCCGTACTATTCAATCTATCCCAGCACAATGTTTTGAGTCCGTTACATTGAGTTCTACCACAAAACATGATTTTTCACCCAAAAAAAAAGTTTCCCAGCAATCATTTTTGCGAAAAGTTAATTAGTTTGATGTACAGAATGCTTGTTGGACGGCTTCGTGATGAATCTGTTTACACCTAGTATACCGAGTTCCTTCCGTGCCTCGAAGCACGTTAAGCCGTTGGTCGCGGCTGTAAATTATAGATCTTTGACATTCGTTCAACAGTCAGTGGGCCGAAAGTCGACAATACTTGACAACCAGTCTTACCAAATGGTATCGTATTACGCACCTACTAACTGGGTTGTGGAGGTCAGATAGGCAGTCGGTCCATGTAAAATACTGGTATTCAGCTGCATACGTTTAGACTGGAAGAAACCCCAACCCCAAAGTTGGGAAAAGACTAGGCAAATGATGACTGTTTTTACCGTTAAAGATTGATTACCTCTCATAATGTGTCTAGATTCTAGTGTGAAAAGAAAAACCTATTGTACCCAAATTCGATAACCCGTGAGAGAACAAACACCACACCGTTACTTCGAATGCAATCAATATCAATATTGAAGAAGATGATAAAAAAACACGCTCTCACGGCCATGATGAACGGAGCTAATTTTTAATTCGAGCTGCAGATTTAAATAATAGACACAAACCGATTGTGAATTGGTTATGGTTTTGTACAGACTCCTAAACTTCTATTTGATAGGACTGTATAGAGTCATACAGATTTATACGAGTGTTAAAATAAATAAATAAATATCGCTGGACAACACACACAGCGCCATCTAGTGCCACACTAAGCAACGAGGCTTGTGTCGTGGACACCAAATAGTTGATAAACTACATAGATACTTTTTGTATGTAAATACATATTTATTATACATAGGTATAAACATCCATGACTCTGAAACAAATGTCCATGCTCATCTCACAGACATTTGCTGCCCACGCAGCCCACGTGCTTCTGCACTGCCCAGTGGTTGCAACATACAGGGCAAAGTACTTTGTTAACCCAGGTACTCTCCGCGAGATAGTCAGCAACATTGGGGCGCTGCTGGCCTTTCTCGGGGAATTGGGATGGATCGAATAGTTCCCACCCGTACGCAAAATACGCGCCTTGACGTGGAGTTGCGGACACCAGCCCGTAATACAATACAATACATGCTTAGATCTTTAAAACTACGCAACGGATTTTGATGCGGGTTTTTTATTAGATAGAGTGATTCAAGAGGAAGGTTTTAGTATATAATATGTCAAGCGAGCGAAGCCGCGGGCATCAGCAAGTATATACTAAAACCTTCCTCTTGAATCATTCTATCTATTAAAAAAAACCCGCATCAAAAGTAGTTTTAAAGATCTAAGCATACATAGGGACAGACAGACGCGGGCGACTTCGTTTTATAATATGTAGTGATAAGATATATCTACATATTACTGAAGTCCTGACACAGCCAGAAGGCGTCGCGGCAGACCTCGTAGAAGATGGCGGGACGAGCTGGACAAAACCCACGACCAGTGTTCCACAGATCGAAACAACTGGAAGCCATTAGGAGAGGCTTTTGCCTAACAGTGGGTTGACGCAGGCTAACAGTATCAGTAGTAGAATATATCAGAGGGATACGTCTTTATTACTAAAAGCCAACTTAAGAAACATGAATTACTTGAAGTTGAAATTACTTCTAGCTCCAAAGTTCTTCGTTAATTTCCGTTTGATTTCCGCCAAGGATTAAGTTTGAAGAAGTACCTACTTGAGAATTGTGCTTAAGACTAACTTCTAAATGATAGATGCTCTTATTGATCATAACATAAACGACAATGAACTAGACAGTTTAACACAAAATTGGAAACTGTATTTGAGACTAATCTCAAATACAGTTTCCAATTTAAACTGACTAGTTCATTCTTGTTGTCAAAAGAAAACCTACAAAGAGCTCAAAACAGTCTAAACTGATTAGAGCTCTTTGTAGGTTTTTTTTCTCAGGAGCAAGCATGGAGTACGGATTTGCGCCCAGAGGATGGCTCGCCCCCTATAACATGGTACTTAAACATAACTGGCGAAATGTGGATTTACTATTAGGTACACCTCTGCCTTACCCTTTGGGGATTACAAGCGTGTTATGTTATGTATCTACAAATTCAGAGTTGTATCAAACTAGAAGCAAGCACAAAGACATACTCTCCCAGATATAAGCATACAATTGCAAATAAACGAAGTGCAGAATTCTGCATTTTACCTTTGAAAACTCGCACAAAGGAACGGAACCAATCTAGCATACAGTTGGGATATAAGCAGCTGCGATGCATAAGTATGAGGTATTACGAAGACGAGTACAGGTAATAAGAAGCTCGCATAAAGAAACTTCAAAGAAGTATACTTAAAACTACGTCGCTTGAAGAATTCTCTAGAGACGTTTGAAATGCATATTTAGGTCGTGTTTGTTTAAAATTTGTTTACGTTCAAGGGAGATCTTGAGTGCAGCAGATGC
Organism: Xestia sexstrigata; assembly: GCA_941918905.2. Lineage (NCBI taxonomy): Eukaryota > Metazoa > Arthropoda > Insecta > Lepidoptera > Noctuidae > Xestia > Xestia sexstrigata. The sequence continues at coordinate 7,317,858 of OW799219.2, forward strand.
TTTGAACATGAAATAGCTTAATATCACGGCTGTTTTCTACGAAGGGTTAGGCTGGGGTGTATTTGTTATACTCACATTTCGCCAGTTATGTTTCAGTCCGATGTCCGATGTTTCAGTCATATCCGACTCGGCTGGGCAGCGTTCGGGAGGCTGCGCGGTATTTTCTCGTCCAACTTACCGCAGTGTCTCAAGACGAAAGTCTATGACCAGTGTGTTGCCATTGATTACATACGGGATCGAAACGTGGTCGCTCACAATGGGCCTTATCAGAAGACTTAAAGTCACCCAGAGGGCAATGGAGAGGGCTATGCTCGAAATTTCCTTGCGTGATCGCATCAGAAATGAAGACATCCGCAAGAGAACCAAGGTTACCGACGTAGCCCGAAGAATTGCCAACCTTAAGTGGCAGTGGGCAGGGTACATTGCTCGCAGAACGGATGGCCGATGGGGCCGAAAAGTTCAGGAGTGGCGACCGCGAACCGGAAGACGATGCGTTAGAAGACCTCCCACTAGGTGGACCGATGACCTGGTGAAGGTTGCGGGAATCCGTTGGATGCGAGTCGCACGGGACCGGTCAATGTGACGGCAACCCTTAAGGGAGGCCAATGTCCAGCAGTGGACGTCTTTCGGCTGAAATTATGAATAGCCTATTGCTATGAAACGGTACAAAGCCATACTCTGATGGGAAAACTCATAAATACTTTGCCTATCCCGGCAATTGAAATATAAAGAAAGAAAGAAAATAGGTTTATTTGCCACATGCCACAAGGGCATACAACATTAAAAAAAACTTAAACCTAAACACAAAAAGAAAAACAAAATTGTCTTTCACGGCTGCGCTAAATTAAAAATCGTCACACAATAAATTAAAAATTAGCAAAATGCCGGACAACTAGTGCCCTACGCTGGTGTTCAACTGAGACCTGACATAGTGATGTGACGGATGTAAAACGTCTCATTCTAAGCACATAGCGTCTGAATAAACGAACGAGGCAGCAACAAGCTTCTTTATTATTTCAAAACCAAGAATATTGTAGTTACCTCAATCTAATTTTAGCGATCCAATTTCTGCGTATTTTTTTTTTGTTGGTAAGCAAAAACTAATTTTCCAAGTCCAACAACAAATGTCTGTAAACATGCTTGATATAAATAGAAACTTTATTGAAGACTATTTCCATTCACAGTTATTTTTGTGAACATAATGTTTATACTTACTGATATTATAAATACAGTACGACTTTTTTGTCACTTTCCAAAAATAATGGGTATAATAGGTGAACGGAGTAGAAGCAAATGGCATACAGTCATTTTTTTTTTTTTGTAAAAAATATATTAAAAAATATTTTTTTTTTTTTTTTATAATTTCTCTTTGTTCTAATATGAAAACTATACTTGAAATTTGTAGCGTTTTTGATGTACTATCAATTTTTTTCTAAGCTGTAGAAAAAAGAAGAAAAAACGTATGCCATAAGCTTCTATACTCCGTTCACCTAATATACCCTTTTTTTTTTTTGGAAAGTGATAATAAAAGTCATCTGGTATAATATAAAGTTTGTAAGTTTGGATGTAGCCGGTAATCTTCGAAACTTCAGAGCCGATTCCGAAAAATCTTTCACAAATGGAAAGCTACATTAACCCTGAGTGCCATAGATTATATTTAAAACATTCCAGTACAATAATTTTCGACCGTAACGCGAGCGAAGCCGCAGGCGAAAAGCTAATTTCAGAAAAACAAAACTAATCTAAAAAACTTGGAAATTGTTGCGAAGTCACTGAAATAAGTAGAGATGTCTGGAATATTATAAATTCTGTAAACTATTCGTGATATTATAGACTTGACCTAGTTGGAAAAGGTCAAACCAATGAAAAGGTTGCTGCGGAAAGGTATTTAGAAGTTCAAGTAATTTAAGTCGTTTGAGGAAAATATCAGGGGATTCTGGGCTCAGATTTAGGAATAATCCTATAATGGATTGGAATCTTTTGCATCTAGATTTGTACTTGATTTTGTTCCCAATATCAAGTTAGGTTTTCTCCTGATGGTTAATAAGGGGGAAGAAGCACCAAGGTAGCCGGCGATATTCAATGACTATTGTAATGTGTATGTCTTTTATATGGAAAATTATAAAAAAATCGAAAATAACACTTCCTCAAGTGAGTATATTTGGTAAGCATTTTATTATTTTCATCTTTTCATCCATCTCAACTATTACTCAACTCTTTTACAACTAAACATCATCTAGGTATTCTTCATCTCACACACATTCCATTATCGAAAGATAATTGGCACCCTTTCGGCCTCTTGGTTGTGTTAACCCACTTGTGGGCATTGCCAAGGTTGGAGATTGGTTACTCTACGACGGTTATTGGACAATATCCCGTAATCGTTCATCTCATATTATACTTACTCTCTACCAAAACATCGCTATACTGCATCCCACAGACTTGCACACCACTACGTTTACCCTCTGGTATTCGTACCCAATGGTCGCTTGATGTGTTAATCCATTCGTGGACACTCCCAAGTGGGTCGTTGGGACACTTCACGACAGAAACAGGAGAATATCCTGTGGACGTTTATATAACCCTAAAAATCTACGTTACACCCACTACAAATACTTTACTAATATATTCTGAACTATTACTTCATTTAGTTTTGATCTGATAACACGGCTAGTGCAATCTATACATTTTTACACTGAAAAATTACTTGGTCCTAGACTATAAATTTGTCATACCGTCTGGCGTAAAAATTACGTTCTAAGTAATGCTGGAAACTATTTTAGTGCCAAGTTAGCTCCTAAATATATTAAGAGCACAGTTGTGGAAAAACTGTCACCACTTGTTTTCATTTTGGAGGATCAGAGCGGTGTTAGAGGAAAATGGCACGTCAAGGATTTTAAAGTGTAGATTTCTGAAAGTATTTAACCTTTTATTCCTTGTAAAAACATTAGATTTTAAGTTTTGTAAATACTACCCCCCTCCCCTACTCCTTCCCTTAAAACTTTTGGCTTTGTTAGATCCCTTTATTTAATTTCGTAGAGCGGTGCACCACTCTTTAAATAAGCCATTGTGTTGAGCGGTGCACAACTCATTAAATAAGCCGTTGTGTTGAGCGGTCTCACAACTCGTAAAATAAGCCTTAGTGTACTTTTTTTTTTAAACTAAGATAATAATTTTTATATCCTTGACCCTCCTTGACCCTTGACTTAAAACTTGAAGGCTTCTCTTAAGCACTTTATGCTCTTAAACCTTGGCTGCTTTTCTTAAGCAGAAAAACTTTGTAAATAATTTATTTTAATTTTAACGGGTTTTAGAACAGGTGCGGATTACGACACCTAAATTAAATAAATAAGCCTTCGTAAACCTTAAAAATAATTCCTTGTGGAGTATGCGTCATTGAATGTGAACCATATCCCCTAAGTATGCTGGTGATGTATGATTGAGGAAGTGTGTAAGGTAGGTTGATGAAAGGTGTATGAAAGATCAAGGTCTTATTTACAACCTCGAAATTTTTCTAGTTCATTTTTTTTTTTCTGGGGTTATGGGGAATCTTAGTTTTAATTGTTTTTTAACTTACTGTATCACTGTAAATACTCATTTAGCTTAATTTTTTGTTGATTAATGCTCTCTTAATGCTAAATAAGAAAATTTTTTCATTGTATTCAAAAATTTTCCGGGGTTTTCGGGGTAATGTAATGTGTATGTCTTTTATATGGTTTTTTACTTACATTTTTGGATATTATTAACCTGAAAATTTAAGCATTCGTCCTCCCTAGGTAGCTTCATGGTCATTTCTTGGAGGCTTAGCAACGGCTTTGGCCTTTTTACCTTCTAATTCATGTTATTTAAGTTTTTATCTTTATTAAATCTTTACTTTACTTTACTTTTGTGATGTCAGTTAGTGGCAACCCTAGTTTTATTTTTAATTTATTGCTGGAGCTAATTGTAGGTTGTATAGGTAAATCACATCGACCTCATTCGATTTTCTTTTTAATAATTTTCTAATTTTAAAATGTAAATTATCTGGAGTTGACAGGAGCCTGGTGGTTGAATGGGCAGTCTACGTTCAGAGCTGAGAGCAGGAACATCTCTGAGAAGCTCCATAAAAGTATATTTAAAGGGCAGTTCCCCTTATTCTTGAGTTTTAAGTCGGCTCTCTCCGTGCCGCACCCTCACCTAGAACACCTGGAAACCTTGATGCTTGAGCTGCACAAGCCTGATGATGAAGATTTGATGCTCCTCGGCCCTCCTCCACTGTCGGAAGACAGATGTCCTCGTCCCTTCTCCTATTGCCTGAGGATTGACGGTCCTCGGCCGTCCACCACCGTCTGAAGACGGATGCCCTCGGCCCTTCTCTACGGCCTGAGAGTTGATGGTTCCTCGGTCCTCCTCCACAGTCTGAAGACGGACGTTCTTCAGTTATTTATTCCATTCTGCGTTCATCTTCAGTATTTTCCGCCAGCTTCACTGGCATTAGTGATTTAAGTAGCTCCAGTTTTTAGGTTAGGATCTTTGTTAATAAATTCTTATAACTCGTTCCCTTGTCAATTTCTTTTAATAGTGCTCCCCTCCAGACTGAAAGTTAGGTAGGTGAGTGCTCTGAGTGACTTTACAGTTTTGTGGATCCTACCCAGGAAATTGTAACGTTACACTATTTCGTGAGATTAAATAAACTAAGACAAATTTGTTACGGTCGCGATATCAACATACAACCTGACTTTGTCCTGCAAATTGCAAAACCGTTAGAGAATTTGATTTTAGCGGGCTACCTTGGCGCTTTACCATTAGTACGAACACTAATAATCATTAAATCTTCTGTCTAAAACCGAAATTCATCTTTATTTTACAATACATTACAAGGACCACAACATCGGTTTCATTTAGAAGTAGTAAGAGCTTCATACATTGTTTAAATATGACAAAGTTCTAATGAATCACCAGCAGAACTGGACACCTCTGCCGATGACACCGCGGAAACTTAGGATACAATGGGTATTCGCTTAAAAGCTCAAGTAACAGAAGCGTAATTATACACGAGAATAATGAGACGGTGAGAAAACGACGAACAATGGAAATTGCGATAGATTAGCCTTCATAACCATTACGTTAAGGTTCAACTTTGATCGTGAATTCTAAGCCACTTCATTTTCAATTAAATAGTTTAAGCACTTGCTTGGAAATTCTGGCATATCATACATAATTGATGAATAAAATTATGCTAAACTGCACTTAAGACTGGCGGTACGATTGTGCTGTTGAAGGTCCCTTTTCATTCCGGAAATAATTTAATAGAAACGTACGTAGGAACATAAATATGAATGACAGTAGTAAACCTTTCTCCGGCCTTGACTACATACGATTTATACACGTTTCATTCAGAAACTTGAAAAGAGCTTCCAAATTGTATTGAATGAATCGTCGATAATGACAGCCAATCGCGAGCGCATTCTTAATTCGAGAGTCACGGGTGCGACCGAATGCCCCCGAAGTGAGCACGAGCACCGTGAAGAGAGCAACGCCCCTACACCTGCACTATCCCGACCTGACATTCTTGAAGACAGGACTATCAGAAAAAGACCATGTTAGAGAATTGCGAACTCTTTTAAATTAGGAACGAGAACTGTTTGGTAGAATTGCGATAAAAATTACTATCCAGACAGACCAAGTAAACACAATAATTCGAAACGGATATCCTAAAAGTATCTCGACTTATTTCGAACACACATGCTAATCACACTCAGCTAGTAAATTCACACGTTCGCTTTCAATTTGTATGAAGAAACTAACCATACACAAACAGGTGTGCCACTTTCTTCACCAAATTCAAAAAAGGCTGTAAGCAAAATTGGATCGGAATCAAACGATCAAACACGTCGACGCCGGCACGAATCCATTTAACCATATCCATATAAAAACATTTGCACTAGCACTCCCAAGACTGTTTCGAAAGAAGTCACGGACCGTGAACATTCCACCGGCCACTGAGCATAAGCAAACTGGCACAGACAAAAACATCAACGCCATACTTTTCTCCGAGTAACAGGAATTTAAAACATGAGGGACATTGTCGTGAAAGTTGGAATATTACGGTTGGAGAGTTCAGGATGAAAGTATGACTGATGTAGAATCTAGGTGATGAAAAAGATATATGTGACCTTACAGTATCTCAAACCACGATACTGTGCTTAGGACTTTAGATATATTACATTTGTACTTTACCATCATCTTCCCCATTCCATTGGCCTTGTCCCATTCTTCTTGGGGTCGGCGCAACACGTTTTCTACTTCAATTCTCCCTATCAGACGACGCAGCATCGGCCGCACACAAACCATCCATATTTTCTTGTACTTTCTAAACAATTTACTAATTGATGTCATTTAGTTTTTCGCACAAACTACCTACATAGGCGGCTGTACAGTCCGTGCCTATGTCAATAACCGATCTTCCGAAAACATCAGCAAAAAAACTAGGCTAAATTCCGCCGAATTCTAAAGCAACAATCGTCAAAACTGATTCCCGAAGCACGTATAAGTTTATTTTTTTAAAAAGGAACCAACACAGACTTCCGAATGCGCAAAAGATTAATTTGCTAAGCAATGGTCACGAGCACATTGTCATGAGCCATGTTCCGAAGGCGATGACACTTGTAAAAAGAGGTTTTATTGATCGATTTTACGAAGTAAGTAGTCCGTGCGTGCGGCTAGCCGGCAGCTGCTCTGGCGCATGCTTCTAATCCCTCTCTTCGTTCACGCCGCCGGCACCGTTAACGGCCGGCACGGAGGTTCTGTAGCAGAATGGCCACAATGATTCCGTAATTAATACTATTCAGAACACGCCAGTCTTCCAAGACGGCCTTGTTTTCAATTCGGCATGCTACGCTATCGTAAATCGTTTAGCGCATCACAGCAATTATTCAAAGGGTTAATGGACAGGTGAGACTGAATGCTGTACAGATTTTTTCATCGTTTCAAATACTTCGAGCTGTTTATTTTGTAGAATAACAAGTCTTATTAACAGTGAAAAGTATTAAAAGGTTATGAACTGTACGATGTGTAGGAATAAATTAAACTCTGGAAAAACCTGCGAATTATAAAGGCGATGGGAATCTAGAACAAAGACTAATAATATTTTTGCTACAATCTCAACAACACATCGTAGAAAAACTAGAGCTGAATCAAGATAAATGGTTAATAGCTTTATGTGAATTACAACATGTAACTAACTCGAGTTTAAAGACATTGTTCAGTAAAAAGTTGAACATCCACCCGTATTTATTTATTGTGTGAAAGGAACTGAAGGGCTTTTAATAATGAGGTAACAAACCACTTCAGATGACAATGACGGTTATATTTTATAATAACAAATACACTCAACCCTTTCAAGAACAATAATAGCGGAAGTAGCACCATCAAGAGGTACCCGGGCACATCCAAAGGCTTGTATAACGGTGTGATATTTGTTCGAACCAAAAGGGAATTTCCTCGAAACGGGCCAAATTGTGATTAAGTATACGAAAAACACTTATTTGCTTAATCTAAAATTCATACCCCGATTTCTTCCATTTAGCGGAAGGTTCCTGGAGAAACGAGATAAAACTCAAACAAAATCCAGCATCTCAAAATATTGCAAACTGTATATCGCATTTTCAATTAAAATGTACGTCTAAAGCATTCATTAGCATTTGAATATAATTGGCCATCTTTCATAGATGAAACTACACTTAATTTTAAACAGTCAGACGCACAAAAAATACATAAGTTTTTGCTCTAGCTTCTACATATTCGAGACGGTGGATAACTAATTATCCGCCTTAGGTACTAGGAAAATATAGATGTGGAGAAGTGTTGTAAGTAGGTAGACATCGTCAATCTCTTGGCTCGATCGTAAACATTGGATTGGCTGCGAGATTGTTTATACGTTTTATAATAGGAAGGCCCGAAGACTTATACATTCCCAGTCCATCTATATTCCCAGTAAGTGTCATAACATCACTTATTTTTTATTATCTTAGAGCAGTAATTTTTTTATTTTTGTGAATCAATGACTGGTTTTTATTTGACTCATGCGATATTTATCTTTTTGCCACGAGGCTTCATATCCTTTCTTTTTTTGTTCGCATAACTAATGCAAATGCCGAATGATCATCCCACGTTCATGATAGTTTCATAATTCAATGCTCTCTGCAATTTGTATTTGATACTAAAGTTGGAGCTCGGCAATCATTTAGTAGAGATGATTATTTCTAAAACTCTCATATTTCTAGTAGTTAATGAAGTATCCTTGTCTGTCAATACGGCAGGTGATTGCCTCAACAGTTCATAATTAGAAATTTTCTTAGGAAATTCAGCTTAATTAACTTTCACATCCGGGCCATCATTAAAAACTCCAAATATTGTTCGATCAAAAAATACCAGACATAATGTTAGCTGTATGTTTGGATATTAAACAAGCGTTCCAAAGTCAATTATTGAACATGTATTATATGATGTTTCATCATTACCTTCGTCTGTTGGAGTCTGTGTGTATCTACGTTTGTATCAAGATAAATTAATATGTCAAGTACTGGATCTAACAAAGCGGCTTTTACCTTGAATCGTGAGAATCTTCCAATCACGCGGAAGATACTAATTAATTACCGTGTGTGAAGCATAGAAATTGATATCGTTAACGGATTTCGCCGTGAAAACATGTATCGTTGGAAATCTTGAGATCTCTGTGCTGTTGATAATCTCAGTTCTTTTGTTACTGTTATTATTCACATTATTGTATACGGTGGTTTGAGATGACACGCTTTCTATTGCTTGCAGTGTATTCTAGATTCGTAGTTCTTCGAGCATAATATTGTGACGAAAGCGTCTTAACCTGAATCAGCTAAAGTCTATTTTCACCAACCCCTAGTGTCCTTTTTTATGGAAATGTTAAGGCTGACGACCCATTACTTAAAAATAATAATAGTAGCCTAACAGGGGCATTTCATACGCTTTGATTAACCCCTTGAATAACAATAACCGAAATAAGAGCCCTGATTTGGAGAATCCCAAAATAAATTAAAAATAACACAATTATGGAGGATACACGATACTCTTTATCTTTCGCAACTTAATTTCGATCTAACTCGGTTGGCTTAAATCAGATTTTCCGTTGACCACAAAATTTTAACCGTTGCAGCGCATTGTAAGGGAAACGATCCATTCATTGTAACTCTTGTACAGCTTCAAAGTTCGTTTCAGACAAAATTCAACTTTAAACTTAGAAGTTAAGATCTCAATTGCTTTGTTGTTTTGTGTGGTAGTGACGCCTTTGTTCGAGGACTTTCATACGGGAACGGACGTTGAAAAAAAAAGGGGCACGACGGGAACACCTGTCTGCGGTGTTGCCAGTTTTTGATGAGAACCAGTGAATGGCGACTATAATAGCTACAATGGCACCTGATTTTGAATTTGGATAACTTCTTTGAGAATCGTCCTCATTCATGTTGGCTCGCGAATTTTTTTGACAGATTATTAAGTGGTTTTGCAGTTCGACGCTATCAGACGGTAATTTTATTTGTCTTAAGAGTAACCAAACAAATTAGATTTCGGAATTAATTTCATTCGGCTTGGCACACAGGCCTTTTAGGCAACGTTCACACCAAACGTATTGTCCGCCGCCGACTGTGAGTATACAGTACAAAATGTACGAAAGATTTACTTCAGCCGCCGACTGATTCGCTGTTGTTTTTCAAACATTTGCGAAGTCGGCGGCCGACTAAACGTTTGGTTTGAACGATGCCTTATAGTCATAGGCTTCTAAATGAAGAACTGAGTCAAGCATTACCTATTAAGGGGATTATAGTTTTCGCTCCAAATTTTTAACAATGCGAAACAACGTCTTTAACCTTAAATGTAAGAAATAAGCTCTTATTTCTTACATTTAAGGTTAAAGACGTTGTTTCTGCGCAATACCTGGAAGACATTAAGTACCTACCTACTATATTTTACGAAATAACATAACTTTAACAGCTGTATTGCAATAAAACTGCAGTAAAACAAGAAATAGACGGTTATGTAGAAATGCCACACATAACGTGTCTGGTTCCCAACATAATGTTACATCATAACTTGTCCAGTGAAGATCAGTCAACCAACTCCTGCGCACCATTCATTCGCCCACGGCCGCGTTCCTAACTCGAAAAGTGATTTAATACTTTTTGGATTTATAAATTATGGATTTAAAAGCTGAATTAGCGCTATTCGTTTTATAGTCCTATTTAACATAGCTCGTTATATTTGAAACAAGGAAACTTTGTCATTTGATAGCAAAAAAACCGGCCAAGTGCGAGCTGAACTCGCGCCAAGGATTCCGTACCATCGTAGTAGGGCCCAGATTTTTAATTTCTTTTTATTGTTGTTAAAGCGGCAACAGAAATACACATTCTGTGAGTTGACGACAAAAAAATAAAATAAAATCGGAAGGTTCAACTCGCGAGTTTCACAGTCGCCGGTTGACGAATAAGCCAAAAACGGCTAAGTTTAGAGCAAGACACATTTCGGAAACACCCTTGTTGTTCGTCTATTATCAAATGAATAGACATAACACATAACATCCTTAAGCAATTTAACGTTCTACTGAGTTAACTAAAGGTCGACTAATTTTCAACCTTATTACTTAGAGCTATGGGTGAAAAGTAGCATACCCTCAGTAAACTCAGTAGTACCTACCAAGTATACCTACTATTATTATAAAGAAGAAAGATTTGATTTTTTGTTTGTTTGTTTGTAACGATTTAACTCTAAAACTACTTGACCGATTTTAAAAATTCTCACCATTAGAAAGCTACGTCTTTACTGAGTAACATAGGCTATAGTTTACCCCCCGTACTCTTACGGGAACGGGAACTACGCAGGTGAAACCGCGTGACGTCCGCTAGTCTTTAATAAACAGTCCGCCAGTTGACTAGACTAAATTATATCAGCTAGCAGAAACTTTTGAAACAATACAAAGTAAATAGACACACGGACAATGAGACAATGCGGCAATTAAGACAAGTCTAGCTGAATCACATCTAAATAAAAATCTAATAAGTATGAATCGACGACCTATTTCTAGTTAACGTGAGAATGAGAAGCACCTACTTACTTATGTATATGCAAATACAACGACATTCTTGCACATTCAAAATGTACTTACATGAGCGCGAGACCCGACCTTTCCCAAGGACACAAATAGTGTAAACAGACCCTTCACGAAGCCGTCAACCAAGCATTCAGTACATCAAACTAAGCGGCCTACGTAAAAAATATTTCTGGGAAACAACTTTTGTTTTTGGGGTAAAAATCACGTTTTACGGTAAAACTCAATGTAATGCACTGAAAAAATTTGTGCTGATAGACGCATTTAAACGGGTTTTAACGGCTCGCAATATCAACGTTGCGTTTGGAGAGGAGACTGCTAATGAACGCACCGTGCGTTTTTTGTTTAAACGCTTTCGTAATGGAAACTTCGACTTGAAGAACGAACCACGTGGTAGACCGCCCACACAGGTGAATAACTCTGATTTGAAGGAGATGGTAGAAGCCGATCCGAGTCAAACTACCCAGGAATTAGCGGCATGGTTTAACGTTACCCTACCTACAATATTGACTCATTTGCATCAAATCAATAAAATTAAAAAAATATTAAAATGATCTTTACCATTATTGCTCCATGATAACGCAAGACCTCACACTGCACGAGAAACCGTTGTAACTCTACAGGAGCTGCAGTTAGAAACTATACGTCATCCTCCGTACTCGCCAGACCTTGCTCCAACAGACTACCATTTGTTTCGTGATTTGGGCAATTTTCTACGTGATAAAAAAAATTATTCCCAGGAGGCAGTACAAAATGCTTTGACACAGTTTGTCGAATCTAGATCCTGATAGTTCTATCGTAAAGGCATAAATGAACTTCCGTTTAGATGGCAGCAATGTATAGGTAATGAGGGTAAATATTTTGATTAAATAAATAAATAAATAATAAATAAATATCGCTGGACATGAACACACAGCGCCATCTAGTGCCACATTAAGCATCGAGGCTTGTGTCGTGGACACCAGATAGTTGATATACTACATAGATACTTTTTGTTTGTAAATACATACTTATTATACATATAAACATCCATGACTCGGAAACAAATGTCCATGCTCATCACACAAACATTTGCTCCAACTGGGACTCGAACCCGGGACCCTAAGAACGTAAGGCAGCCTCACCACCACTACGCCATTCGGGTCGTCAAAATCAATATACTATCTTCCCGGCCAAGAGCGTGTCGGGCCACGCTCAGTGTAGGGTTCCGTTTCCATCAAGTTCAAAATGATTTTCCTAGAAAGTCCTTATAAAGTTCTACTTTTCAGATTTTTTTCATATTTTCTAAACTTATGGTTCAAAAGTTAGAGGGGGGGGACACATTGTTTTTTACTTTTGGAGCGATTATTTCCGAAATTATTGACATTATCAAAAAATGATTTTAGGAAACCCCTATTCATTTTTAAATACCTTTCCAACAATATATCACACGTTAGGGTTGAAATTAAAAAAAAAATCACTTCCCACTTTACTTATGGGCTACCCTAATAAAACATTTTTTTTTTATTTTACCACTTTGTCGGCGTGATTGATATACATATTGGTACCAAATTTCAGCTTTCTAGTGCTAACGGTCACAGAGATTAAGCGAGGACGGACAGACGGACGGACAGACATGGCGAAACTATAAGGGTTCCTAGTTGACTACGGATTTACGGAACCCTAAAAAGGTTTAAATTTTTCAGTACAAATCGCCAATTTCATACTTTAACCCCTAATACGATACCCCTTGGCAAAACTGGTTGTCAGTTTTGGGTCTCTTAACTACCCGACCCGACCTTTTCCAAAGACATTTAAGAACTCGGTCAGTGTCCCTTAAAAACATTTATCGAACATCCGGTGAATAAATCAAACATGACCCAATAATCAAAAAGTACAAACAAAAAGACATTTCATCATACAAAGTGCTGAGATAACCTCTATTGTTTTTTCATCAGTCATGCATAATCAAATACGATGAAGGATGAAATATCAAACAATACAGTTCGGTATTGAACAATGAGAGTAATCAAAGCACACACATTTTTCGGATCATGTTCGGGTACACCTTGATGATCGAGAAGAGCTGTATTAACATAAATATGTTGTATTTACATAATTTAAACGATGTGTTTATTAAGGAACAGGCCTTTTTTGTAAAACTAAAGACATGTGTTGAATTTTGTCGACGTGTCTCGGAAAAAACGTTAGCCGTTAATCCCAGGTAATAACTTGTCAACTGAAAATATGTACGCAATTTCATTTCAGTGCATAATAGGCTTGTCAACTGGAAAAATCTAATTAGTCCGTCAGATAGATTATCAAAAAAATATTTGAGCCGTAGTTTTTCTTTTGTTACGTAAACCAAAATTGACGAAGATACGACGCATTTAAAATTTTCAATACGTCACCCCGTGGTATAATTTTTAGTGCGTTCTGACGTCACGAGCCCCCACTCCCGAGTTTTGAAGCGTTTTATCTTTGTCAATTTTACCTAATTGATTTACAAAAATAAAAATACGTGTCCATTATTTCCCAATACTCTAACCGAAGAACTAAATAGATTTGCATTTTATTGATGGTGGAAACTAGCCTATTGTTGATATTTGACAGTCGTTACAGGTAATCAGTGGCCTGAAAGTCTGACAACCAGTCTTACCAAGGGGTATCGTATAACCCAAGGTTGTGGGTTGTGGAAGTCAGGTAGACAGCCGCTCCGTGTAAAATACTGGTATTCAGCTGCATCCGGTTAGACTAGACGAGAATTTAGACCCCAACATTGTTGGGAAAATGCTAAGCACATGATGACGTGTTGAATTTCGTCGTCTCAAGATGATCATCAGCTAAGAATAGTCTTCACTTTTGTAAGATATGAAGATATGGAATTTTTAGGAACAGAATAATTAATAGTATAGGGCCTCCAATTTAAATTAAAAACTAAAACAATTATCATGCTCGGTAAGCCGACTAAGGAGCAACGAGAAAATTACACCCTCGTGGCGACTAATTTACATAGAAATCCCCATCCAAAACAGAATCTTAAACACATGTAAAACTTACCAGAACCAACATTGAAAATAACTAACAAGATTCTCAATTACTTCGAAGTTCACACAACTTGATACCTGACAAGACTGCTTAACAAAAATTGATCTACAAATACAACTTTAATGTCGGCAACCATATTCCGAATACACCTTTTGGTATCATTTTATTTGCATAAGCTTACCCAAGGAGAGAAGGAGAGAATCTATAATCAGTTTTCTTCCTTAATACAAGTTTAGGATTACCTACGACTTGGCTTGAATATGAATTTGATACAGTACACAATCAGGTTTGCGTAGGATATAAAGTTACTGAATAACTTATTAAAGGATTTTGGATAGAACGGGTTTTGGTGTTCAGTGAAATATGGTTCGAGTCTGGATTACACAAATGAGACGTTTTCTTGTAAAGGGATAAAGCGATCGAGGTGCTTCTGAGAATCTGATTAACTTTAAAGAAAATATGAAATTTTGGGGAGAAAAAGATTACATTGAAAGATGTCAAGTGAAAATATCAAGTATAATACAACATTGCCTTTACGCCAAAAAGGCATCTACTGGACCCCAAAAATCAATCAATCTAGTAGCCTCCTATTTAGGTACTAAATTGAACTGATCAAAACTAAAGCGTACCTTCAATATATTGTAATAGGTCCATCAATCATCTTACAACAAAGAAATATTACACATTTCATTACATACTACAAAGTGTATAAAAAACCGTTCGGACAATTTGAGGCTGTCTTTTTATGCTGTCAGTTGGAAGCCGGTGTCCAAGTCCATCATTAAATGAAATCTCAGTAATCATTCACCATCAACGGTGATTTGACCAGCGGTTAACCCGCCAGCGGCTGAGCTCCCAAGGTAGTCATTGGAGAACAAAAAAGAGCTTTCAAATTCTGATGCCTTTAATAACGAGGCCAGTTTTGTTTGAATATTGATTTCGTAAGTTTGTTTCAATAAGTTCTGGAGTTGAAGTTGAAATGTTCTTCGTTGCTAAGTAGCCTTTCAAGGATCGACTCAAAATATGATTCTGCTAAAATGTTTTATAATATACTACCAACTTTTGCCTGCGACTTCGCTTTCTTTTTGTACTTTGCTTGTTATAACATAATTCAATAATAATTCGAAAGACACGTGGCTCCATCTATTATCATAAGAACGTTATTATTTTTTTCCTCGGGAACAGTAGTTTTTTTTTCGGGATGAACACCTGACAACGCATCTGCAAAATTTCAGGAAGATCGGTGCAGAGGCTTAGGCGTGAAAAGGTAACAAACAAACAAACTTACTTTCGCATTTTAAACATTTGTTAGGAACTTAGGATATCGTAAATTCAATTTCGTCTGCCCTTTAGCTTAGGTAAAGTTGAAGTGCTTCACTTTCCAGATATGAAACCTAACAAGAAGGAAGCAATACACCGGTGTTGCTTCCTGCGTTTTGGGAGCTCATGCAGACTTCCGATTTCAAATTTCAACATCACACTCCAAAGCATTTACCTTAATTCCTTCGATCCACGAAAATGGGCATCAAGGCACAATTTACATAACAAATCGCCTCATTATCATGAAAATCTTACTCTTCTCTTAAAATATTTCACCAAACAATTTTCGGCACGCAAAAACCTTTGGGGCAAAACACGAACGCGTAAACGGTAGCTGGTATTAGCATTGGTCGCTTTTTGTTTTCTCTAAAACACTTGAACATAAATGTAAAGGATATCCGTTGAAGACTCCGCAAGGGGTCATTACGTGTAAGCAATCCATTCTTTTTTCATTTCTTTATGAACATAAAGCCGTTTACTCGATCTTAAAATTATCGGGTGTGTCGAAAAAAGAAACCGTTTGATATACGGATGCAGTAAATATAGTTCAATATTAATTTCAACGAGAATTAAAAACTGACTACTGAAGAAGTGAATGATGCCGTGACGTCTGACAGGGAGAAGGGAATAAAAAAACGTGTTGCTCCGACCCCAAATAGAATGGGACTAGGGCAGGAAGTTGATGATGATGATGAACTGAACACTGACTACAGAACAAAACGGTTACGCGTGTCAATGATGCAAATGTAACGGTCATTTGTAGATGATACATTATTGATTTTATTTTGACATTGTTTTTTACAAATATAGACAAATACAACCGAGAATATTACAAACTATTAACAACATATTATTAACATCCCAAAATATAATTCCGAAATGTGTCGGTAACGAATTAGGCAAATATTAAGGAAGCTACAGAAAAAGGAAAATTTCATTGTCTATTGCCCTTGCGTGGTAAACAAAAACAAATCGATGTCAATCTACATGATGATTGGGTTTACGTCTGTAATTTATGCCTAACATAGCATCTGGCGTTCCAGTTCTCAGAGCGCACGCACTTTTAGAATATTACTAACGAGTGGGCTTCCACGCAATTCCCTTTCTTTCACAGGTGATAAATCTAATTCTAAATTATGTACATGTGTTTGAGAAAACATGCTAAAGTCTAGGTTCGAATTGAGGGAGATTAATGGATCCTCTAATTTCACGTTTTTAGCTGTTAGTACTTAGTAGGTACAAATAACCTATAGAAAAGAGGACAGGTTGACCATTTATTAGTATTGCTAACGTCACCTACTAGGGGTCACATTTGCATTGCGATTTTCGCTCGGAATCGCAATGAATCAACAGATTATAACAGTATTAATAGCATTGAAGTGGATGAAAACAACAACAGTACTGATTACAACAAAATCCTCGGTTGTTATACTTGTTATGACCAATTCGTAAGAGAAAATAAGTTTTCAAGTAACAGAATAATTTTCCTAGCCATTTCACGATTCCTGACACAAACAAGTTCAAGGCCTCGCATTATATAAGAAGAAAGTTTAATTTATTCATTTATCCGATGAAAATAAATACACTAAACCAGTCTGGCATATACACTGGTAGCAATAGACCAAAAATCTATAAACAAACAGAGCCCAAATTAGTTTCTTTTAAGTAAAGTAATTCAGAGGCGACCACTCATAAAGATAAAACCTGTTAATCAGTGACTTCCTCGGAATAAGATTAAACACGTACAAAACAAGTAATTGGTTCGAATAATTCCGAAACTGGATACATTTAAGAAACGAGATTCTTGGCTGTCAACGACTTCTGACTTTAAATCAATGTAAGTAATATTTCCATGGCTTTATGGACAACTATTAAGCTACAGAATGTGACAAGTGCTTATCTTAACTTGCGAGCGGTTTTTTAGAGCTGGGAAATGGGTCGGTTAATTGCCAAAGACGATGCCTTAGATAAAATAGAACAACAATTTATATGGCTGCATTTTGCCTAATTGATTCTTTGGTACAGACGCCACACGCACATCAAGCTATCCGAAACTGACAAATTTCCCCAATCAACCTTGAACTTCATACTTTAGCGATAAAGGTGAAAATCAATTTTAAAAAATTGACAGATTGTAGTAGTTTGATGTGCTGAGCGTCTGTACAAGGAAATCCCAATTGTAAACTTGCCAAAATTCATTTGAAATTATTTTAAATCTCAGTTTAGCGGGTCAAGAACCCAAGTCATAGCCTTGTCAAATTTTGCTCCGAAACCCAATTAGGACTTGGCAAACCTTTGCTTTCCCTGATCAAATGCCTGTCCTTTATCAACATCACGTTTCTTATTGCCCTTCATGTCTGGGTTTGTAACTTTTCCATCAATGAATGAAGTAACTCTATACGTTGAATTAAAACGATTAACAACGACACAATTTACAAACATCTCACAACTTCACATCACATATTCACACGCTTCATCATCTCCGTCATTAATATCACTTCACACTTTTGTCAACGGTTAATTAAAGTAATTACTACAATCTAATAGACGGGACAAATGTTAAAGATAAGTCAAATTCACGACTTGTCTGAACAAGTCACGACATGTTACATACAAGATGTTATGAAATAAACATTTTGTATTATGAGTCATTGGCAGTAATGAGAGCCACATTAGAACTGAATTTATGAATTGTGTTTGGAGTTCACGGAGTGATGTATGCCCAAGTCAGCAAATGCTTAGCCTGCTAAAATGTAGCCTGTAATGTGAGTGTGTGTGTCTCTGTATGAAAATAACTAAATCGTCTGCGATTGAAGAAAGGGTAGACAAAGGTGACCTGAAAATTACTGCTAAGGATGGGCCGTGCGTACCGCCAATATTTTTACTACAATTACAATTTTGGGCTGGAACAATAACGAAGAATATTGCGAACATCTGATCGCAATTTGGTCTAACATTTTCCAAGACTAAAGGCGAATAGGCTAGGTCGTTCTTTCTTTTGATCATTTAAAAAAAACTTCCAGTTATGGCATCAAGCTTTTTTGTTCTACCGGATAAGCCCACACGTAAATGTTGTCAATGAATGCAGCAACAATATAAAAACGTGTTGGAATTTCGACTTTAACTTTGCAATAACCGGTGACAGGTTATTAAGTCGACACCTACCTTAATGATAGGTTTCCTCAATAAACTCTTTAAAGATACCGAATTGATAGTCCACCGGTACTCGTATACTCTATTTTTTATACTTCCTCAGGAAATAATTAAGAATATTTTGGAATAAATCTCACCAGATTTTAATCCAAAGAGATTTATCTCCCGAAAAGTAATTAGGAGACTCTTCTATTATTTTAATTTCTTCTCCAAAGATTTTAAGAATACTGAGTCTGTAGTTAATTACAATTACAATCTAGTATTTAAGTAACTGAGCAGTCTAAGTTACTTTCAGATTCAGAATTCCGGCAAATATTTTAGCATGGAGATGAGGTTTTATAACAAGACTACAAAAAAAAAAAAACAAAATAAAGAATCTCAGTGAATGGACAAGCAAAAAACAAATGTTAGAAACAAAAAGCTATTAACGAGATATTAAAAAGAACAAAGTGTATCAACCTCATTACAAAAAAAAACAGCGTTTAATTTTAAAACCCTAATTATTATACTTACAAAAACTGACGTGCTGGCCAGAAAAACCTGACCACATACCGGAGTAGTTACCTATGTAATATTAAGGGCTTGTGTCAGCGTTTGGAAATAAGTACCTACTCAAGTCCCGAAACGTAAAAAGGACTCTCAAAACCCCTCATTTTTGACATTACGGTCTGGCTTTTCTATATAAGCTTCCAATTTAGGGAGCCATACTTAACTGGGGGAGAACGGTTGCAATTTCACCGTTTTGACCTCGTCTGGTTTGGTATTAACTTTACAATCTAAGTGTATTATACCTTAATGGCTTTACTTATAAATAGGTTTTATTTTCACTTGGTCTTGTAGACTTGTCTGACAGCGTTCTAAGCTTCTAAGACTAATGTTGTACTTAGAAAGATGTAGGAAAAAACGTGACACTGGAGACTAGGAAGAAACGTGCTGCCTAATTTTGCCGCTTTACAAAGTATTAAAAATTGTAAAGTAACTGAAGTTTCTACTTTGACTTTATTGGAGTGGAGCCCAGTCTCACCACGGCGTGTCGTATTACCCAGTACTAAACGTGGAGGTCAGATAGGCAGTCGCTCAATTGTGATATACTGGGATTCAGCTGCATCCGGTTAGACTGGAAGCCGACCCCAACATAGTTGGGGAAAGGCTTGGCAGGGGTCCATAATTGTTCTTAGCTGTAAGCCCATTGGAACATGTGCAAAATAAAAGTAATATAAATATGATGAATTGAAGCCCAGAGACTACAAAACAGGCAAAATTAGAAAGGCTATATTAACTGTAGTTACTACAACAGCCCCTAACGTCCACTGCTGGACATAAGCCTCTTCCATGATGGAAGGAATTTGCCGTAATCTCCACGCTTGGCAAGCGGATTGGAGATCGCAGTGATGAAAGACTAACAGAAAACGCTGCTGCCCATTCTCTGGTCTACGGAGGCGCAAGGTGTTCTGCCTCAGACATTAGTCGCCTTATACGACACCCGTGAGTGTAATGGGTTGGTTCTATTCTACTCTGCCGGATACCACACGGCTAGCTTAACTGTAGTTGGAGACTGTAAATTAAGTGATTTTAACCTAATTTGGCAAAGGTGGCTTTATTTAGGAGTGTTTAATTAATTAAGTAAATCCATCCTAATGTAAACACTCCTAGTGTTTACATTAGGATGGATTTACTTAATTAATTAGTCAAAGTGGGAATGGCTTGACCATTTATTGTTTACAAATCCCACGTGTCCCTTTGGGTGAAAAATAGTTGTAGGTACTGACGATCGACCACTTTAAGAGTGAGCTTTAGATTTTAGACATTCAGTGAGCGCGGTAGTACTAGTTTACATTTCTGCCTAGCCAATTAGGTTTGTTAGGGTCGGCTTCAAGTCTAACCGGATGCAGCTGAATACCAGTATTTTACATGGATCGACTGCGACTTTACAGTTAGCACTGGGTAATACGACACCCCTTGGTAAAACTGGTTGTCAGACTTTCGGGCCACTTACTAGCACTAAGTAACGACTGGCAAAGATGTACAAATGACAGCCGGGACCAACGGCTTAAAATGCATTTCGAGGCACAGGGGAAACTCGGTATGTATTGTAATGAGTGGTCCAATCCACCGACCAGCCTATGCGAGCGCGGCTTAACCTGAAGATTGACCCGAGCGGCTGTTATTATTTATCACATTCCTTCCAATAGGCTCATATAACGACAGCATCTAAAAATTGCAAATCTATTTAGTCCGTCAGTTAGAGTATTGAAAATTATTTTTTGTTGGAGACGTATTTTTTGTTTTTGTTAATCAATGAATATTGACAAAGATAAAACGCATCAAAACTCGGGAGTAGGGGCTCGTGACGTCAGAACTAGCTAAAAATTATACCTAGGCGTGACGTATTGAGAATTTTAAAAGCGTCATATATTCATCAATTTTGGTTTACGGAACAAAAGAAAAAACACGGGTCAACTATTTATTGATAATCTAACTGACGGACTAATTAGTTTTTTTTTGCCGTCTCGCCTATTGTGCAAGCGATTTGTCTATTTGTCACGGCTTTACGTCACAAATTTCGATGAAATTTGGCATCCGGATAGACCATCATCTAAGATATTTTTTAGATAGGACGTCCCCGTGTGATTATTTCTTCTACGCGGGCGAAGCTGCGAGCAAAAACTAGTGAAATCACCCAGCGGTTTTACAATGAAACCTAATAAAAAGATACCTTTGCTAGTAGTTTTCATTACTACGTTATAAAACCTCTACTCTTGTCTTCAGATAGTTGAAAATAAAATAAAACTAAAATGTTTTATAGAGAGCGCTGACGTTGTACATGTAACTATTCTTTTACGTTTTCAGTGGAATTTGTAATAGAAACGTTTGTAAGACGAAGAAAATATTCTCCGATGTCATGTAACATGTTTCTCTTTTGTATAGGGAAACGCCCATTCTTGGTCATGTTTTGCCCACCAATGTGTTAAGTACAAAAAAGATACCCATTTTTTAACAAAAATATTACTATTACTTATTTGCAATGAAACCTCCGGAATTAAAATCCGAATTAATCAAGAAACTCAATCGTTTATTGCCCATCTAACACTTCCGGTCGTTGTTAAACATAAAGAAAAAATAAAGTCCAACCAAGTTCTATGTACAAAATAGTGTTTGTTTCTTCAACTGTGATGTCAACCCTAATATCTATAGTTGGTTTCTTTCATGGGCGTCATTTGGCCAAAACCTTTTCATCAAATCAATTTCCCAAATTTTAGGTCATCAGAATCGAAATGAAAATTTATACATGTTGGAAGGGAAACCGACGCTAAAAAGATTACCATGTGTTCAGTACGTAACCCTGAGTAGCGTTGCCATCCGTCCGGATTCCGGATAAAGCCGGACAGTGTTAGAGTGCTTTTTGGCCTCTTATCCGGCCAAATTTGACTGCGACCGGCCCGTCCGGCTTTTGTTAGGCTTTTTATTTTCTTACTTCCATCGCATTGTTCTATCAGAAGTCAATTCAATTTTATGGAAAGTAGGTAATTGATTCTGATCAAGTGGCAGCTTTCGAAGAAATCGTTAGAAACATGCACGATAAAGCAGTCAAATTTGCAATCTAGGACTGCAAACATTACAAAGATACATCTACCAAACATTTTTACTAAAATCTTCCCGATAAAGATTCTGAAACTTAAAACAGAGAAACCTCAAAATCCCTGTTTTTAGCGTCTGGTCTTGGGAGTTGGGACCCAAAAATCCGGCTTTTTGGCGGGTAAGTCCGGTTTTCTGACTTTAAATTTTGGAGATGGCAACGCAACGCTCATTCTGAGCATAGACATTTTTCGTCAGAAAAAAAACAGCTGTTTCTTACTAAACTGCAATACCTACTTAAACGGACAAATTTATGGCAAATGAGTTTTTTTTTTATTACTTATGTACGTCAACCACAAATTTAATTAATTTGTCACAAAAACATACGTTTTTTTACCAAATCCCAAAATGTTATTGTTTAAATTGAAAGAAAAAAAAATCTTATTACTCTTCCCAAAATACGCACAATCCATTCAAGAAATTCCGGTGTCCTCCCAAATATTCCCAAAACTGGTCTTCCAACCTTAAGCCCATTCATAAGTTTGGGCGTAGTAGAAGGGTCAGTACGAACCCCATCCTTGTTATCATTAGCACCTCGCCACTCCCACGTTTCCAAATATGTATGGGAAATACAATGTTTGATCTACTTCGTGTTTCACATGCCATGTGTTACAGAATTAGACTTGTGTTGGAGTTTTGTGTTTTTTTTTTTGTTTATGGGAATCGAGACTCCATCATACGGTAGTTAGATTGAAAGCGGTAATCAAAAATTAATAAAATTATAAATATTGCTCTTTTTTATGGGTACAACAACGGTACGAAAACGTAGGTTCTTGAATCTTCAGTCAAGACTTCGAGAGATAGGTAGATACCAACATTACCAACGCAGTCTGTCAAAGCACAAGTTTGAAAGAACGTTCGAAATTATCGCCAGGGTGGCCCGCGAAATTCAAACTTTCTTACGTTTTTTGCAATTTGCTGGTCAGTGTCACGTTGTATGTTGATGAAAATAATAGTTCACGACCGTAACACGTATGTAGTTACAGAATTATAATCATTAAAATCATCAATACAATCCTCTAATAGGCCTGTGTCCTAAAAAAATCAAATTAGTCCGTCAGTTAGATTATAAAAAAAACATTTGACACGTATTTTTTCTTTTGTTACGTAAACCAAAATTGACGAAGATTGGTACGACGCTTTTAAAATTCTCAATATGTCACTCCGTACTATAATTTTTAGTGCGTTGTGACGTCACGAGCCCCCACTCTCAAGTTTTGATGCGTTTTATCTTTGTCAATATTCAACGATTTAGAAAAACAAAAAATACGTGTACATTATATTCCAATACTCGTACTCTCTGACGGACAAAATAGATTTGCAATTTATTGATGGTGGAAACTAGCCTAATGCATTTAAAACCATTGAACGACTTTTTCATGATATATTTTTCATTTTTTTTTTATATTTTTATTTTTTTTTCCTCCATTCTCCCCTGTCAACCGTCACGCTATCATTTAAGAGTACACCTTTTTCCTTCACATCATTCCTCACACAATCCCTCCATCGTTTCCTAGGTCTTGCTCTCCCTCTCCATGGTAAATAATGATTCGCGATAAAAATTTAAATTTCGCGGCTAAAGGTAGCCCGCGCCCGCGAATCCACAAAATGCTCAACTAACGCTTAAATATGTACTTATCAGAACAAAGTCAATGCGGGCTGTGAAATATTTTATTGTTCGTAAATCAAGCAAGTACCTATGTAAACAACAAACTTCTGAATGCGAATATGTCAAAGAATCAAAAGGACAAAGAAATGGGGAACTTCGAGAACATTCGAGAACACAATGGAAATGGAACAGATGTTAGAAGCTATTTTTAGTTATGGGAGCGTTCAAAAAAGGTTTTCGGAGAAGTGAGAGTGTTAAAATTAAATTCTTTCAATATTTATGTCAAATTATTAGTATAGGTACTTAACTAAGAATATGTTTATACAATCATATGTGAGACGATAAAATGAGATATATGTAAATAATATCTTTAGCATTCTAAGTCCATTGTACCTATATGGCGCTTAACATTATTTTAATTTATAATTAACTAGGTAGGTAGGTACCTTTTGGATGACCATTTGTGAGTTGCATTTAAATTTTTGCAATTAACATAAGTACCTTCCTACCAAGTTCTGATAAAAACGAAAGAAAATAATATTGACAGACATAAAAAACAAAAACAACTAGGTACGGTTTTTGTCGAAGAGCATTAAAAATACTATGTAGGTTAATCTAGTTTTTTTAAAACGATTCTGCGCCTACTGCTTATCCCCAAAAAAGGAAGCGCCTTAAAATAATAATCATGCTCAGTATAACAATTTCTGTCTAATAAAAAAATATTTTTTACCGAGTCCATCGCACGTATAGCAAATCAATCCATTAGGGTAACCATATTTAATAATCATAAAATCGGGAGATCGTTGCGACTAAACCGAATACTGAGTTACTGACCAAATATGGTTGTATCAATACAAAAACCACTTAGTTTTGATATAAATGATGACTCAAGCTAATAAAATTAATGTTTCCGACCGACCTACTAGCTAAATACTAGACGGACTAAGCTTTTTCACGTGAAAGAATTTTAAACCTTATTCAAATCACATGAAGATATATTTTTATTTGTAAGTTTTCAGTTATTTTAAGAACTTTTAAATAACAATTCAGTTAATTTTACAGCGGAAACGGTGCTGTCGGAAGGCAACCCTTGCGCTGGCGCAGCTGACCGCTACGCTGCTGGGGTTAATTTAAAAATAAACCTGTTTATTTCTTTTTTTAAGCCGTATTTAGTGACTGTGGAGTAGGTTTACATTTTTTGTTTATAAAAGTTAAATAAGGAAGTTGATGTGTGTATCGAGTCATGTTTTTTTGGTGTAACCTGAGCCCTACAATACATTATAAAATCGATGTATTTTTAAGGCACAAGCGCTGTATGCAGGTCTTCACGATTATACTGCATGGTTGGCTAGGCAGACATTTAAGAATCGATAAGAAAAAAAACTTGATAAGTACAAGGTGTAAAAGACCTCATCACGAAGCCGTCAACCAAGCATTCTGTACATCAAACTAAGCAACTTTACGCAAAAATTATTGCTGGGAAACAACTTTTTTTTTTGGGTAAAAAGTCATGTTTTGTGGTAGAACTCAATGTAACGCACTCAAAACATTGTGCTGATGGATTGGATAATACGGGGGTCGTGGAGGCGTTTAAAGTAAAAAACTTACATTAAAAACTTGTATTTAAAAAAAAAACTTGTCAAAAAGTTGGAACTTTGACTCCCAATATCTCCGTAACTAGAAGGTTCCCAGGTATGGTGTAGACTGTAGAACAAAAAAATGATCGCAATGACGGGGAGAACAAGTGCCTTTCGGCTTCGTTAAGAGGTGTTTTACACCCTTTATAAATGCTTGTAAGCCACTGAAGTGCGACGATAATAAACTAATTAACACTCCCTTTTAACATTCCTTAAATGAATATTGCAAATATTATACCTCACACGAAGTCCCAAGCCAGTCGTGATCACAACAAAATTGCATGTTATCGTTATTACTATCTTAGTAATAAGTATAACCTAATACTACTAAACATAAGCTAGCTTATAATAACCTCAGGTCTTACACGTAGGTACCTACTCGGATAATTAAATAAAATATTTCCCCATATATGCAGTAATTGAAAAATACCTTACAATCGATCGTTCTGAGAAGTAAAATTTAAGCCGCTGAACAGGAACAACGCCCATTGGTAATTGATTCACAGATCACTGATAAACCATAATGCATTTGTAAGTACTTAGTGCCTATATTTAATATTTATGTTCTCATCGCTTCCTGTGGGAGTCGTAAGAAGAGTTAAATCAATGACCGTATCTAGAGGAGCATCTAGGTACCTGTACGGAAGATAACTGTATCATGTAATCTTAGAAATAGAACTTAGATCCTGCAGTGTGGCATTTCCCATTGAAGGGTCTCTTGATACAGTGAAGTAATTTTTGAGGTCATTAAAGTTCTGTAAATGCACAAACTCAAGCACATTTCAGGGAGGAAGGTGGCAACATTGGCACATTAAGACCGGACTCCATCCAGCCTCCACATCGATGTTTATCATAGACTTCCGTGGTCAAAATGTCAAATGTGGACATATCCGAGCGATAAAATGAAAAGACACCTCCATCCAGGTTATTGATTAAACTTTGTTTGTGAATAAATTAATCATGTGTTTGTTTATCATGTTTATGTTGTATGAGTCAACCGATGAAAGGGTCAATGCGACGTTTAGTTCAACCTAGATAAGAACTATCCACTTTTACGTTTGAAAATTAGGTACCTACTCCAGCTACATTACATAATACATTACATTGCTTGAAATCATGTTTTGTCATAAAAATAGAAGTGGAATTCCTAAATACAGGGTGTAAACGAACCATTCACGAAGTCGTTAACCAAGCATTCTGTAGTCTGTACATCTAAGTAACACTGAGCAAAAAATATTTCTGGGAAACGCCTTTTTTTTGGTTTAAAAATTCTTCTGCTGCTATTTTCTAATTATTCTAAATTCAAACATACCTATTGCTCAAATTAGCGAAATAGTGCCTAAAATAAAACTAGGCGAAGTTATATATTGTTTAACGCATACTGCCAATAAATAAGCAAGGAACTAAGGACCGTCGCAGACGAAACAAATGACATACATACGACTTACAAGCGATACGAGAATGTCTTCTTGTTTGCGCTCAAGTTCTTTGATCCGCCGTCTTACAGCGGAAATACCTACGTTTTAGTAAGCACAAAATGAAAACAGTACGACTCGGGTCTTTATGTTATGCGTATAATTTGGTTGTTTAATAAGATGTCCTGTGTTACTGTAATATTTTGTATGTGCTAAGAACTTACTTTCAGGGCTGTTTTCTGTTTTGAATTTAAATAGCCCACAAAGAGAAGATTAAACAATCTTTAAAATTACCTACCTCTAACTTTTGCCTCTCGAAAATTATTGGTTGAGAAAATCCGCAATAATCAAAAGAATATAATGCATGAATATGAACATTTTTCTTTAATTCCTGCAAAGCAGACCATCACATTATGCCTGACGATTTTGCTGTCTACAATTCAGCAAGATTATAACTTCTATTACAAGAAATTCCTATCTTTTATTACACTCAATATATCATACCGCAATCGCGAACTACTTAACTCTAGGCCGTTAACACGTATTTTCCGCACACAATAAAAACAAATGCCTACAGAGTCACGAGTAGTCACGACTCACGTTTTGTTAGGTATGCAATGGAAACTAAAAATACTGCGTTTGAGACTCGCAGGGTCGAGGCCGAAACTCGAGTCAACGCCACTACGCTATTAACACCAGCTTGACCCGCGAAGTTGGGATTAATCCGCCTGGCCAGGTAGGATGAATCAGTTCTATATATAATATAGATAGGAATAATCCTTATTAATTATACACCGTAATTGTTACATAGCTCAGCTGCATAAGTCTTTAATTATGAATTCTCTTCAATTAACGATTAAGAGGAGATGATTTTAAACTCGATAGTTTAAAATCACGATACACACTAAAATTGCACTAGTGTTGGGCGTCAGGCCTGATTTTTAAAGAACATCCAATGTAAATAAGGAAGACCACGTGGTATTAATTAGCACCTAGACTTTATTTTCATGCTACATCCTTATAAACCAATGTTTATTTCAATATTACGTAGGTAACTACGTGAGTTTCGTTAACTTTTCTCAGTTAAAAAACAAATTATTCCAAAAAATCTAACAACACTACAAAAAAAACTAACACTGGTAAGGTAAGGTAATAAAATAAAATTTATTCAGGCTCCAAAATAAAAATAACTTCCTTAGGCTAATTTGGCTATGGTGATTGTCGCACGTCATGTCAGCCGTCTTTATAAGTCGTAAGGCAGTCGCGTGAGGTGAATCGGCAAATTGAGGCAGTCGACGATAAGACAAGTCAAACATCTATATTTCCATGGGGGTCTTTATAGCCGATGTCACGGATGAACGGAACGTCAAAGGCGGGCAATAACTTACTTTATCCAATATCTTCACATACACAAAAATAAGTAAGGAAAACTACAGTTTTTTTTTAAATTAGGTTTGTAAATGTGTGGGGCAGAGCAGAGGTCAAAATTCAATGACAGGAAATCCGAGTTTAAAATTTGCATACTGGTTGCTGTCTGCAAAGCTGAACGCATAACTTCCTTCGTTACGTATTTGTTTAAAGTACCTACACGTATTTTATACAAATTGTGTAAATTAATTACTTAAAAATAGGTAAATAATATAATTTGCTTGGTTTGCAACGGACTCTCCTCTCTTATAGCATTACATAAACATTCCATTACTTTCGGAAGTCTTCTAACCATAAAAATACCAAAAACAAAACGCAACTGGACCCCCCAACATAATTTTTATTCGTGACATCGTAATAAAAAGTAATGTTAGTTAGACAGTCCCGCATAATTAGTAGGTATGGCCACTCTAGCATACAGGAAGTCACTGTTTAGCTTATCTGGATGGCTCGTCGAGTACCGAGGCTCGTTTACCTGCTATAACAGTTTTGTTAGGCGCAAACTTTAATTATTATCATGCGGCGTGGTCACCCTACGGCCGGTTTTTACCTCATAAGGAAGGATGTTACATTGCGAAATTAATTTTGTGGTGGATTTTAATTTTGAGAAGGTATGTTGTTAACACTAATTTTACAATATCAGGTACAAAATGAATCAGAGAGGTAACTGTTCTTTTTAGCCATTTGGCACTAAACGATTTTTTTTTTTCAATGTATGATCCTACCTAATTGGCACGTTGCGAGCTGCTGTTTAGTTTCGGTATATTTTACGGTTCCAATTTTAATCGGAACGTGGCTACAAAAGGAAACGCTTTCCTTATTTAATTGTTTTAAGTGTAAATAGACTTTTAACAAAGCCAAAAGGCACTTATTCTCCCCGTAATTGCGATCATTTTTTTGTTCTACACCATACCTGGGAACTTTCTAGTTTTTACTGTGATATTGGGGGTCAAAGTTCCAACTTTTTGACAATTTTTTTAAAATACCTACATGTTTTAATGGAAGTTTTTTACTTTAAACACCTCCACGCCCACGTACCCTGGACTATTCAATCTATCCATCAGCACAATGTTTTGAGTGCGTTACATTGAGTTTTACCACAAAACATTATTTTTCACGCAAATAAAAAAAAAAGTTCCCAGCAATAATTTTTGCGTAAAGTTTGACGTACAGAATGCTTGGTGGACCTTCGCGAAGAGTCTGCTTACACCCTGTATACTAAACTATTTCTACTTCTTTAAGTAAATAAAGGCCTCTAAGTATGTTCAGCCTATGAAATAAAACAAATAAATTGTCTTCTCATCAGTTGTGTTCTATCTTTGGCAGCGGTTCAATAAACCAACGCGATTTCAGTAATGAGCTGAGGCGGAACAAATTACCTACCTACCTACTGTTGCTTACCTAGAAGTCTAGAATTGGAATGAGTTAGATGAATACGAATGAGGTTGGAAAAAACCGGCTAAGTGCGAGTCGGACTAGCGCATGAAGGGTTCCGTAAATCCGTACATCGTAGTAGGGGATTTTTAATTAATCTTTATTTTTATTATTTGTTGTTATAGCGGCAACAGAAATAGGTAGGTACACACTTACATCATCTGTAAAAATTTCAACTGTCTAGCTATCACGGTTCATGCATGAGATACCTACATTCTTGTGACAGACGGACTGACGGACAGTGGAGTCTTAGTAATAGGGTCCCGTTTTTACCCTTTGGGTACGGAACCCTAAAATTGAGGTCTAGCTGGGAGCTACAGTCGTAGGTGGGAGGAATACATAAACTTACATATATGTATTTGTAAGTTTATGTATTTTTCCGCGGCCAACCCGCCATACTTTTCGCGAGAATTTTGACAAACGCTCGTGTGAGATTATGCCGTTGTTACACATATATCTTTAAATTTTTTGAACTGATAGGTATCTTGTGCACTATATCTAGGCTTCTATCAAAGCAAAAAATAAAAATTTGTAGGAAAAAAATTCAGTATAAGCCTCCAAAAATTGCTGTTTTGCACAAATTTTACCACAATTTTGGCCGTTCATAATGTACTCATAAATTGTTGATAAAGAAAATATCCTGATAGAAGCCTTGCAAATGTAGTGGAGATTTTAAGTAACAAATATTTATACAACAAACTTGTAAGACTTATTCAAAAACACGTATTTCCTGGAACAAGTTTTATAAATTTTTGAAAACTATTTTTCGTTCAATGTCCTCGCGTTAGTCGGTATGAGGTGCGCGGGTGACGAGTAGTGCGGGGTCGGGGCTAGGTAAGACAGAGGAGTTGAAAAAAAAAGGCTCTGGATGAAACAACAAGCTTTTCGACCATGCTCGCGTTGACGATAGACGCGCCGTGAAGGGCCCTCTTAATAGTCATACATTTAGGGAGATGTTCGCAATAGATTAGAAAAATGAACTGGACTAGATAATAAAGTAATTAAGATTAAGACTGATGAAGTGAACCTATTTCTCTTAATAGGTAGGTAATCTGCTAGAAGTTGGTTATTCAAAAGTATTTCTGTGATAATGATGAGCGTGTTTTAAAATAGTTGTAGGTACTCGTAGGTACGTTCTTGTTATCATTGGCAGTTCGTAAAATTGTTATGATTCACAATACGAAGACTGCCAAGCCAATCCCAATCCAAATAGGTAAGTAGTGCATTAGTAAGTACCTCGAAGTAGTCGAATAGGTACTGATGCCAGTACTTCAAGCCCGAAACTGTCGAATTTTCTTAATCAACATTGAACCTAATGCTATAGGGATAAAGTTGAAAAACTAGGTATTAAAGAAATCTGATAGATTGTTGTAGCTTGATGTGCTGGCCGTCTTGCGTCTGTACTAGAATAACATCATCATCTGCCTAGCCTTTTCCCAACTATGTTAGGGTCGGCCTCCAGTCTAACCGTATGCAGCTGAATACCAGTATTTTACATGGAGCGACTGCCTATCTGACCTCCTCAACCCAGTTAGTACTGGGTAATACGATACCCCTTGGTAAGACTGGCCGGGACCAACTGCTTAACGTACTTTCCGAGGCACGGAGGAAACCCGGTATGTAATGGGTGGTCACCCATCCACAGACCAACCTAGGCAAGCCCCGGGCTTAACTTAAAGATCGACCCGAGCGGCTATAATTATTTAGCCACGAGCTGTACTAGAATAACAGTTGGCTAGAAAAGGGCTAGCTGGATTTGCCGGCCTGACATCACTGTGCTTTGAATCTTCACTCGGCTCCTTTCGTTGCTAGTTCAAGACGAAACGAAAAAGCCAAACGTTCGTCCGTCGTATAGGTAGCTACCTAGTGTTCGTATTCAGCCGCTGGACCGATCTATGCTATAACATCTATTCCTGTAGCTTCTTCATCCGTTTGGATTTACCGCCATGCAATTTTGAACTGGCAATTTGTCCGGTTAATGGTGATTGGGTCGCCCCGGCCGGCGCGCGGCCCTACCTAATTACAAAGTCACTGTATTCGTATCGTATAACAGTTCCACGGTGCAGTAGTTAACATCTGTCCCTCCAAAAACGTAAACAGTGACAGCTGTCATTTTTTTTTTACTCTAAGACCTTGGGGGGCCATCCTTTAATCATGTGAGGTTTTATAGGCCACTTTTATAAACCGCCCTCCCCCTTGGTGATACGTCGTGAGGTTTTAGGCTATCCCTCTTCCATCCTCCCAGCATCACGTGTACCTTTTTTTTTATTGCAACGATCATATAGTTCTAGAATGATTTAGTGAAATATTTTTAGATAAAAATTTGCAAGATCGGGTTTTTTGAGAAAGAATCGCTTGTTCCAGTTAAATATGAGTACTTAAGGCTGATGCTCCAGGGTAGCCCGCGAAATTCAAATTTTCTTACGTTTTTTGCAATTTGCAGACCAGTGCTAGGTAAAAAAATTTGCGGGCTACCCTGACGCTTTCACCTTAAAAATATTTTACAAGTCACACATAAAAGTAATGTTTTTCGTCCACATAAAAATATAATTATCACATTATCTGCTCCCAGGGCATCGTGATTAATCGTGTTTTTTTTCTAATCCCCTCCCCCTGTTCAAACCTCGCGTAATTAAAGGACGACCCCTAACTCACGGCAACATTTAGCACCGCCGTCATACGGTCATTAATTTTCGAATAAATCTTTACGAACATGCAATGACTCAGGTATTCAGTTACCAGGAGCTCATGAGAGTAGGTATGAGATTTTTTACACCGGTAAACGTTATGTGAACCGAGTACAGTCACATTTAGGTATTTCCTTCAAGCACGTGATTGGATCAGCGAAGATTAATTAAATTAGCAGGAGATGGATGAATGGACTACAGGTGAATTACTTAGATAGGTACTTCACAAAACTCACATCATAAGTACCTACCTACGTACCTAGCTACCGTATCATAAGTAGGTACCTGCCTAGGCTCGGAGTCGAGGCTTACCTCGTAGAAGATGGTAGGACAAACTGAGCAAAATCAACGACGAACGGACCACATTAGCCTTGGATTGAAAGAATAGACTGGATGTTATTGCATGTGTCTAGCCGCGGGATAATGCAGGCAAAAATAAAATTGTGTACACTTAATAGTCAGTAGCCCAAAAAGTCTGACAACCTTAACCAGTCTTAACAAGTGGTATCGTATTACCCAGTACTAACTGGGTTGTGGAGGTCAGATAGGCAGTCGCTCTATGTGAAATACTGGTATTCAGCTGCATACGCTTAGACTGGAAGCCGACCCCAACATACCTAGTTGGGAAAAGGCTATATAGGCAGATGATGATGAGGTGACCTACTTTCAGTTGCATATCTTGTAAACGAAGAGTCATAATAAAATCACGAAGATGCGTATTGATATTGGTGCAGCTGCTTAGGGTAGTAAGAACCCGTAATCTCAAAACCATTAAATCGAAATTTGAACACTGAAATCGGCCAGTTTTTATATTTTTGGAAGGACCAAAAATTCTCGGTTTATCGTCAGGATATCGGGGCAATAAAATTGCCACCATGACTGATAATAAAAACTGCATTCATTTTGTATCTACTTACTCGTAATGTTTGTACCAAGAGATAGGTCAATGGACTTTGCGGAACGTCACAGGTATTAATTACTCACAAAGGAAATAGAAAACAAATAAAGACTGACAGGCGTCAAGTACACATTGGAATGTTATTAGGTAGGTTTACATTAAAGTATTAGAGGTAATTAAACACTTTAAAATAATTAAAACTGAACGAAATTAGGCGGAAAGGTGGCAAACTGTTCCTAAATGATGCCCAGGTGACTTAGCATCGAAAACTTTGTTGTAATTGCTGCCGGATATCATGTTAAATAAGTCTAGTTACACATAAGGTAAGCACGTAAATCTTGTCATTTTAGTTGCCCTACAAAGTAAGTTGCCGGCGTTTCGCGTAGGTATTTTCTTGCAACGCGGATTTCAATAAGGACAAAAGTAATGAAACAATAATAACATCCCACGATTACCATCCGTGTAGTACCTACTTCTCAGATCTTAATCAAAAGTAAGAATTTATACAATTCCCTACTGGATAAAATCAGTGCCGGCTGCCGGCTCCAAACAGGCATGCGAAAAAAAACAAAAAGAATACTCACTCGCAAATTCGTTGCACAATATCTCACAACAAAATGTCACTTTCAATAAGTCTGTGTAAATATCTTAATACAATAACGTATGGTTTTGGCACAAATTAATTTCTCACTTGTTTATTTACGTTCGTAGAGTTCGAATTTTGACAATCGTCGAAGTTATCACGCATGCGCAGTGCGACACTCCCACCTTCGGCTGCCGGCGCAAACTGACTGATGAACGAACGAAAACCGAACGCGAACGTTTTCTCGACTCGAAGTAACAGAGAAGAGAATATAGGCAAGAATGAGTGTGCGAGTGAGAGAGCGTCATTGACTAGACAGACGAAAGCATAGTACGGATAAGGTGGGGTAGACCGTAGACTGCGTTTGGGAAGATTGTCTCGGAAGATGTATGGAGATTAGATTTGAGAATATCGATGGGGTTCTTCCGTTTTGTACTAAAAATCAATCGCGCAAAGTTCACAATGGGTACTTAGTTTTATTTAAATTAAACTGTTTTTTATGTAATATACGATTTAATATTGCTTTCGATGTTTTTTGTAACGACTTGTTTTGTTTTTTAGCCATTATATAAAATAGATTTACGTAGTTATGTACTTAATACGATTAATTATGATAAACCTCGTTAATTAGTTATTTAGTATGTTCGGCTGTAGGTATAAAAAAATAATGTACTTATAAAATTTTACATTTACATTTTGTTTACTGTATTACAAATTGTTGAATGTAAGAGAACATCAAACAAAAATGCATGCAAAATACATTAGGAGCCAGCAAAAGGAAACAACCTCTCATTAAAAATTTTCGCTACCAAATGAAAAGTATAACTTCAAAACGCAACGCATAGTTAGCACAAAGCGATGGCAATTTGGGAGCGGCTGCTCACACACACACAGTCATTCATCCACAGACGTTTTGCTCGGCATTGAACCCTTTAGAAGCCTTAATTCTATTTTCAACCTTACTCCTTGGTGTTAATCGTGAAAGTCGTCTTTTATTTTAGCCTCATGTGCTATTGCAAAGGTGTGAGAGTAGCTCTTTTATTTTTTAAACAGGATATCCTGGCTAGGGAGGGCGTCCTGGCGGCCGTTTCCGAGCATACGGTTCATTAAGGAGAGTCGGCTGTAAAAAAAGCCAGTAGCACGTGTAGCCAGACAAGTGGGGTTGAAAAACAAAAACAGCTGTGTGATGCATAATACCTCTATGAATTGAGCGGAGTTTTTGAAGTTTAGTAGCTTTTTGTGCTTTCTCTTGCAAGTAGTTGGGCCTTGTTTATTTGCGGAAATCTCTCTCCCATCGCTAGTTTTCTTTGTTAACGAATACTAAAGATTGCTTTGTTATCGGTTTTTGTCACTTCATTACTGATAAAGTCAACAAAATTATCTCTACCTCTAGTAATAGCAAAATAGCTACCTTGACTAAGCAAGCAGCCCGTCAGTTTCTATTTAAGTTTTTATAAAGATTCAAAAATAGACAACGTTTTGAACTTTAGCGCACAGTTAGAACAGAAAAGGTCGTTTAATAAAGCAAGAACCTAATTATAGAAAGTAAAAAAAAATATTTTTCTATCCGCAAGTGACAAATCAACACAGAATACCACTTCAATCACAAACGATTCGTCCCTCTTAGAAAATGGCTCTTATCTTTCAAGTGTGTAAACAAAGAGCTTCAACACCCACTCAAAATTGTTTCACAAAAAAAGGCAACCCTTGGGTTCTTCTACTTGAAACGCAATTATTGGTTCTCTAATGGGATTTATGACGTATTTACTTCTGTAAAGCTAAAGTAAAGTAGAGAAATGCTAACGTATATTTGCGTTGTCATAAATGTTAGCCCGGTATTTTTATAAATTTTATTAATGTTAAATTCATGTTCTCATATTTTCGTTCGATTCATTACATCGGACTGAAAACCTTGTATTTGAAATAAATTATGAGATATTATTTTAATTAGCTGTTTACAATAACTACATAATTTAAGCCCTCGTGGTGCCGTTTACAGTGGAAGTCGTAAAATACAGGGTGTAAAAGACCTCATTACGAAGCCGTCAACCAAGCATTCTGTACATCAAACTAAGTAACTTAACGCAAAAATTATTGCTGGGAAACGCCTTTTTTTTTTAGGGTGACAAATCATATTTTGTGATAGAACTCAATGTAACGCACATAAAACATTGTGCTGATGGATGGATTGAATAGTACGGGGGTCGTGGAGGTGTTTAAAGTAAAAATCTTACATTAAAAACTTGTATTTAAAAAAAAAATGACACAAAGTTGGAACTTTGACCCCCAACATCTCCGTAACTAGAAGGTTCCCAGGTATGGTGTAGAACAAAAAAATGATCGCAATGACGAGGAGAACAAGTGCCTTTCGGCTTCGGTATTAGGTGTTTTACACCCTTTATAATGCCAATACCGTTACTGTTACAAAATGATGTAATATATTCTGGGCTCCTAGTCCAGTGCTACATGTAAAATCAATTAGCTAGATAAAATGATGGACGTTGT
Source organism: Xestia sexstrigata (assembly GCA_941918905.2). NCBI lineage: Eukaryota > Metazoa > Arthropoda > Insecta > Lepidoptera > Noctuidae > Xestia > Xestia sexstrigata. The sequence continues at coordinate 7,354,303 of OW799219.2, forward strand.
AAGCTTAATGTTTAAGGGAGTCTGTTTTGCATTACAAGTTTGTATTTATTGTTCGGGTCTCTTACGACGCGCACCGGGTGCCAGATCACGCAAGCAGCTGATAGGTACTTAATTTTTTTTGCATGCACCTTTTACACTTTCTTTTACTTATTTCTTACTAGTGAAACATGCCATAAAATATTAGATAGAATATTCGCTAATAAAACGAAGTAATCGTTAAACTTTTCCACTTTATTAGGAATTCCGTAGGTACTGCTATAAAACTTCACCCCTTAGAGAGACAAATGGTAACATTATCTCATTAATACTGTCATCGGTCGGCCAGGCCAGTGCTGTAAGTATAGTAGTAATGAACTTGTCAAGGCTACCCAAATTACTGTACCGCTTTGTGGTCGCGAATTATGGAAATTAAAATAGACAATTAGGCTTACGGGTGAATGGCATTTTACACTGTGTGTACTATAGTGACGACTAGACACACTAACGAGTTAAAATTAATGTTTCATCGAGTTTAATAAGTAGATAGGTATATTTATAGATTATACGGTGTAAGAGCACCCATGACTATGATTCAAACTTTTACCAAAATATTGTGTAGACCTAGACCTAGAATAGTCGAAAATTTCCGTCGGTTACTTATTAAAAAAAAAAAAGTGTTGCGGTTTCTGAATAACCTTGGTATAATTCATTAAAAATTATAATTTGTAATCTTTTGGCAACAAGCTCTGTTTAGTACCTAATTTTCCTTATTACCTAAATTGGTATTTTACAAAACGACCGAGCTGGGTATTTATTTTAGCAAAACAATCGGCTGGTTTTGGTAATTACACGCCAAACTATGTAATAAATATGTATTTTGTAGAGAACACAGCAAGATTCCTGGAAATTTATGATAAATAATTTATTTAGGAATCTTAATCAGACACCGTGGTTTTAATTTAATCGGCAATAGTCCAGTAGTTTTTGTTTTTTTTGCACACACTACCATCGACGACACGGAAATGTGTGGAACAGAGTGGTTCAAAATCAATGTCGTTGTGAATATATGATTACTTATAGGTATGCAACTGTCCCTACGTATTTTCAAATTCGAATTCCTGTGTGACAAACAACAAAATTTTCTCGCAACTACATGAACCACGCATTTTGAAAAGGGTTAACTCTCATCGTGTTACATTACGATGTAATAAAAATTTGAATATCCCACATATTAATATGAAATCTCAAAAAAAAACCTTTAATAGACAAAGGCTCTTTATTCTTTATTTTTTTCTCTAAATTCAAAACTTGGTTTCGCGACCGTCCTCATAGACGAAAGCAAAGCACATTATTCTTTTGCAAAATATTCGGATCAGTGAATAACAAAAAATGTGATACCTAAGTAGGTATCACATTTTTTGTTAAAAAAACTCATTGCGCAATGCTACGAATTCGTACCTACTATTGTAAAAGTATATATTATTTTATACCACTACGTTTACTTCTGATTGGGCATCACTGTCGAAATGATTCGTAGCATTGCGCAATGAGTTTTTTAACAAAAAATGTGATACCTACGTATCACATTTTTTGTTAAAAAACTCATTGCGCAATGCTACGAATTCGTACCTACTATTGTAAAAGTATATATTATTCTATACGTTTACGTTTACTTCTGATTGGGCATCACTGTCGAAATGATAATGATCTATAACCCCGTTGAAAAAGGTTGCTATTCGGTTGCTACCACTGACAAGACTGTCAATTATCAGTGATCTTTACGACCATTGAAACAAGGTCGTTATTGGGTTGCTGCTGTCAGACGTAACAAGTATGTACTTTAAAAGAACTGTACCTGGCTCGTCGCCTTCGGCCATCTTGGTTTCGCACCCTTCATTCACATATTCCTTAGGGGCCTAACATGCCTCAAATGGCTTATCATGATCCTCCGTTACGCCTAAAATACTGCAGCATTAATTTTGAAATAAATATATGGTAAAGTTGAGGACTAATGCTAGGTACTATGTGTGACGAAAACACGATTCCATAAACTTTTCTCGATAGAATAAAATTCCAAAGTTACCTCCAAATCGAACAATAAACCGCTGGTATTCAAAAAGTACTTCAAATTAGATCATGAAACTTTGCATACTAACTGAACTAACTATATAGCAGGTCTTATGTGTTTTATTTTTTAGTCCAATCAATAGATTTTTTGTAAATCGCAAAAATCCACTAATTTCACACTATTCGGCCGCAGTGACTGACGTAACAACCGCTTTGTAGTGCAAGCTGATTAGGACTTTATTCTAATAGCATTTCAAACGAAGTTTGAACCACCACAAGTAGAGATGCTAATTTTAGGGTTAGAAGGGCCTTAACGAGAGGTCAGACGAGAATTTTTTGAAAATTTCCTTCATATTCCCTCGATTGAAATTGTTGGGTGTAGGCACCTATTAGTTGGGTACCTATTGTGTAATGGTGATCTATCATGAACGCCCACGCAAGTAATTCATTTCTTTTTTCTGAATCTCAAAGGTCCGAGGACCGTTATCGCAGATGTGATATTTTCGGTGTGTTTCGGTAGATTACCTAAGTAGTTGCCATATTTATTAACATAATAGGTAGGTATCTATTTATAATAATTTCCAGTTTCTCCCTAAGTGACTCAAAAAGCCAAGTTTATAAAAAACTGTTACCCCAGAGAAGCATTCGCAATCAAACAACTAAGCGAAGCAAGACACAAGCTGCAAAATATAAGAAATAATTAATAAGAGGAATAATGCGAAATATTCTTTAGAAACCTAAGCGGAACTCATCCATCACAACGCATGAAAATCACATACGATTTTTACAGGAGACATAAAATGAACACGAAGCACAACAACAAACAACGTTTTATACCCATGTCAAGGTAGGAAGAAGATTTAAAAAAGTCAGCAGGCCCACACATAGAACTCCTACCCTATGAAAACCCATCAGACGCAAAAGAAGAAATATCGGAAGAGGAAATAAGTGATATCATTAAAAGCATAAGCAACGGCAAAGCGCCAGGTATTGACAAGGTGGTGTAAAATTATAAAACACATGCAGGTATATATGGTTATGCATGGGTAAGCAATGATATACCAATGTCTTGGAACAAAACGATCCAAATTCCAGTGCCTAAAAAGCAAAGCCAGACGGAATTAATGACTACAGAAAGTTATCTATGTGTAACGCGGGATATAGGATATATTAAAGTTTTCTTCTTAGAAAACTGGATGCTTCAATAAAAGAACTAGGAAACTACCAAGCAGCCTTTCTTCGCAATAGATCGACCGACGACCATATCTACACACTTAGGAGAATTCTTGACGAGGAATTGGAGAGCAGGCTCAAAAACCTATGTGCTGGCGTTAGACATCGATAAAGCCTTCGATACGCTGGACTTAAACTCTCTTAGGGACATTTTAGATACTAGAACTAACAAATATCTAACGAATAGAATTATTAAGGCGTGCATGAATGAATTCACCTGCATAAAATGGTTTGGACAGTAAACGGAGTCGACACACAAAAGCAAGGGAGTCAAACAGGGATGTCCGCTATCCCCACGACTATTCACCATAGTAATGGATGACGTTCTCAGAACATTAGAAGAAGAAATATAATGCCTTCATCTAGACCAGGACCATGAGATTCAACTCCCTATTATACTGTCCTTTGCAGATGACGTGAATAATCTCAGTGAACTGGACGAAATGGTCACCAAAATCAAACCGTTGCTGGAATCAGTTGGACTCCACATTAATGAAACGAAAACAAAACTAGTAATCAGAGACCCAAACGGCACCGCAACCCGAAGTCTTATTAGAATTGGAGGAACCAGTATTCAACCGGCAGACGAGATTAAGTACCTTGGCTTGGCACGTGTATAACATCGACACTTAATCGAAACAACACAGTTAACGCCAGATGCAAACAAGCGATGCGTAACTCTAAGGCCTTAATATTCTTTCATAAAAAACTCGAAAATGGAGTGGAAAATCACGCGTCTTATCTATAAAATGGTCATAGAACCTGCAATGACTTACGGCCTTAAGGCAGCGGCACTCACAAAGGCAAACCGATCGAAACTCAGAAGATACGAAAGACTTTAAAGATATGATAAAGAGTACGCGAAATCCCCCGAATAAGAAAACACGCGAAATTCTTATGGGATAAACAATTACCAAAAAAAAAAATGTCTACGGTTATACTACTACAGGCACATCCTCCGCGGCCAGAGCCTCACTTACTACACGCAGCTATTAGATACAAGGCGAAACGGTTAAAAGTAGGAAGACCAATAAATATACATGGAATGAGTCACTCCAACAAGACATGGAATATTTCAATAAAAGCAAAGAAGAATGGATTCAGCTAGCAGCAGATAGAGAAAAGTTCAAGTCGGCCACCCAGGAAATATGTATATCACCTCAGCGAAACTGACAGTGAAACAAATACTACTGACGACGAAACATATACACGAACATATTGTTTAAATAAGACGTGTCAAAAACAAATGGAATCGCAACCATCAGAAACGAACATGATTCTCCAATGCAAGAAAAACACCAATACTCATTCCTATGGATTGTACCTGTCTTTACCACTATTCCTATATTGGCTCTAGGCTGCATAGTCGGCTGATTGTGCCCGACTGGCTGCGGTTGGTCGGGCTTCCTCTCCTATCGCAGAGCATGTCTTTCCTTACAAAAAAGTGCCCCCTGGTGTATCAGGCTTGTCCGGGTCAGGCTTGCTCCTGGCTGGGTGTGGTGCTCAATCATCATCATCATTTCCAGTTTCTCCCTAAGTGACTAGCTCGTCGGTCTAGTGGCCGCAAGCGCGACAGCTAAGCATGAGGTCCTGGGTTCGATTCCCGTGTCGGGCAAAGTGTTATCGTGTTTTTTCGATCAGGAATTTCTCAGTAGCAGCCACGGAGTCAGAATTTGTGCCCGTTTAGTGGCAATAGGCTCGCCCCCTATTACATGGGACCTCTGCCTAACCCTTCGGGGATTGCAGGTGCGATATAATGTGTTTCTCCCTAAGTCTCTCTTTCTTCGAAATCAAAATCAAAGCCTATTTATTGCTGTACAGTTAGTAGGTAGTCCTACCGAACTACCGATGGAACAAGGTGAAGTACAGCGTACCTAAATGAAAACGTAAATGTTTGTTTACGGATCCTCTATCGTCTAAAACTCTAAATGTAAGCATACACGTACAAACACAATAGGTGGCACATACCTATCTGCTCACAAAATTAACAGAAACTCCCAAAGAGATTTGTATCGTGGTGGCAGAAATTGGGCCAGGAAGTTAGTGGGAACGTGGCGAGAATATGGAACTTAAAATATGATTATGTATAAACAACAACAACAACAACAGCCCATAACGTCCACTGCTGGACATAAGCCTCTCCCATGATAGGAGGAATTTGCCGTAATCTCCACGCTTGGCAGGCGGATTGGAGATCGCAGTGATGAAAGACTAACAGAAAACGCTGCTGCCCATTCTCTGGTCTACGGAGGCGCAAGGTGTTCTGCCTCAGACATTAGTCACCTTATACGACACCCGTGAGTGTAATAGGTTGGTTCTATTCTACTCTGCCGGATACCACACGGCTAATAAATTATGCATAATATGACCCCGATATGTGTTTCCATTGCTGGGAGTGCTGGGACCTGGGACCCAGGTCATCCAGGTCTACCCCTGTGAAAAGGACTAAAAGTATTTTCACTTCTCATGCTCTGAAAGTGCTTATTTGTGCAGGATCACAAAATCGTTTTTTGTGCACAAGTGCATTAACGTATCTACTCATAAATGTATCTATATTAAGGCAATGAAATTTAGACTTATTATTTTATAATATTTACTTTAATTTGCCTTATGTGTTTTTTAAGACATAAAAAATATTAAAATTTAAATTCAAGTACGGTAGGTTATTTAATTAATTTAAGAAAATTATGATTAAAAATTAATTTAATAGTAGGCTGTATAGGTCTGCAGCCCAAGCCTAATATCAATGTCATATGATATCAAAAAATTAAAGCCGGCAAGCCGGCGACATGCCGGGAAAAACAAGATTCTTCAGTATTCAAAACTGTACTAATTTTACTTAGAATTTTAATTTAAAAAATGTTATGTTACACTTCTGTTTTATTTCCTCGCAATCGAAGTGAAAAGCAGAGTTTATAACTCGTCCACAAAACCATTTATCCTCGACATTACTATCATTATGCTAAAAGTCTCGGATAAAAATGGTTCGTTTTGTGCACTTGTTGTAAAATCTACTATTATTAGTCCAGACAGGACAAAAAAAGGTTAAATTCACAGTAAAACAAAATTATATGAAAAAGTAAACAAAGAAAAAACATTGAACAAAAGAAATTGGTCCGACTGTACGAAGCTGATTAAAGGTCTCACTCAGCATCTCAGCATGGTGAGTTGGTAACTGGACGATGTCGATGGTTTTTTTTTTTAATAATAAATTTATTTACTCAAACAGACAGATTGCAGTAGGTATAGGTAAGTACCTTCATGGTTATAGCTAGATATAAAATCGAGTCATGGGTGAAGCCCTGTTCTCCTAGCCAGGTTAAAAAAAAAATTGTCAGTCTCGGTGATAATAAACAAAATAAATAATTATACCTACGTACAGTGATAATTATAGATAACATAGTAGGTAACCTACTTGTGCTGATGCTACAATTCTGCCGGCATTACATATTAATCAGTGTGTCTTTGAACTTTTGATTCTGGGACTTTATAATAAATAAATAAATATCGCTGTGACATTACACACAGCGCCATCTAGTGCCACACTAAGTAACGAGACTTGTGTCGTGGACACCAGATAGTTGATATACTACATAGATACTTTTTGTTTGTAAATACATACTTATTATACATATAAAAATCCGAGACTCGGAAACAAAATGTCCATGCTCATCAACAAACATTTGCTTCTACCGAGATTCGAACCCGGGACCCTAAGAACGTGAGGCAGCCTTAGTATCGCTGCGCCATTCAGGTCGTCAAACGTGACGTGTGGGATGATTATGATTTGGATAGGTATGTAGTTATCCAAAAATGTAAGTCCAAGGGCCATGATTGGGTTGCGGGACTGTTCGAAAGAGATACCGTGGCCCCGGAACACAAAGGGCGATGATGGAACATGGATGGGTTTTAGTCAGTAAAAGTCTGACACTCCCTCCTGCTCCGCCCAGAGCGGGAGAAGTCATTTGATGATTTCCCATCAGAAAAAAAAAAAGGGATTACTCTTATTTACCTAGTAATGAAATCAAGACTTACGAGTATCAGGGCCTTGCTTGATATAAAAGTCATGGTGGCTCGTCCGACGCAAAGGAACCACCTTGATATTATACTTAAGTACATAATTGTTGTTTAATCGTCATTGTCACATCATTTATCCATACATACCTACCTACTTAGTAGCACCTACATAATTTACCTATTTTGTCAATGTTTATAAAATAAATAAGCGGAATAATTAATATAAAAGGTTACGTTGCAAAAACAAAAACAGCTAATCCATTACAGTTTAGATTAGTTTTAGCCATTACTAAGAAAATTTAGATGAGAATCTTCACGCACTGTTACCAATATAGGTGAGCTCTCTAAAAGTCGTGTCTTTTTATTGGGGACTTACTACTCAAAGTAATCACAACAAAAAAGCTATTAACGTAATGTTTTGTAGGTATACTTATCAAGTTTTAGATAGGTAAGTACAATTAATGAATCGGGAAAACATACCGGATGACTTTTTTATCACTTCCCAAAAAAAAATGGTATATGAGGTGAATGGAGTTAGTTTTTTTTTCTTTTTTCCTTAGCTTAGAAATTAAAATTGCTCATCGCTCGCTTCATCAAAAAACGTTACAAATTTCAAGTAAACTTTTCATATTAGAACAAAGAAAGAAAAATATTGGATTTAAAAAAAAAAAACTATGTATGCCATTTGCATCTACTCCGTTCACCTATTATACCCATTTTTTTTTGGAAAGTGATAAATAGTCATCCTGTACAAATAAAATAGCAGGGAAAACAAAATTTGAAATAACCAGCTAGACTCATTTTCAGTTGTCACTTTCATTGACAGCTGGACATCATTGCAAAAACCAACAGGCACTGAATTTAGACTCACATCCATCAGAAAACGACAATCCAGTAGTGATTTTCGCGGCATCATTTGCACACAAATTTAATTTTGGCTTACACGGTAGGTACTCGATATTGATGCTTGTCGACATTACAGGGTAGACAGCCAAATTAAAATTTTCTGACGTCCTATGCAATTTGCCGGACAGTGGGGCAGACTGTATGTTGAACAAAATAAGATTCGCGGCCGTAAAACGTATGTATTTACAGATTTATAACAATTAAAATGATTAATCCAACCGTCCAAGTCCATTCAATCGGTGATTTTAATGATCATAACTCAGTAAGACAATAATTTGTAACGGTCCCGAATCATATTTTATTTAACATACAACCTAACGCTGATCTATAAATTACAAAAAAAGTAAGATTTGGGCATTCACAGTAACCTAGAGCTGCACTGAAACTCAATAAAGTATAGACACCAACATCAATGGTCAGCTTTGATGAATAAAATTCTGCCATACCGTAACTAAACATTATTCGATAGTAGTTTTCCGTAAACGTTACTCATGAGATCCCAGGTTGGTTCAGTTCATTCATGACTGCATGACGTTCACAAATGACGTAGCGGACATTGTTGGTTACTGCGAAATTAACTTGGCATTAGCAACAGTTTTGTATGGGATGGGATTCTGCGTATTAAGAAGGATTTACCCATCAGGGCAGTTTGTTAGTGTCACTTACAAACTTAGTGACGTTGGACGAGGTACTTAATTTATGTTCTTTTCGTTCAGAATTGATTAAATTTGAACTTTTCCATATTGAATCTGGTGTCAGTGATCATTATCACACAAACGTTATTAATCATTATTAATAACTTTTGTGCCATGGTTTTTGGCAATAGCAGAGGTAGGGACTGAAATTACCCTTGAATAATTGGAAAACATTTTTGCTTTTTGGTTCAATTAGCGTTGGAATCGAAGCCAGGATCATGAGAACCTGGGTTCGATTCCAATAATATGAACATGAGCTCAGCAGTAGCGATTGCAACTTCTAGAGGCTCTTGAGTCTAGAATTATATAAACGAGGCAGCCTATTATTTACAAAAACGCGTATTTAATGGCCCCACTCCAAGGATTACAGGCCGAATAGTAACTATAACATTCGCAAAGTGCTTTAAGCTTCACGTAAACTATTCACGAACTGAAAATGTATTCGTATAAGGATATTTAGTGACAGACGCAGATAAAGTAGGATATACACGATGGTAATGTCTGTCGTTTTGTGTATATTAAGCGCGTAGCGTGTAGACTTAGCCTAAAGAGTGACTCATTCGCGTAAAAGTCGGCTAGTAAATTATGCAAATTAGGTGGTAATTGTGATATTGTTGTCATCATAGTATAAGTATTATTTCAGACTGTCGCCGTCGTGTAGCCGTGTGGTATCCGGCAGAGTAAAATAGATAAATAGAAAGAGATACACTCACGGGTGTCGTATAAGGCGACTAATGTCTGAGGCAGAACACCTTGCGCCTCCGTAGACCAGAGAACGGGCAGCAGCGTTTTCTGTTAGTCATTCATCACTGCGATCTCCAATCCGCCTGCCAAGCGTGGAGATTACGGAAAATTCCTCCCATCATGGGAGAGGCTTATGTCCAGCAGTGGACGTTATGGGCTGTTGTTGTTGTTTTTGTTTGTTGTTGTTTCAGACTGTCAGGGCAGGTGGTGGTCGTGGTTAAATAATTACAGCCGCTCGAGTTGGGCTTTAGCATAATTATAAGTATTGCATATCGAGTTTCCTCCGTGCCTCGGGACTCGGAATTTAAAGTACGTCAGGCCGTTGGTCCCGGCTGTCATTTGTAGATCTTTGGCAGTCGTCACAGGTTGTCAGTGGCCCGAAAGTCGGATAACCAGTCTTACGAGGGAGTATCGTATTACCCAGTACTAACTGGGTTGTGTAGTTCAGATAGGCAGTCGCTCTATGTAAAATACTGGTATTCAGATGAATCCGGTTAGACTGGAAGCCGACATGGTTGGGAAAAGGCCAATTCACATCCACAACTTAGTTACTGGGTAACAAGCCGGTACCTCCCAGTTCGTCCGATTGGTTGTTAGACTTTTGGGCTTCTGACAACGCTCATCGAATGTTTTGATACCAAAAACGTGTAGGTACACAGAAGCACGTCTTTGTTTCGTCGCACACAAAATCCGAAATATTTATTTATTTGAATCATAATATTTATCTTCAAAACATATTTTCTGAACAAAAGTCATACAGCTGTAAGACAACACCGTGTTAGGCCCAAGGGACCTAAGTGAAGATGGCGACTAAAGATTTAAGGCCCACATTTCGTACGTTCAGGGTCGAACTAGTAATATGACCTAATAAAATATACTAAAGTTAAGTTGCGGGCTGTAAAAGATATGATGTCTCATAAATTTATGATATGATGTCTCATAAAGTTTTGGAGACACAATATGTTCGGAATTTTGTATATCTTTTGAAAATTGGAATCAAAGTCGTGCCATATCTGGGGTTCCCAGATCCAGAACTAGGCTTTTGGGAGAATATTCCGGACTTTTGAAATACTTCCGGACTTTTCACTCCATCATATTCTCCTGCCCTGATCCCAATCTATACGTATTTGGGGTAGACGCAGCACGACTTCTTCCATACTTCTCTATTATTCATTATCTCAGTCACCTCCTTCCTTTTTTTTTTGTTTTCGGATGGGAAATCATCAAATGACTCCTCCCGCTCTGGGCGGAGCAGGAGGGAGTGTCAGACTTTTACTGACGTTTTAGTCATCCATGTTCCTTCATCGCCCTTTGTGTTCCGGGGTCATGGTATCTCATTCGAACAGTCCCGCAACCCCGGCAGGCATCGGTCCTGGCGGACCCCTTCCTATTGCTGACTCTGTTTGAGGCGCGCGTTTAACAGGAACGCGCCGTCGACACGGCCTGTCGTCATGAGACGGACGGACGGCGAGCTAGCCCATAGCCCACAGGCCCGCGCCTACGGTGGCCGGGGGCCATTCCGTCTCGCTCCGGACCAAGGCTTGAACCAGGGCCGGACGCGAGAGGTCGCCGCCGCCGATCGCCGCTACGAGGACACGGCGGTGCTCCGTCCACGCGGGGCACACCTCCACCGTGTGCTCCACCGTGTCCTCCGGTCGATCCTCGCAGTGGAAACACCCGGGCGTTTCCTCCCGCCCGATTCGGAGCAGGAACTTCCCGAAACAACCGTGTCCGGTGAGGACTTGCGTCAGGCGGAATGCGGAAGGCCGTGGCGTCTCTCAAGCCAATCCTCAAAGATGGGACTTATCGCCACTAACCTACTCAGTCACCTTCTTTCTAGCCATATCACCCTTCACACAGTCCATCCATCGTTTCTTTGTCTTCCTAATAAGTTGGTTGGTTATAAGAGTAGGTAGTCTTATAACCAACCAACTATTACATTAATATTTCGGACTTTTCATTCCGCAGTAGCTACGGTCGACCAAGCTATTTGGTTTACATTTTAACATGCAAGTTACATTGTAAAATGTATACCAAATAGCTTGGTCGACCGTACTTTATTGTTTTTTTTTTATTTTTACAACAATATAATACCTATAACTTTCTCTAGCGTCAGTGCTTGCGCCAGTATGTATCATCTTTCATTGACTTTCATATAATGCGTCCATCTTTTATTGGTCTATTTTTATTTTAATAGCCATCAAAATTATTTCTCTTTTTTTTCCATAAAAACTTTTTGGAAAAGCTTAGCCTTTTATTTTAAGTTTTGGTCAAAAATAAAATCCACAGTCCTTCAAGACAGACTGCGAACTTCAAGTACCATAAAATAAGTACCGCCTATTCACAAAAAGTGCCACTGCAACAACAAAGAACTTATTCAATTCAAATGTTAAGTACCATTAAGACAAAACTTGGTTACAGTGAAATGGTAATTTATGACCGTCACACAATTTATTATTCGAGTACAGTTTGCGATATTGTGTGGTGCAACCCTCAATTTTTCTTTTCACGTTTATTTATAACATGGACTAGTTCCGCTTCAGTGTTGTTTTGTATTAAAAGGGCTGAACTACCTGTGGTTAATGACCGAAAAAAATAATTAATCAAAACCGTACCATTCACGTCTACCAGTTGTCTAACAGTTGCGCTAGTTAAACTGATGATGTAACGTTTAAATATAAAATAAGCTACGTGTGGTCCACACTTTCAAGTAATAGCGGTTTCGCACTACGTCCGATCCGAATCCGATCCGAACCCGTTCCGGAGTAGTCGTAGAACTATTTATATTGTAGTTTACGCACTAGATCCGGCTTCCGTCATCCGATTTTGTATTGTAGTGTATTTTCACGGGTACGGATCGGACTCGGATCGGGCGTAATGCGAAACCACTCTTAATGTTGCTAATTTCCATTTTTTTATCGTAAATAAGTCGTACCTACAAAGATCACATTTCAATTCTTTATTACGTCGAGTTGAGTGATCAAGTCGGAGTGGAGTCGGTGTCGAGTTTGTCTAATATGTGAATACCATATAGGTATCCTCAGCAAAACCAACTAGAAACATGTCCTACAGAAAGATAGACTAACCTTGTGACATAGACCGGCCATTATCACTGGGCCATCACATACATACAACAAAAGCAAAAATGATTGAATTACCTAAAACAAAAAGTTACTGAAGACAATAAGAATAAACCTATGTTGTCATGTCTAATATTCTATAGCGCCCGACCCGGACAGCTATCTGGGAATCCAGTTAATTTGGATAGTCAGTTGACTATCTGAAACTAGCTTCTAACGGGAGCTCGAACATATCTTATGTCGTCATATTCGTCGTCAGAGCGAGCTTAATGGTTCTAGGACCTCGTCTACGTAATCTCGTTAAACCCATTATTGAAGATGGACAAATATGTGGGACCCTAGAAGCTGTAAGGGATATCCCTGGAGGGAACTAATAAGTAGCTCTATAGTATGATTATGTTATTAATATAAGATCCTGGTTTGTTATTGTATTAGCGATCCCGAATTTCGTCTAGTTACGTTTAATTACCATTAATTTTGTTTGTTTATCTTGTGTTTAGTGCCTAACCTGCACCCCTAGCCAAGTTGACAATCTACAATCGTTAACGCTAGTAGAAAACTATTCAAATGAATGGGAATGACATCATCTCAACGTTAAATCACGTGGTCAACACAAACGAATAGAAAATTCGTAGACAAGTTTAACTCGTTCAAATGATAGAATAGAATGTTATCGTTTTTACAATGTTGATCGCTAAACTCTTTGGTAGGAACGCTCACCATAGACAAAGTGTAGGTTTTTTCTACAGACATTAGAGAACGAGCAATCGACTCAGTCGTGTCAACTTTTCTACCAATTTAGCGCTTTCTACAATCGCTTACGCCGAGGCGTTTACGATTGTAGAAAGAGAATCGATACAAAACGTTTGTAACTTGGCTAGGCCTGCAGGTGTCAGAGTTTTCTATGCCGCCCATGGGCCTCTGACTTGGCTTTACATGCCGTCAAGGAATATCTCTCAGGCATGCTGGTTTCCATCCTTCATCGAAGCAAGTGATAATTATACTATTAGTTCACTAATATATAAAAAAAATTCATAAAGAACTAAATATTCTAGATTGCAATAAATTTAAATTAAAAGCTAAGGTGATGGAATGGCTACTTCAACAGGACTATATACATACAAACTGAATCACTACTAAAATAGCCATTTTTTTTTGTATCGGATGCGAAGTCATCAAATGACTCCTCCCGCTCTGGGCGGAGCAGGAGGGAGTGTCAGACTTTTACTGACTAAAACCCATCCATGTTCCTTCATCGCCCTTTGTGTTCCGGGGTCACGGTATCTCTTTCGAACAGTCCCGCAACCCCGGTGTTCGAATTCGAGACCTTTGACTCGGCAGTCCGACGACGGTCACACCACTAAGCTATCATTATTAGGTATAATAGTGTGCAAGCCGATTGCCATAGAAATGAGGAAAAGTTTACAAAAAATCCTTTTTCTCAAACATGCTTGGAAATTTGAGCATTATTTTGAAAACCTTCTTCGAGAGTACTGGCCAGACACATGCGACCAGCGGCCGGCAAAAGTTGTATTAAAATCTGTCGTGTTTAGCCGTTAAATAAATAGTAAACTCATATCTGTCGTGTTATTTAAAAATGGAACGATCTTTTACTCTGAAACATGGCAACCAAGGAGGTAACTTATCCAAGGTTTTATTTAAATTTCGAATTGGCTTGCAAATAGAAAGCGGTTTATGGAAAAAAAGAACAAATTACCTCTCATTCTTAAATGCGAGATCAGATGCTTATTCCTCCCATCATGGGAGAGGCTTATGTCCAGCAGTGGACGTTATGGGCTGTTGTTGTTTGTTGTTGTTGTTGTTAAATGCGAGAAAAAATTTTGTTGTTTGTGTGCATCATTGATTTTGAAACAAATTGTATTTTCTCAAACATGCTTGGAAATTTGACTGTATTTTTAAATAAAAAGTTCTGCCTAGGTACTGCTTACTTAGTTTCAATTTCCTCGCATTATTTGAGAAAAATATTATACAAGCCTTGGTCACAACTAGGCATTGATGGACTTACGTATGTGTGCCTCGGCTTCGCCTCGGCCCACATTTACACGTTCGTCCAACATGCCTCTGTTGCTGGCCGCTGCAGTAATGTACCCAAGAGAAAACATGACAAACATTTTTATCAAGCGTGGCCTGTTTCTGTAAACCTTTACCTTTAAAACCGTGGAATCTGGGACACTTTTTACCAAAAAAAAGTAAAAAAAAAGTATGAGCTGCTACACTACTATTGGTATGGGTACCTACAGGAATCCCCAGTAAATTGGAAAATTCCTTTCACACTGTGAGACATCTTTACTATACTTACCTACCTACTATACATATAGGTACCAAAATATATCCGCCATTTTGCTGTCTCAAGGCACGTAGGGAGGATTTTAGGAATTTCTTAGCAATTATGAAATTTGAGGTTAATAATTAGACGTTCATTGAACCTGGCACGTGTTTTAGAGGCCTTATGTTTGGAAGAACTTAATTAAGTATGTGCCTAATTAAAGGATAGGTATACATGGAAAAAGTTCAAACTCCTGTTCGAATACTTATAGCAATTTTTCGCACCCGTGTTACCTAACTAACACTGTACTGGATGTTGCTACGAAGCTCGACGCTCACCCGCCGGACGCATCTTATTAGGCAAACAGTCTACTAGCCTAAAACCCATTGATAAATTTACGCACACAGCGGCACATTGGTGCATATTTTCGTGTGTGTACAATAAGTGTAGAAGTCTTGTATGAATGTATAATAATAATACCGGCCTATTACTGTCCCACTGCTGGGCAAAGGCCTCTTCTCATACCGAAGGTGAAGGAAAACATCATAAGGAAACCTGGACTTATACTTAATTAATATAGGTAACAGTAGCGAAGGGTTAATTTTTGTACGAAGTAAGCCGGATTATATTCTTTAATGTGATTAAATTATTTGTCCATAGAATACTGATTGTACCATTTTTCAATCCGGTAGGAATCGAGTTGTATGGAACCTTCGCCACTGATAGGTAAGTCTGAAATCGCCAACCCGTCTAGCAAGCATGGTGATTGGTGATCAATTAATGTCTGCTGGCTAATATTCATGTAACTAGGTAGAATGTAGATATCAATATTAGAATGAAGGGCCTCAGAGTGGTTTCCGACTAGCGTATTTTTATGAGCGTAAAAGCTCGAATCGCACGAGTGACAAAAAGCGCTCGTATACGTCGTACCAACACGCGCTTCTTAAATCGAACTTACACGTGCTGAAAATACGCTATGCTATACCTCGTTAATAATTTGGTAACTTGGTATGTAAAGGTAACTTGATTCTTTGTACCAAAACTTTATATCTACTTATCCACTAGCGGCCCGTCCCGACTTCGCACGGGTGGCCATTATATTTTCCTCTAATCCTCTGGTAATCATTATAGCTATGACACTCACAAATAACGTGGCTTTCTATTGGTAAAAGAATTTAAAAAATCGGTTCAGTAGATCCAGAGATCCTACAATCCCTCAAACTTTATCTCTATATAAGTAGGTATTGGTAAGTACTAATACCTACTTATATTATATTGAGGTTAGATAATAATAATCTTTATTTTTTATTTATTTATTTACTCTAAACATATAAATATCCTTTATACTACACCTGCTTGGAAAGTACCTTGATACTTTATCAAATTTACGGTCGAAAGTACGTCATTGCATATCGAACAAATATGCGGGGAGAAAACGCATCTGAGCGGGAGAGAAAAGTGTATGAAAATCCATGTCTTACGTGGTTTTTCTTTTTTAATTTTGGGTAAGACTATGCGCCGGTAACCTAAATATCAAAAGCCAAAAAGTTTTTACAGTGAGTTTTTATCTCCAAGTTCGCAAAATGACACTGGCCACTAGCTGTGTGTTGGATGGTGTCGGGCTGGCAGTGCGACCGTGCGGCGGCAGGATAAACAATTTTAAAAAAGAACATGTGAAAATTGCAGACGCCATTGGCGCCATTTCCAATTTGTGTGTTGTTTGAGGATTCAGTTTTCGTAGAAAGTAAAATAAAACTATCAAAATGATAAGTAGTGATAGTGATGATGAAGATTTTCCTCGTAGGTGTAGTATAAAGCACTATGTATCACTCGAGAGAAAGTGTGATTCCCGATCTCGGATGTTTTAAAGCCCTCGCCTACGGCTCGGGCTTCAAACGACACCCTCTACGGTAATCGGTCACTTTCTCCTCTCGGTGAACAATGTACTATACAGGCTAGACCCAATGCGATATTGTAGCACACTTAAAATTTAAATATACTTTCATATACCAAAGGTTTGAATGTGATAGCTAAGTAGGTACCGTCAAATCGTACAACTTTGATAAAAATTTCTTATAATTTTTGATTAAACTTTAAATATTTCATAAAATAATAATATCTTTAATGTGTCATTGTGCTACACGATATTTGAATGTACTGTTCTTTGCATAGGATATATAATAATATCAAGAAAATAAGTGTTTATGTGCTAAAAAGCTCAATTTGTACAGCGGGCCAAATTTTTTGTACTTTTTACAAGTTTGCCCATTTTGCAGAAACTTTTGTAACTTCAGTATTTTCTACCTTATGAACATATGGTTTAGGGATCATTATAGAAAATAATCAATCTATCATAAGACCTTAATACTAAACGTTTAAACATTCATATTGCCTGTCATATTTGAGTGGGCAAAGAAGCAACGATTTTTTCATCATTTTTCATTAAAATAAACGAAAAAACCAGGGTTGTCACTTTTAACCGACTTCTGAAAAAGAAGGAGGTTATGTTTTCCACCAGTATCTTTTTTTATTGTACATCGGTGTACGCAGGTGTGTGACGATCAAATAGTTCGCTTTTTAAAGATAAATCTAAAAATGTCATGAAATTAGCAGTAATATAGAACAAACAATGCTATATTATGATTATTATCCAGTCATAATATTCTTTACTGGTATATTAAGACATTTCTGTATGCTTGCGATCCAAAGGTTTTTTTTTTTCTTGTAACTCTGTTGCTAAATTTACATAAATAAAAGTACTTACCTAGCTGTGATGCAATTTGACGTTGAGGTGACAACCCTAACCGTAATATTTTGGTGGGCAAAGATGTAACAACTACTTCTGAAAAACGAATAAAACATTGCCCACCATCATATTTTCGATGTTGAAAGAAATTTCGCTTTGTACATTCGATCTTCCTTGTGTGTGTGTTTATTACGTCAGTGGTTTAAAATTCAATTTTCTGCTGTAATTAGAAATCGAGTTAAAAATTTAAAAGTTACTTTGTCTCACTGAGCAGCAGCAAATCAGTGAGCAAAATGCGATTTTGCTCACTGATTTCAGGCAGTAAAACCTACATGTTTGAGCTACTGAAGTGAAAAATAATAAGCACATCTAAAAAATGTTGCCGGCTTTTTAAACATTTGTGAAAAGTACTGTCCTGGGCAAAGTTAGAGTGCTTGGACAATCTTGTAAGGTTTGACGGTATTCTGTTTGTCGGTCTGCCAGTCTGTCACTTTTACATGCCTTTTAAGTAGAAAGAATTATGATAAAATTTGACTCACTTACTTACGGCCATTTTCAATAACTCACTCACAGGTATCGTTACCTAGGTTGCTATCTCTGTCTGTTTGACATTTTGCTTACGGACCGATACAAACAAATTGTCACAGAAAAGCTTTCTTTGATTTTTCTATGAATCAAGTGACAGGTAGGTAAAACGGATAGGGTATTATCAAACTAACTTTGTTTATAAAAATACCGATAGCTACGAGACGTGGCATATTAACTGACGTTATACGTAAGTAAGTTATAGAAAACGGGCCTTACTTTTTATCCCAGTAGTGTGTTGCCGTGGGAAAATTTACGACCTCCTCGCGGGCAATGTCTCTGACAAAAGCTAAGCTGGTCATATTATAAGATCAAGACGTAAATACGACTGTAATTGACTAGAATCTCATTACCTTTAACTTCAATTTGCTTTATCAGCACTTTCTATAAAAATCTTACAAAACACGATCACGACCTTACTGAAATCAGTTTGAAAAAAAAAGTCACATAATGGCGTAAAGGTCAATTCTATTCTTGTTTTGCGAACTAAGCAAAAGTCTTAATGAGTTTTTTACCTATCTGTGTAAGTAAAAAAGTTTTTTTTATCATGATATTGGTGAAACTCAAACATGCTAGGTACCTATAGGTATAATATAATTTATCTGGTGAGGTAGTTGGCCCTTTATGTGGGAAAAATGTTATGAAAATAATGACTGGCGTTCTTCTTAACACCCTAAATTAATATCCAAGATGGGTACTAACTCTGCTATATTTAATTACTACCTACATAATTTATAAAACAAAGTCCTCCGCCGCGTCTGTCTGCCTGTCTATCTGTTCGCGAGAAACTCAAAAACTACAGTGCCTAACGATTTTCATGTTGTTTTCATCAATGGATAGAGTGGGTTCTCGAGGAAGGTTTTTAGTATATAATTTGTCAAGTTTTTGTTTAAATTGGCTAAAATATAATATTTGTTGCCTCCAACAAATATTGCAACAAAAGGGTTCCCTATGTCAGATCGAAACACTATTCTGCGAAAGGAGGGAAAACTTGACAAATTATATACGGAATTATATGTCGGAAAAAAATAATCCGTCTGGGAGCTTTACTTTTGGTCGCGATAACCGACATCCACGCAGGCGAAGCCGCGGGTATCAGTTAGTAGTTAAGTACCTACTATTATAAAGATAATCCCAAGTCCCAACCATGTCAATCACTGCAACTAGAACGCAAAAATCAGAGAGGGCGCCACAAGAGAAGCGCCGAGACCACCACGTTTATACATCTGGCCCCTTATACACAACGCTTCGATTCGATTTTCGATCTTTTTTTGACATTATGAAATCGAGCGAGATAGACATACGACTTTCCGAATCGAAAATCGAAACGAAGCGTTATGAATAGCTACGCAGGTCTTATAACACGCACGGTGGTTGCGAATACTTATTTCATTTTACATTTTACAGTTTACTTTATTTTTTTATTATTTTATGTGACATTTACTGATTTGACAGGAATACTTATTTCTTATTTATTTTATTAAGTATTTTATTTTTTATTATGATTGTGACATTTAATGATTTTTGTGATTTTTATTTACTTACATTCATTTTGAAAAGAACTTGTTATTAATTTTATTTGATTATTGTGAATGTGGAGACCATGTGGGTCACATTTTTATTTTTTTCCACAACTGTCTGGCAGTTTGAGTACTATAAGCGACCTACCCAAATGTCCTTTCTTTGGTATTGTTCGTCGTTTCGTTGAGCTCCTTGAGTTATAAGTCGAGCTACACGATAACTGACAAATGCTTGCAATGACTGGACCGGTCCACTCAAATCTGTGTGGTTCTTTCTTCAAAAGACCATCTCAGACACTAATCTGCATAGTCCTCATGTGAATTGAGCAAAATTATGTCTGGACTTCAAAAGAGACTATGACCTCTGAGTTTGTTTCGGCTGTTTCTTCTCAGAGTAGTCAGGTACGAAACACCGGCCCCATCTAGTTTTAAAAAGTGACGTGTAAAAGTGTTTGTAAAAACCTACTTGCAAAATAAACATCATTTATCATTTAATACCAGACCTGACAGTCTGAAATAATATTCATAACCTGACAACAATATCACAATTATCACCTAATTCGCATAATTTACACAGCAGACAGAGCAGCAGAATGAGTCAGTAAAATGATTCACTTCAAGAGCCATATGCACGTAGGCTGTTTGAGTCATTATAGACTTACAGTAGGTAACAAAATAAGGAATAAAACTGATTATAGGTACCTAATTATGATATTTCATTTACAACAAGGAAGTTATGATGCAAAAACAGTCCAAAAAAAACTTTGAATGTTTTAAAGCTCCTGTTAGCCTGTAAGCTTGATTCGAAGCGAAGAACTTGAAGCGATTATTTCAAATAGGAATATCGTTGGTGCTCTCAGTATTAATCGGAGCAGAGCAGATCGAATGGGAATACTTTATCTAAGCGTTTCCGTCATACTATGTCAAACACAAACACTTCCTGTGAGTAAAAGGGGGTGAATGCTAAGAGATGACGTCTAATGTATGGACGCCGAAGAAACTCGAAAAGCGAAATGATTTATTCACGCGCCCTGGTCGCAGCTTCTGCGTCCAAAAGACGTGGTCGTGTCACGTGTGGCCACGTAGTGCACGAGGTCCCTTAATGTGGTAGGTTGTTGTTCAAGCAGCGCCTATTTGAATACCTTCGTGTACCTTCGTGTAGGAAGATTAGACGAAAAAAAAAACCAGTTGCCTTCGACTTGATGAAAAGGAAACCAATCAGAAATTCAGCGAAATATAGCCACTATTTAATAATTTATCAGCTCATTAGCGTTAACAACTAAACTTGTATTGTAACTAAGGCTATAATATAGCTGTCCGTTATACTGAGCACGGCAGCTAAGAGGAAATAAATTATCGCAGTAATGACCGCTCTTCGCAAACGGATGTGTTACGTAATAGAAAGACGGAAGAGCACTGAGATTGTCTGCACTGCACAAGTGCACAGTGCACTGTACATACATCAAAGGTTCAATAGTACGAGTATAAGGCGCAGGCCTAGGGATTGCAATCCCGCAGCTCACTCAATCCCGCGGGATTGATATGCGGGATTGATCAAATATGCGGGAAACCGCGGGGAGCATATTTGAAATTATTCACAGTAGTTCAATATTTTGCCCCGTTTGTATGTAAGATAAAGTATTAATTTTTTGATCTTATAGGGCTATTAGATCGAAAAATTAATACTTTATCTAATTTAAAATTATGTTATAAAATCGAATTGAAACTACAGGTTTTAAAAAATCAAGTATTACTAATTAAACATGTCTTACAATATGCAACAAAAATGATTTGTTTTCTAACAAAATAACAATGAAATTATAATTAAGTACGAGTAATTAGTAATCAGCCTTATTAGACTTTAATTTTTAAATGTTTAGCATCAAAAGTTTTGTTTAATTTTACCCTTACATCTAACAACAGTTTTATGATGTTTGTAATTCAGTCTTAATAGTCTTATTCTGCTTATTCATATAATGACTATTAATCAAATCACAACTTTCTCTTATCTAGATTCTATTACTACGACTAACCTAACGAATGTTTTAGCGGTAAATTTAAATTTGCGGGATCCGCGGATCCGCGTTTTGAAGGTGCGGGATCCAGCAGATTAATAAGTGGAGCGGGAGTTGGTTTTAGATCAGAAGGAGAGCCAAAGGCATACTAATATATTCTCTGCTAAGATGTTTGGGAAACAAATTACAATACTGTTTAGGTACCCCAATATAAACAAGGAAATAAAAACATCACAATAGCCAAAAAGAGTAAGTATCATCCAGATAACACTTAAAACTAAACATGACCTGACACAACTCTCCAGAAGCGATAAAATACGATAATGGTCGCTACCTCTTATCTCTCTCTCTCTCACACATCTCTAGTAAATTACAGAACAGAAACAAGTACCTTGTATTGTTATACTTATAATGAGTATCTTTGACTCTTTGTGCACTTGGACAATACGTCACAAAGACGCAAAGAATTCTGCCATCCGGTATCCCGCTGTGTGTTTCCGTTTCATTATTTTGTTTGAAAACGATTTTGAAGAGAGAAATGCTTGAGGTCTGAAGGTGCCAGGTTTTTGTGATCATTTGAAAGTTGTTTGTTGTATGTCTTTTATAATAAAATTACAATTGGGCAGGATATGAAGTAAATTGTCTTTCAGAGGAGTAACGATTCAAAATTAAAAAGCAAAAATTAAGAGCAGAATCCCAGATTTAAAATGTAGAAATCAGGTTTTATTTTGCGGATGTAGGTACATAATTTCGATTTATTTATTATTTACTGGTATTCAGCTGCATCCGGTTAGACTGGATAGCCCCAACATAGTTGGGAAAAGACAGATGATGATGAAATTCTTTACAAACTAGGTTTAATAAAGACTAGCCCGCGACTTCGTACGCGGATCGAGTTGCTTATGCCAGCGACCACGGGGTCGTCAAAATCGAAGATCTGAAACGTTATCCGTGAACGTCTCCGACTCGCGAGACAATGTGTGACGTTCACGATCAGCGGTCAGTCGCGCATCACGTTCCCCACTTGTCTCTAGAGATCTAGAAGTCGATGCGCAGATACGCTTGGAACTCAAGCGCAATTCTCTATCCGTGAACGTCTCCGCCTCGCGAGACAATGCGTGGCGTTCACAATCAGCGGTCAGTCGCGCATCATATTCTTCACTGGTCTCTAGCGACCTGGATGTAGATGCGTAAATACGCTGAGAACGCAGGCGTGCTTCGCGATCCGAAGAGGCTTCCACGGAGCGAGTTGCAGCCTGATGTTCTTGAACAGCATCAAGTTTCTCCTGACGCTCTTCGGTAGATTCTTGGGATCTTATGATCCTCAATCTTTTAGCTCCTTTGGAACATTGGGAAAGATTTGACCTCTGTCTAGGCATGGTTATAGTTTTATTGTGAAGATACCTTATCAATTAAAATCTAAGTGACTGCTCCCCTGCGTTACCGGGTAGGCTACCGTGTCACGAAGATAAATGGAAAAGGTAATTAAACACTCAAATAACATAAGCCCGAAGGCATATTTATTCGATAAAATAAAAAAAATAATGGGAGTTTTGGCCAGTAGAGTCAAATTTTCAATGATATACCATCGTCATCGAAAATCAGTCCTAAACTGTTACCGCCTTCACCGCGTAGAGGTACTCCCAGCTTATGTTCCTGATCAGATGTTTCTGATCTTCGATTTTTATAAGTCAACAGGAAATGCCTATCAGACCGAACAACTTTTGCTAAAACGTCATTCCTATATGTGTTATGGTGTAGCTGGGCTCTTGGAGTTCCACAACAGGTGTTGGAACACCTGTTGTGGAACTCCAAGAGCCCAGCTGAAATTGAAGATCTGGAGATCTTCAAATTTATTCTCTCAACATAAAATGCTCATCACGTGGAACATGTTTTGCTACGGTATCATTTTTGTATCTCTTATAGATTAGCTGGTCTGTTGCGGTTCTGCATCAGGTGTTCAAGTTTCCAATTATAGCCTTTAAGTTGCCCAGACTTAATACCTATAGAACAAAAAAAAAACATTCAAATTCGTGCAGTAGTTCCGAAGATTAGCGTGTACAAACAAACAGACAGAAATTTTTTTTTGGATTTGTGCTCTATTACTGTTTATAAACCCCCCTCAATTATTTCTTTTATCATATATTAAATGTACAGACACAGTTTTTTTACTGTTTTATTATATGTTTATATAAAATAATAATAAAAATATGTACAAGTACGAAAAAGGGAAAAAAAATATTAAATATTATATATAGATTAATACATATATTCAATGTACAGACACAGTTTTTTTTACGGTTTTATTATATGTTTATATAAAATAATAATAAAAATATGTACAAGTACGAAAAAGGGAAAAAAAATATTACAGGGCGTCACAGATTCCTCATTTCTGTCAACAAGAAAAGTGCCCAGTGCCCAGTGGCAGCATGCATTGTCACGTTGAATGGCAATGCTGATTCTTTCGCCAAAAAAAGCCCATGACGTTATTAAATAAACGAAAAGCAGAAAACTTTTTAAAATAGTTGTTGGGACTTTTCTTTGTATTAGGTAGGTACCTAATACAAAGAAAAGTCCCAACAACTATTTTAAAAAGTTAGCTAGGTAGCTATATCGTGAAGTTTGAAGCTAGATAAATAAGATTGGATTGAAAAATGCTAAAACCGTAGCTGGTAGTAAGTGACATCAATTTTATTAATGTTGATCCTTTTTGCAAGAAAACTACTTAACACTTAACAGTACATATCGCGCTTAGATTTAGTTAAGATTTATAAAAACCAGCTACCTATTAATGACTAAATAACGATAGTACAGACGTATTGTGAATGTGAAAAAAAAGTGATACATTTAATCACTAAAACGCTACCGGCGCCTGCCAAAATTGTTGGAGCAAAAATATTTCAAACGCTTTTGCTAACCGAAAATTTGTAGGCAAATACCTATCGTAGTATAGTGCTTTTTTGCATAATACCTACAACATAGTTAATACAGTTATAAAGTATTTAAGTAGGAGGTAATATGAGTTTTATTCGCTCTCAGCGTTTCCATTGTTTTGAACACCTAGAAAAAATTCTGTAAAGCTCTTTTTATATTAGCAACGTTTGTGTTATTTTATTATTTTAAGAAAACAAGGTTTTTCGAGATTAATCTCCAAACGGGCTTTCAATATATGAGGAACAGGAGGCTCAGGAGTTTCTACACTTCAATATTATGCCTACAAAGTCAACCGGGAGAACCTGCAGCTGGGTAAACTCCGAGCTAAAGAACAGGGAAGGAACGAGATGGATGGCTTTAACAGGGTGATCGATCTAACTAGCTAACCTTACTAGGTAGCTCTAATCGATCCATCATCACTATATCAGGTTTATATAGTCCTGTCAGTGAGGATGGGTTGATCTGAGTACAATGTTGTTCTATTAGTTTACAGGGTTCTTGTATGAGAAGAATAATTACTGCTTTAACAACATATATTTAAACCCAAAAGTCCCCATGACATGAGAAGCTCTTACAACTCCCTACTAACTCAAAAAGTCGGGCTGTCACCAGTGTCCAACGTCACTGTCACAACAAATGTGATAATGTTCGTACCTATAGTAAGGCACTCCCAAACCTACAAGGCTGTATTTTAGGCAGATTTTATTCCATTAAATTGCAAAAACTAGTATTTTTCTCTCATGACATAACCTATCATAGTACACCCACATTTTGTCAGTTAGTCCTATGTAGTGGGAGGCGTGCCTATTGCCATCAACAGGGCACAAATCCAGACTTCGGGCTGCTATACTCAGAAATCCCTAATGAAAAAAAAAACATGCTTTGTCCGACTCGGAGCAAACCGAGCGGACTTTGGAGCTCATGGCTAAATAATAACAGCCGGTCGGGTCGATTCCTATCGTACCTATTAGGTACCCAGCACTTAACTGCCAGTACTAACTGGGTTGAAGAGGTCAAATTGGCAGTCGCTCCATGTAAAATACTGGTATTCAGCTGCATCTGGTGGCTGCATAATCGAGAAAAGGCTAGGCAGATGATGATGCTCTTGACCGACTGTGAAATGGAACCTATAATAGAAGAGTGCCTTTGCGCACAAGACCAGCGACGCAGAGACAATAGGGATGATGACTGACTAAAAAAAATATGATTCTGTTTAGTCCGTCAGTTAGACTATCGAAAAATATTGAATAAGTACGTGTTTTTCGTTTTATCAAATTAGTCAAAATTGACGAAGATAAAACGTGTCAAATATCATGAGTCCGCTTATGACGTCACATTTGAGTAAAAAATGTACTCAAATGTGACAACACACGAGTTTTCGACGCACTGAATCGTCTTCATTTTGTGTTTACGTGAAAAAAGAAAAAATATGTAAATGCCAATATTTTTTGGAAATCTATCTGACGGACTAATTAGATTATTTTTTGTCATCTACCCTATTTAATATACCAATAGAACCTCTATCTCAGCAATTAGTAATCACAGCTATGAAGTCAATTAAGCCTACAGTTCAATAAATGTGGGCGGTACTGTGGACCGCTGCGTCAGGCGAACGTTTTTAGAATACTGACGAACCTAGACAGGCGAGGATAGATCGATACTAAGGCTACGCTCAATTACATCGTGTGTTTGTGGCTGTTCATATAGTCTGGCTGTTCGGGCTTTGTGTTCTGAAAGTTTGTTATAGTCTGGCTGAAAACGCCTTACACTTAGCTCCTAAAGTCCAATTAGGTCATTGCGTAATACACGTAAAAAACAAATTGGTAATGTCATTCATTTTTTGCCTCTGTGTCACTTATTGTAGCTGTTGATTCTTCTTTTAATAAATTAATTTAATTTTAATAGTTTACAATATTCATTGCAGTATTTACGTTCTAGCTAGAGCAAACGAATTTTTTGAAGACGTGAAGGAAACTTGTCGGTCGAGGGCTGAGCATGAAGACCTGGGTTCGATTCCCGGGTCGCGCCAAATGTTATTGTTTTTTTCTATCTGGAATTTCTCAGTAGCAGCCACGGAGCCTGGATTTGTGCCCGGTTGATGGCAATAGACTCGCCTCTTGCATGTTACTCAAAACATAAGTGCCGAAATGTGGGTGTACTATTATGTACCTACACATTTGCCAAACCCTGCGGGGATTACAGGCGTGATGTTATATTGTGAGAAACTCCCATTCAAAATACCTACCAACTTTAGATTGTGATTGAAAGTGTAGATTAAAAATTTTGCAATAAAAAAAAAGGTTTAAAAATATTCAAGACCGTGCAAGTTCCTCCTTGCACGTAAAAGGTCGCATTTTTTATAAAAAAACGACTTGGTTTCACAAGTTGATTTCACCCTGAACAGAAAATACTGACAGTATCCAGGTACTAAACCATCACTCAACATCCCAGAAGAAAAACCTTTTCAGTTTTAAATCAATAAAATGGGAATATTATTTCAGGTATGGCTACTAATTGAAAGCAAATATATCCGTTGGAAAAGCTAACCAATTTTATTCGTAAAATAAACATATACCCATCTAGGTAGGTAGGTAACTAGGTACTTAGTATCTGCATAGATGGCCAGACTTAAACTCACATTGCTGTGGATCTAGAAGTTTCGTGGAGCACTTTGCTGCAAGTTCTTATAACCGAGCTAAGCATGAAACTAATCCTGCGAACAGCTTCCATTCGAAAGGGAATTCCTTTATGAGTTAAAAGTTTAAATCCATCAAATATTTAAAAAGTTTCAGGGGGTTTGTGTACTCGCTTTCGCGTTCGCTGTTTACTGATTCTACACATATTGGGGATGTGAAGTTTTGTAACATGAATTCTTTCTTCATACAAAATTGTTTCAAAGGTAGCCTCAGGAATATTACCTTCAGGTTTTGGGGCGTATTTTCGACGTGTAAGTATAAACTTGGTTTTGAACAGTCGTAGATGTTTATTGCTTGATTGTAGCTAGACAAAAATCACTAAAACGTTTCCTACTGAGTGTAATGATGGTGATTGCAAACCAAAGGCCATGTACACACGTAACTCCATCGCCAAACTGCAGTGGCCAATAAGGACATCTATGAAACGTTTGTGATAAGTTGGCCACTGCAGATCCAATATGGCCAAATGAGGCGTATCATCGACCTATCTCAAACAAAGTGTGAATGGTGAGCCGCATCACATGATAAGTCATGCTGCATCTCCAGTATTGTCCTTTTCCACTTGAGAGCACATGAAAGAGCAGGACACCAAAGCTCTCGACAACCACCCTAGAAAGCCATCGAATGCAGTCGCTGTGGCTGAAATGCGTTAGATGCAGTGCTGGATTTACACATTTGCCGCCCCAAAGCTCTAAATTTTTTGCCGCTCCTACTGACTTCTAAAATTAGACGCACACACTGTTCACAATAAAGTTAATTCCTTTTTTTTTGGGAATAATCTTGTTTCTAGATTATTTTTACAACTTTTTCACTACCTATATGGTGTTGTCAGTGGTGGGCTAAGGAAGATAGATAAGTAGGGCTTGATACTGCTAACCATGCACCTGTCAACGTCAAAATATCTAAGAGTGAGGAGGTACGCGAGCGGGTGAATTCTTCTGCTAAATCAAAATAATGCACATTCGATAAACGTTCACTCAATTTAACACAAATTTTAAAAATAATATCGAATTAAAATTACTAATCATTAAGTACCTGCGTCACTATCAATATCTCCATTTGAATTAAATATATTTTCAAAAAACGTTACTTTATATTTTTTTTCTGAATCAGCAAAATCATTGATGATACCTATCGTCGTACGAAATCCTCATTAATTCCGACGGTAGGTATGTACCTATATTAAGTACCTAACGGACACGAAGACAGTCGAAGCGTGGCAGAGGCAGGCCCTCCCGAGGCGGCACTGTTGGAGAAGCAGCTACTGCCGCCGCAGCCCCATCTCGTGTCCACAGCTTTACTTTGTTTTAATTTTTGGGCCAATTTTGCCGCCCCCTAATTTTGCCGCCCTAAGCTCCAGCTTTTTCAGCTTCTATGGTAAATCCAGATGGCATCACATCGTCATCATCACTGTCCTTTTTACATAATTTACATACTCTACGACTAAAATGACGCAAAAGACAGAGCTGTACACGTACATGTTACTACTTCAGTCGTCGACACGAGAAGAAGAACCGGCCAAATGGCGAAAAGATGATTTCTATCAAGCGGCTCGCATCGCATCGGTTCGGAAAGGATACGAACAGATGTGGCGATAGCCGATCGTGTCCGGCAGGATGTCGACGCATACGATCGGCTCGGTATCGCGCGAACGTATCCGTTTCTGCGCCTAGTCAAATAGTTTCGTTCCTACCGTGTCGAATACGATGACAGGCGAACGGAGCCGATCGCGCGTCGCAGCATATTTTCGGCTACGATCGCGTGTCGCGGAAGACGCCCGCGGTCAAGCTGCTGTGCGCGGCTTGGTAATTTAGACTTTAAATAATGTGTACACGATTTAATGTTATTAACAGTACGGTGTGTTATTGCGGAATATATTAGCCAATATACTAAAATTATTATGAAGTAGAGATGTATGGCTGTGACATTAAAGCAAGTAAAGCTTCAATTGTAATTAACCTTTCCGCCAGTGGCGTGCAGTGGTTCTTTACGGTAGGTCACGAAATAAAGATTTTGGATTTTCATTTTGACCTCATTTTCATTATCAGTGACCCCAAAAACCTCGAAAACGACACCCATAAAGAAAAATATAATAACAATATTATTAATTATTATAATAATGATACGCGCCAAAAACCACCGGTAATCATTATTTAAATCAACATACAATTTATACATGTGTGCGGTTCATACACACGAAAATATGCACCAATGTGCCGCTGTGTGCGTAAAATTATCAACGGGTTTTAGGCTAGTCGAGTGTTTGCCGGTCCGGCAGAGCTCCAAGCTTCGTAGTAACTTCCAGTATAGTGTAGTTAGTAGTTACGTGACATGGGAGCGACAAATTGCTATAAGTATTCTAACATAATGTGTTATTTTATTACAATCATAGTTAATTAATTATAATAAATGCCAAGTTGGTAGGGTACGCTTTGTCTAATTGCCTCTTAGGAGCGCACGCCTATGCTTTCCGCCCCTTCTATCCTGAGTCGTTGGCGGAAATCAGTATAAATAATGTATGAAGATAAACGCTCCTAAAATTCTCCGTGCGTGCGAAAATATTAGTATTACGGGAAAGGAGCTCTATTGGCACACGTGAAGATCGTTATTTTATTGTAATATCTCAAGGTTAATTGTCTAACGTCACAAATTGCGGTTTTCCCATTACACTGTGAGTGGAGTGCCTCTCCAGTTAAAATAATAGTGAAGTTTTTAATTTTACTATGGCAACGTGCCCATATTAAAAAAAAAAAGTTTTATTTTAAGAACTTATTAAGTATAATGAACTTTTCGAACGTTTTGTTTTAATCCGCGAGATTCTATGAAAATAGAAACCTTGAATTAACTAACTTTCAGATGACTTTTCCTTTTTGCGTGTACACTTGAGGACAGGATTATACATCAAAGTTAACCATTTTTTTTTTGTTAGTTTACTAGTGTGTCCATGGCATGCTGGTAAGACCATAATCGTGGAGGCTATATTTAACATAACGAATCTCGTTGCTACTAAAATAGACATCTGTTTGGACAATTTCAATAAGTTAGCTATACCAGTTAAACGCCAAACTTGTGCTAGTTCACAGATAGTCGTCGTTACCTTACTGATTGTGATTACTATTTTTTGATACCTCGTCAAAACGACAACTCTGTATTTGAGTTCTCTCTTATAAAGCGGGGTTGTAGAAGGTGCCAAAGCACCCGGTATAGAACATTACGAGCTCTGAAAAACTGTAAACATATTGGTTGAAACTAGACTTTAGTTAGGTCGACTGATCCCGCGGGATCCGATTGTGTGGGATCAGTTTACTAAAGAGCCCATTCACTTTTGACCAGATGTATGAAAGTGAGAGAGACAAAAGGGGAATGTTATAATCGTGACAGGTGGCTTTCTGTAGTTTCTGCTTCCTCCCATCATTCATTTGGCTAACCTTTTCCAACTTGATTGGGATCGGCTTCCAGTCTTACTGGATGCAGCTGAATACCAGTATTTTACATGAAGCGACAGCCTATCTGCCTATCTTTACAACCCTGTTAGTACTGGATAATTCAAATTCAAATTCAAAATAATTTATTTCAATCCATTTATGATCATAATTGCACACACACACTTGAAATACAAATTAACAATTATAAAATAACAATTACAGCATTAAAATAATATGAATTAAAACTAAAATTCCAAAATTAAAATGTCAAAGACTAAATGAAAATTAACAATTATAAAAATTAAAATTTGAAACATATTATATATATATATATATATACGTAGATACAACAATAATTAATTAAATAGATAGACAATACAAATTAAAACTTGTGACTAATAACACACCTGCCTCTGAGTCATTTGTTTGTTTGTCATTACATTAACCATATAACAATGTTTAATGTACCGACAATCAAACCTGTTCGCAAATATGCTCAGGATGGTGTTGAAGGTATCCCGGAGCCTGCGCCCCAGAGATGCGCACCGCTTCCGCATCGTCGTGTAGAAACAGTCGACACGGGCGTCATAATACGATGCCCCTTGGTAAGACTGGTTGTCACTTTCG
The DNA here is from genome assembly GCA_941918905.2 of Xestia sexstrigata. Lineage (NCBI taxonomy): Eukaryota > Metazoa > Arthropoda > Insecta > Lepidoptera > Noctuidae > Xestia > Xestia sexstrigata. The sequence goes on from OW799219.2 coordinate 7,385,862, forward strand.
GGCCACTGACTAACTGTAACGACTGCCAAACATCTACAATTGACAGCCGGGACCAACGGCTTACCGCGCTTTCCGAGGCACGGAAGAAACTCGGTATGTAATGGGTGGTCCCATCTACGGACCAACCCAGCCAAGCGTGGCTTAACCTGAAGATCGACCCGAGCGGCTGCTTCCATGCTTCTGCATCCTCCCACGGGGTTTATGTAAGATGAAGATTGAGGAATTAGATTTTTTTTGTCACATCGCCATTAGTGTGAACGAGAGCTCAATTGGTTCCTGGTTGGTGTCGACGTGACGGAGATTCGTCAGAAGAGAGGCGTTGGACGGGTGTCTGATTGTCTATCGAAACTGCTAGTTCATGAGAATCCAACAATGTAGTAAAAGTATTTTAGTCTCTCTTGCTTGTCCGAGTACTCAAAGACTAAGGAAACGCCCACGTTTCGACATTTATGTGTGTCATCCATTTTTCAAGTTCCGCCAGTGTAAAGCAATTTTATGAGTGTAGCTATCCGTGGCCATCGTTTATTTGGACTGAAGTTAGTTGGGGACTGCAGTATACCGCACCGCCATTTTTAGTTAAAAGCCGAGCTTTGTTTCAGTCATGCCATTTTCGTTTATTCAAAAAGGATTTTTTTGGTAAAAGTTTCTTTTGTGTCCGAATTGAAATGGCAAAATGGTAAAAGTTTGGTTTATTATTATATTTTAATATTATATATTTTTTTATTTAAATATCTATTACGCGAAATGAACATACTGGTTTTAGGGTTCTGTACCCGAAGGGTAACCATTGGAGGGCAACATAAGGACACTATTACTAAGCCTCCACTGTCCGTTCGTCTGTCTGACAGCGGGTTGTTTCTAAAGATCCGTAATAGGTACCGTACAGTTGAAAAATTCATAGAATGTGTATTTCTGTTGCAGCTATAACAACAAATGATAAAAATAAAAATAAATTAAAATTGGGAGGTTTTCTTACTACGATGGTACGGAATACTTCATGCGCAAGTCCGACTCGCACTTGGCCGGTTTTTTATTTTTATATTTCACTTTATTTGGATTTAAAACTATCTAAAGGATTATCCTAATCGATCAATGGATTTATAGACAGTATCAGAAATACTATCGATGATTTTCCTATTTTCTTCTACACCTTGAAGATAAATAGAAAGATTCTTTCACTCTTAGTAGCAAGCGTGCGTAGATAGAAGTCTGCGCGTCGGCCACATTTATAAATATCGGTTTTCTATAAAACACATCAGACGGCAAAATTGCCAAAGGGTTACACCGCTACGGTTGGAATTCCAGCCAATGTGGCCTGTTCAGGGTCCACAGGAACTTAAATATCGTCCGTGTAAATCGATTGTGTCATAAATCCGAGAACCCTCCTTAAATGCTGCACAGTTTCCGATACCTGACATGTCTTGGCGGTTACTGAAATACATTTTATTCGCAAACCCACCGCGTCGCTTTGGGGAAATGATTGTGCCAAAATAATGTCTTATGACATCAGGATTTTGTTCAATCAGTTCGTAGCGACCTGGACAGCTCTGTCGTTTGCCCTATTCAAGTCATGGAGGGTGCTAATAGTTGTACACGACAAGCAGGAGACAAGGTGTGGCTTATCTTGTTTAACAGTTTAATGAGTAGATTGTGAATGGACTGAGTATAACAAAGGGGCTTAGCATAATCTGTCTATAATGTTCCCACTGCTGGGACACAGGCCTCCTCTCTATGAGAGGGAATGGGCTATGAATAAACATTAAACCAATCCTTTAAACAATCCCATCCAATTTGTTTCCCTTCTAAATTAAAAATTGGCGCCATTCCGGCGCGCAAGGCGCAGCGCCCGCGCCTCACTGCGGCGACACACAAAAACTGTCTAAAACCCAAGCGAAGTGCGGTCGACACGTTTCCCGCGCAGCTCCGGTATTAATGTTGCAAAAAAATACAAAAAAAACCCTTCGCCAGAATTTGATTGACTGTTTAGTGTTCTTAACCATACTGTGAAGTGGAATCCAGAAAACCATAAGGATTGGACACTCGTTACGCCGGCCGGCCCAGAAGTCCCGAGTGCAGCGGGTACCTAGCTCCGATCCTGCCTATCCAGGTTGGTGTTTTTTGTTTCTCTTTCTCATTCGAAATCCCAGGGTTGCGAAATACTAGCATCAGGGAAATGCAATCGATTCTGCAGACGAAGTCCCAACATTTCTTTTGGTGCCTCCTGTGAGGTCTATCCTAACCTCACATTATACTATAATTCTCGGTCAATGAGTACCTACATATTGCGTTTTAATATCGTGTAGTTTTATCAATTTATTAAGGTACAAGTAAAAACCTAAATACATTTCATATTTTTTCTATAAAACGCAAAGAGAGTAGGTATCCAGTCGGATTCGCGCAACGTGCTGCTGGCCAGCGCATCACGACTGTGCTTACCCTCATTAATCATTGTTGTCTAAATTCAGTAGAATTCTCCGACTTAAAGTTTGAATTTAAACCTCAATTTCAATAGGTACTTACTAACCTATTTCTCGTATAATTATTTCTTGCCTTAACTGATGTTGGTATAAGGCTAATTGGAATGTTTGCATGGTCGAATAGTTGTGCTCGAGAAATTACCTAGGTACCTACATTCTGTTACAAATAAAAGTCATAACGTCTAAATTGTAACCGGTATTTACCTACATAATTAAATTCATAACTTGTCCCTACTTGTATTAAGTGACAAGGTAGGTACACATAATAAGTTTTGTCCGCTTGCGGTTCAGATAGTTACTGACTTACCTACTTTCTTAACTCGTAAATCGTAAATACGCAAGTTAAAATGTCTGATGAAGCTGAATTACAGACGTCCCTTAAAAGACGGGAATATGACTTCAAGTGTATGCAGATTGTCTACGATTTGTCTAGAGTTGTTCTTCAAGATAGTGCTAAATTATCCTCTTTCAAGGCTAGGTACAAGAAGATTGATCAGATTAGAGCTGCTTTCATGGAGTCGAGCGAAAACGTTAATAGATTACAGCTAAAGTTGAACCCCAAGTCGGAAGTAGATCTTGGTGCGATGTTGTCATTTGATGACTTGTATTATGCGTCCATCGAAGTTGCCGAATCCATGCTCGCGACGTCGTCGACGCATGCGCCCCCCGCGCACGCGGCCGCCGCTCCGCCCGCACATAGTCGAGAAGGTTATAATGTTCAAGTAAAATTACCTAAGTTGCAAATTCCGCGTTTTGATGGTAGAATAGAAAACTGGCAGACCTTCAAGGATAGTTACATGCCGCTTGTTCATGACAATAGTTCACTTTCGGACACGGAAAGGTTTCATTATCTATTATCCTGTTTGTCGGGGTGTGCACTGACCTTGGCCAAGGGAGTCCCTATAACCGCGTCAAATTATTCTGTAGTTTTTAAGCTTTTGTTAGAGCGTTATGACAATAAACGCATATTAGCAAATACCTATTTAGAAAAAATGTTTAGTTTAACGCCCGTCAACAAGCCGTCACTCGAAATCTTATCCGAACGGACCAATGCGTTATATGAAAGCGTAAACGCGTTACGTGCTTTACAAATTGAGGATCTAAGTGAATTCCTTTTATTTCACATCGCATCGCGATCACTTGACCTTGAAACTAGGAAACGTTTCGAGTTACAAAACACTCGCGAGATTCCTAAGTGCAATGACTTAATTCTTTATTTACAAAATTATATAAAGATTCTGGAAGTTAGTCAACCTGTCTCGGTTTCGACTAATCCATCGAACTTTTCTAATACCAATAAACAATCTCGAAATAAAGGTCAGCAAGGGTCATCATCATTTGTAGCATCTACGAATCAAAATAATAATAATGCATCGGGCTCACTAATTTGTTTATGTTGTAATGAAAATCATTCTATTTACCGATGCAGCAAGTTACATTCTATGACACTTGAACAGCGTCAACATTTCGTTCAAAAATTAAACTTGTGTATCAATTGCTTACGGCCCGGTCACGATAGTAATAATTGTAAATCTAAAACCACATGTTTTGTTTGTAACGCGAAACATAACACGTTATTACATGGGGAAAATAAAAGTTTATTAACGTCTTCTGAATCCAACGAAAGTAACGAAAGTTCCGCTAAAGGTACTAGTACACTTACCTGTATGACGTCACAAACTTCGAGTTCAAATTATAGTATTACGAAGATTCTTGGCTCGGCGGTGGTGCGATTACGTCACGCGGACGGTTCGCTCCAGTGTGCACGCGCGCTTATTGACAGCGGCTCGATGGATTCCTTTATGACTAGTACATGCGTGCGCCGCCTAGGTTTACGCATAAGAAAAGGTAACTTGAACGTTACCGGTCTCGGACAGAGTAATGTTTGTGACATAAAAGGTTATACTTTCGCTTCGATTATACCTCATTCGAGTAAGTCGCCTAAGTTCGACTTATCTTTAGTAGTTTTACCTAAAATTACTTCAATGATGCCTTCGTCGACATTACCGTTGCACGTCAAGGACCATTACAAGCATCTTGATCTCGCCGACCGCGACTTCGATAGATCCGGTCCGATCGATCTACTGTTAGGTGTCGAGTGTTTTGATCAAATATACACTGGCTCACGTTTCACTCCTGGTCCCGGATTACCTTGCGCCTTGTCTAGTGTATTTGGCTGGGTGATAAGTGGCCAATATTTTCATAACACACCACCTAACAATACCCCCGGTGAATCCGTTACGTCACTCCTCGCGGCCTCTTGCACGCTCGAAGACATCGTTCAACGGTTCTGGGACTCTGAAGAACCACCGAAAGGTAAAATTTCCGGTGTTGAAGACGAAATCTGTGACCAAATGTATAAAAAGGGTACTTACCGTACGCGAGAAGGTCGGTACGTGGTACCTATAATGTTAAGGGAGGATGCCCCTTCTTTGGGCGTTTCGTCTCGCTCAGCCTTTAATCGTTTTCTCAGTTTAGAAAGGCGTCTTAATAATCAGACCGAGCTGAAAGCTGATTATAAGGAATTTATGCACCAGTACGAAGAGCTAGGACATATGCAGCCTGCAGATTCTTCGACTACTGATTGTTACATAATTCCACATCATTGCGTCGTGCGTCCAGACAGTTCTACGACACGACTTCGGGTAGTCTTCGACGCTAGCAGTCGGACTACAAATAATCTTTCTCTGAATGATGTAGTTCATGTTGGACCGAAACTGCAAATTGATATTGTCGATTTAGTTACGAAATTCCGAATTCATGAAATTGTCTTCACTGCTGACATTTGTAAAATGTATCGGCAAATATTAATACGTCCTGAGGACAGGTGTTATCAACACGTTTTTTGGCGTGATGAGCCTAACGAGACTTTGAATGAGTATGAACTTAATACCGTGACTTATGGTGTCAGCAGCTCCCCATACCTAGCTATTCGCACTCTGCGTCAACTTGCTGAGGACCACGGTTCTGAATACTCAAGTCGCGCCGCTCAAGTCCTTTGTGAAGACACTTTCATGGATGACATCACTACGGGATGCTCAACTCTTGATGAAGCGAAACGATTAAAGGAGGATGTTACCTCGTTATTGTCAAAAGGTCATTTCGAACTTCGTAAATGGAGTACGAATACTCCAAGTCTTTTGTCTGATGTTCCTCCTGATCATCTCCAGACTTCCAAATCCTTCGATGATGCTGGAAATGAGTTTGTCAAGATATTAGGGATACGATGGAATCCATCCTGCGACAATTTCTCCTACAAGTTTTCAGACTCGTTTGACGTTAAATTTACTAAGAGATCTATCCTCTCTATAGTGGCTCGCATTTTCGACCCGCTCGGTTGGATCAGCCCGGTAGTGTTTTCTGCAAAGTCACTTCTACAAGAGATGTGGCGCTTAAACTTAGGTTGGGACGAAGCTATTCCATCACATTTAGCCAAAGCGTGGCATTTGATAGCAGCCAACTTATCTGATTTACAGCATATTTCCCTACCGAGACTGATTATGCATACTAGTCCTATCGAAGTACATTTGGTAGGGTTTTGTGATGGTTCCCTGAAAGGGTATGGCTGTTGCGTCTATCTTTGTGTTGTGGTGGATGAAGTCACCACGATCACTCACCTGTTAATAGGTAAATCTCGAGTGGCTCCGTTAAAACCGACAACGATAAACAGACTTGAGTTAAGTGCAGCTGTGCTTCTAGCGCAAGTTATGTCACACATGTACAACTTACTCAAGGATAAAATTCGCTTAAATTCTATGAAAACCTACTCGGATAGCACCACTACTCTGTCTTGGCTAAACACAGCACCTCATTTGTTAAAGATGTACGTCGCAAATAGAGTCGTGCAAGCAACCGATTTAATTAGTCCCGAATTTTGGTTTCATGTTTCCACTGAGGATAACCCGGCCGACTGTTGTAGTCGCGGTATTCTCTGCTCAGAGTTAATCAATCACCCACTCTGGTGGAGTGGGCCTTCTTGGTTGAAAATGTCGCCTAACAAATGGCCGTGCAAACGTACGTTGCTCGTAAACGCAGAACTGCCGGAACTAAAAACTTCCATTCCCAGCTGCCTACACGTTACTGAATCTGATAATCCACTGCTGACGTTAACTTCTAGACTTTCTTCGCTGACAAAGATTCAACGAACTTTAGCATGGTGCTTCCGTTTCATATCAAATGCAAAGGTTGTTCCTTCAAATAGAAATTTCTCCTCACTTAGTAGTTCTGAACTTGAGAACTCAATGAAAATTCTAGTCAAGTTTACTCAAGACCATTACATGTCGTCTCAAGTCAGTCAAGTGAAAAATCAAGAACAATGCGACAAGTCAATTCAAAAACTGTCTCCTTTCTTGGATGATCATGGTTTATTGCGAGTGGGGGGACGCATCGATGAGGCTAATCTATCGCCATCTGCGTTACACCCTCTCCTCTTGCCAAAATTAAGTCCATTGTCGAGGCTGATTGTCGAACATTTCCATTTAAAATATCTGCATTGCGGCCCTCGGACTTTACAGTCCCTAATTCAAAGAAGGTTCTGGATAATTGGGTTAAGACTACTTATTCGTACTGTTCTCTCAAAGTGTGTGTGCTGCTTTAAAATCAAACCAGTTTCTAGTCAACCCCTGATGGGCAACCTTCCAGCTGCTCGTCTGCAGCCCTCCCGATGCTTCCAAACCACAGGAATTGACTTCGGTGGTCCATTCATTATAAAAGAAAGTCGTCGACGTGGAGCTAAAACCTATAAGGCATACATGTCCCTCTTTGTGTGCTTGAGTTCGAAAGCCGTCCATTTAGAGGCCGTCACTGAGTTGAGCTCAGAAGCATTCCTCGCGGCTCTAGATCGATTCGTTTCCCGTCGCGGGATGTGTGATACAATCATTACCGATTGTGGCACCAACTTTGTAGGTGCAAACAAATATCTTAACGAAATAATCGGTGAGCTTCGCAAACATCACTCTGAAATATCAGATGGTTTAGCTACCCGTCAAATAAAATGGAAATTTAACCCGCCAGGTGCACCACATTTCGGTGGCATATTCGAAAGTGGCATAAAGTCCACCAAATATCACCTTAAGCGTGTAGTTGGCGCTCAAGTTTTAACCCTTGAAGAGTTTATTACGATCCTCGCTAAGGTGGAAGCTGTGCTAAATTCGCGCCCGCTTTGTACTTTGTCTCCGGACCCGCAAGAATCGAACGTTCTGACTCCAGGACATTTCTTGACGGGAGGTCCTTTAGTTTCACTACCTGAGGAACCTGTTAGTGAATGTTTATGTCCACGTTCTCGTTGGCAAATGCTTAAGAAAATTACTCAAAGTTTTTGGCTTGCTTGGCAACGTAATTATCTGCATACACTTCAACAAAAAACTAAATGGTTCACAAATACACCCAACCTTAAGCTGAACGATTTAGTCCTTGTTAATGACCCTAATCTTCCACCTTTACTCTGGAAATTAGCTCGTATAGAACAGATCCATCCGGGATCAGATAACATAGTTCGGGTTGTGACTCTTCGAACTGCAAACGGTAAAACTATGCGCAGACCAGTAGTTAAGGTCTGTCCGCTACCTATTAATTAACTATTATATTATTTCTCGAGCAATATTGTACCTATACTGATCAGTATTGTTCAAATTCAACTAGTTAAGTTCTAAATTTTATGTTTCTCGAGCACTGCTAGTAGACCTCTGGCAGTCCTTTAACTTGCGAAATCCTGGTCGATTTCGAGTGGGGGGAAATGAATAAACATTAAACCAATCCTTTAAACAATCCCATCCAATTTGTTTCCCTTCTAAATTAAAAATTGGCGCCATTCCGGCGCGCAAGGCGCAGCGCCCGCGCCTCACTGCGGCGACACACAAAAACTGTCTAAAACCCAAGCGAAGTGCGGTCGACACGTTTCCCGCGCAGCTCCGGTATTAATGTTGCAAAAAAATACAAAAAAAACCCTTCGCCAGAATTTGATTGACTGTTTAGTGTTCTTAACCATACTGTGAAGTGGAATCCAGAAAACCATAAGGATTGGACACTCGTTACGCCGGCCGGCCCAGAAGTCCCGAGTGCAGCGGGTACCTAGCTCCGATCCTGCCTATCCAGGTTGGTGTTTTTTGTTTCTCTTTCTCATTCGAAATCCCAGGGTTGCGAAATACTAGCATCAGGGAAATGCAATCGATTCTGCAGACGAAGTCCCAACAGGCTATAATCCACCTCGCGGGAAGTGTGGGTTGGTAGATGTTGCATCTTTGAAGTTTTGGCTCTAGGACATGCCGGTTTCCTCACGGTGTGTTCCTTCACCGTTTTGAGAGCAGTGGTGATGAAATGAATTACACAAAGTAATGTACGGTCGAACAAGCTATTTGGTTTACAGTTTAACCCACAAATTACATTGAAAAATGTAAACCAAATAGCTTGTTCGACCGTAACTGGGTTATACCAGGGTTCGACCCACGAATTTTCATTAAGATAAGCTTGTCTAAATGAAAATTCGTTAATTTTTTTATCCCGAACGGAATATCATTTTGCGAAAACTCCTACACACCTATGATAATCTCCACATTCATAATGGGAAACCCCTAACGGTACAGAAGAAGTGTCTAATTAATAAAGTTGAAAACTTTCTAAGTAATTTCGGAGTTCCGCGGAAAATGACTTCAGAGAAGACTGGTGAAACTCCGAAACCTTGTTTACAAGACAAACGAACATTTCTATTTTAATATTCAAGTTGATTATATTGGGTATTGCTGGGTAAAGTGACTGTGCTCCTGATTAACTCCGAAAGAAATCGGGAATCGTTTTCCCGAAGTTTGTTGGGGAGTTAGAATATATTATTTGGAATTGTGTACCGATTTGGTGAACGGTATTGAAGTGAAGAATAGGGTAAGGATTATGAAGTCTCAGCAAGGCCTTGAAATATGTGACGTTTCATGCCTACAAGCTGCAGGTGTTTGGAACTATTCAGTTACAGAGAGCAAATATTGGGGATTACATTATTTTTAAATTGTACAGTGTACACCGCTAAGTTCGAAATTATATCATTTTTGTCGAGATTAACGCATCTTACTTCGTCCCAGGTCATCAACATCCATCCTAGAGATTTATTTTTCTTCTTCTACCTTTGGCTACCCAATGCTGAGTGTAAGTCTCTAAATCTCTCCACTTTTGGCGATTTTGTGTCATTGTTATCCAGTTTATTTCGGCCACTTTAATGAGATCGTCTATCCACCTAATCCTAGAGACCTACCTACCACACATTTATTTTTGTCCTTTGCCTTAAGGTAGTTTGAAATTCCTCTAGCTAACAACTAAATACAAGGTGTAAACAACCTCATCACGAAGCCGTCAACCAAGCATTTTGTACATCAAACTAAGTAACTTTCAAAAATTATTGCTGGGAATGGACTTTTTTTTTTGGAGTGAAAAATCATGTTTTGTGGTCTAACTCAATGTAACGCACTCAAAACATTGTGCTGGATGGATTGAATAGTACGGGGACCCCCGTACTATTCAATCCGTGGAGGTGTTTAAAGTAAAAATCTTACATTAAAAATATGTATAAAAAAAAAAAACTTGTGAAAAAGTTGGAACTTTGGCCCCCAATATCTCCGTAACTAGAAGGTTCCCAGGTATGGTGTAGAACAAAAAAAATATCGCAATGACTGACGGGGAGAACAACGGGCTTGGGAGAACCAGCGGGGAAAGAAGACCCTGTTGAGCTTGACTCTAGTCTGGCATTGTAAGGAGACATGAGAGGTGTAGCATAAGTGGGAGATCGTTTGCGCGATCGTCGCTAAAAAACCACTACTTTCATTGTTTCATTACTTACTCGGTTGGGCGGAAGCGGTGCGCGGTCGATAATATCGGCGTAGTCCCTTTCGGCTTCGTTAAGAGGTTTATTACACCCTTTATACACTATAGGTACATGTAGTTTAGCTCAAGACATCACGGTAATTAAAAAAGTTAACCGTTTTGCCTAAACAAATATTCATGACAACCATTCTATATTTAAACATTTCAGACATATTTAAGCAATTAATTGTCCTATATTTTCCACATAGGTACGTGTCCCACGAGGCTCTAGTTATCACAGTCCTACAGCACCACACAAAAGAGGTAACAGTAGTAGACTAACACCCTAATATTATCTTCATTAAATGCATTACAAAAGGTGAGGTAGGTTGCTGGTGCTTTTGGCCAGATGTGTATCTAGAGGACGACGTGACATTTATGTTTATAAAAGGGTTGTTAAGGTATTTACAAAATTGTTGCTGAAATTATACTTTAAAGGGTCATACAAAGAGTTGATTAAAGCACAACAGTCATTTAATTGATTTGTTAAGGAAAAAAACTTACACAAACATACATAAAGTCATGGTGACATGCAGGAACCAGTGTACAGAACCAGGTTGACCAGGCTGTGCTCTCTGTCCGTCCGTCCGTCCGTCCATCACAAGTGAACGTGTTTCTTTCGGTGTTTAACAGTGAACCAGCAAATAAAACTATCCATTGACATGGAATAACGTGTCAAATAATTAACGATTTTTTATTCTTTGATCGGTCCTCATTCATCTTTCATGTTTACTTTATACGTCGAATGGTAAAGTATGCTAACAATTTTCATTTCTCTGTCTTAGGTAGACACAGTAAAGGAAAATGTTACCTATTCTTTCATTCAGAAAAGCAATTGTCTCTAAGCAAACAGTAGAAAGCCTAAAGATATCTAATAAAACGGGATATCAGTACGTCGGGCTATGCCGTAGGTATTCCAACGCTTTATTAAGGTCGAAATGGGCTGCAGATATTTTAGGGTCAAATCTTATTGCCATACAGTCCATTTCCTATTGTGCGTTTGAGGTCCATTTTTCATTTGGCCCGAAGCTTGAATATCTCGGAATCCAATGGATCCCCTTTGATGAAAATATCACAGGGAAAAATGCTTTCAGAGAGGTAGCGTTGAATTTAGTAGAAAGAAAATGTAATGTCACTGAATTTATGATTCGTGACTGAACTGCTTTTGATTTACTTCTACTGTAATTGTAGGCATTTTTATTGGATTAAATTTTGTTTTCAACTAAAATCCCAAGGTTCTGTCTCACAGTTGGTATATCTGGATTTTTCAAGACAAGTTATGGGATAGATCAAACCTTACTTACTTTCTGGATAAGTTAACCAGAACCTATTCAGGCGTATAATCATATAGATAGAGGTAGGGTAGAGTCCATTACTGTTATCCTTGGCATAATTTTCTAAGAAATATTTTTGATGCTCGAAAGTCCTGTCATGTTATCATTATTCTCTTGTTATTATCCCAATTTATAGGTATTAAACGTCGTCTCAATTGCTACTCCGTTTTTAGTCATAATTTCATGTTTTACACAGTCTATCCATCGTCGTTGATAATTTTTAATCTGATAATGTTATACAATTAAAACAATATTTAAACCTTATTACTTATTTGATAACCTTCAAAGTAAAGCTACTTACTTCTTCGACATTATTTTAGTATTTTATCAAAAAGTATGTATGTTATTGTAATAAATTGAACAGGATCCCAAAAGTTTCATGCATAACCGTGTTCCGTACATAAAAGGCAAGGAGCTTTACAGGCTTACTCCAGCGAAAATCGTAAAAGATGCTTTACGTACTTTTCAGAATACAAAACGAATTCAATACAATGCCGAAGTACAATAAAATTCCGAAAAAAAACTTACGTTGTTATGAAAGGCATGTTGTTTAAATCTGGTGTTTTTTGCAATCACAATTTATAGAGGCTTAAGCCAAAAAAAATTAATGAAAGCCATCAGAAAAATCGTTTTCGAAGCCGATTCTATTTGGCAAATAAATGAATATTGGTTGCACTCCAATTTGTCTAGCTCTAGCACTGTGAAATGTCTCAATCTCTGCGTCCCAATTACATAATTTTTCAGTAAGTCATCTCCATACTTCTGTCAATTTTATTGTGGGCAGAAAGGCTTTAGTAATGAAATCGGTATGACGTGGAATTTTATTTTGGGAATTTAAAACAAAAATAATGCATGAATTTCATAAAAGTCAAAGCTAATTTTGTTGTCCAAAACGCCCTTAAAGGTGAAGCGAAAGTAAAACCGAGAACGTACCTCGTCATGGGTGATCGCCAACTCCCATATTTAACTTGCACCCCTTTGATGTACTAATTAACCTTAGCAAAAATGTTCACGGCACACGATTACGCAATTAATTTGCTATTTTTGTTTTTGTTCGCAAAAGAGGACCGGGGCAGATATCGCCCGGGACTGTAGTCATGGTAACGGGGGGTGCTGTCGGCGCGCGCCGCGGTAAAGCGGCAGATGTGACCTCGCGTTTGCCGCGTTCGCCGCGTCGCGTCTCCCGTCCGAAAAACGTTTTTTCACGAAACGGGAAAATACCGTGCGTAATGCTATCCACCTTTGACAACTAACCTACATTGTTGTGCCGTTTACGTCGAAACTAGTGGTGTTTCACGTGTGTTGAGAGTGTGTGAGTGTGTGCGATGCATTAGTTGGCGTGCAATGTTGAGGGGTGGCGGGACGAGTCTGTGACCGGGGCAGCTGCACGGGAGGGGCGATTTTCACGCTTGATCATGCCTTTCGAATTGAGATCAGGTGAGCTTTTCAGGAATTTCATGCGCAAACGGCACTTCTTTAAGGACGATTTTCGTTTGTTGGTAACGCAGGCGTTACAGCTTTCGGGCATGTGCAACGTCATCTGAACGTTCGATGTAAGTGAAAATGAAAGTTATGCAGCATGGTTTGACTTTATTAAACTACGTCGGCCGTGAAAATCTACTGTATTCCTGCTTGAAATGTCATAAGACCACGTGGTAATCAATGGTTGCAATTTGTTACTGATAAGCGCTTTGACATTTCTTTTCTTGGTGCTATCGGAATATTAATCTGCTGCGGCAAGATGAAATCTACGAATCATTTATTCAACTGCAGATTGTTCATCCACAGCACAATGACGTATCCAAAACAACACTCATCTCATATTTAAACTTTACCAAATTAACAATCATCTAATCAGGGTTGACCCAGTTTCGCGTAACCAACTGTTTTCATTATTAAACTACCTAAATAACGTTATGTAATTCTCTGGTGGGTAGCAACCTTGAATGTGTATATCAGAGAGATTTTTCAGGGATATCCTTTGGGATTTTCAGGGTTTCAGGGCCCTTGTCTCCTTTTATATTCAGGACAGGTTTATTGTTGGATTTAAAGGGGAAACTACACCAGGAATTTGTCAAATTTCCAATGCAAATCATTCGGTACAAAAGACCCGCATTATTTTTTCAGATGCTTTTATTTTCCCATATATAAATGTAACCTATTTTTGGGTGTTAAAAGGGTTGTGCTAATGCCGTTGTAAATTACGCTTAATGTTAATTGTTTTAGAGTTGAATGTGTGTTGGTAGTTTTGGTGTGTGTTCATGACTAGCAATCACTACCTACTTTCGTTTGAATTGTTAGTATGTTTTCCTAGTAGGTTTCACGAACACCGAGTTATATGACAATATAACTCGCAGAATATCTCATACATATACACATGCATAAACTCACACCTTTTTCCCTTGGGGTAGGCAGATACATTACTCAAGTAAGTAGGAGGAAAACTCCTTGAAGGTAAATAAGGTAAACCTTCAAGGAGTTTTCCTTTGAGGGATTAGCAGAAGATCTAATTCTAATGGTACTTACAAATAGTGATCGCATTAACTTTATGTGTTTAAGATGGCTATTACATTTTTTCTTGTTTTTGAGTGTTTTAAGAGTCTAGCATTCAAATACAAGAAAAAAAATGTTTTTATTTTGAGCCAGATATCAGTTTAGATGAGTGATTATGGTTTAGATATGGCCACAAAATAAAAAATAAAATACACAACATTGATCTATAACTACATACGTAGACCATGAGCTTCAGACACATTTTGCGTCTATGGCTCAGCATCCAGCAACAACAACCATAACAACAGTAGCTTCTAGGAGCCTATACAAATTCAGATTGCCGTCCCGGTAGACTTTGAGAGTGAGAGAATGGTGAATGCACCAGTGTTTGGGCACACACTTCTGCACTATTATATTTCATGCGTCGATAGCTGTCATGGTGGCTAATCTCCCGGTAAGATTCCATGCGAAAACGGTGAGGAGGATTTTTATTATTTCAACTTAATCTGCTTAACTTAAGTGATTGGTTAAACCGGTTGATCGACTAAATTAAAGAGCTGACGCGATAAGATTTCATTATGATTTGATTGAAGGCTTTCCGATCAGAAGCTTGGTCAGATTTCAAGATATTTTGTTATAAGTCAATGGTTTCTAGAAGGTAAAAGTTCGGATTAGGTGGTTTCTGGCGTATTGTTCGTGTAGGAGCAATTTGAGGATTTTTGATATAAAAAATGCGTTCGCTCAGATTCGTAGTTTATTCGAGGGGACCATAGATAATATACAAAGTTTTATAATAGAATGGCACAGATAACAAAATTACTTAAAAGGCAATAGACAATTTAAAGTTTCCAACACTTACGTGGTGTTGGAAGGCCTCCTACTAGGTAGACCGATGACCTAGTGAAGGTTGCGGGGATCCGCTGCGAGACGCACGGAACCGACCAATGTGCTGGCACTTGGGGGAGGCCTATCAGCAGCAGTGGATGTCTTTTGGCTGAAATGATGACGATGATGATGACTTATACCTTTATAGTTCCTTGTATTGCATGGTCAGTTTATATAGTTCCCACAGCTGGGATACAGTCCTGTGGGACTTCTCTTCTGCCTCTTCAGTCCTGTGGGAGTGAGTTCTTTGTTGTACAACTGTTGTGCTTAAATTTCTCTTCAATTGCTATTATTAATCTCTTTCAAACGTTCCAGAAACGTCAAATTACTATCTAGAACACGTTGCATCAGAAATTCCCGATCAAATTCCAGCACGAATACGTATAATGGAACTGTTGGAAAATCCATCATTTTTTTACACTGGAAGTTTAACAAGACGTAAGATAAGATCCTAGTTTTATAACTAGGTTAAAAGATAGCTGGCGTTCATTTACTAGCGTTAATGCAGTTTTTAAATCCTGTGGCATTATTTATTGTGTCGCTCTGTTCGTACAGAGGAGTAATGGATTGCCTAGGCGAGTTTTTTTTTTTAAACGTGAGTTTATTGGCTAAGTAGCTGATGTCGTACCAAGGCGTATCGCTTTTCCCGGAAACACCTCCATCTGTGGAAGTTCGAAGAACACGTTAAGCTGTAACGAGTTGACTGCCTCGTTGGTCTATTGGTCGCAAACGCGAACTACTGAGAATGAGGTCCTGGGTTCAATTACCAGGTCGGGTATAGCGTTCTTAGGTTTTTCCATCAGGAATTTCTTAGTAACAGTCACGGAGTCTGGGTTTATGCCCAGTTGATGGCAAAAGGCTTATTATTACATGAGACTTCAACATAACTGGCGAAATGTACTTAAGTACGCCTCTGCTCAATCCTTCGGGATTTCAAGCGTGATGTTGTGTTGGGAAGCAAGCTATGATGATGCCACGGAAAATGAAAATTTAATAAATGATTGATGTACGACTGAAACAATAAATTGATGATGATGATACAAATCGCGAAAACACTTTAAGACTCGATCCCCGGTTTCACAAACTTGTAATGTTTGAAAAGCGATTAGACATGGTCGGACATAGTGACTACGTAGTATCAGCATAATACTGATTGTCAAGTTGGGGAACATAGGGAGATTGTCTTAAGTATCTGCACATTTCAGCGGTAACGGCAAATTGGCTTATTCATGCTAACGGTCAATCTAGAATTGATAAGGCTCAATATTGCTTGCATTTGTTTAGAACTGCGTTTGAAAAGAGAACATTCCTTTTCAATAACGAAATGCTTTGCACTTTTTCGGGTCAAAATATATTAGGTATTATGAAGCTATTTAGGGAAAAGCCGCTCGGATTAGCTTTTGTGCCAAATCAACCCGAACATAATTCAGTGAAGGCAGATGCCGAATATGGTTTGCCGATCAGACCGAACCGAATTTGTAGGCAGTAACTGCTCCGAATCGAAGTTGCCGAACAAGTGTGTAAAACAAAATAAATCCTTATAAGACACCTGAATAGGGATATATTTTGTTTGACATACCGTAAATGTCGAAATTTGGTTTGGAGAGCAAGGCTTATAACTGCAAAGATAAGACTATCTAAGAAATTGCGTGAAAGTTCAACGCTTAAAACATTTGGAAGCCTTTGTTGATTCACCTTACCAGCACAAACAGTCCTTGAACACACTGTCTTCAGATAACACATTTAAACAATTGCAAGAAGAACACTTTCCACTGATCCTACTTAAAGTACTAAAATCTTGCACTGCTTTAAAACTCAGTACCCACCTAGCAATGTATTATATTCTCGGAATTTGTATACAATTCTGTTGGTAGCTTTGCACAAATCTGCACACGCCTGAGCCTTGCTGTGTATACAGTGTGCTGAATAGATCTCAACTCTGTACATATTCTAGTAGGCTTCAAGTTTACTTGTGTGGGCGTTTAGATAGGTATAGATTTAACTTACTTATCAGTGATGAAAATGGAAAGGTTTTGCATTTTAAATGTTTTTTTGCAAAAAAATAGGTAGAATATAGGTGTTTCGACAGTAGCATTACTAAAATACATTGGCATTGATTCAATTCCGTCATACTCCAGGGGAAAACGCCACAAACATGGTGCAGGGGTGTGGTGGTACTCTTCTTCAAGAAGGGCGACAATGCCCGGTCGAAGAAATAAGATAATAAGATAAGAAGCCGTGAGGCACACAGCTCATATTATGTTTTCCTTCTTAATTTGTATGTTTGTATATTATTGTATGTGTGCTATAATAGCTGACGTCAAATAAATATTTTTTCTTTCTTTCTTTCTTTCTAGACCCATGTCATTTCTAAGCCATGTCTACAAGTTGTTTTCAAGAGTCATCACGAATCGTCTCGCGCGCAGATTTGACGATTTTCAGCCTCCCGAACAAGCCGGTTTCCGAAAAGGCTTTAGCACCGTGGACTACATACATACGCTGCAGCAGGTTATACAGAAGACGAAGAGTATAACGTGCCTCTCTGTTTAGCGTTTGTGGACTACGAGAAAGCCTTTGTTTCGATCGAGACCTGGGATGTACTGCAGTCTCTCCAACGGTGCCAAATCGACTATCAGTACATCGCAGTGTTGAAGTGTTTGTACAAAAACGAAACCATGTCAGTAGGACTTCAGGACCAAGCCTCGGAACCTATCCTTCTGCAGCGAGGTGTGAGACCGGGAGACGTCATATCTAAGCAACTGTTCACCGTTGCACAGGAGGATGTTTTCACGGTTCTGGACTGGAAAGGGCTAGGCATCAACGTCAATGGCGAATACATAACTCACATTCGGTTTGCCGACGATATAGTGGTCATGGCTGAGACCATGGAGGAGTTCAATACAATGCTCGATGACCTCAGTAAAGCTTCCGAAAGAGTGGGTCTTAAAATGAACATGGAAAAACCAAGGTCATGTTGAATGCTCATCTCACACACATTACTTGCAGAACGGATGGCCGATGGGGTCGAAAAGTTATGGAGTGGCGACGAAGTAAATGATGTCGTGACGTCGAACAGGAGAAAATGGAAGAAGAAACCGTGATGCGCCGACCCCAAGTAGAAAGGGACAAGGGCAAAAAATTATTGGATAGCCGTTGTTTTAGTTATAAAAAATACAATACTTTCATCCATTAATTTTATATACCATTTTTTTATCTGATTATAATGAAAGAAGAACACATTTCACGCGCAATCAACCTCACGTCCTCCACCAAGGACAAACCGTTGACCTCATTCAAGGACAGAGCAACCAAACCAAATACGTGGATGACAACTACAATAGAAGTCAAAAGGTGCCAAAAGTTTACATTACACTAACCCCATAGAACTTTATTACAATAATAACAACGATTCGATTATTCCTCCACAATAATGATTTCTGAAACTTGGCAAAGCGTAAATCAATTTTTTTTATAAGCAATTAACTAATAAACTTCACAAAAAGGGACTTGGTTGGCTTCCAAGAAAGTTCTTCAATAAGGACTTGCCCTCACTGTTATGGAATCCCCCAATATTTATTTGGGTGAAATATGCTCTCGCTCATTTTATATGTGATTCATTTGTTTTTGGGGCACGCATTTGCTTGCCTATGTGAGGCTATGTGTAAGGGAGTGCGTTATGTCACTTAGTTCACTTGTTCCGTATAAAAAACCGGCCAACTGCGTGTCAGAACACACACAGTAAAGAGTTCCACAGTCAGGAATTTGGTAGTGAACAATATATGAGAGGTTTACAATAATATCAAGAGATGTTTATCTCTCAATCTAGTTGTAAATGTCTCATTTCTTACTCTCTCATTAGATTGCAACAAATTAACTTTCTCGTTTTTCCTTTACTGGTTTTATCACCTTGCGTTTTGCCAAATTTCATTAATCTAAGTCAACCGGAAGAACCGGGTTTTGGTTTACTACTAAATTGAATAAACCCTTATTATTTTGATTGCGTTAACTTGAAAGATTGATTACAGCTGCGAGGGACCGTAGACCTAAGTACTTGATATAAATTTCAAATTACAACTTCCAATCATTCCTAAAACAAAGGGTTTTGAAACTCAGACAGACGGACAACAATGTGATTCTATAAAAGTTCCGATTTTCCTTTTGAGGAAAGGAATCCACTAAGAAACTAAACAGTAGTTGTGAAGGCAAAATGTCGACGTTAGGTACACATACCTACACCAGGTCATACCGCACGCCGGTTGCGAGTTTAGTTGCCGGTTGAGTTAGTGCATTATTTAATTAAATAAAATTATCTTAAACCTTGTCCCTTAACCTTTTTTTGCTATTTCGTGTGGAAAGTGTGTAAGTAATAGTGCAGAACGTTTTCCGTTATTCACTGCAACAACAAGTAAATCAAAAAATGGGTCAAAATTACGTACATAAAAACGTAACAGTATAAAAATCTGTATTACGTCTCTATAATTGTACAAAACATTATATAACAGTTAAAATAACGCTATATTCAGCAAACGACATCTAAAAAGCGCTGTATTAAAATTGCGGGGCGCTGCAGAAAGCGAAAACCATGTTTCTCAGCGGTAATGGCTTGCTCCAAATGACTCGTCAGAATTATGACGACTGAGTTCACGCATCTGTGACGTCATTTGTTTGTATCTTGTTGGTGATCTTCTGTTATGGGGTGGAAACTGTGAGTGAAGTGTGTTCGGTAGTTTATTTGTAAGCTTATGCTTGACGGCATGGTAGTTAAGATGTAGGTATCTGTTCGGTACTGTTGAATTTGTTATGTGATTACTTGAGCAAATTTTCATAATTTCGGTACTAGATTTTCAAATTCTAATAGATAGGTATTATTTTATACTGGTTTCGCTGTCGTCAATTTTTTTTTAATCCATTTTAGTAGGTACTGACCTATTCTGCATTTACACCCGTATCGATAAACAAGTCAAAGTGATTTTTACTTGAGTAAGAGTAATTTTTATTCTGTAGTTTAGTCATGCTTGAAGTTAGAACTGTCAAAAGTTAGAATTCTTAGCTTTGTCTTCTTTACCGATTCTTCGTTTAAATTCTTGTCTATTGCATAAAACTATTTGAATAAGTAATTACTTTAATTTGACTATAGAGACGGGTGTTAGTCTTCTCAATCAACCTTTTCAAAATTCTTAAAACAATTACACTGCGATATCTAAGTTTATGGGAATTTTAGGTGTCATTGAACGTAGAAGGACATGGCTAAATAATCGCGGGGTCGTCCTTAAAGGTTATGAGGCGCTTGCGAAGGACGGTCCGTGGATGTGCATTTGTTACGTGGAAAACATTTTGTCAATTATTTTTATATTTCTGTTTATAATAAATAAGCATCGCGGCCCCGCCGTTGCGATATTTCACGTTACGTTCATAGTTCATTGGTACAATACGCCGTTCTCTTGAATGAAAGCGCGAAGATCATTCGCGCGCCTCGTTTGAATTTTCTATTTTCCGAGAGCAGCGGTGGCCCAGTGGTGGCGGCCCCGACTTACGAACAGTAAGTCGTGGGTTTGAACCCAGACAGGCGCATTACTTTGTGTAATTTATTTCATCACCACTGCTTTCAAAACGGTGAAGGAAAACATCGTGAGGAAACCGGCATGTCCTAGAACCAAAAAATTCGAAGACATGTGACATCTACCAATCCGCACTGGGCCTGCGTGGTGGATTATAGCCCATTCTCTCTCATTGAGAGGAGGCCGTGTCCTAGCAGTGGGAACATTATAGGCTGATGATGATGATGATGAAATTTTCCGATATTGTAGCGCCTCGGGTATATTCGTAGAAGCGCATACCGACTGCTTTCACGCGACTATGCGAAAGCGCACCGCCCCTTTGGTGCGCAGAATACGGGCCAGCTCCAACACCGTGCTAGCGATGATTGGGGGAAGGCTTGACTGCCCCTTTTATTGTTATTGTTGGTTATACATTTAAATTTGATTTGACTTGATTAAGCTTTATTCAGTCGTCATATCTCCGAAACTGTTCACCGCTGCACTGGAGGATGTCTTCGAGGTTCAGGACTGGAGAGGGCTAGGCATCAACGTCAATGGCGAGTACATCACTCACCTTCGGTTTGCCGAAGATATAGTGGTCATGGCTGAGACCATGGAGGTCCTCAGTACAATGCTCGATGACCTCAGTAGAGCTTCCGGAAGAGTGGGTCTTAAAATGAACATGGACAAAACCAAGGTCATGTCGAATGCCCATGTCACACCCATTCCTATCAAGATCGGAGTCTCTACACTCGAAGTTGTAGACTATTATAATAATAATAATAATAATAAGTATTTATTTCCAAAAAAAAAAAAAACAGCAGTTTGCACTGTATACATTGTTTAAAAATAATATTTACATTATGATGCAATAGTAGACTCTATCTTTTAAACTAGGACTAGCCTGTATCTTAAAAGATAGGGTTCAGCCAAGTGGATTCTGTTAATATTCACAACCAGAAACAAGTGAAGACAGTGTCAATGATTTTACTAACAGCTGTACAGAAATAAAAATTTAATAATAACAAAAACTAATCCTAAGTAACACAAGGAGTGTGAATGAGGAGACATGCAGTGTGCATGTGTATGTATGTATATGTAGGGGTGTGTGGGTGTGTGTGGTATGTATGAGTTTGTGCGGTATGTGACTGTGAAGATGTGTGTGTGTGTGGGGGGGAAGTGATTCCGTGAAAGTAATGAATATATAATAATTCGATGTAAAGTGTGAGATATGATCTATGAGTACATATATGATATTATATTATATTATAAGATGTAAGCTAGCAGATTCTCTGTTGCCACATAGTCCTGTTGTAATAGCCATTTACTTAATTCTTTCCTTAACGTATATCTATTTAAATCCAGTATGTTTAGCTTTTTGTGCAGATTTTTGTATAGATACTTACTTAAAACGTAAAATTGGTGTTGAGCAAAAGAGGTTTTATGTTTAACGCCTGAAGGGACATTTATGCGCTTTTTAGGATTTGATTTGGGCATGGATCTATGAGTCCTGAGGGCTGACTGCAGAATGAACAGTTGTTTAGCAGTTAAGACCTCGCAGTCCTCGTAGAGTTGTTTAGTTGGATATCGGTATGGTTTTTTACACATAACCTTTAGTACAGCTCTTTGAGCTCTCTCAGCTCTCAGCAAGTTGGTTTTTGATGCACCACCCCACGCAGTAATGCAATATCCAATTATAGACTGGCACAGTGCAAAATAAACCATTCTCAGTGTGCCTATATCAGCGGGATCTCTTAGCGATTTGAAAACGTAGATGAGCCGCAATATTCTGGAAGTTATCATATCGAGCTGTTTGTCCCATCTAAGGCATTCATCAATTTGCAAACCTAGATATTTGACACTATCGCATCTGTCCAGTGTAGGGCAAGTACAAGTATTAGATGAGTTCTGGCATGAGTGGGCAATTATTGTGAAGTCTTTAGAGGGCATAGTATTACGTCGGATTGCGAAAGGGATGTAACAGGTTTTATCTAAGTTGAGGGTTAGTAGGCTATCGTGAAACCAGTTCATGATCTGACTTAGTGCGTTCTCTGCCATTGTTTTAACCATATCCCAAGTCGGTCCATAAATGACGATTGCAGTGTCATCTGCATACGCGTAGATCTTGCAGTTAGGGAGAATCATTCTGCAGAGGTCATTCATGTAAATTAGGAACATAGTGGGCCCCAATATGCTTCCCTGCGGCACGCCGTAGGTCACAGTTTCCTCATCACTGAGATGATCACCTATTTTAACCAACTGAGAGCGATTTTTAAGATAGTCTTTAAACATATCTAGTGCTGTGCCTCGTACACCCAGACGCTCCATCCTTGCTAAGAGTTTGGGAACAGAAACTGTGTCAAAGGCCTTCGAGAGGTCTAAAAATATACCCAAACATTTAGACCCACCATCAAGTTCCTTAGCCACAAATTGTGTCAGATCCAAAACAGCATCCTCTGTCGATACCCCAGCTTTGAAACCATACTGGTTATTCGCGATAATGTGATGTTTGTTCAAAAAGCCTTTGAGTTGCTTATTGAGGATCTTCTCAATTATTTTTGAAATTGATGGCAGGATTGAGATTGGCCGATAGTTATTTACACAGTCTCTGTTCCCGGACTTGTATATTGGAAGAATGATCGCCTTCTTTAGTGCTTCAGGAAAAGTTCCAGTCTGGATACAGCGATTGCAGATATAGGTTAAAGGAGGCACTAGTTCCTGGCGACATTTTCTTAACAGAGATGATGATATTCCGTCCCAACCCACCGCACAGTCATTACGTAATTGTGAAATGATCGAGTCAACTTCAGTTTCACTGACTTCAAGTAAGACAAGAGAGTCGATTGGGGTTAGACTTTCGCATCGATCGTTGTTCGAAGGTATCGTGGCTTGCCTATTTGTTTTAATTATATCATCCGCTAAATTTTTACCAATGTTACTAAAAAACGAACATACCTGATTCACCGAGGATTGGGGACTATCGCATATTTTCAACAACTTGTCAGGACTGGTGCGTACCTTACGTGTATTTGTTATTTCTTGAATGGTTTTCCACAGTTCTTTTGGATTGTATTGGGCTTTTTGAAGTTCACATTTTTCATAGGTTAATTTAAGCTTTCGAAGCAGGTCATTGCAGAAATTTCTATAGCGTGTGTAAGTTATCTTTAGGGTTGTATTGTTAGGTGCTTTATTTAATCTCATATGCATTCGATCCCTATTCTGAATACATTTCAACAAGCCGGTAATCCACGGTTTTAGTATTCTTTGCCTCCTTGGAATTATAATTTTTGATGTATTATTTATTATTACGGTGTTTATTAGTGATATAAATGTGTTTAGCAATTCATTTGTGTCTTGAATGTTATAAATGTCCGTGAAGTTAATATTTTCTAGTTCTGACTTAATCGCGTCTATGTTAGGACGAGATTTTGAGATTTTTGGATTTTGGGTTCTTTTGGCATTTGCTAGCATCAATATAATAGGTTTATGGTCTGTAATGTAAGATTCGAGTACTATTGTGGTTGATGGTAATTTTGATTTTAACAACACGTGATCTAAACAACTTTCTAGTCTGGTGGGCAATAAATGAGTAGGTATTAGGCCATGAGAAGCGTTTAAAATCAGATATTCCAAGCTATGTGGGTTACTATTTCCAGGTTTTATATCAATGTTTAGATCACCAATTAGTGCAATGTTCGGATATGAAGACAGACCCTCTAATATATTATTTAGGCTGGAAAGGAAGTTTTCTATATGTGCCGCAGTATTATAAGATGGAGAGCGGTAAATAGCAACAAATGCTAACTTGGAATCTATTTGACACACCAGAGTGTTTGAGTTAGTCAAGCAAATTGTGGCGTTAAGGCTTAATTTAGAGTAAATAATTACACCTTCATTTTGATTCGAAGTTAGTTTCGTCGAGTGAGACAAGTAACCATTTAGTGCTGGAGGGTTGTTTATTTTACTAAGCCAACACTCGGTTAATACAATAACATCAATATCGATTTTCGTTAAACATATTAGTGCCTGTAATTGAGCAAAATTTTTCTTAACACTGCGGATATTCATATGTAGTATTTTAATATTACTCTCAGAAGTAGCAAAATAACTTGCACAATCCTTTGGGTTACATGAAAAGGAATTGCCTAGCCCAAGGTTGTCCAAGTCATCGTTAATGGTTTTTATGGAATCCATTTGTAATTTAAATGATAACTGAAAATTGGTTCAGGGTAAGGTATTACATAGAGTAGATTAGCAGCGATACAAAACAATATTATGTGTACCTGGGACAAACGGTCCAGTTAGGTAGGTCTAACTTGGAAAAAGAGGTCAATCGTCGAATCCGACTCGGCTGGGTAGCGTTCGGGAAGTTGCGCGGTATCTTCTCGTCCAACTTACCACAGTGTCTCAAGACGAAAGTCTATGACCAGTGTGTGTTGCTAGTGATTACATACGGGACCGAAACGTGGTCACAATAGGCCTCATCAGAAGGCTTAAAGTCACCCAAAGGGCAATGGAGAGGGCTATGAGTTTCCTTGCGCGATCGAATCAGAAATGAAGACATCCGCATGAGAACCAAGGTTACCGACGTGGCCCGGAGAATTGCCAAAGTTAAGTGGCAGTGACCAGGGCACATTGCTCGCAGAACGGATAGCCGATAGGGCCGAAAAAATCTGGAGTGGCGACTGCGAACCGGAAGACGTTGCGTTGGAAGGCTTCCCACTACGTGGACCGATGACCTGGTGAAGGTTGCGGGAATCCGCTGGATGCGAGTCGCACGGGACCAGTCAATGTGGCGACACTTGGGGGAGGCCTATGTCCAGCAGTGGACGTCTTTCGGCTGAAATGATGATGAAATTCTAACCATACCTTCAACCATTAAATTGCTATATTTTTTCTAGGCCTACATTAAATACTAAATGTTAAGACAAGGCTGAGACTTAGGATCGTATGACAACGTTTGAAACTGTTATAATCATGACTTTGTATACCAAAATGGCTAACAAAGCCCATTTCGTGTAATAAATGAAAATTTCAGTACTGAAATAGCTGTTTTAATGATCTCTAGTCTTATTATTTCGTGTACCTACCTAAATGAATGTAGCTCAACGTGTTATTTATTTATTATGAGTCTTTGTTCTAAAAAAAATTTTCTTTTACAAAGACTCGAAGATCCTTCACGTCCACCGCCCCGTAGGTACTGGGACTACGTGGATTTTGGATGGATCCACTCTTACTTACAGGGATGGGGCATATGTCTTACCAGTAGCAACCCTATACCAGGAGTAAGAGGACCCCTTACAAAGCTTTACAAAAAAAACTTATAAATGCTTACGTAGTACGCCTACGCAAATATTGCTGGTAATCGACTTTTTTTGTAAAATCACGTTTTATAGTTAAACTCAATGTAACGCACTCAAAATATTATGCTGGTGGATGCGTTAAATAGTGAACGGGTCATAAAGGTATTGAAAGTAAAGTTATAACCTTAAAACTAGTATTACAAAAAAAACTTATGAAAAAGTTGGAACTTTGACTTCTTATTTTCGTAACTAGCAGGTTCTCAGGTTTGGTCCAAAACAAAAGAATGATCGCAATGACGGGGAGAAGCAGTGCTTTTTTGGCTTCTTAAAGGGTCTGTTTACACTCTTTATATTGATACTAAACATTATACAAGCTTGCCTTTGACCGCTTTCAGTTCTGCACGATTTTTTCCAGGAAAAAAAATTCTGTTCCACACCTAACACAAAACAAAAGACTATCATCACATAACTTCATTCTTTATCATAATATCAATTCATATAGGTACCGCGATAGTACCCACAACATATTACAAACAAAAATTCCTTGATCACACATTCTGCCAGCATTCCAAAGAAAAAATGCCGTGGAATCATAATTTTCTTGTCGTCTAAACGATGCCCGTTTGCGAACTTCGCCTCGATAGATCGATGAGAAATATAAATTGAAAGATTCGATATTTTATCAAATCTTTCCCACGAAATGTGACCTTTAGGGAGCCCCCAATAGCAGGGCTTACAGGGGGAATGTAATGGGATTTTTGGGGTGATTTTTCTTGAGATAGTTTAATAAAAGATGGTGGTTTGAGGTTAATAATGGCTCTTCCAAAGCCATTTCTGCGATTTTCGACTTCAATTTCAATCTTCAATTTCTAGTTTTGCTTTATATAAAGAATACATCTCCGCACAGAAATTAGCATATTAAGCCTACCTATAATGTTCCCACAGCTGGGACACACGGCCTCCTCCAAGGAATAATCCACGACGTGGGCCCAGTGCCGGTTGGTACATGTCGTTTTCTTCATGATGTTTTCCTTCACCGGTTTTGAGAGCAGTGGTGATGAAATAAATTTAACAAAGTAATAAATAAATAAATATCGCTAGACAATACACACAGCGCCATCTAGTGCCACACTAAGCAACGAGGCTTGTATCGTGTATTGTTTAATGTTCCATTTAGTCGCACTATAGCCCGATCCACTTCGCCTGTACCACGTATGCTTACGAACCTCAACGCTCTCGTGGAGACCAACCCTGGATTGGACTTGTTTGCTGATGACTGGAAGACGATATTATTGGAATGTTTGTGGTTCTGCGAGAAGACCGAGTAAAAGAATTAGGTATTTAATTTAGTGTTAATGGTTTTAAATACTGTACTAAATAAATAAATAAATAAATAAATAAATAAATCGTGGACACCAGATAGTTGATATACTACATAGATACTTTTTGTTTGTAAATACATACTTATTATACATATAAACATCCATGACTCGGAAACAAATTAATGTCCATGTTCATCACACAAACATTTTCTCCTACCGGGATTCGAACCCGGGACTGTAAGAACGTAAGGCAGCCTCACTACCTCTGCGCCATTCGGTTCATAGTTCGGGTCGCCACCACTGGGCCACCGCTGCTCTTCAGAAATTAGGTCACAGCCAAATCCGTTAAAAAGGCTGGCTGTATTTCAAGCAAATGTTGTTTGGCCGTCCCGAATAATTCACTAAAATAACCAAGTAATTTTGATATTTTAGGTTAATATTTAGGCAGTTAAAAATATAAAGGGCTGTAGAATTTCCAGTGGATATTAACATTGTTAGACCTTTGAAATAACTTACGGAAACACCTAAGATATTTTCTTTAGGGTTGGTTTAATTCACCATTTTGTAAATATAATTTTCGTCTGGAAAAGGATGAATGTGAATGGGAACAAGACAAAGGTATGGTGTTTGAAAGGGAAGAGTTTACGATGTACTCGTATGCAAGAAGAACAAGGTGGTAATGCCCCCGGGGCTGCGGGACTGTTCGAAAGAGATACCGCGGCCCCGGAACACAAAGGGCTAAGAAGGAACATGGATAGGTTTTAGTCAGTAAAAGTCTGACAATCCCTTCCGCTCCGCCCAGAGCGGGAGGGGTCAATTGATGATTTCCCTATTTCCGTTTTGAACGAGTAGGCATTGCACTTTTATAGGAAACAGCAATTAGTTTTTAGGGTTCCGTACCCAAAGGGTAAAAACGGAACCCTATTACTGAGACTTCATTGTCCGTCTGTCACCAGGCTTTATCTCATGGACCGTGAGATACAGCATATGAGTTAGACAGTTGAAGTTTTCACAGATGATGTATTTCTGTTGCCGCTATAACAACAAATAAAAATAAAGATTAATTAAAAAATAAAGGGGGCCCCTACTACGATGGTACGGAACCCTTCATGCACGAGTCCAATTTGCACTTAGCCGGTTTTTTAAATTACCGATGAAAACTTTGTATGTGGGAAGGGGTTTCAGAATGATGTACTGAATCCGTGGTAATCATTTCTACGTCGATATCTCCCCACCCTGGATGTGTGTGATATGAAAATAAATAGAGCACTCTATTTATTCACCCTATTTGAGATGGAAAGACTGATGTGGACATTGTAAAACGATAAGCAGTAGTGTGACTCGGACGTGTTCTTGAATTCAATGCCAACTGTCGATCAGGGCTAGGGTTGCTACTATCGGGTATACTGTGTGGTTTATTGTTAAGAAAACGACGCGGCGCGCGCGACTCTCAGTCTGTGATTTTCATCAACTCGTCCCAAATGGGCCGTAGGCATGTGGGACGAGTTGATGCATTACTCTGTTCGCACCTAGAAGTATCCTTACGGGCGGGGGAAGAGGCGCTTGGTTAATAATGTCAGCGTTTCGGTAGTTTCTTTGGAGCCAACCTACTGCTTATCTTTTTTACTGTGATGTGGATGTGGAAAGGAGAGTGAATGCGGGAAAAAAACTGAATGCTGGATATGCAGTTGTGATCAACCAGTCAATGTCCAAAAAAGCCTACACTAATTATGTATGGACGACAATGTTGGGTGTGCCAAAATAGACATGAAATTTAATTAGTGTTGTGGAAATGCGTTCCTTGCGAAGCCACTCAGTAGTTTCTGCTTAACCTCATGGGAAAACGAGGTGAGTTTATGGATGTATGTACTACATATTATAAAACATATGGAAACGGGTATTTATCGAGGTTTTTACTTTTAATATAAGACCGGTTTCGACTGGTTTTACATAACGTATGTGTAGGAATATAAATATTCACCTACTTTAGCGAGGACCACTTAAAGTACTAATAAATTTTACTGGTTTATAAATGTAAAGCCTCTCACGAAAGCCCTAGAAATAGTAGTCAGTCTATTCTTTAGGGATCACATTAATATACGAAAATATGATGTATGAATGTAATTCAGTTTCGTCCCATTTTTATTAGAATATATAGCTATAAATTAAGTTTCTTTTGACAAAGCAATAAAACGGGTTGATGTAACTGAATCAATTTATTGTTTGTATTGTTAAATAATTTCGAGTTTTGAGTTTACCTCGTTGGTTTACTGATCACAAGAGCTACTGCTGAGCGTTTGGTTCTGGGTTTGTTTCCCAGGTCGGGCTAAGTATTATCAGGCTTTACCATCAGGATTTTCTTAATAGTAGCCTAGATTTCTGACGGGTTCTTGGCAATAGGCTCGACCCCTATAACATGGACATAAACGTAACTAAAGAAATGTCGGTGTACATTAAGTAAACCTGTGCCTAACCCATCAAGGATAACAGGTGTAATGGTTATGTTAATTAATCATGCTCATTAGGGTTCCGTAGTCCTGACAAGGAACCCTTATAGTTTCGTCATGTCCGTCCGTCCAACCAAATACATAATCCTTAGAATAAATCCTCTAAAGTGACTAAGATGAAGTAATATATTAATGCTGTAGTTGCTAAACTGACAGATGTCAAATTTGGTCTATTATATCTATTTTTTTATTATTATTAACGGGCTACTACGAAACCCTACACTGCGCGTGGCCCGACACGCACTTGGCCGGTTTTTTTAGATTGGTAACACAAACACTTTTACATGTCATTTTGATTAAAAAATCTAGTAGTTGTGTAGTTTACAGTTAATGCCTTTCAATGCAAAGAGCTACATAACTATTGAAAATGATTTTCTTGTAAAAGCTTCTTAGTTTTAATATGCTTTTCTTTTCTTTTTGATGCATTAAAAGCGCGTTGGGGTGAAAATGGCAGCTGGCCAGAGCAGCGGGGTGGCGGAGCGTAGCTGCGTTTTTCTGTCCGACCGCTGTGACCCCATAGACTTTTATGAGGTTAAATGTAAGAGCAGTTTCTTTGAAACTTATACAATACATGGCGAATTTACTTACAATCCGTCCAATAAGCCGTCCAATCACAGTTTTTGTGATGGGACGGATTATTGTATGCCTAATCCAATCTGTAAGTTATGCTCATAATTACGCATAACATCACGCCTGTAGTCCCCGTAGGGTAAGGCAGAGGTCATCATCATCATCTGTCTAGCCTTTTCCCAACTCCCAACTATGTTAGGGTCGGCTTCCAGTCTAACGGGATGCAGCTGAATTGTATGTATTTTAACCTAAAGATCAACCTGTGCGGCTGTTATTATTTAGCCACGAGCTCCTCCTCCTCGGGGGTGAGGCAGAGGTGTACCTAATAAATAGTACACCCACATTTCGCTAGTTAAGTCCCATGTAATATTGCCATCAACCGGGTACAAATCCAGACTCCAAGGCTGGTACTAAGAAATTCCAGTTGGTAAAATCCAATAATACTTAACCCGATTTTAGGAATGGAACCCAGGACCTCATGCTTACAGTCGCGCTTGCAACCACTAAATGAAGTCCATCAATATTTTTCGATAGATAAAATGACCATACCGCACTGGGCTTGTGTATTACGGTTTTTTGCCTCTACTGTGTTCCAGCAGTGGAAGTATTATAGACATACGTAAAAAAAATAAAATTAATTAATTAAATTAATCCTTAATGTGTTTGCAAATTCTTCAAAACGTTTTTTTTCTTATTTGCTTGTAATACGGAAGAAGAAATTTCTTTTTCAAGGATATTTTTCAACTACATTTTCTCATATTTAAGAAATTGTACGACATTTTTATCAAATAACATACCATCAACATCACCTTTTTATAATACAAAAACACGGATCCAACTTCACATATCGTTGGCCAGGCCTTTCACAACGCGAGTGTACCCCGCCGCCATCTTTGTGACGTCACTTTCCACGCCTTTTGCTAGATAACTCTTAGTTTATTGATAAAACTAGCAGAGGATTTGTGTTCGGGTTTGTTTTTCACATGTCCTACTAAATCTCTTTGATCTTAAGTAGCAAAGATTTATGGAGGTAGCTAAATGGTTGAAAGACGGTTTTGTGTTATCCGTTGGATTGAGACTACGAAGTGTAATCCGTATTTTTAGGGTTAAGAACCTCAGTCGGCAAAAACGGAACCCGTATGGGATCAATTTGTTGTCCGTCTGTACGTCTGTCAAGACCCTTTTTCTCAGGAACGCGTTGAGGTATCAAGCTTTTGAAGCAGTGAACAAATCAAACAAGTAAGTCAACGTGATCAACAGATATGACCGTTTATGTTGCATATTCTGCGATTTCACAAGGGAATCAAAACATATAAAGCACTTCATGTTGACCTAGAATCCTGAAATACATAGTTTAATAACAAAATACCTACAAGTTTATACGGAACCTTCGGTGCGCGAGTCCAACTCGCACTTGGCCGGTATTTTTCAAGGCTGATTAAACGAAAATCATGAGGTTTACTAGGTAACTAATAACCTTAACAGAAATTGATTTTAAATGCAAAATATGTGAACAAAAAATATAAACTTGACATTATAAGCCTTTTATTTGTTAACATGGAATTAAAAATTGTTTATCTATTTTACAATGGTATCTTCAAAAACATACGGCGACAAGTTACGAGGCCCCGGTATTCTTAAAGAGTAGCTTCTAAAGAGAAGCATTAAGATTTAAACCCGATTTCGTCTCAGACTAACGTTAAACCTGACACTTATACTACTTAAAGCCGGATTAGTCTAGGCTGTGTCGTTCTAAACTAGTCAGCATTTTACTTCGTATCTTTGTGAAGAGATAGAGTGTAATCCAAAAACAAAAACTGTAGTTCGTGTAGTGTCGAGATCAAGATATGAGATGATTTGCCATTTACTGAAATAAATGATTCGCTTTTGAATCATACTTATGTGATCAGTTAATCACATTTTCATAGGTTTCAAGTTCCAACCCAAGAAGCTGATTTTTGGATTCATGTGCGCATTGTGTACTTAAATATCACTTGTTTCTTTGAAGGAAAACATCGTCAGGAAACCAGCATGCCTGAGAGATATTTCTCAATAGCATGTAAAGCTAAGTTAGACGCCCAAGGGCGGCATAAAAACTCTGACACCAGGTTAAGCACTGACCACACGATACGAAAAGTTGATCACGTACGATTCCAAAGCGAATTAATTTACGGTTCGAAGTGAAATTTACAGAATAGGACTACTGTTTAAAATCTACGTGACAAAATGTTCTATAAAAGATTTTCATAAATTTTCCGAATGATCGGGGATTCTAGGGAAGTGAATTCGAGATATTATCCCTATTTTAAAACCAAATGAATTCGCTTTCGCATCGTTTTAGGTACTGAAGTTGCTGCCAGTTAAGATCGCAATAGCGGTCATTGACCCGCCTACATTTATTAAAGTTCTTAACTTTGAAATCCAAAAATAAGCCTGTTCAAGTCTTGATTCGTCATTTATCGTGATCTTCAATATTTTTTCTAATGAAAAACGATACATGGTTCATTTGTTTTGGTTTGTATAAGAAGAGATATTAAGGAAAGGACAATAACCGCTATTGCGTTCTTAACTGGCAGCAACTAAAGCATGTTTCACTCGAGTGAGATTCGAAGTGAACATGAGAGAATAGGACTGCTGTTTTGTGTTTCGTTCATCCTTCATTTTCGTGAATAAGGTTTTTATTTACTGCGTCTATTTACGTGCTTTATATTGAGCGTGGGGTGAATACTGATTCAAGAGGGTAGTAATACGATATTCTTGAGGAGTAACTACCTAAATGAAAACTTTGGGACGATCTCTGGGATGAGGAAAATGTTTGATTGGTCTGAAGTCTTTTGCCCGACTGCGGCGAAACACAAAAGGAGAGTTATGTGTTGTGGTTAGAGAGCTTAACAGCAAATGCAATATAATCTTCTTATTAAATCTTCTTTTTAAGGGCACCAAATTACGGCTGCGAAACTGTTCGAATAATCGAAAGTGATACCGCGGCTCTAGAACACAAAGGGCTAAGAAGGAACATGGATGGGTTTTAGTCAGTACAAGTAAGTCTGACACTCCCTTTCGCTGCGTCCAGAGCGGGGGGGGGAGGGTCATTTGATGATTTCCCTAGCCGGAAAAAAAAGGGCATCAAATAAGAAAAAAAAAAATACTGTAAGTTATATTATTTTTTTAACGAAAACTCGTCATAATCATTGAGCTATTACTACTACGTATCTAGAGAAGACAGCGCGAACAAAATCTGCCAGCTACCCCGTATATACAATGCTGTGGCGAGCAAGCGACTGAGTGAATTGCAGCCAGCTGACAGCATTCGAACAGAGCACAGATTTTGCTCTATACGTAGTTTAGTAGTAAGATTTTTTTTAATGAAAATATGATCTCTCCATTTACCGTTTTGAAACGAACATTTTACTTAATATATTTTAAAAGTAACGAGTTCCACATTCGAATTACTCCCTCATGCGACTCGGTAAGGTTGCGCGACAAAATTTGCATGTTACGAACGAAACGTGGAATGTACGTCATAATGGAGTGTACCGCATTTGTGTGTGACCTACTAAACTTGGCTGGGTTATACTATTAGGTAAGTAGGATAATAACGTTACGCATACGTAGTCTAAAGTCGGGAGCGTTTCGTGTTCAGCTTTTCTCTTCTTCAACGTTTGGCCACCAAATACCGAGTGTACAAATCTATCTAATTTTGGCGGTTTGGTGTCATGGCTATCCAGTTTCTTCCGAAGTGTTCAACTTACTTAGGAATTATTTTGATTTATAGATTGATTTTTAATAATGAAGGAGTTTTTATTCTTATTATTGTTAAGCCCTAGTGCCCCACTGCTGGGCAAAAACCTCAATTCCTTCCAAAGCTCAAGGATATATCATTATTCAGGTCGTCCCGCCATCTCCTTCGTTCAGTGTTTTATTATTTCCGTTCATTTAACACAATATCAAAGCATTATTCTCCAATTCCTGTGACGGTTTATTTGTAATGCAAATTCATTGTCATCATGGCGTTTAACAAGTGACAGTTTAAATTCAATTTCCAATAAATATGTATGTATAAAAATGACTTATGCAATGTCAGACATCCATTATTTTCTAATATCGGTTATATAGACAATTCTGACAGTTAAAATTCTACTAGGTTCAAGTTCTATCGGATTTATAACGGGTCCGTGGCTTAGGCCCCCAGTGGTCGAGGCACCCGTGGCCGACGCCCCCGATTCGCAAAACTCGATCAGGTCAAAAACGAATTCTCAGTTTCCAAAATTGTATTGTTCGAAACTTGAATCGTCGCTAGAAAAAAAATCTTGACTTTTCGTAGAACTGATAAAAAATCAAATAAAAAAAAACCGGCCAAGAGCGAGTCGGACTCGCACACCGAGGGTTCCGCACAAACTTTATTGAATGAAAGGTAAATTGCGGTTAACGATTTATGACGTATTAAAAACAACTACTTACTAGATCTCGTCGCACAAACCAATTTTCGGTGGAAGTTTACATGGTAATGTACATCATATATTTTTTTTAGTTTTATCATTCTCTTATTTTAGAAGTTACAGGAGGGGGGGACACACATCTTACCACTTTGGAAGTGTCACTCGCGCAAATTTTTCAGTTTAGAAAAAAATGATATTGGAAACCTCAATATCATTTTTGAAGATCTATCCATAGATAACCCCACAGGAATGAGTTTGATGAAAAAAAAATTTTGAGTTTCAGTTATAAGTATGGGGAACCCCCAAAATTTATTGTTTGTTAAAATCTTAATGCGGTTCACAGAATAAATCTACTTACCAAGTTTCAACAGCATAGTTCTTATAATTTCGGAAGTGGCTGTGACATACGGACGGACAGACAGACAGACATGACGAATCCATAAGGGTTCCGTTTTTTGCCATTTGGCTACGGAACCCTAAAAAGGACGTTGGAAAAACGTCCGAAACGAACTCGATCAATTTCTTTATTGGCTGTCTAGCAGTCTGAAATAATCAACTAAATTACAAACTTGGCTAACGGTCAGGTTCTTTAAGCTCAGGCTTCACCAATTTATTCTAGCCAAGTTTCTAATTAATGGGACATTCGTAGCTCGTAACCTCAAAGACTATAAACAGTCTGGTTGCTATAAAAACTATCTGAGAAAGAATATCGGTGCAATTAAAGAGCGATTGCTCGTAACGAACGTTCTTGTCTTGGATTTAATTTTTCTTCTTTTTTGCTTCTTTTCTTTTTTAATAGTTGTTGGAGTAAAATAATATCTAATAATTGTACATAGAAAATAAAATTAATGTACGAAATACGTTCCAAAGATTTTCCAAGAATTTTTCTTTGAGAAATAATAATATTATTATTACTGTAGGTAGCTCTTAACTTTTTATACCAAGTCCCATGTGTTTAAGCGAATTGTATTTTTTATTATTTTGCAATAGTAGATATTACGAGTATGTTCTCGTGACTAGAAGTTTTTTTAATGGGGGTAGAGAACCGCTGAATTTAGGTAGTTAGGAATGAGTTGTATAAATCCTGCATCATTGGTGTTTTGGTAGTTATACTTGTGTAGGTATAAAGTTACTGTTACTGTTAGTCTGTGTCATCCCGTTGCTGGGCCAATGCCTCCCCCATTACCTCCAAATATTTCGATCCAGGGCCAATGCGTAGACTCGTTGGTTCTGTCCAGCTCGTCCCGCCATCTCCTGCGAGGCCAACAGCACCGCCATGGCTGTGCTAGGGCTCCACAACGTGGAAAACATTCAAAAGTCCAAGCTCAAGATTTTTCAACGTGCAATGCGACCAAATACGCAACACGGCAACACCACACTGCGCTCCAAAACACAAATAACTGTCGTTGCTCAAAAAGCCGCAGGTCGACTGATCCTGCGGGATCCGCCTGTGTGGGATCAGTTTACTAAAGAGTCTAACGGTAACATATTGCCAATATTCTTGACATAATTAAGTCTTATTCAATATAAGCACACAATCTAAAGGTAAGAATAGTAAGGAGGCACTTCCATAAATTGAGCATCTAAAGGTCGAGTATCTCCTAGGATATAACAATAATATTCAGAGCGTACGAAGCACTAATTCGCGCGCCACTTATACAGCTTACTTTTCTTTCCTTTGCCGACGTGAAAAAATAAAAAAGTACTTAGATATGAGCACAATGCTAATGTGTTTCACATATTTCAGACCCCACTGCGAGAGCAGAGACAGGGCTGTTTTTCTTTTTCTTTTTTATAGAACGCTAAGTTTAAATTTTTGAACCGACTTGTTGTAGGTTTTATAATTATGTATTTGAAACCAGAACACGATTCCGAAACACTTCTTGCACTGTTTTTTAGCAAAGAGTGGTGCTAGAAACAGCTGAATAATAAATATTATTATTTAGCTTTTAATGCTGTTATTATTTTGTTTTTCTTGCCTCCTATTACATATAATTTAAACATAACGGGCGAAACGTGGGTGTAGTATCAGGTACACCTTTGCCTAACCCGTAAGGGATTACAGGCATGGTGTTGTAATGTTATACCATTACCCAACTAAGTACTCGTATACTTACAGATACACAGCCGACGGATAGTAAACAATCGATAGAAATCTTGTTTCTCTTTAATTCCGCGATCAACATCTTTTTTCCTCGAACGAAGAGAATTTTAACACAAAATTGAAGCCGAAGACATTTTTATAAATACGTTAAGTAAGAAATACGTTAAGAGAGAAAAAAGAAAAAGCTCTCAAAATTAAGAGTTGAAGTGTGCAAGCAGATTAGATCAAATGAGCATATACGGAACGCGAATTAATTTTGTTTGCTTCGCATAATTGCCCATATGTTGTGTAATTTGTGACCTTCCCTTTCGAGATGGGCCAATTTGTAAGCCTGACTTGTCTGGTTTTCTATAAAGAACTCGTTAGGTAACTGATAACGAAAGTTTTTGTGTTTACATAATAATTTTAAAGTTTTGATTATGTATGTGGATGCTTATAAGAGTAGTGGAAGACCAAAGAAACAATGAATGGACTGTGTGAAGGATGATACGGCTAGAAAGGAGGTGACTGCTGAGATGACGAGTAACAGAGAAGTATGGAAGAAGATATGCTGCGCCGTCCCCAAACAAATTGAAATAAGATCTGTTATGAAACAACTCATCCACCTGTCAAATTTAGTACTTTTCAAACGTAGTTCCAAATTCAGTACTTTTCAAACGTAGTTCCAAATTCAGTACTTTTCAAATGTAGTTCCAAATTCCACCGCGTCTCAAGATAGGACGGTTATGTAATACGGTTGTGTATGTTATGTTTTTTTTTTCTGTTTAATTTTTATTAGTGTACTGATAATTTCACCAACTTTTTATTTTATGTGTATTGTCCTTCCTATGCGGGCTAATAAATGTTTTTTCTTTTCTTTCTTTCTTTCTTTAATATTCGTACATTGTAGGCAGCCTATTTTGTTTTCACGATGGATATTCTCATCGGTCTACCTTCAAACATTTCCAGCCAGTCCCTTCTGCTCATAAAGCCGTTCGAAATGGGCTCGCTGGTGAGTGCTCAGGCCGAATATTTTAGGCTAAGGTTAATCTTACCTGGCATCGTGTATAATCATATGTAGGATGGCAACACGCCAAGCATCGCGTGCTAAGTGTATGTCGACCTTACCTGTTAGGAAGATTAAGTTCAGTTTAATTTGGCACTGGTTATTTTATTTCAGATTTTTCTTATTTAATCTGGAAGTTCGAGATGGTTAAAGAATTTAAAGAAAGAAGAGTAACAGTTAGTTAAAAGTTAAAGATAGAAGTGAATATTATACAAGACTGCCTTGATGGTCTAGTGGCCGCAAACGCGACTGCTGAGCAAGAGGTCCTGGGTTCGATTCCCAGGTCGGGCAAATTGTAATTTGGTTTTTCCAGTAAGAATTTCCGGTAGCAGTCAGGGAGTCTGCATTTGTGCCCGGTTGATGGCAATAGGCTCGCCCCTATTACATAAGACATAAACATAACTGGCGAAATTTGGGTGTTCCTACTATTGGTACGCCTCTGTCTAATTCTTTGGGGATTGCAGGCGTGATGTTAAAGGGAATACGCGAAATTTTAGAATTTTGAAGAAGCATGTCGTGCATTAATTACCCCGTTTCCTAACTGAAGCGATTACTGCGTCCGTTTTAATCGGCGAAGCCGACCGCCCACATAAATCCTAATCTTCTGGATTTTCAAACAAACTTATGACAATTATGAAAACGAAGATTGCGTATAAACGCCCAACGGTTGCTGATGTTAGGACAAGGCCTGACACCACTTCATCGCGCGTTTAAAGCAAGGCTTTTGTTCGTATCCATGTTGCCGATAGTGACAGCTGGCAGGTCGCCGTTCAAGGCATTACACGCGCAGAATTAATTATAAAGCCGCGGATTCCGAGCGGTTTTGCTTTGATAAAGCTGACCGTATATTAAAATTAGCTTTGAAAATAGATTGCCGTTAAGCTTGCCTTGGTTCTTTATTGTGGACGGTTGCTTGTTATGGCAAATGAGCGTGGTTTAGCTGCAAGTAAGAAGTTCAGTGTCCGTATATAAGATGATGATATTAACAATGTTAGGAAAAAGGGATACTGGGGTCAGATTGTCATTCAGTGGGGTTATTATAATAACTCATTCACTCTCGTATTTTTTTTTTCTATTTTTGTATGCACGTCATGTCCCTGCGATAAATAAAGATTTTTTCTTCCTTTCTTTCTGATGTTTTTGAAGATTCATTATCGATTATGCAATATGTTAAAAAAATCCTACCCGATCCGAAAGGGGCATATTATGGTTTACCTATGACATTACCGAATCGAAATACGAAACATAACATATTCATGAAAGTAAACATATTAATAAATTTCAGAATGAATGATTTTTGTGCCTAAATTACCACAATTTCCCAAAAATCAACAAACTTGTAAAACGTGACAAAACTATCTTCGGCATTAAATTGTTCGATCGTCAATTATTTGTTTATGACGTTACTACACTGGCCTGAAAAACTAAGTACTACACTTTTAAAATATTTTTTTCTAAACTTTATAAGTTAGAGATTTAAAATAAAAAAACGTTTTATAGCAATTTTTATCAGCTTTACTAGTTTTTATGTACAAAATTAAATTCTTTTTCGAGTCCTTTTTGTTTCGAAAGTATATCTTGTGTACTTAAAAAAATATTGCAATTTTAAAAGTGTGATACTTAGTTTTGCAGGCCCGTGTATATTTAGCGACCGGAGTATTGCCGCCTGCGCCCCTTTTTTTTTTTTTTTTTTTTTTTTTTTTCAGATGGGAAATCATCAAATGACTTCTCCCGCTCTGGGCGGAGCAGGAGGGAGTGTCAGACTTTTACTGACTAAAACCCATCCATGTTCCTTCATCGCCCTTTGTGTTCCGGGGCCACGGTATCTCTTTCGAATAGTCCCGCAACCCCGGCAGGCATCGGTCCTTGCGGACCCCTTCCTTTTTGCTGACTCTCTTTGAGGCGCGCGTGGAACACGAACGCGCCGTCGACACGGCCTGTCGTCATGAGACGGACGGACGGCGAGCTAGCCCATAGCCCACCGTCCACAGGCCCGCGCCTACGGTGGCCGGGGGCCACGTGGTGGCCCCCGACGGCCGCCTGCGCCCCTGGCTTGTGATTTTTTTAAAACTTATTTTCCAAAAAGGTTTACTCGTATCTAAATAGAATTTAATGTTGATTCCTAATAATACCCTCACTGATTGGACAGGGTTTTTTTTAAACATATTGTATATAGTCATGCACAAATTCTAAAGCCAATGTCTGTCTCTAAACTCTCACCGTAGTACCTACGTTAGGTACTCGTAGATAGATAAAATACAGGGTGTAAAAGACCTCATCACGAAGCCGTCAACCAAGCATTCTGTACATCAAACCAAATAACTTTCCGCAAAATTTTTTGCTGGGAAACAACTTTATTTTTTGGGTAGAAAAGTCATGTTTTGTGGTAGAACTCAATGTAACGCACTCAAAACATTGTGCTGATGGATGGATTGAATAGGACGGGGGTAATCGAGGTGTTTATAGTAAAAATCTTACATTAAAAACTTGTATTAAAAAAAAAACTTGTCAAAAAGTTGGAACTTTGACCCCCAATATCTCCGTAACTAGAAGGTTCCCAGGTATGGTGTAGAACAAAAAATGATCGCAATGACGGGGAGTACAAGTGCCTTTCGGCTTCGTTAAGAGGTGTTTTACACCCTTTATACTTTATTGTAAACCAAAAATAGATACGCAGCTTTTTTACAATATTGCTAATTCTTTGGTTACAACGGCCGTCTTCCGCTATCGATAGCGATATCTTCCTGACAACCTTTGGATAGACTAAACGAACTTTAAATAAAAAGGTTAGGAACATGTGAGTTTTTTTATTCTTCAGTTTTAGATACGACACGCAGGAACATTGTCAGATTTTACGTATTATTCCCATTGAAGCAGTAGATTGTGAGAGCTTTTTTTTTTTCATAATTTATATTATCAAGACACATAGTAACATTACGATTGACAAAATATGCGTTCCAGAAAACCACAGAGGTTTGTTAGGAACGTTGATTCAGCTCATCATAGGTCATAAAAATAGAACACAATATTTTAAAGTGATTAATCGGTATGCACATCTTGTTTGACCAACCTATCTATGCAGTTATTTCGGCGCGGCTCTGTCGTCTGTCGGTAAGCATAATGTTTATTATAGTTGGTTTCGAATTTATCTGTCTGCACAGATAGGTAGCTCTTTTTGTCTTAATTTTTTGTTAGGTACTTTCGTTGAATCCGTTGGCTGAAACATTATAATCACGAAAAAACGAAAACCAAAAACGAAGTAGGCAAAATTAGAAATAATATATGTCAACATAAATAGACGTCAACGAATATAGCTGCCATTATTCAGAATTCTCAAATAGAATAGAAAAAACTGAAAGGTATCATAAAATACATTCAGCAATAAGCCTAGTTATCGTCCATATTCCTTGGAATGAAATATTTTTTCGATATGATTTTCTTGGTACTGGGGACTTCCTTTGTGCCTCGGGCGAAGTATCCGTTTACTCTGGACTTCGGTAAACATGAAGAC
Source organism: Xestia sexstrigata (assembly GCA_941918905.2). Lineage (NCBI taxonomy): Eukaryota > Metazoa > Arthropoda > Insecta > Lepidoptera > Noctuidae > Xestia > Xestia sexstrigata. The sequence goes on from OW799219.2 coordinate 7,427,231, forward strand.
CAATCTTTAACCAGGTCTCTTTTCGTTTCCCTTTCTTGGCACTGATGGAAAGGGTGGGTGTTGGAAAAGGGTGGTGATTTTCATTTGTTTTCTTTGGGTCCGAGGAAGAGCTTATTGGCTGTATGTGAATAGATAGATGATCTTTCGCGTACGTGTATCTGATATAATATGAGTAGATAACTTAGATGCTCATATATATGTGTATTTTGTCCTCTGCTGAAATGTTTAATTTCGTTAAGGGAATCGAGAAGCAAGACAATAGGGATGATGGCTGACTTTAAAAATATGATTCTGTTTAGTCCGTCAGTCAGAAAAATATTGGATAAGTAAGTGTTTTTTGTTTTATCAAATTAATAAAATTGACGAAGATAAAACGTGTCAAAGATCATGAAATGAACGTGTCAAAAAATGTACTCAAACGTGATCTCACTAGAGTTTCCGACGCACTGTGTTTTAATTTTTTGGTTACGTGAAAAAAGACAAAAATTGTCCAATATTTTTTGAAATCTGACGGACTAATTAGATTTTTTTTGTCATCTACCCTATTGAATCTTTTCACCGGGATTCGATCAGGTTCATTGCTTCAGCACTGATTCTGGCTATCAGGAGTGGTAGTGGTTGGGAACAGTGGAGTGCTTAAGGGTCAAAATTACCTTAAGTTATGGTAAGCCTGTCTGTATAAAGAGTCATGGAAATCTTAAAATTCTAACGAGTTATAGGCAAGCCAAGCTTTTCAGTTTGAATGAGGGTACCGCTACTGGTTGGAGATAATGTTGCGGGATAATCCCAAGAAAAACAAAACTTGACAAATAGATTTTTTTGATGTCGCCTATCCGTCAGTACCACTGTTTCTATAATCACCATTTTGTCTACCAAAAGAGGTGACTGGCAAACAGCAGAATGACAAAGAGTATTAGTTTTCCTAAGCACATAGATTTACTTTGCCACGAACAAACGATGTATGTACTATGTAAATAGCATAACTGTTTGTGTTTGAAAATCTAATGCAATTAGATGCGGTGGCGGTGAGCGTATAGCATTGCATTTTCCTTTTAGTTCACTGTTTACTCGCTTTTTCCTGTCCGTTAGATACAAAATACGTACGGACTAAGTTCGTGCATATAAGTGATTTGCATTTATTTATCATATGAGCCAAAATATGTCCACTGCTGGATATACGCCTCCTTCTAGCATCGTTACGTAGATCCTGCGTTTCTCGCATCCTGCAGATTACCAATACAGATAAACAGATTACCAAGCGTCCCAGCTGTCATTTGTAGATCTTTGGCAGCCGCTGGGCTAATCGTGCTTTCCGAGGTATGGAAGAAACTCGTTGTATAATGGGTGGTCACCCATCCACGGATCAACCTAGAAAAGCGCGGTTTAAGCTGAAGATCGATCCAAGCGGCTGTTATAATCCAACCACGAGCTCCTCACAAAATGAACTAAAAAAGTCTCCAACGAGCAATTTCATCACAAATGCACAACTTTATTATTTCCCTTTTCCTGAGTAAACGGAAAAACAATTTCAGAGTTAGTTTACCCAACTATGCATACAAGGCAGGTTCTCACGATTCAAGAGCCACGTGTATTCAGCCTTGAAGAGATCTGAAGAATGCTCTGCCACAAGAATTTTTGCTCTCCCTTTGGCTTTTGATGCAAAAAGTTATTTTGTAAAGAGTAGGTTGAATATGTAGGTAGGTGGCATAATCTGTATTATTTTTTGATGTATGATGTTGTATGATTTTGTTCGGTAAAGTTGCTTTGGCTTTTTTTATGGGGTAATTTTGGTATTGGGAACAAAATACAATCAAGAGAATTAATTACGCCGTTAAAAGTTAGTCGATCGTCGACATAATTCAGTTTGCGCTATAACCGACTGAAATTTAGTTCAGCTATTTGATAATTTAGCATTATCAGCCTATAAAGTTGCCGGTGCTGGGATACAGGCCTTCTGTCCGTGTGAGGGACTGGGCCATAATCCATTTGATCTACCATAAATTATTCGACTTATTTTGAACTTAAACAGGCAATGTATAATGAGGTCGCCGGTTTTACACCTACCCTATATTTGTGACCTAGACAAAATGATGCTAAAAGCCTAAGTTTCTAAGATGGAATAAAATTGTAATTGGGACTTCCTGTCACAAAAATCCCAGTTGGTTTTTTATCGGCCATAGCTGAGATTTGGAATCGTGCCCGATAAAGCGATAGGCCCTTCTGAGATTGAGATCTAATACCGTCAGCTATAGAACTGTACTTTGGGTTTACGATAACACATCTGTGCTTACCCCTCGACAGTTAAAGGGGCATATATTTTATGTTTTATTAGGAAGAAATAAAACCTTTGCTTATTCTTTGAGAGATCTGTAATAAAACGAATTCTTATGACTTAGTCATATCCATCTCTCAAAATGACAAACTGAAAATAAAATTCAAGAATTTTATTGTTTCAAAATAAAGTGGTTTCCAGTTAAGGTTTTGATTGTTTGAGTAAAGTACGAAATAGTTGAGAAAACCGCACGATGCTCTGACATGTTGTGTTTTCTAAAACAACAGATATGATTCAATATATGAAGATCAAAATAGTTACGAAATGGGACTTTTGTGATGCTATTTTGTTTAGTTGTCGAAATGGGAAAGTTACGAGATGGGCCGGAGCCGTTTGTTACTTATGTGTACGCTTGTAGAACCGTACTTAATTTTTGTTTGAAACTTCCAAGAAACAGTTTTCCATTATTTTCTTTGATGATGATTTTGATGATTTGTTAACAACTAAACGTAAATATTCGTCCTGATTGACAATCAAACTAAATTGCAGATTAATCAAAATATACGCAGATTGTTTGGTGAGCTTTTTTATTTTGAGGGAAATTCGAAAGTGATTGATATTTGCAAATTGCTGGCATGAATATTGCAACAGATGCTTCGATACACACGACACTTTTCCCAGTATTTTATTTATTTTACACTTCAAGCACAATGTAGAGAGACAGACTTAATGCCATAATAAACTAAAATAAAAAAATAAAAAGGTTTTAATTCTAACATAAATACACAGAACATATAAACTTGATTAATCGTAATTGTAAAAATCATATTAGCATTACATTTTTAACATTACATGAATTGTCAACCTTACAATAGCAACGTTACATTATATTATATTATTATCATTACATTATTAACATTACATTCATTCCATAACTTTCATTCATAAAATTACATTCGTTTCATTATATTCATTTCATTACATCAATTTAATAACATTACAGCTATGTAATGTTATCAAATTGATGTAATGAAATCCATTTAAAAATACATTACATCAATTTAGTAATACACACATACATTCTTTTCATTTTGTGACATTAATTTTTCATTACACTAATTTAATTTAATTACATTCATACAAACATTTTACGTTCATTTATGGAAGTCGCCTCTGCGGCGTAGGCTGTCTCCTCCAGTCAGGTCCACATCTTTCTTTAAATACATCTTCCCAGCGCTTTGGCGGCGTTCCTTGCTTCCTTTTTCCATCTCTATACTTAAATCCATAGGCATTTTCTACCTGTCAACCTTTGGGTGATGCGGAGACAAGCAGTGGCACTAGCATTTTCAACCGGCCGTGTACGAAAATGTCAAAGAGATCATTGTTCCAGTGTAAAAAAAGAGATGAAACCATTCTCAACTTGAAGCGGATCTCTTTTTCCTATTAGACTGAAGATGATTTCCCTCCTTCCTTAACGGATCCGGTTATGCATACTATTTACGACTGGTTATCAAAACCATCCGTTTCAGGGTACAAGTACTGAGCACGGAGGCCCATATTTTATAGAATTAAGTCCAGTTATGATTTGTAAGGGTTTCCACAAGCTGTGGTGTTAGGGTTATGCGGCTGTTGTGTCCTGTGAATTAGTGCTATTAAGCAACATCTGGTCCGAGTTTAGATCCAAGTATTTTACGAGCAAGATCGGGCTTAGCGAGGAAATGCAATAATAGGCGAGACGACAAAAAAAATCTAATTAGTCCGTCAGTTAGATTATCAAATAATATTTGACCCGTGTTTTTTCTTTTATTACGTAAACCAAAATTGACGAAGATGTGACGCTTTTAAAATTCTCAATACGTCACGCCTTGGTATAATTTTTAGCTAGTTCTGACGTCACGAGCCCCCACTCGAGTTTTGATGCGTTTTATCTTTGTCAATATTCATTGATTTACAAAAACAAAAAATACATGTACATTAATTTCCAATACTCTAACTGACGGACTAAATAGATTTGTCAATTTTTTGATACTGTCGTCATGCCTATTATTTTCAGTCATAATAACATGTGTGTAAACAGCATGATTTCGATACTTTCATAACGAGTGTGTCCTCAGCCAGAAAGTGCCTGAGCCTTAGCTTTTTTAATTAAGATTTTGTTTGTTCAGGCTTTTATTATTGTATTGAATGTGACATAAAAAATGTGAGTTTAGTTTAGTTTAAGCTTGAATGTTATCCTGTATGATTTTTGTAGCTGTATTGTGTTGTTCACACTTTATCTTTAAAATCTGATTTTCGAAGTGAGGACTTTTAATTGGCTGTCAGTCTCACATACTATTTATTAATCTGTTTATCTTAGCTGTAAGTCTTCCTTATTTAATAAATAAATAAAAATAAATAAATAACTATCAGCATGACTGCCTCGGTGGTCTAGTAGTTGGAAACGTTCTAAGTGAGAAGTCCTGGGTTCGATACGGTGTTATCCATGTATACGACTGTCCCTTTAAACATAATTATTGTTTATTCATCGACGGACCGCGGTCCATTCATTTTGGTCCGATCAGACTAAACACTCTCGTTAGCATATTCACACTTGCAACCACGGAGTCTGGATTCATGTCTAGTTAATGGTAATTTGCTCGCCCCGTTTTACATAGATCTTAAACTTAACTGGCGAAAAATGGTTTTACTATTAGGACACCTCTGCTTCACCCTTTTGGGAATAGAGGCCTAATGTTCTGTGCAGTATGTATAATTAACATAACTTACAGATCGGGTTAAGAGTACAACAATCCATCCGTCCTATCACAAAAACAACTGATGTCACTCGGGAAGCTGTCACGCTGAAATGGCTTTGGGCGGGACACATCACATCTGCCGCATGTCAGACGAACAATGGGCCAAACTCACGACCCAAAGGGGTCCCTCTTATAAATGGCACCACACATCGCGGACACAGACGTGGTGGGATGAGTTGTACTCTTTCGATAAGAATTGGTCCATGGTAGCTCTAGACAAAGGGAAGGACGAGGAGGAACAGGCTTGTAATTAATAATAATAACTATGTATATTACTATCTACTGTTGAGCCTAGGTCTTTACTTACGCTCTGTTAAGAAAAGTCATACCACGCTTCACGGACACGTTATAGATCTCAGTATGTTTAGGAACAGACAGGTGTAAACTGCTTAAGAGGGAAGCGTCAAGGTAGCACGCAAAAATCAAATTTTCTAACGTTCTGCATTTGCAAATTGCAAAAATGTAAGAAAATTTGAATCTCGCGTCGGTCCCTCCTTAACTTTTATTATAAATCCTTTGTAGTCGGAGCCTTTTGTCGTACTGTACTATCAAATGAAAGGATGTTTTTTTGTGGGAACAAGCGGTGGGTTTTTTTTCCGTTAAAGTTCGCATTATCATCTTCCAATCTTTCAAATAACAAGCAGTGATAGCCTAATTGTGTAACCGTCGGACTGCCAAGTCATAGGTCTAAAGTTCGAACCGAAGACATGTACTTATGATTTTTCGGATTCGTGTGCGTATTATAATCCACTTGCTTAGGTAAAGGAAAACAAAGATATTTCTCGACGACATGTAAAGCCAAGTCAGAGGCCCATGGGCGGCATAAAAACTCTGACTTCATGTTAGGCACTAACCACACGATAAAGAAAGAATCCTTTAAATTGGGGTCAACTGTCATTTACAGGGAGTAAATGACAGTTGACCTCACTTACTTTCATATAATTCATAGTTCATTGTTATTCTGGTTGTTTATTACTGTAAATTTAATTTAATACTAATATTAGGCTAAGTTGTTTACTACTAATAATATATGGATGTAATTCTGAAATAAAATATTTGAATTATAATTCCTCACACAATCCATCTATCGTTTCTTGAGCTTTTCATTAATAGGACATACCTCCCTACAAGTTTTCTTTCAAATAAAAATCCTTAAATCTACCATTCGAACAGAATCTTTCGACCAAAAATGACTTGATAATTCGACATATAATAATAACCAAGTAAACGCCTGCTTGGCTATGTTCCAGAATCGTGTTTCTGACAAGGTTGCCCAAGGTTGTTCTAGGTCAACGTGGAACGTATACGAGCACATTTATGGAATCGTAATATCAATGATTGTGACTCCAATTTTCTTGTAGAACTAGTGAAAGGTTAATGTGATTGTGTTTTGTTTTCTGTTTCATTCTTGAAATTAGGATGATGGTCTTTGTATGGAACCATACAAGAATTTAGTTGTCAGACGAATGAAAGAGGGGACTGTTGCTGAACATTTCTGAAGATATGTTTAAAAGTAAGATGGCGGTGTATGCTCCAATATTAGCCACGCGCAATAAAAAGTGCATAACAAACTTGCATGTGATTTGTGGAAACTCAGATGTCATTGCCTTACAGGGTGGAAAGATCCTCCACGCACAAACGGTTATCATGTTTTCAGCACATCATTCTGGACCCCCCAAATAGAAAGAAATTTTTCATTGGTAGGTATTTAAAAAAAAAACGTATGATTTCTACAAAAGTGCAATATCTACTCAACATGTATAATAATAATAAAATTACCGATGAAAAATTACCAGCCTGTATTCTATGAGACATTTTTTTTCCATAATGTAATTTAACGTAATGTAATGTAATTTAGCATAACGTCAGTGGTTTCAAATCTACTCACAAAAATGAAACATCAAGATTAATTGTCAATATTTTAGCTTCTCTTTGGCAGTGATATTTCAATCCTATACAAAGCAACAGAGTTTCCAGTTTAATATTTCAAAACAATCTGTTATTTTAGTAAGCTATAATCACTCTCCAACTACACTGTGCCCACACCTGAGTTAATCCCTTATCACTCTAACGAGACCCTCTCAAAGGTTTATCCCACATAAACACCCTATTTACTTGCAGCCAAGATCTCGTTTAGATTGTGGTCTCCTCTCCGATACCAATAGCCTTAACAACAAAATAGAAAGATACAGAAGGTTGGCATATCAGCCTTAATGACCAACTGGTGGGAAACCTGTCTATGAGAGGGAGTGAGGGAGTGTCTTATTAGGCTGTTTTGGCTTCTGTGTGTTTTCTATCGGGTGATTACTAAAAACCAGCGCTGAGCTGTGGCCCCCCCGTAGCTAAGGTCGGTCCGTGGATGGGTGACCCATTGCATACCAAGTTTTATTCCGCGCCTCGGAGCGCTCGTTACGCCGTTGGTCCCGGCTGTCGCTTGTAGATCTTTCAACGTCAGTGGCCAGAAAGACTGACAACCAGTTGTACCAAGGAGTATCGTATTACCTAGTAGGTACTAAATTGGTTGAGGAGGTCAGATATGCAGTAGCTCCATGTAAAATACTAGTATTCACTATACGGTGAGATTAGAAGCCAATCCCAACATAGTTAGGAAAAGTGGTAGCGATTCTTTCTCTTGACAAGTGGTTAGTTCCACAGTTGTTGTCTGACTCGCTCTGCCTTGCGTGAAAAGTTACAATTATAGCGTAATATTTGTGACGCACGACATCCAAGTAGGTTGCTGCGTTCGCAAAGTAAATGTACGGTTGATGAGACCGTACAGCTAGGCAGATAAAAAGTATGGACCTGATCTTCTGTACCTATTTATTTCGTGCCCATATCTTTCTATCTTCAATCCTCACAATACGATGTTCCATCTCTTTCTATCTCACGTTAAAATTTGCCATCTTTTTCTCCCACTGTTCTTATTTCATTAGTACACCGAAATTTACTTTCGTCCCTCCTAAAGAGGTTTCGTAATAGCCTTAAAGTGTTGACTTGGAATGCTTTACCTTGAAATTGGGAGGTAACAGACTAAGGAGGTATTGTCTTTGAATTTCGAACGCTTGCTTCAATTTATATTGTATTCCGCCAGTCTTTTATAGATTGTTAGACAGATAGATGTTTTAGAAGACAAGTCTATTTATCAATCGGGAACAAGTCCTGAAATTCCTGAAGGAAAAAATACAATGTCACTCAGCCTGAACTGGGTATCGCGTTACCGTTACTATATTTATTTATTTAAACTTCATGTACAATGGTGGTACATAGGCGGACTTAATGCCACAAGGCATTCTCTACCAGTCAATCTTTGGGTTAAATAGGAAAACATAGTGATAGGGTACAAAATAATGTCTAAAAAAACTTCTTGTTAACGAGAATTTAGATTTAGATCTAGATTGATACTAATACACATATACAGATAAAATAAACTAAAAGATATTACACCAATATTGCTAAAATTTAAATGGAAATAATTCTTTTAATGGAAAAACCCAAAAACACTTTGCCCGACCTGGAAATCGAACGCAGGACCTCATGGTCAGCAGTTGCGCTTGAAACCACTAGACCAACGAGGCAGTCTCTCAGTACCAAAATCCTGCATCCTAATTCCATTTCTAAGGCGTTTAATTTAAGATCTTCGTTACTGTTGTTTTATTAGCATTTAAACTAAGCCAACGAGGTGTCTACGCTACTATACCTAGAGAGCGGTACCTATTGTTAATAGCTTGGCACAGTTCAATTTTATTGGTTGTAAACTTTAAATTAGCCATAAAATTCTTCATTGACTATCAATATCAAGGATTTCAGTACTTTCATTTTTAACTAGCGGCCGGTCCCGGCTTCGTACGGGTGGACATTCATTTTCCTCTAATTCCATCCCCCCCACTTATTTTTATAGTAATAATTATAGCAATGACACTCACAAATAACGTAGCTTTCTATTGGTAAACGAATTCAAAATCGGTTCAGTAGATCCAGAGATTGCCAGGGCGTACCTAACAAACTATACATCTCTATAGATTCAGATTTTTTTCAGATTCATTTCATCTGCCTAGCCTTTTCCCAACTATGTTGGGGTCGGCTTCCAGTTGTACCGGATGCAGATGAGTACCAGTATTTTACATGGAGCGACTGCCTATCTACCCTCCACAACCCAGTTAGTACCGGGTAATACGATACCCCTTGGTAAGACTGGTTGGCAGACTTTTTGGCCTCTGACTACCTAACGACTGTCAAAGATCTACAAATGACAGCCGGGACCAACGGCTTAACGTGCTTTCCGAGGCACGGAGGAAACTCGGTATGTAATGGGCGGTCCATCCACAGACCAACCTAGGCAAGCTGGGCTTAACCTAACGATCGACCCGAGCGGCTGTTATTATATAGCCACGAGCTCCTCTTTCAGATTCATTTATTTATTGTAAAACATAGGTACATTATAATTTCTTTTTGGCAATACATTGAGGGCGCTATGTTTTGCCTCTAGGGCGTACAAAAGTAGTACTATATGCAATATCTAAAATTAAAACAAGAAAATAAGGATTCTAATATTAGTACAGATGTAATTTAAATTATTTTTAATTTAAATTACAATAATTAATAATTTTTAATTAATTTTTAGAGTTTTTAAATAGTACCTACTAGTTAATAGTGCAATTAGTTACTAGTTAGTATGTCTATTCTATCTATCTACACACATCAAAAAAAGATTTCGATCGCTTTGAAAAAACTAAATCTTTTTTGTTACGGTAGATTATATTATGATTTCTTCTTCAAGTTATTATTTATTATTGTTCTTATTTTTTTAATTTCAAACAGGTATTTCTATCTAGAGAAAACACATAACAAAAGAATTTTTCTTGATAAAGTTCAATTTAAAAAATTATATCAGCTTATGCTAGTGATCCAGACAATCCGGAGCAACACATGATTTGCTACGATTGTGTAGCAGTCGTAGCAACATTGTAGGCGCTTTGTAGCGTGTCTACGGATAGACCTAAACTTGTCCTTGTTTCTAACCTAAGGGTTCGTTCAAACCAGACATTATTACGGACGTGGCTATGGACAACGGACATTGACGACCCGAATGGCGCAGCGGTAGTGAGGCTGCCTTACGTTCTTAGGGTCCCGGGTTCGAATCCCGGTTGGAGCAGCAAATGTTTGTGTGATGAGCTTGGACATTTGTTTCAGAGTCATGGATGTTTATATGTATAATAAGTATGTATTTACAAACAAAAAGTATCTATGTAGTATATCAACTATCTGGTGTCCACGACACAAGCCTCGTTGCTTAGTGTGGCACTAGGTGGCGCTGTGTGTCAATGTCCAGCGATATTTATATTTCTTGACGAATAATTTAAGTAACATCCAGCCTATATTACTCAAAGGGTTAGGCAAAGGTGTAAATAAAATCACTTCTACATTTCGCCAGTTATGTTTAAGTCCCGTGTAATAGGGGGCGAGCCTATTGCCATCAACCGGTTACGAATCCAGACTCAGTGGCTGCTTCTGAGAAAAACCCAATAACACTTTGCCCGACCCGGGAATCGAACCCAGCACCCCATGCTTAGCAGTGGCGCTTGCAACTACTCGACCAACGAGACAGTTAACAGATGATTTAATCAGATTTTACAATCTCTTGAAATCTCAAACAAAGATGCTGATGACAAAATTAAATAATTACAAAAAGAGTCAACAACTCCGCCACTTCAAATACCAAAGACCAAAACAAAATACGACTAAGTTAATTTTCAAAAAGGGAACAGTGACTCGTTTTTATTAGTCCTAAGTCAGAACACAACCTTATTTAAACGACCCACGTCTGTGTTTAACCTAATTAATTACTTTTACAAACATTTTTCTTTGAGTCGAGTAACTCTTGGGTATAAAAATGGCTACGAGCTTAGCGACCCCATGTTAAAAATGGCCGAACATCAGACCTCATAAGCTCGCGACCCATTTACAGGAGTCTTTGCTTTTAGGATTCCGTTATTTTATCAAATAAATAAATAATAAATATCGCTGGACAATAGACACAGCGCCATCTAGCGCCACACTAAGCAACGAGGCTTGTGTCGTGGACACCAGATAGTTGATATACTACATAGATACTTTTTATTTGTAAATACATACTTATAATACATATAAACATCTATGACTCGGAAACAAATGTCCGTGCTCATCACACAAACATTTGCTTCTACCAGGATCAAAGAACAAACATAACGTTGAATCAAAAGCCGCTCCCACACCAGAAGCATTCATCAGCTCATTTTAACAGCATAAATCAAACCACATTTGACTGTCAAGAAGGTAAACTCCTCTACGATCATGCTGACTAGAAAGCAAAACGTCTATGCCAAGTATTGCCTAAACCTTACATTGACTAGGAAGCACAATGCCTACCTTGCAATATGTCTATACAGTATTTGAACTAAACCTTTTTCTGACTATGAAGCAAAATGCCTGTCTTACAATATGACGAGCATTTGAACCAAACCTTAAAATGACAAAAGGTGCCCCAAAGATTAACAGTTCGCCGTCAGTCTCCAATCGCATCAGGCGTCCTGCCATCCAAGGCAAGTCCAAGACAAAGATTGAACTTTTTTTTTTCTTTTGAATTGCTTCCATACATTAGTAAACATTTTCCGGCAGTAAGCATAAAGGCAGCGGTAGCCCAGTGCTGGCGGCCCCGACTTAAGAACAGCAAGTCGTGGGTTCGAACCCAGACAGGCGCATTACTTTGTGTAATTTATTTCATCACCACTGCTCTCAAAACGGTGAAGGAAAACATCGTGAGGAAACTGGCATGTCCTAGAACCAAAACATTCAAAGACATGTGACATCTACCAATCCACCACGCGGGCCCGTGGTGGATTATAGCCCATTCCCTCTCATTGAGAGGAGGCCGTGTCCCAGCAGTGGGAACATTATAGGCTGATGATGATGATGAAGCATAAAGGGGTAAACTGTGTCGATGGTCTAGTGGTAGATTACAGGACAAGGTGTTACTGGGTACTTCCCAGTAGAAGTTTCTCAGTAGTAGTTTCTCAGCACAAGCCACGGAGTCTGGATTTGGGCCCGGTTAATAGCAATAGGCTCGTCCTATTGGGACTTAAACATAACAACTGGTGAAATTAGAGTGTGGTTTATGTACACCTCTGCGTAACCCTTCTGGGATTAAAGGCGTGCATATATTACATTATATTATATGGGCTAAATAAATAGATTATTATTATTTAAACTGCCCACTCTACGGTAGTATAGAGTGGGCAGTTTAATTATCCACGTATTCAGCGATTCCTGGAATGATATTTATAAATAGCTCTCATAATAATTACCGATAAAAATAAAATCAGATCCAGCATTTCGGTTACAACTTTTGATTAAAATGAAGCTTTGGTTTAATACTCATAATAATATTCATATTTTGATTAAAATGTATAAATTAACTCTGTGAATAAGTTAGCTACAGGGTGTGCCGACTCATTTTGTTTGTTGAGTTTATACATAAACTATGATTATTATTATTTCAGAACGGCTGCACAATTTAACACTTTGCGAACAAGTAATTAACCTAACTAGTAGTTTTGTCTTAAGATAATTTTTTACGGTTCATTTGGTTACGGCACTCCTTCATGCTATGCCTATACGCACTTGTCACGTTTCCATAATTCAATTTTCAAAAAGCAAACAAAAACAAAATAGTTTTTTTAAACAAGAAAACTTCTTTGTGTTATTTTTCTTTTAGAAAACTTGTAGCGTGTACACATAATATGATTCTGAATAAGACCCTAATTTGGTTATATTCAGAACCTTTTTTGATATTTCAGAATAAAGTCAGTATTGAATAGATTATTAGCGTCTCTGAGGGAAAAGTTAAGTAGCTCATTGAATTCCTTTTGAATTCTAGGGTTTAGAATTAATTCACGAGTCTGAAAAGAAAGGTAATATTCATACGATTGGTAAAGGTATATGTAAATACCTAATAAATCGGCACAAAAAAGGTTTCACTGAGAGTTTTTAATATAATGTGAATCTGATTTTGAATAGACTTTTCTAAACCTAAGTATTCTTAATTTTTAAAGATTCTTTCGTCTTTTTAAACCTCTTTTCAACCAGGTATTTAAAGGCTGGAAAACCTTAAAGGTGCTCTCCAAGAAACGAACAAGAACGAATGTACGTGATTTTCTTTTCAGAGAATCCTTGAATGGACCCACTTAAACAAACTTTCAACATGTTTACTGAAAGACACATACATTTAGGTTTAGTTTCGTGTAAAAAGAAGTAGCCGCACAATTTTGAAATGAACTAAAACATATAATAATGTGTTTAAAGTCGTTACTTCAAAAAACTTTAATCATTATTGGATGTTTACAATGTCACAAATACATGTTCACAACTTCGTACAGAATTATAAAAAAATATGGCGTCGCGGCAGAGCCGCGGAGGATCAAATAATACGTCCGTTCGAGACGACGGTCGCGGGGTGCTCTCTCGCGCCGCTCGCACCCCCTCGGCTCGGCCTGCGCTGGCGCGCGGGGTATGCGGGCGGCGGAGGAGGGGCTGCGCGCGCACGTTGGCTGCGACGCGTTGCAACCACAGAGTAGAGAAACCACAGCCTACTCGATATGATTTTTTCCCCGCGCTACATCCTCCCCCTCTAGCCTAACCTAGTGTCCTCGCAGTTGGGCTAGTCTAAGTACGTGCGCGGTCTACCACGTTTGCGTTTTTCGCGAACAGGAGGCTCTACTTGACCCGCGAAGGGCGTGAGGTGCGAAACGTGATATTTTCCTACGTTCGTTCCGGTCTGTATGTTTTCCAGACCATAAGTGGTCGGGCTGATAACTTTCCCTATCTTATATGGACCGTCACGACGTGGGATAAACTTCGCGGTCTGTCCGCGGCCTGCGTCGTTAGGTCCCTGCGTTTTCAATAAAACTAGGTCGCCTACCTTGTACTCTGGTGGCGGCCTCCTCCTTTGGTCAGCATTCTCTTTCTGGACGGCCTGTGCCTTCTCGTGAATGTCCCTTGCCTCGTCTAGGGTCGCAGCCATCCTCTTTAGGTAAGGCGTAATGCTGGGCACGAAATTGTCGTGTTCTACGATAGCCCTCATGTCTACTGCGGAGTCGGAAGGGGCTCGTAACTCCCTCCCGAAGGTGAGGTACGCCGGCGAATACCCTGTGCTACTGGTAATCGCGGAGTTCATAGCAAACCTGATTGCAGCAAGGTGTACGTCCCAGGTGGTATGTTCGTGGCCTACGAGTATGGCTAGTTGAGGTTTAAGGTCGCGGTTCTTCCTCTCTATCGGGTTGGCTTCAGGATGATAATAGGGTGTGAGTGACTGGCTAATACCCAGAACATGACATACCTGCTGCATGACCTCACTCACGAATTGCACGCCGTTGTCACTGATAAGGCGGCGTGGCACTCCATACCTGAGGAAAACTTCATTTGCGAGTGTTTGAGCGCATTCAACGCTGGTGGCATTCTCCAATGGAAACAATTCCACCCAGCGCGAGCAAACGTCCTCAACGATCAGTACCCACCTGTTCTTCCTAGGTGTCTCTACGAGTGGACCGAACAAGTCCACGGAAACTACCTCGAATCGTCTCGCCACGGCAGGGGTTTGTAGCAATCCTGCTGGTTTGCGATTGTCAGCTTTATACCTCTGGCAAGGCACGCACTCCCTTATGTAATTCGCGATGAATGTGCGCATGCCAGACCAATAATACCTAGCACGAACGCGGCTTAACGTGCGCTCCACGCCGAAATGGCCAGCTGTCGGCGCATCATGGAAGTCAGCCATAACCTGCCTGCGTTCGTGTTCAGGTACAACTAGGCAACAGTCCTCGCCATCGTCAGACTCCAAGCTGTACCTGTACAGAATTCCGTCAGAAATGGTGTACCCACGGTCAGACCAAGGTCTCCCCCTAGAGGGTTCGTCAGACTCCATGTCCTCAATAATCTTACGAACCTCTGGGTCCAATAGCTGATTGCTGCGGATATCGCCACTGTTCCTCTTCGGTATATCTATGACTGTCATACATAGGTCACACTCGGTCTGGATGCCGGAACAAACTGGTCGCGACAAAGTATCTGCGACTGCGTTTGAGCGACCGGGTGTGTATTCAATGCTGAGATCGAACTCTTGCAACGTTAGGGCCCATCTGGCCAGTCTACCGCTAGGTGACCTTTGACTCATCAGCCATCTCAAAGGCTGGTGGTCTGTCCTAACGGCGACCTTCGCGGTTTCTACATAGCCGCGGAACTTACCGAGTGCTTACACAACGGCGAGAGCCTCTCGCTCAGTCGTGGAGTAGTTCCTCTCGGCGCTAGTGAGGAGTCGACTTGCGTATTCAATCGGCCTCTCGTCATGTCCCTCCCCCTGCATCAGAACAGCTCCAAGGCAATAAGCGCTGCTATCCGTGCAAAGGACAAAGGGTTTCGTTTCGTCCGCCTGACGAAGAATGGGAGCGGAAACGAGCAGAGACTTGATGCGCTCGAACGCCTCCTGTTGCTCGGCGCCCCATCGCCAAACACTCGACTTCTTCAGGAGGTTAGTGAGGGGTCTCGCAGTTTCCGCGTAATTATTAATAAAGCGTCGGTACCAACTCGACGTCTGTAAGAAGCACTTTAAGTGTCTTACGTTCTGAGGGGCGGCCATGTTTTCAATAGCCGCTGTCTTGTCTGGATCCACCTGGATTCCACCTGGTACGATGACGTGTCCTAGGAACTTGACAGACTCCCTTGCAAAGACACTCTTGTCCCTATTCACCCTTAACTTGAACATGGCCAGTCGCTCGAAGACTGCCTCCAGGTCAGCCAGGTGCTTTTCAAAAGGGCCTGGCGACAGCAAGATCAGGTCATCCAGGTACGCCAGGAGTTCCACTTCCTTAAGGTTAGAACGGAAACGGTCCATCATCCTTTGGAAAGTGGCTCCGAAATTGCGCAACCCCATCGGCATTCGCTTAAATCTAAAGGTACCGAGTGGTGTTGTGAAAGTTGTCTTGTCTTGGTCCTCTGGGCAGACGCTCACCTGGTAGTAACCTGAGCGAAGATCAAGAGTCGTCATATACTCACCGGTTTTGGCGGCGTGCAGTATGTCTTCGATACGCGGGAGAGGATACCGGTCTGGCTCCGTTACCGCATTAAGCTTCCGGTAAATCTATACATAGCCTTAAACTTCCGTCCTTCTTACCCACGAGTACGACATTGGAGGCCCAAGGTGACTCGCATTCTTCAATGATGTCGTCCCGCAGCAGCTTATCAAGCTCCTTCTGCAAGGCTTCTTTCTTAACTTGTGACATCCTGTATGGTGGACAAGCGATAGGTTCTTGTTGTGGACTCACTTTTATACGATGTGTGGCAAACTCCGTCGCCGGTCCGTCGCGGGCAAACTGCGGCGCGCGGTCTTCAATGAACGCGTTGAGGGTACGCCGCTGCTCGGGGGTTAACTTGCAACCTTCGTCTGACCGCAGCAACAACTCATTGGAAGATGTGTGCAATAAACCTGCTTCGGCGGAGTCGAGAGTAAACGTGTAAACGAAATCATAACAATGTCCCGGACTGTCCGAGAACGACCATGTGCGTCGGGCGACGTCTATCACCATGCCGGCCTGCGCTAAGAAATCTACACCTAAAAGTGTTCTAATATTACTGCCAGGCAATACTAAGAACTGGCACGTTACCCTACGACCTTTAATAATAATATCTGCCTCGGCTGATAACAGGTCTCGCCACCCTTGCGTACCATCAGCCAGGCGTACGAAACGTTTTGTTTCGGTAAACTGAACTCCTGAGTATACTAAAACTCGGTGCAAAAGGGGGCTCGCAATGCTATGCGTGGCGCCGGTATCTACAATCGCCACGCCACGGGTGATTGTCGCGCGTACTCATATTCGTAATATGAACGCACGAATCAGTATCACTCGTACTAGCGTAACTATTATTCTCTACATCATCGACATTATACATACAAAAATCTATATCAACCTTGTTGAAAGATGTTTTGTCGTCGGGTTTCGACGCTGTTTTCACGCAAACATCACATTTCGACCTCACGACGCCCTGCTTTCCACAACCATAACAACGTAACTCTTTGGATGTAGTATTGCTATTATTTTTATTAGAGGTAGCCTTTTCGCGATTACGACACTCGTCGCTAACATGCCCAAAAAGCTTACAATAACTACAACGGGGTCTATTTCTGTTGTTGCAACGCGGCGCAGTCGCACTCGTGGTAGGGGAACTCGAATTAGTGAGAACGCGGTCGGTGGTAGTCACCGCCGGTGTTTTGGTTTGCGAGGTCGAAGTCGAATTACTGTTATTGTTATCAAAATTTACCTTCGATGCCTTGTAGGTATCCTCCGCGATCCTAGCCTTATATAATAAGTCGTCTAACCTACGGACACTATCTCGCGGCACTCTCTTCACAACGCGGCGGTGTAATAATCCATAGCAAATGTCAACCTGCACCGTCTCTTCGAGCGAGTACGGTAACTTGGCAATTAATGCGCGCACTTTACACAGGAATGTTTCTGCACGTTCTTCACCTTGTTCCTTGGCGAAGATCTCCCGCAGGGTTAGGTGCGCGGGCTGCGCCACGCCGTAAGTCGCGCGGAGCCGCACGATCGCGTCCGCCCACGTAGGCACCGACGCTTTCACGCCGCGCCACCACACGGCGGCTTCGCCCTCCAGCAGCATCGGCAACCCACGTAGGGCATGCTCGTCGCTTACCGCTGCACACTCCTTATAAATCTCGACGGCGTCCAGGAACGCTTCCAGGACCTCGGTGTCCTGGGACGACCCGTCGAATCTCGCCGTGCACCTTGTGAAGTTGGCGTCACTGCACGGCGCGGCTGCGACAGCGGTACCTCCGCTGGTCGCGTTTGATGATGGAGAGGCCCCGACTGGGGTGGAGGCCCTGAAGTCGCCGCTGGACGTCATCAGCGTGTTGATGAGGCTTCTATTGGCTTCCACTTGCGCACGCGTTATCGTCTCGATAAGCGTGGATAAGAAATCTGAGGGGATCTGGGGAGCTGGTTGTAATGTCGACCTCGAGCCGGCGCTCGCGGCATCGTCCGCGTGGCCACGCTCGGTGACGCTCTCCTCTTCAGTGAGCGTGACGTTACCTTCATCTTCTCCTCGTTGTTGACGGAGGGCTTCTCCTTTCCTCGTTGTCGGCATCTTCACGTTGTTGGTGATGACAACGGCAAGGCGGTGAGTAGGTAGGTACTTTACCCGCGGTCACGTACGCACTGGATCTCAGTTTGTAACGGTCGTAACGATTCGGCCACTAGTTTGGGCGCCAGTTTAAAGTCATTACTTCAAAAAACTTTAATCATTATTGGATGTTTACAATGTTACAAATACATGTTCACAACTTCGTACAGAATTATAAAAAAATATGGCGTCGCGGCAGAGCCGCGGAGGATCAAATAATACGTCCGTTCGAGACGACGGTCGCGGGGTGCTCTCTCGCGCCGCTCGCACCCCCTCGGCTCGGCCTGCGCTGGCGCGCGGGGTATGCGGGCGGCGGAGGAGGGGCTGCGCGCGCACGTTGGCTGCGACGCGTTGCAACCACAGAGTAGAGAAACCACAGCCTACTCGATATGATTTTTTCCCCGCGCTACATGTGTTTAATATCCATGGCTTTATTTTATTGATAAATTGTAAGGCAATAATGTTGCAGACATAAATGGTTTCACAAAATTGGCACCTCATGCCAAACAGGGCCCAATACGATTAATTTATTCAAAGAAATCAGCCACGGTGGCCAGATGCCCGAAATCATATTCATACATAAATGGCGTAAACTTATGAGTGAAATAAAGCCAATTTCATTATTTCTTTATCGTGTGGTTAGTGCCTAACCTGGTGTCAGAGTTTTTATGCCGGCCATGGGCCCCTGACTTGGCTTTACATGTCGTCAAGAAATATCGCTCAGGCATGCTGGTTTCCTTATGATGTTTTCCTTCACCGTAGCAAGTGTTAATTATACAATACGCACCTGAATCCGAAAAATCAGAGGTGCATGTCTTGGGTTCGGACTCCAGACTTATGACTTGGCAGTCCGACGGTTACACTACTAGGCTATCACTGCTTTTAAATTTCATTGATTTATTATCAATGAAGTTGGTTTTATTTTCCATGTTTTATTTCAATTTATAGATCTCCGTCTCTAAAACTTATTTGTACATAATAAAAATCTCTAAAACAATTACGAAGACTTTTTACGATGACTTTTCGAGGTTTAGTTATTCTAGATCGCATGGCTACGGTGTTCAGTTTTTCTTGGTAGTGTGCATTCGTTGTTAAGTGTTTCGAATAGGTGAAATTAGAGATTTAGTTATTCGAGATCCCATGGCTACGGCGTTAGGTTTTTCGAGGTAGCGATCATTCGTTGTAAAGAGTTTCGTATTCGTGAACAAACGGGGACGTGTTCTTCGGTGTTTCACTTTTCCAAATCGCGTATCACACAAATGATACACACACATACTTTTTTCATTCTACCCTCACCATTTGACTGTGTGTCAATGCCACGAATCCACGATACACTCTCAGCCATTTATTAGAGTACGGTAGAACTGCCATGATTAAGGATTTTTCCGTGTAAATGAACGCACTTGACTTGCATTAGGATCGCTGTTTCAGCAAAATGGATGTAAAAAATCACTCCCACACATTCTGTTCTGTTCCATTTTCGTTTTGTTCTACAATGTGTGGATTTGTCTTTTGTTTCTTTCTGTTGTTGCTGATGGATGTTGCTGTTTCATGTTTTGTCGGAAGTTAGAGTAAATTGCTGTTGGAGATTTGTAGCTTGTGAAGCTCATTTGATTTTGGAGTTAGTTTATTTGAGTGGTTTTTAAGTAGAAATTCGGCAGCTTATAAGCGTAAGAGTGATATTTTGTTCTGTTTTTAGTACGCTGTATATATGTGGTGAATTTATACGTACGATAAAGATTGGTTTTGTAGATTAAAATTGTTCATTCTACGAGTACGTAGTTCTTTGGTTTATTGTATCAAGGTTTTTGGCAAAAAAATGCAAGCAGCTAGATTGTTAAGAATTTTAGCAATAGGCTCACCCACTATTACGTGGAACTTAAACATAACTGGCGAAAAGTGGGTGCACACTTCTGCTTAACCCTTCGTAGATCACAGGCGTGATGTTATATTCTAAACTCTTCATTTCTAAATAACACCTATATACCTATATTTATGTATAATGGGTGTAAAAGTACCCGAAACCGAAAGGCACTTGTTCTCCTCGTCATTGCGTTATTTTTTGGGTTTTACACCATACCTGGGAACCGTCTAGTTACGGAGATATTGGGGTCAAAGTTCCAACTTTTTCAAAGGATTTTTTTAAATGCAGGTTTTTAATGTTGTAACTTTACTTTGAATACTTTCACGACCTTCGTACTAATAAATGCATCAATCAGCACAATGTTTTGAGTGCGTTACATTGAGTCCTACAGATAACGTGATTTTGCATCCCAAAAATAAAGTAATTTACCAGCAATAATTTTTGTGTAGAGTTACTTAGTTTGATGTACAGAGTGCTTGATTGGCGGCTTCGTGAAGGTCCGTTTACACATTGTATTATAGGTATCAAAAATGAAGCAGTAGCACGAAACATATTGTTTCTATACTTTCAGCAAAACACCGTCCTTATGACAACAAGAGCAGGGATTATACGAGCATATTATTTACATAATATATGCTTATTATAATATGCTAGTAATATAAGCGTGCCTTTGCATTATAAGGTCACACATAATGAGGATTTTGTGTGAAAACGCTAACCGGGATACTTTTGAAAATGTTTTTTCTTTTATTATTCTGGTCGGGTTTTTAGAAGTTCTGTTGTGTCTAAAATAACATAAACAACACTTTTCCGCACAAAAACAAAGTGTGAAATAGTTGCAACTTTGACTTTCAATATCTCCTCTCTCTATATCTAGAAAGTTCCCAAGTAAGGTATGGACCAGAACAAAAAAACATGATCGCATGACGTGAACATGTATTTCTCGGTTTCGTTCAGTGTTTTAACAACCGTTATAATAAAACGGTATTGAGGTCTTGCACAATTTCTGAGAAGGTAAGGAAAATATAGTAAAAGCTTCAACGAGAGGAAAAAACATTGATAAAAAATAACCTGCCTCGTGTAGCGTGCGGGGGGTCCTACACGTGGCTGATACGAGGGAAAAAATAATAGGCAATTCGAGTTAATATTATTTCATCATCACAATCATCATTTCAGACGAAAGACATCCACTGCTGGACATAGGCCTTCCCCAAGTGTCGCCACATTGACTGGTCCCGTGCGTCTCGCATCCAACAGATCCCCACAACATTCACCAAGTCTTCGATCCACCTAGTGGGAGGCCTTCCACCACAGCGTCTTCCGGTTCGCGGTCACCACTACAGAACTTTTCGACCCCATCGGCCATTCGTTCTGCGAGCAATGTGCCCTCTAAATATTATTTACTCAAATTGTAGAACGAATATGAAATTCTGTATTGAAAATGAAAAACTAAACCCACCCACGCCACGCAAAACTAACCCACGCTAAAAGCCAAACGCTTTTGAAACGGTGGTTGAATGTAAAATACACGTTCTTCAGCATTATTAGAGCCTTTGTAGTTTTTTTTTTAATATATGCCCATTCAAGTAGCTTCCAGATAATAGACTAATAATAATAAAAATATTGTCGAATAACAAAACCAACCCACACGGGTTGCATTGTCCCTGATCATGTCTATGCTGAACGTTCAAATGTTAGTTTAGTTAGACTAAACTTAACTTATATTTTTAATTTATAGAGGTTGACTGCCTCGTTGGTAAAGTGGTCGTAAGCGCGACAGCTGAGCATGAGCTCCTGGGTTCAATTCCCGGGTCGAGCAAAGTGTTACTGGGTTTTTCTACCATACCACGGAGACTGGATTTGTGCCCGGTTGATGGCAATCAATAAAGTTTGAATGATGTGGTTTGTTTGATGATGCTCCAACGTGGTATTTGCGGAAGCTTCGCCGTTGGCATTTTGTGCGATGACCACCTCTTCTTTTGAGTATGACTTGCCCATACTTATTTATTTCTTCCAAAAATCTGCCATAGCTGATCTTCTTTAAATCTTTTAAGTTGGCCGGTGTGGCAGGGTCGCCATGCAGGGTGCGGTGTTCCTTATGAGGTAGGTAGGAGACGATAGTCTTAATAAGTCAAAGACATGTTGACGGTTTGATGGCGATTTATTGAATGTTCTCAAAAGTACAATTATTTGCTTACAAGAAAAATGCTTATTCGGCCAAACGTTACGATTGCGCGGGTGTATGACGCAGATATAAAGTGATTTGCTGAGTAAGGTTCTTACACACTTAATCGTCCCCTGTTACATGGGACATACTGACATACATGTAGGTGTACTATACTATTAGGTACCTCTGCCTAACAGTTCGGGGATTACAGACGTGATGGTATGTATATAAAGGTAAAGGCCGTAATTTGGATGAGGGAGAGGGGGGGGGGTAATCTCCTAAACTATTCATCAAATTTATAAAACCTTTGCTGATGTAAAGCTGCAGTATTTCCAAATGCCTTATAATATGTTTCTTAAACGCGAAGGAAGTCTCGGGCAATGCTAGTCTTCTAAAAAGCTATCGAATTTAAGACTGCATACATACCTCTCCGGGCTATAGCACAAAGCCAATATTAAAGACCCTTCTATTTCCCACACAGTTAAAGGACAAGCCGTCAGCCATCTTGTCCCTATCCCCGAAGATGAAAAAGGAAACATTTTCGTCCACTATTATTTGATCGGGCCAACATTCGTAAAATTAAAAGGGACTTCGGGATTGGCAGGTTGGATGAAATACGCTGGAGATCCGGACACTCCCGGACAAGGGTCTACGTTTCCACTGACAAGATTCACACAATCTATGTGAAACCAGCTGAGTAATTGAAGGATTAGTCGAACAAAGCTTTGGGGCTTTCAAAAGTAAATAGTTTCTCGTTTTTTGTTATTGGGTTTGGGCCTTTAGCAATAGGTTGCCAACTGCGATAGCATAGAATTGAGGGAGCATCTTTTTCTTGAGCGTTTTCTACTATTTCTTCTCGTTTTGTGGGTACTTGTGTACATGTGCTAACAAGAAATAATACCTACATTTATTTTATTACACATATTTTTTAAATTTTATTGCCATTTTTCTTTGTTTTTTATTTTAATGTAGCCATAGTGACTTGCGCTACCAAGACGAATCTAAGGACCTATAATTTATCCAAGTCCATTCATTCGTTTAAGAGTTAGAGGGGAACAAAGAAACGGACTTACACACATACATACAGGTCAAACACATAACCCTCCTCTTGGGCTTCGCCGCAGTCGGGTAAATAAAAAAACTTAAAATTCTTTCAACACCATTTCCGTGGAATGCCAAATATCTGTCAAAGATCTTCTTTTTATCGTGTGGTTAGCAATTCTGTGAGAGTTTTTACACCACCCATCGGCCTTTAATTTGGCTTTACATGGCGTCAAGAAATACCTCCCAGGCATGCTGGTTTGGTTTCCTTATACATATATTAACTAGATCTTGCGCGCGACAAATTATTTAAAAAATTAATTTTTCCAACATTTTGTATTGATGATCCGCTCCTATTGGTCATAACGTAATGTTAAATGTTATGCTGTGCACAGTCGGTCATTTGAAGAGATTTTAAGCTGTCTAAGCGCGTCAAAGTACATAATACACAAACACAACACAACAAGTTACTTATGAACTAATCTAATCAATTTTCATCCACTCTCGCCAAGCAAAATCACTTAACAATTGCTTGGTTGTCACATAAGACAGATGCCAACAAACGAACGAACGAACGAACGATGTGTGCTTTTGCCAGTTGCGAACTCAGCACCTGTCAACGTAGGACCACAGACAAAATATTTGATTGTACTTACTGCTTCTGTGGCTGTCAATTTACTTGAAAAGCTACGTTGTCATAATATTTTGATTTAATTTTGATTTCTCAATAAATGTCGGTGAAGTTTTTCTGAAGTGTGTAATGTAGACATACTGAGAAATTGTTTCGAGTGCGAATCTTAGAAATAAGATTCAATATGAAATGTGTTCGGCCTACTTCTGAATACCCTTTTTTTTTTAAAAAAACCTGGACAAACAGCCTGGACCCGGAACAACTATCTGTAGGCCATGCAAATATTTGTTCCGTAGGTGCAGGGATCGAACCCGCAGCAGCCAATCGTTTAACCACGGTGCCAACCGTGCCGATGTCAAAGTCTATTCTGTCTGTCTACCCAATGAATCCTTAGAAAAGTGAAGTAAAAAAACAACGTGTCAGAATTCTTCTTCTTCTTTTACGGCCATTTTCCATAACTTACTAGCCGGTTTCAGTAGGTTGCTATCTCTGTCTGTTTGACATTTTGCTTACTGTACGGTTAGAAACAAAACGTCACAGAAAAGCTTTCTTTGATTTTTCTACGAATCAAGTGACAGGTAGGTGACACGGATCAAGGGGCGCTCTACGGTGGACGCCATCATGCGCGTGAGAGCCCTCACGACGGGGGATGCGGTGTCCCGGGGTGGGGTTGTCTTGGCGGTGTCTCTTGACATCGCCAACGCCTTCAACTCCATGCCCTGGAGCTGCATTAGGGAGGCACTCTGGTATCACCGGGTGCCGACCTACCTCCGTCGTGTGGTCGGGGATTACTTGACGGACAGAGCCGTCATCTACCCCGGTCGCAGCGGAGAATGGAAACGGCGAGAGATGTCGTGCGGTGTTCCACAGGGATCGGTTCTAGGGCCTTCCTTGTGGAACATCGGGTACGACTGGGTGCTGCGCGCCGACCTCCCTAGCGGCGTCAGCGTGGTCTGCTATGCAGACGACACGCTGGTGCTGGCACAAGGGGAGTCGCACGAGGCGGCGGCTGAAATAATGACACGCGGGGTTGCGATAGTCGTCGAGAGGATCCGGCAACTGGGTCTCGAGGTGGCTTTGCATAAGTCCGAGGCCATGTGCTTTCATGGGCCTCGGAATGCGCCACTTCCGGGATCCTCACTGACGGTAGGAGGGGTATCCGTCGGCGTCGAGTCGACTTTGAAGTACCTGGGACTCGTCCTCGACAGCCGATGGAACTTCGTGGAGCATTTCCGACGTTTGGCCCCCAAACTGGAACGGACCGGGGCTGCCGGAAGCTCTACGCGGGAGTCGTGCGGTCCATGGCCCTTTACGGGGCCCCGGTGTGGGCGCGTTCATTGAGGCGGCGAGCCGCCCACTACCTGAACGCGCCCCAAAAGGTGGTAGCCGTAAGGCTGGCCCGTGGGTACCGCACGATCTCCCGTGAGGCGGCGTGCCTCCTTGCCGGATTGCCGCCATGGGATCTGGAGGCAATTGTCCTCGCGCGCCTGCACGAATGGCGCGCGGAGGTGCTACGCCGGGGGGAAACTCCGCTGCCGCGGCAAATTGTCTTGTAGCGGACAGACTTCCGGCATGATCTCATGGCGACATGGAGAGAGCGACTGTCGCAACCCCGTGCAGGGCACGCCACAATAGTGGCGGTAAGTCCCCTCTTTGAGGAGTGGCTTGAGAGACGGCGTCCTCACCTTCCGCCTGACGCAGGTCCTCACCGGACACGGTTGTTTCGGGAGGTTCCTGCACCGAATCGGGCGGGAGGAAACGCCCGGGTGTTTCCATTGCGAGGATCGACCGGAGGACACGGTGGAGCACACGGTGGAGGTGTGCCCCGCGTGGGCGGAGTACCGCCGTGTCCTCGAAGCGGCGATTGGCGGCGGCGACCTCTCGCGTCCGGCCCTGGTGCAAGCCATGGTCCGGAGCGAGACGGAATGGGACGCCGTCACCTCCTTCTGCGAAGCAGTAATGCTAGAGAAGGAGGTGGCGGAACGTGAGAGGGAGAGAACCTCACAGCGTCCCGGCCACCGCGGGAGACGCCCCGGGCGTCGGGGGCCACCACGTGGCCCCCGGCCACCGTAGGCGCGGGCCTGTGGACGGTGGGCTATGGGCTAGCTCGCCTTCCGTCCGTCTCATGACGACAGGCCGTGTCGACGGCGCGTTCGTGTTCCACGCGCGCCTCAAAGAGAGTCAGCAAAAAGGAAGGGGGACCCCTTCCTTTTTGCAAGGACCGATGCCTGCCGGGGTTGCGGGACTGTTCGAAAGAGATACCGTGGCTCCGGAACACAAAGGGCGATGAAGGAACATGGATGGGTTTTAGTCAGTAAAAGTCTGACACTCCCTCCCGCTCCGCCCAGAGCGGGAGAAGTCATTTGATGATTTCCCATCCGGAAAAAAAAAAAAAAGGTGACACGGATAGGATATTCTTTGTTTATAGAAACACCGATAGCTACGGAAGAAGGCACATTAACCAACAGTTATACGTACGTAAGTTATAGAAAACGGCCGTTAATGTGCCACCTCTGTCTGTCACAACGTTACCTTAATACTGTAGAATATCTCTCCGTACATTTGTGTGCTTAATTTTTTTGTAAATAATCAGTTCGTAAAGCTACAAAAGAGTAGTCATTATTCTCTGTCGTTTGTCTAGGATGGGTAATCAAGTTCATCGTGTTTTGTCTCTGTAAGCAAAATCAAACATAGCTAAGCAAAATAACTGTTCTAATTAATAGCATTTTAAGTTTGCATTACTCTTAAAATAAAGTCAACATTGCATTAAAACACAAGAGCAAAATAAACATTGCATCCACATTCAAATCAATCACAGGCCAAACTTTTGAATCCATTTTACTTATTATTAAAGCCAATTCACCCCGATATTTTAACCCGGAAAATATTGTGTTACACTTGTATGATTTCAAATTAGGTATCTGTGATGTTTGCAGACACATGTCAAAACACGTCGAGATGTGTCGCTCAAAGTCAATGTGGTGGACGGTTGTCATGAGATAAACCAACATACGTTGGCGAATATTATTTGTGAAGCAAAGTAGAGGTATTTAGGTGTATTGTGAGTAAAATTGTCCGTGCAAAATAATTTTAAAACTGTTTCTGAACTAGGATGACTGTTTCTGTGGTTACTTACAAGCTTGGCAAGAAATGATAAGATTTATAAAAGTATTTTGAACAGTCCGAAAAATGGTACAGGCGCTTTTCAAACATTTGCATCCGTTTCATTAATTTAAAAATAGATTCGTCTCGATATTGTAACATGGAAAATGGTGTGTTACACACATGATTTAACGTTACCTGTGACGTTAATGAACACGTGTCAAAACACGTCGAGATGCGTCACTCAACGTCAATGTGGTGGACAGTCGTCATGAGATAAACACAGGTACGTTGGCGAATATTGTTTGGGAAGTACAGTGGAGATGTTAAGTTGTAGGGCTCGAGGCTACGTAATAGTAGCGGCACGGTTGGATCGCAGGTTGACCAATACTTGCCGAGGTCGGTCTGTAGATGGGTGACTATTTATTAACCGGTGGTGGTGGTCTAAAACAGTGGGTCCCCCGGCCGTCTATTGTAGAAGTTTGATAGGCTTTACTAGTTGACAGAAACAGGAAAATGTAACATTCAGTAACTGGTTTGTGTAGGTCAGATAGGCATGGCTGTCGCTCCATGTAAAGTGCTGGTATTCAGCTGCATCCGGTTAGACTGGAAAGTTGGGAATAGGCAAAGCAGGTGATGATAACAGTTATTTTTACAAACTTCTCATGCCTTTTCAAGCTTAATCGCCCATAACATATCTGTTTTGAAGTACTGTATATTAATTTCAATTTGCAATGTGCAACCAACCGTACTGAACTAATAAGTCGTGTCCTTCTTCCGTTTAATAGCTTAACGTCACTTCAACGGCCAAGTGTTGGCGCCATGTTGACGGCGAATCTGGCAATGAAAGAAAGACATATTCGAGCATGTAATACGCTAATCCTTAGAGTGCTAGCACTAAATATAGAGGACAGCGTGGTATTTTTAGTATAGGAACAGTAACAGCTGTAGTAGGGACATACATGAAAAGTAATAGCAAAAGAAAACAGCCCATTTAAGTAAACAACAGACCAACAGTTCAAGAAAAAAATTCTAGGTTATGGTACACTAACTTCTGCCAGCGGCTTCGCCCGCGTCAAGTTTGATAATTGTCCCATGGGATTCTACTACCAGGATAAAAAGTATCATATGTTTTAATCCAGGTTATAAACTATCTGTGTGAAAAATTTCATCCAAATCCGTTCAGTAGTTTTTGCGTGAAAGAGTAACAAACTCACAAACTTTTGCATTAATAATATTAGTAGGATTTTATGAAGGATCTATCCTTACTACTGCTTTCTAAAGCAGTACTATAAGAAAATGTATCTACCCTTAGAAATACAAGAGTAGAGAGAAACTAACCCCCGTTTATAGTGCAAATTGTAAGTAAACCTAGCACGCGTTTCAGTAGTCTGTGACAGACGATCCTGGACGATGGTTTGTGAAACACAGAACGCGTCTAAGAAAATGCTTCTAGCCTTAGAAATACATGGGCGGAGGAAAAGCTTACTTACCTAGAGCAAATTGTTGAAAAACCAAAGGAACCTTCAGTAGTCCGTGTCACATGATCCAAGACGATGGTGTTCCACAACAGGAAGCGGTAGCCTAAGAAAATGTACCAAGCTTTAGAAATACAAAGTTTACGTGTCTGATGCAAATTGTTAGTCAACTGAATGGAATACATTTCTGTACTCTGTGTAACCAGACCAAATGCGTCACAGTTCTACTACCATGATTACTTTGGCCTAGTTACAGTGTTTATAAGTTGAATGTTTGATATTATAAATAAATATCGCTGGACATTACACACAACGCGATCTAGTGCCACAATAAGCAACGAGGCTTGTGTCGTGGACACCAGATAGTTGATATACTACATAGATACTTTTTGTTTGTAAATACATACTTATTATACATACTCGTAAAAACATCCAGGACTAACTACGACTAATATATGCAGTGCATCTACATTTCAGTTCCGTTGAAGTCCTATGTAATAGAGAGCCAATTTTATTCACCCGGGCGCAAATCCAGACTCAACCCAGACTCAGTGACTGCTACTGAGAAATTTCTGATGGAAAAACGCAATAACATTTTGCCCGTCCTAGGAGTCGAGCCCAAGACCTTATGCTCACCAGTCGTTTTTGCGCCCTCTAGACTAACGTGGCAGTATTTTTTTCTGAATTTAATTGGGCCATGCCACTTGGACTTGCCCCAATTGAGTTAACACTGCAAAACAACTGATTTAAAACCTCATTTTTATTACCATGATACCAAATTAAAAATCGGACCACGATCGTAATTTTAAGTCCAGACGTCCTTGTATATTCCTAAATAGCCTGAATTTTATTCCACGACCAAATGTTTTATGAAATTATAATATTCCGCTACGTCTGGCTTCATGACCTAGATAGTTAGGAGAAGGGTTGGCAGATGATGACATGCAAATGTTTTATACGCCTGTTTTGAAAGTCACGTCTCTGTTCTACGCCTGTTTTGAAAGTCACGTCTCTATTCTACGCCTGTTTTGAAAGTCACGTCTCTGTTCTACTCGCGTCTGTTGTTTCAATAATAGAAGGTCAGCTTTACCTTGTAGCCTACGCATTCTTTTATACCACTACGCTACTCGCAGTTATACCCCTAAATGAGTTTTTTCCAGAGTCATAAGTAGCTTAACTCTATGCAAAAATCACATCGATCATTTCCCTGCCCTTATCCCAATAGGCTTGTGTACTGAAAAAAACTAATTAGTCCGTCAGTTAGATTATCAAAAAATATTTGACCCGTATTTTTTCTTTTGTTACGTAAATCAAAATTGACGAAGATACGACGCTTTTAAAATTCTCAATACGTCACGCCGCGGCCGTGGTATAAGTTTTAGTGCGTTCTGACGTCAGGACCCCCCACTCCCGAGTTTTGATGCGTTTTATTTTTGTCAATATTCATTGATTTACAAAAACAAAAAATACGTGTCCATTATTTTCTAATGCTCTATCTGACGGACTAAATAGATTTGCAATTTATTCATGGTGGAAAATAACCTAATTAATTGGGTTGGGGGCAGCATGTCTTCTTCTTCCATACTTTTCTATTACTCGTCATCTCAAAAGTCACCTGCTTTACCACCCATAATATCATCCTTGACACAGTCCATCCATCGTTTCTTTGGTCTTCCTCTACTCTATCTGCCATCTACATTCATACCCAACGTTTTACTCATTCCTCCGTATCACATGTCACCGGCCGCCACTGAAAAGTCACATCGATCTGTTACTCTATTCCAGTGAGATAGACACTTTTTTCATGAGTTGTACCTACTACATAATAAGTGTTATAGTGGTTTTAAAACAGCGTGAAAATACAATTGCACTATAAATCACTGATAGCTTGAATAAATATTTATCATGTTTCAAACTACGTTTCAAATTTCATGTTGATTATTATGTTATTGTTATTTTGTAAAACCAATCTGAAGTGATTGGCCGTCTCAAATTACAATAACCAATGAAATAACTGGACGATCGGTCAAATAAAAAAAAAAAGACTTACGACCGAACGCACAAAGGAGGTGCCTGATGAGATAACGTGTAACAGAGAAGGTATGGAAGAAGAAGACATGCAGCGCCGGCCTCAAGTAAATTGGGATAAGGGCAGTAAAATGATAGTGAAACCTATACACATAATATTGTCAGTTATACTTAGCCAATACTACTACTACACTACTACAACAGCCCATAACGTCCACTGCTGGACATAAGCCTCTCCCCTTCTCATGATGGGAGGAATTTGCCGTAATCTCCACGCTTGGCAGGCGGATTGGAGATCGCAGTGATGAAAGACTAACAGAAAACGCTGCTGGCATTCTCTGGTCTACGGAGGCGCAAGGTGTTCTGCCTCAGACATTAGTCGCCTTATACGACACCCGTCAGTGTAATGGGTTGGTTCTATTCTACTCTGCCGGATACCACACGGCTAGCTTACCACTTAGCCAATAACGAAGCCTAATATAGCATCGGATAAAAATAAAGAAAAGGTTTTAGTGAACGAGGATAAAGCTTTGACAAATTATATACTAAAACCACAAGAAGTTCGTTCCCGAAGAACCACTCTATCCATTGGTGAAAACAACATGAAACTCGATGCAGTAGTAGTTTGAGTTTATCGCGAACAGACAGACGCGGCGGAGGAATTTGTTTTATAATATGTAGTGATAGTGAAGTGATATGTACTTAGCCAATTACGAAGCCTGCAAAAAGCCCTTTAACAAACCACACAACTGAAATAAATGTGTTCATTCACTGAAAAAAATGCACTCCAATCAAGTGACTTTTTAGCTTGATTGACGATATCTTGTTTAGATTAATCAAAATCTTAGTTAAGTTGATCATCACGACATGATTGCAGCAATACTAGTTCAAATGATTGAACGCTCAAACAAGTTTCTTGATTACCCTTAACATGACATCATTGTAGAAGAGTTAAAAACGAGACAAGTTAAAAAAAATGTTAACTGTAACAAAGTAAGTTAGTTGTGTCAATCAAGCACTTTGATTACTTCAATAAAGACCATTGAAACTATATTAAGTTGCTTTGACTTGATAGCATCTATCATTGCAATTAATTGTATTTCATACACCTTGATTAAATCTTGCGCTAAATAAGTTTCTTGGTTGTGTTTATGAAACACATCGTACAAACAAACTACATGACAACTTGATTGCAACTATCACGTAAGGAGTTCGCCCTACTCATGACGACAGGCCGTGTCGACGGCGCGTTCGTGTTCCACGCGCGCCTCAAAGAGAGTCAGCAAATAGGAAGGGGTCCGCAAGGGCCGATGCCTGCCGGGGTTGCGGGACTGTTCGAAAGAGATACCGTGGCCCCGGAACACAAAGGGCGATGAAGGAACATGGATGGGTTTTAGTCAGTAAAAGTCTGACACTCCCTCCTGCTCCGCCCAGAGCGGGAGAAGTCATTTGATGATTTCACATCCGAATAAAAAATAAATTAAAAAATAAAGGTGTTCGCTCTAATTAAGGTGCGTGTTTGCCCTGAACAAGAAGCTTGTTTGTCCTAATCAAGTCTCCTAATTGTATCTATCAAATACATCTGTCAAAATACTACTAACAACTTGATTACGGCTATCAAGTAAGGTGTTCACCCTTAAAAAGTAAAATGTTTGCTCAAAACAAGTGGCTTGTTTGCCCCAATCAACCTTCTTGGTTGTATCTATCAAATACATCAATAAAAATACTCCAACACAACTTGATTGCAGCTATCAAATAAGGTGTTTACCCTAATAAAGGTGCTTGTGGGCCCTGAACAAGAAGCCTGTTTGTCCTAATCAAGTTTCTTACTGCGGGTTTCCACCAAGAAGATGTTTACACAAAACGTGTACATTGCACAACTCTGTGAATGTATCGATTTGCATTTCCACCACCAAACCTTTGTGCATGTTTGACATTTCAGAATTCTGTGTACATTGTTTGAAGGATTCTTTGTATGGATTGTGTTGTACAAATCTAGTACTGCACTTGATAGATTTTTTTTATTCACATCAAATTATTTTCTACTGTTAACCTTATTGTTTTGTTAGCCTCTTCTGTCCGACCGCTGGGCAAAGACCTCCCTTCGTTTTCGTCTTCCACGAGGTAACTTTTTCTCGTTTCAGAATGGATGGAATAATTATGTCCGATCCGTCACATTATCTCACTCGTGGTCTGCGGTGACCCGTCTTATTTTTTTGGGTACCAGCTCTGAGCTACTTCAGCTTACAGTTTGTGTAGATTTCTAAATAATAAGATCGCCATCACTGATACTATGACGTCAGACCCCTGATATTAGTTGCTTTGCAAAACCGATAGATGGCGCTGTACGCTGACGTCACGTTTCTAAATCGCGGTGTTAAGATTCTCCGCGAGCGAATGACTATCCCGGTTTTACTTTAACACGTTATCGCTTCTCGGCCTTTTGGCTAAAATAAAAGTGTAGTATCTGTTCTTTTCAGTTTAATATCTGAAAGTTCCCTCAATGAGGGTCCAGTATATTAATCTGATTTTTGTAAGCTGACGGATGTTGATGTGACTGATGTTCAGGGCTTGCTCCACTCCCGTCGCGGGTCGGCCCGGCATTGCAGTGCCTTGTGGTTGTGTTGCAAAACAAGGTTGCTTGATTAGGGTGTACAAGCTACTTGGTAAATATAAACAAGTCACCTTATTAGGGTGAACAAGCTACTTGGTAAGTATAAACAAGCCACTTTATTAAGGTGAACAAGCTACTTGGTTAGTATAAAAAATACTTTCTGAATCCCAACAAGCAACTTGTTAAAAGCAATCACATCATCTTGTTTAAGGCAATCAACTTATTTTATGTGTGTGCGTGTGTATGGTACACTAAATAATCTTGGTTGGAGTACTATGTTTTGACTTGATTGCTGCAAATAGGTTTTGTGATAACTCCAATCAAGATCCCGTTTAAAATCTCAATCAAATAAAAGTAGTAGCTGTGATCATTGTGCTTGATAGGCTCAGATGCAAACAAGTTACTTAGTCAATCTAAACAAAATCTTGATTGTAGCAACTACTTTTTTTTTTCAGTGGTGTTATGACATGTATTTGCGACGGTCCCCAAATATCCACATGTTTTCATAAGAGGGGTGTAAAACATAACACCCCTGTTTTGAAAGTCACGTCCCCGGCCAACTTGCTCCAGTTGTCCCATAATAATGAAGGGTCCAACTGACGTTGTCGGCTACTTGATTTTATTTCTTTTTCCTCTACCTCGTAAACTTCAAGCCGTTAACTTTTATTACCAGCCATAGTTTTTATGGGGAATCCAGAGAATCTTATATTTCTTATAATCGTGCTTTCTTCTCTCAAGAACGGCCGTTATTGTTGTTATTTTTTGGTGTATTGCTTTATTATTTAGGGGGTTTTGTTACGGAAAAAGATTTTTTTTATATTTTGTGTGGATTATCAACAATGTTTCTTTCTAAGAAACCGTTATTCTAGTTGAGATTAATAATAATAAATAAATGCTTTATTTCCAAGTTTACAATTAGAATTAAGTAGTTTAGAATAAAAATGTTCTGCCTCGTTTGCTTAGTGATCATAAGCGCGGCAACTGAGTGCAATAAGTTGGGAGCCTATTGCCATCAACTGGGAACAAATTCAGGCTCCGTGGCTGCTATGAAGAAATTCCTGATGGAAAAACCAATAGCACTTTGCCCGACCTGGGAATCGAACCCAGGACCTCATGCTCAGTAGTCGCGCTTGCAACCAAAAGACCAACGTGGCAGGCAGTAACTAACAGGATACTATGATGGATAACATCTTCTGTAAAAGAAAAATGTTGAAGAAATGTGGACCTTAAGGTATTCTATTACACTAATATCTACAAACATGAGACGGCCTTGAGTTGTGACTGAAACTACATTCTCGTATATCATGTTTAGGTTTGTTTGTCAACCAATTTACTAAGTGTGCCAGTAGTAAATATCTACGTTCTGGAATCAGGTCTGATAGTTTATCTAAAATGTTGTTTAATGTGTATTTATCAAGTCTTAAGCCTAAATCTGTAGACGTTACTAAGCGTGTACTTTGGTGTGACAAAGTATGAGTACAAGATTAAGACTGAAGGATCTCTATCTTATAGTTTATAGTTGTGTGATAGTGAACGGAATAGACTCCGGACCCAGGTTGGCCGCAGCAAAAAATAGGAGATTCATTAATGATTCTGCCCTGGAGTGTAAATGTGGTGCTGTTCCACAAACGATGTGGCACTCAATATTGTGTCTTGCGTGTCCTATTGTTTGTTCATTACAGGAACTGATGGACGCTACTGAAGGCGCCAAACTGGTGGCTCAGTTCGGGGCTGACACAATTTGGATTGCCATCGACATGCTAAGAGGAAGAAATGTGAACAGAACTGCACTTAGCCAAATACGTGGAAACGTGTATAGATGTCGGTCTTAAAAACTTGCTATTTTCTGAGAGTCATCTGTCTGTCAGTTTTGCAGTTTAATGCTGTTTAATGTGAGAGATTTATTGCTTTTTTGTGGATTCAAAGTCAAAAGTCATAACTTGTATTGTTGAAAAGTGATCAGAACTTTTGTATAAATTACAAACGATGAAATGCGAAAAATGGCAAATAAATCAATCATTACGCCTCCTTACAATTGGAAACGACAAACAAC
Source organism: Xestia sexstrigata (assembly GCA_941918905.2). Lineage (NCBI taxonomy): Eukaryota > Metazoa > Arthropoda > Insecta > Lepidoptera > Noctuidae > Xestia > Xestia sexstrigata. Next base: position 7,462,500 of record OW799219.2, read on the forward strand.
GTAACCGACCATTTGATCGAAACCAATTTCGTATTCGATACAAAATGTTTCCTGCCGAACCAATTATGCCTACTTCATATAATACATATTTCATGTCGAAAATTCACAGGAACGATGGAAACGGCTCCCAAGACAGTACCACAAACGTTTCTACTGATTAATTAACTTATTCAGACATTTTCATCTGTTTTCTTGTTTTGTTTGAGACAGCTAGAATTAGAATTTCCATTCCACGAGATATTTGCAACGTTGTAGCACAGAGTAGGTAGGCACAGAAGGCCATAGTGTCTAGATATAGTGATCTCAACAGAGATTAGCCATCGGCGCGGAAGATATTATAGTGCACAAGAGTGTGTGCGCAGGCACAGGTGCACTCTCTGTTCCTTTACTCTTATAGTCCTATGGGACGGCAATCCGACGCCACCGCCGGAGAGAGAATAGGCACTGTACCAACGGCTTAACGTGCTTTCGGATTCGTGGGAGTATTACTCGTATACCGCCAACTTCCAAACTCCAAGCTGCCACGCAGATATTTCTAATGGAAAAACACAATAACACTTTTTACCCAACCCGTCAATCATCAGCAATAACAATGATAAAGAAGTAAAAAAAAATATCTGATTGACATAAGCTGCTATCAGTTAACTCTGTTAAAAGTCGTTTCATAAGTATGAAACGCTTCGAAAACTTTTTTATTTGTTTAGGCAGACCTCCATCTAACGAAAGATAATGCACGCATACATGCATGCATGTATGCTTCACGCCCAGCAAGTGCAACAACAGACATTCGTTTAAACTCCTTATGTAGGTACGCGCCTTTAGGTGTTGCTAGGAAAACAGGTGCACACTCACATAATTATGTAAATACGTACGACGTGTGTAAGTGCACTCGCTGTACGTATAACCCGTCTATGTGTGTGTGTTTTCTCTCAATGTATGGAACCGACCTTCTGTAGCTATCTATTCTGTGGTAATAGTTCGTTCGTATCTTGAGACAAAATATTTTGTGCCAAAAATAGAGTTGTTCGTGTGCTTTGGGAGCTTTAGTAGTGTAGAACAGAATGAAACCGTCGGAGCGAGATGTTTTATGCTCTTTACCTAGTTGTGTTGTTTTTATACATGAGCTTTGAAATGCTTCTCTCAGACACTTACGTTGCGTGATGGGGTCAAAAAACCTTTTTGGATGTAAATAGTGCAACGTCGCGGGTTAGTCAGATAGATCGAAGGCTTTTGGGAAATAGACTTCATCATCATCTACAGCCCAACTGCACCCACTTCTGGGCTGGCCTCTCTTTGCTTGTGCCAAGCTCCACGTTCTTGTGCCAGCCTCATCCAGGAATCAGACTTACCATAGCTTTGACTTTTTTTTGACAACATTGCCTGTAATGGCTTATTTGAAAGAAATGTTTCAGTTTTTTTGAGTTTGAATAGGCTACTAAAGCTTCTGTGACCTCTATTTATACCTATCATTATTCTCCTGCCCTTACTCCTATTTATTTGGGGTCGATGCAGCATGTCATTTTCTTCCACATTTCTATTTTACTCGTCATCTCATCGGCCACATTTATTCTTGCCATATCATCCTATACACAGTCCATCCGTCGGTTTGATGGTCTTTGTGGTCATTCATGATCGCGGTTGAAAAAAAATGTGATTTTTATACTGCCGTATGTTGTCGAAGATACGAGTCCCATTTTTCTCTGCTCTCATTTTTCTCTGCTGCTCTGATACAATAATAAACCTTTCACTCAGCTCACTTTACGACTTACGCGCAATGAGCAGCTGCTACGTTTTTATGTTTCTCTTGCTCGAGGGAATAAAAATTCTAAATAACCATCTGCTGAAGCCATCTAGGGCATAATGTTCTTGCTATCAATTTACTACTGATTATACGCCTCAGTGCATTCTGCTGCCTATCAATAAATTGTTGGCTTCTTTTTTTGAAATAGTCAATTTTCATATGATGGTGGTTTTGTCAGAAGTATTGTCGATTCCTCGATCAATGTTTCAAGTGCCACGACGTGCTAGAACGTTTTGTATTGCGCATTGGTGGCGTGCACCAATTTATGTTTTTCTGAAGTACCTACAAACCTACCAAATTTTTTCAAGTTATAATTTAGAGGTTGTATTATTTTGTTCATTGTCATGAACAATAAAGATAATGTCCCATCTCATTGGTGCGTTCTGAAAGTTTTCCATGGCTATATTTTTTGAGGCTGTCTATACGTACAGTAAAATGTTTTGATAGTGATCATTAAATTTAGCTTATTTTTAGTTAATTTTATTATCATTTATGTGGTCCCAGCACATAAATGATGATTTTAAGAAATCCCTGCGACAACTGTTTCAAAATTAAACAAAGAATATAAAAATAAACTGCTGCATTTACCCCTTAAATACTCTGAAACTCATAACAACCAAGTTACTGCGTCAAACAAAAGTAAAAAAAAAGATGGCGGTCATTCAATTGACTTCAACATTACAAAAAGGCGCCAAACACGAAAATAACAGTCACAGAAAGCTAAACAACTTTTGTTTCCATTAATTTAACTTCAATCTGTTTTTGGTGAAAGTCAACGAAGCATTTGGCGGCCATCGTTAATATAATTTAGAGACAGTTAATTCGTTTAAGATATCGTTTTGTATCGCCTATTAAGTGTAATTGATTGCAGATTTGTAGCTTGATTGATTGCTTTGGTTAATATCAAAGCTAATCATTTCATGCAAGATTTTGCAAAGTTGTGACTCTTCAGATAAGTAAATTTATTTTCTAGCCTACATGGTGTTGGTGTCCCACTGCTGGGCAAAGGCCTTCCATTTCTTCTTCCATAACTTTCAATCTTGTGCGACTCTGGCTATACAACCTGTTTTTTTGATATCCCATAACTCTAGGGTTATATTTTTTAGGTAAAAATAATACTAAAACTCCTAGAATAGGTGGTCCAAAAATGCATAGTTTCGGAGATATCATCAATCATAATTATTAAATATGTATCTAAGTTTCATTGATAAATACGAGTAATTAATTTTAATTCAAACCAATCATTCATATTTAAAGCTAAGAAAATGCGACGTTGTCATATTTCACGTAAGGGTGTTTTACGTCCGGGGTTGCGGGACTATTCGAAAGAGATACCGTGGCCCCGGAACACAAAGGGCGATGAAGGAACATGGATGGGTTTTAGTCAGTAAAAGTCTGACACTCCCTCCTGCTCCGCCCAGAGCGGGAGAAGTCATTTGATGACTTCCCATCCGAAAAAAAAAAAAAAAAAAAAAAAAGGGTGTTTTACGTTAATAATCGTGACTTTGCTGAATTATTTTGTATGAAAAATTTAAAAAAAAGGATGAATGAAACATAATTCATATGCCAGTTGATTCTTTGATATGGTCTCAATCATACCCTAGAGTTATGAGATATCAAAAAATACAGGTTGTATTATAGCCCCACAAACATGATCTGATCGTCACGCCACCTTCGCCGCGGTTGACCTCGACGGCGCTGTTCTTCCTCAGGTGTCCAGTGTATACGATTAAACCAAGAATATTCAAAAGGTGATTTGTATATCTACAACACGATGATAAAAACTATCTGTACACGCTGAAATGCCAAACAAGATGCTCAACATACGTTACAAGTTGTATATGGCACCGGATTCCTTTAACTAATGAAACTTCGCGAATGGCCGACAGTGGAGGGGAAGAAGCAATTATCGCAGCGGAACACAATGACACAACTACATATTACGTCTGCAATACTTCAAGGGAAGGATTGTCGAGCTCTGTTTTATAACCTTTAATTGTGACTAGTAGGTAGTAGTACTACGAGTATTTTGGATTTTAATAAGACACAAAGAAAAACTTCATCATCATCTATCATCCATTATCTGACTTCTACATCTTCATATCAACTATCTGGTATCTACGGCACAAGCCTCGTTGCTTTAACCCCCGAAAACTGAAACGTCACTCAAAATTTAAGGGCTGCTTAACATTTGAGCAGCTCCTAAACTTTAAATTTCGTACGGCCAAACGTCACTTTTGAGTATCCGTTAAATATAAGTACTATTTAAATTTTGAGTGACGTTTCAGTTTAGTGTGGCAGTAGATGCCGCTGTGTAAAATGTCCAGCGATGTTTATTTATTTATTAAATTTATCTGCATAGTCTTTTCCCAACTATGTTGGAGCGGCTTCTAGCCTAACCGGGTCAGGAATTTCCCAGTAACGGCTACGTAGTCTGCATTTTGTACCCGGGTGTATGCAATAGGCTCACTCCTTATTACATGGGACTTAAACATAACTTTAAGGATGTATTATAAGGCACACCTCTGACTAAATCCTTTGAAGATTACAGGCGTGATGTTTTATGTAACCAGTCTAAAATTTAATATCTCAAGCCAAGACAGAGATCGCTTAATTCGTCGCCAAGTCCTCACAATTCGATGCCAAGCTACATTTACCTACCCATGTGGCCAAGCGGCTTACTAGGCCGTCTGACAGCAATCTATGCACCGCGCCATACGTACAGACGCCAGAACGTCTAGCTAATGTGAGTACAATCTGCTAAATTTCATTAATATGTAGATTTTCTTGTTCTTTACCAAACCTTACCTTACCTTACTCGAACTTTATCGCTAAAGCATTAGGTTCAAGGTTGATTGGGAAAAATTGACAGTTTCGGGTACCTTTATGTGCTGGGGTCTGAAGGTAACTCAGATACACCACTCTACTATCTCAAAAATGGTTGAAAATCGTGTCAATTTTAACATAATTCACGAACACCACTAATTAGAAAGCCGGCTAACTTCGCAAACATTATACTCTGGAAGTAATTTCTCGCCTACGATAGCGTGATGACGGGCCTTGTAATTTGATTATAGAGGCCTCGGCTGCTGTCACACCGTAACGTAACTTTGTTGTGTTCGTAATTAAGTTTGTCAAACAAGAGTGAGCAACGCATTAATATTCAGGCTTGTTTTAAAATTTTTGTTTGTACATTTTTGGTGCGTGACCTTTCGCGTGTGGTTTTAGTTACGCATGTGTTACGTTTGGGTGTAATTAAAGTACGTAAGCTTTATTTTATGTGGCACATACTAATATTAATAGGAATCATGATGTGGGTATTCGTTATTAAGGTTCCGTACCTCAAAAGGTAAAAAAAGGAATCCTTATAAGATCACTTTCTTGTCCGTCTGTCCGTCCGTCTGTCACCACCGATTTTCTGAGGAACAGGTGAACCTAGCAAGTTAAAATTTATACCAGATACTGAAGTCTATAATTCCTATTAGGTGTATCATCAAGGTCCTGAGTCAATATGATAAAAAGATATGGGCAATTTTAGATTTTCGCGAAAACTTGTAAGTACCAAAATTTACTTTAATTTTCAAATATTTTTATTTTTCGGAATGTTCCCTTCACTTGTGCTGTAAGACTTTTTTACCAAAATTGTCAATTCTAGGTCAACCGGACGTACCCTATAGGTTTTGGGTCGAAAACCTATATGGTAGTTCGGAATTCCCGTTGACCTAGAATCACGAAATTTGGCGAGAAGCAATGTCTTACAGGACATGTAAAGGGAAAATTCTGAAAACCGTAAATATGTAAGTACTTAGTTTAATAACAAAAAAAAGCGAATATTGGTGCAATAGCCGTTTCATGGGATCGAACAGCAAAGTTAAGTTTGAACGGAACCGTCGGTGCGCGAGTCCGACTCGCTCTTGACCGGTTTTTTTTAATAGCCTTGTATGTTCCACTGCTGGGCCTCCGCCATCCTTCCAGGTACTTTTCTCCTGCGCCACCTCGAACCAGCCTTCGTGATGCATCTAGATCATCTCGCCACCACTTCCTAGCCCGGCCTCGGCGGCGCTGCCGATCCTCAGGCACCCATCGTGTTGAGATCTTTGCTCATGTTATGCTTACGGCTCACGTGACCAGACCAATCCCATTTGAGTTTTGAATTTACCGAAACAAAAATGATCGCAGGTCGTTAAGGTATATAAATGGACAGAGTTTTTGTAGATTCGACTTATAAGAATAGGCTTGTGTCTTGGAAAAATCTAATTAGTCCGTCAGTTAGATTATCAAAAAATATTTGACACGTATTTTTTCTTTTGTTACGTAAACCAAAATTGACGAAGATACGACGCTTTTAAAATTCTCAATACGTCACGACGTGCTATAATTTTTTGTGCGTTGTGACGTCACGAGCCCCCACTCCCGAGTTTTGATGCGTTTATCTTTGTCAATATTCATTGATTTACAAAAACAAAAAATACGTGTCCATTTTCAATTTAAATTGATGGCCAGTGGGAATCGGATCAAAAGAGTTGTGCCATTGTCCCCCAACGGCGGCCATAGGGAATGTTAAAAAATCCGTGTCGCTGTCCACCAGTGGTGGCGAATGGAAATAATTTACAAAGTTGTGACGCTGTCCCCCAGTGGTGGACAACGAGAATAATGTTTTAAAGTTGTCTCGCTGTCCCCCAGTGGTGGCCAGACAAGTGGTGGACATCGGGAATAATCGTTATTTTCCGAATCAATACTCTGACGTACTAAACAGATTTGCAATTTATTGATGGTGGAAACTACCCTATTGTAATTTCATAAAATTAATCCATACATGCAAGGCGACCAATTAAGCAGTAGATGCGGATCTCATATTGTATTGCAAATGTATACAAAGCGAGGCCATGTTATACTGGAGAAGTAAAGCTTGATGTCTCGCCGTGTGTACTACCGAGTTCACTGCCGGTCTGCTACTTTTCACCCTTATACTCTAAGTAAAAAAGTTGAAAGTGGACCGTCAGTGAACTCGGTAGTATCTACAGATAAACAGCTTCCGTGCTTAAACTTTCCATTTCCATTTTTATTTCCAAAAATCAAAACATGGCCAACTGAGGCCTGAGATAAGCACGTTTCTATTTACATTCATAATCCTCGTTCGCCCCTACTTTGCTGTGCCTTTACAGGGTCCATATAGTACCTAGCTTTAAGCCCTTTGTAACATCTTTTATACAATATATGGAAGGCACAATAAATGAATATGAATAATAATATAATTTTGTTATTGATTTATTAATATAACACTTTAGGCACAAAGTACAGAGGTTGACTTAATGCTGTAGTATAATTTTCGTGCATTTTCTACCAGTCAAACTCACCTACAAAATTTACAAACTATGTATAGAACAACAACAAACTTAAATAAAAATACAAACGAAATATTTACAACAAAAAAAAAAAAACTAAGTAAAGACACAAACTAACTAAACTAAACGTTCTACATTTTAAAACCTTGTTTTTCTTGTGGAGCGTTCGGCTGTTTATTTTTTACTCAATTAGTCTCTCAACTTTAAAATCTCAATTTGGTCTAGTTTGAAACTAGACTTTAGAAAATACATTTATTTTGTTCCGAACTATCGAAAACTCATTAGAGCGTTAAAGCCTAAGATTTTTAATTCATTTAATATCTTTAAAAGTTCTCGAAATCTGGCAATCTAAAACAGATTACAATAAAACATTTGGGATAATAAAAAAACAATTTTGTTCTTTAATCGATTACTTTAAAACTTGTTTTTGAAATTGGAATTGAGCTTGGTTAATGGCAATATCCTCGCGTTATCAGATGGAATATCTGAAACAAAACACTGTCTTTGCTTTGGGAAATTAGGGCGTGATGTGATATGTTTGTCGCGAGTTGATCCTTATTATCCAGTCGATATGTCTCAGTGACCTCTTGGCGACAAACGTTAAGCCACTATCAATTATTGCTGTAGATTACGTGCCAGTCAAATGTCTTATAACCGGGTTAACCTATGGTGTTACCTCTTTTTTTTTTTTTTTTACAAAAATATTTTATTCAATAAATTTGTTACAACAATGGGTGGTTGTGTTTGGGGACTCCTTTTAAGCAATTTTTGCCTGTGTTAGGAGACCCCGCTCTTCCATAGCAAAATAATTACAACAGTAACAAATATGTGGGTAATTAAACTTATATTTAACTACTTATTTCTAATTATTATTTATTTTTAATTTTAAAAAAAGTGTAAACATAAAATCGTGATAATAGCAAAAACAAGAATAATAGTGTAAAAGTGTGAGTGTGTGATGAGTGTGAGTGTGTGTGTGTGTAAGAGTGTGTGTATATGTTTTTATTTGATTTTTAAGTGGCAGTTTTTAAGAGATTGTATGTATGTGTGTGTGTGACAATTGAGTAACATATAAATTGGGTTAAAGGAACATCAGATTTAGTTGGTTCGGGTTTTTTTTCTTACCCCGAATTGAACTGTCCCACTTCTGGGCGAAGGCCTCTCCTACTTCGTTCCACTTTACTGGGTGTTGTGCCTCTTCACGATAATTAACGAAAAAGCCATCAAAGGCGTCCCGCCATCTTCCCCTCGGCCTGCCGCGACCCAGTCTAGCTTTGCATGGCCGGTCCATCCCGTTTTAATTTGGCATTTTGGTCCGGGTTATGTTGAAATAATACATCAGTATTATTTCAACATAACCCGGACCAAAACTCGTATCGGCTCTAGCAACTTCTTTTTCTTTGGTGTGGCGAAGGCAATCTTAATGGAGTCGGCCCAGAATTTGGCTACGACTTAGGGATCTTCAGTAAGGTTCATCAGTTCCCAAGAGACCCAAGATACGTTACTACCTGTTTCGAACAACGTAACAAACATAATAAAATTGTATTAGCCAATCAATCTCAACTGACACTCACTGAAATCTACGCGCGCTGGTGCTGTTTTGTACATTTGTGTCACAGAATTATGCTGAGTGATTGCCTTTTGTGTGCGCAATGTTCCTTAACCGTTTTTCTTTCAGTCAGTGCGTCAGATAGAGGTACCTTTAACAGTGTTGCAAGGATCTATATGAGCTTGAATGACGTAGTTAGGGAGGCGCGATTGGCAAACATCTGTGAAACTGTGTTGTGAAATGTTACTGAATTTATTGAACAAATGGCGGCCTTCATTCCGAATTTAGCCGCGAGGCAAAATATCCATGTACAGTTATAGGTATCTACTTTTAGAAGTTATTTTCAAACACGACATGAGATTACACTCCGATGTGACAACCGTCCTTTACTTCCTTTGGTAATTACACAACAACACGCCTGTAATCCCCAAAGGGTTAGGCAGAGCTGTACTCAATAGTACAACGACATTTCGCCAGTTATGTTTTTTTAAGTCCCATCTAATAGGGGGCCAGACTATTGCCAATCACCGGGCACAGATCCAGACTCCGAAGCTGCTACTGAGAAATTCCTGATGGAAAAACCCAATAACACTTTCAGCCTTCGGTAATTGTTTTTAAATTATACCAATTCACTACGAACAATTATCAGAAAGCCTGAAGATAGGAAATGTCAAATAAATTCATTGAAAAGGGACGTAAATCGTTGCTCAATTACCGTAGCAAAATGGATGGAAATTATTTGTGCCGCGTTTTGACGAGTTCCGCTCAGCTTCCGTAGTACTGTGACGGGATTTGTTATTTCATCAACGTTCTTCCTGTGTAGACAATGTTATTTTATGTGCCTATTGCCTGGAATATACGTCAGATATTTCAGGAGCTCGTGACTACATATTAAAAGCCGCGCTTGCTTAAGTTGGTCCGTGGATGGACCAACTTAGGCCAGCAGAGGCAGCTTTCCATACAGAGTTTCCTGCGTGCCTCGGAAAGCACGTGAAGCTGTTGGTCTCTGCTGTCATTTGTAAATCTTTGACAGTCGTAACAGGTAGTGGCCCGAAAGTCTGACAACCAGTCTTACTAAGGGATATCGTATTACCTAGTATACTAACCGTTGAGGAGGTCAGATAGGCAGTCGCTCCATGTAGAATATAGAGTTGTATTCAGCTGCATCCGGTTAGACTGGAAGCTGACCCCAACATAGTTGGGAAAAGGCTAAGCAGATGATGATGCGTCAAATATTTCCATTGCATATAGACGGATTAGATCGGGTAGTCAGATTCGATAGTCTGTTCCAATAGTTCGTTCCGATGGTCTGATTCGATCATCTCTCAGACTGATGCGATAGTTTGATCCTGTAGTCTGATCTGGTAGTCTGATTTGACTAATAGGTTATGTTGCTTTTAACTCTAGATAGATAACGTGCGCCTTAGAGGCGCTCGCGACACCAATATATCGCTGAATCTTTTTAACCGACGCGCGTATATCCTTGAGTTTTCGCGCCAACTTAGTCGTTGCTCAACACTTTTAAAGGGACTTTTATGTCAGTACATTTGTTTTAGCAAAAACATGTAACTATCTTAACCTTGGTAAACATCTTGTAAAACCTCAAACATCTTTCAGCCAATTGACAAACAAAAAACCGTTATCGATATTTTTTGATATTCTCACAAGTTTATTTACAAGCAGAAGCTTCAGGCAATCTCAGAAAATCGACTATGAAACACAAACAAAAGATGAATGAAAGAAAGAAAAAAGATATACCTACAGGCAATAGAGATATGAACGATTGTATCGCGAATATTTTGAGGGATCAATTTTTGGTGATGTTTGTAAACCAAACCTCTATTTTGCAAAGATTTCAGAACAATGAAACAAATACACTGAACTTTCTCGTATTTAATTGGCAATAAAATTATTTATTGTTGATACTGTCAGGATGAAATTAATAACTGGGTTGTGGAGATCAGATAAACAGTCGCTCCATGTAAAATACAGATATTCAGCTGCATCCGGTTAGACTGGAAGCCGACCCCAACATAGTTGGGAAAAGGCTAGGCAAATGATGATTGTCAGGACGAAATTGCTGCATTTGGGAAAACCTGACAAAGGCTGAGACGGGACAGAAACGTGTACAACAAAAAAGAGGCCTATACCCCATGGGTGAATAGGGAACATGCATAAATTTTCATTTCTTTTTTATTTCGGTACGGAATGTTAAAGTACTATAAAATAATGATAAAAAACCAAAAGAAGACAAACATCGGCCAAACAACATAAAAGTTTAACCATTTAAACTTTTGTTTCTAGATAAACGGAATTTAGCATGGATTTTGTACGTCGTCATTCGCTGTATCGGATCTCTCTGTCTAATCAGCAGTTTCAAATGCTTATAACTTAATATTTAAAAAAAAAATAAAAAAATTGACTTTGCTGTTTCTAAATCATGCATATACTTTATTCAGGCTGTGTCCATGATGATGACGATTGTTTGTATAGCACGCCAAAGGTCAGGCGCCCTACTCTCTAACGTTTCGTCCGTATATTCGGATCTATCCGTCTCTCTCGCGCACGTCTGCCTATGAGTGCGAGTGAGAGAGACGGATAGATCCCAATTTACGGACGAAGCGTTAGAGAGTAGGGCCTCTTTTTTGGTATTATAGAATCTTCTCCCGTTCGTCCATGACTCTACTCAAAAATAACCAATAACTTCAATTCTGTCACTAGTATTTCAATGGCCGTATAAAGGTTATACGACGTGACTTACTTACCAACTCTTTATTAATTAGTTTGTTCTGTTGTGTAAGAACCGCTATTTGCGTAGTGGCCTTAGACTTACGAAAATCAGAGCATCATCAATATAATAGATGACTCGTGTGGGTATTTGATAAAGTTTCGATATTATACAAATAATACATCAATCTAGAATCACAACGATATCTATGGAAAGTGGGGCGATATCGTTTCTCCAGCGTGTCACTGAACGGGAGAACAAGAGGACACTCAACCTAGAGCCCTCTTTGATCAAGCTCGTCCTTCTAGCGCCGTTCTCTTTAATGTTGAGGGCGGAGATATCTATTGCTTAGCTACCTCGTCATTTTTTGCAAAGGTAATAATCGAATCTAAGTAAGTACTTTCTTTTCGTATCGTAAAAATGCTTGAAGATGAATATAATTCAAATCGTTTCTGGTGTTACATAATTAGATAGATTTATTTATTTAACAAGCGTAAGGACTCGTAGCTAAATGATAAAAGGCGTTCGGGTCGATCTTAGGTAAAGGCCCTTCTAACCCTAAAATTAGCAACTCTATTTGTGGTGGTTCAAACCTTGTTTGAAATTCTGTTAGAATAAAGTTCTAATCAGCTTGCACTACAAAGCGGTTGTTACGGGAGTCACTGCGGCCGAATACTGCGAAATTAGTGTTTTTTTGCGAATTACAAAAAATCTATTGATTGGACTAAAAAAATAAAACACATAAGACCTGCTTTATAGTTAGTTCAGTTAGTATGCAAAGTTTCATGATCTAATTTGAAGTACTTTTTGAAAAGCGGTTTATTGTTCGATTTGGAGGTAACTTTGGATTTTTTTTCTATCGAGAAAAGTTTATGGAATCGTGTTTTGGTCACACATAGTACCTAGCATCAGTCCTCAACTTTACCATATATTTATTTCAAAATTAATACTGCAGTATTTTAGGCGTAACGGAGGATCATGCTAAGCCAGTTGAGGCATGTTAGGCCCTTAAGCCGCGTTTGCCTAAGTTGGTCCGTGGATGGATGACCACCCATTACATTGTAACAAATCTACTTGATCCTATCAAAAAGAAAGAAAATAAGCAGACTTGTACAATTAAAATTTAATAAGTGAAAGAGATGAATTTACAGATGAGATAAAAAATACAGCTAATTATAAAAAGACCTACCTAGCACGCACTCTATGGAAAGTATGAAGGTGGTAGTTATATAGATCACGCACTTAGTTGGTGATAAATAAGTTCAGCACTGTAGGAGAGCCAGGAACAGGCATTAGGGTAGTACTACAGGTCAGTTACCAGGACAGCTTCAGGGAAACTCTGCTGGAAGGGCGTCGTGCAGTTTTCAGAGTCACGCACCAGGCCAGCTCTGTAGGAAGGCACCAGTGTAGTTCTTAGGGCCAGACGTCAGGGTAGCTCTGCGAGACAAGCACTAGTGGCAGGCACGAAGACAGCTTCCGAAGATCGGGAGTAGAGGTCCCAGATGAATCGTTAGTTGGATCCCCTGGGTAGTATAGGTACGTGACAGCAAAAACCAAGCTGCTTTCCGACGCCTCTCATCTGAGATCCCATGGTAGACTGCTTCCAGCGGTTTGTAAGCTCGTTTTCAAAGTAGTCTTCCTTTCCAATGTTCAAATATTAGTTTTTCTTCTTGTGGCCACCATCTCATCTGACAAGTGTAGTCGGCCAGGACATATCCATGAGTGCGTAAATAAATTTATAAATATAATTTAAAATTTTGTTATTTACTAAACAATCGTAATAATTTATAAAATACTATATTTCAGCTAAACATATTGATAAAAATAATTTAAAATAAATAAACCAAAAGGAACCATCATAGACTAAGCCAGAAAGAGAAATAAAAAGTAACTGACAGTTTGACAATTTGATGTAAGTGTCACATGAAAATTATGAATAATAATATTTTATTTCAGCTATTTTTAAGTTAATGAATCGTATTTAGATCGATTTGCTGAGTGTAAACAGAAACAAATAAAAAAAGGATGATAATTATGAATGATGAATATAAAGTGTAAGTACTTTGTTAAGTATTTTACTTTTCTATTAATATTGACATACGATTTTTGTGATTTTTATTGACATTGATTTTGTAAATTATTATTAATTTTATTTGATTATTGTGAATGTGGGGACCATGTGGGTCACATTTTTTTTTTTGTTTGTTTTCTTTTTTTTCCCACAACTGTCTGGCAGTTTGAGTACTATAAGCGACCTACCCAAATGTCCTTTCTTTGGTATTGTTCGTCGTTTCGTTGAGCTCCTTGAGTTATAAGTCGAGCTACACGATAACTGACAAATGCTTGCACTGACTGGACAGGTCCTCTCAAATCTGTGTGGTTCTTTCTTCAAAAGACCATCTCAGACACTAATCTGCATAGTCCTCATGTGCATTGAGCAAGATTATGTTTGGACAAAGAGACTATGACCTCTGAGTTTCTTTCGGCTGTTTCTTCTCAGAGTAGTCAGGTACGAAACACCGGCCCCATCTAGTTTAGTTATTTATCATTTAAGTATAGCATAAATACTACAAAATACCAAATTTCCTCCGTGCCTCGCAAAGCATGTTCATCCGTTGGTACCTGTTAGGCTGTAATTTGTTAATCTTTGACACCTATAACGACTGTCAAAGATCAGACTGTCGAAGATAAGACTACTACTAATACTTACGGGCCACTGGCTGGTGACCCGTAAGTATGACAACCAGTCTTACCAAAGGTTTTACCCATATCCAGTACTATTTGTGTGGTGGACAACAGATAGGTAGTTGTTCCATGTAAAATACGCTTTTCAGCTGCTTCCCATTAAACTAGAACCCAACTCCAATATACTTGGGAAAAGGCTACGCAGATGATGACTGGTGGACTCCTAATCGTAAGCAATTGTCGCGTGACTACGCGATCGTCGTGCTCTTTTACGTTCCCGCGCTATCAATCAAGACACGTTTGTAAATTATAATTCATATTATTCATATTACATTATTTTATTATTATTATTATCTCCTTTTATTCATCTTAACATCTTATTATCGGGGGGCACGGCAGTGCCCCCGCCAAGTCGAGCGCGAAGCAAACACTGCCGTACCATCCTTTACTGGAACCATTTCGCCGCATTTTCAGGCCCCTATTCGAGAACCTCTGGATAAGACCAGAACGCAGAAATTTTTGTCATCCAGTAAGCTATAATCACATACTTAAAATACAAAATTTCAAGTCTGTAGGTCATTTTTTTCCGAAGTTAAGCGAAAGCAAAGTTTCGCATTTATGACACTCACTCACTCACTCACTCACTCATGATCATCAGAATAGAACTAGTACTTCCCATAAACTCAGAGAGCTGAAATTTGGTACAGAGTTAGGGTTTAATGGCCACATAAAGTGAAAACTATAAAACTAGGATAATCGAAGATCTGGAGTACCTGGTGACCCTGATTAGAAAACACAAGAGCCCAACCAAACTATTAGAGATCGACATTTACAAAAAATATTCAAATGAAGCGGCATTTGATGTCAAAAATCGAAGGTCTGAAGTATCTGATGAAGAATCCTCAGCTGGTCTCAGCTGTATTAGAGATATGGTAATGCCCCCTTCTACTATTGGTACATAAAAAAAATCGACTGTCATTGCAAAAATCCAGCGTAGTGGGACACATCTTCTAATCTAATTTAATCTAGCCTATAGCGTCCCACTGCTGGACGAATGCCTCCCCTTCTGCTTTTAATACGCATATAAATAAAATTAAAGGAAAACTCTGGATAAGACTAGACTGGCTTTTATAGTTATACTTACAAGTTTACAAGAAAGAATAGTCGAACGATTAACTTTATTCTACTCGAACATTTCACAAATTACACTAAAATATTAATTTTGCTCAAAATTTGGTCAAAATATAATGCATTGGACTAAGAGTGGCGGTGATACCCGCACACGTCGCTAGATAGCGCTGACTGTATTTTAAAACGCGCTTACGTTTGTTTTTCCGATAACCTTATATGGCGAAGTGGCAACCGGCCGCGTTACAGTCGTTTACAACATTCTTCTACTGCGCTTGAAAACGTTTGCTAGGGATTAGGAGGGATTATTTGCATTTCGTTGATTTCGCTTATTATTTCGTGAGGTTTGCTAAGGTTAATCAGGTTGTTATTATAACAATTCGAAGATTTGAATAGGTTAGGAATTTTATGATTAGTATAGTAGTAGTAGATTACTGATTAATCTGAGATCATACCAATGGATTGTTTATTGGTAATCTGAGATCATACCCCCGGCATGCGTGTACAGAGAATGAATAAAGTAAATACGAAAAACTGTTGCTACTGTACAAGAATCAGAACTGGAAAAAGAGAAAAGAAAGATTTGTAATAATAAAAAAACTACTCCTAAAAAGAAAAAAAATACTGTGTCAAATAAGAAAATCTATTAAAATAAATCAATATGCCCACGTTTCTACAAAAATAAGTGAAATCCCACCAAAATCATTCTGTAAAAAACTAGCCAAGTCTCGATGGAGCTGCTTGTTTATCTCTAGAAAGTAATGAAATCTAAACAAAGTCGTGCCAAGTCTAAGGTTCCTTACTGCGATTTCTTTATTATTATAGTTAATGTTGTGTGACTTGGCCGTTGTGGGATTTACATTTTTAAATATTTCTTAAAAAAAAAAAAACATTTAAAAATATAAAAAAATAGTAGTCCGCCGGTGTCGGGAGCAGGGTCCAAGTCACCGGTGGCTAGGGCTGCAGAGACAGGAACCTCCTCACAATGCGAACCGTATCGAGGAGTACTGCCTTTTGAATCAGACCCTTGATCCAACCGCCTTAAGAGAGCTTCGATAGATGGTCATCGAAGCTCTTGGCTATAAGGCCTTTGGCCGTCACGCCAATCGGCACACTGATAACCGAGTTCATATTCCACATGTCGCGAATCTCGTGCGCCAAGTCGAGATATTTTATTTGTTTCTATTTCTCAGCTTTCACGAGGTTCTCGTCATGCGGAATGGTAACAACAATTATCATTACGCGGCGCGCTGATCGGTCTATCATCACTATGTCAGGCTTATTGGCGACCAGCGGCGGCGACCTCTCGCGTCCGGCTCTATTTCAATCCATGGTCCGGAGCGAGACGGAATGGGACGCCGTCACATTACTGCTTCGCAGAAGGAGGTGACGGAACGTGAGAGGGAGAGAACCTCACGTCTCGAACGCCGCGTTAGACGCCCCGGGCGTCGGGGGCCACCACCGGCCACCGTAGACGCGGGCCTGTGGACGGAGAGCTATGTGCTAGCTCGCCGTCCGTCCGTCTCATGACGACACTCCGTGTCGACGAAGCGTTCGTGTTCCACGCGCGCCTCAAAGAGAGTCAGCAAAAAAGAAGGGGTTTGCAAGGGCCGATGCCTGCCGGGGCTGCGGGACGTTCGAAACAGATACCGTGGCTCCGGAACACAAAAAGGAACATGGAAGGGTTTTAGTCAGTAAAAGTCTGACACTCCCTCCTGCTCCGCCCAGAGCGGGAGGAATCATTTGATGATTTCTCATCCGAAAAAAAAAACAAAAAGGCTTTTCGGCGACAATAGTCCTGTCAGTAATGATAGACCGATCCCAGTACCTACAGCGTGACATGGTTATTATTATTATTATTATGATATTAACGATCGCGTAGTCGCACGACAGTCGCTTTCAGTTAAACACGTTGCCCTAAAAATACAAAAAGCAAGGCCTTTCAAAAAGAACCTTAATTTCAATTTCAAGTAAAGCGATACGGCGAAATTGCTACTTATTACTTAAAGTGGAACATCCCTGTTTCTTGAATCAACATCTGCGTCCAACGAAAATTCGTATTATGAGGAAATTACTTCTTGAAAAAAGACTTCAACGTAAACTCATTTCTGTTCTATTATATAAATAGGCACCGACATTTTCTTTAAAGGTATGAAACTCCCGTAAATTATCGTTCAAAAGTCGCCAGAAATGGGACCTTAATTGCCTATTTGTCAAAAGTGGGGAGATATTGGATTTAAATGGCCCGACCCCTTGGTTTTTGAAAGCCTTTACAATTTAATTTCTTGTCCATGAAAACTTTTACATATCTATGTATGGTTGCTTTAATATCGACAAGTCATAATATGATATTTAAACCTTTGTAAACCCCGAAGTTAACCAAGATTGGTTCGCGATGCTAAACCAAAAAATTAATGTTTTGTTGCGGAAATCAACTCCATAATAAATCATGTTTTAGTTACAAGTTGCTCAATAATGCCCTAAACTAGAGTTGCCACGAATAGTGATTTGGCCGAATACCGAATATTTAGCAACGCTGTTGGCCGAAGCGCCGAATATTCGGCCGCCGAATATTCGGCCGCTGAATATTCGGCGCTTCATAAAATGGATGCTTGTCGAGCGCGTAGGTAAACAATAATAAGACAAGTCACATTGTGTCTCCTTCGTTGCGATGCATACGGCAGCGCAGGCGGGTATTTGACTGTTTGCTTTATTCAATTGCGAGTAAATCACGTCACGACACGCTTTGTCAGATCATTATAAATAATACATAAAATGAAACATTACTATTTTGCAGAGACGTTCGTTCGTTAGTTCTTTTTCAAATGGCTGTTCGTCAAAAGATTTATAAAATGACACCAGTTAATAAAAAAACGCCTATACAGGAATATTATGCGATTTGTAGTGAAAATAATACTAAAGTATTGTAATTTGGTAATGAATACATATAATCTTTAGTAATTATAATGTGTCTTTTTTTCATGATTTGGTATTCGGTATTCGGCCGAATAGTACGTGTTATATGGCCGAATACCTAATACCAAAATAGTGGCCGAATAGGCCGAATACCGAATAGTAGCCGAATATTCGTGACATCTCTATCCTAAACCACAATCTGACTATTTGCTACTACAAAACATACATATGTACATCATGCTAACTTACCAAGGTGGTGCGAACACAATTAAAGGCTACCTACTGCTCTATATTCATTGTGGTTAACCTCAAATACGTTGTGCATGTGGTTTTATTTCTTAAACATCCTCAAACTCTAAACGTGAACTAAACCCGAGATTCGGTTTGAACGCTAAGAAGATAGCCCCCTTCACGAAGCTGCAACCAAGCATTCGGTACAACAAACTAAGTAACTATATACGCAAAATCATTGCTGGGATACATTGAGCTATTACTACTACGTATAGAGAAAACAGCGTGATTAAAATCTGTGCTCCGTTCAACTGCGGTCGGCCGGCCGCAGTTCACTCAGTCGCTTGCTCGCCACAGCATCTATACAGGTTGTAACAACCTCATCACGAAGCCATCAACCAAGCATTCTGTACATCAAATCAGGTAACTTTACGCAAAAATTATTGCTGGGAAACGACTTTTTGTTTTAGGGTTAAAAACCATGTTTTGTGGTAAAACTCAATGTAACGCACTCAAAACATTGTGATCAGCACAATGTTTTGAGTGCGTTACATTGAGTTTTACCACGAGCCCCGTATTAGTCAATCCATCCATCAGGATGGATTGACTAATACGGGACTCGTGGAGGTGTTTAAAGTAAAAATCTTACATTAAAAACTAGTATTTAAACAAAACTTGTCAAAAAGTTGGAACTTTGACCCCCAATATCTCCGTAACTAAAAGGTTCAAAGGTATGGTGTAGAACAAAAAAATGATCGCAATGACGGGGAGAACAAGTGCTTTCCGGCTTCGTTAAGAGGTTTTTTTACACCCTTTATGTACGGGGTTAGCCGCCCCCCGCGCCCCGCACTGCAGCGCTTGTTGCACAGATTTTGCTCGCGCTGTCTTCTCTATACGTAGTGGTAATAGCTCAATGCTGGGAAACGACTTATTTGGGTGAAAAATTACGTTTTGAGTTATGTTTTGAGTGCGTTACAACTAACGCACTCAAAACATTGTGCTGATGGATGCATTTAATAAATAGTACGGGGATCGTGTAGGTATAGTAAAGTTATGAAATTTAAAACTAGTATTCTTAAACTAGTATTAGTTTAAGAATACTAGTTTTTTTTGTATTGTATTGGGATATTTTTAAATACACATCTGTATAATTTTAGTTATTTACTTATATGTGTATTTATATATCTTAATAGGTTAAGTTAGGTAAGGCACATAATCTCTATTCTCTTCCTTTTCTCTCACACTATTGTCTACATATCTTTTTCGTTTCTCCTTTTGCTATGGGGACGGGCTGCAGATATTGAGTCTATATTTATTCTGCAAAAAAGAGCCATCAGAGCCATATATAATCTTCGTAGGCGCGATTCTCTAAGGGAACTGTTTAAGGATATTGGCATCATGACGGTACATTGTCAGTACATCTACGAAAACATAATGTACGTCAGAAAAAATCTGCATCTTTTTGGTAAAAGAGGTGATAGACATAATTACAGTACTAGAAATAGGGACCAACTAGTTCAGCCAGGCTTCAGACTCGCTAAAGTGGACTCATCTTTCATGGGGTACTGTTTGAGATGCTATAATAAAATTCCACAAAGTATTCTTGAACTGAATGAGACGAAATTTAAAACATGCATCAAACGCACACTATGTAAGCAAGCTTATTACAAGTTGGGCGATTATATCGCTGATAAAAATGCGTGGCTCAATGCTGGTCCTGCTCCACATGGACAGGGGCGCTTAAATTGATAGTATTAAATAGAATTGTTGGAGCTGCTGAAGATTGTACAACTGTCTTTGCATTGTATAGAATCAATCTCTAGTATTATATAATCGCATAGCCCATATTGTGTGAATACTATGTACTAGAAAGCTATCATTCACTGAAATCCTACGTCTTTTCTTGACTTGAATGTGCCCTGGCGGTTGAGAGTATGTCACGCTCACTCTAATGTCTCGCTGATGGTGGCGCGTGTGTCGGATCATTCAGTTCCTTTCAAAATGGTTGAGTTGAATGGTGCTGATCCATGCGTCATGTTCGTGAACGGGCGCTGTCAGTTGTGACTGGTCATCTCTTAGTTGCCATGGCTTATTTGTATGTTTATTTTTGAATTGTATTTTTTGTTTTTACTATGGACACTTTTAACGTGCACATCTTGCTACATTGTTCTCACATAATATACCATCTCAACATGAATGATGTGACCAAGATTTTGTAACAATATTTTGATTTAAAAGAGTGTCCATGGAGTTTCTTGCCCGTTCTTCTCCATAGAGATCTACGCTAGGGAATGGGCAACTATAGTACTAGCTACATTAGTTTTCATCTTTGTTTCGACAATTCTCAAGTGCCTGTAACTGGCCTACTTGAAATAAATGCTTTGATTTTGATTTTGATTTTGCAGGTCTGCTGGCAGAAATTTCTTAAGAAATAAACAGTTCCTATGTACTCATATTTTTAATGTATTTTCCTCTGTTATATACTGTGTGTACATAAATAGTAAAATAAATAAATATTCTAAAAATAAACTTCTTAAAAATTTGGTACTTTGACCCCCTTTTGTTATTTTGTTTCATCAGCTGTAATACGAATTTTACAACTTGATGCCTACCTACGTATATAAAAAGGGTCCTCACAGGAACAACATCACGGTGCTTAAGTAAACAATCAACCAAAATGAAACTCAGAGTGACTCTCCTAAACATCTTGATGTACCCTACGTCAGCACATGCTAGCTACCCGAAACTGTGAAATTTTCCCAAACAACCTTAAACATAATGCTTCAGTGATAAAGTCGAAAATGTATTAAAGAAATTTGACAGATTGTAGTAGCTTGATGTACCCTACGTCAGCAATTTAAACTAAGTACAATGCGATGTAACACAAATGAAAAAGTGCTGTCCTTATAAATCCCTGGGCTTTTTGAAACAGCCACAAATAAAAGGAGATGAAAAAATAAAGGGCCCGTTTACAGTCAGGCATAAGTTTTTATTTGAGCAGTCGGTTGCCCTAAAAAGTAGTCTCAACGAGCACAATGACATGTAAATCCGCGTTATATATTGATGCTAAAAACGTTGCGGCCAAAATGTGGTTTTGAGTTTTGGTGAGCTGTATGGATGAGCTTTTGAATGCGGGGGTTAAGTACTGCTGCCTAAAGGTATTAGGATTGTTTAATGGTTCACAACATAACATCACGCCTATAATTTCGGCGGATAGCTGATGTCATAATGATTAACTAAGGTCTTTTATTTTAGATAGGCTTTCGTGCAAAAAAAATAAGAACCCTGAAATTGTTCACAAAATCCGATTCAAATAGGAATGAAATATTTTTGTAATAATTTCACGTGGACGGAGGTAGAGGGCACAGTTAGTATATAATTATAATAATCTTAAAGAAAGAAAGAAAGAAAGAAAAAAATATTTATTTGGGACAAGCACAGGAACTACAAAAATAATAATAATAATAAAAAAAGAATCTAAAACTAAATAATAAAATGAAGACCTGTGCGAGGCCAAAAAGGCTCCTATTTCAGCATGATGCTGCGATAAATGAAAAACAAATACCGCAGCGTAAAAAAAATGCCCATTAAACGTATCTGCAGATTTTCAGCAACATAAAAAACCAATAAACTGGTAGCTTAAATAGGCTTGTCGACTGAAAAATCTAATTAGTCTGTCAGTTAGATTTTCAAAAAATATTTGACCCGTATTTTTCATTTTGTTACGTAAACTAAAATTGACGAAGATACGATGCTTTTAAAATTCTTAATACGTCACGTAGTGGTAGAATTTTTAGTGCGTTCTGACGTCACGAACCCCACTCCCGAGTTTTGATGCGTTTCATCTTTGTCAATATTCATTGATTTACAAAAACAAAAAATACGAGTCCATTATTTTCCAACATTAGAGTGTTGGACTGACGGACTAAATAGATTTGCCATTTTTCGATACTGTCCTCATGCCTATTTTGCATCATAACAAAATCACTACCACCATTAGAGGATAAGGAAATATCTACAACCGTCATACCAAGGACCCAGAGAAAGGAAATCCTCTTTATATCATAAACTCTGCAAGAAAATGTGTTGTTATTTTCACTCCTTGTCGTATAAAGAACATCACAGGAATTCTCCATAAATAATGAGATTAATTCTGATACGGAAGAGGAGTATATGAGCATAATTATATAAGTATAAGTATGAGGTTCAGGGTCTCATATAAATTATCTTCTTAAATACCACATTTGAATTATATGCGTATTAAGAAAATAGGTTTATTTTTGAACTAGCTTATGCTCGCAGCTTCGCCCGCGTCGATATCGATAATGGGCATGACGACAGTATCAAAAAATTGCAAATCAATTTAGTCCGTCAGTTAGAGCATTGGAAAATAATGGACACAAATTTTTTGTTTTTGTAAATCAATGAATATTGACAGAGATAAAACGAATCAAAACTCGGGAGTCGGGGCTCGTGACGTCAAAACGCACTAAAAATTATACCACGGCGTGACGTATTGAGAATTTTAAAAGCGTCGTATCTTCGTCAATTTTGGTTTACGTAACAAAAGAAAAAATACGGGTCAAATATTCTTTGATAATCTAACTGACGGACTAATTAGATTTTTTCAGTCGACAAGCCTATTGTCCCACGGGATCATATAACCGGGAAACTCAAACTCAAACTCAAAGCATTTATTCCAATTAGACCATTACGGCACTTTTGAATGTCAAAATTACAATTAAAAATCAAAGCTACAGTCCCAGTCACAAGGCATAATAACTTGAGAAAGTACTGTAGTTGCCCATTCCCTAGCGTAGATCTCTATGGAGAAGAACGGGCAAGAAACTCCATGGACACTCTTTTGAATCAAAATATTGTTACAAAATCTTGGTTACATCATTAATTTTGAAATTATACAATATGTGAGAACGATGTAGAAAGACGTGCACATTAAGAGCGTCCAGAGTTAGAAAAAGACAACAATTTAACAACAAACGATTTAAAATGAACCCTGGCAGCCAAGAGATGACCAGTCCCAACTGACAGCGCCCGCTCACGAACATGACGCACGCATCGGCGCCATTCAACTCAACCATATTGAAGGGAATTGAATGACCCGACACACCCGCCACCATCAGCGAGACATTTGAGTGAGCATGACATTCTCTCAGCCACCAAGAGGCATATTCAAATCAATGAAAGATAACTAAATGTAAATGGTGGCTGAACAATACAAAGTACTCACACATGTGCAAAGTACTCACACATGGGATAAAAGTATCCAGGTTATAAACTACCTGTGATGCAATTTTCAGCCAAATCCGTTCTGTAGTTTTTGCGTGAAAGAGTGACAAACATTCATCCATACATCCATCCTCTATAGATCTTTGACAGCCGTTACAGGTAGTCAGTGAGCCAAAAGTCTGTCAACCATTCTTACCAAGGGGTATCGTATTACCCATTACTAACTCGGCTGTGGAGTTCAGATAGGCAGTCGTTGCTGGTAAAATACTGGTATTCAACTGCATCTAGTTAGTCTGGAAACCAAACCCAACATAGTTGGTAAAAGGCTAGCACGCTAGGCAGGTAATGATTTTAAGTTCTGCATATCTGTGTTATTACGAGTATTGTCATAAGCAATTACAATAAATACTTTTCTTAATTTCACATTTCCAGGCTCCGTGCGTCCCAAGTAAGCCAGTGCTTTGCAAGGGACAAAGTTTGTTTTTCAGGAAGCTTCACCCTGTGGAATTAAAAAGTTAAAAATTTTGGGTTCTGAGAGAGGACTTTGAAATTTCCGCAGCACGAGTTTTATCAAGTTGTGTCGCTCTTTGAAGTTTAAAATTATTATAAAAAGAACTTTAAAGTGATCTGATGCCAGCTGAGGCCCTAGCATGAGCGCTATGTAAACGTACAGTATTCCTAAATACGATGCTTTTAAAATTATAATTACCCGTTTCACCGATAATCCTACTAATATTATAAATACGAAAGTTTGTGAGGATGTATGGATGTCTGGATGTATGGATGTTTGTTAGTCTTTCACACAATATCTACTGAACGGATTTGGTTGAACTCAAACTAAAACTCAAAGCATTTATTTCAATTAGACCATTACGGCACTTTTGAATGTCAAAATTACAAATAAAAAGCAAAGCTACAGTCCCAGTCACAAGGCATAATAATTTGAGAAAGTACTGTAGTTGCCCATTCCCTAGCGTAGATCTCTATGGAGAAGAACGGGCAAGAAACTCCATGGACACTCTTTTGAATCAAAATATTGTTACGATGAAATTTTGCACACACATAGTTTATGACCTTATTTAAAACATAGGATACTTTTTAATCCGGTAATAAGATCCCATGGGACAATTATCAAACTTTACGCGGGTGAAGCCGCTGGCAGAAGCTAGTATTTTCATAACTTTAAGAATGGATTCATATATATTTTGACGACCCGAATGGCGCAGGGGTAGTGAGGCTACCTTACGTTCTTAGGGTCCCGGGTTCGAATCCCGGTAGGTGCAAATGTTTGTGTGGTGAGCACGGACATTTGTTTCCGAGTCATGGATGTTTATAATATGTATAATAAGTATGTATTTACAAACAAAAAAGTAAATATGTTGTATATCAACTGTCTGCTGTCCACGACACAAGCCTCGTGCCTTAGTGTGCCACTAGATGGCGCTGTGTGTATTGTCCAGCGATATTTATTTATTTATTAATGGATTTTACTGATTGTTGTTTACAACAATGTAAACAATTCAACGGATTTATGATGAAATTAAAATGCTATAAGGTGATTGTATTTTCGATTAAAAAATCGACGTATTTACGTTGCGTTTCTTTGTTACGCATCCTAAGTCTTAAAAGAAAATCACGTTAGGCTTCCACCAAGTCTGAACTTTACGAGCCATTCAATGATAACAACCTGGATTCTCCCTTTGCTCTCATTTCATGTGTAAACAAGTTTATTTATTAATAAAAGAAACAGTAGATACAGCATTTTATACTTTGCTCCCACAAGGGAAACAGAAACAAAGAAACGTCGATATATACGTTTATTAAAATTCTATTGTTCACGCTCGTGTTCTTCACGTGTTCATTTTCACGCTCGTGTACTCACGAGCGTGAAGTGATAAGGTAATGGTAATATTTCTTTTATAAGATGAGTTGAGTGAGAACAATAAATATAAGATTTGAGAATAACCTTTAAAGCATAGTAGCTATTGTCTACGACTTACCCCGAGGTAGGAAACTATCCCATGAGATCAAAGTAACTGGATAAAAAGTCAATTCATCGTCATCTTCTCTTCTCTTGCTCTTATCCCAATTCATTTGGGGTTGGCGCAGCATGTCTTCTACACCCATACGTCTCTTTCTTTCGTCATCTCATCAGACACCTCCTTTTGTGTCATATCATCCTTCACACAGTCCATCCATCGTTGTATAATAAAATGCTAGATTTTGTTTTAGTTCACTGTATTACCAAATAAGTTTTTATTACAACACGAGCCAAAGCTAATTGACACCGAGCGCGAGTAAAGATTCTTAAACTACTAATGTTGCCAGTACTTAAAAACTAAACATAATTATAAATGTTGCCACTTTAAACAAAACACTTATATGTTTAGATTATTCTTAAACAATCGTTTCTTTGGTCTTACTCTACTCTTATACACATCCACATTAATTCTTAAAACTTTCTTTACGACATATTCCTGTTCCTCTGCATCACATGTTCATACCACGACATCCGATTTCCACACAGCTTTTCAGTCTTTTTGTCTTTTAGATAAAAAGTCCATTCGTGTGCCAGACCGTAATCCACCATGCAATCAAGTTTCGGTCAGACGCATTTATAATTATTGGTGTGGATAATGTTTATCTGAATTGGTTTGTTTCTTAATAACATCAGAAACACTGGTATTACTCTGTCTGCTGCTCTGTTGGCTACGTCCTATTGACAAGGGTACACACGAAACACTTAATACCTATACGAATTGAGAAAAAGTTGCTAAACAGCTTTCTAACCACACACCCACCTACCACATTTGCAAAAAGGCAAAAAAAGAAACTTTTCACTCGAAACAAAACACACCTGAAAGCTTCTAAAAATAAGCTCCTGAATTAGTAACTCTGCTTGGAAAACTCTGGAGTAATATCATTAAAGCCAATAGGGAACAATGAGTCAACTTTTTTAAAGCCTCTGACGTCATCGTTCCTGCAAAGGTCGGGCGACCGTTCTCGCTGTGCCAAGGGTGGTTGGCGAACCAGAAATTATGACGTCATTAATTTTACGCCCCCCTGCTCATGTATAATCTGTATTTAAAAAAAAAACAATGAATAGGTATGTACAGTAGTGTCCTGACTCCTGGTGGATTTTTGCTTTTGCCTGTATACAGAAATATCCATAAATTCCGGGTTTCGTAACTGGTGATCTCTTTCAAGGCTTTTCGTGTTTTACAACAGGATTCACATAACATTTACTTCAATCCAATACCTAAAGAAGAGATCGTGGCTAAATAATAGCAGCGCGGATCAATCTTCAGGTTAAGCCGCGCTTGCCTAGGTTGGTCTGTGGATGGGTGACCACCCATAACATACCGGGTTTCTTCCGTGGCTCGGAAAAAGCAAGTTAAGCCATTGGTCCCGGCAGTCGTTACAGGAAGTCAGTGGCCCGAAAGTCTGACAATCAGACTTACCAAGGGGTTTCGCATTATCCAGTACTAACTGAGTTGTGGAGATCAGATAGGCAGTTGCTCCATGTAAATTACTGGCATCCTGGATCCGGTTAGACTGGAAGTCAACCCCAACATTGTTGAGAAAAAGCTAGGCAGATGATCAGATGATGATGATTTCAATCCCATACATTTTTCCGCCATCTCAACACTGATAGAATATCGCTTGTTTTAGGCCCTGATTTGTAGTAAACCAAAACACACTTAATTATAAACCAAGTAATAATAAAATATTCATGAAGCCATGTTTAAACATCGAAATTACCCTCGTAAAAACAGATAACATTATGCTCACTTCAATTTATATTTTGGGCCAATCACTGAAATGAAAACTGTATACAAATGTGCGGTTTTTTCCAAACGTGTGTGGGATACATTATTACCCCAGTCTGCAATATAATGCCTTCAGAGGGCTTCATTAGACAACCCTTGTGGTATCGGTTTAATGGCGATGCGAGGATATATTTGTGGAATTTAGGCTATGCGAGTGTAAAACATTTAATTATTTTGTGCGTGAAAATTTAATTTATAAGCGGCTTATGGGGCGGGTTTGAATTATTTCAATGAATTTATGGTTCAGATAAGTGTTGGGATACAATTGAATTGTTTAGGGATGTACGTTAACCTGCGGTTGGAGCAAATTGGTTTGAGTTCATAACCGTTTTGAGCGAAGGAATTATTAGAATTATCACTTTCCCACAATCCGAAATTCAAGTATTTTGTTACTTGAGAATAGGTAAGTCTTGGTAAAAAAATTAGTCCGCTAATGTTCAGGTGTACACATGAGGCATTCCAGCAAGAGGGCTATGGTCTGGTCAGGAGCACAGCATTCACACCGAGTGTCAGAAGGATCTTTAATCCAAATTTTTTCAAAGTGTCTTTGCATCGGCCATCTTGGTTGGTAGAGAGCTGATTGCCCGGAAGTTGAGCCTGTAATCTGCATCGTGTTTGAGTTGCGCGGATGTAGTTCAAATGCATAATTATCAGTGTTATCTTATACCTACTATTAAAAATAAGTCGTATTTGTATATTTTGTAATCACGTTCTCGAAAACGGCTCTAATGACGACGACGATGAATGTTGCAATGTAGGGGTTTACGAGGGCGGGAAAAGAAATCGATATAGGTCTCATATCTGAGAAAATTCGTTTTCTCTATGGTCACCCGAGCAGAGTTTGGTCACCCAGGTACTATTCATTAAGTACGATTATATACATTCTTAATAATCTTTTAGATAACCTAATAAAACAATGATTTGATAAGAAAATGCAAAAAAGTCGCAAATGTAGTATGTAACAATGTTATGTTAGTAAGTTTGTAATATGACAAACTCAGGTAAATCTAAGTCTGATGACACTTAGGTAACCTAGTTTTCGAATCCAGACTATGTCAGTTAATCCAATGTACGTAGTGAGACGTGCGGCGGGAGCTAAGTTTGATTGACATCACGTAGTGTGGCTATGACTTTGAATTGGTTAACGTGGTTGGCAGATAAGGTTGTGTTATATGGAACTGCGTGCAGCGGAGTGTCATCAATGTATGATTCTTGTTTTATAAATGTTATCTCGCAGGTCAACCTAGGGGATTGTTGTTTGTTTTGTTGTTAAAGGTAATCCTGTGGGTATCTTGGTTACTAAATTCTACCAGGGCAAGCTAACTTTTAACCTAAGGGCACCTTTTGTGTGCGTTTGTGCTGTTGGGAGAGGTACGTACGCGTTGAGTGAGTTCACATCTTATTGATCTGGTGGGTGCAAGTGTTTAACGTCAGATTGTTTTTTGTTTTAGAGGTTTCTTACAACACTTTTTCTGCCCAGCAAACACAAGTAAGTGTATAGTAAGTTATGCAATTTTGACGTTCAAAAATTTGCTTATCTCAACCTAACTTTAATTAAAGCTGAATGATTTTACAATTTGGTCTGATAAGCCATTATAAGGATTGACCAGGGTTTATTTTTCTTATGTAACAATCCTGTGGTATCATAAAGGGTGTAAAAAACCTCTTAACTAAGCCGAAAGGCACTTGTTCTCCCCGTCATTGCAATTATTTTATTGTTCCACACCATACCTGGGAACCTTCTAGTTACGGAGATATTGGGGGTCAAAGTTTCAACTTTTTGAGAAGTCTTTTTTTAGATACAAGTTTTTACGAGTATTGTAAGATTTTTACTTCAAAAACCTCCACGACCCCCGAATCCATCAACCAGCACAATGTTTTGAGTGCGTTACATAGAGTTCTACCACAAAACATGACTTTTCACCCAAAAAAAAAAGTCGTTTCCCAGCAATATTGTTTGCGTAAAGTTACTTAGTTAGATGTACAGAATGCTTGGTTGACGGCTTCGTGATGAGGTTGTTTACATCCTGTATATGTAGAAAGAACGCACATTTTGCATTTCAGTTACGAATGGCATGTGTCCGTAACACAACGTGTTTATTATTTCACTAACAATGAATGGGAAAAACATGGCATAGTTTTTCCAACTTGTATGAGGTCATTTAAAGAAATAGCTTCATTACAGTTGCTTCCTGTTTGTATTTATGAACCGTTTCATTCTTACTGTTATTTGCACTCGTTAGGTGCAAGGTGTTAATGTGTAGCTGGCCATGTGCCAATGGGTACCTACGTTTTTACGTACTTTTTGAACTGGTCATTAAATTTGTCTCAGTATTTATTATAAGGTGGCAAGGCATCAACAGACCCGCCCACTCAAACCTTCGTGTTTCTTTTATCAAAAGACCATCTCAGACATTAATTTGCATGGTCATTTTCCATCACCTTTCTCGTTCTTCTGCCCTTATCCCAATTTATTTGGGTCGTCGCAGCATGTCTTCTTCTCCCATACTTCTCTATTACTCCTCATCGCAGCATTCACCTCCTTTGTAGCAATATCATCCTTCACACAGTCCATCCATCGTTTTTTTGGTCTTTCTCTACTCTTATAGTCAACTACATTCATACTCAACATGTTCCTCACTACATTTTCCGCATTCCTCCACATCTTATGTCCATCGATGTTCATTAATATTCCAGACAAAAAGAGATATTTTTTGAAGCCCAGACATGATCTTGTTTATCATTTGTGGAACTGTCATCTCTGAATTTATGTCTGTGTTTTCTCACAAAAGAACTTCTTGAGGAGCTCATGGCTAAATAACAACAGACGCTCGGGTTGATCTTCAGGTTAAGCCACGCTTGCCTAGGTTGCTCCGTGGATGGATGAGCATCCATTATATACCGAGTTTCGAGCACGTTAAGCCGTTGGTCCCGGCTGTCATTTATAGGTCTTTGACAGTCGTTACGGGTAGTCAGTGGCCTGCATACATTTGTGACAAATATTCATATTATCAGACATTTGAATATGTCACAAATGTTTGCGGGATATTTCCATAATTTCACATGTTTTACGGTAGATAAATGTCTGTAGTGTGTCATAATTCATGTTTAATCTGACTGCGTAATCTCCTGTCAAATCTCTTATTAACTATGGCCATGATTGGTTGTCCGGAATATCAACAACCAATCATATACTGACAGGCGAATTGATAACAGATTTAGTTGATCCGACGGATTAGTAACACGAAATGTAGTGCGGAGAAGGAGACATTTTCCTTGTTAAGGCAATTACTTTAACGTTGCGAACGAAACTCCTTAATTGTTTGCTTATTTTGGAACTGCTTTACTTTATTTGTTTTAGTTTGCCACAACTGATCATTTAAATCATAAATAAAGATGTCGAAATTACATTTGCTGGAAATCGACATACTTTCATAAAACTCAAAACTCAAAGCATTTATTTCAATTAGACCATTACCTCACTTTTGAATGTCAAAACTACAAAAAAAAACAAAGCTACAGTCTCAGACACAAGACATACTTGAGAAAGTACTGTTTTGCCCATTCCCTGGCGTAGATCTCTATGGAGAAGAACGGGCAAGAAACTCCATGGACACTCTTTTAAATCAAAATATTGTTACAAAATCTTGGTTACATCATTCATGTTGAGATTATGTATATATGTGAGAATGATGTAGAAAGACGTGCACATTAAGAGCGTCCAGAGTAAAAGATTAAATCAACAATTTAAAAATTAAGTAATTAAAATGAACCGGGGCAGCTAAAAGATGACCACTCCCAACTGACAGCACCCGATCACGAACATGATGCGTGTATCGGCGCCATTCAACTCAACCATATTGAAAAGAACTAAATAAACCGACACACCCGCCACCATCAGCGAGACATTTGAGTGAGCATGACATTCTCTCAGCCACCAAGGCATATTCAAGTCAATGAAAGATAACTAAATGTAAATAGCAGCTTTACAGTACATGGTACTCACACTGCAATTATACAATACTAAGAGATGGATTCTATACAAAGCAAAGATACTTTTACAATCTTCTGCAGCTAGCACAATAATTTGCCCAATTAGTCCCCTATGGTTATGGCTATGGTAGTTTTTGACCTATGGTTGTGGAGCAGGACCATAGCATTGAGTCAATCATTTTTATTATCAATGTAATCCCCCAACTTATAATATGCTTGCCTACATAGTGTGCGTTTAACCAACGATCGACCCGAGCGGCTGTTATTAATAGGCAACGAGTTTCTCATGAAATAGTCTTATTACGAGTAAAGCTTTTCGAGGTTGACGTTTTAAATGATTATAATTAGGTAATTATTATCATTACATTACATTAGTGTCGTCGCGCCTGTATCGCTAAGATCAGAGATACGGCGAAGCGTCTCTATTATGTGGTTGAAGTTCCACGAACCCGAACAAAGCGCTATGTTTCCATATTAATTGTGCGAACAGCCAGTCTGTGGAATTCACTGCTGGCTTCTCTGTTTCCTGATAATTAAAATCTAGATCTCTTAAAGTTCGTTTGAATCAGGTGCTTCTAGGCAAGCGTGCTCCACCCTAATCCGTGTCATCGCTTCACGTCAGGCGAGTTACGGCCAAAGCAAGCGTATTTAGCATTAAAAAAAAAATAGCGGGGCGATCTTATTTCCATCTTTTTTTCTACTGATAAATAGTATGCTTTGCATTTCACGTTCCAAAAATCGAATGTGTTTAAGCACCAATCGGCCATCAAATTAGAAAGAATACACACGAAAGAAAACTCTCGACAAACAGACAAACAAATACAATGGCTAGCCAGGCACTTGTAACGAGCTGCCAGTTAAACCTGGTTGCCATGGCAACCGTCCTAATTGCGTATCGACCTATTATGTGTATAACGTCAAAGGGTTTGGAGCTCTGGAATTAGAATTTTATTTATATTTTGTGCACAGATTTAATTGGATACACGTTTTTCAAGATTTTTTTGCGCAAAAAAAATATATATGTTTCAGTTACCTTGCAGTACGTGTAATTAATTTTCTTTCAGAATTTCGGGCCATTGGCGACTCGTAACGACTGACAAAGGTCTACAAATGACAACCGGCACCTCGAGCTCATCGTGCTATCTGAGAAACGCAAGAAAAAAATTAAATACTTAACCGAATCAAGATGATTCGGATTTGGTTAAGTATTTAATTTTTTCCTTCGTTTCTCGAGCCATAAGTTATTTAACGTTTAGGTATTTCAAACTGGTTACCATAATAAAAACGAGAATACCTCTATAAGAAGTAGTTAAGAATGCTATTTAACTTAAAGCGAAATTCTAGGAAACCTAAGTCTTTATTCGGAAAATAACTTCTACTGAAGTTTTCGTATAACCTTTTACGTGTTTCTTTTCTATTTCTGGTTTCCAGGAACCAGTGTATAACGGTAGTGAGTTCTTGCACAATTTATTAAATATAGTGAAAACTTCAACGGGACGAAAAAACATTGATTGAAAAATAAACCTCTCCTCGTGTATTGTGGGGGTGTCCCTACGCGTGTGGCTGATATACCAGGAAAATCTGTTTTTAACTAGACACTTTCAACGCATGTAGCAATACGTTTATCGATTATCGTATGCATGTAGCTCGTGGCTCAATAATAACAGCCGTTCGGGTCGATTGTTGGTCCGTGGATGGGTCAAGAGAACCAAGGACAGGGCACATTGCTCGCAGAACGGATGGCCGATGGGGCCGAAAAGTTCTGGAGTGGCGACCCCGAACCGGAAGACGTTGCGTTTTGGAAGGCCTCACACTAGGTGGATCGATGACCTGGTCAAGGTTGCGGGATGCGAGTCGTACTGGACCGGTCAATGTGGCGACACTTGGGGAAGGCCTATGTCCAGCAGTGGACGTCTTTCGGCTGAAATGATGATGATGATGATGAATGATTGAAGTCCAAGTTCTTAGAAGACGTTTAAAGAAAGGCTTCGACAGTTTCGTCCCTAATTCCACCATCAAGAAATAATACCCTTCTGAACGTAACAGTTAACCGTATTTTCGCTACGATTCTACATTACGACAAGCTGTTAATTCCCCTGGCAAAGCCTGTCATTGAAATTATTAGCATACCGAAGGGTGCTTGGTTGAAAATTTTATACCCTCTTTTACGACAAAACGGAAAAAAAAACTAGATAAATTACTTCGAGTACCTACCGAATTGGTAATCGTGTTTCCTTTTAAGAGAGTGGGTTGCTTTTCATAATTTTTAGTGCTCTTTGTTCCTTTATTGCCTGCTGATTTTTTTTACTGCTTTTGTAACAGTTTAAGAGGTAAAAAGTTTGTAAGTTTGTATGAGGGGGTCATCATCTGCCTAGCCTTTTCCCAACTATGTTGGGGTCGGCTTCCAGTCTATCCGGATAGACTGAAGCCGCTCCATGTAAAATACACCAGTATTTTACATGGAGCGACTGCCTATCTGACCTCCACAATCTAGTTGGTACTGGGTAATATGATACCCCTTGGTAAGACTGGTTGTCAGACTTTTTGGGCCACTGACTACCTGTAACGACTGTCAAAGATCTACAAATAACAGCCGGGACCAACGGCTTAACGTGCTTTCCGAGGGACGGAGGAAACTCGGTATGTATTGGGTTGGTCAGCCATCCACAGACCAACCTAGGCATATATAGGGCTTCCATAACTGGCAAAATGTGTGAGTAGTTAAACCTCTGCCTAACTCTTTGGGATTTATAGGCGTGATCTTTGTGGACCAAATTGTTTTCTAAATACACTACAATCTTCAGGAGTTTTCATGCTTAAGTTACCGCATAAGTAGTCCGAGGTTTTTTGTCCAGACTTAGGTAATAAGTAATAACTTTTGAACTACTAAAGGCACTCTGATTTAAGTGCGTCGTTTCTTAAGTGTTTTTTATGGCGTACTCAGTGAAAATATTATTATAAACGTAAAAGTGCTATAGTGTGTTCTAAACTACTTGGTAATGTAAAATCTGTGTTCGAATTATATTAAGGTTACATTGTAGCAATTGTTCTTAATGTTGTAGATCGACCCCTTTTCAGGTTTTCAGAGGTTTTAGGTTCCGTACCCCAGTCAAAAAAAAAAGCACCCTTATAGGATCACTTTGTAGTCCGTGGCTCGGAGTTTCCTTGCGCGATCGAATCAGAAATGAAGACATCCGCAAGAGAGGTTACTAGGCTACCGACGTAGCCCGAAGAATTGCCAAACTTAAGTGGCAGTGGGCAGGGCACATCGCTCGCAGAACGGATGGCCGATGGGGCCGAAAAGTTCTGGAGTGGCGACCGCGAACCGGAAGACGTTGCGTTGGAAGGCCTTCCACTAGGTGGACCGATGACCTGGTGAAGGTTGCGGGAATCCGTTGGATGCGAGTCGCACGGGACCGGTCAATGTGGCTACAATTGGGGGAGGCCTATGTCCAGTAGTGGACGTCTTTCGGCTGAAATGATGATGATGATGTAGTCCGTGTGTCTATCTATCAAAACCCTTTTTCTCAGGAACACGTAAAGGTATCAAGCTAAAATTAATATAAAATGCTCAGGTTTGCTACTCCTTGGAATATTGAAAAAATAAAAAATGTAAGTCAACGCGATCAAAAGATATGACCGTTTCTGTCCCATAATTTGCAATTTCACAACGGAATCAAAACCTATAGGGTACTTCCCGTTGACCTAGAATAACGAAATTTGGCAAGAAGCAATGTTTTATTTACAGCACATGCAAAGGAACTATGACTAAACATGTACTGAAAACCGCAAATATGTAGTTTTACAACAAAATACCTAAATTGCGAGTAAAACTCGCACTTACCGGTTTTATAATTACGGCGTGTAAGCTATGTATCTCAAATAAGCTTGCATTTGCCAATAATTATGATTTTTTTCCTTTTAATCCCAGCGGCCATTACATTCCACGAGACAATGGATGACACCTACATTAATCAATGAATTACCTGAGGGAATGATCAATCGTGTCAAGAGTAAAAACCACCTAAAAAGCGTCCTAAAAAAACACTACATGTCGATGTGTCCATAGTGGCTGCGGTCGATTGACGGCCTCGGTCGGCTAATGTCGTGAGCCCAATTATTCTTGCTTTCCCTACACTGATGACTATGACGATGGGATGGTTTCATGACATTGGCTGACGGATGGCGCTGAGCATAATGGCTCTGATTGACCCTTTGTCTTAGTCTTAGTTTTACAATAACCTAGTTTTAACTTAGAATTATACTTTAACTTAGATATAATATTAATAAGACTCCGCGAGAACCTACTGCCGACAAATTGCTCTGCAGTTTGGCAGATGTTGTATTTAAGTACTAACCAACTACCAACTACACACATCAAAAGTATCTAGGGATCAACATATATTTTTGCAATAACTTTTCTCCTGATTGATATTAATTAAAATTTTCTTTAAGGATTCATCAAATAAAGTGTTTTCGTTTGTCACAGTAACGATAAACCAAGTCACCTTTGCATTAATAAAGAAATTTGCCATTTTCCTAATAAAGGGATTTTTGACATTTGAACCACTAACATTAAAGTTCGAAAAAAAGACTGAAATAACAGTTTTCTTTAAAATTTTATTGGGTAACTTAAACAATTAATAATCCGTGTTTCTACCGCGAACACTAACAACACAAGAACATCGGTTTGGCATACTCAAAATGAGTTCATCCAAATCACGCTGTGGAATGGCCGCCCATGTTCGTTGCAACAACAAAAAAAGGTCTTCTTGCGACTGGATACCCTCCATATTCGGCAGAGCTCTTCTCTGTAGCATATCCCATGCATGCTCAATCGGGTTCAAGTCTGGCGACTGAGCAGGCCAGGGCAGGACATTGATGTTAGCTGCGGCGAGAGTCTGTCTTACAACTCTTGCGGTGTGCGGTCGTGCATTATCATGCATTAACTGAAATAAGGGACCGATTTGCACTTGTAGAGGAACGATGACGTCTGATACAATCGTCTCAGCATAAATTTGAGCGTTGAGGTTGCCTCTGATCCAAATCAACTCAGTTCTTCCGCCGATCCAAATACCCGCCCATACCATGATGGTTCCACCACTATAAGGATGGACTTCCTGGCAGGATTTTAATCGCTGTTGGCGTCCAGGGGTTCTCCAGTGTCGTATACGTCTTGTATCCGGTTTCATACCAAAACGAGACTCATCAGAAAAGCACACGAAACGCCATTGTTCTTCTGCCCAATTTCTGTGTTCAAGAGCCCATTGATATCGAATCCTACGATTGTGCATTGCTATAGGTGGTACCCGTAGCGGTCTTCGGGAATGAAGGTTCACTTCATGCAAGCGGTTTCTGACTGTTTGGTCGCTAATTAAGTTCCCTGAAGAGTGATGAAGCCTCACGGCTAACATCATGGCGGTTATTGTTGGAGCTCTTCGAGTTAAGATTTGAATGTATCGGTCTTGTCTCCGTGTGGTGCAGCGATACCGTCCTCCATGGCGCTCAGCCACGGTACCAGTGCTTCGGTAACGTGTCCAAAGTCGACTGATAACACTCTGACTTGTATTCAGAGCTAAAGCTACAGTACGTTGCCGGGAACCAGCTTCTATCATTCCCACGGCTCTGAGCATTTCTTCCCTGCTTAAATGACGTCGCCGCTCCATAATAACGTTGGTTTTAATCAGTAGTAGGGAAACAGTAGCACTAATAATGTCTTCAATGCGTTGTATGTTTTTATAGGGAAAATATTGACAGCTTATTTTCATCTTTTACTCGAATTTGATTGAGAGTTCCTGATTCAAATTATGAAATGCACCAAAAAGGATCCATATAAATTTATAAAATCATAAATTTATTACAAAGCCACATCTCAATCTCAAGAAATCCGCATAAAAATGCTTGATCCCTAGACATTTTTGATGTGTGTATGTAGGTACAGTAAGGATTAAAAAAAAAAACAAAAATTGTACATAAAAATTATCGGTAATAATTGGCAGTTTACAGTTTACGCTAGAATTTCGATAAACAGCTATTCAACCCGATTTTAATCGGTATTTTCGGTACTACCCTTTGTAATGAGCGGTAATTTCAGTGAACCGGACCATTGTGAATGGTAAATACGAAACTGTATTTTAAAACAAACATTCATGATTTCAACGAAAGATTTTCAATAAAATCCATAAAATATTGTGCATCTTAAGTCTGGTTGGTTAGTTTACTGAAAATATATCTCATAATTTATATGAGACGATGATAATTTTTTTGTAAAGAATACGACGAGATTTTTTTCAACAATGAACAAAGAAACATACCAAATTAGCGTTTAATGGATGCTCGGAGGTCACAGTATTACGCTACAATATGAATTAATTAAATTTGAAGTTATTCATGAACGAAAAAAAATATTCCAAAGGAAATTTAAAAAAAAGTCGCGATCGGTGAAATTTGTTTTTCTCCGCTCCACTAGAAACTCAATAAAAAAAGTCCCTTGAAAATCCGACCACTATAAACTTCGTTCCACCTTTTGAGTATTTTTTGTCAAATTGCACTCGGCTATTACAAATAATTGACAAAAAATATGTTTTAATTTAATCTTCGTAAACAGTGCAAACATGGCTTTCTGTGACCTAAGGACACGTAAGTTGGGGCCGTATCCACCGGGCCAACGCTGAATGCTCTAAACTGGCATGTAGTACCTAAATATGAATAGTTGAGCCACTTTCGCATCTAGAAAAGACGTTGCATGTGCATATGACGATGCACATCAAAGTCGCTCACTACGTCACCGACTTGACACCTTTTCCAACTTTAGGGCTGCGTTTCCACCAGATATGAGCGAAGTTGCGTAGCTAGGGATGTCTGTGAAACTAACTAATAATATCGCTTCTTTTTCACAGCTTGAGCTATTCTAGCATGTGATTGGTTAGTTTCAAACACATCCGTCGCTACGCATCTCTCATCGCTCATCTCTGGTGAAAACAAAGCTTTTTTTTTTTTTTTTCGAATGGGAAATCATCAAATGACTTCTCCCGCTCTGGGCGGAACAGGAAAGAGTGTCAAACTTTTACTGACTAAAACCCATCCATGTTCCTTCATCGCCCTTTTTGTTCCGGGGCCACGGTATCTCTTTCGAACAGTCCCGCAACCCCGGAATGTGAAAACACAGCCTAAAAAGGCAAAATTGGTAGCGAAATACTGCTTTTTCTTTTTCTAAAAAAGCAACATTCTCTTTTAAAAGCGTATCTCTACAGGCTTGTTCACAGTCAAACGTCGCTTAACTTCCGTTACGATTGACTTGCCACGAATTTTGAAAGCTTTTATTTGGCTTCATATTTTTGTATGTCTTTGAAGTTTGTATGTGGAGGTCCATTGTTGTAACTTTTGTTTAGATTTCACTCATAAACGAGGGTTTTCACGGTGTCAAACATGTGACATTGATTTTACCGTGGACTAAGCAAAACCAGTGCACACGTTGCGTTGGCGTGTAAGTTATGAATGTACCTGTGTATATTTTACTTGGTCATTTATCCCACAACTAACTTATACCGTTCTGTGAAGTTCGGTAATTGTCCCACAGGGCCGTACAACCGTGATAAAAAGTATCCTATGTGTTAATCTAAGTTATAAACTATCTGAATGCCAAATATCATTCAAATTCCGGTTAGTAGTTTTTGCGTGAAAGAGTAACAAATATGAAAAAAAAAAAAAAAAATTCTTTATTAGAAGGTAAAAACCAACTCTGCCCCGTCTTTCAAATATCTTCTAGCTCACTTAATACCTACAGCACCGGGTGGTCAGGTCAGTGCGGTGGCCTATTTTCGGGGTAAAGCTACCCCGAGAAATGTTTTCACCCTGTATTACTGCTACGTCACTACCTGTCATTTCTACCTTTAAAACACGTAAAACAACCAGCAGAAACTTAACAATAGAGTGTTGTTATTATCTAGTTCAAAAACACGTTCAACTTTTGACGACAACAAAGTATGGTGATGCCATTGAGTTACTTTCTAAGTTCCTTTGTCAGAAACCCGAAGGATAACTTAGTAACTCCGACAGTTTGTAGTTATTAAGCTAAGAGCTATTTTATCGCACCCTGTCCGGGCTATAAATAGTTACCCTACTTTTATTACAGGTTCCAGTCAATTGAGTGTCGTCATAGACAGTTCTTGTTAGATAGATTGTTGGATGGAAATAGATATACAATAGGTAGTAAGAAAATTAGATTTGATTTAGGTAGTTTGTTGATGTATCATAGCACTAGTCCCTATATGGGAGGTGAATTGTATTAGTAAAAACCATAAAACTTAAACAAATATCTCACATTTCAATATAAGCAATGATGTGTTGATGAAGCCTCTTTACTCCTCTATCACAAGAATTAACAAAACATCATCAAGCATGTAATCACCGAAGAGGTAAGCAGAGGTGTACCCAATTATAGTACACCCACATTACACCAGTTATGTTTAAGTCGCATGTAATAGGGGGCAAGCTTATTACCATCAACTGGGCAAAAATCCAGACTTCGTGGTTCATCATCATCATCATTTCAGCCGCAAGACGTCCTCTGCTGGACATCGACCTCCCCCAAGAAGTGTCGCCACATTGACCGGTCACGTGCGACTCGCATCCAGCGGATTCCCGCAGCCTTCACCAGGTCATCGGTCCACCTAGTGGGAGGCCTTCCAACGCAACGTCTTCCGGTTTGCGGTCGCCACTCCAGAACTGTTCGGCCTGATCGGCCATCTGTGGACTTCTTGGTTGGTACGGAAAAAAAATCTGATGGCAAAAAGAAAAGCCCAAACAACACTGCCCGACCCAAAAATCGAACCGGGACCTAATGCTCAGTAGTCGCGATTGCGACTCGACCAACGAGACAGTCACAATAATTACTATTCAAAACACAATAACCTACGCAACGTAACAGACATGCTAACATGACCATCGACAGCTTGAAATCGGTATTTTAAATGAACACGGACATTAGAAAAAGTACCTCAGTACCTTTGTGCTCATCTATCTTAGTGTAATGTCCTGTTAAGTATTTTGTGAGTACATAAATAAATAAATAATAAAAAGCCCATTTATTTATTTATTTAAATAGAACGGCCGAAGCCAATTACACTATTTAATTATCATATACAGGGTGTGGCGTAAGTAGTGGTCCACCGTTCAGGATTCGATGAACCAGATAATTAACTATAACAATTAAAAATTTAAACCATTTATACCCAAGGGTTCCGAAAATATTTCCTTTTTGTCTTTTATTTACGAAATTTCTACGCTTTATTACAAATTTGGTTGTAGTTTCAACAAAAGTCATTAATCTTTCATTTTGATTTCTGTTAATTACTGCTGAATACTAGAGCTACCACGATAAATTATGATTTTTTATGTAAATTCAGCTCTTTTGAAGAAAAAAGTTGGTTCTTCTCTAATTTTAACCCAAATTTTTAACACACCATCAAGATCAAGAGCGATTTTTGTAAAAAAAACGTACCACATTGTCAGTGCCCATGTATTTAATAATATGCCTACTAAATGCCGATTTCAAAATGATATCATTATAACAGATCCAATAATTTAACAAAAAGATATTCAATTTTAATTGAAGAAAAGAAGATTTTCATTAAACTATTTTTTAAAACTTTATTGCGTTAATACTTACGATATTTGCTAAAAAATGCACTACAGTGTCAATGCCCATTTGTTTAAAAAAAAACTACTATAACAGAGTTATGTAGACCTAACTTGTTACTTCAGGTATTTGAACAAAGCATTAAAAAAAAAAACAAATCACTTTATTTATCATTTATTATTAATCTTTGTCATGATTACAATCATTAAAATTAAACGAAATGTTCAAAATGGCCCCCATTCGCAGCAATACACGCTCTGCAACGTCGAATAAACGACCGTTTAAGTCGTCGGGCAAACCCGCTTTCGCTGACTTCTCTAGCTGCTGCCTGGATTCTAGTCCTCAATTGGTCAATACTTGTGATTTCTTTGCTATAGACTTTTTCTTTTAGGCAACTCCAATAAAATAAATCTAGGGGATTTAGATCTGGTGAGCGTGGTGGCCACAATATTGGACCTAAGCGCCCAATCCACCTATTTGGATTCACTGTATCAAGGTGCTCGCGTACTCTAACAGCATAGTGAGCGGGACAGCCATCGTTCTGCAGCCACATGTCTTCTTGGACTTCAGGAACGACACCTTCCAGAAGCAAGGGCAAGTCAATTTGCAAAAAACTTAAACATCTTAAATATCTACAAACTTAAATATCTTTCTGCATTTAATGTTTCTGGCAGCTCGTGTGGACCGATTATCTGTCCGTTAATGATACCGGTCCAAAAGTTTATTTTAAATTGATACTGTGATCTGTCTTGCCTTATGAGATGCGGGTTTTCTAGCTGCCAGTTATGCAAATTGTGTAGATTTAAATATCCATCTTTTTTGCAGGATGACTCGTCGCTCCATAGTATTTTATTAAAAAACTGCGGGTCTTCTCTTATTACTCTACAAAACGCGTAGCATTACTCTACAAAATGTTACTCTCAAGTGATAATCTCTTGGTAGCAATGACTGTACCCTTTGATAGTGGTATGGGTACAGTTCATGTCTTTTGAGTATTCGATGTACAGATCTAGTTGATATGCCAGTTCTGCGACTTAAGACACGGATTGATGTTGAAGGATCTTCTGTAACTAAATTCATTACCTCTTCATCGTTGTCTCAGGTAAAAAAAGGGTCAGGTTTTTTTTACCTGACATGTTTGTGCTTCAACACCAATCACATTAGAAATGTAAAAAGTTAGATTGTATCCGTTTTTTAAGTTTTAATACGTTTTGTAATAGTATTAACGCAATAAAGTTTAAAAAAGTAGTTTAATGAAAATCTTCTTTTCTTCAATTAAAATTGAATATCTTTTTGTTAAATTATTGGATCTGTTATAATGATATTATTTTGAAATCAACATTTAGTAGGCATATTATTAAATACATGGGCACTGACAATGTGGTACGTTTTTTTTACAAAAATCGCTCTTGAACTTGATGGTGTGTTAAAAATTTGGGTTAAAATTAGAGAAGAACCAACTTTTTCTTCAAAAGACCTGAATTTACATAAAAAAACATAATTTGTCATGGTAGCTCTAGTATTCAGCAGTAATTAACAGAAGTCAAAATGAAAGAATAATGACTTTTGTTGAAACTACAACCAAATTTGTAATAAAAGGTAGACATTTCGTAAATAAAAGACAAAAAGGAAATATTTTCAGAACCCTTGGGTATAAATGGTTTAAATTTTTAATTGTTATAGTTAATTATCTGGTTCATCGAATCCTGAACGGCGGACCACTACTTACGCCACACCCTGTATATATAATTTATTTAACACAGTCATGCATTCTTCTGACAAAAATTCAAACATTCTGACAGTATCACCTTCCATTCATTTGCA
This sequence comes from Xestia sexstrigata, assembly GCA_941918905.2. Classification (NCBI taxonomy): domain Eukaryota; kingdom Metazoa; phylum Arthropoda; class Insecta; order Lepidoptera; family Noctuidae; genus Xestia; species Xestia sexstrigata. The sequence continues at coordinate 7,505,417 of OW799219.2, forward strand.
AACAAATCAAAATCTGTGTTTGAGTTTAGGAGAGCGTTAATAGCGGTTAATGTACGGGGAATAGGTGACTTGGAGTGTGCAACAGTACGGCAAGATAGTTGCAGAAAGCCTGTTCAAACTAAACATAATTGTCACTGTCTACGTCTCTAGCCAACATAAAAACACCACACAATCTGAAACAGCAGTTATAGAATCCCAGTCAATGTAATTTGGTCAGCGGCAATCCTAGTATTTATGTAACCACTTTGGTTAGTTCGCACGTACTTACTTTAATATATTAGTACAAACTAAAGTGCCTCCATAGAGAACATTACATTCACAAACTTTGGCTGGAACTCGTCTTCTGAACCGGTCAGCGACTTCACTTTGCTTGATTTGAGCTTAGGTTATTGAAAGTTAGATTTCAAATATAGAATTTATGTTATACTCTTATGTACTAACGAGGTTTGAGTTCATGCACGTCGACATAAGTACGTGAACGTACTTTGCTTGAACATTGAACACACGGTTTTTTTAACTATTATGTACTACAGAATTCCTCAGTGTTCAATATCCGCAGCCTGTCCGCCTGTTTGAATTGGACTTTAAGAGCCTTGTCACACTAGCGGATTCAAAGTGGAGCGGGTGCGCAGCGAATTCGTTGCGTAGTTAGCGTGAAAGTGCACTCAATTTTCAATGTTAGGTTGCAAAGTTTAGCGTTGATAATTGAGTTTGCGTTGCGCAGCGAATTCGTTGCGCATCCGCGGTGAATTCGCTGCTCGCCCGCTCCGCTTTGAATCCACTCGCAATTCGCTAGTGTGATAAGGCTAACTGTTTGATGTTTACGGATCGATCGTGGTAGTAAAATAGTCTTCACGCCAGCTTGACATATTTTGTTGTATTTCCATTTTTCACAATGAAGGCAGCACATTCAAATATAAACTCAGCAATATTGCTTCCATCTTCCGAGACCTTATTACCATTCCACTTTATTTCCTCCAACTGTAAGAATTCTCAACTACATGAAAAATAATTACACTCTTGTTGACGAATAATAAAAGAAACATTGTCACGTAGCAATTTCAGGGAAATCGCCTTTTCTTCCTTTTGAATGTACACAAGTGGGTTCTCCATTGCCTGTTATACATTTTTTTCTTTTTCTTCTAATTTCTTTGATTGAGCCGAAGAAGATTCATTTTTGATTGGAAGTGTAAATGACACAATCGGGTGTCTTTTCGTTTTGAGTTATTTTTAACAGAAACGGCTAATGAGTTGTTAGAAAAGATGCTTTGAACAATGTGTATTGTTACGACGTTACAATGAAATTGGACTTAGGCACAATTTTTTTTATGAATGAAATCGGGAATCACATTGAGATGGAAATGTTAGTACCTAATATGTGGGAATGAGGGGTGCTAGAAGTTTGACCGCTATGTGTGTGAAAGTATGTGGCACCGTAGCTCTTAAACGGGTAAACCTATTTGGATGCGTTTTCTTATTAAATACATCGTACGAGTCACCTACAGAATAGGTATTGGCTTATTTTAGCAATCGCACCTATGATATAGATTTAATTAATCTTTGGTTTGCAGAATCACTGAAAAAATCACTAACTTTCAAGTAATGGTAAATATGACATAGTTACATTGATGATGCAACATGAATGTAAACATAGTCTTGAGTCCGAACGAGTGACGAAGTAAAAAAAAAACATTTCGGTTTCACATAACGGAAAACTGAAATTTGTATTTTGTTTGACTCACCGAACACTTTGAAAAATTCCAATGAAATATCTGAGTCCTTTTCCTGACGGTCGTCTATGTATTTGATGTGAGTGCGACACGCTTGTCCAAAGTTCATTTGTTCGAAGAACATTCACCTGAATGATCTATGAGCTGTTTGTTGAAAGAACGATTGATTGAAGAATGCTCGCCCGAAAGTTCGTTTCGAAAAAACGTCGGTCTTAAGAACGATTGCCCGAAAACCTCAGCTGAATAAAAGTAATGGTAGAATATTTACGTGGGCAATGTAGGCAATGGTAGGTCCCTCGGAAAGCACGTTAAGCTGTTGGTCCCGGCTGTCATTTGTAGATCTTTGACCATCGTTACAGATAGTCAGTGGCCCGAAAGTCTGACAACCAGTCATACCAAGGGGTATCGTATTACCCAGTACTAATTGGTTTATGGAGGTCAGATAAGCAGTCACTCCATGTAAAATACTGGTATTCAGCTGCATCCGGGTAGACTGGAAGCCGAAGGCTAGGCAGATGATGATGTGATGGTAGGTACTAAGAATATACACATACTATAAGTAAACTTAATATGTTGTTAACTGTTACTATGAAAGGAGACGTCTCTATCTACCTTTTAATGTCCTGCATCGTAATTCTATATCTTTATTATGACAATAAACTTAACAGTAAATACAGTGCAAGTTGCAACATTGACGTCATACACGACTTTGTATGTAGAGAAATTGTAGCGAAACTAAAAGATAGCATCGAGTAAAGTCACATTCTATTCGCCGCAGGATCGGCAAACCTTTTGACAAAAATGTACACACACCAAAAAAAGTTTGCGATCTTTAATTAAAACACTGGCATATTTTTCAGTTGATTTATACAAATTGCAATACCAACACGGTCAAAACATAAGGAAGGGGTGATTTGATAAAAGAAAATGCCGACGAAAAATTTATTTGTGGGGAAGGTCGGAATGATGTACTGAACACGTGTTCATACGTGTTTGTGCGTTGATACCACCATGTATATATTTTATTGGTAAAATCAGAGCTCTGCATCTGCCACAAAATTATATCGTGGCAGCGGCAGCGGTTCGCCATCTCTGGTCTACGCGAAGAAATGAGTGCACGCTGCACACTAAAGTAATGCTTCGTAATTGTTATTATTAAACAAGAAGCAGCAAACTATTTATAAGTTTAACACGTAAGTTTCGCCAGTTATGTCTAAGTTCCATGTAATAAAGAACGAGCAATCTATAGAAATAAATAAAATTTAAGTGTATGTTTGTAATTTCTAACATCTTTTTACTGAATGAACTGGATACAACAAAAAAACTGTTTTATTTGTCTGACCGTCTGTTCCGACTAAACTCCGAGACGGCTGGACCAATTTTTACGAGACTTTCACCCAACTGGCAGATAGAAGAAACTTTGGCTACTTTTATTTAAGAAAAAGAATTAGGGTTCCGTGCAAAAAATTTAAACCTTTGAAATTGTTAACAAAATCCGATTCAAGTAGGAAGTTATATTTTATAGTAAATTCACGCGGACGAAGATTGCGGGCAACAGCTTATATGAAAATATGGATGCATGTTTATGTATTGTGGCTAATTAATAGTTTATTAGCATTGTTCGACGAAACAAACGATTAATTAGAACGTAAACATTGCTGGTAATTTGTAGTCAAATTGAATTCCGTTACTTGTTACGTGGCAATGTTTTGTGGTTAACTAATTGGAATTTCTATTTGATGCAAATTAGTGTTGATATCGTAATAAGTTATTTAAGGTAGTTACTTACTATGCTATAAACTAATAAGTAGATACAGCCAATCGTATTAAGTTCACAAGAGATTAAATGCAACGTTATACTTGAAAATGTTATGAAAGAAAAAAAAACAGAAAGAAAAATATATTTACTATCGCAGGGACATGACGAGCACACAAAATGAAAAAAAAAAAAAACACAAAGCATAACAAATATTCATATTCAAGTAAATACAACAGAACGAAACACATAAGTACAGTGTTGAAATCTCGAATGGTGATGAGAAATAAGTGGACTGGCTGGTACAAACTGTATTTATTATCAGAAACCGACATGTATACAACGCGGTGGCCTGGGAAGAAGTATTCTGTGTAGCACGAGCGCGTGACACCTGACATCCCGCGCCCCCCGTCGCCCGCGCAGCCAGCCGCGCACGTTGCCCGCTCCGCGCACCTCACTGCCTGGCTCAGCGGATCGCACGCGCTGCCTGCTGCACCCGAAGATGTCGAGGTTCGATTCTTGACGTGACTGCGACAAGCAGTTTACCACTCAGCTGAAATATCTTAAAGAATATACTAAATTTTCAATCATATTCACGATTTACCACCTTATTTCATTAAGGGTTTCCTTATTTTTCCTTTGAAAAATAAAACACATTTCATTGTCGAATAACTGGAAGGAGATTTTAAAAAAATGAGAGAATCGCTTCTTGGTTAAATGTTTGAACTTTTGTATTATTGTTGCATCATCATTAATTAAAGTTAACAAGCATACTCATTGCTTTACCTTACAATCGATTAATTAAACATAACGTGAAGTAAACCCACAACGTGTAACACAAAATGGTTCCGTGTCCAGACGGTCGTAGCGTTATTAATTGCCACCGATCAGTGGAGCGTAGCACCGTAGCGCCACCGTAGCACCGTAACCGCGTAGCGTGCTACGCGCTACGCCGTGATAATTGCATGAATTGCACACCCTTTATCGTCGTTTCATAGATAAAGTGTTGTGTGAGTTACGTTGTTGGAGTAAATAATTAATTTTAACTAGTAAGGGAATTTGGGTAGAAAATACGTAGCAATATCTCGTTCATGCAGTATTTACAAGACGTCTGCAAAATCAAAAGGAAAATATTATAGTAACCTTTTTCATAACTACATTTTCGAGTCGTTTTAAAAAAAAACTAAACGCATTATTTTGATTATTCTATTACAGGTTCGTTTAAGTTGCGAAACAGGACTAGTGCACTAGTCAGTGCTGGTAATTATCTTTACATAAAAACGTCCAAAATGAATAGCAACAGCCCTCGTTTCCCGACCTCTTCATCACTGTCAATCGTTAAAACGAAGTGGTCGCAACACTTGAAACCGGACGCCACCGGCCCCGAGTCCACGAAACCGGATACCGGGTTTTTTCAACTGCCACAAACTGTGTGAAGCCTACATGTGACGATATATTTCATGGAAAAAGTTCGTATATCCGTGAAAGCCTGACAATTAAATAACTAATCTATTCCGAAACGTTTTTAAATGTAAGGGTTTATAGAAAGCCTTGTTCGAACCCAAAAGTAAGCGTAAAGTAAATTCGATCGATTTTTCAGTTGCAAATACATCCTTATTGTATAATCAAAATTGAAAATTCATTGCATTGATATTATAGCTGATTTACTAAGGCGAGCTTAGCCCAGTATAGGGTTCCCTTACAGCTAAAGTTATTTTTTTAGCATTTTGGTGTTTTTAGCACGAGTTTTTTTTTCTTCGATACATATGAATAATGTCTTTGAAATAAATGCGCAAGCGCGCAGCATCCATTGTGGGTCGAGTCATGGTCAGACCGAAAGATGATTGCTGGTAGAGTGAACTGTCCTTATGTGGTTCACTGCTGTCAGTTACATGTGTCACGGTATCGTGTTGTTTACTAACACTTTCTTAGTTTTTAAGGATTATGTTACTAACCCTATGTGAGCTTTTTTTTTCTTTTTTTTCGGATGGGAAATCATCAAATGACTTCTCCCGCTCTGGGTGGAGCAGGAGGGAGTGTCAGACATTTACTGACTAAAACCATGTGAGCCTCCGCTCGAATTAAAGAATTTGAATTTAATACATTGTGTGAGCAATATGAATATTTTCGCATTACTTGATGATGACGTTCGCATTTACTTGACGTTTTCAATTTAATTCAATTACCCCGCTAAGCCCTCAGATATTCAATTTATTGAGTTTAAAATATCAAAATTCAGCTTTAACAATGTTGAAACATGTTGCCAACTTTCTAGACTGTTCTATTTATAGTTTTATACTGTTCACAGCTTACTCCTATCGATTCCCTTTAAAACAAACTTTAATACCATAATATATCCTTTGTTTCTTCAACACAAAGTTTGTTCTTATTTGAGAAATGACTGCTCTCAGCTGAGCAGTTTGAGAGTTATGGAGCCTAGGGCATCTGGACGTGAGCTATGTGTCTAACTTAGTTGAAATGGTACGTGTACATTATAACTACATGATACATTTTCAGTGTGTATTTGTATGGAGCATACTTACATTCGTAAATATTTGAATGTAATGATTTAACATACTATTTCCACGGAGGCAAGACTTTCAATCGGCATATCCAGAATTCGACATGTAGTAAGCCACATATAAATCAAAAATATATTTCCTCCCATCTATTCGAAAAGGACGGTATCGGTTCGCCTTTTAGTGCACCCAAAAGTGGTGTTTTCTATAAGAAACTTTTAGCGGGCAGTAATGAGTTTTTAATCCACTTTATAAGTGCGCCGCAATTATCTTTGCCGCGCACTTTTTGAATTTGGAACATCTTAGTGTTCAACTCCAAAGAAATCGAACGCAAATATTGTTTGAATAAAGACTGGCTGGTACGACGGGCCATAGTCGCGCCGACGGCTGAATAAAAAAAAAAGAAATCAAATTAAAAACGCGCGAACTACAGCCCGCGTTTTCGAAATATTTCACGGATTGTTTGAAATTCATGGTTTTGTTTTGAAAAATGAGTTCTTCAAGTGACAGTGAAACTATAGAATTAACTCCTGAAAGTGTTAGAACTGACGCAAGAAATTTGAAGAAATGTGATTGTTAGTTGCTTTATTATTAGATACTATTTAATTTAAATTTAGTTGTTACTCTATGTTTTATTAAATAATAATATTACAATAAAATATGAGGGGCCTTTTATTTTCTTATAGTGGGTGATGAGAAGTAGAGTGTACCACTCGGGCGCAAAATACATTTTTGGCTCGGGCGACGTACTTTGAATCCCTCGCTACGTTCAGGATTCTACTAAGGAATTCTACTCTAGAATCCCTCACTTCGCTCTGGATTCAAAAAAGCGCCCTCGCCGTAATAATATTATTTTGCTCCCTTATGATACAATCTACTATTAATCGACGCATATTTATTTTCGACGGACTGACGCGACGGTTTGTCGCGCCGGCAATGCAATGGTCGCAAAAGTTGCGAAAAAGCCTGTGTATACGCGGTGCCCCAAGACCTGCCTGGAAATCGAAACCAAGACCATATGTGTCCATATGTTATAGTTCGTACCTGCGTTTTTTGTTGATTTTTTTTTAAACAGGTTGGAGTGTTTATCAGTGGAAACTTGTAAATGGACATCAAATCCGTATTGTTTAAGAACATTGTATAAATTAGCTGTAAGTTTCCCGAATAGCATAAAATAAAAGTCTCTTGAGTATATGCTCAACAGACGCATGCTCAATAGTAGTTTTAGGTAATAGAAGCAGAACATACGGTACATAATGTTTGTATGTATGTACGATGCAGACATGTGCTAATGTGAATGGAATTTGACAATAATATTGTCAAATTCGATATATCTACCTAACGTATCGTGAAACTACATACAAGGACTAAGTAGAACAATATAAACAAACAAGACTCTATAACCTATATGTATACCTTTGTATGTATATGTGTCCATGTGTGTATTCATCCATGTGTGTATATGTGTGTATTGAGAATAAAGACGATATATTGCGTAAGTCTCACGTGTGGTCACAGGACAAACTCAACAATCTTAGACAAAGAACCTACACATAAGAAGATAAACAGTTTTTTTTCTATGGTAGAAAGACCACTTTTATCTTTTTCAAACTACCTAACTGTAACTGTGCAACACAGAAACACAAAAAGACAAATCAAAAACTTTAATGCATTATTGTGGTTGTTGATCAGGAGATCTGACAATCCTTTCACCACGATGCTATATTGAAACTGTTATCGTCAGACCGTCGGTCCTTATCAGGGCACAAAAACGGCTTCCCCAAGTGCAACTACTACCAGTTTTCCAAATCCGCCTTTATTATCATTTCAATAAATGTCACATGAAAGTCCCATCCATACAAAAAGACATGGACGAAGTATAGTCATTGTATTTCGATAACAAAGTTAAAAAACAAACCTGAACTAAAATAGTTCCAAACTCAAAAGTTTGCAGCAGATAGCACAGAAAATACAACAGAATAGCATCCAAATAGACACAACCACAGAGCACAGAATCGCCGCGCCGACAGCCGAAGATAATTTTATTATTAATGCCGATTAACAAAAATCGTGGTACTCTAAGTGCGTTCAGCGTACAACTTGTCACTGCCTTCTAGTGTAGTCATGCAAGTAAACGATGACACCCATGGATTTTATTCAATGTAATACCGAGTTTCCTCTGTGCCTACGAAAGCACTTGGTCCCGACTGGCATTTGTAGATCTTTGAAAGATGTTACAATAAATTAGTCAGTGGCCCGAAAGTCTGATAACTAGTATTACCAAGGAGTAACTTATTGTCTGGTTCTAACTGGGTTGTGGAGGTCAGGTAGGCAGTCGCTCCATGTAAAATACTGGTATTCAGGTACATCCAGTTATACTGGGCAACGTAATTGGGAAAAGGCTAGGTTGATGATGATGGTTATGTTGATGATGCCGCATCTAGTGATGGCCGGACTCCGATTCGTTTCCGTGCTCTGTGGAATGAACAAATAATCCCCAATTTGTATACTCGGTCCAAATATCAACCGAGCTGCGAATTCCCAAATATCGGTTTGACCTAGATTAAATGCCAATACCTAGGATTTATTTACATTGCTGTGTTTGTTTAGGTAACGTCGTGACTTCCCTCGTTAAATGTTTCTCGTCTTGGAATTTCGCTTTCGGCTTGCCGACGATTTTTGCACTAAATTGGCATGAAATACAGTCATGTTACTTTTTTGTCTTTTTCGAAAAGATACGAAATAGATTTGTCGTGTTTTGTAAAGTTTTGCAATCATCATTACACTAATAAATTATTATAAAGGTGAAAGTTTGTGTATGTGTATGTGTGTTACTCCTTCACGCTCAAACGGCTTAACGGATTTGGATGAAAATTGTTACCAAGATAGCTTATATTCTGGATTAACACAAAAGCTACTTTTTAGCTCGATATTATTATTCCGTGAAACAATTACCGAACACCACGCGGGAAAAGCCGCGTGCATAAGCTAGAATAAAATAAACAAAGTAAAATCAATGTGTTGGGGCAGGGAGTTCTGTAAACAGAATCGCGGCGACGTGCATAGACTCTTCATCGTCGTGCCGCGGGCACGACAGTATTTCATATTTTGTTGGTCCTGAACTGTACGTGTGTTTTTTTTATATTCAGTCTGACAACATAAAAGTTTACTGTATATAAATGCAAAAGTTTGTGCGGACGGATGTATGGATAATTGTCACGCAAAAATTACAAAATAGATTTGGATAAATTTCGTACATAGATAGTCTATAACCTGGATTAACACATAAGACTTTTTATCCCGGTCGATCCCGTCATTTAGGGGTCCCATTTTCAACGTAAAAATAACTATTGATGGCAAAATGTTCCACAATTAAAACTAACCTATTTCATTGGGTATAAAATACGCCCCCCTCACAAACATTTCAGGAGATATCAAATGGCTTCTGCTAAATCGAGGGACTATAAAGTTTATATAATAGGTAGGTATATCTAATATATTCCATATAGTTTCTGGCTTTTTGGCTTAATACCTTATTCTCCCACAACATTAGAGATCACGGGCTTAATTTTCCGTAAGAAGTACCAACGTCTGTATTATTCGGTGCTTTTCCATGGATTTTCCTAAATGATATAGAACATTAAATGATTTAAGATATCCCATAGTCTCCTTGAAAGGGCTCGGTTTGCCACAGATAGGTATACATTGGGCCTATCAGACGCTCCGATTTGGGTACTTAACGCGGTCAGCTGGAACCTTTTATGTGCCTACGTATAGCGGTGGTCTTTTTGCACGCCTGTTCCAAATTTCGCTCGGTTCATTTCAGAGTGGTCGGACTTGTTATCGATTTTTGTTCTGGAAAACTGTTTGGTCAAGGTTTTTTCATTGTAGCTGGCTTGTGTAACGGTTAAAGCAATTACTTTGGCTAGATTGCTAACAGAATGTTTCCATAAAATCTGGCATGGCATAGTCTTCTAAAATAACAAAAAATAAGCAATAGCAATACCAAAGAAAACAGTAGCGATTTAATTGAGTTTAGGTCCTACTAATATTTTAAATGCGAAAGTTTGTGACGATAGATGGATGGATGGTTGTTACTCTTTCACGCAAAAACGACCGATTAGATTTGGATGAAATTTGGCACATATACAGTTTAAAACCTGAATAAACACATAAGACACTTTTTATACCGGTAGTACGATCTCGTGGGACAAATACCGAACTCCACGCGGGCGAATCCGTAGCCATGAGCTAGTATAAATACTTTTTCATTTAAACCACTCCATTCCCACTAAACAAACAGACCACACAACCGAAGAATTTTTATGATATAATAAATCTAAGCCAGTAAAATCTGGGGATAGTTTCCGAAGATATAAACCTTAGTTCTAGTTTATACTGAAGCCATTAAATATATCAGAAGGCTTTCGACTTTGTTTTATTTCGTACAATCGCCTTTGCCCATCCATCTCAATAGCTACCAAAAGGATTTCAGGCGATGATTCAGGGTTACAAACGTATTTTTTCCTTGTTTATTTGGATTATCTGGGTAACAAAAAAAGGGTCAACTCACAAACAATTCGACCTTTTTCAGTGTACGTGTGTAAAAAGTAAAAAAAATAAAAGTTATTACAATTTCTACATTGTAATTTGTTTTATGCTTCGTCCGTTCCGTTTTCAGTTTTGCCTTTAATACGCGTTTTTATTTTTAAAATATTGTTGATGTTATGTGTATTGACTTGGTGTTTTTTTTATTAATTAAGTCTGCCTCGGGTTTATTGGACAAAGCTATACTAAATAAGACCTATGTGTTCAAGTGTTCAGGTTTTGCAAACAGGCGTTTTCATTGATATAAAGTAACTGGCTAGGCTCAACCGTATGCGAGGAAACGCAAATATCCGATATTGACGATAGAATGCATGACTTCGTAGACTGGGGGTTTACTTAGCGTTGTTTCAATTACCTAATCTAAAAAATGATGTGTTTTTGTTTCAGGTAAATCACGAGATATTCAATCGAGAACATAGTACGTGGTACGTATAGTTATAAAAAAGCACTGTTAAGTTTTCATGTGAAGAATTGTTTTTTTTTATTTGTTATTTTTTTTATTCAGGTATCGTTTTGGTCAAAACGGGTATTAGTCTTTTTAAATTAGGGAGACGTAAATAAACGCACGTAATACATATTACAGAACATACTCGTTTGTATATATATATGTACTTTAACCCTTAAAGTATGCAGACCCTTCTCAATGTCTAAAATAACTCTAAACCCTAACGTTATTTCTAGTGCATCGCACTTTTGCGGTCAGCGACTCTTTCATGTGATACGATGTAGATACGTCTGACGAGTGGTCTCGACTGTACAAGTGGAAAATATATCATAGTTTCAAGTAGAAATTTTAGCCCATAAGGTAGCCAAAAAGGACACATATTCCGATGAGTTGTAACGACATGCAATTTTCGTTTATAATCAGAACAATAAGAACCAATGTGACAATATTTATCTGTGGTTTCAAGACAGGATTTTCAGTACATTTTATTAACTTAATTGAACTTGATTTCTTTTTTGGGATCCTAGAAGGTGACCTTCTTTGTTTTGTTAACTTTAAAAAATCAATATCTTGAAGAGTACTCTATCTAATATACAGTTTTGACTTAGTCTGTGCACAACTTGACCTTGTGTTTACAATTTTGTTAAGATCTGTACATGTTGGTTTTCACTGTAGAGACTGCTTAAATAGGGGTAGGAAAATTAATTTGTCTGGAGTCTACGTTGTTGAGGCTAGACAGTCAGTCAGTTCATGGATCGTAATTCCAGGGTCAGGCATTAATTAATGTCGTGCCTGAAAATAAATATAAACTTTAATCTAAATGCACAATTTAGCTTAATTCAAAATAACAAATCCTATCGTTACTAAACAGCTGCTTCGAAACAAAAAAAAGGCATTTGTGCTTCGAGCCAGATACGACTATCTTTTTTTTGTTAGGTTTAATTATTTTAAGGTTTAGCCTCGATTACTTCTGAACAGTCAGCCAACTCTGAAATTACGGTGTGTATTACACTATACAGACACTGTAAATATACTTTTTTGAATTGTAAAATACAGAAAAGAAAATAAACCATGTTTACCTACATATTACGTAAGTGCTATAATTCAAGTTCTAGCGGTTAACGACTGAAGTTCTCACAAACTTTTGTGGCCACCTTTCGGATCCTGTTTTTGTTTATTAGTTGTTCGTGGCTTGCAAGTAATCACGTGAATTGACTGTGTTGAGATTGCGTGGAATATTCTAGTAGGTTTTAATGAAATGGAACTGTTATTTGTTTGAAGGCGAGAAGCCATAAACAGTTATTAAAATTTCAATTGTCTACCTACTACGGATCATAAGATACAGCCCGCTGACAGACAGGCACACGGACGGACAGACGTACAGCGGGGGTTTAGTAATAGATTGTCCCGTTGATTACTCTTCGGGTACGGAACCCTATAAATGTTTTATCACTTGTGACAAATGTACCCTATTTTTACCTTGAGTAGTTATTTGTGCCTAGGTTATACCTAGGCACAAATCTAATCTACGCCATTAAAGTAAGCAGCGTCTATTAATAAAATTTTCATATAATAATCCAATTACTGTTGGCAACGCTTTCATGAAATATCGGGAATTACTTTAGCACAGTTACAAACATTATTAAAGAGCAATTCTGTGTAAAATCCAATTACTTCATAATTATACTATCAATTTCATTGAATCATCAAATTTCTTTTAAAAACCATAACAATACTCGTAATAGTACTGGTTATTCTGCGAGTTTTGCATGAGTTTCATGCAAAATTTTTAGTGATACATATTGTTACATGTTTGTAAAGTTAAATATTCTTCTAATATAAAAAAATCTCGTGTCACAGTGTTTGTTATCGAATTCCTCCAAAACGGCTTGACCGAATTTTTTTTTTTTTTTTTTGTGTATATTTTATGGTAGATCTTAGGCTATTTTTTAGTCTCACACATACGCATCAAAATTACCACGTGAACGAAGTCGCGCGCAACAGCTTTTTTTATTCAAAAAACAATCATCCGTCACAATATTCGTACACCACCCAACCGATTTCACTAAAATTCTGTAAATGTGTAGATGATAGGATAGTTTTGGACTCGACAGGTGATGCCGCCGTGCGAAGCAGGAGAGGTCGCTAGTCTTTTTATGATAGAATATCTGCGTAAACTTAACTACTTTACCTACTTAGGCAGGTACATCTGTTGCATGAAGGACATAATAATATTTTTCTGTTTGTGGGTCAACAATTCAAAAAAACTGCAACAAAAAAGATTAGCTGTATGTCTAACGTAAAGGAGAGAGACTTTTTTTTAGGCCCTCTTCGATGTTGCATAATTATTATTCATATTTCACCAAAAAAAGTAACCATTTTATTATAGTAATAAATGAAAAATTACATAGCAACGAAACCGGAATCTTAAAATGATAATAAATAAGTTATATTATGAGTCAAATCATTCCTGTTGTGGTCAATGTCATTTGACAGAAAATACTTATGTGAATAGGGGCGTTTTTTTACGTTTTTGTAAACGTGAAAAGTACGGTACCCACTTGTAATAAAACCTGCTTTAATTTTAATATAATAATAATAATAAAATCTAATTAGATAAGGATATAAATGAATAAACGGAATAATAATAATAATTTCTTTATTTGCATATATATAGGTTACAGAAAAATGTGAGACCCTGGCTCCAGAGCTAGGTTAGAATACCTGTATTTCAGGAGCCAAAATAGATGTAGAAATGGAATAGAATATAAAAATAAATATAATTAAACTGTGAGCTTTTTAATGCTATTTCTAAAGGTTTACACTAAAATCGCGTAAATGGTTTAAACAATCAACCTGGCATAGAACGTTGCCTTTTAGTGGTTGACAGACAACTTCATAATTTTGACATTTACTCTTTCTGTTTATTTCGATTTTCGTGAAAGTGTTTCTGCGATTTTTTCGCATATAATAAAAACTATTTTATGAAAATGGCATCTGCTGGTCGTTGTGTCAATTGTGCAGTAAGATTTCAACGCAATGTGCGAATACAATTACTTTCAGAGACTTCTACAGACGTGCAGCAACTTGTATGTGTGTGGATTCATTTTCGAATTTCTCATCATTCTGGTTAGACATGGCTTTAGCTAATATTACCACTGTAATCTAGAGATTTTATGGAAGAAATCTATATAGGTTTCATTAATATCTGCTACAATTTATGTGGGTGGCCTGTTCTCCAAACAAAACAATTGTCTCCTTTATCAAGCGCAGTCACATATTTTTGGTAAAACAGTTTGGAGCATAAATGTGTTGTAGGATTAGATATTTCTTAATAATATTGCAGAAGTGGAAGGAATGGGGGAGGTCTTTGCCCAAGAGTACGACAACAACGGCTAATAAAATATTGAAGAAAGCGACGCAAGATCCCTGAGAGTCGTGCAACAATACATGAGGTCTGGTCAAACTGGTAATAATACATTGTGGATCGGCGGTTGAAATAGGATACTATACATATCTAGAGGGTGTAAAAAACTTCTTAACGAAGCCAAAAGACACTTATTCAAAATTAGTTATGTCAAAGTTCCAACTTTTTGACAAGTTTAAAAAAAAAAAATACTTGTCAAAAAGTTGGAACTTTGAACCCCAATATCTCCGTAACTAGAAGGGTCCCAGGTATGGTGTAGAATAAAAAAAGGATCGCAATGAGGAGGAGAACAAGTGCCTTTTGGCTTCGTTAAGAGGTGTTTTATACCCTTTATTATTGGTCGCGGAACTCAAAAAAATTTGGGCAGAAGCAGTTTTTTTGTTGCCATATTTTATAGTTAGTCCCATACTAAAAGTTGTTCATATTTATGAGTATCTATTTTACCCCTTAAAAGTATTGCCCACGCTTAACCAATCTCCATAGAGAATTAATTATGATTTGAATTTTTAAATTTTGTAATGTTATATTCTATAAACACCTCCACGAGCCTCGTACTATTTAATCCATCCATCAGCACAATGTTTTGAGTGCGTTACATTGAGTTCTACCTCAAAACATGATTTTTCACCCCCAAAAAGAAAATCGTTTCCCAGCAATAATTTTTGCGTAAAGTCGTTTAGTTTGATGTACAGAATGCTTCGTTGACGGCTTCGCAATGAGGTTGTTTACACTGTAAATGTAGAAATATAATACTATATTTTCTTCTCTGACCTTTAAATCTGTCTCATTAGCCGAATGATGGGAAAATTGCCACTTAGAAACGTCCACAAGAGAACTTTGTATTTATTGTAATTACAACATCAAAAGGTAGGCTTTTGCGACAGCCATGCACAGAGATTGCCTGTCCTTTATCTGAAAAAAGAACCTTCCTTAAAAGTTCAAACAAAATCTACTAGATGGCGTTAGTGAGCAAGAAATTTGAGACTTGGGACGCAGCGCAGTGTAATTAAGTTTGGGTTCAGAATATTAAAAACCGTGAAATGAGTTCGTCTTGTTCCAAGTCTTGTTTGAACATGGTTTTAATTGTTTGTTTTATTTCAATTAGACCAGCAGGATTGTGGTCCATGTTTTGCATACTTAGGGTTCCATATACCAAGGGAAACCAACGGGAGCCTATTACTAAGCCTCCGCTGTCCCTCCGACTAGCGACTGTCTGTCAGCGGGCAGTATCTCACTTCGATCTACAATTAGCAACGTAACTCATGATCTGTAATAGGTAGACAGTTGAAATTTTCACAGAATGTGTATTTCTGTTGCCGCTATAACAACAAATAATAAAAATTAAATTAAAAAGTAAAGAGGGCTACTACGATGGTACGGAACCCTTTTAGCACTCGAAATTGGCCGGTTTTTTTATTATTTGTTTTATTTAAATTAGACCAGCAGGATTGCTGTCCATTTTGCATTAGAGTATCTATGTTTGCAATGTTCCTATGTTTTTTTTGTTGATTTTAGATTTTCCATTTACGTATCTGTTTGCGTATTTTGTAAATTCCGCATTTCGAACGGGCTGTCTCAATATTAAAGATAGGGAGTGGAATTTGAAACCGTGTAGTGTGTTGCATATTCGTTATGGTTTTAACATTTTTTTTAAATTTTAGTGTTTCACGAGAATCAGATACACTGTGTGGGATGATGAGTGCGGTAGTCACGTAAATATTAAAAATCTGAATAAATAAATCAAAGAGTGAAGTCGATGGATGCACTGAAAAATCTCCCCACATTTTTATGTATAGATTGAGCGTATTCTATTTTACAGATAAAAAGTTACATAGACCTCTAACAATATAAATATGTACCATCACGCCTGTAATCCCCAAAGGTTTAGGCAGAGGTGTACCTTATAGTAGGTAAACCCACATTTCGCCAGTTATGTTTAAGTCCCATGTAGTGAGGAGCGAGCTTGCCATCAACCGGGCACAAATCCAGGCTCAGTAGCTGAGACATTCCTCATGGAAAAACCCAATAATTTAAATATTTGCCCGAACCGAGAATCGAACCCAGGACCTCATGCTCAACAGTCACGATTGCGAACACTAGACCAACGAGGCAGTCAGACTTTAACAATATGTTCTCTAATTTAGGAGTACAATGGCAGTCTTAATAACATTGTAAGTTATACCTTCCAGAAAACCTGTGGATGGATCGATTTTAAACTAAACAAGAAAAGGTCAGTGATGAACTCCTTGTAAGTGTAATTATCTTATACACATTACATTACACTGTTTCTGGGGGGAGCCTGGTAATCTGTGTGACAGGGTTTTCCTAGTGCAGATACCAGTCTCCCACAAAGGATTTATCTGATGTAGTATAGATACATATTTTTAAGGCGCCTTTGTGGAAGAGAAATAAAATGATTATTTATTATTATTATTTATTATTATTGTCATAATTCTTTTGCCCTTATCCCAATTCATTTGGGGTCGATGCAGCATGTCTTCTTCTTCCATACTTCTCTATTACTCGTCATCTCGTCAGACACCGCCTTTCTAGCCATATCATTCTTCACACAGTCCACCCATCGTTTCTTTGGTCTTCCTCTACTCTTATACCCATCCACACTCACAATGAAAACTTTATCTTACACAATAGTTTTAATTTACTTTGTTAATTAAACATTGTATTAACAGATTTATACCAGCTAAATTCGAACTAATTGCATGTTTATTTAATTATGTTGGACATTGCGTGTTTCCACAGTAAATCTATTCAATTAAATAGCGTTGTAGCTTGTTCAGATTTCAATAACCACAAAACCACATTTCGGAGTTATAAACAACAATTGATATTCAATTGTTTTAGCATTGGTCTGCATGATTGCATACTGTGTTCATTTAATTCAGTGGTGGACGATTTTCTAAATAGACTTCGAACCTAAGTCGGCCGTAGCAAAAACTATCTCTTCAGATAGGGGTTCATAGAACACACATTGTTCACTGAAAAATCACTTACACACCCTAGGAATCACTGACAGTCCCCTGTGCAGAGCATGCAGAGAGGCGGAGGAAACGGTGGCGCATGTGCTCCTTGAGTGCACAGGCGTTACCAAGATTCGCGAGGAGACCCTGGGAACACCAAGATCCCTTGCGGATGCCCTGAGGAGACCGGGAAGTTTGATCTGCTTCTGGAGGGAGGTGGGCTGGTTAGAGTAATCGGTCACCATGGCTCAGTGCGGAAACCTAAACCCCATGATAAATAGGGGTTCATAGACGGCACAGACCTCAAGTGTGTATGCGGCGTGCCTTCTCAGACACAGGCCCACCTTCCATCTTGCGCGGCATGCCCTGACACCTGCGCACTTGACGATCTTATGACTACATCAGCGAGCGGAATTCGCATAGTTAAATTGGCGAAATATATTAAACTAAAAATTGCCATCGACACGCTAAGAAGAAAGTGGTGTCTTCATTTTTATGTAGTAGGTTTTATATACATTTGGTAACATTAAGGAATGTTCGACCAGGATCTTAATTTTGGTCCTGAGAAAAATATTATGCACATTATACGCTAAATCGTAATAGGATTTTTATTAGATAATTATGCATATTTTTGACAGCACTTAAAGTGTTTGTGGTAACTTTGACTTAATTTCGGAAGTACAAGGTTCTTACCTTATATTTTTTTCCTTAAATTCAGATTAACAAAAACTAGCAAGTCTTTTATTATAAACAGTATACGCTTTTATAACAAGTTGCCAAAGTCAGCTAAAGAACTGACCGATGGAAAGTTCAAAAACTATATCAAATGTGTTCACATTCAGTTTTTTTACAATAGTTTTCAAATCATTTTTTTTTCTCATCTTTTGCTCAGAATAGTTACAGCACTGATGTCAATATTTTTGTCACTTGTTTAATTATTTTTTTATACAAAATTTTCTTACCTTTGTTTAGATTTTTTTTAAACTTTTATTTGTGAATGAGTGAACATTGTAGGCTTTGTAGATCCCCAGAGGCTTGTTAACTTTTGCTAACTTTTGTTAAATATTTTTCTGTTTTACGTTTTTTGTATAGTAAGCAACGACCTATTGTCGGGCCTGCGCTGTCCCCCCATACTAATGCTGTAACAAAATAATATTGTAATACCTACCTAATGATTTGAAAAGAGTAACCATGGAGTTTCTTGCCTGTTCTTCTCCATGGAATCGACCAACGCGAACCGTGCACCTTTTATCGACGTTTTATAAGTGCCCATCTAGGCCTATGTGAAATAAAATATTTTGATTTTGATTCCAAATACAAATGCATTCCTTTGTGTAGGCATCACAAAATTGTCTTCGACACCCCATACGCATAAAAGTAAATAACTTATTTTGTACTATATTATGAGCGGTTGCAGATAAGCGTACTTTCGGCGCGTGTAAGCTCGTTTTTGGACGCGCGTGTAGCCGCTTTTACGCGCCCCTTTTGCTTCACGCGGTCCTCGTAAAATCGTTGAAGTACGTATAAGCTCGTACAAGCGCAAATCGCGACATCAATCGTCACTTTTGCTGACAGCTGTCATTTTAAACCAGACAACGCGCCGGAAAGTGCGCGTGTATGCGTGTTTGATGTTTTGAAGCGCGTAATGTGGCGCTCTTGTACGCGCGTTATCCGGTACGAACTTATACGCGCTACAAAATACGCCAGTCTAAGACTGCTCTCACACAAGTTTTCCCCCGGTATTGGTAAGCGCAGGTCAATCACATTAGCGCCCGTTGATAAAGTGTCCTGTTACTGGCTAATTGACCTATTTACCAATAAGTAGCGCGTTGGGCGGGTTACTTTACATGTAGGGTATATGTTTGTGTGAACATTGATGTTCATTTTGGGTTGTTTACACAATTATGGTGGTGGATCTTTGACAGTCGTTACGGGTAGACGCCCGAAAGTCTGATAACCAGTCTTGTCAAGAGGTATCGTGTTACTAAGTACACTTACTTAGTAACACGATACCTCACAACCCACTGGATTATATGACCTTCACAACCCACTGGATGTGAAGGTCATATAATCCACTCCTTACAAAACACTTCCCTCCTTCACTCCTTGATTGTCACTCCTTATAAAATAATGGTATTTAGCAGCTACATCAGGTCAGTTAAGAAGTCGACTCAATATAGTTGGCAAACGACTAGGCATATGATGACACAATTAATTAACGTGGTATCGTTTTTAACCGACTTCCAAAAAGGAGGTTTTCAATTCGTCTCATTTTTTTTTTGTGTGTGTATTTTTAGCGATATCTTCGCCATTTGTGAATCGATTTAGATGTTTTTTTTTGATTGGAGGAATATTATTTCGCGGTGGAAGTTTGGTGAAGATCTGATGCTAATGTTCGGAGATCAGGGAAATCTGTCGTGATTGCTGCATCATAACGTAACATCACGCCATGGCGTATGATAGTAAAAAAAACGTGATCAAATGTTTTTTTTTAAAGTTCTTTTGGCAGGCATGCACTATGTTATGTATTTTTAATACCTAGATGAGAAGATAAGACTAAAAATCGATACTCCACATGTAACCTTAAAACGATGTTAAACTAAACAGTCAATTTCCAAAACTTACCCTGTACATTTTAACAGTTTAATTTTCCACAACACATATCTTTATTTCACCTTTGATAAGCCAAACGGTACCCCTTTCTAATTACAAGGCACTGACAGTCAGCATCGAAAATTCGGGAATTCCAGCTTCCCACGAGAATCAGATCTGAATCCCGGAAAATAGGGAAGCCGATGAAAATTGGGGCTGTTAGGATTAACTGGTTTAACGTGCTTTTAAGGGACAAAGGGTATTAAGGAGGTTATAGTGCGGGAGTCTGGCTATGTACCTATGTACTTGTGCAATGTTCCCCTTACGAGAATTCAGGTCAAATTACTGAGCGGTTCGTTGAAGCTTAGTTGTGCCTTACTAATTTCCTTGATGATTGTTTTTGGAAGTTGTACATACAGCTAGTGGTTCAAATTGAGTTCAGCCACTTGGCAAAAAAAAAAACAGCGGATTTGTAGAGAATATTTTCTTTAGCGTTAGCACGTCATTTCATCACGATTTATCATTTAAATCATGAGTGCCCAGGATGTTTCAGCGAACCCTGACCTTTCTATTTGTTATTTAGATGTTTTG
The DNA here is from genome assembly GCA_941918905.2 of Xestia sexstrigata. Classification (NCBI taxonomy): domain Eukaryota; kingdom Metazoa; phylum Arthropoda; class Insecta; order Lepidoptera; family Noctuidae; genus Xestia; species Xestia sexstrigata. Next base: position 7,526,063 of record OW799219.2, read on the forward strand.
GTGTGCCTATTTTTAATTAAATCTTTTGTCATTGTCACTAGTGCACTAATGAAAACTATCGTCTCCATAATACACGCAATATAATGTGAAAATACACAAATATTATACTAGTATTTTATTTGAATTCAGCATGTACAATGTATTCACAAACTACAAAGGCATCTAAAATAATGATAATAAAAATATGTACAAGGATCAAAATGGGAAAAGGACTACAGGGCGTCAAATTAAATATAAAGTAACAATTTTCTCATGTTATTACTACCAGGTAATGTTAAATTTATGGCAGGTGTGAGCTAAACCTATCATGGATAACCGATGTTACCGACCGATTTATAATTGTGTTACTTGTATGAATGAATGTGTTTCTTTTAATTTTTTTATTATTATTTTATTTTATTTTGTTATTTCAAACACAATGTAAATTGTTTGTGAATAAATTGAATTGAATTGTTAGTTTGTATTATAATTAATACAAACTAACATCGGTTATCCGCGATATAGTTAAAATTCCCATAGGTTTTGTAAGGTCTTATGACCTCACACAACCTATGGGAATTTTAACTATTACTTATTCACAGAGTTCAAACAGTAATTTCCCGGGAAGGCGGGAGGGAACATAGCAACGTAAATCCTTCAACTTGAACCGCAACTACCTTATATAAATACCACCTTTTAAAGTCAATATAAATTGTTTGAAGTTTGTCCCTAGCGCCATGACTGGCCAAATAGTGACGGTTAAAACTTTAACGAGGTAAGCTTACCACTAAGTTGTGAGTTATAGAAGTTCAACTCTTATGGGAACGCCAACAAGGGTAAAATTGCTAAAGCAGGCGAAATGGAATAATATTGCTGGACATTATACACAGCGCCATCTAGTGCCCCACTAAGCAACTTGGCTTGTAACGTGGACGCCAGATAGTTGATATAATACATAAATATACTTATTATACATATAAACATTAATGACTCGGAAAAAAATGTCCATGCTCATCACACAAACATTTGCTCCTACCGGGATTCTAACCCGGAACCCTAAGAACGTAAGGGAGCCTCACTACCGCTGCGCCATTTGGCTCGGAATGTCTACAAAACTGTCGCCTGTCCATTGTGTCTATAAATCGCCCATACCTATCTGTTATCATACTAAACCTAAGTTCTTAAAATATCATCACGCCTATTTGCTTGAAGGGTTAGGTAGACATACAAGAAATAGGGGTCACCCCCTATTTCTTGTATGTAGGCTCACGCCTATTGTCATCAATCGGGCACAAATCCAGGCGTCAATAAAAAATGTTTACCTTATTCCAGATAGTATACTTAGTTATCGTATGCTCTGAATACTGAAGATGAGAAGATACTCAAAGGAACTAAAAATCTTTAAATCATGATCATCACCATTATACACAGCTCACTGTTGGATGTAACCCTCTTATTATTCATGTATCTTTGAAACGTGCCTCTTATTTTTGAAGTTAAATATCGAATGAGCCTTCTGACCAATTATAATATAATGTGGTCTTGTACATAGTTCTGAAAGTATTTCAACCTTACTACGACCTACATATTTGTTTTCAACATTTATTTATTTACAAAGTTTTGTAGGTTTAGGTTTAAATGTCACTGATTTTGTACTCATTAGTTATAGTTTGAGCGACGTATTTTAAGTTCGCGTTAATTATTTTTAGTGTTATACGTTCATGTATAATGAATTTAGTTTAATTAGAACATGTAATTTAATGTTAACATTGGGAATCATATTACCCAAAACTAACAGAGGTGTAGAGGTCAGATAAGCAGTAGCGCCATATAAAATACTGGTATTCAGCTACAACCGGTTAGACTGGAAGCCGACCCCAGCTCACGATGTTTTCCTTCACTGTTTTGAGAACAGTGAACAGTGCCTGAGTTCGAACTCACGACTCAATGCTCGTAAATCGAGGCCGCCAACACTGGGCCACCGCTGCTCTCCGTTTATTATCACATGGAATACTCAACAAACAACCCTTTAAAATAAACACAAAACTAATAAAATACAGTCACAACTCAACTCCACTAGGGACTCGTGGCGACAACTGTTCACTCCAAAACTTCTATTTTATGAGAGAGTGTAAAGTACCCGGTACTCCTTGGAGGACACTAACTTAGTATGATTTAGGACACATCCAAACCTGAATGGGTATAATGTTGGAAAAACGTTTGCTGGAAACTTGTTATCGCGTTTTGGGGTCAACGTCCGTGTTAAATGAGATTTGGGTAGTGCTACTTCTTATACAAAACATAACGCGGTTCGGCAGAGGTATACTTAATAGTACACACACATTTTGCCAGTTATGTTTCAGTCCCATGTAGTAGGGGTCGAGCCTATTGCCATCAACTGGGCACAAATCCAAACAGCGTGGCAGCTATTGAAAAATTAAAATGCAAAAAATCCTGTTTTATAAACCCAAAACACAAAAGCACATAGTATCAAGGTTCAGGTTAATGAACCTAAATACTGATATTACATGCACTAACACAAGGTCATTAAGTTATTTAAAATAAATACCACCAACTAAAAAAATTACATTCAAATCCAAACTTAATTCCCATGAGAATTAGACTTAGGTGACTACTCATCCACAAAATATTTCAGCAGCTGCACATTCAACGTTTAGCATAAAATAAGTTTTCAGATCAAACTATTGAACTTGAGCATAATCTGCCCGTAAATAGGACGTCTGTAATGACCTTATTTGACCTACAAGGGTAGATAGGGCATACAAGGAGAGCCCAATCGAACTTCTTTCATATTGCGCGCATCTGCAGAATTAATTTGATGATAGCTCTTATCAATCGCGTTAAGGGTTTTTTTTATTTTTTTAGACTGGTACGTAAAAGGGTGTTAAAAGAAATGAGGACGTTTTGTTTAATTTTAATGTAAATCGTTTTTAGTTTAATTACATCAGACAAAAAAGTGTTTGTTATGATCTTGGATGGCTAAAAGTTTTTGCAAAAAAAAAACAGACTTTTTTAGTGTTTTTGGAAGTCCGTTTTTATGCTAATAGTTTTTTTTATTTTACCCTTTTTAGTTGAAGTAAACCACACAAATTCTTGCTATGATTCAATTTTACATTGTAAATAGAAGTTATTAAGAACCATCATTTCACCAATAGGCCAATAATAAACTACTAATCGATTCTGATGAAATTTCTATGGGACCAACGATTCTGATGAAATTTCTATAGGACCAATCGATACGTAAATCTTTTTACATAAAAAAAAAAAACGGTTTTTCAATGCTTGGTTGCCGGCTTCGTGAAGGGTTCGTTTACACCTTGGGTATATCTTGATTATGGATACTTGCATATTATTTATTTAACAGTTCATTAAACAAAAAAGTGAAAAATAACTTTAGCTTCAGAAGTCGGTGACCTTTGTTTGATTGATTTAGTTTTTTTTTGTTACCAAATTCTGAAGCTGAAGTAATTTTTTACTTTTTTGTTTGAAGTCGGTTTTATTTTTTGCAAAAAAGTTTTTTATTTTTCATTTTTAGTTGATCCCAAACAAATATTTGCCATGAATTTATTTGACATTGTTAACAATACCATGTCACGGTAATAGGCGTATCCCTAATATATGGAACTTAACATACCTTTTTTTCAGATGGGAAATCGTCGAATTACCCCTCCCGCTCTGGGCGGAGCGGAAGGGAGTTACTTTTACTAACTAAAACCCATCCATGTTTCTTCTTAGCCCTTTGTGTTCCAGGGCCGCAGTATCTCTTTCGAACAGTCCCGCAGCCCCGGCAGGCATCGGACCTTGCTTTCGGACCCCTTCCTTTTGCTGACATCTCTTTGAGGCGCGCGCGGAACAAGAACGCACCAACTTAACATTCCTAACTGTCGAATCGGGGTGTATTGTACACATCTGCGTACCCCCTCAGAGCATACAGGCGTGATGTTACGTCATGATGTTGTATACACAATAAACATCCAAGCGATTGCAGCAATCACGGTAGATTTGCCGTCTATTTTTGAAGTGTTCCATTGTATATCTCCGAAGATCAGCATCAGATGTTCACAAAATTTAAATGGAACCACACGGGAAGCACCAGCTTTCAAATAAAATCAGAATCATCATCAAATCGGTTCACCCAGTCGAAAGCTTTGAGGTAAAAAACACAAAAAAAAAAAATACAGTCGAATTGGAAATGTCCTCTTTTTGGAAGTCGGTTGAAAAGAAGAAAGGATCAGAAAAAAAAATAGGTGCAAAGATGATGCTTATTTCCAAAGAAATCTCTACAACCAAAGAATCTTTACTATCAAGGTAGAACATGGTTTACAGAAAAATATTGTTGAATGTGTATCTTCATGTTTTCAGGACAGTTAATGATTTAATTTGTATACCAACAATAGGAATCCTAGTATTGACTAGGTAAACGTTGTATTTCTGCAAACCAAATAAAAAAAAATACTCTCTTAATGGCCTATGTCCAGCAGTGGACGTCTTTCGGCTGAAATGATGATGATGAACCTCTTTGTATTTGGCTCGTTAGTATCGCCTTGTAATAATATTCCCTAGACTTGTTGTTCAAAATTAATTCATAATTTGAATAGGCTAAATAAATCTTAAGCTCGAATTCTGTCTCAAATGAAACTTTGAGATGAAAATTTGTTTGCGTCTGTGTTTCAGTTCCAATTGTTTTGTTAATAAATAATTTGTTTACTGAAAATTTAAAGTGCTGTATAAGAATACCTTATAGTATTATTTGAATAGTAATATTGTAATTTAATATTTATGGAAATTTACTGGTCTAGGCTAAGAAATTACGTTCGTTCAAGTTCATCTACAGGTTTTGTTTTTGGAAAATATTTATAACTAGCGACCGGCCCCGGCTTCGCTCGGGACCAATTTAGAACAAAAAAAGAAGTGCGCTTACTGTAAATTTATTTTGTAATAATTTTTTTTTGGGTGGTAAAATCATTAAATGAGTCCTCCTGCCCTGGGTGGAGCGGATGGGACTGTCAGACTTACTGACTAAAACACACTGACTAAGACATCCTGTCGGTTGCCCTTGGGTTCCAGACCCTGTTTAGACAGTCCCGCGGCCCCGGCAGTTGCGATAACTCCTTTTTTTTTTCAGATGGGAAATCATCAAATGACTTCTCCCGCTCTGGGCGGAGCAGGAGGGAGTGTCAGACTTTTACTGACTAAAACCCAAGATATTGAATAGTCAATTTAAATGAATATCTTGGGTTTTAGTCAGTAAAAGTCTGACACTCCCTCCTGCTCCGCCCAAAGCGGGAGGAGTCATTTGATGATTTCCCATCCGAAAAAAGAAAAAAAACCATCATCTGAACCGTCATTATCTGTTGTCATCTGCTTCTCTATCTCTGTCTAGTGGTCGCAAGCGCATCTGCTGAGTAAGAGGTTCTGGGTTCGATTCCCAAGTCGGGCCAAGTGTTATTGGGTTTTTCCATCAGGAATTTCTTTTAAGCAGCCAGGGCCTCTGGATTTGTGCCCAGTTGATGGCAATAGGCTCGCCTTCTATTAAATGGGTCTTATAAATAACTGGTAGAAATATGAGGGTGTGCTATTAATACATCTGTGCCTACCGTTTCAGAGATAACCGGCATGATGTTATGTTAATGACTAGAAATTACAATTTTCACAACAAAAATATTTAAACACAAAAATGTGGCCTTGTTTAGCTAACGTTACATTTTAATCTAAAACACGTTAATACAACACATTTTTTTTGCTTTACCTACCCCCAAATTGGAGTTTTCATAAGCCAATAAAAATTCATGAAAATAAAGATTTTAATCTACTTATATCTTCCATCTCAATAATATATGAGGCTTTGAAACAATGTTATAGCTTATAAACTCAGAAATAATGGTTGAGGATTATGTGGGCTATAAAAAGTACACGTCTTACAATTATGTATGTTATAAATGTTCGTTACATAAGTATTTAGTGAGTTATGACGGGGTGGAATCGAAATTTTGGAGCAGTAGCGCTTTTTTTAGGCAATGAAATCTCGGAAACATATTATAAAGGCCCAGCGCACACCGCTGGAGGCGCAGCGGAGCGCATTTGAAGACAACAATTTAATATAAATCTTAACTACCTTGATATACAGTCAATATAAGAATAAATTCGCACGCGGTACTCGGAGTGCCCTCAAGGTACTACAAGAGCATGCGTGCGACCGTACATCAAGGTAGTTAAGGTTTATATTAGATTGTTGTCTTCAAATGCGCTCCGCTGCGCCTCCAGCGATGTGCGCTGGGCCAAAGGGAGTAAGTAGACCTTTAATGAAGCCGAAAAGCACTTGTTTTCCCCGACATTGCAATCATTTTTTGTTCTGGACCATACCTTGGAACTTTCTGGTTACGGAGATATTGAAGGTCAAAGTTCCAACTTTTTCACAAGTCTTTTTTTTTGTTAAACTAGCTTTTAAGGTCATATATTTACTTTAAATACCTCCATAACCCGATTACTATTCAATGCACCCATCAGCACAATATTTTGAATGCTTAACATTGAGTTTTATCGTAAAACGTGATTTTTTATCCCAAAAAAAAGTCGTTTCCCAGCTGTAATATTTGCGTAGTTACTAAGTTTGATGTAGAGAATATTCGGTTGACGGCTTCGTGAAGAATCTGTTTAAACCTGTATGCTAACAGTTTAAACCATGGTGCAGGCCTTGTCTCTTAAAACTTACTATCATAGATGTTTTAGTAACAGTACCGAAACAAACCGGCCAAGCGCAAGTTAGACTCGCGCATGAAGGGTTCCGTACCATCGAAGGAGGGAAGCCCCCTTTAATTTTAATTTTATTATTTGTTGTTATAGAGGCAACAGAAATAGACATTCTGTGAAAAATTCAACTGTCTACCTATTACGGATCATGAGATACAGCCCGCTGACAGACAGGCGGACGGACATACAACGGAGGCTTAGTAATAGGGTTCCGTTGGTTACCCTTCGGGTACGGAACCCTAAAAAATGCCACCAGTTTTGTAGCTTACCTAATGCTCAAGGGAATTGGAAAAGGTTTACATGACATAAGTACTAGTGTCATATACATTATCACGACAACCAATTTATGCAGATTGTATTATTTTTATATCTGCGGTGTCACATCATCACTTCATATCACTATCACTACATAGTATAAAACAAAGGCACTTCTCGCTGTCTGTCTGTCCCTATGTATGCTTAGATTTTTAAAACTACGCAATATAAAACAAAGGCACTTCTCGCTGTCTGTCTGTCCCTATGTATGCTTAGATTTTTAAAACTACGCAATATAAAACAAAGGCACTTCTCGCTGTCTGTCTGTCCCTATGTATGCTTAGATCTTTAAAACTACGCAATATAAAACAAAGGCACTTCTCGCTGTCTGTCTGTCCCTATGTATGCTTAGATCTTTAAAACTACGCAATATAAAACAAAGGCACTTCTCGCTGTCTGTCTGTCCCTATGTATGCTTAGATCTTTAAAACTACGCAACGGATTTTGATGCGGGTTTTTAATAGATAGAGTGATTCAAGAGGAAGGTTTATATGTATATAACATGCATAATATAGTAGAGAAACATTCGAAGGAAACATTGATAACTTTAGAGGTTTCTAATGTGATGTCTTAAATACATTTTTTTGCGCTTACATTGCAAACACTAGCTGAACCCTACGAGATAGATCAAAATAATTTACTACAGTATTGTACACCTTATAAAGGTCTACAAAAAAGTACCCAATGGTATATGTCTATCTCTTAGGGATAACCCACAATAACCATTTTTTAACCTTTACTTTTTACGAGAAATAATGGCTTATTTACGAAGCGATTTTAAGCAATACAGTATTAATCCTTATCCAATTCAGTACCTTAAATACATTGTGCATTTAATATAGATCAATATGGCCCTTTACAGAATATAATTTAATTGAATAATTTAGAAGATATCACAGAATTAAAATTACGCACGACTGAAAATATCATTCTCAGCGAAACAAACTTTGACCATTTTCATCTTTTAAGTTTTGCGTAAAAAAAAATACATTATTTTAGAAGCTTATTTATGGTGTATGGTGTAAATCTATAAAGATTATCTTCAATATCTATTTTAGAACGTATTAACTCTAAACACTATTCAATTTAAATGAATATATTGGGTTTTAGTCAGTAAAAGTCTGACACTGTCTGGAGCAGGAGGGATCCTGCTCCGCCCAGAGCGGGAAAAGTCATTTGATGATTTCCAATCTGAAAAAAAAAGGAGTTATCGCAACTGCCGGGGCCGCGGGACTGTCTAAACAGGGTCTGGAACCCAAGGGCAACCGACAAGGTGTCTTAGTCAGTGTGTTTTAGTCAGTAAGTCTGACAGTCCCATCCGCTCCACCCAGGGCAGGAGGACTCATTTAATGATTTTACCACCCAAAAAAAAATATTACAAAATAATTTTACAGTAAGCGCACTTCTTTTTTTGTTCTAAATTGGTCCCGAGCGAAGCCGGGGCCGGTCGCTAGTTATAAATATTTTCCAAAAACAAAACCTGTACATAACTACTTGAACGAACGTAATTTTTTAGCCTAGACCAGTAAATCTCCATAAATATTAAATTACAATATTACTATTCAAATAATACTATAAGGTATACACTTTAAATTTTCAGCAAACAAATTATTTATTAACAAAACAATTGGAACTGAAACACGGACACAAACAAATTTTCATGTCAAATATTCATTTGAGACAGAATTCGAGCTTAAGATTTATTTAGCCTATTCAAATTATGATTTAATTTTGAACAACAAGTCTAGGGAATATTTTACAACGCGATACTAACGAGCCAAATATAAAGAGGTTTATCATCATCATTTCAGCCGAAAGACGTCCATTGCTGAACATAGGCCATTAAAAGGTAATTTTTTTTATTTGGTTTGCAGAAATACAACTTTTACCTACTCAAAACTAGGATTCCTATTGTTGGTATACAAATTAAATCATTAACTGTCCTGAAAACATGAAGTTACACTTTCAATAATATATTTCTATAAACCATGTTCTACCTTGATAGTAAAGATTCTTTGGTTGTAGAGATTTATTGAGAAATAAGCATCATCTTTGCACCTATTTTTCTGATCCTTTCTTCTTTTCAACCGACTTCCAAAAAGAGGACATTTCCAATTCGACTGTATTTTTTTTTTTTTTGTGTGTTTGTTACCTCAAAGCTTTCGACTGGGTGAACCGATTTGATGATTCTGATTTTATTTGCAAGCTGGTGCTTCCCGTGTGGTCCCATTTAAATTTTGTGAACATCTGATGCTGATCTTCGGAGATATACATGTTGGAAATATAAACTTATAAGATAGATCATAGACACTGGTGTTTCCATTTTCTGACGCTGGTGGCTCTCTTGTCTTCTTTTTGGTTTTTTTGCAAACGTCATGTAGTTTGTGCGTTTATTAAAATATCGTGTTTCTAGAAATCTAACGTGAGTTTTATTGAAATACTGCCGAATATCCAATAGGTTATGGGCCCAGCACGCTTCCACTGCGTCAAGGGCTTGGACTATAATGAGACTTTTTCCCCCACTAGCAGGTACGACTCCATCAGGGTAATGCTTAGCATTGCTGTGAGAAACGAACTGCAGATCGAGCAATTTAATGTGAAGACGGCCTTCTTGTATGATGAGCTCTCCGAGGGAATATATGGAGGTGCCAGAGGGATTGGAAACTCGGTCTTCAAAAATATGTAGTGAATTGTTACGTCTACCTTATAACTTTATGTGGGAGTGTTGGAAATATAAACTTATAAGATAGATCATAGACACTGGTGTTTCCATTTTCTGACGCTGGTGGCTCTCTTGTCTTCTTTTTGGTTTTTATGCAAACGTCATGTAGTTTGTGCGTTTATTAAAATATCGTGTTTCTAGAAATCTAACGTGAGTTTTATTGAAATACTGCCGAATATCCAATAGGTTATGGGCCCAGGCACATGATAAGTAAATATTTCAATAAAAAGTCGAGTTAAGAGCAAGATTACTAACGGTGTAAAAGTAATGGAGGTCACGAACACGATGAAAATTGAGAAATTTAACGGCAAGGATTTTCGACAGTGGAAATTCCAAGTAAATTGTGCATTAAGAGCAAAGGGATTGAACATAGAAAAAGCAAGACCCGTGGAAACCAGTTCGCAAGTGCAGTGGGATAAAGATGACGGTATGGCCATGTTCATTTTAACGTCGTCCATGGATTTGAACCGAATATCTCTTATCGAAAACTGCGAGACTGCTAAAGAAGTAATGACTAAATTGGAATCAATTTACGAACAAAAATCGGAGCTGAACAAAATGATGGTGCACGAAAAATTTTATCAATATAAGATGTCATCAACCGATAGTATTGCACAGCATATTTCCAAAGTTGAGAATTTAGCCAAACAATTAAAAGAATCTGGCGAAGAAGTAAGTCACAGCAATTATTACAAAAATATTAAGTACATTACCTTCAAAGTATCGCTCTCTGCGTCAGGCATGGTTGTCATTAGATCCACGTTCACAAACAATTCAGAACTTAACAGCAAGATTATTAGATGAGGAAGCGAGCTTGACAAATTAAGAGGAATCTGAGAGTGCTTTAGTAGCCATGAAAGATTCTAAACCACAAAAAAAAATCACAATCACAAAATACACCAAAGTTCAACATCTGGTCAACATAATCAGCACCGATTTATATGTTATAACTGTAACAAAAGAGGGCATTTTGCAAGAGATTGTCGAGCCCCAAAGAAGTCTGAGAGGAAATCTCAAGAGCAAAAGATGCTTGCTTTCAGTGCCGAGCAATGTTTACAGTCTGAAGCTGACGTAGATGCATGGATTCTTGACAGTGGTGCATCTGCACACATGTCACACAGGCGCGATTATTTCTGTGAGTTACTAGATTATGGCCAGAATAGTGGTGATACAACTGTGAAATTGGGAAATAAGAAGGAACTTGTGGTACAAGGCCGTGGAAATATATTAATTAATAGATGTGTGAATGGCAAGTGGGAGCAAAGTATTCTAGAAGATGTACTTTATGTACCAGAGCTACGCAGAAATTTGTTCTCAGAAGGCATGGTAACTAGAAAAGGCTATGTCATAATTAAGAAGTACAATGAGGCCTTAATATTAAAAGATAATATAGTTGTAATGACTGCAACATTAAAGCAGAATAATCTATATGAAGTAAATATTAAAACCACAGTGCAAATAGTTTGTAATTTGGCACAATCAAGTTTGAAAACCTGGCATGAACGGTTGGGACATTTAAACTTGAAGAAAGTGCAAAATATGAGCAAGAATGGTGCAATTCCAGTAAAGTTGACAGATGACATCAACTTTGTTTGTGAAGCTTGTCAATATGGCAAACGGAGCCGCTTGCCATTTCATAAATCTTGTAGAGGAAAAAGTGAACCTAGTGATTTAACCTACAGTGATGAGTGTGTACCAGTACAACATACATCTGTATCTGGAGCAAGATATTTTGTCTTATTTAAAGATGGAGCCACTAGCTATAGACATGTGTTTATAATCAAGCACAAAAGTGATGCCCTGAATTGCTTTAAGAAATATAATGCAATAGTGAAAAATAAGTTTGGTCATGGTACTCGTATATTGCATACAGACAACGGAGGTGAGTACGTTAACAATGAACTTAAATCTTATTTGGATAGTGAAGGAATAGTTCATGAACGTACAGCACATTACACGCCTGAACAAAACGGTAGGGTGGAGAGAGAAATGCGCACAATAATGGAGAGCGCAAGATCTATGTTGTACTGTCGTGATATCTCATTGAATCTCTGGGCTGAAGCAGTAAACTGTGCTGTTTATTTACTAAATCGAAGTTCTTCTACTCAGACAAAAGATGTATCCCCATATGAGCTGTGGAATGGACAGAAGCCAGCACTTCAACACATAAGAGTATTTGGTTCAGAAGGGTATGTTCATATACCTGACGAAAGAAGAAAACTAGATAAAAAGAGTATACAACTAATATTAGTAGGATATGAAAATGAAAATTATAGAATGTTTGATATTGAAAGTGGGAAGATAACGATAAGTAGAAATGTACACTTCAATTAAAACAATGTACCAATACTGAGGAAAGATTCCACTTCAATTTCTATTACCGATGAACAAGAACAAAGTGAAGGAACACAAGATATACCAGTTTCACTAGAAGATGACCAAAATATTTCTGAATCTAGTTTTGAAAGTGTAGAAACACAAGAGGATCCCAATGATGTGACGTACCAGCCTTCACAAAGAATTTCTGAAGATGATGAAAGACATATTACACTGAGACCCAGAAGGAATAGAAATGAAGAAGCAAATTTTATTGAGTTTGAAATACTCAACACTTATGAAGAAGCAATGAATAGTCCAAATTCTCATCTATGGAAGAAAGCTGTGGCTGAAGAGCTTCAGTCACATGAAGAAAATCAAACTTGGACACTGACTGATCGAACTGAGAAGAAGCCTGTTACTTGTAAATGGGTGTTCACAATAAAGAAGAATAAAGATGGAGAAATAGTACGATACAAAGCACGACTGTGTGCACGAGGATTCACACAAGTCAAGGGCTTGGACTATAATGAGACTTTTTCCCCCACTAGCAGGTACGACTCCATCAGGGTAATGCTTAGCATTGCTGCGAGAAACGAACTGCAGATCGAGCAATTTGATGTGAAGACGGCCTTCTTGTATGGTGAGCTCTCCGAGGGAATATATATGGAGGTGCCAGAGGGATTGGAAACTCGGTCTTCAAAAATATGTAGTGAATTGTTACGTCTACCTTATAACTTTATGTGGGAGTGTTGGAAATATAAACTTATAAGATAGATCATAGACACTGGTGTTTCCATTTTCTGACGCTGGTGGCTCTCTTGTCTTCTTTTTGGTTTTTTTGCAAACGTCATGTAGTTTGTGCGTTTATTAAAATATCGTGTTTCTAGAAATCTAACTGAGTTTTATTGAAATACTGCCGAATATCCAATAATACAATGGAACACTTCAAAAATAGACGGCAAATCTACCGTGATTGCTGCAATCGCTTGGATGTTTATTGTGTATACAACATCATGACGTAACATCACGCCTGTATGCTCTGAGGGGGTACGCAGATGTGTACAATGCACCCAGATTTCGACAGTTAGGTATGTTAAGTTGGCGCGCTCTTGTTCCGCGCGGGCCTCAAAAAGATGTCAGCAAAAGGAAGGGGTCCGAAAGCAAGGTCCGATGCCTGCCGGGGCTGCGGGACTGTTCGAAAGAGATACTCCGGCCCTGGAACACAAAGGGCTAAGAAGAAACATGGATGGGTTTTTTTCCGGTCCGCCCAGAGCGGGAGGGGTAATTCGACGATTTCCCATCTGAAAAAAAGGTATGTAAGTTCCATATATTAGGGATACGCCTATTACCATGACATGGTATTGTTAACAATGTCAAATAAATTATTGGCAAATATTAGTTTGGGATCAACTAAAAATGGAAAAATAAAAAACTTTATTGCAAAAAATAAAACCGACTTCAAACAAAAAAATGAAAAATTACTTTAAGACGTATGTAGTTACAGAATTATAATCATCAAAATCATCAATATAACCCTCCAAGTTCATAAAGGTCTAGCAATGACTTAGACCTTGAAAAAGAACTTAGCACTGGCCTGCAAATTGCAAAAAACGTAAGAAAATTTGAATTTCGCGGGCTACCCTGGAGCATCAGCCTTAGGTTACTGGATTCTGATCTATCTAATTTCTAGTCCTATCTCAAAATATAATAGTACTAGGCTCCCTGTAATTTCCCAAGAGTATCACACTACCTATTTCAAACCGACGTCAAAGGAAGCAATTCGTGTATGGGTTTATCAAATCCCTCAAAACAGGTGAACGTCCTATCATCCTGTTAATAGTGATCAGTCAGGGACTGTTACGGTGCGGTTAAACGGACTGTACTTGGGACAGGACTATGGATGAATTTAAAGGTATATCAGTACATTCATCATCTTGTCCCATATTACTTGGGGTCGGCGCTATACGTATACATACGTTTTTTTTTTCCATTCTCCCCTGTCGATTGTCACGCTATCATTTACGGTTTACTAATGTTTGCCATAATTTAAAATGCAATAATTTTATTTATTTTGTACAGTATTTAAAACCATTAACACTAAATTAAATACCTAATCCTTTTACTCGGTCTTCTCGCAGAACCACAAACATTCCAATAATATCGTCTTCTATTCATCAGCAAACAAGTCCAATCCAGGGTTGGTCTCCACGAGAGCGTTGAGGTTCGTAAGCATACGTGGTAAAGGCGAAGTGGATCGAGCTACAGTGCGACTAAATGGAACATTAAACAATTAATGTTTCCTAGAGCGAATATAATTATTTGGAAGAAATAATTGAAACAGCTCAGCATGTAATTCCGAGGCGTTGGTATAACCATGTATAATTTTATACGCAATTGTTAGTTGGCCAACAGCAGACTTTAAGGAAATTAAAATTCAAACATCCTAAAAGAAATTTAGTAGGATACATATATGGATATTATCCAAATACATATTTGTAAAGGTACCTGAGAAAAGCTTTTTGCACTTTTTCCAGCATGAGTGTATAGGTAACCTCATGAGGATTCCATATACAAGCGCTGGTTTCGAGCTTGCACCGAACTAAGGCGATAAACAAGAGCTTGATAACTGCCTGGTTAATAAAACCTTGACAGTTACGTAAAACAAAACCATGATTGTGTTTGCCAATAATTTCATTAGAAATACCGCTTCAGTTGCCATAATCGTGAAATTACATAATATCATTTTCACTAATTTCATTGGTCATAATCGATCAAGTGTCATAATAATTTTAATCCATAAATTTATTTGCTGTATTTTTAATTTTCAAAAATGTCGTTATCCATAACATTTTTTCAACATAATATTAATTTTCCCATACTAGCACAACAATGCTAGTTCAGTACAAGCGCAATGCAAATTCACAGTCCAAATGTTCTTTAGGCATACATTTCACATCGATAGTCATTAACAGAAAATCAATCAATCAAAGCGTCAATCATTATAAAACAGTTGATTATGATATGTGGTTGTTATTTCCCCGTAAGAAGCATGCGAACATGTAAACAAGCATACACCTTGCATGCAGCAAGCATGAAGCAAGCATGCAGCAAGCATGCAGCATGCAAGCAAGCATGCAGCATGCAAGCGAGCAAGCAACATGCAAGAGGCATGGCTCCGGCACTGAGGGGCTCTAGCGGTCCCACGCGAGCTTATCGTCGCTGATGTGTCTAACGCTCACCACCTGCTCCTCACCTCGCGGACCGCCTCGCCCCTCCGCGCCTACGCGATTCTAAATTACACTCTATTTTATGGCGATGATTTTTTGGATTTACAGCGATTCGTTTCTGTCATTAAAACCTAACTTATAGATAATGTTTTAGGACTAACAATATATAAATGAACGTTCAGAATAATACTCATAATATAATACAATACTTAGAACATATGACTTTATGTCATGTAAAATTAGGAGATTACTAAAATCATCAAAAGTACTAAAGATTGTTTGCTGTAATAAATCGTTTTATCACAGACCAAATGCCTTAATAACATTATACAATAAACGTTTCTAAATTATATTAAATGTTGCTTATGACAAGCATCGATTATGTAATGTGTTACTTATAGAAACTTATGATTATAACACATGTTATTATGGAAACTTATTTTATGGCAAATAAAAGTTATGACTAATAAGTTGATATGACAAGCGTTATTAGTATAAATGATAATAGTGCAAGTAAATATTATGACGGGGGACGATTATGGAAAACAAGGTATTAGCATCATTTACACCTTTTTCTTTCACATCATTCCTCACACAATCTTTTCAATCTCCATCCATCTTTTCTTTGGTCTTCATCTCCCTCTCCATCTCATCTACCAAAATTAATATTATTCATTACTCTTTTAGTCACATGAGTTCCATCCCTCCTCATCACAGTCATGTCCATACAAAGACAGACGACTCCATTTCATCTTTACTGTAGTAGGCGCCACGTAACACATACAAACTTCTTATATGTACATTTCTTACTTTATCCACTTTGGTCACTCCACACATCCATCTCGGGTATTTCAGTACAATATTTATCTAAGTATTAGAACTTTATGATCATAATGTGCACCAGCCGTGTGGTATCCGGTAGAGTAGAATAGAACCAACCCATTACACTCACGGGTGTCGTATAAGGCGACTAATGTCTGAGGCAGAACACCTTGCGCCTCCGTATACCAGAGAATGGGCAGCAGCGTTTTCTGATAGTCTTTCATCACTGCGATCTCCAATCCGCCTGCCAAGCGTGGAGATTACGGCAAATTCCTCCCATCATGGGAGAGGCTTATGTCCAGCAGTGGACGTTATGGGCTGTTGTTGTTGATCATAATGTAGAATAACACTGTACAAAGGCGGACTTAATGCCTTGGGCATTTTCTCCCAGTTTACCAAACATACATTCTGTCTAAGTCCGGTAGAGCCAGTCCGCTGGTTGCCCTCTCGGTATGGCCGTACCTATATCGTACATAAAACATGCCCTGCACTTTCTAGAATCCTAGTTAGTAAAAAGAAGGCAAGCCTATTTCAACCCGTAGTCTGGATTTTAATATAATTGCGTTTTCGCTGTCTATTAGCACCGCTTAAAGAGTGTTTTAAACTGACTTGCTGAAGTCCTCAAACTACAACTAATTTCAAAAGAGTACACACAAAATACTATTTTTATAAACACCACAAAATGCGCCACTTGCCTAAGTTCAAAATCTTTAGTGGGAACGTAAACGAGAATTACTCGAGAAAATTACCTAAATTCATTTGTTAAACTAAACGTTGATCTCCAAATTGATGCTCTCAGATCAACAATGAGTCTAAGAGACCCTCAGACGTTGCTTTAAGCCTCTTTTATGGTGCGTGATAAAACACCGGTGCTTCAAAGTGAGCATACTTAGAAGATTTTAAGTCGTATCATACGTCAAGTTTATGTGAAGACTTCATTAAGTAGATCATGTCAAAGTGTAGGTTATTACTGTTAAGTCAACATTGTTATAATGCTGTGTTTAAATTAGGTCGAAGATTCGGTTTGGTGTTTCGGTATAAGAAACGGTAATGAATGGTATTAGAATCTGATTGTGAGTTATTTATTACGGCTAGAGTAGACTACCTCGTTGGTTATATTTTCTACGCTCGTTGGTCTAGTGGTTGCAAGCGCCGCTACTGAGCATGAGGTCCTGGGTTCGATTCTCAGGTCGGGCAAGTGTTATTGGGTTTTTCCAACAGGAATTTCTCAGTAGCAGTTACGGAGTCTGGATTAGTGCCCGGTTGCTGGCAATAGGCTCGCCCCCTGTTAAATGGGACTCCAAAACAAAACTGGCGTATAAATCTAAAAAATAATTAGTGTCAGCCGGTACAATAGAATTAAGATCTCTGCTTAGAAAGATTCTAAGCCAAATACAGATATATAAATTTCATAGAGACGTCCATTGAAAACAACGATAAACAGCTTTTACCGACAACATTAATCTTCATCTTCCTCATCTATTAACGACCCATTTCAGCAATGAAAAGTGCTTTCATTGCGAAAAAACCATTTATTTTTCGTAAAAACACAAAATCTTTTAAAATAACGTTTTACCCGACTGACCCTGAAGGAAGGTAATGTTGTTATGGCAATGTTTTTATACCACCTTAAAAAAATACTTGTAAAAGTATTTGTAAAAACCTATTTGCAAAATAAACGTTATTTGTCACTTACCAAAATCAAACTAAAATTAGATTTTAGTTTAATCTAGTTCACATTTACGCAAACATTGTTTCAGTAAAGCTATGGTATTACGATTACTTCTATTTCAAACTGGAATTTATGCAGCTTAGTAAGTTTCAAAGCTTGTAAACTCCTTCAAATTAACTAAATATCAAATGAAACTATAATAATAACAGATTAGTTCAACCAAATACAATTTGCATGGTAATCTGAGCGAATAAATAACGTAGGTATGTATTTTGATTTGTGACACAATTTTACATTTGGGCTTTTTACAAATTCGGAGATTACCATTGGAAATCTATTTGTAATGAATAATTACACTGAAACTGTAAATGTAGGTATTTCAACACAATTTTGTGCACTATAATTCGTCCGTAAGTCCATTTTTTTTTAGAAAATAAAACCCATTTGATCGTGTATCGATGAATACCGACTGTATTTTTCAAAATACTTCCAAATCTATAAGTGTTGCCTTGAAAATAAGAACAGGAACGTCTATGACTTCTATCTGTCAACTGTCACTTGAAAAGTATTTCATTCTTCAATAATAAATAAAACATCAAAATCGGTTAATAAATAAGCTGTACATAAATAAATAAAAAACATACACACGAAAACATAGATACTTCTTCCTTTTAAGAAGTCGGTTAAAACAGCGAGCAAGGAGAGGCAACGCAACACAAACACAGGATCTCCACGATTTAATCAGTCAGAGGTCAAAAGGTAAATTAACTCAGCTAATTTGGACCAGCAGCGTGAAAAGTATTTTTGTTTGAAACAAACAAACAGAAATACTTTCTAAAGTAGTCTTCTTAACTTAAGCCTGTTCATTTGTAATTTGGAAATTGTTTGTGTTTCTGCTAATGTTTTTTTGTTACTTGGTAGTTGAATACATCATTTTGATATAATAAGGTATTTGCGAGGAGATCGTGGCTGAATAATAACAGCCGCTCGGGTCGATCTTTAGGTTAAACCGTGCTTACCTAGATTGGTCCGAGGATGTCCCATTACATACTGAGTTTCTTCCATGCTTCAGAAAGCACATTAAGCCGTTGGTCCCAGGTGTCATTCGTAGATCTTTGGCAGCTTTTTTTTTCTTACGTGTAGTCAGTGGCCCGAAAGTCTATATTCAGTTGGCTGTATTGTAGTCAGTATTCAGTTGCATCCGGTTAGACTGGAAGCGGACCCTAACATAGTTGGGAAATGGCTAGGCAGATGATGATAAGGGTATTTGCGAGTGTTTATTGAATGAATTTGTGTTAACAATTTGAACATGTGTGATTCTCGGCTCTCCTCAGCTACAGATCTAATAATCGAATCTGAACTGAGGAGAGCACCTTGACTGAAACCCACAAATCTAGGCTGAATCTAAACTAGCAAGATTGACATAGTGACGTCATGCGGTTTCGATGAGATGCCGGTGTAAACCCAATACATACCGCGGTTGCAAAGTGACCGGTGGAGTGAATAGCTTCATGCCGAATGGGTTTGAGGTCAGGCAGAGCAACATGTTGGGCAATGTTTGTAATTTATTTGAGAATATACATAGGGTTGTTGGTCTTATAAAGATAAGAACTGCTCGGAAATATTTCCTAAAAGATACTGCTGCTTATAAAGTCAAATTAGATATATTGTCCGGTAGTTACTTATACAAAGGAGCGCCCTCGCTCGCGCGCGATGACCGCTAATCGTGTACTGAATGCTCAATCAATATCCATTATTGAAATGAGGTAAAAATGCACGAATAAGCATTAGTGCATTATGAATGTATGGTTTCACCGTACAGTACAAATACTTAAAGGGTTTATTAAAGAAGGTATTTTTATTATATAATGTAAAGTCTCTTATATAATATTGATAAACAGCAAAGCTTGGCCTTGTTTCGTTCTATCTCCTGCTGAAATGGAGGGAAGTGGAAATTACGGTTTTTTCCCACTCCTCCACTATACTTTTCTGATTAATTTCGTTGCGGGATCCAAGACAGTTAAATTCATTCTCTGGGACTTCGTCGAGCTTCATTGTCTCGGCGCTTTTCTGGTGGTCGCCACTGTTGATTCTGGCTTGGAGTTAGGAGTTACAGTGGTTTGGGTTTGGGAACAGTGTGGCGGGCTTGTCCCATAAAAAAAAAAAAACAGCAAAGCTTTTAGCGTTTGTTTATATCCCAAGATGTCACTCAATGTATGGAAATATTGTACAGGCTATTCTTAATAGTATTCATTAATCGTTTTCTCTGGCTCTCGCGTTCGCGTGGTCATTTTCTAATAGCAAATTTGTTATGAATGATTGATTCAGTTATGAGTTTACCAATTATGACAAATTTTCCTAGACAATTTTGGGATTTCGTTTTTTTTACTTTTGACTACATAAATATGATCAGTAAAAGGTACGCATAGAGCCCCATTTTTTTTTTGTACTAATTAATAATTAGTGGTGTATAGCGGAAGAATGACGGAGTCGCTTAACAGGTTGGTAGATGCTGTGGAAGATTTCAAAGACTATTCTAACTTTACTTAACTTTGTGGGTGTACTATTAGGTATATCTCTGCATAAACCTTCGGGGTTTACAAGGGTAATGTTATGTTATGCTAACTTTAATAAAGCTAAGTCATTGCGAGGCCCATAAATACTGCTTACACATGAATTTTTCAATTGCTATTGCGACAAATGTCTACCCGAAGCGAGGCGCAGCCGATGGCGAGGGTTGACAGTCGGAACAAGTTGCAATGACGGTTCCGCAGGTGTACTGAACGACTATTTTTAATACAGTTGCGAATAAATGAAGCAATTTAATAAAATAATAAAAACACAATAAACTAAACTAACTAATCATTTATTTCTTTCATTAAATCTGATATTGAAATAAATTAGTAGCTTCTTTTTAGAAATATACGTATTTGTATGAATCACAAAAACTCTTTAGTAAAAACTTCATGGTTGGTTTTTCTTTTTAATAGACATTATTTTGACAGTTGGGAAAGAGAACGCACGAGTTCGGGAAAGGTAAAAAAAGCACTAGTATGTAATAGCCCACATCCTGAACGCTATACGTCCCTGCAATACACCACTTTTTGAGCAACTGTATTAAAAAAGAGATTACTACATTATGCTACCATTAGGTACTTGCTGTTACCTGAGAAATGAAATAATAAAAAAAAACTACTATCTCTATTAATGTTGACGACGCATAAAACCTCTTTGTGATACTTTTTGGTTTTATATGTTTTTATCGTCATTGTCACCTTCCTTTAGTTCTGTCAGTGTGCTTTAATAAAAAACTGTAAGATAATTGGCCAATTTTAATCGGTAAGGTAACCGTTCACAATTAATTTAAATATATCGCCTTGCCTAGTTATAAATCAGGTAAGAAAAGAACGAAACTTCATAATCAAGATGTCTTGAAAAACTTTAAACACAAATCCAACTTATAACATCCGAAAAAGATGGGAAATAATTTACGAACAACCCAATCACCATAACTTTTGGGAAACCTTTCGATTCGAAATATTCAAACACTTTATTTTCCTGGTCAGGCAATAAATAAAGAGAAAAAACTTTTTTTTGTCGTGAAATATTACAAAGACTCCGATTCGCTTTGCTGCCTGTCGATTTCAGCTGGCTTCTTTGCATGGAGTAAGGGTTCTTTTATATAAGAGATGGGAAACCTGTGATTATTGTTGGTGACATAGGTACGACAAAGACTTTATTTTAAAGCCTGAGATAGCCATGTTGTCGTTCTACTAGCTTGGCTTCAATGCAGGCTAACACTGATATTCTTTAGTCATTTCCTCCACTCAACCTCGATTTCACCTCCATCAGTGACATTGACAGTTATGGCTTGATATTAGTTGACATAAATCGTTATGTTCATATCAATTTTATACTCGTAACTAATAATAACTACAGAAATTTTTCCTTTAGTCATTTAAAAACAAAATTCAGTTTTGATGATTGTTTCGAGAATGCATCTTCTTCTTCTTCGTATCGCTCTGGTACGACTTTTTTTCATAGGTATTTCGTTAGTCCAAAACTTCGCCACTTCCACCGCGTCGTCGGCGTCAGTGGCAGCGCAAAGGTCGCTTCGGCTGCATTATTTTGGGTTAAGAGGGCATGAATGCATAATGTTGATACCTAGTTGTTTGGAACTGAAAAGGCGAACTTATTAGTTTTGCACGTTACTTATGGTAAAACGCAGCGTAACAATAGAATAATTATATTCAATATTAACACTTGGGTAAATCCACGCATCTAATTGCCTTCCCATAAGGGTCAAACTTACGCTTACCTGGGTAGTATCATCGTCAGCCTTTAATGTTCTCACTGCTGGGACACGGCCTCGTCTCAATGAGAGGGAATGGGCTATAACCCCACCACGCGGGCCCAGTGCGGTTTAGTAGATGTCATATGTCTTTGAATATTTTGTTCTAGGACATGCCGGTTTCCTCACGATGTTAGGATGTCGGTTTCTTGGGTAGTATGTGAAATATAAAATATTATGACCTCTGTTTAGAAGGACCTCCTAGTTGTAGGCTAAACGACGTTATTCATTAGACAACAAGTAATATGCTTGATGGCTTTTCTCATAAGTTACAATGATGAATTCTATGCAAACTATCATCCCCCATTTCCTCCTTCAGGTGGTGAATTTCAAGAAATACATCCTTGTGATTACATCGATCGTAAAAAGAACTCTTGTACATATTTCATCCTTCTAGATCAGGGGTCCCCAAACTTATTTTGTCTACTGCCCACTTTGAGAATAAATTATTTTTTATCGCCCCCATTTTCACCTACTTAAAAACCACTTATAACTTATAATTATTGTGAGCTATATTAGCGGAGATTGGTAACAGAATGCACAAACTAAACTTTATTTTTGACTTTTGCTATCTTTTACTAAAAGGACGGCTATAGCTATGAACTAAGTTAGAGATGTCAAACTAGTTTATGCCTTGCGCTTCACCGTGTTTTTAGTCGACATGTTTTACGTCCACCCTTCATTTGTATGGAAATATTAGATCCAACTAAATTTGACAGCTCTAAATTACGTCCGTCTCTTTCTCGTTTTATTAGAGAGAAAAAGATAGCAATAGCCTAAATTAAGTTTAGTTTGTGCACAACAGAATCGACACCAATATCCCTTTATTGTAAAACCTTACATTGTAATGAAAATAAAAGGAAAGTGTTTACCAAACAATATGTGTGAATTAAGGTTCTACACATAAAGGGGTTTAGTTACGATCCTGACCCTTTTCTAAGCGGACTAGATAAACAAAAAATCCAAATAAACGAAAAATTGTGGTTCAAATTTGCCTTTTGGACTTTGAAAAGTAATACAAAACAGGCATTTGTAAAATAAATGTTGTTTATTAACATAACATAACATTACGCCGATCCTATATTCCCCGAAGGGTTAGGCAGAAGTGTACCAAATAGTATACCCACATTTCGCCAGTTATTATTTTCCAAAGAATTTAATGCTCAAGGGGCTTTAGGAGTTACTGTTGCGTATGAAACTTCATGTGCACCCGTAAAAGGATTGTTTTTTTTTTGTATTTAAATAAATAAACAAAATGATGATGCTGCGCTTACCGTAATGTAAAAGTAATGATTATGTTGATAAATAATCAAAACAAGTAAATAAACTCAAATAATTTGTTAACTTTCTCATTACTATTACTTTTATTTCAGTTGATTGAGTAAGAAATAATGAAATATGCAAAAAAAAATTACGCCTGTAATCCCCAAAGGTTTTGTAGAGGTGTACCCATTAGAACGGGTGTACTAATGGGTATACCTCTGCTCTCTAAATGTGGGTACTTTTCGCCAGCTAGGTTTAAGCCATGTAACAGGGGGCGAGCCTATTGCCATCAACTGGGAATCGAACGCAGGTCCTTATGCTCGGCAACCGCTTTTGCGACCACTAGACTAACGAGTCATGTATATGTCACCGGAAATGTATAAAAATCCTAAAATAGATTGGAAATGTATGATATATTTTATAATATGCATTTTTCCTACGATATCTATACATTTCCTACAGAGGAGGGAATGTGATGAGGAGGGACGGATCGCATGTGACTAAAAGAGTGATGAATATAAATGTTGATGGATGGAGAGGGAGAGGAAGACCAAAGAAACGATGAATGGATTGTGTGAGGAGTCATATGAAGGAAAAAGGTGTAAATGTTACGGTTGACAGGGGAGAATGGAAGAAAAAAAACGTGTTGCGCCGACCACAAGTAACATGGGACAAGGGCAGGAATATGATGACATTTCCTAAAGAGCGATCGGAAATGTGTTACATTCTTGATATTCATAAGGAATGATTAGCTTTAAAAAAAAATATACCGACTTGGGGTACCCTGACAGCTTATAGGTGAGAAGGGTATAGCTATACCCCGTTGTGGTTATTTTTTTTTAAACCAGTCAGAAAACCTATCAATCAACCTCAAACAAACAAAAAACATATTCAAAATTCAAATTTCGGAACAGTTATAGTGCAAACCATCCTAATAAAAATTATGATTTCAGTTCTCAAACGTGTTTTATTTATTTTATTCACAGAGAGCATTCGTTTTTATACATTTCCTAGCATCATTTCGGAATTACATACAATTCTTAGGAAATGCATAAATTTCCCAGGAAATGTGTGTATTAAAGAATCTTTGAAACATTATTTTACACATTTCCTAAGTAGGCTCGGAATTGTATACATTTCCTAGGAATTGTGTACAATTTCTAGATTTTATACATTGCCGGTAACATATACCACATTTTATCAAGTTAAATGAAAATGGGGTACTATTAGGCATTAAAGATACGAGTAAAGATAGCAGTATCAAAAGTATCCTTAAAGTCGTTGATGTTGATCTTGTCTGTTCTTCGCAGAATCACTAGAATTAAGTAAAGTTTTCTTGAAATAGAAACTAAAATAGTTTAAAAAAACCTTTGATAAGGCTGTGTACAAGTAATAAATTCACCATTGTATTGTATTGTATTGTTATAGCAGGCTGGTGTCCGCAACTCCACGTCATAGCGCGAATTTTGCGTACGGGTGGGAAATTTATTCGATCCACCCTAACTCCCCGAGAAAGGCCAGCAGCGCCTTGGTGTTGCTGACAATCTCGCGGAGAGTACCTGGGTTACCGAAGTACTTTGCGCTGTATGTTGCAAGCACTGGGCAGTGCAGAAGCACGTGGGCTGCTGTCTCGTCTTCCTCCATGCAGGCACGGCACAGGGGGCTGTCCGTGACTCCTATGACAAAAAGGATGAAAATTCACCATACTTGTATATGAATTTTGTTGTTGTTGTTTATCATGCTGTCATTGGAGTACCTTACCAATACAAAGGACCGTACAGAGTCTGGATTTGTGCCCGGTTGATGGCAATAGGCTCGCCCCCTTTTACATGGGAATTAAATATAACTGGCGAAAGTAGGTACACCTCTGCTTAACCCTGCGAAGATTACAGGTGTGATGTGACATTATGTTATTTATGTCTTAAAAATAAGTAAAGCTTCCAGTTTAAAATGAAAATATTTTTTCCTATGAGACGTCTCAACCTTTATTGGCCTACCACACACCAATAAACATTCCTAAAAGTGAACCTTTTACCGCAAAATGTTAAAAATCTTTCCACGTGGAATATAAAAGTCATTCCTTATGATTACAGCAGACATAAGAAGAAATAAAAAGCCATGCAGAATAATGGTAGACTTTAGCAAGATGACGCGTAATGGCGCTTTTAAGGCGTACGTGCCTCCGCATTACAAGCGTGCATATTTATATTGACTTTTATCATCTTTTTCGTGAAAATAACATGGAGAGAGAAGACTTTTAAAGAAAATGTTGGTTGAAATGGAAATGAGGAGAAAAAGTTAAATTAAGTTTCAAAAAGTTTAGTTTTGGGCTTGTGATTTGATTGTTGTTATGTGTGATTAACTTTTTATTTTTCTTTATTTATATCTTTTTTTTATTACAAAATGGGCCTGCTCTTCACAAATTTAACACATTACTTAATATTCCTTAAAAAACAACTTAAAAATAATAGTAGCCCACTGTCGAGAATTTCACGCCGCGCGGACGCCGCCGGGCGACCGCGCGCGGGGAGCTGAGGTCGCGGAGGGCGCTC
Organism: Xestia sexstrigata; assembly: GCA_941918905.2. Taxonomy (NCBI): domain Eukaryota; kingdom Metazoa; phylum Arthropoda; class Insecta; order Lepidoptera; family Noctuidae; genus Xestia; species Xestia sexstrigata. The sequence continues at coordinate 7,552,056 of OW799219.2, forward strand.
AAGCTGCGAGCGCGCACTTAAAAAGAAGAATAATATCGTGAAAAACTCATGTATTTTATGAGACTATGCTGTTTGAAATTACTGTATTAACAGTAGATAACAATGACTACAGAAAACTTAAATGGCTATATTATAGGATTTATTGTCATCAATTTAAGTATCTATTATATTTTTTATTATTCCACCATTTCATTAAGATAAGATAAGATCATTTTATTTGTCCAAAAGATGAGTATACACACACACATAGCATGCAAGATGTTACATCAAATTATAATTATGGCAGTCATGTTTTGCCTGAACGGCGTACAAATATAAGATGTCGGACGCTACACGGCTCTTTAGTAAACTGATCCCACACAGGCGGACCCCGCGGGATCAGTCAACCTAATGAGCATCAAGTGATTTTAAATTCGTCAGTCCTATAATAGACTTTCTCTAACAGAAGGCTTTTTAAATCATGAACCAAGCGGATCCCGCGGTATCAGTCAACCTAATAAGCATCAAGTGATTTTAAATTCGTCAGTCCTATAATAGACTTTCTCTAACAGAAGGCTTTTTAAATCATGAACTGTCCACCCGACCCTTTCGTTTGGGACGCTATTGTTTGACTATTGTGTCTACTTCGTGAACAGATCAAGGGTCTATTTCTTAATTTTTCAGTAGTTAATTCCCTCAAATGTTTTGGTAACTTATAATGAAGTTTCATTCATTAAAATAATGTAGAACATTAGCAAAATGGTGCGTTACGGAACTTTTACAGCACCGTACGTGCCGTTTGAATTACAACCACGCATATAGATGGTGAAAATTTGAAATGTTGCAAGAGACAGTGAGCGCACTATTAAATTTGGAACGTCAGCTCCAGTACCGTAAGTTGAAAATCCAGCAAACGCTTGATGTTTTTTGCGGTATTGAAATTTTGTCCGTATGTATAACAACTTTTATTGCTTTTTGTCTGCGTTCATACGTCGATAAATATTATGTATAATACAGGTCTTTACGTCTTTATTGCATCGATATTAAGGTGGGTGTTTTTAAAAAGGCGGAAAGAACGTTTGAACAGGCTAGAAAGATTTTCACTCATTCACTTTTTGTAGGTTCAAAAAACTGTGTAAAAACCAAAAGCAGGCAGGCTTTCAAAAGATTCTAATTATATGAATCAATGTTTTGTTGACACACCTATTTAACTTAATGTAAATAGTATGCAATGCAAGCCTATGTCGCAAGACAGTCTGACCTTAGCCCTAGCACAAGCGTGCGGTGTAAAACTCGATTTTTGAATCGAAAATACAATAACTATCCCTTAGCATTTTAGTTATTTTTTTTGCAACAAGCACAATCAGTATCATCCATAGATTTAAATTTTAAGTTAATTTGGAGTAATAAACAGCTCCATAAACTTAAAAATATACTTTCACAGCAAAATAACGTAAATAACAAACAATAAACCAACTCAGCTGCTAAGATTACCAAGTTTCCATTTCACTGTCATCTAAATAGGGATCTAAATCTGGTCTAGACTAAAAACAATAAACTTTTCAGTCCATTTCACGGCATTAGAAACGATAAGAAAACTTTTAAATAATGACTAAGTGTCACTTGGTTTATTTATCTTGGCTTCGTTCGCTAGGAAAGATATATTTTGGGGCTAAGATTTCGGTGTTAGTGTCGCCTCAGGGACACAGAGTTACACTTAGATAAATAAAGATTACATGGGACGTAAACATAACTGGCGAAATGTGGGTATAGAGTAGTACACCTCTGCCAAGCTCTTCGGGGATTACAATACGTGATGTTATTAGGTATGTAAATACGTCTATTCGTTCACAACTGTGCCAACAGGGCGTAAAGTATGGTCCTCTTTTTAGCCGACGTAGGAGATACTTCTTATTCAAGGGGTCCTTGTTTCGGGAGGTTCCTGCACCGAATCGTGCGGGAGGAAACGCCCGGGTGCTTCCATTGCAAGGATCGACCGGAGGACACGGTGGAGCACACTGTGGAGGTGTGCCCGCTTGGGCGGCGTGCGGCGCCACCGTGTCCTCGAAGCGGCGATCGGCGGCGGTGACCTCTCGCGTCCGGCCCTGCTTCAAGCCATGGTCAGGAGCGAGATGGAATGGGACGCCGTCACCTCCTTCTGCGAAGCAGTAATGCTAGAGAAGGAGGTGGCGGAATGTGAGAGGGAGAGAACCTCACGTCCCAGCCGCCGCAGGAGACGTCCCGGGCGTTAGGTGTTAGGCGCCGGGCCCGTAGGCGCGGGCCTGTGGATGGAGAGGTATGGGCTAGCTCGCCGTCCGTCCGTCTCATGACGACAGGCCGCGTCGACGGCGCGTTCGTGTTCCACGCGCGCCTCAAAGAGAGTCAGCAAAAGGAAAGGGTCCGCAAGGGCCGATGCCTGCCGGGGCTGCGGGACTGTTCGAAAGAGATACCGTGGCCCCGGAACACAAAGGGCGATGAATGAACATGGATGGGTTTTAGTCAGTAAAAGTCTGACACTCCCTCCTGTCATTTGATGATTTCCCAACCGAAAAAAATTAATAAAAATAAAGTGGTTCTTGGAGCGAATCATGTTTAATATGTTGCCATATAAGGGTGTCCTCGCGAGGTCAAAGACGCGGTAGAAACAGAGGTGTTGAAGTTCATGTTTCATTGGGTATGTCTAGATTAAATACGCACCATGTGATTAATTCGGGGTGTGTTGGTATATTTTTTATGCTATGTGTGTATGTTTTATTGTTGTTTCGTATACACATCATGTCCTTGCGACAAATAATATTATAATCCATGATTATTTAATTTTTAAACAGACATGATGTATATAAATTAACGAAAACTTATTTAAATTTAAATTGACACTATTTCTAAATTAATTAATACATTGATGAATAAATTGTCGTGTAATAATAATAGTTTTTATGTGATCTAAGAAAAGGCATAGGTACTTCTCTACTGCTACCCATGGAGTGTACTAAAGGGAATTAAATGGCTGAATGTAGCATCCACCTAATAAAAACTTTCCACTTGACCATTTAGGTACTGGTTAAAACCTGATTAACATGGAAACGATTAAAAAAGGACATTACATTGACTGCTACACAAGAAATATTTGTCATTCATGGTCATTGTTCCATACAGGAATACCCACATTATAGCACTAGCATTCTATTGGAGTTTTCTCATCCATATTTCATGAAAATATAGAGGGCAGGATCTCTTGGCATGATGTATTGCCGATATAAATTCCTTTCGTTTATCTTTAGGATTCGATACTGTTAGTTATTACAGATGGTGTACGAGTATATTGAGTACAAACTGTTGAATAGCTAAGCTACATCACGCCTGTAATCCAAGAAGGGTTAGGTACAGGCATACTTATTAGTACACTCACATTTCGCCATTTATGTTTAAGTCCCATGAAGAATCTTCTTTTTATGATTTTTCTCAAGGGAAACCGAGCCTTATTAGTCTTTGGGAATTTTTGTCCTTCAGGTGACGCAGTGCAATAACACGTAGGACGCGTCTTAGGTGAACGTGACCTACGGAAGTATTGAAGTTGTAATAAGCAAGGTTTACCCCATGTTATCTTCTAGTTCCATGCCTATTACAAACAAGAGCGAGTCGGACTCTCGCACCGAGGGTTTCGTACAAACTTTTTAAATGACAAACTTAACTTTGCTGTTCGATCCCTAGAAACGGCTATTGCTCCAACCGCAAATCATAAGTTTGTAATAGTAAAATCGTTTTTTACGGTTTTCAGACTTTTTCCTTTACATATGCTTTAAGACCTTGCTTTTTTTCCAAATTTACTGATTCTAGGTAAACGGGAACTAACCATATAGGTTTTCAGACCCAAAACCTACTGGGTACTTCCGGTTTACTTGACCCTAAAAATATCAATATGTCTGATCTGGAATCAATGCTCAGACATCTTTAATTACTGCTAACTTAGTTTACGACTGCTAATAATTGCATGAGGATCGCAGAATTATTCATTGCATACCTCCTTGAACTTATGCTGGCTTAGCTAGCTATTTTTTACAGTTACAATTTACTAGAGAATTTTAGCTAGCTTGCCAATGGTGATAAAGCCGGGCCGGGTGACAACTAGGAAAATAGACGGATAGTATTTGACAATTTAGTTGGTGGTATAGTTTGTTTGAGTGGCGACCGCGAACCGGAAGACGTTGCGTTGGAAGGCCTCCCACTAGGTGGACCGATGACCTGGTGAAGGTTGCGGGAATCCGCTGGATGCGAGTCGCACGGGACCGGTCAACATGGCGACACTTGGGGGAGGCCTATGTCCAGCTGTGGACGTCTTTCAGCTGAAATGATGATGATAGTTTGAAAAAAAAATACCATGACCAGTGTCTTACGTACCACCAGGGCTCCCGAACTACCAATGGTGTGTAATGGGGCGTGGTGGATCGACCCACTGTGCTGTGGGTCTATCGTCTGCCTAATCTTTTGGGGATAACAGGTGTTTTGTGCCTATTTAAAAAAAAAAAATACATAGGGCTTAAACGATGGTGCATGCACCATCCACCTTTAAGGCACTACCCAGCTGTGCTGAAATGTTTTATCTGATTTAATCGACTAAAGACCACGGAAGAATGCAGTAACCTCTTAAATAGATGTGAATTTATACGTTAAAGGATCTCAAGATACTTGAGAGCAGCATATTACTTAATATTTTAATAATGACCTCATTTAAGCTGCGGTTTGAATATAAAATGTAAGTAAGTATCTAATAAAAGATAACTTCCTCAAGGGAATTCATTTGTTTTTTTTTTAAGAGTTTCTTTATTATGTAGTTCTACAGCAAGTAGAACCGTTATAAAAACACCCTTTTTGGTGCAAAAGCTTGTCTTAATTTATACATAAAAAGGGTAATTAATGTACAAAAGTAATGTAACAAAATCATTTAAGACACTTTTGGAATTATGGAAACCGGATAGATAGGTTCCTTCAATTTAATATACTGCAGTAATATATACATACCTAATGCCATGATTTCGGTATGAAACATTCTAAACTTGAAATATAAATACACTGAATCAGCTGATTTAATCTGGCGCGAATTATACATAGAAGAACCGCACAAGGCGTGGTGAGCTGTTATGAAAAAAAAATTTGTGCAAAATCGAAATATTTTTTAGCCAAAATGCTTCCTTTAGAAATATCTTTCCTTATCTTTTTTCTTTGATAAAAAAAAAATCGACAAAAAACCGATACCTGTTTTAACCCACAAAGCATCCCCATTATTATTCAAACTACCCTACTTTAACCAACAAAGGGCCACAAAGATAAATAAAAGTAATCGAATCATTCCATCCCTTTGAGCTTTTTACCTTCCATAAAAAGAACTTAAAAGGTTTCCTCTAGGTAGAAATAAGTCATCTATATTCAGACAATCATTTACTAAAAAAATTCATTCAAATCCGAATTCCTTTGAATTGATTTAAAGCAGAAAGTTGATCAACTTCTTTGTTAAATCGTTAAGTGCAGAAAAGAGATAAGAGCGGGCAGAAAAGGGTGTCTTTCCGCATCAGGAATTTGCCTTTTGTTAGAAAAGAAAGTTTCCTGAGAAAATACATTTGTCACAACAAGTTGTAATGTGATCGCTTAGCGTTGACGTACTTTGGCGACAATTCTTTCAATCGAATGAACGTGTCAACGTGAAACGTCTTTTTTTCTTAGGACTTTATAAGAGTCTTATTGCTTTTGTATTTTATGAATGTTGATCGTTTTTATCGACTTCATTTATTTAACAGGACGGTGCTTTCTCCAAAAAAATCGTGAAACCGACCAAGAAAAACAAAAAAAAACAACAACAAAGTTGTCGTTCAACAAAGAGCAAGCAGTATCAATATTCAGTAATAATGACAACTCTTGAACGTAGTCGAGATATGATTATTACGTCCCGTTTAGGTAGCGAATTGTGCCCTATTATATTGCCAACCGCTTGAAAAAACAACCTCTCCCTCGAATCTCGTACTAAAAGTCCATAAAATGATGAAGCACTGATATTACAAATACTAATAGTTTACTTTCTTTACCAAGGTTTGCACCAATTACATAGCTACTACAAACTAGAAGTGTCTTTTTAAGCAAGTAAATGCCTGTATATTATATTACATTACACTCTTCCGTAACTTAAACATTAGTCTCTAGTTACAGCCGTGTACCATAACTGCACTGGACATTTTCAGATAATAAATTCATAATAATTAAATTCTCGCAACTGTCAGCTTCTTGCAGCCGCAGATTTCACGAACAAACATTAATAAAGTCACAAGAAACATCTAGAAATTTATTCCATATTCAACACAGTTAGAATTTAGGACAGCAGGCAGCTCTGTAAAACGAAGACACTGCATACATAAATTCTGGGTTGTCAGTCGCACCGTTTCGGGAACAACACTTAAACGTCCAGTGTGGAACATTAACCTCGACCTTTATTGCTATAGAGAATATTCCTGTAGGGTTAAACCTATAATGTGTTGCGAATTGTGAGTTGATGGCGGCAGAATTTCGGGATTTAGTAACAAAAAATAAAGTAACAAATAAAATTATATACTTATCCCTTCACAGATGAGGGGTTAGTAGTTTATAGAGGAAAGATTTGATTTTTTGTTTGTGTGTTTGTTACGATATAACTCAAGAACTCAACCGATTTAAAAAATTCTTTCACCATTTGAAGGCTACGTCTTTACCGAGTAACGTAGGCTATTATTATTAAATTATATTGATATCATGCAAATTAGCCGAGCTATCACATTTTCGCGGACGAAGTCGCAGACGAAGTGTTAGTTGAAAATATAAAAGAACAACTACCTCATTGGTCTAGTAGTCCCAAGTGCAACTGCTGAGCAAGAGGTCCTGGGTGCGATTTCCGGGTCGGGCAAAGTGTTATTGGGTTTTTCCATCAGGAATTTCTCGGTAGCAGCCCCCATGGCTGCTGGCATAGGTCCAGACTACGGAGTCTGCCTATGTCCGGTTGATGGCATTTGGCTCGCCCCCTATTACATGGGTCTTTAACATGACTGGCGAAATGTGAGTGTACTATTATGTACACATCTACCAAACCTTTCGAGAATTACAAGCGAGACGTTATGTATGTAGCCTGTTAGTTGCAATAGAAAGATGAAAAATACGTCACGCATGGTGCACGAAAGTATCATTTATTCTTCTAGCCTTTTTTTTTAGATTCCTCTTTTCCCCCCTATGGGGACTTTTAGAGGGGATTTCAGGAATAAGCCGAGTATAGCATAGAAATATATATCAAAGGTGTAAAAAACCTTCTAAATATCAAGTTTTAAAATGCCGCAAATACGATTTTGAATTACTCTTTTAATAATTTTGCATGTTTTGTCTATAATTTTACAGAATACCTACTTGTTAAAGAAACTCTTAAAACAGAAAAAAAAAACATAAAAACAAACGAAGAAAGTTACCGGTTTATTCATAGGTTTTTTATTTAAAAAGAACCGGCCAAGTGCTAGTTGAACTCGCGTGGAGAGGGTTCCGTACAATGCCAAAGTCTTATATTGAGTTTACCGCTTTATTTTCAACTGATAGAATTTTTGCAATGAACTGTATTTCGTATTTTTTCAAAATTTTAGGCTTAGTAGTTTCGGAGATCAGGGTAGGAACGGTCAATTTTCGTCTTCTTTCATGAATAAAATCAAAACTATTCATTTTACAATAACAAAAATCGTTTTGAAATCAAAAAATTGAAATCGTCATAACGAGCCTTTTCATTTGATATACTACTCTGTCAAGAAAGTACCGGGAAAAGATCAATAAAACACAAAATATTAGTTATTTATCCAAATTTATTTTATCACCTTCAAAGTATGCTCCTTCAGAACCGACACACTTACGCCAACTAATAATCCAATCATAAAAATATTTTTTAAATGCTTATTCCAGAATTGAGTTCAGTTCTCGCCGCGAATTCTCCTTTATGTCTTCTACTGAATGAAAACGGGTGCCACGAAGTGGTAATTTGAGTTTAGGAAAAATAAAGAAGTCGGCTGGAGCCATATCTGGTGAATAAGGTGGTTGCTCGATGGTATTTGTTGAGTTTTGGTCAAAAAATCGTTCACAACTGTGCGAAGGCGCATTTTCGTGGTGCAAAATCCAAGAATTTTCTTTCCACAGATCTGGCCCTTTTATCTTATTTGCTCTCTTAAACGCTGCATAACGTCCGAATAATATTTTTTATTTACCGTTTGACCTTCCGGCAAGATTGTCAGTCACTATTTCCTTCACTTTTGCGATGTTAACTTCAGTTGCAGACGTTGATGGCCTACCAGAACGAGGCAAATCTTCCATCACACCTTGACCGCTTTTGAACGCTTTGTACCACTCATAAGCGCGTGTTTTTGATAAATTCGATTCACTGTAAGCCTTCTGTAACATTTTCAGAGACTCCGAACTCGAAATTCCATTGGCGATGCAAAATTTAAGACAAACTTTTTGTCCGATATTTTTGTCCATTAAGAAATTCGCAATACACACTAGATATGATATAACTAAAATCAGCACTGCATTTAATCTACTAAACAGATGTAACTCAAACTCCGCGCCAAAATGGAAAACAGTTGTGCTAATCTAACAACAACAAAAAAAAACAAAAAAAAAATTTGGAACCATAAACAAATCATCCATTCCCGATATTTTTTTGACTGAATGTATGACACAGTAAAGTTTGCAAAACATTTTTTTTTATTTCATAATTTGACGCCCGAAAAATACCCTTATTTAAAAAAATAATTGCTGTGTTTGCGTCATAGGATTACACCATCCTACGAAACACCTGATTTGGTCCAGTTGATTCGAAGCAAATTGGATTGACGGACAGACATACAGACGCACGAGATTACTCGTGCGTCTGTATGGGTTCCGTTTTTTTTCATTTTTTGCACGGAACTCTAAGAAAAGAAAAGAAAAGATATACCTCAAGGAGGCACTGCATTTTGTCTAAAAAATATTACGATTTTGAACCGTAGAAAATATGTTTTCCCTGTTGAGTCATGCTCCAAAGAGGATTTCATATTCTCAAAGAGAAAATGATTCTTTCGCGAAATAGTGATATCAATTCATATGTAAAGCTATGTAAGATTTCATACAATTTGACTCTACTTTGGGTCACAAAGCAGAAGTGCCACACGTATCAACGCTCAAAACCCACAAAAAAAAAACCAATTTATTTTACTATCTTTATTAGTTTATTTAATACTAGCTTTTGCTTGCAGCTTTGCTCTCGGTTAGTTCAGAAATTAATCTAAGGAAGGATTAAGGAAGGTTTTAAATGCCTACGACACTCAGGTATAACGTAGCTTCCCGTTAGTGAAAGAATTTTCGGATTACCCCCAAATTATAAATAAATTTTACCTCTTTTTAATATTAGTATAAATTCTAAGCACAAAGTTGAACTAAACACAATTTTTTCAATAAACTTTTTAAGGTTTTGCTGTGGGTGTTTTTTGAGTTCAGTTTCTGGGGCCCAAAACTGCTTGTTGTAGGAATCTTTGAACCTTCTCCTTTAATATTTTGTGAACAAAGCTAAATCCTCTTCACATAAAGCTTCACCACGCCTTGTGAGAATCCTCTTAGGTATAATTCGCGCCAAATGAAAAGCAGCTGATTCAGTTTATTTATATTTCACGTCCAGAATATTTCATACCAAGATCATGACGTAAGATACATTCTACTGCAGTTTATTAGAACATTGGTTGGATTGTAAAAAAGTGTATGCAGTGAAGGGGCCTATGTTAAAAGGTTTAACTCGCATTTTTGTTTCGGGTTTACACGATTAGTTTTTGTAGGTAAATGCAGGCCGCGGAGTTGATAAAATGAGACAACTGAAGATACACTAATTAAACTGTATATTAACTCTTAATTATGACTATTTACACTGATTTTACACACAATAATTACGAATACTTTTACAATAATCACAGGAAACACTTTAAATAGTACTTATAACAATTCTATACTAATAACTGGACTGACACTGAAATACGACGACTTTCACAGAGTAAGTTCGAAGATAAACTGAGGAATGCTGACCGAAGACTGCCTCGAACCGCCTGGGGGCGCCTAAGTTTTCTACGCGCACATAAGCGCAAGTAGTGGCTGGCCTAACATTTATGGCCGCCCATTCTCCTATCGGTAGCGCGGACGCCGGTAATACCTCGTCCCTCGACTCCCCGCTCCTGACCCCTGTGACCTAATTAAACATGGACTCGCCCAACGTAACCGGATGTAGAATACAATGGAGCTTCTCGACCAATCAGCTGGTTTGTTTACGCTAAGCGTTAGAACTCTATCAAACTAAGTCATAAAATTTTACCTAATAGCGTACAGAGTAAATAGCTGATATCTCTCATTTCTACGTTATATGATACATTTATTTTAATGGATTATGATGTCCTAGGACACAGGGCACCTACTAGTGTTTTTTATAGCTACATTAAGGTGTAATCTTCAAAGATATTGACACAAAAGTCTATTTGTTACCTATATACTTTGATCTTTTCAATGTTATGGTCTTATCAGGGCGACCGATCATCTATTCTGACTATATAATAGAATGCAAAGTCCTAAATACTTAGTTAGAGGCCAAAATCTACTTATTTCTTATTCTAATGACTTTAATCAGACAGGTAAATAGGTTTAGATAGCTGTGCTTCTCAACAGTTTTCAATTCAAAAACTTTCTGCATTATTTACGTGGTAACAAAATAATTATTGTAACAACGATCTACATAGTAACTGATTCATCAAATCTGATTATGATTATAGTACTAAATTCGTTAAGTATCACGCACCTCTGATTTTTCGGATGCACATGCGTATTGTATAATTACATATTATCACAAGCTTCGGTGAAGGAAACCATCATGAGGAAAAAAAACATGCCTGAGAGATATTTCTCGATGGCATCTAAAGCCAAGTCAATGGACCATAGCGCCTTAAAACTCTGACACAAGGTACACAGTACAGGTACAGGCACTAACCACACGAAAAAAAACTCGTTTCTGTCTGAGTTGTCATATTTGATTCATGTTGGTTTTGGTTACACAAATTATCATCATCTGCCTAGCCTTTTCCCAACTATGTTGGGGTCGGCTTCCAGTCTAACCGGATGCAGTTAAAATACCAGTATTTTACTTGGAGCGACTGTCTATCTTATCTCCACAACCTAATTAGTACTGGGTATTACGATACCCTTTAGTGAGACTGGTTGTCAGACTTTTTGGGCCCCACTACCTGTAACGACTGTCAAAGATCCCCAAATGACAGGCGGGACCAACTGTTTAACGTGCTTTCTTTTTTTGGAGGAAACTCGGTATGTAGTGGGTGGTCACCCAGACCAACCTCGGCAAACCCGGCTTAATCTAAAGATCGACCCGAGCGGGTGTTTTTATTTAGCCACAAGCTCTTCGTGTTATTGTCATTCCTTTAGTTTTGGTTACACAAATAAGTATAAATAATATTTATAGTTACTCGAGTCTTTAAAAAGTTATTTAACTTGTGTAGTCTATGAGAAGTTTTGAAAAAACACAATGTTGCGTACGATAAAAACACCTACCTACCTACCTACCTTATTACAACAGTTTCCACAAAAAAATACAGAAAATAAAATTCTTTTGCTGCAAACAAAGAAGATTCACACAATTCACTTGGATTCTTCATACGGAGCACGTCACGGCTGTCCGTACAACTGTGCAGAGAACCAGGAGTATAGAAACAACACGTACCTATAGAAGTTTTTTTTTTTTTAAGTTTCATTTTACATCGGTGTAACTTGCCTGATATATAGCAATGCTGGGGAAAAAACGGGGAAATGTCTGCTATTTTCAATAATTGATCTTATGACTGACAGAGGTGGTTAAATGATAACATTTGGGTGTCGGTGTTTCAAGGTTCGGTTTTCAAGGTCCCAGAACAGACGATAAGTAGGTGGTCCCGGCAGTATTCATATCTCTTCATTCGTTACTGGTAGTCAGCTAGAAGGTAGTAAGGTCACACACAATTCTGATCTCTCCTATCTTTACTGGCTTCAAAGTTTGAATATTTTATGGTTTTTACAATGTTATTGAAATGGCACCAGAATGTGGCAAAAATAATTTGTTATAATCAAACATACAGAACTACAAATACCTAGTTGAAGGTTAGCATCAAATTCGTCATCACATCGGAGGCATTATTTGGACACTCAAACTATTTTGCAAATGTATGCACATTTTGAGCATACTAGTTTGATTGCTCCATTCCCCTTGTTTCTACGATCTCTGATATCCGTAGTGATGTTCAACGTTTGCCAGACTGCTGACGTCACGATTCATTGATCTGTCTGATGTCGATGCCCAGAGAATGGTCTCTCGATGCTCGTTGGACATTCTTTTTTTTTTTAAATGTTGGCGCTTCTATTTGGGTATTCTCCTTTTGTTAAGGTATGTATGTCAGGTTTGTTTTTTGTTTGTAGTAATGTTTTCTGTATTAAAATTCCCATTTGAGGAACTGAGTTTTTCTTTTGATTAGTCAGTTTGAAATTTAATTAATAAAACTGAAAATGAGATAGTCAACAATGTTTTAATTAGTTCTAGAGGGTTTGTACTTTTACTCTATTGCAAAAGAACTAATACTAAATAAGATAGAATCTTGTTGAATAGTTAGGTACTAATTCATGAGTTAATAGGCTAGTCTAGCCGTCGTAGTATTCAAAGCAAAACTTACAGTCTGGCTATTAATTAACATTTAGAATAATTAATGAAAACAGGGGAATACATTTGAATTTAAGTGTAGCTTTTATTACAATAATAAATAGAAAGAAAGACCAAATTAGTGAAGATATTGTATTATTTCTGCACACGACAGATACAATGATATGAGCGGTAAATAACATTGCAGGGTTCCATAACCAACAACAACGGTAAACCGCAGCGATGAACCCGCAAAGATAGATTTCAGTGACACGACTGTAGTTTTATTTAGCACTAAATAGCTTGCCTTTGGCCGAAACTCACTTGATGAAAATAAATGTATTTATTAACTCTTCAAAAACCGCAACTTGAACACACACACACGACGCATTGAAGAACTACAAAGGACATTTATAGCCAAAATCTACCTAGACTATAGTAAACAAAGACGGCTATACCAAAACGTTTTGCAAAGCTCAACCCTTTTTTATATAATAAAAAATGCTTTTTATTTATATTTTTCTATTTAATACTAAACAGGCTTGCGTTTGGCCAAAACTCACCTGATGTGGGGCGGCCATCTTGCAGACACATAATTATTAAAGCACCAATTCAAAAACCGTCAATAGGGATGATGACTGACTAAAAGATTAGATCATCGAAAAATATTGGATACGTGTTTTTTGTTTTATCAAATGAATTGACGAATTGGCGAATTGACGAAGATAAAACGTGTCAAAGATCATGAGTGAGGGCTTGTGACGTCACATTTGAGTAAAAAAATTACTCAAATGTGACGTCACACGAGTTTCCGACTGACTATATCGACTTCATTTTTTGTTTACGTAAAAAAAGAAAAAATATGTATTATGATATGATTTTTTTGTCATCTACCCTGTTATAGCCTAGTACAGCTTTATCTCCTCACTATTTTATATGTTGATCTTGTGCCTAAATAATTGAAATTGTGTTGGTCTAATCCACACATAGCGATAGCTTCAAGCAATTTATATACACCGTTATACACGTCAATTGCATCAGATATTCCGTTCCGTTCAATTGCGTACAGCGCCTTTGTATATTAGATACATTTGCGAAACATGATGTGATGTACGTTCGCTTTACGTTTAACGTTATTAGTTCGTGAGGATGTAATTAGTAAGCGCGATACCAATTAGGTTATCTGTTATTCATTTGTTTGTATGGGGAATGGAATGTAATTATAATGCTAATTAACTACAATCTACTACTATTATCATCATCTGTCTAGCCTTTTCCCAAATATGTTGGGGTCGGCTTCCAGTCTAACTGGATGCAGCTGAATACCTAACTACAATCCACCATCACTACCTTAAACAAAACAAATGATAGTTTAATTTATAAAAGAACTACGTATGTTATTGACAGAAAATCGGGTTATAATATCTTTGTACGTACACACAGTTAAATTTTCAGTTAAACTGTAAACAAAAGACAAGCAATAGAATAAAACCCTATTGTAATAATTTTGTGCTTTTCCATCCTTAACAAAAAAAAATGTTAGGTCTATTGTATGTGCAGTTTCAGCAAACTTTGAAGTAGTAATTGCTAAATATGTAATATTAGGTACTTTAAACACAGGCAGCTTGACATCACCTACGATTAGAACTAACAAAAGAAAAAATAAAAAATCTTTCTTTCTTTGTCATCAATCAACGAAAAGTTGGATTGATTGATACTTCGATGATACGATTGCCCCAAAGTTGATACCCGTTTTTAAAAATATCAATCATTTGATGGATATTTTAGACGTAGTTGAAATAAATCGAATGAAATGAAAATAATGCTAAAAAACATAAAATACCTAGCATACATATAAGTTTGAGTAGAGGAGCTCGTGGCTAAATAATAACAGCCACTCGGGTCGATCTTTAGGTTAAGCCGTGCTTGCCTAGGTTGGTCTGTGGATGAGTGACCACCCTTACATACCGAGTTTCCTCCGTGCCTCGGAAAGCACGTTAAGCTGTTGGTCCCGGCTGTCATTTGTCCATCTTTGACAGTCGTTACAGGTAGTCAGTGACCCAAGAAGTCTGAAAACAAGTCTTACCAAAGTGGTATCGTATTACTCAGTATGAACTGGGTTGTGGAGGTCAGATATGCAGTCGATCCATGTAAAATACTGGTACTCAGCTGCATCCGGTTAGACTGGAAGCCGACCCCAAAATAGTTGGGAAAAGGCTAGGCAGATGATGACATATAAGTCTGAGAATTTAAAAGTTGTAGTTTTTTGCTCTCAAGTCCATTACCTCAAAAAAATTATTTAAGTGATTATAGTGACTTCTATACCGTCACACACGAACTAAGACATTCTAACGCCACACAATTCTGCATAGGTAGCAAAGTTTAACAACCAGGCAATAATAGCTCATCTAACACAACACCAATATGATCTAATAACATCACTCCTGTAATCCTTAAAGTGTTATGCAAAAGTGTACCCTCAGTACACAAACACACGTTAGCTAGTCCCTTGTAATAGGGGGTGAGCCTATTACGTATCGGGTTCGGGTGCCCGGTTAGCAACTGATCATGGAAAATAATTAAGGTCAAATAAATAAGGTGTATTTAATCCTCAGATTAAACATATTTCCTTCAACCCAATAACTCATTAAATCGTATACTCCGACACCACATATCAGCTATACGAATAATACAATTGTGAGGTACCACAGTGAATATGTGTCGGTTACTTGATTGGACCCTATTTAATCGGGCCCCTAGTTATACAGAGGTCAGGTCGGGGGTTTAAATGTATTTAGGTATATGTTGCAGTGCAAACTGTGAATCAAAACTGTACGTCAAAAGTGGTTTTGACAGCAAAATTTTGTCAAAACATGTTTTTTTTAATGTTAAAAAAATCTTACATTTCCTTAGAAACTTATATGGTGGTTTTCTGTGTGACCTTTTAAACTAATAGTTCATTGTTGCAGTTTGAAATAATTCTGAATTGATTTATTCGTAGGAGACAACAAGTCTTAATTTTGTATCATTTATGACTTCTTTTTCTTCTTCAACCTTTGGCCAAACAGTGATGAATGTAGTTTTTCCGAGTCTCTCTACTTTTGACTGCGACTAGTCAACACCGATTTTGACCGATTAACAGTTTTGACTGTAGCAAATATAGGAAGGTCAAAGAATAAGTGTTTACGTGTGTGTTCGTGAAGATTAGATGAAGGGTATTATGAGATTAAGGGATGGGTGTTCAACCTCAATTTATGCGATACAAAGCAACATATCGCTGCATTAACTTCGTTTAATACTACGAGTATATTTTTTTAAAAGTGTTTTGGGTTTATAGTTTGTCATTAGCAGCCACGAAATCTGAATCGGAACCGAGTTGATGGCAATAAGATCGCCCCCTATTACATGGGACTTAAACCTAGCTGGCGAAATGTACCCACATTTAGAGAGCAGAGGTATACCCATTAGTACACCAGTACTAATGGGTACACCTCTGCAAAACCTTTGGGGATTACAGGCGTGATATTTTTATGTTATTTTCTTTTTTGCATATTTCATTAATTCCTACTCAATCAACTGAAATAAAAGTAATAGTAATGAGAAAGTTAACAAATTATTTGAGTTTATTTAGTTGTTTTGATTATTTGTCACCATAATCATTACTTTGCCCTCATTGAAATTTATTTGCGGTAAGCGCAGCATCGTCATTTTATTTATATAATTAAATACAAAAAAAAACACTATCCTTTTACGGGTGCACATGAAGTTTCATACGCAACAGTAACTCCTAAAGCCCCTTGAGCATTAAATTCTTTGGAAAATAAAAACTCGTCTTTACTCACAGTTTCTTTGAAAAATATACTTTTTAAAATAAATTCTTGTTTCATACTCATAACTTTGTTTGAAACCAAGGGTATTTTTGTTATATTGCTAACCAGTAATCCAATATATTGGAAATTGAAGATACTAAAACTTGTCTAGTAGTTCTAGTCTATAAAATCGAAAAGAGGTTGCAACATGTGCTATTTATTGCTGAGATATAAAAACTTTTTGCAAAGTTAGTGGTGTGCAAAGGATTTTAAATGACTGTCCAGAAAACAGAACATATCATGTGGTTTTTCGTTTTAATCTTTAGTATTACTTCATCCAAGAAAAAAAACAACAGAATTAAAACGAATTTCTAATTTTAATCACGAACCATTTTTTTCTGTTTAATTTTTTATTGAAAATAAACAAAGTAAAAATCTCAAATTGAATAGTTTGTGACTCTGACAAGAGAAGAGCTCGTGACTAAATAATAACAGCCACTCGGGTCGATCTTCAGGTTAAACCGTGCTAGCCCAGGTTGGTCTGTGGATGGGTGACCACTTATTACATACCGAGTTCCCTCCGTACCTCAGAAAGCACGTTGAGCCGTTGGTCGGGTCTGTCAATTGTTAATCTTTGACAGCCGTTGAGTAGTCAGTGGCCCGAAAGTCTGACAACCAGTCTTACCAAGGGGTATCGTATTACCCAGTACTAACTAAGTTGTGGATTCATATAGACAGTCACTCCATGTAAAATACGGGTACTCAGAAGCATCCGGTTAGACTGGAAGCCGGCCCCAGCACAGTTGGGAAAAGGCTAGGCAGATGATGTGAGTTTGATAAGGCACTGTTAAACCAAACTTCTAGCAAACTTAATAATGTAATTTCCGTGTCAATGCGATTACATGTCTGTTCTACGCCATTACTTAGTGCTACGAGTGGTTACGCTACATGTGCTACGCGCGTAGGCTACGAAAGTGCTACGAATATTGGCTACGAGACTGCTACGCATATTGGCTACGAATAAGGTTCGCAGTAGCAAATATTATTATTTGGTTTTAACATTAAGTCGGGTGTAATAAAGATTTAACTATAATATTTTTGATATCTTACTCGTATTATTATTTTATACCAAGTGGTTTAGTTATGAGAACTAGCAAACAGAAAATAATACTTGAGTATTATTAGTACATGATCAATATTTGTGTGGGTTGGTTTTGATACTACGCACGTGTAACGACTAGCTCATGAAATTATAAACTTAATCAAGAACGAACAAGATTCGGAACTATTATGTTATTCAGTTTTGTTTTACCTTTAAACAAATATGTAGTATAAAAGCCATCAAGCCAGAGCTAATAAGAAGAAGTAAAACATTGATATACAATTTCAAAAAGTTTTCAAATACATAACATAACATAACACGTATAATCCTCAAAGGGTTAGGCAGAAGTGTACCTAATATTTTAGGTACACCCAAATTTCGCTAATTATGTTTAAGTCCAATGTAATAGGGGACTAGCCTATTACCATCAATCGGTCACAAATCTAGATCTCCGTGACTGCTACTGAGAAATTCCTGATGGAAAAACTCAATAACAGTTTGCCGGACCCGGGAATAGAAACCAGGACCTCACGCTCAGCAGTGCCACTTGCTATCACTAGAGCAACGAAGCAAAATTCAAATACAGTTGTGGAAATCAATTGTTGGTCAAAAACTATTGCTAGATTTATATAAAAAAAAAACCATTTAGTTAAAAGTAATTGAAATCCATTCGATTGTGCAGTCTTTTGACTGGGGATCGAAATTTTCAGAATACTACTGCAGATCAGATGCTATCTGCTTGATGAAACAATAGTCGTTTATTCTTCGTTCTTTGTGTATGTAATAACTCTTAATCAGTCAAAACCACTTTTGATTGGTGTCAGTCAAAACCCTTATGAAGTTAAAATGCGTTTTCTGCATTAAAAATATGTTGTTTTAGAACGCCTCAGTTGTAATTACTTAGTCCTAGAATTACATGATGTTTTTCAAAGGGTCACAAAAAAAACCTAACAACCTAATACGTTTCTAAGTAAATGTTAGTTGACTAGTTAAGTGGTTTTGGCCGGTCAAAAGTAGTTTTGACTGATCAACAGTTTTGACTGTGACTTATACACTGATATTACCGTATTGACAAAGCAACTAACTACTGTCTGAATTTCTGTCTTTTAACTAAATAATACGATCACAGTTTCATTATTAGAAGCGGTTAGCCTTTTTTTATTTATCAATGGAAACTATTAATAAGTAAGTATGTCTTAATAATGTTGCTAACAGGTTCCTCTTGTCAAAATAAAAACTGTACGGGCATCCGCAAAATATATTCTTTCGACAGACAGTAAATTAAATAGTGAAGGCTACAAGCAGACAAAACACCGCAAAATTTGAACTTCGAAAGTTACTTACTGCTTCAAAATAAAATCGCTGTCAAAGTGAAAATGTTACTTCTACCTGTGGTTGATTGTACGTTACTCAAAATACGACGAACATTTCGTACCCTTTTCCTTTCTTAAAAAGTTGAAAGAAGTTCCTATTAATTGGTACCTAGAAACTTGCACGTGTTCGTGAATTATTTCCCGGTACTATTCTGTATTCGAATGGTGAATGGTTTTACGTTTCTTGAAACAGTAACAAAAAGAGGAATACTTACATAGAACACTCTGAGATTTATTTTCAATTCCTTTGTGTTCCATCCATCGTTTCTTTGGACTCCCTCTACTCTACTAGCCATCAAAATTAATTTTATAATATCTTTACTGTTCACAGTTTATCCAAACTTTAATAAATTTCTCTTTATCCAATTGAGACCTCACTCTCTCTACATGAACTATTCTACATCGTCTATCATTAGACGTCAAAGTTTACACTACACTTTTCTCTCATTAATGGGTAAAACTAAAGTTGTTAGATGAAATATTACAGTTTGAAATATTATAACATTTTTATTTTATAATCTCTAAAATATCAAGTTTTCTCTCTGTGTAGGCAAAAGATAAATAAAACTGGAATACCTTCGGGGAGGTTTTTGCCTAGTAGTGGAACAAAACAGACTGATAGAAATTTAAAAGAAAACTCTATGCATCGTAAAGCTGAAGATAACACTGTCTTCTAATATTTTAATTTGTTTTAGTCCTGTGTTCCAATCTAAAATTCTCGTTCAAAACTATTTACGAAATTCTAACTCCAAAATATTCTCGTCAACTACCCTCATTACTTCAAAATTAATAACAGAGTACACGAAATTTCAAATTTGACGTTAGGCACACATAATTACGCAGTGCGGCACCAAACCACAGGACCAGAGAACGTCCACGGATGCGGTCAACTCCGGATTTAGGGACAGCCGGCAAACGGCCTCATACACCCTTTATGTCATATAACAAGTCTATAATTTATTCCGATCGAAGATTATGGGGAATCATAAATTGAAGTGTTTATGTAAAGTTGTGGATATCTATATCGTTTTGGGATGATGGGAATTTTGTTTTGAGATGATGGGAATTTCGTTGTTGGAGTGCTGATAGATTTGAGACAATAACAACTGATAGGAACTAAGCATCATCATAATCATTATTCTCCTGCCCTTATCTCAATTTATTCGGCGTCGGCGCAGCATGTTGTCTTCTTACATACGTCTCTATAAGTGCTCATTCCTGGAGAGGCAGCGCGTCGCGCGACGCGCTGTGCGTTATTTCCGTTTACGGAGAGACGGCGCTTGCAGCGCCCCGCGTTATCACACGCCCAAACACAAACATATGGCAAAGTACGATGTTGTTTAAGGTGAATGCTCCAACCAGCCCGAGAAATTCCAATTGTCTTAGGTTTTTTGCAATTTGCAGGCCAATTTTGATGATTTGAGCATCAAGTAGTCTTTGGTAGCCCGCCGCGGTGGACGCCGCGTTCGACGTTGCATCTCAAACGCACGTAAAAACGCTTCTCCGTAAACGCTGTCATAATGGGGGCTATCGCGCATGAATTTGCCGCTAGAGGCATTCGTGTAGAGTAAGGTCTTCCGAAATGTCAGTTATCATAGTGTTCGCGCTTTATTTTCACGACTTTTTACTAATTTTCACGATTGTGGTCAAGATTGAGCCATTCCTGGTTATTTATGACTTGAAGATTTAAATTAGCAAGTTAGAAACTATTTTTATGTACTTAGAGGAAGAATAATTTTGAAATATTCCATACTTGCTAACTTTATAATACAACATACAATACGGACAATATTCTATGAATCTGAAGTGTACACTATCGTATTATACGTAATAAAATAAACTGTTTATGAAGTTATAGGTACTTTTAAGTATGAAATAGAATTAATTACAGGACCTTACTCGCCAGTGGCGCCACCTGGTGAGCTCAAAAACGATAGCCCTCATTGCCATATGTTTGAATTTTAAGCGGCCCGCGCCACCAGACTTAAACTAGTATCTTTAGCCTACTAGTTTAGTAGGATAAAGACAGTAAAACCCTGTTCGCTGCTCTCTAAATCACAACAAATGCATAAGACCTGCTCCATATTAACCCAAACTACTCTCTTCATTTATCCAAATAGCTGAACATGCAACATTCAAAGAGATATACTCTTGATTTCACCCTGCACTTACCGCACCATTCCGTGTTCACTACACGCCATTTTCTATTCGTGTTGCATTCCAAATTTAAATCTTTTTATGTGGAATGGTTCTTGAAAGCGGCTGACAAAAGATCATACTGGCAGTTTGCGAGTTGAGAATGGGTATGTGTTTGAAATAGGAATGAGCGAATCATGTAATTTGATTAAAGATTTTTAAATGTTATTTCTGCTGCAAACAGTGTGTCGTTGCAATTCTTTTTTGCTCCCGGTAAGGTTAAACCGAGTGGACTGGAGAGTGAACACCAAACTTTGACAGATAATGTACTGAAATATCTGTGAAACTGACTGCCTCGTTGGTCTAGCGGTCGCAAGCGCAACTGTTGAGCATGCGGGTTCGATTCTTAAGTCGGGCAAAGTGTTATTCGTTTTTTTTATCAGGAATTTCTCAGTAGCAGCCACGGAGACTGGATTTGTGCTCGGTTGATGGAAATAAGCTCGCCCGGTACATGGGACTTTATGACAAAATGTGGGTGTTCTATTAGGTACATAACAGCTCTGCCTAACCCTTCGGGATTTCAGGCGTGATGTTATGTTATATCTGTTAGTCCGGGGTCCGTAGCCAGTCCGCATTCCGGTCCGCTTAGTTTGACTAAATCTTAAAACTCATTGATTAAGCTTGGTTTGAAAAAAATGGAAGTTATAAGGATATTGTGTTTTTTTACAATTATTTGTAATTTTGTCAATTATCTCAAAAAGAGATGCACTTAGACAACTACCATAGAATCTACCTACGAACAGTTTACAAACATATATATTTCTAAAAATAAATACATTAAAAGTCTTCTTTAGATCGTTCGTTCAATCAGTCTATATAAAAGTTGAGTATAAAGTTGAGCGAGGTGAGTTCATCATAATTGACATTTAATTAAAACATCACACAGGGAAAATAATGCCAATAATTTGTGTTCTTTATTTAAGCGTTTTGTTCGCATTGTTCAATGCCAAATTATGTCGTATCTTTTCAACCGTTATGTTTGCCACGGACATTTAATTTTGAGATAAATGTAACAGACAAAGGGATGTTTACGAGGAATTAATTGCAAAAGTATTATATGTATTTTACCGTGTATACATTTTCTTTGAAATAAATTGTACAAGGTATCGAAATAACTTTTAAATTGTATTAAAAAGGTACTTATCATTATAAATAACTTTTACTATGGGACGAAGCCTGACATTGCAAAAAAAACAGCAAATTTTTATGTTTGAATTATCTTCAAACATAATTGATTGTACCAGCTTCATTTGTTATGTAGACTGACCGAATCTAGACTCTATATACACTGCAATGTTGCTACTAAAAAAATACAGACAACAAAAACGGTCATAGCAGATAGAACACAGATCACAAACTGCATACAGTTGCAATTCAGTCTCTTCATTATTATAAATGTGTTCGTAAATGAGACCATTAAAATTCTCTAGTTTAATCAACAGAAAACAGAAAATACGTCTTTGTTTAACACTTCCATACAAAGGAAAACAGACGCTACGACTATCCAAACAAAGTTCAATTCGGAAACTGCTGTAAAGTACATAAATTTTTGAATACGATGGCACTTGAGTCGAAACTTGGGCCATTTTCACTATTTTGTTCCTAGCTTGTTGACTTCGATAAATGCAGCTGTTACTGAAGGCTCCCGAGTGTTGCAGCCGTTGAGAATTTCATGTGAACGCGAAATGCTGGAATTAAAGTGTCGATAGCTCGACATTTGTGTTTTGATGTTACTGAAAATTTTCTGAGTGCTGCCGGTTTGATCGTAAGAAAAATAGGTTACAGTAGTTTTTGTTAATCTGCAGAAGAATCATGTTTTATAAAAAATAAAAGACTATATTAGTTTGATTAGTATCTTAAAATGGCCACCTACTGCCCCAACTAAACTAAAAAAAAAACGATTCATTGAAAAATTCCATATTGAATTTCCATACTCAAAAAGTAGTAAGAACAACACAACTTGTACTCAAACCTAACAAAATTATTACAACAAAGTGAATACAAACTTGCGCATCAACATATCCACAGGGATTTAAGGATCTATTCGGTCGGGACCCGAATTGCCACTTTTGAGTGCTTTCTGCCATATCTAGGGCGGTTTAACGATTTCACACGCTCACTGGGTCACCTATGAAGCTTAGACACAGAATAGATAAAGGTCAGAAGGTCTGCTCTATGCAATAAGTCAACACACGCATACATATACGCTACAATTTCGAGGATAATGCCCGTGCCAGACTGATCGGTCTCCACCGGCGGTATACAACAGCACGCACTGTTGACGCACAGTTGTAAACCACCGGTGGAGACTGATGTGGAGGTGTGTGAGCTTGTTTACAACAGTCTGGCCCACGCTTAAGTCTAAGCAACGCTTGCTAAAGTTGATCTGTGTGTGGGTGACTATTCATTTCATAATGAGACCCGCCGTGCCTCGGAAAACATGTTAAGCCAGTGGCCTCATCTATCATTTGTACATCTTTGGAAGTTGTAACGGGTAGACATCCATTCTCGCCAAAACGTATCGTTTCACTCAGTAAATTTCCTCTGGAAGTCAACTTCCATGTTAAATACTGCTTTCAGCTGCATTCACTGGAAGCAGACACAAACATAAATATGAAAAGGGTGGCTAGGTAGGTGAAGATCTCTCTGTTTCACTCGTTGCATCCAGCTGATCTTCTGCACTATTCTATGCTGTGAAGCTTGAAAACTCTGCATTTTGTGACAGTGTATACTTCGGTTATGATATTTTAAAATTCTTTTCTTGTCGCACAATGGACTTTGCTTTTTTAAATTGTAAGGTTTAAAAATGGAAGGTCGTTTTATTTTTCTTGTTGACCAATACTTTGTGTGTTGGAGATTGTTTTAGTTGTGACAGCGATTTGGTTGTTTTTTTTTTAATATTAAGACCACAAATCTTAGAGCCCGCGTAGACGACGCGGGTTTCAGGAACGCTCGTTTTCTGCGCATTAGATGCCGATTTTTGCGTTTTTATAGATTCAAACGCGCGTAAAACGCGATACAAACGCGCATGTGAAGCGCGTTCGAAACTCGTTTGAAGCGCGTATAAAGTATCAACTGACGAGGAGTCTCTGACCAAAACGTGGAAGCTACGAGCGACTACAGCGCGTCTGAAAAGTATCTGCGCGAATACGCGCATTGGACGCGCGTTTCACGATCACCCCGTGTGCTTAGGTTACAAGGTTGCGTTTAAATCTCGTTTGAAACGCGTATACGCGCGTCATCTGCGCGTTTAAAATACGCTGTGTGCTTAGGCCCTTACACTTGCTGTTTTAACCAGAAATTGGCTCTTAGTATGCTATTTATTGTAAACACGAGTTCCAGTTAGGCAACTGAACTTTATTTTTTAACTGAACTACTTTAGATTACGTACATCTTGTCAAAAAAAAATATCCCGTATGTATAATATTATAGTCGTAATGTTATTATTGCAGAGACAGCAAACTTTCAATGTTGTTTTATTTTGTTTCAGGTAAACACAAGTTGTGAAAGTTTAACCCAGTATCAATCACGGGAGAAAAGAATACGAGAAAACTTCTATGTGACCATCAGACGGTCAGTTTTGTAATAAGACCGACCATTGCAATATTATTATTTAAGTAACAATTATTATTTATTTTGTTAAGCTCCAGACAAATGATTTAAAAAAAATATGGCCACCAATATGGTACCCTATTCCCACCGAAAACCAAAATAAATGTTTCGTCTTCAAATAATCGAAAATAGAAGAGGCACAGTTCAAGATTTTTAAAAGAGATCACGAAAAGAAAAAAAAACAAGGCCAGTAACAAAACAGAAGCAAATTGCTCGTCTCAAGTCGTAACAAAACCAGTATTGCAATTCTTTTAAGCTGTGCTAGAAAATGCTTTAAAAAGACACAGTCCTTTGAGTGTCAACAAAAGACATCTATGCCGTTTCGTTCCTGCACTCCACTTCGTCGCGACTGCATTTGCACAATCAAGATTCGTTATTTGAAGTAGTTCTACATTTCAAGGAGATTGAAGAGGAGAACGATTTTCTTTGAAATAAGTGGCGTGGGGTGGGAAAGTATTGGTTTTGTAGTAGAAAATAATTGCTTGCTGGGGCAATAAATTATGCTTTCAGACAAATAGCTAATGATGCATCTGTAGTTCTCTTTATTTTAGTACACTACTCTTACTGTTGATAAATCTATCGATTTCTTATAAACAAGATAACAACTGACTGCCTTGTTTGTCTAGTGCGTTTTCGCTTAACGCGGCTGCTGAGTTTGAGGTCCTAGGTTCGATTCTCAGGTCGGGCAGTGTTATTGGGTTTTTCCATCAGGATTTTTTAAGTAGCAGTCACGGAGTCTGGATTTGTGCCCGCTTGATGCCAATAAGCTCGCCCCATGGGACTTAAAAATGTATACGGATCCGTATCCGATCCGTGTGGATTTAAGACAAACCATACAAGTTGATTCCCAACTAAAACATACAGGGTGTAAACGAACCTTTCACGAAGCCGTAAACCAAGCATTGTGTACATCAAACTAAGTCACTCTACGCAAAAATTATTGCTAGGAAACCGCCTTTTCGTTGGGGAACGTAACTAGAAAGTTCCCAGGTATGGTCCAGAACAAAACAAGCGTCTTAGGCTTCGCTAAGAGTCTATTTAGGCACACCTATAAAAACAGGAAAACGAATTTAACATCGAGCATACATATCATAACATTACGTCGTACCTAATAGTACACCCACATCTCGCCAGTTATGTTTTAGTCCCATGTGACCGGAATCGAGCCCAGGACCTTATGCACGTCACCTCCTTCTGCGAAGCAGTCATGCTAGAGAAGGAGGTGGCGGAACGTGAGAGGGAGAGAACCTCACGTCCCGGCCGCCGCGGGAGACGCCCCGGGCGTCGGGGGCCACCATGTGGCCCCCGGCCACCATAGGCGCGGGCATGTGGACGGTGGGCTATGGGCTAGCTCGCCGTCCGTCCGTCTCATGACGACAGCCCGTGTCGACGGCGCGTTCGTGTTCCACGGGCGCCTCAAAGAGAGTTAGCAAAAATAGGAAGAGGTCTGCAAGGGCCGATGCCTGCCGGGGCTGCGGGACTGTTCGAAAGAGATACCGTGGCCCCGGAACACAAAGGGCGATGAAGGAACATGGATAGGTTTTAGTCAGTAAAAGTCTGACACTCCCTCCTGCTCCGCCCAGAGCGGGGGGAGTGTCATTTGATGATTTCCCATCCGAAAAAAAAGGACCTCAGAAGTCGGGCTTGCGACCACTCAACCAATGAGGCAATCAACAGTCACTAAACACATAGAAACAGGAAAACGAATCGAACGTCGGGAATCTTCAGTTAAAATAATGAAGTAAATTAATAAATCCTCCAATGAACGTCCATCATTCCTAAAAGCATTTCCCAACAATTTTCCTAGAAACCGAAACAAAATTCAAAATATCATCGACTCATTAACATTGTTCAAACACTTTGCTAGTTAATGAAGAAGAAAGTTCTAGACAATTTATGTTGTTCCTTTATGGGAAGGGAAAGTAAAGAAAACCCACCCAAATTTGAGTCGCGAACTAAGGGTTCTGTAGCTTCAAATGTATTACAGTTTACCTTTTTTAGGGTCCTGTACTGGAACTACCAACGGGACCCTATTACGCCTCCGCTGTCCGTCCGTCTGTCTGTTAGCGGGCTGTATCTCATGATCAGTTATAGGTAGACAGTTATTCAGTTTTTTTGCCGTTTTTGCACGATATTAATAACGGCAACAGTCTACCTGTTGAAATATTCACAAAAGTAAGTATTATATCTAAATATATACATATATATATATATATATATATATATATGTAATTATAACTAAGTATTTAGTTGTATATTCACTTTAAAAATTAAATAATTAAAATAAAATAAAATAAATAAAATCAAAATCAAAATCAAAATCAAAATCAAAGCATTTATTTCAAGTAAGCCAGTTACAGGCACTTTTGAATTGTCGAAACAAAGATGAAAATTAAATGTAGCTACAGTCCCAGTCACAAGACATAAAAACTGTGAAAGTACTGTAGTTGCCCATTCCCTAGCGTAGATCTCTATGGAGAAGAACGGGCAAGAAACTCCATGGACACTCTTTTAAATCAGAATATTGTTACAAAATCTTGGTTACATCATTCATGTTGAGATGGTATATTATGTGAGAACAATGTAGCAAGATGTGCACGTTAAAAGTGTCCACAGCAAAAACACACAAACAAAAAAAATACAATTCAAAATAATTCATTCAAATAAGCCATGGCAACTAAGAGATGACCAGTCACAACTGACAGCGCCCGTTCACGGACATGACGCATGGATCAGCACCATTCAACTCAACCATTTTGAAGGGAACTAAATGATCCGACACATGCGCCACCATCAGCGAGACATTTGAGTGAGCATGACATACTCTAAACCGCCAGGGCACATTCAAGTCAAGAAAAGACGTAGGTTTCCAGTGAATGATAGCTTTCTAGTACATAGTACTCACACAATATGGGCTATGCATTTATATAATACTAAGGAGATTGAATCTATACAATGCAAAGATACACACATCAAAAGTATCTAGGGATCAACATATATTTTTGCAATAACTTTTCTCCTGATTGATATTAATTAAAATTTTCTTTAAGGATTCATCAAATAAAGTGTTTTCGTTTGTCACAGTAACGATAAACCAAGTCACCTTTGCATTAATAAAGAAATTTGCCATTTTCCTAATAAAGGGATTTTTGACATTTGAACCACTAACATTAAAGTTCGAAAAAAAGACTGAAATAACAGTTTTCTTTAAAATTTTATTGGGTAACTTAAACAATTAATAATCCGTGTTTCTACCGCGAACACTAACAACACAAGAACATCGGTTTGGCATACTCAAAATGAGTTCATCCAAATCACGCTGTGGAATGGCCGCCCATGTTCGTTGCAACAACAAAAAAAGGTCTTCTTGCGACTGGATACCCTCCATATTCGGCAGAGCTCTTCTCTGTAGCATATCCCATGCATGCTCAATCGGGTTCAAGTCTGGCGACTGAGCAGGCCAGGGCAGGACATTGATGTTAGCTGCGGCGAGAGTCTGTCTTACAACTCTTGCGGTGTGCGGTCGTGCATTATCATGCATTAACTGAAATAAGGGACCGATTTGCACTTGTAGAGGAACGATGACGTCTGATACAATCGTCTCAGCATAAATTTGAGCGTTGAGGTTGCCTCTGATCCAAATCAACTCAGTTCTTCCGCCGATCCAAATACCCGCCCATACCATGATGGTTCCACCACTATAAGGATGGACTTCCTGGCAGGATTTTAATCGCTGTTGGCGTCCAGGGGTTCTCCAGTGTCGTATACGTCTTGTATCCGGTCTCATACCAAAACGAGACTCATCAGAAAAGCACACGAAACGCCATTGTTCTTCTGCCCAATTTCTGTGTTCAAGTGCCCATTGATATCGAATCCTACGATTGTGCATTGCTATAGGTGGTACCCGTAGCGGTCTTCGGGAATGAAGGTTCACTTCATGCAAGCGGTTTCTGACTGTTTGGTCGCTAATTAAGTTCCCTGAAGAGTGATGAAGCCTCACGGCTAACATCATGGCGGTTATTGTTGGAGCTCTTCGAGTTAAGATTTGAATGTATCGGTCTTGTCTCCGTGTGGTGCAGCGATACCGTCCTCCATGGCGCTCAGCCACGGTACCAGTGCTTCGGTAACGTGTCCAAAGTCGACTGATAACACTCTGACTTGTATTCAGAGCTAAAGCTACAGTACGTTGCCGGGAACCAGCTTCTATCATTCCCACGGCTCTGAGCATTTCTTCCCTGCTTAAATGACGTCGCCGCTCCATAATAACGTTGGTTTTAATCAGTAGTAGGGAAACAGTAGCACTAATAATGTCTTCAATGCGTTGTATGTTTTTATAGGGAAAATATTGACAGCTTATTTTCATCTTTTACTCGAATTTGATTGAGAGTTCCTGATTCAAATTATGAAATGCACCAAAAAGGATCCATATAAATTTATAAAATCATAAATTTATTACAAAGCCACATCTCAATCTCAAGAAATCCGCATAAAAATGCTTGATCCCTAGACATTTTTGATGTGTGTAGTTGTACAATCTTCAGCAGCTCCAACAATACATTTTAATGCTATCAATTTATGCGCCCCTGTCCTTGTGGAGCAGGACCAGCATTGAGCCAAGCATTTTTATCAGCGATATAATCGCTCAACTTGTAATATGCTTGCTTACATAGTGTGCGTTTAATGCATGTTTTAAATTTCGTCTCATTCAGTTCAAGAATACTTTGTGGAATTTTATTATAGCATCTCAAACAGTATCCCATGAAAGAAAGAAAAATTTAAAAGAAATATTTAATTAAAGTATTTATTTTATTTTACTACAAACGTGATTTTTTTGCCGTTTTGTCTAATGTTGTATAGATAATGGTACGAAATCCTTCGTGCGCGAGCGAGTCCATCTCGCAGCTGGACGGTTTTCTTTATTTGCCATGGTAGAGGCCATAGTAATTCGTATTCTTAAATTGTGACTGGCTGCATCGTTGGTCGCAGGCATAACTGCTGAGCTTGAGGCCCTGGGGTCGATTCCTGGGGAGGGCAAAATGTTATTGGATTTTTCCATCAGGAATTTCTCAGCCACAAAGTCTGGATTTGCGCCCGGTTGGTGGCAATAGGTTCGCCCCCTATTACTTGGGACTTAAACATAACTATCAAGTTCTGGAGTGGCGACCGCGAACCGGAAGTCGTTGCGTTGGAAGGCCTTCCACAATTATAGGTGGACCGATGACCTGGTGAAGGTTGCGGGAATCAGCTGGATGCGAGTCGCACGGGACCGGTCAATGTGACAACACTTGGGGGAGGCCTATGTCCAGCAGTGAGAAATGATGATGAAACAACTGGCGAAATTTAGTTCACCCAGTACTATAAAGGTCACGGCACATTACACCGGCACCGCACCAGCACAGCTGTTGCCCGGCGTTGCCTCAAATTTAGGCTACGGCTAGCCTACAGCGGGCTAACTACGCGTCGTAGACGAGGTGTACGCTCGCAGTCCGCGCGCCGGCCGCGAGGTGCAAGCTCGCAGACCGGGTGCCTTCCGCAAGGCACAACGACGTTGTTCGCAAATCGGAGTCGGCGCGCAGCAAGCATGCGGTCGACGCGCTGTAAGCACACTGTCCGCTCGCTTACAGTACGCGGACGGCGTGCTTGCTGCGCGCCGACTTTGAGTCGCCCGCGAGTTGTATGGTAGGTAGCATAAGCTTTTTCATATAGACATTATAAAATATATTATAGGACACACGATTTAATGCTCTAATTTGAATGGCAAGTTAATTGCTGGGTTGGAGCGGTTTCGGTGCGGTGCCGGTATACCATGACCTTTAGTTTAGGTACACCTCTGCCTAACCCTTCGATGATTACAGGTGTGATATTATAATGTTCATATGTGTGATTCATCATCATTTCATCCTAATAACAACCACCGCTAGGTACTGACTTCTTTTTCTATTACCAATTTTCATTAAATAATAATAAATAATAAAAATCGCTGGACATTACTCACATCGCCATCTAGTGCCACACAGGCTTGGAGGCTTGTGTCGAACACCAGACAGTTGATATACTACATAGATACTTTTTGTTTGTAAATACATACTTATTATCCATTTAAACATCTATGACTCGGAAACAAATGTCCATGCTCATCACACAAACATTTGCTCCTACCGGGATTCGAACCCGGGACCCTAAGAACATAAGGCAGTCTCACTACCGCTGCGCCATTCGAGATAAGATAAGATAAAAAGATAACAGCCTGTGACGGTACACGGAGGAACGAACAGACAACTTAGGCTTGATAATACGCTCGCGTTAGTACCCTTTCGGTACGGAACCCTAAACATAAGGAAAAAAGGGAACTGATAATTTATTCTTGACCTTTCGGGCCATGATTGCTTGCGAACGTGCTCGAAAGACGCACATGTGTTTAGGGTTACGGGAACCGTTTAAGAAATAGGAAAGGGTGGAAACTACCCTGAAGGTTCGCTTCTTGGGCGCTGCTGACAGTAATGTTATTTTAGTACACATTTTTTGGAATTAGGCACCGTGCCTGATTTATACCCAGGTCATGATATACTAAACTATGAAACTCTTAAGGCTGTATCTACACCAAGAGCTAAGCTTGATTGAATGCGTTTGCAAAGTTAGTACTTAGTACCATTTTATTTAGGTAGTAACTTGAGTGGCTTGGCTAGCTTAGCATAGTGTTGTACTAAGAAACTTGAGTATTTGGCAAGCGTTTCTGAAAACTAATTTCCTGAACAAGATAACGGTATCATCAGAAAATTATAACAATCTTAAAGAGGCACTAATAATCAAGGAAGATAACCCGTAAGTGACAGTATTAGTTTGGATGGAAGACGACCATGACCAACAACCAAAGTTTGTCAATCTAGTCAATCCTACTGATCTTTTCATTTGAACGTAGAAGAGTTTTCATGTAAATGAGGAGGGCCTCCCAAAAAAACCATTGAAGACCCAATAATTAAGAGGGTGCTAATAAAAAGGTCACCGGTTTTCTAAAAAAGCGATGATGGATGGGATCCGGGTTTTAAAGTTAGAATTCGTTTTCATACCTCGTAGTGTTGACTGGCAGAAAATTCCTTTGGTATTAAGTCCGCCTAGGTATACATTTGTGTGCTTAAAGTATTAAATAAAATAATAAAGTTCTTCTTTCTCGCGTATCAATCTTGGACGAGGAACAATAAAATCATCCTCATCTCAGCTTTCGTCGCAAGAGAAGTAAGATGAAGATTGAACAATGTGCTGATTTGACAGACTGAACTAACTCACAACCTGGCCCCATGTCCGGCGCCCATTACTACCAATTACACGTACAGAGACGAGACGAGGAGCTCGTGGCTAAATAATAACAGCCGCTCGGGTCGATTTTAGGTTAAGCCGTGCTTGCCTAGGTTAGTCTGTGGATGGGTCACCACCCTTTGTATACTGAGTTTCCTCCATGCCTCGAAAAGAACGTTAAGCTGTTGCTCCCAGCTGTCATTTGTAGATATTTGACAGTCGTTACAGGTAGTCAGTGGCCTAAAAAGTCTGACAACCAGTCTTACCAAGGGCTATCGTATTACTCAGTACTTACTGGGTTGTGGAGGTCAGATAGATCCATGTTAAATACTAATGCATGCATTCAGCTGCATCCGGTTAGACTGGAAGCCGACCCCAATATAGTTGGGAAAAGGCTAGGCAGATGGTGACACGTACAGAGACGAGGCCAATGAGAAGTCAGGCCAGTGACTTAACCGTCAACTGGACTTACTTGCAAACTAGCCTCGTGTCCTCTTTTATGAGATGGTGTTGTATAAACGGTACAAGAGTTATCAAAAATCTATTGTTCCATACAAGGAGCATTACCTACACGATCAAAATGTATGGAACATAATGATTATGTTTTTCATAACCAACAAAAAATGTACTAGTGCAGTGGTAAACAGTGTAAAGAATTACATCGGTTGTTTTATGCATATATTAAGTACTTAATCGAAGACGTATCTGCCTAGCCTTTTCCTAACTATGTTTGGGACGTCTTACTGGATGTAGCGGAATACCAGTATTTTACATGGACCGACTGTCTATCTGACCTCCACAACCCAGTTAATACTGGGTAATACGATACCCCTTGGTAAGACTGATTGTCAGACTTTTGGGCTACCTAAGAACTGTCAAAGATCCACAATTGACAGCCGGGACCACGGCTTGTCAGTGCTTACCGAGGCACGGAGGAAACTTGTAATGCGTGGTCACTTATCAACGGACCAACCTATAGGCAAGCCCAGCTTAACCTGAAGATCGATCCAAACGAACGGCTGTTATTATTTAGCCACGAGCTCCTACTTCCTCGACCCTTGGTCCTCGAGTTAATGGAAGACGTATCATGAAAGAAAAAGTATCTAAAATCTGTTGGGCGGTGAACTAATATCTCCCTCAAGCAAGCATCTGCTTTGTATTTAAACGGTCTGATGCCATGAAATGTAGACAATACAATACAATACAATGTCTTTATTTTTTCTCTTCACAAAGGTTTACATAGTTGTCCTAAATATAATTGTAACAATGACGTAGACAAAGACGATGAAATACAGAAGACGGGAGAAATAAAGTAAGTAATTGTCTTGGCATTAAATACACAGACGCTAAAAATTCTCCCGCTTCGACACTGATATTGTTACGAAGCAAAACAATTTATATTCTATAGTTTGAACGTGATGAGAATCGTCATACGACGTCATGCTCGCCTTGTTACTTGTATGTAACTGTAGGGTAGCCATGTTGCATTGTGGGATAGATACAAAACATTTTGTTGTGCAGTAAATTTAAGTACATTGTTATGAGGATATTTTAGTGCTTGAATAGCATTGACAGAAAAGTGGGCGCTGTTGGTTAACATCTGTGAAAATCGATTAGGCCAAATTTATTTTGGTCACTAGCCTAAAAATCCTACAACCCTTACATACATTTGTCGTGTTAAAAAGTGAACAAGCAGTAAACAAAGGTGATCATCAACTGCCGTTTGTTCCGGCAAATAATTCTTAGAGAATAAATTGTAGGCTGGATTATTATAATAACGTCGCCCCAGCTTCTATAGAGTGCCTGTAAACATCAAAAAAATCTCAGCCGTTTCAAGAAAAAATCAAAACGCTTAGTTTACACTTCCCGTGGCCCAAGGGCAACACAACGACGTGTTTGCGGAAGCAGGCAGTCTGATTTTGGCTACAGAATCAAAGTGAACGAGAAGTGCGATATCTAAGCGAATAGTGTATTTGTGATTAAGTTTGAAGTGTTTTTTAATTAATAAAGTTATAATCGGTATTAATTAATTTATCCCATACCCAGCTCGTAACAATTTGCTCACTTTTCCGGGCCTAGACGAAGTTCATTGCCGCGTTGCTTTAACACCCGTTGATTCTGGCTTTCGAGAGTTGCAGTGGTAGGGGAAAAGAGTAGCAAGCATATCCCAACAAAAATTGAAGAAGTAGGACTTAACGCTTTGTAGAAAGCGCTAAATTATTGGTAGCCAAGTTAACACGACTGAGTCGATCGCTCGTTCTCTAATGTGTGTAGAAAAAACCTACACTTTAGTCTATGGTGAGCGTTCCTACCAAAGAGTATAGCGATCAACATTGTAAAAACGATAACATTCTATTCTATCATTTTGAACGATGTGAACTTGTCTACGAATTTTCTATTCGTTTGTGTTGATCACGTGATTTAACGTTGAGATGTCATTCCCATGCATTTGATTAGTTTTCTACTAGCGTTAACGATTGTAGATTGTCAACTTGGCTAAGCCTGCAGGTATAGAGGAAAACAGTCGCCCGCAATAACTTCAGATTAACCGTGATCATGTTTCTTGCAACAGCGCCAAAATAACGGAAAATCAAAAAAATTAATAGTCAACATGGTAAATATCCCGTTTTTTTTAAGTTAATGATATAATGCTATTTAGATCAAAACAATTTTTATTAAACAGCACTAACATTATTTGTGTTCTTAAAATCCCAACATTTTCCCCACTATCTGGTTATCCTACTCGCAAGGGTATAACTCGGGTTCGTTCCTCATACGCTGGTTGACCTACATAGCCAAGATTTTTCTTATATCGCGGTTGTCTGACAGATAGGGCTGAAGCGATTACGTTTCCACTATACGATACGGTTGTTACAATATGGCTTTCGATTCGGTATTGGAGGTTAGTTTTTTATTGGTAATAGTTGTTATTTTTGTTGGAGGGATGTTTTTTTAAGAACGTTATGAGGTTACCGAAAGGTTTAACATTACCTTGTGTATGGGCACTTAACTGCATTAATTATAAACTAACATATAATCTGCATGGCCCTTATGTGACTTAGTCATTGCCTGGACTTTAAAAGATACCTCTGAGTTTGTGTGGCTGTTTCCTTTCAGAGTAGTCAGGTACGGTTGCATATTAGAAAATCAAAACTTTTCTGAGCAAATTTCAAAAGAACAACGTACAAATCAACAAATTTTAAAATAACGATGGTCATTTGATCAAAAGTTCAGCTGACCAAAGTCTGGAATATCAATGTTTATATTATTTATTACACTATTGACCAAATCGTTTAAAGGTCAAAATGGATTACTGGATAAATTAATACAAATAATATAGGCGTTATACTAATGCGGGTAGAACTGTGATAATAAAATTATATAGGCGTCATTCTAATGCGGGTAGAACTTAGATAATATTTTTTTTAATTGAATGCATGTTACAAACTGTTTGAAGCATTTTCGTTTTCACTCGTGTTCGATTAATTTTAAACCTAACCTAACCTAACCTACCCATTTTGTTTAAAGACGAAATTAACCTAACTTTTGATCAGTCGTTCATTTGATGTCACATACATTGGGATTCTAAAATTTTTCTAAAATAAAACATTTGGTCATTTAAATTTTGTTATTTCGTTTATTGTTCTTTTGAAATTTGCTCGAGAAAGTTTTGATTTTTAATATGCAACCTCAGGTACAACGGCCCCATCTAATTTTAAAGATAACATTATGTGACGTATAAAAGTGTTTTGTAAAACCAATTTACAGAAATGATTTGTTATTTTTTTTTAACGAAGATATTAATTCCAATTAGTAATAATAAAATCAGAGTTAAAATTATGACGTGTTCTACCCATCCTCAATGCTTCATTAAACCACGCTGTAGTACATTATTCACTTACAAAACTAAAGTTACCTGCCAGACCCTCAACGGTGTAAACTTGACGACTCGCTCGAGACACGTAAGACTTCGAGCCCTTGGGGTAATTTAATATGAATATTATTTACTTCCCACATAGGATTGTATATGAGCGAAAAGCAGTACATTGGCTTCTAGTTTTAAAACACCTTGAGGTAACTTTGTTTTTTTTG
This sequence comes from Xestia sexstrigata, assembly GCA_941918905.2. Taxonomy (NCBI): domain Eukaryota; kingdom Metazoa; phylum Arthropoda; class Insecta; order Lepidoptera; family Noctuidae; genus Xestia; species Xestia sexstrigata. The sequence goes on from OW799219.2 coordinate 7,588,248, forward strand.
TCAAACTCGAGTACATTTTTACTCAAATGTGACGTCACAAGCCCCCACTTATGATCTTTGACACGTTATATATTCGTCAATTCTTATTTATTTAATAAAACAAAAAACATGCAGCCAATATTTTTTGGTAATATAATGACGGACTAAACAGAAACATATTTTTTTCAAGTCAGTCATCATGTCACAGCTTTTTTATCTACTTAGATGTTTGTATATGTCAAGGTAGACAACATCTCCCCATTCCTACCCCATAATGAGTTTCTATTTTAGTAGCATTTTTATTAAAACTTCATAACTAGTTCGAAAAATTTCAGGTAAAGCTAAAGTATTCATTACTTTTTCAGATTAATTTTTCCTAAAAAGTAATAAAACTTATACTTAGGTAAAATGACTTATTGTTTCGCCCCTTCTCAACAAGTTTATAATTAAGTGTTCAATGAAGTTCGATTTTATTCAGTGAAGTTAATTTTATTGAAACGATTACGACTGTAATTAAGATGAATGTTCAAAAACGTTTACAGGTATTTTTATTTACATCCTGAACATTAATTGGGAAGTACTTACGATTATTTTTCACACGGCATTTACAATATCACTATAACTGCCCCGTTGGCCTCGTGTTCGCAAGCGCGACTGCTGAGCCCACGGTCCTGGGTTCGATTCCCGGTTCGGGCAAAATGCGCTATTGGGTTTTTCATTAGAAATTTCTCAGTAATAGCCCCGAGTTTGGAAGTTGGCGGTTAGATACCCTCGTGCCTCGGAAAGCACGTTAAGCCGTTGGTCCTGCGCCTGATCTCTCTCCGGTCGTGTCGGATTGCCGTCCCATCGGACTATGAGAGAAAAAGGAACAGAGAGTGCACCTGTGCCTGCGCACACACTTGTGCACTATAATACCTCCCGCGCCGATGGCTAATCTTCGCCTAAGATTGGCCGCCGTGACCAAAAACGGTCAGGAGGACTATTATAAGGAATGGAACAAAATTCAGTTCAATTTAGTGAATAATGTTAAATAATAGACATCATAAAAAAATCAAATGTCTTGATTTGGCACATCACGAGGTTGTCAACATGTGGGACGTGGACTCTACAATCATTGTACCGATAGTCGTTACCGAGGCCCTTTGCTATAAGTCCGTTGGGACTTATAGCAAAGGGCCTCGACCAACACCTTAGGCGGCTCTCATTGCGCGGCTGGGTCAAGGATTTGATTCAGAAAGCAGTACTCCTAATAGTCACGGCACGCATAGTGAGGATGAGGAGGTCCCTCTCTGGACCACCGGTTGGGCCCTGTTCCCGATACCGGTGGACTATAATTTTTATATTTTTAATATACTTTTGATTTTTTAAATTAAACCAATTAAATTATAAAAAAAGAGACATCATTTAAATTTCAAGTAGAATACAAAATTAATCCATTAAGTACTTTGAAATCTTACATAACGCGTTTTCAATAAAACCCGTAAAGATGATAGAAAAGCAAATACCCAAGAGATTTCGCCGTCCAAAGAAAAGTTAAATAAGTCGTTTTAATACGAAAACGTAGAATGATAAATTAATGAAATCCAACTTACTTCAGAAGTTGGCAGCTTAGGTACAAGGAGTAAGTAATTATTAGATTAAAACAGTATGAATTAACGGCAAGCTACCTTTCCATCTGGTTTGTTTCGCTACAGTTTTTAATTAAAGCAGGTTCGAATTTATAAAATGCTGGGTTAATGGAGTTCCGAGTTCAAGAATATGGCTCTTTAATATTAATTGAAACTTTATTTCCTCCGATTGTGAGCTTAATGATACTATTAAGGTAATCATAATCTAAATATATAAAAGAAGAAACTGACTGACTGACTGACTGACTGACTCATCTATCAAGGCACAGCCCAAACCGCTGGGTCTACAGATTCCAAATTTGGCAAGTAGGTTTCTTATGTGGTCAAGGGGTGCACTAAGAAAGGATTTTTCAAATTAAACGGGGCTCCAAAGTTTGTATGGGGAAACAAGATTAGTTAGACTATTTTATTCGAAACTTCACAATATTGTCCCTTTTGATAAATGAGTAGAAACGGGTTTCAGTGTTTTTCAGAATTCAACCCCTAAGAGGGGGAAATGGGGTGACACAGTCTAAAAATCAATGCACAGCCGCTGAGTCTAGAGATCCCAAATTTAGCACATATGTTCCTGAAGTGGTCTAGGGGTACACTAAGAAAGGGTTTTTCAAAAGTCACCCCCTAAGGGGGTGAAACGGGGCTCTAAAGTTTGTATGGGGAAACAAGATTAATTAGACTATTTTATTAAAAACTTCACAGGAGTACTCCTATTGATAAATGAGTAGACATGAGTTTCAGGTTTTTTCAGAATTCAACCCCTAAAGGGGGAAATGGGGTAACAAAGTCAATAAACATCGGTATTGTTTGTATGGTGTATCGGGTCGGGTGTATTACAAAAACAACGATTTTAAGATTTAATGTGGCGGACCTGAAACACCTTCATTCTCTGTTGGGTTGCGATGGGGTTGAAATGTCTAAAAATCAATATGGGTATCGATACCGAGATTATCAGGGGTGCAGATTACGAAAATGGCATTTATTTTGAGATCCAGAAGATGGCGGATTCGACATCTATACAAGGTTATTGTTGATTTATTGTGATGATTGTGATAACGATGATGGTGATTGTGATAATGATGATAATGGTGGTGATTGTGATAATGATGATAATGGTGATGATTGTGATTACGATGATAATGATTGTGATTACGATGATGATGATTGTGATTACGATGAAAATGATTGTGATTACGATGATGATCATTGTGATTACGATGATAATGATTATGATTACTATGATGATGATTGTGATAATGATGATGTTGATTGTGATAATGATGATGTTGATTGTGATAACGATGATGTTGATTGTGATAATAATGATGATGATTGTGACAACGATGATGATGATTGTGATAAAGTTGATGATTATTGTGATACTGATGATGATGAATGTGATAACAGTGATGGTGATTGTGATGGTGATAGTGATTGTGATAGTAATGGTGATGGTGATTGTGATAGTGATTGTGATGGTGATTGCGATAGTGATTGTGATAATGACGGTGATGGTGATAGTGATGGTGATTGTGATAATGATTGTGATATGGTGATCGTGATAGTGATTGTGACAGTGATGGTGGTGGTGATAGTGATGGTGATGTTGATAGTGATTGTGATGGTGATTGTGATGGTGATTGTGATGGTGATTGTGATGGTGATTGTGATGGTGATTGTGATGGTGATTGTGACTGTGATAGTTATGGTGATTGTGATAACGATGATGGTGATTGTGATTAAGATGATGATTGTGATTGTTATGGTGATGTGATGGTGATGGTGATTGTGATAGTGATAGTGACGGTGATTGTGATGGTGATAGCGATGGTGATGGTTATTGTAATGGTGATAGTGATGGTGATTTTGATTGTGATTGTGATTGTGACAGTGATGGTGATCGTGATAATGATGTTGATGATTGTGATAACGATAATGATGATTGTGATAACGATGATGGTGATTGTGATTGTGATAGTGATAGTGATAGTGACGGTGATTGTGATGGTGATAGCGATAGTGATGGTGATTGTGATGGTTTTAGTGATTGTGACTGTGATGGTGATTGTGATGGTTTTAGTGATTGTGACTGTGATGGTGATTGTGATTGTGATTGTGATTGTGACTGTGATTGTGCTAATGTTGATGATGATTGTGATTACGATGATAATGATTGTAATTACGATGATGATGATTGTGATAACAGTATGATGATGATTGTGATGGTGACGGTGATTGTGATGGTTATAGCGATGGTGATGGTGATCGTGATTGTGACTGTGATATTGATGATTGTGATGGTGATTGTGACAGTGATGGTGTGAATCACTACTAAAATAGCCATTTTTTTTTGTATCGGATGCGAAGTCATCAAATGACTCCTCCCGCTCTGGGCGGAGCAGGAGGGAGTGTCAGACTTTTACTGACTAAAACCCATCCATGTTCCTTCATCGCCCTTTGTGTTCCGGGGTCACGGTATCTCTTTCGAACAGTCCCGCAACCCCGGTGTTCGAATTCGAGACCTTTGACTCGGCAGTCCGACGACGGTCACACCACTAAGCTATCATTATTAGGTATAATAGTGTGCAAGCCGATTGCCATAGAAATGAGGAAAAGTTTACAAAAAATCCTTTTTCTCAAACATGCTTGGAAATTTGAGCATTATTTTGAAAACCTTCTTCGAGAGTACTGGCCAGACACATGCGACCAGCGGCCGGCAAAAGTTGTATTAAAATCTGTCGTGTTTAGCCGTTAAATAAATAGTAAACTCATATCTGTCGTGTTATTTAAAAATGGAACGATCTTTTACTCTGAAACATGGCAACCAAGGAGGTAACTTATCCAAGGTTTTATTTAAATTTCGAATTGGCTTGCAAATAGAAAGCGGTTTATGGAAAAAAAGAACAAATTACCTCTCATTCTTAAATGCGAGATCAGATGCTTATTCCTCCCATCATGGGAGAGGCTTATGTCCAGCAGTGGACGTTATGGGCTGTTGTTGTTTGTTGTTGTTGTTGTTAAATGCGAGAAAAAATTTTGTTGTTTGTGTGCATCATTGATTTTGAAACAAATTGTATTTTCTCAAACATGCTTGGAAATTTGACTGTATTTTTAAATAAAAAGTTCTGCCTAGGTACTGCTTACTTAGTTTCAATTTCCTCGCATTAGATGATGCGTGTGATAACGATAATTATGATTTTGATTACGAGGATGGATATTGTGATAACGATGATAATGATTGTGATAATGATGATAGTGATTGTGATAACAATGATGGTGATTGTGATAGTGATTGTGATGGTGAAGGTGATTGTGATAGTGATTGTGATGGTGATTGTGATGATGATGGTTGCGATTACGATGATAATGATTGTGATAATGATGATAGTGATTGTGCTAACGATGATGGTGAATGTGATTGTGATGGTGATAGTGATTGTGACTGTGATAGTGATGGTGCTTGTGATGGTGATTGTGATAGTGATAGTGATGGTGAATGTGATGGTGATTGTGATTGTGATAGTGATGGTGAATGTGATGGTGATTGTGATTGTGATTGTGATTGTGATTGTGATTGTGATTGTGATTGTAATTGTGATAATGATGATGATGATTGTGATTACGATGATAATCATTATGATTACGATGATTAAGATTATGATAACGATAATGGTGATTGTGATAGTGATGGTGATGGTTATTTTGATGGTGATAGTGATTGTGACTTTGATAGTGATTGTGATTGTGATACCGAGGATGGAGATTGTGATGATGATGATTGTGGATACGATGATAATAGTTTTGATTACGATGATAATGATGATGGTGACAGTGATGGCGATTGTGATGGTGATAGTGATAGTGATGGTGATTGTGATTGTGATTGGGATTGTGATTGTGATGGTGATTGTGATAGTGATGGTGATAGTGATGATTGTGATTATGATGGTGGTTGTAATAGTGATGGTGATTGTGATGATTATGAAATTTGGCACATAGATAGTTCATAACCTGGATTAACACGTAGGACACTATTTATCCCTTTAATATGATCCAGTGGCACGGTTACCGAACTTAACGCGGGCGAAGCCGCGGGCTACAGCTAGTACGTTTATAAGTCTGAATGCTTATTCAAATACTTTGGTAGTATCCAAATAATTTGGTAGTCTCAAAATACGTTGGTGGTATCAAAATACTTTGGTAGTATCTAAATACACACATCAACACGGTCTAGGGATATTTTAAAAAAAGCGAATTACTATCATTGTGTTAATTATTTATATGACATGTATATATTTAAAAGATACGTTATTTAATATTCTACCATTTTTTAATAATGGTTAAGGTATAGATTAAAATTTCAGGATTTTATGGAAAAAAAATGAAGCATAGACGGAAACCGTATATGAATGAACTTTTAATTTGTGAGTAAAAACTGAAAAAAATAGAAAACACATTTAATTTGTGTTTATAAACTTGAAGTTAGTAGTCTGAGAAAGCGCCCATGATGTTCATAACACATCGGCAACGATTCGGCATGCTCAGAACAAGGTTGTCAATGTCTTGCTGCGGAATATTGTCCCATGTCCTTCTGAGGTGCGCAAAAAGTTGATCTTCTGTAGCCAGATTTTCAGGAACTTCCTTCAGAGCTCTTCTTTGCAGCATATCCCACGCATGCTCAATGGGATTTAGATCTGGCGATTGAGCAGGCCAGTCTAAGGCCCTAACATTATGTGTATGTAACCAAGCTGCTACCGTTCTCGCCGTGTGTGCCCGGGCATTGTCGTGCATGAGCAGGAAATCTTGCCCCATTTGTGTTCTGTGGGGCAAGATTACGGGCCCCAGCACCTGTTGGACGTATCGTTCTGCCGTCATATTGCCCCGCACCCAAACGAGATCCGTCCGTCCTCCAAGACGAATTCCTGCCGAAACCATAATTGTTCCTCCTTGGTATGGGTGAACTTCCTGAGGGTTCTGGAGACGGCTCCATCGTCCAGGAACTCGCCAAACACGAGTCCTTCGTGAATCTGGATGGAAGCCGAACCTGGATTCATCCGTGAACAGCACATTGGACCATTGGTCACGGCCCCAGTCCACGTGGTTCCGAACCCATTCTAATCGTCGTCCACGATTGCCTCTCCGTAAAGGTGGGACCCGGAGTGGCCTACGAGAGCGTAGATTGCTTTCATGCAGTCGCCTTCTTACAGTTTGGTCACTCACAAGCACTTGGTGTTTCACTCGCAGCCTTTGGACCAATTGAGTCGCCGTTGCATTTGGTTGTGCTCGCGCAGTAATTTCCAAAAATCGGTCTTGTCTGGGGGTAGTGATGCGACTTGGCCCCCGGTGCCTCTCCGCTACTTCATCTGTGGCACGATAGCGTGTCCACAATCTTGAAATTACATTTTGATGGGTCCCTATGGCCTCAGCAACATTACGCTGAACAGATCCAGCTTCCAGCATTCCCACAGCTCGTAACATCTCCGCCCTCGTCAAATGTCGGCGTTGCATGGCTACAATACCTCAATTTTAACTTTATCTTTCGTTTAAAAATGAAAAAAAAACTGTAACTAAACGTAATTCGTATTGTTTTCTAAATTTCGCACAAATGAAAATTCCCTCTCCTATACATCAAGACATTTTTATGCCACCGAAACAAAAGAATTTTCAAGAAATTGAATTTGGAATTAGTCTGAGATAAATTACAAACAAATCGGTGTATAAAAGATTCCAATGCGGCCAGTACTTTTCGAGTTATTTAATTGAGTATGAAATATCCCTAGACCGTGTTGATGTGTGTACTTTGGTAGTATCTAAATACTTTGGTAGTATCAAAATACTTCGGTAGTATCAAAATACTTCGGTAGTGTCCAAATACTTTGGAAAGTATCCAAATACTTATGTATTGTGGTAGTACTCGTAGGTATCCCTAAATAAACAACAAGCAACTAACCAATAAGCCTTTGGTTTGCCTAGAAATTTTAGTAAATGATAAATGATAAATGATGTTTATTTTGCAAGTAGGTTTTTACAAACACTTTTACACGTAATTTTTTTTTAAAACTTGTTGGGGCCGGTGTTTCGTACTTGACTACTCTGAGAAGAAACAGCCGAAACAAACTCAGAGGTCATAGACTCTTTTGAAGTCCAGACGACAATCTTGTTCAATTCACATGAGGACTATGCAGATTAGTGTCTGAGATGGTCTTTTGAAGAAAGAACCACACAGATTTGAGTGGACCTGTCCAGTCAGTGCAAGCATTTGTCGGTTATCGTGTAGCTCGACTTATAACTCAAGGAGCTCAACGAAACGACGAATAATACCAAAGAAAGTGGGTAGGTCGCTTATAGTACTCAAACTGCGAGACAGTTGTGGGACAAAAGCAAACAAAGAATAAAAATGTGACCTACATGGTCCCCACATTCACAATAATCAAATAAATTAATAATAATTTCCAAAATCAATGTCAATAAAAATCAATAAATGTTACAATAATAATGTAGAAGTAGAATACTTAACAAAGTAAATATTCCTGTCAAATCAGTAGGTAAATATAACATAAAATAAAAAATGTAAAAAATAATAAAATACTGAACTAAGTTAAGTATTCATGTCAAATCATTCAATGTCAGATAAAAGAAAGGAATAAATAATAAACAAGCGAAGTCCGAAATTTCGACAGTAATTGCAGTAATTGCATTGACTACTACTATACAGGAACAGCTGCGTAATTTCGGCAACATACCCTAAAACAGTAGAAGTTCCATTTGTTTTGGCAATTCTTTCATTGCGTTATTTACGTTGTTCAAAAGAAGAATTTTCCAACAATTTATGAAGGATTGCATACGGAATACCCTTCAAAATACTTCGGATTGTGTTACAAAGTATGTTACACGTTTGGGGTACAGGTTTTTCTCATAAAAAACGCGACATTATGGCTTGGACCAAATTTGGTTGAATATTTAATTAATTATTTTATTTATGTAGGTGCTTACTTTTAGTTTTTATTTTTGTTATTATATGTAGTTCTAGTTGTAGTTTGTATATAATGTTCATAATTATTTTAATGATCCTGTAATTAATAAAGTTTATTAATTTACTGAAAGTGACCAAGTTAAAGTGATAAGTGAAGAGTGAGAATTTTCAATACTAGCTTTTGCTCGCAGCTTCGCTCCTGTTACATACGGAAATTAACCCACGGGAATATTTTAAATGTAGCTTCACTCCGGAATAATGTAGCTTCCCCATAAAAGAAGAATTTTCGGAATCTGATCAGTAGTTCCAAAGATTTCTCGCTACATACAAACACATCTTTATAATAATACTATCATACCGGCCCGGCTTCGCACGGGTGCAATGTAGATATAAACCTTCCTCTTGAATCACTTTATCTATTGCTGAAAACTGCATTAAAATGCGTGGTTTAAAAGATCTAAGCGTACTAGAGATTAACGAGACTTAATACGTACAACACGAAAATGTCAACGGAAAACAAAACTAAAATACAAGCTAAACCTGCTTTAGGAAGTGACATGGCAGATAAGTTCCATAAATCGTTGTTTTAATAAATGCAAATCAACCTATTTCAGAAGCTCAGCGTATCTAGTTAACGTACAAAATTCAATAGCTAAGCTGAATACCGTACGCAGTCAATTTGAGCTTTCTTGTTATTATGTTCGTGTCAGATACCCGACAGCCTTCAGCGTTTTACGTATAAATAAATTTATACATGTTTGTTTTAAACAAGATCGTAGTAGGTAACGTGATACAACGTGCTTCTGCTTTCTATAAATCCGTAGCTCATAATATTAGGTTGGAGTTTATTACGGTGTACCCTAAGCTTGTAAATTATTTTTATAAGATAAGTACTAGCACTCCGCCCGCGAACTTGTCCGCGAAAATTGTGATAGCTCGGCTAATTTGCACGATATCAATAATATTTCATAGCATAAGTTACTTGGTAAGAATCTAGCTTTCTTAGGGTGAAAGAATTTTTAAAATCGGTTGAGTAGTTCTTGAATTAAATCGTAACAAACAAAAAAATCAAATCTTTCCTCTTTATAATATTACTAGCGGACGTCACGCGGTTTTACCCGCGTAGTTCCCGTTCCCGTGGGATAAAATATAGCCTATGTTACTCGCTAATAATGTAACTATTCATTGCTGAGAGAATTTTTAAAATTTGTCTAGTAATTTTAGAGTTAAATCGCAATGAACAAACAAACGAAAAATCATATCTTTTTATGAAATTAGTATAGATATAGATTATTATATTAGTTTACTTATGTAACTACTTATTTGATATCACATAACATATTTCCTTTATATAGTTTCCATACTTACGGGGTAGAAAAAACACCGAAGCGAAACATTTATTCGGTATATCATTCTGAACCTCCCCCACAAACAGAAACTTTTCATCGGTTATTTAAAAAAAAACAGACTGCTTTCTATAAAACTGCAATAGCCTTCAAGGTCAAAATGTATGGAACAGCTACTTTAAAAAAAATTACCGATGAAAAATTTATATGTGGGATGACGCGAAAAGGTTTACCACGTGTCCATTCTACCCCGTATAATATATTATTGTAAGTTAATTATAGGTAAAATAAGTGAAAATTAAGTGTCCGCACTAATAAACCTTACTTGACGTATGCCACAACGTTGGGCACCGCTTTAACGGCATCTGAGGTAATGACACCTGAAGTATTCCACACGGCACCTATCGATATTTTTCGTAGGTGCTATTAGTAATATAGTTTATTAATTAAAATTTTATTCCACAAACGGCACCTACGAACGAGTAGGTTTGTTCTGTTCCCCTAAACAAACCGTGAATATTTTTTTACCGGTTTGGTGGAGAATAGTTCGTAAGTTAAGATTTTTATAAGCTTTCTTTTGAAAAATAATAACAGCACAAACGCGGTTTAGATGTATTTCTCGCATTCAGTTTGATTGGTACACAAACACAAAATACACTCGAACAAAATTGATCACCAGGTTAAAAAGATATGGTCCCCAAAGCACGATTTTCCTGCATCCAATCTTGATGTTTCACTTTTGGAAACTTTAATTATCCATCGAAACTTCGAGAAAAAATTTATCTGATAATAATACTGCATTATCATGATGAAAATTGTGAAGTTTTGAAGAAACTTTGTTATTTCAAGAGGGAGAACAATGTCCAAGTTTGGATGAGCGTCTGATAAAAATGTGTGGATTGCAGTGGCGAGATTTTTAAAGTTTTAAGAATAAATTAATTAAATAAGAAACGAAAGGAAGTCATAGCCAACATACATAGTTTGCACCTACCGATACTGTGTGTGCTTGTTCTTTCAAATTAATTCTAAAAATTGAAACATACGTGTTGGGTCTTTCTGGAAAAACACATTTCAGTGTCTTTGTTATTTATAAGTTTTATATACCTAGCTTTTGGGATACAATATCTGAACGACTGTGAAAATCGCATCAAATTCCGTTCTGATAGAAATGAAATGCGACTTTAATTTACAAACACAAATTACAGGTTCTCAGTATGTAATAGCCGAGACGACAAAAAAAAAAGTAATTAGTCCGTCAGTTAGATTATCAAAAAATATTTGACCCGTGTTTTTTCTTTTGTTACGTAAACCAAAATTGACGAAGATATGACGCTTTTAAAATTCTCAATACGTCACGCCTAGGTATAATTTTTACCTAGTTTTGACGTCACGAGCCCCCACTCCCGAGTTTTGATGCGTTTTATCTTTGTCAATTTTCATTGATTCGCAAAAACAAAAAAAACGTGTCCATTAATTTCCAATACTCTAACTGACGGACTAAATAGATTTGCAATTTTTTGATACTGTCGTCATGCTTATTAGATTATTAGACCATTATTTCTTCATAACTTCAGAATACACAAGCAAAACTTGCGAGCTGATACCTACTTAAGCATTTATCTCGGCATAGTAGTGTATTTCGCTTTTAGAAAGGAAATGGTTCCCATCTATCACTCGCGACGTAAACTACATTGCGTTTGTAATCTATCGAGGACCGTTTAGATGTATCGACGGTTAATGCGACACATGAATAAAATATTTGTTGCTATTAGATTTGCGAGAGAGACTCTAAAAGCACTTATATTGTGTATTGATCCTGAATTACAGGAAGTTCAGGCGCGTAGAATTTGCAACGGGCGTGAGTGTAAAAGGAGATGTATGAACATGGACCTTCTTCTTTTTTATGCGGTTTTGATTTCCGCACTTAGTGCCTAGAGTGGACCATTGTGGCCTTGGAATATGTTTATTTTAGTTGTTGTTGTTATTTTGTAGTTATTCCGGCTCTGACTGTCTGTGTAAGTGAGTTTGAAAGTAAGTAAAGTCACTCACGACAAAAAAATGTGTTAATTGACTCGTGGTGCTTATACAACTAACAATATAAAAACATACTAAAAGCCTGATTGTCAAGTCCAGTTAACTGTAAGTTATTGGTTAAACAAAGTAACTAGGTTGAGCCAATCAAATAACTAGACATCAAATATTGACCACAAACTGAAATGTACATGATTTTCTAAACCATCCCTGCAACCTGTGGCTAGCCTCTATAATAATGACTTCATGTTTGTACTCTTAGTGATCTGTTCTACTAACGAGCTCATTAAGTGGACACGACCAATCACTTGTTTCATCGGATGGCACTGATTTCTTCTCTAACTAGGTACATGTTAGGAAAACAAACAACACGTCTTTTCCCCTCGAAGGGGTAGCTAGGGATGTATAAAACACCTATGTTTCTTCAGCTACTCATATACCTCCCATGTTATAAGGAGCGAGCGTATTACCGTCTGGCGCGAATCCAGATACTTTTGTCAAATTACTACAATCGAGTATTATCACTAAAAGTTCTTGAACGTGGTTTTGGATGAGCTAATCACGTTCAGTTTCAGTTCAAAAAATTCGCTCTAACAACTTGCTAAACCTGAAACCCGAAACCCCATGCTTCTGCAGTTGCAGCTGTAGAAAACAGTCAAAATAATAAGCTTACATAAACATTCTTACTAATATTATACTTGCGAAAGTAAGTTTGTTTGTTACCTTTTCACGCCTAAACCACAAAACCGATCATTCTGAATATTTGCATATACGTGTTGTCAGGTGTACAGAAACGGACATAGGGTACCTTTCATCCCGAAACAAAGTACTGTTCCCGAGGAAAACTACAGTAAAGTTCTTATGATAAATAGATGCCGCCGCCACGTTAGATAAAAGACACGTGTCTTTCTAAGAGTTTATAATGTTATATAATCTATGATATTTTTATTTCTAATTTAAAATTAAATTGTTATTGTAAGCAAAATAAAAATTATTTTTGATGTTTAGTTTATGCAGGAAGAGTACCAAGATATAAATGTTATTTTTACTTTTGCATGCTGTAAAGTAGAGTGTGTTGTAACTGCTTCTACAATGTTTACATCTTACTCTGTACCCACATTTATTGCAAATAAATGATTTCTGATTCTGATTCGAATCATGACTGAATTATTATTATGACGAGCAGAGTATAACCCGAGTTTTACTGATTGTCAAATTTTAAATTAAAGCGAGCGAAGCCGCGGGCAAAAGCTAGTAAAATATAAAGTTAGGATTATATAAAAATCGACTATTTGATAAATGTGAATTCATTTGGAAACAGGACTGTGAATACTAAAAGCGAAAGTTTGGACAAATTCGTGACTGAACAAATTGTTTTAGATATTCATCATAATTTTGTTAAAATTTCGTTTGGTACACGGCATGACAAGTAGCGGTTACCATACAGATAGGGTAATGATTTTGATAGTAATTATGTACCTACACAATTCAATATCTGACTTTACAACGACTTATAAAATTGCTACGATACAAGATTGCCGCCTGGCATGTAGAACTAAACATAGAGTGTCACTAACATTTTTTATTTATTGTTTTGTTTAATGCTAAGTCATCATCTACTTGCCCTTACCCCATCTCCCCATGACCCCAAAGGGTCAGCACAACAACTTTTTTTTAGTGTCCGACCGAAACCGGTTTTTACGACCGAAACTGAAACCGAAACTTATAAGGATCATGTTTTGAGGGAAAAAATAAAAAACGTTATTATAATCAGTCAGTCTTTATTTTTAATCTCTAAATCACATAGCTATGCAGTCTTTGACATTATAACATTTATTTATTTTTTTTCACTTGGGAAATCATTATATGACCCCTCCCGCTCTGGGCGGAGCAGGAGGGAGTGTCAGACTTTTACTGACTAAAACTCATCCATGTCCCTTCATCGCCCTTTGTGTTCCAGTGCCACGGTATCTCTTTCGAACAGCCCCGCAGCCCCGGCGGGATAACAACCCCTCATTTAATAAAACATTAGTTTGGGGGTAGGTAATAAGGTTTTAAATCGAAAAACAGAACATGACCCATTAATTTTATAATACGGATATCTAGTAGGTACCTATGTAAGTACCTACTCATTTAATAGGCAAGATGACAGTATCAAAAAATTGCAAATCTATTTAGTCCGTCAGTTAGAGTATTGGAAATTAATGGACACGTGTTTTTTGTTTTTGTAAATCAATGAATATTGACAAAGATAAAACGCATCAAAACTCGGGAGGAGGCTCGTGACGTCAGAACTAGGTAAAAATTATACCTGGGCGTGACGTATTGAGAATTTTAAAAGCGTCATATCTGCGTCAATTATGGTTTACGTAACAAAAGAAAAAACACGGGTCAAATATTTTTTGATAATCTAACTGACAGACTTATTAGTTTTTTTTTGTCATCTCGCCTATTATAATTGTGTTAATTTCACAAAAAAAAAACAATTAGGTACTTAGCTAAGTATCTAACTGTACTTGCCACTTGGATACCTTGGTAATAAGTATTTAAAACGAACTTTGAAACTCTGAATCCATAATATTATCACCACTAATGCCCTATAGTAAGTACCAAGTAACTAACTAATGTTTGTTAAGGTATAGCATTAGCGAGAGAGTTAAATTAACCAAAAAATACCTACTACCTACTCTTATGCTATATCATCATCATCTGCCTAGCCTTTTCCCAACTATGTTGGGGTCGGCTTCCAGTTTTACCAGATGCAGCTGAATACCAGATAATAATAATAATAATAATAATAATAATATACTCTTATGCTATATAACGTGATAAAAATTACCGAATTCAAAATGAATCACACGAATACTCACAAAAAACAAAACGAACTGCAAACACAAGCCACTCACGACATGAGTAGGCATGTGGACGCGGCCAAATGTCTTTGTCACTCATTGAGCTATTACTACTACGAGTACGTTTAGAGAAGACAGCGCGAAAAATCAAAAAATCTGTGCGCAGTGCGGGGTGCGCGGGGGGCGGCTGACCCCGTATTATATAATGCTGTGGTAAGCAAGCGACTGAGTGAACTGCAGCCAGCCGACAGCAGTTGAATGGAGCACAGACTTTGTTCGCACTGTCTTCTCTATACGTAGTAGTAATAGCTCAGTGTTGTCGCTTGGAATTCAACGCGCCGAAAATGACCGATCGCAGTGCGAGAACTCCCGAATGTAGTTTCGTTTTCAGACATAGTTTCGGCAGGAACTTTCGGTCGGACACTACTTTTTATATATTATATATCTCTTTTCTGTCACAGGTGCTGCAGGATGTTGAATATACCTAAAGCAAAAATACGTTTGACAATGTTTGTGGCACAAAGCTATTGTAATTTCTATCAAAACATTACAGCACCACGATAAACAAAGCAAGATGACCCAGAAAACAATCCTTTCTTTATAATTAAAGTTTCAGGAACTCCGACTTTACACTCAACCGCTAAAAGTTCTTATCTTCCACCACTCCCCGAATCAACAACGAAGCATGTCTCAAAATTATTCTCGGTTCGACCCTCATCATTAAAAGTTGGGACGGCCACGTCAACTCCGTGTATCGAGTTAATGTTTTACTCCTGTATTATAAGCACGGGTAACGCAATTATACGTGTACTGTGCTCATGTTTAGTTCTTGAAGTCGATCTATCATCATTATCATCTGTGGTTTGACGTTTATTATTAGAAGGATGTCCTGAATCGTCGTTGAGTTTCATAAGGAGAGAGAATTAAGACCTGTTATTCAGCTTGCTGATTTATGTGCTAGTCATGGGTTTCAACCCAAATAGGAAATTCTTTTTTGTTGGCCTGAACTGTCCCACTACTAGGCAAAGGCTTCCCCCAATTCCTTCCACTTTTCTCGATGTTGCGCCTCTTGTCGCCAATTAAAGAGAAAGCCATCCAAAGCGTTCTGCCATCTTCTCCTCGTTCAGCCGCGACGCCGCCTATGCGGGCATAACAGTTACTAAGAACCAAAAATTTCAGAAATGGAACATATGCACCAACCTGCACTCACTCCGGGTTCATGAGGTGGATTATGGCTCACTTCTCAACACAGAGAGGAAGCCGATGCCTCAGAAGTCGGAACTTTAAAGGCTGATTATCTTGTTGTTTATAAGTGCAATATTTTGTCAAGGTCCAGCTGTGTCCATAGTTTCCATATAAAGAAGAAAATATGACACAGTGCCGGAAAGTTTTATAAATATTATAGCGGTAGAAAACTTCATGAGCACTTCATGTGGGATACGAGATTGCCAACTGTGATAATATTTTCCTAGGGACAAACACTGACCTTATTGACGAGTAGTGATCTTTGTGAAGAATATTGACACTCGCCGGAGGGTGTAAGTCCAGATTTATAAACGTGGACGAAGCAGGGGTTATCGTATTACCCAGTACTAACTGGGTTGTGGATAGAAAGTCTCTCCATGTAAAATACTGGTATTCAGGGGTATCGGGTTAGACTGGAAGCCGACCCCAACCTAGTTGGGTAAAGGCTAGGCGGATGATATTTGATTTGCCTTTTGAAACCATGTATGATTGGTACCAAAGTATTTTTTTACAGCTTTTTATTTATAATAGTAGATCTTAAATATGTATTTTAGGTCGCAGTTATTATACATAAGTTGAATACATGATACAATAAATTATATTTCGCGTACAATTTATTTATTTTAACTGGAAATATACTGTCTTTATACTTTCGAAAGAAACAATTAGATGACTGTAAAAGTCATACAATATTATCATTGACGTAGAAAAAACAGAAAAATATATATTCTATTAAAACCCTGAAATTTCAAATTTAAATGTAGGCACTTTTAACAGCTCTTTTATTTGACTAAACAAGGGCTAGCCAACCGATATTATTATATAGCCAGAAGAAGAAAGCCGTGTGGTATCCGGCAGAGTAGAATAGAACCAACCCATTACACTCACGGGTGTCGTATAAGGCGACTAATGTCTGAGGCAGAACACCTTGCGCCTCCGTAGACCAGAGAATGGGCAGCAGCGTTTTCTGTTAGTCTTTCATCACTGCGATCTCCAATCCGCCTGCCAAGCGTGGAGATTACGGCAAATTCCTCCCATCACGGGAGAGGCTTATGTCCAGCAGTGGACGTTATGGGCTGTTGTAGTAGTAGTGTAGTAGAAGAAGAAAAAACTAATACATATCCACTATACTTATAACACATACCACGTGTCTACACTATACAATTCATTAATTTAGTTCAGTACCGGCACAGCAAAAAGTACTACAGTGCCATCTCGTGCTGCAAATGAAGAACTAACATTGGAATTCGCAGTTCAAGTTATCCGCAACTTAAGTCTATATCGACGCAAGAAAGCAATCTTTTAGTATCTCGAAACGTTGAACTTTACACCAAAGCCAAAAAACTGTTTAAACAATTCATAACTCGTAAACTAGCTGAATCAGAGAGGTAATTCTTGTAATGTCGGGCACTAGCCTACCAGGCACAACAGCCGTCTTGGTCAGATCCTCCCTTTTCTAAGGGGGAAGAAGAAGTTTACACCCTGCTCTACATGCCCCTAAAGTTCTGTTAACTTAATTCTTTATAAATTGGAAAAACAATATTAATAAATACAAATACATAATGTACACTACCTAAATGTGTACAGTACAAATCACCGAAGCTTTTGTTAATTGCCAGTGACAAATACTGTAACACATTACAATTAAAATCCTCCTTATTTGAATATAAATTGAATTGAATATCATTTTGTGCATATTTCATTCATTGAGGCAGATGTAACAGTGTTTGCAGAATATCTTTTATTTATTTATTTTACGCATTGTCATAGCTGGAACTAACAACGACGTTTTGTTTTTTCAACACAATTTCCACAGAATACATCACAAATGTTTAACAACGGGAGCCCTGTTGTTGTCCTTACTAACATTTTATGCAATAGACAAGAATTTAAACGAAGTAAAACCTTAAAAGAAAGCAAGCCAAAGAATTTTGTATTTTAACAGTTCTAAATTCAATCAATTACCAAAGTACAGAATAAAAATCGTATCATAAATAATAATTTTAACTCAAGTAATCACTTTGACTTGTTTAAAGACTGGTGTGAGTCATTTAAGTGCCCTTAACATAATAATCTGAAGAATAAAACTGACTGTGGACATATTTCCTATGAAAAAGCTGTCACAAAAAAAAAACAAAAAAAAGATGCCAAATCGAGGATGAAAAATCGGTCCTCCTGGTGTCTGTGATACAATGATTTTAATCATTAGTACAGGCACCAACGCTTCACTTTTGTCTGAAATGCTCATTTTTATTTGAAAATTGTTATTGTGAAGCTTTTTTTTTCTCGTGAAAAAAAAATAATACATATTTTTTAGATACACGTGCCACTTCAAAAGACTACAAAAACAGGTAAAATGTACAGGCATAAAACTAGTTAGGTAGGATTAAGTTAGTTCCGTCGAATCGGATTTATATAGATTTTTCAAGAGTTAATCCGGTTTGCGTCGCTCACGTTTGTCTATCCAATGTACTTTATGAATAAACATAGATCTGACGTACAGAGCCAAATGTTAGTTTTAAGAACATTATTTTTATCTATGTTGCTGTCTATTGTTACGAATTTAATTCTTGTTTAAAAGCCAAATCATTAGATTAACTGAATGAGACGATTTATTTGCGACACTGTCATACATGTGGGAAATTGGGAATGTGGGCTCAGAGTAAAACAACTTGATTAATGAACAATCTGAATTTATTTAAAGGTAAAAAGTCTAGCACACGCCTTCTTAGTTTTACGCCATCTTGCTTACATACACTCTCTCTTTCACTCCAGATATATTCATCCCTTTCGCTCCCTCTTACATTCCGTTTCCCACATACTTAAATTAATAAATTGATGAAAATTTAACATATATTTAACTAGCGAACGTCACGCGGTTTCATTCGCGTAGTTCCCGTTCCCGTGGGGGTACGGGGATAAAATATAGCCTATGTTACTCAAGGTGAATGTAGCTTTCTAATGGTGAATGAATTTTTGAAATCGGAGCAGTAGTTTTTGAGTTTTTTCATTACAAAAATACAAAAAATACAAAAATACAAATCTTTCCTCTTTATTATTAAACAATGATTAAACTTAAGCAGTCTTTAATGCTACAAGACAATAACTATCAGACGACGTAGGTTAAATAGGATAACATTCTGATAGTACCATACGGTGTAATTAGTCAGTTGAAAATTAACCCTTAAATCTACAAACAACTTTCGCAGAAATCAACAAAACCTATTAACAAATCAGTGCCCCGATAGTACGTAGTCAGTCAAGCCAATTTACAAAAGTTTCAACCCTTTTAAACCGTGCAACACTCTCCATTTTCCGCACCGCCACATAAAATAGTTGAAACTTTAAAATCCTCCAACATTTGGGGTTTTTAACTCATTAACATATTAATGTATTCCTCAGGTAACCTTTTATTCATAATAAAACAATAGTGTCTGAAAATATGCAGTACGAATATCACGGTATTATGTCATGACTTCAGTCTTGAATTCAACAACATTCTGATATATTTTTGCATATAATATCTCGAGGCTCGGTCTTTTGAAATTTTAGCCTGAATTGGGACGTGCCTACTTGAAACGTACTTATAATTAAGGAAAGAGTTTTCATTTTGGTGCAGAATTTTCGTGAGAGTTGGCAGGGTTAATGTTTGTTAAGAAATGCAGGAACATGTTTTAAATGGAAGTAGTGGGGTCCACACTACATTATTATTTAAAATAGGACCTTGCTGCAGCGACTCTTAATATTCATACATTCGGATAATGATTAGTATATTGAGAGGAACCCGACACAAAAACAAAGAAAATATTTTTTTTAGAATCTTTGTTCTCATAATATTTCATTCGTGCGAGAACGAAACGTAGGGACTGTTATTGAAATAATACATTGAGTCATCAAATTGTAAATATTATAAAACCACACATAATTAGAAAACCGGACACTTTACATCAATATTTCCTGCGGGAAATTGTTTCACTACCGTGTTAGCCTTTGATGTAGCGGTATCATTAAAAGTTTCTACTACTTTGTGTACTTACTCACATTTCATAGCCCGTGCGTTGCTCATTGGTGCGTTGGCATGCAGTTCATAACGGTTGAATTGTCAAACACGGTTTTGCAGGCTACTTATATACAGGTTAACCTTCAGAATTGAATTTTAATAGAAAAAATAAATTGTAAGAAACAAAATTATTGAATTATTAATGGCCTCTAGTTCAAATCCATGGCACGCCTCGCCACAACTTCCATACTTCTCCATTAGTCGTCATATATCATCCTTCATACAATCCATCCATCGTTTCTTTTGTCTTCCTCTAATCTTGTAGCCATCTACAATCATACTCAAAATTTTCCTCACTTTCCTCATGGAGGAATGAGGATGCATCACATGTCCATACCACGATAAACGATAACCACACAACTTTTCAGTTACCAGCGCCACATTCCGACTTACCCTAACTTCTGCCACCTAAAAATAAAAGTTTGATAGAATAAAGCCTCGATTGTGCGAACGCAATATTCGATTATCAAATTCTCAGAAACATCTACACAAATAGCGGAGCCTTAAAACATAGCTAGCTGCAAACAGTGGTTGTTCGTTTATTTATGTATTTCACGCTTGTATTATATCGAGTTAAATCTGAAGCGTGCTCCGACATTTCCTAACATATGTACTCAATTTATCCCCAACGTCAAATGTTGAAGAAAAATATATTATTGTGAGAAAATCATCAAGTTCTCCGAAGCTGGTCGAAGTATTGCAAATCTCTGTAGGTGGCGCCACCTACTGCTTTTTGTTGGAACTATGTAATATTTAACATCGTGTTTTTCTTACGTCTTATCAGTCTGTGATTCTAAGTAATATGTGGGTGGATTATTCGAAGATAACCTTATTAGGGACCTTTACGACAGCCAACTATGGAAAGAAAGAAAGAGATAAGAAATATTTTAGGTTCAGAACGGAATGAATCGGTATTTAAATTGGAAACCTTTTTAGACAAGACATTTCTACATTCAAAAACGTTAAGCAATATCCAAAATTACAATAGACTGATAACAAAAAAAAAAAACAATTCGAGAACTGTTTTCTGAAGCCCAAATTCATTGCAAGGCAAGCCAAGCCGTTATTTATTTACAACAAATAATTATCGGAGTATTCAAGATACCTACTTAAAATTTAAAATTCATCACTCCAAAGATCCCTTTAAGATTTATTCAAGGTAATTAATCACTTAAGTAACAAATGACGTCATCTCGATGAACCACTCAAAAACAATGCCCATTTAAGTCATTAAAACCCCGAGTGGAATTACTCTACGTCGTAACGCGGAATGAAACGGGGCTATTCTAAAATTGCAGTCTTTTGTTCAAGAACGTCGTTGATCATTTTGTTCCGGCGACCCGTCTATTGTCTCCGAAGATGTCCATAAATCCAATCGGAACTACACTTCGTCTTTTCGAATCTAGTCAAATAAATAAGTAACTAACTAATTAATAGCCAAGTGCTGTGACCGTGGGACTGCCAAGTCATAAGTCATTAGTAAGTCTTAAGTCAATTAACATAGGCCTCAAGTTCGAACCCAAGACTTGCCTTTTTTTGTTGACCTCCGATTTTTCGGATTCCTGTTTCGGGGAAGAAAAACTAGACTATGCTTTTGATAAGACCTATCTTTTGAGGGAAAACTGAGCAATTCTAAAGGTAAGAAATTAATATTGCCACTGAAACTCTTCATTGTTCTGTTAAAATACTAAAAATATCAATACAATATTAATTCTGAGAGATTTGACTCACTGCAGAAGATTTGACTCACAAAACGGCAAATTATTAAATTATATATACAAATTAATAATTATTAAATAAATTATTGGCGACTGAAACTACCTAAACTCCAACAATTTAATTTCAGAAGCGCTCTGCGAACGCATGTGTAAAAAAACCCACCCTAACCTGATTACAGTTGCATAACGCTCAGTTTATGAATCGCAATTTTCTTTCCAAGGGAAACGGTTTTTCCTTTCACAATTCTCACTAATTTGAAGCAACCCAGTTTCCCGTTTCCAGTTGCAACGTTGGTATCTATAGTGCAACAGTAGGCAGTTCTCGACCATTGTCGTGTCGGGAGATGACAACGTTAGTCGCTCGGCGACCGCGGTACCGACCTGTCGTCCCGAGACGATTTGAAATCAGAACGCGAGTTAAACGAATTTCATATTTTTAAATATGGAACAGTGATTTAATAAAACCGTTATGGTGTATATTATAAAATGTTTTTTGCTACTTTTCTGAGAATTAACCTTATTTAAATATAGTTGGTGTTTCGTAGTTTTAATATAGTGTTAAATATTCAAAAACTTTGCATTGAGTAAGCTGTTTGTGTTTTCGGTAGAATATTTTAGTGTATATTGGACAAACTTTGAAGTATTTGAATAAACTTCGCTTGTGTAAATAAATTATTTATCCAGGGAATTAAAATACTAAGGTAAGTTAATTAACTCTCTCTAACTTTAACTTTTTACTTAGTTGATTTAATTTTGTTGGTACTTAGTATCTTATAAGTAAATAAAACTGAATAAGTAAATTGAATACGTAGAGCAATGAAGTCGGTTCGAAAACGTTTTCATGTAAGCTTACTTATTTACTGCTTAGCAACTAAAATACTCGTATTTACGTATATGGCTTTATTATAAATAATTATCTACATACATTATCCAAAATTAGCAAAAACATTTCTGAAACATAAAAGATACATAAATCGAACGTCCAGTAAATCTTGAAGTTTCGCGCGTAAATCTTTTTATTCAACATAACCATTAAATGCAATTTACTCATCCCTTTGGATAACTTTTCACTAAACGCTATCATGTCAAATTTGTAACAAAAACCTTACATGGTTGTTTATCCATCAATAATAACGTATCTCGAAAGAAACCCGCTCCAAGATATTTGACGAATCCCATCTGTATTGAGGTCGATAAATATTAAAACTTTTGCCTCAAAATCTAACCTAATTTTTATATCTACTCACTTAAAGGGTGTAGAATACCCTTAACAGAGCCGACAGGCTTTTGTTCTCCCGGTTGTCAATGCGATATTTTTTTTTGTTTTAGACCATACTTGGGAACCTTCTAGTTACGGAGAAATTGGGGATCAAAGTTCCGTTCTTTTCCACAAGTTTTTTTTTTAATAAGTTTTTAATGATATTTAATTTAAACACCCCTACGACACCCGTACTATTTAATCCATTCATCAGCACAATGTTTTGAGTGCGTTACATTGAGTTCTACCGTAAAACGAGATTTTTCACCCCAAAAAAAAGTCATTTCCCAGCAATATTTTTTGCTTAAAGTTACTTAGTTTGATGTAAAGAATGCTTTGTTGACGGCTTCGTGAAGGGTCCGTTTACACCCTGTATACAAACCTACATAGAATTGCTATAAAAAATGCGGCATCAAACTTCAACAAATCTAAAAACGTTCACATCATTATCTTCACGACACATCGAGTTCCAATAGGAATTTCATCTAACGCTCATTGTTCCCATAAACTTCCCACTAGAAATACCAGAGACTACATATGAATAGACTACAAACACAATGTACTGGACTGACACGAGTCCACCTGGCCTTTGTAAGGCCCAACAAGGCCCCATTCAAGGCCTGCATATTCCTGCAAACTACTGACATACGTGTATAATTTATGATGCCGAAATAAAATGAGAATGGACCACCATTCTGCAAACATTGTTGCTTTCGGGATACCGTATCCAGCAATATACTTTTGCATACAAGCTAGCTACTAATTTTAGCTTTTTTAATTATTACGAGTGCTGGTAAACCAACAGGAAAATAAAGGAATACCATTCTGAAATTAATTCGTTTTTATGAGAGGAAATAATTGCTGTTCTTTGTAAAATTTATGAGGTTGGGGTATTTAAAAGTGTATTTGTGTATAAAATGTTTCCTTTTCTGCAAAATATTCGGATACCGAAAGAGTACTTTGGATTTTGTAAATCGTAACCGTCGTATTATATTTATTTTTTATGTAAATTGGTTTTCCTTTTTTCCAAAAATGCCAAAACACTGCTTTATATTAAATAGCACTGAAAAATATTGTTTTACCCATTTTTGGGTCAGCATGTCGGTACAGCCGAGCGGTAGAATCGAATATAGAAAGAAAGAAAACTATTGATTTGGGACAAGCACAGGAACTACAAAAATAATAATAATAATATAAAATAATCTAAAACTAAATAATAAAAATAAGACCTGTGCGAGGCCAAAAAGGCTCCTATCTCAGCATGATGCTGCGATAAATGAAAACCAAATACCGCAGCGCTGGTATTCTGATAGGGCCCACTGTGATGTCACGGTCACACCTACGGACACAAAATATTTTCACACAAAAAATAAAACACAATACTCACATAATAAAATAAACACTTTAAGTATACAAACAAAACTATAAATGAAAATATTAATAATAATCGGCTCGGCCGCACCGAACGTTCCGACTTTGCTTGTCAACGCTACAGACTATTGTCTATGGTAAATGACAAGCGAAGGGATGCGAGCGCAGACGATACATTGGCATTTTGGCAACTGGCTGTCAATGTCAAGCTGTTTTTAGAGAAACAACCTTTAAAAACAACAAGAAAAAAATCCGATACAATAAAGTACAATAAATAAGGAATGAGTACATAATACTTCAGAGCCAAGCGTATAATACTAAGTTATGACAGAAGGTCGGTAAGGTCGTCTTAGGGTGTAAATATAATTAATAAAAAATAATAAAGTGCGTCGGTGTTGGTGTTGTGCACAGAGTACATATTATTTAAGGTAGGGTGGTGTTGTGTACATGGTAGTGATCCAGGCAAAAACTCCGTTACGATACCAGTACTAACTTCGTGCAGTCTTAGGGTTAATCAAATTAGTGACTGGTTTCTTTTTGTTATTGTAGCAAGTGTTGTTCATATTTATATCTTAAGGTACCCGCTGTTCTTAAAGCACAGAAAGGCGGTGGCAAGTCGGCAGGCGATATACTTATAATATGTGGATAATTTCTAGAAAAAGTCGTTCAGTTTAGCTTTAAACAAAGAAACCGATCGCGGTATGCCGGTCGGCTAACCTAAATAGAAAGAAAGAAAAAAAAAATTAAACTCTTACAGGACATAACAGAAAAAAAGACAGAAAAGACAAAATTATACAAAAAGTAAACATTAGAAAAATAAAAGCCGAATATGTGTGTATATTATGTGATTGATATTCAACAAATACTGCTGAATTGATCGAACGTGCCGAACCCAAACAATACTGTTTAGGAAAACCTAAGGTATTAAGAAATCCTTAGCACCTACTTAAAATACCTAATTTTATTTACACGCCATTTTCTTTGTCCCATGAAATTCTCTATTACACTCACGGACATAGTAAATTGGCTATTTGACTATGACATTGCAATTTACCTGACCTCAAATTATGGTAATTTGGGATATTACCCTGCCTTTATACGTTAGCACTCTACCGTCAACAAATTACGTCCAGCGCACTATTCCTAACCACTATAATAGGTTTCTATGAGAGAAGGCCGGTGAACGATGATCTAAATGTGGCCCAAGTTGGCCCATATTGACTCATATTTTGTTGGCGGGAAAGTTTGACTATTATCGCCAAAAGTTGTGCCGTTTCCGATAAGCAAGTTTAAATGGTGCGAATAAATTAAAGGATTGTTGAAAAAGAAACATGTCTTTAATAACTATTGTGATCTATATGATTTACTTTCTAATATTACGAATAATTTTATTCTAAATTCCATATTTAGTCTCGAATTCACAACTTACCTTTAGAAAAGCACATTTGAAAAACAATCGAAAAGTGCAAAAAAAATCCACATGCTTAAACTGGCCCATTGTTCCAAAAATATTTTTCTCAGGATGTGGTTATTTTTTTCTCAACTTGTACTGGTTCACGTTTGATTGAAAGCCAAGCCTAAGGAACATTGGTACTAAAGCAAATCAGTATATAAATTGCCTTTAATTCGTCCCAAATTGTCGTCGTATTATTGAAGAAAATGACACAACAATAACTTCGTTAACCAATAAATATTTATTGCTGATCCTAAAGACAATGTAAATAGAAATTTTCTTCTAAATACATTGTACAGACAAGATAATAGGAAAATTAATGTTCGTGTCAACATTTGAATAAACAATGTTGTCGATTATTTAGGCTATTGCTATCTCTTTTTCTCTAATAAAACTAGAAAGAGACGTAATTTAGAGCTGTCAAATTTAGTTGTAACTAATATTTCCATACAAATGAAGGGTGCACGTAAAAACATGTCGACTAAAAACACGGTGAAGCACAAGGTATACTAGCATAAACTAGTTTGACATCTCTAACTTAGTTCATAGCTATAGCCGTCCTTTTCTCACACTGCCTTTTAGTAAAAGATAGCAATAGCATAAATTAAGTTTAGTTTGTGCACAACAGAATCGACACCATTAGAGAAAAAATGTTGTAACTAATAATCGTTCGCTTTTACGATCATCGTTAAAGAGTTGTTAACAGTATTAATTTGTTGTTATCCTTTTGAGTAATTTATTTTGTTTTCTGTGTCGTGTTATTAATCTCCGGTCCTAGGATTTAGGCCGCGACGCCGTTTTCAACGTTAAATAATGGGCCTAGTTATTTCTTCAGTGACCTTCATTAGTTTTCATTGTGTAAAGGTTTTTGGCTGAGTAAATTAAAACAAAGCGATCTAATTTTACTTACTTAAGACAAACACGTGTACCTGACATAATTTTAATGTCATGTCATCATCTGCCTAGCCTTTTCCCAACTATGTTGGGGTCGGCTTCCATTTTAACTGGTTTAAGGTTACATTTTCCCGGTAGGATCCAGAAAACTGTAAGGTCACACTGAGTACTCACCTACCTAACTTTCAGTCTGGAGGGGAGCACTGTTAAAAGAAATAGTCAAGGGGACAAGTTATAAGAATTTATTAATAAAGAACCTAGGGCCTACCTATTTGGAGCTAGAAGATAACTAAACTAGGTTAGAGAAGCGGGTGGATGAAAATGAAAATAAACGTTAGATAGACTGGAGAAAGGCGGGCCTCTGGGCAGTAGTAGTGGCCGAGGGACGTCAGGCTTCAGTCTTCCTTCAAGGATTCTGCTCGAGGTTCATCATTCTTCGTCATTGCAACCGAGGAAGAGAAAGCCGACAATCTTCCTCCTGGAGAGGCCGGAGGACGTCAGATTTTTTCCTTTCTTTCAGCTCCAGACGTAGTCTTGTGTTGCCTTTCAGCTCTAGTGGTAGACTTGTGTTGGCTTTCAGCTCTAGTAGTAGACTGAAAATTCCACCACCAGGCTCCTGTCATCTCCAGATGATTGACATTTTATAATTTAGAAAGAATTTCTAGAACACAATAAAAAGAAAAGATAATGAGGTCGATGTGATTTACCTATACGACCTACAACTAGCTTCAGCAATAAATTAAAAATAAAACTAGGCCTGTCACTAACTGACATTAAAAAGGTAAACAAAGATTCAAGAGAGATAAAAAGAAAGGGCGGGAAAACGTGAAAGAGTGAAGGCGCGCTTTTTTGATTTAAAATTTTTTATTTGTAAATTTTCCACAATTTCTCTGTAAATATTTATTAATAGTTAGTGTTAAGCGTTAGTTAGAAAGAATAATTAGATATAATATATAAAATGGTTAAGAAGAGAAAAAGGAAGGAGGGGGAACCGCCTCCGGATCCCCAGCAGGTATTATCCACCGATTCCGACTCAGCGGAATCGGCGGTACCTTGCTTTTCTTTTAAGGAAACGATAGCAGAAACGGATCCAAAGGAAAAGTACAAAATTTATAAGGTAAAGGGATACACCCGCAACTATCCTGAGGATATTATTCAACAAAAAGAGCTGGTTGTATTCCTCAATCATACTGAAGAAAATAAACCTTTTAGTGATAGGGATCGTATGGCTCTATCTAAAGGAATACGTGAGCATGGAGTTTCAGGAGTCATGCATTTGCGCTCCATCAATAAATACAAGGTCGGCATCACTTTTGATTTGCCGAATAACGCTAATATGTTTATTAAAAATAAAAAGTTATTGGATCAGTTATCACTAAAAGCATCCATCCCTGCTGCAGACACAGAGGTAACTGGGGTTCTCACCTCAGTCCCTGTCGACATGGCCAATAAGGAAATATTTTCATTGATCGGCAGCTCTAAAAATGTAATTCAAGTCAGGCGCTTCATGCGCAGGGTAAATGGTTTCGCCGGCGGTTTTGAATTTGTACCAACACAGGCAGTTGCCTCGCCTCCACCATTCTTCCTCCTTATATATACCTAGACTCATGGCGCCACGAGGTAAGCAAATATATTCCACCGGTAAAACAATGTCTAAAGTGCCTTCGGTACGGACATATCGCTAAATTTTGTCGCAATACTGAGGTTTGCTCAATTTGCACTCTAAATCATAATTTTAAGAATTGTCTGGTTGACCCAAAAGATGCTAAGTGTGCAAACTGCAAGGGCGATCACATAGCTATCTCCTCATCCTGTCCTATAAAAAAACAACAAAAAATAGAAGAAAACAAAATAAAGTCAAGAAGTGCCACATACTCTGATCTTTTTAATAATAACGCTTTTCCAGCTCTAACAGCAAAAAATTTAGATGTACAGATTAATAATTTAATGAAATCCAATAAATTTATAAATATTTTAGTAGAAACAATTACCAAAATAGTTAGCAATAAAGATGTCCCTATAAACACATCATCAATTAAAGAGGTTTTAAAAAAAACTTTAAGTACTAAAATTCCTTCACCTCCTTCATGGATAGGTACATCAAATTTAAACATAATGCAATGGAATTCACAAAGTCTTAATAGCAACAAACATATATTTACCAATTTCCTCTATACATACAATATTCACATTGCAATAATTAGTGAAACATGGTTCAAAACTGATCAAAATTTTAAAATAAAAAATTATAATATTGAAAGGAATGATTGTGATTCAGACAAGATAATAGGAAAATTAATGTTCGTGTCAACATTTGAATAAACAATGTTGTCGATTATTTAGGCTATTGCTATCTCTTTTTCTCTAATAAAACTAGAAAGAGACGTAATTTAGAGCTGTCAAATTTAGTTGTAACTAATATTTCCATACAAATGAAGGGTGCACGTAAAAACATGTCGACTAAAAACACGGTGAAGCACAAGGTATACTAGCATAAACTAGTTTGACATCTCTAACTTAGTTCATAGCTATAGCCGTCCTTTTCTCACACTGCCTTTTAGTAAAAGATAGCAATAGCATAAATTAAGTTTAGTTTGTGCACAACAGAATCGACACCATTAGAGAAAAAATGTTGTAACTAATAATCGTTCGCTTTTACGATCATCGTTAAAGAGTTGTTAACAGTATTAATTTGTTGTTATCCTTTTGAGTAATTTATTTTGTTTTCTGTGTCGTGTTATTAATCTCCGGTCCTAGGATTTAGGCCGCGACGCCGTTTTCAACGTTAAATAATGGGCCTAGTTATTTCTTCAGTGACCTTCATTAGTTTTCATTGTGTAAAGGTTTTTGGCTGAGTAAATTAAAACAAAGCGATCTAATTTTACTTACTTAAGACAAACACGTGTACCTGACATAATTTTAATGTCATGTCATCATCTGCCTAGCCTTTTCCCAACTATGTTGGGGTCGGCTTCCATTTTAACTGGTTTAAGGTTACATTTTCCCGGTAGGATCCAGAAAACTGTAAGGTCACACTGAGTACTCACCTACCTAACTTTCAGTCTGGAGGGGAGCACTGTTAAAAGAAATAGTCAAGGGGACAAGTTATAAGAATTTATTAATAAAGAACCTAGGGCCTACCTATTTGGAGCTAGAAGATAACTAAACTAGGTTAGAGAAGCGGGTGGATGAAAATGAAAATAAACGTTAGATAGACTGGAGAAAGGCGGGCCTCTGGGCAGTAGTAGTGGCCGAGGGACGTCAGGCTTCAGTCTTCCTTCAAGGATTCTGCTCGAGGTTCATCATTCTTCGTCATTGCAACCGAGGAAGAGAAAGCCGACAATCTTCCTCCTGGAGAGGCCGGAGGACGTCAGATTTTTTCCTTTCTTTCAGCTCCAGACGTAGTCTTGTGTTGCCTTTCAGCTCTAGTGGTAGACTTGTGTTGGCTTTCAGCTCTAGTAGTAGACTGAAAATTCCACCACCAGGCTCCTGTCATCTCCAGATGATTGACATTTTATAATTTAGAAAGAATTTCTAGAACACAATAAAAAGAAAAGATAATGAGGTCGATGTGATTTACCTATACGACCTACAACTAGCTTCAGCAATAAATTAAAAATAAAACTAGGCCTGTCACTAACTGACATTAAAAAGGTAAACAAAGATTCAAGAGAGATAAAAAGAAAGGGCGGGAAAACGTGAAAGAGTGAAGGCGCGCTTTTTTGATTTAAAATTTTTTATTTGTAAATTTTCCACAATTTCTCTGTAAATATTTATTAATAGTTAGTGTTAAGCGTTAGTTAGAAAGAATAATTAGATATAATATATAAAATGGTTAAGAAGAGAAAAAGGAAGGAGGGGGAACCGCCTCCGGATCCCCAGCAGGTATTATCCACCGATTCCGACTCAGCGGAATCGGCGGTACCTTGCTTTTCTTTTAAGGAAACGATAGCAGAAACGGATCCAAAGGAAAAGTACAAAATTTATAAGGTAAAGGGATACACCCGCAACTATCCTGAGGATATTATTCAACAAAAAGAGCTGGTTGTATTCCTCAATCATACTGAAGAAAATAAACCTTTTAGTGATAGGGATCGTATGGCTCTATCTAAAGGAATACGTGAGCATGGAGTTTCAGGAGTCATGCATTTGCGCTCCATCAATAAATACAAGGTCGGCATCACTTTTGATTTGCCGAATAACGCTAATATGTTTATTAAAAATAAAAAGTTATTGGATCAGTTATCACTAAAAGCATCCATCCCTGCTGCAGACACAGAGGTAACTGGGGTTCTCACCTCAGTCCCTGTCGACATGGCCAATAAGGAAATATTTTCATTGATCGGCAGCTCTAAAAATGTAATTCAAGTCAGGCGCTTCATGCGCAGGGTAAATGGTTTCGCCGGCGGTTTTGAATTTGTACCAACACAGGCAGTTGCCTCGCCTCCACCATTCTTCCTCCTTATATATACCTAGACTCATGGCGCCACGAGGTAAGCAAATATATTCCACCGGTAAAACAATGTCTAAAGTGCCTTCGGTACGGACATATCGCTAAATTTTGTCGCAATACTGAGGTTTGCTCAATTTGCACTCTAAATCATAATTTTAAGAATTGTCTGGTTGACCCAAAAGATGCTAAGTGTGCAAACTGCAAGGGCGATCACATAGCTATCTCCTCATCCTGTCCTATAAAAAAACAACAAAAAATAGAAGAAAACAAAATAAAGTCAAGAAGTGCCACATACTCTGATCTTTTTAATAATAACGCTTTTCCAGCTCTAACAGCAAAAAATTTAGATGTACAGATTAATAATTTAATGAAATCCAATAAATTTATAAATATTTTAGTAGAAACAATTACCAAAATAGTTAGCAATAAAGATGTCCCTATAAACACATCATCAATTAAAGAGGTTTTAAAAAAAACTTTAAGTACTAAAATTCCTTCACCTCCTTCATGGATAGGTACATCAAATTTAAACATAATGCAATGGAATTCACAAAGTCTTAATAGCAACAAACATATATTTACCAATTTCCTCTATACATACAATATTCACATTGCAATAATTAGTGAAACATGGTTCAAAACTGATCAAAATTTTAAAATAAAAAATTATAATATTGAAAGGAATGATTGTGATTCAGACAAGATAATAGGAAAATTAATGTTCGTGTCAACATTTGAATAAACAATGTTGTCGATTATTTAGGCTATTGCTATCTCTTTTTCTCTAATAAAACTAGAAAGAGACGTAATTTAGAGCTGTCAAATTTAGTTGTAACTAATATTTCCATACAAATGAAGGGTGCACGTAAAAACATGTCGACTAAAAACACGGTGAAGCACAAGGTATACTAGCATAAACTAGTTTGACATCTCTAACTTAGTTCATAGCTATAGCCGTCCTTTTCTCACACTGCCTTTTAGTAAAAGATAGCAATAGCATAAATTAAGTTTAGTTTGTGCACAACAGAATCGACACCATTAGAGAAAAAATGTTGTAACTAATAATCGTTCGCTTTTACGATCATCGTTAAAGAGTTGTTAACAGTATTAATTTGTTGTTATCCTTTTGAGTAATTTATTTTGTTTTCTGTGTCGTGTTATTAATCTCCGGTCCTAGGATTTAGGCCGCGACGCCGTTTTCAACGTTAAATAATGGGCCTAGTTATTTCTTCAGTGACCTTCATTAGTTTTCATTGTGTAAAGGTTTTTGGCTGAGTAAATTAAAACAAAGCGATCTAATTTTACTTACTTAAGACAAACACGTGTACCTGACATAATTTTAATGTCATGTCATCATCTGCCTAGCCTTTTCCCAACTATGTTGGGGTCGGCTTCCATTTTAACTGGTTTAAGGTTACATTTTCCCGGTAGGATCCAGAAAACTGTAAGGTCACACTGAGTACTCACCTACCTAACTTTCAGTCTGGAGGGGAGCACTGTTAAAAGAAATAGTCAAGGGGACAAGTTATAAGAATTTATTAATAAAGAACCTAGGGCCTACCTATTTGGAGCTAGAAGATAACTAAACTAGGTTAGAGAAGCGGGTGGATGAAAATGAAAATAAACGTTAGATAGACTGGAGAAAGGCGGGCCTCTGGGCAGTAGTAGTGGCCGAGGGACGTCAGGCTTCAGTCTTCCTTCAAGGATTCTGCTCGAGGTTCATCATTCTTCGTCATTGCAACCGAGGAAGAGAAAGCCGACAATCTTCCTCCTGGAGAGGCCGGAGGACGTCAGATTTTTTCCTTTCTTTCAGCTCCAGACGTAGTCTTGTGTTGCCTTTCAGCTCTAGTGGTAGACTTGTGTTGGCTTTCAGCTCTAGTAGTAGACTGAAAATTCCACCACCAGGCTCCTGTCATCTCCAGATGATTGACATTTTATAATTTAGAAAGAATTTCTAGAACACAATAAAAAGAAAAGATAATGAGGTCGATGTGATTTACCTATACGACCTACAACTAGCTTCAGCAATAAATTAAAAATAAAACTAGGCCTGTCACTAACTGACATTAAAAAGGTAAACAAAGATTCAAGAGAGATAAAAAGAAAGGGCGGGAAAACGTGAAAGAGTGAAGGCGCGCTTTTTTGATTTAAAATTTTTTATTTGTAAATTTTCCACAATTTCTCTGTAAATATTTATTAATAGTTAGTGTTAAGCGTTAGTTAGAAAGAATAATTAGATATAATATATAAAATGGTTAAGAAGAGAAAAAGGAAGGAGGGGGAACCGCCTCCGGATCCCCAGCAGGTATTATCCACCGATTCCGACTCAGCGGAATCGGCGGTACCTTGCTTTTCTTTTAAGGAAACGATAGCAGAAACGGATCCAAAGGAAAAGTACAAAATTTATAAGGTAAAGGGATACACCCGCAACTATCCTGAGGATATTATTCAACAAAAAGAGCTGGTTGTATTCCTCAATCATACTGAAGAAAATAAACCTTTTAGTGATAGGGATCGTATGGCTCTATCTAAAGGAATACGTGAGCATGGAGTTTCAGGAGTCATGCATTTGCGCTCCATCAATAAATACAAGGTCGGCATCACTTTTGATTTGCCGAATAACGCTAATATGTTTATTAAAAATAAAAAGTTATTGGATCAGTTATCACTAAAAGCATCCATCCCTGCTGCAGACACAGAGGTAACTGGGGTTCTCACCTCAGTCCCTGTCGACATGGCCAATAAGGAAATATTTTCATTGATCGGCAGCTCTAAAAATGTAATTCAAGTCAGGCGCTTCATGCGCAGGGTAAATGGTTTCGCCGGCGGTTTTGAATTTGTACCAACACAGGCAGTTGCCTCGCCTCCACCATTCTTCCTCCTTATATATACCTAGACTCATGGCGCCACGAGGTAAGCAAATATATTCCACCGGTAAAACAATG
Organism: Xestia sexstrigata; assembly: GCA_941918905.2. Taxonomy (NCBI): domain Eukaryota; kingdom Metazoa; phylum Arthropoda; class Insecta; order Lepidoptera; family Noctuidae; genus Xestia; species Xestia sexstrigata. The sequence goes on from OW799219.2 coordinate 7,622,448, forward strand.
TCTAAAGTGCCTTCGGTACGGACATATCGCTAAATTTTGTCGCAATACTGAGGTTTGCTCAATTTGCACTCTAAATCATAATTTTAAGAATTGTCTGGTTGACCCAAAAGATGCTAAGTGTGCAAACTGCAAGGGCGATCACATAGCTATCTCCTCATCCTGTCCTATAAAAAAAAAACAAAAAATAGAAGAAAACAAAATAAAGTCAAGAAGTGCCACATACTCTGATCTTTTTAATAATAACGCTTTTCCAGCTCTAACAGCAAAAAATTTAGATGTACAGATTAATAATTTAATGAAATCCAATAAATTTATAAATATTTTAGTAGAAACAATTACCAAAATAGTTAGCAATAAAGATGTCCCTATAAACACATCATCAATTAAAGAGGTTTTAAAAAAAACTTTAAGTACTAAAATTCCTTCACCTCCTTCATGGATAGGTACATCAAATTTAAACATAATGCAATGGAATTCACAAAGTCTTAATAGCAACAAACATATATTTACCAATTTCCTCTATACATACAATATTCACATTGCAATAATTAGTGAAACATGGTTCAAAACTGATCAAAATTTTAAAATAAAAAATTATAATATTGAAAGGAATGATTGTGGTAACAAACACAACGGAGTTGCCATAATAATTCATAAAAGTATTATTTATAATAAAATCAACACTTATTTTGACAATTCTTTACAAAATATTTGTGTAAAAATCACAGTTAATAATATGGAGATGAGTATAGTCAGTTTCTATAGTCCCTTAAATTCTAATCCAGCTTTCAATAAGGATAATTTTGATTCAATGGTTAAGTCTATCCCTGGTCCTTAATTTTGCTTAATAATGGTCGGGCAACAACTGTTGGTTCTCTAACATGGCGTCCTAATGCACTGGATTTGTCTCTAGTCTTTTCATCATTGGCACTTAATTGTGAATGGCAAGTACATGATAGTCCTCTTGGTAGTAGTTGTCACATCCCTGCAATTATAAAAGTAGTGTTTAGTAATGGTCAAAACAATGACTCTTCTAGAAATTGTTCAAGCACTGAACATTTGCCCACCTACCCAAATTACAAAATGGTAGATTGGCAAATGTATAGTAATAATGTGGATGAATTGTTAGTTGATTTCAAAACAGTTAATATATGTCCTCTTGATTCATATCATCATTTTTGTACAATTTTACATACAGCTGCTGCTAATTCCATTCCAAATTATAAGGTCAATAAAAATACAAACAATCATGCATGCCCTACAAATAGGATTAGAAGAAATTCCCTTCCTTGGTGGAATCAAAAGTGTACAGAGGCTGTATCAAATTTCAAAACAGCTTACATAAATTTTAAAAATAATCCATCAGAACAAACTTATATCCAATTCAAAAGACTTCGAGCACTTAAAAAATTAATTATAAAAAAGGAACGTCAAAAAAGTTGGATGTCTCTATGTGAAACATACAATTTTAATAATCATGAAAACGACGCATGGATTTGAGATTTTTTGAAGAAATACACTCCAGATTTTGTGTCACATGCCCCAAGATCTTTGTTTAATAATAGTACTAACTCTAGTCATAGTTTTCTACTTAATCCTTTTACAATCAGTGAATTAATATCTGCCATCACCTCTCGAAGAGACACTACTTATGGTCTTGATGGAATGCCATACATACTTTTTAAAAAACTAAGCATTACTGGTTTAAAAACATTCCTTATAGTTCTGAATATGTTATGGGAAAATAATATTATACTCCAAGAGTGGAAAGTGGATTGTCTTGTACCAATTTTAAAACCAGAAAAACCCAAATTATGTCCCGATTCTTATCGTCCCATAGCACTTACTTCTTGTGTTGGTAAACTATTTGAGCAATTGTTGAAGCAACGTTTAGAGTTTTATGTTGAAAAAAATCATATTCTACCGTCTAATCAATTTGGTTTTCGTAGAAATCGGTCTGCTAGGGAAAGTGTCTGTCAATTGCAGCTTGATATACATAACTCTTTATTGGCCAATAATAATTTGGTTGGAGTCTTCTTTGATGTGGCTGGGGCTTTTAATAGTTTAAATATAGATATTTTATGCCATGAACTATTACAAATAGGGATCCCTGCAAAAATTATAATATGGGTTAGAAATTTTCTGAGCAATAGAAAAGTGATCGCTAAATTGAATGGACATCTTTATGGTCCTAGACTTGCTTCAAAAGGAGTTTGTCAAGGAGGTATATTATCTCCCTTATTGTTTATATTGTATATACGTAGATTAAATTTAATTTTAGGATCTCAAGTAAAAAATTTACAAATTGCATGTATTGATGATTTAGTTGTTTATGCTTCTGGAATCAATTTATCACAGGTCGTTCATACAGTCAATGATGCATTGTCAAATCTGTGTAAATATTTCTCTTACCTTGATCTGAATATCAATCCATCAAAGTCCAAAGTGGTTGTGTTTGGTAAACAGTGTCATAATATTCCTCCCGTGCAATATAACAATTGTGCATTGCCCAATTCACAAGAAGTAAAATTTTTAGGGGTCCTTTTTTCACATAATTTAACCTGGAACAATTATATCAAACAAATAATTAGTAAAGCAAATAAAGCTTATAATATATTGAAATCTTTGGTTGGTTCATACTGGGGTGCAGACCCAAAAATTTTGCTATTGCTGTATGAGTCTCTGGTTCGTAGCCATTTTGAATATGGTTTTTACTGTTTTGCTGCAGATACCAAAATTGTAAATAGTCTAGATGTTCTACAAAACAAATGCTTGCGTGTTATAACTGGGGCATTCAGAAGTACTCCTATAAATGCAATGCAGATTGAATGTAACATTCCACCATTAAGAATCCGTTTTGATTACTTAAAAGAAAGATTTATACTAAAACTTTTTAGTGTAACTAATAATAGTCTCTTGGACAATTTGTTGCATTCCAATTCTAAATTAGGAATAAAGCCATTTTATATGTTACAAGATATTCATAGTTTTATAAATTTCATTAAAAATATAAACATTTATCAATCATCTCATATTTTGCCCTGTTATCAAGGAGCCTATAATGCAAAATTTCCAGACATAAATATAATTATAAAAAATAAAAAGGACCTGTCCTCAAAAGAGGAAGTTAATGCATTGTTGTCAGAGTGGTCAGATCATAAATTTGTATATAGTGATGGTTCCAAAAATGATAGTGTTTAGTCTTTCGCTATTTATGAGGCTCATAAATAGCGAAAGACCTATATTTGAGGTTGGCTCATAATATGAGCCAACCTCAAATATAGGTCTTGGTCGAAAAATTGATAAAAATGCCAGTATTTTTACAGCTGAAGCTGTTGCTATTTAAGTGCTTTGAAACATATTAAAAATTGCAATTCAGGTCACAGCAAGTGGGTTGTAGTAAGTGACAGCATGAGTTTTCTGAAAAATTTAACTAATAATAAATTACATGCTAACACTAACTACATAATCTATCTAATAAAAGAACTATGGATCGAATTGACTCATTCCAATATTGAAGTTAGATTTGTTTGGGTGCCTTCACACATTGGCGTTGCAGGAAATGAAAAGGCTGATTATCTGGCCAAAAAAATTGTTGATCTAGGTGAACTAATTCCAAATGCTGACGCTGATATGAGTGTTTCCATACCGCATACAGACGCTGTTAGTCTTATAAGACAGCGTATGTGTCAATCGTGGGGGAGACATTCACATCAGTCCACACAGATTGAAAATAAAGGCACTTGGTATGCCTCTTTAGATAAACAAATAAACTCCACACCTTGGTTTTGCAGAAATAGTAGTTTTATAAATAGAAAATTTTATACTTATATTTGCCGTATGCGTTTTGGTCATTGTCGTTTAAATTATCATCTTCATCGTCTTAGAATGGTCAACTCTCCTTATTGTGAGTACTGTAAATCGCAAAAAGTTCAATCTTTACACCATATCTTCTTTGAGTGTTCGTCTTTCAACATTCAGCGCCTTGTGTTGTCGGAGCTTCTAAAAATTTATAAAAACCTGATAAGGTCCCGCAATGCTTTAAGGAGCTACTTAGGAATGCCTCAACTTATCTATATTTGTACAAATTTATAACAGAGACTGTAAATAACATTTAGGTTACATTTCGTGTTTTTTTATGTTTATATACATTAGTTGATAATATTGTTTTTCAATCATAGTATTTTGTAGGTTATGTTTTTTCTATGAGGAGATAGCTAATTTCAAATTTATTTGACAAGTATGTTCAAGTCATTTGACTTGACAGTCAAAACTAAAATGACGTTTACTATCTTGGATTTGACAAAAATGGATATGACAACTTTCACGGACTTACTAAAGACAGTTTAAAAAAAACTAAAAAACTAAATATGAAAATTGAATACGAAAGACGTTATTGTATAAAACCTATTACGAAAGAAAATACTTGGACGTTAGACTAGGCAATATGGTCGAAAGACTATAGCCTTCCCTTCGGGGTAAAATTAAAAAAAGAGAAAAAGAAAAGATAAAAATCTTAAGAAAAACTTAAATAACATGAATTACATGGTGCAGCATGAAGCTACATAAGGAGGACGAATGCTTAAATTTTCAGGTTAATAATGTTTAAAAACATAAGTAAAAAAACCATGTAAAAACACACATTACACTGGATGCAGCTAAATACCAGTATTTTACATGGATCGACTACCAATCTGACCTCCACAACCCAGTTAGTACTGGGTAATATAATAACCCTTGGTAAGACTGGTTGTCAGACTATCGGGCTTCTGACTACCAGCAGACCAACGACTTAACGTGCTTTCCGAGGCACGGAGGGAACTCAGTATGTCATGATAATCACTCATCCACGGACCGACCTCGGCAAGCACTGCTTAACCTTGAATATGGACTCGTGCGGCTGTAATTATTGAGCCACAAGCCTTTATATTTAACAACCACTAAAAATACGTAACCGTTTTTTTTCCTTTTTGAACAAGATCATTACTTGCTAGTCTCTTACTTGTCCATCTATAAAGATTTTCTGAACAGATAGCCGTGGGCGATAAGACCGTCCATTTGATTGTACCAATATTATTTTATTTCAGAAAAACAGTATTCTTTTTTTTTATCAGCAATAAAGTTTTATCAGTTCAAATTTTTCCCAAGAGAGTTTGGACCCCAATTTCGGTTTTCAAAACGTTGAAAATAACTTACAACAAAATAGAAAGGTTACTTTTCTGGTTTCGATTTCAAATTAAACTTGCAACGGGCTGCTACTTTATTTATGGCCAGCAGTGTAACTGATCGACAGCAGGGAAATTGCATTTATGTCGAGACCATAAGTCTACCTTACTGTTCTTAGAAATCACCTAGAATTCTAAAGTCAATACAGTTTATTTTTAGAACCTTTGTACTCAGTTTAAATAATCTAGGGATAGCACCCGTTTTCTAACGGACCAGTTTAAAAATCAAATCACCAATGCAGTTGGTACGATCACAGTAATAATAATTCAATGGTGTTCCGAACAGGACGCAACCAAACACAAACTTATGAATAACACGTTAGTTAGTTGCATCGTGTGCGCCATTCAATCGATCAAATCACCAAAACAACACGACTGAACTCGTCCAAGGGTTGGGTAGAAGACATTTCGCCAGTTATGTTTAAGTCCCATGTAATAGGGGGGAGAGCCTATTGCCATCAACCGGGCACAAATCCAGATCCCGTGACTACTCCTGAACAGTCGCGCTTGTGACCCACGAGGCAGTCAATTTCATCCAAATCCGTTCAGTCACTTTTGATTGAGTAACAAACATTCAAACACAATACCTTTCACATTTATAATACCAGGAGTTGCTTGCGTGTTATAAAGGATTACAGCTAAGTACAGTCACAGACCCTGTTAGGGCACACAACAATTAAATACACTTTAAACTCTCTACGAGATAAACAGAGCAAACTGCTCGTAACACTAGATGGCACTGAAGAACATAACGTGCTTAGTTTCCCAGCATAATGGGGAAAAGTGATACCAAAAGGTACCAACTTTCCCATAGCGTTAACGAGCAAAGACGCAATTAATTCCCGTCAGTGACATTAGAAACTATACGTAGCTATGTTGGAAGGGTTAAAAATAATTGTTTTTTTTTTCGAATTTAGAGCGACCTACATTCTGGTTCATGCTTAATGATCGCCATGCAGTCATTAGGGAGCTTCCGACGAGTTTTGGGTATCATTTTACCAAAACGGTATTAAATCGTAAGCAAGAAGCAGGCTTCATGTTAATTTTTTTATCACATCAGTTATACCGTACCTATGAGGAATGATTGCATTACTTGTTTGACATCACCGTCATTCTCGGGTCAGCGCAGCATGTCTTCTTCTTCCATAGTTCTCTATGACCTATTACTCGTCATCTCAGCAGTAACCTCCTTTCTAGCGATTTCATCATTCACACTGTCCATCCATCGTTTCTTTGGTCTTTCTCTACTGTTATTGCCATCAAAACAATCCTACTCAACATTTTCTTCACTACATTTTACTTTTTACATTAATTGAAACAATTAAAGCGTTTTAATAAGCAACACCAAAAAAAAACAATGTTGGATTTTGGATTTTTGAGTTGAAACTCCATCGAAGTATAGTTGTTCTTAGGCGCAGTTATTTGGGTGTCACTTAGTAAAAACACATCAACGGTTGCAAAGAGGTTGTGTGGCTTGGTGAAAATATCTAGTCAATGATTCTCTTTTTAATAGGTACAAAAGGTACATATAGTAAGTAAATATTCTGCACATGTAAATAGGTTATAAGGTACGATGGGGTTGGCATATCTGTATGGATAAAAGCCAGTTTAAGTCTAAAAAGAATAAAAAATAAATTAAAAAAAACTTAGTAAAAACGGGCATTTAATTTCAAGTGAGTGGGGAGTTCTATTTTTAATATAGTGCCCGTCTAAGTGTCAAACGTGTGATCTGCCCCTGGTGTGTCGTTATGTAACCAACGTACTTGCATATACATATACGGTTTATTCAGTCTAGCTATGTCGTACAGTCGACGGCTACAGCCGCTACAGGGCTAAAACAAATCCCTGTAACTTACTGAGGCGGCAAATATAGGGTGGGATGGTACTTTGTTTTTGTCGACTGTGTTAGCTGCCTGACTATTTCCAGTAGCTTTTATAGCGACAATTTAACAACAGCCTGTAAAACTCACTTTGATAGTGAATAAGTAACTTCTGTAGTCGCAGAAAAAATGAGAGTTACGAGTATCACACTCATGCAGCAACACGAATGTGAGAATAAACATGAAAAATATTGCTTGTAGAGGACAGTCTAAAGAGTGTTTTGAAATGTATGGATAAAAATGATAACACAATTAATGTAAAACTTGCTTATCAGATATTAGAATGTAAGTACCTACAAGTTTCTATGCAAGCCCATATAGTTGATTAATACTCAGAACATAAAGTGTAAGAGTCAGGCTCCATTTATAGTAATAAGTTTAGTTTTTAGCTGAAATTACATCTCTTGACGTCTCAAATTATTTTTCTTTTGCAATAAATACAACTTTATTTTACCCCCACGTGCAAGAGAGTTCTTTTTGCCAAAATAAAACCACCCACTACCATTGTCGAAATTTCAACGAACAAATTAATAAGTTCGGATCCATTACAAAAGCTGAAAAACGCAAACCCGGAACCTGTGTAATTAAGGTTTACGTTTTGTGGTCAAACAAGCTATTTGGTTTACAGTTTAACCCACAAATAACATTGTAAAATGTAAACCAAATAGCTTGTTCGACCGTACATACCTTTTATTGTGTTACAGGGTAATGGTCGTATTTCCTCCTATGGTCCATTAACGTTCAATACCTTTTCATATTTTTAGGGATAAAACGTAGAGGTAGAAATTCGGCAATTATTTTCTTTTTAGATTTTTACGGACTGATCCGGGTATTAAAAATTGTAGATTTATTTGGTTTTGGTAAGCCAGTTCAGCTTTTAAAAGAATGGAAATTAAGTGGAAATAAAAAACAGGTTTTTGTAAATTTTATCTATATATTGTACGAATTTTCGGTTTATTTTGTCATGTGGATCTCGGGAGTTTTATTTTTATAAGAAAACAACCGGTATTTGGGTAGCAAAAGGCTGATACTCACATATGCGTAAAAAAGTAATGAAACTGTTTTTCACATAGTACCTACCTATAGATTTCTTTGATTATTTCTTTCGTTTTATTTGCGTGTTTACAAATCTTACGGATTCTAGGCCAGCGTCCAAACAAACACCCAATCCCAAGTAAATACTTGACACGCTGCAAATTGGGAATCAGAGACGAACCTTTTCTGAGGTTGGTAAAAAAAAAAACTTTTTGTTTGGCTTTTTCAAGTAAAAAAGCCTTTTGTAAGTACGTACGGGAAAAAAAATGCGTTCGTGTGGTGGAGCTCGTGGCTAAATAATAACAGCCGCTCGGGTCGATCGTTAGGTTAAGCCATGCTTGCCTAGGTTGGTCGGTGGATGGGTGACCACCCATTACATACCGAGTTTCCTCCGTGCCTCGGAGAGCACGTTAAGCCGTTGGTCCCGGCTGTCATTTGTACATCTTTGACAGTCGTTAGGTAGTCAGAGGCCAAAAAAGTCTGACAACCAGTCTTACCAAGGGGTATCGTATTACCCGGTACTAACTGGGTTGTGGAGATCAGATAGGCAGTCACTCCATGTAAAATATTGGTATTCAGCTGCAACCGGTAAAACTGGAAGCCGACCCTAACATAGTTGGGAAAAGGCTAGGCCGATGATGTAAGGGAAAAATAATAATACAATTTAGTTAGTATTTAATTCAGACAAGTATAGAAGAAGCCGACATGCTACGTATACCGCAAACAAATTGGAATAAGGGCAGAAGAATGATAAATGTATTGAAATATAATGTTTAAACTTAAACCTACCCGGTGTAGGTACCCAAAAAATAAAATTAAAACTTTCTACCTTGTCTAATTAGCCCGTAAATTTTCATAAGCTGCAAAGGAAAATGACACTATGAGCTATGTTCAAAAGGAATTCTGAATTAAGCGCCAGGCCCAAGTAGGAACTTATTATGTATGCTGTGTAAAAGTGCTTGAGGAAACCTCTGAGTTTTGAGAATTATTTAAAGTTTCGGGAAAGTGAGACTTATGATAATTAGCAAGTGGAGGTAGTATAAGCGGGTATCTTTCTTGCTATTAATATTATAAATGCGTGAGTTTGTGAGGATGTCTGGATGTTTATATGTATGTATGTTTGTTACTCTTTCACGCAAAGACTACAGAACGGATTTGGATGAAATTTGGCACGCACATAATTTATAACCTAGATCGACGCATTGGATACTTTAAAAAAAAATAGGTCTTTACAATGTGTAACAGAAAGGGTGTAGTCATATGGAAGGGTGTGCTACTGACAATTAAATTGAACGACTTTTCTCCATGGGACCATTTAATTATTTAAAATAGGTGCACCAACAGTACATACATATAACGTTATTGACAAAAGTACACTTGCTATGGTTCTAATGTACGTACCAATTATAGGTGTACACAACATTTTTAGTATAATAATAATAATAATAGCGTTTATTTCAGGCTACGCCCATAGTGTTAGTAACAATGGTCTTAAATACTAGTGTTAGTAGACATAAATACACACACAAACATGTACTAATGTACATGTGTGAAGTTTCATCCAATGTCGCAGCATTGAAGACTTCTATATATCTGCGAATAAACTCAAGATACTGAAGCAATATATGGCTATAATAAAGCTTCTTTGCTAAAAAAGAGATCAATTAACAGACTTACAATAATAAAAATAGTATAGACAAAATAACATAACAAAATATCAATATAAAAACTAAAAAAAAATATTACTTATGACTGTTCAAATGTCGGTTAATTTGGGATCGCAACGGGGTTTTGAACTTGGGTAGAGAACCAACGAACACATCCAAGTCAGGCCATTTTGAATTGAGTTCGTTGTATTGAATGCACATTATTGATACTGTATGTATATGTATACTTTCTGTATGGTGTCGGAAGAAAAGAATAGCACCATCCCGTGGGTGTCGTAAGAGGCGACTAAGGGACTTACTAGAGAATGGGCAGCAGCGTTCTCTGTGCTTTTGTAACAACCGTACTGCGATCGCCAACCCGCCTGCCAAGCGTGGCGATTATGGCAAAACCCCCCTTTGGGGGAGGCCCATGTCCAGCAGTGGACGTCTTTCGGCTGAAATGGTTATTGATACTGGTGAGTGTTTCCCGATGTTATTTCGACTGGCTGGCGGTTGATACAGTCTAGAAATTGGTTGTCTAGGACGGTTATATGGGACTGACAACATGACACGTTCTAGGAACTGATCGCATTCAATTTGACTATTCACAACCTTATGTAGACAAACTAAGTCATGGACAGTGCGACGGTTTCGAAGTGACTCAATTTGAAAGAAAAGCAAACGACCATCATCGTAATCGTAAAAAAATTATCACATATACGTTTTTGGTCGAGTAGGTATTGGAATTTTGTATGGGGCCGTTGATTATTTTTTCTCTATTACGATGGTGGTCCCATAGGGAAATATTTACAGTTTGATGGTCTGTAGCACACCCTTTCATATGACTATACCCTTTCTGTTCACACATTGTATATCAACATTGAACGCGTATACAAAGTTCCGTGTCCGTGCTATTTACCGTTGAGGAGTTGATCTCGTGAGGAAATGATCCTGCCTGCAGAATCAAGTCATCTGCCATAAAATGTTTTGTCACCAGAACCAAAGGTGTGTACAAAATTTCAGCTCAATCGGTTAAAGAAAAGTGGCTTGAAATTCAGTTGCAAGACTTAACCAATAAATACTAACTAACAAGGCAAGTTGAATAAAAGTTTATAAATAACGTGTTTTCCGCAAATATTCATAATTTAATGCAACTGCTTTGTTGACTGAAAGAACCTAGGTACCCATGGAAAAGGCTGGGAAGTGAAACAGCACTACACCTATAGGATATAAAATAATAAAGGTGCCGTACGATGGGCGCGTGCGTCTCGTTGAACTGCTCTGCGTTGCTGGCCAGGTAGGTAGTCTACGTCAAAGTGCGCCACGGCCGCGCGTCTGCCACAAACCGTTTATTCCCATCTATACCACCCCGGTGGTAGTTTTTTTTTGTTATTTTTTTAAGTTTTTGTTGATTTTCCCATCTTTAGATTGATGTAAAAGTAATGTAACTTTTTTTACCATTAAAGAAATATACAAGTGATAATGTCCGTACAACGGTAATGACAATCGACCACCGGGGTGGTAGATGGAAATAAACCCAAGCGTACGTCACACGACTCACACACGTACCTACATCATAAATATAACAGCAAATAGCGACATAGGTACAGTATCTAGATCAGTGTCAAAATTACGAGTAGCTAAGCCAGATTTTTCGCCGATTTTACACAGTATAATTAATTATACAGGCTGTTACGGACCCTTTACGAAGCCGCGTCGACCAAGCATTATGAACATCAAACTAAGTTACTTGATGCAAAAATTATTGCTGGGAAACGACTTTTTTTCTGGGGTGAAAAATCACGTTTTACTGTAAAACTCGATCGCGAACTCAAAACATAGTGGATGGATTGAGTAGTACGGAGGTTATGGAGGTGTTTGAAGTAAAAATCTTACATTAAAAACGTAATTAAAAAAAACTTGCGGTAAAGTTGGAACTTTGACCCCCAATAACTACCCTAATAGTAAATAAAAGGTTCCCAGGTATGATCTAGAACAAAAAAAATATCGCAATGATGGGACGAACAAGTGCCTTTCGGCTTCGTTATGTGCCTATTTCACACCCTTTCTAACTCCAAAATAAACTCTCTAGTTCAACTACCTACATTAAGCATAAATTCTTGGGACTCATATTTCAACTAAATCACTTTACTTCCCAACTTATCCAATTTAAAGTGAATCTAGTAAATATTAACCCGAAAACTTCCCTAGCCAAGGATAGGGTGTTTGCTTCAGACATGTTCGGTTCGGCATTTTTCGGCTGTTTATTTATGATTATATTATAATGAAGAAATGTATAATGTTTTCACCGACACTGAAAACTAGAAATGCCGCAAGGGGCATTGAGCGTGCTGTTTGATTTTTAACTTTCAGCGCTAAACCGAATGTTAGAAATCCTACAGCGTGGTCGATGTCTCTTCCGATCTTTGAAATTTTCAACGTCGCCGGATCAAAAGCCGAATTAAATGTGCCGACCGGAATAAATGTGTAGCACCCCTTGTATGTGGGTAACTTCTAAAATTACCTAAACAGACCAAATATCAGACTGTAAATTAGCAATTTAAAGTTTGTATGTACTAAGGCGATAGTAAACTGAGTTACAGGTAATTGTAAAGTGTTTAGTAAAGTATCAAGTTCGTTTGGGGATTTAATAGAAGTTTGGTGGTGTATTAAAGTACCAAGTTAGTTAGGCTTAAGATTCTGGGGATAGCAGTTTCTGTTGGTAACTATGTAGTATTATCTCACCGTGGCATGATATAGCGACATTTTATGTAGCCAATAACTTACATATCTCTAATAGGCGAGAAGAACTAATTAGTCCGTCAGTTAGATTATCAAAAAATATTTGACCCGTGTTTTTTCTTTTGTTACTTAAACCAAAATTGACGAAGATATGACGCTTGTAAAATTCTCAATACGTCACGCCTAGGTATAATTTTTACCTAGTTCTAACGTCACGAGCCCCCACTCCCGAGTTTTGATGCGTTTTATCTTTGTCAATATTCATTGATTTACAAAAACAAAAAATACGTGTCCATTAATTTCCAATACTCTAACTGACAGACTAAATAGATTTGCAATTTTTTGATACTGTCGTCATGCCTATTGCCGCTAATCTTGGTTAACTTTTAATTCTATATTATTTATTTATTATTATTAAAAACCACGATGTGGAGCCCTGATACAGCTAGAAGGCGACGCGGTAGACCTCGCAGGAGATGGCGGGGTTGCGGGACTGTTCGAAAGAGATACCGAAACCCCGGAACACAAAGGGCGATGAAGGAACATGGATGGGTTTTAGTCAGTAAAAGTCTGACACTCCCTCCTGCTCCGCCCAGAGCGGGAGAAGTCATTTGATGATTTCCCATCCGAAAAAAAAAAAAGATGGCGGGACGAGCTGGACAAAACCAACGACCAGTAGTCCACATTGGCCCTGGATCGAAGAATTTGAAAGTCATGGGGAGAGGCCTTTGCCCAGCAGTGGGATGACACAGGCTAACAGTAACAGTCTATATTGTGACACATCTACTCGTAATTTAAAACAGTCTTATATTTTTCGTTTGTCAGTTATATTGATAGCAATAGGATCGCCCCCTATAACATGGAACTTGAACATAATTGGCGAAATGTGGGTGTACTATTAGATACAGCTCTGTCTAACCCTTCGGGGATTACAGGCGTGATGTTATCTTAAGTTTAAATGAAATAGGTTTAAGGAAACTAGACGAAAATCAGTCAAGCCAGTAATAGCACAACACTGAGGATCTTTTTTGGTTTAGTAAAGCAAAAACTAAATTAACAAAGGTGGTTGCCATGGCACTTTTCCAACTCCATACTAGAAAATTGCAGCTTTTTCCGCTACAAACGACATTTTATTCGCAAAACCGAGCTTTACTCTGCAAAAATGAACAGCACATACATTTATAGAACTTAAAAAAAAAAAAAAATTATCGTACAAAGATCTCATTCATTCACCTCCCAGATTATGTAAAGCTGGGCTTTCACCGTTTCATTCAAATACGTCTTTTCCCAGCTCCCAGTTAGTTGCGTTTCTAAACTTCGTCTTTGCAATGTGAAGGACCCTTAGCGAAGTTTTTCAATTAAAAGCAATCGGAGTAAGAGATCAAAATGGCCCCGTTTGGGTAAACTGATTTTACGTTCAAAATGGCTACTTGATTCCCAAAGTTAAGTTGGGCTTAATCTGCTGTTAGTTGGCTAGTCTTTTGATAGGATAGTTATATTTTACCGTGAGTATTTTTCGTCATTTTTGTCGGCCTTCTTCCTCGTGAAATTATGTTAAAAATATTACTTCTTTTGGTGAATCGGATTTTGTTAACAATTTCGTGGGGTTTCATTTTTCTACACAGAAGCCTTTTTCTAAAATAAAAATACCTAGAACATCACTTATCTGCTAGTGAAAGTCTCTTCAAATTCGATCCAGTCGTTTTGCAAATTAGCCATAACAAACAGACAGACAGACAAAAATATTTTTTTTTTTTGTTGTACTCGTAAGTACCGTAAATACTTTCATTATTATGCATTCAGTTAAAACTGACATTTTGAAATTACAAACAGGCACTTCAATTTTATTTATGTATAGTATAGCTCTAAAATATCATGAATACTTTGGAAAGCCCTATGTTTAAGTGCTTTGTTTTCGTTTAAATGCCATTCCTGTTGTATTTTTTAAAATACTTTTATTATCGTATGCACTAAAGAGGCAGATCCCGTGACTGCCAGACCTATGTCATTTTATAAACGGAAACTTTTTTCTTTGGAAGTACCTCACTACGGTAACACAGTGGTGACACAGGTAATAAAGATGTACTAAATAAGTCACATTATAAAGTGAATGTGATTTTTTGTTATTATGGAATAAGCTATTATGATTTACCTCCTTGACTGCCAGACACTTTGTGTGTTGGAAAACCCCCGCCAGACACATTTAAAGTATGTTAAACTTTAAAAAAAAAATCTATTAAAAAAAAAATAACAAACACCACAAACAACAACACAACACAACACACAGAACATTAATATCTATGTAGTATATCAACTATCTGGTGTCCACGACACAAGCCTCGTTGCTTACTGTGCCACTAGATGGCGCTGTGTGTTCATGTCCAGTGATATCTTTTTTTTTTTTTAAATTGAAAGTTTTTTCGTAATACTAGACTTGACTTAATTTCATCAGCCAAGACATTCTCAATTCTTTATCGCGTAAAGTATTTTTCATTCAGTAAGTAGATGGATGGAGGTCGATCATAGGCTCGTTTCGGAATATTATAAACGCATCAACATTCTATTTAGTTACATTTGCATTTGAATTAGGAATCATCACGTTCGTTTAACTTCGGGACGTGAAAACGACAATTTCTGAGCGTGACGTACGCTGCTATTGAATTTGCTTGAGTTAACACATAATTACTTCAGCGTCTGAAACTCAACACGACCCCAAAATATGTTTGCGTGTAAAATAAATTGATATTTCGACTAATTAATCTACGAAAATAGGCGAGATCCCTTAAAACCACGAACCGTTTACGGGAGAATCGACGGGATAATCGAGAATGTAATTAAACCTGTGACCCTGTTTGATTAAATTGTTAGGATTTCACTTACAAGGCATTGTGAACAATTTAAGTGAATTGATCAATCTAATGAGAATTTAACGCGGTTTGAGTGTTTCAGAGAAGGAGATGTTGGCGACAATGTTATTTATTGAAATGGGGACCGTTGGAATTCTAATACGTTTTTAATTTGACTTTTTATTTTGTCTTGGTACTTTTTTTTCTGTCTGAGGATTCCCTTTAATAGTGGGTCTTTATTTAAATGAATGTGGTTAATGTTAAACTAATTTCGTTGTAATGGCAAACAATTTTATCCACGCTTTGCAAATTTTACAAAACAGTCTAAAAGCGAGGCTCTTTGTTTGTTCCGGTGTCCGCACACATTTTAATAGAACGACTAAAAATATAGCTTTATTTACTTAACGAAAATATGCCAACGAATGCTACGATGCCAGAGAGCTGCATGCCAACGTATTTACGCTGCGCCTCGCGACGTTGCGATGCGTCTCGCAGCGCGAAATGACTGGCCTCTTCCAGTATAGTCGCGTCGCGTCTCGGTGTGAACTGACGATAACACGACATAGACAAAGATTTGAATTGTTAGATTCGCCCGACTTTGTCAAAAAATGGTAACATTTCTGTTGGTGATAAAATTAACACACGTCTTATTTAAACGTTATTTTCGTGTATAAGTTTCGTCGTCAGTAGTATTTGTTTCACTGTCAGTTTCGCTGAGGTGATATATTTCCTGGGTGGCCGACTTAAATTTTTCTCTATCTGCTGATAGCTGAATCCATTCTTCTTTGCTTTTATTGAATTATTCCATGTTTTGTTGGAGTGACTCGTTCCATGTATATATTGGTCTTACAACTTTTAACCGTTTCGACTTGTACCTAAAAGCTGCGTGTAGTAAGTGAGGCACTGGTCGTCGGAGGATGTGCCCGTAGTAGCATAACCGTAGGCATTTTAATTTTTTGGTAATTGTTTTTCCCATAAGAGTTTCGCGTGTTTTCTTGTTCGGGGGGTTTCGCGTACTCTTTATCATATCTTTAAAAAAGAGTATTTCGGCGAGTTTCGATCGGTTTGCCTTTGTGAGTGCCGCTGCCTTAAGGCCGTAAGTCATTGCAGGTTCTATGACCATTTTATAGATAAGACGTGCGATTTTTCACTCCATTTTCGAGATTTTCGTAAAGGATATTAAGGCCTTAGAGTCACGCATCGCTTGTTTGCATCTGGCGTTAACTGTGTTATTTCGATTAAGTGTCGATTATTCATTCATGCATGCCTTAATAATTCAAAATAATTTTATCTTCCTTTTGTAATTGAATTGAATAAAATTATTAACCACCAATATTAATTTCGTTTCTTATATTCATCTTATTTTTTTCTTTCATCTTTTTTTCATTTGAATTTTGAACAAAAAAAGTGTGAGTGGTAAGACTTACTCTTTTCAGTTTTTTTTTTTTTATTTAATTTAATATAATCATTCGCTCAAAAACTAGAATCTAAGTAAAAAATAGAGATAAGATAATATCTAAATATAAAACAGGAGGGGTCTCAAACCAAGTTCCCAAAATTCAATAACAAGATTAATTACAAAACTAGTGTAATAACGATCAGAATGTACGAGTATGTAACAGTTACTAATACTATAGATACTCAATACCCTACCTATTGTCTGTGATAACAGTACGGTTCCATTGTCTATTAATATCATAATGTGTTACGAAACTCGGTATAGTTATAGATTCCTGGGTAACAATAGAATACCTCATCACTCGAGTAGGTGTTTGAGGAAACTAAGGGATTATGTGAAGAAGATTGGCAGTGTTCAAATGAGAAATTATTATTGGGTTTGGGATTCTGTGAAAGGTCGTG
Source organism: Xestia sexstrigata (assembly GCA_941918905.2). Lineage (NCBI taxonomy): Eukaryota > Metazoa > Arthropoda > Insecta > Lepidoptera > Noctuidae > Xestia > Xestia sexstrigata. The sequence goes on from OW799219.2 coordinate 7,639,682, forward strand.
GGTGGTAGCAATAATTTTCGTTGTGTAAGGATTTTAGACATATATATAGTGTTGTTACTAAGGAATTATATATATGTATAAATTCTTAGTATTTTGTTTATTGCAAAAAACAAAAAATCTTTTTTTTTTCCAAAATTGGCCTTAGATCTTTTACAGTAAGCGTATTCTTGGAAATCAATTTTCATAAAGGTTTAATATTTCTTACTATTATTATATTATCTTTATAAATTATACCTTTATAATTATGTTATTCCGAAGTTAAAGCTATTAAGCACTTAGGAAGCATAGACTAATTCCCCCACCAGATAACACTAAGCGCAGAGCAAAAATTATATTCCCAACAATAAGCCGCAAGACCACATTCGCCAGGCGCCAGTTCTACGTAGTGAGCTCTTTCATTTACAGAAACATCGCTAAAACTACTCAATTAACTGGGCTAAGTCACCATGAAGTCAAGATTAAAGTACAAAGTTGGCTTCAGGATCAGGACTACGCCCGGACAGAAGAATTACTTCACCTCCGGCAGTAGCCGTGCAATATTTCTTCTACCTATTTTTATCTCACTTCATTCTTTGGCGGAAACCTTCTTACTTCTTACTATTACTGTTAATCTTCTATTAAAGAACGTGAATGAAATGACAAGCTATAGTGCACTATCCTCCCGATAGTGCACTATAGTTTGTTGTCATTTCATTCAAATACCCTTTTTATTCTCGCAACTAACAATGCGAAACAAATGCGCAAAGTTTCAGAATTGCAAACTGAACTCTAGTCATTTGGGACCAGATAACAGGCCAGGTGCATGAAGTTAAGTCTGTTAACAAAAGTTACACTTGTTTTAGTAAAAGTTACCTCTAATAATGCTATTGTACTGATACAATGAGATCTCGAGTTTCTGTACATGTGTTTGTGTTGAAGTAGGTGGAATTAATTGGTTTACTGTGGTTTTAGTTACGGTTTTTAACCCATTTTTAAACGAAACACCATGTATACTTTTTAAATTTATGTAACACTGTCAAATAAACTCAAAAGCCGGTATACTGAATTGAAGAAGTGTGAACGGGCACTGCTCGAAGCCGCAAACAAACCAGATAAAATATTTAAAACTTGTTTTTGTTTTAAAACGTGTGACAGAGTTGGAACTTTGACTTTCAATATAAGTTAGTTGTGGGTTTGAACCCAGACAGGCACATTACTTTGTATAATTTATTTCTTCACTACTGCTCTCGAAACGGTGAAGGAAACCGGCTTGTCCCAGAACCAAAAATTCGAAGATATGTGACATTTACCAACCCGCACTGGGCCCGCGTGGTGGATTATAGCCCATTCCCTCTCATAGAGAGGAGGCCGTGTGTCCCAGCAGTGGGAAAATTATAGGCTGATGATGATGATAAATAGGAACTACAATCTGTATTGACACGTATGCATAATTCTGTATCAGTACTCGATTTCGACACCCACTATATGTTCATACAACATGAACAAGGCTCATTTAAAAGGTCAAATTATTAATACTCGATAGGCCTTTTTTTTATGGGACAAGCCCGCCACACTATTCCCAAACCACTGTAACTCCTGAAAGCCAGAATCAACAGTGGTGACCACCAGAAAAGCGCTGAGACAATGAAGCTCGACGAAGTCCCAGAGAATGAATTTAACTGTCTTGAATCCCGCAACGAAATAAATCAGAAAAGTATAGTGGAGGAGTAGGAAAAACCGTAATTTCACCTACTTTGATAGGCCTTACTGCACCTATTACTTTAGTAAATAGTCTAGCATAGTCCGGCTAAACTAAAATAGCGGACAGAGACAAACTGTCCATCGTTAGGTACCTATGTACAAGTATATCGAAGGGTGCGACCCTATTGGTAGGGTATTACATACTTTTGCAACTTTTACTACCGACGTAGTTTCATAGTAGGTTAGAGTCGGCTTCCAGTCTGACCACGGAATGTGCGTAAACAGTAGTATTTTGCACGAGGCATACCTTCTAAAGTTTAACGTTTTAGCGAAATACTACGGGCCAAAGTAAACTGAGATTATTTTACAATGACATTATAAACTGTTCATTGGAATTTTAATTACTTTACAATCAATAAACTGTAGTATTGACATTTAATCTCGGTCTTAGCTAAAAAGTAAACCGAAAGCTTAATAATTTCAAGTATAACATAACATCACGCCTGTAATCCCTCAAGGGTAAGGTAGAGGTATACCTAGTAGTATACCCACAATTCACGGTATTAGGACACTTGCGCGAAAGACACCTGCGCGAACCCACTTGCTCGAAAAGACATATGCACGCATGGACTTTTGCGGGAACAGACATTTGCGCGCTTGGACACTTGCGCGAATGGACTTTTGCGCAATTGATCTTTTGCGCGAACGGAATTTTGCGCGACTTTTTCATCATGGGTGTCGTTTTCATTTTCAGACCTCATTTTCATTATCAGCGACCCTGAAAACCATGAAAAAGACACCCATGATGAAAAAGTCGCGCAAAAGTCCATGCGCGCATGTATTTTTGTAATAGGGACTATGGGGCAAGCTTATTGCCATCATCGCTTGCTATCAACCGGGCACAAATTCAAACATGGATGGAAAAACCCAATAGCACTGCCCGACCCGGGAATCGAATCCAGGGCCTCATGCTCAGCATTCGCGCTTGCTACCTCTAGACCAACGAGGCAGTTCACAATTAAAACAGTATATAGTAGTAGTATAGTAGTATATAAATAATAATACAATACTTCAACTAATGTCTTTTGGTTGACCTTCTTGGTCGAGAACCTTTTTACTATCAAACCATTTGTCAGAAAAAAATCTACGATTTAAACAAAATCCAATATCGCCGACATATCACATAAAATCTGCCAACCGCCGCAACGTCGACAATCTAAAATCGACATCACAATCTCTCCGTCTTTTGCTGCTGACGTTTCATAAAATTGAGTCGGCGTTTTTCCATTCCATGTAGGCTGCGGACACACCGGCTATGTTTATCAGATGTGAACCGTTTTTCACGCAATTTTATACAGCGTTTACCAGAAAATTGTGGTAATATGTAAGTGTGTGATACATACCATCAAACTGAGCAATTTTCGCCTGGAGACCAAGCTGCCACATACAAAATTTCAATACCCAATCGACCCAAATGTATGGGACTGTTGATATTTTTTTAACGATATTGGTCCCTTATACAAAGTTGTTCAATTTGATGGTCTGTACTATGGCCGTGGTGAAAATAAGGTACCTAGACTAAATTAAAGAACAAGAAGTAAGCAGTGATAGCCCAGTGGTGCTACCGTCGGATTGCCAAGTCGTAGGTCTCGAGTTCGAATCTAAAACACACACTTCTAGAGTTTTTCTTTTTTCGGTGATAGAAAACCTCGTAAGGAAACTAAACCAGCATGCCTGAGAGATATTTCGCGACGGCATGTAAAGCCAAGTCAGAGCCCCACGGGAGGTATAAAAACTCTGACACCAGGTTAGACACTAACCACACGAAAAAAAAACAAGAACACCATATCCAACACTTTTATTAGTTGGTTTAGAGAGCTCAGCTGCCTAGTGAGACGACAGAGGTCGTGCCATAGACAATATTTATTATTTAGTAAATTTTAGCATTCGACAATTATTATTATGAATTATTTCGAGAAGTATAACTGTAGTGCCACACCCTTAAATATGACCACACATTTCCAATACACGCTGTATAGTATTCCCCAGAGGTCGCAGACGAGTTGCTATCTAAATTACGAACGGAATTTTTAATGCGGTTTTCCGTTCGTTCGTGGCTAATTAATTTTTGTTCCAACTCAAAGCTAATATAATTGGAATATTTCGAAATTAAGTGATATTTTGCTATCGTGTCATGTTTATTCAGGCTGTGATTGATAAGATTGGCGTATTGCATTTTCAGCGGTTTTATGAATATTAATTAGCTGCCAAAATAATAGTCAGTTGTTATTTCAGGTTTTGAATAGTCAGTGCAAATAATAAAAAAATATTGAATCCGTTTAATCAAAAAATGGTTTCATCAGCTGAAAGTATTTAGCATACAAAAGCGACTCGAAGGGTCAATACGGTTGCCTGCCGTGGCTGCGGGACTGTTCGAAAGAGATACCGTGGCCCCGGAACACAAAGGGCGATGAAGGAACATGGATGGGTTTTAGTCAGTAAAAGTCCGGCACTCCCTCCTGCTCCGCTCAGAGCAGGAGGAGTCAAAAAAAAAGGATCAATACGCTCGGGTCATGGGACAGGAGTGCGCGTCTCCTTTTTAAGGAATTCTCTCGCCGACTGGTCTGGTTAACCAGCACGGGTTTCTACGGTGGTTACGCTACGCGTGCTGAAGGCTGGCTCTTTCTTTGGCCAAAGAATCAGCATTTTGAATGGCAATGCTGCCAGTCTTCTGGGCACATTCACTGATGACAGCGATTCGTAGGAGTACTTTGACGCCTAAGCGTAGGTTATTATTTTTAGTTATATTTTTTAATATTATTTTTGTTTTATTTGCAGCTTGTATAGAATGTAAATACATAAATAATAACCCTACTATAATAAAGCGACTTATAAATGCTGTCATTTTTTATTTATGAGGCTTTTAGGTAAGCCGTGAGCCAGCTCTTTTTACCCCATAAAATACTTAGAGCTTAAATATAGATGTAATCTCCATTTTATAATTATAATTAAACATAAATCTTAGGCCCAAAACGAGAATAAAACGATGGTACTTTATTATCGTTGTAAGATATGGCGCTACCTTGTTCTAATGGCTTTTAAGTTAGCTACCAACATTATTTCAAGGAGTTCCTTTTGTAATCAGTGAAATAGTAGATTTTACAACAAGTGCACAAAACGAACCATTTTTATCTGAGACTTTCAGCAGCCCGAGCCGAAGGCGAGGGCTGATAGTAATGTCGAGGATAAAATGGTTTTGTAGACGAGTTATAAACTCTGCTTTTCACTTCGATTGCGAGGAAATAAAACAGCAGTATAACATAATATTTCTTTAATTAAAATTCAAAGTAAAATTGGTACAATTTGAATACTGAAGAAAATTGTTTTTCCGGCATGTCGCCGGCTTGCCGGTTTTATTTTTTTTATATCATACCACATTGATATTAGGCTTGGGCTGCAGACTTAGACAGCCCTATTAAATTAATTTTGTAATAATAATTTTCTTAAATTAATTAAATAACCTACCGTACTTAGACTTTAATGTTAATATCTCTCATGTCTTAAAAAACACGTCAGGCAAATAAATTAAAGTAAATATTATAAATAACAAATTCTATCTATGAACTTCTAATTGTGTTTGGCTGTATGGCTCATTTTCTTTGCCTTAATATAGATACATTTATAAGTAGATACGTTAATGCACTTGTGCACAAAATTTTGTGCAGCCTATATCCTGCACAAATAAGCACTTTCAGAGCATGAGAAGTGAATAGTAATTTTTGCTATTAATTATTTACACATTGTATTCACAATTTGTATTCATACAATTATATTACATGATTATTTATAAGTCTGGATCTGTGCCCAACTGTGTGTGTGTGTGTAGTTGATGGCTGGATAATCTCGCCCCCTATTACATGGGACGTAAACATAACTGGCGAAATGTGAGTGTACTATAAGATTCACCTCTGCGCTAACCCTTCTGAAAACGACCGATTCCCCAAATAATGATCCGACCCAGCCTGCTGTCCCTTGCTGTCCTTTTACCAATGACGCACTAAGCCGAGGCCCGAACCCCACAGGGGGTGAGTGACTGTTCATTTAATTGAAATCCTTAGTTTGTAAGCCCTGGCTGGGGGCCTTAAAGTAATTTTTGGCCACCACAGGATTGTCCGGTTAAGCAGTAAAGCAACCTTAGCGTGTTGCAACTGCGAGTGGTCATTTCTAAAAAAAAAAAAACCCTTCTGAAGTTACAGGCGTGATGTTATTTATATCAATAATTCAAAACGTGTGAAAACTTTGTCTACACAACATACGGAATACAATAAAAAATTACCGACTATTATATTTTCAGCAATCTATGAACGTACCGCAAAAATACATTAGTAGGATTCACAGAGAGGCTAAACTAACTTCGACCTTGTGTTCACAGCTATATAATTTTAAATTGCTCAGTGAGATCCCAGCCAAGCGACATGTCATTGTACGGGCAAAAAATTTCGAATAGACAGAGATTTATATTATGCGACAGAAAACGGACCTATCTCGGCTTTCTGGAGACCCGGATCATTTATACCAATTAGGTTTTTTCTGCACGGAAGTTAACAAACGATCGTTTTTCTTAAAACAATTTTCATAAAGCGGAAATAGTAGAAATTGAAGTTTAATTCTGTAAGTGAGCAATGTTGCAGCTGCCAAAGATTTTCGGGTTTTCTTAAATCTTGGATGGACTGTATAGCATAATCAGCCTTTAATGTTCCCACAGCTGAGACCACGGCCGCCTCTCTATGAGAGGGAATGGGCTACAATCCACTACGTGGGCTCAGTGCGGGTTGGTAGATGTCACATATCTTCGAATTTTTGGTTCTAGGTCATGCCGGTTTTCTCGCGATGTCTTCCTTCACCGTTTTTGAGAGCAGTGGCGATGAAATAAATTATACAAAGTAATTGGCCTCCCACTAGGTGGACCGATGACCTGGTGAAGGCTGCGGGAATCCGCTGGATGCGAGTCGCACGGGACCGGTCAATGTGGCGACACTTGGGGGAGGCCTATGTCCAGCAGTGGACGTCTTGCGGCTGAAATGATGAATAGGCCTGGGTTCGAACCCACGACTGTTCATAAATCGGGGCCGCCACCACTGGGCCACCGCTGCACTGATGGACTGTATGAGGGATAATGATTATAGCTTGAATGAAGGTGATTGTACAGATGACTACTAATAGAGAAGAATAAGTACTAGTAATAAAGAAGGATAAGTACTAGTAATAGAAAAGTATAAGTACTAGTAATAGAAAAGTATAAGTACTAGTAATAGAAAAGTATAAGTACTAGTAACAGAAAAGTATAAGTACTAGTAATAAAGAAGTATAAGTACCAGTACTAGAAAAGTATAAGTACTAGTAATAAAGAAGTATAAGTACCAGTAATAGAGAAGTATAAGTACTAGTAATAAAGAAGATTAAGTACCAATAATAGAGAAGTATAAGTACCAGTAATAGAGAAGTATAAGTACTAGTAATAGAAAAGTATAAGTACTAGTAATAAAGAAGTATAAGTACCAGTAATAGAGAAGTATAAGTACTAGTAATAAAGAAGTTTAAGTACCAGTAATAGAGAAGTATAAGTACCAGTAATAGAGAAGTATAAGTACTAGTAATAAAATAGTGACCGTAGACCGATGACCTGGTGAAGGTTGCGAGAATCCGCTGGATGCGAGTCGCACGGGACCGGTCAATGTGGCGACACTTGGGGGAGGCCTAAGTTTAGCAGTGGATGAATGAAGTAGTATAAGTACTAATAATAGTGGAGTAATAAATTGGGACGAGGGCAGGAGAATGATGAAAAAGCGTGTAAGAGTTTTAGGTGCTGCAATATCAACTAAAGCGGATTGTTCACATTTCAGTGCAACACGTTGCCAATTTTCAAAATGCAAGCTCTTAAATGTAGGAAATGACAAAATGTTATCGCGTAAATTGAATAGCGCCCGTCGGTAGTTTCTGTAACATGTTCAGGTTTTTTTTTTCAAGGAAGGTAAACTATTGAGGGTAGCAATATTGTTTTCGCTCGAAGCCATATTGCGTTTACTTTTCTGAACGTAAGGAGTACAGCTAACCCATATTACATCGGAAAGTTACTATATAAAATATTGCTAGACGTTATATGAGGATTTTTCTTGGCTCTGACATTTTGCTTACCTACAGCCTTACTAATATTTATAAGCTCTAAGCAGAATGTTTCTCCTTAGACTTGGTTTTATATGACAAGGTGACCGACTTGGACTGTAGGTATTGATTAATTTAAAAGTACTGTAGTTGCCCATTCCCTAGCATAGATCTCTATGGAGAAAAATGAGCAAGAGACTCCGAACGAATGTCCGAACGAGTTGTTGTGTTGTGGCGAATATTTTCGTCAGTCTTTTTATAGCTGATCATTTAGACTTATAAAAATAAAGGGTGTAAACATACTCTTCACGAAACCGTCAACCAAGCATTCTGTACATCAAACTAAGTAACTCTACGCAAAAATTATTGCTGGGAAACGACTTTTTTTTTTGGGTGAAACGTTTTACGGTAAAACTCAGTGCAACACACTCAAAACATTGTGTCTATGGGCGCATTTAATAGTAAACGGGTTATTGAGGTATTCAAAGTAAAGTTCAAACCTTAAAAACTAGCAATTGAAAAAAAACTTGTGAAAAAGTTGGAACTTTGACCTCCAATATCTTCGTAACTAGTAGGTTCCCAAGACATACCTGGGAACCTACCTAGTTACGGAAAAAAAAAATGATCACAATGACGGGGAGAACAAGTGCCTTTCAGCTTTGGTAGGGGCTATTTACACCCTTTATATCCTGAAAAATCTAGTCTCAGCACCTTTTAACATTATTAATCGCATTATCTTTGTTTGTAATTATATCTCTAATAATAATATCTTTTGAACCAAATTCTACTTACATAATAAGTTATTGTTTTCAATTAAGTCTGAATATAATTCAGAGCTAACACTTAATTTCGTGAAGAAAATGTTTTATGCTACCTTCAGAATTATTTAAGACAGATTTTAATTAAGCAGGTCTTTGCACGGTAAAAATAATTAGATTTGTTACCTCGTTTCAATTTGCGTTTGGTCTTGTTTGTGGTTTTTGGGAATTATTCAACTTATTTGTTTTTAGATGAGAAATTCTGACTGAAATATTAAAATGTAAAATATCACTGACAAAACGGAATGGAGTGTCTTTAGTTATTGCAAGTATAAATTTCAATCTTATTATTTTCGTTTGTGTATCAAGTCATTGTTAGATACATAATAATGGGTGTAAAGGAAGCACTTGTTGTTCCCGACATGGCGATCATTTTTTTGTTTTAGAACATACCTTGTAGTTACGAAGGTATTAGAATTTTTTTTTTTTTTTTTTTAAACAAATTTTTAACATTATAATTTTACTTTAAACACCTCCACGACCTCCGTATTACTCAATGCATTCATCAGCACAATGTTTTGAGTTCATTACATTGAGAGATACCGTAAAACTTGATTTTTACACGAAAAAAAATCGTTTCCCAGCAATAATTCTTGTGTAGAGTTACTTGGTTTGAGTACAGAATGCTTGGTTGGTGGCTTCGTGAAGAGTCCGTTTACACCTTGTATACAAAAGGCATATTAGCAATTCCCTTCAAAGCCGTCCAATTTCTACAAAAAATGCTGCTGCTGCTTTAAATCATTGTCATTTCAGCATATTTCAATGGAAATGGCCTTTTTTTCTTAATTTTGTTTACTCCCATTTTTAAGGGGGAAGCCAAGTAAATCTTATCTAAAAGAATATCTGTAAGCTTTTTTTAAACCAAGTATATTTCCATTTCGAAGCAAAACCAAGCAACCTGTTTAAAATGAATTTATTTCATTACAAAAAAGTAAATTTGCTATCAAAAAAATTACGTGGCCCCTGTGAAATTTATAACTGTGACCATGAAAAATCCAATTTTGGCTAGTGACAGAACCTCAAAGTTATTCATAAAATATATAAAAAAAAACGTAGATTGTATGAGCTGTTTATCATCCTACAAAATTGCGGGTGTCAACTGAAGAAAATGAATTACGTCGAACCTCCAAGGAGATGGGTACCAACAGAATTTTTTAGTACTGAAATGTTAGAGAGATGAAAAGATAAATGTCGAGTTGGTGACAAGATCATGTTACATTTTTATTGTTGTTCGGTAATAGTTTTGTCAAAAGATTATAAATGAACACGACGGTTCTCGGCTTTTTTGTACAGTTTTGTTTTTAGAGTGACAGTACTATGTATTAACCCTGTAAACAACCCATTGCCTTGACTACACGAAAATACTGAATGGACTAAACATCGCCTTACGGTATCTATTAGAAATAATGATTGATAGTGATAATAACGACGACACGGTTGGCGCAGTGACTGAGCGATTGGCTACTGCGTTTTTTGTTGCGGGTTCTATTTGCCGCACGGAACAAATATTTGTATGAATTGTGTATGTGAGTTTAAATGCTTGTAAACGCACCCACAATACTAGAGATAAATTTTAGTGTGGAACAACGCTTAAAAAAATCAAATGAAACAGTTCAAGTTTTGTTTCGAAGTGTGGGTGTTTGTGTGTCAATTGGGTACAACTCAGCCATAACCTTTTGAGACTAAAGGCGTGATTACGTATGTTGAGGTACCGGTTGGTACCAAACCAACTGGTACCTTTCTTAACAAAATCTCCAATCAAAGCTAAGGACCCGTTTAATAAATTAACAAAGTTCTCGAGTTCTGTTGTTTGTCTTTTAATTACTCCAGAAAAGTTTTATCATTTTTGATCGGCAGAGGAATTTCGGAATGGAAAAACTTTGCCAAACCGTTGTACAAGTAACAATATTTTTGTTAAGAATAATTTGAAGATGCTAATACAAAATGTTTTACTGTTGTTTTATTTATAAATAAGAAATACCCGAGTTAATTTTATTTTTGAAGATGTAGCTACTTTGGACTTTTAACCTCCTGGCTGCCAGCGTCATTCCTGACTATAATCACGCGATAAAGATTAATGCTTGGGCTGCAGAAATAGTGAAATGGTATTAAAATGACGTTTAAATCTTTATGCTTTATATCTATATCTTTATTAATCTTTTTTTTCTTTCTCTATTAATATAGGTATGTCGCTGGCATCCAGAAGGTTGATGTACTGCATTGAGCTATTACTACTACGTATAGAGAAGACAGTGCGAACAAAATCTGTGCTCCGTTCAAATGCTGTCAGCTGGCTGCAGTTCACTCAGTCGATTGCTCGCGCGCGCCCCGCACTGCGCGCAGATTTTGTTCGCGTTGTCTTCTCTATTAGTAGTAATAGCTCAATGATGTACTGTTACTACAAGTGACTAGACTATGCGCTGGAGACCTGTGTTTTCTTTTATCCAAATCATCATCATCATCATCGTCATTTCAGCCGAAAGACGTCCACTGCTGGACATAGGCCTCCCCCAAGTGTCGCCACATTGACCGGTCCCGTGCGACTCGCATCCAGCGGATTCCCGCAACCTTCACCAGGTCATCGCTCCACCTGGTGGGAGGCGTTATCCAAGTACCTATTTAGATTTATATCTTTGTGCTAGCACCTGCTAATTACACCGTTAGTGAGATCAATTAATGATAAAGACAAATAATGGTTTTAGAAGTTACTACAAAACTAAAAACCGTTATAATCGTTTTACGTCAAATATTTCAGCACCATGTCAGTTTTCCCCCATTCCCAGTCAACTATTAAACTATCAATTGTCTGTATTTGTGTGTTCTCCACGTAGGAGTTAATGTTGCTCGAAGTAAATGTATTTTATTTTATTTATTTGTTAAAACTCAACAAGAATCCTCCTTTCAAAATTTCATCATCGTAATCGTTTTCCCGCCCTTATTAGAGATGGGTAGCTATTCCAATAACTAGCCAAATAGCGGCTATTAATGAAATAGCCACGGCTATGATATCCGTCAATACGATAGCTAGCTATTGGCTACTGGCTGGCTAGTAGAATACGGCACAGCAGCGGATAGCTGCCCCAGAGTATAATTTAGCTACTGCGTTTTGCAGCCGTCGCGATATTCGGTAGCCGGCTAGCCGGAGTAGCCGTTAGCTAACTAGCTGTGTGCGTGCTCACTGCGCTGAGTAGGTAGTGACGTAATGTGGGACGCGAGTGCGAACTTCATTCACAACGCACATCTCTTTCTCACAATAGTCACAAAATAGAATAAAGAAAGAGAAGGCATTGTATCTTAGTAATTTCGTTCGGTTAGTGAGTGAATTTACGAAATACGATAGTTAGAAAGGTAGTAGCTAATTACAGTTAGATGTGAAGGAATTTGATACTAACTATACGATTTTAAACCTAATTTCAGTCAAGAAATGGGTTTAAATCGTTTAAATTATCAGAAGCGCGACATCTGTACTTTACTTGCATAACTAAAGTCTGAGTCGATTTAAAGTACGTAAAGTAAAAGTTTTTTAGTTCATACAAACAGAGATGACGCTACTGTAGATTTTCGTTTTCCTAAAATAATAATACGTACGACCTACTAGGGGAAGTCAATTCTTTTCAAAAGATTATGAAATAAAATAAAAAGTAAATGAAAAACGAAATTATGACATTACTTATCTTATTGACATCTAGACTTGTTGCCGCGGCGAGGTTCGAACTCGAATCGCAGGGCAGTTGACTGTTATTCCCGCTGCGCCGCTAGCCGCTAGCGAGCGCTAGCCGTTATTGTTCAATAGCCAAGTAGCCAAAATAGCTGGCTATCTAGCTGGCTATTCCACCACAAATAGCCGGCTAGCTAAGCTATCGAAATTTCGGCTAGTTACCCATCTCTAGCCCTTATCCCAATTCATTTGTGGTCGGCGCAGCATGTCTTCTTCCAAACTTCTCTATCACTCGCCATCTCAGTAGTCACCTCCTTTCTAGCCATATCATCCTTCACACAGTCCATCCATCGTTTCTTTGGTCTTCCTCTACTCTTATAGCTATCTACATTCAGACTTAACATACAGTCCTCCGAATAAATACATTTAAAAAAGACGAACCAATTAAATGACATCGTTTTCTGGAATAAACAACATACATACAACGCTATCCGAAGATAAATTGTCTTCAGAATTCATTTATCCAGTCTGGAATCTCGTCGGCAATTGAGCTATTTCTCTGTACCGATGACGTATTTTCTGGCAACACTGTTTCAGGATAATGATGTTGTTTCCTTTTTTTTTTCTTTTTATGCCCTGGAATTAATTTGAAAACGTGCTAGTTGAAATGGTTTTTAGTTTGTATGTTTTACGGAGGGTGTATTCCCGTTGGCCCCACCGGTCGTGTCCCTACTGGTGGGGCCATCAGGAATAGATTAAAATGATTAAAAATTGTTCCCGTTGGCCTTACCGCTTCCGGGCCCACTGGTGGAGCCAGCGAAAATTAATAAAATAATTAAAAATTGTTTCCGTTGGCCCCACAGTGTTTTTGAGTAAAGAGTTGCATACATAAATAAATTGTTTTCAAATTGAAGTTCATTTGGGCAGATCATCACGAGTTTTGTCTATGTAGACACATCAGTTCATCAGTTAGTTTGTTAATGGCAGGTAGATAACTGCCATTAACAAACGAATACATACTTAAACGTTCTTCTACGGGCGGGCGTCTAAAATCAAATTGTATCGCAAGTACTCCATTTGATTTTGCCTGTTTTTCTCCTGAAGTCTCAATGGTTACTCTGGGACTGGGGAGAAAAGACATACCTACTTAGCGAGCTCTCACTGACTAAAATCCACTCTGTGGGACTACGAACACCATAATTCCTAACATAAGCATAGCGTAAGCATAATCAGCCTATAATTTTTCCACTCCTGGTAAACGGGCCTCCTCTTTATGAGAGGGAATGGTTCTAGGTTTTCTCACGATGTTTTCCTTCACAGTTTTGAGAGCAGTGGTGATGAAATAAATTCGTAACAAAATAAATAAAATCCTACATAAATAACAAATTCAACATTGATACCAGCTCCAATTCATAATCATAACCAAACACGAGGGTACAATACCTGCCTAACTTATTTAAGTCTACGTGACTGCGCGACCGACACTGTGCCAAATCATTTCAACTTCCCCTCACGTTCCAACGAAAAAGAGTGTGACGTTTCAATGTATAAAATATACCCCCTTTAGGGGGTAAACACGCCATAAATGCCAACACGTCTTCGAGTTAAACTTGGTTTGAGAGTTTATCTTCGTTTTATGTTCGATTTTCAAACGTGGTGAGTGACACAAGGTTTATGTTTGATTTACATCTTTCAATCAAATGAGAAGGTTTTGAAATGTGAATAAATACATACATTGTATTTGTTATGGAATATGGTATTATAAAGCAAGAATTAGAATAAAGCCAGAATGCGAGTAGAAATGAAATTGAAATGAAATTTCATGTTAGAGCTGTGAATATAAGGTATGCAAGTTCTGTCCCTCATTCAAATAAAAGTAACAGTTGAGAATAAAAAGAAGGAAATAATCAGATAAACAAAAATAAAACAGTACATAACTTAAGATATCCTAAAAACTGCAGTGGCAGTAAAATAAATACCAGGTACCGTCCCCCCGCTGCAAACACGTTAAAAATAGCGCTAGTAGAGTCCAGTTTTATACGTATTATATGCCCCTGCTTATTACTTTTTCGCAAGTTTTGCACTTAGAATATAGCTTTGGTGAGGCAATATTCAAATTTATTTTCCGATCGAATTTCAACCCTATTTATATGTAGCACAAAGATGGACACTACAAAAACTTTCCACAACTACTTACCCAAAATCAGTACATTTTCCGTGATTTCATCCAAGCAAATCATGCTTACAAGCATGAGTCGCGCGAGATCATCGCGTGAATCAGTATCCATAGTAATTAGTGGACGTTACTTCGCCTCACGTCTTTTGTACCAATCTTTATCTTTCATTTCCTGTGGGTAGTTTTTCTCTAGCATTGGACTATTTGTAAATATGTATGCCGCAAATTATTTTAGTAAGGTTCGTTACGATTGGTTTATTTTGTGTCATTGCTCTGTTACGTGTTTAGTAATTGTGATTGAATATTGGCTTACGTAAAGTCAGTTGATAATAAATATATGGAACAATTATTACATCATTTATTTTCAGACAAACATGGCCCATATAGTGTTAATACAAACAATTCCTTAAGGGCCCTTCCCGGCCCGTCTATCGTCAACGCATGGTCGAAAAGCTTGTTGTTTCATCCAGAGCCACAGCGGTGGTATTCTTTCAACTCCTCTGTCTTACCTAGCCCCGACCCCGCACTACTCGTCACCCGCGCACCTCATACCGCCTAACGCGAGGACATTGAACGCAAAATAGTGTTCGATTTTTTTTTTAATTTTTGCTTCGTTAGAAGCCTAGATATAGTGCACAAGATACCTATCAGTGCAAAAAAATTAAAGATATATGTGTAACAACGGCATAATCACGCACGAGCGTTTGTCAAAATTCTCGCGAAAAGTATGGCGGGTTGGCCGCTCTTAAAACTATGTTAGTAAACACGATTATAATTACAATATTAAAACATTATCATTGGGTAAGTTTATCAGGCCCCATGCATGACATGTAGCTTGACAAATCTATCAATTGTCGGCCCATCCAGCCTTTCTGCAAGTACCCTCAGAATGCCATTCGTGCTTTTTTGCGTATGATTGAGGCAACACTTTTCGCATTATCGCAAAATTTATCTGTGTGCGCATAAGCAAACATACCTGATGCACTATTGATATAGCATCTCTGGTAGAGTGACGCAGAGTATAATAGGATTAGGTTTTTGCTCTTTTCACAAACTACACACATCAAAAATGTCTAGGGATCAAGCATTTTTATGCGGATTTCTTGAGATTGAGATGTGGCTTTGTAATAAATTTATGATTTTATAAATTTATATGGATCCTTTTTGGTGCATTTCATAATTTGAATCAGGAACTCTCAATCAAATTCGAGTAAAAGATGAAAATAAGCTGTCAATATTTTCCCTATAAAAACATACAACGCATTGAAGACATTATTAGTGCTACTGTTTCCCTACTACTGATTAAAACCAACGTTATTATGGAGCGGCGACGTCATTAAAGCAGGGAAGAAATGCTCAGAGCCGTGGGAATGATAGAAGCTGGTTCCCGGCAACGTACTGTAGCTTTAGCTCTGAATACAAGTCAGAGTGTTATCAGTCGACTTTGGACACGTTACCGAAGCACTGGTACCGTGGCTGAGCGCCATGGAGGACGGTATCGCTGCACCACACGGAGACAAGACCGATACATTCAAATCTTAACTCGAAGAGCTCCAACAATAACCGCCATGATGTTAGCCGTGAGGCTTCATCACTCTTCAGGGAACTTAATTAGCGACCAAACAGTCAGAAACCGCTTGCATGAAGTGAACCTTCATTCCCGAAGACCGCTACGGGTACCACCTATAGCAATGCACAATCGTAGGATTCGATATCAATGGGCTCTTGAACACAGAAATTGGGCAGAAGAACAATGGCGTTTCGTGTGCTTTTCTGATGAGTCTCGTTTTGGTATGAGACCGGATACAAGACGTATACGACACTGGAGAACCCCTGGACGCCAACAGCGATTAAAATCCTGCCAGGAAGTCCATCCTTATAGTGGTGGAACCATCATGGTATGGGCGGGTATTTGGATCGGCGGAAGAACTGAGTTGATTTGGATCAGAGGCAACCTCAACGCTCAAATTTATGCTGAGACGATTGTATCAGACGTCATCGTTCCTCTACAAGTGCAAATCGGTCCCTTATTTCAGTTAATGCATGATAATGCACGACCGCACACCGCAAGAGTTGTAAGACAGACTCTCGCCGCAGCTAACATCAATGTCCTGCCCTGGCCTGCTCAGTCGCCAGACTTGAACCCGATTGAGCATGCATGGGATATGCTACAGAGAAGAGCTCTGCCGAATATGGAGGGTATCCAGTCGCAAGAAGACCTTTTTTTGTTGTTGCAACGAACATGGGCGGCCATTCCACAGCGTGATTTGGATGAACTCATTTTGAGTATGCCAAACCGATGTTCTTGTGTTGTTAGTGTTCGCGGTAGAAACACGGATTATTAATTGTTTAAGTTACCCAATAAAATTTTAAAGAAAACTGTTATTTCAGTCTTTTTTTCGAACTTTAATGTTAGTGGTTCAAATGTCAAAAATCCCTTTATTAGGAAAATGGCAAATTTCTTTATTAATGCAAAGGTGACTTGGTTTATCGTTACTGTGACAAACGAAAACACTTTATTTGATGAATCCTTAAAGAAAATTTTAATTAATATCAATCAGGAGAAAAGTTATTGCAAAAATATATGTTGATCCCTAGATACTTTTGATGTGTGTATCTTGGATAAAAATGGACAACTGATTTGTTTTTCGCGATTCAGGGTTTGGTCCCACGATTCAGGGTTTGGTCCCATTGTAAAAGTTGTTCATAATGATGAGTACAATGACCCCTTAAGAGACCGACCCGATGCAGAATCATCAAAAGTGAGCTAAGCGTGTGTGTGTGGTATGGTAAGCAGTGATCCTAGTGGTGTGATCGTCTGAATGCCAAATCATAGGTCTCGAGTTCAAACCCAAGGCACGATCTGATTTTTCCGATTCATGTGTGTATTGTATCACTTGCGCCGGTGAAGAAAAACATCGTGAGGAAACCAGCATGCCTGAGAGATATTTCAGAGATATTTGAGAGATAGTCAGAGGTCCAACATGGTACTCCTGGAGGCAGACCACGGCACATAATAACGCACGGCTTTGTCCGGAAATTCACATTTTTCACGCGGACACCCGGACACTCGTACACCGGACACGGCAACACAGCGGACACGAGACATGATGTATGTGTTGAGGATTATAGATGTCGCTGCTGATACCGTTACAGTGGAAGCGTCCATGGGGGGCATGAAAACTATGTCACCAGTTTAGGCACTAACCACACGATAAAAAAGGTGGTGCTGAAAGGTGTGCTGCCAGAAACAAAAAGATACTAGACAATAATTTATGGAGAACCAACAGGAATATTGTTTGTATGTTTATGAAATTCCGAATTCACATTCAGCATTTACACTCACGGTTTCATACGTGTCAACGCATTTAATAAAACACCACACGTTTACAATTCAGAACACACGAACAGTTCAAAAAACATGGAGATTCCGTATTCTGTATTTTAATAAACCAGTTACATTTGACTCGAAATAACAAAACACGCTCATAAAATTCAAATTTCGTATGAATGACATCACAATGGGGTTGTACCTACAACTTCATATGTTCACGCTTCTTGTTGATGGGGACCTGGCAGCTAACTGTCTCGAGGATAACTGATGATTTTGTTTACCAGGATTATGATGGATAGATGTTTGCGAGGTAGGAAAATTATTTTTCTGCTTGCTTTGTGGTTTTGAAGGACATAGGGGCCGCTATATTAATTGGTAACATTCAGAACTCTTGTAGTGCATGTCGATAAATATACTAATCTTGTTGGCTGTCCAACTGAGTTATAAGATTTCCTTTTGTGGCGTTTTAAATGACGCGTAAACCATTACAATATCATCATCTGCCTAGCCTTTTCCCAACTATGTTGGGGTCGGTTTCCAATCTAACGGGTTGCGGCTGAATATCGGGATTTTACATGGATCGACTGCCTATCTGACCTCAAAAACCCAGTTAGTACCTACTGGGTAACTCGGTTACCCCTGGTTTTCAGTCTTTCGGGCCACTGGCTACGTGTTGCGACTGTCACAGACTTAAAAATGACAGGCACGGAGGAATATCGGTATGTTATAGGTGGTCACCCATCTATGGTCCAACCTAGGCAAGCGCGGCTTAACCTAAAGATCGATCCGAGCAGCTGTTATTATTTAGCCATGAGCTAATCCAAACCATAGCAATATGTCAGTTGAATAAAGCAGTAGACCATTTTTTTTAAGAAAAATTGTGTTTTTCTTTAAGATTTTGTATATTTTTCCATTAAGACTTTTCTAAAGGAAAATCATCGAAACATGGATAAAATACTTAAACACAGTATGTTAATTTCCAAGCTTGCATAGTCCAACGTTGGGACATAGTACAATGTTACTCAAAAGGCGTACAATAAACCTACTACATAGTACAAAACAACATACAACAGTCACAGAAGACCTGGCAAAGCCTTGTTCACTAGATTTACTTGGACCAGTAGTTTCTCTGTTTGTTGCAAATGTACTGCATGTTAGAATACAGTTTCAGCTACCATACAACTGTAATTTGAAAGCCACTGTATTGTTGTTCCGTGGTATTACAATCAAGGAGTCAATTGTGCTCGGTACCCACAAACGGAGGTCGACTTAAATGTAATGTTATATGTATCTGGTTCTGACATTGTTAGTATTCATTGTGTACGGTCGAACAAGCTATTTGGTTTACTTTTTACAATGTAATTTGTGGGTTAAACTGTAAACTAAATAGCTTGTTCGACCGTACTAATGAGATGTTGTATGCATTTATATGTAGATCAAATCTTCGTTATGATTGTTTCTGTTTTATGTAAAAGATGGGTGTAGAATATTATAGTCACCTTCGATAATTTTGTTGCCTGTTTTTTTTTTATTAAATTAAATGGATCTGTTTATACAAATCTTAACTGTAGTAGCTACAACAAAACGGTATAGACTAGACTAATCTTATATTGAGCAACTTCGATCTGCAATTACAGATTTAGGAAAAGAGTGAAAATGGCAAATAAAAAAAAAGTGTTTTGATTAATCACTACAAAAATACAACCACCGTATTATCTATAGACGAACCGCTAACAAATAATTCTTGCAAAAAAAAAAAACGAAAATAAATCTTAGAACCAATTAAAACATTTTCAATTTTCACAAAAGCTGCCACGTTTTTCACACTTGAACTGCAAAGTTATTGGTCGCGCGTAATTAACTTTTAAATTGAAATAGTCTTGCACTCATTAATTACTCTAAAAGGTTTAATTGGATTATCAGAGCTTTATTGAATACAAATTTATGTGGCTTTTAATTGCTGAGACCCAAACTAAAATATTTACTGGAATAGGGTATTGCGTTTTAGCAAAAACACCACGTTTCTATGTATTTTATGAGATAAGAGTAGGTAATTTTTAATACTTTTGAGTAGAAAAGCGATTACCAAAAGGGTCTTTTATCTTTCAGCAAATAGAAATTCGAAGTAAACCGACGTCCAGCATTTGTTTAAAATAGGTAGATTAATTAATTTGTTACACACTAGTTTAAGCTTTCACGGTTGAACTAAACTATCACAGTCACTAACGGGAATCTTTCGAGATTATCCATTATTCTGAGCCCAGTAGGCCTATTACGTATCTTTCTGATATCCAGTGACTCTCAAGCTTCGGTTGTACACCAAACTTTGATGACAATCGAGAATGTCATAATATTGGTATTACGTATCGCACTGAGTGGATATCACTTTACGGTGACTAACAGCCCGGGTACCTTACGTAGTAACGTCTTTCACGAAAACCACTTCAAACTCAGTTGTCATCAATTTGTGGTCCAGTATGCTTACATAATCGAAACAATATAAGTATCGATACGAAAGCGTCTGTCAAAATGAGTTACGGTGACTATCAGCAACGATGACAACCAATGACGTCATAATTGATCGCGACTGGTCATACATAATACGAAACTAACCTTTTGACAGCTAATTGATGGACACTGAGCCCAGTTACTATCATTTCGAGCTGTCAACAGAGATACGTAATAGCCCTACTGATATTTCGACGCTGTGGCTGTATTATTGTGGGCTTTGTAATAAAAGATGATTGTCTTCAGATGATAATATATTATTTACAGTATAGTAATTATTTCATATTAATAATTAAGTGCAGAGAGACGTGCTGCGTCCACGGTCTCCATTCGTGAGGGGGGTTGCCATAGCCAATCCCATAGATAATTAAATCAAGATGACATCTGTCAAACACTAGTGACGTTACGTTACTACAGTTGCAAGCGCCCATGATCGCAGGAAGACTTAGCTGGCCTATCGGGAGTTAAAAATAATGGATAATCACGTAAGATATCCCGTTATTGACAATGTAAGTTTATTAATTTATTATTATTTCAAATTACTTAAGTTTAAACATTATTAAGGTTGCTTTCTTTATATCCCAATTTACTAAAGAAAACATCTACAAATTATCCTTACAAAGACTAAGCAAGGGCGTTCAATAAATTATTTGGTAATTATGTCCCTTAAAGGCCTTTATATAAGAGGGTAAGCTTAATTAAAACAGTACATAACGGACAATGTACATATATAAAATGTTTAATTAATGATTATACCTAGTAGGGTGTCATCCCTGCCTTTTGGGTTCTCGTTAAATCAGTTTCTAATTACCATGTAATGTTTACGGGGTGCCGCATTATGGTAAGAAGATTAATTTTGTTGCTACAAAAAAGTGTTTTTATTTGAATTTTTTTAAACGATTTACTCAAAAAATGCGATGATAATGTAATCATGAACCGTAATCTCATAATTGTTAAAAGGAAAAAGACACATGAACTAAAAAAAGATGTTTGTTGAGTATGCTGGAAATAATGCTCCATCAAGGACGAGAAAATATGGTTGGAGTCACCAAGGCACATCGAAAATCCTGTGGAGGTGACGACTTGATAACGCAATAATTGACCAGACACTGAATGTAACGAGATAAGCATAGTACAATGAAGTGGAAATAATGTTTTTTCTACTCCATACTTATAACGGGCGAAATGTGGGTGTAGGTACCTACTATTAGGTACACCTCAGCCTAACCCTTCGGGATTACAGGCGTGATGTACCTACGTAGAGGAATCAGCGTTCAAATCTTTTATTTTAATTCGAACACTTTATCTCTCCTAGCACCACAAATATAATAATGCTCAACATGAACCAAGAATAACATCGCATATCGATCGAGCCGCTCTTCTGTTATTAAAATATCATCCTAAATATAAAGTTCCCCTATAAACACACCGCTACCACAAACCCTGCAATTATCTCGTCATATTATTGCTCATATATTTATGGTAAAACATTTTCCCTCAGCTATATTGAGCATATAAAGTTGGTGGGAGCGGCCTTAACGAAGTGACTGCTTGCTTTTCAAAGTTTATCCCTTTACTGGGATTGCGTTCGTAGATATTGTGTTCTGTTCAATCTTCATGGGAAAGCTTGCCTTTCCCATGGTTTTAATTCGAAAATAGAATTCATTTTCTGCAGTAGATAAGTGAGTGACATTTCCATGTACGTGTGATCTAAAATGAATCTAGATCTCCTTTGACGCAATTTGAACTGGTTTTTAAGTATGGCTTCGCTCGCGTTAATTTAGAATTTGACAATCAATTCGTGCTGTACTTTGCTTGTAATATTATAATTCAATCATGATTCGAAATACACGTGGCGCCATCTATTATCATAAGAACGTTATTGCTGTTTTCCTCGGGAACTAATTTTTTTCGAAAAAAAATGGTCATAAGGTACCTACCCTATGTCCGTTTCTGTACATCTGACAACGTATAGGTATACAAAATTTCAGGATGATCAAGTCAGTGGTTTAGGCGTGAAAAGGTAACAAACACACAAACTTACTTTCGCATTTATTAGTATATAATAGTTAGTTAGCTGATTTTTTTTTGCGATTCAGTGTTTCCTTTAGTAAAAGTTGTTCATAATAATGAGTACAATGACCCCTTTAGAGATTTAGCGTATGAATAGAATAGATACATACAAAAATTTCTTAAATCTAACTTAGCGCTATGAATACCTATCGTTACAAGTTATATTTTAACATAGAAAGCAGAGGTCTCCAAACTAGGTTGTGCCTGTTTCTTGGGGGCTGGAATTGCGTTAACTTAAAATTAAAACACATAATTTGTTATCACAAATAATTTTATTATTATTATTTATTATTTTCTCCTTTGTTCATCATAACATCTTATTATTTTTATTATTAATATTGTTTTTTTTTATATATATTTTTCTTTTTTTTTTTAAGTAGGTAGTTGAGGATTATTTTTTACAAAACAAATGATTTTACAATAATAAAAATTAAAACTATTCTAATGTCTCATGTTGTCGTGTGCGTCTGTTATTTAACGAAGTATGAAGAAATTGTATCTGCCGAAATACTAACTTTGGAAAAGTTAAAACATGGTTTGATCAAACGTGTCAAAAACTCGAGCCATTCATATAGAAAATACATAAACCTACACACCCATCTGCAACAGATTCCCAAAAAATAATTTGCGTAACTTTAACAGACGCTTCACTTACTTTTCCTACTTTTTTATTATTCACTGAAGTGTTAAAACGAATTCCATTTATTTAAATTCTTTGTAAAACATTTCGAATTCTTTACCTTCGTCAAGTGATGCGTAAAAGAAAAATAGGTATGTCTGAACCAGCGGCTTGAAAATTATAAAAAGAAATATAAAATAACGTTAAACTTCCTAACTTGTCCCGAATCGTAGAGCCAAGACGTAAACTTTAATAAGAAGCAGTACAATATACAGGCGCCTTATGCATATTTTATGTACTTGCAGTTATGGAAATTCTAGATGAGGGGAAAATGCGAGCTGCTTCTTTCTTTAATGTTTTGTATTAGGCTGTATTAACATAACATAACATCACGCTTGTAATACCCAAAAGATTAGACGGAGGTGTACCCAATAGTACACCCATATTTCGCCAGTTATGTTAAAGTCCCATATTATAGAGGGCAAGCCTAATGCCATCAACCGGGCACAAATTCAGACTCCGTGGCTGCTACTGAGAAATTCCTGATTAAAAAATCTAATAACACTTTACCCGACCCGGTAATCGAACTGATCGATCGATCACTTAAAAGAATAACTGACAAACTCACGCCTTTTGATAACGAAATCTGCATGAAACATAAATAACTCGTTGTACCTTAAACCCAAAAAAAAGGGTATTCTACTTTCAGTTGCGAAAATGACTGATTAAGGATTTATAGCTCTTTTTAGAAAGAGAGATGCTCGTTATGAGGCACCTAATAAATTAGACTACCATAAAGAAATTCCAAAAAGGAACGCTTAGAATCTCGATAAAATACCTACATACCAATACAGAGTAAGACGTCTTGTCAGAGTCAGAATAAATTCTACATCAGGATGTCTACCGTCTATTCTATGGACTGACAGGAATGCTAATGAGGATATGTTCCATATCCGCAGATTGAACAAGATGTGCAGTTGATAGCAGTGTAGATCCTGCAATACAATACAGACATACACATGGACACATTGTAATTATGTACTGGTTATTTATGTCTATTGTGTTGCCGCATTGATTTTAGTTGATCAAAGGCAAACAGATTGTTGTCTGATAACTTTGTTGTTCCAGTCCAGATTGGCATTTAGACACGTGTTTTCATATGTATTGTTAGCATCAACATGAATCATGAATATCTTAGAGCTAAAATAATAGCCAGTTTATTTAAAGTTGTCCAAATGCTAAACTCTACTGCTGCTGAAAATTTTGCCTTTGTCGAAACTTCTATGTTAACTTGACTTCGTTTATCATTGTCTGCATTTGTTCATTTATTTTTGAGTTTTACGAGCTTGCTGGAGAGATGTCTATAATGATCTAAGCTTGTAGCAGTCTTAGGCTGCGTGGAATGCTAGGAGCACACGACATTTTCATACAGCGTTTGTATTTAACTTTATAAACAGTGGAAATTTGAAGAGTGAACTCAACAATGTCCCTTTGTCGAACCCAAGACCTCTGATTTTTCAAATTCATGTGCGTATTGTATAATTATCTCTTGCTTCCGGAGAAGTAAAACATCGTGAGGAAATCAGCCTGAGAGATATTTACCGACGGCATGTAAAGCCAAGACAGAGGCCCATGGGCTGCATAAAACTTCTGACACCAGGTTAGACACTAACCACACGATAAAGAAGAAGAACTTTGTCCTGCAAAATATCGTGGAGAAGAGCGCCTTGTGTGAACACTTGGTTAATAGATACATTCTTTATCTTATAAATTGCCTGTTTTACACACAAGAGAAACTGTTTAAGTACCAAAGAGAAAAGAATATCGTCAATACAAGAATTACTCGTACTTATCACAATCACAAAGCGATGTAACGAAAATATTTAAATTGTTTACTACCTTACATTTAATCCTTTATTTTCACGGAAGAGTTGCGAGTTGATACACACGTTCTCTTATATAACATTCCCAAATAGCTTTGTTAAATTCTGAATGCGACAATATCGGATTTTTGTTAAGAAGCGTGAGTGTTGACAGTGGAAGGGATTTAACTATATATTGCCACTGATAAACATTTTTTATACGACACGGGGACGTGACGTAAAAATTGCGCCCTCCACTATGGCAAGAATTGGCAAAAGAATATGGATTCGGTAATTGTACCACGGGATTGTACTACCGGAATAAATAGTCTTCTATGTGTTAATCCAGGTTATAATCTATATGTGTGCCAAATTTCATCCAAATCCGGTCAGTAGTTTTTGCGTGAAATGTTACTCTTTCACGCAAAAAAATATATGACATTCAGACATTCATTGGTTCATCTAAACATCCTCACAAACTTTCACATTTATTAGTAGGGTAGTATGGTTTTAAGAATTGCCAGCTAAAAACAAATAAGTTCAGTGAGTACACATGTAAGTATGTACATATTTGCAAACATATTTTATTGAAAATATTCCAGTTTCAATTAACATTGAAATAAATATTGGATGGTGTATTTTTTTGACGGTAAACATCAATAGATCAAATAAGTACACAGTAGGCTGCTCTATTTTAGTCCATGTTAATAAACTGTGGAAATATTCCTATTTAAAACGTGGAACTTAATAACATAATTCTCAATTCACAAACCAAACATTTTGATCGTCATTATTATTCTGTTAAACTATCATGAAATGCCAATCGTGCTCTAAATAAAGGGTGCAAAAAACCTCTTCACGAAGCCGAAAGACACATAATCCTCCCCGTCATTGCGATCTTTTTTTTTTCTACACCTTCTACTTACGGTGGTGGGGTCAGCTCGTGGCTTAATAATAACAGCCGCTCGGGTCGATCTTTAGGTTAAGCCGTGCTTGCCTAGGTTGGTCTGTGGATGGGTTACCACTCATACCATACCGAGTTTCCTCCGTGCCTCGGAAAGCACGTTAAGCCGTTGGTCCCAGCTGTCATTTGTAGATCTTTGACAGTCGTTAGGATAGTCAGTTGCCCAAAATGTCTGACAACCAGTCTTACCAAGGGGTATCGTATTGCCCTGTACTAACTGGGTTGTGGAGGTCTGATAGGCAGTCGCTCCATGTAAAATACTGGTATTCAGCTGCATCCGGTAAGACTGGAAGCCGACCCCGACAAAGTTGGAAAAAAGGCTAGGCAGATGATGACCTTCTAGTTATGGAGATATTAGAGGTCAAACTTCCAACTTTTTGACAAGTTGTTATTTTTTAATCAAGTTTTAATTGTATGATTTTTACTTTAAACACCTCTACGACCCCCCATCATCTTATTATCTTTTAAACAAGCAAATAGTACCAACAAACAAAAACAAACATACTTGAACATCCAAAAAATACGTCGTTATAACCAACACAAAGAACAATTTGCAATTACGATTACGACCATGCAATTTTATTGTAAACAATTTTCTATTGTCAGTGCAAATCGAATACTTCCCTTTAAGAACACCGCTACCGTACCGTGATCGTCGCGTGTGAAATAAAACGCTTTCCGTCACGTTCAAATCCCGATTGATAAATTGCTTTTTTCTTTGAACGAACGGCTATGCTCACATCTTAATCTTAAGAATTCCTTAGTAACTGACTGTTTTTCGCCTTCAGCCATGTTTTCGTTTTTTATAGACTGGGAATTGAAGTCGTAAAGTAAGGCAAAGGGATGATTTGGCTTTACCCAGTAACTGCGATGAGGAGGTCAGGGACTCAATCTCTCCATGTGTAATACTTATATTTAGCTGAATGTTGTTGAAGATTGCAAGCAAACCCCAAAAAAGGAAAAGTTGATGAACTAAAGTCGTAAAGTGAGGCTACTTGAGCGACACATGTTTTTTTCCGAATACAGCAGGATTTTTTTTGCAAAATATGAATTTCCTTGCTTCGTTTGATAATTGTCCGATGGGATTTTACTACCGGGATAAAAAGTATTCTATGTGTTAAACCAGTTTATAAACTATCTGTGCAAAATTTCTCCAAATCCGTTCAGTAGTTTTTGCGAGAAAGAGTAACAAACATCCATACTTACAAAAGTAGTAGGATTTAATTGATTACCATAAAACGTTGGTATTTTATATGATCCGTTGATATTTATTTGTTAAATTTTATCGTCGTACAGGAGTGTGTTATAAATTCGGTAAGTTACACATTCATTTCCATGTACTATCACAAATGTATGCAAACTGGATGAAGCAATTAGCATTTACATACCCCGTCTCGTATGTGTTTAATTTATCATTGTTCTTCATAGTTTCAAGTTAAATTTTTCAAGCTAGTGAAGTGGAATGTTGAATTCTGCAATTTTAAAATATTCTTCATAGTTTGAAGTTTAATTTTTCAAGCTAGTGTTGTTTAAAAAATCCGTGGGGCCAAGGATTAGTTATTGGTGTTGTAGAGGTGCCGTGTTAGCCGTGTGGTATCCAGCAGAGTAGAATAGAACCAACCCATTACACTCACGGGTGTCGTATAAGGCGACTAATGTCTGAGGCAGAACACCTTGCGCCTCCGTAGACCAGATAATGGGCAGCAGCGTTTTCTGTTAGTCTTTCATCACTGCGATCTCCTATCCGCCTGCCAAGCGTGGAGATTACGGCAAATTCCTCCCATCATGGGAGAGGCTTATGTCCAGCAGTGGACGTTATAGGCTGTTGTAGTAGTAGTAGTTGTAGAGGTAGCAAACGGGCCCTACTTTCAGCCCGTTCAATTTGGCAAACGATGTACCCTCATGTATCTAAAATCATAACCCTTCCGTTTGGTTTGCCGTGCTTGGGTAAAAACACACCATTATCTAAATATATAAAAGAAGAAACTGACTGACTGACTCATCTATCAACGCACAGCCCAAACCGCTGGGTCTACAGATTCCAAATTTGGCAAGTAGGTTCCTTGTGTGGTCTAGGTGTGCACTAAGAAAGGATTTTTCAAAATTCACCCCATAAGGGGGTTAAACGGGGCTCCAAAGTTTGTGTGGGGAAACAAGATTAGTTAGACTATTTTATTCGAAACTTCACAGTAGTGCTCCTTTTGATAAATGAGTAGAAACGGGTTTCAGGGTTTTTCAGAATTCAACCCCTAAGAGGGGGAAATGGGGTGACAAAGTCTAAAAATCAATGCACAGCCTTAAACGCTGAGTCTAGAGATCCCAAATTTGGCACATATATTCCTGAAGTGGTCTAGGGGTACATTAGGAAAGGGTTTTTCAAAAGTCACCCCCTAAGGGGGTAAAACGGGGCTCTAAAGTTTGTACGGGGAAATAAGATTAATTAGACTATTTTATTAAAAACTTCACAGGAGTACTCCTATTGATAAATGAGTTTCTTCAGGTTTTTTCAGAATTCAACCCCTAAGAGGGAGAAATGGGGTGACAAAGTCTAAAAATCAATGCACAGCCCAAACCGCTGAGTCTAGAGATTCCAAATTTGGCACATACGTTCCTTATGAGGTTAAGGGGTGCATTAAGAAAGGATTTTTCAAAATGTACCCCCTAAAGGGGTTAAACGGGGCTCCAAAGTTTGTATGGGGAAACAAGATTAGTTAGACTATTTTATTCGAAACTTCACAGTAGTGCTCCTTTTGATAAATGAGTAGAAACGGGTTTCAGGGTTTTTCAGAATTCAACCCCTAAGAGGGGGAAATGGGGTAATAAAGTCTGAAAATCAACATCGGTATTGTTTGTATGGTGTATCGGGTCGGGTGTATTACAAAAACAACGATTTTAAGATTTAATGTGGCGGACCTGAAATGCCTTCATTCCCTGTTGGGGTGCGATGGGGTTGAAATGTCTAAAAATCAATATGGGTGTCGATACCGAGATTATCAGGGGTGCAGATTACGAAAATGGCATTTATTTTGAGATCCAGAAGATGGCGGATTCGACTTCTATACAGGGTTATTGTTGATTTATTGTGATGATTGTGATAACGATGACGGTGATTGTGAAAATGATGATGATGGTGATGATTGTGATTACAATGATAATGATTGTGATTACGATGATGATGATTGTGATTACGATGAAAATTATTGTAATTACGATGATGATCATTGTGATAATGATGATGATGATTGTGATAACGATGATGATGATTGTATAATGATGATGATGATTGTGACAACGATGATGATGATTGTGATAACGATGATGATGATTGTGATACTGATGATGATGATTTTGATAACAGTGATTGTGATTGTGATTGTGATGGTGATTGTGATGGTGATTGCGATGGTGATTGTGATAATGACGGTGATGGTGATAGTGATGGTGATTGTGATAATATGAAATAAATTATTGTAATTACGATGATGATCATTGTGATAATGATGATGATGATTGTGATTACGATGATAATGGTTGTGATTACGATGATAATAATGATGGTGACAGTGATGGTGATTGTGATGGTGATTGTGATTGTGATTGTGAATGTGATGGTGATGGTGATTGTGATAATGATTGTGATAATGATGGTGGTTGTGATAGTGATGGTGATTGTGATGATTATGAAATTTGGCACATAGATAGTTCATAACCTGGATTAACACGTAGGACACTATTTATCCCTTTAATATGATCCAGTGGGACGGTTACCGAACTTTACGCGGGCGAAGCCGCGGGCAACAGCTAGTTAGATATATGTTTAATAAAGGTTGTAGGCATAACGTTATTTTCGGAACGGCCAACCAATGATATTAATTATCATTTAATTAATATCATTCGTTGGCCGTTCCGAAAATAACGTTATGACGTTACCTTTATGTACTTATTTCTTCATTATAAGAAGCATTTAATCAATATCATTAATGTCATAATTATATATGTCGCAGGCATATCACGTAGAACACACCGTAAAAATAAAGATGCCGTATAAAAGCACGTTATTTACAGTATTTTATTCGGTCGTTTCTTCTTGCTGACGATACGGCTAAACGTAGGACGCCACTTTATCGAACGTATCGCCACCACAATCCGGCTGAACGTGAGAACGCCGCATTACATAACAGATTTTCAATCCGGCGCGCCATTATGTAGAGTAGAGTAGAGAAGGGTGTCCTGGCTAAGTTAGCCAGCCTAACTCCGCCCAGAAACATAGAAGTTTCCTGGGAGCTTCACAGGCTTCGTGGAGAGACCTCACCGTTCCAAGGATTTGTTAGCGCTGGGTAGCCACGGCTTCGCATTCCAGGATGACGTGGGCGGCTGATTCTTCGGCGTCAAAGCAGCCCCTGCAGAGTGGGCTGTCCGTGGCGCCTATGTTAAAGAGATGTTTGTTTAGGGGGCAGCGCCATTTTGTGATACGGCGTGTTATACGAATTGGCTTCGACATATAATCGACTGCCTTGTTGGTCTAGCGGTCGCAAGCGCGACTGCTGAGCATGTGGTCCTGAGGTTCGATTCCTAGGTCGGGCAAAGTGTTATTGGGTTTTTCGTTCAGGAATTTCTTAGTAGCAGCCACGAAGTCTAGATTCGTGCCCGGTTGATGGCAATAGGCTCGTCCCCTATAACATTGAACTTAAACAAACTGGCGAAATGTGGGTGTACTATTAGGTACACCTCTGCCTAACCCATCGGGAATAATAGGTGTGATGTTAAATATTAATCACTTTTAAACGTCTCTCAAATTTTAAGAAGATTAGTGAGACAAAATCTATACCCGCGAAACTCTAAGCTCTGTAAATAAACATTGGGAACTTTCCTAATCCGGTCTTGGGTGTAATCGAATTAGTTTCCAACTTGATGTCGCATCTGCCATTCAATAAACATACTCGTCTCTATTGAAATATTCTGTTTGCGACTAAAATTAGTAGTTTAGTTTATTTGATTTTCGGATCGAAAAGTTTCTAGGTCTTAGAGGGCAAATACAGCATTAACAGCTGACAACTCTGAACAGTAGTCTGATTAGCAGTATAATCCAGCTATCTGCTAGCTCGTGGCTAGATAGTAACAGCCGCTGGGGTCGATCTTCAGGTTAAACCGCGCTTGCCTAGATTGGTCTGGATGGGTGACCATACATTACATACCGAGTTTCCCCCGTGCCTCAGAAAGCACGTTAAGCTGTTGGTCCCGGCTATCATTCGTAGATCTTTGCCAGTCGTTACAGTAGACAAAAATTCTGACAACCAGTCTTATCAAGGGGTATCGTATTACCCTGTAGTAACTGGGTTGTGGAGGTCAGCTAAGCAGTCGCTCCATGTAAAATACTGGTATTCAGCTGCATTCGATTAGATTGGAAGCAAACCCCAGCATAGTTGGGAAAAGACTAGACAGATGATGATAATCTAGCTAACTGCTATTTCTACCTCCTTACCGAGAATCGAGCTTAGTGGCGTGTAATTGGAGAGGCTTATGCCCAGCAGTGGGCTGGTGATGATGATGTACAGAAGCCTGAAACCAATAACGGTAAAGATATAAACACGTATACCAGAATAATACAAAAAAACAGAGTTGCGTTGGTTGCATTCATAAGGCATATAAGTGAAAGAAGCTATTCGAAATCTGCAAATATTTTTGGATGACTATACCAAATGTGACTTCCATGACCATTGTGCATTGCTTTAATTATACCTATCAAAACAAACCGTTATGTTATATTATATAATATATTTTTTTCCACAAATAAGCTGTTATTTTGAGTTAAACATCCCTTCGTCATTATGGCTTGAACATCTGAATTGTCGTATTAAAAGCAATTCGAGCAAGTTATTAGCAGAATAACTTGCTCGAATTTCTTTTCCAGTATTTTTTCTTATTTTATTCTTCCATTTGATTTCCTTCGGTTTCTTCCGTTCTGTTATTTTTACGATTCCAGCCAGTTTAAAAAAGATGAAGTGAATCAGTTGCTAATATTCGTTTCTCTCAAGTTTCTAAAGATTGAAAATAGGTCAACTTGCTACGATTCAGTTGTACAGTTCAATATGTTATCGTTTAGCTTTTGCCGTGAAATTGTGTAATAATTTGTTTTTTTTTTTAAATAAATCATTTGAAATGTTTGTTTTACTGTTATTAATATGAATATTTGAGAGCAGCGGTGGTCCAGTGGTGGCGGCCCCGACTTACGAACAGTAAGTCGTGGGTTCGAACCCAAACAAGCGCATTACTTTGCGTAATTTATTTCATCACCACTGCTCTCAAAACGTTGAAGGAAAACATCGTGAGGAAACCAGCATGTCCTAGAACCAAAAAATTCGAAGACATGTGACATCTACCAATCCGCACTGGGCCCGCGTGGTGGATTAGCCCATTCCCTCTCATAGAGAGAAGGCCTGTGTCCCAGCAGTGGGAACATTAATAGGCTGATGATGATGAATATGAATAACATAATTATGTCGAGACTCCCGCTTGGCGGTTGGATCAAGGGCCTGAATCAGAAGGCGTACACGGCCCGCATTGTGAGGAGGTTCTTGTCTCTGAAGCCCTAACCACCGGTAGCTCGCGATACCCGCAGACCACAATTTTTTATATTTTTAAATGTTTTTTGATAAGAAATACATAATTTAAAAATGTAATAAATTTGTTTGAAATATAAATAAAGAAACAACATGACAAAAAAAAAACAACTTTAGAAAGACTTTTACCGAACAACTGAAAATATATAATTTAAATATTTGTCCACAAAATTTAAAATGATCGACACAGAGATATCTCTTCTCGTTTTCATCTCTTTTGACCCACTAATTTATAATGAAAATACCGAAACATGGACACTGCCACCTTGAATAATGGTTAAACGATTATTAATCGTCCATTGTTATAACACGAAGGACATTGTCGTCGCACAATGAGGTCATTAGTTACTAGGTAAATACTCTTACTATCCACATTTATGGGGTGGCATCTGTTTAGTAGCATTATACTGGAATTAGTGCTAGCAAACAATTTAGTCATCCTTTGTTAGAAGAGGAATTTACTGAAGACAAAACAGAAGCACACAAACCAAGGTAACATATAAAAATTATCATTCAATGTTAGTACCTAATTGGGTATTATACTCTTGGAACCATTTAAAATAACAAACATCAATGATACAAAGAAAAGTATTGATGCCACTTGCATTGATATCAACCAAAAGATAATTATGCAACTTCATATTTAAAGGCTGAAACTAGTACCAATAAAGGGTCTCGTCGAAACGACGAAGAAGAAATACCAATGCAACTTGAAGAGGCAAACAACATGTAATCACATGCAACGAAAGATACCATAACAATAAATAATACCTCCACAACACCACAAAACCCGTCACACAAGCAGCAGGACCCAAACCCATTAATATTTGAACCGAAATTTTATGCAAACAAAACCCTTAGAAAACTTGTTTGCATATTCATTAATATCACATTGTTTCGTAAAATTTAATATGGCTCAGTGTGTGTTAAACCTCTGGCGAAAATTAATTCAATTTTGTGATGACATCGTGTGTGATGGCTTTATTGATAATATCTTGCGTGACGATGCTTTTATCCCAAGCCTCAGGAATTTCTGCCCTTATAATTGGAGGCCTCCATGCGTTTCTTTGTCCTTTGATAGGGCATTTTGGGTCTATGGACTAGATGGCAGTGTCAAAGCAAACGTCAAGACTGGGACTAGGATGATAACGAAAAATGACAAAATACAAAAAAAAAATCTATTGGACCGTTTCGAGAAGTGCCAAAGAGTCTAACTATTTTACGAAAATGTGCAAAGTAATTTGTAAATATCAGCATTTTTGAATACAAAATACTACCTGGAAAATACAGGTAAAAACAAAATATAGTTAGTGCCTCGGAAGCAAGAAATCCCGAAAGCACTTAAGAACTTTTTAGAGCATTCCTTCGTATTTCAATGCTAAAGTTCGGAATGGAATGACACCTTCGAAGTTTTGAAGTATTTACATTTCTATAGATCCTAAATTCTGGGACCATTCTCCGTGCGAACGACATCCACGGTCTTTCATTACGTTCGAAATTCGTACGCCTAAAAGACGTACGTCTTGAAATGGCTGGAAAAGACGCCTTGAAAAAATTTCTTCTTTTTAGAATCCTGATCAAGGGTTTCTTTATTAGTTGCTTGTTGCTGCTGTCGTTTGTCGATGGATTTTTGACAATGAAAGATGAGGGTTGGAATGTCTTACTTTATGAGTATTGTATCAGATTCCCAGTAACAAACTTAGCTTTTAATTTTGCTCTATTCCCCCCCCCTGGTTCTGATAAACCTATGTTAGGATTAACAATTAAGTTTTCAATTTCTACGTGGATCAGTCGCATAAAGCCAGAACGCATTATTTTACTTTATAAAAACTCACAAATTGAGACGTAAACCGATCAACCGAAGACAAACACGCTCTCAAACAAACCATCATAATAACAAACTATACTTTTTCCCGATAGCATTTACTGCCGAATGATTCCCGTAAACAATGAAACTAAATTGGACTCTTACAGTTACAGCATATAATTCAAGTTACCTTGGCCATTGCTCAATCTGCCTAAGATTGGTGCCAAACAAAAAGTGTCCTACAGCAAAGTTGAAATGATAAGGTATAACTGGGGACGCAAGTGCCGTTAACAGCCGGGTAAACAGCGGGTGCAAAAGTTTTTGCAAGTCGAGATTTTGTAGGACGCCAATAAAAATAAAGTAGTACCTTTTGGGTATTAGCATTTTAATATTCAAATGGACGAAGTAAATATGTAAGGTCCGGAAAAACTAAAAGAGAAAAAAGAAAAAAATACATTATTTGAGAAGGAAATACTGTATCTCGTAATTAAATATTGTATCTCGTAATGATATTCGCGGCTCAAAGGAAGTAATTATGAACGCCGAATTTATTGAAATGATTTAATGTATCCTGTTGAGTCTTGCAGGTAATTTTATTATTAATCCTTATAGGATGACAGTTAATCACTTCGTAGCAAAAATAGAATTTTGATAAATATAATTCCTCCAATTCAACGAATAACTCTCTCACTTTTAAGCAGAACGTACTAACGTACTGAGAAATATAAATTTTTCAAAACACTTCATCGAAAACTGGATTTTATTGCAATACTATTAGGTTTAGAATGCAGTTTATTTCACGCTAGTGTCTCTTTTTTTATTTTTGGGGTTATTTGTGGATAATTGCCAGCAGGCTGAGAAAATCGTAAAAAAGTTTGTGTAGACTTAAATAATAAGTTTCCTTGTAGTAAAAGTTAGCTTCATAGGCGTTGAAGAAGGTAATAAACAAACTAATAACTTTTTCCGCCCAAGGATGGAAAAATAGGGTAATGATACCTAGAATGATTAATGATGAGGAAATCTGCTATCGTTAAGAAAAACAAAGCTTATTGTGAAGAAAGATGATAAAACAGCGGATAAGGCATACCAGTTTAATGACAATATAAAAAAATACACTTTCAAAAATCAATGTACTTGGATTCGCACATAAAGACAAATGGAAAAGCCACTGTAAATTGAAAAGAGTATGAAATAAAATGTTTCATCCAAAGATTTAATGGTGGTCCAAAATAAAATACGAGTAGCAAGGGCAGACTATGGGTGGACAGCACCATCCATTTAAGCTATTGTTATATCTGTGACCCAATTTGGTCCGTCAGTAAACACGGACGGTCCGTGAATGGCAAATATGCTACATTGACAGTGGCCCTTTGCTCGGTTTGAGCCACGAGAAAACAACGGAATACAAATTTTGGCAGCCATCAAAATTGACGACTTACAGCACTTACAGCAATAGCAGCTGCTTGCTGAAAATAATGTTGACGTATTTGTCTAGATGCAAATGGTGTTTTGAGTGAGAATGATGAGCATTCTCACTCAAAACACCATTTGCATCTAGACA
The DNA here is from genome assembly GCA_941918905.2 of Xestia sexstrigata. Taxonomy (NCBI): domain Eukaryota; kingdom Metazoa; phylum Arthropoda; class Insecta; order Lepidoptera; family Noctuidae; genus Xestia; species Xestia sexstrigata. The sequence goes on from OW799219.2 coordinate 7,675,524, forward strand.
TTTCGGTACAAATCAGTCAAAATGCGTACAAAGGTAGTTTTGCTAAATCCAGTTTATTTATTTTAATAAAGAATTTCTTAAATCTGTGTCAAGTTCACCCATGATTTGTGCCTGAACTAGGTAATCCTGTGTTTCAGGCGATTGTAGGTAATATTGTTACGTCGTACCCGTACTTACCTACAGTTACGGTAGTAGGAACCTACTAGTAAGTAGGTAGGTAATAGTAGGTAGGTAGGTAAAACGAGCCCCGAATAATGTAGGTACAAATTCGCAAACTACCTACAAAAGAACATCATTGTAATTTCGACCGTACGCCGAGGGCATAAAGTACCTACTCGAAGGACAATGACCCACTATGGAATTGTCTAGAAGATTCTAGGAAGTCGTGGATATTTCTCGAACGTTCGATCGCCATATAAATAGTCGACGTGTTTGCGGGAGCAGGCAGTCTTATTTTGGCTACAGTACGAAGCGAATCGAAGTGAACTAGTAAGTGCGATATCTAAGTGAATAGTGATCAGTAGTGTACTTGTGATTAAGTTTTAAGTGTTTTGTGATTATTAAAGTTATTTGTTGTTTCTTCGGTAGTAATTAATTTATCCCATACCCAGCTCGTAACAATTTGGTGTCAGAAGTGAGGGATAAATTATGCCAATTCTACCTAAGGACGACACGGACGGTATCCGTACCAGGAGTCAGCGACAGCAGGACATGGACCAAAGGCGGTTTGGAGATTCTCCGACACAGACACCGGGTGGTGTCCAGCCTACGTCAGTGCCAGTCGCTGGCCCATCCGGAGTTTCTCCAGCATCAGTGGCGCCAGACTTGTCAGCTTTAATGGCGCTGCTGCAGGAGCAGGCTCGCCGTCAAGAGGAGCAGGCTCGCCGTCAAGAGGAGCAGGCTCGCCGTCAAGAGGAGCAGGCTCGCCGTCACGAGGAGCAGGCTCGCCGGTTGGAAGAGCAGTTGCAGCAAGATAAAGAGGAGCAGGCCCGCCGCCAGGATGAGCAGATGCTCCTCATAAAGGATCTTCATGCAACTTTTGGCAAAGATCTGAAAGTGATGAAGGATCAGGTTCACCAGCACGAGAACCGTATCTCAGAGGCCGAAGTTCAGATCGCTGGGGTGAAAAAGGCTTTGGGAGAACTGAAGACTGAAGACGTGACTGTGGCTTCAGTAGTTGCTGCACCTTCAGCGCGGGGCTTTAAGGTGCCTCCATTCGATGGAACATCTTCGTGGTCGGCTTATAAAATTCAATTTGAGGCCGTTATGAAGGCGAATGGATGGACTATACCGCAAGCCATGACCGCGCTCACCTTGGGCCTTCGAGACCAGGCCTTAAACATTCTTGAGGCGCTCGGCAAGGATGTAACCTACGAGCAGCTGCTGGAGGCGTTAGAGTCCAGATACGGCGACGCGCACCTGGAGCACGTATTTCGTGCTAAGTTGAAGGATCGTGTTCAACGTAGTGCCGAGAACCTGCAGCAGTGGGCCCTGGAAGTTGAAAAGCTGGTTCGAAAAGCATACCAGTCTGCCCCTGCACTTATTGATGGGAATCTGGTACAAGCGTTCGTTGATGGAATACGTGACTTGGAAGTTAGAGCTGCTGTGAGACTTGGGCACCATGAGACGCTGAAAGACGCCTTGGCCCATGCCTTAGAAGTAGAGGCAGTGAGGCAGGACCACCGAACGCACCGCGTCAGGGAGGTTGTAGCATCACCTGTTCGCGACCGCCAGCAAGGGTACAGTCCTAGGTGCTACACTTGTGGAGAAAGGGGTCATCTTCGGTCAAGCTGTCCTAAGCGCAGCACTCCGAGAGAAGATCAGCAGGGAAGGGTGGCTGAAGTGACTGCCCAGCCACAGCAGGGAAACGAGTAAATGCCAGGACTGGGGGGCGGGTGCTGGCTGGTATTGAAAAAGCCCCGAAAATCTTGATCTCGCAAGCACATGACGGGAACAGCCTGACCATCAAAGGCGAAGTCAACGGAACACCTTGCAAACTGACGTTGGATACTGGAGCTTCTCACACGGTCGTCAATTCTCACCTAGCAAGTCGGTTTCTTGGGGGCTACTTCGATAACCACGACCGTATACGATTACTAACAGCTACCGGTCAGCACATAATCGTCCGAGGCAAGAAGGAGGTGGAGTTAAAATTGGGTGACAGGTTTTACAAGCACAATGTCATCGTGGCCGACATAGTGGACGATTGCATCTTGGGCTTGGATTTTATGCGGAAATATCGTTGTGAGATCGACGTTGATCAAGGAGTACTGAAATGTGGTTCAGAGGAAGTCTTCATGGAAGGTGCACCATCAGGGAAAGTATACTGCCTGAAGGAGATTGTCCTTCCTCGCAGATCAGAAACAATTGTGCCAATTAGTCTACCACGAAATTCTGGACAAAAAGATCGCAGTGTTCTGATAGAAAGGGTGAACAATGACTTTCCATGGAAGATGGCACGGACTTTGGTCAAGGCCACCAACGTCTCGGCAGTACGCATACTGAATGCAAGTGACAAGGAGCAAGTGATTAAGAAGGGCACCTTGATCGGCACTTGCGAGGAAGTAGCTTGGATGCGTCAATTGCAAAATCTGCCTACCGGAAATAAAATTCGTAGTCCAAAGTTTGACGTGACAACGCTTTTGGAAAACTGCGATTTAACTAAAGGGGAAATGGACAAGGCTAAGAAGATGTTACTTCAGTACGCCAACACTTTCTCCTCAAATGATGCTGACATAGGGAGAACTGGACTAGTTCAGCACAAGATAAATACAGGTAACGAGTTACCAATCCGTCAGCGACCAAGAAGACTGCCAGTTGCACGTGAAAAAGAGGTGGAAACCATGATTGAGGGAATGGTGAAGGACGGTGTTATAGAGCCTTCATCCAGTCCATGGTGTTCTCCTGTGGTCCTGGTAAAGAAAAAGGACGGCAGCATGCGTTTCTGTGTGGACTACCGACGACTGAACGATGTCACGAAAAAAGATAGCTACCCGCTGCCTAGGATCGATGACACACTGGATACGCTGACTGGTATGAAGTGGTTTACCACACTTGACCTGAAAAGTGGCTACTGGCAAGTAGAAATAGACCCCAAGGACAAGGAGAAAACTACATTTTCAACAGGAAAAGGGTTGTGGCAGTTTAAAGTTATGCCATTCGGTTTGTGCAATGCTCCTGCGACGTTTGAAAGGCTGATGGAGCAAGTACTCGCCGGATTGATTGGAGACGCATGTCTTGTCTATCTAGACGACATAATCATCGTGGGCCGTACATTTGAAGATCACCTTAAAAACCTCAACCAAGTGCTGTCGAAAATCCAAACAGCAAATCTCAAGTTAAGTCCGAAAAAGTGCTCGTTTTTCAGACAAGAAGTGAACTTTTTGGGACACATAGTTTCGGGGGAAGGTGTTCAAACAGACCCAGAAAAAGTAGTCGCCGTCAAGGATTGGCCAGTTCCGAAAGACAAGACACAGGTCAGAGCATTTCTGGGTTTGTGCTCCTACTATAGAAGGTTTGTCAAGAATTTTGCCGACATTGCAAAACCTTTGCACAAACTCACTGAGGAAAAGCGGCAATTCTGTTGGGACGAGAACTGCGACGTCGCATTTCAGGAATTAAAGAAACGTCTGTGCAATACGCCTATTTTGGGATATCCTGATACTGAAAATGACTTCATAGTTGACACAGATGCAAGTAATACTGGAATTGGGGGCGTGCTGTCTCAACGGAAAGGAAACCAAGAGGTTGTGATAGCTTACTTCAGCAAGTCTTTATCCAAACCAGAAAGAAATTACTGCGTTACAAGACGGGAGCTACTCGCCGTAGTAAAGACATTGCAGCACTTCAGTAAATATTTGTTGGGACGTAAATTCCAATTACGAACTGACCACGCTGCATTGAAGTGGCTATTACAGTTCAAGAATCCAGAAGGGCAAGTGGCGAGATGGATTGAACTACTGCAAGAGTTTGACTTCGTAACTGAACATCGCAGTGGGAGAACTCACGGTAACGCAGACGCCTTGTCAAGAAGACCTTGTCCTGAAGACTGTAAGCACTGTGCCAGACAAGAGACTAAGGAAGTAGTGCCCGTGAGGATGCTTAGAACGGATTTCAGCGATGAATGGAAGGAAACACTACAGCAGGCTCAGCAAAATGACTCGGACATCAAACCGATCTTCGAGTGGATCAAAGCTGGTGCTCCTAAACCTAAATGGAGTGATGTGGCTGCGATGAGTTCCATCACGAAGAGTTATTGGGCGCAATGGAACAGCTTGGTGATCCAGGATGGAGTCTTGTGCCGTAAATGGGAAAACGCTCGAGGGCACAGCTGTCATCTACAAATGGTTGTCCCTAAATCTAAGGTACCGGATGTTTTACGGCTCTACCATGATGGATGTTCAGGAGGACATATGGGGGTAAAAAGGACTCTACTAAAAATTCGAGAACGCTTTTACTGGATCCACTGTCGAGATGATGTGGAGGACTGGTGTCGCAAATGTACCAGTTGTGCGGCCGTAAAAGGACCCCACACACGCAGTAGAGGTGCATTAAAAGTGTACAACGTTGGAGCCCCTTGGGAACGGATAGCACTAGACGTTGCAGGACCATTTCCAGAAAGTGAGAGCGGAAACAAGTACTTCCTGGTGGTCATGGATTACTTCACAAAGTGGCCAGAAGTCTTTGCCATTCCTAACCAAGAAGCTACAACTGTCGCAGATAAATTAGTTCAGGAAGTCTTCTGTCGTTTTGGAGTACCCTTAGAAATACATAGCGATCAAGGAAGGAATTTTGAATCGCAAGTATTTCAGGAGACTTGTCGATTGATGGGTACCCACAAAACCAGAACCACCTCTTACCACCCACAATCTGATGGAATGGTGGAACGATTCAACCAAACTTTAGAGAGATATCTGGCAAAAGTCGTGGAAAGCAGACAAAGGGATTGGGACAAGCACATACAGCCGTTTCTTCTGTCCTACCGCAGCGCAGTCCACGAAAGTACGACTGTAACGCCAGCCTTCGCGAACTTTGGAAGGGAATTACGGTTACCTGCTGATTTAATCACTGGAACTCCCCCTGATGCTCCACGTAGTGTAACAGATTATGCGATTGACTTGCGTAACAAGTTGAATGATGTTTATGAGCATATCAGACAATCCGGCCAACAGATGTCTGAGAAGATGAAGACCCGTTATGACCGGAAGGCAAATACTAGGGGTTTCGACGAAAGTTCACTGGTGTGGTTGCATAACCCAGTACGAAGCAAGGGGAAGTCTCCGAAATTGCAAGCAAAATGGGATGGACCATACCGAGTTGTGAGTAGGATCAACGATGTCACCTACCGAATACAGAAGGGTCCACGAGGTGCGCCTAAGATTGTCCATGTAGACAGATTGGCACGATACTACGGGGCTAATGATGCTCGGGACGAGCATGTCTAAGGAGGGGGCAGTGTTACGTCGTACCCGTACTTACCTACAGTTACGGTAGTAGGAACCTACTAGTAAGTAGGTAGGTAATAGTAGGTAGGTAGGTAAAACGAGCCCCGAATAATGTAGGTACAAATTCGCAAACTACCTACAAAAGAACATCATTGTAATTTCGACCGTACGCCGAGGGCATAAAGTACCTACTCGAAGGACAATGACCCACTATGGAATTGTCTAGAAGATTCTAGGAAGTCGTGGATATTTCTCGAACGTTCGATCGCCATATAAATAGTCGACGTGTTTGCGGGAGCAGGCAGTCTTATTTTGGCTACAGTACGAAGCGAATCGAAGTGAACTAGTAAGTGCGATATCTAAGTGAATAGTGATCAGTAGTGTACTTGTGATTAAGTTTTAAGTGTTTTGTGATTATTAAAGTTATTTGTTGTTTCTTCGGTAGTAATTAATTTATCCCATACCCAGCTCGTAACAATATTAATTGATGAAATAATCACCTAAGATATTGATCTTATTAGTACTTATGTATGTGAAAGAAAATATTTGTATTATACTATATTTTGTTTGGTATTATATGAAAATTCTACGCGAACATAACGAAAGTTAAAGCATACATTAACAGCTAAAATATTTTTGAATTATTTTCCCGTAGCGCAATAAAGTGTAGGTTAACGTGTTAATATTTCATTTTAAATTTTAATTATTTCATTTTAATGTTAAAGTTATTAATTAAACTACCCTCTCGGGGAAAATAGCAGGCAGGATAGGAAAATGGTAACGTTATGATTATTTAGGGCAGAATAATTAAATATCTTTTAATTAAATGACCAGGTTTAACGTTGGTAAGAGCTAAATAATTATATTATTGTCGTTCTCGAAAGATCAAAGTCATTATTTTTGACTTTCCAGATTATGTTTTTATCATTCATTAGTACTATTTTAGAGCTACCTAAATAAATTATTATGCTTCAAAAGCACAAATAACTCATTTTTAATTGGATTCATTTTGGAAAAAAAAAATGATAATTTTATCAGCACCATAAAAAGTGAAATTCAAATTCATCAATTCATCAAAATCTGCGAAGAATTTGATAATATGTTTATTGTCCGTTGGGAAAACCTTTTTTTAAAATCAATTCTATCCAAATCACCACCAAACACCAAAGCCATTGGTTCTCAACCTTTTATATCCGCATATCTGAAAGTATCGTACACCCAACACCAAATTGCGAGTATTTTTCTTCATAAAAATTCAGGAATGGATATCGTAGATACTTTACCCATGATTTACGCTACCTCATCACTCGCAATGACAATTTTTCTGTGTCTTATCCCCTCATAAAGTGTGACCGCATATATTTATCTCTTCCACTATACTGCATGTAAAGTGTGGTGCTTCTTTTTCATTATTACGCACAGAATTATGACACAGCTGATGTTCTTTTAGGGGGTGATGATCATATGAAAATATGATAAGGAGGATAAGAAAAATGTACCACTAGTTGCAATTTGGAGGGTTCATCGTAAACATGACCTTTTGGAAGACCCATTTACATGAACACATTCTAGATTTGACTAACTGAAGATGATAGTAAAATCTGAAATCGTATTAGACATCAGAGTTTTTACTAACAGCTATTGTACTTATCATCAATCTAAATCACCTTGAAGAAACCCGGCGCATTTTGTTCAAAGACAACACATACGCTATCTCAACACATACGCTACTGCTTGGCACTCATGTGATCCGTGATAAGATTAGATCCAATGTTATTTAAAAGATCCTGTATCAACACTCAGAAACATAAAATAAAAAAATTAAGTAAGTAAGTTCTTGAACCATTTTTTTGAATAAGCCAATACGGTAATATGAGACTCGAAATTATAATGAAAGGATTTATGACACTTTAGAAAATTATAATTAAAGCTTACAATAAAAAAACAGAATACGGAACACTATACTGCGCTCAACACCGGGAATTACAGATGTTGGCAATAAGGCTGCCAGGCCCAAATGCAACTGGGTGGGTCACGTGAGTCGCATGCATAGCGACCGCTGGGCAAAGGTCTCAACGTAATGGGTGCCTGAGGATGTACGGCGTCAAGCAAGATGTAGCAAGACAACTTGGACACGCATCACGAAGACTGACTTGATGAGACTAATTCGAGGTGGCGCTGAAGAAGAATAACTAGAAGGACATCACTAAGTGTACTCGTCAAGTGAAATCATCTCAGTATACACACTGTTAGTGTAGTGTGCTGTCCTAGTGTGAACCGGCCCTGACTAACATTTATGAAGAACAAGTGAGGGTAGTTGAATAAACACCTTCGCTTTGCTGTGGCGGTACATCCTTCAGTCATCCCGCGACCACGGCTGGTGCAATCCGGTCGAAACGTCGGGCTTATATTAAAGGTAAAATTCGCAAAAATACCCGTTTACATATGTTTTATAATGTAGAGGGACATAGGGAAGCCTTTGCCTACAAGAAAACATTCAAGGCTATTAAAAAAAAAAAATAACATAAACACAACATCACGTCTGTAATCCTCGAAGCGGCAGAGGTGTACCCATTACTGCACCCAGCCATGTTTAAGTCCCATGTAATAGGGGGCGAACTTATTGCCATCGACCGTGCCATCCAGACTCCGTGGCAGCTACTGGGAAATTCCTGATGGAAAAGCCCAATAACACTTAGCCCGACCCGGGAATCGAACCCAGGACCTCATGCTCAGCAGCCACGCTAGCGACCATAAGACCAAAGAGGCAGTAGAAAAAGTACTTCTTTATAATTTAGATTTTATCTTGAGAGGTTTTTCATTCCACCGTGTGGAGTAAAATATTATAACATAACCATAGTATAAAAAGGGGAAGTAGGATATCTTCATACAAACGCACCGCGTGCGGCTTGTATGTGTGCGCAATAGTATCTTTGCGTCACTGCACGCACACTCACGACGTGCGCAGCTGAGAAACGGGTTTACGGGTTGAGGTTTTGTTTGAGTGTGCGTGCGGCGACGCAAAGATACTATGCCGCACACATACAAGCCGCGCGCGGTGCGTTTGTATGAAGATATCCTACTTCCCCTTTTTATACTATGGAGTAACTGAGTGGAATATTATTCACCTGTATTTTTTGTTGTCCTTTACATTACATATTCAGGGTTGACCCAATATAACGCCTCATTACCCATTATAGTCCACCTTTTATAGGAAATGTGAAACCCTTTGGTGCAAAATATTCATTTACTTTCCCAACTTTCCTTTTTTTCATGTTATTACATTCAGATGTTATTTTTTTACAACCAGAACCTATGAAATGTTATAACCGAAGACGAGTCTCTGGGAGCCTATCCAATTTACTTTTAAAGAAATAGAAAAGAAAAATTGCCTTTCAAAATTGTTTTTTTCTAGTGTTTATTCGTTGTACAAATGTTTGAGAAACATTGTGCCCAGAATGTATTTGTTTATTTTCACAGAAATCTCTTAGTATAAAGGGTGTATATACATCCTTTAACGAAGCTGAAAGGCAATTGTTTTCCCTGTCATTGCGATCATTTTTTTGTTCTAGACTATACCTGGGAATCTTCTAGTTACGGAGATGTTGGGGGTCAAAGTTCCAACTTTATCACAAGTTTTTTTTTTAATACGTGTTTTTACTGTTCGTTTTTCACTTTAAACACCTCCCGTATTATTCAATCCATCCATCAGCACAATGTTTTGAGTGCGTTACATTGAGTCCTACCGGAAAGCGTAAAAAAAAACCAGCAATAATTTTTGCGTAAAGTAGTTTGATGTACATCATTCTTGGTTGACGGCTTCGTTAGGGATTTGTTTACAGCCTGTATTTAATCTTAACTTTAAGCGTTTTTTTTTTAGATATAGCTTCTCGCCGTTCAACCTAGAGAGGTTGTCGTCTGCTTACCCGGACTATCCTGTGGATGCCTTAAGTGTAAGGCCTCCAGCCAGGGCAAAGAACTTACAAACTAAGCGACTACACGCTGAGGGCCCCGGGCACAAGGGCTATGAGAGTTTCTATTTCTGATGACGAAAATTTTCAATTATCTCTTAAGATGTTTACTTTCAACGATATGAAATTCAGAACAGTAAAGGAAAAAACTCAGGGAAAATTAAATCGTTAAGTCTTATTGTATTTTTTTGTTTTTCATGTAACTGTTTACGGGACAAAGTGACGATGAAAGCATATTGCGTCGTTTGATGTTATATATTTTTTTTTTTTTGTTATTTCCTGTTTCTGCTTTGTGGATGAGGGCTGAAATAAGTCTAGTTGGGACATGAATATTAACAACGTTAACCAAATTTTATTACTACTCTTAAAAACATTCGTCCGTTTAAACCAGGCATAATATTCTCTCTGAGGAGCTCGTGGCTAAATTATAACAGCCACTCGGGTCAATCTTCAGGGTAATCTGCACTTGCCTAGGTTGTTCCGGGATGAACCACCAACTAAATTCCGACTATCCTTCGTGTCTCGGAAAACACGTTAAGCCATACCGGCTGTAAATTGTAGATCTTTGACAGTCGTTAAGTAGTCTGTGGCGCGAAAGTCTGACAAGTTGCCAACTAGGTTTACCAAGAGGTATCATATTACATAGTACGAACTGGGTTGTGGAGGTCAGATAGGCAGTAGCTCCATGTAAAATATCGGCATTCAGCTTCATACGGTTAGACTGAAAGCCGACCCCAACATAGTTGGAAAAGGCTAAGCAGATGCTAATAAACCTGGCATAATATTCCTATTTTCTCATACATCACTTCACTACAACATATTATAAAACAATGTCCTCCAGACAGATCCGTCTGTCTGTTAGCGATAAACTCAAAAACTATTGCACCGATTTTCATGCTGTTTTCACCAATGAATAGAGTGGTTCTCGAGGAAGGTTTTAGTATATAATTTGTCAAGTTTTTGTGTACATTGGCTAAAATATAATGATATTTGTTGGAGGGTTGCGGGAACGGGATCAAATTTTCATGATTAGTTTTGGTCGCGATAACCGATATCCACACGGGCGAAGCCGCGGGCATCAGCTAGTATGTTTATAAACAACAAAGTCTTTTCACAGAATTCTAGTCGTAAATTCTATTGTGACAAAGGTAAGTCATGCTTAGCGTCTGCTAATTCAAATGTCACATTTTGTAACCTTTCCCGGTTGCTTACATTTTAAACTTTTCTTTTTAAAAGCGTATTATGGCATTCTTTTGTTAAACATTTGAGATTATAATTTTCTAAGGGTCTTTCGTAGGGTCTGCCCCTTTGTTATGTTTTGAAATTTTGGGTTTTCTCTTGACATTATTATACTTAACTTGTTAAGGCTAGACCTTACATTCTCTTCTGTTATTATTTTTGTTAAGTTATGCCGTTTTCCTCCAAAATTTAATGTTACGTTTTTACTGAGGAAAATATTTAATACAATTGTGATGCTTTGAGTTTGACAGACTAACATAAAACGAAACGAAAATATTGTTATTCGAAAAAATGATATTTGCGTCTTTCTGGTACATTCTTAATATAATTGAATCAACAGCCAATGTTTCACTTTTCAAACGAGATTATTTTCATTTTTTCACTGGAATATTGTTTTTGGCACACGGTAATAGGAACATTTTTTAAAATATTTCTTTTTTGTTTGTAATAAACGTTGCCCCAAGCAAAGAACTTCTCCTGTATCGTGGTTACATTTACAAACATTTAAACTCAAATACACAAAAAGCCAAACCCGGAACAATTGCCTGTAGGCCATAAAATATTTGTTCCATGGAACAAACCCGCGTCACGCAGCGGAGCAGTCAATCGTTCAGTGCTAACCAAGCCATTATGCCGTCAACAATTCAATGCAGGCAGGGCACGATAATGTTAGTGATAATTTTGATGATGAGGAAAAACGTTCTTTGAAACAATTTTTGACAAATTCACCCTAACCATTGGACAGCGCTTAACCGCGTTTTTAATTATCTTGAGTAACAGGAGAGCGCTTTACCGCGTAATATTCGCGAATGTTCGCATGTACTTTGACACCATATCTAAAAACACTTGACGATCGCAAACTACAAGAGATATAGCTAAATAAACTGTCACAGTAAATAGCTGAATAAATAAAAAAATATTAAAACAAAAGTCAAGTTATATAACTATAATTTCATACTCAAAAAATAATGTATAACTTGAAAAACAGTGAAAAAAACGGATATTTCGCTATTAAAATATAAATTTGATGAAAAACTATTAACTTTTTATCAATTTTTTTTATACCAAACTAAATAAGATTATATTTCCTTTCCAACAAGACCATAACCTCATTAATATCTCATTAAAATCTTGAAAATAAACTAATTAGAATGTAGATACTCACGGTTTGTTTTGATGTTTTTAGTACTACTACCCAGTCTTACTACTAACAGGTTATTTTAAAATACAGCAACTGTCCAGCACATTAAGTCCATATTCTACCATAATGTCAAAGTGATTTATAAAGGATAGTTGACTATCAAGTTGGACTCGTGATTTGGGAGTCCAACTTGATAGTCAACTGTATCTGCCTAGTCTTTTCCCAACCTTTGTTAAGCTCGGCTTCCAGTTTTACCGGATGCAGCTGAATACCAGTATTTTACATGGAGTGACTGCCTATCTGACCTCCACAACCCAGTATATGATACGATACCCCTTGGTAAGACTGGTTGTTAGACTTTTTGGTCCTCTGACTACCTAACGACTGTCAAAGATCTACAAATGACAGCCGGGACCAACGGCGTAACGTGCTTTCCGAGGCACGGAGGAAACTCGGGATGTAATGGGCGGTCACCCATCCACAGACCAACCTAGGCAAGCACGGCTTTCGACGACCCGAGCTGATGTTATTATTTAGCCACGAGCTCCTCAACTTGATAGTCAACTATCTTTTATAAATCAATTTGACACTTGTCGCCAAAGCAAATAAAATGTTGGGATTTGTAAAAAGAACTTGCAAGGAATTCCGGTCAAGTGTAAGTAATAACTCTCTGGTGAGGAGTATACTGGAATATGCATTTCCTGTATGGTATCCCGTGTATCGTGTTCACATCGGCAGAATAGAGTGCATTCAAAAAAAGTTTATGAGATACCTCCGCTACAGATCACAGACGTGATCGCGAAGCTGATTCAGCCTCAAAGGCTCTGTCATTTCAAGATGAGCTCCTTGGAGCAACGAAGAAGTTGCTCAGATTCAATTTTTCTACAAAAGACCCTCCACAATTTGGCGAATGTACCGGAGTTGGTTTCGGAGATCAGTCTAAATGTGTCCCGCCGTACCTCATACAGATCCAAATTTGAAACAGAAACAAAAAAATAGAACAATAATAACCTAAAAATAGAACTAATCGTGGTCGTGTTGCTCCTTTATACCGGTTTTTGTCTAGCTACAATAAGCTGAGCACGCGTACTAACAACTTGGACATATTTTCGAACAGTCTGAATGAATTCAGACGATACGTCCTCAGTTCTTGATCGATTCGTTTGTTTATTTTTTTTTACAAAAGGTTAATTTGTGTATTTGTGTGACTCCATTCAATGTGTTTAACACTGTACAATTTTATTTTTAACTCATATTTCAATCTATTCTATTCTTTTAGTTTTAATTATAATTAATGTAATAATCATGTCCTAATTTATAGTTTTTTATTTTTATAGTTTTTAATTTACAATTATTTTTCTATTCCAATTTAATTGATGTTTTTTTAAATTTTTGAATTATGCTGTAATTTAATTTAACTACTTGATATTTTAAATTTAATGTAAACTTTGTAAATTTTAATTTTGTTATTATATTATCATATATTTCCATTTTAATATTAAAAAGCTGTTGAAATAGAATCTAATTAATGTAAATGATTTAGTGAATAAGTCGTTAGTGTGTCCATAAATAAAAAAATATTCTTTATATAATCGCAGATTTAAATGCTCTAAGGAGACCGTAAAGAAATCTCGGATCGTTACACGTGTTGGTGCGAGAGCCTAGCTACCTATAACTGCAGTTATCTCTACGAAGCACGTGTTATTCCTAACGTATAATCCTCTTGTTGGCTTAGGTAGGTAATGCTATATACATTTGCCGTGTTGAACACGGTAATCGGGATTTAGGAGATTGAGTTGGTTCCTTATCCTTTGATATTTGAGTGTTGTTTTGTTCTCTAATTTTTTAAATCTTGAGCTCTAAATGGTCCATGATTGTTCTTAGCTTTAAGATTTATGTAAGACTTACGTTGTGCCTCGGTGGTCTAGTGGTCGAAATCGCGACAGCTAAGCATGAAGTCCTGGCTTTGATTCCCGGGTCGGACAAATTGTCATTGGGCGTTTCCGGCAGAATTTTTCAGTAGCAGCCACGTAGTCTGGATTTGTGACCAGTTGATGGCAATAGGGTCGCCCCTATCACATGGGACTTAAAAACGTGACTGACGAAATGTGGGTTTACTATTAGGTACACGTCAGCCTAAGTCTTCGCAGATTCTGTTCCATGTTTTTTAGTTGATCATCACTTACCTTATATGTGTCTCATTTATAAAATAAAGAAATCAATATCGCTGTACATTAACACACAGCGCCATCTAGTTCCACATTAAGCAACGAGGCTTGTGTCATGGACTCCAGATAGTTGATATACTACATAGATACTTTTTGTTTATAAATACATACTTATTATACATATAATATAAACATCCATGACCCGGAAACAAATGTCGATGCTCATCACACAAATATTTGCTCCAACCGGGATTCGAACCCGGGACCCTAAGAACGTAAGGCAGGCTCACTACCGCTGCGCAATTCGGGTCGTCAAAAAGTATCAGACTCTTGATTTATTTTCTACCTAGGTTTCCTTAGAATTTTCTTTGAATAGATATAAATCTTATCTTGCAAAACTAATGAGTCCCATATATTAACGCAAAAGGAAAGAGAATAAACATAATGTCACCTAGTTTGTAACTGATTCTCAGAAGAATAAAGTTAATTACTGTGCTCACGCTAAGATATTTACGTTGAACGTAAACGCACTATAAACAAAAATATTCTTCTATTGTATTACACACTTTTATTAAAAGGTAATTTGTGAACCATATATTTACGGACCCTTATCGATTGTTTTTTTTTTTAATATAATTTTTTGTAGCTCTTATTTAGATCTCATGCTATTAGTAAAGGCAGATAAGGAATCGAATTAGTCAGTTTGGAATTCAGACTGAGTTATTTGCCACATTTAAATTTAGCATTTTCATAACCGACGTCAGTTCCAAAATTTCTTATTTCTATAAATCACAATTTTATTTTTACAATCACGAAATGTAATTTAAAAAATGCGCACGTGTCTACTATCCCTTGAAATAGCATATTTTTCTGTATCTACATCATTGCCGTGATTTATAATTTCAGCAAATCACATCTCATTTTACCTCCGTCTACATTTCTTCTCCGTGATCCCAAAGGACATCTGACATAGTTTGCACTCCACCTAATTTACACGTTACTACTCAAATGCTGAGATAAAAAATAACTCCTTTAACTCTTGAAATAACATTGTATTCGTTATGTTCAACATTGTTTGCGTTATGTTTGATATTGTTTGCATTATGTTCAACTTTGTTTACATTATTATGCTCATCATTACTATCATTTAAAACCTCGATAAATGACATCGCAATTTTATTTCTCAAAAGATATCTGTTCTAGCGTGCACTTGTACTTTAATGCTACGATTCCAAATTTAGCTCTAGAAATAACATTAGGTCCATCATTCCCAACATTTGTTATCCCTGTAAATTGTACCTCATTTTCTTCTCTCACAAACACATTGTTACATAAAGCACAACCCTACTTTTCATCTTGTAGTTCCCTGAGGACAACTGCTATAGCTTGCACTTCTACAGCAAGATGTCCAACGCGCTCGCCTTGGCATACTGCCATGCCGTAACAATATTATGCGGGATCACGTATCCAGATGGTGTGCAAGTTTGTTGCGACCCAAGAAAGTGTATTACTGAGATTTCTTCGAGTATTTCCTTTTAACGTTGCCGGTTCTTGCTCCGGAATACTGTGATTACTTTTTGTATTGTGGGCTTGGTTGGGTGTAGCAGTTGCTGCGATGAAATTGTTGTTACGAATTGAAAATACATTAGTGTTCGGCTAAATATAAATTTTATTATTTAGGTTTTAGTTAGCTCTGTATTCTATTTTCGTCTGTATTGATGCACTGGATGATTTGACAATTGACTTTTCTTGGAACTAAATATTCGATTCCTTAAATTCTTTTATGTCTTGTTACAGGTAAGGCACCAAAAGAAAAGAAAAGGCAACACATTCCAAGGATTTGGGTAACCCTTTCAACCACTCACCCATGAAAACGGGAGCAAGTGCAACTAAACCATTTTGCCTACACTTTTTCAACAAATGACGTCACACAGAAAAAACAGGACACAATTGGAACAGGGGTTCATTCAACTGTAAATAAAAAAAGAAATGTAAAAAGCCACGATTGTAGAACATATGCTTTAAAAGAACCCCTGCAAAGGACTCTCAGTGTACAGCCCTGGGCTACACGTCGTGTTTTTATGGATGGTAGAGGAACGGATGTGGTAGTTATAATATGAAGTGGTGAATTATGGGATAAAAAAAGGAATAGTGCAAAAGTTTACAAAGATTATGTAGTAGTAGCAGAGATGGTTTTCATCTCTCTAGTAAGGACTTTTGTAACAATTGCAGAAAATAAAACATAAGAAAAAAATGATAACACTCTTACCCCTTAAGAGGGAAAATACCTGTATTAGTTAGCTGTGATCGTGATGTAGTTATTTTATTGATCTTCCGATTTGTATTGAAAGGACCAAAATATTGACACACTTATATCATTACAGCTCTCATACAAAATTATAATCTACTAGCTTCTGCCAGCGGCTTCGCCCGCGTAAAGTTTAATAATTGTCCCATGGGATTTTACTACCGGGATAAAAAGTATCCCATGTGTTAATCAAAGTTATAAACTATCTGTGTGCAAAATTTCATCTAAATCCGTTCAGTAGTTTTTGCTTGAAAGATCCAAACATCCATACATCCATCCATACTCACAAACTTTCGTATTTATTATATTAGTAAGATTCTTCCCTCCATTTCATTTTGAATAGATCTCTCAAGTGCTCTCAATCTGAAGTGCCCTATCCAAAACTTGCAAACTCATTGTCAAGGCACTGCTATTGGGCACGAAGTAACTCTGCCTCTTTGAACAAAGTGTCGACTGAAAAAAGTCTTTGAAAGTTAAGCCTGAAAACTCATGTAAAAAGGCTCTCCGTTACGCCAATATTTCAAACTTTTACTTGACTTTACTTTGTGTATTTTAAATTTACTTCTGTTGTTTTGTTAAAAACAGTTTCATGAAATTCTTTTTAATATTTGAAATGAATAGGTTTCGTGTAGTTTTACGTGCAATTGTCGTATTTCACCGCATGTTTGCCTAGGGGAAATGTAGGTATAATAGCGAAGTATTGCAGTTTTCTGTAAAATAGTTTCAAAGTATATTCTTATAACTACTAAATAAATATTTAGTTGTTATTCTCGTGAATTACTGCAGTTCGTAATCATCGTAATATAGCGACACATGAAACATTTTGCAGTTATAATATAAACACAAAGATGAAGACTGGTTCTTATTAAAATTTAAAAAAAAAATACAACTTTATCTTTTGTGATTCTAATTTAAGAATCACAAAAGATAAAGTTGTATTTTTTTTTTGAGTAATGAGTTATTATAATATTGTTACGTCGTACCCGTACTTACCTACAGTCACGGTAGCAGGTACCTACTAGTAGGTAGGTAGGTAAAACGAGTCCCGAATGATGTAGGTACAAATTCGCAAACTACCTACAAAAGAACATCATTGTAATTTCGACCGTACGCCGAGGGCATAAAGTACCTACTACTTTCCTTTGTACAAGTTGTGGAAGTTTCTCGAAGGACAATGACCCACTATGGAATTGTCTAGAAGATTCTAGGAAGTCGTGGATATTTAGTCGACGTGTTTGCGGGAGCAGTCAGTCTGATTTTGGCTACACAACGAAGCGAATCGAAGTGAACTAGAAGTGCGATATCTAAGCGAATAGTGATCAGTAGTGTATTTGTGATTGAGTTATAAGTGTTTTGTGATTATTAAAGTTATTTGTTGTTTCTTCGGTAGTAATTAATTTATCCCTTACCCAGCTCGTAACAATATTATTTTGCAGTACGAGCTTACTAAATCTTTTAAAATGTAATTAGCCCCACTAAATACTTTTCAAACAATAAAATAACTTTACAAAACCAATTTGAAAACCTTAATTACACAATTTTCGATTTTCAATTTTCGTTGAAACTACGCAATTAAATGTTAAAATATACTCATTATTTTTATACAAAATAAGAATAATGAGATTATTTTAAGAATTTTAAACTTAGTTTAAATAAAGCGGTTAAATACAAAGGTCACTTTAGTGTGGGTGTTAAGTTAAATCTACTTTATAAAACTGCTAGATAAATCTACGTACATTCATCCCTTTTTGAGGAAAGTTCAACTACCTTGAAAAAGAAATACATTGTAAAGGTTTTAAGTAAGAAGTTATGGAAAGTTAGGGGATTTTAACTGTCTTGGATTCCGCAATGAAATTAGTCAGAAAATAATAGAGGAGAAGTACAAAAAAACTCATCTTAATCTAACTATAATAGCAACACCTGCTGTCAAAATTACGTCAAAAGCAACGAAATAATGCAAAATTTGAGGTTAATTTAACAAAGTTTGATTTTTTTATTACAGAAAGTATTCTATGTGCTAAGCCTGAAACTTCATGAGATTGTTTAAGATAACAAGTACTTTGCACAAAATGCGCATCCCATTATAAAGGGTGTAAAAAGACTCTTAACGAAGCCGAAAAGCACTTGTTCTCCCCGCCCGCCATTGCGATCATTTTTTTGTTCTACACCATACCTGGATACCTTCTAGTTACGGAGATACTTGGGGTTCAAGGTTCCAAAATTTTCGCAAGTTTTTTTAAATAGGTACTTAGTTTGATGTACAGAATGCATGGTTTACGGTTTCGTGAAGAGTCTGTTTACACCCTGTATATAAGATGAACCGAAATTCCTAAATTCCTTCCTATTCCTTTCCTTATGTATAATAAGTATATATTTACAAACAAAAACTATCTATGTACTATATCAACTATCTGGTGTCCACGACACAAGCCTCGTTGCTTACTGTGGCACTAGATGGCGCTGTGTGTTCATGTCCAGCGATATTTATTTATTTTTATTTTATTTATTTCCTAATAGCACCCAATACCACTTAGCCCGACCTAGGAATCGAATCCAGTACGTCATGCTCACCAGTCGCGCAGTACGGTTTAAAACAAAAACAAAGTCGCACTGCCAGCCATTTAGATCGATCGATCCGCACTCATCATTAATGAAGGAATTTGCGTGATCGTAGAAATAAATGAAATATATTTTACTGATTGATACAACTTTTTAATAGAACGAGTTCACAAGATAACGAATACACAGAAGTGACAAGGGAGGCAGCGCCATCCGTACAATATTAAGGAACTAAAATTGGTTGCGTTCCATATTCTAACACCCTCCCTTGGAACACAACCCCATTTTTGTTACACAATGTAAATGCTTATCAGCAGTAGTGCCCTTAGTCAAATTATCAGCTATCATCTCTTCACCTTTAACAAACAAAAACTTTAATTTTAAATTATTAACATGACTTTTTAGGAAATGATAACGAATATCGATATGTTTAGATCTAGGTAGATAGCAATCATTGGTGGTTAGTTTTATTGCACTCTGGTTATCACTGAAGATGATGAGCGGGTTGTTCAACTGTTGACCGAGCTCCCCATGCAACTGCTGCAGCCACAGGGCCTCTTGCGCCGCGGAAGACATCGCCATATATTCCGCCTCGGCAGTCGACAGGGCGACGGTCTGTTGCTTGTGTGACCGCCACGAAATAGCACCACCCTGTAACATAAATAAATAACCAGTGCACGACTTTCGGTCGCGCACATCACTGGCCCAGTCTGCATCACAATATCCTGTTATTTCGTCTTTACCATCTTTGGTGTTGACTAACTTTAAATCTTTTGTGCCTTGTAGATATCTAAATATTCTCTTTACAGCTGACCAGTGTTCTATACTTGGATTTTTGTTAAATCTGCTCAGTGTATTGACAGCAAAGCATATATCTGGTCGAGTGCCTTGCGCCACATAGAGTAAGGAGCCAATTGCTTGTTGATAGGGACAGTCAATCTGTTCTTCTTCCCCTTTTTCATTTAATTTCATACCAACTTCAAATGGCGTTTTCACAGGTTTGCAGTCTGACATTCTGAATCGTGCCAAAATTTCCTTTATGTACTTTTCTTGATCTATCATTACTTTTTCTTTGTCTCTGGTAATATGTAGACCCACACATTGACTCGCTGGGCCAATATCTTTCATTTCAAAATGTTGTTTTAATTTTTCCTTTAATAACATTTTAGTTGACTCTTGAGAAGTAAATAGTATTAAATCGTCAACCCAGACAGCTATAAATGTATTTTTCTCAGCATTATA
This sequence comes from Xestia sexstrigata, assembly GCA_941918905.2. NCBI lineage: Eukaryota > Metazoa > Arthropoda > Insecta > Lepidoptera > Noctuidae > Xestia > Xestia sexstrigata. The sequence goes on from OW799219.2 coordinate 7,695,596, forward strand.
GTAGACACAAGGATCTGTTTTTGATTGTTGCATTCCTAATTCTTGCAAAGCATTTTTCAGTTTAGTGTTCCACAATCTGCTAGCCTGCTTGAGGCCATATATGGATTTATGTAGCTTGCATACCTGAGATCCTTGTTTATATTGTTCTGGCTGCTGCATATAAATCTCTTTATCGATTTCTCCTTGGAGAAAGGCTGACACTGCATCCATTTGATCTATTTGTAGCTCATATTTGGCTGCTAGGGCAAATAAATAACGGATAGTTGTATACCTGACAACTGGTGAGTATGTTTCTTCATAGTCAGTGCCCCATTTCTGGGCATAGCCTTTTATTACAAGCCTCGCCTTGTAACGGACAACATTTCCACTCTGGCCAGTTTTTGTTTTGAAAACCCACTTGTAGGGTAAAGCCTTTTTGCCAGGAGGAAGATCTGTTAAGCTCCATGTTTTGTTTTTCATCAAGGAGCTGTATTCTTCATGCATGGCTGTCTTCCATTTAGTGGCTAGTGGTGATGACAATGCCTCCTCAACAGTCTGCGGGTCAACCAAGTCAGTGAAGAAGCACATATAATTCTCTTTATCTTCATTATTTTGTTTATCACGTCTCCGGATTGATCTTACAGTCACATTAGTGTCATGGTCCTGTCTCACACAACGAGGGGGGTAGTAAGTCTCATCTAGATCCCCAGTATCTGTATCATACTCACTTGAGTCTTCGCTTTTACTAATTTGTGCGTTCAATTCCTTTTGCAGCGACTCCTGAGTGTGTATTTTCTGATTCTGAGTGACAGACTGCATCCCACTGCTAGTAGATGGAGCGGTGCTGCTACTGTCCGACTGACTCTCCTTGACTGTAACATCAATATCACATGGAATGGGTAGATTGACATTCTCATTATACTTCTCAATGAAAGCAACATCTCTACTTTTTATCATTTTATGTGTTGTGGGATTCATTAAACGGTATCCCTTGGAATTTTCACAGTAGCCCACCAATATCATTTTCTCAGATTTCTTATCCCATTTTTGACGTTTTTGTTTTGGTACATGTACCATAGCAACAGAGCCAAATATTTTCAGATGTGATAAATTGGGTCTTTTACCTTTCCATAACTCGTACGGTGTTTTACCTTCCAAGGACTTTGTGGGAGACCGGTTTACAATATATGCAGCAGTCGCTAAAGCTTCAGCCCATAATTGCTTCTCCAGGTTGGCATAGAACAACATGCATCTTGCACGCTCCACTAGTGTTCTGTTCATTCGTTCTGCCATGCCGTTGTGCTCTGGAGTGTACGGAGTGGATGTCTGATGAATAATACCATGGTTAGAAAGGAATTTTTCAAAGTTGCTATTGCAGTACTCTTTTCCGTTATCAGTGCGGAGTTTTTTAATCTTATGGTTCAATTCATTCTCTACTTTAGATTTAAAATCTTTAAAGGTTTCAAGAACACTCATTTTATCTTTAAGAAAGTACACGTGAACCATTCGTGTGAAGTCATCAGTGAAAGTTATAAAATATTTCATACCTCCATGTGACATAGTCTTCATAGGGCCGCATAAGTCGGAATTTATAAGTTCAAGTGGTCTTGCTGCTCTTGAACCTACATTTTTAAACGGCATCCTGGTGTGTTTACCTTCAAAGCAATGAATACAGGTGATGACATTACCTTTGTCCGGAGTCAAAGTCACACCCTCTACGCAATCTGGCAATTTTTTGATGTCTGAAATATTCAAGTGTCCCATTCGCAGATGCCACAAACAAGTGTCATTAGAATTTACAGCACTTGAAGTCAGATGAACTATTTCTTCACTTATGTTCATGATATATAGATTATTGTTCAATACTGCAGTACATATTTCTTCTCCTTTGGATTTCTGAATGTCACATCCCTTGCTGTTAAATGTGACATTATATCCATTCTTCACAATGGTGCTGACTGAAAGGAGGTTTGCAGCTAACCCAGGGACAAACAAAACATTTTTGACTTGTATTTTATCTTCCTGGTTTATTTGTATATCTACACATCCTACTCCCTTTACAGCTAATGGCTCACTGTTTGCCACAGTCACACTCTTTACTGATGGCTCAGTGACATTGTACAACCAATCATCTCTGCTTGTCATGTGCATGGATGCACCGGAGTCTATTAGCCATTTATCACTCACATTTTGTTTAATAGTTGCTGAAAAAGCGGCTACAAAACTGGAGCCTTCCTTTTTATCCGTTGTCTTTTTCGGTTGCTTACAAAGCTTGGCAAAATGGCCATGCTTGTTGCAGTTATAACATCTTGGCCCCTTTTGTTTAACTGACTGAGTATTATTTCTTGTTTTCTTAGAGTTTGTATAGAAGACGGAAGACTTTGATGTATTAATTTCTTGTATGAGCTTAGTCTTAACTGAATCTGCACTAATTTTAATGCCTGAGCTCTCGAGCCCCATTATCATGGGCTTGTATTCGTCTGGTAAGCCAGCCAGCATCAATGTTCCGAGCCATTCGTCATTGACATCGAATCCAATGTTACGCAGTTTGTGAGCAGTGTTCATAATTTTGCTCACATACTCTTCAACACTATTGCTTGATTCCAGTGTCGTGTTTATTAAGTCTTTCAGTAAGCCAACTCTTCGCGTAAGTCCATTATCATCAAAAGCTTTTTGTAAATTTTCCCATACCTGCTTTGCTGTTGAGCACTCTTGAACGTGAACATAATTTTGAGGATCAAGAAGTAAAATTAATTTTGCTTTCGCCTTTACGTCCTTGCTTGGATCAATTGGACTGTTGTTAGGCGGCTCAATACAACACCACAAATCGTCGTGCTGTAAATATGTCTTCATGCTGAATTTCCAGGTGGAAAAATTTTCTCTTCCGACTAACTTTTCCAAGTTGAACAAATTTGAGCCCATTTTGAAGAATTCTTTTCCGAAGCTTTACGAGTATCACGTTGTGATAACCTCAAATCCAAACTCGACCAGTATTACACCAATACCAGTTGTATTTTCACTTTCCTGATATTTCCTACTGTTCTACACAGAACCACGCTCTGCTACCATGAAGGAATTTGCGTGATCGTAGAAATAAATGAAATATATTTTACTGATTGATACAACTTTTTAATAGAACGAGTTCACAAGATAACGAATACACAGAAGTGACAAGGGAGGCAGCGCCATCCGTACAATATTAAGGAACTAAAATTGGTTGCGTTCCATATTCTAACAATTAAGATGACTTCTTTCTTCACAGCATCAAAAGCTATGTACCATGACGTATCGTAGATCAAGTTATAGCATCATGAGCTGGAATCTGTCTGGATCAAACGTGATGAATGACGCAGCTTAGGTTGGCAATTATGAGGTTATGTGTTTAGGTTGGCTACATCGCTCGGACTTTGATAGATTGAGGGAATCAATGTGTGGTGTATTGAACAAGGTTCTTGGAGGTATTGAGAACGCAACCTTAATGCTAGGACAGTAGATTGTATGGTAGTATCTCTCTGGGAACGACAAAGACGTGTGAACAAAAGGATAGTGCTGTAAGGACCTTAAGGTGCTGTTAGTGAAAATTTGTGTCCTTACTTCTGTACTAATATTATTGTACGAGCTACGCTGTACATTGACCTTTCGGACCAGCGTACACCGCTGGAGCCGCAGCGGAGCGCATTTGAAGACAACAATTTAATATAAACCAAACCAACCTGAAATAGGCGAGACGACAAAAAAAAACTAATTAGTCTGTCAGTTAGATCATCAAAAAATATTTGAACCGTTTTTTTTCTTTTGTTACGTAAACCAAAATTGACGATGATTTGACGATGTTATGACGCTTTTAAAATTCTCAATACGTCGCGCCTGGTTATAATTTTTAGCTAGTTCTGACGTCACGAGCCTCCACTCCCGAGTTTTGATGCGTTTTATCTTTGTCAATATTCATTGATTTACAAAAACAAAAAATACGTGTCCATTAATTTTCAATACTCTAACTGATCGACTAAATAGATTTGCTATTTTTTGATACTGTCGTCACGCCTATTGTGCATATATACGTTGTTAGGTGTACAGAAATGGACTTAGGGTACCTTTAGGGTATTATGAAAAAAGTCAAGTAAAAAAGGAGATGGCCAAAAATTACATGTGCCTGTTCTCCAGAATGTACAGATATAAAATCTCTGCCATTTGATGGTAAAAATCTTCTATAGCAAAAATTAAAAACGTATACGTCTATATGGGCGCGAAACCATTATTTGATTTTAGTTTGTGATTTGAGGGTAGTTCTGTTTTTATTTTGACTTATGCAGGTTTATTGAATTAATAGTTGTAATGTAAGGTAGTGAGATTTCTATTTGACATGTGTTGAATTACTGAACTAATATTTGTATTTCCGTCTATTTGATTTTAAAAGTAATCGTAATTTCCTTTTGCTCCAATAATAAGAATTATGTTTGATTTATGTAAAATGTTGTGAATGTAATGTTTCTTCTGTTTATTTTAATAGGAGTTTATTTTGATATGTTCGCTAGAATAATTTAGGAGTCTAGTTTAGAGCGAACATATTAAGTAGTTAATTTGATCTCTCCCGCCTTGCAAAATTAAATATTGTTATTTTTATTCTACCTAACACTACCAACCTCAGTTTGAATTTCTGTCTATAAAAGCCGTTGTAATGTGAAAGAAAGGGCATTCTTGGTTTGCCTCATGGAATAAACACTCTGAACTGGAGTAAGGTATTTTCTTTAAACTGGTGCTTATATTTCCTACTGTTTATTATTTGCTGAGTAATAATTGTGTAACTGTGTGTATATATTGGTGCAAACCAATATGTTGTGTGACTCTCAACGACGACGGCCATGATGCCGCCGACTACGTATATTGTAGTTTATATTATGTATATATATATATATCTATCCCAGGCATTTAATAATATTGGTTAAAATACTGGGAGACAATAATTATTCAAACTGAGACAATCTATTCGTTTGAAACAATAAGATCACCGGAGAAAAAGCAGGTATGTAACCTCTTTGCTTTACACAAAGAGATTTAAGTCTGGCACAAAACAAAACACATTCAAATTATAACAACATCCATTTATGTCAATCAAATTGACATTGACTATGAAATAAGGTTACCAGCGTAAAAAAAATCTATAATATACCCATGTTTAAACTGCCTTTGGTTTTATTTAGAAACTTTTTGTGTTCAGAAACCTCTAACTATTATTAATCAATAATGAATAATTCGATTTATGGATAATAAAACATAAAAAATGGTAATGATTTATTATATTTTAAGTTACGTTAGGTAACGAATATTTTACATTTCAGGCCCGGTGTGAGTATATTTTTCCCTGTTCTGTTCTTTGTTAATATTGTATGGCAATATTGAGGGGTAAATTCGACTTTTCGAGTGAATATAAAAATAAAAATTCTTTTTACTACGAGTTTTTTTCTTTTAGGTATAGCATGTTTATCATTTACCAAAATTCTTAACTTTTTTATTATAATTGTTTGTAATACTTTTATTTTTGTACACTTGGTGCAGGTTTTGTACATTTCCTTTAGCGCAAATTAAACTTTCCGAGCAGGTGTTCAAGTTGTTTCTCCAAAAACCACACAATTGTTTACTTGTTTAGAAACTCAATCGTTATCGCATTGTAAATGTGGCGACACTTGGGGGAGGCCTATGTCCAGCAGTGGACGTCTTTCGGCTGAAATGATGATGATGATGATGATCGCATTGTAAGTTTTGTCTCATTAGCCTTTAATTTTACCAGCAAATAAATGCAGAAACGGGTATGGTGGCAGTAACTCTTTCGTAATCGTTAAAGGTACTGATGACTTTATGCGTCTATATGTAACTGTATATGTTTTTTATTTTCTGGCTATTTCTTTTATAGCCTAATAAAGGTGTTATTGCGGCTTAAAACCTGGCACATTTGCTTTATCTATATCGTCCATAAACACTTTAATAAGCCTTACTTTTAATGTTATGTGGTATATAGTTTTAAATAGTCAGGTCAGCTATTTAGAATATATTGTTTTTTTTTCTATATTGTTCAATGTTTGCGTAACTAGAAGGTTTCTAGGAATGGTCTAGAATAAAAAAAAATCGCAATGACGGGGACAACAAGTGCCTTTGAGCTTCGTTAAGGGATCTTTTACACCCTTGTCTTCTGATTTAAAGGGGTAAAAAGAGAGTCTAGATTTGTGCCAGGCTGATGGCAATTTGTTTGTTACCATCCTGAAATTTTGCATAGAAGTTGTCAGGTGTACAGAAACGGACATAAGGTACCGTACCTTTGGTCCCGAAAAAAAGTACTGTTCCCGAGGAAAACTAAAATAAATTTCTTACGATAATAGATGGCACCACGTACCTTTCAAATACTGATTGAATTATATTATTACAAGCAGAGTACATCTCAAATTGATTGTCAAACTCTAAATTAATGCGAGCGAAGCCGTGGGCAAAACCTAGTCTCTCATAACTTGGACCAAACAACATATATCTGGACCAAATCATACATTTTTTGTTCATTCATTCTACTTGGCTAAACAATATAGCGCTGAATTGAAACTCAGCTGCTGTGAAACGCGATCCAGAAAATCTAAAGATTGAACGTCTTTTATCGATATTATTTTATTGTTTGGTTAGAAACTTGATAGTGTGTGGTTTTGTTAAAATTTATTGAGAAAACTTTACGAAACGAAGCTGTTTTTTGGTCTGGATATTGTGTGGTAGTGGATGATTATTTTATAACCGACTTTTGACGGAAACAACTAGCTCTTCTTAATATTTCTCACCATGAATTTACCATCAAATCAATCAGGCAGAAGTTTGTGTGTGAACGTTTGTGTTGTCGACCTGTTGCGGCCCGACCCGGCCCGTGAAACAAACAGACAAAGAAAAAAAGAAACATTCAAATAAAAATAGCTTCCGCGAGCGCGCTAATGATGTCCGTATCATTGGATCTCTAGTATGTATGATCTAGTAAGATTTAGTGTTGGGATTCCAACAAATATTAAATTGGAGATTTTTACCTTTTTTTTTGGATGGGAAATCATCAAATGTCAGACTTTTACTGACTAAAACCCATCCATGTTCCTTCATCGCCCTTTATGTTCCGGGGCCACGGTATATCTTTCGAACAGTCCCGCAACCCCGGCAGGCATCGGTCCTTGCGGACCCCTTCCTTTTTGGTGACTCTCTTTGAGGTGCGCGTGGAACACGAACGCGCCGTCGACACGGCCTGTCGTCATGAGACGGACGGACGGCGAGCTAGCCCACCGTCCACAGGCCCGCGCCTACGGTGGCCGGGGGCCACGTGGTGGCCCCCGACGCCCGGGGCGTCTCCCGCGGCGGCCGGGACGCTGTGAGGTTCTCACCCTCTCACGTTCCGCTACCTCCTTCTCTAGCATTACTGCTTCGCAGAAGGAGGTGACGGCGTCCCATTCCGTCTCGCTCCGGACCATGGTTTGCACCATGGCCGGACGCGACAGGTCGCCGCCGCCAATCGCCGCTACGAGGACACGGTGGTGCTCCGCCCACGCGGGGCACACCTCCAACGTGTGCTCCACCGTGTCCTCCGTTCGATCCTAGCAATGGAAACACCCGCCCGATTCGGTGCAGGAACCTCCCGAAACAACCGACCTGCGTCAGGCGGAAGGTGAGGACGCCGCGGCGTCTCTCAAGCCACTCCTCAAAGAGGGGACTTACCGCCACTATTGTGGCGTGCCCTGGCCACACGCTCCCTGGAAAATACTGTTATTGAACTGTATCCGTAAGAGTAGGGGAAAACCAAAGAAATTATTAATGGACTGTGTGAAGTATGATATGGCTAGAAATTAGGTGACTACTCAGAAGACGAGTTATAGAGAAGTATGGAAAAAGAACACATGCTGCGCTGACCCCAAATAAATTGGGATAAGGATAGGACAATGAGGATGAACTGCATCCTTTATACTGAAAGCAAATCCCAACTGATTTGGGAAGAGCTAGCCGGACGAATTTGTGTCATATTTGTAAGTACTACAAATATTTACCCATTCCGCTTGGCTGTCAATGCATCGGAACTGACATCAGCTTTAAAGCAAAAAGCTTTTATTCGAGTTTTTCTTTCCTATTAAAGAAAGACAACTACATAGCGCGATTTCGGAGCATGAAGTCCTGGGTTCGATTCCCAAGTCGGGCAAACTGTTATTGGGTTTTCCCAACAGGCATTTTCTCGGTAGCAGCCAGGGATGGATTTGTGCCCGGTTAATAGCAAAAGGCACGCCCCGTGGGACTTAAGCATAACTACTGGCTCACTAAATGTGAGTGTTCTATTAGGTACACCTCTGCCTAACCCTTGGCGATTACAGGCGTGATGTTATGTTTATGTTTAAAAAGACAACTAAGATCAAAATAGTTACGAAATTGGATTCAATGTATGAAGATCAAAATACATAGTTACGAAATGGGACTTTTGTTATGCTATTTCGTTTAGTTGTCGAAATGGGAAAGTTATGAGATGGGCCGGAGCCCTATTACGGACCTTAAAACTGTTGCAACACACCTTATAGGGAAGTGTTCATGAGTGACGGCGATAGTTAATTACGCCCGGCGCAGAGTGGGCAGGCAGTCCCGCTACCTTGCTGACAGGCTAATCTATTTACCTTGGCATGAGCTAACTCTCGCATAATTTATGCTGGAATGAGGGTAGGAGAAGTACATAACTAGGTACCTATGTAGTGATAAAACCAAGCTATTATTATTCCGTAGCAAAAACACGGTGATAAGAGAATAACACATACCTATGTAACTGAACCCTGTGGTTTAAACTGTAAATATATTATAACCCAGGGTGTCCGGTAATTCATGAATAACCTTGAAATGGCTTATAGTAGAACGTATGGCCATTTAGAAAAAATACGGAAAAAAATCTATCATAAATAGTATACCTGTAAGCAATTTCATTTACTTTGGAAAATTAGTATGAATTAATTTTTGAACAAAGTTTAAACATCTTGGGGTAAAAAAAATGTATACATACATGAGTGACTAATAATTTTAAAATAATGTCGGTTTCAAGTAGATTTGATAATGGCACAATTCATAATTGTATCTGCCATTAATAGGTCTGTAGTTAATTATTGCTATTAATGTAGACAAAGAGAAAAAAATACTGAAGCAAAAAAAAAAATGTAATGTGGCCCCCCATTCTTATGCAGGCCCTACAGTGCGGATGAGATTTTTTATAAGATAGTTTTTTTTTCGTATTATTTTTTTTCTTCTTTTTATTCGTTGCCGGACACCCTGTATATGTTGGTTGTAAATAAATAAATCTTCATCCCTCGGCTGCCCTTATCCCAATTTAATTGTGGTTGGTGCATTTCTTCTTCTTCATAAATAAACTAGCACTTCGCCCGCGACTTTGTCCGTAAAAATTGTGATAGCTTGGCTAATTTGTATGATATAAATATAATTTACAGCCTATGTTAATTTCTGAATTTTTAGCTTTCTATTGATGAAAAAATTGTGATCATTTTTTTGTTCTACACCATACCTGGGAACCTTCTAGTTAAGGAGATATTGGGGATAAAAGGTCTAACTTTTTCACTAGTCTTTTTTTAATACATATTTTTAATGGAAGATTTTTATTTTAAACACCTCCACGACCCCCGTACTATTCCATATCAGAACAATGTTTTGAGTGCGCTACATTGAGTTTTACCGTAAAAAAAAGTCGTTTCCCAGCAATAATTTTTGTAGAGTTACTTAGTTTGATATACAAAACAGTTGACGGCTTCGTGAAGGGTTTTGTTTACCTTGTAGATAAATAATACTAGACCTAATCCATCCCTTTTAGCAACAGAACATGCTATCTATAACAGCGAATGTTTGTAAATTCCTGGTAGTCTCTCATTATGCGCCCTAGCTCCTACCGAGTCAGAAGCCATAGCACGAGAGCATGGTTTAAAACGTAACGTTTGGTGATTTTAATATAAAAAATACTCGTTTATCATATCTTTTAAGAATTTATTCAAACAATTTAACTAAAATGCTTTCCGAAAATAGATATTTTCGATTAAAATATCGATGTATCTATATATGGCGGGCGCTCGTTCCAGGACCTTGGGTATCAAGTTTTCGTGCTGAATAAGCTTGTCGAGAAAATCCTCTGAGCTTAACCAATAAAGAACTACTTTAACTCTAATATAGGTGTTTCTTTCAATGTAATGTAGCACTTGAAATCCCAATTTTAAACCATAAGTCTAAATCTTCAATTGCTAAATTCATAAACCGGAAATAATTAATCAACATTAACTATGTATTTACGTAAAAAACGTACAAAAACTGTTCAATCAAAAAAAAAATCAAAACAAGAATTTGAACCAGTATTTCTGCACAACGTGACCTAAAACTAAAATACGTATACCTACGGACAATTCTAGCTGTCACGATGACGGATGGTTCAGGGTGTCCCACGAATGGCAAGCGCCATGATTGATGACCTCACAGTTCAAACAGCTTCTGTCGAGCTGATTTGGTGATATTATTTTAGTAGGGGCATATCGAATGTGACCTGGGTATGATGGTGTTTTCACTCAAACGAATATGAACTTTATGAAGCTGTAAATTAAGTTTACCATTTATATTTAATCATAAAATTATTAATTAATAAAATTTAATAATAATATTAATTAATTAATAAACAATATAATATATACATATGTTACGCGCATCACTATTAAGTAAAGCGCTGACACTGCTGGCACGAGGCACAACGCGTGCGCATCATCGACCCAGTTGCTACGAGGGGAAACTGCTGACACAGAACACGAGGCCCGAGGACAACGTCTACGTGACCGAGCCCGCGCACTTCGTATCCACCATCGATCGAGTTAATTTGCTTTCCTAATAATTGTAATTTCTTTTTATTAAAATAAATTAGCTTATAATAAATTCGGTTTTTTTTGAGTCCTCCGGCAGTAGCCCACGTATTTCATATAACAATATAGTATATATATACAACAATGACACACAACAACAATACAATGCAATGTTACAATGTTACTATAACAATGCATGTATGCATGTTGTATTGTATGTTGTTATGTTACAATACAATGTTTATATTATTATTATTTTTTATTTTTGTTTTTTTTTTTATTTATTATCTATATTTATATTATGTATGTTATACACATTAATTATGTTTTTATTAAAATTAATTAATTTAAGTAACAGCTTGTAATGCTATTGCACATTCATAAGAGTATCCTCTTCTGCAAATCTCGCTATGAAAATTAGGTTTGCTGTAAGAAAATCCAATTCTGGGTTAAGCTCGCCTTTGTACATATGCTAATAATTGCAATTTATGCAAATTTGTTTTTTTTTTTGTGTGCAATAAAGAATAAGAATAAGAATAACTATTTATATAATTCATTAAACTATTAAGTAAACTAAAATAAATAATCTAACAACAAACTATAAAAGGGCATCGAAAAACTCTTCCTCAACGCTATCAGCTGGTAATGTGCCCAAGAGACTGGCGGCGCCTGCCACGTCGTATGGCAACACTTAGCCTCTGGCCAAGGTAAAAGCCAGCCCTTGGGTCACGGGAAGCGTCAACTAGGCGTTTTGAAATTAATAAAACAAAGTTAATTTAAAAATAAAGTTAATTTAAAAATAAATAATAGGAATGATGGAACATGAAATGTGCATGAGAAATAAAAGACTTTTTGTTTGTGTGACTCAAAATCGGTTTTTATTAATACTTTTTTTTTGTTACTGGCTCGTTGATTTAGTGGTCGCAATCGTGACTGCTAAGCATATGATTCGATTCGATTCCCAGGTCTAGCAAAGTGTGATTGGGTTTTTCTATAAGGAATTTCTCAGTAGCAGCCACGGAGTCTGGATTTGTGCCCGGTTGATTGTAATAGGCTCGCCCCTTATTACACGGGACTAAAACATAACTGGCGAAATGTGGGTACACCTCTGCCTAATCCTTCTGGGATTACAGCCGTGATGTTGTGTTTTGTTTTTTATTTGTTGTAGTTACGGTCGGTTTGCTGTGTTCATGATTACATAATGTATCGACGGCGCTATATCGACACAGAATTACCTAACGGTCCAGAACTAAAGGCGAGAAACATGAAGAACCAAAAGCTCATGTAAAAAGGTCACAAAAGGAATTCATTCCTGAATTCTTGCTTAGTTCTTTGCTAGACTCTAATTAATTTAATTAAAGAATTCTTCAGGCTCACGACTAACTGGACAACTGAAATGGAACGCAGCACAATATGAGTTTTATGTGATAAATTATGTATGAGTTGGCGTCCGTAATCTCATTTATTATTACGTAGTCGCGTTCATTTCAGGCCCAAAAACTTTGCCAGGTGAAAAATCTAGTGTTTAGGTAAAATGGGACGTCTAGATTCGAGAATTATGCTGGAAATGTGGCCAGGTATTTTCGTAAAATATTATAAAGTACTGTATAAACTTCTATGGGTATTTAAAAATTGAACTGGTACAATATTTAGATGGGAAATAATCTCCAATTTCATAATTTGAAAAAGTTCAAACTAAATAATTAATAAGTAAAACGTATTTTATTTGCTACTACCCCTACAGTACGGTCTATGAATTCCCGCTAAATAGTTAATTAATATAGATATTTAGTGATAAAATAACATTGAAACTGGGTCAAGAAACTAAATTGCGTTCAAGACGATTTTAGTGTCATATGATGACGCGTGACTAGTGTCACATGTTGTAGAATATTGCAGCGCTTGAACGTGATTTACAATTAGAAACATGTGTTAAACGCGTTCAGTTTGGTGGAATTCGCTCTCTGTAGATTTTTCAGTTTTCTAGGCCTCCCTCGGCGACGACGCCCGTCTTCTGGCACCCCCCGCGTGACGACTCCGGGCCATTGGTCCTGATTCATTCTGCAGGCATGGCCCGCTCAATAATTAATCGCGGATATTTAAAACAATTCTCACACACTTCAAAAACGTGAGATCTACTTGCTTTGAGCTGCCAAGTTAATTTACTGCTGGTAAAATCTAGCCGGACAAAATGTTTCGACAAATTTTAGTGGTAGGTAGACCACAGTTTTAGGGAAGTTATTTCAACGTGAGTAATTAAATTAGCACAGAATGTGAGGAACAAATGTATTATTGTATCGCCATTGTAAAACAGCATTTTTGGACGTAATACGATGCAGGCATTTCAGTAAAAAGTGGATGAGTTTTTATATTAAAATGTGTTAGAAGGCGAAGTGAAGTTTATGTATGGGGTCGCAAAATTGATTGTTTTTGTGTATATTGTCTGTAGTTTAGTATATAATATAATAAATTTCTTCTTGTTTAGTTTAGTTTTTAATGAATCCCTGTTATAATAATTATTTTGTTTATTTTCTTTCCATTTTTATAAATTCTTACTAAACCTTTATTTGTAACCCACCTACAACAATAATAAACACTCGTGTTAATATTATATTATATTTACTTCTCTTGAAAGGTGTTATTATTATTTATTTATATTTTTGTGAATACCACTTATTATGGCGATATTTTAAAGGATTTATTTATTAATTCGATCTCCAATATTACTAACTTGAATAAGGCGACAAGTAATCTGTGTAAGAACAATTACAAAATAAAAAATACGATATTTCATATTAATATTAAAATTTCTTTCACCAATCACTGTGTTTCTAAACTAGTTTAAGTAAGTCTAAACTTCAACAGTATTACTAACTTGAATAAGGCGACAAGTAATCTGTTTATGAACAATTACAATATAAAAATACGATATTTCTTAATAATATTAAAATTTTCTTTTACCAATCACTATTTTTCTAAACTAGTTTAAGTAAGTCTAAACTTCAACAGTATTCTCCTAAAATTATAACCACTGCCGTTGCTAATTAGTTCTACTAAATCAGAAGATATTAACCATACATTGTGCTAAGCTTAGTATCAAAACGTAATCAACGACCTGCGCTTCATTTACGGCTTCCTATGATAATTAACCGAGGGATTAACGAAAAACGAAGTTTTATCTGTAACTAGCACTTCGACCGCGACTTTGTCCGCAAAACTTATGATAGCTTGGCTAATTTGCATGATATAAATATAATTTATACCCTATGTTACTTCCTGATAATTTAGCTTTCTATTATAGAAAATATTGTTAAAATCGGTCCAGTAGTTTTTGAGTTTATTTGTTACAAAAATACAAAGCTTTCCTCTTATTGATATTAGTGTACTCGTGTTCTCCTCTCTACTCCGCTCGTCTCCGCTTTGGTAGAAACCGGGCCTCACAGTATTGGAAATCAACCATCGTTCCGACTTATACTGACTCTTTATACTACCTACCTTACCTTATCGTTCTCGAAAACGGCTCAAACCATTACGATAAAATTTGTAACGGAGGCGTTTACGGAGGCAAAAAATCGATCTGACTAAGTCTTATACCTGGAAAACTTCGTTTTCTCTATTTTCACTCAACCATCAACCAGGTACTTTATGTAATAGCTTTTAAGTATGACAACAGCACTGCTTGTTTAGCTTCTGCAAACCTAATATAAGGTAAGTAGGTACAATATCTCTTTTAAACAATAAATCACATGCATCACGTTCATTTCCTATTTACCAATATCTGTCAGAGCCACTATTCTAAGAAAATTACAATTTCCGTTGCGTTTGGATCTTCTTTATTGATTTTGTAACTCAACCTACAAAACAATAAAAGCTTTCCCGGAAAACGTATTATAAGACAAAGCTCTTTGGTATCAAAAGTTTACTATGTTTGTCGTCGACATTAAGATTAAGTAGAAGCAGTTAGGTATTTAGGAAAATGCGAAAAAATCGACCGACGTCTGTTTTTGTACGGGTATTTTGTTAATGATTTTAGTACAAATTGTACTTGGTTCAATATCCTTATAGCCCAATTCCATGGGCGTGCGCTACGAAGAGGCAATTAGGCAAAGCCTACCCTACCAACTGAGGCAATTATTATAACTAATGAACTATGTAATAAAATAACACATTGTACAAAATATTGAAAAAAAGTTGGAACTCCTGTTCGAATACTTATAGCAATTTTTCGCGCCCATGATAAATGATGTTTATTTTGTTACATAACTAACATTGTACTGAAAGTTGCTACGAAGCTCGACGCATCTGCAAGCCGGACGCATGTAATAGGCAAACATTCTACTAGCCTAAAACCCATTGATATATTTACGCACACAGCGGCACATTGGTGCATATTTTCATGTGTATGAACCGCACACATGTATAGATTGCAGCCATTTTTGGGCGGTAACTCCTGCTAGTGTAGCTGGGCTCTGATTGGCTGCTACAACACAAGGTCAGGATTCAAGGTGGATGTTCTTAAGCCCGCGAAATTAAAATTTCCGTACGTTCCTTGCAATTTGCAGGCCAGTGCTTGTTCTATGTTGATTAAAATATGACTACATACGTCTTACAGTTCAAGGTGGATGTTCTTAAGCCCGCGAAATTAAAATTTCCGTACGTTCCTTGCAATTTGCAGGCCAGTGCTTGTTCTATATTGATTAAAATATGACTACATACGTCTTACAGCCGCAAATCATATAATCATCAACATACAACCTAGCACTGGCCTGCAAATTGTAAAAGACATAAGGAAATTTGAATTTTGCGGGCTACCGTGCAGCAGGGTTGGTTCCGGATCCCTTTCCAATTAATAGTGGAGATTTCGTATTATAATATTATCCTGCAAAATTTTGTTGATAACTGTTGTGAAGCAACTCGATATGAAAATGATGCAATTTTATTTGGTTGTATATTTCTACCGACGGATTAGAAATTATATTTTTCTGAAGGAAGCCATTATTGTTTCATTGTGACAAGCAATTTATATCGCGGTCTTGAATGTTTTAATTTTAACATATTAAGTTATTTACACATTTGTTTTGAAACAGAAAACGTACATTCAACAGTAACAGTAGTGTAAATATTAATTTTGTTGTGTATTAATTGTTTATTCATCTAACAATGGTGTTTACTTGTGAAGTTTGTGCTGATAATGTGTGTTTGTTAGAAGTTAAAGGCAATAAGTTTTCTCAATTATCGTATAATGACAAGCTTCAAGTTGTGTCTAAAGGTAGATGTGTACCCGAATAACGACAATTAAATTGAAAAATAATATATGGTAATTAACTGACGTGTTCTGTAACTATCATCACCCACTCACTTGGATAAGATATTGGAGGTGGCCGAATCTTTCTTCTGTTTGCATCGTTAGAAAATCGTGAGTTGAACGTTGAATAATGTGGTGAGTTCTTTACTTCTTGTATTTATAACTTTTGTTCTTACAGGCTTATTTTCAAATATTATAAATCAATAAATGTGACTACTTTGAGGGCCATCATAATTATGTAGAACGACGTTGTGGAGTTGCGCGTATTTTTTTTTTTTTGCTATCATTATTTCGTGACCCATCCTGGTGGACCACTGCACGCCGCTGCCCAAATCACACACAAAGCGGGCGCGGGTCGGGCGCGTATCGGGCCGGACACATCACGTGAGACGCGTTGTTCATTGCCTTCACACACAACGCGGGCGCGAGTCTGGCACGAATGGGCGCGGGTCGGGCGCGGTTCGGGCGTACTCGACTAGACAGCGACATCGGTTGCTATCAAAATCAGGATTCGGACACGGACGAAGAATTATTATTTCTACTTATTACGGCTTCTGACTAATCGTAACGAATGTTAAAGATTTACATGTGATAGTAGCTGGGACCAACGATTTAACGTACTTTCGTAGTAGTAGGCACGGAGTGAACTCCATAAGTAATGATGGTCACCCAAGCACAGATGGATCTCGGTAAGCACCGCTTAAGGCTGATGCTCAAGGGTAGCCGGCGAAATTCAAATTTTCTTACGTTTTTTGCAATTTGCAGGCCAGTGCTAGGTTGAATGTTGATTAAAATATTATTCGCGGCTGTAAGACATATTATGTACCCTCTAAGTTCATAAAGGTGCAGGAATAACTTTGACCTTGAGAAAGTAATTTTTCCACCTTTATGAACTTGGATACAACCCTATTGATGATTTTGATGAATATAATTCAGTAACTACATACGCCTTATGGCCGCGAATGATATTTTAATCAACATACAAACTGGCCTGCAAATTGCAAAAAACGTAATAAGAAAATTTGGATTTCGCGGGCTACCCGGGAGCATTCACCTAAACGTTGAAGATCGATCTGTGCGACTGTTATCATTTAGCCACGAGCCCCACTGTCTAGATCTAAACATAGCCTAGATGATTAACTACATCTAATAAGTTTGTGCATCTAACCCATCAGCAGTATACGAGTTATGAGCGTCCTGTGAAAATTAATCGAGCAATTAGTGAAGTTCGAAACTAATTAGCTTAGTATGTTCTAGTGATAAGACACGTAGGAGTCTCTTAGTTTAGAAGCCACTTATGTAACCAGTTGGTCTTTTCAAATAATTATTATAGTGTAGTTTAAAAAAAATATTTCGATGCACGGTAAAGGAGAAAGATATATTTTTCAAAATTGATCGAGTCTTTTAAACATTTAAATATAATATTTTGTAATTTTGCTTTTACTCATGTACTCGTATACTGTTTAAATATTCATATATTTTATACGAGTCGTTCATCAACTCGTCCCACAAGCCTACGGCCCATTTGGGACGAGTTGATGAAAACCAACATACGTAATATTTTCGTTCTGCAACTCGTCCCACGTATGAAAAAGGTATAATCAGTAGTAAAAGTGTTAGTGTAGAAAAATTATTGCCTATAAAATATTAATCATCACAACATTGTCTAGATGCTAGTTATGGGCCTAGTTAGTAACCTTACGAAAAGTAATAGGCGGGCATGAATTCAAGAAGGTCTTATTTTATTGCATCCCACCTTGAGCTCGGTATCAGGACTCTTCAGTAACCTTACGAAAAGTACTAGGCGGGCATGAATTCAAGAAGGTATTATTTTATTGCATCCCACCTAGAGCTTGGTATCAGGACTCTTCAGTAACCTTACGAAAAGTACTAGGCGGGCATGAATTCAAGAAGGGATTATTTAATTGCATTCCACCTAGAGCTCGGTATCAGGACTTTTCAGTAACCTTACGAAAAGTACTAGGCGGGCATGAATTCAAGAAGGTATTATTTTATTGCATTCCACCTTGAGCTTGGTATCAGGACACTTGCGCGAAAGACATTATTTTGCACGAAGGATACTTGCGCGAACGCACTTGCGCTAAAAGACATAATAATGTGCGCGAATGGACACTTGCGCGACTGGACTTTTGATGGCCACTGGTGTTTACTCGTTGATAACGAAAATGAGGTCAACATGAAAATTCAAGATGGCGCCGAGGAAAATTTGTGGATTTTCCACTATGGGTGTCGTTTCCATGGTAAAACTCTAAAAACCAAAAACCAAAAAACCATGGAAACGACACACATGGTGGAAAATTTCGAAAATTTTCCTCGGCGCCATCTTGGTGTTTCATTTTGACCTCATTTTCGTTTCTGTTAGCCTAGTACTTTTTTTACGGTACCTTATAAATTTGTTTGAATTAAAAATTCTTAAAAAAATACTGTCATAATCTGTCTTCATAACTGTACCTAACGTTGATAAAGTTTAAAGTTCCACACAAAAAGAAACGTGGGACGAGTTAGAACGAAAATATTAATTATTTTGATTTTCATCAACTCGTCCCAAATGGGCCATAGGCTTGTGGGACGAGTTGATGAACGACTCTTTTATACATATTATATACTATACATAATATAATAAATGCGAAAGTTTGTGATGATGGATGGACAATTTGGATGAAATTTAGCATACAGATTGTTAATAACCTACACATAGGATAGGAAAATTATCGTGTAGTTCACAAGCGGGCTAAAGCCGCGACCATATGCTAGTAATATACATAAGAAATAAAAATGACAGTAATTTAATTTTCAGTTGAAGTAGTAGTAGTAGTAGTTGTAGTAGTAGTATTTTTTTATTTTTTTTATTTCAATACGGAATGTCAAAGTTCTATAAAAATAATGACAAAAAGCGAAAACAAAACATAAATCGGCCAAACAACACAGAAATTATAAACGTTTAAACTTTTGTTTCTATCTATTTCTAGATAAACGGAACTATGTATGAATTTTGTACGTCGATGCAGTGAATGACGTCATTCGCTGTATCGGATCTCTGTCTAATCAGCAGTTTCAAATGCTTATAACTTAGTATTTTTTATAGATATTAAAAAAATTATTTCACTTTGCTATTTCTGATGTCAATACTCTTTGTATAGAGTGAAAAAAAAATTCATGCATTAGGTTTTGGAAGCCAGGCGTAGTAGTAAAGTATAAGTATAATATTGATATTTACCCGCATCTGGGAGGCCTAGAAGCAAAACCCTAGCAGCATGCTACACAGATAATCCGTCCAGCCCCATTTCAAAGAACATCCTCAAAACAAATACCACTAATCATCTCACTAAAGTCAGAATCAAATTATTTATTTGCAAAATGCCGTTTATTAAGTAAATAAGGGTCAGTTTGTGTATGTTTCCGTTTATAATTTGTGCCAGTGTGAAAATTAGCTCAGCGTTTTAGCAAAGTTAAGCAACTAATTAGTGCTGTGTGTACTGGTGATCATGATGTAGGAACACCATGTTTTGTGAACGACGCGACGGTGGTGAATCCAGTGGAATAAGAGTTCATTTTTGTTTGTGCTTGGTGGTTTTCACGGAACTTAATACTTATATTCAAGCAAGGACAAACATTTTAACAGCCATTTGGTAAATTTTATGTGACCAAAGTCATGCTAACTCCGATTATTTAGGAAATTTCTAACAAAGTCTGACCAATGAGTGGAAACTGAAACGTCAAAGCCTCTCTCCGCATGACTGACAAATATTCAAAGTCACAAATTACATGACAAGGAAAAATACCGAGCACTCATGTAAATGTGAACAAACTCGTCAGTAAAGGACGAACTTTGTAACATAACAAGTAGAAAAGAAATCTCACTCCAGCTGAAATAGGCATCAATAAAAAGAAACTCGATAAAAGAAAAGTTACCAGTGACAGATACGGGACAGTCCCACTTCAAACACGATTGGGGACACCGTACTCAAAGCAAACTTCTAAATGTATACAGTAAAGCTGTTTAAAACTAAGATGGCGGCTCGAACGACACTTTTAGTTTATTGGTACCAAAGTACCTTAAAGTTTCCAAATCAATTACCGTTTGGTACTTATGATTTATGGATGGCAAGTTACTGCTATGACGTCTTTTGGAGTTGGTTGCCCATTAACTTTTGGGAGACGAAAAATATTCTAAAACGGTGGATTTTGCACGTCTTCTGTGCCTTTAACGGGCTCAAGTCGTTTACTTGAAGCCTATTAAACATCTTGTTACAAAAGTTTAATACAGACAGATCATATGCGTGAAGCCTTTTGTGAAAGAAATTATGTTAAAACTGGCTGTTGCCCGTGAACTTCGTCCGCGTCAAATTATTATAAAAATATTAATTCCATATTTAAATCGGATTTTGCTAACATTTTCAAGGGTTTTTTTTTTTGCACGGGCGGCGCCCGAATTCTTTTTCAAAAAAATAGGAAGGTAAAAGGGCGTAGTAAGTAACATCAGCTATCTGAAAGTAAAAGTACCGTCAAAATCGGTCCAGCCGTTTTCGAGATTAGCCGGAACAAACAGACAAAAATTTTAAAACAAATGTCTTTTTTGTTATAATTACGACTGTATCGTGTAAACGTCATAAGCATTCAGTAAAAAGCTGTTATTTTTATATTACAAACAGACACTTCAATTTTATTTATTTGTATAGATCATAATTCGCTGGTGTGCTTCGAGTTTTGCGACTTTAAAATTCGTGATAAACCGCCAGTTTCAGGAAGTGTACAAATAATCTGTAATCAAATCTCATGACAAGTATTTCAATTGGCTGTTGCTATTTCCGCCAACCAATCACACCTGAAATTGACAGCCGATTTACCAATCAGAGACTCAGATACCGTAGGACTGAACGTTACATTTGAGAAATGTCTCCCATAAATCCTATTTCATATTTCCTCTTGCCCAACATGATTGAAGATTGGTTCCTTAATGTTCCCTTAGGGTTTTATTACAAGATCTCTACTGAGCACGCATCGTTTCGAATAGTAGATATCTACTATCAGCTCGTAATCGCCATTTTCGAAAATCGATTAATCGTAAACTGCTGCAAACTATGTGATGGTTTTATGTGGGTTGTCGAGAGTGGATATGAAGTATAGACCTTAGTGACTGAGTGTGAGTAAGGCTTACTTATGTAGGACAATGATGTTTCCAACCATTTTATTTTGTTTATCTCAAAAAGGAAGTTTTTTTTTTCCCGTTATGACATTCAGTTTTTAAGTACTAGTCAAGATTTAAATTAAATTTACACTGTCACTGACGGGATATCTTCCATGGTTTTTCTATTATTGTATGAGCTCCCGATACTTCAACGCTGTCGGAATGACACATCCTGCGCGATCATGGTGCATAAACGCCCTGGGGAAGTTAGTGAACCGAACGCTGTCGAGTGGATTGGTGTTCAATAAAAACATTTTTCCCAAAACCAACCTTTCCTGACCCATTTTTTTTTTTTCGGATGGGAAATTATCCAATGACTTCTCCCGCTCTGGGCGGAGTAGGAGGGAGTGTCAGAATTTTACTGACTAAAACCCATCCATGTTCCTTCATCGCCCTTTGTGTTCCGGGGTCACGGTATCTCTTTCGAACAGTCCCGCAACCCCGGCAGGCATCGCTCCTTGCGGACCCCTTCCTGTTGCTGACTCTCTTTGAGGCGCGCGTGGAACACGAACGCGCCGTCGACACGGCCTGTCATCATAAGACGGACGGACGGCGAGCTAGCCCATAGCCCACCGTCCACAGGCCCGACCTTTCATAACCTTGTTATTAAATACTGTTGACGTTTATCTCGTTAATGTTTCCTGTAGGCTCCTCCATTTTCCACTTGGCAAGAAGCACATAAATATCGTTTTATGCACAGTACATTCATTCACAAGGACCCAAGACATGTTATTCTAAAAATTTGCTTAGGACCGTGTTATTCAATACAGAAACTTATAAAGGAGCAACACATTATTATGTTTTATGAGAAATATTGAAAAGATCCGTCTTGAGCCGTCCTCACAAAATTCGCCAAAACATAATTTACTTATATGAAAAGGATATTGGATGGTCAGATGAAAGAACGTTTATATAAGAACACGAAAAAACATGGCGTCAACCATCATAATCATGTTTTTCATCATTTAAGCATAAGTTTGTTATTGGATTTTTCCATCAGGAATTTGTCAGTAGCAGCAGTTGGATTTGTGCCCGGTTGATGGCACTAGGGTCGCTCCCAATTAAATAAGAAATGTGGGTTGTACTATTATGTAGACTGCTGACTAACCCTTCGGGAACTGCAGGTGTACTAATATAAAAAAAATATAAAAAATAATAAAAATTTATCTATATATACATATAATAAATAAAAAAAAGTACAAAAGAGGAATTCTTGTCATCGACAGTAAATCAATAACAGCACTAACCAACAAGTCAAGAAACAAAACAATTCTTTTAAAAGTTTTTGATTCGAAATAAACAAAAAAAGTACTGCGTTTCGTTGATGTTTTGACCATTTCATATTTCTCGACTTTCCGAGCACTTTGCAGGTCACACGGACGGCTGAGTCTTAGAAACCATGCCTTTAATACTATGAATGATTCTGAACCACTGCAAGTAATTTTCAACTTTGGAAAATTTGAAAACTTCTGAAAAAAGAAAGATCTAATTAATTCTTTATGGAGATTGGTTCAGCGTGGGCAATACTTTAAAGGGGTGAAATAGATACTCATCAATATGAATAACTTTTATTAGGGGACTATGACTATAAAATATGGCAACAAAAAAACTTCTTCTGCCTACATTTTTTTGAGTTACTCGACCAATAATATATGGAGCCGCTGTAGATAATAATATTAGATAACTCAATAAGTTGTGGTTTGCATTTCATGCTACGAGATTTCCTAGAAGAGTATCTATTATTCGCCAAAACTGGTGACACTTGGGGAGGCCTATGTCCAGCAGTGGACGTATTTCGGCTGAAATGATGATGATGAAACTCATTTTGCTTACAAACATATAGGAAATAATGAAATTGAAAAGACAACAGTTACTACCAAGTATTTACTTGAAAACAATACAAAACCAATTGAAATCGAACAAGGAATTATTTCGGGAACAATTATTAATATTTACACTATAATAGTGGATTCATTTACATTTGAACAGTTAGATGACGAAGGGCGATTGAAGTGGGTTGACTATGGGGTCGTGCTTGTTCTGCTATGGTGTTTAATTGGCGTTATGAATAATTGTTTATTATGAGTAAGGTTTATTTAGGAAATCACTGTTCATTAAAACATTTCTTGTTACGCTATTCTCGTGACATTAAACAGATGTCAAGAACGCCTAGGTTGGTTTATCATAATTATGGCCTTTTCCCAACGATGTTGGGGTCGGCTTCCAGTCTAACCGGATGCAGCTGAATACCAGTATTTTACATGGAGCGACTGCCTATCTGACCTCCACAACCCAGTTAGTACTGGGTAGTAGGTACTCCTTGGGTTAGACTGGTTGTCAGACTTTCGGACCACTGACTACCTGTAATGACTGTCAAAAATCTAGAAATGATAGCCGAGACAAACGGCTGTACGTGCTTAACGTGCTTATTACCGAGGCATGGATGAAACTCGGTGTGTAATGGGTGGTCACTCATCTTGGACCAACCTAGGCTGTTATTATTTAGCCACGAGCTCCTCACTATTAACTAGAACTAAACTACTCTTAATTTGAGTAACCATTTCGTTAATTCCTATCAACTTTTTTCTGCTTTTATGATTAAATAAACTCCTTAAATAAATTAAGTTCTCCAGCCTTTCATTCCAGATTATCCGTACACCAAACAGCAAACAGCCATTTATAAAATCCGTACCTGCAAGTTTCAAACAAATCGAACCTGTCAGCTGCCATTACTCTATTGAAATTGGTTCGAACTGGACCGACTTTCAGGCGTATAAACGAGGTGCCAATTGGGTGAACCAATCCCTTGCTAATGAGAAAAAAAAACCGTGAAAAATATGAATAGTTCGGCCCCAGCCGATAAAACTCTAAGGGAATTCCGGTTTTTTTTTTCTATATAACAACTTTTCGGACCATTGGGCGAGAATTCGAGAAAGGCTCGATTTTTATTGCTTCACAGTTACGTATCGCTGTTGTAGTTTTTATCGCTTTTATTTTTTCGCTCTAACTGTTATAGAAAAAAACACAAGCAGAAGGAAACTTTAATAGATAGTGTTTGGAAAGCTTGTACTCTCAATTTTAAGTTTCGTAGTATAGATCTCCTACTTGAAAAACTGTACTTTTCAATTTTTTTTTTGTTTTTATAAAATTTATTTTAATTGTTTGAATCAAACGAACATAACGAAAGTATGATGTTATTTGTTTTTAAAGAATATTACGTATTAAGGTTCGGTCAAATCAGTGCGGACAAACACGGTAAGTAGTACATTTTCTGTCAGAATCTGGTCGCGTCCGCAGATTGTTCGTATCAATTTGATCGAAACTAGAATTGGACAAAAAAAAAGAAAATCACGTAAAGAGCTGATAGCGCGCAGGTATAAATGTCGGGGTATCTAGTGTTTTCGAATAGGAATTTCTCAGTAGCAGCCACGGAGTCTGGATTTGGGCCCGGTTGATGGCAATAGGTTCGCCCCCTATAACGTGGGGCTTAAACATAACTGGGGAAATGTGGGTGTACTTTAAGTACACCTCTGCCTAATCCTTCGGGGATTACAGGCGTGATGTTATGATGGCCTTTTTTGATAAATCTGTTAATATATAGTTTAATCCAAAAACTTGGATTTGGATTTGAGTGCATTTAAAATTGCTTTGTCAAGAATATACTCGTCCGTACAGAATAATAAAAGCATTTTTCTACATATCTTCCTTTCGCCCCATTGGGTATCCACTCCAAAGCAAATGATGGGAAGTGTTTGCGCTTGGATTTATTTCTTCCTAGACAAGTTTCCATTATGCACACTGTGCACTTAAGTAGAAAAATGTTAGGAAGTTTAAACATAGACTAATATAACGTAAAAATGAGAAGACACTTTGTGTGTGTTGCCATATTTTTATAAGTTACATCGAAAATTAATATTATGGAATATTGGGTGTAGGATTTTATACATTGCACATACGTTTTTTTGTCAAAATACATTTCATTTTCGCGCTGTGTCTTGAAAATTCAGGTCACGTCAAAAGTCTTGGCATTTACCACCGTATACTTTTAAGGTGTTGCTTATGTTTTACACTACCTATAAACAAACTTCACGATCGAAGAAAATAAACCTCCAATTTCGATTTATGTGTTCGAAAATTCTCGCTGGTTTCTAAAATAATACATCGTTAAATATTACAACCTTTTTAGATATACCGGATGGATTTTTTATCACTTTCCAAAAAAAATGAGTATATAATGTGAACGGAGTAGAAGCTTATGGCATAAGTACATAGTTTTTTTTTCTTGTTTCCACAGCTTAGAAAAAAAATGATCTATCATAAAAAAACGCTATAAATTTCAAGTAAACTTTTCAGATTAGAACAAAGAACGAGTAATTTGAAAAAAAAAATTAAAATGATCGAATTTCAAATTACACTCAATACGCGTATGATTTGAATTTCGAATTTTTTTTTTTTTTTTTTTTTCGAAAAATAAAAAATCTAAGAAAAAATAAAAAAATCTAATCCTTGCTTCTACTCCGTTCACATAATTATACCCATTTTTTTTTGGAAAGTGATAAAAAAGTCATCCTGTATATATTTCAGAGTTTAAAAACATCGTTGAATGCTCAACCATTTTTAATTGCGCCGTAACAAAAATAAAATAAAAATAGAGACACACGAAATACGAAGTCAGCCTTTCGTATGCAAACCACATTTTAAAAGCCTTACGTAACAGGCTTTTATCCTCCAGCGATTCTATTGTTCGATACATATACGAGCAAACATACATATGTACAAACATGTATATAAATGTATGGAGAGCAAACAAACACAATCTCATGTTTTAAAAGCGGCCACGGAGTGGAAAACATTCAAAGACTTTCGAAGTAAAATACAATTTTACATAAAATTTCCATTTCCAGAACGGAACCTTTTTATGCAACCAATAACGCTTCATTTATCTCGGAATCATTAGTACGTAGGTATTTAATCTGTTATTAGTAAAAAGAAAATCGCTTTTTTGTTTCTGTGTGTACGCTGATGTTTTTTATAGTACCATTAATGGTAATTTAATTTGGGAAGGTGTGCGAGTAAATACACTCACTGTGACGGCATTTAAAATACATATTAATATACAGGTGACTTTTTTATCACTTTCCAAAAAAAATGGGTGAATAGGTGAACGGAGTAGAAGCAAATGGCATACCTAGTTTTTTTTGCGAAAAAAAAAAAAAAAAAAAAAACGATTGAAAATGATTTGAAATTCGTAATTTTTTTTCTCCAAAATTTCTCTTTCTTTGTTCTAATTTGAAAAGTTTACTTGAATTTTGTAGCGTTTTTTGATGATGGATCAATTTTTTTCTAAGCTGTGGGAAAAAGAAAAAATACTAGGTATGTCATAATTTTACTCCGATCACCTTTGATACCCAATTTTTTTGGGAAAGTGATAAAAACGTCATCCGGTTGCACAGAAATCTAAATGTTTTGGCGTACCTACCTATCAAAACATCAAGAGTTAGTATCCGTCGTGATGACACCCGTACGAAGCCAGGGCTGGTCGCTAGCTTTAAATAAGATAATTGATGCAGAGCAAGGAAATTTTCAGCACAAAACATCACTCCTGCCATCCCCGGGGGCGCGAGTCTAGTTCCATCAACAGGGCACAAATCCAGACTCCGACTACTGAGATATTCCAGATGGAAAAACCCAATCACTTTGCCCGACCAGGGACTCGAACTTAGGACCTTTATGCTCAGCAGTCTCGCTTACGACCACTCGACCAACGAAGCAGTAATTTTCAGTGACAACAAAAATATATTTCTCTTAGTTTCTCCTGAAATAAACCTCATTAACAAAATACCAATATCTTGAAACAACGAGTTTGCAACAAAATCTGGTTGAACTATAAACTAGAGACATTTTTTTACGATGTGCAATAAAAAGTGATGGTTTTAGTAATACACCTCTGCTTCGACTCAACACAATTGGATTTTTATCGTCCAATCAGAATACCGCAGTGTGATACAAGTACTAGTAGCATAACTCATAAACGTTTATGACAAATTGTGTTTTTGGTATATTTTATGATTGAGTGTAGTTACGTAGGCCGTTTAAATGATCTAATTTATTTGCTACTTAAATAATAAATAAAATAAATAAAATAATTTAATTCGAGTATCATAGACTCATAATAGAAATCATACAAAATCATAGTCACATTACATTATACACAATATGTTCAATTTGTAACAATTTCATTTACTAAATTCAATAAAATTAATTAAAAATAAAAACACCAAAAAAAATATTATAATTAACAAATTTACATAATAAAATCAGGTCTGTTAGTCGCATCAGCCTGCCACATGTCGCATGCAACAGTGGGAGATGATGGAGCAATCAAGCCTTCCCGCGAGCGTGGCCAGCATTCTGATAGCGCTCCCCCGCACTCGCCGCACCAGCGACGTGCCTCTCTTGCGCATAGTGGCGTGGAAGCAATCCACGCGCGCTTCTGCAAACATAGTCGATGCGCTGCAGAAGCGGGGGAGCGCCAACATCATCCTGAACGCGTTGTTGAACTGGACACGAAGGGCGCTGTATGAATTTACGTATAGTCAGTCCACAAGCTGCACGTGTACAGTGTAGTGCAGTAGGCTCTAAAAAGCGTTAATTTAACATCTTTAGAGCAACGTGCAAACCTGCGGATAACCATGTTCGCTCTGACCGACAGCGCCCTTCGCTCCCGCTCAATGTCCGCATCATCTTTCAAGGTAGGAGTCACGAATGTCCTAAGTACTTAAAAATGTCCACCCTTTCCAAGGGTGAGCCATTTAGCTTTATGGGTGGCATTTCTCGAACTTTCCTAGACCCACCCTGAAGAACCATGCACTGACTCTTCTTCACATTATAACGCAGCCCGTGATTAGCTGCACGGGCTCGCCTCGGTCTGTCGACTCAGAGTCCACAGACCGAGGCGCTCAGAAGCACCATATCGTCCGCGTAGCTGATGGACGCCATCTATGTGACAACCGATATGTTGCTCGATGAGCGCCTCGATCAGTCCATTCACATAAAGGTTAAAAATGGAGGGAGAGCTAAACCCCCCCTGCAAACACAAATACAAAAAACAAATACAAAAAAAAAACAACACACATACAAAAAAAAACACATAACACAAATACATAATATAATTGTTTCCAGTGTGTCGATTTCAAATTACAAAAACAATACTGTTGAATATTTAAATGAAACGCTTTCCAAGGATGAAATCTTAGTAAACAATCAATGTGATTCTTATCTCTCTTCAGTCTATTTCCCTTCTCCCAATTTATGTGCCGTCAGTGCAGCATATGCATAACATCCTCTGTAAATCTCTTATCAGTTATCTTGTTTTTAGCCATAATATAATTCATACATAGTGGCAGTACTTTAATACAAGCATAAAAGCTTTGTTTGCCCGTATAATCTACAACTCTTTATGATGTTAGGGTTTCTGTGAACAGTCTGCTTGCCATTGTAGTTTGCCATACTGTCAACAATATGGCGTCACTGTTAAAGTAAGCTTACACGAAGCCTCCTCCGAGTCGGGGTGCCCCGAGTCCCGAGCTCACTTCGCGCGCTCTTGCATCGAGTGATACAATCCATTCTTTGGAGGTCTCTTCCAATCTATAGGTACCAGTCTTATATTGATCCACATTTTGATACTCCCTAACTTTCCTCACTGCATGTCTCTTATTCCTCCGCATCAATTTGTAACCTATTTCAATAACATTAAGTTATTCGGTTCGGTACTTAACTCCAATGAATTTGAGATTTTCCAATCAATTAGCAATTTGAGTTTAAACTGTAATTTGTTTAATTTTAGTTGACAGTTCATGTGGCGTAATTAATGACTTTATGTTTAATAGATTCAGTGCTCGGCCAGACTGGCAGCGCGGTGCGGGTGCGGCAACGCGTGCGGTTTGCCTGGCCAGACTGGCAGTGCGGTGCGGCGAGCGGTGCGATATCGGATATCCCGCTCCCGCCAGGGTTACCAACTTAGGGGTTTTCCTCCCAAATTTAGGGGTAAATAAGAGGGATGTGATTTTTATAGGGGCGTTCTATTTTAAGGGGTACTTTTAGTCCTGGGCTAGACTGCAAAGGCGGGCGCGGTGCGGCATACTCAAACATATGAACTTCATTGGAGACATTCAAAAGGCAAAAAAGGAACATGGATGGGTTTTAGTATATCTATGAACTATATATATATATTCTGAACTAGCATTAGACATTAGAAAAAATTTAAACAAATATGAGACGCTTAAAAGTACCAGGCTTGCCAATACACTTCGTGCAATACGCCATAGAACGGTTACGTTTGACAAGAGTGCATTTTGTATGGGTCCTAAAATCTATAATAAATTACCTAATAAAATAAAGGAAGAAAATAATTTTATAACATTTAAGAATAGATTAAAGACTTACTTGATCAATAAAGCCTATTATAATGTTAATGATTATTTAAATGATAAATGTAATTAAATTTTTAAGTTAATTATGTATGTATGTAATAGTAATAAAATAATATAATTAATGAAAGTCATAAGTACCCTAATAATAATATTTGATATGGTTAAATAATATGGAACGTGTATTAATGTAAGATTTATTCTTTTTTATTGTAAAGATATTTGCACACCTGTTAAGGTAGGATATGGCTTAAGAGCTTCTGTTGTATGTTTCACCTCATGTACTACCCATATTGACGCAAATAAATGATTTGATTTAGTCAGTAAAAAAGGAGGGGGGGATTTTTTTTTTTTTTTTTTTTTTAGGAGGGACCACTCGCAGTTGCAACGCGCTAAGGTTGCTTAACTGCTTAACCGGACAATCCTGTGGTGGCCAAAAATTACTTTAAGGCCCCCAGCCAGGGCTTACAAACTAAGGATTTAAATTAAATGAACGGTCACTAAGGGCACCCCCTGTGGGGTTCGGGCCTCGGCTTAGTGCGTCATTGATGAGAGGGCAGCAAGGGACAGCAGGCTGGGTCGGATCATTAATTGGGGAATCGGTCGTTACATGCTCAGCGTCGCGGGCTGGCTCGTCGAGCAAGGGTCGGGCAGTGATGTTACTGGGGGGTCGCGGAGGGCCTCGGCGGCGGGGCCGGATTCGCGGTTTGTAACGGTTCTTGTGTCTGTTTTTGTGTAATGTGCTGGTTTCCCTACAACTTTCTTGGAGAAGGGTGATGGGATCATCGGGTGTGGCAAGAGTGAGCCTAGGACGGCGAATTCTAGATATCTTGGAGAGGGCGTAATTGGCTGCTGAGGAAATCAGGGGGTTTGGGTGTTTTTCGGCCTTATCGAAAAAAACCCTTTGTTAGGCGTTTCATGAATTGGGCTATGGTGGGGATCTTGAGGTCAACATGGAGTTGCTCATTCCTAACGTACCATGGGGCTCCCGTGGCCTTTCGTAAGAATCGGTTTTGGAGGGTCTGCATCTTATGGAGGTGATAGGGTTTGGTATGCGCGAAAACGGGACATGCGTAAGTCATGATAGGCCTAATGCACGCGGTGTAAATACGCAATTTGCACCTAAGTGACAATTTGCTACGTGCGTTCAGGACAGAGTGAAACCTACCGAGAGCGAAGGCGGCACGCGAACGCACCGTCTTAATGTGCTCACTGAAGTTTAGGCGCTGGTCTAAGATAACTCCTAGGTACTTGGCTTGCTTTTCCCAAGGGATCGGCTTGCCAAACATGGAGATCGGTTGAGGGGTGGGGGGGAGTTGGCGGGGTTTAGAGAAGAGTACCGCCTGGCTCTTGTCGGGATTGACCTCGATTCTCCATTTCCGGAACCAATCGCCTAAGGCGTTTGCGGATTTTTGGAGAATGCGCGTAATGCAGGGATAGCTTCTACCAGAATAATAGATGGCCGTATCGTCGGCAAAGGGGGCTAGTTGGGTTGAATTGTTTCTGGGGATATCGCTGGTATATAGCGTGAAGGCTAATGGGGATATCACGGATCCCTGAGGGACTCCTGCGCGAATCGGATGTGGGGTTGATAGCGCACCATCGATGCGGTATCGGAATGTGCGGTTTGACAGAAAGTCACGAAGGATGAGCACGAGACGATCAGGCACACCGAGCTGGTATAGCTTGTATATCAGCCCGTTGTGCCAGACCTTGTCGAATGCTTTCGCGATATCGAAGAACAAGGCACCGGTCACCATGCCTCGCTGGAGGCGGGCGCTGATGTGCTCGACTATGCGGTGCACTTGTTGGACACAAGAGTGTTGAGATCTAAATCCAAACTGTTCTTTAGGAATTAAGCTCTTTGCTTCGGCGTAGTCTTTGAGACGCTTATAAATAAGCCTCTCGTAGATTTTGCCTAGGACATTGAGGAGACTAATGGGACGGTAACTACTCGGGGAAGAGGCGGGTTTACCCGGTTTGGGGATTCCTATTACGGTGGCTTGTTTCCACGACTGAGGGAACATGTTGTTTGCCATGGCGCTATTGAAGATAGCGGTCATTAGCACTATGAGGGCGGGAGAAAAGAGTTTGAACACCCTATTGGTGATTCCGTCTGAGCCAGGGGCTTTTCTGTGCTTAAGGCCTTTTATGATATCCTCAACTTCCTCAGGGGTGACTGAGGGTAGAGGATCGTCTGGGTCTTCTACTGGGGGAAGGGAGGTCCGACGTTCAACTTCAGCATCCACCATCGCAAGGTGAGCTGGGTCTACTGGTTGGGTACTGGGGGAGCATTGAGTCTCTAGGCTGTCGGCCAGGCATTCGGCTTTGTCGTCGTCGTCAAAAGCGACGGTCTGATCGGGACGGATGAGAGGGGGTACAGAGGCGACCTCAGAGGAGCGTAGTTTCCTCTGTAGGTCCCAGAAAGCCTGATGGGTTGGTTCTAGTTCACCGAGCATCTTGTCCCAGCTCTCTTCACGCAGTTTTTGGATGCATCTGCTTACTTTGCGTTGTAAGCGACGCATAAAAACTTTGTTGCTGGAGCAGGGAAAAGAACTGTAGGCACGGACGGCCGCGTTCTTCTCGGTCACAAGATCACGCACATCATCCGGGAGTTTCCAGCGGTGATCATCCGCCGGAACTTCCCTTGAACAATCGTTCAGGATTGATTGTACGTGTTCTGTGAACGAGCTGATCGCGGCCTCCGTGTCGGCTACAGTCTCGATGTTGTCGGGGATCCTGTCTAAGTGCGGGGATTCGGTGGATTTCAGCAGATCGCTTACTTTCCCCCAGTCCGTGATCACTTTAGTGGGGGGAGTTTGAGTGGGATCAAAGGGTCCTATTCTAGGGGCGAATTCAAAGATTACCGGTCTATGGTCAGAGTTGAGTTCGTCAATCGTTTCTACAGAATGCAATCGCAAGTTTACATTCTTCAGAAGCGCGACGTCTAGCACATCAGGGCTATGATTGGGGTTATTAGGAAAATGAGTGTGATGCATTGGGCCAATGACATCGAAGTTGAGGGGAGAGCCGAGGTTGAATAAGTCTCTACCTCTCCTATTTGAAAGACGACTATTCCACGCGGGGTGTTTTGCGTTAAGATCCCCCGCCAGAAGGACGGAGTCACTTAGATTAAGGAGGACTGTGAGGTCATCTTTGAAAGGGGTGACGAAATCGGGGTTGGAGTCAGCGGGCGGAAGGTATGCCGAGATAATGGTGATTGGTTGATGGCCTGTCATGCCCAGTCGACAGACAGAGACTTCAATTTTGGAGAGGGGGGGAGGGTCCATAGGGATGCAGTACAGACTGGACTTGTAATAAATGAGAGTACCTCCTCTGTGGCAGCGAGTCCTGTCATTGCGAACTAGCCGGTAGTTGGCAATGTTCGGGTTTCGCTGATGGGGTTTTAGGAAGGTCTCTTGGACTAATAAGATATCTAAGTGATGATCGCGGAGGAAAGTGGCGAACTCATCACGTTGGCCATTCATGCCTTCGGCGTTAAAGGTCCCAATCCCTATCTTTAGGGATTTCGGTTTAAATCTACTGGGGGGGTTTCTATCCATTACGAACTAAGTTATGGGGAAGGGTCCTAAGGGCTTGCGTAATGTCGGGATACGCGTTATAAACTTGGATGAGCGCGAGCCAGTCACCGTTGCAGGCGATGGTGTCACGCGTCATTTGTAGAGCTCGCGGGGTGTAAAAGATCGCGAATGTGCTACCTAAGACTCTTACGGGGTCAAACGGGTCTAATTCGTATGCCGCGGGAGGGGGAGGGGGGGCCGCGAAGGTAGAGGGTGCTGAAGGCAACCTTGCTGAAGGCGGTGGGCGGCGAGGATCTGCGGGTGCAAGGGGACGAGGCGCTACGGGAGCCGGGGGAAGAGGCGCTGAGGGCGCAGGAGGGCGAGGCGCTGAGGGCGCTGGAGGGCGAGGCGCTGATGGCGCTGGAGGGGTGGACGCTAGAGGAGCGGCCTTTTGTGCAGCGGGTTTTGGGGGCGACATGACTGGCAGTGTCATCAGGGGAGGGATAGCCTGAGGGGCGGGTGCTTGGGTGGGCCTCAGAGCCGGGAAGTGCGCCTGGTGGTTTAGAGTATTCCACGGGCTGGGGCGCTGGGGTCTTAGGGAGTCGGGGAGTTTATTATTAAGAGAGGGACATTCTCTCTGTTGCCTATTAATGGCACGTTGGGCTAGCTTGGGGGCTGAGGATTTTGGAGCCTTGGGGCATCCACGGTAGTTGGCGGGGTGACCAGACTCGCCGCACAGTACACAGCTCGGAGGCTCTGTGCACAATGTGCGGTCTTTGGGGCGAGAGCACTCGGCGGTGCCGTGGTCCCCCAGACACTTAACGCATCTGGGTTGTCCGAAACAATTCCTTTGCGCGTGGCCATAAAGCTGGCAACGATGGCATTGTGTTAAAACGCCAGTTTTTAGGGGCTTCTCTATGGCCCACTATGGACACTCCAATGAAGTTCATATGTTTGAGCTCGTCGCACCGCGCCCGCACCGCACCCGCGTTTGCAGTCTGGCCGAGCACTCAATGTTAACACAGCTTTGTTATCAATCAAACAAAACACGTCTATGCAGTGTCTACAGTCATTTTAAAGTCAATACATATCAGATTCTCATTGATAGGTTTGTTTCCTCGGTTTAATTTAATAAAAAGTAATACCTACGTAGGTAAAGACCCAAAACTATAAAATTTTCCTAGCGCTTATCAAAAATCGAAATCTACATTTTAGTAAAATCGTTTCTTTTCGATATAAAATTTTTATGTTGAGCACCAATATTCATAAAATGATAACCATTTTGGAGAACGACATCAAAGTGTGCTCAAAACGTTATAAAGCTCTCATTCAAGTTGTTATTAAATTTAATATATCGTATAACGTTTATTAAAGGACTTTTTCATATTTTTCAACGGAAATACACTGCGGAAACCTGTGTTTATAGTTCATGAGTTGATGAAAGTTTCTTCTGCTTAGTTAGATGTTAGTTGTTCATAAAATATCAAAAGTTGGGTTTTACAACTTTCTCTGTTAAGAGATGGTGTAGGATGCACTCTAGCGAAAGCCGAAGGGATATC
This sequence comes from Xestia sexstrigata, assembly GCA_941918905.2. Classification (NCBI taxonomy): domain Eukaryota; kingdom Metazoa; phylum Arthropoda; class Insecta; order Lepidoptera; family Noctuidae; genus Xestia; species Xestia sexstrigata. The sequence continues at coordinate 7,730,481 of OW799219.2, forward strand.
ATTCAGCATCATCTTCTTGACTTTGTCCCGTGTTACTTGTGGGCTGCCTTATGTTCAGCGGTTATTTTGACGCTAATTACCCGGTGTCTGATATCGCACAAACGTCTCGAGACTCCAAACTGGTTAAAAGTTTCATAGGCACCTCCTCTCGAGTCTCATGTGCGAATTGTGACCCCCGGGGTGGTTTTAGTGATGTAGAAAACCCAAACTCCTCAGATTTATTCCCAAAAATCGGTCGCCTTTTGAAGGTTTTCCCCCGAAAACAAAAAAAGGCTTGGTATTTACGGAAGGGGGAACTTAATTCCAATATTAGGTACGTTCCCGTGGATTAATTCGACCTCTACGCCGGCAAAGCTGCCAAGTAAAGCTGGTCTTCATATAAGTGAGAAAACTGACACAAATACGGAATAATTCCATATTTTATAACGACGTGACATTTACCTTATATTCTGAAAGAGAATGCGAAAAAGCTGTTGTTACGTCAGTTCTACGAATGTCCCGAGATAAAGGAGAACCAGGAAATTGCACCTGAAGTTATATCTTTTTGTATTTGCTCAACGAGATTTTTTTGCGAAGAGCGACGATTATAGAACTATTCGATAGTATAAAAATATTTAATAGGCCTTCAACTGTTAGCGAAGTAGACACAATGGCGTACCGACCGAATCGGTCGGGTACACAGATGATGTCAAGTTTTTCGAAATTGGAAATTTGGATTCACGTCACCCTAATTGATCTAATACAACATAACGAAAATGTAGAACTACATCATCCTTTGAAATGTGTGCAGTGTCAATATTCCATAATAATTTCGACACTGACAGTTCTTGAACGCATTTTGCATAATGCTGACCACGTTCAGTTTTATTCATGAAATCTGCTTTTAATCAGTGTTTATTAAAAACTTTACTCATATTTACTTCAATCCCTTTAAATGTGCATCGGCGCTGGAAATCAAGCGACGCCAATTCCAATAGCTTTATTGACCGTAAACAGTGGAAAACACTTTTATTTACTGCGCTCTTCTATATAAATTTCACGAAAGTGAATTAATGAACGACATGGGTAATGTATAGTGTTTTGGTTTATTTACACTTTTAAAGTGCACAATGATAGTTTATGTTTAAAATAGTTGTTAATTGAGTAGGTAATTACATTGACCACTCGAAATAGGTGGTGAAACTGAATTCCAGGTTATTAATTTTATCCACGTTAATTGGTCTACCGGAAGACGTTGCGTTGGAAAGCCTCGCACTAGGTGGACCGATGACCTGGTGAAGGTTGCAGGGATCCGGATGCAAGTCGCACGAGACCGGTCAGTGTGGTGACACTTAGGGGAGGCCTAAGTCCAGCAGTGGACGTCTTGCGGCTGAAATAATGATGATTATGAATTGCTCTATTCATACAGCCATAAACTGTCAGAAACAATTTCAGAATAACGCAAATTAAAATATTGTTCTGCCTCGTTGGTCTAGTAGTCGCAAGTCCGACTGCTGAGCATGAGGTCCCAAGTTCAATTCCCGGGTCGGGCAAAGTGTCATTGGGTCATTTGGGTCATTGGGGAGTTTCTCAGTAGCAGTCACGGATTCTGGACATGTGCCCAGTTGATGGCCATAGGGTCGCCCCCTATGACATGTAACTTAAAGCGTAACTGGCGAAATGTGTGTGTACTATAAGGTACACCTCTGCCTAGACTTTCTTGGATTACAGATTTGATGAAAATATTGAACCACAAATTTGGACCGCAGTGAAAATAATGAAGTCTACTATAGAAAAAGAGTGCCCAGAAGATGCCTGTTTAGTCTTGCTTCGAAGCCTTACACTCCTTGCTTTACCTTACTTTGCACACACAGACGTTGGCGCAGTTTCAGACTTCCACGCAGTGTGCTTATAAATCTGGAGGAGCAGCGTTTAGTACGACTTATCTAAGAATAGTGCGGATGGTATTGGACAGTCCGTCTGGAAGTCCTTTAATGGAAGGGAGATATAGTGGGATTTTGAAGGTTTTGGGGCACACTGTGAACCGAAGCGTTCGTCCAAAACTATATCATCTAACACTATTTTAAGCTTTCACGGTTCATAACTATACTTAAAATGTCACTTACGGGATATCTTCCGTGACTATTGTTTATTTTTGAGCTCCCGATATTTAGACGCTGTTGCAAGCGACAAGATCGCGGGTTAACTGAATAAACTGTTAACTGAAAAGAAAGAATGCAGGTGGCTGAAAAAAAATGTTAGGAGCAGACAAATATGGCTACCTTCTTTCTTTGTCTTTTGCTACGCGCACTACTGGAACTCGACACTAAGTCACGGCAAAACACATTCACAGTATCACCAGGTTTTGTGGAGTCCTTATTTTGTTTCTGGCTGCTCTTCTGAGCATACTCAATACTGGATTCTACGTACTTGACAATTCGAAGCCGATTGAAATTACGGGAGTTCAAAAATAAACAATAGTCACGGAAGATATCCCGTTAGTGACATTTTAACTATTTTATCTACTTTGTATTTTTTCAGTGACTTTGGAATAAAATTACGCAACTATGTGGGGCGTGGCTGATAATTAAGTTATTTCAGTACATCTCGTTTTCAATTTCAGCTCAAACATTAATGTAAATACGACACCAATTAATGCGGGGAAACTACTAATTATGAAGTGTTAGGTAATTATCAACAGGCAACCAAGCTAATATTAACTCGCAAACCACAATATACAGTAATAGTTACGTACATATTTGTTATATACCTCAAGATAAACATAACTATGTCAACAGGTTAATTAAACGATAATAAACACGAGAACGCGAGAAATTAACATTAGGTACGCTATTTGAATGATCAAAGGTTCAATTTTGAATCCACCCAAGAATACAAAGATCAAAAGTAACTGAATCCTGATGAGGACACGTGACAAGTAAATGTTACCTAAGTATGCATGGAAATGAAAGACGCGTTATGGAACTCAACGGAGTTGGGCAGGACACTTAACAAGGCGCGGAGAATGCAGGTGGAGTAAAGCTGTGACCGAGTGGCGTCCAAGGAATGGAGTCAGCAATAGGAAGGGGTCCGCAAGGACCGATGCCTGCCGGGGTTGCGGGACTGTTCGAAAGAGATACCGTGACCCCGGAACACAAAGGGCGATGAAGGAACATGGATGGGTTTTAGTAAGTAAAAGTCTGACACTCTCTCCAGCTCCGCCCAGCGGGAGGAGTCATTTGATGATTTCCCAAACGAAAAAAAAAAAAAAGGAATGGAAAGAGAAAGTGTTGGTCGTCCGGCGGCGAAATGGTCAGACGATATTGTTGCCATTTCGGAAATATCCTAGATGAGGTTGGCACAAGAGCGTGGAGCTTGGCACAAGCAAAGAGAGGCCTATAGCTCCCAGCAGTGGGTAAAGTTGGGTTGTGGATGATGATCATGATAAAGTATGAATCTCAAAAAGAGGTAGTCCAAAGTAAAGCTGGATGGATTTCAAGGTTACACGGAATAGAAGTAAAGTGGACAATCAGTCGCGAGTTTATAGGCTTCTTATGGGTCAGGTCGTTCCATCGTCGACCTCATCTCTGTCCTCAAAACAAGAATGAGGAGAAGAGTAGGCCCTATGAAACAATAAATACAAAAAACGTCAGCAGCATTGTTTTCCTGCAACTACCTCTCGAATAACGGAAGACGCTCTGCCATTGTGAGAAGATTAACGTCAACTTGATTACAATAATACATATATAAGTTCTTTTACGTTGTATGAGCGATAACAATGATGGGAAAGTCAAAAATGTTTTGATTTGACATAATTAAGCCCGAATGAAAAGGTCGAAGCATGTAACAATCCCTGAAGGCTTAGGCAGAAGTGTACCAGACCACCCACATTTTGCTAGTTATATTTTAAGTCCCATGTAATAGGGAGAGAGCCTATTGCCATCAACCGGACACAAATACAGACTTCGTGGGTGCTATTGAGATTCTTTTCAGTTACAATTCCAGAGTCCGGGATTCGATTCCCGCGTTGGGCAAGACCCGGGAATCGAACCCCACCCCAGACCTCATACTCGGCAGTTGCGCTTGCAACCACTAGACCAACGAGGGAAATCTTATTTCAATCTTTATCCAAACCTGTCAAATCTTTATCAAAATTGTTGTAGAAATACGAAACATTTTGAAAACCATTATATTTTTTATTAATTTTTATTATGCTGTCCCACTGCTGGGCAAAGTTACTATCGTAGTCTAGAAAAAATAAAAGCTTATAGTTTTTATTTTTTCTACACTTAGGTTATACCCTTATAAAAAGATAGATAAAAACTTATGAAAAACTGAGACCATCTCATTCATAACTTCACAATTTCAATACTACACTACCCTGTTCAGGAAACGTTTTCATTTCAAGTCGAAAAATTTAGTATTTTCCGATGTCGCTCCCGTTATCGTCTCGTAAATATTTATAGGGCACACACAAACGCACACTGAGAAGATTAAATCTTTCGTACACTTCATTTCATTGGATTTTTTCATTCGTCCGTTTGAGGTGCAAAATCGTAGAAATTACTGGATTCAATTTCTTTCTTGGCGGTTTTTTATATAAACTCCCATTTTCTTTCATTCAATCTTGGTTATTTCTTATTGGCTTTTATACCTAATGCATATTTTTCTTACTCACTATTATAGCTAATGCATATTATGTTATTTACAAATTGTGATTCTCCCCTTGCACAAAAACTTTCAATTGTTTTTAACCCCCGACGCAAAAACGACGGGGTGTTATAAGTTTGACGTGTCTCTATGTGTGTGTGTGTGTGTCTGTCTGTGGCATGGTAGCTCCCGAACGGATAAACCGATTTTAATTTTGTTTCTTTTCGTTTGAAAGGTGAATTGATCAAGAGTGTTCTTACCTATGTTTGATGAAAATCGGTCCAAGATGGCCGCCGCTACAAAATGGCGGATGACATGTTTTTTCACAACTCCCTCAATATGGATATCAAATGAAAGGTCATTACTAGTAGAATAATGTACACTATATTGAAAGGGAATGAGGAATATTAACTTACGAAATGAAAACTAAAACTTGAAAATTATTAACCGATAACTTTTGTACATTGCAATTCTCAATAATACTAACCATTAATGGTCAAAAACATTGTAGGATTCTAGAATTTTCATAATATAACTGTATTGTCTGATAGAGATCCACTAAAAATCGTAGGTAGGTGCTTTGTTATACGTAAGCTGTGTGTTGAGTCTTGTTTGTGTCAAAGAATAAAATAGGTAAGGCTCTTACAGACCTTTGAAACACGAATGCTGTACAATTGTTGCGCGGGTATTTAAAGTAGTTTTGATATATGTAAGTATTTTAAACTTAAAATGTCACTTACGAGATATCTTCCGTGATTAGTATTATTTTTGAGCTCCCGATATAATCATTGGTTTTTTTTTTCATATTTTTTTTTTAGTATATACCGTGAAAACTCTTAAAACAGTGTTGTTTGTCCTACATATAAAATGATAAAATGTTATCTACTTATAATATACTCGATGTTATTGCATTCGAAACATAAAATGTTTCCATATGTACAGTTCATTTGTCTAAACCTTTCAGCAGCTTAAAAATTATCGTTCTATTAAATGTGAGTGTGGTGTGAATTGTGATCAAAATCTATGGAATCGAAATCTGCATATCAAAAACGAAAGTGCAGGAAACGAAAACGAAACAAAAAGGATTTTCGTTTTAGATTCGGCAATTTGTCTTTTTTTGATAAACAATGCACAAAATCCTTCAGGAAACCATCAACTCGAGATTTTATTAAAAGAGTATGTTTCTATTTGATCAAAATCTCAAGTAAACCATGCTATCCCAAAACTAACTGATTCAATTCAAACTTTTTGAGAGAGCTCATACATAATAAAATACCTTTGAAATATTATCACTGTACCTTCGTCGCGTCGTTGTCAAGGTGATATATTTACATATTTGAATTAAGAATTCTGTCAGAAAGCGGGAGTTGGGAGAAAGTCGGAAATTCCGGATTCGTGTCCACACGGGATAAACCACGTTGATTCGGCAGCAGGATAAGGATATCAGATTTATTGTAGTGGTGGAACAAAATTTATTTCAGTGGGGAGGGTTTTTAACCGACCTCTAGAAAAGGAGGTGATTAATTTTGTTTCATGAATATTCACCGATTTCTTCGTTTTCTTTTTTAATTTGGTAGAAGAAGATTGCGCGTTGATCCCATGTAAATTTTACTGACTTTGCGTTAGTATTTTATAAGTTATCCTCTTATTTATACATTCTTTTTTCTTCGTTTATGTGGGTGATGTTCTAATAACTTCTAGTTACAATGTTAAATTGACAACGACGAATGGATTTGTGTGAGAAACGACAGTTAAAAAGGGTAAAGTAAAAACTTTTTTTATATGATAAAGCTTAACGCCGTTACTTGCAAAAACTTGAAATACTCCACTCCTGGTGACGCGTCAATGCCTTTTTCAATATAAAATTTTAATAATAATATTTTAGGATTCTCTCATAGAAAAATAGGTTAAAATAGATTATCATTTCAAATTAAATATTTCTAACTTCTCAATTGATGAATCCTCGCACCAATATTTGTGACCGCAGCGCCCGTATCAAGGCTTTCTTGAGTATTCTCTCAACATGCCGACAGATGGCATTAGCGGTGGCAAGGAGACCTCTCCCCCCCGCCATTCGCACACCGCCTTTTGAAAATTCTATTTTGGTGAAACCTTAAAGATATTCGTAAAATAAAGGGACCTGCTTCTGTGCTTTATTGAGAACTTATAGTGCAGTGTTGATTTTTGGAGTTTTAACCATTCTACCGGTGGATTTAAGAAGATTTAGCTCGCCGACCGGCAGCGCATACCTACAAGCCATCACGCGTGCATGAACGAGTCAGCTTCCCGTCTCCCTGGGTCTGAGTAGGATCTCTGGATTGCCGAGGTACGTGGGCAAGTTTTGCTGCTATTAATTATTTGATATTGGTTTCTCGAGGTATTCATCAATAGGTAAATTGTTTTTATTTTGAGGTCCAGTCCGCCATTACACCTTTATCATAGGTGCTTAATTCAAATTTTTGGTTTGTTCCTAAAAACAACCGTCTCAAAGGTGCAGGCTATTTACACGCCTTTTTTTTTTTTCGTGTGCGAAATCATCAAATGACTTCTCCCGCTCTGGGCGGAGCAGGAGGGAGTGTCAGACTTTTACTGACTAAAATCCATCCATGTTCCTTCATCGCACTTTATGTTCCGGGGCTACAGTATCTCTTTCGAACAGTCCCGCAACCCCGGCAGGGGTCCCGCAACCTCGGCAGGAGGCTATTTAAACGCCTCATCAACTTCGAAAAAAAAACATGTAAATCAAACCATTATCATAAAAAAAACCATGTAAACCAAACCATTATCATAAAAAAAAACATGTAAATCAAACTATCATCATCTATCTGACCCATGATGCTAATTTACGGTAGGCGTAACACTTTTTTTTTGCCATTTTTCCTACAGCCCGCTACCTACCTTTTTTTTAGCGTGTCATTGGCAATCAGCCCAAAATTGGGCGACCAGTTTGGCATTTTCAGTTACGCTCATCAGCTCCTTTATTGTGCAAAGAACAGGTAAACAATCTATTCTAGCGAACAGAACAAAAAGTACTACAGCAACATAGTACAAAAAGTAAGTACTACAGCGCCATCTATGACACAAATGAAGAACTAACATCAAAATTCTAAAGTTATCCGTGGCTTAAGACTATACAAGAAAACCCGATCACAACTGTCAGGTACTAGCCCACAGATACGACACCCGTCTGGTCGGGGAATCCCCCCTTTTCTATGGAGTATTGAGGAACTTTACACCGTGTGTCTCATACCCCTATGTTAACAATAACAAATAGTACAACATTGCTATAAATTCAGTCAATACCCAATTTTCTTTCTAAATACTTTCTACGTTTCGGTAAATTTACCAAAGGTTTCCATTTGTTTCCAGTTATAATATTGGTTATGAATAAACAATAAATTATAGGAAGGAAGTATCCATATATTTAACGAAGCGGTGTTTGTTTCTTCCGCATGGGACACCACGATTTTCTCCAATAAATATATATAATGGGACATGAACGAAACATTTACTGAATACCTTACCGCGCGTTTCCGATTACTCACAATATTCACCAGTTATTTTCATTTTATTAACATCTCATTTTAAATGTACCAAAATATTAATTACTCGTGGAACAAGTAAATCTTTACAAGGGAATTAAACTATGCTCTTCATGACTTTCCTCAACAGGAAAAAGTCGAACTGTGCATGCAATTTAATTTAAATTATATTTTTTTATTTATTAATTTTATTTAATTTTTATTTTTATATATTTCGACATAATGTCCTGATTGGCCATAATCAGGATATTCATGCTTAAATATCAAGTAAATTTAATTTTTTCACAGTGCAATAATACCTCTGACAAAATAATGACTTCCTTTGTCTTCCCGTTAATCGGGTTAAAAGAAGTGATTACCACCAATTTTCACCCTTATGCACCAAAGTAATAAGGTTGAATAGAAGTCGACCGTCAGTGAACTCGGTGGTACCTTATGGGATAGAAAGGAGGTGACTGCTGAGATAACGAGCAATACAGAAGTATGGAAGAAAAAGACACCTTGCCATAAATAAATCTGGATAAGGGGAGGAGAATGAAGATGGTACCTTATTTTTTGTATAGTTTCGAGATTAATGGTATCTTTACAACTATATCAAAGTTAGAGTCTCCTTCTGCCAGGGTTGCGGGACTGTTCGAAAGAGATACCGTGGCCCCGGAACACAAAGGGCGATGAAGGAACATGGATGAGTTTTAGTCAGTAAAAGTCTGACACTCCACTCTCCACTCCTGCTCTGCCCAGAGCGGGGAAGTCATTTGATGATTTCGCATCCGAAAAAAAAAAAAAAGAGTCTCCTTGTTATCGAGAATACTCTACATTCCAACATTTTACAAAACGCCATTGGACATTTTAACAATGGGTGCATATAAAAATGGGAGTCGTTATTTTTTTATTCGCCCCGGTGAGCGCTTCGGGCATTCATATGTACTGCCACCTGGCGGCTAGCCTGAAATTTAAAAAGCTTTGGACAAAAAACTTTTTGCCATCTTTTCTTTTTATTAAGTATGTTTGTTTTCACGCAGTTGTGACGATCATGGGAGTCTAAAGTTTCTGTCGTTTAGTTTGTGGAACTTTGAATTGAGAATATCGAACGATGTAGAAGTTGTCGTTTAATCTAATTCCATATTTGTTGAACTTTATTTTTTCGGAAGTTTTTCTTGTTATTTTCATCGGTTGTTTCTTTATCACCTTGACATTGACAGCTAGTTTTCAAGATGCCAATGTATTGTCTGCGCTCGCGTCCCTTCGCTTGTCATGGACCATAGACTTGTCAGTCTGTAGCTGTAACATCACAGTGGGCCCTATCAGAATACCAGCGCTGCGGTATTTGTTTTTCATTTATCGCAGCATCATGCTGAGATAGGAGCCTTTTTGGCCTCGCACAGGTCTTCATTTTATTATTTCGTTTTAGATTCTTTTTTTTTTAATTATTATTTTTGTCGTTCCTGTGCTTGTCCCAAATAAATATTTTTCTTTCTTTCTTTCTATAATTGCAGATAAGTGACATAGTTTATGATATTTTTCTGTGTCTATCAAAAATATCATAAAACTACCAGCATCAATAGTGTTTTACTGTCTAGACAATGGCAGTGCACGATAGTGTATCGCCGTCACGAAAATAATTATAAATAACTAGCTCATGCCCACGGCTTCGCCCGGAGTTCCGTAATTGTCCCTCGAGATCGCACTACCAGGATAAAAAGTACCCTATGTGATAATCCAGGTTATAAACTATCTGTGTGCCAAATTTCATCCAAATCCGGTCAGTAGTTTTTGCGTGAAGGAGTAACAAACATCAATCCATCCTCACAAACTTTCGCATTTATACTATAAAAACCGGCCAAGTGCGAGTCGGACTCGAGCATGAAGGTTTCCCTAACATCATAGTACCCCGGGGAGCCCCCTTTAATTTTGAATTTTATTTGTTGTTGTTAAAGCGGCAACAGAATAATACATCATCTGTGAAAATTTCAATTGTCTAGCTATCACGGTGTATGAGATACAGCCAGAGTGACAGACAGATAGACGGTCAGTGGAGTCTTAGTAATAGGGTCCCGTTTTTACCCTTTGGTTACGGAACCCTAAAAAGTAGATAGAATTGATCATTTTAATATTACTTAAAGTATTTTGCCAAACATCATTTAACAATTTAGCATACGTAACTTCTACCACCAATTGTTAAACTTACCTCAGTCTCCGCAGTAACTAAAACATGAAGAGAGTCCTCAAAATGATAATCAAACGAGCCACTTCCATAATTTGCATACTGATGATGATGAATGAGCTAAATGGTGAAGTACGGCTAAGGTCAATGTGAGGCTCGATACCGAAGAGTGACTTATCGCTTCAGAGAGAGCGCTTTATCGCTACAGAGAGAGTGCTTTAGCGCTTGAAGCGGTTTGATCTTGAACTGTGACGTAGTTTGATGAAGTAGGGAAAGAATTCTTTGCTGTAAATGAAAAAATACTTTCATAGCAAAATAATAATTCAGTGTTATGTTGTGTTTTTGGTAACTAATTCAGAAGCATGACACGAATAAAAATAATAGTAAGCGTGGAGCGGTCAGGGCCATGCAGTTTTTTGAATAAATGTAGAAGATGAAAAATTGACCAAGTCAGTCCATGCTTTCAATTATGGTGATTTGGTCGGAAAAATGGTATTAAGACCGTAAATTATAGGCAAGCTATAAACAGAGATCCATTTATTTCGAAGCCAATGTTAACAGTGACTATAGTTTTTTAAAGACCTATTACTAAGACTCCACTGTCCGTAAGTCTGTCTGTCACCAGGCTGTATCTCATGAGCCGTGATAGCTAGATCATTGAAATTTTCACAGATGATGTATTTCGGTTGCCGATATAACAACAAATACTGAAAACAGAATAAACAAATATTTAAGGAGGGCTCCCAGGGGGTTTTGTCTAATGTTGTACGATATATTTATATATATTCGTTATTCTATTTGAAGTATGTCATGGTGTTACTATACTTATTTCCTAAATATGTCCTTCTCTTTGTATATTGGCACCTTGTTTTTTATCATGTAAATTGTATCATTTAATTATTGTACCTCTGTGTGTTGTATTATGTCTTTTGTGTGCACTGAATAAATGTTTTATCTATCTATCTATCTATCATATATAATGGTACGGAATGGATACGATAATGGTACGGAACCCTTCGTGCTTGAGTCCGACTCGTACTTGGCCAGTTTTTTCTTCTATTCTCCCCTGTCATTGGTCACGCTATTAAGTATTTTACTTCTTTCTCTTTCATATCATTCCTCACACAATCCATGCATCTTTTCTTTAGTCTTTCTCTACCTGTCGATCCATCAACATTTATACTCTTTTAGTCACATGCGATTCTTCCCTCCTCATCACATGCCCATACCAAGACAGTCGATTCCCTTTCAACTTTTCTGATACTAGCGCAACTTTCAAACTTCCTCTAATATACTCATTTCTTACTTTATTCAATCTAATAAAACCCATTTACACTAATTTCCCAACCAATCCGATTCCAATTTGTAACTAGGTACAGATGCTTCAACGAGCAAAGCGTTCAGCACATTCATCATCCCTAATCACAGCATTACACAAATCGGAAATGCATTACGGGTGCAGTCGTCCTGACATCACGTCAGCCTGATCTCGGATATTGCGACTCTTCCGTTTGATTACACGCAAACCACGTTCAACCTGTCCCATTTTAGATGTTCTTACGCCATCAGCGTGTTCTTTGAAGAATAGATATAATTGAAAGTAAATGTTTGTAGTTTCGTACCTAAACGGATATGCAATAAGAAAGAAAGAGTACCTATCTGTTTATTCTACACAAAAAAGACTAGATGCGTGACCTGTCCGACCATCGACGAGGAAATATATTAATAAACGTTCAATATATTATGTTTTTTCTTTTTAATCTTCGGTGATCGAATAGGTGTCTTAGACATACAATGGTTTTTAGTTTGAAAAACAGACTTTCCAGCCCTTTACACTGATTACTACGGCGATATACCTGCCAGCTGAACACGAATTCGCTTAACTGAATGCAAGTAAGTCGATTTTTATCGTTATCCTGCCCTTATCCCAATTCATTTGGTGTCGGCACACCATTTCCTCTTCTTCCATACGCTCACTCATCAGTCACCTCCTTTCTTGCCAAATCATCCAACACACAGTTCATCCATCGTCTCTTTGGTCTTCCTCTACTCTTATTGCTATCCATCGAGCAAATCGTTGTTCAAATAATAATCTGAACAAATGTACGCTTTTTTTAAAAACTAAAAAAAACAAGCAACAAACTGCTTGACGAAGCCGGAAACCTGAATAAAGAGCGACAATCAGTACAATAGTTAGAAAATTAGACTGCTAAGACTGAAACACAGAATAGAGTAAGTAAACCCAATAGAGACCCTACAAGTAAACCACATACATGTGAATGAAAAGAAGTAAAAGAACAAAATCATTCAGTACCCAAACCAAATCATTAATCACAGAAACCAAACACGAGAACAAGTCAAACACAAAGGTACTTAATATGCCACCAAATGAGGCAAAACAGTTTAGCAATTAATTCCGTTATCCTGAATCATCGGTGGTGCATCGAAAATTCGATTAACCAAATGTTCAGCCGTTCGATGTTCGAGCGTGTGAAAAGACAGAACCCGCCACTATAATTGGACATTATTTCCGAGCACTGAGGCCAAAACGAATGGAATTTCGACAATTGTAGGGAACAGTTGATGTTTGTTGAATTTTATGATTGGAAAGGTTTTTTATGAGTGTTGGATGTGAGTGGTGCGGAGCAATGAGGAAAGGAAAAGTTTCGAATATGATAGCTTTAAGAATAGAGAAAGACCAAAAAAACGATGAATGGACTGTGTGAATGTTGATATTATGGCTATTTTCTCTGTGCACCTAAAGGGAGTATTCTAATTTATGTTACGGGTTTTGCATGAGCTTTTACAGCATATTTTAAACTAAAAACTTGTTCATAGCCACTTCCAACTTATTCCGTTCTTGTAATATTCTAGATAGCAAATAACTTATTACGTGCGACAATAAATACAAAGTTTGTGATAGATATTGTAAGCTTGGTATTTCTAGTGCCCCAGCGTAGCATACTGTCTATTGCAATTTTGAAATTCATATTTCAAACTTAAGGGCTATATATCCCTCAAATGGCTTAGCATGATCCTCCGTTACGCCTAAAATACTGCAGCATTAATTTTGAAATAAATATATGGTACAGTTGAGGATTAATGCTAAGTCCTGTGTGTGACGAAAACACGATTCCGTAAACTTATCTCGATAGAAAAAAAATCCAAAGTTACCTCCAAATCGAACAATAAATCGCAGGTATTCAAAAAGTACTTCAAATAAATTAGATCATGAAACTTTGCATACTAGCTGAACTAACTATAAAGCAGGTCTTATGTGTTTTAATTTTTTAGTCCAATCAATAGATTTTTTGTAAATCGCAAAAAACCACTAATTTCGCACTATTCGGCCGCAGTGACTGACGTAACAACCGCTTTGTAGTGCAAGCTGATTAGAACTTTATTCTAACAGTTTTTCAAACTAATTTTGAACCACCACAATATAGAGTTGCTAATTTTATTGTTAGAAGGGCCTTAACATTACGATATTACAGTCATATCTCTTGCCTTTTACAACTGGTTCGTCGGTCTAGTGGTAGCAAGCGTGCGGCTCCTGAGCATAAGATACTGGGTTCGATTCTCAGGCTGGACAAAGTGTTATTTTCATCAATAATCTCTCAGTAGCAACCACGGAGTCTGGATTTGCGCCCGATTGATGGCAATAGGCTCGTCCCTAATAGTGTTTTATAAGGACTATAAGTGTACTATTAGGCACACATCTGCCTAACTCTTCGGGAACTACAGACGTCTTTTGCTTGTTTTATGACCACCTGTCGTAAAAGAAAACTATCTTCGCGCGAATGCACGATCGTCGCAACAATTTATTTCGCAAACCCGAATGCGTCGTCACGCTGAGGGCGCCTTCCAGTTTTCCAGACAAATTATCACGACAGTAGCGTTTTTGCACGAAGATTGCTTGCACACTCTAACAATAAAATTCATGTTATGTGTAATGATAAGGTACTATGCTGCAAATGTATTCTCTTATATGCATATTCTGCCTCGGTAAATACGAAAAACACGAGTGGATGGCAGAATTTTCATTATAAAGCCACAGTCAATATAGTCTGCAGGATATTGCGTGGAAAGCGAAAACTATGCGAGAACGCAAACGAATCACTATCGTGCACGGTTTCATCTCTTTTTGAGTCAACTATTATTGTGATGGCAGTATTCGCATAAATGTAAAGGAACTCCGCATGGTACATGCTTTTCGCATAGCGTAGCTTGAACTCAGTCATGCATGCAACGGTTGGCACCAGTGTGGTGATTGCAATTAAATAATAAACATTAGCAGTAGTTAATTTGCTAAGAGTGTGTCACCTAGTACATAAAGTAGCACTAACCTAAGACCTAAGACTAGGACTCAATGGTGAAAGACGAAAACAAATTAATAGATCTTACAACAAAATACAGGGTTACTTTTTTATCATTTTCAAAAAAAATGGGTATAATAGGTGAACGGAGTAGAAGCAAATGGCATACACAGTTTTCTCAAAAAAAAAAGAATTTAAAGTAGTTCGAAATTAAAATCATACTTGAATTTGAAATGAAATTCGATATTTTTTATTATTGTTTCCAAAATTTTTCTCTCTTTGTTCTAATATGAAAAGTTTATTTGACTTTGTACCGTTTTTTGATGATGGATCTTTTTATTTCGAAGCTGTGGAAAAAAGAAAAAAAAACTAAGTAAGCTTCTACCCATTTTTTTTTGGAAAGGGATAAAAAAGTAATTCTGTATATAAAAAAAAAGGAAAAATAAATTCCTAGTTTAGTTTTACTTTGACTAAAAACGTGATCAGACGTCAGCTAAACTTCGAAAGTTTTCTAGAAATTGTAGTAACATGACAAAGGTGAATTTCAATCCAGAAATTTTGAAACCTATTTCAATGAAGCAATAAAAAATTTCACAGAAGTCCTGTATCGTGTTCCTGCTTTTGAAACAGATTCAGGTATTGATTTGTAATGAAGTTCAGATTGCGGTTTAGACATTTCAATATTGTTTTGGCAGTCACGGCCGAATAGAACAGACTATGGAACTGCAAATGGCTGATCGAAGGTATTGTTTTACTCGCTTTAAGGCATTTCTTCCGCCACTGACTAGGGAAGCTAGTGCTATTTTTTATTAATAAATTTAGAATCTTACTGCCTTTGACTTAAAAACTATGTCCACCACAACTTATCTTGACTTGTGAAAAGCTTCTCACCTTTTAAATACTACGAGTAACTCCATTATTTCACAATATCAGCTACAAAGAGAATAATATAATATATTCTTATGATAAAAAACAGAGAAAGTTTCAAGCGGCACTTATCCCACGCGATTTGTGTAACAATAAAATAATAGGTAACATTTGTAAGACCAAACTTTCATCATTACAATTTGTTATATTTACATTTTATTGCTTTCTTTTACGATAGAAAGTAAAAATGTAGTAAAAAGGTAACGTTGCTCAGAGTAGTAACTTTGAACTTTGTATTTGTTTTTCCACATCTAATATTGTAAGGTTACTCACTCAAAGTTAATTATGTTGAGGAATTTCATTTAATTTTCTCTTGCTATCCAACGCCATCTTTCACTCTTTGACCATTTGGTTTAATTTCATCATTTATTGTTAGTCTACAAGAGTACTGCTGGACAAAGGCCTTCTACGCCTTTGAAATCAATATTTGTCTACTCCTATCTATCTTCTATCCGGCAAGACTATTGATACTCCATCCAGATTAACAGTAGGTATTTTTCCTAACTTTTCCTTATAATTAGTATTCCATCTTGTACCGCATGGGCTTGTCATCTGTGCATTTCATGATAATATGACAATGTGGCGTAGATATTTGTTAGCTAAGTTTAAATGTAATAATGTAATGTATTTTATATTGTTATGTGTAAACATTTGAAAATATGGTTTTAATTACTTAGTTTTAAGTACTTAGGAAAACTTTATACTGTTTGTTTTATAAACAACTTTGACTAACTTTTTATCAGTTACTTGTCGTAACAGCTTATGTCATTGAAAGCAGCATTGCAAAGACCGACAGTGTCCCTCAACCCCCCAATGCGCTTACTTAAATTTTATTTGCTAGTTTATTTGCCACGTTAGATCCTTGTGTAAATTGTATCTTTCTTACTGATTTTATTTGCCTACTCCTTTTTATTTCGTGCTCTTCTATTCTTGTAAAGGTTCCGTTAAAAGAAGACAACTCTACTTGCCGATTAGACATTCAACTATCGTGTGCAAGGGTACCTACAAGCTTTTATTTATCTGCACACTTCCGACCTGATACTATATCAATAATTGGAGTTCGCGTAGTTTTATTTTCGGCCAAACTTAGTTTGATCTTTTCGCCATCGACATGCTAAGAAGAATATCCATTCCACATGTCGTTACTCCCAGTTATTAATTATCTTAAATCTACATCTAAAAGCATCAGCCATCTTCTCAAAGCGGAGGTTATTACCGAACTCATCGCTCGATTAACTCGCAACTAATCCCGAATTCGAACTAAAACTAAATTGATCAAATCAAATGCAGACGAGTTCAGGAAGAGATATCAAACGTTCATCCAAGCTATCGAAATGACGTGCTCCCGGATATTACAAGTCAGAGCTAAAGGCAATTTAACTAGATCCGTGCGAGACGGAACGTTTTTATAGTTTCTGCTATGTCGCGACGTAGTTGCTTTGATTTGAGATTTCCCTCATGAGAATGGAAATGATGGGATGCTTCTGCAACGTCATATTTTATAGAAAGGACGTGGATTGTGTGAGGAATGATATGAAAGAGAAAGGAGTAAATGATGCCGTGACGTCTGACAGAGGTGAATCGAAAAAACAAACGTGTTGTGCCGAACCGAAGTAGAAGGGGATAAGGGCTGGAAGATGAAGTAAGGAAGTAGATTAGAACAAAAGCAGAAATAGAAAATCTGAATAAAAGGTCTAGTTTCCATAAATCAGAGAAAAGAGAAGAAGTGAGGAGACGTGCGGGAATTGACCAACACCATTGGTTGATATCCACATCGCATCTTTTTTCTCATTTGTGGTTAGTCGAGTCTTACTGATCTCGTTTCTGTACCGCTCCACTAGACTCCACTTTAGTAAAAAGCGGGTCTAACACATATCCAGGACATACGGATACCTATTGGTATCTGCAGAAATACTTAGTAGTGTCAAAAATTAGACGATACGAATTAAGAAATCCCCTGAAATATCAGCCGAATTAACCTAAAATGGTTTTCTCTCGATTAAATATTTGTAGCTAAAAGTTCGACGAATTTTTGGCAATCGCAATCAAGTATTGGCAGCTAATTTGGCAACACCTACAGTTTGCTTGGAACTTAAATTCAATTGGCTTATCTTTGAATGAACTGGATTTTCAAGCAAAGAAGTTTGGAAGACTTTATATCCGATTCTAATTCGTTTGAGGTTTTGTGTTTTCACGGGTAAGCTTACTGTTTATAAGACTGGTAGCAAATTATTTAGGGTATTTTGTGTTTCGTTCGGGAGAATAAATTTATTATGTATTGATTGTTCGTTTTAAGAAGTGTTTGTTTAGATATTGTTAGGAGTTTTGAAAATGTCACTTCGTCGTTCTCAAAATTCTAAGGATTATAACCATTGAGGACATGTCTCCAAGACCCCCCCATAGTGTTGTCCACAACAGGAGTAATACCAAAACAACTCCACCACTCCCTTACTTCTCTGAACCTGCCCTCTAACACCTACCAGAGCGTATTGTGGTGTTACGCATTCAAGTTAAAGGTATTTGGTTGACTAAAATTACAACAACGGTTGTTGTAATCAAGTTCGTGCAGACCACTCGATGAATGAAATTGTTAAGAATAAGTCAGTGTGAAAACTATTTTTAGTATGTCCTAATTTTACCCAGCTTGAGCCCATAGATAAAATAAAAATTGCAGATTTCCAACAAATCCTAGCATATCCTCCTACCAACAAGCTTAAAGTAAAAAGACAGAAACCACAAAAACATACGACTCAATTTTCCAAACAATAAAATAAAATATACCTATTCATTGCACATTGTGCAAGATCAGCTAGCAATTTGGACTAAAGCCCGATTTCTGTACAATCTATCTTTCGTGACATCGTTAGTTGATCTGAATTCCAATCTATCTGAAATGCAGACAAATATTCTGTAGTATCGTTCGCGACGTGAATCTAGCTATTTGTTTATTGATGACTGTTTTAAAATGTTTGACTAGACAGTAAAATGTTTGACTAGACAGTTTTTAATATACAAATTAATTTTATGGAGTTGTAAATACGGCCAATGTTCGTTTTTCTTTTATATTGGAACGGAAATTTTATTTATTTGGCCGGCAAAGTATGTAGACAACCTTGCATTAATTATTCCACTTCTGTACATTTGTGTGCCTAAAGTATTAAATCAATAAATAAAAAGGATTTTTTAAACCAATGTGTAATGTAGGATTGCCGGTTCAGAAACTATTTGTACTTACGTATCCTTGACTAGCTTTTGCCCGCCGTTCACGGGAACGTTTTAAACATAAAGCAGATACTCGTAGATGATGTAGTCCCCAGTAGTGAAAGAATTTTCGGAATAGGATCATTAGTTCCTATCATATGATTACCCGTACATCCAAACTTACAAAGTTTACCTCTTTGCAACATTGATGTTAGAGAATAAATGAAAGAAAGTCATAATTGACAATATTTTTTAATAATTGGATCATTCAAAAAAGTCCCAATGAGGCCGCCCTTTTAATAAGACTTTAGAATATGTCTGGTTTTTGATCGTGAAATGAAGCAAAAGGAAATTATCAAGTGTTAATACAAACTGACGAGCAACAGTGTTTATGTTCCGTCGTAAAATGTAAAATCCTTAGAATTGCTCGCTACAATAGTTTTAATACCCGGAGTGGTGGTCAATAAACTTGGAGGGGTAAACGTATTTTACAATGAAAAACACGTCCACCAATAATGTAACCCCTTTTAGCTTTACAAGCGTAGATAGTTGTTGTTACATTGTAAATGTTTGGGGTGTGCGAAAAGCTTATAAAAGTAACAGATAAGGTCTGAAACAAATATATGTGGATTAACAATGTAGCTGAACTATGAAATTAACGACAGTATAATTGAACCTCTGCGGAGTTTGAGTCTTTAATTTTCTCCTACAATTGAATCAAACATACTGATATGTTAATAGTTTTTTTTGCTGGGCTACATGTTAACCCAATGCTACAAAGGCCTCTTCTTTCTCCTTCCGCACCTCTCTATTCTGTGCGGTCTACGGCCATGTTAACCCCGCAAACATGATCAGATCGTCACGCCATTACAAGCTAAAAGAAAAAAATAAACACAACCAAGACGGAAACTATGTGCTCTGTTTAGGCACAGTCCTTTTTTTTTTTTTTTTTTTTTTTTTTCGGATGGTAAATCATCACATGACTTCTCCCGCTCTGGGCGGAGCAGGAGGGAGTGTCAGACTTTTACTGACTAAAACCCATCCATGTTCCTTCATCGCCCTTTGTGTTCCGGGGCCACGGTATCTCTTTCGAACAGTCCGGCACAGTCCTGATGATTTTAAAGCTGCTGAACCACCAATACGATGAACACTACTGGAAGGCCATTCTGCGCCATTAAATGCTTGATTTATTATGTTTTACTCTTTGGTATTATGATCTCCTTTCTCTTAACAGAAACATCTAGAGATCTTTGCCTGCGTGCGCTGAGGTGGTCATAACGAGACCGAGTCGGAAGATTATGTGCTAAATTAAAGAAACATTCGGGTAGTGATCAAAGTGATTTATTTTTATTTATCGTGTGTAGCTAAAAAAAAACTCACGGTTTTTTTTTTTTTATTAGCCTGTACTGTCCCACTGACGGGAAAAAGCTTCCTCCAATATTGAAACTTTTGACATAACTAGGATTCTTACTCCAAAAGATTTCGCATGTGCTAATAGAATTTCGAAATACAATCTTATCGAAACTGACTAATTCCACGACAAAACTTTTAATGCTATTATTTTTACCTTTTGTTTTTTTTAATTTTTTGTGTTACATATGTTTTACAAGGAATTATATGTATCTATCGGTAGCAAACCCAAGAATTTTTTTCCAGGATAATAATGACCACGGACTCATGCACGAGTTTCAGGAAACTAGTTTGATTTTGAATTTCAGAATATTTCGTTCCGAGAATAGAATATAGGTACCAACCTTATCCTCTGGGCAAGTCAGAAGTCAGGTTCCGGAAACCATACTACCAATAACCGCTTTTGAAACTAACTTTGCAAATAGCGTTCGAGGAAACCTTTGATATAGTTACCCGGAAAACGTAGAAATTCCGTTTGGTATATAAATTATTATTGATGTTAGGGATTTGGCTTCTGGGATCAAAGAAGTGGATAGAATGGCTGTTTGTTTATGTAAGTTTAAATGTTTGTAAACGCACTCACAGTACAGGAGGAATTCTTAGTGTGAGGCGAGGTATTTTTTCAGAAATAATATCGGAGGTCTAAACGTACAGCAGAAGGATTTATTTGAAAGGATTACTACGGCCGTTGAAAAAGATTTAAATAGTGATGTAGAGAAGTTGTTGCTTTTTATAACTGGAGGGGCCAGTAGTGGAAAATCGTTTTCATTTTATTCGTGTTATGCGCCTACAGTTGATGTGCTAGTAAAGCCAAAATTTGTTGAGATAGCTTCACTGACTGGTGTCGCCGCCCCCGCCAGATAAACTAGGAAAAAAAACTGCACTCTCTTTTTTTCTCTTCCAATCGAAAAAAGAAACTCAATTTCGTATAAAAACTTATCTGGCCAAAAACGGAACAGAAACCACGATTTCATACAAAATGTTTAGGTAAAGATTTTTTGCGATTTCTGACCTTTTTGGTACTCCAACCTGGGTTGGTTCTTCTAAAGTTTTTGAACAGTATTAGAAACAGGATCGATTGGCATAGATATAAACTGTTTTGTGTAAAATGGCAATTTTCTTGCTTACTGTAGGTAAATTTTTTTATTTTATTTAGCTCGTGGCTAAATAATAACAGCCGCTCGGGTCGATCTTTAGGTTAAGCCGTGCTTGCCTAGGTTGGTCTGTGGATGGGTGACCACCTATTACATACCGAGTTTCCTCCGTGCCTCGGAAAGCACGTTAAGCAGTTGGTCCCGGCTGTCATTTGTGATCTTTGACAGTCGTTACAGGTAGTCAGTGGCCCAAAAGTCTGACAACCAGTCTTACCAAGGGGTATCGTATTACCCAGTACTAACTGGGTTGTGGAGGTCAGATAGGCAGTCGCTCCATCTAAAATACTGGTATTCAGCTGCATTCGGTTAGACTGGAAGCCGACCCCAATAAAACTTGGGAAAAGGCTAGGCAGATGATGATGTAGGTACATTTTTTTGAAAATTTGTGAATGGGAATAAAAATTTCACAAAAAACTATAAATAGTCTTCTAAGACCATTTTTGTGTAGCTGCAACGGTTGAGGTAGTTCCCGTTACTGCCTTACTGAAACTTTCTATCGTGTCGAATTGAATATTGTCGACTCGAATATTTGATTTCCTACCCACCTTAAACATAAGACTGACATAACATAAGTTGAAAACAATTTAAAAACGGTTTCTTCACATAAGTCACTTTTACAAGTAATCGTATAATATGCTGACGTAATTGGCATGACGACAGTATCAAAAAATTGCAAATCTATTTAGTCCGTCAGTTAGAGTATTGGAAATTAATGGACACGTATTTTTTGTTTTTGTAAATCAATGAATATTGACAAAGATAAAACGCATCAAAACTCGGGACTGGGGGCTCGTGACGTCAGAACTAGGTAAAAATTATACCTAGGCGTGACGTATTGAGAATTTTGAAAGCGTCATATCTTCGTCAATTTTGGTTTACGTAACAAAAGAAAAAACACGGGTCAATTATTTTTTGATAATCTAACAGACGGACTAATTAGTTTTTTTTTGTCGTCTCGCCTCGCCTATTGTTGGTAGGTCTGGTTTTGCAATTTCTCAAACTTGTTCTAAATTTAGCGTGTCAGTTGTGCCGAAGCAAAGCTTAAGTAATCATGTGGTAAAAAGGTAGTGGTCAAAGAATAAGTAACACCTTTCAATATAACAATCTTTTTAAGGGGCAGATAGACACTAAATGAACCAGAATTGACACGCAAATCACACGGTCACTGGTCAGCTACAGCATTTACTTTCAATTAATTCCATGATACACATGACTAGATTCACCTCTATAGAAAGTTACGGGCACACATTATTGGAAAAGTAATAAAACGGTACACACAGAATACTCTTCGTAGATTACATGAAAGTTCCAAAAAAAAAATTTACAAAAATAAATAATTACCATGAAGGTGTGTTATCAGAAAATGCAAAGAAAAAAAAAGAAAAAGCCTTAATGGAAACAATAGTGAGCAGTCTAATGCAGAAACAAAAAATATGCCAGAGCATTTCCCAATTTTCCCATACATTTTGAGATGCCGTTAAACTTTCCGACTTTATAAATTCCGTAAATTATGGTATCAATATTTTCCCTGTTCTCGTTAAAATAAGTTAAATGCTTTCCTGAAACACATTTTCTGTAAAAAGTACTTTTTCCCACACATATCTAGTAATTGTACGCGGGAAAAATACATTTTTCTCTCATAAAGTACGCGTGCGTATAACAATGAAATACAAATTCCAGTCACGAAATTATTAAATTACAATTACAATGATATTTTTACAAACGCTGTGTAAAGCTATTTGTACATTCGCAAACATAGTTGACGCAACAAAGTGTAAATACAAGTTGTTTATAAACTTAGTTTATTTCAGGTAGATTTCGTCAGAAAAAATCTACCTATTCGTCCTGCACCTAAAGTCGAGTTTTCCGAAAATTTCACCATGAGGTCTAGTTAATGACCCCTAGAGCCCAAATCAACCGCTGGTTAAAAAGTTTATATATATACGTATGTATGAGGGGCGCCATGCAAAATTTAGCCACACTCTACAGATCGCAATAATGCATCGATTGCTTTCAAATTTGGCCCAAAAATCGACAGGGTCAAAACTTAGGTGCGGGGTAAACGTGAATGGGCGGAATTCGTCCATGGGGGCAGCGAGGGTGCGGTTTTTCGAAAATCTGTTTTTTGGCCATAACTTGTTTCCTTTGGAAAATTTTTGAACCGTTTAACATTTTTATAATTCAGAGTTCAGAGGAAATTGAAATTTTCAACATTTTTTTGAAACAAAAATATATCTTCGAAACGGTAAACATTTTAGTGTCGCAAATTTTTTTTTTTGAAAGCAAATTATTTATTTTAATTTTTTTACTTTTAAAGTTTAGCGATAAAACTTAAAGTTTTCGAAATAAAAAATAATAACTGAAAAATTGAGGGTGTTTCCATGCTAAACTCTTATCAAACGCGCAAAACAGCATGCTGCTGACAACGCAATATGTTTATCAAACATGTTGGTAAACTAATGTTCCTCAATGAATTCGGAGCTTTACGAAAAACATCAACCTATTGAATATAAATGAGGGCATTTAATTGGAAACAAGGAATACATTTTCGGATGACCTCGGAGAGGTATTATACAAATAAGGTTTCGAGTGGTTTATTAAAAAGTATCCCCGCGGTGACTATTACTTTGTATTGCTTTATATATGTTTTACGTTTAGTACTTGGAAATATCCAGCCATTAATTACGTAAATATCGAACTGGTATTTTACAACTGGATATTCAAAACTGGGTGTCGGTTCAATACTTTCATAACCCCCATGACGTAATTCAGTCCAATGTAAAAACAAATGCTTGCAAAATAATGCATACAAAACAAGTGATTTCAAACTAACCTTGTCATCACATTCAGGAATTAGGCTTCAATCAGTGGTAAGGGTTTTAGTCAGTAAAAGTTTGACACTCCCTCCTGCTCCGCCTAGAGTGGGAGGAGTCATTTGATGATTCCCCATCCGAAAAAAAGGGCACGTATGCACCAGTGGGTGAAATATTGCAAAATAATTGAAAAATCCCTTTTATTATATAAGTATGGTAAATACTACAAGCAGATTAAGTATGCTTGCAGTAGATCCTCTATGTTAATAAAAATAAAGCAAAACCCTGATTTCCCTAGAGATATATGCAGGTTAGACGGTTAATACTGTGTAAACTCGGAAATTTTCCGGAAACATGAACTACAACCTAACTAACACGAGATAGCAAAAATACTTTGACTGTGGTTCTAGGAGTAGCTAACAAACTCGCTTCTTGTGTCTGTTTGTGTCACCGCATAAATACTAGTATTCAGCTGCATCCGGTTAGGCTGGAAGTCGACCCTAACATAGTTAGGTTTGTACTAAAAGGGTAACCGTGCCAATCTTGCCAATTATAGACCAATCGCCATTACCTCTATACTGTGCTAAGTGATGGAAAGGGTACTTAACAATAAGCTGCTAGTATAACTCGAAGACAATGCCCTCGTCAGTGACCACCAGTATGGCTTCCGTCGTGGTCATTCAACTGGGGATCTTCTTGTGTATGTTACGCATAGCTGGGGCGAGGCTATTGAGAAACATGGCGAAGCCCTTGCTGACATCTCGAAGGCCTTTGACAGGGTCTGGCACGCCAGTCTGTTGGGTAAGCTTCCTACATTCGGCATCTCTGCTGACTTTTGCAACTGGATTTCCGTTTTCTTGAGTGACAGATCGATCAGAGTGGTCATAGATGGCTGCTCATCGGATCATAAGGCCATTGATGCCGGAGTTCCTCAGGGGTCTGTTCTTTCTGCGACATTATTTCTGCTGCACATCAACGACCTGCTACAGCTTGTTGCAATCGGATACGCAGAGGCCATGGTGGAGCGAATTAATTTTATCCTAAATCTCGTCTCCCAGTGGGGTGACGTCAATCTGGTCAAATTCAATGCTCTGAAACAGGCGTGTCTCTTTACTGCAAAAAGGAGCTAGTTCCAGTTGTCTCCCACTTTCCGGGGTCCATCTGTAGCAGTTACTGACCGCCTACAGCTTTTGGGCATGGAGTTGTCATCTGAACTCAAGTCTGGCGCAACCATCGAGTTAAAGGTCAGACCGCAGCTAAGAAGCTGGGCATCTTGAATAAGGTGAGGCGATACTTCACTTCTGGATAGCTTTTAAGTTTGTACAAAGTACAAATCCGTTCCTGTATGAAGTATTGCAGTCACTTGTGGGATGGCTCAGCAAAATACCAGCTTGCTACACTTGACTCGGTGGAACGCAGAGCCAAAAGGCTTATAGGCGACGGGACGTTGGTAGCTTAGCTTCACTTCCTTGTATCAAGAAATCAAAAGCTTACATTATTTTAGTACATTTCCATAACCAACTTCTCCCCATTTTAATATCAACAACGATTTTAACTTTTTTACGAAAAAAAGCAATTTACCTATGAATTTTGTAAGAAGACTTAAGTCCTAAAGACATGCGACTACCATTTTTCTTAAAAGTTAAATTTTTAAGTTTACTTTTTGCTCTACTTTCCGTCAGTGCCTTGGAAATGAAAATGTGAAAGCAACAAAAAGAGTTTTTATGAGTGAAAGCTACATAATATTTTTGACAAGGTTTGAATTTTTATGCTATATTTTATTCGTTAGAAAAATGCAGTCGTGCAAAGCCGGGGCGGGGTGGTTAGTTATTTATAAAATAATACCAGCCCTTTATTTTCGACGACCCGAATGGCGCAGCGGTAGTGAGGCTGCCTTACGTTCTTAGGGTCCCGGGTTCGAATCCCGGTTGGAGCAAATGTTTGTGTGATGAGCATGGACATTTGTTTCAGAGTCATGGATGTTTAAATGTATAATAAGTATGTATTTACAAACAAAAAGTATCTATGTAGTATATCAACTATCTGGTGTCCACGACACAAGCCTCGTTGCTTAGTGTGGCACTGGATGGCGCTGTGTGTTAATATCCAGCGATATTTATTTATTTAATATTATTATTTTGCCACCGCATGGATAAAAACCACGACTAAAATAGTATTGATCACGGGGGCACGCAAAACACGCGCCTTGACGTGGAGTTGCGGACACCAGCCCGTTATACAATACAATAGTATTGTGCTTGCTTAATATGGATTGGAAATTTAAGTTTTTTTTTTTTAATCATAACTATAGTATGGTTATATAGCGTAGATTATGAAGAGTATTTTATATATCTATATTTCCAATTAGATCATGAAAACCACCAACTACTTACAAAGTTATGGGCACCTACGTATGCTCCAATAACTTAAGATAAAAAACATTGGGCCTGATTATCCAACAGAGGCTTAACCAATAGTTCTAGTAGCAACTCCGAGCCACTTACCCTCGGCAACTCGTTAATCCGATTTGCGGCTAACTGCACTGGCTTTTAGCAGTGATGTAATAGTTAATAGCTGCTGTGTAGTTCGAAATAGAAATACTGGAGTTCAGATTTATGATAAATGTTGTTTATTTATGGTCCTAACTAAATCTTACCAATGAAACCGAAGTAGAGAGAGAGAGAGAAGGTCGCTTTAGCAATATTTTGAAAGTAAAGTGTACTTCTGCACTAACTGTGATAATGTCGCGGATGTGTCACGGATATTTTCCGCGTGATGACGAAGTGTCATTGTGGTTTTGGCGCATATATCAAATAGCAAATTTTCAAATCCTTCTCTTGAAAAAATGCATTTTTGCAAAAGTGACCGTGTTGCACTAGGGGGTGCAACATCTAGACTGCATTCAAGAGCTGTTATTATTGCTTATTATACACTTATTGGGAGAAACTCCCAGAGAAGAAGACATCCGCAAAAGAACCAGGGTCACCGACGTAGCCCGAAGAATTGCCAAACTTAAGTGGCAGTGGGCAGGGCACATTGCTCGTAGAACGGATGGCCGATGGGGCCGAAAAGTTCTGGAGTGGCGACCGCGAACCGGAAGACGTTGCGTTGGAAGGCCTCCCACCAGGTGGACCGATGACCTGGTGAAGGTTGCGGGAATCCGCTGGATGCGAGTCGCACGGGACCGGTCAATGTGGCGACACTTGGGGGAGGCCTATGTCCAGCAGTGGACGTCTTTCGGCTGAAATAATGATGATGATGAATGATGGAAGAAACCCCTAACGACATGTCAAGACATAGCTATTTTCGAAATGTTTCTAACATTAACATTAAATACGATATTTACTAACAGCAAAAACAGCATCAAAATCCATTGTGCAGAATTTATAGATCTCAGCGGCTGCGCGCATACAGACACGAAAAACGAAAATATAATAAACTATTACATCTCATTTTTGTAGAATTTACATTTCAATGAAGTAACTTAATAGGTAGTGCCAGTGGGTAGTTCCTTATTTAGCGTGATTGTCATCAAACTAATGAGCGCAATTCAACACGACAATAACATCCCAATAATCAGTAAGTATAAATGGTAAAAGGGCAGTTAGTATAGTGACATGGCGGACATAATTATTGGCCATTGCAGTTTATTGTTAGCATGCAAAATGAACCATCATTACTGTTTTCCCTTAAGCCTATTTCAGAGCGAGACCGGCGTCGGTTGCGTGCGCCGCCGGTATAAGTCACAGTTCAGCTTGGACAGGCGCACGTTGACCAATGAACGCTTTCATACAAGTCTATGAATTAGCATTCAAAGTTCAGCGTTGACCGGTCGCACGTTGACCAGTGAACGCTTTCATACAAGTTTATGAATTAGCATTCAAAGTTCAGAGTTGACCGGCGGACGTTGAACAGTGAATGCTTTCATACAAGTCTATGAATTAGCATTCAAACTTTAGCGTTGACCGGAGCACGTTGGACAGTGAACGCTTTCATACAAGTCTATGAATTAGCATTCAAAGTTCAGCGTTGACCGGCGCACGTTGACCAGTGAACGCTTTCATACAAGTTTATGAATTAGCATTCAAAGTTCAGCGTTGACCGGCGCGCACGTTGAACAGTGAACGCTTTCCAAGTATATGAATTAGCATTCACAGTTCAGCGTTGACCGGCGCACGTTGAACAGTGAACGCTTTCATAAAAGTCTCTGAATTAGCATTCACAGTTCAGCGTTGACCGGCGCACGGTGAACAGTGAACGCTTTCATACAATGGATATCGAAACGCCCGACCGGCCCATGCAACCGGAGCCGGTCTCGGTCTGAAGTTACGTTTGTTTTATGTTTTCTTACTAAAATGTACTGTGCTAACGTTTTGCTACGTACTGGTCGGACAAAATCTGAGTCATCGATTCGAGAAGAAGAGGAAGAAGAACGTTTTCCATTTAGAAGTCCATTTACACTTCAATATCAAACAGGCACGGACATTTGCGGACGCGGCACCGGACACCGGACTTGTCCATTATCTTTGTGACTTGTGACAGAGTGTTGTTTGTTTTACAGTACTGCTAGTTAAACAGTATTTTAAAGTTTTGTAACTCAAATGTTTTTAATTTTTTTTTGGTTCTCTGTCATATAAAATATTCCCCATTTGTCTACTTTCCCGTTCTTTTTATGCCTGCTTTGTGTGGATGCCAGTAGTTCTCGCAGATATCATATCACAGACACCTTAAACCTCCTAGTTCTAACAAATAATGTACTGCGGTGCATTCTTGCAATACCGAGTATTCGTGCCGTTTTTACCGAATCTTAACAGAGAAATGTGTAGATATTTTGATAAAAATATCGAAACATTTCCCCTATTCAAAACCTCACCAAATAATCTAACCAAAACTCTAAACTAGGGCACACTAAAATAATATACCCAACATATACCCGTCCTGGTATAATTAGTTTTAGCGGTTAGCTAGTGGTTCCTATAAGTTTGTGAAGAAACTAGCTGCTTCATTGAGTGCAGATGCACTAAGCCACGACTGCATGTTACTCGTACGTGACTTTTCGTACATCGGAGGTATAAAAGAGGGGAATTGCACGGTAGTGATTTTTAAAAGTAAATAGTACACGCGGTTTATTTAGTTTTATGCTTTTGGAAAAGCGATTTGGATTTTTATTTTGTTTGGTTGTCGGGGTTAGGCGAGGAATAATGGGTATTTGAACTTTTTGATTTTAGTTCGAGAATATTTGAAGGACGTGGCAATTTTCAACACTTCAAATAAAATCGACATTCCACGAAGAGTGAAAGTGCACCTATCGGTACACTAAGGTTTCTGCAATTGCTGGTGATTTTCGGAATCGATCTTTGTTATTACGAGTGAGTAAGTCGGTGACCTTTGTTTGATTTATTTAGTTTTTTTGTTACCGACTTCTGAAGCTAAAGTTATTTTTCAAGATTTTGTTTTTTTTTTCAATAAAGTTATTTTTCCATTTTTAGTTGTTCCCAAACAAATATTAGCCATGAATTTATTTGACATTGTAAACAATCCATGTCATGGTAATAGGCGTATCCCCAATAAAATGAAACTCAACATATAAAGGGTGTAAAACACCTCTTAACGAAACGAAAGGTACTTATTCTCCTCGTCATTGCGATCATTTTTGTTTTCCACACCATACCTGGGAACCTTCTAGTTACGGAGATATTGGGGGTCAAAGTTCCAACTTTTTGACAAGTTTTTTTAAATACAAGTTTTTAATAAAATATTTTTACTTTAAACATCTCCACGATCCCCGTACTATTCAATCCATCCATCAACACAATGTTTTGAGTGCTTTACATTGAGTTCTACCACAAAACATGATTTTTCACCCCAAAAAAAAAAGTCATTTCCCAGCAATAAGTTTTGCGTAAAGTGTTTTGCGTAAAGTTACTTAGTTTGATGTACAGAATGCTTGGTTGACGGCTTCGTGATGAGGTCTTTTACACCCTGTATATCTTTTTTTTTGGATGGGAAATCATCAAATTAGGGGTCTCGTTCTGGGAGGAGCGGAAGGGAGTGTCAGACTTTTACTGACTAAAACCCATCCATATTCCTTCTTAGCCCTTTGTGTTCCAGAGCCGCGGTATCTCTTTCGAACGGTCCCGCAGCCCCGGCAGGCATCGGACCTTGCGGACCCCTTCCTTTTGCTGACATCTCTTTGAGGCGCGCGCGGAACAAGAATACCAGCCCTTTATTTTCGACGACCCGAATGGCGCAGCGGTAGTGAGGCTGCCTTACGTTCTTAGGGTCCCGGGTTCGAATCCCGGTTGGAGCAAATGTTTGTGTGATGAGCATGGACATTTGTTTCAGAGTCATGGATGTTTAAATGTATAATAAGTATGTATTTACAAACAAAAAGTATCTATGTAGTATATCAACTATCTGGTGTCCACGACACAAGCCTCGTTGCTTAGTGTGGCACTGGATGGCGCTGTGTGTTAATATCCAGCGATATTTATTTATTTAATATTATTATTTTGCCACCGCATGGATAAAAACCACGACTAAAATAGTATTGATCACGGGGGCACGCAAAACACGCGCCTTGACGTGGAGTTGCGGACACCAGCCCGTTATACAATACAATAGTATTGTGCTTGCTTAATATGGATTGGAAATTTAAGTTTTTTTTTTTTAATCATAACTATAGTATGGTTATATAGCGTAGATTATGAAGAGTATTTTATATATCTATATTTCCAATTAGATCATGAAAACCACCAACTACTTACAAAGTTATGGGCACCTACGTATGCTCCAATAACTTAAGATAAAAAACATTGGGCCTGATTATCCAACAGAGGCTTAACCAATAGTTCTAGTAGCAACTCCGAGCCACTTACCCTCGGCAACTCGTTAATCCGATTTGCGGCTAACTGCACTGGCTTTTAGCAGTGATGTAATAGTTAATAGCTGCTGTGTAGTTCGAAATAGAAATACTGGAGTTCAGATTTATGATAAATGTTGTTTATTTATGGTCCTAACTAAATCTTACCAATGAAACCGAAGTAGAGAGAGAGAGAGAAGGTCGCTTTAGCAATATTTTGAAAGTAAAGTGTACTTCTGCACTAACTGTGATAATGTCGCGGATGTGTCACGGATATTTTCCGCGTGATGACGAAGTGTCATTGTGGTTTTGGCGCATATATCAAATAGCAAATTTTCAAATCCTTCTCTTGAAAAAATGCATTTTTGCAAAAGTGACCGTGTTGCACTAGGGGGTGCAACATCTAGACTGCATTCAAGAGCTGTTATTATTGCTTATTATACACTTATTGGGAGAAACTCCCAGAGAAGAAGACATCCGCAAAAGAACCAGGGTCACCGACGTAGCCCGAAGAATTGCCAAACTTAAGTGGCAGTGGGCAGGGCACATTGCTCGTAGAACGGATGGCCGATGGGGCCGAAAAGTTCTGGAGTGGCGACCGCGAACCGGAAGACGTTGCGTTGGAAGGCCTCCCACCAGGTGGACCGATGACCTGGTGAAGGTTGCGGGAATCCGCTGGATGCGAGTCGCACGGGACCGGTCAATGTGGCGACACTTGGGGGAGGCCTATGTCCAGCAGTGGACGTCTTTCGGCTGAAATAATGATGATGATGAATGATGGAAGAAACCCCTAACGACATGTCAAGACATAGCTATTTTCGAAATGTTTCTAACATTAACATTAAATACGATATTTACTAACAGCAAAAACAGCATCAAAATCCATTGTGCAGAATTTATAGATCTCAGCGGCTGCGCGCATACAGACACGAAAAACGAAAATATAATAAACTATTACATCTCATTTTTGTAGAATTTACATTTCAATGAAGTAACTTAATAGGTAGTGCCAGTGGGTAGTTCCTTATTTAGCGTGATTGTCATCAAACTAATGAGCGCAATTCAACACGACAATAACATCCCAATAATCAGTAAGTATAAATGGTAAAAGGGCAGTTAGTATAGTGACATGGCGGACATAATTATTGGCCATTGCAGTTTATTGTTAGCATGCAAAATGAACCATCATTACTGTTTTCCCTTAAGCCTATTTCAGAGCGAGACCGGCGTCGGTTGCGTGCGCCGCCGGTATAAGTCACAGTTCAGCTTGGACAGGCGCACGTTGACCAATGAACGCTTTCATACAAGTCTATGAATTAGCATTCAAAGTTCAGCGTTGACCGGTCGCACGTTGACCAGTGAACGCTTTCATACAAGTTTATGAATTAGCATTCAAAGTTCAGAGTTGACCGGCGGACGTTGAACAGTGAATGCTTTCATACAAGTCTATGAATTAGCATTCAAACTTTAGCGTTGACCGGAGCACGTTGGACAGTGAACGCTTTCATACAAGTCTATGAATTAGCATTCAAAGTTCAGCGTTGACCGGCGCACGTTGACCAGTGAACGCTTTCATACAAGTTTATGAATTAGCATTCAAAGTTCAGCGTTGACCGGCGCGCACGTTGAACAGTGAACGCTTTCCAAGTATATGAATTAGCATTCACAGTTCAGCGTTGACCGGCGCACGTTGAACAGTGAACGCTTTCATAAAAGTCTCTGAATTAGCATTCACAGTTCAGCGTTGACCGGCGCACGGTGAACAGTGAACGCTTTCATACAATGGATATCGAAACGCCCGACCGGCCCATGCAACCGGAGCCGGTCTCGGTCTGAAGTTACGTTTGTTTTATGTTTTCTTACTAAAATGTACTGTGCTAACGTTTTGCTACGTACTGGTCGGACAAAATCTGAGTCATCGATTCGAGAAGAAGAGGAAGAAGAACGTTTTCCATTTAGAAGTCCATTTACACTTCAATATCAAACAGGCACGGACATTTGCGGACGCGGCACCGGACACCGGACTTGTCCATTATCTTTGTGACTTGTGACAGAGTGTTGTTTGTTTTACAGTACTGCTAGTTAAACAGTATTTTAAAGTTTTGTAACTCAAATGTTTTTAATTTTTTTTTGGTTCTCTGTCATATAAAATATTCCCCATTTGTCTACTTTCCCGTTCTTTTTATGCCTGCTTTGTGTGGATGCCAGTAGTTCTCGCAGATATCATATCACAGACACCTTAAACCTCCTAGTTCTAACAAATAATGTACTGCGGTGCATTCTTGCAATACCGAGTATTCGTGCCGTTTTTACCGAATCTTAACAGAGAAATGTGTAGATATTTTGATAAAAATATCGAAACATTTCCCCTATTCAAAACCTCACCAAATAATCTAACCAAAACTCTAAACTAGGGCACACTAAAATAATATACCCAACATATACCCGTCCTGGTATAATTAGTTTTAGCGGTTAGCTAGTGGTTCCTATAAGTTTGTGAAGAAACTAGCTGCTTCATTGAGTGCAGATGCACTAAGCCACGACTGCATGTTACTCGTACGTGACTTTTCGTACATCGGAGGTATAAAAGAGGGGAATTGCACGGTAGTGATTTTTAAAAGTAAATAGTACACGCGGTTTATTTAGTTTTATGCTTTTGGAAAAGCGATTTGGATTTTTATTTTGTTTGGTTGTCGGGGTTAGGCGAGGAATAATGGGTATTTGAACTTTTTGATTTTAGTTCGAGAATATTTGAAGGACGTGGCAATTTTCAACACTTCAAATAAAATCGACATTCCACGAAGAGTGAAAGTGCACCTATCGGTACACTAAGGTTTCTGCAATTGCTGGTGATTTTCGGAATCGATCTTTGTTATTACGAGTGAGTAAGTCGGTGACCTTTGTTTGATTTATTTAGTTTTTTTGTTACCGACTTCTGAAGCTAAAGTTATTTTTCAAGATTTTGTTTTTTTTTTCAATAAAGTTATTTTTCCATTTTTAGTTGTTCCCAAACAAATATTAGCCATGAATTTATTTGACATTGTAAACAATCCATGTCATGGTAATAGGCGTATCCCCAATAAAATGAAACTCAACATATAAAGGGTGTAAAACACCTCTTAACGAAACGAAAGGTACTTATTCTCCTCGTCATTGCGATCATTTTTGTTTTCCACACCATACCTGGGAACCTTCTAGTTACGGAGATATTGGGGGTCAAAGTTCCAACTTTTTGACAAGTTTTTTTAAATACAAGTTTTTAATAAAATATTTTTACTTTAAACATCTCCACGATCCCCGTACTATTCAATCCATCCATCAACACAATGTTTTGAGTGCTTTACATTGAGTTCTACCACAAAACATGATTTTTCACCCCAAAAAAAAAAGTCATTTCCCAGCAATAAGTTTTGCGTAAAGTGTTTTGCGTAAAGTTACTTAGTTTGATGTACAGAATGCTTGGTTGACGGCTTCGTGATGAGGTCTTTTACACCCTGTATATCTTTTTTTTTGGATGGGAAATCATCAAATTAGGGGTCTCGTTCTGGGAGGAGCGGAAGGGAGTGTCAGACTTTTACTGACTAAAACCCATCCATATTCCTTCTTAGCCCTTTGTGTTCCAGAGCCGCGGTATCTCTTTCGAACGGTCCCGCAGCCCCGGCAGGCATCGGACCTTGCGGACCCCTTCCTTTTGCTGACATCTCTTTGAGGCGCGCGCGGAACAAGAACGCGCCAACTTAACATACCTAACTGTCGAAATCTGGGTGTATTGTACACATCTGCGTTCCTCTCAGAGTATACAGGCGTGATGTTGTATAAACGAATGCAGCAATCACGGCAGATTTGCCGTCTATTTTTGAAGAGTTCCATTGTATATCTCCGAAGATCAGCATCAGATGTTTACAAAATTTAAATAAATAAATATTAGCCACACGGGAAGCACCAGCTTTTAAATAAAAAATAATCATCAAAATCGGTTCACCCGGTCGAAAGTTCTGAGGTAACAAACACAAAAAAAAATAAAAAATAGTCGAACCTTCTCTTTTTGGAAGTCGGTTGAAAATACTGGTACTGGTAGCCGACTCCAACGTAGTTGATTTGATACCATCTGTTACTTGCAAAAAAAAACTACCTAATCTCTGCTGACTCATTAGAACGCCATGTTGGCACATAATATCCAACAATTTTATCCTCCCTATACAACTATGTAATCACATCACCGCAAACTAAAAAGCCTTGATTAGCAAAAAGGTTTCAACACTCCAAACTCCTTTTTGGTAATACAAAAGTTCTAACCAAACAATGACATTCAAAATCCAGACAACTCAACATTAGAACCGTGTTTACCAACTTGGTTCAATTTGAGGATTCGGTATTCGAGGTTACTAGCGTGTAACGGACATGCGGACAACAGGGCGAAAAAACCCACGGACCCTTTTGAGTTTTTGATACGGAGACCCTAAAATACAATGCTTTACTTTACCATACAGTCAGATTTATACATAGTTTCATGAAACATGCACAAAAAGCCGCTAAGCAGAAGTGGGACTGAACTGGCCACGTCTTCCGAATGCCCATAAGATATGTATTTTTTGGAGCTCTGAAGGCGGAAGCCCCTGTTCCCGAGGAAAAAAACAATAACGTTCTTATGATAATAGATGGCCACGTGTCTTTCAAATCATGATTGAATTATATCAAATTGTCAAATTCTAAATTAACGCGAGCGAAGTCGCGGGCAATAGCTAGTGATGTTATAAATGCAAAAGTCACGTCCACTAATGAACCGATCGTAATGAAGTTAGGTAAAGCTTGGGTCCTGGAAATGGCTATCCTGGACATATGAATCAAAAATTGACAAAATTGACACTAACTCCAATAAAACACCAATGTCAGCATTAGAAGAGACCTACACTCAGGTGTAGCTCTCTTGTAAATCTCTCGGCCGTTATACGTGCGTATACAATCAATGGCCATAATGCGTACAATAGGCATGACGACAGTTTAAAAAAATTGCAAATCTATATATAAATTAATGGACACGTATTTTTTGTTTTTGCGAATCAATGAAAATTGACAAAGATAAAACGCATCAAAACTCGGCAGTGAGGGCTCGTGACGTCAGAACTAGCTAAAAATTATACCTAGGCGTGACGTATTGAGAATTTTGAAAGCGTCATATCTTCGTCAATTTTGGTTTACGTAACAAAAGAAAAAACACGGGTCAAATATTTTTTGATAATCTAACTGACGGACTAATTCGTTTTTTTTTGTCGTCTCGCCTATTGTACGCATTTTGGCCGTTGATTGTATGCATTATGGCCAACATTTTAGTGATTTGTGTCACCTAAGCGTCGCTGCTTAGGTGTAAGTACTTTTCAACATAGGTTTAAATAATTTCTCCTATACTAAAGAGCTATTTTACGTTTATGTGGGACAATATCAATAAATAGAAAACGTCGGAAGCAGCCGTTGAGGGTAGTTCTAGTTCCATTGTTTATCAACGATCGGCGAAGGACCCAATTCTACACTCTTTTATACGTGTAATGACACATTCATGTTGTTATTGACGTTATATTGCCTACAGCTATACCCTACAATGTCGTCAATGGTGTTCTGATATTTCCATTTTGTTCTCGGAGTTTAAGTTGGAGATGCTAGCCACTTGAGAGCACCTGAAAGATCAGCACACCAAAGCTCTCGACAACCTCTCTAAAAAGCCATCGAATGCAATCATTGTGACCGGAATCGGCTAGATGGCATCATTATTCTTATCATCATGGTTATCATTGCTGTCGTGGATTAAAGTGAGACTGATGATTCATCCCCTGAAGGGCTTAGATAAGGGATGAAAGTTATTATGGAAATTCATCGGCACAGAGCAATACATTGTTTTCTTTTTAATAATTATCATAATAATCTAGCACTCAAAGAAATTAAATAACAGGGATAAAGAGAACACTGAATAAATCAAAAAGAAGTTTTTTGTTTCTTTACTTCCACGACAGGAAATATGCGAAGAGCGAATGAAACGCAGTTTTTCATACCCATATTTGCCGATCTTTTTATGTTCATTCCAGAAATGGATGTTAGATTGGAACTCCCGTTGCAGGAATTGAATACTTTTCTTGAGATTTATTTGATGTACCTATCTCATAACGTCGAACGATGTAAATATGAACGTTTGTGACATAACGTAGTAGCAAAGTAAGGAGTTGAAATTGAAAAGTCCATCAAGACTTACATTCTAGTCAATATGAAGGAATATGGGCTTGAGATAACGTTATAAGTCAGTTTTATATACTTTTAAAATTTAAATTGATGACAAATAATAGGGTACCTACTTGACACTGTAGAACAAAGTTCCATACCTGTTAGGCAATTACAATAGTGATTCTCATTCATAAGTTTTTAAATAAACCTCAATGTCCGATCAGTAATCTTTCACTTCTAGCCCATCCAGTGCTTTCGCATACGCAAGAGCAGCGCCAAAAAATAAAAAAAAACACAGGACACAAAACAAAAAAAAAAAAATGTCTCCCGTTGGTACTTTGACGAGTTTTGATCATGTCAACCATATAAATTCACGCCTGTAATCCCAGAAGGGTTAAGCTGAGGTGTACCTTTTAGTAAACCCACATTTCGCCAGGTAGGTTTAAAGTCGTATGTAATACCGGACACAAATCCAGATTCCATGGCTGCTACTGGGATATTGATAGAAAAACCCAATAACACTTTACCAAACCCGGGAATCGAACCCAAAACCTGCGACCACTCGACCAACAAGGCAGTTCAATCATGTCAACCAGTCATAACAAAACATTAAGAAGCAAATAACAAATTGAAAAAAAAAAACAGGGATATTATACCTTCAATACAAACCGTCTCTGTTCTAAGTCCACTTTTATCCAAGCTATTTAGTTTCTAAAGAAAATATTGGATTTCCTAGAGCATACAAACTTAAGAGAGTAAACCTAGGCCTGGCCTGGTCAATATTTTCTCAAAGTTATTGGAAACTGTCGCGAACTAAAAGCTGATACCTGCTGCTGCTTAGCGACCGTTTTCGATAAAATGAATGGTATGAAACTGCCGTGTGCCGTTGGCACTTTTAAGTTTTCTCCTAAATTCTCAGGGAATCGTCGACTTTTGGTCTGTTTATAACCTACTACAGCTGAGGATATAAATAATGGATAAAATGAAGGATAGGAATCACTGACAGTCCCCTGTGCAGAGCATGCATGGAGGCGGAGGAAACGGTGGCGCATGTGCATGTGCTCCTGGGAGCACCAAGATCCCTTGTGTATGCCCTGAGGAGACCGGGAAGTCCGATCTGCTTCTGGAGGGAGGTGGGCTGGTTGGAGTAATCGGCCACCATGGCTCACGCACAATGGTTCACTTCAAGGACTAAGTGCGGAAACCTAAACCCCATGATAGATAGAACCTACTATAGCTTATAACCGCGGCTTTGCCCGCGTGGAGTGCTGCACTTTGACCGACCAGGCAATGAGGCAGTAAATGCATGTAATATATTATATGCAACATACAGCAATCTGACCTCGT
The DNA here is from genome assembly GCA_941918905.2 of Xestia sexstrigata. Taxonomy (NCBI): domain Eukaryota; kingdom Metazoa; phylum Arthropoda; class Insecta; order Lepidoptera; family Noctuidae; genus Xestia; species Xestia sexstrigata. Next base: position 7,769,056 of record OW799219.2, read on the forward strand.
TACTCTCGCTATCACATGCAATTAATTTAAAAAGGGACTGCTAATGGTTTCAGCGCGTACGATATAATACTGTTCCCCACTTACTGTCCAATATACATTATTATAATGCAGTTTAAAATAATCCGTTTAATGGTGACGTTATAGCATTTTGGGCTTTTAAGCATATTCATATTTTTACTAGAGTCATTGTGGATATGGAAATTGACAAAAAAAAACCTTTTTTGAAGAGTAGAATGCTTATTTAAGCTTTTATAACACATTTACTCGTAAAGGGTCTCTTATTTCACCAATTTCAATACCTATCGTATTGTATGTCATAACGCACGGTTTATCAAGATGCTCCGTCTAAAACGAACGGTACTTTTTTAAATCTTAGCAAAGAGTTTTTATGTCAGAAAAGTGGTCAACATTTTATGAATAAAATTAACTTTGGGAGATAATATATAATAATAATAACTTGACAACATTAAAAATGCCAACTGGCAACGTAATAATCAATTTAGCAAATTGTTCAAATTTTTATAACTGCTTTAACAAGTGTTTAAAGATTTATTCGTTTATGAAAGTCCGAGTTTTATTTATTTTCCTCGCAAATATGGTAAAAAACGTAGTATGCTATCTTGTCAATAGCAATATCGCCTCGGATGTAATTTTCAACTTACCGCACTTATTACTTACTATTATATACTTACTATTACGGCCTTTAAAACTAAATTTATACTGTCATTTACGGGATATCTTCCGTGATCATTCATTATTTTGAGTTCCAGATAGTTCGACGCGCTATTGCAAGCCGTGTGGTATCCGGCAAGCCGTGTGGTATCCGGCAGAGTAGAATAGAACCAACCCATTACACTCACGGGTGTCGTATAAGGCGACTAATGTCTGAGGCAGAACACATTGCGCCTCCGTAGACCAGAGAATGGGAAGCAGCGTTTTCTGTTAGTGTTTCATCACTGCGATCTCCAATCCGCCTGCCAAGCGTGGAGATTACGGCAAATTCCTCCCATCATGGGAGAGGCTTATGTCCAGCAGTGGACGTTATGGGCTGTTGTTGCTATTGCAAGCGCGTAATGATCGCGGGATGACTGGAGAATGCGGGAATGTGGTTTTCAACCACCCACATTCTCCAGTCATCCCGCGATCATGGCACACGGAAGATATCCCGAAAGTGACAGTAAATGTATAGGAGAATACTTGTCGCAGACAGTGACTATTACATTTACGTTTCAAATTATCTTATTTAAAATAGAATGTACTTTATGGAACAAATATACTCTCCAATCCTGAAAACTTGATCAAAAGATCTGAAAGCTAATTTCGTAAAATAATATTCAAAAAGCCTTTTAGTTACCAGCGGATTTTACGTGAGAAATTCTAGACTTGGTTAAAAAAAACGCTGAAAATGTATTTTCCATCAATTTCAATTTTTATTTTCTTTATTGCAGGTGGCGGTGCGAGCCCCGGCGTATCGGTTTCAACTCAGGTACGTTTTAAACTCTTCACCATTTATACGGTTTAAAAGGATTATATTGGAGTGGCTGTTACCGAAACATGAATGATTTATCGGAAACCAGTCTTTACAGGTAACAAATAAAAATGTTTATCACCTCGCAGTGACGTATGTCATAGAGTTTGGACATATATCATTACATAACATCACGCCTGTAATCTGCGAAGGGCAAGGCTGAGGTGTACTTAATAATACACCCACACTCCCCCCTCCTTTTGTCCAGTTATGTTTAAGTCTCATGTAATATGGGGCGGCAATGGAGAGGGCTATGCTTGAGTTTCCTTGCGTGATCGAATCAGAAATGAAGACATCCGCAAGAGAACCAAGGTTACCGACGTAGCCCGAAGAATTTCCTAACTTAAGTGGCAGTGGGCAGGCACATTGCTCGCAAAACGGGCCGTCCGTTTTGCGAGCAATATGCCCTACGGCGAACGGCCCCCGGACGGCCTATTCGGCCCCATAGGCCGGTCTTCCGGTTCGCGGTCGCCACTCACTCCAGAACTTTTGTTCTGGAGTGGCGACCGCGAACCGGAAGACGTTGCGTTAGAAGGCCTCCCACTACTTAGGTGGACCGATGACCTGGTGAAGGTTGCGGGAATCCTCTAGATGTGAGTCGCACGGGACCGGTAAATGTGGCGACACTTGAGGGAGGCCTATGTCTAGCAGTGGACGTCTTGCGGCTGAAATTATGAATATGGGACGAGCTTATTGCCATGAACCGGGCACAAATCCAAACTTCGTGGCTGCTACTGGGAAAATCCAGATGGAATAATCCAGTAACATTTTGCCCGACCTGGGAATCGAAACCAGGCCCTCATGATCAGTAGTAGCGCTTGCTGCCCATAAACTAACGAGCCAGTTATATCATCTGCGCCACAAAATGGCAATCACCAGAAACAAAAGAATAGAAAGATATCAAATGACGGAGGCAATCAATCTGTTCAAAAGATGTTCTCTTTTGTAGTTAAAAAGTATACAGGCACGTCATAATTTGACTACAATATTACTTTACTAGGCTACGTATAGTTATTTATTTAGCCTATTAGTTATTTAGTCTTTTAAGCCTATATATAGAAATATTAAGCATTCTGAAGGTTATTGTGGAGAGGCCTAACTGCCCTTTTCTGATGCACTGGTCCCGTAGGCATAGCTGCGGGCCCGGTGCCGAGGAAAAACATTTAAATTAGTTTGTTTTTTTTTTTGTTTTCTGTAGTAGTTAAGTTTAGGGTAAATTAAATTTCGATTAAATTAAATTAGAATAAATGTAATGATGAATTGAATTGGATTATATTAAATTATCTCTTAATGTCGTACTAACATAGCTCATAAGTACTCGCTACTAACCCATATGGACTCTGGTTCGAAATAAAGTTTTTTGATTTGATTTTTGATAACTTACTTAATTGCTGTGCTGTCACACAGCACAGCAAATAACTAAGGAGGAACATGAAGTAAAAGAACTCATTTCCCATGGAGGTATATGATAGCACACAAATATTTGTTATGCGTTGTACAAGTTTGTTAACTTTTTTTTGTCATTTTGTATGCACGTCATGTCCCTGTGATTTTTTTTTTCTTCTTTTTTCCTTCTTTATTTCTTTTTTATTTCTTCTTTCTTTCTATTTATTTGCCTATCTTCAACAGAAATCGATCTCGTAGAATTAAATTAACCATAAATAGAAATGGCAGCTAGTATAGCGTTGCTGCGTTGAGATTATGTTTTCTGCGGCTATAGACGCCGCAGCCAAAACATTTTCAGCCAGTAGTTGCAAATTGAATTGAAACCGCACTAGTGATTGTAATTCACAGCTAGTTTTCACCTTGTCGATTTTATATCCTTCATTGTCACTAGTACCATTAACAGTTCCAAGATGGAACTAGTGTTGTTTTTTATAATCACTAGTTCCATTTTTAAAGAATCTGAAAATAATGGAACTAGTGTTGATTTTTTATCACTAGTTCCACTAGTAATATTCACAGCTCCATGATGGAACTAGTGTTGTTTTTTATAATCACTAGTTCCATTTTTAAAGAATCTGAAAATAATGGAACTAGTGTTGAATTTTTTTTATCACTAGTTTCACTAGTAAAATTAACAGTTCCATGATGTAATATCATATAATAGCACGTCAACGCGACTTCGTCCGCAAAAATTGTGATAGCTCGGCTAATATGCATGATTTAAATATAATTTAGCACCCACTAAAAAGGTAGCATTCTACCAGTTTTTTTTTTTTTAATTTGATTATTAGTTCCAGTTACCTCCTACATACTTTACAAAAAAAAATCCTCTTTATAATATTAGAATAGATTTATTTTCTACGTTTTGATAAAATTTCCGTTTCTCATCACTATCTTCTGCTGGCTCTTCTATAACATTTTTGATATAAAATCAACCTATAATTTTGTAGTCAAAATTATTTCGTTCACATTTTACCAAACAATACATAGGTATCCCAAAAATAAGAGCAAAGATTTTGATCAAAAAGTAAACTTAAAGCTTGTATCTAGTAAATTGGAACATTTTTGCGTACCAATTAAAAGATCGATTTTTTTATGGACCTGTTCCTTTTTATAGACCAATAAACTGTGCTTTTAACCCTGGTCGTATCTTTTACAGTTCACTGCGTATAATATGATATAAAACACAGGCACAATTTGTTAATTGTGTCCTCGTGGATCAGTCCTTTTTATGTGTCCCTATAGGATCACATAAATTGGACTGATCCAGTTGAATGGGAAATTTTCATTCAATTTCATCTGATGTTGACCATTTTAGGATATTCATTAATTAGCGGGATTATCAGATATGTGAAATTAACCAGCTAATTTGATGCTTGTCTCCTTTTTACTGAATTAATAAATTGGGTACAAGCTCTTTTATTTGTGAGTTTTATGATTAAAGCAATGGGATGTTTGACAGTCTCTATACTCTTACTACCAATCTACGTCATCCCCCATTCCGTTAGAACCCTTTTTTTATATTTAAACTTCATATACAAGAGTGGTACATAGGCGGACTTATACCACAAGGCAGTATCGACCAGTCAACCTTTGGGTCAAATAAGTGCTATTTGCTCGTCTTGGCGGGGGCACTGCCGTGACCTCAGATTGGGTTTTTTCATCAGGAATTTCTCAGTAGCTGCCACGGAGTCTGGATTTGCGCCCGGTTGATGGCATAGGTTCGCCCCCTATTACATGAGACTTAAACATAACTGGCGAAATATGCGTATACAATACACCACTGCATAACCCTTCGAGGATTACAGGCGTGATGTTATGTTAATGTAAATTATCCCCTTACAACTAAAACAAATTAAATAACCCGAAACTATTCTAATGAAAAACGACACAATCCAAATGAGATCATCGCTTGAGTTAGTCGTAGTACCTATTATACCTGAGATGTAATTGTTAAACGGTACCTATTGTTGTTCTCAACAATTGTATCTTCTTGGAAGGTAACCTGAGCTTTTTTGTCAACATTGACACTATAAAGCCTCGTTTCTACTAGGCAACAATTGACGCGCAACACGTGACGCTCAACATGTTCGGCAGCGTTGCACAACATCGTGCGACGTTGCCAGCTGGCGCATAACATCACAAAACAAAACATAAGTTGCTAAACAAAAGTTCCGCGTTGACTTTCAACATGTTGAGCAACATGTTGTGCAACATATCGTGCGCCAAATGTTGCCTAGTGGATACGAGGCTTTAATCGAGATTATCTTTCTCGTTTTACCTTAGGGTTTTTCAAAACCTCGATTAAATGTTGGTTGTTACAACAACATTGCGGCTTTCCTAGCTATGAGTGTTATTATCTTGGTCTTGCTTTTGTTGTTACGTTTTGTCTTTGTGATGGCTTATTTGGAGTGAAGGCGTTTATAACCACGTGGCCCCCGGCCACCGTAGGCGCGGGCCTGTGGACGGTGGGCTATGGGCTAGCTCGCCGTCCGTCCGTCTCATGACGACAGGCCGTGTCGACGGCGCGTTCGTGTTCCACGCGCGCCTCAAAGAGAGTCAGCAAAAAGGAAGGGGTCCGAAAGGACCGATGCCTGCCGGGGTTGCGGGACTATTCGAAAGAGATACCGTGGCCCCGGAACACAAAGGGCGATGAAGGAACATGGATGGGTTTTAGTCAGTAAAAGTCTGACACTCCCTCCTGCTCCGCCCAGAGCGGGAGAAGTCATTTGATGATTTCCCATCCGAAAAAAAAAAAAAAAAAAAAGGCGTTTATAACAAAACTCCTGGCGGCTTCATCTCATTACACACCCATCTACAGAAAAATCTAATCTAATGAGAGGTTTTCGTAATGAGGTATTAAAAAAAAAACTTAGTTTCCAAGAACTCTATAGATGGCGTTGAACTGACTACGATAGTTGGTGCCAAAGCCAAAACGCTTGGGAAATAACCATTGCGTCACATCACATACACTCGTTGACTGACACTTTGGTTCGCTTAACCTTCCGAATATAACCTAGTTTTCTCGCGCTTTGTTAAAATTAGTTTTTTTAGGTTCCGTTCCTTGCATTATCGTACTAAGTTCAGCGCCATCTATCCAGCGACTAGGGAAGAGCTAAAAAGAAAATCCCTCATTAACCTATGAAGTTCCCATTTCTGGGGCACAAGACTCCTCACTGTGGGAGGGAGAGAATCGTAATCCACCACGCGAACCCAGTAATACGAGTTAGTGGATGCCACATCTTTTTGAATTTCTGGTTCTAGGACATTCTTCCTCCGAATGTAATCTTATCTCCTGATCTGTTTTACTTTCACTGTTTTCAGTTTTAAAATATTGTTCTGATTGCAAAAATAACATTAAATAAATATCGCTGGACTTTACCCATACCGCCATCTAGTGCCGAGCACACTAAGCAACGAGGCTTGTGTCGTGGACACCAGCATATACTACATAGATACTTTTTTTTTGTAAGTACATACTCATACTTAAAAAGACAATTAAGTTTATATAACGTAACTTATTAAAAATACTACAAAATAATAACAGCCACTCGGGTTGATCTTCAGGTTAAACAGCTCTTGCCTAGGTTGGTTAGTGGTGGTGACCACCCATTACAAACCGAGTTTCCTCCGTGCCTCGGAAAGCACCTTAAACCAATGATCCCGGCTGTTAATTGTAGATCAAGTAGTCAGTGGCTCGAAAGTCTGACAACCAGTCTTACCAAGGGGTCGTATTACCCAGTACTAACTGGGTTGCGGAGGTCAGATAGTCAGTTGCTCCATGTAAAATACTGGTATTCAACTGCATCCGGTCAAACTGGAAGCTGACCCCAACATAGTTGGGAAAAGTATAGGCAGATGATTAAGTTACAACCGTATCGAATAATGTCAGCACAATTGACAGATGGAACACAAGAGAGTGCGCCTTACACTGTTGACAAGTGACACGACTATGTGTCAGATTGCTTTACTAATTGGTGCAGGCGTCAATATTTTCTGCAGAATCTCAGTAGCACGAATGCACGATGCCTAAGCATCGTGCTACGAAATCGTATTGTTGCACTGCAGGGAAAACGCTTTCCTTTTTACACAAATTACATACATTGTTTTTGGTAGGTTAGCTAGGTTTTTGGTTTCTTCACAATGTTTTCCTTCACCGTTTTGAGAGCAGTAATGATGAAATAAATGACACTAACTAATGCACCTGCCTGGGTTCGAACCCACGACTTACTGCTCGTAAGTCGGGACCGCCACCCCTGACCCACCGCTGTTTTTCTGAGTACTTCATATAAACCAGTTAAAACCTCTACGCGTTCCTGTGAAAAATTGTCTTAAAGTGGTCCCATAAGGGTTCCGTTTTACCCGTCTGAAGACGGTAATGTGTTCTTCCGTTCGAGGTATGGAACCCTAAAAACCAATAAAAACCGGCCAAGTGCGTGTCGGGTCACGCGCAGTGTAGGGTTCCGTAGTAACCCGTTATATTTTAGATTTTGTTTTTCAATGCAAGTCTTCACCCGTTATAGACAAGCAACTACTCCATCTTAGTCACTTTAAAGGATTTGTTCTAAGGATTTTGTATTTGGTACAAAATTATCCAACACCCAAGTTCAACGACTGTTACAGCTAAACTAATAAAGTTATCTTAACCGCTATAGTTTTACTTTAAAGATCATGAAATGCACTATCACTATGATTTTTTCTAGATTTTTCAATCCAGCAATTTAGCTTTTAGAGGGGGGGGGGGTGGGGGGGGGACGCCCTACTAGAACAAAAATTTGCACTTTAAAGTTTAATATTTCGCAAATGGAGCATCATAAATCACACTCGTGAATCGATCTTCACCATTATTGCTCCATGATAACGCAAGACCTCGCACTGCACGAGAAACCCTTGTAACTGTACAGGAGCGGCAGTAAGTAACTATACGTCATCCTCCGTACTCGCCAGACCTTGCTCCAACGAACTACTATTTTTTTCGTGATTTGGTCAATTTTTTACGTGTTAAAAATTTTCTTCCCAGGAGGCAGTACAAAATGCTTTCACACAGTTTGTCGAATCTAGATCCTCATAGTTTTATCGTAAAGGCATAAATGAACTTCCATTTAGATGGCAGCAATGTATAGATAATGAGGGTAAATATTTTGATTAAATAAATATGTTATATCTTAGAAAAAACCATTTTCAATTTTTCAGTACAAATCGGCAATTTCATACTTAAATCCCTAATATTTTCCAAAATTTTGTTTTACTACTTTGTCGGCGTAATTGATATACATACCCCTACAAAATTACAGCTGTCTAGTACTAACGGTCTCTTAGCAAAACCTCGGACAGACAGACAGACAGACGGACATGACGAAACTATAAGGGTTCCTTGTCAGAAAGAAGAAGAAAGAAAGAAAAAATCTTTATTCATCGCAGGGACATGACGTGCATACATAATTTGAAAACTATAAACATATCAAACATTCAGATTATTTCAAAACGGAACATAAACAAAAATAAAAACATTAAAAAAATAGTTGACAGCTTGCACGTCGTCGTCCGCGTCGGCGTCGTCGTCAGGACTACGGAACCCTAAAAAGTAAATCAAGAGCATCCCAACTTGTAATTAGCAAGTTCCAAATCTCTTATTCCCCGTGTTCACACGTAACTAAGTAAGAAGTTGGTATAACAACAAGTGCAGTTTGTCAAGTCGCCGACTTCTTGATTATGAAGTTTGTCCGAGTCTCTTAGCTTAATATTAGTTTTGTTATCTTCACACACTTAGTAGTGTTGTCCTAGTAGCTAAAGAGGTATATTTTGACATTTTAGGTAATATGCTTCGGGAAATCTAACTAATGACAAGAAATTGCTGTTAATTTGAATGCGCCACTTCGCATATGCATGATGGTATTTTAATTTATGCCGATGATGAAATTTGTATAGTAGTGTTACCAACAGGTATCGTATTACCCAGGGTTGCGGGACTGTTCGAAAGAGATACCGTGGCCCCGGAACAAAAAGGGCGATGAAGGAACATGGATGGGTTTTAGTCAGTAAAAGTCTGACACTCCCTCCTGCTCCGCCCAGAGCGGGAGAAGTCATTTGATGATTTCCCATCGGAAAAAAAAAAAAAAAAAACGTATCGTATTACCCGGTACTAAGTGGGTTGTGGAGGTCAGATAGGCAGTCGCTCCATGTAAATACTGGTATTCAACTGCACCCGATTAGACGGCCAGATGATGACGAAATTTTTAGTGTTGGTGAATTTAGGTAGGTATATTGTTTATTTAATTACAAATTCGGAACTTAAAAAGTTAATAAAAATACAACGAGTCTTAATCGTACGTTGCCGTTTTACAGTACAGAAACCTAATTTCTTAACCTTCTTGCTGTTGTGAGAATCATTGCTAATCAATATCATTACATATTACAAAAAAAAGGTCCCCCGCCGCGTCTGTCTGTCCCTATGTTTGCTTAGATCTTTAAAAATACGCAATGGATTTTGATGCCGGTTTTTTTAATAGATAGAGTGATTGAAGAGGAAGGTAACGTTTTATTATATTATTTGTCAAGCGGGCAAAGCCGCGGTCATCAGCTAGTTTTCTTGTAAAAATTGTCTTACAAACAACCATCAGAATAAGTACATAACAGTAAACAAAACAACTCTTTAACAGTTTAGAGAAAGCCTCAACATCAAATCAAAGGATTGCACGAACAGATTCCGTAAATCCACTTAAAACTTCTTACGTCTTACATAAAAACGAGAAAAAAGGCATGAACTTTAACTTTCTAGAATAATTGTTCGCCCAATTTAATCAGTCGTGTTTTCTTTATCATCCTATTACCAAAGCTCGTTTAAAACGCGATTTTCTTGTAATGAAATTCCGTCTGGATCATAAAGAAACCCTTTAGGACGTCAGGTAAATGCCCTTCTTAAGGTGCATTGTTGAAGCGTGAATAACGTTATTTTAACTAAATGTTAGTGTAGTGATGTCGGGTAACTTAGTTTGTAGGAATGGACACCCAGGATGAGCAGATTACTAACCCAAAAAACGTTAAAAATCGTTTATTCGTGGTAACATCACAAAAAATTATACTTCTGCCAAACTTTAAAGCAGTTTGTTGGCAGATGTGGTATGTTTTTATGTATCTATTCGTAGGTACTTTTCCATCAATAACAAGGATACATTTACCGCTAAACATTACCTATAACTAAACACAAATATAAAAATATAATATACAATTTATATGATTTTGTTTTTGTCAGGCATTTTTTAACTGCATTGAATTTTATTTCTGCCAAATCGCGGCACATGTTGCGAGTTCATTAACGGTAAAGTAAAAACTAATAAACTCAGAGTAGGTACAACCAGTTTATGACGTGCGTCCACTCTAACCGGAGCAGCTGAATACGAGTATTTTACATGGAGCGACTGCCTATCTGACCTCCACAGTCCAGTTACTACTGGGTAAACGAAACCCCTGGTAAAACTGGTTGTCAGATTTTCGAGTTATCTTTAACGACTGTCAAAGATCAAAAAAAACAGAGGCAGTACCGAGGCATGGAGGAAACTCGGTACTTAGTGTGTGCTCACGCATCCACACACCAACCTAGGCAAACGTGGCTTAACCTGGAGATTGATCCAAATGGCTGTTATTATTTAGCCACGAGCTCCATCCTTCTCACTTTACCATGGGATTTAATAGTTGATGAAACAAAGCGTGTATTAACTGAATAACAGAATGTAACTAGCCGTGGGCTATTACCGGCCTTTTCTATAGTTGGCCATACAAAACCACAACGTACAAAATAGCTTTAAACACAACCACACTATACTAGATATTGAGGAAAGACATTTTTTCCGATAAATAATAACATTTTTTTTTTTTTTTTTTAATTAAAAAACCCGACTGCGTATAAAATAACTAATAACTATGTCACAGCCACTTTTTTCTGAAACTATAAGAACTATGCTGTTGAAACTTGGTAAGTAGATGTATTCTGTAAACCGCATTAAAAAAAAAAAAAAAAAAAAAAAAAAAAATCTTTTTATTTCAGACATTATAGTCCATAACGTTTTAACAATATCACATTAAAAAAATAAATAAATTACACTAAAAATTATTACAAATACATAAAAATTAAAATTAACATTTAAAAATTAAAAAAGATTACGTTTAAAAATTACAAATTACATTAGAAATAACATAAAAATTACATTAAATTATTAAACATAAAAATTAATTAATTTAAATATTTGCCACCCACTGGGGCCCCGGGCACACGCACTTGTGCTTGAACCCAGTGCCCCAGAAGGGGGCTATCCAGCTTGTGGCTGAGCATATTCAGGATGGTGTTGGCGCTCCCCGCGTACGGAGCATCAACGAAGCGATGCGGCGCCGCAGCACAGTATGAAAGCCATCTGTGTGCGCATTAAGATTTTCACACAAAAATATAAAAAAAAAACAATACATTTTGGGTACACCCAAAATGTATTGTTTTTGTTTTAGAACTGAAACTCAAAAATTATTTTCAACAAACCCATACGTGTGGGGTACCTACCTAAGGATAGGTATTCAATAGTACATTGTTCACCGAGAGGAGAAAGTGACCGATTACCGTCGAGGGTGTCGTTTGAAGCCCGAGCCGCAGGCGAGGGCTTTACAACACCCGAGATCGGGAATCGCACTTTCTCTCGAGTGATACATAGTGATTTATACTACACCTGCGAGGAAAATAAAAAACGAAATCTTTACTAATTGTAATTTATATTGAAATTGTTGCAGTTAGTGAAGCTTAATGTATGTGTGTGTGCTTGATGTTTGTTTGAGATGTTTGCGACAATGTAGGAGGAATTTCACATGTTCTTTTTTCAAATTGTTTATCCTGCCGCCGCAGGGTCGCACTGCCAGCCCGACACCATCCAACACACAGCTAGTGGCCAGTGTCATTTTGCGAACTTGGAGATAAAAACTCACTGTAAAAACTTTTTGGCTTTTATGATATTTAGGTTACCGGCGCATAGTCTTACCCAAAATTAAAAAAGAAAAACCACGTAAGAAATGGATTTTCATACACTTTTCTCTCCCGCTCAGATGCGTTTTCTCCCCGCATATTTGTTCGATATGCAATGACGTACTTTCTACCGTAAATTTGATAAAGTATCAAGGTACTTTCCAAGCAGGTGTAGTATAAAAATTATATTGAGGTCTAAAGTAATTTTTTTCTAAACTGAATAGTTTGCGCGAGAGACACTTCCAAAGTGGTAAAATGTGTCCCCCCTCCTTTAACTTATAAAATAAGAGAATGATAAAACTAAAAAAAATATATGATGTACATTATCCTGTAAATTTACACCGAAAATTGGTTTAAATGAGATCTAGTAAGTTGTCTTTTTCAATACGTCATAAATCGTAAACCGCAATTTACCTTTCATTTTACTTATCAATAACTTAAAAAAAAAACACTATTATTAAAACATCGATCAAAGTTACAACGAACTACAAGAACTTTAATATTGATATTTGCTGCTACGGAACCCTTCATGGACGAGTCCGACTCACACTTGGCCGCTTTTTTATTTTGATATACCCAATGTCACTCTCACAGTAAATACAAATCTAACGACACCTTCCAAGCTAAAATCCATCGAGCCGTTCAGGCCACAGAGCGTGACAAACAATTATACATACCTAAATACATACATACATACATACATACCTACATACATACCTACTCTCGAAAAACATAACCCTCCTTCTGGCGCAGTCGGGTAAAAGCAAACATTAATAAATAACCCTTACGCTTTTTCTAAGTTTCTTCGTATAATGATTTCTTTTTCCAACTTTTCCAAGTTTTTCTCAATAACTAATGAAATATTCATGACATTTATGCTTGCTCTAGTAGGTATAGATATATTTCATCTTACAAAAAAAATATCGTTCTATTCATGTGATCCAAGTACAACAATATACGAATTTCGCGACATATTTATCAAAACGTTTTCGTTATAATGGAAAAAGATCATTGGAGTCACTGAACAAGAACAAAAGATCTCTTGTAGAGCGAAAAAGCAAAATATTGCGATGATTCCAATAAAATTGCTTTGTAATTCATCATATAGATGTATAAAGTATTCGATAGATCAAATATTCTCTAATATAATTATAGTAACTAACTACTACTAAATAATATTATAAGTGCAAAAGTAAGTTTGTTTGTTACCTTTTCACGCCTAAACCACTGAACCGATTATTTTGAAATTGCATAAACGTTATCAGGTGTACAGAAACGGACATAGGGTATACCCTAAGTCCGTTTCTGTACACCTGATATTAGTGTCGCCATCTATTAACACATATTGTTGTTTTCCTCGGGAACAGTACTTTTTTCGGGATGAATGATGAATGATATGATTGCGATATTGTGGCATATTACGTATTCATAACAATACTCTAGTTAAAACAAAACACATGCATATTGCACCAGTACCTAATGTTAATAGATGGTGCCACGTGTCTTTCGAATCATGATTGTGATAGTGTGGCATATTACGTATTCATAACAATACTCTAGTTAAAACAAAACACATGCATATTGCACCAGTACCTAATGTTAATAGATGGCGCCACGTGTCTTTCGAATTATGATTGTGATATTGTGGCATATTACGTATTCATAACAATATACTTAGTTAAAACAATACACATACATAATGCACCAGTACCTAATATACTCGCAGTACTATTTGTTTCCTACCGCCAACAGCATTTATGAACTTAGAGACCAGAATATGGCACCTAAAAAGTTTAGCGTGTAACGTAGGTAATATAAAATGTAATATATGTACAATTCAGACGATGCATTAAAATATAAAAAATGTCGTGTCATACTTCCATTCTTCAAGTTCCTGTGCCCGCCTCATCCAGGTTTTTCCTCGGGTGGCAAAAAATTTGTCGGACAATCTTACCGCTGGCCAAACATTATTTATTTTTTTATGTTAGGCCGCGTTCCCACTTTGTCGTGACGACAGATAATCATGTAGTTTTAACTGTCGTGGCTTGTGTATTTAAATGGAGGTGTTCACATATAGGACGACGTAATTACTGTCGTCCACGACTTTTGACAACTAAAAACCAACGATAAATAAATCGTCACGACATAGTGGGAACGCGGCTTTACGATAGTAGAAAGTGACTATGCTTGAATCTGAATCACAGTTATCTCCTCCTAAACTCCATTAGCGTTTATACTCGTAACCGAATCTGGCGATAAGCCGAGAAGAGGTCTAGAAAAATATTAAAAAAAAACCACAAACATCAGTAACAGAATCTTCATTTTATTAGATATCTTTAAAAATTCAAACGGATTCTTTGTTAGTGGAATATTTCCTGGCGAAATAAAAACACTAACTCTTCTAATTGGTAGATAGATGACGATGGATAGATTTTCTCTGCGATATCGTCGGAGGATGACATGGATGCTACTCAATGTGACCTAGGATTGGATGAGTATTGTCTAATAAATAAGCTTGACTTGAACCCTGCTAAATGTTCAGTAATCCAATTTAGCAGGAAACGAGTCCCTCTGGGAGATGTGCTCACATCTCTCAGAGGGACTCGTTTCCTGTTGTTCGCGACCTAGGTGTTTTTCATGATTTCAAACTTTTGTTTAACGTGCACATTGAGCAAATAGTAGCTAAAGCTTCGAAGTCACTGGGTTTTATCATGAGATTCGCTGGATGTTTCAATAAGGCCAAAACTCTTAAGATCCTCTATTGCTCTTTTGTCAGAAGTCACCTTGAAAATGCGTAACAAATTTGGAACCCCCATCAAAGCCGATGTACGCACTCGGATGAATGCACACTTTTTTAAAAGCGCTTAGTGCTTTATTTTTATTTTATTTTTTCCCCATGTTAACATTGCCTAAGCTAGTGTCTGAGTGTATTTAGTGTTTATTGCTTATTTTAATTCCTTTTATTTGTATTATTATCGTGCTTGCTATTTGGTGATTCTAAGGTTTCTACTATCATCTTTGTGTCTACTCGTGAGAACCTGTGATAAGCTCTGTGTTGCTTATACAATTGTTACTCACTTATTTTAGCTGTTGGTTCTCCTTTCAATAAATAATTAATAAAATGTTTAAAATAAAATATGGTAAAATTTTACTTCAATAAATTTAAATAAAAATTGTAGAAAAAGACGTAAAGCAAGGAGACCCGCTATCACCCAAGCTTTTTAATAGAAAGAAGTGTAAATAAAAAGAAGTGTGTGAATAAAAAGAAGTGTTTAAAAAGCTTACGGCTAGTTAGGAGAGAAGTGGCATTGAAATCGGTGGGGTGCGGTTAACTAAACCTTCGCTTCGCTGACGACATTGTCGTATTCTCTTCTATGGCGGCAGAACTGGAGCTTATGTTAAACCAGCTCAGTGATGCAAGCCTGTTGGACTCGCGATGAACATGTTGAAGACCAAACTAATGTCGAACACCACCAAATACAAGATCCGAGTGAATGGTAAAGAATTGCAATATGTTCATACATCTACTTGGGCCTCTTTCCAGTCCAGACAAGATAAGGAAGTCATAAGACGAACCGAATATGCCTGGAAGAGCTACTGGTCCATGAAAGAGCTAATGAAAGGAAATATTTCTTTGTCACTCAAGTAAAAAATCATGGACATGTCCATTATTCTCATTTTGACGTATGGATCCCAGATGTTGTCTATAAAAAAATCCAAGCTCAAGATTTGCCAACTCAAACTCAAAGCATTTATTTCACTTAGACCATTACGGCACTTTTGAATATCAAAATTACAAATAAAAACAAAGCTACAGTCCCAGTCACAAGGCATAATAACTTGAGAAAGTACTGCAGTGCAACGTGCAATGGAGCGCAGTATCCTAGGCGTCAAATTTACCGACCATGTACGCAACACCACACTGCGCTCCAAAACACAAATTACTGACGTTGCTCAAAAAACCGCTAAGCTAAAGTGGGACTGGGCAGGCCATGTCTGCCGTATGCCCGGGGGGCTGTGGGCCAAAATAACCACGATGTGGAAAATTATGTTTATTGACGTTGCAAACTTGACTGGATCTTCAACAAGTCATATAAAGAGAAGTCATTCAACCTAAAACCAACCACAATCATCATCATCATCAGCCTATTAATATTCCCACTGCTGGGACACGGCCTCCTCTCTATGAGAGGGAATGGGCTATAATCAACCACGCGGGCCCAGTGCGGATTGGTAGATGTCAAAATGTCTTCGAATTTTTTGGTTCTAATACATGCCGATTTCCTCACGATGTTTTCCTTCGCCGTTTTGAGAGCAGTGGTGATTAACCACAAATGACAAGCAAATTCTTTAATCAAAATGTTCACCATTCAAGTAGCAATATAGATGTTTCATACTTAGCAAGTTGTCACAATATTGTTGTTATTATTGCTATGAAACTCAATGTTAATTTCCTCACGGAATAGGGGGAGATAATGGGTTTAGTACGACATACTCACTTAGTCCTAATTCATTGTACTATGCATTTCCCCGTTTCCAAATGCTTTTAAGATTATTTAAGTTGTCACTGAGCGTTACTCGACAGTTACTTTTCCGGGGAATTCATTTCAAGTTTTAAACTTCCTTTCAAAAACTTACGAAGCAAAATTCGGTGTAAAGACAATCCTTATGGAAGATATAAAATATAATACTATTTCAAACTTATACAAATTTAATTATACCACAGAAAAATTATTTTTATTTCCAAGAAAATGGCTTTAGTTGACTGATAATTTAATGCCATTCATGTTTGAATACGATTTCGGGCATGTGGTTGCTAAGGCTCTTATAGGAATAAACGGGTCCTAGTATTCTCAAGTGCCCAGTGCATCCAATTAGGGTCCTGCCTAATAAAAAACTATCGACCTATCCATAAACGACTACTGAATAGCAAGTTGGCACTCAACTCAATGAAAGAGGCCCCAACATCCTAACGACTCTGCAAGTCTGCACGGCCTACATACTCGTATGAATGCATGTGAAACGGCCTTTTAACGCGCTATTGCGCTTTGCAACGTTTTAACTTTGACTTGAAACTGTTGCAATACACCTCTAATTTGTAACATTTACATAAACAATGGTGGATTTGTCCGGGGAGTAGTCGGAGAAACATTCAAAGTAGGTTGTTGAATTCATTAGAACAATCTGTTAAGTCTTAACTCAATGCGAGGAGAATGCGATTGCTGTTTTTGTCTATGAAAAAATAATTAGCTGCCCTTTGCAAATCTTTAAAATACGTGTACCTATAATATAAAAATTATATAAATGTTATGTAAGTATTCTTTCTGTTAAAAAAAAAAATTGGCTAGATAAGAAAGAGCGGAGTCTCCTAATACAGGCTTTTTCTTTGCTTAAAAGGAGGCTCCAATCATCAACTTGTTGTTTCTGTTTTTTTTTTTTTTTTTAAGTCTGTTTCAGCAAATTCAGTTTGTAACCTTTTGTTAGTAACCTTTGCGAGTTTGTTTATAGCAAGGATGCGTAGCGAGTGAGATGTGTGGAACTAACCAATCAATATATTGGTTAGTTTTACATACATCCCTCACTTCGAATCCTCGCTCTTCTCTGGTGAAACGCAGTCTAAGGACTGTCTTTTTGGCAACCGCTAGCATAATCACGAAACGATAGCTCGTATACAATTTAACCCCAATTAGTCTCCAGGTAAACCGAATTGGTCACCGGAGCAAACTTGCAGCTGCCCAACTAACATTTCTAAAACCGTCTGTCTGGTCCAATCAAAACTTGTATAATTATCGCACCTTGACCTGGCCACGTTAAAATAATATTGAACTAGTGCATGCAAACTTTGTCACGCAAGCTATGAAATAGGTTGAAAAGCTTTGTTTGTTATATTTTGTCGCGGAGCCACTCAACAGCGTGGAATGCGCAAAAATCGTGACCTTGATTGTTAACTGGCAACATAAGAAATTAAAAAGTTAAGTTGTCTTATATTATCTATGGTCCCTTCGCCACCATCTTTGCTCATTGTAAAGACTACAATAATTTTCCTTGAGATTGTAATAAATAAAATCTGTGTTATACTAATAGTTTGGATCTACAATAAATACATTAAAACCATCTCCACGTCTCCTTATTTTAAAAACAATAGGTTATGGGCCCAGACTCACCTATTATTAACGTGGATGCAGATGGGTCTAGATTTTCTAGAAATAAAACTCGGAACGACTAGGAGCCAAAATGGATTCTTCTTCTGGGGTAAACACCGCCGCCACTGGGATCACTGTAGTGAAACTTACGGGCAGCGAGAATTGGTCTTTGTGGAAATTCCAAACGAAGATTTTACTAAACGGGCAAGGACTGTTCGGTGTCGTCAATGGTACGGAAAATGAGGCAAGTTTAAAACCTAAGGAACGGGAGATTTTAGATGCCAAAGCCCAAACACACATCGTGTCAGTTACAGAAAACGTCATGCAACATCTGCTGACTTGTAGTACTTCGGCAGAAATGTGGAGTAAATTGTCAAGTATTTACGAACTTAAAAGCTCAACGAGCGTCCATCTACTGCATGAAAGATTCATGAAATATAAATATGAAGAAAAAGGTATGGCAAACTTATTTAGTAAAATAGAACACATGGCAAATCAATTGAAGCAGTTAGGCGAAACAGTTTCTGACAAAATGATCATCACCAAGGTGCTCATGACATTACCACCTCAATATAGACACTTAGTGTCAGCGTGGGAAAGTGTTCCTCAAACAGCACAAACATTAAATGACTTGCAGGCAAGGTTGCTTATAGAAGAAGAGCGCATGCAAGGAAATGAGGAGCCCGTTGCTTTAACCGTGCAAAACATAAAATGTTTCAAATGTGGGAAGATTGGCCATAAGAAAAATGTTTGCAGATCAAACATGACTTGTTCATATTATAAGAAGATGGGACATACAGTGGAGCAGTGCTATTTTAAGAAAAATAAAGAAAAAGGTAACAGTTCAAAGGAGAATAAAAGACAAGGTTCAAAAGAAAATAAAGGACATGTTTCAAAGGATAATAAAGGCTCACAAGATAGTAAAGGGGATAGCTCAAAAGCGAATGCTTTCGTTTCAAGTGCATTTATTAGCAATAACAATGGCGCAGAAGAATGGATAGTAGACAGTGGGGCAAGTGACCACATGACCCCTAATAAAAATTTTTTTTTCAGCTTTTCAGGGATTTCAGGTGACAGATATGTTATAGTTGGAGACGGGAGAAAACTAAAAGTACAAGGAATAGGACAAATAATTCTCAAGGCCTATAATGGTAACGTGTATGTGGAAACGTCACTAAATGACGTATTATATGTTCCTGAACTGAAGGTAAATTTATTCTCTGTTACAAAAGCTGTAAATAATGGTTATATGTTTCAAATTAAAGGTAAAAAATGTGAGTTAATTAAAAACAACATAGTATGTTCTGTTGGTAAAAGTGTGGATAAGTTCTATGTAATGCAGTTTATTTTTGGTTCTTCACATAAAGTAAATTTAACCACTCAGGTAAATAATAATACTCTTAAGGATTGGCATGAAAAATTGGCACACCAAAATTTTGATTATTGTAGATCAGTGTTAAAAAATAATAACATAAAATTCATTGATTCTGATGATTTGTGTATATCATGTATCGAAGGAAAATGTCACCGCTTACCATTTCCTCAGAGTTCAAACCAAACAAGTATGTGTTGTGAAATATTACATGCTGATGTTTGCGGACCGATGGAAGTTCTGTCTGTTGGTGGTTCAAGGTACATTTTAGTAATCAAGGATGATTTTTCAAAATACAGAAAAGTTTACTTTTTAGCACATAAGTCTGAAGTGCCAAGTAAAATAAAACAGTTTATTAATTATGCTGAAGTTGAAACAAATAATAAAGTAAAGATTTTAAGGACAGATAATGGGACAGAATTTTTAAATAAAACATTAGAGT
This sequence comes from Xestia sexstrigata, assembly GCA_941918905.2. NCBI lineage: Eukaryota > Metazoa > Arthropoda > Insecta > Lepidoptera > Noctuidae > Xestia > Xestia sexstrigata. Next base: position 7,788,988 of record OW799219.2, read on the forward strand.
CCTTTTTAAATAATAAAGGAATACAGCATCAAACTACGGTTGTTTACACACCGGAACAAAATGGTAAAGTAGAAAGAGAAATGAGAACAATAATAGAAGCTGCTAGGACTATGTTAATTCAATCAAATTTAGATAAAACACTGTGGGCTGAAGCGGTTAACACAGCTGTGTATACATTAAACAGAACTTACGTTAAAAATAAAAATACTGATAAAACACCCTATGAATGTTGGTCAGGTAGGAATTTTGATTTACATACTTTACATAAATTTGGAAATCCAGTTTTTAGTCATGTACCTAAAGAGAAAAGAAGAAAATTTGATTCAAAAGGAAAGAAAGGATACTTTGTTGGTTATGGGGAATTGACTAAGGGATATAGAATCTATTATAAAGAAGAAAATATAGTAGAGATTAAAAGGGATGTAGTTTTTATAAAAGATAGCGATTTTGAAGACAAAAATAAAATACCTAATATTACAGAAAATTTTGAAATTACACTCGAAGAAAATAATGTAAATACTGAAAACTCATTAGAGGAAAATAACGATGTTGAATATACTATACAGGATCATGATAGTAGGGATAGTACAATAAGTAGTCAGATAGAAGTTAATAACGAAACATCGGGTCATAATTTTTATGATGGTTCAAGTATTGATGAGTCGAGTAATGAATCGGAAGGAGAGTTCTATGATACTAATATTGAAGTTCAAAGTCAGGTTAGTCAGGTAGAACAAACAGGAAGCTTGAGACCAAGAAACCAGATTAGGAAGCCAATTTGGCATAAGGATTATAGTACAGATTATACATGTTTGTTAAGTTTTATAGCAGATAATCCTAAAACATATGAAGAAGGACCATGAAAAGTACTGAAAAAGCAAATTGGCATAATGCGATGGAAGAAGAAATAAATAGTTTAAATGAAAATAATACATGGGAATTAGTACCAAAACCAGTAAATAGTAAAGTTATTGAAAGCAAATGGGTATATAAAAGAAAACTTGATGATCAAGGTAATATTACTAGTTACAAGGCTAGGCTCGTAGCTAGAGGCTTTCAACAAACAGATTTTATTGATGATGATTTATTTGCACCAGTTGCTAAGCTTCCAACAGTTCGCACTCTATTGGCAATTTGTAATCAAAAGGGTATGTCAGTACATCAAATGGATGTTAAAAGTGCTTTTCTTCATGGTGATATTAAAGATGAGATATATTTGTCATTACCAGAGGGTTATTCTGATAACGGTATGGTATGTAAACTTAAAAAGTCATTATATGGTCTAAAAAGCTCGCCCAAAAACTGGAATGATAAATTTAACTCAGTTATGTTTTCCGAATGTTTCAAACAATGTAAAACTGATTATGGTCTTTATGTAAAACAGTATAATGGACAAATTGTTTATTTATTACTGTATGTTGATGATTTATTACTTGCAGGGACGGATATTGAATGTGTAAACCAGACTAAAGATATGTTAAAAAGAAATTTTTGTATGAAAGACTTGGGTTTAGCAAAAAATTTTTTGGGTATTTCTTTTAATCAGGATGTTATCAATGGTGTCTTAAAAATTAATCAGAAAGCATTCCTTAAACAGATTTTACAAAAATATAATATGTCAGATTGTAAAAGCGTTGCTACACCCATGGATTCAAAATTCAAAACAGATAGCCTTAAAAGGGAAAATTCTGAGTCTCAAGAGTTAGAAACAAGATGTAGACAATTAATTGGTTGTTTGTTGTATGCAGTATTAGGAAGTAGACCTGATTTGTGTGCAAGTGTTTCAATATTAAGTCGTTTTCAAAAATGTGCTATGAAGAGTTGTGGAATATGTTAAAAAGGGTTCTTAGATATGTTAAAGGCACAATTGACTTAAGTTTAGTATTTGAAAGAAACAAGAATGATGCTATCATTGTTGGTTATGTAGATTCTGACTGGGGAGGTGATTTGGTCGATAGAAGGTCAACAGCTGGGTTTGTTTTTAAAATATTTGGTTCTCCTGTTTCGTGGTGTACTAGAAAGCAACCATCTGTAGCTTTGTCCTCGACAGAAGCCGAGTACATGGCACTTAGTATGGCTACAGCAGAAGCTTGTTGGCTTAAACAATTAATAAGTGATTTTTCTATTAATGTTGAATATGTATTAATGTATGAGGATAACCAAAGTTCAATTAAAGTTGCAAAAAATCCAGTTTTGCATAAAAGAATGAAACACATTGATATTAAGCACCATTTTATTCGTGAGAAAATTGTAGAAGGAATAATAAACTTAAGTTATATTGAAACATCAGAACAAGTAGCTGATTTGCTAACAAAACCTTTGTCGGGCCCTACATTTGTTAAATTAAGGGGATATCTAAAGTTGATGTAAATTGAAAACTTGATTGTTTCGGATAAATATAAAATTTCAAGGAAAGTGTAAGTATAGTGTATTTCATTAGTTTGTAAAAGTGAAGTGTAAAACTGTAAAACTCAAAATTTCATAAATTTGTAAATGCAGGATGTATAAGTGTATAAGTTAAAATTAAAATTTTGCATGTAAAGGCATAGTGTAAAAAGGTGTAAACTATGTTTTTGAGTATTTTAAAATAATTTCTTTTTTGAAGGACGGCGTTAACTGGCAACATAAGAAATTAAAAAGTTAAGTTGTCTTATATTATCTATGGTCCCTTCGCCACCATCTTTGCTCATTGTAAAGTCTAGAATAATTTTCCTTGAGATTGTAATAAATAAAATCTGTGTTATACTAATAGTTTGGATCTACAATAAATACATTAAAACCATCTCCACGTCTCCTTATTTTAAAAACAATATTGATGCGTCCAACCGCGTTAAATAATTTATAGACGATCGCAAACTACAAGAGATATAGCTAAATAAACTTTACAGTGGATAGCTGAATAGATGTGTTATCTATTTAACCAAAAATCAAGACAAGCAAAATTTGCTGATAGATTTAGATTGATTTGATTTTAGATTTGCTGACCTTGAATAAGGAGAAAGCACCAGGTAGCCCGCGAAATCAAAATACAAAAAACCTAAGAAAATTTAAATTTTCGCAGGGTTCCACCTTAAATATAAACTTTTTGGAGGCCTGTCGAAATCAGACATTCTGCGGCAAAATCCTGAAACATACAACCAACAGATTAGCTTGTCTTTAGAGAATGATGCAACTTGCTAACATAGTTTTAAGGTTTATTTACTAACACAAATTGTATTTTCACGATGTTTGTTAGTCTGTAAGGTTTCTATGGGTTAAATTTGGCTGAAAATAAATAAATGGTATGATAATTTATATAATTAAATAAATATTTTTGGCAGCCGTCTGTGCTACTATGAACTTCAAAAATCCCGTAGTGTACATTTTTAAGGTTATTTTTCATTTGACAAAGAGGATTAATAAACCTAAAATCTTGTTTGTTGAAAAAATGTCGTCGGTGAAACGTATTGTTTGTATTTAAAAGGCTTTTTATACCACTTCCAAAAGAAGGAGGTTCTATGTTCGTGTTAATGTTTTTATTAACTTTTTTCGTTCATGTGTTTCCAGTTATCCACAACAGTATCCCATTTTTTACTATTTAGTTACTTTTACACTATGCGTTTATTAATAATTCTGAAATACTTTATTGGTTCTTAGTTACAATTCCAATTGCTTAAAAATGTCTCGCTTTATTTATTTTTAATGAAATTAAAAATTTAACGCTTCCACGCCGCGTTATTTGCGTTTCCGCGCTTTGTTTCGCTTTTATTCTTTTATTTTTTTGCGTTAGCGCTTAAAGCAAAAATATGATTTTGATAATAGTGTGAGGAAACTTTTGAAGACAATTTGATTTTTGAAATTGCATAGTATTAATTAGTATCAAAAAATGCACTAACAAAATATTTTAAGCATCGACAGAATACAGCTGAAAGCATTCTCTTGTTTGGAGTTTCCAAGAAGGTTACAAAACTTTGAAGTTTTAAAATAGTTGGAACTCTTTGCCCGTTTTTAGAAACTATATATTATGCTACTTCTGCATCGGTACATCGTTTTTTTTATTTTGATACGAACGCAGTTTTATTTAAGGAACTCGACAATGCCCTTGAATAAAATAAAGATAATGATATTAAGTTAATAAGAAGCCTAAATATTTTTTTTTATTTATTTCTGGTGTTCAGATCACTACTGCCTCAATTGGTTAGTAAGCAACAAAGGCTGAAAAAATAAATAGATTGAATTTAATAAGGAAATTGCTGAAATAGTTAACTAAAACTAAGTGGGCTGCGCTGGGGCGGCTGCTGCAGGTGCTGAAAACCTCAAACGGCGCAAATACAATAATTTAATTGGTAATAGGGAATATGCATATTTTTTTTTATTTTTTATTTCGATACGGAATGAAAGTATTATATAATAATGACAAAAAGCGAAAACTAGACAAATCGGCCAAACAACACCAAAGTTATAACTATTTAAACTTTTGTTTCTATCTCTTTCTAGATAAACGGAATTTAGTATGGATTTTGTACGTCGATGCAGCGAATGACGTCATTCGCTGTATCGAATCTCTCTGTCTAATCAGCAGTTTCAAATGCTTATAACTTAGTATTTCAAATAGATATTAAAAAAAACTTTAGCCGTAAAAATTTTGCCGTGTGGTATCCGGCAGAGTAGAATAGAACCAACCCATTACACTCACGGGTGTCGTATAAGGCGACTAATGTCTGAGGCAGAACACCTTGCGCCTCCGTAGACCAGAGAATGGGCAGCAGCGTTTTCTGTTAGTCTTTCATCACTGCGATCTCCAATCCGCCTGCCAAGCGTGGAGATTACGGCAAATTCCTCCCATCATGGGAGAGGCTTATTTCCAGCAGTGGACGTTATGGGCTGTTGTTGTTGTTGTTGTTGTTATTAAAAAAACAAAAATCACATTGCTATTTCTGATGTTAATATGCTTTGTTTAGAGTGATACAAAAAATCACGCATATACCCTATTATGTGTTTGAGCCGTTTGGGGTTGAAACACTAGGGCAAATTTTTTGACGCCTTGTAACCCTTTTTGATACTTGTACATATTTTTATTATAGAGTTACAGCCTTATTCATAAAAAGTTAGAGCCTCCTTGAAGGCTCCTTGAAGGCCCGATGCTAAAAAACATGATTCATAAACGTCTGTTAACGCTATCAGTCCATCAAGGCTCTGCTAACGTTAGTGGACCGTTGACCCTCCTTTATCTCCCTGCTAAGTCACCAAATGGCCGCCGAAAATTTGAACAGCTGACATTGACAAGAGCAAAAAAACCATACCGAAGATAATTTTAGTGAAGGGAGGGTTACGCAGATTAAAAAAAAAACCAGGAAAATTTATTTTCAGAAATTTGAATGTAAAAATCCTCTTAATTAGGTTTTTAAGATGATACGTGTACTAACAATAACTATGAAAAAAATAAAATTACCATGATTAACATAGTTACAGCTTTTTGCACTTAGGTACAACATAAACATGCGGATCGGAAATGGCGGGAAAACAAACATCTCGCTTTTTATAAAAGTTGATCTTGGGGTTGTATCGTCAAATTTTATATTTTCTTATTGGTTTATCATTTCTTTTTTTGTCCCTTTTCTTTTTTCTCGTGTGTATTTGTAAAAAATTGCGTTTTCCTGCTAATTTGCTGTCACTGCTGTCTTTTTTTTTTTAAATTGTCGATGAGGCCTTTTTAGGGTTCCGTAGCCAAATGGCAAAAACGGAACCCTTATGAATTCGTCATGTCTGTCTGTCTGTCTGTCCGTCCGTCCGTATGTCACAGCCACTTTTTTCGAAATTATTTGGTAAGTAAGATGTATTCTGTGAACCGCATTAAGATTTTCACACAAAAATAGAAAAAAAAAAAACAATAAATTTTGGTGGATCCCCATACTTAAAACTGAAACTAAACTATTTTTTTTATCAAACCCATACGTGTGTATCTAGGTTTCTATGGATAGGTCTTCAAAAATGATATTGAGGTTTCTGATATATTTTTTTTCTAAACTGAATAGTTTGCGCGAGACACACCTCCAAAGTGGTAAAATGTGTCCCCCCCCCCCAGGTAACTTCTAAAATAATAGAATGATAAAACTAAAAAAAATATATGATGTACATTACCATGTAAACTTCCACCGAAAACTGGTTTTAACTTAATTTAAAAAAAAAAACACTATTATTAAAACATCGATCAAAGTTACAACGAACTACAAGAACTTTTATATTGTGTTACTTGCTGCTACGGAACTTTTTTGTCATTTGATTTGTCAATATGGCCAACATAACGCGTCAGTCTGCTAGCTAACAGACCCATCAACAGTCTGCTAGCTGACTGCTAGCAGACCCATCAAACCTCAATTAAGGATTTTTTATGAATAAGGCTGTTATAGTGTGTAAATAATTAGGCTAAATTGTGTTAAATAAATAAAAACTACTACTATCTTAATTTTAATTATCAATTTCAGCATTTTTCACAATACTAGCTCACTGAAAAAAGCTAGTATTGTGAAGAATCTTTAAATTAATATTCAATTTCAGTTCCACAGATAAGTATTCCATTAAAACTCACACGTGGAATCTGATGGAATCATTTCAACTTCCAATCAGTTTGAGATACTTCAGTAATATTGTCCTTGTGTGTAGGTTCCTCTCTCAACAGCCCTGACCATCGGCAGCTCGGACCCTGTTCCCAGCGCTGGTAGCTACTATTTTTTTTTTATATTTTTTAATGTTTTTTTATAGTGTTTTATATAGAAATATTTTAAAATGTTAAAAATATGTAAAAAAAAAAATAATTATTATAATATAATATATCATTTAATTCAGGTAACAAAACACCCATATCATATATACCTTACAGACTAACATACATATTTATATAAACCACAAAAACCTAACTAAACTATTGTACAGAAGAGACGGCGTCATGTTGCGCTGCGTGGTGTCGATACATGACACCCCTCGGCCAAAACTCTTCCTTGAGGAAGGTCTCAATATGATGAGTCGGAACTCACAAAAAAAATGAAAAGTACCGTTGTACCGGTTTTTGTTTAACCTGATAGACGAATTACTGTCGTCATATTTATTCTGTCTTTTTTCACAACTATGTTGAGGTCGGCTTCCAGTCTAACAGATCCAGCTGAATACCAGTATTTTATATGGAGCGACTGCCTATCTGACCTCCAGAACCAGTACTGGGTAATACGATACGACTTGGCAAGTCTGGTTGTCAGACTTTCGGGACACTGACTACCTGTAACGACTGTCAGAGATCTACAAATGACAGCCGGGACCAACGGCTTACCGTGCTTTCCAAGGCGCGAAGCAAACTCGGTATGTAATGGGTGTAAAGGGTTTACTGTATTTATACTCATTCTTATTCTTATTCTTTATTGCACACAGAAAACAAATAGACATATAAATTGCAATAATATTATATAGCTTATGTACAAAGGTGAGCTTAACTCAGAATTGTGTTTTCTTATAGCAAACCTAATTTTGAAAGCGAGATTTGCAGAAGTGGATACACTTATATATTTGCATTAACATTACATCATATTGCTTAAATTATTTAAACTAAACAACATTCATACAATTTATTATACGTAATACATGCATGCGCGTCATGCGCGCCCCGCAACCCTGCACTCGCCCCTGCGGCTGCTCCTCGTGTCGCCGATCGAGAGACATCCCTGTTCGAGCCGCCCAGCCGAACACTCCCGTGTATATTTCCCGCCTACACTATACCACTAAGGCCGAGGACATCGTGGAGTACGTATGCCAAAGGACCAAGTACAGGCCGAGAGTGCAGTTGCTTGAATCGCGCCGCAACGTCAACTTCAAGGCGTTCGTGGTGCGAGTACCTACTTGCTACCTGCACCTCGTCATGGCAGAGTACTTTTGGCCGCAAGGAGTAATGTTCCGTCGCTTCCGCGGAAAAGTGCCACACGATCGCACAAACACAGTGCTCGAGTGAAGAGTTTTACTAACATAGTTTTAAGTTTATACACTAACACACTTTGTACTATTATGATATATATGTTAGTCTGTAAGGTATTTATCTATGGGCCAAAGTAGCCGAAAATAAAGGATTTATTATTTTTTATAATTATTATTATTATAATCATAAGTAGGTTTTTCTATCTGACTGCATGTGATCGTGTTGGTCTTCTAAAGTACGCTCAATTGACTGTGACGTACATACCTTTACGCAAGTTTTAGTCATTATAACATCATTTTATCCAAACATAATAAAACAAAGAGCCGAAAATCCAAGATTTTTATTTAATCTCTTCCTTAATTACCCGTCAGAACGTATTTCAAAAGATCAACAAGAAACAGTAATTCTCGTCTCAAGCCCCAATGTAAATGATTACGGTATTAAATCTACGGAGTCTTGTCTCATTTAAATTGATACGGGCTACACCTTACACCTTGCCAGTCTGCCTTAGACTGACAAGGTGTAAGGCTGCGCTTCCACCAAAGTTGAGCGAGGATATGTAGCGAGGGATGTGTGTGGAACTAACCTATCACATACCTAGAATACCTCAAGCTGTGAAAAAGAAGTGATATTATTGGATACAATATACGATACGATACAATTATGGCCTTACTTTTGTTCCTGCCCGTCCACAGTAGCTACGTGAACCTTCGAGGACTTAAATGAAGCGGATGGCAGAGCTCTCCAGCTAAGCACTGATGACAAATTTTGAGTCGTCAATTCGAGAAGTAGTTGAAGCGCTTCACGAGTATATTTTAACATACAAGCAAAGCGAATCTTCCCTGGGTTAAGCACCGTAGTACTCTTTTGTACTAGAGCTGTTGCGTTTTAGACTTTCACGGTTTTTCACTACACTTAAAGTACTTACGGGATAATATGTAATTTTCTTTTTCTTTGAGCTTCCGATATTTTGACGCTGTTGCAAGCATCATGATCGCGGGAAAACAAAGAAAGAAAATCACGGATATTATCCCGTAAGTACTTTAAGTGTAGAGCTGTTGTGTTGAATTTACATATGAAATAAAATGATTTTATCGGTTGATATCACACACGTCCATCCTTACGCAGCTTGGCACATCTTTGGTGGAATGGCAGCTTTATCGCGCCAAAAGTGTATTTAAAAAATGTCTCCTTAAAATCTGCTGCGTTGTTTGCAAAGAAAATGTTTGCTGTTAAAAACAGAAACGCTGATAAAACGTACATAATTTTGTCTTTATTCCACAGTTTTTTTTTTTAATTATAAACACAAGCAACGCCTTGTGATACGCCTATAGCACATCATTCATCTAGTTATAACAGGCGACTACGCTCCTCCGTCATGATGCGACATAGCTGTACTTAGCTGTCAATGAGCGCTTTGGTCCCTATATTTTACTTTTAGTAAATTGTTCCGTAACGTAAGTTTACTTCGATAGGATAACAAAACAACTAAACTAAAGGTATGAAGATGGTTATGATCACATCACACTTAATATTATAAAGGCGAAAGATTGTATGTGTGTATGTTTGTTACTCCTTCACATCCCAAACAGCTTAACGAATTTGGATGATATTTAGCACACATATAGATTATGGGCTGGATTTACAGATAGGAAACTTTTTATCTATGTGGTATGATCCAATGGGAGAATTCACGAGGGCGAAGCCGCGGGCGGTAAAAAATAATCTTACCTACACAGCTACAGTCCGTCATGGATCTTAATTCCCAATCTACTAAGGATAAGAAAATGTTTTAGATTCTACAGGTTTATACCATCTTTCATGCGAAGCTCTATCTATCCGTATCATTCCTTATCTCCCGTATTACATAGGTAGCCTTAACAGTGACGTATTCACTTTTATTGCCCGAGTAATATTGGTATATGGGCAATAAAACACTCTCTCTCGTTATTACTATCGGGAACTCTCAATGCCAGAAGGTTGTAGCTATAATTGGCCCTTTCAGTACTGGATAAATTTTGCTTGGGTTAAGCTAATGGTTTTGGGGTAAATGAACACATCAGGAAATACCTAAAACATATTCATATCTTCTTCTTCTTCAACCTTTGGCCAATCAGTGCTGAGTATAGGTCTCTTCCAAATCTCTTCACTTTTGGCGGTGTTGTGTCATGGTTATCCACTTTCTTTCGGCCACTTTAATGCGATCTTCTCTATTTTCGTATTAAGATATTAAAATGTATTTGTGTTTCGATTTTAAGTTTGTGATTTTACCGGACTGACAGAGGATCTCGTGATTAAATAATAATAGCCGCTCGGTACGATCTTTAGGTTAAGCCGTGCTTGCCTAGGTTGGTCTGTGGATGGGTGACCACCCTTACATACGGAGTTTCCTCCGAGCCTCATAAAGCACGTAAACCAGTTGGTACAAGCTGTCATTCGTAGATCTTTGACAGTCGTTATACCTAGGTAGTCAATGGCCCAAAAAGTCTGACAACCAGTCTTACCAAGGGGTATCGTCTTACCCAGTACTGGGTTGTGGAGGTCAGATAGGCAGTCGCTCCATGTAAAATACTGGTATTTATCTGCAGCCGGCTAGACTGGAAGCCGACCCCAACATAGTTGGGAAAAGGCTAGGCAGATGATGATTTTACCGGACTGTGTTCAGCAGTCCTTTGCTTTTAACTGGTTATACTGGTTCTTTTAGTTAAAGACCAGTCTTTTGGATGTCATGATCATGGAAATCAAATAGCCTCCGTAGCAACACTGGACAGAACTTGTACAGTCCATGACATAATTAAAATGAATGAGTTGTGACGGGAAAAAAGAAGTTAAAACGGGACCCTAATTCCCCGTGCAAGGTAAAGAACCTAGGTGAAGCACGGGTCCGGACCCCGCCTACAGCTGTCGTTAAAATTATCTCAATATTAGTTTTCTCCACGTAATAAGAAGTAACAAATTGAAGATTTTGTTTATATATATAGATTTTGTTTATATGTATATTACCTATCTTAACGTTTTTACAAAGTTTATTCTCAGTGCCCAGCGTGGCATTTCCAGTGTGTGATCGTGTTATGTTACTTTCACATACATTCACGCTCTATAAATTCGATATATTCGCGAACCTAACAAGTGATCCCTTGTATCACTTGTACAGGTAAAACTTTTACTTGTAAAAGTATGCGCTTCGGGAATCAAAATCATTCTTTGGAAATACGAACGCTCGATGATAAAATCTAATATACAGGGTGGAACAGCTGATTGAAAAAAAAAACCACCTTGCGAACCTTATATAGACTGTCAATGTTTTTGTATTCTTTTGATTGCTGTAAAAAAATAAAAAAGGTGACAAATGAAACTTTTCGAAATAATCTTTTTTTCTGCTTCAACAAATAATTTACCGTGTTAGTAATACACGGGTTTCGAAACCCTTTTAGTGGGTGGTATAGGAGATAAAGAGTGACAGATTGCCATCTGTCTCTCTGCAACCGAAGTAGGTATAATAGGGGTCTAGGTAATCTGACAGAGAGAAAACATCATACATGCGAGTCATGACATCAGCAGGCCTAGCCAAGTTACAAACGTTTCGTATCGATTCTCTTTCTACAATCGTAAACGCCTCGGCGTAAGCGATTGTAGAAAGCGCTAAATTGGTAGCCAAGTTGACACGACTGAGTCGATCGCTCGTTCTCTAATGTCTGTAGAAAAAACCTACACTTTAGTCTATGGTGAGCGTTCCTACCAAAGAGTTTAGCGATCAACATTGTAGAAACGATAACATTCTATTCTATCATTTTAAACGATGTAAACTTGTCTACAATTTTCTATTCGTTTGTGTTGATCACGTGATTTAACGTTAAGATCATGTCATTCCCATTCATTTGAATAGTTTTCTACTAGCGGCTAGGGGTGCTGGACAAACAACGGAGCTAGGCACGACGAAAATTAAAAACTTTGCGTCCATGGGGAGTTGTTCTGTAGCACAACGTTCATACTCATTCAGAAATATGAAGACTACCGAAGCGCATGCCTTTTCTGGTGTAATGGAATTTACTTTTATTGCCCTACTAATATTGCGTGGTAATCAATATGGGCAATAAAACACTCGAACAATTACAATCAAGGAATTTCAGAGCCAGTAGGTAGTTGTCTCATTTTGTGTTCCAATGAGTTTTGTTTGCGTCTTTTGTACTGATTACTTTGGAGATGAATGGAACAATTTTTATTTGTGTTGGGCGATGGGCAGATCTCCAAGTTATTAATTGCTCAATGAATTCAAGTTATTGCATCACTGGCATGTCTATGTGGTCCATAGGTAAAGTTAGGTTGCAAAAAATATAGCCTACAAAGCGGCGTTCAAGTTGATTGTCAACTGATGTTTTGAATGTCATGAATTCGTAATTTTCAAACATAGTAAACTATTGGAACAAAAATTTGCACTTTAAAGATTAATATTTCCTAAATGGATCATTAAATCGAAATAGTAATAGTCGAGGAAATGTTATTTAGTTTATTGTTCATAAATACATGTAGAAATTCGCTAGCTCAAGACTTTTTGAAGAAAACCTCGTGTCAAGGGCCTGCCTTTACTTACAGATGTATTAGTGCCTAGCTTTTGTCCGTGGCTTCACCCGCAATTTAGAATTTGACAATTTTTTAAACTCATAGCACACTACTAAAGTTTTTATAATATTAATATGATTTGAAAGACACGTGGCGCCATCTATTATCATAAGAACGTTATTGTTGTTTTCCTCGGAAACAGTACTTATTTTCGTGATGAAAGGTTGTCCGTGGCTTCACTCGCATTAATTTAGAATTTGACAATTTATTAAACTCTTATCACACTACTAAAGTTTCTATAATAATAATATGATTCAATCATGATTCGAAAGACACGTGGCGCCATCTATTATCATAAGAACTTTATTGTTGTTATCCTCGGTAACAGTACTTATTTTCGTGATGAAAGGTTGTCCGTGGCCTCACTCGCATTAATTTAGAATTTGACAATTTATTAAACTCTTATCACACTATTAAAGATTCTATAATAATAATATGATTCAATCATGATTCGAAAGACACGTGGCGCCATCTATTATCATAAGAACGTTATTGTTGTTTTCCTCGGAAACTGTACTTTTTTTCGTGATGAAAGGTACCCCATGTCCGTTTCTGTATCCTAAATTTAAGGATGATCGATGGTTTAGGCGTGAAAACAAACAAACGACTTTCGCATTTATAATATTAATTAGGATTAGGATAATCGTGATTTCGTTCGTTTTCCAATAATATGTATGTAGATGATAGACTTGCTAGGATAATTGTAAAATATCATGAACAATCGTCGTATATTATTATCGTCTTGTTAATTGGTAGGCAATAGGTTTCTATTGCCTACCAATTAACAAGACAATAATCGTGCGACGATACAAATCCTGAAAATATCAATTTGGAATATATACCTGCTAGTCCGATAAGTATTTAAGAAACTAGGTGTAGACAGGTTCTATTAAATTCTAGGCGCTGAATATATTGCTGTTTGTTGTTAGATCAGAACTAGAATTAGTAACACCGATGCCTACATTATTCAAAGTAGCTGTTTATGCGACGACGACGACCCGAATGGCGTAGCGGTAGTTTGGCTGCCTTACGTTCTAAGGGTCCCGGGTTCGAATCCCGGTTGGAGCAAATGTTTGTGTGATGAGCATGGACATTTGTTTCCAAGTCATGGATGTTTATATGTATAATAAGTATGTATTTACAAACAAAAAGTATCTATGTAGTATATCAACTATCTGGTGTCCACGACACAAGCTTCGTTGCTTAGTGTGGCACTAGATGGCGCTGTGTGTTAATGTCCAGCGATATTTATTTATTTATTATTATTTATTTATTCCAAGTTCCCTTGTGTACCTACATGTTTATTTTGAAGAAGTTTTGATGTAAGTAGGTTATTCCAAGTTCCCTTGTGTACCTACATGTTTATTTTGAAGAAGTTTTGATGTAAGTAGGTACCTATGATCCCTCATGTGTACATCAAAACTTTTACGCGAACGATCGCGGCGATTTAGAGTGCCCCGCTAAGAAAATAGCTGAGGCAAGATATGTCAATTATTCCATTAATTATAATGACGTGTGAGAACGCCGTTTTATTTAATAAGTTCTGTTTTCATTTGTATTATACTTAGTTTACTCTTAAGCATTTTGACCTTTATGTACTAATTGTCGCACTTATTGTAATTTTAGTATATTTTACATTTTAGTGACATAGCATTTTTCTCTGTAGACACAAAGTAAACGTGACCTGGATTATTGTATTATTCATTCATTCCAAAAATAATAGAATGTTGCAGAGAAGTTAGCTAAACAAACTGTTTTTTCTTACTTTGAATAGAACCATAATAATTATGTACCTAGCATATATATAGATAAGTTATTTACTAGCTGTATAAGGAATCTTAGATCATATTTCTGTATAAGCGCTTGAGTGAGTTACCTGAGATACAGGTTTATTCCTAGTTCAGGTAGAATCCAATTATTGTATACCTATAGTTTTAAAGGCTTTATTGTAATATTTTTGTATTTCAATTATTTCAATAAACAATTTCAATTTTTCTATTTTTTTTGTTATGTAAAATTTGTTTGTAAGTTTGCATGTAGTTTGTTTGTGTGTAATCTCCGTAACTAATGATCCGATTCTAAAAATTCTTACACTGGCAGAAAGCTACATTATTAGTGGGTACTATAGATGTTAGCCGAGCTGTGATGTTGATAAAAGGCGATACATCAGACCTCGTAGAAGATGACGGGACGAGCTGGACAAAACCAACGAACATGTATGATCATGGAAGTCACGAGTCTTTGGGATGATGTAGGCTAACAGTAAAAGTAGGGACCTCATAGGTATTTTAATAATAATTAATATTTGAGTGGTTCTTGTAATATCTATAACGGACACTAAACCGTGGCTTATTGGGGGAAGCAGAAAAGGCAAACGTTATTTAATAACAATAAAACTAACTAAACTACAGTCCAGAGGAATCCATACATAAACAAGAACGCTGTCCCTAAGAATACGTCAAAATTTAATGTTTAGCCATAGTATATTCATCATCATCATCATCAGCCTATAATGTTCCCACTGCTGGGACACGGCCTCCTCTCAATGAGAGAGAATGGGCTATAATCCACCGTAGTATATTTATAAGTGTATAATAAAATCAATTAATAGGACAGTTTATACGAGTAGGTATAATTAAAATGTTCTTTTATATTTTAAAACTATATTAACCAAACGTTATTTATAAACCAATAAACTAAGTATACAATCCAGATGATTTCATAGATAAACAAGAACGTTATCCTAGGAAGGAGGAATCAGATGAACTAAATATTTAGCCTTAGTATATTTATAAGTGTATAATAAAATCAATGAATGGGAATTATTATACGAGTAGGTATAATAAAAATGTTCTTTTATACTTAAAAACTTAACCAGTACCTGCGTATTCACTTGAAATCTGGAAAGATATAAAATGTACTGTGTTGAGAAATAAATATTTTAATTTTAAGAATGACTGGCTGCAGAAAAAAAACAACAATTTCGGTTTCCGAGAACAGATATTGAAAAAGTGAAAAAAAAAAACAACAAACCATCTTTTTGTTACCACTACCATTTTATTAAGGTTCCGTAGTCCTGACAAGGAACCCTTATAGTTTCGTCATGTCCGTCTGTCTGTCTGTCTGTCCGAGGTTTTGCTAAGAGACTGTTAGTACTGTACCTACTGTTGTTTGTAGAGGTGTGTATATCAATAACACGGACAAAGTGATAAAATACCTGAAATTTTGGAAAATATTTTTTTTAGGGTAGCTCGCCTAAATGTGAAGTGAGGATACATTTTTTTTTTGGTCGCCTATGCCATCGTGTGGGGTATCGTTGAATCTTTTAATGACTTATGGGTTGCTAATACTACTTTTCGATTTAATGCTCCATTTACGTAATATTTATCTTTAAAGTGCAAATTTTTGCTCCAGGAGGGCGTCCCCCCCCCTCTAAAAGCTAAACTTGGCTAAGGGTTGAAAAATCTGTAAAAATTCATTATGATAGTGCATATTACGAAATTTAAAGGAAAATTATAGTGCTTAAGATATTATAACTTTATTAGTTTAGCAGTAAAGCCCGGGTGACACGAGGCTAGTAAATCAAGCTAGTGAGCCAAGCTAGTGCTGCCAAGCTAGTAAGCTAGTGACACTAGCTTCGTGTAGACGGAACTAGCTTCGTTTACAAGCTAGTAAGCTAGTGTGGAAGCTAGCAAGCTAGTGCCTCAAGCCAGGATAGTTTTAATAGCTTGGGGTTCTATTTTTCAAGCTAGTAGGCGCCCCCCACCACCCGTTTTACTATCCTGGCTTCGTTACTAGCTTCGTGTCAACCGCGAAGCTAGCGAACCTAAGCTAGTGTGCAGTCGGAGAGCGTGGTGAGAGTGCGTGCAATTTGTTAAAATGCCGAAATTAGCGGACAAAATTAATTTAAAATTCGTTCAATTGTACAGAGAAGAGGAATGTTTGTGGAATGCAAGTATTCCATCTTACAAGGACAAGCAAATGCGAGACTCGTCACTAGAAAAAATACGCGACATACTAAATAAAGATGGAATAGAAATGTCGATAAAAGAGATTAAAAATAAAATTAAAAATCTAAGAGCTACATATTGTCAAGAATTAACAAAGATAGAAAACTCTGAGAGGTCTGGAGCAGGAACTGCAGAAGTCTATAAGCCAAAAATTATTTGGTTTGAGGATATGCATAATTTCATAAAAAAGGTGCCAATGAAGAGAAAAACTTCGGTAAGTTATTTTAATATTATTTACTCTTTACAATTATTTACCTTAAAAGTACTTATTGAAATATTAATAATCGTCGGCATTTTTAATTTTTCTTGTAGTTTTGTCTGAATTAACGAATCATTCTTGCTTGCCATGGTACTGCTCCATCATTGTTGAAATATCTCTTAAATTTCTCCCTTTTTTCGATAGCTGACAGAGAAGAGTGGTTACTTCCCTGTCGACTGATACTGGGTAAACATAAATTTTCCATTCTCCATGAACCGGGAATAATGTTTCCCGCTTCAATGTCTTCTTGGTCGACATCACTACTAATGCAATAAGTGCTTTTTTGCTCTTTTCGTAACCAATTATGCAGAGCACATGATGCTAGTACAATTTTGTCTACTGTTTTTACGTCAACTGCGATTGGTCTTTGATAAACACGAAATCGGCTTGCCAATATGCCAAAGGCATTTTCTACAGTTCTTCTGGCTCTACTTAGCCGGTAGTTGTATACTTTTTCTTCATGTGTTAAATTGTCACCTGGGTACGGTTTCATAATATACGATTTTAATGGGAATGCAGCATCCGCCAAAATTACTCCGCCTTGTGGTATAAGGTTATTTTCTAGTTGATTATATATGGAGCAATTCCTAAAAACACTTCCATCAGATGCCATTCCACAGGCGCCGACGTCAATATAAATGAAATTATAATCGTAATCAACAATAGCCATAAGAACAATACTGAATGTTTTTTTGTAATTAAAAAACAAACTTCCACTGTTGCCAGGAGCTATGATTTGAACATGCTTCCCGTCGACGGCGCCATAACACGCTGGAAAGTTCCATTTCACTCTGAAACCATTTTCATTCTTCAGTTGTAGTTGGAATCTGTAACAATATTTTTAACAATTTTTTTATTTTCAGAACAATCAAGATTCTCCAAACAATAATAAAGATGACAACAGTGCAAGCAACAGTCAGTCATTAGAACCACCCGTAGCAGAAAATCTGTCAGAAAAGACAGTTGAAATGTCTCAACCTGCAAGCGAAATGTCGTCTATTCAAGATAAAACTTCTAAATTTATTTCCCCCGGAAGTAACATTCCGCAATTTAAGAAACGGAAGGTTTCGCAAGTGAGTTCATTGATAAATGAAATTAAGGTGATTAAGGAGGATTTAAACAGTTCACGAGAATTTCAGGAACCAGAGCTGGATGAACATGAGATATTTGCAAAATATGTAGCAAGTCAGTTGAAAAAGCTTTCACCCGGACAGGCCATTTTAGCTAGGGATCAGATCAACGCAACACTATCCCGCTGTCGGATGTATGATTTAAACTTCGGAAATACTACATTTTCGTACCAGTCACCTATCAATTCTTCAGACTCCAATATGTCAACCACATTTTCTTACAATAGTTCTGCAGCAAGTCCACTCTACACTAATCCACCATCACAACTACAACAGACTGAGCAACGTGATGAACCCATCATCCATCCGCCACCACAGCAAGAGTTGGAGCAAGATGAAGATCCCATCTATCAAGCATTTCAAAATGCTTGATACATTTCTCGCCATTTATGTAGCGTAAACGTACATTTTGTCGTCATTTATGATTTCTCATTTTGTAATTTAGAATTTAATCTCGCCATTTATGTAAGCGTAAAAGTACCTACTTTAATTTGAAATAAATAAAATTCTACATACCTGTATATCTTTCTTTAATGCCTTATAAATTTCACTGCAAACTTCTGGTATAAATCTAGATATAGTAGATCTTGAAACACGATACATGTGACTTAACTTGTTATTTCCAATTTTATTTTAGCCGGTATGGCTTCTCTCATATTAGTATTTAATTTTTGTATTTGTGGTCCCACTAGATTCAGTAAATTGTCAAAAATATTAGGTGTCATTCGCAAAATACTCTTGAATTCGCCGGAATCCTCAGATCGCAGTTCTTTTAAAAGTAATGCAGATGCTCCATGACTATGTCTTCTTAAGATCCAGGGTCTTGTCCAAGTACGCTTTTCTTCTAGCAGAGCTAATATTTCATCTAGCGCATGTTGACACAACTTCCGAATTAACTTTCTTAGTAGAATTGCTTTTCTCTTACGCACACTGTTCATTTTTACGTATACGTGTTATCAGGTTAAGCACAACTCACTACTGACTTGACTAGCTTGAAATTTCCTAGCTTCGTGTAGACAGCACTAGCTTGGTTACAATCCAGGCTAGTAGGTAAGCTAGAAACCAAGCTAGTGACCCCTTACTAGCTTACTATCCTAGCTTCAAAATACTAGCCTCGTGTCACCCGGGCTTTATAGTCGTTGAACTTGGGTGTTGGATAATTTTGTACCAAATACAAAATCCTTAGAATAAATCCTATTAAGTGACTAAAGATGATGTAGTGGCTTGTTTATAATGGGTAAAGACTTGCATTGAAAAACAAAATCTAAAACAAAAAAAAAAAGAAACATAAAATTTAACATAAGTTTCACAAAGCTGCCGCTAGATGGCGCTGTACCAACAGGTTCGTTCTATATTGTCATACCGGGCTACTACGGAACCCTAAACTGCGTGTGCCAGACACGCACTTGCCAGATTTTGTTTTGATACTTATGCCTGGGCCACAAAAATATCGCTAAAATAGATGTGTGTTCATTTATAAAATATCAACGTTATCCTTGTGTAAAGTAGGTTTAATTTGTTTTCAACGCTTTAAGCTGACTTTTGAGGTGCGGGAGCGAAAAAAGCTATAAGCGTTCGTTTCGTGGCCCTCGGGTTAGGGCTACCGCACACTATAGATAAGACTGTCTTTAGACAGACAATTACCCTACTAGTGCGAGCGAGACAGACTATGTATTCTCCTCGCTCGCACTAGTAGGGTAATTGTCTGTCTAAAGACAGTCTTGTCTAAAGTGTGTGGTAGCCCTAAACGTGACGGTGCCATTGAACCACATCTGAAATATCTTTAATAAAGTACGACTTTCTGAGTCAGTTAAACAAAGTAGACAGTAACTCTTATTATAACACTGAGAATGCCCAGCAGTACTAGAATAAATAAATTATGAAAATGAAATGCCATTGCACTCAAAAACAAAGACATTAGCCTGAAGCGATGTCGCACGCCTATGCAAACTCTGGGAAAGTCATTTGAGTCTGAACTCATTATAGGAGCTCAAATTGTTTGTCAGCGCTCTTGAAGTTAAAACACTTATTTACTGCTATATCTATTAGGTAGGCCGTGTTTATTACTCGAGAAAACTTTGTTCAAGAAGTTCGCTAATTGTTATTTTGTTTCATTTATCGCATTCTGAAGTCGGTCGTAAAGTTTCGAATCTTTATTAAATATTAGTGGATCTAAGAGGTCGTTCAACACAGGTTGTAAACGGACCCTTCACGAATCCGTCAACCACGCATAGGCATGTGTCCTGAAAAAATCTCAGTCCGTCAGTTAGATTATCAAAAAATATTTGACACGTATTTTTTCTTTTGTTACGTAAACCAAAATTAATTAAGATACGATGCTTTTAAAATTCTCAATACGTCACGCCGTACCTACTATAAATTTTAAGTGCGTTGTGACGAAACGAGCCCCCCCACTCTCGAGTTTTGATGCGTTTTATCTTTGTCAATATAATATTGATTTACAAAAACAAAAAATACGTGTCCATTATTTTCCAATACTCTAAGCTGCTTGCTTGATACGACTTTTTTTTGGTTTGGAAAATCTTGGTTTGTGGTGGCTCCCTAAATATTGTGCTGATGGATGCATTTAATAGTGCATGGGTCAGGGACGTATTTGAAGCAAAACAACATAAACTAGCATTTGAAACTAGTTTAAAAAATACGTGTGCGAAAAATTGGAACTTAGACCTTCAATATCTCCGTAACTAGAAGGTTCAGGTATGGTCCGGAACAAAAAAATTATTGCAATGGCGGGATGTAAAGTACCTCGGGGCTTCGTAAAGGGTGCTTTTACACCCTTTTAAGTACTGATAAAAAGTCGAATACTTATATTAGACTCAATGCAAATCATCTATGTGTAGATAGTGGTGTGTAACTCATCTCCTTGCCTTCGATCTCGTACCCAAGACCACTTGAAGAACCTACAGGTGGCATAATCAGCCTATAATGTTCCCACTGCTGGGACAGAAGTCTCCTTCTTGAGATGGTGAGTAGCCTGTTATTCACAACGCAACCCCAGTGCCTGTGGAGAGATATATTTTCGAATTTCTAGTTTGGTTATCTCATGATATTTTCTTTCACCCTGGATAGATGGATGGAGAGCGCGAATCGGTAAGGGTAAGGTTGCCGACGCCCTCAGGCTCAGTCGAGCGACGATCTTCTCAGGTTAGGTTTTTAGCAACTGGATGAGAGTAGCCGAGAATCGAGTTATGTGGCGTACCTACGATTGAAAAGGAGGTCCAGCAATGGACTGCTGTAGGCTGACGATGATGATGTTAAGACCAGTAGTGATTTAATGTATAGCAAAAAATAACGCAACTACTTAGGTTCGAAAGCAGGGCTGAGATAACTCTGGTATTACAGTTTATTCTTAGGCGGAATAACATCATTACCAAAACCAAACTAAAATCGCAACATAAATGTTAATACAAATTAACATTTATGTTAATTTGTATTAACATTTTATGTTATGTTAGGTATTTGCAACGCCACCAAGCAAAGGAACGATAATGTGCTACTGAATCTAAAAATCGAACAAAACAAAAAATGCGATGGCAACATTGACGCGCACTCTATTTCCAATATTGAATTTTAGCGGTTTTTTTATTACGACTAAGCTCCTTAGCAGCCATCTTGGATTTGATTCAGTGATTTAATTTACAAGAAATTATAGACGCTGTGCTCAGTGAAATGTAAGGTTTAGTTTATTATTTATAATTTTTGTTTGTGTAAACATCAGATAATCATCTGATTGGAAACCGTAATTTTGGGGCTCCGTGGTAATATTTTTTTTAAAACAATTTACCCTTAAATAAATTCGCCAGTTATGTTTAAGTCCCATGTGATAGGGGGCGAGCCTATTGCCATCAACTGGCCACAAATTTAAACTCCGAGAAATTCCTGATGAAAAAACCGGCCAAGAGCGAGTCGGACTCCCACACCGAGAGTTCCGCACAAACTTTATTGAATGAAAGATAAATTGCGGTTTACGATTTATGACGTATTAAAAAAAAACTACTTACTAGAACTCGTTAAAACCAATTTTCGGTGTAAGTTTACATGGTAACGTACATCATATATTTTTTTAGTTTTATCATTCTCTTATTTTAGAAGTTACAGGGGGGGGTGGGGGACGCATTTTACCACTTTGGAAGTGTCTCTCGCGCAAACTATTCAGTTTAGGAAAAAATGACTTTAGAAACCTCAGTATAATTTAAGACCTATCCATAGGTACCCCACACGTATGGGTTTGATGAAAAAAAATTTTTGAATTTCAGTTCTAAGTATGGGGAACCCCCAAAATTTGTTGTTTTTTTTTTCTATCTTTGTGTGAAAATCTTAATGCGATTCACAGAATACATCTACTTACCAAGTTTCAACAGCATAGATCTTATAGTTTCGGAAAAAAGTGTCTGTGACATACGGACGGGCAAATAGACAGACAGACATGACGAATCCATAAGAGTTCCGTTTTTTGCCATTTGGCTACGGAACCATAAAAACTCAATGACACTTTGCCCGACCCGGGAATCTAGGACCTCATGCTCATGCATGCAATTAATGAAAGTAATCCTAAAATATTCTCACCAACTACAAAAAAATTAAAACAATACAATTAATACAAACCCAAATGAGATCTTCACTACAAAACTTTTTCAATGATCAGAAACAAAGAGATCTCACAAATCCTTCTCAAAAGAAAGTGTCGAATCATTCCTTGCCTGTGAAACTTGGTTGCAATTAAACTTGAACCAATTGCTGATGGTATCGGCGATGCAAATGTCTAAAGCTGTGCTAGTCTGAGCCTGCAATTTGTTGAAATTCAGTTCATTTGTGAGAAGACCGATAAAACTTTGCTCTGTGATTGGTTTCTGCTGTCTGTTGTTTAGTGGTACAAGCTGCGATTGGAAAAGTTCTGCAGGGACTTGGTCGTGCTGGAAAATTTCTTGCTTTAGAAGCTGATTTAATGAATTTGATTTACTTGGGTTTCGTTTCTTTGGACGCGTTGACTTCAAGGGCGCATTGCTGATGCCCACATTACCATTCCAAATCTGCATAATAATGTTATATTTATGTCGGTATTAAACACATAAAGCTTCATGAATAAATTGACCCATTTTGTTGTTTTGAAGAACAAAGTGAATACTCGTACAGACACGAACTGAATTTACTATTACTATTTAATTTAGATTTATTCTCAGATCAAAAAGGTACGGTATGGGATACCAAGCGGCAGTTTTTGCAATAAGATCTAAAAATTTCTTTTGCTGCCATTCTAACGCAAATCTGACCTTATGAAAGACATCTTTTACTTTCTTATTATCTCATAGTTAGCCTATATCATCCCAATGCTGGGAAAAGGCCTCTCTCCATTCCTTCCAACGGTCACAATTCTGGGCTACTTCTTTCGAATTCTTAAAGACGGCGGGACGAACGGATGTTCGTCCTGCCATCTCCTTCGTGGTCTACCGCGACCCGGTGTCATTGTTTCAGGCACCAATCCTGAGATGTAAAGGCTCACAGTTCACTTAGCATGCGACAGACATGTCCTACCCTGGTGGCCTACCATGACGTCTTAAAGCAATATTGTTTTATTTTTATTCCAGTGTGGGAAAGAGATGGCGCTAGACACCCGGCATAGCGCTGTCGCTTTCCCTCACAGGAATGACAATAAAACAATCCTGCTTTAAGACGTCATGGTACCCCACAGTTCCATTTAAGTTGGGTAGCCTTTTGAGCCACGTCAACAGTGTTTCGTACACGATCTGTTAATTTTACACCTAAGATACTGCGCTCCATAGCACGTTGGCAAATCTTAAGTTTGGACTTTTGAATGTTAGTCAATAACCAAGTCTCGGAGGAGCTCGTGGCTAAATAATAACAGCCACTCGGGTCGATCTTTAGGTTAAGCCGTGCTTGCCTAGGTTGGTTGATGGGTGACCACTCATTATACCGAGTTTCCTCCGTGCCTCGGAAAGCACGTTAAGCAGTTGGTCCCGGCTGTCATTTGTGATCTTTGACAGTCGTTACAGGTAGTCAGTGGCCCAAAAAGTCTGACAACCAGTCTTACCAAGGGGTATTGTATTACCCAGTACTAACTGGGTTGTGGAGGTCAGATAGGCAGTCGCTCTATGTAAAATACAGGTATTCAGCTGCATCCGGTTAGACTGGAAGCCGACCCCAATAAAACTTGGGAAAAGGCTAGGCAGATGATGAGTCAATAACCAAGTCTGTGCACCGTAGGTCAAGATGGGAGAATATATTATAAACATCAGCTTTCACTTCAGAGACATGGGCAGAGTTCCAAAAAGTAACATTTTAATTTATTTTCAGGCGGACATAGCACATTCGGCCAAAGGCTACGAGTCAGAGGATGAGAACGCGGGGAGAAAGTGTCAGAGGGCCAGCGACGAACGGCCAGCCAGTAAGACTACCATGTACTCTAAGCAGGTGAGCAATTAAGTATTTTAATAGATTTTATCTACACCCATGCTATAAATCCTCTATATAAGTATCTGAAACAGTTAGCTTATGGCCAACATTAAAACAGCCAGTGTCATAATAATCATTACAATCCCTAGTCTAGCATATAAAGGGTGTAAAACACCTCTTAACGAAGCCGAAAGGCACTTGTTCTCCTCGTCATTGGGATCATTTTTTTTGTTCTATACCATACCTGGGAACCTTCTAGTTACGAAGATATTGGGGGTCAAAGTTCCAACTTTTTGACAAGTTTTTTTTTAAACACAAGTTTTTAATGTAAGATTTTTACTTAAAACATCTCCACGTCCCCCGTACTATTCAATCCATCCACCAGCACAATGTTTTGAGTGCGTTACATTGAGTTCTACCACAAAACATGATTTTTCACCCCAAAAAAAAAAGTCGTTTCCCAGCAATAATTTTTGCGTAAAGTTACTTAGTTTGATGTACAGAATGCTTGGTTAACGGCTTCGTGATGAGGCCTTTTACACCCTGTATAATACTCGTAGCCACTTTTAAAGAGATAAGTATTTACTTATACTACGTAGTATTTTGAAACACCCACTAAAAATAATATACATGGTGCTGTTAATTAAATTGCATGCTCAGTATAAATAAAGGAACAAGCTCAGCCTGGTAGTGAGTTATGTCCGATTCGTCACGGTTCCGATTGGTCACCAAAAACTTTTTCTATACTTGAAGTCTCGACTCGTCACTATAAGAAAACAAATGAATTTTTGACTTCGAATTGAATTACCGATTCGTTACCAGTGTAAATTTTCGTGTCAAAAAGTACAGTTAGTAAGTAAAATATAGTATGACTTTAATCAATAGGGAATATGCATGTAATTTTTTCTTCATTTAAATCAACAAAATATAGTAACTTTATATTATTATCAACCCAAAAAAAAATTAAAGTTAAGTTCAATTATTGCTCTCCGACAGGAGATTTAGGGATTATTGCCCAGGGTTCCAGAGTAACAACTCTCGCCAAGCTAGTTTCCACATTAAAAAAGATAAAGCCTATTGAGAGAACCCTGAATGTCAATCTAGATATGTTGATCACTAGAGTTGAGAACAACAATGACTTCAAACAAACTTACAATGACTCTCCTCCAGAGGCTAAATTAATGAAATTGAAAGAGTTACTCAACGGTATTCCCACACTGACAAATCAATGGATATCGCTGGAGAATCATTCATAATCCTTTTCAACAGATATATTGACATCTCTTTAAACTGAGATTTCTTCACCAATAAGTTACAGACTCCCACCGATGTCCAATCACTTTTATAAGAACCTTTTAGGATTACTTTAGATTTAAATTAAAATCTTAGATACTCCAATTATTCCTTTAGACCAATCTTTAATATGACTATACTTATCATATTGCTTGTCGCTCAAAAGTAATATTAAACTCCTGCAATTTTCTATGACAGTTCTAACGTCCGAGACTGTCGCAGCCATGATGTGACGTCATTTACCTCAATCTGGATCATTTTTTGGGCATATTATAGTGATTTGAAAAAAATGCGAATACGATATTATAATAAAATCTTAGTGAAACTTTAACTCATTTTTAAATAAAAGTGTTTTTTTTACACACGACTTTGACGTCACTACCGGCACTAGCGAGGACGACGCGTTTTGAGAGTACGTTTTTAATAAATTAAAAGAGTTTTGTATTTCTTGCATATTACCTATTTATTTACAACAACCTTAAACTTAAGAAAATCATGCAAACATAATATCTTCATTATCATCGTCTCATTCTTATGTCACAGTATCTTTTATTGAAGCTCAATGTTGCTTTGAAAATACAGAGTGAATCAAAATATGGTGCTCGCTGGATTATTGTTACTACTAGAAGTAAAATGACATAATTTGTAAGTCTGTCACTTGATCAAATTCGGGAGACTACTGTGATGTGATGACATGAATTATACAAATGCTAAGAAATAGCAACAAGACAAATAAGTGAATGAAAAAAGAAAGAAAATTCGCCCTATGAAAGGTTTGAGTAATAGTCGACCAACCTATAAAATGTAAATACTTAAATAACATGTATGCGCAACGGAGTCGCGGCAGACCAAGGAGAATGACGGACGATGGATGGGGGATGTCGGGACGCCTGGGATGGTTTTCCCACAAATTGGCGTGAAGACGCACAACACCGAGAGAAATGGAAGAAATGGGGGGAGGCAAAATAAATAAATAAATATCGCTGGACATTACACACAGCGCCATCTAGTGCCACACTAAGCAACGAGGCTTGTGTCGTGGACACTAAATAGTTGATATACTACTTATATACTTATTGTTTGTAAATACATACTTGTTAAAGGTTCATATAAATATCCATGACTCGGGAAAAAATGTCCATGCTCATCACACAAACATTTGCTCCTACCGGGATTCGAACCCGGGACCCTATGAACGTAAGGCAGCCTCACTACCGCTGCTGTATTCGGGTCGTCAAGTATAGCATAGCATAACCAGCCTAATAAGATTATGATTTTTATGAGACACTGCTGGGACACAGGCCTCTTCTCTATGAGAGGGAATGGGCTAATTCACCACGCGGGTCCAGTGCGGATTGGTAGATGTAGGAAAAGTATTGGCTAATAAAAAAACATTTTTTTTCCAGACGGAATGTATTCAAAAAAAAAAAAATATTCTATAAACGAAAGTTTGTCCTTAAGATAAAATATTTTTCTACAATGATACGCCATTAGGACCTCATCCATCATGTTGTGTTTATACTATAGCACCAAATAACTGGCAGAATTATATGTTTTAAAACTTAAAATCGATTGCCAGTCATTCAATTCATCTTGATTAAAAAATAAAAGCCGAAAAGCTAACAGTGTGCTCATAAATTAATTGGCTTTGAAATAGAACTGAGAATAAATTGATTGTTTTCTTGGGTTTAAAACACTAAACTACTAAATTGAGTGCTTTAAGTGCCTTTGCTTCAAGACTTTATCTAAATAAAATTAATATACATATATAATGTTATTTCTGTATTTACTTTAATCAGAATTACTTAAGACTCGGTGATAGGATATTGATACGCCACTGCAGTATCTATGTCTCCTTCAATGATGCACCTTTTGGGACCTTTTTAAGGAACAGCAGCTCAAAACAAGTAACTTGTAAACTTATACGTCGCATCGTAACATTATTCATTTCACCCCATTCAATAAAAATTTGATGAAAAAGTCATTCAATGAGGTTAAATGAACTAACGAGGATATTATTGATGATTATGATTCTGTAACTACACGCATGTTACTTGCGTGATTCATATTTTCATCAACATCAACCTGGAAGTGACCTGCAAATTGCAGAACTTAGGAAAAAAATAATTTGCCCTGGCGCTTCAAACTTAAGTTTGGTGTACCTATTCAATGGGGAGGCTAACTGCATCTAACGGCAACTAATGGCGCTAGCATAGTTGGTACCCAAACATCGTCATTGGTTGAAAATGTGGTAATGTCATTTTATAATTCAGAATAGCTTAACCTCATTGGTGAACACCATAGTTGGTCTCAATCTGAGACCAACTATGGTGGCGCCATCTGAGATTTACTTTGCCTTAGCCACCCGATTTTCATCGATTTACATCTACTGCTACTGCACAATTGTTTATACCTACGTGTGCACTTCCTAGATGCATACTAAGGCCGCAATCCCACTTTGTCGTGACGACAGAAAATATTTGCACAGCCTACAGATATTTCCATCGCTTCTGGGTTTTTCAATAGATTCCCAGCAATATGCAAATAGAAGACACGTAAATAGAAGAATAATTATGAAGACTGGAGAATTCATTAAGCGTATAATAAAAACTACACAATTTTTGATAAAGTAAACATGTAAGAAAATATTTTATAAGTGATTTTGAATGTTTTTTTTTTTCACCTTAAACAGGAATAATTAAATTATTGGTTAAAAAAAATGTAAAGCCAATCATAGAAAAGCAGCGATACTCAAGTGGTGTGACTGTCGGACTGCCAAGTAATAGGTCTGGAGTTCGAACCCAAAGCACGCACCTCTGATTTTTCGGATTCATGTGCGTATTGTATAATTATCACGTCTTGTTTCGGTGACGGGAAACATCCTGAGGAAATCAGCATGCCTGAGAGATATTATTTATTGACGGCATGTAAATAAACTGACACTATGTTAGCCACTAACCACACGATAAAGAAATATAGATTTGATCCAGATTTAAAAAGGTTACTGTAATATCAACAGCTTTGATCACCTTAGATTTCAAGTGAAACACAGCAATCCTATTACACAACACTTGAAGTTTCTAAACCCACCTAGCTCCAAGGAATTATACGAGCAGGCCACGTGCACTTCTTTCTTTTAAGGATGAAGATGTTATACATGTTGAGGTTTTATTGTAATTGTGGGCGTAGAACTATCTGTTCCCAATTTCAGTTTCGATTATTATAGAATCAATATTGTTAGAAGAAAATTGAGAATTAAGCTTTGAATAAACAGAATTATTTTTGGTACCTAAGCACCTATTTCTTGCTTGATTTGTTTTTTAGATTCCTTGTCTTAAAAGGAAAAAAGAACCCTTATAGGACCACTTTTTTGACCGTCTGTCTGTCAAAACCCTTTTTCTCAGGAAAGCGTCTACATTCTCTTTCAGCTGTGAATTTTGGGCAGGTGTGCTGATATGTTTCTTAGTAGCCCGTGGAAGGCTATCTTAATTAAGTTGGTCTAGAATTTGGCTATGAGTTTGACGCCTTGAGTAGCACCCATCAGTTCTTGTAACGAGCGAACCACAGAACACCCAGAACATAGTATTAAAATAATGGCCTGTCGTATGTCTGTCAGTTGTGATCTTTTAGTTGCCACGGCTTATTTGAATTAACTATTTATTTCTGATTTGTCTTTTTTGTCTGACACTTTTAACATGCACATCTTGCTACATCGTTCTCTCATAATGTACCATCTCAAAATGAATGATGTAACCAAGGTTTTGTAAGAATATTCTGATTTAAAAGTGTCCATAGAGTTCCTTGCCCGAACGGTCGTAGATCTCTATGGAGAAGAACTTCTTCATAGAGATCTACGCTTTGGAATGGGCAACTACAGAACTCAGTGTGCCGCACGAGCTATCCTTGTGATCGGACGTTTGCTAACATCTGTTACAGTTTAGTGCGTGCATTTTTTTTTGTCTCGTTTACGCTCGGACACACCGGTTCTCTCCGGTCGGTCCAAACGTCCGGTCGGTCAAACTGTCAGTTATTTTTTATTTTTCTTTCTGGCTGTCTATGGTGGTAACTTTTTGGTATATGTAATTAAAATTATTTTTATTAATAACATATTAAATATTGCAGCTGAAATATTGTATTTTATAGATTATTACGATTGTTTACTAAATAACTTAATTTTAAATTATATTTATAAAATTCTTTACGCACTCATGGATATGTCCAGGCCGACTACACTTGTCAGATAAGATGATGGCCACAAGAAGAAAAAGTAATATTTGAAAATTGGAAAAGAAGTTACTACTTTGAAAACGAGCTGACGAACGGCTGGAAACAGGCCACGAGGGGATCTCAGAAGAGAGGCTTGAGAAAGCAGCTTGGTTTTTTAAAACTTCAAGCTAATTCCAAGACGGTGCGCCTCCAATGGATTCTATCGCATATTCAATTTGAAAAAAATGTTATGGTTAATATACTCGCCAAACAAGCGTGTGTTGATGGTGTCCCTACGAATATTACCCCGCTGTATTCAGACTATTTTGGAAAGGCAAAAAAAAGTGTTTAGATCTTTGGCAAGAGAATTTTGATGAAAGATCAAAAGAAAAGGGGATATGGTACCGAACTATTCAGCCAAAGATTTCTCGGGCTCCGTGGATTGATTGTGATCTAAACATAAAGTTAATAACTATGCCTTAAGAGTAAGACTTCGTTCCGGCCATATTCCTTCGGATAAGTTCTACTATTTAATGAAGAAAGTTTTGTCTCCAAATTGTGATGACTGTGGAGTAATTGGTGTTTTTCATATCTTGATGGAGTGTGTCCGGAACGAAAATAGTGGAATAGATGTTTTTGGAATTATTATTTTTTGGATTTGCTACAGCAATTATCCGACGAAAGTGCAAATGCAGGGCTCACAATGAATATAACAAAGACAATAGTGATGAGAAATTCCTCACAAAAAAATGCTATTACAATTAATAATCAGCAGTTTGAATAAGTAAGCGAATACATTTATTTAGGACAATTAGTATCACCGATAGAGAGCATGCAGAAAGAAACAGAAAGAAGAGTAGCAATTACTTAGAAGAGAATCTGGTCGTTGAGCGAAGTGATGAAAAATGAAGAAATGCCTATGGCGGAGAAACGCAAAGTCTTCAATACTTGGGCCTTAACTGAACAACAACAAAATAAATTAAATATATGTCAGAATGGGATAGAGAGAAGCGTATTGGGAGTTAGAAAAAGGGATAAAATACAATTAAAAAAGATCAAAGGAAATATTAAATTTGGAGAAGTTCAATCAGTATGCAGGAAATTAAAATGGCATTGGACAGGACATATGTTGAGAGAAAAGAAAGAGAAATGGACCAGATCAATAACTGAATGGTACCCTAGAGAAAGCAGAAGAAGTAGAGGAAAGAGATGGAAAGACGATTTGAAGCAAGTAGCTGGGGCAGAATGGACAACAAAGGACAGAAACAAGTGGAAATCCTTAGAGGAGACCTTTGTCGAAAGGAGCTTGCCTTTCGACAAAGGTCTCCTCTAAAGGTTAGTTAGTTAAGAAAGCTAAAAGTCACCCAAAGGGCAATGGAGAGGGCTATGCTCGGAGTTTCTTTGCGTGATCGAATCAGAAATGATGACATCCGCAAGAGAACTAGGGTCACCGACGTAGCCCGAAGAATTGCCAAACCTAAGTGGCAGTGGGCAGGGCACATTGCTCGCAGAACAGATAGTCGATGGGGCCGAAAAGTTCTGGAGTGGCGACGGCGAACCGGAAGACGTTGCGTTGGAAAACCTCCCACTAGGTGGACCGATGACCTGGTGAAGGTTGCGGGAATCCGTTGGATGCGAGTCGCACGGGACCGGTCAATGTGGCGACACTTGGGGGAGGCCTATGTCCAGCAGTGGACGTCTTTCGGCTGAAATGATGATGATGATGAGCTGTTAAGAGGAGAGATAAGCCGAATGCCGAGAATATGTTTTAGTTTAAGTAAATTGTTTTCTTACCTCTATTGTTATATTTTTGATGTAATGTTTAGTCAAATAAGTAAACGGCAATAAAGGCTTATTTTTTTTTAATGACACTATCGAATCGTGTAATAATACCGTTTTTTTTCCATAACCAACGTGTTCGACATCCGGGTTAGGAAAATAGCTTTTCTTCTTAAATCCGATGATGCATTTTAGCTTTCATCAGAATCGGCCACCCTGTATAGTTTAGGACTGTATTCCAAATCAAGTCAAATTAAAAGAAGGTAGTTCAATCATTTCTTTTTCCTTGTCCTAGGAGTTCCGGGAGCAGTACTGCATCAACAACAAACAACTGGATCTGCTGGAACTGGAGAAGTCCAAGAAGGATCGATTTCTCGGATGCCTCTCCCAGTACCATATCGAGAGTCCATGTTCCAGAGCAAATAGGTAAGTAAGGGTTAACATGCCGCATTTACAATTTATTTTCAACTGATGTGGTATTGTAACCACCTTGGTTTAAACTAACATAATATCCTTATTCAAATACATTTCACTGTACAGTATAATTTTAAACACGAAAGCTTTTTGAAAAAGAAAATTAAAAAATAAATCTGAGTTTTAAGGTACGGAACCCCACCCTGCTGTTACAAGATCAATAAAGCAACTGTTCTTAAAGAAAATACACACAGTAGAGTACTAATCCAGCACTTCAGTAATTCGGCCCGTTCTTGGGGCCTTCAATGGCCACTTTAGCAGAATCATAGTCCTACTTCCTACTTAAAATGCGACAGTTTGTGAGGATGGATAGATGTTTGTTACTTTTAAACTTCTGACTGGATTTGAATGAAATTTGGCACACAGATAGTTTATAACATTGATTAACACAAAGGATACTTTTTATCCCAATAGTACGATCCCGTGGCACATTACCGAACTCCACGCGGGCACGAATCACGTTAAAATGGTCAAAGACGCATTTAACAATATGAATGATTTGACAGTGATCCAAAGTAAAGTAACTGTGGAAGGACTGTAGCTTAGTTGTTGCGTTTTAGCTTGTCAATAGCGATCATTGCCCTTTCCCTAATATCTCTTCGTACGAACCAAAACATTAAACCATGTATCGTTTTTCATTAGAAAAAATATTGAAGATCACGAGAGATGACGATTCAAGACTTGAACAGGCTTTTTTTTTGGTTTTTAAAGTTAAGAACTTTAATTAATGTAGATGAGTCAATGACCGCTGTTCACATCTTATCTGTTAGCAACTATAGCGAGCGTTCATCTTTTGTTTTACCTTAAGGAAACTCTTCTAAACTTTACAACTGTCTTTCCACTGTGTGATAATAACAAAAATATATTTGAGATCCTCATAACGAGCCCTTTCATCTATATACATTATATACAATGGTAAACTGACTGGGTGACATATTACGGCACAGCCCAAACCGCTGGTCCCAGAGATATGAAACTTGGAGGGTGTGTTCTTTGTGAAGAGTAAGTATCCACTAATAAAGGATTTTTGGGAATTCTACCCCTAAAGGGGTAAAATAGGGGATGGAAGTTTATATTAAAGTCCGTCAGTTAGGTCCAGGTTAGTCCATCTTTAAATTTTGAGTTTAGGCTGACGATTGAAAATTAATTTATGCGTTTCTCGGCGTTTTTGATAATTCCACCCCCGAAGGGTTAAAAAGGGGGATGAAGTTGTGTGTGGAAAGTCCTTAATTTTCGAAGTAAAAATGACTTAATTTATTATCTAGGCTTATGATTGGAAGCTAACACAACGGTGTTGTTAGAATTTCAACCTTTGAGGGGGTGTAAAGGGGGAAATTATGAACTGACTGGCTGACTGATCGATCAACGCACAGCTGAAACCGCTGGGTTTAGAAGCATGAAATTTTGTACAAACCTTCCTTGAATGACGTAAGTGTGCACTAAACAGGGATTTTTTGAAATTCATTCCCTGAGGGGTTAAAACGAGGGTAGAAAGTTTGTATGAAACTTGATAAATTTTGAAGTTAGAAATGTAAAAAAGTCCATATGAGCTCATGGTTCAAAAGAAAAGTTTACTGTATCACTATTAAAAAGATAACTTTCTATAAGGGGGTAAAATGCAAGTCTGTATGAAACTCCGTCATTTTTGAAGTTCCAAAAAAGTGATACACTATACTTTTATTTCTAACCATGCATGAGCTCATTTACCAATTTTTACAATTCTAACTTCAAAAATGAAGAAGTTTTATGCATTCTTTCATCCCCTATTTTACCCCCAGAAAGAATGAATGTTAAAAAACAAAGTGATACAGTTACCTTTTTTCTCTTACCAAGGGCTCATAAATCAATTTGTATATTTCTAACGTCGAAAATTACGAAAGAGTACTAAATTATCAAAGAGATTTAAACCAGTAAATGTAGTTGATAAAGTATCCAGTTCACCTAAAACGACATTCACGTCTTATGTCAAGTAGATAACTTTGTAAACTGTATCGTGAAATACCATAATTATTACGTTTGGAAAAATAAACAATTTGAAAGAATAAAAAAGGACCGAATGTGGATGGATGGCCAGGCGTAAAAAAAGAGTATGCTCTGGGCACAGTATACACGGTAATCCTGAAGCATTACTACGCCATTTACAATTTACAAAACTGGCAATGGCGTTGTACAACCTATATTTAAATTAGTCTGCAAAGGTTTAGGGCTTCTTAGAGATGATCAAAATTGGCAGGCAGCACTCTGTGAATATCCTTTCACAATGAGAAACCTTTTCATAATTATATTAGTACGAGCTGTAGCCCGCGACTTCGTCCGCGTGGTAGCTAACATCAGACATCGTAAAGGATTCAACCAATCACTCAAGATCATGACCGACTGTTTGATTCACTGACAAATTGATCAACGCACAGCTGAAACTGCTGGGTCTAGAAGCATGCAATTTTCAGCAAACGTAAAGTTTTTATGACAATATTTCTCAAACAACACTCTTAACCATTTTTTTGGATGGAGCCTAAATAGCCAGAGTGCGAGGTGAGCGCTCACACGAGAAGACGCATTGTAAAACTGCCCATGTGAAAACCAGTCCTGCCACAAGTCGATTCCTCTCATAATCTACAAGCAAGGAACTATAATTCACATTTTTTTCAAAATTTTAGGCTCAGTAGTTTTGAAGATCAGGGGGGGAGGAATGGTAAATTTTCGTGTTTTTTCATGAATAATATCAAATTATTTATTTTACAATGATAACAAAAATATATTTGAGTTCCTCATAACGACCCCTTTCATTTATATGACACAGGAAGGTTTGCAAAACTTTTTTTTTTATTTCCGAGTTTGCCCCCGAAAATTAAAAAAATAATAATAATTAAATTGCACATCAGTGATTGGGTCATAGGATTACACCATCCTACCAAATTTCACCTGATTCAGTCCAGTAGATTTAGAGCAAATTGGCTGTGACAGACAGACGTACAGACACACGAGTGATCCTATAAGGGTTCTGTTTTTTTAATTTTTTGTACGTAATTCTAAAAGCGATCCTGAAGCTTATTTGGAATTAAAAAATCCATACAACCAAAAACTTGGGATATCTCATAAAAAAAAGCAGACCTAATGGATTTGGTTAACAAAAATCCCCATAGGCTATTTTATCAATGTTTGTAACTTTTGAGAATAGCGAGTTTTTTTAATACAGGCTGATTTTGAAGGCCGATTTGAATACTTACGCCAAAACAAAACTAAGACTGTTACATAATTTAAGATAACAATGTTTAAGATAAAGTTAGTGATCATTGTGACATACTATAATTTTATGTAAAATTGTGATTTTATGTTAGTTAAGTTAGCTGTACCGAGTTAATACTCCAAGTGCCATTCGTTATATTATCATTAAATTTACAGTCGATTTATTTTATTTGATTAGGTCATATTCTTGTTTTGTCTAAGACAAGTTAAATATAAGTAAATGTTTAATTCTTGTAATTATATTTTGTTTGCATTAATCAAAATCTCAAATAAGAGTTTCTTATTCGTCTGTCACATGTTTTAAGCGCTATTGTCAAGATCTACATAATAAGTTATATAATTAAGTATACCTATTACTCAATTATCAAAGTCCGATTGTTCATAAGGATATATATTCTTATAATTAATATTAAGCTATTACTTTCATTTCTCCAGTAAAATGTGATTCTCATTAAGTAATGAACATTTATGGTTCATTACTTAATGAGAATTGTGATTTGAACTGTGATTATTCGAAATGTCGGTCTGATTTTTTTAGTGATAGAAATTATATTAAGTGTATTTGTAATTGCAGTGTTTTCAATAAAAACTGGTTCTGAAATCTTAAATATTTTATTTCAACAAAGTTTGTTCGCTAAATAACTCAGTTTCATAGCCAAAATAATATCATAATAATCGTGACAATTTAGTTTGTAACACTTATCTTACTATAGATTTGCAAGAACAATGTGATTGACATATTTTCCCCTTTTTCTTAAATGAAGCCAATTTCTTGCTAAACTTCTAAATTATCAGTATTTTGGTAAGTTTTCACGTAGATTTACAGTAAAAAATTCGCTTCGACACAATTATTTTTTGAAAGTTGAAAAACGCTCTCTTCTAAAATTTCAATTTACAAAATGCACAATGGGTTGCAAAAAAGGCCACACATTGCTTAGGCTCTCGCGATTGCATAATGTACTACAGTCAAAAAAAATCTTTAATCTTTCATATTCATGTTCATGTAACCTCGGTCGAAGTCGGTTAAGAAAATAACTTTTATTGTCACTGTTTAAATGACTTTTAAATACCGACAAGAATAAGTATATAAAGTTACATAACTTATCAGACGTAGCAAGGAACAATGAGGATGCATCAGTTATTCCAGGTGCTTCGTAATCTTCAATCTGTTTTACCAACAAATTGAATATAAATGTTTCATGTTTTAGGAAGATATTCATTAGTCCTTCGTCCACTTTTAGTTTAGAATCTAAAAAGTTTCGAAAATTGGCGGGGCTTTCAAAAAATATTACGTTTAAAATAAAGCCAATCTTTTTTTCTTGCTTCTTGTTACACTTTTCTGATTTTAATGAATCGCTAAAATATTCAACTGCAAAATATTCTGCAAATGACCTGTGTACGAATATCGGAATATTATTGGATGTTATGCTAAATATGATTCCAGTCTTCTCCTTCCCGTTTCTTATTGATTCAATCATTGTCTCGATTTCTTTCAAGCCTTTAACGCTAAATAACATATGACTACTTCTATGAAATATAGCGTAGGCAGCGAATTTTTTATGTTTGTTAATAAAATCAGCTAATTCTTTCTCGTAAGTAATAATATTATCAGGAATATAGATGTCCATCTTGCTTTTTTCTCGAAAACGTATTGTTTTCATTTTTGTTTCTAAAAGTCTTTCATAAATCTTATAGAGATTACTATCGCAATGCCATACATCAACCTTTATGCTTACATCTTTTATTTCGTTTTGGAAGAAATCGGCTAGTAAATATAGATGTAAAGGAGTTCCATTAAAATCAACCATCATAGAATGATCACTGGTATTACCATTGTACAGTTCAGATAATAATATAGCCCTCATCATCATGTCATGTATACCTTTGGCAGACAATTTCCATTCCATTGGAATGCATGTGTCACTGTCCTTAGTTGATATGTAATAAAAAGCATTGAAGTATAATTCATGTAATAATAAATCCGGCAATTTATGTCGTGATGGTTTGTTGATCAGCAATGCTCTAATAAATTTACACATTGACTCCATGAAATCATGGACGTTAGCAAGTTGTTGCTCATTCAACTTTTTCAGTAGCAATTTTGATTCCCAAAACATTTGATAATATTTTTCCCTCTCTATGGGAGTCAAGCTGAGTATTTCATAGGATGTCCCAAATGCTCGCTGTAAATCTGATTTAATTTTATTGTACGACCTACTAGCAATCCACATTTTATGTTTCCGTTTGTTTTGTGCTCCAAGTGTTTTGTTTTCGTGTTTTATGATTCTTTTCACAGATTCTAGTAATTGCATGACTTCAGTTGAATAGTGTGGGCAGATTTCATCAAATCCATCAAATAGGAAAATGATTCGTCCCCTATTATAAAAATCGAGAAATAATTTTACCTCGAAAACAGTCCATTGATCACTTACACATTTTTTTAAACTCACAATACCGTTTGTTTCTTCTAGCTCAATAGTCAGTTTATTATTATCCTGATCTTGCCTCTCACTTACAACATGACACATGAACTTTAAGGTCTCCATAGTATCGATGATTTTTTTATTTTCCTGCCACTTGCTAAATTCTCTCGAGTATTCTATTAAATTAATTCTTACTATCCAAATACTGGGGTCCCGTTTTTTAGTTTTCAATGATATATGAGTCAGTAGTGTTGACTTGCCCATTCCGGGTGTTGCTGTTATAAGCACGACGTCATCTGTTATATCATTGAGTTTTTCAATAAGTTTTTCATCAGAACTGTCCTTCCTGACACGTCTGTCCATATACAAATGTTTAATTTCTTCGTGATTAGAATTTTCTAGTGATTTACCAATTGCAATAATTTCTTTGCTTAAAATTCTACTTAAAATAATTCCTTCTACAAGCGCCATAGACTTCTCATCGACAATAGAATCTAAGGAAATGCTTTCACCTTGAAATATCACTATAGAGTCTTTTAGAATAGTTTTTCTTAATTCATCATTTATGTTAGCTAGATTACATATCTCATCATTTACCAAATCAACAGTTTGTGGAAAACAATTCTTAATTATTTCAGCAGACACCTGGTGCGTGATTATAATCTTCATCTTTTTATTAACCGCTTTTCCAATTTTTCCAATTGTGTAAGGTAAATTTCCGGCCTGCGTTATATTTTCACATACGAAAATTATTATTTTTGAATCGGTTGTAGCTTTCAATTCTGTACATAGTACTTCAATTTCATGGACTAAAAAATTTGAAACATATTCTAAATCCAACACAACATGGTCCTTATTTTTTAGACTTTGTAAAACCTTAGCAACAGTTATTACGACAGTGTCTGTAATTATTATTTTGTTTAAAACCGGATCATCTAATTTCAAGTATGTCAAAGTATCTTCATTGAATGTATAATCAATTTGAAGTATTATTTTATTCATATAAATATAATTCATAAGGCACATCAACTCCGGTAAGTCCTTAATGATTTTTCTGATTATTCTTTCAAGTATTTCGATCTCTTGTGTAAGATACTCTGCGATGTTAGGTAACAACCACCACTTTAGTATTTCTTGATGATATGTTAAGAATATTGCATACGATCTAGCACGAATGTTGCAATTTCCAATCTTGAACTGATGAACTTCTATTTCGTTCTTTAATATTTCTTCCACAGTGTTTTGATCAGCTTGATTTGTGAAAAAAACTAGTTTGTTCCAGAAGTCATTTATCATACTCTTATCATAGTCGCTCGCTTGAAATAACAGTTTAGGAAACTCTTTAATTTTTATATCAAATCTATATTTGTTTAAATTATCTTGAACTTTATCTTTCACTTTTTTAAACAGTTTACTAGCATGTTTTCCTAACAAATCGCAGTTATCAGTAAACTTCATCAGGGTACTGTTATTGTCCGGAACTAGTATATTACCGATTGCACCAGCAATGCCTCCATTAACTTGTAGAAATCCTTTTTGGAGTGTTTCATCTATGACAACTATGTTGTTGGGTTGCGACTTCTCTAGTAAAACATAGA
Source organism: Xestia sexstrigata (assembly GCA_941918905.2). Classification (NCBI taxonomy): domain Eukaryota; kingdom Metazoa; phylum Arthropoda; class Insecta; order Lepidoptera; family Noctuidae; genus Xestia; species Xestia sexstrigata. Next base: position 7,828,397 of record OW799219.2, read on the forward strand.
TTTCTCGTGCTAAATAATCCAACCTTCTTTCGATTTTTATAGCATTTCCTCTTATTGTTAAATCTTTGTTACCAAAGAAGGCGGGCACTTTAAGTTTAAATGACTGCGAAGCTAGTATTTTTTTTGCAGCTATATTAATTGTTTCGTCAACGGTCGATTGAGATACATCCACTTGGTTCAGCTTTTGTTTTAATTCTTTCGCTGTCTTTTTATCCAAAAACTCCAGTTTGCCATATTTATTATACGTTACTACGTTTCCAATCAGTTCACTTAAATATTGAGGAAAACTCGAACTATTATCTACTCCATTGAACAGATATGAAATTATCGTCTCATTGTTTACCTTAGGTCGTTTTTTTAGCACTTCCATGAACAGTGTTTCTCTGAATGTCGTAATAAATTCTTCATCAGATGTAAAAAAATCTTCTCGAAAAGTGGCGATTCGATATTCTGCAGGTTGATGTATATCAGAAATCTGCATTATTCTTTGCGATAAAATCACGTGGTAGCAGAGAATTAGCTCATTGTCAAGCATTTTATTAAAGTCCACTTTATCACTAATAAACTCGGCTATTACAATTGCCAATAAAGTGATTTGTTCTTTTACAGCGAAATTACATAAAAAATCATCGTTAGTCGTAGTTGGAAGATATCCAACAGTGCCGCTGGTACCTATAAGGTCATTTAGATAACTGGCAAACTTAAAGTCAGGCATTTTTTTTAATATAACATTTTTGTCATCATTAGCGGTTGTGTACAACACGAATAGACATTCCGTCTCATCAAACTTCCCATTAAAAATAACGTCGTCCTTATTTGTTTCAAAGGCACGTCTTATTTTCAGATAACTATCAAAGTATTTGATCAAATCCTTTTGGTAGTCAAGTGCAGGAGGATTCTTGCTCTCCCTGTGTTTAACTTGTATGAACACCGAGATGAGTTGATCAGATTCTTTTAATTTTGCTCGAAAACAGATATCATCAAACACTCCAATGCCGTCAACATTTGAAGCTAATTGAAATGCTTCGATATAATCATTTTGTTTTAATCTATACAGCAACAGGCTAAGAAGTTTCGTTTCATACAAATGCCCTTGAATTCCTGAAGTTCCTGATCTCTTTTTATACGTATCCATTGTACTTACAGTTAATTGATGGTTTTTAAAACTTCTATATCCAAAATTGTCGAGTAGCGCCAAATAAAAATAAATGATTGGCGGATGTCTTGACAATCTGTAATAAAAATAAAGATAAATGTAGAAATACAACTTAGCAAGGGTTTCATGTAACTCGGTGTATTTTAAAGGACAATGTTGTCGTCAACGTTAAAAGATATACTGGGCACACTTGTAAAGTCGTAGCAGAGCTCTGTGAAACGTTTAGTCGACATTTGACAGTTTCTGCTTTTGACATCCACGTTCCACGTTCCACGCGCGCCTCAAAGAGAGTCAGCAATAGGAAGGGGTCCGCAAGGACCGATGCCTGCCGGGGTTGCGGGACTGTTCGAAAGAGATACCGTGACCCCGGAACACAATGGGCGATGAAGGAACATGGATGGGTTTTAGTCAGTAAAAGTCTGACACTCCCTCCTGCTCCGCCCAGAGCGGGAGAAGTCATTTGATGATTTCCCCTCCGAAAAAAAAAAAAAAAAGGTGATAAAACGTAAAACAGCTTATAGCGAAATAAAGTTGTAAAGCTGTGCTTCCTTCATCCGTTCAGTAATTGTGTAAAAGGGTAACAAACATCCTCACAAACGTTCGCATTTTTAGTATTAAGTAGTAGGATATGATAAACACGCCTAATTAAAAACACAAAGCAAATTTGCAAATATACATATACACAAATTATAAGTTAGTCAAAAAACTCAAAACACAAAGCATTTATTTCAATTAGACCATTACGGCACTTTTGAATGACAAAAACACAAAAAAAAAATCAAAGCTACAGTCCCAGACACAAGACATAATAACTTGAGAAAGTATTGTAGTTGCCCATTCCCTAGCGTAGATTTCTATGGAGAAGAACGGGCAAGAAACTCCATGGATACTCTTTTAAATCAAAATATTGTTACAAAATCTTGGTTACATCATTCATGTTGAGATTATAGATACACACATCAAAAATGTCTAGGGATCAAGCATTTTTATGCGGATTTCTTGAGATTGAGATGTGGCTTTGTAATAAATTTATGATTTTATAAATTTATATGGATCCTTTTTGGTGCATTTCATAATTTGAATCAGGAACTCTCAATCAAATTCGAGTAAAAGATGAAAATAAGCTGTCAATATTTTCCCTATAAAAACATACAACGCATTGAAGACATTATTAGTGCTACTGTTTCCCTACTACTGATTAAAACCAACGTTATTATGGAGCGGCGACGTCATTTAAGCAGGGAAGAAATGCTCAGAGCCGTGGGAATGATAGAAGCTGGTTCCCGGCAACGTACTGTAGCTTTAGCTCTGAATACAAGTCAGAGTGTTATCAGTCGACTTTGGACACGTTACCGAAGCACTGGTACCGTGGCTGAGCGCCATGGAGGACGGTATCGCTGCACCACACGGAGACAAGACCGATACATTCAAATCTTAACTCGAAGAGCTCCAACAATAACCGCCATGATGTTAGCCGTGAGGCTTCATCACTCTTCAGGGAACTTAATTAGCGACCAAACAGTCAGAAACCGCTTGCATGAAGTGAACCTTCATTCCCGAAGACCGCTACGGGTACCACCTATAGCAATGCACAATCGTAGGATTCGATATCAATGGGCTCTTGAACACAGAAATTGGGCAGAAGAACAATGGCGTTTCGTGTGCTTTTCTGATGAGTCTCGTTTTGGTATGAGACCGGATACAAGACGTATACGACACTGGAGAACCCCTGGACGCCAACAGCGATTAAAATCCTGCCAGGAAGTCCATCCTTATAGTGGTGGAACCATCATGGTATGGGCGGGTATTTGAATCGGCGGAAGAACTGAGTTGATTTGGATCAGAGGCAACCTCAACGCTCAAATTTATGCTGAGACGATTGTATCAGACGTCATCGTTCCTCTACAAATCGGTCCCTTATTTCAGTTAATGCATGATAATGCACGACCGCACACCGCAAGAGTTGTAAGACAGACTCTCGCCGCAGCTAACATCAATGTCCTGCCCTGGCCTGCTCAGTCGCCAGACTTGAACCCGATTGAGCATGCATGGGATATGCTACAGAGAAGAGCTCTGCCGAATATGGAGGGTATCCAGTCGCAAGAAGACCTTTTTTGTTGTTGCAACGAACATGGGCGGCCATTCCACAGCGTGATTTGGATGAACTCATTTTGAGTATGCCAAACCGATGTTCTTGTGTTGTTAGTGTTCGCGGTAGAAACACGGATTATTAATTGTTTAAGTTACCCAATAAAATTTTAAAGAAAACTGTTATTTCAGTCTTTTTTTCGAACTTTAATGTTAGTGGTTCAAATGTCAAAAATCCCTTTATTAGGAAAATGGCAAATTTCTTTATTAATGCAAAGGTGACTTGGTTTATCGTTACTGTGACAAACGAAAACACTTTATTTGATGAATCCTTAAAGAAAATTTTAATTAATATCAATCAGGAGAAAAGTTATTGCAAAAATATATGTTGATCCCTAGATACTTTTGATGTGTGTATATGTGAGAACGATGTAGAAAGACGTGCACATTATGAGCGTCCAGAGCAAAACATTAAATCAACAAAAAATTAACCGTGGCAGCTAAGAGATGACCAGTCCCAACTGATAGTGCCCGATCACGAACAAGACGCGTGTATCGGCGCCATTCAACTCAACCATATTGAAGGGAACTAAATGACCCGACACACCCGCCACCATCAGCGAGACATTTGAGTGAGCATGACTTTCTCTCAGCCACCAAGGCATATTCAAGTCAATGAAAGATAACTAGTCTAAGTCTAAGTCTAGTCTAAGTCTAAGTCTAGTCTAAGTCTTAGTAAAGTTGTAGCATGTAGGTAGCTTAACAAATATCATAGTATGTTATCTCTTTGTGTGCATAATCTTGCTAAGTTAAATACTTAATTAATATCTGGATTACCGGTTTTTTTTTCTAAAAATGAAACCTACTGCTGCATACTAAATTTCATGAAGATCGTTCGAGCCGTTTCCAAGATTCAGATTATAAAAGCCTTGCTCGGTTTTTTTTTTCTAAGAAAGTAACCAAGCTATACTTATAGATTTATCGCCCTCGAAACCCCCTGCATAGTAAATGTCATGAAAATCGTTGGAGCCGTTTCCGAGATTCAAATAAATATACCTATACAAGAATTGCTGGTATATAGGTATTCGATTTATTTCTTTAAAAATTGATTCTTACAAGTGTGAGACCTCTGAGACATACAAAAGTCCAAAGGGTGCAGTCAAATTGTTTATGAATGGATACAGTTCTATCAAAAACAGACAAAATAAATTATAAGCTCTACTGTATTTGTCTACTGATCAAACGAGAAGAATGTAATTCTTGTGCCATCACTGTTAAGGAGTATGTTATACTAGAACCTTATTATTTTTGATAACCTTTTAAACTTATGTCAGATGTATTGCCTAGGAACCGCTGTTAATAATGAAATTATATTTTTAAATGTCACAACCACGAGTCTTATTTTATAATGATAAAATAGTTTTATCATGGTAGCAGAGCGTGGTTACAAGTGATAGTAGCTAGAGAAGTCATCAACCAAGTTTAAAACAATCCGGTAAGACAAATATTCATAATGCAATTACCAAGTTGTAAAATTGACATTGGTTACCTGGAGGGTGTGAAAAACTGGTCGACTTGGAAATTTAAAGCGACATTACTACTAAGAGGTACGCCCGGTGGATTGGACGCGGTAAACGGCGCTCTAATAAAACCCGTGAAACCTATTACCAACAATGTCGACGAAATTTCTCAATATAATACTGCTCTCGAAAAATATAATAAAATTGATAGTTCTGCATTACTTCTGCTTACCGCAAATATGTCAGATGAAACTCTTCAGAAAATCATGCGTTTTAACTCGTCTAAAGAAGTTTGGGACGAACTACATCGTCTATTCGATGGCACGTCTGAAGACAAAAGTTATGATCTATGTATGAGGTTTTTCAGCTATTCAAAAGATCCGTCACACGACATCACAACTCATATCTCCAAAATAAAAACCATTTGGTCAGATTTGATAAATGAATTAATGAAGATAGATAAGTCTGAATTACCAGATATCCTATTAATCTGCAAAATTCTGGATACTCTACCTGAACCATATTTCTCATTCAAATCAAGCTAGATGTTGATGTCAAAGACAGATAGAACAATAGAAAATCTGACTACACAACTCTGTGCCTATGAGCGCTCTATCTCTTTGAAAAATGAAGGTCCTGCAGAAGCTCTAGCCTTACAGAATTATAATAAAGTAAAGAAGAAATGTGGATGTTGTGGAAAAGTCGGTCACAAAGTCAGGCAATGTCATAAATGGAAAGCTGACGGTAAACCAGCCAAGCCTGAAAGTAAACAGACCCCAACAAATTTGAACTTAATGCTCATGCAAGTCAATACAGATGTTAAATCAATGCATACACACTATGATACATCGAGTTGGTTCGTCGACAATGGTGCAACTAATCATGTCACCTGCCGGAACGACTATTTTTCTAGTTTTCAGCATTTTGAAGATAATCGTATAGTGACTACTGCTAATGGAGCTACTGTCAAAGCAATTGGCAAAGGTACTGTTGACTTGAAAACATTTACCAATGGCAAGGAATCCAGAGTAACACTCTGTGATGTATGGTATGTACCTGATATTATGCGAAACCTATTCTCTGTACTGGCCACTCAAGACAGACTAAATAAAAGTGTTTTCATGTCTGAAAGGGAACACTGCTCGCTGAAAGTTGATGGACAAGTTAGACTGACTGGCAAAAGGATAAAGAATGGTGGCTTATACAAGCTCAATGTAGAGACTATTATAAAGTCAACAACTAATGTAAGCATTTTGTCAACAGAAAACATACTACAACTGTATCACGAAAGGTTAGCCCATCAGAATAAAAAACATGTTAAAGGTGTTATAGAACGAGAACTAGGAATTAAAGTTCGACTAGATTCAGAATTGTGTATTGGCTGTATTTATGGTAAAACACACAGACAGTCTTTCGGAACAAGAGTACGAGCTAAATTACCTGCAGAAATTTTACACGCTGATGTATGCGGTCCATTCCCTCCTTCTTTTAACAAATTTCGCTACTTCGTTTTATTCAAAGATGACTACAGCAAGTACAGACACATTTATTTTGTTCGACATAAATCGGAAGTTTACCTGAAACTCCGACAAATGTTATAAGAATGTAAAGTAGCTGGATACTCTGTTAAAGAATTTCTTAGCGATAACGGAGGTGAATTTGATAATCAAAACGTCAGGTGCATTCTACAAGAAGCTGGAATTAGACAAAGGCTCACGATGCCCTATACACCCCAACAAAATGGTCTTAGTGAACGTGAGAATAGAACCTTAGTTGAAGCCGCTCGTACAATGATGCATGCTCACGAAGACTTACCGTTTGCTACATGGGCAGAATTGATAAATACCGCTGCGTACGTGTTAAACAGAACTGGTCCAACTTCAGAAAATGGAAAATCACCATTTGAATTGTGGTATAAGAAGAAGCCAGCAATCAGTCACCTAAAAATAATTGGATGTGAATGTTATGCTCATATTCCTCAACAAAAAAGGAAAAAGCTATCTAAAAAGGCTGAGAAATGCATTCTAATTGGATATGAGGGTGATGAAGGCTATCGCTTACTGAATAAACATGGTAAACTCATAAGGTCAAGAGACGTTACATTTAATGAATCAGTATTGACTCCATTTGGTCAAAGTGATTTGGAAGAACAGCCTTCAGTCGAAACACCCTTTCCACTTTCAGTACCACCGATGTGTGATGCAAGGGAGGATAATTGTGTCGAAAATAGCTTGGATCGCGCTGCAAGTAGCTCTGATGAGCTTAGTTCGACTTTGCCCCCCACATCGCCGGATTTGGTTGTGAGTCAAGAAATAGAAAGCCAAGATGACTCTACTGAACCATTACAAACGTCTTCAGAAGCATCAATGCCAGAATCACCTCATTATGAAGACGCCTTAGATGATGGTGATGATACTGAACGACCAAGCATCTCAGATGATATAGCTGAGATAGCCACTAGAATGACTCTACGAGATAGAAGTCAAATACGACCGCCTATTAGATTCGGAGATTACGTCATGATGTCAGATGAAATTTTTAATCAGATAACTGAACCTAAAACCTACAAAGAAGCAATGACTAGTACGCATAAAGATCAGTGGGTCAAAGCAATGGAAAGTGAGGTGAAGTCTTTAAAGGAAAACAAAACCTGGATAATGGTGGACCTTCCAAAAGACAGGAAGCCTATATCCTGTAAATGGATTTATAAGATCAAAACTAATGCTGATGGTTCTCTAGATAAATTCAAAGCAAGACTAGTTGCTAGAGGATATACACAGAAAAAGGGCATAGACTATGATGAGACTTTCAGCCCAGTTGCTAAGATGTCAACAATAAGATCAGTCTTAAGCGTTGCAGAATAGAACCAACCCATTACACTCACGGGTGTCGTATAAGGCGACTAATGTCTGAGGCAGAACACCTTGCGCCTCCGTAGACCAGAGAATGGGCAGCAGCGTTTTCTGTTAGTCTTTCATCACTGCGATCTCCAATCCGCCTGCCAAGCGTGGAGATTACGGCAAATTCCTCCCATCATGGGAGAGGCTTATGTCCAGCAGTGGACGTTATGGGCTGTTATTGTTGTTGTTGTTGTTGTTGTAAGCGTTGCTGCAAATGAAGGGCTAAAACTCACACAGTTTGATGTATCAACTGCTTTTCTCTATGGTTCACTGAGTGAAGAAATAGATATGAATCAACCTGATGGCTACTCTGATGGATCTAACAAGGTTTGTAAACTCAAGAAAAGTTTGTATGGTCTCAAGCAAGCGCCTCGGTGTTGGAATAAATGTATGGTGGATTATTTAAAAACCATTGGATTCAAACTATGCGATACCGACCCCTGCCTGTTTATAAGAAACCGTGCAAGTAACAAAATTATTCTTGCTCTCTATGTAGATGACAGTTTGGTCGCTGCAACAAATCAGGAAGATTCTGAAAAGTTAATGAGAGAATTGAAGAGAAGATTTAAAATCACAATAAAAGATGCATCCTATTTTCTAGGATTAGAAATAGAGGACCATGATGGTAATATAAAAGTGTCACAAAAGCACTACGCTCAGAAAGTTTTAGATCGCTTTGGTATGAGTGATTGCAAACCTGTTACCACTCCTATACAAAAAGATGGACTGCCAGATCTGGATAAAGAAGTGGTAGACCCTGCTTTATTTCCGTATAGAGAAGCTGTGGGAGCACTTGCATATCTGACCGTTGGAACCAGACCGGACTTAGCATATGCTGTAAGCGTTGTATCCCGGAGTCTAGAAAACCCTTCTAAAGAAGACATCCAGAGGCTGAAACGTATCCTAAGATACATCAAAGGAACTTTCAACTATGGAATAGTTTTTAAGAAAAGCTGCAATGCTGGAATTCTGGAATGCTACAGTGATTCTGACCACGGTGGAGATCAAAGTACCGGACGTTCGACATCAGGCATATTATGCTTATACTCTGGAGGAGCAATTTCTTGGACAAGTCGACGACAAACATGTGTTGCAATATCAAGCACCGAAGCCGAATTGGTTGCTGCCAGTGAAGCATCTAGAGAGATTGTCTGGATCAAAAGACTCTTTGGTGAAATATCTAAATTAAAAGAAATACCTAAACTAAAGGTCGATAATGATGCAGCCATAAAGATCTCACACAATCCAGAACTCCACAGAAGAACCAAGCATATTGCTATTTGACATTTCTATGTGAGAGAACTCGTCGCTAATGGAGAAATACGTGTAGAATACGTTCCCAGCGAGTTCCAACTAGCGGATTTACTGACCAAAGCCTTACTTAGGCCACGGATTGTATCAATCGCAAAACAAATTGGCTTGATATAGTAATAGGGTTGCCAAAAAGGGAGGATGTTAAGGAGTATGTTATACTAGAACCTTATTATTTTTGATAACCTTTTAAACTTATGTCAGATGTATTGCCTAGGAACCGCTGTTAATAATGAAATTATATTTTTACATGTCACAACCACGAGTCTTATTTTATAATGATAAAATAGTTTTATCAATCACTACACTAAACAGTGAGTCAAATATTCATTGTTTTAAAATTTGATGATCAAAATCATGACCTTCAGTCATCAAAATTGGTAACTTAACAATAATTGAAAATATTAAAAGTGAGGCCTTTCAAAATTATAATCCTAAAACTTGTCGTATTTTACAAAATTTTAAAAGTAATTATTATCAGTCGGTGCATACTATTTACGTCAGCTTTGCGTAAGATTGCTTATAGAGGGAAACAACAGGAAAAACCAGTTTACCTTGAACTTAATGTACCTAAAATTGAACATATAATGCATTTAATTTTCTATTCATGATGAAAATTTGCAACTAAATAACCACAACTTTTGTAATTGTTGATGATTTTTTTGGTGAACGCAAAAGTTTCATTTTCAAAGTTTATATATCTATAACATCAAATAACAATAACAAAATGCACTTACCATAAGCAACAATATCACACTTAAAACACTAATAGGCTAGCTAGGCTATTCGCCTGTCAAAGCTTATTTATGTTATTTATCTAACTGGTAGCTTTAACCATAATATAAAAAATTGACAACCAAACAAATTTTTTTCATAACCATAGTCGATCGCATGCACTTTTTTTTTTTTTTTGTGGTGTGGCACTAGTTAAACTTTGTGCCATTTTCAGGTAAAAATTTGGGAAACAGGGAATTAAAAAACGGAACGGAAAGGATTACAATGATAGGAAATATGGATCAGGCAAGTCATTAATATAATATATTATGTACAATATAATAAATAAACTAAAGTTTAATATCATTTATATAGGTACAGAAAGGAGGCAATTATATCATAATAAATTATTGGGTTATGTAATAAACAAATCATACGAGTGGGGAAAGGGGTTTTTAAACTACTATGGGAATTAAGGAAATCAGAACGGTCATGACGAGAACATGAAAAAAATATATGGTCCAAGGTACCAACATCTTCCCCACATTCACACATGTTATCCTCTACAATACGGAGCTTGGCAAGATGGTAAGGAGTACATACATGACCCAAACGCATACGAATGATTTGACTAACAACCAATTTGGAGTACTTAGCCTTGAAAAACCACGGCTTAATAGGAACATGAGGTTGAATAAAGTAATCATATTTTCCTTTTGTTTGTGCACTCTCTCCCCATGATATATTCCAGGCATCGCGAAGGTATGACTTAGGTAAATTCATGATATCATGGGAAAAGTTTATATAAGGAAAAGTGTCTCCATCATTGACAGCCTCCTTGGCTAAACCATTAGCCTTGTCATTTCCCTTTATGCCACAGTGGCTAGGAATCCAAACAAAATGTACAGATTGGCCCTTCAACCTTAGTTTATATAATACATTTTTAATATCAAATACAACAGGATAGAAAGCCTTCATTTTAAATGGGAACTTCTCAATTGCCTGTAACGCACTCTTATAGTCGGAAAATATAACAGTATTTTTTAACTTAGCTAACAAAACATATTTTATTGCCTTAAATATTCCAAAGCACTCCCCTGTAAAAACGGAAGACTCCGGAGGAAGTTTTATTTTTTGAATAAGCTTATACTGTGCATGATAAACTCCTACACCTACACAACTATCCAGCGTTTTAGAAGAATCTGTAAATATTAAGTGCCAGTCTTTCCATTTATCATCAATATTACTGATAAATTTAGAATTCGCTCCAGAATCAGTTTTGACGATACCCATATCATATGTTATTTCAGGCTCTAAAAGTAGAGAGTCAAAAACGTTATCATTAAATATTGCTAGCTTTGGTGCATTATGCACAGGCGATTCAAGTAGCCTAAACTTCCTGTAACTAGTAATTAAACAAGGAACAGATTTGCATCTCCAATAGTTGGAGCTTTCAATCAAAGAATTTAGATTATCTAGCCTAATGATCAATGGATGGTTGGAAAATTGCATGATTTTAAATACAAACCTATCAGATAACAGTTGTCTTCTTAAATATAAAGGAGGTTCACCACACTCTACTTGCAACGCATTTAAAGGACTCGAACGCATTGCACCCGAAATGATTCTGAGGGCTTTAGATTGAATATTGTCTAACTTTTTGAACCATTTTTTACTACCACCTTCTAATAAAAAGGTACCATAATCCAAAATACTACGAATTATAGCATTGTATAACAATTTCTGGTTAAAAGGGTGAGCACCCCACCACACACCCGAGAGGCATCTCATAATATTCAACTGTTTTTCACATCTATCCACTATATAGCTTAAGTGAGATTTACCTGTCATTTTCTTATCCAAAATTAAACCCAAGAATTTAGCTTCCTCCCCAACATTTAGAGTATGATTGCAATAAGAAACTTTAGGTGGCGGAAAATCCCGTTTTCTAGAAAAAACTACTACAGAACTTTTGTTAGCTGATAAATCCAGTCCATTATTATCAAGCCAAACCTTTAATGGCGTGAGGGATTCTGTTAATGAATTACATGCAGTTGGGATAGACATGTTTATTGAATAAATAAGTAGGTCGTCAGCGTATTGTAAAACATTAACGATACCATATAAGGACGTCTCAAGATCATGTGTATAAATATTGTAAAGTAACGGGCTAAGTACAGACCCTTGAGGTAATCCCTTATAAACAGTTCGTGAAAGTCTTGAACCTTGGTTTGTTATTACAAATTTATAGCGAACAGATAAGATATTAATAATAAAATTAACTAAAATTGACGGCACCTGCAATTTCATTACTTTATTTTTGAGCACTGATATGATTACATTGTCATAGGCTGCCGAAACGTCTAAAAATGCAGCAACCACCGATAAATTATTAGAAAAGGCCAAATTGATGTCTGTGGTAAATATACTTAAACTGTCCATGGTACTTTTAGATTTACGAAAGCCGTATTGAGAAATTGAAAGCAAATTATTTCTTTCGATATGCCATCCAAGACGGTTCTTAACCAGGTGTTCTGCAATTTTAGCAATAACCAAAGATAAGGCTATAGGTCGATAAGCAGCCGGTTCATCTGGAGATTTTTTAGGCTTTAGTATAGGAACTATTTCTTGAGTTCTCCAAGAGGTAGGAATGTTCCCAGAAATCATTACGGAATTAATTATTTCTAAATAATATAAAAGTGAGGAATCTCCCATATTTGAAAAGAAAGCATAGGGTATTCCATCTTCTCCAGGACAAGAATCTTTAACACTCGACAATACCCCTTTAAGCTCGTATAAAGAAAAAGGCAAGTTTAAACTATTCGATTCTTTTAATCCAGGATATAATGCGCAACAAGGCATCAAAGAATTTTTTTCAGGAGCAGTTGCAGGGGCCAATCTGTCAAGAAAATCGTCAGTTATAGCAGGAGACAACTGAACACCACAACGGTTTTGATTAAAAGCATTTCTAAAACGCTTTATGTTACTCCAGACCTCCGAAGGACAAGTTCTAGGAGAAAGGGAGGCACAAAATGATCTCCATCCCTCAAATTTCCTTTCCCTCAAAAAATCTCTAGTCTCATTATTTATACCAGTCAGTTTATTTAAATTTTCTTCCGACATATCCTCACTATACTCTCTTTCCGCTTCCTTTCTTCTTCGTACTGCATTTGAACATTCAGTATTCCACCAAGGAGGCATAGGTAAATTGTTTGTGCGGGAACTTTTTACAGGGAAAATCTCATCCGCTACTTCAAGCATGCAAAGAGCTAAGGCTCGAGAGCAATCATCTTCTCCTCCATGAAGTATTTCAGGTAACTGTGACATTTTAACTTCAAGGACCTATATAAATTTTTCCCAATCAGCTTTACCTAATCTGTACTTTAGTAGAGGGGGACGCTTTTCACTGATGGGATATTTGTCGGGGGATGCTATAACTAGGGGAAAATGATCACTGCCTAGTGTAGAAGAAGAGAAGACCGACCAAGTGAGTGATAACTTGATAAGGCCAAACTAGGGGAACAAATCGACAAGTCCACAGCACTCGGCAATTCATTGGGCTTGGTACGTCTAGTCGGTGACCCAGTATTTAATACACATAAATTATTGTCATCTAATATTTGTAGCAAACGTACACCATCACTTTTATTTTCACCGCATCCCCATGTCTGATGTGATGATGACAATTAAAATCTCCCATTATCAAGACAGGGCTTTTCAATGAACAAAAAATATCACTCATCTCTTGTAGAGCAGCAGAGGAAGGCTTTGGAATATATACAGAGGCATAAGATACATTAATTACACGTACCGCAACGAAATCAACTAAAGAATACTGATTGGGTAATGTAATTTGAGAAAATGCAACATTGTTTTTGATTAAGATGGCAACACCACCGTAGCCATCAGTTCTGTCATTACGAATGCAAACATAACCTGGAACCTGGAATACCAAATATTCGACCGTGTTTATGCCATGTTTCACTCAATGCAACAATAGGTGGTTTATACTTGTTAACTAAATAGAAAAGATCAGTTTTTTTATTAGTCACTGACCTGACGTTCCATTGAATAATCAAATCCATTATCGTATTTGTCTGTCAGTAATTTACAAATCAGGTCAGCGTTGTTCGGTTTTAAGTATTTTTTATTTTGTAACATCTTAATAAGACTGTTAATTAGATCCATAATCTGTTCATGATCTTCTTTTTGTTCGGGTTTATTCTGTAGTGCACACCCATTACTGGGACTTGGTAAACTGAACTCATTTATTAATGCATTGTGTGCTGCTCTGTCATATCCAGACGCAGATTTAGGAGGCGAACGTGGTTTTTTAAATACTGTTTTTTATATGAAGTTGTCCTAGGACCATTATTCACATTATTATTAGTGTGGAAGTATGTGGATTTCGAATCTGATTGAGAAATTTTACTACCTACCTGAAACAACTTTATCTGCATAAGACATAGAGGAAGATGGATGCAACTTACTAGCCTCCAAATAAGAAATACATGAATGAGCCATAGTGTTTTTGATATCTCTTTGTCTCTTAAACTCAGGGCATGCTTTATTTATAGCAAAGTGAAAACCAGAACAATTTATACAAGATGCACAATCCTCCTCAATGCTACAAGATTCAGCTGAATGATTTTGTCCGCATTTAAAACATCTTGGCTCTGCAGCCCTACATTGTAATTTTGTATGTCCGTACCTACAGCATCTGAAACACTGAATGGTGGGGTACACATATATATCAACATTTAATGCATTATAGCACATGAATATTCTCTTTGGTAGAATCTGTCCATCAAAAGTTATAACAATGGATTCTGAAGGTTTCCAAACTGGACTACCATTAATCTGCACTTTATAATTTAACCTCCGAATTTTAATGACCTTTCCACACCCAACAGGTGTAGAAATATTTGCTTCAATTTTATCAAATGACCATTCTGAAGGAACACCACGCACAATACCTATTCTAGTTACATTGAATGTCGGGATAGAGGCTTTGAATCCATTAGTACTTAATAAGTTAGAATTTAAAAAATCATTTGCATCATGGAAAGTTGAAAATGCAACTGCAGACTTATTGCATCCTATCCTTTTAATGCTTCCATTTATTATATTTTTAAATCCTCCCCTTTTCATAAAGTTTCCAAACGCAATGGGATGTAATACAGTTCCACTATTAGGTATGTCGGTGATGCGCTGTACATGTATCAAATAAGGAGATACATCGGTATGTATGTACTCCTTCCTACCAACCGGCACAAAACTTGCTTGAGTAGGCTTTGACTGTGACTCAAGTTGGGACGACGCTTGGTTACCATGGGTATTTTCAAGAACAGTCTCTTGGTGATTACAGTTACAATCCGTGATACCGAGTTCATTCTGGCCATGACCTTTTCTGCTGCGTTTGCGTATTTTACATGTTTTACAGATTCTCCTGCGTTTTCTAGAAGATTTTTCGCTACTGTCAGTGGCCACTGAACCATCAGTGTCCATACCACTTTTATCTACAATATTATTATCATTTCGTGACATGATAGTCACATAGTTTGCGACATCCTCGGGGGGATTTAGGCCGCCGCCTAAATCCCCCTGCAAGTTATTAGGGGGGTCGTTCATACGACCCGGACTTAGGGACTAATCATACAATAAAAAAACTTACCAAATATTCACCTACGAACACTACTATAAATATATACAATTATTATACAAGATTATATACAAAGATAAGACTCAACTGATCCGTTTTACAACAAAAATTAAATTTCAAGAATTTGAAACAACCGCGCGCAACCGAAGTTTCCCGCCTTTTTCTCGCATGCACTTAATATGAGCTGGCTTGATATCTGCTTTTTTTTTAATTTATTCATGACCATAGATACAAAGTCTTTCAGTCGCATACATAGATAATATTTATGGCTGTAAAACACTAAAACACTTCACACATTTTCACTACCTATATAAACCTCTGGTCCTCTGTTTACATTCTGAGAAAAACTTTTTTTTTTTTTTTTATTATATCCATAACTACATACATTAAATTTTTTCTACAGTATTACATATATATTTATACAACGCGTTGTAATAGTTCTTATTTATTAATAGGTCCTGAACGCGGCGGGGAGCACTTTGTTGACGTTCACTGTCACTGAATTGACTGTTACTGTCAAAACTGTCACTCAATGTTATCTGGATTTTACAGTTACCGAATTGAAAAACAAATAAAGTAAAGTTTCAATTCGCGGACTGCATTGAAGGAAACATTTCAAATTATGTTAAAGTCTCACTAAAATCAACCGTTGAATATTAAAACTTGTGCATTGTAATATAATATGGTTCAGGTCAGCATCTTCAGATCCGCAGTGCTGACATCGGCTATTGTCATATATATGGATTCTGTTCAGGTGGGCTGGTGTCAAACAATGTCCCAGTCGCATACGTGATATGGTGGTGATAAATCTTCTAGTGATGTTTTTAAGGTTATGGTACCAAGGTTTTATTGGTAATTCTTTCTGTATATCAGCATACCACTTGCCTTTCGTTTCCAGGGTTATATTCCAGTAGTCCTTCCACAACTGTCTGTTCGACTCCCTAGAAAAACTGTAGTAATCAGTAAATGGAACCTTTAGGAACTCCGATTGCTCTTCATCATAGTCTAAACGAGTTGCAGTGTCAGCTACTTCATTTCCAGGAATGCCACTGTGTGATGGTACCCATACAAATTCTACATTAATAATCTTATTATTTAATTCCCTAATCTTACTTCTAATATTATAAACTATATAATTTAACTTGTAAGATAAATTTACATTTTTTAAAGAAGATAAAATACTCTTAGAGTCAGTCACTATCAGTATATTATTTACATTATTTACAAAATTGTTTACATGCTGAAGTGCCCAATAAATTGCATAGCTTTCTGCAGTAAAAATGCTACATGCTGCATTTAACTTAATGCATTTAGTCAAATCTAATTGTGGATCATAAAAAGCTGCTTTGACACAATTATTTGTTTTAGACCCATCTGTGTAAACGATGTAATGATCTGATTTATTATCTTTAAATTGTAGATAATCAATTTTATTATGCACGGTGTTTAAATGTATGTTTGTAGAGCTATTAAGAAGGTCATTAAAAGTATTTTTATATACAGGCCAAATATCATATTTAATAACTCCTTTTGAATTATTTTGTACATGTTTAAAAATTGTTGGAATTTCAGGCAAAGTTCTACCAACCAGAGAAGAAGCAGAGATAGTATTGGACGATATTGACTGGAAGATTTCAGGATGTATTGTAATTTTCTTAACTAAAAGATTATTATTTAATGATAGGACTTTTAAGAAAAATCTCTCAGCCAACATCAACCTGCGTAACACCAAGGGAGGTATGGACGTCTAAATTTCTAATGAATTAATAGGTGGAGAGCGCATAGCCCCACAAATAAGTCTCATTCCCATATTTTGGATGACATCTAATTTCCTAAGTAAAGTGTCACTGGCATTCATATAGGCTAAACTGCTATAATCAAAATGGCTTCTCACTATACTTTTGTGTAGCATACTCATAATTTTGGGGTCAGATCCCCAAAAGTTTCCAGCTAAATGTCTCAATATATTGATGCCATTTAATGCTTTCTTTGCTATGTGCTTGATATGTTCATCAAATTTCAACTTATCATCAATAATAACCCCTAGGAATTTATGTTGTTTGACTATTGGAATTTCAACATTGTTATATAAAAATTTTTTGTCACAATTAAAACTGAGCTCTTGTCTGGATTAATTTCTAATTTAAGTTTATTATGATAATAGATGTACAATTGATTTAAAGCCTTATTGATATTAGCCATAGCTATCTCTATATTCTGATTTATGCTATACAAAAGCAAGTCATCTGCAAATTGCAAGATATTTACATCTGCTGTGTCTAC
This sequence comes from Xestia sexstrigata, assembly GCA_941918905.2. Lineage (NCBI taxonomy): Eukaryota > Metazoa > Arthropoda > Insecta > Lepidoptera > Noctuidae > Xestia > Xestia sexstrigata. Next base: position 7,846,031 of record OW799219.2, read on the forward strand.
ATATTTTAATATTTCAGAAGTATAAATGTTGTAAAGTAAAGGAGACGAAGTTGCCCCTTGCATTGTGCCTTTGTTGACAGACAGGTCCATGTAACTTATTATTATATTTAACAAAAACAGTTCTATTTCTCAAAAAGTGATAAAGCCATTTTAAAATGTGACTAGGTATACCAATGTCATGAGATACTTGAATGAGTTCCTCTATATTTACATTGTCAAAAGCACCTTTTACATCCAAAAAGACACAGACTGCATTAGAGTGACTTAATTTAACCTGTTTTAAATCTGACAATAGAGATACAAAGCTTTCAGAACAACTTGTGCCTTTTCTGAAGCCAAACTGTATAGAAGGAATTAAACTTTGTGATTCAACAAAATGATCTAATCTTAACTTTAACATATTTTCAAAAAGTTTACCCAAACAAGATGATAAAGAGACAGATCTATATGAAGATGCATTATTAACAGGTTTATTAGGTTTTAATATTGGAATCACACATTGGGTTTTCCAAGATTCAGGTATAAGTAATTCATCCCATAGATTATTATAAATATTAAGTAGTATGATTTGGGCATTTAAATGTAACTTTTTGATTAACAAGTAAGGAATGTCATCCAATCCCGGTGTAGTATCTTTCCTACTCATTAAAGAGGTGTTCAACTCCTCTAAAGTGAAATTATTCTTAAGAAATATATTCATTCTGTTTTCTGTAGCGTTTTCAAACAAATATTTTAATTTAGTCTCATCTATCTGGGTAGAATCTGCTAGTTTTTGTATAAAACTGGGAACCCATTCATCATTAAAAAATTTATTTCGATTTGTGCCAATTTTTTTAAAATTTTTGATGCATCCCCAAATCCGTGAAACAGGTGTTAACCTATTAAAACTACTACATAAGTTTTGCCAAGAAGTAGTGTTTTCTTCTTTTAAGATAATTTTCTTTTTTGCATCTAACTTTTTGTACTTAATCCAATTTTCTGTTGTGGGTTCAGAAAAATAATGTTTTAGTGAATCTTTCGATTTTAAGACAGCTTCACTACATTTTTGGTTCCACCATGGTACTGGCTTTCTTATAACTGTATTTGAAATTAATTTACGTTTTGGAATTGTGTTATTTCTTAAATCGCTTAATGTGTCAACAAAATTATTATATGAATTGATAGGAGTATCATCAATTAAATCTATGTAGGAAAAGCTAGTTTCTGATAGGTTGTAATACTTGTGCCAATCTGCTTTTCTATAAATATATTTCTCTTGATCCACAGGAGGTGATGTGTCATAAACAGATGGTTGAATGTTTATTTCAAGTAAAATTGGAAGATGATAGCTACCCACGGGATCATCATGAACATACCAGTTACACAAATGAGCAATTGAAGGGCTAACAAGGGCTAGATCTATAGCTGAAGCTTGTCTATTAGGATAAGGAACAGTTGTTGGTGATCCATCATTCAAAATGCACAAGTCAAATTCATCAATTATATTATACAAACATCTCCCTCTAGTGTTATCACTATGGCAGCCAAAGGCATTATATAAAAGGCATATTATGAGCATTAAAATCGCCCATAATTATACATAGTTTGGGTATATTATTGATTAGAGCTTTTAACTTGGTTGAGTCAAATCTAGTACTGGGTGGGCTGTATACACAAAGTATAGCTATTTTACCACATTGTGTTTCTATAGTGATACATATGTTTTGTATTGATTCAGAGAAATTAGTATTAATTAATTTGGATTTTAAATGATGGTTCACCAAAATAGCAACTCCATTATGAGTATTGCAGGAATTTTTGTAAATGAAATTGTATGAAGGAAAGTGTGGAATAATGGAATTATCTTTTAACCATGTTTCATTGAGTAAACAAATATCAATATTTTTTGTAATTAACAAATTCTGTAAAAGGCTCTTTTTACTCTGTAAGCTTTGTATGTTATACTGTAAAATATTTAAATAATTGTCCATTAAATTAAATTTGATAAAAATATTTCTTTTATTTTCTTATTAGTGATTGGACCGTCATCATCAGTCTTATTGCCTAGTGAGATAAGAGACTTTACAATTGCATTAATGATTATGTCACTATTAGCTATTTGTTTAATGTCAAGAGTACCTATCGTTGTTTTTAACTTTTTCTGAATGTTTAGGAAGAGAAGGAAAAGATTTATGTGTAAAGGATGGGGGTAAACTCACAGCAGTGGCATAGGATAGTTGTCGAAATTTGGCCTTATTTTCTTCAATTTTTTGCTTTTTAACAGGACAATCTCGTGAAATGGCAAGGTAGTTACCTGAACAGTTGATGCACACAATCTCTTCAACATCACATTCCCTATATGAGTGTCGACCAGCACAAGAAGAGCAGTTTTGTTCACCTCTACAAACCTTGGCAGAATGATTAAATTTCAGGCATTTGTAACATTGCAATAGTGGAGGTATATAAGCTTTCACTTCATAACGGAAAAGTCTGATGTAGGCATATTGTGGGAGAGATGTAGATGCAAAAGTTACTGCAACAGTGTTGAGAGGAACTAATTTTCCTTCAACTTTTCTCATAAATCTTTTGATTGATATCACTTCGGCATCACAAATTATATTTTTATATATTTCTTCATTCGATAGGTCTTTCGGTACAAACCTCAAGACACCAATTTTTTCTGTTAAATACGATGAGATAAAAGCTTTCATCTTGTTTTTCCACAAAAAGTCTTCCATTTTCAGAAAGTTGTTGGCATCTGCTGCTTTTCTAAAAGCAATGCCCATTTTGTGTGCATTTATGCGGTGCATACCTAAAACTCCCTTACATTATCGGATATTAAGTTGGTAATTGTTATAGGGTTCTTATTTCCTATCTTCTCCTGTTCAGTGGATTCAATGTACACGGTAAATTCTGAATTCCCGTTTTCTATGAATAATCTCTTGTAGTTTGTTTTAGTGTATATTTTGTACTTATCTGGATGATCTGGAACGTCGTCTGAGTTGTTATCTTGGTATCGTCTTTTTTTCGTTTCCCCCGGGTCCTCTCCCTATGAGGACCCATCGTACCAATTGGGTTTGCACAGTAAAATTTTTCAATAAGTCTGAACTTTTGAAAGCGAAATATTAATATTTGGAAATTTGTACGAATCAAAATTACCGCCTCGTTTGACTTCCCGCCAAAAAGTCCTGATATCTGCTTTGCGACCAGTGCTGCCAATTAAAATGTCTCGATTCTCCGACTCAGTGTTGCCAATTCCCCGCTTCTTTTTGATTCATTTGCCACTTAATCCACAAAATGATATATAAGGAATAAAAATACTGTTAGACTTAAACAAAATAAAAAATAAAAATGTTTTTATTTAAATCTATATTGGCCCATAATTTATTCGGAATACTAAGTATATTAAACTAATACAAAATCGTGTTCAAATGACAGTTTTTTAGTTGTAAGTGTAAGTTACCCGACATAAAATAGTTTTAGCCTTCGGAAAAAATTGGCCAGGATTCCCAGAAATTCTCCTCGCGCTAACCCTCAATTCCCCGCAAATCGTGGATTTTCCCGGTGATTGACAGCGCTGTCTGCGACATAACGTCAAACTGACATTCCTAAGGTTGGAAGGATATAAAAAATTGTCGATAGAAATTATCGACATTTCTTACTACTGTTTTGCAAAAAAAACGGGCACCTAAGGAAATTTACGTTTTAAGGTCGATTTGAGTTAATTAAATGAAATTTAATTGTTTGCCGTAGTCTGTATACTTGTAATCGTTTAAATTAATACACGTGAAGTGAATTCTGGCATTTTTTTTAAATTTTTGATAAATTCTTTAAAACCGATGTATACGGCAAAACAGTAAGTGGTCGGCAATAAAGACAAGAAGATTTTTTACTTTTTTAAATTAAATTAAAGTTACAAACGTAAAATCCTAATAAAGAGTATGACCTCCTCTTGCCAAAATTTCAGCTTGAATCCTTCTGGACATGCTTGCCACGATGTTTTTAATAACGTTTTGAGAAATACGATCCCACTCTTCTGCAATTACTCTTTTCAGCTCCCTTATGTTTTCTGGAGCAGGTTGCACTGATCTTACCCGTCTCTTTAGAACAATTGGATTGAGGTCAGGACTTCGAGCTGGCCAATCTAAACGACGGATCCCAACTTCTTGCATGTACGCATCCACGTCGCCAGAACGGGGCGGGAGAAAATTGTCGTCCATAAAAATGGAATCTTCCCCAAGTGCAGTCAATGCGTGTTGTGCATATGGAATTAGGACTCCCATTATGTACTCGTGTGCATTTAAGGTTCCATTTTCTATGAAAACTAACTCCGTACGCTCCGTCGAATTCATTGCTGCCCAAAACATAACGGAGCCTCCGCCATAAGGAGTGATTTTTTTCGAAACACACTTCCGCATAGCGTTCCCGTGGTCTTCGCAGCAATCGCCGGCGTTGGTCCTCTCCACACAAAGAGATTCTAGCTTCACCAGAAAACAATACTATAGTCCAGTCCTCCAGAGTCCATGAAGAACTGAAGTCGAGCAACACGGTGCTCACGGAGTAATTTAGGGTCCCGAGCCGGGTGGTAACTCCTGATATTGGCAGCCACATCCCTCCTCCTGACCATCCACAAGCTAACTTCTACTCCTCTTACTTCTTCAAGGCTCTTCTTCAGGTCTACACTTGAAGCCTTACGATTCCGCAACGCCTGACTCACCAAAAAGCGGTCATCTCTTGGTTCTGTGCATCGTTTTCTTCCCGAACCGGGTCTTTTTTGACCGAACTGGTCTCTCGATACCGTTGCCTTCTGCCTTCGTTGCCCTCTGGACAGTAGAACGACTCACATTTAGCCGCTGAGACACGTACGTTTGCGAACAACCTTCTTCAAGTAGGGCTATAATTTTACCGGCCCTTATAGCGTTCTATCACTCATATCAAAAAGTGGTATTTAATGTAAAAAGAAAGATTAAATTGTTAATTTGCAGAAAATATCCAAAAAGTTTTAAAATTTTAGTAATCAGTAAAAAAATCGTTTCAGCAATTAACGCCATTAGTAAAGCAATTTTACAATAATCCACAATACTCATTAATTTTCTTTTGTTAATTTGAAATATTAAGTTTGGAATGTAAATTATTCCTCTATTAACGTCTTGTTAATAGCTAAACAAAGTTCAAAAGGAAAAAGATTGCAATATTTTTATAAAGGCGGACCACCGGCAAGAAAAAGTGCCCGTGGTCCACCTAGGTGGACTGAGGTGATCCACCGGCAAGAAAAAGTGCCCGTGGTCCACCTAGGTGGACTAAGCAGGTGGACCACGACCGAATCCCGTCATGCCAGGATGCTTCAAATAATGCCAATACATCAAATCAAAGTCAAATTAAAAAACCTCTTTCTTGTTCTTTTTCATTGAAGTAGAGAAAAAAATCTACAGTGCCCGTTTTTTTGCAAAACAGTTTATTATCGATGATTGTAACATATAATTGGGAATCGCAAAATAACGGTAATCTCCTTGCCGCACTACCTAGTGACGTCATCTGACCGCGCTCACAAAAATGCTTACCTCTCCACTTATAATGACTCTTATCTAAAACGGTAAACAGTTTCGTATTCTTAGAGAACGAGACCTTGTATTACTATATAAACAACACTTGTAAAACCACTTTCGAATTATAAACTTATGTTATGAGATAGATGATATGAGAGAATTCGCCGCGCTAAGACCTGTGGCCTTATCTTATTTTTTTTGGTAAAACTACTAATTCAATTTACACGAAACTTTAGAACGAATGTAACAAATACACAAGTAACCTAATACATAATTCATATATGAGTCATACAGATACATTCGAATCAGATTCCAACTAGATTCCAGCAAAAAGTTCATATACCCGGCGAACTGTCATTTTATTGTCATTGACCTTGATTTGAAAACACTTGAAATCTATATAAATATGAATATTTATGCCTCGAATACATAAAAATAATGAATTATCATCACTAATTCTTACCTTGCTAATGCTGTTTCCAAGACCATATTTCATTTTAGAACAATCAAATCCCACCAAAAACATTCTGTAAAAAACTAGCCAAGTCTCGATGGAGCTGCTTGTTTATCTCTAAAAAGTAATGAAATCTAGACAAAGTCGTGCCAAGTCTAAGGTTCCTTACTGCGATTTCTTTATTATTATAGTTAATGTTGTGTGACTTGGCCGTTGAACATTCTTTATACGTTAGTGGGTAAAAGTCAATTTTGTTAACACGTAATGTTATATCTGTTGTAACTACCTATGTTTGTTAAGCGAGATAATAGCCGTTACTGGTATTGGTAATTGGACGCTAGTGTCTCATTTTAGGCTGTTGTTGATTGTGCAACACATGCATTCAGCATTGCCAATGCTGACTTCTGCTCTCTTCTTTTTGGAGCGTCAAATCGACCACCGATGTAACATAAAATAGACGTACAGACGGACTTCTATTAATGATTAGAAGTCTGTCTTTTTATTGAGAAAAAAATTTATACTGTTTGTTTCAGGCTCGCCTATATATAAGTATTATTGAAATACGCAGCTTTATCAAGCCTACAATTGACTGGTTATTGAATCAACGTTTTCCGAGTGGCAATTTTCCATCGTCAATAGGTAGCGGTTCTGGCGACAGATTGGTGCAATGGTGTCATGGAGCACCTGGTTTTGTACCCTTGTGTACCCTTCAACGGCCAAGTCACACAACATTAACTATAATAATAAAGAAATTGCGGTAAGGAACCTTAGACTTGGCACGACTTTGTCTAGATTTCATTACTTTTTAGAGATAAACAAACAGTTCCATCGAGACTTGGATAGTTTTTTACAGAATGTTTTTGGTGGGATAAATCTTACGACAAATACTTTGTTGGCTCAAAAAATAATTTTGGGATATTGTTCTACCTAAATGTTTTGCTACAAAGTAGCATTATATTATTATAAGGTAATAAACATTCACTTAACAAAGTTTTCAAGCACTTAACTAAACAAAAACACACTAAATCACTTCACTGGCACTCAATGTTAACTGCACTGACATTTCAACGACTATGACGCGCTTCTATATATTTTTTTTAATACACACATCAAAAATGTCTAGGGATCAAGCATTTTTATGCGGATTTCTTGAGATTGAGATGTGGCTTTGTAATAAATTTATGATTTTATAAATTTATATGGATCCTTTTTGGTGCATTTCATAATTTGAATCAGGAACTCTCAATCAAATTCGAGTAAAAGATGAAAATAAGCTGTCAATATTTTCCCTATAAAAACATACAACGCATTGAAGACATTATTAGTGCTACTGTTTCCCTACTACTGATTAAAACCAACGTTATTATGGAGCGGCGACGTCATTTAAGCAGGGAAGAAATGCTCAGAGCCGTGGGAATGATAGAAGCTGGTTCCCGGCAACGTACTGTAGCTTTAGCTCTGAATACAAGTCAGAGTGTTATCAGTCGACTTTGGACACGTTACCGAAGCACTGGTACCGTGGCTGAGCGCCATGGAGGACGGTATCGCTGCACCACACGGAGACAAGACCGATACATTCAAATCTTAACTCGAAGAGCTCCAACAATAACCGCCATGATGTTAGCCGTGAGGCTTCATCACTCTTCAGGGAACTTAATTAGCGACCAAACAGTCAGAAACCGCTTGCATGAAGTGAACCTTCATTCCCGAAGACCGCTACGGGTACCACCTATAGCAATGCACAATCGTAGGATTCGATATCAATGGGCTCTTGAACACAGAAATTGGGCAGAAGAACAATGGCGTTTCGTGTGCTTTTCTGATGAGTCTCGTTTTGGTATGAGACCGGATACAAGACGTATACGACACTGGAGAACCCCTGGACGCCAACAGCGATTAAAATCCTGCCAGGAAGTCCATCCTTATAGTGGTGGAACCATCATGGTATGGGCGGGTATTTGGATCGGCGGAAGAACTGAGTTGATTTGGATCAGAGGCAACCTCAACGCTCAAATTTATGCTGAGACGATTGTATCAGACGTCATCGTTCCTCTACAAGTGCAAATCGGTCCCTTATTTCAGTTAATGCATGATAATGCACGACCGCACACCGCAAGAGTTGTAAGACAGACTCTCGCCGCAGCTAACATCAATGTCCTGCCCTGGCCTGCTCAGTCGCCAGACTTGAACCCGATTGAGCATGCATGGGATATGCTACAGAGAAGAGCTCTGCCGAATATGGAGGGTATCCAGTCGCAAGAAGACCTTTTTTTGTTGTTGCAACGAACATGGGCGGCCATTCCACAGCGTGATTTGGATGAACTCATTTTGAGTATGCCAAACCGATGTTCTTGTGTTGTTAGTGTTCGCGGTAGAAACACGGATTATTAATTGTTTAAGTTACCCAATAAAATTTTAAAGAAAACTGTTATTTCAGTCTTTTTTTCGAACTTTAATGTTAGTGGTTCAAATGTCAAAAATCCCTTTATTAGGAAAATGGCAAATTTCTTTATTAATGCAAAGGTGACTTGGTTTATCGTTACTGTGACAAACGAAAACACTTTATTTGATGAATCCTTAAAGAAAATTTTAATTAATATCAATCAGGAGAAAAGTTATTGCAAAAATATATGTTGATCCCTAGATACTTTTGATGTGTGTAGTTGCCCGTTATAAGTTACTAGTGTTTGGTATCGTTTGAATCGACTACTGTCAGGCTCCAGAGGTAAAACGTTTGCAAACGACTTAGAGCCTTATATTAGGTAAAAATAAGGTTGGAATTTGCTGGTGCAAGGTGGCATGAATCCATGCCAGCGGGGCACAACGGTATAGCTCGTGGTGTGGTTAATTACAAACGTTACTAAATTAAACTAATATTTTAATATAAAATATATTTATTCTCTTATAAAGGAGTACACACCAAATCCGTATCTGAATCAGTTTCTGAATCGCTAGAACAATCTTGTAAATTTATTTTATACTTTCGTTCGCAAATATCAAATCGGACGTCCCGCTCTGAATCTTCTTCCATTAGTTTTCTGCATTTGGTTACCACCTTCCAGGGGCGGACCGTCAGTTTGTTGGGCCCTGGGCTAATACTACTTGGGGGCCTGCCCAAGGGCGTCGCCAGCTTTTGGACCAGGGGGGGGGGGGCAGGAGGGTACGAGTAAAAACCGATTTGTAAGTTTACTATTTGCAGCTGAAGTGCTTGTAAGAATCTAAAATGCAATAGCCACTTCAAGAATGTTAGCACCTCGGTGACCTCGGATTGGTTGGGTTAAATTTGAAGAGTTATTTGAAAAGACCAGGAACTAAATGAAAGTTTAAGCTTTGTTGCTTTGGCTTTGTGATGTGTCTGACAGGGGCAGCGTAACCTTAAAAGAAAACATATTTTTACTAAGATTAATTATACAGTAGTTAATACTTAAAGTACCTACTCGTATATAACTGAAATTCAAGCAAACAAACCTTTGACTTGGGCCCCGATAAGCTCGATCGGATTATACTGGCGTGGTACGGGGGTAGTCTTATGATGGTATGACCCTTTTCGTGGGCTATATCATCTAAGACATACGTTGGAGTACTAAGTTTGTGCAGACCAACGAGTCTTAATAATTATTTTTTGAGCACAGTTTTATTGGCCTCAATTCCTTTTTCTTGAAGCCATGCAATGATTCGTGATTTCCTTTTTCTAAAACAGTGCAATTTAATTTTCTGTTTGCCGAAGTTGGTGGTTTGTGCTTTTGGACCGAGTGATCTTGATTCGTGACCTTTAAATTATCTAATAATTTAAAAAACCACTCCTTAAATTTTTCAATATTCATTTCCTGGTATTCAGTAGTTTTAGTTGATTTGAATGCCAATAATAGGCATCTAAGCACAAAACCAGATGACGTCCCAGCATGAGTGATGATTAATCTTTGACCTTTGCCTTCGGGTATTTTGGTGGTTGATTGTGCAGTATTATCAGTCCAAGCTTTGGATACGGTATGATTGGCGTTTAGCCATGTCTCCTCTAGAAACATTACTTTATCCCAATTCGTGATTATTTTGACTTTTCGGAGAAAATTCACTCGAGCAAGAGCAATGTCGGTTCTTTTCATAATATTTTTAAATATATTAAAAAAATATATATTTATAATATATTTATATTATATTTTTATAGGAAAAACCGTTATTTTTCAATATCTTCACTATAGATGGCAAGCTTCCTTTAAACAAGTCTGCGTCTTTGAGGGACGCGGCAAGTTTTTTTAATGTAGGCGATTCGCCCCGTGTATACGCAACCATAAACATGGTTGCGAATCGCAGCGGCGTCAAAGTCGTCAATGTATTTCGTTTTTTTATTTGTCGTTGCAAGTTTTTTGTCCTCGTCTTCAGTCAATGCTGCGGTTGAATATTCGCCATACTTTTCTTTGCTGATGCGAATTACTGTCGCATGTCCAATGCCAATAGCATCTGCAACTCTATCACATACTTTCTCCATGGGTAACAATATCGGCCCGCCATTTTGGTTTTCTCGCTCAAAATATTCACGTAAGCGAATCACAAACTCACGACTTTGACTGTAGATAACAAAACTCAACAAATTAACAGCAATAGTAACAAAAACAAAGTAATGAGAACGGAAAATACGTAGCGTATCTATAGAAGGCGTCGACACTCGTACTCGAGGAGAACGGAGGTTCATATCAAACAAGATGGCGGCGTGTCTTTTTTTTGAGTTTATGGCCTGGTAACACGGCCTTTGAGCCAAACGCGACGTGTCTTCTCCCGAAACCCAAGGATGGGCTGTGACGGATGGAATGTTACATGAGTAGGTAGCCGAGTGCAATTAGACAAAAAATACTCAAAAGGTGGAACGAAGTTTATAGTGGTCGGATTTTCATGGGACTTTTTTATTGAGTAAAGTTAAATTGGTAACTGATACTTTTCACAGATAATTGGATGTAAAATATTCAATAAAACCATGTTTACGAGTGAAGTGACTTTAAATGTATTCACAACTATCAGGAAATCGTATATTTATAAGTTTAAAGAAGGCCATTTTTCTCAAAATATTTCTATGACGGTCAACGACAACAATGAACAAAGTAACAGACCAAATTAGCGTTTAATGGATGCACGTAGGTCACATTACGCTACAATATGTATTCGGCGAATTTGAATTTTTTCATAAAGGTCTGTGGTCTCTATGATTCATTGCTCATCACTAATTAGGTCGGCATGCCCGTAAAGTATTACATTAAAAGGTACTGTCTGTACCGTGTCTGTACTACTATAAAATTCAGGACTTCATATGCCTGATTTTACTGACAGCGGTCGCAGAGATCGAGCTATCTTTTATACCAACAGTTTCGTTCAGAAATTGAAGTCAATTAGGAACAATGCAAACCTGCCTATTAGTTTTAAAAAACTTCACATAATAAATAATGTGAAGTTTTGTAACTGTGTATGATATGATATGAGACGCACTCGTCTGAGTCGCGATGGCCCAAGTCCTGAGGTCGCTTTATTCGCTCTTGCATCCAGTTTTTCTTGTTTTATTAATTAGCTACAACGTATGCCAAATTGCCAACACTGCATTGATGATTTTGATGATTATAATTCTGTAACTACATACGTCTTACAGGCGCGAATAATATTTTTATAAACATACGAGCTAGCACTGGCCTGCAAATTGCAAAACACGTAAGAAAATTTGAATTACGCGGGCTGGTTGGAGCATTCACCTTAAATGGAAGTGTTCACATATAGGACGACGAGATTACTGTCGTCCACTACTTTTGTCAACTTAAAACCAAATAAAATTAATCGCCACGACATAATGTGGGAACGCGGCCTAAAAATACATCAGTCAAAGGCAGAAATTGGAATCTATTTTTGGGTTTGCCAAAAGGCGTTTGTCAAACCTAAACCAGTCATATCGCGAAGAGGCTACATATCGATCTTTGACTATATCCATAGTTCTTTTACATTCCCTTCTCAAAGCTATATTCTCAACTTAACTTCTGCTTATAAAATCTATGTTTCCTCTTGTTTGGTCGAGTCCCAGCTGAGTTGTTTAGCCCAGAAACCCGCCATGCATAAGATATGATCATATGAGCAAACTTGACCCATTTTGTACAACTTAATATAAATATAATCCCCCTGAAGAAAAGTTTTTGTTAATAAAAATACTTTTCCCTCTGTGCCCATAAAATATATCTTCGGGGATCCTAATTTTATTCAATTATTTATTCGTAGCATCTATACTCGATAATGTGATGCTGTGGTTACCTGTAATTGAGTGTGCGTTTCAGGATCATGTATTCTGTAGCAGTTTTAATTCTATTGAAGATAAATTGTAATGTAACTCGTTGGTAATTTATATATCTAAATAAATAAATCTTGTAAGCGAAAATATCAGATTTTAGATTTAGAATAATTGAATACCCTTACCTGATGGTTAGTAAAGATCTGGTACTTCAGATTGATCATGACATGCTGATGGACGATTTCAGTGACCGTTAACATATTACGATACGAATTATATCAACAAGAGAAAACACATCCACCATATATTATTCTAACAATTAGGGTCATTAACAGAAAATAAGCATGTCGTGCTTATAACACGAGACTTGAGTATCGGCGTACTAAGTTGATTTGGACGATAAATGACCTCCTTTTAGAAGAGGCAGAGGTAACAAATTGAGCATTTTATTATTCTGCACCCTTGTAATCGTATTAGCCTCAAGTGGAGGTCAACGGGCACTTTTATATTTTTGCTGGCTTTTCTTTTTCTGGCCTATCTATTTTGTTAAGCTGCTTTCAGTCGTAAACAGATGGTGTGTTTTGTTGCTCACTCCTCACCTACTAAAAAAGGCCCATAAAATAATTATAAAATGTCCACGAATGTAAGTTTTTCACTATTCTAGTGACATTGGTTAAAACCATTCAAGCTGTGTCGAATTAATTGTTTTATAGTTCCGTACCTTAGTCGGCAAAAACGAAACCTAGGATCACTTTGTTGTCCGTCTGTCTGCCTGTAAAAACCCTTTTTCTCAGGAACACGTGGAGGTGTCTAAAATTAATATCAAATACCTTACTACCTCCTCTTGGAACAGTGTTATAATGAAACTTGTAAGTCTACGCGATCAAAAGAATTGACCGTTTATGTCGCATATTTTGCGATTTCACAAGGGAATCCAAACCTTTGACCTAGAATCATGAAATTTGGCAAGCAGCAATGTCTTACAGAACATGTAATGGAAAAAAACTGAAATCTTAAATATGTAGTTTAATAAAAACCAATACCTACATGTTTATATTTGACCGGTTTTTTTAACATCCCATCGTTGTATAAACGTATTGAAGATCTGGTTTTTAGGTACATGTCTTAAGGTAAATCTAACAGATGACCTAGGTAAGTGCTCAAGTGATAGTAGAAAACTACCGTGTATCTCATAGAGACGGTGAATTGGGAAGACACCTCATAGAAACGGTGACTTGGGGAGACACCAATGTCCAGCATTGGACGTCTTTTGACTGAAGTGATGATGATGATAATGAATACGCAAGAAAGTGAACGAAACAATAATTTTGACACTCCAGAATTTAGAGTATTTTTAATATTACAGTCCATTTGTCACCTTGTTTCTCAAAGAATATTATGAACGCTTATTTAAAGCAATGTTGTTTCGTCTTTCATAAGGTTTGCCGCCTTTCTGGGCAATTAAGCAACAAAAATCCTTTCCGAATTAAGGTTTATTTCTGTTTTATTCATGATGTCTTACATTTTGGACGATTAAACTTGAACGAGCAATATTTTATGAAAATTATTTAGTTACTAGGTAAGTATAGGTACCTATCTCAATATTGTTCAATGGAAGAAAGTAGAGATTTCTGTTTTACGAAACTTGATTTAAAAAAATTAAAAACTAAATCATATACATCTGTTTTTAGGGTTCCGTTCCTCGAAAAGTAAAAAAAGGAACCCTTATAAGATCACTTTCTTCTCCGTCTGTCATCACCGATTTTCTCAGGAACGGGTGGACCTAGCAAGTTGAAATTTATACCAGATACTTAAGTCTATAGTCCCTATTAAGTGTATAAAAATCAAATGTCCTGAGACAACATGATAAAAAGATATGGGCAAATTTAGATTTTCGCAAAAACTTGTAAGTACCAAAACTTACCTTAATTTTAACTTTTCTGTTTTTCGGAATTTTCCTTGTGTTTTTTTACTTGTGTTGTAAGACCTTGGATAATTCTAGGTCAACCGGAAGTACCCTATAGGTTTTGGGTCGAAAACCTTTATGGTAGTTCCCGTTTACCTAGAATCACAAAATTTGGCGAGAAGCAATGTCTTATAGCATATGTAAAGGGAAAAATCTGAAAACCGTAAATATGTAGTTTAATAACAATGAAAAAACAATTATATTATTACAAACTTATTATTTGCGGTTGGTGCAATAGCCGTTTCATGGGATCGAACAACAAAGTTAATTTTGTCCTTTAAAAAGTTAGTGCGGAACCCTCGGCACGCGAGTCGGACTCGCTCTTCGCCGGTTTAATTTTTTTAGAATAGATTTAGAGTACTAATGGCTAGGTACTATTAAGAATGGCAGTCGAATTTGTAAACATAATTATTCTTTATTAGATTATGCCCGTGGAGTTCGGTTATTGTCTCACAGGGATCGGACTACCGGGACAAAAAGTATCCTATGTGTTAATCCAGGTTATAAACTATCTGTGTGGTAAATATCCAAAAATCCGTTCAGTAGTTTTTGCGTGAAAGAGTTAACAAACATCCATCCATCCTCAATTCCTTACAAAATTTCGCATTTAAAATATTAGTAAAATAATATCAGTCGGATTGGGATATAGAGCCAATGACCTCAGAGTTTATTTTAATTACTTTATTTTTAAATTGTTGATTTAATCTTTTACTCTGGACGCTCTTAATGTGCACGTCTTTCTACATCGTTCTCACATTATACTGTTTAATCTCAACATGAATGATGTAACCAAGATTTTGTAACAATGTTTTGATGTAAAAGAGTGTCCATGGAGTTTCTTGCCCGTTATTCTCCATAGAGATCTATACTAGGGAATGGGCAACTACAGTACTTTCTCAAGTTATTATATCTTGTGACTGGGACTGTAGCTTTGTTTTTTTTTTCGTAATTTTTGACATTCAAAATTGCCGTAATGGTATAATTGAAATAAATGCTTTGAGTTTGAGTTTGTTTTAGCTGTATATTCTCACAGTAGTCAGGTACGAAACACCGGCCTCATCTATGTAGTTTTAAAAGACGACATGTTAGTGTTTACTACACTACTACTACTACAACAGCCCATAACGTCCACTGCTGGACATAAGCCTCTCTCATGATGGGAGGAATTTGCCGTAATCTCCAAGCTTGGCAGGCGGATTGGAGATCGCAGTGATGAAAGACTAACAGAAAATGCCGCTGCCCATTCTCTGGTATACGGAGGCGCAAGGTGTTCTGCCTCAGACATTAGTCGCCTTATACGACACCCGTTGGTTCTATTCTACTCTGCCAGATACCACACGGCAAATGTGTTAGTGTTTATAAAAAGCTTTTTGCAAAATAAACATTATTTAAAAATGAATAATAAATCGATTCGCAGAGTATCTGATCAGAATATATAATCTGCTGTGGAATTGACTCAAATCAATTTTCTGGGATGGACTCAAACCAATTTTTGTGGGATTGACTCAAACCAATTTTGTGGGATTGACTCAAACCAATTTTGTGGGATTGACTCAAACCAATTTTGTGGGATTGACTCAAACCAATTTTGTGGGATTGACTCAAACCATTTTTGTGGGATTGACTCAAACCAATTTTGTGGGATTGACTCAAACCAATTTTGTGGGATTGACTCAAATCAATTTTGTAGGATTGACTCAAGCCAATTTTGTGGGAGTTTTTCTTAAACTGTGTGGGATATAATGCCAACATTGCTGTGTCATCTCTCGTCTACCATAAACAAGTATTATTCTAAAAGTGACTATTTTGTTCCAGCAGAGCATCATTTCTATCCGTGTGTGTCAGGAGGCGTGTGCCCTCAGATGAGAATCTCAACACCGATTATGCACCAATACAGAGGTATCCCAGGTAAGTTAAAATGATCGCGACCATCTAACGGCCATCGACCACAGAGTAGCAAAATCGACAATGAACTAAATTACAAATCCCATAGAGCTGAAAATAGCACACGTGAAAACACGACTACATTCCACTCCTACAGAGAGAAGGATTATGTCCTAGTAATGGGAACATTATACTTTAGCCTGATTTCAAACACCACAATATTATCTCTTGTACGCTAATTGCAACTCTATTTTAAACACTTTAAACTATAAAACTGCATGTCTTTTTTGCTACTGTATGGGCGCTGGCCGTAACATATCGGTAGTGGCTGTGGGTGCTTTTTCTCAGTGCTCAGTTAAAGATGTTGCTGTGTCCAACAGGTTCGGCCAACCAACCCCGGCACCACCCGAGCTTTGTGCATACGACGCCGATTTGGAGTGCTCATACTTCCGCAGACGGCCACGGTCTGTGTGCAGCCAACCTGACCCCAAACGCTACACCTGGATGCCTGAGGATGAAGACTTCACCCGGATGGAGTGGCCACAGTCAGTACTGTTATTCCTTGAACTTGAAATTTTTCATATACTTTTCTTTTTAGTAGATGTTGCCTGTGGCAGGTCTAAGGTTCCCCAACCTTGGATTGGCAGGAAAAATAAGAAAAATAACCAGGCTTATTTATTTTTAAACGTTTATTTCAGATTAAATTATCCATATAAAAATAAAAAATAAAAGTTACATAATTAATTAAATTAATAATAATTAATGATATTATTAATTTATTTATTACTGATAGGACTATTGTCGCCAATAAGCCTGACATAGTGATGATGGACCGATCAGCGCGCCGCGTAATGATAATCGATGTTACCATTCCGCATGACGAGAACCTCGTGAAAGCTGAGAAAGAGAAACAAATAAAATATCTCGACTTGGCACACGAGGTTCGCGACATGTGGAATATGAACTCGGTTATCATTGTGCCGATTGTCGTGACGGCCAATGGCGTTATAGCCAAGAGCTTCGATGACCATCTATCGAAGCTCTCTTTAGGCGGTTGGATCAAGGGCCTGATTCAGAAGGCAGTACTCCTCGATACGGCTCGCATTGTGAGGAGGTTCCTGTCTCTGCAGCCCTAACCGGCGGTGGATTGGACCAAATGGTTGTTGATGGATTGGCTCCCGACACCGGCGGACTACTATTTTTTTATATTTTTAAGTGTTTTTTTTGTATCGTTTTATTTTAAGAAATACTTAAAAATGTAATTAGATAAGGATATAAATGAATAAACGGAATATTAATAATATTAATGATAATAATCAAAAGCATAATTTACTGGGTTATTTTTTTATTTAATGTTTTTGTTGCAAGACCTCCATAATTTTACAATAATTTCTAAACAGCTAATGAGATTGAAACCTTGAATAAAATACCAATGGCCCCCAGTCCCCACCCTACCGTTTAACGTCTTTCTAAAAGAACATTCCAGATCTTTCATTAAGCGCTGAAATTGCGTAGCTGTACGTTTGGAACTCACATAATTTGATAAATTTTAATGGGTTCCAAACGAGCAAGAAAATTTTCGATCAAGCAAAAACTAAAATATTAATCCTTTTATTTTTAGGCGTAAACGTGCCTTTCGCAACTTACGACAAAAGAAAGCTATTAAAAACTTAATTATACTCGTACCATAGGACAAAAGAATTATTCAAAAAGTATCTATGTAGTATATCAACTATCTGGTGTCCACGACACAAGCCTCGTTGCTTAGTGTGGCACTAGATGGCGCTGTGTGTTAATGTCCAGCGATATTCATTTATTTATTTGTGGGGTTTCGACTTTCTGAAAATTCCTAGGAATTCAATTTTATGGATCATGAAAAGCGTAAACACGATCACAAGACAATTACAAGACAAAACAAAACATTTTAAACAATTTCTGAGGCATTCTCAAACAGACAATGAAATTAAATTGGATTATGCTTTAGTTTCATATGAAACCATCCTTTTTCATGTTTTATAACAGGGTGACAGCCCTCCGCAGACTGATGGGGTAAATTCAGTATATCATACCAAGATGACCGTTACAATAAATTATTTGAGGAATGTTATGGGAATCCAATAAATTTAATTTGTTTTTTCCTCATACACAATGTATCGTTACCGTGGCAAACGCACGTAGCAACCGGCAAGCTCGACGACGAGGAGTTCAATGAACTCTTTAGCTAGGCAGGAAATAAACAGCTGATTTCACGCGTCGTCGGTTACAGTATTTCAGCTTTCATTCTTGGTTTTATGAGACAGAGAATAGTAACTGAAAAAACGATGAAAATGGATATATTTTTTGAGAAAAATTCCGGTGGAATATGATTCAAAATAAGGGGCTCAATACCTGTCCATTTGTAGGGGGCTGTTCCTTACAGCCTGTGTAACATACATTGTGTGAAGTTCATCAGCATCTAGTATATTAATATTATCAAGTTTATACCTTCAATCAAAATGGATGCAAATAAAAACCAGTATTTTACTTGGAACGACTAAATTTTTGACTATAATAATACCTCTTATCAAGACTGTTTTGACAATGAGGTTGCGAAGGCAAAGTAAATCTCAGATGGCGCCACCATAGTTGGTCTCAATCTGACCAATGAGGTTAAGCTATTTTGAAATATAAAATGACATTACCACATTTTCAACCAATGACGATGTTGGGAACCAGCTATGCTAGTGCCATTAGTTCCACAGTTTCCTTCCCCGTTGACATAACATCTTCATTATAAATAACTGTGACAATACTTTCGTGGATTGTGAATTCGCGAATTTAAGCATCTGTAAATAACACTTTAAAAGTTTCATAACAGATTCTTTCGCCTAGTTTAATTAGGTACTTGACTTATACATAGATCACAAAACATGGAGCCTAAAAATGTCGTACAGACTTAAAATTAAAAACCCTTTCCAGGCGGCTTTGGGTCCAAAATAAGCACTTAGATACAGTTACTAACTACACCCATCAATTTATCTCACCCTATTTAGTTTGGCAATAAATCTTACAAGAAAGGGTGGAATGTTTCTGATTTAAAGCTTTGTGTTCCGTTAAAAGGTTTTTATATTTAATTCAGAAGTTAAAGGATAAAAGTAACGAATGATTAATGTTTTTGTATCCTCTATCTGTGTTTTTCAAGCTTTTATTTTGGTTGTTTTCCTTTTGGAGTTTATTAGGTTTTTGTGATTTCCTGCAATGGCAAATATATTTTTAAGTATGCAATGTGCCTGCAGCGTGTAATCCGCTAGGGGACCTAGGGGGTCTAGTACAAGGGTGCTCAACTCCCGGACCGCGGGCCATAATGTGGTACACCAATGCATATGAATTGGCCCGCCAAAAGTGTGGGCTTCCAGTCTAATCGGATGCAGCTGAATACCTGTATTTTACATAGAGCGACTGCCTATCTGACCTCCACAACCCAGTTAGTACTGGGTAGTACGATACCCCTTGGTAAGGCTGGTTGTCAGACTTTTTGGGCCAATTACTACCTGTAACGGTTGTCAAAGATCTACAAATGACAGCCGGGACCTACAGTTTAACGTGCTTTCCGAGGCACGGAGGAAACTCGGTATGTAAGGGTGGTAACCTATCCACAGACCAACTTAGGCAAGCACGGCTTAACCTAAAGATCGACCCGAGCGGCTGTTATTATTTAACCACGAGCTCCACGACATTTATAACCATATTGTAATGAAATTCTAGGCAGGCACTGAGAAAATAGCTTTTTGCTTAATTTTTTCATTCCTGCTCTTCAGTATTTTTTCGCAATTTACATAAGTAGGCTCTTAAGACCTTTGCTCTTCAGGGTTGAAACCTTGTAACAATTGACTTTTTAATTCCGACCTTCGTAGTACGTAGGTTCTACTACGTATGTTGTAAAATAAAAGCTTCTTATCGTATCAGCATTTTTGTCTTCTTTATTGAAAATATTTTTGTGTCGAAGGACTTCAATTGAACCTACCTAATGAAACTTTTCTAAAAAGCACTGAAATTAACCAAATGTTTTAGTGATAACTGTTTTTTTCAGCCTAAGGGCCCATATTTTATATACCATGAAACTAGTACTGAAAGGTGTAGACTTTTTCAGCAGGGTGCTACACCAGACTTTGTAGACTGCAGACCATAGGTAATAAACTTCAGGAATTTAGGATGATAAATAATAAGACGAATTTTGAGATGAAAGCTGCGTGTGGAGTGTAGTGCGTGTGGAGTGTAGAGGGACGGAAACTTCTTCTTTTAGTGTGTCTTCAGCAGCGGTCGAGTGAATAATAATTCAAATTTTTAGGTGCGCTATATTTATAAGAAACGCTCCTAGCGCCGTGAGCGGCGGCGTCGAGCCAACATGGAATCTTTGTTTGACCAATCGGAAACGAGTATTAAAGTTGTATATGTGTGTGTGAGACGTAATCGCATGTCTGTATGTGTGTGTAATGCAACTTTATTTATTATAAACGTAAATCGGTTACATAATATGCAGTTAATTACTTGCTTATGATAAAATCTATATATATCTACGTTATATCTTTACTTAGCGAGCTAAATCATAATAACTTGTGTGTTAGATACTAAATAAGAATTAAATGAGATTCTTATAGGTCACTAAATGAGTAACAAGATTCTAATTAGGTTTATAAACAACTAATAAAAATCTAGCAGGACTAACAACTAAAAATAACATGTTTACATAGCCATTTTCTACATGTGTCTAGCCTTATATTTAAGCTGTTATTTACAATCTTCCCCTCGTGCGCGAGCACCAAAACAAAACGGTTTTAGTCCGCTGTTGAGATCAAGATGAGGCGAGAGGCTGGGCGACGAAGTAATCCAGCTGCTGTTCGTACTTCAGTTACTCGAACTCGTCCATCTGGGCCTGGGTAAACTTTCATGATCTCACCTCGAGGCCACACTCCTCTGGGCATCGTGCCATCACATATTACGACGATGTCGCCGACCTTTAGATTTTTGTGCTGAGGATTGGAGCTGGATCGAGGCATTAAGAGAGGCCTGTATTCTGATGTCCAGCGTGCCCAAAAAGTATCGGCTAAAGCTTGAGTGGTTTTCCAGGAGTGTGAGTTCAACTGCGTGTCTTTGAACGACCCAAGTGGTGACATCCCACTCGAGCGCCCAATGAGGAAGTGATTGGGAGTCAGCGCTTCTTCATTTAAGTTGGGATTCACCGGGGTCAATGGCCTCGAGTTTATCACGTGTTCAGCTTCTAGTAACAACGTGTGAAGTACGTCGTCAGGGGGAAACTTCTCTTTGAGAGTGATTCGTAGCGCTGTTTTCACTGATCTGACCATTCTTTCCCAGGCGCCACCCATGTTTGGGGCACCAGGTGGTATCTTCTTCCAGGTGATCAGCTTCCCAGTTGCGAAAGCTTTTAGGTCATGGTCGTTGCCTTGCATGGCTTCGGCGATCTCTTTTTCGGCGCCTACGAAATTAGTTCCGTTGTCGCTGTATATCACAGTCGGAGTGCCGCGGCGAGCTATCAGTCTTCGCAGGCTCATGATCATGGAGGAGGCCGAGAGGGATGTGGCCAGCTCCAGGTGCACTGCTCGTGTGGTGAGGCATGTATATAGCGCGCCCCACCTTTTCTCTTGCCTTCGTCCGACATTGACGTGCATGGGCCCAAAATAATCCACCGCTGTTGCTGTGAAGGGTGGTTGGTTTTGGGCCAGCCTTTCTGCTGTTAAGTCGCCTAAGGGGATTTTTGAGGGAATACCCCTATAGGTCCGACACCATTGGCACTTGTTGCATATATAGCGTATAACACCGCGCAGTCCTATTATGTGGTAGCGTTGTCTCAGTTCATTCATGACAGTTTGATGGTTGCCGTGATTGAAGGTTGTGTGCGTGTGATGCACCAACAGCTGAGTGAAGCCTTCTTTGGCGTGTAGGACTGGCAGGTTGTGCTTTTCTTTTATTCTGCTATCAAGACACAGGATGCCGTTGCGGTCGATCTTCACGGAGAGCTTGTAGAACGGTGACTTCTTTGGCGGTCGTCGTCCAGCCTCAATCGTCGTGATGTCCTCGCCGAACGAGTTGAATTGACTTATTCTTGCTAGCAATAGTTCAGCTAGTTTCATGTGGTTTGGTGCGAGTTCTTTACTTGTTATTCTTTTGAGTAGTTTGGCTTTAAATACCTCGGCGGCGAGCAGAACGGTGGCAGCAACACGTAATAATCGAGTGTATTTCGAGAAACGTTCTAAACGAGGTAAGTAATCGCTTACGTCGTGCCTAATAGTCACGTGGACTTGTTTTAATACTCTTTCCTCCCCTGAAGGGGGTGGCGGTGGCGCCGCGGCTCGCTTTTCCTGCGGCCATGATGCGGGCTCGCTGGTTATGAACTCGGGTCCACAAAACCATCTATGATTTGAGTCGAAATCGATAGGAATGCCCTTGGTCGCGTCGTCCGCGACGTTATCGGCACTGGGCACCCATCGCCAGTTATTCGGAGTAGTCAGGCTTTCGATTTCAGCCAGTCGATGTGCTACAAACGACTTGAATGTGCGCGGGTCTGATTTTATCCAGGCTAATGCTGTTTTAGAGTCTGACCAATAATGGCATTTTATTATTTTATAATCCGACTCGCGCTTGACTGATTCGGCTAATCTACTGCCTAACACTGCAGCCTGAAGCTCTAGGCGAGGTATTGAGATAGGTTTCAGCGGAGCCACTTTGGCTTTACCTGCTATCAGTCGCGATGTTCTTGTACCGTTCGACATTGTACTTACGAAATAAATTGCGGCTGAATACACTTTTTCACTTGCGTCACAGAAAACGTGTAACTCCCCCTCGTTAGAGGGCGTGGCAGGTACGTACCTATCTATTTCTAATTTTTTCAGCAATTGTAAGTTTTTGATAAATGATGACCACGTCACGTGATGCTCGGTTGTGATGGGGTCGTCCCAATCTATCCCGCTGCGCCATATTTCCTGTATGAGACATTTGCCTATCATTGTAATCGGCGAAACTAAACCTAGCGGGTCGAATACCGACATGACCGCGCTAGTTACCTGTCGCTTGGTAGGCAGAGTGTCACCTTGTATGACGCTCGCGGGCGTGCTTCTTAGGTTGACGTTGAAACCTAACGTATCGCGTGCGTGGTTCCATATAAGGCCTAATGTTCGCTCTGTATCGCTTTTCCCTAGCGTGGTCGAATCGCTTTTCCCCCATACTTTGCGGCTGCATCGAACACTAAACGTACTTTACCCTTCTGCGGGTGCACTACTGAAAAGTGCGGTAAGTACCAGCTGCGTGGCGATGTAGATGGGGTGCCTATCCTTTCGGCGTAGCCCGCTTCTAACAGGTTATTTACTTGCTTGCTATACTCGGACTTTAAGTTTGAGTTTTTGTCTAATTTATTTTCCAGACTGTACAGACGACTGAGAGCTTGTTTTTTGTTATTAGGCATTACCTCGTCGTCTGTTCGCCACAGTAATCCTGCTTCGAACCTGTTGCAGCTCACCTTCTTACACGTTTTATTTAAGATCGCTAGGGCGCGCTGATCTGGGTCAGACGTTGGCCGGCGTGGCTCTATTCCTAACGATTCTAAGCTAAAGAAATTCCTGATAAGTTCTAACGCGGGGTCGACTGTTGGCGTAGGCCGCACGTGATTCACCAACGCTACCGTGTTGCGTGGGCGTGCGTCTTGCCCGTGCAGCACCCATCCCAACTTGGTCAACGATGCTACGGGCTGGGTCTTTTGGCCGATACGTAACTGTCTAGACGTAATTAAATGCCAGTTGTCCTGGCCTATTAAAATAGTCGGTTTTCCCAACTCGTAGCACAGTTCATCCTCTAATTCCGCTAGGTGGCTGCACTGGCGCACTATATCTCTGCTTACCTCCTGCGGAGATAAATTTAAATTTCCTATGGTGTTCGCACTCATAGTTTCTAAGTTTCGACTACATATACCGCGGATTGACAATTTAACGTGACACGACTCCGTATCGTCTATACGATTGCCTCCTACTCCTTCTAGCGATAATAGTTGACCGCGACCTCTATGTATTACGCTGTCTGCCACGCCTCGTTCAACGAGCGTCATGGTTGAACCTTCATCCAGTAAGGCGTAGGTGGCAGTAGAGCCTATGGGGCCGCTTAACTCGACCGGTACTATTTTCAGGTAGGTACTAGACGTATTTACGTGATTCACCGAGCTCACGTTACCGCGGGTAGGCAGAGCTGTATTGTCGCTGCCGTGTAGCATTTTATGGTGTGACGCTTCACACCCGTTAATTCCGCATGGCACATATTTGCACCTAACCATCCGCGTGTGCGAGTTATTTAGGCACCTGAAACACAACCTATCGCGTTTAGCCACGTTCCATCGGTCGTTAATGGTTAATTTCGCGAAGTCTGCGCACTCTGCGGCGCCGTGATTTCCCGCGCAAATAACACATTTTTTATTTATATCTATTTCTACCGACGACTCGTTATTTGGTCGTGATGGGCGTGGCTTCTGCGGTTTGGACGCCTGTTTCTTTGAGCTTGACTTATTTACGGCTGCGACCGTTTTACGTGATGAGCTTGCCTCGATTTCAGAGTCCTCGCTTTCAGAGTCAGAGTGTTGACGACGCGTGCGTTCACGGGCCGTGTTCACCCCGCGCGGTTTCGTACGGTTTTTTCTCTCATCTCGCGCTGTTTCGTAGGCGAACATAGCGCCACACTGGTCGGCCATGATATTCAGAAATCGAGCCAATAACTCTAACTCGGGCGCGCCGGTGCGTTCCGATTTGAATTCGTACCATTTATATTTTAAAATTACGCTGAGTTTTTCTACGATTCGGCTTACTAACTCAGGTGAGTACAGATATTGCGGTTGATTGAGTGATTTTATCGCCGCTACTGTGTTAGATACTCTGCTCGCGAAACTACTCACATTGCGCCCGTCTTCGCTCATACGTGGCATACGTTTTATGTTTTCGAGTTCTGATAGGACGAGTAATTCCGGTCGGCCGTAACGTCTTTCTAACGTGTCTATTACTTCATACGGATCCGATACAGTGAATAATAACGCCCTAACCGTTTCGCGGGCTGCACCTCTCAGTGCTCGTCTCAAGCGGGCCACGTTTTGTACGTCAGAAAACATGCCTACTGTGTCGCTAAAGACAGATTTAAAAGCCATCCACTCGGCAATCGCTCCGTCGAAATGGGGCAGTTCGTGGATGAACTTTGGTGCCGCGGATTCGGATTTATTAGAATTTACCGCCTGCATTATCGCGTTGGCCAGCATCGCCATGTCGCTGCTACTATTCGACGTGTCGTTGCCAACGCGCGGCTCGTTCTTAGTCGCATTAGGTGGTCGCGGCGCCTGTCCCGAGGCTTGGGCGTTATCTAATACTGCTGGCCTTTCTGCTACATACTGTTCCGAAATCCAGCCCTCAACACGTGACTCTTCAACTCTGGGTGGTCGCTCCGCGTCGTTGGAGCTTTCCAGTTCTATTCTGGCTATTTCCAAGCGACTTAAGGCAATTGCGGATGCCGCCTTAGCCCGTGCTAATTCGGAATTATATAACTCTACCTCGGCTTTTAACATAGATAATCGGCTACATGCCCTATCCACGGGAACATTAATTACGGTGCCCGGCGCACTCCTAACCAACGTGTTATTTAAATCGTCGACTTGCGCGGACCTATTTTCGATTATTTTTTCGACACTATGCGTGCTGCTTTCACCGTTCGTGTCCTCTGTGCTGGTGCCCTTACTCCACGTATTTGATTCGGTCGACATTGTCTGACCGGACGCCGGCGTGGCGTCGGTGGTAGGCGTAGATTTGCCTGAACGCAATACACGTGCGTTTTCCATCGTGCACGAGGGGTCCCTAGTCCTACCAATTACTTAGAATTAACACTTTATCACTTTCACTTGCACTGTTCTTCTTGATGTGACGCCTACCTTGCCTATCAGCCTGGCCGGACTCCTAACGCGGTGATGCCGGACCAGGAATGGGAATGCAGGGGATTGGAAAGGTAGGAACCTCCCAGCAGAGGGCGCGGGCGCTCACGGGTGCATCAGAGTGTGGCGGGAAAACCAACACCGTCGTTGCGTACCAACTTGTGGCCCCAGAACGTATCCGCACCGTACCGGCGGGGTCTGACTGTTACACCTGGGATGGTGCGTGGAGCCGTCAGGTACTCCACTATGCCTCCGTACGTAAAGAATGGCCGTTAACACCGCTAGGTGGCCACGTACGTGTGATGGTGATTGCTTCCAAGTAATTAGCAGCGGTTAGGCAAGACCGACTACTAACACTCGCGCGTACTTGTTTCTTTCTTGACTGATGAAACCGGAGCTTATTCTTTCTTGAAAGATCCGGCCGAGAAGGACCATTGAAAGGTGTAGACTTTTTCAGCAGGGTGCTACACCAGACTTTGTAGACTGCAGACCATAGGTAATAAACTTCAGGAATTTAGGATGATAAATAATAAGACGAATTTTGAGATGAAAGCTGCGTGTGGAGTGTAGTGCGTGTGGAGTGTAGAGGGACGGAAACTTCTTCTTTTAGTGTGTCTTCAGCAGCGGTCGAGTGAATAATAATTCAAATTTTTAGGTGCGCTATATTTATAAGAAACGCTCCTAGCGCCGTGAGCGGCGGCGTCGAGCCAACATGGAATCTTTGTTTGACCAATCGGAAACGAGTATTAAAGTTGTATATGTGTGTGTGAGACGTAATCGCATGTCTGTATGTGTGTGTAATGCAACTTTATTTATTATAAACGTAAATCGGTTACATAATATGCAGTTAATTACTTGCTTATGATAAAATCTATATATATCTACGTTATATCTTTACTTAGCGAGCTAAATCATAATAACTTGTGTGTTAGATACTAAATAAGAATTAAATGAGATTCTTATAGGTCACTAAATGAGTAACAAGATTCTAATTAGGTTTATAAACAACTAATAAAAATCTAGCAGGACTAACAACTAAAAATAACATGTTTACATAGCCATTTTCTACATGTGTCTAGCCTTATATTTAAGCTGTTATTTACAAGTACCGTATTACAAAATCAAATTGAATAACTAAACCTACATGGATTAACATTAAAATCGTGTTACTTTTTTTTTGTTTCGTGCTGTTGTTTAAACAAATAAATATTTTTTCTTTCTTTCTTACTGTCACCGTTAAACTTTCTTCCACCAAATATCGAGGGCAAATTGATACAAATTCAATAAATTCCATGATTTATGTTTCAGATCGGTAATAGAAGATAACGCGGGTTGGCCCCAAAATTATAATGTGGACCAAATCGCGTCAGTAAGTCGAGGAGGCTCGTTACCTCGACCACCTTCTATAATTCCGTAAGTATTACATTACAATATTGAAAAATGCAAAAGTTTCTGAGGATGGATGTATAGATGGATGGTTGCTACTCTTTCACGCAAAAACGACTGGTGTAATTTAATGGGTTTATACATCAGAATAACACATTCTCAATAATTTATTAAAATATTGTTTCAAAAAAAATAATTACCGCGGGCGATGCTGCGGGCGGTATAGCTAATTCAAAAATATTTTTCTAATTTCGAGGCTTCAGTAAAATTAGCAAGGTAAAATGCCAGAGCTCACACTCTGGCAGCCTAGGCTATATTTTAAATAAATATCACTGTTAATTTGACAGACGTGCTAGTGCTAGCAACCCAATAAGAACCATAGTGTTACGAGAATAAAGTTAACATCGCAGTGATGCAACATCCGAAGTAACTGAGTTTGGAACAGTCTATTCTACACATTAACTGATCTGTCATTTAACGTGAAATCTATACAAAGCGACGCCATGTTATACTGGAAATGTACAGCTTAATGTGTCGCCGTGTGAAATCATCCAATCAGGGACGATAGAAAAATCGTGTCATGCTCTTCCGCGGAGCCACTATCTTTGAAATCGATCAATTATATCTTAAAATGATGTACGTCAAACGTACATCATGTACGTCAAACGTACATTATGTACCTATATCGTTATTGCTGTACGTGCATCCGGTAATGATAAAATAGACATTGATTGTGGCTCTGCTGGAGAGCATACTCTCTAGCGGAGCCACCTTGTCCATGTGCTCAGGAAAGACAAACCCAACTGTTTTTTTCATGAAAACTGTTGTGCGAATAGTGTTTATTGCGTACGCGTTGAAAAATATCATAATTAGAGAGTGGTTTTATTTATATTAACTTTAATAAAATTTTAATAGAAAGCGCCTGGTTATTTCGTGTCAGCAAAATGTTTTGGTGTGCGTCAGGATGGCTGGTTGTCTGTATCGGACTATCGGTCCACATTTGCGTAAATTGCTACCTACTTGCTACCACTACTACTATGTTTTTATTGAAATACACCGACCCATCATGTTAATGAGGGATTTGCGTCATGGTAGCCGAGTTGTGATTTCAAAAGCTCAAATAAATAATAGCAACCGGTATCAGGTTGATGACAATTCTAGGTTATGGGTTACTAAAAAACTAGGGGTCATAAAATTTGCCTGTGTTAAAGATAATTCAGGGTTTTGTCTAGAAACTTTAACCAAAGTCGTCTCACCCTACAGACTGTGATGCCGGAAACTCCTAGTAAATTGTAATTTTAATGTTAAATTCGAATTTCTAAGTCATAAGTAAGTTTTTCTTACGATACTAAAATATTATTACAGCTTCATAAGAAAATTCTAGTTATTTTTAATTAAAAGGGTACAAATTCAACCCTGAGCTGTTGTTTATAAAGTTCGATATCCTTCAAGAATAAATATTATTTTCTTAGAAAATGTTTCGCCTTGAGATACCAACGCAATGTAATGTTCCTTTGACGACGTTGTTTTTGTTCAATTTCGTTTTTTTTCCTTTGCTATTTTTCTTTTGAAAAGATCCTTAGGACGACCTAGACTGCTAAAAGAATTGTGATGTTTTTTTATTAAAGAATGTAAATAAAACATTTCTATTTTATTCGCGCTTGAGTTCTTTCTTGTGACTTGCGCAACGCGAGATTGCGCGTCGGTAGCAACCAAGCCAAGAAAGTCAGTTTCGTTTGCTTATTAACCGACTTCTAAAACAGGGGGAACCCTCCCCCTGTTTTAGAACTCAGCTGAAAAAGACTCTGGTGTTATATATACCCATTTATATAACACCAGACTCTTTTTCAGCTGAGTTGTTTCTTTCTGGGATGTATTGCACAGCAATGTCATAGTATCATTATTCTTTTAAATTTTATTTACATTTTTAAATATTTCTTTAAAAAAACATTGGAAAAAAAACACAGTATCATAATTATTAATGTTATTGTCTAAGCTTATAAAGTCTTTGCTCTAACTGATTTTATAAAAAAAAATTGACAGATACCTATTAGTAATTTTTTTGTAAATTTTTGATTTTACTTATTTTTTTAAATGGAAAAAACAAACATAGTATCATAATTAATAATACCGAGTTTTGTCTGATAAATTGTTTTATGCTGAAAATGACAACAAGACTGAAATATTACTTATAACAAATTTTTAGACAGATATTAGTCAATTCAATTAGTCAAAATAACTACAGCCCTACATATAGCATTTTGTTAGAGCTCCTGCAGCCTGTGATACAGGATTATCCTAGTACAGGCATCATACATTATTATACCTACATAGTTAGTTTTTAGATTCATATTGTATTTTACCTTCTCAAGTTTCTGAATAAAGATTTATTATTATATTTTTTTTTTTTGACAATTTTCGATTTTATACATTTTATAAAAATGTAAGAGTCGGAAACAAAACAATTTAATACAAATATAAATAATGTTCATCATAATTATATCGCTACTCTTAAATGAAATAAACCCCATGTTTCATACATAACCCCAAATACTTGACTTGTGGAGCATTTTATTTCTGCTTCATCTCTTTGTTACATAACATGTCATGCAGTGTAAACGTAAGCGAAAAGGTCAAGTGAAGTATGAACCGCGTACTCTCAAGATTTTCCTTGAACAGCTTTTTGTACTATAAAGTTTTATAATTTTTCTTGTGATATTACAAAACAGAGCTTTTCCACCAAATAATGCTAAAAAGATAATTGCTAATATTGTTTAGATAATCTTGTGGCAAACGCACATAACAACAAGTACTTATAAAAATCAATCATTCCCACTGTCCATGGTCATGGTCACTGGCCATGTTATCCACCACATGGGCCCAGTGTGCAGTGGTTACTAATTTGTACATAATACATAGATTATAATATAACTATCCTCATAAGACGGATTAGTTTGCAACAGAAGGCTACATTTTTCGGTCTTTTTTTTGCCACCCATATTTTTACCTAATATTTTTTTCATTTATTTTATTTACTTTAAGGGAAAAAGCGACAGCCACAAAAACGCAAATTAAAATAACCGTTATTTTGGCTGCAGTATTGAACATTGTTTTACGTAGTTTCGATCACTATTTTTGGTTTTGTTCAAAACTAAAACTAAACTGCACTGAAACTACGCAACTCCAAGTGGAAGCAAATTAATCTGTAGGTATTGTTTTGCTGTTTAATGATTTTTTGCCTTTCAAATGTTTTATGTAAAAACCTAGAAAAGCAAACAATTTCTATAATTTCCAAAAAAATTCAACGACCACAAAAGAAAACATCAAAAGATTTTTTAATTTTTTCACATTTGTCGAGTTTCGCTAATTATTTTTTTTAGATTTTGTTGAAACATTGACGATACATTACAGGTATACATGGCGACACAAGCTATAATTTCCAGTATAACATGGCGTTGCTTTGTATAGATTTCCCGATGATCCGCATAAATTGGTTTTGTATAGCTTGATTGGTTGTCGTGCGTACATACTCTTTTTCAATTTGATTCCTAAATGAACCGCCTTACATGAAACGGTTTTTTTTTACTGTTGTCTTTCTACTCAGAACTTATTACAAAATAAATGATTAGAGGGACAATGGACCTGTAATCGATTGTTACACCATTTAAAAAAACATAAATTATGCAGAATTTGACGAAATTACATGAAGTTAATGAGCCACTATAAAATCCAATTATCTTATAATACATGCGAAATTAATTGCTTTGAATACAAAATTGAACTAATGAATATATTGATGACCCAATTATTCAACAGAAATATATTTTAGGGATAGTTGTAGTTACGTTGTTTACAGACATTTTATAATCAGTTTTTCAGATACAATACAATTTGATGAAACATATAACAGATAACAGAAAAATCAGTACAGCAGTACCTACCTTTGTGCTCTTCTCTCTTAATGTACTGTCCTGTTAAGTATTTTGTGTGTAGGTACATAAATAAATAAAAATCAAATAGCGGCGGCATTCATAACAAACAACACATAAATTGACCTAAAGCTGATGTCACCGGAACAATGACCAATCTGTGACACCGTAGTGGTGTGACAGTCGGACTGCCAAGTCGTCGGACATTCGAACCCAAGACACGCACCTCTAATTTTTCGGATTCATGCGCGTATTGTATTATCAATTGCTTCGGTGAAAGAAAACATCGCGAGGAAACCAAACCAGCATGCCAAATCAGAGGCTCTTGGGTGGGTAGCTTAGAAGCTCTTACACCAGGTTCTTCCAGGGTCTTTCTTGTTAGTGTAGTCATTGCTTAACCTGGTGTTAGAGCTTCTAAGCTACCCAAGAGCCTCTGATTTGGCATGCTGGTTTGGTGTGTGTACCAACACACACAATGAAGATATATACCAGACGCAGCACCACACCCGACTAATAGAGTCGTATATCATCGTTGTCACATACAACATAATGCAATTTCTAGAATGGTCCATTTCCTGTAGGCTTTCAGGCTCTGGCAAACTAATGACACTCGTGTGAGTTAATATGAGGTAATTACCACGGCTGCGGTAAGCCGAAACACTGTCATGGACCGTAATGGATAAGGATGGGATAAAACCCAGCGGGTTTATAAATTGAGGGTTATACCCGGGAATGGGGTCCAAATTGGGTGCTGTGGTGTTACTGTGGCACTTAGGTTATTAATGTTGAAGAGTTGGTTGATTGAATGCTGAAAGAATGGAAAAAATTAGGAGTACCTACTGATTAATATACAAGGTGTGAACGACCCTTCACAAAGCCGTCTTCAAAGCATTCTAAAATTAAGTAACTCTACGTAAAAATTGTTGCTGGAAGAAGACATTTTTTGTTTGAGGGATTAAAATCACATTTTATGGTAGGACTCGAATATAACGCTCTCAAAACATTGTGCATACATTGAATAGTATGGGGTTCAAAGTAAAGTTATAACATTAAAAGTTTCCACTTAATAAAAAACTTGTGGGAAAGTTGGAACTGTGGAGGTATATAAAGTACTTAAAGTTATAACATTAAAAAAAAAACTTGTGTAAAAGATGGAACTATGACCCCCAATCTCCGTAACTAGAAGGTTCCGAGGATGTTGCAGATTAAGAAAGTGATCGCAATGACGAGGAGGACGAGGAGAACAAGTACATTTTTGCTTCGTTAGGGTACTTAACACCCATTATGTTGATCCTCAGACAAAAAAAAATCCTGCCTTGAATTTTTTAGACCTAAAACTTAACTTAAGCTTTATTAGGATTTCAGAGAGATTTGTATTTATTTATTCAGTACTGGTTTTTGTTCAGTTAAGTAAGCTACATATAGGTACCTAGAACTATGTTCAATGCAAAACACACCTACAAATATAAAATTTAGTAAGGGGTTGGAAGATTTTTGTATGAAACGTGGTCTGCCTAACTCCCGCCATTTTATTTTATTTTCAAAATAGCGGAACAGCCTCTAATAGCAATTTCGGACAAATTGCGCTTACCAAGATTTGGTCTCATACAAAACTTGTTTATATTAATGCGAGCTATTGATCGATACAGTTTTAATCCCTAAAAAAAAGAAAGAGAAAGAAAAAGAAAGTTAGGCATGCCAAATAATTCAAAGCCTTTTTACGCTGTGACACAAAGGCTAATTATTTTTTAGGCAAATAACAACTTAGTACTAACTACTTGGTAACTAAAAAAATAACTTTACAGAGATTAAATATTTTTAGCACAATTACATAACAAAAAAATAATGGCTGCTACTATAAGATAGCAAATATATAAAACAGGCCCAATGAAATAATAGGTGAGGTATTTTGGGCGGCATGGGCACCGGGCCGCAGGCCGACGAAGGATGCCGGCGAAGGCCCGGCACTTCGGGGACAGAAGTCAAAGAGTGTTATTTAATATGCGAGCGAAGCGAGCGCGCGTCTTGGAGTAGTAGCAGGTTCTAAATCTCAGTTAATTTTATAGACAACCTCATTGTATAATTTATGAAATCCTATTTTCTACTTTTTATCCGCCGTCAAGTTGTCGCTTAACAATAAATTCAGTTGCCACACCAAAAACTCACTGCCAATTTAAATTTAAACAAAGCTTACAACTCAAAATAAAGCTGCTACTTTATACTTAAAATGCTACGTCACTGTAGCTGTCAACCTGTATTTTTGCTACCCATTTTAATTATTTTTAAAACCCTAAATTAGATTAGTTTGTCGCCGCGTTAAATACTTGCCTGACACAAAAAGCGATCGCTTAAAGACAACCCTTGGAAGTATTTGAACCCTAGAATCTTCACGGTTCAAAATAAACCTTACGCAATTATGATAAAAGCAAGTATTTTATAGACGTCTGTAACTTAATTATAAGTCTTATTACTATTTTATAAAGTTTCCTATTGATGATATTTTCAGATGCCCCGCCCACACGCCTATACCGCCGCCGCCCCCGCCACCCCCTCTCACGATTCCACCCCACAGGTAATAATAGTATTAATTGTACTATTAATATCACTGCCTACATACAATTCTATCTCATTTCAGTCTGCTTATAAATAATAATGCCTTTACGTGTAACGGACTTAAAGTCTGAAAGCTGAGTAAGTAAGTAAGGGGAACTACCTTCCGGGGTTGCGGGACTATTCGAAAGAGATACCGTGGTCCCGGAACACAAAGGGCGATGAAGGAACATGGATGGGTTTTAGTCAGTAATAGTCTGACACTCCCTCCTGCTCCGCCCAGAGCGGGAAAGTCATTTGATGATTTCCCATCCGAAAAAAAAAAAAAAGGGGGAACTACCTTAATCGTTGCAGCTACACGTAAAAGGACTTATTCACATTTTTTCGTGAAATTTTGATCACCATTCACAGATTAAAAAAAAAAAATGCTTCAGTAACAAGAAAATGCACATTTTACACTAAATATTTTATTGATGCCAGAAATTTCTGTTCAACGCAACCTAGGATATAGTACTAAAAAAGTCAGTCATCGCAAAAAACTTTTCCAATAAGAAATAACAAGATTTTAAATAAAAATAAACGTGAAATAATAATGTGATTTCTAGATATTTTTCTATGACAATTGCTTAATTCTGTAGAATGTTTAGAAAAATATCAGATATAATTAAGTATGTATCTAGAAGGCTTCTTGATTGGCATGTATCACTTTTGTGAGTGTATTTTTAATACAATTGTCTTTTTATACGACATACACACCTAGACAGAGAATATATATCTTTACTGGAAATCGTGTTGCTGGAGATTTTGACTCCTTCAATAATATTACCACTGTTTAAATCATACCTAACGGAAATTGATTTAGCTGATGCATCTCCTAAACCTGATATACATCGTTTGTGTGGCGTTCCTGTTGAAAACCGAATGTTCGCTCAGATGCATGCAATGCATTGGAGTGTGGTCTGATAACATACATAGGTGGATATTGCAGATATTAGCCTTCCTACTAAATGACAGCTGAGATTTTACCTCAAGTTCAATCTATGGACTTATCTTGAGTTGTTTCGTCTATTCACTCAGCTTTATTTTGATTTGTAGACCAAAGGAATGATAAATTTAGGTCCATTCATTATGATAAAACCTTTTTTTTCAATAAAATACCTCTATTATCATATTTATGTTTGAAATTATGCAACTAAGAAAGATGTCTGATTGAGTTACTATTAAACAACTTTTTACCATAAAACATATGACATGACTTAAGGGGTATGGGGGTGGTATCTGCTAACGAGAAGTTTTCTCCATGCAACTCATCTTTTAATGAGTTAATAAAGTGCAAAAAAAAAATATGTTGCTTATTAGACTCTAAACTTTAATTGGTACAATTGAAATAATTCTAACTTTATTTATTAGTATAGGAAAAAAATAATCAAAGTGAAGCATTTTTTCATTGAAATTTCGTAACTACTTCTAAACGGCATTAAGTTTAAAAAAAAAAAAAACAGAGATATTTGTCACTTTTTTCTTCACAAAGTGTATAATTGGCATTTTGATCTAATGATTTATTTTATTCGGCCGGCAGTGACTGACTTTTTCTTTTATATGAAGATTTATAATGATGTCGTAAAAAAATAAAGATATGCAACGAAATACCATCATTGTTATATTTTATTATAAAAGTTAAAAATAAACAAACAACAACAACAACAGACCATAACGTCCACTGCTGGACATAAGCCTCTCCCATGATGGGAGGAATTTGCCGTAATCTCCACGCTTGGCAGGCGGATTGGAGATCGCAGTGATAAAAGACTAACAGAAAACGCTGCTGCCCATTCTCTGGTCTACGGAGGCACAAGGTGTTCTGCCTCAGACATTAGTCACCTTATTCGACACCCGCGAGTGTAATGGGTTGGTTTCTACTCTGCCGGATACCACACGGCTCAAAAAAAAAACACGGCGGAAAAAGAAACACTATATTGTATATTCAAATAGTAAAAAGTATGGTAGGGACCAAAAATGTTCACCATTATTTTGTTCTTTAAATTAGTGAAAAGATTAGCACACATAATTTTCATAGTTCAGTAATTTTCCTGTAAAATATTACAGGGAAATAATATTATATAATTTATTATATAATTTCTTTTGAAATGGAACTTTACATTTCAAAATAAATTTAATTTAAAACCATCTACATTAAAACTAAAATACCATATAGTACAAACTTCGGTAAACAGAAGATGATGATGCAAAAATACATTTATAACATTCGCCTCTTTCAGAACAAAACACGTCTCTTTCGCACGCTCTCACACTCTGACCACGTTCGACGATACAGTGATGCCGGCGGCGGTCAGTGGCAACCGCTTCCGAAGAGACTGCGAGAGGCTCATCGATGGACGTATAGTCAAGGTACGATAAACAGTTTAAGCCGCACTTTCTGGGGTTAGTCCGTGGATGGGTGACCACCGTTTACATATCGAGTAACCTCCGTACTTCGGAAAGCACGTTATGCCGTTGGTCCCGCCTGTCATTTGTAGATCTTTGACAGTCGTTACTACGGGGTAACTGGACTGGGGGGACTGGCTGGCTGGACTGCCTGTTGTGGAGGGCAAATAGGTAGTCGCTCAATGTAGAATACTGGTATTCAGCTGCATCCGTTAGACTAAAAGCTAACCCCAACATTGTTGGAAAAGGATAGGCAGATAATAATCCTAAGAATCAATGATGATATGATTATATAAAACTAGCTGATGCCCGCGGCTTCGCCCGCCCGCAAATTAACCAAAACCTTCCTCTTGAATCACTCTATCTAGGTATTAAAAAAAACCCGCATCAAAATCCGTTGCGTAGTTTTAAAGATCTAAGCATACATAGGGACAGACAGACGCTGCGGGAGACTTTGTTTTATAATATGTACCTACTTGTGATAAAATTTGAAATACATTAAAATAAATATGTATAAATTCACAATATATAAACTAACCTTTAGAAACTACGACCCACAACAAACATTTTTTTTTTTTTAAACTGCCTAACATTTACACCAAATAAATTATAATTTTTCATATTACAGCCAGAACCAAAGCCCTACTCAACGTTGCCGGTGATGTTCCAACCATTCCCGCCATACCCGCAGTTTATGACTCAAACTGCGCCAGCGCCTATCCACTATCCCCCGCCGATAACACCGCACCCCTCCCACCCTCCACCCCCTATACAAAGGCCAGCGCAGACGGAGCAGCCGAAAGTAGTAGTAATAGGTAAGAAATATATGTATTTTTATAATCCGTTATCACTTGAGTTTCAGAATATTGGCTAACCTGTAATTGGAAACCTTATATGCCGTAGATCAATTATTTCCAATTTAATTTTTTTGATATTTTGTATACATAAGCCGTTGGTGGCCTCTATTAATAAATAAATAAAAATTGATGACATCTATCAATCATAAATTTAATACATAATAATCATTTTTGTTTACAGATTCAATAAAGAAAGGAGTAATGAGAACTCAAGCAACACAGACAGAAGTTTGTTTAGGTAGAAAACCGTTGCCACCCAATTACTTATCTTTGAGCCCTCGAACTATTAAAAGGGTAAGCTTTTTTGATAACAACAATTTTTAACAATAAAAATGGAAAAATCAACAACTGTTAGGCCTGAATTCTTATCGCGCTGACGGTCGGTCGCGTACGGTCGGTCGTGACGTGAGCGAGAACAAAATACGGCTGTCGGTCGCCACTGACGTCAGCGTCGCAGTATGGTGCTATATTAGAACACAATGTATACTCATATGGGACCGAGCGTGCGCGACCGACCATCAGCGCGACAAGAATTTAGACCTTACGTCTCCCTACTATGTTGGCTACTTTACTGATAATGTTTTAAATAATAACAATGTTGAACTTCAGGTCAAAATGGTGGCAGCTGGTGTACAAACAAATGGATATACTGTTGGGGTTAGAAGACTTACAAAGTCATTCTCTGAAGTGGGCGGTGACCGGTTAGCTGGTCGAGATTCACCAAGTGACATCGCCACCACAGTAGAAAGGTAAAATATGCATGAACTAACATTTAACATAACACCAATCATTGCTTACTATAAGATACTTCACTACTTTCTCTACCCCGAGACGTTTTTTGCAACTAATACGATTATACTTTTTGTCCACACTTGCAGTTTCATCAATAGTGACCACGATAAACTACACAGAACCCAGTCAGAGGAACCACCACGATCCCCTCGATCTCCAACAGCTATGATGATGCCATCATCTCCATCTCCACTGCAACGAGGAGACTCGGACGATGTCACATCATCATCAGTAAAGTCTGTAGCTTCTTCATCCCAAATTGACAAATCATCAGAACTAAGCGCTTTGCAGAGGCAAGCCCAAGAATACTTCCAACAAAATTTTCAATTTATCCATGAAAGTGACAGAGACGACACTATAGACGACGATATAGAAAACATTGAAAAAAGCATGGCGTTAAATCGCAGGAATTTAGAATATCTGCAGCAAGAGATTGCTAAGCAAAGTAAAAGTGACAAATCGCTGAGGTCTATTCTCTCTAAGAGTACAAGCGATGCTTCCCAAAAAACGATAAATTCTTCGCACCCATTTTCGAAAACTTCAACATTCCAATCTGAACCTTCTACTGAAACTTCAGCAACCACAACTGATGATAGCGAAAAGAATGAGAAGGAAATTATAATTGATTTTGAGCCAAGACCTGATGATGAAGCTATTCCATTTACGACGCTTCGAAGGAAAAACCGAAGAATGTTGCAGAAAACTTTGTCTGAGGGTGAAATTCTTCTAGATGTGTAAGTAAAATTACAACACCCCTAATTCTTTGTCTCTTTTAACGTTTGTCTCGTTCATGACATGACTAACTTAAACGCCATTTTCTTGCACTTTTATGGCATTTCAGCATTTCTTTCACTACACCCAGACTACTATTTAGCGCAATTAAACTGCTAGTGGCTGAATTCAACTTTGCCAGTACAAATATTTTAATCAATCAGACATCATCATCAATCATCAGAACTATTTTGTATCACACTAAATCTTAAACATATCCTTTTAGAAGAAAAACTGAACTGCAAAGCAGCGGGGACGGAATAAAAGATGCACCCATAGTAATGTCCACAAGTCAAGAAAACATGACGAGGGAAGACCGCGAGAGAGAAGCTCTCTACACGCAGTATATTGGTCAAAATTACAGCCAAACTCCCATAAAAGACGAAGGTATCTTTGGATTTGAACCAGATGGCTCTTTCAGGTAAAGAAAATGTTTTGTGAATTTTTACTTTGTAAATAGATTATTTTAAACACATAGGACCTAGGCCCATTGCACAAAACATCCACTGACTGGCATTTTTTTCTGAGCGAATAGGTCTTATAACAACATAATTATTCTTCTTTTTTCAAACATTCAAAAGCCGTTAGTTTTGGGGCTTCAGATTTGGACGCTATGCTTCTATCAGCGCTCATCCATATTTCTTTCCATAGTTCTTCAGATGGGAATGCACCATATGAAGATTTTCATGAAAAATACATTAGTTACAAGCATGAACCATTTAGAAATCGAAGCGTAAGTTTTGAAGAAAAGACAGAAATAATAGTTGACAAGGACGAAATTCCTGAGAGCAGGTATGCACGCATCACAATAAGCTTATAAACCGTTTGGTTAGCAAATATTAGCAAAGCATCTTGAAATGTAGCTATAGTAAAAACATTTTTCCGTCTGCCAGTCTTTCACAAACACCCAAATGTCATTAATTCAATTCACCCTTTCAAATTTTGAATGTGAATTTAACTAAAATACCTAACCCCCCACTGAGACGAGTAACACGTTTTGTACTATAACAATTTTATTATTTCTTACAGTACGGCTCGATCGAGTCCAGGGTCTCCAGAGCCAGTTACTATTGAAGCAGATGTCGAACCAAAAGTTAAACGAGCTGTTATTTTAAACACTGTTACTACTATTCTAACACCTTTGGATAAAGTATCACCATGTGTTTCGAATGAATCTCTAACGGTTGATCAAAGCAGGTATGTGTATGTATATAAGCTAATTGTTTACAGGGCACCTTATTAATTCAGTTTAAACAACAATATTCTAAATCTTTTTATTATCTCTAGGGACCATTCCGATGGCTTGTGGAATGAGTCACAAACGACTGTCTTGCAAGTTGATTCGGGTACTGAAAATGGAACAGTGATCAGGTAAATAATATTTTATTATTATTGTGGTAAAGTTCAATATTCATTAATTAACTAAACTATTGAATTATGTATTTTTATATTTGTAGCTCATCAGATCTTAGTTCATTGGCTGCTTCACCTGGAGCATTAGCTTTGCTTACTCCGACATCGAGAAGAAAACAACTTTTACTACTGCAGCATCAGCAACGATCGTCTTTAGATACAGATGCTTTGGATGAAGAATTTGATGCTTCACAGGTATAAATCAAAACAACATTCATTTAAAAATGTTTCATTGGCGTCACTTTTTAAACTGATGTTTTTTTCCAACAGAGTCAGTCACCGACTTCACCAAGAAATAAACTTGACACATCGAGTTCAAGCTCTCAGGCGCGAGCGTCGTTATCTCCACCGGCAGTAGTTCCAAACATTTCACTGCCCATCACAAAACAACCCACAATTTCGAAATCTATTTCTCCAATAGCACCTCCGAAAGTAAGCCACACACCTGCCATTGCTATTACCCACCCAAGCCTAGACTTGGCTGATGTTCCATTTAAAAGAACTCCAAGTTTCATAAATAAAAAACGAGAAAGAGCATTAAGTCCTTCTAGAAGAAGAGATTTGCAGAAAAAAGCACAAATAAAAGAACCGAATGGAACGATTCCTAATCAGATAGTAGAATCTCCAGCTGAGCCACCACTAGCCAAAGCTGTTAGTAGTGAAACCAGCTTAGCAAGAACTGATTCAGGAAAAATTAATACCACTGATGTATCAGAAAGCACAACAACAACTGAAGATTATGTAACAGCAAATTCAGACAGCTCCAAAAAAAGTAATAGTAAGATTCAAAACCAAAGTAAGTATTACAATCATGGGGTTAGAAGTTACTCGCTAGTTTCTTATAAATCCATTTTGCTTATAGATCCAGAAAATAACAAAACACAAGACGGGTCGTCTTTTGAAAGTGCTTCAAGTCTCTATTCTTCAACTCGCACAGAAAATATCGCTGAAGATTTGATCGTACCAAGTTTTTCCCCGCCATTAGAAATCAATGATGACTTTATTGTCCCAGACCTTGCATCGCCACCATTGCCCTTGCCCGATAGGTTACCTAGAGTTTCTATGGAAAAAATTGAAGTCAAAGTCGATATCACTCCGACCATTGAACACATCAAGAGAGAAAAGACTGATATTAAATTAAAAGACGATATTCCAAAAGTATCCAAGGTAAGTTCAATATTTATGAAATGTATTATTTGGTATGTTTAAAATTCAAAATGTCCCACGTAATTTTTTTCTTGTTTTCTTTTAAGACTATGCGTGGCACAATTAGTGGAAAGAGTAGTTCAAGTGGAAGTTATAGTATAGGTGGATCAAATCCTAATGTTACTGAAGCTAATGACGATAAAACACCCACTGAAAAGATTTCAGAACTGCCGGAACGCAGTGAAAGTAAAGGAAAAGAGGACAAAACTACTGCTACTATTCATGAAAAGGAACAACTAGTACCTAAGATGATGGTAATAATGAACGAATGAAATGTTTTTTTTAAGGTTTTACAACATAATGACTTCATTATTCTTTCGATTTCGTTACAGGGTTCTCTATCAGATGACGAACGAAGTGTACACTATTCGTCATCAGGATATTATGAAAGCCCCGTTGAAGATGATGATGATGGTGGATTAACTTATAAACATTCACAAAGATATAAATCAACAACCAGACCAAAGTCTTGGTTGGCAGATGAGAAACGGAGAATAAAAAAAGCTTTTACTTTAGAATTTTCCAAGTCTTACGATGACTCTGTTTCTACTTCACAAGACGATTGGGGTCAAAAGACCAAAGACCCAGACAGCATAAGCCAAAAATCTGAGCGCAGTATCTTTAAACCCTCCAACATCAAATCCCCTCAGGATGAAAAAGCACCTGAAACTAGGAAGAAAAAAACTCATTTTGCAGAGAAAACAAAAAGCGTTTCTTCGCCAAGAGAGGCAGTTGATGTAGAAAAATCGATGAAAGAAAAGATATCAAAAGAAAAAGATTCGGAATCAAAACGCCCAGCTGAAAGAGAAAGATATGTTAAAAGAACAAAGTTAAAACCAAAAAGTCCAACACAGAGTAAAACTGTTGGTAGTAATACCCATAGCTACAGAGCAGCTCATTATGATAGAAGGGAAGCTATGGGATCTAACATGAAATTACACTTGAATATTCCGACATCAGATGACTCTAGTGAACAATATAGGAAAGAAGGTATTTCTGAATTATATTTTTTAATGTAGCAAATAGCTTTAATAATTAATAGCTTTAATAGCTTTAACTATCAACATTACTTAGTAGAACAATTATAAATTAAAATTAACTAATCCAACTAACTTAAACTATCAAATTAAAACATGGCGTCAAAAAACTCCTCAACGCTGTCAACTGGTAATGTCCCCAGGAGACTGGCGGCGTTATCACGCTGTATGGCAACGCTAAGCCTTTGGCCAAGGTAAAAGCCAGCCCTAGGGTCACCGGAAGTGTCAAGTTGTCAACTAATCGTTTTGAAATTTCCTTGAAAAGGCTGTGAGCACTCTGGCCCCACGGTCCTAGAGTTTCAAACCCAAACGGCTCAAAAATATATTATTGAACAATTTACATTTCATTACTTTTAATAACATGAAACCGGGTTTACGTTCATTTTGTTAACATTAACTTGCTTATTTACAGGCACGAGCAACGGCAATATATCCCCAAGAAAACATAGGCGTTTACGCGATAGCCCACGAAGAAAAACTGCAAATAATTCAAATAATGCTAAATCTCCTACTACAGCAAATAATCACTCGGTGTACAGGTATGTTGTTTTTCTCTTTTATTGAATAAAAACTAAATCAAACAAGAACACAATAACTAAAACGGTTTATTTTCAGACCGCGACGAAAAAGTGGCTCGAACGAAAGCATATCACTTCCCGGTAGTTTACCAAGAAGAAAACAATCGATTCCAACGGTTCCCCACCTAAGTTCTTTGGAAGCAGAGGATATAGAAACTACGAGAACTCTCACCAGCGCTGGGTCCAGACTGACTCCTCTTCGATACGTAAAAAGTCCTACCACTTCACCTAGGCATAATCGGAAACAAGACAAAGGTAAATATTATAGTCAGGGCTCATTTTCCTAACGCCAGATATCTTTTATCCGTGGAATAAAATTGTCATCGTAGGTAAGTGTTTTTGTACGAAAATTCGGATACTGGAATCTTGCGTTGGAGAAATCAGAAGCACGTGAATTATAAAGAGAAAATGTTCATCCTTTGCGATCCTTGCTTACAAAAACCACACATTACTTCAGACGGAAAATGCGCAAAAGCCGCGTCAGCAGAATCTCTGCGCTCCGTATCACCAGGATCAGATTCAGTATTTTATTCAGAGCAAACGGAGCACAGCTTGGTTGGGGCTGACGGCGAATCTAAAGCACATTGCTTGCACTGTGGCAAGGAAGTCCATA
This sequence comes from Xestia sexstrigata, assembly GCA_941918905.2. Classification (NCBI taxonomy): domain Eukaryota; kingdom Metazoa; phylum Arthropoda; class Insecta; order Lepidoptera; family Noctuidae; genus Xestia; species Xestia sexstrigata. The sequence continues at coordinate 7,889,636 of OW799219.2, forward strand.
TTGTAACTGCAACCCATGAACATGACAGCGTGGCTTCGAGGACGTCTCATACCGATGTAAGTGCAATAAGAGTTTATTTTACGAAAACAAAATACTCCCAATATGAAAGCCCAAAGAATTTTTCAACTACATCATAAGCGGAATTACCACCACCCAATTTTTAAAAACTGTTTATTTTAATAAATAATTTACATAAATTACAATACAACTAACAACGTGTAATATAATTTTAAGGAATCCTACGCCGATGCAACACCAGATATAGTACCAGCTCCCGCTGGTTTTGCCGATTCTCCATCTTGCGCAACAAACAAGAAACACGCAAGTGGAGCTCGGTTATACAAGAAATTAGACAAACGATATCGATCTGAGGATAAATCAAGGCACTACTATCGAAACAGGCAGGACGTGCGAGCAAAGGTAAAATTGACTATTTCAAAATCCCACATACTGAAAAAAACATTTTAAATTATCTAGAAAACCTACTTCGCTGTCGATTTTTTTCGAGTTTGAGTTAGGAAGAATATCTTTTCTAGCACATATTTTTTTTTCTACATCGTATGCATAGCCCCATTTACAAATACATTGGAACGTTCCAGGTAGGTTTAAACAATTCTCGGTTACACTATGACAACTGTGTTGATCCGTTGTACATTCGTTTACATCTACACACATTCCAAACTGAGATCTCCATTCAAACCCTATTTCTTTGCAATGACAAGAAATATTCCATTTATTTGCAATAATGCCTTCTAAATTCTGATTATCTTGCCGATCGAATCGACAATGTCGGTACATTACATCCGAACTTAGAGCGTTTTCAATAAAACAGGGATTTCTTTTACTGCCATGACACTGCGAGGCTTTTTCTACATGTTTCAAGGGACAACACGGGTCCGGACAAAAGCTGTATAACGCGCAAGCAAAAGGAAATTTATCGTCGGAACGAGGATCGTGGTTTCGGTATCCAAAATTTGGGTCCAAACAATTGGCAAAGTTATCACAAGAATCCCCTAGCATAGACAGCGCAGGGAACCCTAACATCGTGTACCAACACATGAAATAAGAGGCAGATGTTCGCCATTGAAACTTTTCTATCGGTTCATCAAACGGAAGGCCAGTTTTATCGGCATACAAAAGAGCTTTCTTGCAGTCATTGTCTAACTCAGCAATTGAACTTTTATTAATGTTTTCTTTTTTATTTAACGTAGTGATAATGTCATCATTTCTAGTAAAAGGCGCCGTGTCAGTCACACTGTATAAATATTTAATGCATTGGTAAAAGTCTTTGTAGCAGTTCTTATAGACTTTCCAGTGAAGAGATTTAAGTCTTGGATCAGGAAATGATTTATAAAATCCAATGGAAATATTTTTAGGTCCTTTTGAATACTTTCGCCGGTCCCATTCATTGAATTTGTGGTTCCGCAAGAAGTAAGCAATATCTTTTAATGCCTTTACTAACCATTTATCATCCGGTACTACAAAATTTGATTCTATAGTTTGCTCGTCTGATTCTGTAGCTGTTGAATATGTCGACGACATTGGACTTAAAATATCAATGAATCCTAATCCGTCTTCGTTTTCAGAAACACATACATTTAATTTCATGTTTGTACACAAAACAATAACTGCACTTAAATATGTAAAGACTAACATTTTCATTTAACAAATTAAATGCAGCATTTCTACAAGAAAATCAATTGTCATTTGTTAAAATAAACGTCATTTTAAAAATAAAAAACATTTATGGCCTTCAAAAGAAGGTTTCTTCTAAATTTATTTGATAATCCCTTCATCTGTTAGCGAATTAGACGTATATGTAATAGTTAAACAATGGCGTCCTGACCGAAACGGTCGGGTCCACAGGTGAAGGTAGATATTAGGTGTTCTTGTTTTACATCTTTTTCATAAAATATTGTTTTTTTTTTTACGGTCAGTCTGAAGAAAGGGGTAAGGAAGAATATGCGACGAGTGAAAAACCTCAGGATACTCGCATAGCAAGGTCTGCTGGCAACAGTCTGGATAAACTTGGTGGATCCAGTGCAAGCGTGGATCCGGATGGTGAGTTCATTTTTTTAAACCTGCGATTTTATGTCTGATTTAATGAGTTACGTTTGCCAATAAAGAGGGTTCAAACCTATGTTGATATGAATTAAGAGAGACAAAATTAATAATATTCACAACAAAAAAAGTTTTATGTTTAAAAAAGCATTAAAAAAATCATACAGTCGAACATGGAACCTCATTTTTAGAGTCGGTTAGAACTACTCATGGATTTTTTGGCACGTGGTCATATTCGAAACCAACGCCGCTGTATTGTTTCTTCAATACATTTTCCACGGAAAATTGTACGAATCTTTACCACTGCCGCCAAACTTCCGACTATGACACAAACGGGTACTTTTTCACATTTTTCCTATCACTTTTGTGAGCTATTGTAATGAACCACGACCCCAGTACTATTCAAGCCATCCATCAGCAAAATGTTTTGAGTGCGCTTCAATGAGTCCTACCATTAAACGATTTTTTTTCACCCCAAAAAAGTATTTTTGCAGCCTGATGGCGTCTGTACATAATGAAGGGTCTGGTACACACTGTATAAGTATGTTGCCACTAAAACAACTTTATAATTCGACAGAACACGAAGAATGTTCTGGAAGCTCGGAAGGTGCCGAAGGAGGTCGTGACGAAAAAGGAATTTATGCTGCCCCTTGGTGGTGTGGAAACTGGATCATGCTATCCGAAAACAATGACCACTGGACTAGGATTCCACCAGGTATGACTGACTATTGTTTTAAAACACTTTCGTTCGGTTTTCAACGATATTCTTTCGTTAAAGTAAGTCGAGTGATATGCATAAGTGATAAGCTTAGCATAATCAGCCTATGATGTTCTTACTGCTGGGACACATGGCTTCTCTATGACAGGGAATGGGCTATTCCATCACGCGGGCCCGGTGCAAGTTGGTAGATGACACATGTCTTGCCATGGGCATGCCGAACTTGCCGAACAGTAAGTCGTGGGTTCAAACGGTGTTCGATCCCACGACTTACTGTTCGCTGCTCTCCTCAAGTGATATGATTGGCCGTTAATAATTCATTCGACCAATCACAGCAGTTTACGCGCGCTTGACGATTTGCTATAGTCTGTTTTTTAATCTCGTAGACTAAACTGACATTACGAGTGTTGTCAGTTTATTGCAATTCTTAAATAGTGATGTGGCACAACCGAAACCTAGCGTTAATAAAATCAAGTATCGTTTTTTTACAATAAGTTATCCTGAAATAATGTGTAGGTACTTATTTAAAACGTAATAATACAAAATTAATAATGTTAATCATATATTTTTAATTACATAACTAAATTACAGGTATTCGCGTTAATCTGATTCAGATAATGACTCCATGTCTGAGGAATATTCTGAATCATCAGAATCGCCACCTACTTCTATGATAAACCTATCAGTAATGTCGTCGGTTATATGGCCCAGATGACACATTTCATCTTCAATTTTAATTACATGGACTACACAGTCTTTCCACCGCTGCGGGGTCACTTGACGAAGCCCTTCTTCAAAAAGGCTTCGTACTTCATTCATTTTGAATGTTTTATTATTTTTAGCGACATGCCCCTTTACTTGAGCCCAGACCAACTCAATCGGGTTTAGCTCGCAGTGGTAAGGGGGAAGTCGCAAAAAGTGACACCCCGTTCAGCAGCCATCTCGTCGACGACATACCTTTCATGGGCTTTTTTGTGCTTTCATTTAATTCGGGCTTTAACATTGTCTCGTCATATGAAATATTTTTTGATTTTAGCCAATCTTGGATTTGCCCTTTTCGCCAACTAGAAGTAGGTAACGATTCCAGTTTCCTAGTGTGATATGGAGCATTATCTATTACAAGTACTGCGTTTTCTTTTAATTTCGGAAAATTATTTTTTAACCAGTTTTCGTATATCTCAGAAGTCATCTCCTTGTGGTAATCATCTAGTCCCTTTTTCGCTTCGAATATTAATAGACCATCATCCACGAAACCAATATCATATCACGTCCGTATTCTATGCTAAATTCGCTACAGCAATATTCCAATTTATTTATTGTATTTTTTATTTCAAACAATCTATAAAACCAATGCTAACGATCGTAGCGATGACCTAGCGGGCTGTCAAAAACGGTCGCAAGGAAATGTCATCTTAGCGATTATAATCGTTAAGTTGCGATGACACTCGATAACTTTGACAGTAGAGACTACCAAAAATCATTAAATTGGGATCGTATAAACATTGAAGAACAATATAAAAATTATAAAATGTAACAAAATATAAGATGAAGCCTTGCATTTGTCGTTTTCATCGTTTTGGTAAGCAATTTTGTTCATTAATATTTAGCGACTGTCAGTTTGCGATCGAATCGCTATCTTATGTCGAGACTGCAGGCCATGGTCGGATTACGCATGGCGTTGCGTGGTCAGATTTCCCAGGCAGTTTGTAGCACGTCGTGCAGCCGTGTGTACGTACGTGAATTTTAAATATAAAACTTTGAATGAAAATTAAATTCGTCTATTATAGATAAAAAGTTACGATTCAACAAACCGGTATCGTAGGTACAACACTGCACAAAAGAGCTGGCAACATTATTTGTAAATTTGACATTTGCATGTGTCAATTTAGTCTACGAGATTAAAAAACAGACTTTAGGCGTATAACACACAAGTTCGGGTCTTATTCGGGACGATACGGCACAGCCAATCAGTAAAGTACTGTTTTAGCCGCCTGGTTTTCACTGAATAAAACTAAGTGGAAAAATAAAAAAAAAGATAGGTAGGTAAGAAATATAATACTAATACTATGGCACAAAGAACATATTAACAAATAAAAACTGTAATTAAAGGTTTTCGCTTAGGTATTAGGCAGAGCTTTATTTTTTTATAGCCGTACTCGTATTTACGAGTACGGCTATAAAAAATAAAGCTCTTTCTAATTATCAGGCAAAAATGAAGCAAAAACATATTTCTGCATGACTAGGTATTACATAGTAGGTGTAAAAATAGTTGTCGTCAACAAAGATTATTTAGAGCAACCCAAATCACCAAATCATAGGATAAAAACAAAAATTGAGCTCGATGACTTCATTTGAGAAAAATAGGTGACTTAAAATGCCGATTACATCAATCTGTGATCAAAATGTTACTGCAAAGAAATTTGTGCTATATTGCTACTATGATATGGGTCAATTTTTATTTCTAGGTATGTATATTACAGGTTATTAGGTGCATCGTTTGCCAAATTTAACGGGGCGAAAGAAGAGGTCATTTGCATTTAAACCTAAATTAAAAAAAGAATATTAGTGAATCCGCCAAATTTAATTTAAATGTTGTTGTCTACTGGTTTCTGGTTCCGTCGCACTCAAAGTTGGTCGCAGATAACATCTAAGTAGTTTATTTTCTTATAACACGCTAAGTTTTTGAAAATAAGTAAAAGTTAACTTAAAACTCAACTTTAAACTTAAATGATGAATGATGTTTAATTAATTATAAACAGTAGCAATGTGGGATGAGACCGGATGTGAGATCCAGAGGCCAGACAGTGTTTGAACCGAGTATTGTGATCACGTCAAGATCCAATATCAATTATACTCACTATCCGGTATACGGTGTTTCATTTACCCGAGTTCGCGAAGTAAAGTTCAATGGAGTTTGTTTTTCGATTAAAACGATCAGAATTGTCTTTCTTCCGATGGTTTAAATAGCAAATATAAGACTGCCTCGTTGGTTTAGCGGTCGCAAGCAGCAAGCATCAAGTCCTCGGTTCAATTTCCGGGTCGGCCAAATGTTATTTTGTACCTATTTGCTTTTACATTAGGAGTTTCGTTTCCGTGGAAAGAACGAAAGAAAAAGCATTTATTAGCCCGCACTCGCAATAATAACAACAACTCGGATCAATCTTCGGGTTAAGCCGCGCTTGCCAAGGTTGGTCTGTGGATGGGTGACCATCCATTACATACAGAGTTTCCTCCGTGCCTCGGAAAGCACGTTAAGCATTTGGTCCCGGCTGTTATTTGTAGATCTTTGACAGTTGTTACAGATAGTCTGGCCGAAAGTCTGACAACCAGTCTTACCAAGGGGTATCGTAATACCCGGTACTAACTGGGTTGTGGGGGTCAGATAGGCAATCACTCCATGTAAAATACCAACGCCGACCCCAATATACTTTGGAAAAGGCTAAGCAGATGATGATGATTAGGAGTTTCTGAGTCGTAGACCAGATTTGGATTTACGTACGGTTTATGACTGGGAAATATGCGTGTGCTATGGTTTTTTGCCTAGCCCTTCGGAGATTTAAGGCGTAATAATATGTGTGTTATAAGAAATAATTATACAGCCACAAAACACAACCACAATCTTACAACAATTTAACAAACTAGCTAAAAAAAAAAACTCCAATTATAACGTCAAGATGATGTACTAGTAAATCCTCAACTAATGCATAAACATCCTTTAATTATATTTGTTATAAGACTAAAAACGAATACTCCCTCGTCAACAGATGTACTGGACAGTGAATCTGACGGTGGACAGGAAGACCCAACGGAGTCTGAATCAGAGTTCAACAAGAGATACGTGGCGCTAACGCATAGACTGGTGCACCGACGAGCCTGCATAGAGTTGAATCGTCGCCAAGCTGACAACAGTTTTGGTAAGATTTTTGGCAAAATTACAAATAATAATACTCCCCTAAATGCTCATAAATGTACCTCATTTCTTTGAACAAAGCCAAACAGAGATTACATCCTGGTGATGACACACCAAAAAAATGCTTTAATGAAAAATAACAGTTCTCGCGTTATTGTATAAAAATGCTCCACTTGTTTTTGAAAAATAGGTTAAAGCCACATACAGCAATAATTAATGATACGAAATCATAAATGTTGTAATTTAGACAAAGATTCAAGTTCAATCTGTGCAAGACAAAATAAAAACTGTTTTATTTCAAATTTCTAGTAAACACTTTCTTTTAGTCTCTTTTTTGTTCGAAAATTGAAAACCACATCTTAATATTGTAATAGCCAATAAACGAGGTATCTCGTATTTTATCGGCGCTGTTCAGTAAGAACATCATAGAATAAGTTTCATGATTGCGTTTACCATCTATATAAAGCCCTTCATTCCACGGTGGCTATTATAAAACAGGTACCGTATTGCGTCACTACTTATAACGAATAGTTAACAAGTCCACTTCGGAAGCGTGACGTGTCAAACTATTCCTAGTACTCTCTCATTTTAAATAGCATCACCTATTATTTTAGGAATGTCCCCTGAATTCTTTAGTTCATCTTTGCCATTGGCACAGAAAAAAAAAATGGTTGCCAATGTCGTCATCTTATTACATGTGCGTGTAATTTTCGATAATTTCGGAGACCTTGACATGAAAGTAATGAATTTAAATGGTTTCGATGAGTCATGCGATCAATTTTAGTTTCAATCAGTGAAAGGTACAGAATCGTTTCAGAATCAAAAGTGACCGAACTGTTGCGGACTAAAATTAATACTCGTAGCGTATTTGAACGTCAGTATTCAGTTGTTGACGACACGCTACTGCGGCCAGATGATATTTTTACGTCTGACGTTCGGCAAATGTTTAGTTCGTATTGATTTTACATAGCAAAACTCGTCTAGACGACAGATAATGACGTAATTTTCATGCAACCCATGCGTACAGTTAAAAGTGACAAACGCCGGTTCAGAAGTTCAAGAGTGTAGTTCGGAATTTTGATTAGAACTGTCTGAGTTTTCTTGTAGAATGGGACACTCATGTGAGTATAAAGTTTTTCGTGAACCATTTAATACGTTGGATGAAGTCGAAACTGTCTTTTTTTATTTTACGTTTCTTTTATTTTATGTTTTAGTCAAAGACATGTTAAATTCCAAGGGGAGTGTTAGGCAGAAACTGGAGGAAATTCTCAAATTGATGCTGATGTTATGGTGTCGACAAAGTCAAATTAGCAGACTTGTGGCTCCAGAACCATGCGGTAAAAATATTTTATTTCATTTGACACTAATAAAATTAATACAATTATTTTCAAAATTTGTTCCTAATATTTTCTACGAGTCAATGCAAATTTTTTGACGCTTGTGTGTGATACCTATTGTAGTTTCGTAATACAAATAATTATAACAAATCTATCTATCAACTGAATTAGTCGTATTACTCACACCCTCCTAGCAAACGGATTCTCTTAAAATTCCACGCTTTTTATTCACCATTCGCAATTCTATAACATTAGGGTGCTAAATGTGTCAACAATGTCATATCCGGATCGAGGAATGTTAATTGCATTCTCTAATGCATAGCATGAATGAAAATTCACCGGTTGATTTTTCTGGGCATTAGCCAGAAGCGAAAGTTTTTCTGCAAATATTTGGTCGGATACGCACTTACCATTTAGAGAACGTATGTGTGTCATGGCCAGATCTCTTTGGGCGAGTTTATTGCCGTCTCTAGGCCGACATCATTGTACTATTTAGATAAGAAAATAAATATTAGGCCAGGAATGACGCAAAGAAAATACACGGTATCGCAAACCATGAGTCTATTGTTAAGTGATTATTGGTTTATTATTTCGTCTAACTATTGAATATTTATAATAATATTTGTGAACTAATTTAATGGTAAAACGTTTTTGCTGTATGCGGCTTTGAAGTGTTTTTGATAAAGCTTTTGATGTTTCCGCAAAACTCGAAGCATTCAGAATCAAACTGACGATAACAATGGCAGGTGGGCAAATCTAATCAAATGCCCTCTTATATAAATGCACTTCAAAAATTTTAAATAACTGATCGTTTAAGAATGTAAATGTAATGTCAAACTAAATGAAGCAATCCATTTTCTTATTACAGAGAGTGACAAAACAGTGGTAGTAAGACGTGGCAATGAAGAGTTTGGTTTCCGAATCCACGGAAGCAAGCCAGTAGTGGTGTCAGCGATCGAACCCGATACGCCTGCTGAAACTTCTGGTTTGGAAGTCGGAGACATTGTCATAGCTGTTAATGGTAATATATTTCAAGTTCAAGAAGAACATTAGTTTGATCTGAATTATAGAGTTCATGAGAGAGAAAAAAACGAATAAAACTATTCTTGAAGCAGCTATTAAACAGCCATTAAAGTTATCGATAAACAGTAAGAAAAATGTATGCAAGCAAAAGGCAACATTTTTGAACATGTTTGAAACTTTAAAATTTGTAAAATCTTAGACGGTTCAGCATTCAATAAATTGTGTTGATATGTATAAGTATCATAAAACGTTTATTACATTTAAACAGTTTGATTTAAGGCCCAATGCTTCAGAATCAGAATCCTGCTTGCATTTTCGTCTCAATTGGAAAATTTATTACCCACTAAATCCTCTGGGATTGATTTATTGCAAATATTGCAATAAATAATGTTCATCAATTTATTTGCAGGAATCAATGTCTTAGATAAGACACATTCAGAAGTGGTAAAGATTGCGCATTCTGGTTCGGAAATACTTGAATTAGAGGTAAGTTTAACTGAAAGTTTTGGTACTACGTAGATTTTGTTTATTTTATCGGTAAAGTCTGCGTCTTTGGGGTTGGTAACGAAAGATCTCGATTTTTTTAATAAAAAATTCAACGTTTCCATCAATATATTATGATTGACAGCTGCATTTATATATGAATGGGTAACTACTCGATTAGTGTGATAAAGCGATGTTTATTTGGTTATTTATTATCGTACTATAAAGTTTGCTCTATAACATCTGTAACATCAATCAAATCAATCTAACCATACCACATCGACCCATTTTTGTGTTCTCATTTAGATGTATATGTAACATTCACGATCCTGAACATTTCATCTTTACTGCCCTCTCTAAAGATTTTAGGTTGCAGATAACTACATCAGTTATTATTATGTTTTGGATGTACTCAATCAGATATTTCGCATAGAACCAAATAGTCTCTATAAAAACACTTTGTAATGTTTTATAATGTTTAGTAACTTTCGAAACATCCTAAAAATTACATTTATGGACAATGATCGATTCATGCTTTGATCAGAGTTGTGATATGTCATCATTTGATTGTAAACCAAAAAGCTGATAAGTATTTAAATATCCTTAATATCTAATCATTTATTTGTCTTCAGGTGGCCCGAACATGCGAGGTGGTAGCCTCATTAGCTCACGAAGGCGGACCCGCAGCCTTATATTCAGGGTATCTCTGGCGAGCAGCCCCCGTCAGACCTCACCACCCCCCACGCTGGACCCGACGGTGGTTCGTCCTGAAAAGAGACAATTGCTTGTACTATTATAAGACAGATTCTGTAAGTACCTATTTTTCTTCTTCAAAGCTTCTCTCTCAATTTATTGCGACTATAAGTTGATGAGTAGCTATTTGCTCTTCCTTGATTGGTTTCGTTTTATTGTTTGAATTTTCTTGCAAAAGGCATAGTACGATTGAATGACCCTTTTCATTCAAGTCAGTGTAGTTCAAGTACTTTCTAATTATATCAACGATTGCCCGATAGTTTTGCCTTGCCAATTCAACGTTCTTTTGTTTCTCTTCTATTTAGAAGAGTTTTAGCTATAGATGTTTGATTTGATTCATTGTACTAGCTATTTTTTAAACTCTTTATTGGTGATGGAACCTTATTTCATTGTGACCCTCTTATAAAACGAGGTTTACCTAATCCTAAAAAACTTGGTAATACTGCCATCTATTGATTTTAACTTGTACTACGTTACAGAGCATTCATCCTGTGGGAGCTCTTATGCTTGTGAACTATCAACTGACTGAAGATGACGCAGATAAGCCCCACGCTTTTCGATTACATCGTGGTGGAGGCGTGCGGTTACAACTGGCCGCGGATACTTCTGAGGCGGCGGCTAGATGGCGTGCAGTGCTGGCACATGCTATTGATGCTAGCAACCAGGTTTGTGTTAATATTTTGAAGTTTTATAATTCAGTTTTGCGAAATGTGGATTTTGTAACATAAAAGCATCATATTTTGTGGGATTGTCATTGTAAATCGTTATGACTCCGAGTGGCGTTAGTTCTTGGTAGTTCATTATTCACTAAATAGATGGCGCAGAATTAAACCTTAACTTTTACCACTTGTGTTATCTTCTGTCAACGAACTTTTGGAAGTGGTTGAAGTTGGCAATCATAAGATAAATTATTACTTAACCCTTTCTTGATAAAGTGCGATAAAAGTACCGTCATGCTTTCTTAACATCCGGAGATACAGAAAAGGAAGGTGTAATTGGTAGCTTAACTTAAATTTAAGTTTCTGGAAAAATATTATTTCGCTTCTTTCTTTGATCTGTTTTAAAGTTAATTTTATGTTTTGGATTTTACATGAAAGGTCTATTTTCTTGTCAGCAAGGAAAATAAGGGCCAGTTATTAAACTTGACAGGCAAATTTAAATAAAAAAGCATATCCAGTGGTCACGTTGATTGATTGATAAAAATAATTAATTGGTCACATTTAAAACTATAAAAATCCAAACGTTACAATATAAAACTCCTTGCACGTCATTGACGATGTTTAATAATGGAACCATTTTTTCTTCCAGCGTGATGGCTGGTTAGAGGTGACCATGCGGAATATGAAGCTTCCACCATCATCGATCCCTAGGCCTGACTGCTTCGGGTACCTCATGAAGCTTGGTTCCAAGTGGAAGTCCTGGGCCAAGCGGTACTGCGTGCTTAAAGACGCTTGCCTCTACTTCTACAATGATGGAAACAGCAAGAACGCTTTTGGTTAGTCCATCGGTTTCACTACATAGAGGGTGTAAACTATCTCATCACGAAGCCGTCAACAAGCATTCTGTACATCAAAGTAACTTTACGCAAAAATTATTACTGGGAAACGACTGTTTTTTTTGGGGTGAAAAATCATGTTTTGTGTTAGAACTCAATGTAACGCACTCAAAACAATGTGCTGATGGATGGATTGAATAGTACGGGAGTCGTGGAGGTGTTTAAAGTAAAAATCTTCCATTAAAAACATGTAATAAAAAAAACTTGTGAAAAAGTTGGAACTTTGACCCCCAATATCTCCGTAACTAGAAGGTTCCCAGGTATGGTATAGAATAAAAAAAAATATCGCAATGACGGGGAGAACAAGTGTATCTCGGCTTCGTTAAGAGGTATTTTACACCCTTTATATTAAAATCATGATTAATAGTGGTGGCTTGTGCAGCAAAGCTTTTTGTTCCGTCAAACCTGCCACGCCCCATGACTAGCTCATGACTAGAAGCTTCAGCTAATTAAAACAGTTGATCCGTCATTGTGCTTCTTCTTCTTAGCGTGTCGATGGCAATCTAAATTGTGTCGGCCCAGAACTGAGCGACTAGTTTGCCCATTGGCGCTTTCGGTAGCGTACATCAGTTCCTGTAATGAACAAACAACAGCACACGCAGGACACGATATTAAGTGCCCCATCGTTTGTGGAACAGCACCACATTTACACTCCTGGGCAGATTCATGTTTGTGCTCATAGTGCAATTATTAAAAATAGCTGTATTAAAGTATATTCTATTTATAACAGTGGGGTTGTCGCGATAAAATGCACGTCATTTATCTTAGGGAGCGAACCGAGCGCATTAAGCCGACACAACTCCTGACTTCAGGCCGCTTCTAATAGTCTCTTTCCAGAAGATTGAAATGAAGCTGCTCTATTTACTATAATGATTAAATCTGTTGTTCTTCCTCCAAAGGTATGGCCTGTTTACACGGCTACAGAATACAGACGTGCGCGCCTGGCGGCAAGAAGTACGCCTTCGAGGTGATGCCCACAGAACCAAAGCAGAGACACTTCTACTTCCACACTGAATCCGAAATGGATAGGAAGCGGTGAGTATCAAATTCTAGGAGAGAAAGAAGGAATGAACATTTCTTCTACATAGAATACTCGTAGAATCCCCATAAACAAAATAATTATTAAAATTGGAGAGCAGCGGTGGGTGGCCCAGTGGTGGCGGCCCCGACTTAGGAACAGTAAGTCGTGGGTTCGAACCCAGACAGGCGCATTACTTTGTGTAATTTATTTCATCAAACCGGTGAAGGAAAACATCGTGAGGAAACCGGCATGTCCTAGAACCAAAAATTCGAAGACATCGAGTGACATCTACCAATCCGCACTGGGCCCGCGTGGTGGATTATAGCCCATTCCCTCTCATTGAGAGAAGGCCGTGTCCCAGCAGTGGGAATATTATAGGCTGATGATGGTGATGATGAAACAAAATAAAAAAAGAAGTATAAGGTAAAAAAAGAGAAGGTACTGTGAAATTCTGGATGGATATTTCTTCGCGTTATGCCGCAAATGACTTCAGTTGCAAGGAATCTTATTCTAGATCAAGCTATAAAATTGGCTGTTGTTTGGTCATCAATAAGTAGTCTGATGACTAGCTACTGATGACCAAACAACAGCCAATTTGAAACTGATGTTTGAACCGATCAAATTGACACTGTTTGGTTCGTATTTTAGTAAGTATCTTCTTCTTCTCGCTGGCGCGATAAATTTTATATTTTGTAAGAGCCTTTGCACACCACGTTTTTTTATGCGCCGACGACGCGCGTAGAATGCAATTAGGACGCGCAGCAAACGCGAGACTGAAGTCACGTTGATACCTTTGCACACGATCCTTGAGTTTGTTTCGCTGTAAACGCGCTGATACATCGCTATAAACGCGCTGTGAACGAGCGTTTGTAGCGACGTATCGCGCAGAAAGCCGTCGCGATTTGATAATTACCTCCATTATTACCTTCTTCCCCGCACGACCAATGGCACAAACGCGCTTTACCTTTGCGTTTGTATCGATACAAACGTGTTAAATCTGCTAAAAACGTGTTGACATCGCGCAGAGGACGCGCTGATCAAAAACGCGAGTCGCGTCGTCAGCGCATAAAAAAAACGTGATGTGCAAAGGCTCTTAAAGCCCAAAACTTGCCACCTTCACCGCGTCGTTTTCGTTTTTGTTTTACCTACCTACCAGCTCTTTTGGAGTTTTTTTTAGGTGATAGGCATTCTGAATCTAGAACAAAACAATAACAAATTAAAACAATCGTATCGTTTTTTAATCGATAAAAACAAAGGATAATGTTCCCTATAGCTTCGTTAGGTCTGACCTTAGGCAATACATTGATCGTTAACTCGTTCCACTATATAATCCTTTTTGTTAACTAAATTGGGAATGACTACATCATCATAAATTAAAACCGGCCAAGTGCGAGTCTCAAGGACTCGTGGACGAAGGGTTCCGTTTCCGTACCATTTTAATTATCTTAGACAAAACGTTAGTTGTTTGGGGGCCCCCAAACAACAAACGTTTTGCTTAAATATTTATTTTATTTTAATTTAACTATTTATTTTTAAAGTGAATATACAACTAAATATTCTGTGAATATTTCAAGCGTCTACCTGTTACCATTATTTATATCGAGCAAAAAACGGCAAAAAAAAACATGTTTGATGTATGGGAGCCCCCGTTAAATATTTATTTTATTCTGTTTTTAATATTTTGTGTTTTAGCAGCAACCGAAATACATCATCTCTGAAAATTTCAACTGCCTAGCTATCACGGTTCATGAACCGTGATAGCTAGGCAGTTGAAATGTGAGTGATTTGATTTGAGTTCTGTCCGTCTGTCGGGTTGTCTGTCTGACGGACAGAGGGGCAGTGGAGTCTTAGTAATAGGGCCCTAGGCCTCAATTATTTATTTACCTTTTGGTATTGTGATAACAGTTCAAGTTGTATTTAAGGAATTGTGTTGAGGAATTTACTCAACACAATTCCTCATTATCTCAATTTATTTGGGTTAGGCAAAGTATGTTCTCTATTAAACTTGTCATCTAAGCAGTCACCTCTTTTCTAGCCATAACATCCTTAACGTAGTCGATCCATTGTTTTTGATTTTCCACATTTCATGACATTCATACTCAAAACTTTCCTCACGATTTATTATCTAAAACTAAGGCTCTATATTTTCCGGTTTCACATTTAAATTAACTCACACACACACACATAGATACTGAAATAACTTTTTCTCATAAATTTTGGTAGAAACCATGTCCAATAACTTAACTTAAATCACTTCCCAAAACATTTACAACTGAGTTGATTCAAACCTCATTGCATCTCCAAATGCATGCTCCTCAGACGTCTGGTTGCAATTAGCAATGACACTGTAAAGTGATTATAATAGGCATGACGACAGTATCAAAAAATTGCAAATCTATTTAGTCCGTCAGTTAGAGTATTGGAAATTAATGGACACGTATTTGTTTATTTATAATTATAATTTATATTATTTACGTTTTTTTTTGTCGTCTCGCCTATCCTCCAATCGAACACGTCTGGTTGCAATTAGCAATGACACTGCAAAGTAATATAGTAGGCATGACGATAGTATCAAAAAAATTCAAATCTATTTAGTCCGTCAGTTAGAGTATAGGAAATCAATGGACACGTATTTATTTATTATTATTATTTATTTATTTTTGTCGTCTCGCCTATCCTCAAATCGAACACGTCTGAGTCACATGCCAAACTGTCTGGCCCAATCTGATGGCCGATCATTTAATTAACGAAAGAGTGCCAACGGTTAACCTGATAGTGATGCTGCGAAGTAAGATCAACAATGCAAGGGATGCTTTAGAGTTTGTGCTTCTATCATCGTTCGTGGTGAAAATAATGAGTAAAAAGGTTCTTTGGATTCCACGTTTGAAGATTGTCTGAATTTGCGTTATTAAATCAAAACAGAAGGTAAACTTTATTTTAACAAAAGCGTTAAAACTACTCATATTTAACTTTGAAATATCTTTAATTCCCTTACGAAGGGCAACCAAGGTTCTTTCAACTATAAATCCAAAGGTGCAAAGCGCGACTGCTTAACACGAGATCCTGGGAAAGTACCTATTATTGGGTTTTTCTGTCAGGAATGAAATCACTGGCAGCCAAGGAGTCTGGATTTGTGCCCGGTTGATGGCAATAGGCTCGCTCTCTATTACATGGGACAAACAAACCTGGCGAAAAGTAGGTGTACTAATAAGTACTTACACCCCAACCTAACCCTTCTGCGCAAGTCCAGGGATATTGTATTACCCGGTACAAACTGGGTTGTGTTGTGGAGGTTAGATAGGCAGTCTCATTTTGTAAAATACTGGTACTCAGCCGCATCCGGTTAGACTGGAAGCCGACCCCAACATATTTGGGAAAAGGCTAGGCAGATGATTATATGTCCTGCAGTAGCCTATAGGTTTAGGTTGATGATGATAAATATAATGGAGAGGAATTTAAAGAATAGTATATTATGATACAATGGGGGCTATCGTTTTTGAGCTCACCAGATGGCGCTACTGTCGAGTAAGGTCTTGTCAATAATTCTATTTTATATTTTAAAGTACCAATAACGTCATAAAAGTTTATTTTATTACGTATATCAAAATAGTGTAAATTTCAAGTACATATTTAAAATATTCTCCCTAAAATTAGCACGCATGGAATATTAAAAAATCATTCTACCTCCCAAGTACTAACAAATAAGATCCTAAGTTGCTACTTAAAAACTTCAAGTCATAATTAATTAGGAATGGCTCAGTCTAGAACACAATCGTGAGTATGTATAAATCATCATCATCATCATTTCAGCCGAAAGACGTCCACTGCTGGACATAGGCCTTCCCCAAGTCAAGTCACATTGACCGGTCCCGTGCGACTCGCATCCAGCGGATTCCCACAACCTTCACCAGGTCATCGGTCCACCTAGTGGAAGGCCTTCCAACGCAACGTCTTCCGGTTTGCGGTCGCCACTCCAAAACTTTTCGGCCCCATCGGCCATCCGTTCTGCGAGCAATGTGCCCTGCCCACTGCCACTTAAGTTTGGCAATTCTCCGGGCCACGTCGGTAACCTTGGTTCTCTTGCGGATGTCTTCATTTCTGATTCGATCGCGCAAGAAAAATCCGAGCATAGCCCTCTCCATTGCTATTTGGGTGACTTCAAGCCTTCCGATAAGGTCCGGTTGTGAGCGACCACGTTTCGGTCCCGTATGTAATTACTGGCGACACACACTGGTCATAGACTTTCGCCTTGAGACACTGTGGTAAGTTGGACGACAAGATACCGCGCAACTTCCCGAACGCTGCCCAGCCGAGTCGGATTCGACGATTGACCTCTTTCTCGAAGTTAGACCTACCTAACTGGACAGTTTGTCCCAGGTACACATAATCGTATACAACTTCGAAGGTAGAGTCTCCGATCTTGATAGGAATGGGTGTGACATGGGCTTTCGACATGACCTTGGTTTTGTCCATGTTCATTTTAAGACCCACTCTACCGGAAGCTCTACTAAGGTCATCGAGCATTGTACTGAGGTCCTCCATGGTCTCAGCCATAACCACTATATCGTCGGCAAACCGAAGATGAGTGATGTACTCGCCATTGACGTTCTTCAATCCGTCTATTGAGCTGCCGGTATTTACACGCCTTGTCTGAAGACTGCAGGATCATCTCACACCGGTCCTTGAGAGTGTGATAGGAGAGCTTCTTGTTCTGATCTGTACGACGTGCCTTGAAGAACTTAGACCCGGTAGTATGGACAGTTTCCACGAACCCATCGTTGTATTCGTCCACTGAGTTTCCTAGGCACTCGAAACGGTTTTGGAGTTCAAGCTGAAAGCTCTCGGGGTTTTGGATTTGGATTTGTGCTGGACGGAGCGTAGACTTCATCAGTCGATACCTTTCAAGCTTGATATTAATGTTCAAAGTGCCTCTTACCATGCGGTGATCGCTCCCGGTTTTCACCGAATTGATCACCGAGACATCATTGAACATTTGCTTCTTGGTTGACATGATGAAGTCAATCTCATTTCTAGTTGCACTGCCATCCACTTCCTGTGCTCACGCTTTCTGAAGAAGGAGTTCATCATATAGAGGTTCTCCTTCTCCATAAAGCTAGCCAGTTGGTGACCCCGGCGATTCCGACGTCCAACTCCAAATTAACCCACCTGCAGCTCATCACCGTCTCGTTTGCCCAGTTTCGCGTTGAAGTCCTCCATGACAACGGTGAAGTGAGTTTAGAAACCATGCATGGCTTTAGAAATATCCTCATACATGGTCTCCACTTCGTCGTCGAGGTGTGCCGAGGTCGGGACGTAGACCTGTATGACCTTCAGCGAATATCTTGGGGATATTCTGAGTATAAATACGTGATAATAAAGCACGCATCGCGCCAACACTGTATGACATCTGATATTTCGGAAGACCTTACTCTACACGAACGCTTCTAGCGGTGAATTCATGCGCGATAGCTCCCAGATGAGCAAAGTTGCTCATTGTACACAAGGCTGTGGGTTGGAGCCCGAGCCGTAGGCGAGGGCGTAAATCAGCCGAGTGTCTAGTGAGCAAGTTGCTCACGAGTTTCATACGCACTTTTTCAACACACTTGCGAGGAAAAACAAACATGTATTGCATAAATCGTTTTACCACACAGCAACAAATGCGATACAAGCAAAATATGAAAATTATGGGAAATGGTGCGCAAGTTTTTTTTTTTGCACGCGCCATATGTAAGGTGATAGTCATACAGCCTACTTCAAAATTATAATTTTAGTGATAAAATGCAATTGATAATAATAAATGTGTTTTCGTCTTAATTAGGGACACAATTATTTATTCCAAAAATGTAAATGGATTTTCAGCGGCATAAAAAAACTTCTTTGTTGTTACAAAAAAAAAACTAAGTATTACCCGGTTAAATTGAAAATGCTCTGTTTACTCGCATATAATTCGCAGTTAGGTACTAACTTAACTTTGTAGGGATCATTCTATTATGCACGTGTGATTTATAGTTCGGTTTATGGCCCTAAGAACGATGTAATAAGGCTCACTTTACGAGCAAGTGTAGTGAAAATTTATTTTTGTGTGTTCCTAGATGGATGGCAGCTTTGGAGTACTCCATAGACAGATGGATGAAGGCTGGTTGACGACGAGCCCTACCCTCGGAAGATTCATTCGATTTTATATAATTTTAGCTGTATTAAATATATTCATTGTTATTCCATATTTTGAGTTATTATATTTATTTGGCTTAACGTTTCTGAACCCATCCACACAAAAGTATTAAGATCATCATCGTTTTTGGAGATAATGAGTAGAAAGCCTTTTGTAAAGAAACTGCAAAGTCCTCTATATAACAAGAACGTTGAAAGTTGCGCATATTCTACTTTGTAATATTTTTAATTTCATTAATTAAATATTGCATACGTACGCACGACGACCAATCAAGCTTCACAAACCAGTTTATGCAGATCTCTCACTGTCCGGGAAATCTAAAAGGGTGTAAATAGACCCTTATCGAAGCCGAAAGGCACTTGTTTTCCCCGACATTGCAATAATTTTTTTGTTCTGGACCATACTTGGGAACAACTAGTTACGGAGATATTGGAGAACAAAGTTCAACTTTTTAACAACTTTTTTTTTCAAATACTGGTTTTTAAGGTCATAACTTTACTTAAAATACCTCCACAACCGGTTTACTATTAAATGCACAATGTTTCGAGTGCGTTACATTAGGTTTTACCGTAAAACGTGATTTTTCACCCAAAAAAAAATCGTTTCTCAGCAATAGTTTTTACGTAGAGTTACTTAGTTTGATGTACAGAATGCTTGGTTGACGGCTTCGTGAAGGATCTGTTTACACCCTGTATGCAAGGAGAAGCTATGTTATACTAGGAATGTATAGCTTGATTTGTCGCCCTGTGTACATTCCAGAGTTACGTAATTTTAAATGCAATGCTTTCTATAAAATGTCGACTTTAATAATTATTTTGAACTTATCTTATGTAATCATTGTAATTTCGATACCGAAATGCCAAATTCAATCAAGTATTATGCTTCAGAAACCTGACTCCGAAAAGTTAATGACATAAATAATATCAAAAGTCGAAAGAACTACAATCTATCAAATTTCTTTAATAGACTTTCAACTTTATCCCTAAAACATTAGGTTCAAGGTTGATTTGGAAAATTTAACAGTTCCGGGTATCAAGTTCAGTTGAAATTCATAAAAAATTAAATCATTGCGAAGACATAACATACAGCATCACGCCTGTAACCCCCGAAGAGTTAGGCAGAGCGTCATCGAGGACAAGTAGGTATAAAGTTGGTAGATGATTAGTATTACGACTTTGCAACTTAACTGGGCGAATCGCACGGGACCGGTCAATGTGGCGACACTCGGGGGAGGCCTATGTCCAGCAGTGGACGTCTTTCGGCTGAAATGATGATGATGATCTTATGTGGGTGTACTATTAGGTACATCACTGCATAACCCTTTGCGGATTACAGGCTTCATGTTATGATGGTTAAATTAAATGTATTGCCAATTTATAATGATGAGAATATAACAGAAAGTCAGACGAAGAGATCGAGATCCCACCAAAAATAAAAGATCCAATCAATTTTAACAATCTGATACTTTTCTATGAATGGGATTGGAAACAACAGCTTACACGTATTTTAAAAACCTATCCTATAACGACACTAAAACTTAGCGCCTTCAATCATTTAATTGTGAGATTTCACATGGCAATTTTCGCATTTTGCTCGGACATGCCTAGCGTGCAGACGGCACTATGAGAAATGAATTGATCACGCTATCTGGGTTCACTGGCACACATAATGTGCTCGGAATTATTCGTTTTAATTCAAGATTTTATCAAAAATATTTAAAAAGAGCATCACTAACGGCATTGCGTCCCGTCCTTTATAAAATTATTTTCAGTTTCAAAATTATAATAATTATTCAGAAATAATATTCAGATGTTGTATTGTATTATTTAATTTATAAATTGCGTGTTCTTTTTTGATAAAGCTAAAAGTATTTAAAATAGACATCACGGCAACGACGCATCGAACATCATACATGATTTATTAAATGCATAGCTTTAATCTATGTTATTCTAAATATAAATAAAAAAATAAAATATATCAATGATATTAATGGCTAAAATCATTATATAAAAAATGTCTTTTTATACACCTGATATTATGACTGATGAATATGAGACTAAAATGGCAAAATAAATAATTCAATAAAATATTCCTACTAAAGTATACCTTTACCCGTATACATTCTTGGAGACGAATGGGATAAAATGCTGAATAATGAATGATAATATCAGCAATTCGAATCTTAAATCAACTGAATCACGGCAAACGGTACGAGATATTGAACTTAGAAGTAACGACTGACATCGTAATTTCGTAACGATATAAAAATATTGATGATGAAATCTAAGACAGTTAAATAAGATGAAATAATATTCCTACTAATAGTTACATAATATTTATTACATAGGTGTGAAACGTAGATACATTAGGTAAATAAATACATAGTAGATATATCATTATTGATGTGCCAATTCGTTAGTAAACAGTAAGCCGTAGTTAGAATTTACCCTAAAAAGCACAACCCATTAAATATTACAATGTAATTAATTTCGTCGTATGTATCTGTAACCCTATAGTTGAAATGGTGATTATTATCAGTGTTGTGAATTTTTGAATAATTATTTACAAATAAGCTCGTATAATTTTACGTAAGTCTTGTAGTATTATAATTTCTTTACAATTGTTGTAAATATCGATAATTTTGATGAAGGGTTACAGAATTTATAAATCATTTTTTATATTACCTATTCAAAATATTATAAATGTAATAAATATAATAAAATTATTGATTGGTATAATCCCCTTTAGAATGTGGTCCATACTAGGTGACTTAAATTGTGCATTAAAATGATAAAATATAATAAGGAGAAAATTAAAATCCATGTTGATGACTTGTAAATAAATAATCAGTGAAAGCTCAATATAAAATGTATTTAAATAATAAATAAAAAGACTTGATTGTAACACAGTCGGTTAAAAGCTTATAGAGTAGTTATTATTGTAAATTAGTGAATGTTTACATAGAAGTGTAAAAAATGTATGTATTTAAAAATAAAATATTTATTATAATTTTTGTTTGATCTATAGCAAGTTTATAAGCGCACGTTGTTCGAACTTAAAGTTTATGGTTAATTGGTAATTCATAGATTTATCAACCATAGAAAACGATATACATAATAGATATTGCAATGTGTTCAGTAAATAAGTGGATCAGGAAAATAACGAAACATACTATTTATTCTTGTCAAAATTTTTGTATTCGTTGTTTCTTTATTCATGCCAAAGAATTTGTGCTAGAATTTATTGAGAATGTTGCCAAATACGAAAATATTTGTCTGTTAACCTGTATTATTGATCTATAAATGTTTTATTTAAGATGGAAATAAATATTTAATTAGTATCAGTCAGATTTTTTTAATAATATAATGTGACTGTATGAATAGATTTCGTTGTAATAAAGATTAAAACAAAATGAAACAGGACTTTATTTTACACACCTCCATTTCCAAGAAAGTTAATTTATCTCCCAAAACTGTTAAACCAGCAAAAAATTGTTGCAGATTGAACAGCATGGAAGTGAAAGATTTTCCCAAGAAAAATAATTAAATCAAAACTTTTTCAAAAAGCATAATAAGTACTAAAAACATTTATCAATTAGCGTCTCCAGTCGAAATTCATGAAGCACGATACAAAGTCCGAGGGTGGTGTTAATTTACACGACTTATAAGCTACTAACACGAAAAATAAACAATCCAACGATATCCTTCCCTTTTTTATCACTCCCAAAGTAAAAACAGTATGGAGGCTTCGGTGGGGCGGCGGTGAAGACGCGGGAGGCGCGGAGGGGGGGGCGACGCTACAGGAGCGCTACTGCCTCTGACGACGGCCGACGGTAGTACGCGCGCTCAACTCCCTCCAGTCGCGCGCCATGCGCACGCGCAGCCTCAACGCACGGTGATGCCACACTGAAAAAAAAGTGTAATGAAAAAAACCTGAACCTTGCCAAGGATTACAGTGAACAAACTAAGAGTGCATTATTATCGTGTGAGACCAAGTGACAGTTTAGCTACGGCAATAACATTTTCGTTCACAGTCTCTATTAACTGTTTTATGGCCTGTACAGTGCGTCTATTGTTGTGTTCGCTTCCACTAATCTCCTATTCACCTGTTTCAACGCCACCTACTGCGGTTGGACTGTGAAATGTGACAAAAAATTGCAATGGACAGCCATTGTACGCATGCGGACGCCAGTTTGTAAACTTTGCGGGTGACTACCTGACTACCGGAGGGTTGGACCTCGACAGATCGGACGATTGATCGCCCAACTGCCTTGTGAGTGGATTTTTTACGATTTTTGTAATTTAATACAGCGGATGTGGAATAAATTGGGTAGGCTGGGTGAGCTGCTACCTGTTTTATCGCGTGCCCCTCATGTTATTGTTTTCAACGCATATGCTTTATAAAAACAATTCTGGGAACTAACGGGCTTGTGGTTTTCTCTATTGTTCTATTTTACAGCGGTGTTTACTTAAGCTGCCACCGTGCTTAGCAGTCATTATCTTGTAATTGTTTTAAGGATTTACTGTAAATGGATTTACGAATGCCAGCGGCTATTGTTTTGGCGCGTGCCTAATTGTAGAGGCTTTTGGCCCTTCCACCTTGGTAGGTACCTACTTTAAGTTCAATGACTTTAATAACTCCAGCAGCCTTTTACTATCGGCCACGAACCTATTTATCAATTTCAAAGCATTTCCTGTAGCTTAAACATGCACATGTAGACTGGTATCTATATTCATTAATCTTTAAGTTTTTTATTAATTTTTCACTGCATGCTCTTAAACGTTTTCGTCTATACCTAATCATTTTGTTATTAGTTATTACTGTAGGCACTTCCACGTGTATAGAAACACGCTGAAATAAACCAGGTGCAGCATACTTGCACGAGACTTTCAACCGTATGTCAATGGAGGAGCAGGTCAAAATAGCATGTGTGACCCGAGTTATTACTGACATTGCCGTCTGAAACGACTTCCTTATGTTATTATTCATATGCAATTGCGGCACTTAAAGGCTTTGGACACATGGAAACTCAGATAGGAAGACATGTCCATGTTCGTTTACTATTAGACTTTATAGTTATACTAACTTTCGAGGAGGAAATTATATAGAACCCTAAATCTTAGTTTTAAGATTCCGCTGAAGTAGCCTTAAACTAATATAATTACAAAATCAATTAAAAGGTTCTGTTCTGATCACCGGCTTTGGTCATAATAGCGAAATTTACAACATCCAATCAACGAAACATAATAAAAATCGCTATAAAAACTAATCACATTTTAGATCCGATGATGGGTAAGCCTTGACTACGATTCGAAATGCAGGTCGACTAACAAGTCGAGCTGTTCTACTAGATGCTATAGAACTAAATAAAAGTCCAATTACAGTAGAATTATACATATTATTTTGCAGATTACGAACTTACGTAGGCAAGTCTGAAGACAAAAAAAAAACATCATCATCTGCCTAGCCTTTTCCCAAGTTTTATTGGGGTCGGCTTCCAGTCTAACCGGATGCATCTGAATACCAGTATTTTACATGGAGTGACTGCCTATCTGACCTCCACAACCCAATTAGTACTGGGTAATACGGTACCCCTTGGTAAGACTGGTTGTCAGACTTTTTGGTCCACTGACTACCTGTAACGACTATCAAAGATTACAAATGACAGCCGGGACCAACTGCTTAACGTGCTGCCCGAGGCACGGAGAAAACTCGGTATGTAATGGGTGGTCACCCATCCACAGACCAACCTAGGCAAGCACGGCTTAACCTAACAATCGACCCGAGCGGCTGTTATTATTTAGCCACGAGCTCAAGCAAAGCAAGAGCAAGAGCTGCAAGTCTTATTTTTCATAAACAACACAAAACGCTTTTGAGTTACTTGAGATGAAAACATTTTCAACAAACAGCAACGAATTTTGCAAAAAATGAGAAATGCAAGTCCAAATCAGTACATGAAATTACATAGGGATAAAATTCTTTGGTTATGGTGATGGCACGCGTGCACGGGTAGGAATGTTAATGGTTTCAGAGATGTGACGTATTTACTCTAGAGTCTGAAGACACATGATACAGATTTGTAAAGAACTGAAGTATTTAAAGAAAAGGTTGACGATAAAAATGTAGAACGAACCATTTCACATTTCGATTGCACATACAGATAATATCAGAGCTGTTTGTCAAAAGCAAGCATTTCTCGACCATAAACCACTATAACACAGCCTAGAAGAAAGAAAACATTACGCAACGGTAACACAGTAGAAACGTTGGAAGGTTTTAATTGTTCTGCAAATAGAAGTTAATCTTAACCATCAAGAGATAGCGAAATAATCTAATCAGGGAATGATACTTATCGGAACCTTGCGACACCGAAAATGGATGCCGCAATACAACATCAATAAAACTTAACAATTTCCAAGTATCTTTCTGTTTTCGTAGTGGTAAAGGGGAATAACTATATACTATTAACTGTAGTTTGATTGACCATTATCTGGTGTCAATTGAAACACGAGGCCTGAGAACACAAAACGGTTAACAGTTGGTGTTCAACCAAGGCTGGCTTTGGCTATAACTCTGATTGGTAATGATGGATGAGGCTTTCTCTCGGTGGCGGTATTACTTAGAGATTGTAGCAAGAAAAGTAATTACCTAAGTAAGTTTATTTTCCTTGTTGCATGTTTTGATTCTACTTTCATTCATAATAATCACTACATGTTATAAAACAAAGTCGTTCGCCACGTTTGTCCATATGTATGCTTAGATCTTCAACACTATGCAACGGATTTAGATGCGGGTTTTTTTAATAGATAGAGTAATTCAAGAGGAAGTTAGTATATAATCTGCGGGCGAGCAAAGCCGTGGGCATCAGCTAGTTACAGATAAATTAATGACGCTATGAAAACTGATGAACCAACTGATAATAAAATTGGATTTAGAAACTAAAACAAATAAGTAAGCCTAAAAAGTTAAATCTGAAGTTAAATGCTAATTAAAAACAGGGTCCTCAGTTCCCCACTTTCAAAACACCAAAAACATTTCCTTTATATCACCTTAAGTAAATTTGAAGTTATTCAAATAATTTATGAACAAAACTAAAAGCAATTAACCATCGGCAAACATGAAAGAGATTCATTAAACTGATAATCAGATATTGCAGTTTATCATCGTGCATCAAACTAAGTAACACTTGTTTTCGCGTAACAGCCAACAGTTAAGCGCCATTTTTTTAAAACTTCTTCGAAATGCCGACTTGATTTCAGATAAGCCCGAGTGCGACTAATCTAGAAACAGAATTTAATGTTAAATTGTATTTAACGTTTGGAGAGGTGAACTAGACTTTAAACGAAATTTTAAGACACAAAAGAATTTGTCGATCGTCGCTCATTGGATGCCTGTCGGAGGAAATCGCCGTCGAAGTAGTAGGCCGCGGCGAAGGTGGTGTGACGATCTGTTCTTGTTTGCGAGGCGAACGTGGCCAGATATTGCACAGGCTGAGACACTCAAATAAGCTAAAAAAAAGAATTGGTGTAGAATCTGAGAGGTGCTTAAAAGGACCTATATTATTTAAACTGTTCGACTAAAATCGATTTCCGAATAGTATCGGTAGTGTTTTCGACAGCTAAAATAAGTAACACGAAAAGAAGGAAAAGCATCGATAGTAGATAGTACGTAATTATAAAACAAAAAGGCGGAGACGTCACACGACGCACGTTAAGAACCAAAATATTATTTGAAATCATTTGAACAAGACGCAATATTTGCTCATCTAATTGAAAAACCTCATAATTTTCTCAGCTCGGTGTTAACATTAAAATTAAATGAATATTCATTTTAAAATGTTAATGATTTCATCTTCTTGAATAATATAGAGATCGCAATGAAATATTCAGTGTGAATTAGTGGTGTCATGAGAAGAGCCGGCCTAATTATTAGGCGTGTATCTCGATCCATAAATTTCAATATATTTTAATCGTCTTTCGTAACTGACAGTTCGAAATTACTTGAAAGGTGCCGCCTAGACACGTGTTCGTTGAAGGCTACTAAGAGTCGAGTTCAAAATTGTTGGAGTCCTTGGCTGGTTAAATTAGTAAGTGTAACTTGTAAACGGTTAAGAAGTCTTAGTAAAAACAAGCGTTTCAATCATGCTTTTGTTTTATTCTGTATTTTGTCCACATTTCGGGGTTTCTGATGAATCCTTGGAAAACTTCTTAAAAAAAGAAAAAAAGAATTCCTTCTAAGTAAAATTTTCTAAGGAACATTTTTGCTCTCACTAATGTATTCACAGTATAAAATATGTCTAAATAGGCGAGACGACAAAAAAAAAACTAATTAGTCCGTCAGTTAGATTATCAAAAAATATTTGAACCGGTTTTTTTTCTTTTGTTACGTAAACCAAAATTGACGGAGATATTACGCTTTTAAAATTCTCAATACGTCACGCCTAGGTATAATTTTTACCTAGTTCTGACGTCACGCGCGCAGCGTGAAACGCATCAAAACTCGGGAGTGGGGTCCCGAGTTTTGATGCGTTTTATCTTAGTCAATATTCATTGATTTTCAAAAACAAAAAATACGTGTCCATTAATTTCCAATACTCTAACTGACGGACTAAATAGATTTGCATTTTTTTGATACTGTCGTCATGCCTATTGTACAAGATTCAGGGAACCTAGAAAATGCCCCGGCTTTTAGTAATAATAATAATACACCTTAGATAATCTCAAATAGAGAAAACCCCAGTCCATGAAAGCGAAATAATATTAACCACTGGAGACAAGGACCACCCAAAAAATATGGTAGTACCAATAATTAACAAAAACCCAATTACAAATAGAGAAGCTTACATAATCGAGGATAAAAACTCCAAATCCTCAATTCTCGTTAGTTCCCATGGAAGAAAGAATCTTTATTTGTTACTCAATCATAACGGATCAATAATTTTGTCGAAACTTGTATTCTACGCGAATGAAACCGTGGAAAAAACTCAATTTAATTGCTGGGTTTTACAAAACTTCTATTGTCTTAGGATATTTTTTGGATTTTTGTCTAGGTACGTCTACCTTTTACAAAATCTTTAGAGTATTTAATCCATCAGAAGTACCTAAAGTTTTTTATCCCGCGGCTTTGCTCTCGTAAATTTAGAATTAAACTATCAAATTGGCACTCTAACAAAATGCACTAAGTACCTACTTAAGTAAAAAATAAATCTTAACACACTACTAAAGTTTCTATAATATAATTCAATCATGATTCGAAAGACATGCGGTGCCATCTATTATCATAATGAACGTTATTGTTGTTTTCCTCGGGAACAGTTCTTTTTTTTTCGGGATGAAATGTATACTTGACAACATTTATGCAAAAATCAGGATGATCGGTTCGGTAATTTAGGCGTGAAAAGGTAACAAACAATAAATATAATATTAGGATTCCATTCAAAGATCTATCTTAAGTGTGTTTGTAAATAAAATAGAATTGTACTTTCAAGTGCCAAGTTGAAATAGGTTTATTCAAGCATTTCATCATCGCCTCTACAATATCCTTGTGATTGTCTGAATCCAAGTCTCTACTCCAATGGTCGAGGTTCTTGTAAATTCAATTTCTCCTAAGACACATCATTAACGCAAACACAATAAAGGAGGGCCTTAGCGTAAGTAATTTGTATTGGAGCAGGTAGGTACTGGGTTGGGAAGAAGTTCCTAATCTAAGAAATCAAAGAAAAGCACAAAACACAGAAGAGCTGTGGTAATAATTAGAATATAAATATGGATGGGTATGTATGAAAGTAGGGATGGGTGACATGGCTAATGGCTATACAGGGTGTAAACAGACTCTTCACGAAGCCGTCAACCAAGCATTCTGTACATCAAACTAATGGATGGGTATGTATGAAAGTAGGGATGGATGACATGGCTAATGGCTATACAGGGTGTAAACAGACTCTTCACGAAGCCGTCAACCAAGCATTCTGTACATCAAACTAATGGATGGGTATGTATGAAAGTAGGGATGGATGACATGGCTAATGGCTATACAGGGTGTAAACAGACTCTTCACGAAGCCGTCAACCAAGCATTCTGTACATCAAACTAATGGATGGGTATGTATGAAAGTAGGGATGGATGACATGGCTAATGGCTATACAGGGTGTAAACAGACTCTTCACGAAGCCGTCAACCAAGCATTCTGTACATCAAACTAATGGATGGGTATGTATGAAAGTAGGGATGGGTGACATGGCTAATGGCTATACAGGGTGTAAACAGACTCTTCACGAAGCCGTCAACCAAGCATTCTGTACATCAAACTAATGGATGGGTATGTATGAAAGTAGGGATGGGTGACATGGCCAATGGCTATACAGGGTGTAAACAGACTCTTCACGAAGCCGTCAACCAAGCATTCTGTACATCAAACTAATGGATGGGTATGTATGAAAGTAGGGATGGGTGACATGGCTAATGGCTATACAGGGTGTAAACAGACTCTTTACGAAGCCGTCAACCAAGCATTCTGTACATCAAACTAATGGATGGGTATGTATGAAAGTAGGGATGGGTGACATGGCTAATGGCTATACAGGGTGTAAACAGACTCTTCACGAAGCCGTCAACCAAGCATTCTGTACATCAAACTAAGTAACTCTACGCTGGGACATGACTTTTTTTTTGGGTGAAAAATCACGTTTTTCGGTAGGACTCCATTTAACGCACTTAAAACATTGTGCTGATGGATGTATTGAATAGTACGGGGTCGTAAAGGTGTTTCAAGTAAAAATCTTGCACTAAAAACTTGAATTAAAAAAAAAACTTGTCAAAAATTTGGAACTTTCACCCCCAATATCTCCTTACCTAGAAGGTTCCCAGGTGTGTTCTAGAACAAAAAAAAATGATCGCAATGACGAAGAGAACTAGTGCCTTTCGGCTTCGTTAAGAGTCCTTTTGCACCCTTTATAGGAAGGGGAATTAAGATGATGTCAATAGTAATATTTTATGGAAAAATAAATAACAGACCAGCTACGATATACGGCTGTAACAATTTTATAATAATTGACATTAAAATAATGCAGATTCTAGTAATAATAAGTGTACAATTACATAGAAGTCATAAACAATCAAATACACAATGTTGCAAAGTCAATACTTAGTAGCAAACGGGTTGCATATAAGTACAAAGTAACGATGTAAGTAGCTGAACGTAATAAAATACACTTAATGATCGTAAATATAAATATGTATGCTTAAGACCGCGTGATAATACAGATAGTATTAAAGTGTCTTCCTGGGTAGGAGTTTTACTGGCAATTTATAGAATACTGTGTATATTCCGATGCTGTGTTAAAGTAAAAGCTTTTAAAGTAAGTAAGTATTAAGTTCTCAGGGGTAGAGGGTTTTTTTACTATGGTATTGCAATATTTTTATTAAATATATTTTATTCTATCCCTTTTCTATTACTACGCGAAGAATGCTTTATTCAGATGTAAGGTTCACTTTTTAGTTTAGCTTGTGTTTCAATTTTTTTTATTGCAGTAATAAACTTTTTGATTGGATGAGTGAGCGACGAAATAGGTCCATTTCATCGGCCGACATATTACTTATTTTCGACAGCAAAATAAAGGTCAGCAACGTTCTTTCCAAACTGACTTCAGATATAAAAAGGAACTATAATTATTATGTATAAGAATTGTACATTTTAACCGTATTTCTTACATAAACTTTAAACATTTCTTCTTCGTATCGAAACATACGAGATCAACAGTCAAACGGACTTTACATATCACGCACATAGAGATACCACCGTATCTCTACAGAGTTGTAAACACACGTATTCTCAATACAAGAAATTTAAATTTCCAAGGAGATCGCTTTAAAGTATTCCTTTTAAAAGCTTTATGTTATTGAAATGACCGGTATTACATCCCAACCTCCATTACTAACTGCACTGTCCACATAAATATTCATATCACTAAATTTTCAAACCGAAACAGAGATAAAAGTAGTTTTACTGCTTCGGTGCAAGTAAGATGGTAGAAATTCGATCAGGCGGCTCGAGTGCGAGAGAGACACCAGATCTTGGATGTAAGTGTAAGAAGGATAGCAACAAAATCAGAGGCTTTTACGGTAGAACGGGCAGCGAGCAGTGAAATGCGGGCTTGGTACACCTTTTTTGATCTCGGTTGAATAAATTGAATTTGAGATTAATCTTTTGTAGTTGCCATAAATGACGGCTAGGTTTTTCTGATGTTAAAAATATGATGGGCAGAGCAATAAAATGTGTTTTTATGAGTAAGATTATGTTGGATTGAAGCATCATGATTCTTAATCCAGCTGTATATAACATCTACGTATGGCATACTCGTAATTCTTAACAATAAGATTAAAATAACCGGTATGCAATCAAATTTTATTAGTTAGTTATACTTATGATAGGTAAGTCCGAGTATATAGTTACCATAAAACGTTTAAGCGATTTATTTAGATTTCAAAGTGATGGTCTCAATTATTTTTGGCCCAGAACGAAATAACTCAAAGAGTTCAAAAAAAACATCTTCAACCGAATGAATTCAGAAGACAGAAAACGAATACTGAGTCCTACCTGGTTTCAGAACTTAGGTATCAGGTATATCTACTTTAGACATTGATTTGACAAAGTTATCAAAATAAATAAACTTTAATAAAGTCATGAAAAACAAGATGTTAAAACCAAAATACTAACAAACAGATAAACTCCGGTGAAGAACAGTTCAGAAACAATAAGTGCGAGCTTACTTTAAAATCCTGAATGGATACAGATTGTCCCATACCAAGCGCAAGCTCATGAAAATCCCACACTTACAGAGACAGACACAAAGAAAACTTTCACGGCACCAGTAACTTTGAACATAAAACCGAACAACAACAAAAAGTAAACGACCATTACTAGACAACAGCATATAAAGTAGACAGACGCCGGAAACTTTATGAAAACACACGCTGCGCACGAGTTTAAACACTTTTATTGTCATACCATGTTGCTCATCTCAAATGGAAATAGGATTGCTCGTAAATCTCGGAATAGCAATGTATGGGACTTTATTAGAGCTGTACAAATATTGAATAGTGTGATCGTTCTAATAAAATATACCAACGAATGAAACACAAAATGATCAGAATTCTTAGGAGGTTTACAAAATAACTGAGACACCCGTTTGGTTGGAACACGACATTTTGAATAAACATATTATTTGATGGCGTAACTAGGATGGACATGTGATACAGAAGAATGAGGAACAATGTTTAAAATGATTGTAGATTACAATAAGAGTAGAAGAAGACCAAAGAAACGATGGATGGACTGTGTGAAGAATGCTATGGCTAGAAAGGACTTTACTGCTGAAGCTGAGTAATAGAGAAGAAGAAGAAGACATACATAAATTGGGATAAAGGCAGAACAGTGATAATGGTACCCAGGATATAAGTTGATTCTCATATATTATGTAAGAAGAAGACTATACACTCTTACAATTCATATTTTTATACTCATTGAGGTAAAAAAGAGAATTAAGATATATGATTGTATCTGAGGAATTCCTCCCAAAATAAATCAACTATGGAACATAAAACCCATTTAAACTAATTTGATTATAAGTATAATTTATAGCATAAGACGCAATTTTATTGACTCTAACCACAATTTACCTGAGTTCAACATGGGGATTTTAAGCACAATAATAATAAATTTTAAAGTAAATTACTTGAATTTTATAGTAAAATCAAATCAAAGAACAGTCCATTATAAATCAAGCAATGACACTAATGTCGATACTGTGACCAAATCCGGTACTCATTAACATTTACTGATATCACCAGAAGCTTAAAACTTATACAAAAGTATAAATTGATGAATGATGCATGAGAGAACTAGATTCTTTTAAAAATAAATATCTGAACAAAACGTTTCGTAGCTTACAATATGTTAATATTAGAAGAATATTGAGATATAGATCGATATTATACTTTAATTCGATTTTGTCTGCTCAGTTTTATAAATTGAATGAACAATCTTGTTTTGGAGATCTTAATGAAATCAAAGGAAGATTTAGGTAACAAAATTCCTCAAAATCACGTATCATTGGTAATGGTTTATATCTATTTAAAGATGTTTAGTTATGCATTTACTTTGCTAATATATGGAAGCGGCGAATCGTTTGAATGAATACAAATACACGAAATCATACTACTGCAATTTATATAAGAAAGAAACCAGATCTTGGGGTACCACTTTAAGTGTCTGAGATTCACACGAGAATCACAAAACCCAAGATTACTTAATTGAATACGGCGTCACTAATTAACATTGATTTTAATGACAAAATGTATCCCATGGAGGACTGATCCATAAAACAGTTTGAAATCAATAAGATGTAAATGAAGCATGGTAACGAATGATCTGATTCCGATTTATCTGTTAGGTGAGAATTTATGTTTTATGCTAATATAGTGAAACAATGCAGGGCTGCTTAATTAAGCATGTTTCTCGATCCATAAATCTAAATGTTCATCAGTCGTGGGACGGTAAACGGAATAATATTAAAGAGCTGTAATCTCGTCTGTGATCAAATGAAAGATGGAGATAAGAATCTACGTTGGTTCTATTAAAATTTTGTTAATTGACGTGTTTATCATTAATGTTTGTCTTTATATGGTAAGCGAAGCATTAACGATGTTTTCAGGGGGAATGGAATTTTTTACTAATGTGGCAAATTTGTTTGTTGGTAGTTTCCTTGGTTCCCATAGTTGTGTGTGGTTTTTCTTGTTGAAACAATATTACTAACAAAAATGTTTGTAATTGAAAATGACGTGAGAGCTTTTTGTATAAAAAAACACGACTATAACTTTTTTTTATTTCCAGATGTTCTTGAAACCGTGATGTCGGACAACACCGGAGCAGCAGTATCGAGGGCGTCCACACCTCGCCCTGTCAATGAAACGCCAGTCGCTGCACCTCTCAGGTCCAGACATGACCAGTTCCTCGCTAGCTCAGCCGAAAGAGCCCAACAGCGCCCTTCTTCAAGCGGCAGAAATCCTTCTGGAAACTTCGAATCACCACCCCTACCTTACCACCGTCAGATGACAACAGGTTCCTTACTTACCTCCCGCGAGACCTCAGCTTTTGTTCCTGTTGTACCTACTCGGTCTATGCACCCAGTAATTTACCCTAACGAAATGCATCCTGCTTTGATACCCTCAGAAATTATTGAAAGG
The DNA here is from genome assembly GCA_941918905.2 of Xestia sexstrigata. NCBI lineage: Eukaryota > Metazoa > Arthropoda > Insecta > Lepidoptera > Noctuidae > Xestia > Xestia sexstrigata. Next base: position 7,923,911 of record OW799219.2, read on the forward strand.
GAGAGAATGATGGATAGAGAGAGAACAGAACCCGCTAAAGGTTCTCCGGACAGAGCGTCCGGAAATTTCCCTAAGAGAAACTCATTTGATTTAATGGCTATGATGGTGGAGAAACGCAAAGAAGTTGCATTGCGTGAGGCTGCAGCGGCAATGTTACTCCCGCACCACAGAGCATCGTCTATGGAAGGCATGATGTCTGATGGGTCGTCACAACCGCCCATTTATGGTCCTCCCGGGCCATTTCTTGGTGCACCAGGACCATCACCAACCGCTGCGGGCAGCTTTACTTTTCCTGGGGCCGGTCTCTTCCCTCCCGGTGCTGGTCCACATCAAATGCACCCACATTTGGACAGGCGGCTTTTGAGAGCACCAGGTCGCGCCTCAAGACCGAAGAAGCAGTTTATTTGCAAATTCTGTAACCGCCAGTTCACCAAGTCGTACAACCTGCTGATCCACGAAAGGACCCACACCGATGAGAGACCTTACTCCTGTGACATTTGCGGGAAAGCCTTCAGAAGACAGGATCACTTGAGAGACCACAGGTACGTCAAATTTTTCTAACTCATTTAATTATCTACCACTATCATCATCATAATTAGAAACTGTCGTACGATATTATTAGTTCACTTGTAAAAGCGACCACTCATCCTCCTGAAATTATCCTCTAATCGCTTTTTACACACAGGAAGTGATAAAGTGGTCTATTTCTTACAGATCATCGTGCATACACTTACTGTAATTATGACTATTTTTTACTGAGTTAATAATCAAAGTGCCGCTTTCCTGCACATTTCAATTTTCTAGAACACTGCGCTTAGTGTGTTATACAGTTAATTTGTATGCACGTAACAAGCAGCCGGTGTAACTCAAGTTGCAGATGTTAAGCCGACTGTGGCCGTATCCGCCCGAATACTGAGAATCGGAATATTTATAAAGTTTCTCGATCGTAGCTAGCTCCGGCTTCTAAGAAATATTTATATCTTGATTAATAAGTAAAAGGTAATTATACTTTCAAGCTCATGTACACTTATGATCAAAAAACGTTGGCTGACGACTGTTCAAACGAATGCCATTTGTTGAGTTATGTCTAAGTAGTAGTAGTCGTTCGTGATTGTACTTTGAGATAACAGACAAATAATAAATCGCTGTCTCGGACAGTACATGACAGATGGCCTGATGGATTTTATTAGAGTATCTTTTGCTTGCTATAGTAATAACAATGGGTAACTTGTAGAAAAAAAAATAACTTGAAGCAAAAACAACTTTAAAGAAGTATAGAAAAAAAACTTTTATTTATAACCTTATAATTAATATTATTTACAAAGGACATAATTCATATAAAACGTCAAAATCTAAGATGTTCTAAGAATTTTTATCGTTCCATCGAAACTGTTATGAGTTACGCACACAAAGATTTTTCGACAAAGAAGCTTGTAATCGGATTTGAATATTTTGTACCTCAATCCTATAATATATAACTCATTAAAACATACGATTCGTGTGAGGGTCGACGCCTTATGAAGCGAATCGAGTAATTTTATAGCGAGTTATAAAAACTCAACGGTGTCGGGTCTGATTGGAGTTTGCTACTAAACATCCGTATTTCTACAGTCAGTGAGTTGTTTTAACTGTCACAAAACTTTTGTATGAAAGAGTAAACAAACTTTTTAAGGAAAAATTCTTACGCAATTGGGGTTAAGTCAGTAAAAGTCTGACACTCCCTCCTGCTCCGCCCAGAGCGGGAGAAGACATTTGATGATTTCCCATCCGAAAAAAAAAAAAAAAAGGAAAGGTGATTCATAATAAGTATACATTTTGGAATAATGGATTCAAATAGACAACTGACAACTCGTGGTGTAAATACCAGTACAATTTGCCGTTCCCAAGTACATACGTTAATCTATATAACGTTTTCATGAAATTTTATTTATTTATTTATTGAAATCTAGCTATTTTTTATACTTAGTCCTTATAGTCCTACTTGAAGGATTAACTTTTATCGTAGATATTGTTCTAAGAATCCTGATTATGATAAACCAGGGCTTGAATAAGTAGTTCGTTGCAAATAACTGACGTGTCACAGTTTGTTTTTTATTGGTGGACAACAAGACGATCTTACTGTTCCCTATTTACAGCTACTTTTCTTCTTATTGACTATAAAAACCATCGGACACCCATTCACTTCTTACAATACAAAGTAAAAAGCTCAAGTTATGTCAACGCAAACATTAAAACTTTCTTTTTATAAACAAAAGAAAATCGGTCAGTATGAGCGATGGATGGTGTTACGCAATAATTCACTATCGCTAACGACTACAAATTAAATGAATTATTGTATTATTCAAAATTTTATTGACTAAGCTTTCGCTGCTCTTTGGGAATTTTAACTTATTTGAAGTTACAGCTGCAGTTAAGTTGTTGCTTCTGTATAGCTCCAAACACTCATCATTATAAGACAAAGTCCTACGCCGCGTCTCTCTGTCTTTCTGTTTGCTATAAACTCAAAAACTACTGAACGGATTTTGATTCGGAGTTTTCAGACCATAACATCAACTAAACTTCAAACAAACAAAACTATGGAAAATCATTATGGTGTAAAAGAGCACAAAACTACAGCAACATAAACAATTTCGAACAATCTATCCATCACAAAATATTATCTTGGAACATATCTTGTTTCTAATGTGATTCCTATGTCCGTTAAAGTAGGCCTTGTAAAGTATAAATTGACTATCTAATAATTTTGTGGAAAAATACAAATAATATGTAGTTTTATGGGCAGCAATATCGATAGACTTTAAGTAAGTCTTTTCTCTTGGAAAATTGTTATTATTTATTTGTGACCAGCATGACATAACAGACTATCAGGAAATAGTGCTGTGTGTTGTGTGAAAGTCTAAAAATAAAATAAAGAAAAACAAACAGAAAGGTCTTAAGTAGTCCTTCCACTTAAGTTGATAATTTTTTACTTGCACAATACTTGTACTGCGTGGGCCATCCAAACTACAAAGAGCTTTATACTGAAACAGTCAACTAAGTTTAAGAGAGAGAGAGTTGTTCTTGAGTTGAGTTGTTGTTGTATGAATGTTGTTGGTGTTGTTGTTGTTGTTAAGTAAAAAAAAAACAAAATCTATTAATATTTTCCCAATTCAAAACTTGTCAATGTTATAACAAATTAACGAGTTTCCGTATTGAATGAATTAATATTCAAATTGAATATCGATTTCTTTCGTTACGTCTTCTAATGATTTTGACATTCTTGGGTGTTACAACTATTAGGAAGTACACTTTATATCCATGGTGAATTTGGAAAATAATTATTATCAATCTGTTTTGACATTTAGGATAATAATTGTTCGAATTTAATTCGGCATTAACCGAATTAAATATAATAAACAATTATTATTTGTGCAGGATTTCATGGACTGAATAGAATAGAATTTTATTTTGAAACCTAGGTACAGGCAAAAATAACAATTTGTTAATGTTTTCATAAATCTTTATTTATTTATTTATTAAGGACATAAAACAGTTACAAACTACAGAAAAAACTTAAAAAAACTAAAGATCACAAACATGTAACCCACACCAATATCCATTCTTATTATTACATAAGTATTTATTTAGTTACAACCTATAAAAGCTACTGTTGATGGTAAAATCAAAATAAAGTCGTAAAATTAGCTAATTATAACGTTCTCATATTTCAACCATAATAATTGGTTTTAAATTTCTTTGTAAATAAGAAAATGGTAGTCTGTATTTATGTATATCGTGCAAAAATATTTAATCTTCTCATTTTACTTTACCACACACATATAATCTAGTCTCAAATCAAGTTCAAAGAACGAAGCATTTATTTTTTAGTTCTTGCTAAAAACTTTTGCAAAAACATACAATTCTAATCAAACTTACATTACTGGCCGACCACAACCAAACAGATCCCATTAAAAAAAAACATGATCTTTGTGATTTTCTGATGGATTCGAACCAACCGACTAGATTCAAGCTACATTATATAGCAGGTTTTTTACTTACCCGCCCGTAATTAGTTTAAATTCTGATGATTCATCTTTTTCTATTGGCTCAGACCATAATAGAGTACAGGACTCGGTACCATCGGCAAATAAATCAAACCACTTACAAAGTAGAATGCCAAATATTTTATTTTCCGTACATTTTTATAGAACAACATTATAAAGATGTTTAAGTAAGTAGTTAAGAATAATTTTGATTTATTTTGACTCTGTTGCTGTTGCTGACTGTACGAGCGCGTGGATTAGTTGTGCCATCGTGAAGCAATTTAAAACTATTATTATTCGGTACAATTCTGTACATCATTTTAAGTCTATATTGAATGGATGTGAACAAAAAATGTTCAGTATTATTTATCACTTAAATCGAATGATCGGCGACTACACCCAAAGAGATATTTATTTGTAATTGTATGTCTTTATTATGTTCTATAGATCAGATCTATAATACCTAGCCTAATTATGAAAACAAAAGCATTAAAAATACTAGACCCTTAGTAATTAACGCATAATTTATTTTACCAGTAGAAGATGCTGCCCGTTTGTAAAGTTACCAAGTATATGTTTACAACTGTCCGAATTGATATGCAATAAAAATGCAGTACGATTTTATAACCACCTAGAATCACGGTTTTTTCATAGCACAGTCGGATACGTTTTAAAAGGAAAAACTTCCACTAAAACAATGTTTGCATAAATATTGCTGGAAATATGAAATCATCGTCTCCTCATAATGTGCAGTTAATATTTTTTGTCGTACATAATTATGTTATGATTGCCTTTATAATCGAAGTGCATATGATGCATAATACCATCCCATTAAACCCACTGCCGTAATTAATACCTTTGCAGAAAAAGAAGCAAGCCAACGACAGGAACGTAATATTATTCGCAAGTTTCTAAGAAATATTTACTAAAATGCTGCACGAATATTAAAACACGATTTAAAATATTCAGCCTTAAAGTGATTACAAAGTAAGTTGAGATCCGCCACTTCTTCTATCGAGTGCTATCGTGTGAAAACTGGACTTAAAAAATTTCCACGTTAAGCGTTTGGTTTATTTTAAAGGCGTCAAGTAGCTCCCCCTCTTGATATTTACTCACTTCAGAGGTACTTAGGTATCTACCTGTGCAGCCCACGCGTTCCTTACAATGTTGTAAAAGTACCATGTTATTTCGCTTTAAATAAACTACCGATTTCGGAACACAAAAATCTCTCGATAACACAATTTAGTCCAATACTGCGAACCTCCATTTATAAATAAATAATAAAAGCAAAAATAATAAGCGTATCGTAAATTTTTTCATGAATATTTAACAAGTTTACTGGCCTTACGTAAATATAAAATGGCTTTTAATGATTCTGTCTTATCGAAAATGGATCGGTAGAATCGAAGCATGATCGGAATATTTTTACTTAAATTAAGAATCCTGCGTGGTCCTTTGGTAAGAAGCATCACATGGGAAATATGTATTTTCGGTTGTTCGGAACCATTTGAACCAAATATCAGTGTCTTGTATTTTTGTACTTTTACACTTACACAACCTGTTTGAAATACTTATGCACGATGTATAGTTATTTTACATTAATAGATGGTGTTCAATGGCGTTCCTCTGGGAACCATCATCGGACCCTTTCCCACTCTAAGTTAGAATATTTTGAATATGAGGCTGCAAATGGAAGAAAACGTTTAGTATGTCAAGAAAAACATGTATGCTTGGAAATATGAATTCCTAACATGTGTTGTCCCATGAGAACGGCTATAGATTGCATCTCTGTCACGTTAGACATACTCGTAAACTATCGAAGCAACGAGGGTACTTTTAGTTCCAAACACATAGCAGTATGATAGATGGCATTAAGTATTTACTTATAACTGCTACGAAGATATATTTCCGTCGATATTATGTAAAAGAAAGATTAAGTTATAAAGATTACTACATAATTAAATTAACAAAATAGTGGTCTGAACAGATTATAAAAATGTATTTTATGATCTGTTCTGACCACTTTGCCCTTATGACCTCGTGGCGGTCTTCATAGATAAAATCGCACTATTATTGAAAATAAACAAAGAATCTAAGAGCTTAATAATCAATAAAAATTTAATTAAATTTTCTCCCAAACAATTTCATCAAAATATTATGGTTCGCAACGAGTCAAAATTTAGCCATTAAAAACCGTCAGTTTCCCATCGAATGATGGACATTGCTATATAAATATAGCTGTATAAATAACACGATTCACACCATAAACCTGTAGTACCGGAGTGAGATAAAAATACTGCGTTAGGCGTAGCACACACGCACGCAAGTTTCTGTTAAGACTTACGAGTCAACCGATTACTAAATCGACGACATACGAGTATAAATCAATTGATTAAATTTTGCTTTTCATTATTGCCCTGATCTTTATTCATTGGTCGAAAACGTCATCGTAATGAAATGATTAAACAATGGTTATGACCATTGTTTTGCTTCTAAAGTACAGAGCAGACTCTTTACTGCTTAAACATTTCATAACAACATACAATTTCGTTAAGACTGGAAACCAGCGATTAACCGCTCGTATACGCCAAGCCTAACGCAAGAAACATTCCTCAGTGCACTGCAACTAGACGTGTATCTGCTATCATTAATTTTCTACCGCAAGCGAGGCAATTTCTTATTAAAAACTGGTTCGAAAACTATCTCCAGAGATACATTAATATGTGTACGTGTTGATGTCTTTCTTTGTCTTCCCTTTAGATTCTGTTTCTGTAATGGACATTAAAAATAAAACGAATGAAACAACGAGAGGTAAAAATATGATCTCTTATCTAAGTTGGATTAAATATCTTTAAGTGTTTTTAACCTTTCCCTGATACATGGTACATGTGATCATCGTCATTTCTTTTTCCAAAACCATACCAATGTTTAATTATTACGAACCAATAAAACGGTATCATGCTTTTTAATGTCATTCAATAATGTAGATACCCATATGCATTAAATATTTGCCAAAGTCTTCTTATTATTTTTGCATTGAACATTATTTTATCTCGAGGCTCATATGCAATTATGATTGAACCGAGACCACATATAATGGGGACTGCGTAAAGCTCTCGCTCGTTCAGATCGCTCAAGGGGCTACAACAAAAAGGGATATCAAATTAATACTGAATCCATAATAAATCAAAGAGGGGCAGGTGGACTCGATCGCAGCAACGCGAGATTCGCCTACAGGTCTTTAGAAATTATCATCTTGGCTGGAGCCAATCATATACCTAAGCGTTCGAACGTTGGAATTGGAATCTTTGTTATTCTGATCCCAGAATTTGTTGCTTCAGGCGATTCCGCATAATTGTAAAATTGTCACGCGATGTTCAAATTTTTGGCCCCTAATTTCGTCTGTGACACAATAAACGCATTTCGTTTTTATTAAGTCGGAAACAGATAGTTGCTTATGTAAATGTTCGATAATTTGAAGCATATTTTCTGTGAAAACAATTTTTTTGTATGGGATCAACATAAATACGCTGTACTATTAACATAAAACACTAAAGGTGCATATCGGATGAATACATAGATTCTATAATGACGTAAGGCATTAAAAAATAAAATGTTCATGTTCGAATATAGAGTACCTACATCAATTTGGAAGTGGACAAAACAATATTTTGTTTTTCTATTGATCTGGTAAAATAATTTAATTTTGTTTTGGGGCTTATAATGTTGTTTCATAACGAACTCATATTGATTAGTCTATCTTTGTACTGGATTCATCTCCACTAAAATGCGTTTGAAAGAATCGTGACCGAGGCTGTAGAATAATTAGCGAGGTACGCGATACGCGGCAAACCTCTTGTTGATTTCACAGTATCTCATTGCCTTTTGAAAGTTTCTTGAAGACTGTTGCACAACTTTTTTTTTCTTGCACTCTCGATTCGTTTTGACGTTAAGGACGCATTTTATACGTATCCTGTGCACCTGCGGCGCTGAAAATAAACTTGGTAGTTTATTTATAAAGAAATAAGTCAAAACGCTGCCGTTGGGCCCGTGGTATCTCGGTACAGATCGCTTTCGCAAAATCTACCAAAAGTATTTGCCAAAAGATCTTCCGATAAGAATTTTCGGAAAACGGTCTCATTTGAAATGTCGATACGAAAACTGTTTATGGAGCCTTAATTTAATTCATGAGTTTACTTGATTGGATCGGTGATAAGTCAAGCAAAAAATTCGCCAACCATTTCGTTCATGGCAAGTTACTTTCGAATCTTCGACTCTAGACACCACGCACACCTGGACTCACCTCGGACTTGTGTTAACGGATTCCATTTTAATCTGTCTTAGATTATTCAGATGCCATTATTGTCGAATCGACTCAGACAGGTAAACGTATTATTTAAATGATGATTCGGAGGATTGCGTGTTAGGTTGCAAAACGCTTTTTTGTCGCTATATCCAACCAATTAAGTTTAGTGTTCGCGTGATTCGGATTCTCAGATAAAATAAAAGGCAAAACGTTGTCGAATTCTTGTTTCTGTGTTCATAATTGACTGTTTTATAATATCACCTTGTTTTATAAAAACAATTGCTTAGTGTTTTTATCCATGTTAGTGTTTTTATGTGGAATGCCAAGTGGGTTGACGCACATCAATTAAGAATAGGATCCTATTATTAAATAATAATTATTTTTGAAATAATCGTTGATTCTTAACGCAACATAATAATTAAGTTTTTGGAAGTTTAATAAAAATATCTCTGATACGTAAATTCATCACCATCTTGGCATCCTTAAGCTGCATCTACGCTAGCCGAACACGATCGGAGATGAATTCGCGTAGCGTAGACGGACTTAGAAGGCCTCAACCGAGCACTCCCGTCGAGGGAATTTGTGCTCATAATTTGTGATACATAATTGGACAAAATCGACTCGATAGAAAATAATTGCAAAGAGTGGTCTTAAAATCATCATTAAACGGTTCTATGTCTACTATTTTTAGACGTATGGGTCTGCAATTAAAAACATGAAGTCAACATATTCATACCTAAACCGCTAACGAGTCATATTTCACAAATAATCCACACTTGTTTTATTTCAATATTTATTCATTAAATTATTCTAAAACCAGGCCGCCCAGTTACTCTCTCGCTCTCGTTTACTCCGATACAAATCCGGGAGCATTCGCCTGTAATGTCATGTAACAGATTAAATTCCGTACAAAACCGAATCTTGGATGGTCGCAGTCGCGGTGAGGGTGCACCGTAATGTGAAAACTTTACTCTGTACATAAGAATATAATCCTTGAATGAGTACCATATACTCTTGACCATTCTAATAAAATATAAGTTACCTACTAAAACTGCATTTTATATAATCCCCACAAAACGTCAGTTTTCAATTAACATTCCAGCGATACAATCAGTACGATTAATCATACTTTAACTATCGCAAAAACGGAAAGTAACCCATTCGTAATCCGAAAATCTGTCTCTTGGTTTTGAAACGTCAGTCTTCAGGGTTCCTCAGGCTTATGATAAGTAAACCTACTATCTATACTGTCAATCGAATGCAGTAATCGAACTAAATTAAAAATATACATTCACAAGAAACTGATGTTATCAGACAAACACATTTGCAACTTGATATTTGTGTCGCTAAATTTTCAAAAAATTGCGAAAACATTTTGTTAAACCCCCATGGTGACTTACGAATATAAATTGCTGGGACATGAAACTTACACCAAATTGAAGATCATTGTGTTAATCCTCTTCGGAATTTTATAATCCGAATCCGAAATATATGAGAGATAATTGACACTTAATACTTTTTTCATATTTTTTATGTGAGTATTGCTTACTTTATGACATTTCGGTAGGCTGGAATGTTGTCAAAGATGGCAGAAAGAATAAAAACAAAAATTCGCCTATAAATTAATTCTATAAACAAGTGACAGGTAGCGCCATCTGTCGGAAAATGAAATACTGGCTTAAGTTGGATCGAGTGCCAACCATTTACCATAATGACTGACATTTAATTAAGTTTTGCCATTTACTGTTTAAGTGGCCTCATATCCTATTCTTAGTTAAGTACTCATGTTAAAACAACTTCGCTTGTGTCCATACGAATTACGAAAGTCTTACAAACAAAAATTCATCATCTGCCTAGCCTTTTCCCAACTTTTACATGGAGCGATTGCCTATCTGACCTCCAAAACCCAGTTAGTACTGGGTAATACGATACCCCTTGGTAAGACTGGTTGTCAGACTTTTTAGGTCACTAACTACCTGTAACGACTGTCAAAGATTACAAATGACAGCCGAGAACGGCTTAACGTGCTTCCCGAGGCACGGAGGGAACCCAGTATTTAATGGGGGGTCACCCATCCACAGACCAACCTAGGCAAGCACGGCTTAACCTTAAGATCAACCCGAGCGGCTGTTATTATTTAGCCACGGGCATAAACAAAAATTGCCAGAGAAAATATTAAAGGAATGGACTTTTCACTGCCCATATTTTTATGTTCATTTAACGTAAAACGTTGCTGCTCTCCAAGTCTCCACATAAAACAAAAGTATTTTATGGATATTTCTCGTACAACAATAGAGGATTTATCTCAATGGCTACAGAACTGGAGTTTAAATCGTTTTTTGAACAGATAAAACCTTTATTACTAACAGAATAAAGTTGATTACAAGATGTCAAGTAAACTTATGTGTGTTACGGCGTGGGTTGACAAGACTTATGCTTATCGTCGATTTAGCATTTCTTCGCTACTTAATCCAGTTTTTAAAAGCCATTATGCTTGTAGTAGCAATCTGTATTGCTTGTTTTGTGTCTACCATCTGTGAACGGGATGTAATGATTTACAGCCGAACTTGTTAATACATTTTTTTCATCAATTCTTTAATCTTATTGAGAGTTTTTTCTTCTTTATTTAACTTTATTTATATCTCCAATAACGTTTTTCTCTTTAATTAGATTATTTCGATGCCGTAAGTTTTCAAATTGCCTTCGGTATGTAGTGGAAGGTTTTAAAAAGTCGGTTCCATAACTTCACTTAAGGCTTGCTCAAGAGTTCGCTTGAAATATTTGTGAGTGTTGTCGTGGAGGCCCGTGCAAACAGTGACCGGTTGGTTGTCCAAACAAAGCGGGTGTACCGGTGCCATCCACTATGTGGCCTCTAAACTCGAGCCCACGTTCGTCAAGAATATTTGTATTTACATTAGCATCCTCCGCTATTTGTATACGAATAATGTAATTACCTTTATGTACGTCGGAGACCAATTTCTTTGAAATGGGTGCGTGCTGTGTATGTCAGGCTTACTTCTTCGGATTAAGCTGAAGCGAATGAGGATTTATGTGAAGGTTTGTTGGTATTGTTAAAAAATAAACAGATTCCTTTTTTATTAGTTTCATGAATAATCATCTAGTTTAGGGAATATATGACCGCACTGGGCCCGCGTTTTGGGTTATGATTACTCACTCCCTAACGGCGAGGAGACGTCTGTCCCAGCTTTGGGGACTATATAGATTGACTATGCTAATATCTGATCCTGTGATACATTAATATTATAAACCCTTTAAAAACTGTCCGAACTCCCAAAAAAAATTGAAGTTAAAAAATATATTTTAAACTTGGATTCCATTGTTGTTGGGGAAAGGTATTCCTTTCTGTATTAACCATTAATCATATAACAAAGTCAACGTTAGATAAAATCCGTGGACAGAGACACTCACATGTAGTCAGGGAATGTCTTTAAAACGTAACCCGACACACACAAGCCAATTTAAAAACAGATAGAGATTAAGGATCTTTTTCTTATTTTAAGAAATTCTCCGTAAATAACTGTTATAAGGTTTACGTTCGGAGATTACGTGGATTTGCCTATTGTTGGGACGTGGCGAAATATAAATTTGCAGATTCTTACTTTTGTCAAACGTAAGTAGGTTTTTCTTTGAACTTCCAACTTTGTAGATTGTAGTGCATTACATTGCATGCATAGACGTGAAGTTAAGTTTACGACTGTTAAGTAAATACGTAGTACATAAATGGTTTGTGAATTTTGCAATAATACGCCACTTTGAGGTAGTTGAACCCGTTTTATGGCTGCTGACAATATTTAATTGGCAAAATCTAACCTAATTGAAAATTAAAGTAACGTAAACCTTCATATTTTAGTGTTCATACCATAAAGCTACACATTGTTTTATATTAAAAAAAAAAAAAAAATCAATTGCCTTAATCATACATTTCTGGCTTTTTATTTCATTTCATGACCCCTATTTTACCAAGTAAGCATAAGCGATCGAAGATAACCACAAAAATACTTCGGAGTCCTACGTGACGGCTCTCGGGGACATTAAAAATGGTGGAAATGAGTTTTGATTTTATCGTCCATGGCTACCCACGGGCTGAAGCTGGTTGTGTACATAAAGTTTTTTTGAGGAGCCACTAAATTATGTATGACTGTATGACACTTGACTAAGTCGGCGGTGACCACTTCTAAAGTTGAAAAGTGGTAACCGCGAACATTGCTGACTGTACATTTAAAAACAAACGACTAATATCTTTCATAAAACGATTTTCTGAAAATACTCTGCATTGAAAGAAGCCAGGAATATAAAAACAAATAACTTAGAATAATTGAACACAATCATGTAAGGTCCACTTCACACTACACTGCAGATGAAGTTGCATTAGTTGAATAGAATCGTCACTATAGTGTGAATTGACACTAAAAGACGTCCAATGGAATCAGACTATTGTTATATTTCAATAAAGGATAAAATCTATTAACATCCCTTTATATATTCAAGCTTTTATTGCTACCACTGTCTTGTAATTCTTTATCTTTGAACTGAAAAAGTGTTGAAGATTCTCCCTCAAGATTGTAGGGATATAGTAGTTGCGTTTGCGACCAAACTAAAAGTCGCAGTACAACCGGTCGTCCTTGGCGGTTGAACCCTCTTCACACTATGGCCCATGCAGACCCATAGCTCCCCATACGGAGTATATGGTGCATCCTGAAATGAATTATTGTGCTGGAAAATTGTGATTTTAGTCAGTGTTGTAGAAGACAATTGATCGGTGTGTGTTTGTTTTTTGTTTGACAGCGTTTACGTTCTTGTTTTTTTAGTTAATATGTAGGTATTTTTTTTTCAAATAAGTATGGTTTTTAAAATATCTTGAAAGTAAAACCCCTTAAATATCAAATCGAAATAATTTAAGACCAGTCGACGTCTACCACAAAGAAAGACTTAACTTCAACCCAAGCATATTGAAATTAGGGGATTAAAAAAATCCGATAAAAAATTAACCGAATTATTAGACACTTTTCAAACCTATAAAAACGGCAGCATTAAAAAAAAGCCTCGGAATAAAACCTTAATCCCGTTAACAAATTCTTTTTCGGTTGAATTCACTCAAAAAAATAACGTCTTAGATGTTGTGGCCAGTTTGAAAGACGAAATAATCACGTTATTTATTACCTGTGGCTGGGAGCAAGCAACTTTAATCTGTTCTCGACACGTACGGAACGATTTTATAGGAGATTAAAAGCAGTGATCGAATTTTGAAAAGTTTTCGAATAGTAATAAACATTATTCGATTGTACTAGGGTTGTGCTGTGTTTTGTTCTAACGAATGCTGTAAATAAAGAAGAAGTTTAGCAGGTACATTTTGATAAGATTTTTAAATGTTTTATTTTGTTTTACTTTAAAGTTACAGTAGTTTACCAAGAATATAATAAATAAACTAACAACAAACTATAAAAGGGCATCGAAAAACTTTTTAATTTATTTTGAGATGTTTTATTTTTAATTTGGTTAAAACTATACTAATAAAATAAAATCTTTGTATCTAGCTAAAGCAACAGAAAAAAATGAGGATAATTTAGAGCAAGAAAAAAAATCTTAAATAAAAATTCTTCTAATAAATACCAGCTTAGGTACATCCTTGATAAACACAAAAACGAGAAACTAATTTAATTAACCCAATTCCTATTCTATTGTAAATTATGATGTTTTTAATTCGCTTGATTAGTATAATGCATATCGATAGGAATCTTTAATGGCATATTACTATTTAGTCCAGCATTCATTATTGCTATTTGATTTTTAAATAAATTCACACTGTTCATAAATTTTATTTTATAATATAAAAATCTTTTGTAGTCCGGAAACATAGAGCGGTGACCGATTAATTACTAAAATTTAACCAATACTATTTTTGTCCCCTTAACAATTATTGACGTCTTTCATAGCTTTTAGTTTGTTTTTAAGCTTGAAAAATCAACCTTGCACATATTAGTTGATGTATACTCATGTTTTTATAATAAATATATTCTATTCTATTCTATTAAAAAAAATTAGTTATTGAAGGTTCCTAGTTTTCAATGGGAACTTGAAAACTGGAAATTCTGAACCTTCTATATATTTTTTTAAATTTGATCAATATCGTTCTATAAAGGCCACAATAATTTCAACTAGCTTGCAGTCAAGCATGATCAATTTTAATAGTATTTATAATTATCTTTAAATCCAATAATCGGTTCTTAGTCATTTATGTTAGTAATAAAGCATACTGCTGTTTCTCGGAACTTAGCATTATCGAATTGCCTTGGATATTGATACATTTTACACGGATATGGTAAGTATAATATCTTTAGTTATTCTGATTACCTCAGTACTGAATATAGGTAAGTATTGAATACTGTTAAAGATAAAAAGAACTACTTAAGTAGGTAACAATTTTATCTGTTTTTAGTTTAACATTAATATACCTTCTATAATAAATTCCGCAATACCGCAGTTTTAACATTACTTTGGATATAAGAAAACTGCACCACTTGCATGGACCATTATTGCTAAACCGAAATATTAAAAAAACAGTTGTTTTCCATGAAATTTATTCAATCAATAGAATTACAAAGCCTTCTTTAAGCTGAAGCATACAACATGCCATCACGTAAAATACTTATATCACAAATTACCGACCGACGAAAAACTAATGCCCTTACATCGTTCCCACATGTAAAGCAGCCAATAAAAGCATCTACGATACGAAACGATTACAGACGATTACGGTCAATTACACACAGCACTAAAAGAAAATTTACGATGAAACTGAAATTAACACTGCTGCATCCCGATAGCCTAATTGCACTTCCACATGTAATAAATCATGTAGGACCAAACAAAATTGAAGGATTCAATCTAATTGGGTTTGTACATAGAGTGGACCAATCAATATAGTTTGATTAATGATATCTCCTCTCCCGGTATAATTGCCAGACGAGACGATCATGAATCAACTGCCAGTGTTATAAATCTGATAACTGGAACTGGTTCCGAACAAGAATATACATTTCTTAAGCTACTCCGGCCCGATCCAGTTTAAGTTCTTTCTAAGCGTAATGATTGTGTGTGACTGTGTTATCTGTTTGATATTTTATTCTTATCAGTCTATATAATGAATAAACAGAACGGGACTAGAAACAATAAAAAATATTACCTACCTGTGTTCAACAACAGTCATCTATGTGGCAACTTTTGGAATTTACAGTTGGATTTAATCAAATGGAGATGCGCCGTTTGATTATCGATTTAAGATCATAAGAATTCGGCAAATTACGAGTTATTGCTACTAGACATAATATTGGAAACTATTTTTTGATAAAATTATCGTTTGAGGTCGTAAAACGTGAATAGAATCTGGTTCTTAAGATATATGAACCATGAAAAACTGAGTTTTGGAACTATTGAAGCGCGACTATAATGGAGGTATTTGATACTTGGACGTATCAAATATCAAGCTTTTTTCTTATGAGGCGCCAATTTTTTGTCGCAGACTGAAGACTTGTGTTAATCGAATCTCATGATCGATAGACAAAAACAATGCAGGTGGATCACGGAAATTAGGCTTATGTGGAGTCAGAAAAACGCGCAATTAAAAATACGTGGAAAATACATTAATTATTTGAGTATAAGTAAGATGCGCTTTGATATTAGTGGTGTAGTGGATGTTAAGGGCCTATACCCCCTCAAATGGCTTAGCATGAGCCTCCGTTACGCCTAAAATACTGCAGCATTAATTTTGAAATAAATACATGGTACAGTTGAGGATTAATGCTAAGTATGTGTGACGAAAACACGATTCCATTAACTTTTCTCGATACAAAAATAAATCCAAAGTTACCTCCAAATCGAACAATAAACCGATGGTATTCAAAAAGTACTTCAAATTAGATTATGAAACTTTGCATACTAACTGAACTTACTATAAAGCAGGTCTTATGTGTTTTATTTTTTTAGTCCAATCAATAGATTTTTTTGTAAATCGCAAAAAAAACACTCATTTCGCACTATTCGGCCGCAGTGACTTACGTATCAACCGCTTTGTAGTGCAAGCTGATTAGAACTTTATTCTAACAGGATTGCAAACGAAATTTGTACCACCACAAATAGAGTAGCTAATTTTAGGGTTAGAAGGGCCTTAAATATTTTATAAACATAAAACCGTTTTTCTTACTTTACTTTCTCTTCATAGAATTTGTGCTTACTTTCCTGCATTGCTTCATTTCTGTCTGATTGATGACTCAATTCAAACTTTTATGTTTTTGTCTGTGAGTGTGAGTCTCGTAGCTTTTTCTTCTTCTTTTTCATCTTAATAAATTAAATGCTTCAAATTAAGTTTATCGTTTGACAATGTAGGACAAGCAACTCTAATCAGACCTAAGTCTCGTAAATCAAAATTTGATTCCGAAGCTCTTCCAAAATTTGTAAGTAGATACTACCTAATCACTGCGGTTCTATCAACATTTTTAGATCGTTAGCAGTTTTAAGTAAAATGCACCTGATACCGTGCAAGTGAAGTACGCATTTACAATGAATGTTTGCGTCACTCAGAGGTGAAATTGTGTGTGAAGCGGCAGCGGCAAGCCGTCGCTCCCATTACGTCGCATGGCCGGCGTACGCGCAGGCAAACCGGCTGCGGACGCGGCACTGTATGTACCTGGCTCGGTTGTTGAAAATATTTATGTGGTCTGACTTGAGATTGAGAAGCTTGAATTGCTAGAATTATCTGACTACTACAACACAGTTTTACCGGCTCAATAGATATGACTTAAAATAAATTGTTGAAAGGTGAATCATTGTGAAAATATTTACCTACTAATCTAAAGATTTGATTAGTTTATTTATTGATCCTAATCAAACATTTCACAAGAAATTGAAGTCCAAGTGTCAGTGTTCATTATAAAGACCATCATTACTATCGTATTACATTCACTCTCTTGTCTAGACTTTGTTCCCGAGTACATGCAAAAATTAAATAAACGATACTCTTCTCTACCAGTTACTTACCACACAGCGTCGCGGTCCAACCTGGCCGCGCCGCTCCATTAGTATTTTCCATTTATTTTTTGTCCACGTACCTGTCCGACTTTTGGGGTTTTGACTTTTTATAACGTCGACCGCGCGACGAATACTAAATTTCTTTAGTATACAAACGAAAAATAAATGATGCACTGCCACGCATTGCGGAACGCTCTGTATTATTTTTCGATTAAGTTTTTGTGATAGAAGATTGACGATTTGGAAGTTCACTTCACTAAAATTCCAATTTAGGTGTGAGAATTTTTTTCGATCCTTCAAAGCTACTTTTGGTCCCGAGTTTCTGCAATTAAAATAAATGAGCTTTTCCAAAGTCTCAGGTTCATTCATTCTCAACAGTTTAACGCCAACAATAAATTCATGCTCAACATTCAGAAACCTCGGAAACAAAAATCTTCGAAATCACATAAGTATTAAGTATTAGTAGAAATTCCAGCATGAGCACATTTTATTAAAAACCAACCTTACTACAATGCAAAATTACCTACATTGCGACAAAAGAAACGAAAGACTTTCATGTGTAGGTAGCGGCTAGACCATTACCGGAGAGCCAGCGACTACATTAACGACTCATTGTGCTGATGTGATTGAAAGCACCAAGCGCCTCGCCTACACGAAACCTATTAAGCTTAAACGTAACTACTATAGTAATGATGAAGAAACTCAGTCTGAATTCAATAAGGGATCGTTTGAAAATGCAATAATAGATTTAGAAAGAACTTATAAAGTGAAATGTCAAATGGACAGAAAATACTTTTTAATTTTAATTGTACTATATCTATAGCCTATATAAAGAAAAGACACAGTGCCACATAAGTTATCAAGATAAAACCAAAATTTAAATTAGAACCAAAGACTTTTACTAATGTCAATGTTGAAGTAAAGCAAAAAGACTGAATAAAAAATGCAATCGAACGCCAAAACATTTAGCAACATCTTAAGGCAATGATAACGAACCGGATTAAATTTGAAGCCACGTACGGTAATGTATTTGGTTTAGAGATTACAGGAACGGAAGAAGCAGGTTTAATAATACTGGTTGGTGTCCGTTCAACGTTCATTTGCAATTATATGCAGAAATCCCACCAGCAGAAGAACTTCGTAAATTCATTTTTTTTTCATGTAAAAGTAAAAACCAATACAACGATGGCTATTGAAATGAACTAATTTATTGTTGCTACTTTTTTTCAACATTTCGAAAAAACATCCATAACCCACAGAGTATTGTTCGTGAAACTAAAGCCTCTTTCTATTGGAAACTGACTTTAGTTTTGTCATTCAAAAGAAGCTTATTACCATAATTCCATTGCGGTTAAAAACAAAACGATATATCCAATGTATTGACGTCTCATTTTGTTTTAAATACGATGCAAAAAACGGTCTAATGGTAATGCTAATTTCGCTCGAGCAGTTGCGAAAACGCTCGTCTCATTAACATTGTGTCATATACTTCTTGCAAATATTTTGCTACCTATACGGGTTCCTACAGTTCTGTTTTAGAAAATATTAGCTCGACAGCGTCTATGCTAATTGGACTTCTAAGTTTCTAAGCGTTAGAAACGACACTTTTGTTTATTAGTTTAATGATTCTTTGAAATGTTGTTTTTGTTTCTTTTGGTTCTAGGACAAGACTCTTTGATTCTATTTTGTCATTTGCCATATTTATATTTATTTTAACTCGTTACTTAATTCCTGTTTCTTTTGATTCATCCCAACAATCCAATACTATTTCATTACAGTAAATATTACTCTAATCATTCTTCATAATGTTGAACGTAAAATATAGCTGTACCTTACAGAATAAGTTCACACGGACTCACTAAACAATTTCTGTCATTCAAATGTTAATTATTGGAAAGTAAAGCGTTGGCGTCATTTACTACTGATGCTGAGATATTAGTAGCATAACAATAAATCGTCTTAAAGGAAACCAGCTTAGTTGTAAAGAGATAAAAGTGCGTGGGTTCGAGGCTCGAGACACCACAGTTGCTTAAGTACACCTTTTATGCTGCTTAATACAGCAAAAGTGACTCCTGAGAAACATGTCTGGGGAATTATTTAACGTTTACTTGCAGACACTTTTCAATACTTACATCCATTTTTTTTCCTTAACGCTAAATAAAGCTGTATGTAACCTTATAAGTATGACAAATTGTAATATTGCAGGGAGATATTTGTAATACTTTGGGCGTATGATGAATGTTATCAATGTTACCGCCAATACTTGAAAGATTGTAAAAATATTCACCATTTATACTCAATTCTAACAACAATTTCGAATTCATCTATCATTGTACCAAAATACATCGGGACTTATGTATATTGATGAACCTAAAATTTATCATAATAATCATCTAAAGGTTTGTTCCTAAATAATAATTTCCATAACACTGTTAGCTTTTAGTTTCTACGCGCCTCTCGGTATGTAAAAGCCAATAGAAAAGTCACAACGGCCAATAAAATTATGTTCCGATGCATCTGCCTGAAAGCAACGCGATTTTGAATAACAAAATCTGCTACTTCATTATTCAAATCGCAAGATTATGTTAATATAAGCTATTTGTAAGCGGGTTTGATTTACTTATGTGGCAGTGTGCGGCATGTAACAGTTTCTTTGAATAAATTTATGTATTATCAACCGCTACCGTTCTGCATTTGTGTGGGTTCCGCAAATACACCTACGTACATAATTAAGTTCTCCACTCATTATCATAAATACGGTGGCATTGTCTTCTTTGCCATATTTATGTTTTATATGACTTAATTTAATTAGTGTGAAGTCTCATTTTGTATTCTACTGTTTTGTTCATTTTTTCGGTTCTTTATTACCTAATATTGTATTAAGGATGTGTGAAATATCATATTATACTTAGTGAAATCAGTTTATCGTTACGATTACTTTAAAGTTTACTGCTTTAAGAACATTGACAGCTAGAAACCAATCATCATTAAATTCCATGTTTACCTATATATAACACCTTCTGCAAATCCAAAGATAGTCATAACTCATAACTACTGTTTTCCTTTTTCCAACAGAAGATCTTTTAAAGGCAAAGACATAATTGGTAAAGTTAATGAGCAAAACATTTTACGATCAATCTTGCGATAGGTTTGGATAGCGTAGATGAACGGGAGGTACGTACGTAAGGAGGGATCGGACAGTGACCTCGGCGGCATTCCAACGCGCGTCCGCTGTACCTGCTCTCTTTACTTTTAACTAGATTTTTTTATGAAAATCTTCACTACTATTGAAGTGATAGAATGCTTAATAAATTATTATATTATATTGAGCAAGTAGGCTGAATTTCCATAAAACTGCTTTTCATTATTTTTAATGTCTCCAGGCATGTTAACTACTCCATTTTATGTTTAACCGCGTGCTTAGCAGAACTTCAGTTCTCTAAATGTTTTTAGTTGTTATTTTGCTTTTTCGTTTCTAGCGTGTAAAACCCTGTGTGGTAATAGCCGTGTCCCAGCATTCAAGTGTCAAGTTCGTAGTTGGCAATAAAGCATGAGTATAAGGTTGCAGGTCCACTGTCCATAAACATCACAGCCACATTCGCTTCTAGCTTTATTTTGAAGCCGCGGCTTCACCAGCTGCGTTGTGTTCAGTAATTGTCTCACGGAATCGTACTTACGAGGATAAAACGTATCCTATGTGTTAATCCAGGTTATAAATTAATCTGTGTGCCAATTTCATCCAAAGCCGTTCAGCAGTTATTGCGTGAAAGACACAACAAACATCCATCCATTCATGGATACATCACCACAAACCTAAGCCATAATAGAATAGTAAGATTTAAACTTGCAAGTGATAAAAATCAAGATTATCATTATGAAACTACATTGCCAATGTATGCAGAAAATAAAACAGTGGATAACATGTTTGACAGAAACACTAATGAAGCGATTGATGGAGAATACAGAAAAAAAACAAGATAAACATAATAAATAATAAATATCGCTGGACATTAACACACAGCGCCATCTAGTGCCACAGTAAGCAACGAGGCTTGTGTCGTGGACACCAGATAGTTGATATACTACATAGATACTTTTTTGTTTGTAAATACATACTTATTATACATATAAACATCCATGACTCGGAAACAAATGTCCATGCTCATTACACAAACATTTGCTCCCACCGGGATTCGAACCCGAGACCCTTAAAACGTAAAGCAGCCTCGCTACCGCTACGCTATTCGGGTCGTCAAACATTCGTAAGTAAGTTAAGCCGCAAAGCCATATAAGTAAAACTTTGTCTGAAGTAATACTCAATGTAGGTATCTAAGTATAGATAAACTCTCTCTGGTGCCCAGTTGGCTCACTATCTTCCATTCAGACTTCATAATAAGAAAAAAAACGATGGAGAGAAATTGGTTCGATCTGTGGCGTTGGTCAATGCAAAGAATCAATACAACCGTAGACAAGACCTCTTAAAAACTAAGTATTAACTAAAAAAGGTAATTTGAAATCGTACGGGTTATGTGAGACATAATTATCTGTTGTTGTTTTATTTGTTTTTGAAATAATTCAATTAGAAAACTTTTATAAGTAAAATTTCTTTCAAAGACTAATAAGAAACAAAATTAATTAAGTGCAGGTGTTAAAATTCTTAAGCCCAAAGCTTGGACTGGTCTTTCATGGTCGTCACTCTACATCCGTTACCAACCTCTCGAATGTTATTCGATAGGCAATCTCGAACACGATTGAATTGGAAAAAAACTATTTCGACCCGGATCGGTAGACGAAATATTTCTTTTATATTCTTAATTTTAACCGCCAGTAATCCTACATTAATATCGGTTTTATCGAGTTCAATTTAAGGATAAGGAGCTTTATTTAAAAAAACATGGGCTCCAAAATAAAGTGACCCAGAGTTTTGTTTGACTTTGTATTCTCAGTTCTGTCACATCGGCGTTACAGTGCAGCTTGTTAAACGAAACGAGAACACTTTAAGAACCTGTTTCCGCACTCGCAAATGGTTTCTTGGCCTAACCAATTACATTTCCAGCAAAAAAAAGAACGTCTACATTTTTAGACATTTTAGTTTAAGTGACCGACGCTTTATATTCAATAGCCACTTCTGAGAGCGTTATGTCGTTGTTATCAATTCAAGTTATTACCGTTTTATTGTTCGTTTCATGAGTCACATTGCCTGTTTTCTACACCGGCGCCATCTCTTGTAAGTCTGTTCCAAAACACATTATCCGGCCGGCAACTGTAATGGAAATATTTTTAATGTAGCCCATTAGCGCGGGATCTCGGTCCTCTCTGTAATTTGGAGTCAAAGTTTTTTAATCTTCACTCCGTGTCTTGATGGGGTTCTGAGCGACTGTCCATCGCGATCCTTATCTTGGAGCATAATAAGAAGAGACAGACGTTACTTATATTTTATTTAACGTCAGAATTGATCGAACTGGTACGATAAGATGCCTGGGAGGGTAAGATTTGTTTAAGTCATAAATTATGTGTATTCTTTATGTTTGTCCCAATTCTTTTATTTTAAACTGTATTTTTTGTCGTAACTTCCGAATGAATGTTTATTGTGACATTTACCAAGTTTTGGGTGGTTTAGATTAAACTTTTCTTTGGTCTACCATTTTATTATGGTTTCGGGGTTTACCCATTTAACTAGCAATCGTGTGTTTTATAGTTTTAGTTGGTTCGCATCAAACGTTTTCGTAGTAACCTGGTAATTGCCTTGTTAATTTGAATCTGGTGTCGGTCTCTCTGATGTTAGTAAAGCTGTTTGACTGGTGTTTCCGAATCCGTCATCATAAGATTTCGATCGTGGCTCTCGATTCATCTTAAAATGAAGATATCGCGTTCATTAGATATTTAAAATTTATTGGAAGTAATTTCGGCTTCGATATTAAAATATCAGGTCTTTATTTAATTGGAACACTTTTTCTCTACATCTATCGATGTTACTTTTATGTGTTGTGTTCCATGTTTTTACGTTACTGTTCGTTCTCATCGTAAACCCAACACAGATCGATAACCGGCTTCGTTATTGATGACTTCAATGTTATAAAATCAGAACATTCGGAAGATACCCTTTAGTTATATATTAATAAACTCTGACTATTAATAATCGTGTCCTCTAGCAATGTCAAAGCAATTTTGTTAAAGCAAATTAGTATTAAGCTCGTATAATCCTACAATTTTAATCGTCATCTCGACCCAGTACATAAATCTATCATAAATTTTAGAAGGTCCATCCATTATCTAATAATACTTCAAAATCTTAATACACAACGTGGGTGTTTGGACAAGCCGTGTGTACATTAAAACCGGTCTGTCCGTCCGTCAGTCACTACACAATATTTGCGTGACGATGCGATGGCAAGTTCGCGCCCTTCCCTTCTTCATTCATGAATTTGTTTGTTAGTTCTTTAAACATGGCTTTCTCTTTGGAATCTATAACAGCTTCATCTTTAGTGATATCTTTAGCTTTTATAACTTCCTCCAGCTTACCTGTATCATCTTTTTCGTTTGAATTTTCGATGTTATTTACTTCATAATCGTGTCTTATGTGGAATGTATTACCATTATATACCTTTATAGGTAAAGCCTCACTTGCAAGTAAACCGTAAATAGTATGCACAATTTGTGACGGGTATAAAAGCTAACACTTTACTCCTGCGAGGCTTTGAGCCGTGCCGACGCACGTAATGTTGACATTTTTAATGTTGTCACTTGACATTCTGCCTCACCTGCTAGAAAAAAACTGTCGTAACCGTATCAACTTGCCTGTAATCAATGCAGAGGTGTAGTGTGCTAATGTAATATCTTGTACCTATCAGGTGTTACTGATTACAGAGTAGTATGATTTCAATGAAATTGCATTTGCGAAACATGACTGTTTGATTTCAACAAGATCCTAAATTTAAATGAGTATAAGATTCCATCATGACCAATCAAATATTGGATAACTATGGAGAAGCTTGATAACCTCCAAAGTAAACACAGAATTGGGTGTGGGCGTTACCTTAATTACTAAAATTGAGACTTCTGCAATTATGAGGAAGTTTAACAGTAATTACAACTACGGTCCTTAATATGGGCAAGCCCTTGAATGATATTTAAGTTAAAACATCCGTTTTTGGCAACGCATGATTGTTCGATAGCGTATAAATCATCAATAAAATTTAGTAAGGTCAGCATTAATTATATACGGAAATCGATTCTCATAAATATTGGAATGAATAAAACGGCAAATGAGATTTTTGATTGATCAATTTTCTAAATCAATGTTTAATAACTAGAGTTTTAGCGCAGTTCTGTTTGAATTTTGGAGTGTTAAAAGCTCTTTTTACACAAAAAGTATAGTAAATTATTAAATTTATTTTTGTAAATCATTACACAATCGAGGGTTATAGAAATAATTTTGCTGATCTCTAACCTAACCAGAGAAATCAGTGATGATGATAGTGACAAAGTCAAAAATGCATAAACCTTAAGGTAACTTAAAGTTTAGCTGGTGATTGCTAACTCTTTAGGCGTATCTAGAAATGTAGAGCGAGATAAGTAAGAAACGATAGTACCTATGCATTGCTACTTCAATTTGTTATTGATCAACTACACAGCAACAAATAAAAATTCGAGGGCTCAGAGTCGAGACTAAAAATAAATTCTGTTGTAACATTTAGGCATGAGAATAAAAACTAAACTTTTTGCTTTTCTAAGAATCGAATGTACGAACACAAGAGCGAAGTAAAATGCGTGCACAATCCGTGTAATTGGCAGTGTGGGTCGTTCCTCCTTTTAGAGTTCCGTATACAGCACAATTGAACGTTACAAACTTACAGTGTATTGCTATTTTGTGAGGAAATAGATTATTGTGTTCCTTGCAGCCAATAGGATGAAGGAATCCGGTTCAGTTATGTTGGTTGAATTTATTGTGATGGTAGCTTTAACTTTAGCATGCTTTGCATGAGCATTATGAGATTTAGAATTGTTCAATGCCTCAGCGAATCCCTGTTTTGGTTCAAACATTTTTGTCTTCATCATCAAAACCTATGATCTGTTTTATCTAAATTAGTTGACGCGCTAAACGTTGACACACAAACATACACCAGACTTAACATTTTTTGTATTCTCGTGATGTTTATGGATAACTGCCTCAATCGATTTGATGGAATCGATTTCTATCATAAACACGGAATTAAATTTTGGGCATTACAATATTTCACTGCCGCGGCCACTCGAAAGTGAATACATATAAATGATATCGCTGCATAGAGATAAAAGATTTCGATTACGATATAGATGCTAACTTTATGGATTTATTTAGATATTTATCGATCATCAACTTAATGTGGATGGTACAAGAACTGTCAGTAAAATTAACATTGCACTAGAAGATGTTAACGGCATACGAGTATAGTCCTACAATATTTTACAAAATTATCCATTCATGTTCTTTCCTCCTTACAATGATAAAATATTGTTAGTTTGTGTCGACATATTGTGCATTTATTTTTTAATAGCGTTAATTAATTTGAATATATAATATAATTTATATAAAAAGTAATTCCTCAAAAATCATTATACAAGATGACTTTTTTATCAATTTCCAAAAAAAATGGGTATATTAGGTGAACAGAGTAGAAGCTTATGACATACCTAGTTTCTTTTTTCTTTTTTCCTCAGCTTAGAAAAAAATAGATCCATCATCAAAAAACGCTACAAATATCAAGTAAACTTTTCATATTAGAACAGAGAAATAGAAATTTTGAAAAAATAAATGAAAAATATCGAATTTCTGTCTATCCGATTTCTTTTTAATTTAAAAACTAAGTTTGCCATTTGCTTCTACTATGTTCACCTATTTTACTCATTTTTTTTGGAAAGTGATAAAAAAGTCATCTTGTATAATGATTTTTGAGGAATTACTTTTTATATAAATTATATTATATATTCAAATTAATTAACGCTATTAAAAAATAAATGCACAATATGACGACACAAACTAACAATATTTTATCCGGTATGTTATGTTAATAACATCTTCACTCCTTTACTTACCTCAATGATTAGTATTAACTTCTGATATCATCTTTGCATTTTCATCTTTTCCATCAACAGTTTCGTAACCAACATCTTTGTCTTCAGTAATAACCCAGTCACCACTATGACCTTCTTTCGTCCGAGACTTTCTGTCATCTATTCCTATGTTTAACCGGTTATTACCTTATGTAACTACGCAACCCCGCGACGCATTCTTTGCAAGACAAACCTAAGAATTTTCGGAGTCATCATCATTAAACGGACTGGACTCAAACCATTCTTCATTACGTTTTTTGTTCAGTTTCCCATGATTAACTGGGTTTACGGACTTCGTGTCGCTAGCTGGATTGTGTTTTCTAAGTCTATCGTGTCTAAGTCGTCTAAATTCTTTAGTGTTCTTTTTGAGATTGGTATCAAGTCAATGAACTAAGATTACCAAGAAATGCTTGAGATGAACTGGTACTTTTCTCTGTTTTAAAATGTGCACTTGTTTCAGTCAAAGCTACATAAAGCACAAAAAGTACAGTTTATTTGAAGTAATAACAGTAATATAGTCAATCTGAGCTGACAGAAATATAGCAATTTAGGCATGTAAAAATATTTACTTTCTATAATAACAATTTTAAATTTCCAAGTTCAAGTAAGTTTACCTTACCTTAACGAATCAAGTTTTTATCATCTTTCCGTTTTATTAAGTTACATGGACAGAGCACAAACGTATTATTAACATGATTACACGAAGCTCTCGATACTTCCTTTATTTATTATTATACCGACCTCGCCTGAGTGTGTTTCCTCAAATAAAAACATCTTGGAATGCAATTATAAAAGTGATGCAAGAAAAATGGCTGATAACTTCTTTATATTACGGTAATTTAAAATTACCACCAATAGGTTTTCTAAAACTCATTATTTTGTATTGATCTAGGTATACAAAGATAATATTGACTGATTTAATAACATGATGATCATGCCTGTCATACATTATCAGTCAGTCTTCATAGAACTTAAAAAAAACCTGTAACTCAATCTAATAATTATTTTGCGCTAATTTTTCCGTCTCAAGAATCGGTCACCGTTCATAAAATATAGATATACAGAATATAATCGAGCTTCGTATACATCTTAGAGGAGTATAGAACACTATTTTCACATCGCTCGCCTACCTATAAGCCATAAAGCAGATGGTCACTAGTAATCCAATATAGCCGCTGTTAATAATATTAATCGCAGCGATTGGCCACAAAATGCTTTAAACGTAATTCGATTCGGTTGGACTGGAACTCTTGTGGAACGGAACCAATACAACATGACCTTCCCATCCCCCCTATATTCGCGATCCACCATAGATACGGGGAAGTGAAAAGTATTAGCGGAGGTCTTCAAAAATGGTGAGGCGGTACGTTCTGAACGCATGCGACGTCGTCGGGCTCGCCTTGAGACTAAAGGCTCATGTTACTCGGATCACATTCAAGGCGCAACTGAACAGTATAGTGGTCGCCGAGATTAAAATTTTACTATTACATTGTATTGAATACCCGTACAGTTATTGTATTATCTCAAGTGACATCTACTCACTTTAGTAGCGGACAATGAATACTGTCGGCGACAAAAGGTCGTTCCTCTCTTAATGAATGAACGCCTCCAAATCCAATCAAAACCCGTTTCGGATACCTAGGTATTGTTATGTACCATAAATAAAGCGCGTTTCATATTATCGCGAAACTTGTGTTCGAATTCACTCCGCCTCTACTCCGACATTTAATTAAACCACGATATTTTATGGTATGAATCATTAAAACGTTCCCGAAGAACACTCTTATCCCGATACGATGTTAAATATAGCACAGGAATTTAATTTCTCTTTCATTGTTTCAGGTACATACACTCCAAGGAGAAGCCATTCAAGTGTACAGAATGTGGGAAGGGATTCTGCCAGTCGAGAACCCTGGCGGTACACAAAATCCTCCACATGGAGGAGTCACCTCACAAATGTCCAGTTTGCAGTCGAAGCTTCAATCAGCGATCAAACCTCAAGACTCATCTGCTCACCCACACCGATCACAAGCCTTACGAATGCAACTCTTGCGGGAAAGTATTCAGAAGAAACTGCGACTTGAGGAGACATGCGTTGACACACGCAGTTGGTGACGTACCACCAGGTGATGTTCTAGATGTGGGCGAAGAAGATATTGGTAGACCAGGATCGCCAATTGAGCCTGGATTTGATGATGAAGATCCTGAACTATCGTCCCCTGAACATTCCCCTGTTAGACGAGCCCGATCGTCGTCGATCGAAAGTATCGGAAGAGAGCAAAGTGAAGAAAGACCACCGCAAAGACGGACGTCGCCTTCTCCGGTAGAACGTACTCACTGCCACCACAATGAGCAAAAAGACAGAGCGAGTCCGTACACTATGCGCCCGCAACATCAAGAGAAACATATGCGAATGCCGTCCGATCTATACGAAAAACGGCGGTATACTTCCGAAGAGATTATAGAAAAAGAGATGCGTTATAATGAAGTTCCTGAACAACAAGTAAGACATCCTCAGCTACAAATACGAAGAGATCTTCACCAAGTCGTACCTCCCGATCCATCGAAGATGGGTCAAATGGCAAGTCCGCCTATAGATCCTGGGCCTTCTGGGATGTACCTAAGCCCCTTCAGAAAGAGAAGTCATCCACCTGACATTGGAGATAGTGTGAGAACTTGTGCAGCCGTTTATCGCAGTCGATCACCTGAGCCTACAAATTTGACTATGCCTCGGCATCCGCTAGGTAACGGAGAGGTCGTTGTTGGAATGCCGCCGACCATAATGGGAATGCCATCTTATCATAAGTTCGGCATACCTTTGCCACCGCCTCATCCTCAAATGGCGTACGGTCCTGTTCCTCATCCAATATTGGGACCACAGCAAACTGTTGCACAAGACTTGATAGTAAAACATGCGCCTCCTAAAGACACAACGCCTTGTACTGCAACTCATGTGACGACTTGTAAGGATGGGCAGAAAGATCCTGAAGAGGGCAGTTCAAGTTTCATAACAAGTGGAATAAAGAACATTGTTGGGATACAACCGCCTACTAATCCAAAACCTGGGACGAGCTCATCGTCAGGCCCAAAAAAAGGCTTCAGCATAGAAGATATTATGAGACGCTGATGAAATATTAACAAGCGCCGCTGTCTGGCGAAGACTTACTGTATACAAATGAGATTGCGTAGTATAGATTACATTAAAGTTTAGCCTTTAGAGACGTGTTGCCTTATTTTGTTTAGTTACATTGTATGAAGAGTTCTTGTAATGCATTATCTCTGTGGGCAGTGGTACTTAATTGATTGTATAGGTGCATTTCTAGAGAGATTTAAGATATGAAATTGTATTTGTACCTAATTTTAGATTAATATAATCAGAAGTATTATTAGTCCAAGTTTCGATTATACACATTGTAAAATTTCTAGAGGTATGTTTGTACGTATTCGCAACGTGGATTTGGTTTTCGTAAAGATCTCATATGGTTTGTTTGTGCAGTGTTTTGTTTACCTCCAAATTTTAAAAAATTAGTTTATCGAAGAAAATATTTTAGGCGATTATTTTTATTTTATCGTTTTATAGTTGGATGTCGACGAACAAAACAGTTGTTTGTGTGATTTTCTCTTGTTTGAATCCATCAGTGCTGATTTTTGTAATTATTATTTCTTCCTAAGTAATTTAGTTAATTTAGCAGTTAGATTTAAAATATTAAGAATTGACTGGTTCTTATTACTACTGTTATTTATTATTTAGATATTTCATAGTATAATTATTGAGAATGTTAGTTTTGTCGGGCAATAAGCAGTTTTATTGATAATCGTGATTTAGTTTAAGATAAAGTTTTTATAAGATGTAAATAAATGATTTCATTGTTAGATTTAATTTAAAAATAGTTGATTGATTATTAATTTTAAATTACGAACAATAGTATTGTTGAAGAATTGTCATAATAAATTAATAAATTTGAACTGTTAAAAAATAATAAATAATTAAAAGCATTATAAGATGTTGAAATTAAGCCTTTAGTTAGAACAACACAGACTCTACTACATAGTTTTCTAGTTATTGCTCACGTGTAATTTAGTGAATTACTTTACGTATGTAAATTCATATTTTTATATTAATTAATTAATTAATAAATTATGATGACAGATAAGAATTAGTTTTTGTAATTTTATTTACCAAAAACGTCAACCTTACAAGTACATTCAACATCATCTGCCGAGCCTAAACTAGTCGAATGTTGGGGTTGGCTTCCAGTCTTAACCGGATGCACCTGAACACCAGTAATTCACATGGAGTGACGGCCTCTGTGACCTCCACAACCCAATTAGAACTGGGTAATACCTACAATATTTTTTTTATTGTTTCCATTTGCGCTCTGTCACTTTGACGTCTGCGAAACTTCAAAAATGCGCACATCGTTAGTAGAAGGTTAAAATGGCGTTGGGCAGGACATATGTTACGGGATACAAAATAAAAGTAGAGCAAAAATATTGACTGAGTGGTACCCTAGGGGCGACAAAAGAAATAAAGGGAGACAGTGTAAGCGTTGGGAAGACGACTTCAGACAAATGGCGGGCCCTAAGTGGACCCCAATAGCTAGAGATCGAGCTGCATAGAAGTCCTTGGAGGAGGCCTTTGTCGAGAGACAAGCTACACAGCTACTACAGATAATTAAACCGATTCCCGATATACTATAAAGACCACAATTAGGTGTAACAACTATTAACGTAAATAGTCATAAGAATAACATGCAAGCTGCAAGAATAAGATTGTAAAGAGGTACAGTTTAAATACAAAATAGATAAATGGTAGGACTGATGGACCTATTCATCAAAATTCAAGTCTCAATAGGTTAAATGTTCTATAGACTGGTTATTATTTAACCTAAAAACGCATTTTAAACATAAATAATTATAAAAACTGTTCAGTTCCAAAAGTGTTTCTGCTAGCACCCGGGATAATTAGTACTTTAATGATACTCGTGGATAGGCTTGGGGTTATTGTACAGAACCTTCTATACTATCATCGATTAGTTTATTTTATGTTAGTCTATTTTATGTAGTTTATTAATTACTCTTCCCATAAGTTTTCTATCTCATAGATAGATAACTTATGGGAAGAGTAATTAAACAGGCCACGTGAATTAAACTACAAGAACCAACACATGCAAGTCATCATCTGCCTAGCCTTTTCCCAATTAGGTTTGGATCGGCTTCGAGTCTCACCGAATGCAGGTGAATACCAGTATTTTATCTGACCTCTACAACCCACCGACTATCAGAAAAGGAATACACGCCTGTAGCAGAACATTTTAGAGGAAGTATGTCAACTTAAATTACCGGTAAGTAATTTTTATTATATTATATAATATTTTTTTACTAGACAGCGTTAAATAAAAAAATAAATATTGATTTCAGCAGTAAAAATTTTATAAAAAAAAAGCAAATCAAAACGCAACAACTTTATGATTCAGGTTTCTGAATTTAGCTCTGCTTCTTTTAATATTTTAGTGCAAAAGCAGTGAGAGCAGTGGTGGCCCAGTTGTGGCGGCCAAGACTTACGAACAGTAAGTCGTGGGTTCAAACCCAGACAGGCGCATTACTTTGTGTAATTTATTTCATCACCATTGCTCTCAAAACGGTGAAAAAACCGGCATGTCCTAGAACCAAAAATTTCGAAGACATGTGACATTTACCAATCCGCACTGGGCCCGCGTCTTGGATTATAGCCCATTCCCTCTCATAGAGAGGATGCCTGTGTCCCAGCAGTGGGAACATTAAATAGGATGATGATGATGGTGATGAGTGCAAAAGCAAGTAATAATAATCATCGAGACCTGTTTTAAAACGCAATGTATGACAACGCAATTATGGCAAATTCCTCCCATCATGGGAGAGGCTTATGTCCAGCAGTGGACATTATGGGCTGTTGTTGTTGTTGTTGTTGTTGTATGACAAACCAACATGAAAACGAATTAATTACTACAAAATCCAAAAACGAACCATAATTATCAGTAACAACATAGTAATGACGCGTACGTTCCCAACAAATAATTTGCAATAATGACCTTTGCGTTTCCAAAGAACAATGAATTATAGGGTAACATTTCAAAACACACCATAGTAACATTAAATTCCTATAATTTTATGAAATTAAAGTCCAAGATCAACGACAGGTGATATTCTTATTAATGTAACACAATAAACTTCAATTATGATGTCATGTATAAGAAATATTTTTTCCAAAGTGCTTTGAAGTAATTAAGTTGCGCAACAAATATTTAAAATTAGCGATTGAAAAAAGGCCGTTTGAATTAATCGTTTGAAGTCAAACATAATTTACGACTTTGATCATGACTTAAGTTAGCTTAAGTAACTTAGATAAACAAAAAAATACTATTTATATTTAGAAAACGCCTTTTAACAGCTTTAACACATCTGAAAATCAAACCTTAAAAACATGTTAAAGACGCTTAAATCGTTAAAACACCGAATTGATGAAATAAATCGAAAAAAAAACGAATTTGTCGATGGAGTCAATGTTTTAATGAAACGATTTTAGTAAACTACACCATTGGCAAGATCAAAGTTGAATGGGTGTGATCTAACCTTGCAATGGTGTACATGAAATTTGGTGAGGTATTTCAGGTCCCATGTAATGGTCAGGGGTAAGCCATACATTGCGAACTGCGACTGAGAAAATACCCAATAACACTCCAAGACTTTCATCTTCAGCAATGTTGCTGATGACCATTAGACCACCGAAGCAGTCCTAGAACACATGATCAAAACAGGATGTTACCTATCAAAAATAAAAACATAGGTATGTTGAAATAATGATTCAAACACGTTTGGCCTTAGAAAATGTCAAACAAATTATTTCCAGTACCAATAAAACAATATGAGGTCCATAATAATGACGCTTCTTATTGGAAAACGTAGCTGAATTCCTGTTCGTTGAACTTATTTTAATTAATTAAAAAAATATATTTATTTAAATCTTGCCTCAAAAGATACCATGGTCTTGTGCTCCCAAAGTCATAGAATCAGAGTGCCGCTTGTTCGAAGCTTTTGAGTCTGTCTATTCAATGCGTCTGCCATTTTCATATTTATTCCCTTAGACACGTTACAAAAGGAAAAAAGTACAGATAAGATTCTAAGTAGAAAAACTTACCTGCCTTACCTCTCTTGTTCTTCCTGTAATCCATTCAAAAGTTGTCTTGAAAATATAGTTTTTAGCGATTAGACCGTCCATTGTGTCACTCTATATGAAATGTTTTCTTTCATGAATATTAGTTGTATGGTGTACAACTGTACATCATAAAGAATATTCTATTCTATTTTATTCTTACGCAGAACAACAAAGATACCACTCAACGTATCAAAGAATTCTATGAAAGTACTTATTGAACAGAAATATGTGAGTAAATTGTTTTGATCAATCTGTGAATACAAGGTCAGATCATCCAGCTTGAACTTGAGTTTAAAACTAAGTTATTAAAAAAAATATGGGTAGTTACGATCAGTCGTGCCTATGCCAAAATCGGAATTATAACCGTAACACAATTTGGAATATTTTACGTAATTTTTTGCAAAAATGATTCATTCCTACGGTGTACTGGTGTTTGATAGCCTTAGAGATAACCATTTGTGTTAAATGTAACAAGTTGTGGTAACCAGCTGCCGTATGATGTCATTTGCTCTGACGTAATACAAGGTTCTAAATAATAATTTGTGACAGCAACAAAAAAAAGTTGAAAGGTATAAACAAACGCCAGCACATCAAGCTACCCAAAAACTGTTTAAACCAAATTTTCCCAATCAACCTTGAACCTAATGCTTTATCGATAAAGCTGAAAATCTATTAAAGAAATTTGACAGATTGTAGAAGCTTGATGTACTGGCGTCTGTACATCAAATTGATTTTCTATCTTGTTGATGATTGATTGATTCATCTCCATGTCAGAATTCGAACGATGCTTCTATTTTAAACTTATTGGAATTTGCAGATCAATTGCAGGAGGGCTACAAAATTAAAATAGGTACTATTACAAACAACTTGTATACGGATCTATAAGAAAAAAGCGATCGTCATTTTGGCATCTCTGTAAAATTGGATAAGCGCAAGAGGGGTCTACCCTTTATAGCAGAACTTTTTATGTCATAATTTTATTTTGGATAACAGCGGATAGCATAAACTTCATTTCGCAGAAAATCGTTTGGCAGACACTCATTTATCATACATTCAAACCTCATAATTTTGTAAGTCAGACTCATCTTTTAGCATAAATTTCATATGCATAAGAATTAAAAGTAGAACCATCTTATGGCAGAAAGTTCAAAGTCAGAATCATTATTTGGCATAAATTTCATATCGATAGTCATCAAAAGGCAGAAATATCATATCACATTTTCAGAAAGTTTACGGTTAGAATCATCTTTTGGCATACATTTCATATGCATAATAATGGAAAGCCTCATCTATCACATTATAACAAACATGCAAACAAGCATGCAGTTTGCAAACATGCAAACCAGCAGACACCATGCATGCAAGCAAGCATGCAGCATGCAAACAAGCATGCAGCATGCAAACAAGCATGCAGCATGCAAGCAAGCATGCAACATGCAGCAGGCATGGTTTCTGTCACGACTCCGGCGCTGCGGGGCTCCAGCGGTCCTACGCGCCTACGCGGATTTAAATTACACTCTAGGGGTAGGGCAGACAAGACTACGTGTAGTCGGTTTTGGAGCGATTCTTTTTTTGTCACTAAATTTTGTAGCACAACATATTGACTTTTTAAGACAGTATTTTTATTCTAATTAAGGTTAAAAATGCTATTTTATAGAAATGGCAATTGCCAAATAATAAAATTATAAAATATTGTGCTAAGTGAAATTGTACCAAATAATCGTCGCTCTAAATAAAAGTTATTCTAAACGAAATTATGCGGAATTTGAACATTGCCAAAGGTAATTATGCCAAATAAAATTCTACATTTGGCCAAACAATAACTATATTACATTATTTTTATGCCTTAAAAATATTCGTTTAAAAAAGATTATGCCAAGTTTCATTCTGATTCTGATTCTATGTTTTGCCAAATAAATTTCGGAGCATCAAGATTCTGCCAGATAGAAGGAACCCGCGCAAGAGTTGGTATCGAGACCAAGAGATAATTATTAAAATTGCTGTCTATGTAAATCTTATTGACATTATCCAGTTTTTTCCAATATTCCTTAATCTAAAACAATAAAAAAGTCGAACTAGAACATACTATACGTAATTAATTGAAGAAGACAATATAGTAAATATGATTGAAGCTACTAATAAACCAAATATTACTATGTCTGCATTTTCTACCGCAAAAATAACTTAAGCACCTGCCTCATTAAGTAAGTAACCACCCGTCGTACAACATGCATATTGCCAATGTGTTTCTATATTGAGTAGCCATTTGACATCAACACTAACGGGTAGTTTATTCGATACTACTGCAAGTCTTGTTAGATTTCTGTTGTTTGTATTGGACAATAGATTTCTTTCTTCGACAGTTATAAAGATATAAAAGATAATCGTTCATTGACTGGACTGGTGGATGATAAAGTATTGAAGGCGTTGCAGACAGAAGGTAGGTAAAATTCAAAAGACAATTCGACAGATTTTGATGATAGTCATTGTGGCAATTGACCAAAGCATTCATCAAATGGATCACAAAAACTGAAAGGAAGAAAACTTTACTTCATTAATGTCACAAAATTTGATGTCACAAACAATATGGATGTCAACATCAAAAACACTGCAGATCAAAATAAAAATGAGCATCAAAACTTTGAACCGAACAACGCAAAACGCCACTTTACACGAACTGTTGTTCAAGATAATACAATCACATATATTAATTCAATGCAAAACAACGACATCTTTTATAAGCAAAAAGGTGTTTCTTTTATGGTCGTCCGTTTTACGACGCGCCGCCAACCACCGTCAACCGAGCAGCTACTTGGAACTTTATGCAAATTGCCCGCCGACTAACTACAAAAAAAGTGTGTAATAAAACGAGATGAGTGTGGGTTCCGTTGTGCAGCTTCGATAATATTATTTTATAATGTTTTTCTTTCCAAATTTTGAAAATTTTTGTAAAGCTTTTTTGACTTCTTTTTTAAAAATGGATTCAAGTAAAACTTTGATTTCATAAGTGCAAACATTTTCATGTTAGGATGAGTTTGCCAACAGTCAATGGTTTGCTGTCAAATGCCGAAGATTTAAATTAGTCTAATTGTAGTTAATATACCTATGAAATGTAACAAACACATACATATAGCATACACGAGGAGCTCGTGGCTAAATAATAACAGCCACTCGGGTCGATCTTTACGTCTAGCCGTGCTTGCCTAGGTTGGTCTGTGGATAGGTACCCATTAAAGGAGGAAACTCGGTATGAGTTTCCTCCGTGCCTCGTTGGTCCCGGTTGTCATTTGCAGATCTTTGAAAGTCGTTACAGGTAGTAGTAAGTGACCCAAAAAGTCTGACAACCAGTCTTACCAAGGGGTATCGTATTACCCAGTACTAACTGGGTTGTGGAGGTCAGATAGGCAGTCGCTCCATGTAAAATACAGGTATTCAGCTGCATCCGGTTAGACTGGAAGCCGAACCCAACATAGTTGGGAAAAGGCTAGGCAGATGATGACATACATACAGCATACATCATCATGATTAGTTTCTATAAACAAAAACTACAGTAGCAACGGTACCCCAAAATCAATAAAAAAAAATTAAAACACTCGAATGTCGTACCTCAGTTATTTTAATTCGCGACTTGATGCGAAGTGAAAGCACCATCGCGTTCAATCAATCGCAAAGAGCATCATTTGGAGCATTGAGGTTTTATTGATACCGATTTCACAGTGTAAAAACGATAATTTATAATTGTTGATCGTGACTGTACTTGCTCAAGGCCTTTCACGTTATACTGAAGAGTTTACAATTGATTATTGTAGGTACAGTGCACCTGTTGTACGCGGCGGTACAATGATCTTTAATTCTTTACTGTTTTCGGGTATACCTCTGGTACACACATCAGATCCATAGATGTTTATGTGAATGAAACAAACTTAAGGATTTTCCCACTGTGCCGAATGGGCTCTAAAAACCTAAACTTTGACACAACGTGGGTGTTCTGTGATAGGCATCGGCAGCCTTTTGTGCTACGGCTCTGGCGTCAGTTTAATCCGTAACATGTGAGGTTACATTTTAGTGTAACTACTGTGCAAGATTCTATAAAATGAGATCTGCATTATTTTTTACCTATAATTAGTAGTTTTAGAAACTTAGAAGTAGAAGCTTTGTAAAATTACTCAGCACTATTAGCAATAGTGGACCTTTTTTGTGAAGACGTTCTTCGGAGGATTAACTAGCAAATATACCACCGCCGGCACCGCCTTGGAATCGCCCTTTACACCAACGTTATGGATTCAAATGCAGAATTTTCTTTATAAACCTTGTTGGTCTTTCCTTTTAAGAATCTGCAATCTAATCTCTTCATTGTTGCCGTCGACCAAACTGTTTCAAAAAACAATAAACACGGCAACCAACTAAATATCAACAAAAACCCAAATACGTAAATAATTGTAACTCGGAAGGTTACTTCCAATACGGAAATCTGGAAACTATTAAAACAATTTGGTAAAGATTTGTCTTAGAAAATAATTATGCAGTTCGTTTTCCGGTCTGACTCGATTTAATTCCAGTGAGCAATTACATGCTTTTGCATTTGCTTCCACGGTGATCTCAGTATTGGCCACTTAGCCGGCAATGGGACCCCGAAACCGGGACGGCCTAATACTAGGAAGAGGAAGTGGATTTGCTGCGATTTACACAAATTAAAACATACTTTAGAGCAGTTTCTAGGCTATTCCATTTAAAAGTTGCTGCTGTTAGTTCCACGGAAAGCAACTCAAATTATGTCTATTTTGTCATTGAAGTGTTCTACTTGATCGTGATTGATTTTCATCTCTCTTCTTCTTTAACGTGTGGTTAGTGCCTAACCTGGTGTCAGGTGGGTGCCTGTGTGGGCCTGTGACTTGGCTTTGCATGCCGTAGAAAAATATCTCTCAGGTTTGCTGGTTTCCGCACGACGTTTGCCTTCACCGAAACAAATCAAAAATCAGATTTGCATGTCTTGGGTTCGAACTTGAGACCTAGATGAGACTTGGCGGTCTCGTCACTAGGCTATTACTGCTCTCACTGATGCATTTTCATGTTAAAAGTCACTTACTAGGTGACATTGACTACTTTACAATCATATCGCTGAAATGACAAAATTCAACTCCCCATAGTTAGGACTGTATTAAAAGCAATTAGGACCAGGGACCGGGGTCTGTTACTGTTTCAGTACTTGCACAGCTTTATGTCTTCTGACTGGGACTGTAGCTACATTTAATTTTCATCTTTTTTTCGACAATTCAAAAGTGCCAGTAACTGGCCTACTTGAAATAAATGCTTTGATTTTGATTTTGCTCGTCTTAATTAACGCCATTGCTTCAAGTCATTACACCAATGTCCCCAAAGTGTCAGGTTTTCATTTTTCGCAATGTTCTTTCTCACGGGTACTTTCATGTATAAAATGTACGTGAGAAAAGACGTTAGGAAACTGGTTCGAAGAAGTCGTAACAGACAGCTTGACTTACAATGTATATGATGAATCATCGAATTATGTATGCACTACAAGTTGTAATGTGGTTTGATTTCCGAATAGACCACCGCATTGAAATTGTGTTTTGTAAAAGGTGATCTCATATGCTTGGTTACTGTCTTGCCGACCGTTACTTTTTGAAGACACTCTTCTATCTTCACCAATTTGATTAATTCTTTTCTATCATAGAACTTCCTTGTCTTTGATTAAAAGAAATGAAGTGTTCCATTTCTTTCTAAAAATGGTCAAAAGCGGTTTCAGGTTTTTCAAAGGACAAGTTATAGGAGAGGTAAAACCAAAACAAGAACGATTTTTCAAGGTTTACAAAGTAAAAATACTGTGTCAGCGAGATAATTTCCATTCAATAATTCGTAGAAGAGAGCAATGCTTCTGTGAATGTTCTCGTATGAATCATGAATGTA
Organism: Xestia sexstrigata; assembly: GCA_941918905.2. Classification (NCBI taxonomy): domain Eukaryota; kingdom Metazoa; phylum Arthropoda; class Insecta; order Lepidoptera; family Noctuidae; genus Xestia; species Xestia sexstrigata. The sequence continues at coordinate 7,963,497 of OW799219.2, forward strand.
ATGGCAGTATTCAGATCAGGTCAGTACTTGAGACATTTGCGACACACGGCTACAAAAGTCTTGTTACTTGTGGCCTTATTTTTTTTACCTATCTGCCAGCCCCTAACCATCGCGATTTGTTTGGATTCATAGTAACATGTCTTCTTCTTCCCTACATCTCTGTTAGCCTTCATCTCTATTTTAGTAATCATGGTTACTTCGTCTACTCCCAGGACTTCTTCTACTCTGATAGCCATCCGTAGATACTTATTAGTATAAATTGAAAATATTTATTTTTGAATGGAATAGGCTTAACCTCTTTCTCTCCTTTTTCTCTTTCTTTCTTTTAAGGTAAACTCTATTAACATTTACAAATACATCATCATTTATAAAATTCATATCAAAATCTTGTACGATTCTAGAATTATTTGAAATGTTTCCTCTGTGTAGCAAATTCCGTATTTTCTCAATCAGGTGAAGTCTTACCTAGCCGTCACTTCTTTAAGTGTCCTTACTTTAAGTGTACTGAAGTCAAAAGAATACCTCAGTCAGTACTGTAGGGATCAGCTGTGTGATGTAGTGATTTTATATTTGAGTATATGTGGATCGAACAAATAAAATGTATCGATCGTTGCATTGAGATACTTAGGGCCTGCGCAGACTATCCGTGACGCACTTTTTAGTTCGTGAAAATAGAACCTAAGCAATTATATGCAGTAACGCATACGACGCGCAAAAAGTCCGGTGGCCAAAAAATCCGTGTCATTCTGGCAGATCGCGCCGCGCCGCGCCGCGCCTCACAAAAGTGCGGGAATAAAATAGAACGTTTGCTCCAACACGTGCTAACGCAGACGGCGCACACATTTAGTATGCAATCTGCACTAGAATATAACGATCGAAGATGTGCGTCGTGCGCGTTGAGTCTGCGTAAAATCCGCGATGCACTTTTTGTACGCCATGAAGACATTTTGCGCGCCACAGACTCATCCGCACAAAAAGTCTGTCTTCTGTGCAGGCCCTTATTCGAAAGAAAAATTAAAAAATTACATTGATGCACTTAGACGGACGCCTAAGCTGTCACTTCTTTTCTCATTTGAATCTAGTTTTTTTCCTTTTTTACAACGTGCCGGAGTTAATTCTTGTCATATAAGAATTAACACAAAGGTAATATCTCTACAGTACCAAGGTGGCATGTTCAACGAATCTATCTAAGCTTGCTGAACTATAGGACACTATATCAAAGCAAGTCCTATAAAAACTCATGTTTTATCACTAAGGTTTCTCATCACGTACAGCACAGTGGTTTAGATTACCTATACGGGTTTCCCACTCCTCGTTTACAAATAAAAATGTCAAACAACTTATTTGTTTCAGTATTCGTCGCACGCGTTAGATTTACGATTATTCTGTATCGTATGAATCCGGGTGGGTGGAGCTTCCATGAAAGTTGCTGTAACTATAGTCATGAATAACCATGACGTCACGTGGGGTTTTCTGGGTGTCTTGACACCTTTGTGTTGTTAAGCTGGTTTATGGGAATTTTAATTGCTTTTGATGAGAAATACCTTCTGTATTGAGAGCAGTGTGCTTCTGTGTCGGTAGCAGCTTGAATATCTCTGTATCTAATGTTCTTAAGAATCCATCTGCACCCAATAAGACTTGGCTCTGAGAGGGATTGCCCTTTTGCATATCAATAACTTAGTGGTATCAATGTTTTAAAACTGAAGAGTAGTCTGGCTATCGCTGATTTATTAACAGTTTCTTTCAAGTTTACAAAAAAGAAAAAAGCAATAGAATCAGCCCCTGCTCTTTACGACTCAAAAGGATCTCAGTGCACTGAAATCCTTTCGTGTCGTATCGATCACCAACCATTTCATTATGAGCTGTCCAATGCCTCGAATTTCACTTAAAAGATAGACCATATAATTATTTAATGAGGGCAGCGGTGGCCCAGTGGTGGCGGCCCCGACTTACGAACAGTAAGTCGTGGGTTCGAACCCAGTCAGGCGCATTACTTGGTGTTATTTATTTCATCACCACTGCTCTCAAAACGGTGAAGGAAAACATCGTGAGGAAACCGGCATGTTCTAGAACCAAAAAATTGAAGACATGTGACATCTACCAATCCGCACTGGGCCCGCGTGGTGGATTATAGCCCATTCCCTCTTATTGAGAGGAGGCCACGGCCACCACACGACCGTCCCACTGCTGGGCCGTGTCTTAGCAATGGGAACATTATAGGCTGATGATGATGATAATTTGGCTAGGAAAATCTTCATGGCATCCCTCTGTTTAGGGAAAATGGAGTGTAAAGATCGCACTGTTACCAGCTAAAATCTAATGGCTTCGACTAATACCATGTGTTGGGGCTCGGGAGATACTAGAAGATAGATCCTCAGCATAATAGTGGCGGTACTTTCATAAAAGCCTAAAATATTGGCTTGCCTTTATAACCTACTACTCTTCATGACGTTAGGGTTTCCGAACAGTCTGCTGGCCTTATGGGCTTCCCGTATTCTTGGCTCCTAAGCACGCCACTGCAGCATAGTCCTGCGCTCTTAGAAATACTACGATCCTTGTCTAGATTCGTAAACTAACCGTCTCATTAATAGGAGTCAAAACCCACCACAAACGATGATTACAGCGGTCTTTGAAGAGACATGTTCAGCAGTAAACGTTTACGATGACGATAAGTAAACAATAACAGCCCCCGCGGAACCATTCCATTATCACTACTGCATATGCGGTTTGGTGATTCCAATACCGGTATGATGTTATTAGCGAACAAGCACAATGTACTAAACATCATTGCGATAACTCCGAGTGAGAGCGAGACTTGAAAATGTAAATACGGAATTTATTTTGTGACCTGCACATATCGGTTCAATAAGTTTGATAAAAAATCGACTCTCATGTAAAGGAAACTTGCTGAGATGCAAACAGGTGGTCTGACATTTTAGCAACATTATAAAGTTGCTGGTAAGCGGTCGTTGGGCAGTGGAGGAGCAGAAAACTTTGCAAAAACAACATGATACGTAAATTCATGATTTTCATGTTTGAGTCTCAAGGCATCTTCAATACAGTTGATTTACTGAAATATTCTTTTAGAAATTCTAAAGCATTTTAAGAATAAAATTATTGCATTCTTACACTGTACAAAATGTATGCACAGAATGTTATAGAGAATCGTGAGTCATCAAATCAAAATAAAAAACGAAAATGTCGGTCCCCAGTTTTTGAGCTAATTTACTTTACTTCAAATTCTATCCTAGTTATTTCTGACCACTTTCCTGTTTTGCTCAAGCAATTAAATAACACTGGTCCCTCAAGACCCCTAAAACTCAACTAGACCACATTAACTTCTACTGCTTACTTGTTTATTGTTTTAAACTGGGGCCACATAGCAAAATACTATCGCTGGTTGGTCGCTATCGCCGATCTGCGGAACTGGTCGTATTGTCCGGTGCGCCCGCCTGCAACTGGACTCGGCTGTCCCACCCCTAACACTGTGGACTTGAGAATATTTTTGTAGAATATTACATACATGTATAACATCAAGGCTTTACAGCCTTAATATACTCCTTCAGGGAGTAATCTCTGGTTCCATCTTAAATTTTATTGGGCGTACCTATCAGCCCAGCTCAGTTCCGTATCTCTAGACTGCTACTCGAAAAATCTTGTTGAGAAAAACCAATAACACTTTGTCCGACTTTACCAATAAGTTAATTGCTAAGCTGTAGCGCCTCATGCTTGCGATTTTTTCGAAATACTGCTGCCGAATGTCGATTCATCTGGCTGAAATTCTTAATCACTATTTTAGGTCTTTATTAGAGTGAAATGTTGTTAAAAGGCTGCTAGGATGAAATGAACACGATGACCGCTGGATAAAAGTCTCCACACTATGGGTGCCAAGAGATGGACCGCGCTGCTGTGGCCGGCCCAGAAAGCGGTGGCGAGACGACCTAGATGCATACCGTGTGGTTCAAAGTTCCACTGTTGGGAATCAAACCTCCTCTTCTTTAGTAGCGGGCCATAAGCCACCACGATCTCCAAGGACAAGGGTTGATGGATATCATTTATCTTCATTTTATTTGGTTCTCTGTTTTCCTCACGTAATTTTCCTTACTTTTATCTAATTCATGGAATTAACTGAATGTAAAAGTAAGAAACACTTATTGGTACTTCGGTGCCTAGTAGTTCTCGCTAAAATCTTTATCTGAACCCAATTTGCCTCTAGAGCGCTACATGGCGCTACTTTAGATTATCTTATTTGATTGCCGTAACTCATAAACGCATACCTAGACATCCAACGATAATTTTGGTCATGTTACTTGCACGTGTGAAAATATTATGTCAATAAACTCTGAAGATAATTACAATTATATAGCACCGTGCAAGTACTCTCATATAACCAGAAAAAAAGTAGGTAGAACAGGAAAAAAATTGTGTCATAATAAAACAATGTTAAAATAATCACTTTAGTTTACAACTTCCTGATTTTTGTTTCAATAATTAACTGATAAGATAGCTACTAACAAATTGATCAAGGTTGGTTTCTGAGAAAGAATGCTATTCTTTAACTAATTAATAGATCTAGTTAATAAGTTATGTTTTAGAACATCATTTCAATCTTTTATGTTGATTTGCATCTACATTTACGCATTTGTTGAATGAACCAAAGTGGTGTTTCTTAGAATTCTAGCAAACTAGCGCCAAGCTAATTTGATTGTGAAATGCTTATCATATCAGGGTCTTTAGTTTAGGGGCAATGAAGAACAGGGTATAAGCAAAGTTCTTCATCCCTTATAGAAAAGGGGCCGACTGGTGTTGTGACTACTGAGCTACTGCCCGATAGCAGAGCTGTGGTCGTGTTTTTCTATACATCAATTCAATTCAAAATAATTTATTGTCTCTGCACAAACATGACAAGTTATGTATATTATGTATGGAACTTAAAATTACGGTAGATAAGTTTGTGAGAGACTGGTGTCTGCACTAGGAAAACCTGTATAGCAGATCACCAGGGTCCCACCACACGGTATTTCGATTATTTCATTATAAACAATATTAAGTAATTCATTTTAAATGTGAAGGAAAAGTGCATAAACAATAAAAAAATATAAGTAAATAAAAACAATTATAAACTATTACTTAAAAATTTAATCTTAAATTACAATATAAAATTAATTTACAATTTGAATTAAAGAGAAAAACAAGACTTGAGCAAAATTCAAAATGCGCAATATGTGTGGGGAAGGTTAGGTTAGGAAGCAGAGCGGAATTATTTGGGATGGGAAAGTAATTCCTCAGTTGATGCATAATGTAATTTAAGGAGCCATTCTACTAGAGCACTCTTACAAGCTAAAATAGCTTGTAAGAGTGCTCTAGTAGAATGGCAGGTCATTCACTGTCAGTCACTCATTGATCTTGTTATACAGATGAGAACCTAGGAATGTGTAAAATCTTTGAGAGAAGCTCGTTCTTAAGCCCTTAGCTCTAATGTAAACAGCATATTTTCTACGTTTACCTAGCATAGCTATATAAGGGATCAAAAATGATAGAGGAGTGCTTCTTATTACAATATTTAGGACAAAGAGTTGTCTCACTGTCAGAACTTTGCTTTGTTTGTACAAGTCCACAGTAGGATATAGGTATGGCAGAGAGTGGTCCACTTTAAGGTGGATGCTCCAGGGTAGCCCACGAAATTCAAATTTTCTTACGTTTTTTGCAACTTGCAGGCCAGTGCTTGCGGACCCCTTCCTATTGCTGACTCTCTATGAGGCGCGCGTGGAACACGAACGCGCCGTCGACACGGCCTATCGTCATGAGACGGACGGACGGCGAGCTAGCCCATAGCCCACAGTCCACAGGCCCGCGATAATTATTACACCTGATTCACTGAATGGTCGACAGTAGGTTTTTGGTTTGATGTGGAACCATGCTTCATTTAAACTCATACTATCACTGATGGGATATGTTCCGTGATTGTTTATTGTCCACCCGCATTCTCCAGTCAAACCGCAATCATGGCGCTTGCAATAGCGTTGAAATATCGGGAGCTCAAAACAATTAACAATCACGGAAGATATTGGTGTCGATTCTGTTGTGCACAAACTAAACTTAATTTAGGCTATTGCCATCTTTTTCTCTCTAATAAAACAAGAAAGAGACGGACGTAATTTAGAGCTTTCAAATTTATTGGAACTAATATTTTCATACAAATGAAGGGTGCACGTAAAAACAATGTCGACTAAAAACACGGCGAAGCGCAAGGCATAAACTAGTTTGACATCTCTAACTTAGTTCATAGCTATAGCCGTCCTTTTCTGGCACTGCCTTTTATTAAAAGATAGCAACTGCCTAAATTAAGTTTAGTTTGTGCACAACAAAATCGACACCAATATCCCGTAAGTGACAGTATAAGTTTAGTTTTAAACTGTGAAAGCTTAGAACAGTGCATGCCTCATTTATCGAAGACAGTAATGGTAAAAAAAATCTTAAAAAAATACCGAAGTCCACTCTTAACTCGGTCGTATTGTGCCGCGTATAGGTACGCATTAGCCGAACGGCACTGTCCAGCCGATCGCAAGCGGTTACGTACCTCCCTGCAGCCGGCAGGGTTGACTACTGACTGCTGTTTACTTTTACTTAATTAAAAAAAAAATGTTCAGAGGTACTGTCAGCTGTTGTGAATGTTTGCCTACTTTTGTGGTTATTAAGAACTTCCAGAGTAATGAAAGAAAGAAAAAGCATTTGTTAGCCCGCACAGGGCAAAATACAAAAAATTAAATGGTTAATTTAACAGAACAATTAAAAATTAAACATAGAGAAAAAAAAGAATCGAAATTGGTCTTGTACGAGGCCAAAAGGCCTCAGCATGGCGCTGTAACATCAAAAAAAAAACGTCACACTGCTGAAATTCTGATAGGGCCCAATGCACATTGACACAAGTACCTTACCTAGGTACACTAACCTAGGTTTTTGTACTAAAAATTACTTTTTAGCTTCTTACTACCATTCAAGTTCAAATAAGAAAACGTGACTTTTCATTTACAAAATGTTAAAATCAAGTTTCTCGTGCATGACTAAAGACCTATAACTAAAACATTGATATGCGCTAAATCAAGGCCCAACAAAACTGATTTAAGCACTTCGCCTTTCTATTACGATCATACTATCTAACTTCTCAAAAAGTGCCCATAAAATACACTTATAAAAACAACATTCACACTAATTGCCAAAAAAACGACACGCCTCAGCATGAACAAACTGAAAAAAAATTGCAACAAAATTCCAATACTGCACGGTAACCCTATCGGGCCATCAGGCACCCGATACATTCTACCGCCTAATTAAAACGGTCCAAGAGACCCTTTTATCTACCGAAGATACGGTTACGGCCGAAAGACACGCGAACTCTCGCTACATTTCGACGTTCGGCGCATTTCGGGAGCGTTCGGCTCGCGATTCGATTTGATAAAGTGCGGTGAAAGACTGCGATTTTTTCATTCTGTATATTTTAATATTCGAACGCGATTTAGTTTTTTTTCTTTGTATATATTGTGTAAATTGTAAATAATACGCTGTGACAGACTTTTAACCCCAAACCTGTTATCCCTACTATAGAGCCAAGACAATCTAAGGTGGTGTTGTTATTGGCCCTAGAAAATTATTGCAAGGACTAACTAACTATTATGGACAAGGATGTAGGAAATGCTTAGTCCCAACCATTTTTAATGACATACCAGTCGATTTAAAAAGTAGCTGTACCACAAAAATGTCCTTCAAGAATAAAATGGAGAAGTTTCTTTTTAACACTTTTTGTCAAAGCCTCATAAATGGAGATGCATACATTGTCATAAGTACTAGCTTTAGTTCGCGGTTCGCCAGTGTGAATTGAGATGCCACTGCGCGGTTGACGATGTTATTTGTTTGTTAAGAGTAAATATTACTAAAATAGAATATAAGTTTTCATTGTTACTAACAAATATACGTATACCTATCTAACTTAAAATGTTTATTGTTAAGATACTAACAATACTAACCTAATACATAAGCATCATTGTTACTAAAATACTAACAAAACTATGGACTTTAGTCTAAAATAAAGTTAACATTTTATGTAATACGATGTCACCACGAATAAACGCTTTTTCATTTTTATTTTTTCATTTTGTTCTTCCAAGAAAAGCAATACGGCCGTGCTTGTCAATGGTACACTGGGACACAAAAAGGAGCTGTTTTTATCTATTGAAAAGAAGTAATAAACTGTTCTTATTAATGTTGGGACAGGGACGAAAATCCTTACTTCTTTGTTACGCAAATCAAAACTGATTTATTAAAAAGAAGTGTCCTAAACCCGTTGTTTATTACGGTAAACATGTTCAAAATTACATATGAACGCGCCATCTCACCTGCCGCGGAAAACCAGTTATAATTTGTTTTATGCCAAAGGTTCCAAAACTAATCTAGGACATTTCGCCGCTCTCCCGAGACTCTGTAGGCAATATAATGAATTGTCAAAGCAATCTGATATGGACATAACCTTCCCCATCTCTAAATACAAAAAAAAATTGACCACTGCAATAAATCTAGAATAACTTTTATGTGAAACAATTTTAATTTTTATTTAAACTTCATGTACAATATTATAGTGGTAGATAGGCGGACTTAATGCCACAAGGCATTCTCTACCAGTCAACCTGACCAGTACCTACCGTGTTTAATGTAATTTTAATATTAATACAATTTTAATTTTGACTATAATTTTAATTGTAATTTAATTTTAATACATCTTTAATTTTAATACGTATGATTTCTTGTCATCAAATGATTTTTATTGTTTTGGTTTTTTGATTTGTTTTTCGAATTATTTTAATTTTTGTTTTAACACCTAGTTTATGTGCATGCTGTGGTCTCCTGTAATTAAAGGAACAAACTTAAAAGAACCTTTGTATAACTGTGACTTATATTGTATCTGTGTATCTTTTGTTGGAGATCCAAGTAAATAAATAGAAAAAAAGACACTTAATTCACGCCAGAAGCATATCATTTTATTCAAGCAAAAATTGTTTATAAAAATTAAACTATTTCGCAATTTGCACTTTTTCCAACTGAAGCTTTTGAATTAAAAGCGCTTTATATGAAATCCTTGACATGTTTTTTGATCTCTGCTTACCCTAAACCTTTGAGTAGTATAGAAACATTGGTTAATCAAAATTTGGTTCTATATTTCTAAAAACATAGGAAACCGACGGTCGTCCGACAACATAAAACTAATTGCATTATAACTTTTGAAGTTTTAATCAAGTTTTATGATTTGTACAGAATGCACCCAATAATCTATGTAGTGAGTTTGTTTGATATTGGCTTTAATTTCAAGCTGAATGTAGAAACATTTTTTTTTTCTTAATGCCTAAACGCGATGCAATTCTCGGGTTTCATAGTTATCTAACAACAAGTGACTTTCGAAGTCTGCTTCACCTGCTTTCTGAGAGACAGAAGAAACTGCACTAACAATTTCTTTGTTACCGTTCAAGATCTGGATACTGCACATACTCGTACGTACAAGAATCTGCGCAATGTACAGAATCTAGTTCTAATAACTTAACATACATAATATCTGTTGCCGGGTTCGGCCATTTCTTCTCCAAAGCTAAAACACTAAGAAGTGGTGAAAATCCGGTCGGTCTTATGTCATTTTGGCGTTAAAAAAAAACAGATTTACGGCCTTCAAATAAATAACTTACGATTTTTTTTTATTTTTTTATTTGTGGTAATAGTTTTATCAGTGTTTTTTTTTTTTCAAAAGTAGGACGCCACTAAGCTCGGTAAAGCGACGAACTTCGCAGGCTGGCTGGTTGACTGGAGAAGTGGATGATTGAAGAGGCCTATGTCCTTGAGGGGCGCTTGCCCGCGGCGCTTGCGGAACACAAATGACCATTAATAAGTATCATTTAAGTACAAAGCATTGCTTGTTTCTTAAGAAATATATTTCAGTAGACCATCATAGTAGTATATTACGTTTATTCTAATTTAAAATAAATATAATCATCTTCTACTTACCACCAAGCGTCTAAATAATCAAACCAAATCCTTGCAGTGGCCAACACTCCCCGTGAGTAGTACAGTACTGCAGACTCCACTTGTGTCGGCATTCAGGCTACAAACCAGTTTGGTTCCTTTATGCCGCAAACCGCTTATGCTGCAGCTTGCGTATATGCACCACGCTTCGGTACATGATGTATGGGATATTTTATTTACAAAACATGATAAAAAACTTCATTCTTAGAAACCGAAAGTTCTAGACTTCTAGTGAAACGAATGAAGCAGCAACGCTGAGACTTAAATAGTGAGTAGTGGTAATTATTTTTGTTGAAGAGTTTTAGCAAATTTTGCATGTATTCGCAATCTTGATATATTTATTATAAAGTTCAGCGCATATTTTGTGCTCAGGGCATTGCATGCATGTATATTCAACCTTAATCAAAGTATTAAACTATGAATTTACACTGTTTCTAATGGGACGCAAAGCTTCTTATTCAATATTTTTTGAGTTTACAACGACCAAATCTTAGCACATTTATGTCTTTAGTGTTTTTTTTTCTCAATTGTAGGTATTTGAAGGCATAAAAAAATTTGCTGACATTAAACTGAAGTAACAACAACACGATTAAAATCATCGAAGGGTAGGCAGAGGTGCCGAGTATAAGTACTAAGTACCCACATTTTGCCAGTTATGTTTAAGTTTCATTTAATAGGGGGCGACCCTATTGCCATCAACCGGGCCCAAACCCAGACTCCTACATATAAATGCCTGATGGAAAAACGCAATAATAATATTACAGTCGCGATTGTGATCACTACACCAATGGGCGGAGTTAAACTGAAATATTGAAATAGAAATAGGTACATAAAGTACTTGAACCTTACCATCACCATCTGCCTAGCCTTTTCCTAAATATATTGGGGTCGGCTTCCAGTCTAACTGTATGCAGCTGAATACCAGTATTTTACATGGAGAGACTGCCTATCTGACGTCCACAACCCATTTAGTACTGGGTAATACGATACCTATTGGTAAGACTGGTTGTCAGACTTTTTGGGTCACTGACTATCTGTAACGACTGTCAAAGATCTACAAATGACAGCCGGGACCAACGGCTTAACGTGCTTTCCGAGAAACGGAGGAAACTCGGTATGTAAGGGTAGTCACCCATTCACAGCCCAACCTAGGCAAGCACGGCTTAACCTAACAACCGACCCGACTGGCTGTTATTATTTAGCAACGAGCTCCTCCTTACTTGAACCTTACCAATCAACATACTTAAATATTGAACTAAATTAACATCATGGCCACTCTACCCAGTCTTATACACGTATGAACTAATAATTAATTGAAACAGACCATTTTCTCGAGCTAGGTTTAATGGCGATTCGCCGGCCTTCTATTATAATGTCTAAGCTAGTAAAAATCGATAACAATACCTCAGAAACGAATTTAGTTAAAAGATATAAAACCTTGCCTTATTGGTTTAGTAGTAGCCATTGATGCTGTTTTGAGCATGAGATTTGATTCTCAGGTCTAAACTTCATTGATGTTAAATACTGCGTGATTGAAATTATAGATACTCGATGAGGTTTTTAGTGTTACTTATCGTACAGAAGCAGCAATATGAGATCAATGAATAACATCCGTTTATTTAATTATTACAACTGATTTCAAGTATGATTGAGTTTAATAGCGAGTATCAGAATGAATAAATCAAGTCTTTTAATCCAATGAGAGAGAGGAATCTTCGAGGAGTGAATCTTCAAGTTTAAGCCTCGCTTGCCTAGGTCGGTCTGTGGATGGGTGACCATTATAACGTACCTGGTTTCCTCCATGGCTCAAAAAGCATGTTAAGCCGTTTTGGTCCCGGCTCTCATTTGTAGATCTTTGATTGTCGTTACAGGTAGTCAGTGGCCCGAAAGTCTGACAACCAGTCTACCAAGGGATACCATATTCCCCAGTACTAAATGGGTTGTAAAGGTCAGATAGGCAGTCGCTCCATGTAAAATACTGGTATTCAGCTACATCCAGTCAGCCTGGAAGCCGTCTCCAATGTAGTTGGGGATGGGCAGATTATAAGTTTGAGAAACACACACACACAGGACAGTCCTCCAAGACCCCTTTCAGCCATCAATATTTCTTGGCGTTTTAGCTACGAAGAGTTGGAACAAACTCCCCTTCAACATTATGTATCTGTTTGTTGAGCTAGAAGAACTTGAGTAGGTAAACAAAAATTTGTGTGATACACAACTAAAAAATCCGATTACTGAAATATGACGCTCTAATTAAAATCGGGGTTTATTAGGTAAAATGGACTATTGTTGAAGTCGGTTAAAATGTAGCCTAAGTTACCCAGGCCATTATAACGAATCGATTGACACCTTATTCATCAAATAGAATCGAATAGTTTAGGCCCTACGAAGGAACTATTACATTAATACATACATAGACTGCTAAAATCATAACCCTTCGTTTTGGCTTCGCCGTAGTCGGGTAAAAAAAAAATGGAGGATTTTTTTAAGATATCCTAGGGTATTTTTTTAGATGTTTGTTGCGTGTACTACGTTGTTTTACAAAGCCGACAACATAAACATCAGGATTTCCGACATCACTACCAACCTATTACATACACAATGCTGAAGTCAATTATTTATTCAAAACCACTAAAAGATAGCTATTACAGCTCCCATTACGAAGTTCAAAAAAAAGAAAATTAACAAAGAAAAACTCTTATTGTATTCTAATGAAATGGAAAATTAACAGCATTCTCTTCCTCTCTTCCTTCTTTTTGAGAATCACTATCTCTTTCACGCTTATGGATGCCCAGTGTTTCTGTCCTTGTCTGCAAACAATGGCATAGTGCGTCCAAAAAAGAATAAGTCGAGATAGTGTATCGACAGTTTTAATCTCATGAAATATCGATATCTGTCAAGGTGTCACGTTTTATTATCGATTGTATTTGTTTCTACGAGCTGTTATGTGTGGAAATAAAAGTTTGATGGTTTGAGTCATAAATGTTATTAATGTTGAGTATTTGTATATTTTGGCCACGACTAATTTTTAAGACACGAATGAAGAACTGGAGAAGGACAATTATGAATTAATCAGACCATATTTGTTTTTTTTTTATTACCTTAATGTTTCATACTGCCCTAAATCAGTGGTTATAATTAAGCTACTGAAACTACCCTTAGCAGTACAAGAAAATAGTGCTGATTTCTAATTATTACCATTATTTTCACATAAGTGAATGCTATGAAGCACCTGCACTGAAGGCACTCAAAAATCGCCTACCATGACAATAATATAGGACTATAGATTCTATAATTAAATACTTATATTTTTCTAGGGAAGCAAGTTTACCAAATAAATTGTGAAAAATACAGATTTTTATTTACATCTTCAACCCTTTCACTATCGAGCAAAAAATCCATCGACAAATTCCCATCCCTTCGGAGCTACTGCCACAAAAAATATTTTATCGTGCGCAGGGCAGCCTAAAAAAACAAATAGCCGGTAAGTCACTCGTCGTCTGACGGCCAGAGAGAAAAGTTTTTTTTTTTGTCACAGCGGACTGGGCGGCCGGTCGATGTATTGTGTGTCGGCCTGAGATTCTCAACTTTGAGAGTAAGAATGCATCTGTAAAACTTTGCAATGTCACTGTTAGAAAACTGTTTGCAGTATATGACAAAGTAATATACTAGGTTATTGTGGTTTGAGCCTGTAAATAATACGTATAAATATTAATGTTCTATTTAGGAACAATATGCTAGTTTCCACCATCAAGAAATTGCAAATCTATTTAGTCCGTCAATTAGAGTATTGGAAAATAATGGACACGTATTTTTCGTTTTTGTAAATCAATGAAAATTGACAAAGATAAAACGCATCAAAACTCGGGGCTCGTGACGTCACAACACACTAAAAATTATAGCACGGCGTGACGTATTGAGAATTTTAAAAGCGTCGTATCTTCGTCAATTTTGGTTTACGTAAGAAAAGAAAAAATACGTATCAAATATTTTTTGATAATCTAACAGACGGACTAATTAGATTTTTTCAGGACACAAGCCAGTCAGTGTTCAGAACAAAGAATTAGAACAAATTGTTCGGCCTTTGACCAGCAGTGAGACAGAGAGCTAACAAAAAAAACGGTGCAGTTCCCGGTCCTAAATCTACAGATTTAAAAAAAGATAAAAACCGCACATCACATACTAGAAAGATAGCCCTTGAAATGTCTATAGTTTTAAAGCACCCTAATACACTGCTTGCTAGACCTCCACTATGATTCGGACAAACTATAATCATCTGCCTAGCCTTTTCCCAAACTATGTTGGGGTCGGCTTCCAGTCTAACCGGATGCAGCTGATTACCAATATTTTATATGAAGTGACTGCCTATCTGACCTTTACAACCCAGTAACTGCGTAATACGATACCCCTTGGTAAGACTTATGTCAGACATTCGGCTTTTGACTACTTCAAACTGACTGTCAAAGATCTACAAATGACAGCCGGGTTCAGCGGCTTTACCTGCTTTCCGATTCATGGAGGTAACTTGGTATGTAATGGTGGTCACCCATCTTCGAACCTACCTCGGCAAGCGCGGCTTAACTTTGAAGAACGACCCGAATATTTAACCACGAACTCCTCAAAGTCTGCGGACAAACGGAAATTGACATTCATGGCGAAAGTTTGCGCCCTGTGTACTAAGTTACTAACTTGTAAAAGTAAGGAACGTGCGCTTGAAAGAAAATTAACACAAAAAAATGGATACTCCCAAAACTTTTTCCTCATAACGTAATTTCTTAGTCGTCAAACGGCTTTTAATCGAACTTTATTGTTCGTATATAATGTCATAGCAACCTGTTACTAGTTACGGACATAATCTAGTTAGTTATGGGTGTGCGTGACTTTTAGAGGTATCAATGAACCGTGTCTAGGGAAAAAATGGCGCTTGGCGCTATCTTACGGCAAATTGGCAACGTGTATCAGTCTACCGTAACGTGTTGATATATTTATTACATTTAATGCCCTTACTAGTACTTATAAATAATAATAATAATACCAGCCTAATACTGTCCTACAGCTGGGCAAAGGCCTCTTCTCATACAGAGAAGGCACGAGGATTGATCACCACGCTTGCTCAAGACGGGTTGGCGATTTCAGACTTGTGTTAAATTAAGTCTAATATTTTATTACTAGTACTTAATGTTATTTCATTTGAAGTGAAAAAGGTCAGGTGTGCAGTAATCGCCACTGGCGTGCGTGTTTACCCAGAGGCAATAGCACGGGTGTGCGGTGAAAACGTAACGTAAATACGTCGATTTTTAATTATCCTATAGCATTTTACCCGACGACCCGAATGGCGCAGCAGTAGTGAGGCTGCCTTACGTCAGGGTCCCGGGATCGCATCCCGATAGGAGCAAATGTTTGTGTGATGAGCATGGACATTAATTTGTTTCCGAGTAATGACTGTATTATATGTAAGTAGTATATATAAGTATGTACTTATAAAGAAAAAGTATATATGTAGTATATCAACTATTTGGTGTCCACGACACAAGCCTGGTTGCTTAGTGTGGCACTAGATAGCGCTGTGTGTGATGTCCAGCGATATTTTTTTTTGTTTTTTTATTTAAATTGTTTGAAGCATAATCAGTAACATTCGGATATGAATACATTCTTAAAATATGTGGAACGAAACAGGTATGTTTTTAATTAAAAAGATCGACGTATTTACGTTGAGTTTACGCTGCACATTCATGCTAGAGCCTCAGATGGGAATGGGCATAGACGAAGCAAAAGGAGTGTGTCAGGATCGTAGCAGATGCGGTTTGTAGTTTCTGCTTACCACGGAAGAAACCGTGAGTTTATAGATATATGTTTGTAGTAACATAACATAACACCACGCCTGTACACACACATTTGGCCAGTTATGTTTTAAGTCCCATGTAATAGCGCGCGAGCCTATTGCCATCAACCGAAACATCATCATCATCACACTACACACTACACCACTACACTACATCAGCCCATAACGTCCACTGCTGGACATAAGCCTCTCCCATGATGGGAGGAATTTGCCGTAATCTCCCATTCTCTGGTCTACGGAAACGCAAGTTGTTTTGCCTCAGACATTAGTCGCCTTATACGACACCCGTGAGTGTTATGGGTTGGTTCTATTCTACTCTACCGGATACCACACGGCATCATCTAAACGAAATAAATAAATAGGTAGGGTTGTACAGAACGTATACAGACAATCACCACACACACACACCGTTATAACATACTCACACCCCCACATTAACTGCTCAGGCACACACACTTTCACACTCTGTATTCTTAGCTATGTAAAGATTTTAAATTGTAAATCCTTAATTGGCTGTAGGATTAGTTAAAATAGTTTAGATTAAGATTGTAAAGAGCTGTGGATTATGTAATTAATAAATAAACCTGGAACAAATCCAAACTGCATGGCTGATACTGAGAAATTCCTGATGGAAGAACCCAATAACACCTTGCCTTACCAGGAAATCGCAACCAAAATCAAAATCAAAGCATTTATTTCAAGTAGGCCAGTTACAGGCACTTTTGAATTGTCGAAACAAAGATGAAAATTAAATGTAGCTACAGTCCCAGTCACAAGACTTAAAAACTGTGAAAGTACTGTAGTTGCCCATTCCCTAGCGTATATCTCTATGGAGAAGAACGGGCAAGAAACTCCATGGACACTCTTTTAAATCAGAATATTTTAACAAAACCTTGGTTACATCATTCATGTTGAGATGGTACATTATGTGAGAACGATGTAGCAAGATGTGCACGTTAAAAGTGTCCATAGTAAAAACAAAACAAAAAACAATTTATAAATAAAATAATCAACCTAACAAAGAGGGTTTTCTACAATTCAACAGTTGGATAAAACCCCCCTCCAAATTCTTCAATTATAAAGGGTGTAAAAACCTCTTAACGAAGCCGAAAGACACTTGTTCTCCCCGTTATTGCGATCATATTTTACGGAGAAATTGGGGGTCAAAGTTCCAACTTTATGACAAGTTTTTTTTTAATACAAGTTTTTAATGTAAGATTTTTACTATAAACACCGCCACGACCCTACTATTTAATCCATCCATCAGCACAATGTTTTGAGTGCGTTACATTGAGTTCTACCACAAAACATGATTTATCTCCCAAAAAAAAGTCGTTTCCCAGCAATAATTGCATAGTTACTTAGTTTGATGTACAAAGTGCTTGGTTGACGGCTTCGTGATGAGGTTTTTTAACACCCTGTATTATTTATCGTCAGCAACTTGATGTAATTCCCAAGAAAAACTCTATAGACTTTATAATACGAGATAAGAGTACGATAAGAGTCAGAGGAAAAGAGCGAAAGCATTAAGACAGTATTTTTTCTCATACATGATAGCCAGACTCGATATTAAACCACACAAACAGATTTCATACATACATACATAAACTCATACCTTTTATCCATGGGGCTTTTCGTCATGGCCACGTTCATACATCTGAGTATACACAGTATTATTCTCACTAAAACAAGACATAGATCATATTTTAATCCCCTTAAACTTTGACATCCACTGGGATGACGGAGAGCGCATATTTAAGCGTTCTTGAAATCCTATACAGGGCATTAAACAAATTTTTTAGCCTTTACATCATAAAAAATGGGATATATAGTAATAATTGGTTTATGGCGGAATGTTACGAAGTACATAAGGCAAAGGTTAGAAGAGTCTGAATAATATTCAGTTTGTTTACATACTGTGAGATCTATCACTGTCGATAGGATTCCAGTCGAATGCAAACTACCCTTTGTTTTAAAGAAAATAGCAAAATAAAGAATGCGTTAAAACAAGGAATCTTATCCCAATTTAGAGTCGGCGTAGCATGTCTTCTTCTTTCATACTTCTCTACTACAACAGCCCATAAGGTCCACTGCTGGACATAAGCCTCTCCCATGATGGGAGGAATTTGCCATAATCTCCACGCTTGGCAGGCGGATTGGAGATCGCAGTGATGAAAGACTAACAGAAAACGCTGCTGCCCATTCTCTGGTCTACGGAGGCGCAATGTGTTTTGCCTCAAACATTAGTCGCCTTATACGACACCCGTGAGTGTAATGGGTTGGTTACCACACGGCTCCATACTTCTCTAATACTCGTCATCTCAGCAGTCACCTCCTGAAAAGGTGTATGCAATAAAAGTGCAAATATGCAGTAATAGTGGATGTTTACAACCATTAAAAATTTGGGAGATTTCGTTTTAAACGAACTACTGACATCATAATGTTTAAGAACAATTTATCTACCAATACAAATGCCATCTAATTGATACATCATCTTCTTCTTTCTTAGCATGCCTGAGAGATATTTCTCGACGGCAAATGTAAAGCCAAGGCAAGATACACTTGGGCGGCATAAAAACTCTAACACCAGGCTAGACACTAACCACGCGATAAAGAAGAAGAAGATCGATATCAAGTAGATACATGTTATTGTTTTGGTTTCTTTTAATTACACAAGTCACTAAATAAAAAACAATCACGACCAAACTCACTATCATTGAAAAAAAATCCGAGACATCACAAAAAATCTTTTATAACGCTACACCATATCCCGCTAACCTTGTCCCATCCATCAATCGTATCAGCCATCTTTGATATCTCGGGGGTTGATTACAGAGCATGCGCGAACGTCCCGACGTCCCCCGTTGAGTGACACGCCCCTACGGGTGAGGGTTGAACGGGAGTCAGAGGTTGAGACATTAGGTATGGGGTGCTTAGGGGCCGTTTGTACCTATTTAGGGAGTTAGCGGTAAATCAAGTTATGTTTCTTGTCTTATGAGGTAGTATTCCTACTACAAAGCTACAAACATGAAGCTGCCTTAAGGCAAATCAAAGCAAATCAAAACTCGATCCAGCATTAATCCTGGATCGAGTTTTGGTAACTTCTGAAGAAAGCTTGAATCTTGGTTGAAGCTAACAAGATTCAACAAAAGTAAGTAAGTTCTATTTTATCAATCAAAAATTCTTTTTTTTTGTTTACAATTATTTGCTTTTCCATTTTGCTTCGACATTGGCAGAAATGCCGACATCGATTTGATCTGCACAATTTCCATAAATAAAATTATAATAGAATGGTATTTATCTATTGGAAAGTAATGGTTCATTATAGTACTTTTTATTATTATTATTATCATTTATTTCAGGCATTAACCCATATAACTCAATACATACTTATTACATAAATTACACTATAACTAATTCACACGACATTACATTATTAAACTTAAAATTGCCAATTATAATCAAAGTTAAAATCCACATTTAAATCAACATCTTTAAAATCTTAAATTAAAATAAAAATCATAATAAAATCAGAATTGAAGTCAAAATCATAATAAAATCAGAATTAAAGTCAAAATCATAATCTAAATGAAAACCATAAAATCAAAGTCACGTTAAATTAAATCATACTGAAAGGTTTACATTTTACTTTTTTTTTACCTGCCCCAGGCTTGATATACAGGCGCATGTAACGCCTGCCAGTGCTGCATAAATGGTCCGTCCAACCTGTTGGCAACAACTGTAAGAAGACTGTTGCCGCTGCCCCGCACTCTACTCGCTAACGAGGTCGCCCTTTTACGCATGCTGGCATAAAAACAGTCAATGCGAACGCTTGCGAACATTCCCGATGCGCTGCAGAAGCGAGGCAGCCGCAGCAGCGCCCTTAGCGCGTTATTATATTGAACGCGGAGAGCGCTGTAGGATTTCTGCAAATATGATACCCACAGACTACTCGTATAAAAAGCTGTGCAGTAGGCTCGAAACAAGGTGATCTTCATATCCTTGGAGCGTACGAGCTACGAGCAAACCTGCGGGCAATCATATTCGCCCTCACCGACAGCGCCCTCCTTTCTCGCTCTATATCAGCGTCGTCCTTTAGGTCGGACGTCACAATATGGCCCAGATACTTTAAAGTGTGTACCCGCTCCAAGGACACCCCACACAGCCTTACTGGTGGAACCTCCACCGGACACTTAGAAACCCGCATTGAAAACCATAAGCTCGCTTTTGTTGACGTTGTATCTTAGGCCATGTGTATGCGCGTACGTTTCGCAAATGCTTATTAGCTCTCTGAGTCCACCTATTGACGCGCTCAGCAGCACCATATCATCAGCGTAGCTGATGTTGTTAAAACAAACATCATCAACATGGCATCCAACATGGCGGCTTCTGAGCTCGGCAACAAGTCCATCGATATACAGATTGAAGAGCGCTGGTGAGCTCAACCCCCCCTGCCTCACCCCGCACTCCAACCTGTACGAGTCCGACAGAGCTCCCGACCATTTAACATTATTGACCTGGTTCCCGTACCAGTGCTGGAAGATTTTAACAATTTCAGGCGCAACTCGCCTATCGAGTAACTTTTTCCACAGAACTTTGTACGAAACCAGGTCAAATGCTCTGGACAGATCCAGGAAGCAGGCGTAAACAGGCGTGCTCCGGTCCGTGTAATATCTGACAGCATGCTTCAAACTCAGTATAGCACTATCTGTGGACAGTTTGGGCCTGAACCCAAACTGGTTATCGTGCAAAGTTATTGTATTGTTTAACTGAGCATTAAGCATGCTGTCAAATACCTTCGCGATGACTGTCGCTAATGAGATCGGTCTGTAATTGTTTTTGTCTGAAATATCACCCGTTTTATTTTTAACAATTGGTACTACGACCGTCCTCATCAGCTCGTCCGGCAAGTACGAATGGCGAAGGCAGAACGTGAACAGCATGGCCAAAACACGTGGCAGGTGGGGACCTGCATGCTGTAGGTGCTCGATGCTGAGTCCGTCATGTCCTGGAGACTTACCCCTGGTCATAGACCCTATGGTCTTAGCTATGTCCGCAGCTGCGAACTTAACTCTTGGTTCCAGGGCAGTACACTGTGGCTCAGCACCGGCCACCTCAGAGTGTGGAATACTGCTTAGCTCGACACAAAACTGGGACTTAAAAACATTGGCAATATCCCTTTCAGCAGACACGCCATCGACGCTCACTGGCAAACCAGGCCTAAGGTTGTGTTTTTTTGTAGACTTCCAGAAGTTCCGAAAGTCTTTTTTAGTGTGCAACTCGGCTAGGATGTCCATCTGGATTTGGTCTTGGTGATTTTGACACCACCTTAATTTTGATTTAAAGGTCTTTCGAGTATTACACATTTCCTCATAAATCACACCTGACGCAGGTTTGCCACAATTAAGCCACTCATTAAACCTAAGCCTAGCGTACGAGTGAGCCTCGCTGACGTGCTTGTTACTTTGTTAATGAAAATACTACCAATGTTTTGAATTGAATATAACAAGATTCAACAAAAGTAAGTAAGTTCTATTTCATCAATCAAAAACTCTTTTTTTTTTTGTTTACTTTTCCCTTTTACTTCGATACTTGCAGAAATGCCGACAACGATCGGCACAATTTCCATAAATAAACTTAGAATAGAATAGTATTTATCTATTGGAAAAGTAATGGTTCATTATAGTACATTGTTAATGAAAATACTGCAATGTTTTGATTTAATTCCGACTCTGATCTGCCTAAAAACACTCACAGATTATAAAAAACCGGCCAAGAGCGAGTCGCACTTGCGCACCAAGGGTTTCGTACAAACTTTTTAAAGGATAATCTTAACTTTGCTGTTCGATCCCTAGAAACGGCTATTGCACCAACCGCAAATAATAAGTTTGTAATAGTAAAATCGCTTTTTTTGGTTATTAAACTACATATTTACGGTTTTCAGATTTTTCCCTTTGCATGTGCTGTAAAACCTTGCTTTTTGCCAAATTTCGTGATTCTAGGTCAACAGGAACTACCATATAGGTGTTCGACCCAAAACCTATAGAGTACTTCCTGTTGACCTAGAATTGTCAATTTTGGTTAAAAGCAAAGTCTTACAGCACAAGTAAAAGGAAAATTCTGAAAAATAAAAAAACTTGAAAATTAAGGTTAATTTTGGTGCTTACAAGTTTTCACGAAAAACGAAATTTGCCCATATCTTTTTATGGTGTTGACTCAGGACCTTGATTTTACACCTAATAGGAACTATAGACTTCAGTATCTGGTATGAATTTCAACTTGCTATGTCCACCCGTTCCTGAGAAAATCGGTCGTGACAGACGAACCTCTAGAGTGATCTTATAAGGGTTCCTTTTTTTACGTTTTGAGGCACGGAACCCTAAAATAAAACTATTTTCATAATACCAATGTCAATAGCCAGCTCAATCACTACATCCTTATTACTAAAACTTTAATTTTACAACATTTTACCGTCAAACTCACGTGGGGTCGCTATAGGGTTACCCGGCGGAATCCGTGGGTGTAGGTAGGATTACTTGCCGCGTCCTACGCAAAGGACTTTACAAACACTTACTACTGCAAACGATTTTCATTGCCGATGAGTTAAGTTATTGTCAGTTCACTCTGTAGTGAGGATACCTCTTGGTTATTATACATTCACAGTATTGTTTGATGTTGTTTTTATTGATTTTTCCAAACCTCAATAATCAAGCGAAGTGTCATTCGGATATTAACATTAACAAAGAAAACTTTGGTTTAAGGTAAAAGGTAAAAGCTTCCTGAAAAGTGTCAAGTCCAGGTCTATTTTAATTTTTGCATGAGCTACTCGCGAAAAAAAAAGAAACAAAATTACTGAACTGCATTTTTTGCTTACAATTTACAGTCAGTAAAAATCATAAAATATTGTCATCAAAATTGTGTAACGACTTACCTATTAGAATTTGAAACAGAGTAGATGTTGTGATGTGACGGACTATACAATTATTTTAAAGTTCTTTATTTGAACCTGACCTTCCTTGCCAGTTGATTCTAATTGCATCGGAAAATTCAAGTTTTGCTAGAACTTTCCGATAATAATCACACACACACGTACAGTTAAAACTGTGTTAAGAATAATGTTTCATTAAGGGTCTTGGTGGTGCTTAGCCAATGCTTACCACATAAGAAACAGAAACAACAATTTATTTCTGTTTCTTCCTATCTTAGTGACCTCTTCCCTAATAAATACTACCACACAAAACTACACAACACTATCAAAGACACACACATACATACAAAACTAATCTACTGTATTATTGGCACGTACACTTCGGGCCAAAATTACTGCCCCTATCGATTCCGCAATAAGCCTACGCTACGGTTCGACTGTGCAAACACCGATCCCTGTTTGTTTGCGGACACAAGCCGCTCTGTAATGAATCTGATTAAGTAGCCTCGCCTCGGAAATTGACTGACAACACAGATAAATTAAGTTGTGCAAACGAATCGACGTAATTTCACAATGGTTGTACGTAGTGAAACTGTTTGGTTGATTTGGTTTACAGAATTTAATTTCATACATTAATAATTGATTATCGTTTATGCGCTAAATATGATTTGCAGAAAAACAAATTACAGTCAATATAATTTAGTTAGAGTTTTAGTACCAATAGTCTGTTTGATTTAAAAATAAATACCTATTTAGAAAACGTTGAAACCTGGATCTTTATGCCATACAATAATTATGCATAACGTAAACAGCTGTATGAGTTTAAAAATGATTAGTTTGAAAATTCAGCTTTGTGAATACATTATAATCACGTCCGAAAATAAGGATATTATAGTGATTTCTTCGCTGTGCATTTATGCAGTCCA
Source organism: Xestia sexstrigata (assembly GCA_941918905.2). Taxonomy (NCBI): domain Eukaryota; kingdom Metazoa; phylum Arthropoda; class Insecta; order Lepidoptera; family Noctuidae; genus Xestia; species Xestia sexstrigata. The sequence goes on from OW799219.2 coordinate 7,987,255, forward strand.
TTGTCGAACCAGATGACAATAAGTGTAACGTGTAGATTGGTAAATACTTATACCAAAAATTGCACAAAAACCTAGCAAAAAATTGCCAACAACCTTTCACTTCCAAACTAGCACTCTCTGAACACAGAGGATCCGCACAATTTATAGCATTCGGTACGGATAATGAAACCCGGTCGCCGGCGGGACGAGCAAACACATAAAATCGAACGCCAAATTAGACCAATAACGTGGCCGACACTGTAATGACCCATTCCGCGCGAACTAATAAAAGTACTATTATTTTATTAATAGCGAATCACTGGACAAGCTACTCAAATGTAGCTTTATTGTTTTCTGTTAAAATTTCAGTGCTCCCATAGAACTTTTCAGCAGGTTTCAGGAAAAAATCCCATAAGAGTGTCAAGTAAGACCAACGTAAGCACAGTCATAAGAAGTCTAATAAATCTGTATATTTAGATAGTTCGGGGGACTGTTAAAAATTAGTTATCTGAAGAGGATTTTTTTACGATAAACCAGTCTCTGTTCAAACGGACTGGCATTCAAGACTATTTCTAGAATCTTATAGCTTTGGGGCTGGCTTACAGTCTAACCAGTTGCAGTTGTGGTGCTAAATGTCATTAGTGACTGGAGTGTCTGCCTATCTAAGCCTTACAATACCATAGCCCAGTTTCTGAAGAAACACAATACCCCTTGGTTAGACTGATTGTCAGACATTGTATTGGCATAGTCCACAACCGTGATATAGATGGCAGTGTTTTCAAGAAAATATTACCACAATCTGTTATGACTTTGTTTCAGTTTCAACATTCACTATTTATCCTCTGAGTTCCATGGCGTTCCGTGGCGTGTTGCTGGTTCCATTTGACAAGTTTATTACGAAAAAATACGATATTTTTTCAAGTTCTTGATTATAAAACTTGCTTAGTGACATCTGTTGTATCCGAAACGAACGAAACAAACCAATCGATATATAAAGTGTGCATCTGTACTCATAGGTGGCGCTGTTATTACTATTCGTCGAAGGACTGTTATGCACGACGGAAAATACAATTATGGAAAAGGATAATTATCTCATCCTGATAAAGTGATTACATAGATTTTTTACCGTCACAATTACGTTTTGTTTCTTAAAGTAGCCCTTTAAAATTAATAACAAACAATTTTCTGCTTACAGCGCCACCTGTAGTGATTTATCTTAACTTTACACTACGCCATCTATTAAGGGTCGTGTGAACTTGCATCTATGAATCGATACCGCTCAGATAAAAGTTCAATTTTGTAACCAAAGGTGGCGCTGTGCTTTTATATTCAAACAGTTTTTTATACATTTTATCTAACTGGCAACTGGTAACTAATAGAGAAATATTAAGGTCTAAAAATTTTGATATCGATCTAGGTACTTAAATAGTTACACTAGTTTAGTTTCAGCCCTACCTTAAAATAATAGAACAGATTGATTACTAAAGAATTAATTAATCAAATTAAATGCTTTACATTCGTTACTGACCTATTCTAGCTATAGCTGTTCTTAATAAAAAATTGTAATAGAACGTAGGTCCTAAACCGAAAAAAGAAATGCTACAGAATAATGATAGGTTGCTAATCAAACAAAAACGAAAGGAACAATCGCAATTCTGTAGTCACTTATCTCATGATCATTATCATCAACGACAGCTCGAGTTCACCCAGTTCTGGGTATTAATAGGCCTCTCTTTAGGTACTTGTGCTAGCTAAGCTCCACGTTCCTGTGCAAACCTTATTTATGATATAACCACGATGGCAACATTGTCGTCTGCTCTGCTCATCTCGTAGAATCACGCATGAAAAAGCCGAAGCTCTTTGCTCTGGCTTATATTCAGGATCCCTACTGCAATAGTGTTGATTTCGAAGAATACTTAATTGTTTTTTTTTTGTTGCATATTTGGCAATATAAGCTATATCGTTAATTTCGTCCCCAGTGATTTCAATATGAGTGTACCTAGATACGGACGTAGAAATTTACCTATATCTGAAACAGGATCTGGTTTCCGAGCCTATTCAGTGAGACTGTATCAAAACAACGTAGATATTATGTATATTTCAAAGTAAAAGATGGCTGGCGGCTACCAAAACTCATTCACCGGTACAAAATTGTGTTAAACCACCCCTCGGGAACTACGCTTTGGAGATAAAACAATCTGTGCTGAACATTGGGAACGATAATGTTATAACATCCCACTAGAAGCATGGAATTTTCAGCTGTAGTTGTAAGAAGCAGGAGTTGAATTTTGCTTGCACTGAAAATCTGGTGTTTGCTAGAAGCTAACATTTTGTCTGCAGTCGATTTGGAACTTTTGTGTGAAGTTTTTAAGGTTGACAGTTGTGTGAGGTTTGTAGCAGCCAAAAAGCAAGGTAGTTATCAACGGTTACCTTTGAAGTGGCGCTTCTGCATGCAAATTTTTAGGGGTTGGCCCGTTTGGGAGGAATTGTCAATTTGTGTTGAAAAAGTTGCTGTAGATTGCAAAGTTGAATCGATTTACTTGGCTACAGGAGGTTGGACTATTTTTGTTGGATATTTTGCTGATAATATGAGAGCCGCAACGCCATTGTCATAGACATAATTGATTGAAAACATGTAGGTTGACATTACCATAATTAATCAGTAGGTATTGCCATACCCAGTAATTCCGGCACAGTGTTAATGGGTTTATCCATTAGGAATTTCTCGCTAGTAGTCACAGCCCCAGGGTTCTGGATTAACGCCTGGTTGACGGCAAAAGACTTTCCTTACATGAGACTTCAAAATAACTGCCGAAATGAGATGATGTAATGTTGCATATTACTAAAGTAAATAGATCTTGAAGCTTTTTAAATTTTTCTCATATCTAAATAGTAAAGACAATTATACAATCTATGGTACCTCAAACTACCATGAGACGTAAAATGATAGAGCCTTGTTTATTGCCTATGGTTTTTGAACTCCATAAAACAGAATATTGTACCGATTTTCCAAAAAGAGGAACAACTATTTGATTAAAGAAACTTGGTATTATTTGAGACTTCCCAAGTTGCTACAATCAGACATGTTCACGCTGATTTGATATTATCCCTTGGTAAAAGTCATACAAACAAAAACAAAACAAAATTAATATCACGCGCTATCCACTAATTATCACAGTGTCACTCCTGTCCGTACGCGTAACGCGACGGGTGGTTATCGCATCGATTACTGATAACCACGCATCTGTATAAGCCCCCCTGACGTCACCGTTCTGATTTTTTGGTATAAATGCAATTTAATACTTTGTAATGGGTGCTCTATCAAACGGTTATCGACGCCCTGTTTGAATAAAGTGAGTGGATTTTAAATACTGATAGATTGGGGGCGGCTTTCCAGCCCAACCAGATACCCATCTGGTTGGGCTGGAAAGCCGCCCCCAATATTGTTCCTCTATTTGGCATGAGAGACTTATTTCAAGAAAATGCTATAATTTTTGTGCCTAAGTATGTGTCCCTTTATCGAGATCGTAAAGACAAGGATAACGTAGTCAGAGCACTAGCATAAAAGTAGTCTGAACGCGTTGGTTTTTGTAATTATAACTTGAATGTTATGTGCGAGCCTATTGCCATCAACCGGCTGTGTGCTAATAGGTACACCTTTGCCTAACATTGCAGGATTGCGTGATATTATGTTATGAATGTTCCCAAAAATTGCCAATCGAAAACACTTGCTTATCTTCTTCGCTCTTAATCACATAATATGCTAAACCTTAGGTATTACTAATGCTATTCACTAGTTTGGTACCGTTTGTTTTTTTTTTTTTTTTTTTTTTTTTTTCGGATGGGAAATCATCAAATGACTTCTCCCGCTCTGGGCGGAGCAGGAGGGAGTGTCAGACTTTTACTGACTAAAACCCATCCATGTTCCTTCATCGCCCTTTGTGTTCCGGGGTCACGGTATCTCTTTCGAACAGTCCCGCAACCCCGGCAGGCATCGCTCCTTGCGGACCCCTTCCTATTGCTGACTCTCTTTGAGGCGCGCGTGGAACACGAACGCGCCGTCGACACGGCCTGTCGTCATGAGACGGACGGACGGCGACCTAGCCCATAGCCCACCGTCCACAGGCCCGCGCCTACGGTGGCCGGGAGCCACGTGGTGGCCCCCGACGCCCGGGGCGTCTCCCGCGGCGGCCGGGACGCTGTGAGGTTCTCTCCCTCTCACGTTCCGCCACCTCCTTCTCTAGCATTACTGCTTCGCAGAAGGAGGTGACGGCGTCCCATTCCGTCTCGCTCCGGACCATGGCTTGCACCAGGGCCGGACGCGAGAGGTCGCCGCCGCCAATCGCCGCTTCGAGGACACGGCGGTGCTCCGCCCACGCGGGGCACACCTCCACCGTGTGTTCCACCGTGTCCTCCGGTCGATCCTCGCAGTGGAAACACCCGGGCGTTTCCTCCCGCCCGATTCGGTGCAGGAACCTCCCGAAAACACCGTGTCCGGTGAGGACCTGCGTCAGGCGGAAGGTGAGGACGCCGTGGCGTCTCTCCAGTCACTCCTCAAAGAGGGGACTTATCGCCACTATCGTGGCGTGCCCTGCACGGGGTTGCGACAGTCGCTGTCTCCATGTCGCCATGAGATCCCGCCGGAAGTCTGTCCGCTGAGCGACAATTTGTCGCGGCAGCGGAGTTTCCCCCCGGCGAAGCGCCTCTGCGCGCCATTCATGCAGGCGCGCGAGGACTATCGCCTCCAGATCCCATGGCGGCAATCCGGCAAGGAGGCACGCCGCCTCGCGGGCGATCGTGCGGTACCCACGGGCCAGCCTTACGGCTACCACCTTTTGGGGCGCGTTCAGGTAGTGGGCTGCACGCAGCCTCAAGGAACGCGCCCACACCGGGGCCCCGTAAAGGGCCATGGACCGCACGACCCCCGCGTAGAGCCTCCGGCAGGAGGCGTTCGGCCCCCCCAGGTTGGGCAGGAGCCGCCTGAAGGCAGCCCCCGTCCGTTCCAGTTTGGGGGCCAAACGTCGGAAGTGCTCCACGAAGTTCCACCGGCTGTCGAGGACGAGTCCTAGGTACTTCAAAGTCGACTCGACACCGATGGATACCCCTCCTACCGTGAGTAAGGATCCCGGAGGTGGCGCATTCCGAGGCCCATGAAAGCACATGGCCTCGGACTTGTGCAATGCCACCTCGAGACCCAGTTGCCGGATCCTCTCAACGACTATCGCAACCCCGCGTGTCATAGCTTCGGCCGCCGCCTCGTGCGACCCCCCCTGTGCCAGCACCAGCGTGTCGTCTGCATAGCAGACCACGCTGACGCCGCTAGGGAGGTCGGCGCGCAGCACCCAGTCGTACCCGATGTTCCACAAGGACGGCCCTAGGACCGATCCCTGCGGAACACCGCACGACATCTCTCGCCGGTTCCATTCTCCGCTGCGACCGGGGTAGATGACGGCTCTATCCGTCAGGTAGTCCCCGACCACACGACGAAGGTAGGTCGGCACCCGGTGATACCGGAGTGCCTCCCTAATGCAGCTCCAGGGCATGGAGTTGAAGGCATTGGCGATGTCTAGAGACACCGCCAAGACAACCCCACCCCGGGACACTGCATCCCCCGTCGTGAGGGCTCTCACGCGCATGATGGCGTCCACCGTAGAGCGCCCCTTGCGGAAACCAAACTGGTGTTCCGCAAGATCCGGCCCCGTCCCCGCAAGGTGCTCGGCGAGGCGGTTTGCAATGACTCTTTCGAAGAGCTTGCCCACCTCGTCGAGCAACACTATGGGCCGGTATGCGGACGGAGAGTCCGCAGGGCGCCCCGGCTTCCGAATGAGGACCAGCTTCCCCGTCTTCCAACGAAGCGGGAACTGGCCTCTCTCCAAACATGCGCTTAAGAGCCCCTCCAGTCGGGGCCCGAGAGCCTCCGAGGCCAGGACCCAGGCTTTGCCAGGCAAGCCGTCAGGTCCCGGGGCGGTATTTTTGGCACAGAGCCTGCGTACCGCCACTCTCAGGTCTACCCCAGTCACTTCCGGAGTGTCGTCGTCATCGTCCTGGTGGTCCGCTTCAAGCACCGCAGGTAGCGGAGCCATAGGCGGGGGGGGATGTTCTCCCTGCGTAGGGAACAGAGTGCTCACCACGTCCTCCACGAGCTCAGGCCGGAGACTCTGCGTCAGTGGGGGGGCCCAGGTGCGGAGTTTATCCCGCACCATCTTGTACGGCCGCCCCCACGGATCTCTGTCGAGAGTCCCCAGCAACTCCTCGCGGGCCAGGTCCCTGGCCCGCAGGACAGCCTCGCGGAGGGCGGTCTTCGCCGCTCTGTACCCCTCATAAAGCTCCGCCTCGATGGCTGCCGCATTCGGTGGGCGGATGCGGAGCCTGCGATGCCTGGCGTACAGGTGTCGCGCAGCCACGCACGCCTCGCGCAGAGACGTCAGCTCTCGCGACCACCAGTACACCTGACGTCGGGCGCTTCCTGGCCGGACTCGGGGCATTGCCACGTCGCATATATCGGACATGGCCTCCTGGAACCACCCTGCCTCATTGTTAATATCGGCAGGCCTGTCTGGTGATGTCACCCAGGCCTGCACGATCGAGGCTTCCAGGAGGAGCTCCCGGTCCAGCTGCTTCAGCGCCCAACGCGGACCACTCGGGGCCTGTTGGACCGGCGCGCTTGAGGTCTGGGTGGAGACGTCAAACCGGATGTACCGGTGGTCGGAATAGGTCTCCACCCCCTCCATGACACGCCAGTCAACGACACGCGGCGACAGAGCGGGGCTAGCGAACGAAATGTCCACTACCGACTCGCCCCGCATCCGCACACACGTGGGAACAGAACCCCGATTTAGGACGACCGGGCCCTTCTCCAGAGCCCAGTCCTCCACCATTCTTCCCCGCACGTCTGTGCAACGGGAACCCCAAGCCAAGTTCTTGGCGTTGAAGTCCCCGAGGACAAGTACGGGGAGGGAATGGTTTCCGACGACGACACTCAACTCCGCAAGGGAGTTGTGGAACTCGGCGAGAGTTCGGCTCGGGGAGAAGTAGACTCCCACCACGACAATCTCCCCGAACCGTGCTGCTACGCACCCCCGACCCCTCCTGACACTTTCAAGGATCGGGGTGCCGGCGGCGGCCGACGACACAATGGTCACTGAGCCGCTAAGGTCCGCCACCCAGTCTTCCCTGGGCAGGACAAAATACGGCTCAGCGACCACAGCGATGTTTATCGACCACTGCGCCATGCTCTGGAGCAACAGATCCTGAGCGCAGGCGCAGTGGTTGATATTCGCTTGGAGGAAGCGTAATGGAGCCGTTATTGGCATTCCATTACCGCTTCCTCCACTCGGGCCCCCTGTGTGGGCCCCGCTGCACGTGCAACTGTCGCGACGGCGGTGGCGGCAACAGCGGTAGCGGCGGCGGTTGCGGCTGCGGCAGTGGCGACGGTGACGGTGGTGGTGGCGGTGGAGGGCCCTCCCCTGCCTCTGGCCTTGGCCTTGGCGGGTGCAGCGCAGGCCTTGCTGCCAGCCCGGTGATCAGCCGGCTTGCCAGACGCCGCGCATGCAGCGCAGTGCGGCGTGGCGCAGCAAGTCGCAGATGTGTGACCGGGCTGACTGCAACGGAAGCAGAGGCCGCTGCGGTCGACCTCCGAGGCGCATTGCACCGACACATGGTGTCCCACATGGCAGCGGTAGCACCTCAGAGGTCTGGGCTCCAGCAGCTTCACCTGCGCTGACACCCAGCCCACCAGTAGCCTACGGCCCTCCACAATTGCCTTGGCCGCCGTCACAGGGCAGCTTACCGTAACGGTTCGCATGCCCGTGGAGTCCGGAAGAAGGGCGCCTGCCCTGACCTGATCGGCAGGGCACCCTCCGGACCTGGCAACGGCGGCCACCACCTCCTCCTCGGTCACTGAGTCGTCCAGACCCAGGACGCGCAGGTCTGCGCACCTAACGGGCCTGGAAACTCGGGCGTCGTCCGCGTTTAGGGACGCTCTTAGCTTTTCAGCCAGAGCGTCAGCGGACGAGACACTGGTTTCACCGGGGATCTCCAGCAACCGAGCTCCCGTCGCGGTTACTTTAAGCCGGAGGCCCCCGGTGATCCCGAGCTCCCCGAGATCCACCGTCTCCTTTGCCTTCGCCAGCAGGTCGCGGTAGGACACGCCCCTCTTTTCCGCGTCCGGCTGTAGTGTAATCACTACAGCAGCGGTCTTCGGGGCGCGTAGCCTAGCCGCGATCTTTCGCGCCCTGTGCTGGCGCTGCCGCTCCTCATTTCGGGCCTTTTTGGCCGCCTTTCGCCCCTTCCGCTTCTCCCCGACCACCTGCCATCCGGCTTCAGCCGCGGGAGGGGTAGGGGGCTGGGGGGGCGGTGGCGGCGGCGGCAGCTGCTGTGCCGCAGGTGCTGGCCCACTCGCCGCTGGCACTGTCACCGGCACAGTCACCGCCTGTGGGGCTGCCTTGCCCTTCCTCCTCCTGGACGCCTTCTTAGCCGGCGCCGGTGTCGCCGGAGCCGGCTTTCCAGGGGAGGGCGCCATTGCCCTACCGGAGGACTGGCTCGACGGCCCAGGTCCGGGCGCGGCAGCCACAGCAGCCGCGTACGACACCGTGGTCGGCATCGTGCTCGGGCCCGCGGCAGACTTGTTTGAACCCAGGGCGGGGCGCAGAACAATTCCCTCCAGGACGGAAAACCGCGCCTGGAAGGAAGCCAGCTCCCGCCGCACCAGGTTCAAAACCTGATTTTCAGCCGGCACCGGCTCGGCTTGTCGCTGCTGCTGGTGGCCCCCATTTGGAGGCGCCACGCGGGTGCCAGCCTCACGCAGACTATATATATATTGCCATCAACCGGCTGTGTGCTAATAGGTACACCTTTGCCTAACATTGCAGGATTGCGTGATATTATGTTATGAATGTTCCCAAAAATTGCCAATCGAAAACACTTGCTTATCTTCTTCGCTCTTAATCACATAATATGCTAAACCTTAGGTATTACTAATGCTATTCACTAGTTTGGTACCGTTTGTTTTTTTTTTTTTTTTTTTTTTTTTTTCGGATGGGAAATCATCAAATGACTTCTCCCGCTCTGGGCGGAGCAGGAGGGAGTGTCAGACTTTTACTGACTAAAACCCATCCATGTTCCTTCATCGCCCTTTGTGTTCCGGGGTCACGGTATCTCTTTCGAACAGTCCCGCAACCCCGGCAGGCATCGCTCCTTGCGGACCCCTTCCTATTGCTGACTCTCTTTGAGGCGCGCGTGGAACACGAACGCGCCGTCGACACGGCCTGTCGTCATGAGACGGACGGACGGCGACCTAGCCCATAGCCCACCGTCCACAGGCCCGCGCCTACGGTGGCCGGGAGCCACGTGGTGGCCCCCGACGCCCGGGGCGTCTCCCGCGGCGGCCGGGACGCTGTGAGGTTCTCTCCCTCTCACGTTCCGCCACCTCCTTCTCTAGCATTACTGCTTCGCAGAAGGAGGTGACGGCGTCCCATTCCGTCTCGCTCCGGACCATGGCTTGCACCAGGGCCGGACGCGAGAGGTCGCCGCCGCCAATCGCCGCTTCGAGGACACGGCGGTGCTCCGCCCACGCGGGGCACACCTCCACCGTGTGTTCCACCGTGTCCTCCGGTCGATCCTCGCAGTGGAAACACCCGGGCGTTTCCTCCCGCCCGATTCGGTGCAGGAACCTCCCGAAAACACCGTGTCCGGTGAGGACCTGCGTCAGGCGGAAGGTGAGGACGCCGTGGCGTCTCTCCAGTCACTCCTCAAAGAGGGGACTTATCGCCACTATCGTGGCGTGCCCTGCACGGGGTTGCGACAGTCGCTGTCTCCATGTCGCCATGAGATCCCGCCGGAAGTCTGTCCGCTGAGCGACAATTTGTCGCGGCAGCGGAGTTTCCCCCCGGCGAAGCGCCTCTGCGCGCCATTCATGCAGGCGCGCGAGGACTATCGCCTCCAGATCCCATGGCGGCAATCCGGCAAGGAGGCACGCCGCCTCGCGGGCGATCGTGCGGTACCCACGGGCCAGCCTTACGGCTACCACCTTTTGGGGCGCGTTCAGGTAGTGGGCTGCACGCAGCCTCAAGGAACGCGCCCACACCGGGGCCCCGTAAAGGGCCATGGACCGCACGACCCCCGCGTAGAGCCTCCGGCAGGAGGCGTTCGGCCCCCCCAGGTTGGGCAGGAGCCGCCTGAAGGCAGCCCCCGTCCGTTCCAGTTTGGGGGCCAAACGTCGGAAGTGCTCCACGAAGTTCCACCGGCTGTCGAGGACGAGTCCTAGGTACTTCAAAGTCGACTCGACACCGATGGATACCCCTCCTACCGTGAGTAAGGATCCCGGAGGTGGCGCATTCCGAGGCCCATGAAAGCACATGGCCTCGGACTTGTGCAATGCCACCTCGAGACCCAGTTGCCGGATCCTCTCAACGACTATCGCAACCCCGCGTGTCATAGCTTCGGCCGCCGCCTCGTGCGACCCCCCCTGTGCCAGCACCAGCGTGTCGTCTGCATAGCAGACCACGCTGACGCCGCTAGGGAGGTCGGCGCGCAGCACCCAGTCGTACCCGATGTTCCACAAGGACGGCCCTAGGACCGATCCCTGCGGAACACCGCACGACATCTCTCGCCGGTTCCATTCTCCGCTGCGACCGGGGTAGATGACGGCTCTATCCGTCAGGTAGTCCCCGACCACACGACGAAGGTAGGTCGGCACCCGGTGATACCGGAGTGCCTCCCTAATGCAGCTCCAGGGCATGGAGTTGAAGGCATTGGCGATGTCTAGAGACACCGCCAAGACAACCCCACCCCGGGACACTGCATCCCCCGTCGTGAGGGCTCTCACGCGCATGATGGCGTCCACCGTAGAGCGCCCCTTGCGGAAACCAAACTGGTGTTCCGCAAGATCCGGCCCCGTCCCCGCAAGGTGCTCGGCGAGGCGGTTTGCAATGACTCTTTCGAAGAGCTTGCCCACCTCGTCGAGCAACACTATGGGCCGGTATGCGGACGGAGAGTCCGCAGGGCGCCCCGGCTTCCGAATGAGGACCAGCTTCCCCGTCTTCCAACGAAGCGGGAACTGGCCTCTCTCCAAACATGCGCTTAAGAGCCCCTCCAGTCGGGGCCCGAGAGCCTCCGAGGCCAGGACCCAGGCTTTGCCAGGCAAGCCGTCAGGTCCCGGGGCGGTATTTTTGGCACAGAGCCTGCGTACCGCCACTCTCAGGTCTACCCCAGTCACTTCCGGAGTGTCGTCGTCATCGTCCTGGTGGTCCGCTTCAAGCACCGCAGGTAGCGGAGCCATAGGCGGGGGGGGATGTTCTCCCTGCGTAGGGAACAGAGTGCTCACCACGTCCTCCACGAGCTCAGGCCGGAGACTCTGCGTCAGTGGGGGGGCCCAGGTGCGGAGTTTATCCCGCACCATCTTGTACGGCCGCCCCCACGGATCTCTGTCGAGAGTCCCCAGCAACTCCTCGCGGGCCAGGTCCCTGGCCCGCAGGACAGCCTCGCGGAGGGCGGTCTTCGCCGCTCTGTACCCCTCATAAAGCTCCGCCTCGATGGCTGCCGCATTCGGTGGGCGGATGCGGAGCCTGCGATGCCTGGCGTACAGGTGTCGCGCAGCCACGCACGCCTCGCGCAGAGACGTCAGCTCTCGCGACCACCAGTACACCTGACGTCGGGCGCTTCCTGGCCGGACTCGGGGCATTGCCACGTCGCATATATCGGACATGGCCTCCTGGAACCACCCTGCCTCATTGTTAATATCGGCAGGCCTGTCTGGTGATGTCACCCAGGCCTGCACGATCGAGGCTTCCAGGAGGAGCTCCCGGTCCAGCTGCTTCAGCGCCCAACGCGGACCACTCGGGGCCTGTTGGACCGGCGCGCTTGAGGTCTGGGTGGAGACGTCAAACCGGATGTACCGGTGGTCGGAATAGGTCTCCACCCCCTCCATGACACGCCAGTCAACGACACGCGGCGACAGAGCGGGGCTAGCGAACGAAATGTCCACTACCGACTCGCCCCGCATCCGCACACACGTGGGAACAGAACCCCGATTTAGGACGACCAGGCCCTTCTCCAGAGCCCAGTCCTCCACCATTCTTCCCCGCACGTCTGTGCAACGGGAACCCCAAGCCAAGTTCTTGGCGTTGAAGTCCCCGAGGACAAGTACGGGGAGGGAATGGTTTCCGACGACGACACTCAACTCCGCAAGGGAGTTGTGGAACTCGGCGAGAGTTCGGCTCGGGGAGAAGTAGACTCCCACCACGACAATCTCCCCGAACCGTGCTGCTACGCACCCCCGACCCCTCCTGACACTTTCAAGGATCGGGGTGCCGGCGGCGGCCGACGACACAATGGTCACTGAGCCGCTAAGGTCCGCCACCCAGTCTTCCCTGGGCAGGACAAAATACGGCTCAGCGACCACAGCGATGTTTATCGACCACTGCGCCATGCTCTGGAGCAACAGATCCTGAGCGCAGGCGCAGTGGTTGATATTCGCTTGGAGGAAGCGTAATGGAGCCGTTATTGGCATTCCATTACCGCTTCCTCCACTCGGGCCCCCTGTGTGGGCCCCGCTGCACGTGCAACTGTCGCGACGGCGGTGGCGGCAACAGCGGTAGCGGCGGCGGTTGCGGCTGCGGCAGTGGCGACGGTGACGGTGGTGGTGGCGGTGGAGGGCCCTCCCCTGCCTCTGGCCTTGGCCTTGGCGGGTGCAGCGCAGGCCTTGCTGCCAGCCCGGTGATCAGCCGGCTTGCCAGACGCCGCGCATGCAGCGCAGTGCGGCGTGGCGCAGCAAGTCGCAGATGTGTGACCGGGCTGACTGCAACGGAAGCAGAGGCCGCTGCGGTCGACCTCCGAGGCGCATTGCACCGACACATGGTGTCCCACATGGCAGCGGTAGCACCTCAGAGGTCTGGGCTCCAGCAGCTTCACCTGCGCTGACACCCAGCCCACCAGTAGCCTACGGCCCTCCACAATTGCCTTGGCCGCCGTCACAGGGCAGCTTACCGTAACGGTTCGCATGCCCGTGGAGTCCGGAAGAAGGGCGCCTGCCCTGACCTGATCGGCAGGGCACCCTCCGGACCTGGCAACGGCGGCCACCACCTCCTCCTCGGTCACTGAGTCGTCCAGACCCAGGACGCGCAGGTCTGCGCACCTAACGGGCCTGGAAACTCGGGCGTCGTCCGCGTTTAGGGACGCTCTTAGCTTTTCAGCCAGAGCGTCAGCGGACGAGACACTGGTTTCACCGGGGATCTCCAGCAACCGAGCTCCCGTCGCGGTTACTTTAAGCCGGAGGCCCCCGGTGATCCCGAGCTCCCCGAGATCCACCGTCTCCTTTGCCTTCGCCAGCAGGTCGCGGTAGGACACGCCCCTCTTTTCCGCGTCCGGCTGTAGTGTAATCACTACAGCAGCGGTCTTCGGGGCGCGTAGCCTAGCCGCGATCTTTCGCGCCCTGTGCTGGCGCTGCCGCTCCTCATTTCGGGCCTTTTTGGCCGCCTTTCGCCCCTTCCGCTTCTCCCCGACCACCTGCCATCCGGCTTCAGCCGCGGGAGGGGTAGGGGGCTGGGGGGGCGGTGGCGGCGGCGGCAGCTGCTGTGCCGCAGGTGCTGGCCCACTCGCCGCTGGCACTGTCACCGGCACAGTCACCGCCTGTGGGGCTGCCTTGCCCTTCCTCCTCCTGGACGCCTTCTTAGCCGGCGCCGGTGTCGCCGGAGCCGGCTTTCCAGGGGAGGGCGCCATTGCCCTACCGGAGGACTGGCTCGACGGCCCAGGTCCGGGCGCGGCAGCCACAGCAGCCGCGTACGACACCGTGGTCGGCATCGTGCTCGGGCCCGCGGCAGACTTGTTTGAACCCAGGGCGGGGCGCAGAACAATTCCCTCCAGGACGGAAAACCGCGCCTGGAAGGAAGCCAGCTCCCGCCGCACCAGGTTCAAAACCTGATTTTCAGCCGGCACCGGCTCGGCTGGTCGCTGCTGCTGGTGGCCCCCATTTGGAGGCGCCACGCGGGTGCCAGCCTCACGCAGACTAGCCAGGTCTGCGTGGAGCTTGGCGTTCTCCCTTTGGAGAGCCTCCATCGCAGCCGTCAGGCGGGCCAACTCCGCCCGCAATTTGGCCACCTCATCTCCACGTATCGGAGGGGGAGGGGAAGGCCCCGCAAAGTTGGCCTCCGCTGCCGCCATGATGGAGGCGGAAGCCGCGGGTATGGCCTTGAGTTTGGACGATGCCTTTATCTTCAAGGCCACGCCCCTTATCGCGGCTTCCACCTCTTTTGCGAACCTGGCCTTACGCTCCACCTCAAAGCCGCCAGGTGCACCCGCCTCGTCGCCAGACCCGCGAGCAGTTATGCCTGGGAGGCGCCCCTCTTCGGCCAGTCTGGCCGACCTCTCGGAGGCAGCAAGCCCCCCCCTTTTGCCTCGGATCCCACCTCGCTTACTGGTGGGGATCTTTCGGGCCGAGGCCATCTCTTCTTCGGATGACGACCCTCGGTCGCCATCCTTCCTGGACCGCTTGCGGAAAAACTTGCTGTTCTCCGCAGCAGTCCCGGCCCTCACGCGGTGGGAGCTCTCTGAGCCTCCCGCACTAATCTCGCTGGATGCGACGTCGGACTCCGACTCCGCATCCCTCCTCCTATGCCGTTACCGGCGGTGTTTTTGGTTTTGTTTTTTGAAATATCCATATTTGAACCCACGAGTATGGGGGAAATAAAAGTCAATCTGGGCAGAGACCCCTGTACCCAAGATAAGCAGATTTTAGCATTTATTACTCGCCAGAGGGTCTGCAGGTACCCTGGCGAGGGTGAGCACTAGCGACTGATTCGTTCCATGGGAACACCCGTCAGCCATACATCCCCTCGCGGTGCGCCGCCGCTTGGGATTCGGGGTAACTTTTTATAGAGGTTTTCTACCTCGCAGTCCGGGCGGTTAAGCCAAGACCCTCGGTCCCTATCGAAGCCGCGAGACGTGATCCACAGCACATCGACAATGGGATTACGAGACTGACGGTGACAAAGAAGGACGCATCCTACTCTGTCTGCTCGGAGGCAGGGTGAGTGCACACCGAGCCCGCCCTCACTCCTCTGCTATGCCCTCTGCTGTACAGAGGGTCACGCAGAGGAACGCACCGGTGGTCCTGGCAGGACCCCACCCATGTCAGAATAATTAGCCGCGGCAGTAACTCTCCCCGAGGGATAAAAGGAAATTCTCATTTCCTCTCATTCCCCGGGGAAGGATACTGCCGCGCCCAGACGTATCGAGAGGGACCAGCAACCGCCAGACACACGTGGAGGACTTCTGACATCGCACCCCACTAGTTTGGTACCGTCAATGAATCTCTCAGTTTAGCAGTTGCGCAAAACCTGCCTTTAGTTTATAATCTGAAGCTTCCTCAACAATCCGTCACATTCCGAAAGTAATCTATCATTCTTTAAGATTTACAACTGTGTCTTTACTAAACCCAATTTCCCAGTGATCTCTTTGTACACTTTCGGACATTATCAAGTAGAAAATAAACAAGATACGAAGACACCCGATTGACAGCATATTGGTGAAGGATTAGAAGTATTTTACTACTATCTCTCGGAGCAGTGAATGTATCTTTATCAGTGTAAATAGAGAAGTAACATTTTCCCACACTAGTTTTGATAGTAACCTGTTTCTTAATTTTTATTGATGTTATCTATTTCGAACTATCTGCGGAGAAAGATGTTGTGATGATAGGTACATGAAAGTCTGACGATCAGAAGAAAAAATAAATAAAACAAGATTTTTCTATATCATGCAAGACATCTGATGAGATGACGAGCAATAAAGAAATATGGAAGGAGAAGACATGCTGCTCCGACCACAAATAAATTGGGATAAGTGTAGGAGAGTTAGTAATGTTCATTAGATCGATTCTATACCATATTATTTTTGGGCCTATGTTAATAATTATGTTACCAAAGCAAACCTAGTTCTGGCAATGGGATATCCAAGGCCTGCAGGCCTAGCCAAGTTACAAACGTTTCATATCGATTCTCTTTCTACAATCGTAAACGCCTAGGCGTAAGAGATTGTAGAAACCGCTAAATTGTTGACATGACAAGATGATGAAAGTTGACACGACTGAGTCGACCGCTCGTTCTCTTATGTCTGTAAAAAAACCCTACACTTTAGTCTATGGTGAGCGTTCCTACCAAAGAGTAAAGCGATCAACATTGGTAGAAAAGATAACATTCTATTCTATCATTTTGAACGATGTAAACTTGTCTACGAATTTTCTATTCGTTTGTGTTGATCACGTGATTTAACGTTGAGATGATGTCATTCCCATTCATTTGAATAGTTTTCTACTAGCGTTAACGATTGTAGATTTTCAACTTGGCTAGGGATGCAGGTTAGATGATGATTTAACAGCATAAGGAAAACTGTAACAAATACGTACTTACAGCAGTAGTCAGCATGTCTACCTATGATACATGATATTATTATCAAACAATCAAAAGTACTAAGAACTGAATCATTTCCCGGTAGGAAATAGCTCCTTCCTTTATACTTGAATAAACAACTCTTTTAAATTCAAGTATACACTCATTTCGATGATGTAAGCTATTTTGTTGTTCCAAATTTTAGTAAGATAGACTTAATGGAAAAGGGTCTGACTAAAAATATAATCAATTTTAAGAATAAAATAAGATCATCACTGATATTGACGAATTCGTCACAGTATGTTATCGTAGTGAGGTAATTATCCAATGCCGATAAAGGTACCGTCATAATAAAAAATAATAAAGATTATGATAATTAGGTAGCCATGTCTAAGAAAAACGAACGATAAGACCTTAATAATGATAATAAATCGATAATTATAATACTTAATAAACACAAGAAAAAAATGTAGATTCAGTTGGTTAAAGAAGAAGTTTAAACCCAATATTCACGAGTACTAGAAAGAGGTTCCTATAAAGGTACGTTTTACTACGACACTATACGTGGTACTCTCAGTGTATACATCGAGTGTCTCTGTATGTACACGAGTGCCTCTAATTGCAAAATTTATTCTGACACGATAATTAGTATCGCATCAGACGCTGTGTGAACACCTTGTGTCCAAGTGTCTAGTGTAGTTGTAAGTTTTCGAACAGGTTTGAAATTTTTAATACATATGCATAAAGACCACAAAGAGCCTTATCATTTTTGTAGCAGGGCTACCAGAGCTTTGGAATAATTTATCCAGTGATTATAAAAATAGAGTAAATATAATATAAATAAAAATAGAGTAGTATAATATAAAATTAGAGTAATAGAGTAAAAATAGAGCCACCACCACCCAAAATCACCTAATCCACTTTACCCAAATAATTCTTTTACGTTTTCGTTTTTTGCGTTTATTTATCACAATATGCGTTTATTTATCGCTATATAATCAGGACTATGCCCGTACAGAAAATCTTATATCTAAAATAATGTAGGCATGTTATAATAATACTACAAAAAGGAAAAACAAAAACAAAACAAATACAGAAACCCAACATCACACAAACATACCGTACACGAATACACACTCCCCTTCTCATACACCACACCACGCCACACCACACCACCACACCCCACCACACCACCACACCCCACCACACCACACCACACCACACCACACCACACCACACCACACCACACCACACCACACCACACCACACTTCACCACACCACATCCCACTCACACAGCCATCCCCCCCTTACACACATTCTCATTCATAGCATAGTTAAACCAGGTCAAATAGATTTACTATCACACAAATAAAGGTTTATTTTGAACACGAAGTTACAGTAGAACACTGACTCCTAGGTCACAGGGTCCCCCCTAGTTTAGGAGGCAGGGTTTTTAATTATTTGTACAGCCTTTTCCTAAAATTAAATATAGGTACCTATGTGGAATGTAATGCTATTGTATACAAAGGTTTTTTTGTGCCAATAAACTTATTTTTTTTTATAGTAGCCAATAGCGGCTGCACGACGTTTATCCATGCTGACCGAGCATCCGGAGCATCACTAACTAGTTTGCGTGTGAACAGCTCGGACACAACATCCGTACACTTACAAATAGACACTACTCAGACACAAAAAATCCGTACAAGACATACATGACATTTATGTTGGAATTTCTGTCGTAGTCTAAACGTACCTTATACGAATAACATTGTTATGGAGTTGTGAAAACCATGTTTTTTTTCTTGCAGTAGTACTTAAATTTATCAAAATTGCAGTTTAGCATTATTTTTTGCAAGCTTGGTTTCCTTGTTTACCTTGTGTCCAGAAAATATCTGAAATCTCAAAAAGATCTAGAATTCCAGTATCTAGTATATACCTCCAGATCCTGAGATTCTAGATCTTAGAGTCAACTCAGGGGTAAGAAGTATCGGAGATTCAGATATTTGGCTCGCTCTCTTCAAATGGCAATTAAACTTTTTCAGTGGAACATAATTATCAACATGGTCAATCGTGATTCGTGAATAATATTTTATACTCATAGGGCATTAAATACCAACACGTTTTTTTTGACAATAAAGATATGAAGGCTGTTTATCTTTTTTAATAATGTCGCATACTGTAGCTGTTAATAACAAAGAAACGTGCGATTGTAACTTGGAAGTAATGTCGAATGCTGAGAGGATTCCGGTGTTTTCCAGGAATTGCAAGTTCCTTCAATATATATAACTAACTATGTTGGGGTCGGCTTTCAGTCTAACCGAATACAGCTGAATACCAGTATTTTACATAGAGCGACAAATTAAATTCAAACATCAAAACTGAAAATATGACACAATGTCACGGCTGCGCCAAATAGGCCCACAGTTCAGCAAACTGCCGGCTGCTGTAGTAGGTACTCACACAGGTATCAGTATTCTGTCAGAATTGCAAAATATTGCACAAGATATCATCCAATGGTTGTGAAAATTTCTTGTGCCACCTATGTGTAATTTGTTAGTCACATCACAGGATAACAGCGCACAGGAAGAGAATACAGTAAACAAATTTTCACACAGACGATTACCAAATCTCTCGTCTTTTTGTCGCCACTGCAGGGTCAAGGCACTTGACTGATAGTGTCCTATCCTATGGTAGGTTCCCAAGAAATGAATGTCATCGGTAGCATGTTGAACCGTGTACATACTTAAATTAATGTACATAAATTATATATTATGCAAGTTATGCTAATGCTTTGCGGTTGTTTGTATAAGGACCTACTTCATAGGGTTGGCAGAAATTCTAGAATTGCTTACTTTTGAGTTGCAAGGTACCGCACCCACCCGCTTAATCTTTTAAATCTATTCTTTGATGCATTTCTTGTTTACAGATTGACTCAACTTGAAAGCCGTTGTCCTGAATCTATTAGTAATTAGTTCAAGATTTTTTACGATCTGAAAATATACAAAAACATAATAACATTCCAGCAAAACCAAAGACTTTTGTTTTTCAGCATGGATTATGAAAATAAACCAAAGATCCAACACTGAATACATTTGCCAAAACTCTTCTTATTTACCTAGGTACGTACGTAAACATCTTCAGACACTGAACTACTGTAAAAGCGAGTTACGCGACAAAACATCGAACATAGCCCTACTGATTCACACGTCGGCTTATCAGTAAAATTATATCATTATCATCTCAAATATTTATCTAGTAATATCAACTCCTAGTTATTTTTCTTATGCGTGGGAATTAACCGAATTACTAGATACCTGTCGTATAATCTACGTTTTTTATAGCTACTATTACTTGTGGGAAATTCGCAGTGGGTTTTTTTTGGGAATCGTCATCGGAAGGTATAAAGATTAACTAATTTAATTTCTGGATGACTGATAAAAATAATGCCCAGATTTGATAAGCTACAATAACAAAACAAGAGCTCGAGATTGCAGCACGATTGCTCTGATTTCGAGACTACAAAAGCCAAACACCGTTTTTTTTTAATCTTCGCCTAATAGTATGCAAAGTATGGTCTAGTTCACACAGTCATGCTATTCAATAAAAGTATTTTTATGGAATTCTGTGCAAGTTTACTGGGACTGAAATTATTCTTCTTCTTCGTCGTATCGATAATTTCGTATAGGGGGCAGGATACAAGGTGAGACCTCTTCTACGATGTGGCTCCATAGTTGTACCTACTTTGTTTTATCCAAGTACCTGCACCGGACTAAGTTGAAGGATCTTGCAGCGGCCCACCTGGCTCCGTAGTTAAGTGATTTCCAGGTTAACCATGGCAGATGGTGGTCCGCTGCGAGCTTTTCTTTTCTTAACACAGCCAGCTGGAAGTGGATGTTTGAGAAACCAGAAGTTTAATTGCACGCATTTTAAACAAATACAAATAAAAATCGGGTGCATGTTGCATCATCACTATATTTCTTCAATCATATAATTATATGCATCTAGATATCGAATACAAACAATGGTTTATGCAGCTAATAAGTGAAAACTCTATTAATTGGTGGAAGTCCAGAAAAACTTCGTGTTTCGTTATATCTGACCATATAGTATAATACTGGTCTTTCGAACGCTCCATACTCTACCAAGGTTAAGATGCCAGAATGCCAGATAGCAATAAAGTTTACAACGATCTGTGTAACTACCAAAATCCGCCCTTTTATGATAGTTGACTTCTGTAATATTTGATATCGAGATGGTAGTCAAATAGTCAGTACCTACCTACCCACTGATAACGGCATACTTATAACATGGGAATCACGAGGCAGATCCGGTAGCTGACTATCTTTCTTATGATATGACTTTGGTTGGTATTAAGGGCTTATAAAGGCTTCGCTAGTCATTTGTTTTTGTTTCCGCACTACCGCGTGAATATTATGGATTTTGTTTAGTCCTCTATATTAAATATTATGAAACGCATGTGACTAAAAGAGAGATGGACATGAATGATGGAGAGGGAGAGGAAGGCCAAATAAAAGATGGATGGATTGTGTGAGGAATGATATAAAAGAGATGGAGTAAATGATGCCGTGACGTCTGACAGGGGAGAATGGGAGAAGAAAACGTGTTGCGCAGACCCCAAATAGAATGGGAAAGGGTCAAGAAAATGATGATTAAGGGTTCTTACAGACGAGCGGCACGTTGCCAACTGCAC
Organism: Xestia sexstrigata; assembly: GCA_941918905.2. Taxonomy (NCBI): domain Eukaryota; kingdom Metazoa; phylum Arthropoda; class Insecta; order Lepidoptera; family Noctuidae; genus Xestia; species Xestia sexstrigata. Next base: position 8,008,328 of record OW799219.2, read on the forward strand.
ATACGCGTCGACGCTTGCAGTTGTGGCGTTGGCGACTGCCGCCGGCGCGTCGACGGCGGCTGTCGACACACATGTACGCGGCATGCCACAACTGCAAGCGTCGACGCTTCGCCCGGCGCGGCGCGTCACGGCAGCCGTCGACAGTTGGCTACGACTGCAGTTTATCTGCAGTTGGCAACGTGCCGCTCGTCTGTAAGTTCTTACAGACGAGCGGCACGTTGCCAACTGCAACATTTAGGGTTCCCTAAATGTTATGTAAAATATGTAGTTTTAATTCTGGTAAAAAGATCCAGGTGCAGATACATGGTTGGATGTGTTGAGTACTGGTTTGTATGCATGGCATGCAAATTATTATTGTCATTCTTGAATGTGCATATTATTACGGGCGGGAGGGCGAAGCGGTGCTGCATCCTACATCCAGGCCTGGATCTTTTTGGAATTAAAACTACATACATTTGGCGTAACATTTAATGTCATGGCTTTTCGCAAACTAACGCCTGATTCTATAATCTAGCTGTCTCTTAATAATTATTCTCTATAAGCCTACATGTATAGTTTGAAGAACCAAGTAACGGAATGATTAATGAGCTGCTAACTGGTGGACATTGCTGCTGTCTTCTGTCACAGTTAGGTTAGGTTAGGTTATATTTTACCAGTTTTGCTTGATATTGGTAGGCTTCTAGAAAAATCTTATGTCTGCTGTTAAAGGAATATGAAGAACGAAGAAGCAATATCTAAGGTGACTTAAAAACAATCTGGTAAGACTTATGGACAAACCTTAACACTGATATTGGTGAAAACTTACACTGATGATGACTCCTTAGATGGCATCCAGTAGGCAAATAGGGTAGTAAGTACAATAAACATTATAATAAGATCATGTAGCAAAATTCTCATGCGTCATACAGCTTCCTGCCTTGCTCTATTAGAGATTTTTTTTGCTAGAAAATATTTTTAAACAGTAATAACATAATTGTTCAATGTCATCGGCAGACATTATACAACACAATTGTTTTACAGCTTTGTCGCCCGTTAAGCGCGAGTCATAACACAGCTTAAGACACCGAGTCAAATAACATTACACGAATATACTCCTTAAAATCTGTTGAAAGAGTGACCAGAATTCCGTGAGTATCATAATGGAATAGAACACCTTGTGTTTTCGACTGTACACTATGGCGTGCTCCATCCACGCGCCAGGGCTGTAAAACAATTTTCAAAAAATAATAGATGAATAAATAAATGGTACAAAAATATGACAATTCTTTACGAACGTTTCGGAAGGTCCAAGAAGGCTAATAGTTCTTCTTGTTCAGATTTTTTTTTGTTCACTAGTTTTTGAAATTGTCGTCCAAGTTTTTATTGGAGTTTTTAGGTAGAAAGTATGCGTACCCTAGTATTATACTTATTCATACAACTTTATTGATGACTTGCAACTGAAATTGTAAACAATTTGTGCAGATAGATGCGAAATCAACTATGTTATTAAAAGGGAAATATTATTTTTAAGTTGGGTTATGTATTATTGGTAGGTAGATGTTTACAACTTGGTTTGCATTGCCAATATCAAAAGAAAACGACAGCCTTCTATGAAGAAAACTCAAAGACTCTGGACACTGGTGAAGATGACTCCACGAAAACGGAAATTAATAAAAAACACTTATTCATTTAAGGAAATATACGTATTTTAGAGATATAATGTTATTTTCCTACATTTAACACAACGACACTGAACGTAGCACACTTATTATTTCATAAAAAAACAACAAAAAATCTAAACAATTCTTTCAGCGCTTTTGTATGTGGTTTCTCCACACCCAATAAAATGTTAAATGCAATTATTGGCAACACAAAACAGAACACAAAGATTTGCAAAATGCAAAAAATGTTTTATTGTCAGACGCAGGTTTGCGATTCCTGGTAACTTTCGTTTTTTAGTTTTTTCTTGTAAAGAGACACGTGGCATGTTATTTTGGACCAAGCCAAGTAGCTAGTGAAGATTTTTTTGAGTTGAATAAATTAATGCAGTAATCTTATAAATCAAGAAACACCAAAAGGTTCAAAATGTAGTTCTTTTTGATAATTATATTATAATTAATTATATTAATCAGATGAATACAATATAAGGTGAGTAGGTTTCTGGGCCCTACATAAGGTTGACCTGAAACTGACTATTTAATAAAAAATGTTCTGAAATTCTGAAATATTCTACTAGAAAACCCCCGTACAATCAAATGCCTCAATGCGAAATTAATTAATAGTTCAGGAGTTCGATGTAATATTTACACAAATGAAATGACTCCCAAGTTAATTTTATCTGCCTTATCCTAAACAAACACTGTTTTTGAGATAAATATAGAAATTGTTTTACACTAAAAATTTCGATGTGTTGAATCATTCAGTTCTGTTCAAAACAGGCCCGTCCTACCGCTTAAATTTTTTCATTTACCGACCGACTCCTTAACAATTCAAAAATGCCTGAATATTCTGAATTAAGAAAAAAATTTCAAATTCTCTCAACCATCAAACTCCAAAGAAATCCTTAGAACCTTCATCCCTACATAATCACAACATTATCAGCAGGGTGCACCAACCATGACATTACTCGTGTTAAGCACAAAATCCCTGTTTACGAACAGACAGACGGACAAACCATTAACGAACACATTAACACAAATAATACAAACAAAAGCTGAACAATAGTCCACCCGTGTTGCGTCCATTGTTTACTATAAGAAAACCATTAAAAATTATTGACGTTAGGTGCAAGACTTTTTTGGTGCAGCCTACTCAGAACTGTGCGATACTTTCGTATGGATCGTTAATGAGAATTAGTTATTTTATTGTTCGTTGTTGTATAGTTTAAAGGTATAATTGTGTGTTTTGTTGTAGCTATGTCGAATCACGTAGTCTTTGGAACATTTTTGCGCAACCTCATTTATTTTGTCTTTGTGCTTTGTGAAATTCCTCTATAACCTCTCGATTTCAGTTTTCAATTCCATAACTAATCATCATCAGCCTATTAATATTCCCACTGCTGGGGCACAGACTATGAGAAGGAATGGGCTATAATCCACCACGCGGGCCCAGTGTGTCACATGAATTTGATTTTTTTGGTTCTAGGACGTCATGTCCCGACTAGTCGTGGGTTCGAACCCAGACGGGCGCATTACTTTGTGTAATTTATTTCTTTATTGTATATTGTATATTGTATAACGGGCTGGTGTCCGCAACTCCACGTCAAGCGCGTATTTTGCGTATGGGCTATAATCCACCACGCGGGCCGAGTGCGGATTGGTAGATGTCACATGTCTTCGAATTTTTGGTTCTAGGACATGCCGGTTTCCTCACGATGTTTTCCTTCACCGTTTTTGAGAGCAGTGGTGATGAAATAAATTACACAAAGTAATGCGCCTGTCTGGGTTCGAACCCACGACTTACTGTTGGTAAGTCGGGGCCGCCACCACTGGGCCACCGCTGCTCTATTTATTTCTTTAAGATTGCACTCAAAACGGTGAAGGAAAACATCGTGAGGACACCGGCATGTCCACTACCAAAGATAACATAAAATATCAATCACGCCAGAGCGAGTCTATTGCCATCAACAGGACATAAACCCAGACTACCCAGCTACCTACTATTTGCAAAGAATCTAACTTAATAACATTTATTTAATACATAAATACTTCGTTGTAGAATGAAAAGCAATAGGTAAAAGCTTTATTTCATACTAGCGATCCGCCCCGGCTTCGCACGGGTGCAATGTACAGCATGTGTATGTGTGCTTTGTCTTGAATCATTCTATCTATTGCTGAAAACTGCATTAAAATCCGTTGCGTAGTTTCAAAGATCTAAGCGTACAAACAGCGGGAGCGACTTTGTTTTATACCATGTAAAGATGGTTCGTGTTAATTTCAACAAATATGTTCAAGGTGTACAATTCCAAGCTGTGTGTGAAATTACGAAATAAAATGCAATACACCAAGAGATTTATTATTTGAAAATTCGTCCTACCGTTTTTATAGCCGCACCCTTTCAGTGTTTATCGTAAACATAATCGATTTGAGGGTCTTCCATTTTATTTTGAACGATTTGTTCCCAAAAGTTTTTACTTCAGGAGCCGAAAAAATTTATAGCTAGGATTTGCTTAAACACGTTTTGTTACTACCCTTTGATTGGTGATAACACTAATTTTGTTGGAAACACAATCAATTCTGAACCATATTTTAAAAAGAAGAAAGACTGTCAAGAACGCACGTAGCTTTAAATTGGTGTTAATTTGGTAACACATTGATTTGCTGCTCTTGAAAATAATTTTGAACTTTATCACTTCCTGAAAAGGTTCATGTTCCAGCTTGACAGATGCATATAAATAATTGACAAAATTATACCGGCTGTACACATGATTGACGTTTTACGAGTAGAAAAACTAAAAATTTATAGTTGTAACAATTCGCGGAACGGTTTCCGTCATAAAACCCTTTAACGTAGGTGTTTTATTGCTCTTCGTTAATTTTGTATCGGATTCAAGTGACAGATGACAAAGTTTGAAAGGTGCTTTTGTAGCATCACAGATAGTTGGTGTCGGTGCTGTTGTAAATCTTCTGATGAGATTTTTGGCCGTGTGTTTGAAACGGTTTTCAAAACACGCCACAACGTTGTAACTTGCGACAAAATACAGGAATGATAGGCAGGCGATAATGCGATGTGTCGTTCATCACTAGTACGACAACGTCGACAACACATCAGCTCGATTTATGTTGACTTAGTTTTGATGGAGTTGAACACGTTCTATAATGTCACGAAAATTGTAGTAAGATCTATTGGAGATAGATTCGGAAACTTCAAAATTACCCATTTTGAAATGTATTGCCTTATAAATTAATAACTAGTGGACGTCACACTGTTTCAACCCGCGTAGCTACCGTTTTCTTGGGAGTACGGGGATTAAAATATACCTTATGTTACTCGCTGATAATGTAGCTAAGTATCCTTAGAGAAAAAATAAAATAAAATAAATAAATAAATATCGCTGGACATGAACACACAGCGCCATCTAGTGCCACAGTAAGCAACGAGGCTTGTGTTGTGGACACCTGATAGTTGATATACTACATATATACTTTTTATTTGTAAATACATACTTATTACCTATACTTAAAAACATCCATGACTCGGAAACAAATGTTCATGCTCATCACACAAACATGTGCTCCAACCGGGACTCGAACCCGGAAAATGAAAGAATTTTTCAAATCGGTCCAGTAGTTTTTAAGATTACATAAAAAAACTCTTTATGGGTAATATTAGTATAGAAATATAGACTAACGACTTGCCTCTTCTGCCCTCTTCGCACGGGTGCAATGTAGTATATACGTATAAACGATTCTCTTGAATCACTCTATCTATTGCTGAAACTGAAAAATCCGTTACGTAGTTTAAAAGATCTAAGAGTACAGACAGAGGGAGCAACTTGATTTTATACTATATAAAGATGCTCCAGCACATCTTAATATGGGACCCAAAATGTCTGTGCCGATTTTGATAAGTCAAAACCAATTTTTTGCCAACATTCCTACGCGTGAAATTCAAAACCCACTTTCTATAAAAGATAAAAATATTTCAAAAATAGCAAACGCCTGGCAAAAACATGGCTGTCACATAATTAGTCTTTCCCAAACTTAGCAATACTTATCGCAATACACTAAAATAGTTAACACTCCCCCTGAGTGTTAAAAATACTTCGATGTGAACAAAAAGTAATCTTCCTTGAAACGTTTTTACTCCTTTATCGTTGCGTTACGCAAGAGGGTAACAAAATGAAGTGGGTGCAATGTTAGACAGTTGGGCAAAAACAGCACTTATGTTTTTGAAGGGGATGAAAGCGCTGAAAGCGAACTAAGCAAAAGGAATTTGAACATGAATTTGTTTTTACACAAAACAATTCAAATAGTGCCTACTTTGCAACACACTGTACCCTCATAAGCAAAACCGCTGAACATATATCAAAGGTCCTAGCACAAGTGTGCGGTATAAACGTAACATCAATACGTCGATTTTTTAATCGAAAATACAATTATCCTTTAGCATTTTAGTTAAATTGTTTACAACAAACATAATCAGTATCATCCATAGATTGGAAGAAATTCTTAAGATTATGAAAATATTTTAATGTGAAACGAGTAGGTATTTATAATTTTGAAATCAACGGATTTTACGTTACGTTTACACTGCGCGCTCGAGCAAGGGTCGTTTTTGAGACGACGATGATATGAACGTACCAAATAAAGAAATTTATTGTATATGATAGTTTTTGCATAAACATTAGCTAATTCTTTGTTTCAATCTTTCTATCAAAAACTATGAACAGTCGTCGTATGATGAAAAAGAATCTAAAAGAAAAACGTCAAAAGCATAACAAAACAGCAGCATAATTTTAAAACTCGTTCAGCGCAAAATCCGCTGAAATATACAAACCCAAGGGTTCCTAAACGTGGCACAGTGAGAGAATTTTATCTAGGATCGTAAGTGAGGTCCTGATAACTTAATGGGGAGACGTTAACATGTGTTACATCCTCAAGTAGTGATCATTATGTGCTACTCAAGTGGTTGTTTTGAAACCATCGTTCAGACTTAAGGGTTGGGAATCGTGGCTTGATGTTTTGTTAACGTTGAAGTGTCTTCGTAAATTCCTTGGTTATCTTTTGATTTTTGATTAAGAACAAGAGTGTGCCTTCAAAATTTGTCTTTTTAAGTAAGTAACTATATCAATACTCATTCTCTTACTCTTATCTCAATTTATCATTATGTCGGCGCCGCATGTCTTCTTCTTGTATACTTCTCTATACCTACTTGTCATCTCGTCTCTAGCCATATCACACCAGTCCATCTGTCCATTGGTCTTCTTCTACTCCAATAGCCATCCAAATTAATACTCAAAAGCAAAACTTTCCTCGCGACATTTTCTACATTCCTTCGCATCAAAAGCCCTTAACATGGCATTGGCAACCATTATCACAAAACTTTTCAGTCACCGGCGCCACTTTCAGAAATAAGTAGCTGTTTATTGCAGAGTTATTAAGAAAAATACATTATTATATAAATTCAAAGTAGTTCATGGAAGCCACTACATAACCCCGGCCGCCAACATCACCTACAAATATTGTTGACTATAATCAAAATCATGCCCAGATCGTGTTTGATATGATCGACAATGATATACAGTACACGTAGGTAGGTAGAGTAGGTACAGGCCGGAGGGTGTTAATTGCCAATTGTGATTTGCATTTTAACAACCTGAATACAATAGTAGCAGGCTGTCCCAAGCATAATATTAGACTCTAATGTTCTCCTGCACTTCTGAAACAGAATACCTATGAAAAAGAAGAGAGTCGAGAATATGAGATGACGACTGTCCGTGTTGTGGGATGTTATATTTATCCTTCTGGCTAAAAAAACACATTTTCTTATTTTTTTTTTCTCTCTCTGAGTCTCCATAATTATACAGGGTGTAAACAGGCTCATCACGAATCCGTCAACTAAGCATTCTGTACATCATATTAAGTAACTTTACGCAAACATTTTGCTGGGAAACGCCTTTTTTTGGGAAGAAAAATCACGTTTTACGGTAACACTCAATGTACCGCACTCAAAACATTGGCTGGTGGACAGATTGAATAGAACGGGGGTCATGGAGGTATTTAAAGTAAAAATCTTACATTAAAAACATGAATTAATAAAAAAAAAACATGTGGAAAAGTTGGAACTCTGACCCCAATATCTCTGCAACTAATAAGATGGTTCCTAGGTATGGTGCAGAACAAAAAAAAGTGTCGCAATGACGGGTAGAACAAGTGCCTTTCGGCTTCATTAAAGAATCTTTCTACACCCTTTAGATTATAATACACACATCAACACGGTCTAGGGATATTTTTAAAAAAGCGAATTACTATCAATGTGTTAATTATTTATATGACATGTATATATTTAAAAGATACGTTATTTAATATTCTACCATTTTTTAATAATGGTTAAGGTATAGATTAAAATTTCAGGATTTTATGGAAAAAAAATGAAGCATAGACGGAAACCGTATATGAATGAACTTTTAATTTGTGAGTAAAAACTGAAAAAAATAGAAAAATCATTTAATTTGTGTTTATAAACTTGAAGTTAGTAGTCTGAGAAAGCGCCCATGATGTTCATAACACATCGGCAACGATTCGGCATGCTCAGAACAAGGTTGTCAATGTCTTGCTGCGGAATATTGTCCCATGTCCTTCTGAAGTGCGCAAAAAGTTGATCTTCTGTAGCCAGATTTTCAGGAACTTCCTTCAGAGCTCTTCTTTGCAGCATATCCCACGCATGCTCAATGGGATTTAGATCTGGCGATTGAGCAGGCCAGTCTAAGGCCCTAACATTATGTGTATGTAACCAAGCTGCTACCGTTCTCGCCGTGTGTGCCCGGGCATTGTCGTGCATGAGCAGGAAATCTTGCCCCATTTGTGTTCTGTGGGGCAAGATTACGGGCCCCAGCACCTGTTGGACGTATCGTTCTGCCGTCATATTGCCCCGCACCCAAATGAGATCCGTCCGTCCTCCAAGACGAATTCCTGCCCAAACCATAATTGTTCCTCCTTGGTATGGGTGAACTTCCTGAGGGTTCTGGAGACGGCTCCATCGTCCAGGAACTCGCCAAACACGCGTCCTTCGTGAATCTGGATGGAAACCGAACCTGGATTCATCCGTGAACAGCACATTGGACCATTGGTCACGGCCCCAGTCCACGTGGTTCCGAACCCATTCTAATCGTCGTCCACGATTGCCTCTCCGTAAAGGTGGGACCCGGAGTGGTCTACGAGAGCGTAGATTGCTTTCATGCAGTCGCCTTCTTACAGTTTGGTCACTCACAAGCACTTGGTGTTCCACTCGCAGCCTTTGGACCAATTGAGTCGCCGTTGCATTTGGTTGTGCTCGCGCAGTAATTTGCAAAAATCGGTCTTGTCTGGGGGTAGTGATGCGACTTGGCCCCCGGTGCCTCTCCGCTACTTCACCTGTGGCACGATAGCGTGTCCACAATCTTGAAATTACATTTTGATGGGTCCCTATGGCCTCAGCAACATTACGCTGAACAGATCCAGCTTCCAGCATTCCCACAGCTCGTAACATCTCCGCCCTCGTCAAATGTCGGCGTTGCATGGCTACAATACCTCAATTTTAACTTTATCTTTCGTTTAAAAATGAAAAAAAACTGTAACTAAACGTAATTCGTATTGTTTTCTAAATTTCGCACAAATGAAAATTCCCTCTCCTATACATCAAGACATTTTTATGCCACCGAAACAAAAGAATTTTCAAAAATTTGAATTTGGAATTAGTCTGAGATAAATTACAAACAAATCGGTGTATAAAAGATTCCAATGCGGCCAGTACTTTTCGAGTTATTTAATTGAGTATGAAATATCCCTAGACCGTGTTGATGTGTGTATTATTATTTAATGTGGTATAAGGTCAAGTTAAAATCTCTTAATAATAGTTAACAGATATATATATTACGCTTCTTCTTCTTCTAAGTGTGTCGATGGTAATCTAAATTGTGTCGGCCCAGAACTGAGCCATTAGTTTGGCGCCTTCAGTAGCGTTCAGCAGTTCCTGTAATTAACAATCAACAGGAAGATGATAATTATAATATATATGCTGTTGGTGATTGTTAGATTATAAGTTAACCAATATTTACACATAATAGGCGAAACGACAAAAAAATCTAATCAGTCCGTCAGATAGATTTCCTAAAAATATTGCACACATATTTTTTCTTTTGTTACGTTAACCAAAATTGACAAAGATATGACGCTTTTAAAATTTTCAATACGTCACGCATTGTATAATTTTTAGTTAGTTCTGTCGTTACGAGCCCCCACGCCCGAGTTTTGATGCGTTTTATCTTTATCAATATTCATTGATTTACAAAAACAAAAAATACGTTTCCATTATCTTCCAATACTCTAACTGACGGACTAAATAGATTTGCAATTTTTTGATACTGTCGTCATGCCTATTATTATTTAAAAAAAAAAACCGACAATGAAGTTGACGGTGACAACCATACTAGAGTATGTACCGTAGTACTATTAGTTCGTGTTAGGTATACGTATTTTATGTGTTACGGACTTTCTTGGTTTACTCAGTAAACCAGAGTCCTAAAGTGACATTTATCACACACACACCAAATAGCTAACAGATATTGTAAGTCCCTATGGCAATGATTACTGATATTAATCGTCACAGTCAGCTGGGCGGGAGCCATTGATAAGCAGCCAGATGCCATCCATCCGCCCACCGATTGAGTTACAATTGCTGTGAACTGACTCATTATCCGTATCTGGACACAGTGATTGCATCTATGGTACAAGTACTTTGAATCGTGATATTGCGTTTACTGTTGCAATATTTTTGGAAGAGGGACTTTCTGATACCAAGTGGTAGTAGGAGTACTGCCTATTACACTATAGCATACCTACCATGACCGTGCTATGAACGTATCAAGCAGAAAAAATATTCTTACATTGAAAAGTATGAGACTTACCAATCAATGTAATTTAATCAATATTTTTGCGCTTGAAACATTAGTCAGGCGATTAATAAAACCGAAGAGTTGCTAGACCAAACGTTTGGAACAGAGCATCACTTTGAAACAGACGCTTCACAAATGATTTATTTATCAATCCATGAATGTCCAAGCGTTTAAGCTTGTCATTCGAGTACGTAATTATTAATGAGTAGCTCTTCGTAGAACTTTCAAAGCGATACAGTATTGTACACTACCTATTGACATGTGTTACCAATAAAGACATGACACATTTGATTATGACAACTATTAGTAAGAGAATAAATTGCTAATCAATGAACATTCGATGAATAATCAATGTTCAATGTTTTAGTTGGGGCTTTTCTCGTGTGATATGTCGTAATTTTAGATTGGATCATTTTCAAGTAACATAAATAAACACAAAGACTGGGAAAGTACAAAATGTGTCAAAATAATCGAAAGTTGTGTGAACGCGAAAAGAGTTTATTGTAAACTCTTCTATGATAGCGTTCACACACCGCAAGTTGCCGTGGCTGACCTGGAAGCCTTTAAATAAACTCTAGAGACAGGTTGACCGAAGCAATGACAACCTGTAGACCTGTAGATTCATAGATGACTCTGCCCTGGAGTGCAAATGTGGTGTTGTTCCACAAACGATGGAACACTTTGATATAGTGTCCTACCTGGGCTGCCTGTCCTACTATTTGCACATCTCAGGAGCTGTTAGACGCTACTGAAAGTGACTCAATTTAAATTGTCATCGACACTAAGAGAGAGATTTTAGCTTTTCGTTCGTTCGTTCATTGCACAAAGTTTCAAATTTGAAGATCAATCTCCATTAGCTGGACAATACCCACAAGAACAGGAAGATTAATTTCAGTAACTTTACAAGAACTAAGAAAAATGACAAACGATGGAAGAATTTCTGAAGAAGCGAATACCTTCCTCTATGTCACAGTGGCTTAGAGATGCACATAACTCAAAATTCCCTTTTTTGCTCCAAACCGATTTCACGACCTATTTAAACCGGAGGATTAGCCATCAAATGCGCCGTTTCGGTAAATTTCTCCGCGAAATCCAAACTCCCAAATGACTGACAAACACGATACAGAAGTCGAAAAGCTCGAATTTCAAACTTGTCACATGTGGTTGTCATTTTTTTACTAATTCGCGTGTGTTCTCATGAATTTTAAAGTTTTTTCGATGACGAGATAATTTTTGACATAAATCTTGTACGCTACTGCATTACACATTGAGTGTAAACATGTGTTGGACATTCCGATTGACGTGAGTAGTTTTAGCGTTTTATATTCTCAAGTGTTTGGAGCACGGAATAGCTGATGCAGTGAATTTAATAATTATGCAATCCAACCCTGTACTGAAATGTGATTTGGTAAAACCAACAAAGCCAAGCGGTTATTGTAAGGTTCTTTTAATCAAAAGGACTCTGACGTCTTTGTGGACAAATATAATTCCAAATTACTTCACGCTTGAAAGTGAATATGAATCGGATTTCCATTGTCCGTCTGTGTCCTTCTTCTAATGTATTTTTAAAATAAACAGTACATCTGAACTGTACACGTTCACGCCTATCTATCATCACATTGTCACGACCCAACTCCCCGCTAGGCTACAGTTAAAAACTATTCGTCCAATAATTACTTTGGTAACTTATTCTTTTCTATACTTATTGAAATGGTCAAAACACGAAGGCACGCTTACGTTCCACGCGCTATTGTCTGGGTCCACGCTGCATTTCACACCACAGTTTGTCAAAATTTCGGTTTCCATTTCTAAGAACGAATCTATTCTTGGCATTTTGTAACTTGTCATCTCTAGTTCAAGGCTCCGTTATACAACTGCTCCCATGTTTCACAGCGCGCGCTCGGCGACATGCGACAGTTAGAAGTTTTTTTTGTTGACAATTTTATGGAAACCAATAAATATTTCAAAAGTGGAGCATTTTATAAGAGCAGACTTCCATAGTAGTTAATAACTGTTCTTACTTTCAACGAACTATTTGGTCCTTTGTTTATAAACAGTGGATGAATTATGTCTTTGTTTGGAGTCGAATAAAAAGTTTCGCTTTTATAGGTCGAGACGAATTGAGATTCATAAGACTAATAATTTATGTCTGGGAATCCGGAATATTTTCTGACACTGTTTGTTATGGTGTAGTAACGTTATCTAGTTTTACTATACTAATCTTTTAAAAGGTACTACTTACGTTTCAAATGTCTTTTTATTATTCAAATTTCTCATAACTTGTTAATATAATTAAGAAATAAGTATCTATGGTTAATAAATAGCATGTTTGCCATGGGAATGAAGAAACATCATGAAGATTATAATAACTATTAATCTAGCATCTCGCAATTATGGTGATATTTTCCTTTCATTTTTATTCGAAACCAAATTGCAGATTGTCAATGATTTTCGAGCAATTATTCGCAAACATTTTCATATATTTTATGTATTACTTTGATCAAGATCATGAATCATTCAGAACTGTCTTGTCAAATTTAGTTTCACCTAGTAGCTGTGTTGTGTGTGTGGAGGTCAGATAGGTATTCAATCTATACGATACACTGACATTCAGCTGTTGTTACACTGGAAGCCGGTGTCAATCAATATTTAAATTATTATAATATAAATATTTATATTTTATTCCATATTTTTTTTTTAGTTTATGACAATATACAATGTTGACACAGACATATTATACCTAGCTAAAACCAGAGTATGACCTTAATCAATCTATTGCTAGTTTTAATTTACCTTGTTTCTCTCTAAAGCCTATTTGGTCCATACTCGTCATACGTTTATGTGTATTTTGATTGTATCTACATCGGCCTGTAATTCAGGAAATGCGTAGTTAGGGTCTATAAACTGATTTAAGTCGTTCTTAGTTTTAAGTAAACATTATTTGGATTAGTCTACGCGTGTATGTCTTGGTTTTTACACTATCGTTTCTCCAAACTTAGACAAGTTTCTTTCTAGAAAATAAACAGAATTTTAGATAACTCAGTGAAAGTAACAACCCTTTTTAAACTCAATCTTTTATAGGCGTTGCGAATGCGCCTAAAAGCAAACGGAATTTCACTTTTACATCCTAATTACCCTATAGGAAACAAAGGACAACTCTTTCATTTACAATAAAACAGAATTTATGGCGTCTCACTGTTTCGCGCAAGCGACAAAAGTCAAAGGAGACAATGGCGTTTGTAACGTCCCAAATAAATGCAACTCTTGCTTTGACGCATAGCGGTCCCCTTTAACTGTTATTCAATAATATAACCGTCTAAACAAAACGGACTTAGTTACGGTAACGAAAAGGGTAAAATATTATTCACGTGTTTAACTGTTCACTAGAAACAAGTAGATGGCGTTTTTTGGGATAATGAACCTTATGCTGTCGTACTTAGAATTATAATAGTTTATCGTAATTTCAGGGAGTTTTGCGCATAACCTTGTAAACGTTTATTTCGCCGAAATTGCGAACGGGTAACGCGATTTTCAATTTTATTATTTGTTTTAATGTTTGCGAGATTTTAGCGAACCCTTTGGCTGTAAAATATATTTTGAAAACGGCTTTATTGTTTTTTCAAATAACTGTATATTTTGGCGTTTATTTTTTAATGTCTTTATTGAGGTTTTTGGCAATTGGTTATTTGGCGAAAGAGTTGTAAAGGGTTTTAACAGTTAGATTTTTGTTTTGCAGTTTTTTAGAAACGTTGTTTGCCTAAATGGTATTAATGACAAATTGGGCAAATACTTTTCAATGGACAAGAGAAATGCAAAAAAACTACTGAATTTGTTTATTGTATTTGCTTTAAAATGGTTGTTTTTTGCAATCTTTGCAGACCCAAAACATTGAAAAAAATAGCAATAGCAATTTCGGTAAAATTATTTTTATTCGTTTAAGAAGCATTTCTTTTCCAAAAACATGTTACTAAGTATACATAGTTTAGTAATAATAAGTAGGTATTTATTAAATTGATACCTAGCTAGTTATTTTGCCATGATTTTAAATACAGTCTCTATTAAGAATTAAATTAAAGTCATAACAAAGCTGTGCTAAAGCAGTGCTCAAATTAAAGTTATTTTTCACATTTGTTTTTGATGTTCAAGAAAAGTTTTGTCTGTCACTGGCTGATTCATCAACGGTTAGACTAAACCCTTGGACTTAGAAAGTTGTTATTCTGTACAGAGGTTTCATTTTTGATGAAGACAAGTAATAAGGCCACGTTTCCGAAATGCCCACGACTGTAGGTAATTCACGGACGGACGAAGTGGCAGGCTAAAATATTTCTAGATTTCAAAAATTATTGTAGTTCTAAACTGAACTGCCCGCCCTTGTCGCCCTTTTGAAGGCCAAGTAATAGTAAAGTTATTTACAGAGTGTTTCGTTTTTTTTAACAATTTTCAACATACAATACATTTTTAACTTTTACAACATCCATATTACTGATTAAATATCCTAAAGTCTTAAATTTGGCAATTATAAAAACGGAAAAAATTATGTGGAAGTTCGAATTTAATTTTGAAGTAATCACAGGGTGACAGGGCATTTCTTGAATGAGGATTTTATTCTGTGGAATTAGGTCCTAACAATAAATAAATTAATTATATATTATCATAATTATATATTATTATAATTAATTAATTAATTCGAAGACATGTGACATCTATCAATCCGCACTGGGCCCGCGTGGTGGATTATAGCCCCATTCCCTCTCTTAAAGAGGCGGCCTGTGTCCCGGCAGCGGGAACATTAATAGGCTGATAGGCTTTATAAGGACTAAGGAACATTGAGAAATAAAGTAAATGATGCTAAAGCCAGAATCTTAAATCAGAACTGTGAAACCTTTGTAAAAGTTTGAGTCCTAACAGCCTTACAGCCCGTATATTCCAAAAAAGATGAACACACCGAAACATTTCTCAGCACCCACTCAAGTTAGTTCAGTAAACACATAAACGGTAACATTGTCGGCTTCTTCAAAGAATCGTAATTGGACTAACGGAAAGAAAGTAGCCTGGTTATAAAAGTATTCAAACAGTTAGACAATAAAACTACGACCTTTACCGTAAGACCGTCATGTAATAACTAACTGTACCGAAAGGATCCGAACTGAGGAAGTTAAAGAAATTGTAAAATGATTGTAACTGTTACAACAATGGCGCTGGCGAAATTTATTTTTATTGCACTATTTTATTGTATAATTTCATTACTACTACTCTCAACTCAAAACGGTGAAGGAAAACATCGTGAGGAAACCGGCATTTACCAGAACCAAAAGTTCGAAGACATGTGACATCCACCCCGCACGCAGCCCGCGTGGTAGATTATAGCCCATTCCATCTCATAGAAAGGAGGCTTCTGTGATTCCTTCCCAGCTGTGGGCTGATTAAGTGATTATGCTTATGGTTTTTGCACTATTCTGGTGCGGAAATATCTTTTATAAATAATAATAATACTTTATTGATACAAATCCTTACAATATACTTAATATCTAGCAAAGTTGACAATGGTTAAGGCGTACAAAAGCTGAAACCCTGACTCCTAAACTAGGAAAACCTGCGACTTAGAAGTCAGTGATCTACTGCCACTTTGATACTGTATACCTTATAGAAATTGAGAGCAGGTAAGCTGATTTTATTCGAAAGAGTATATTATTAAGTAATGTTTTAGAAAGAAAATAAGTTGTAGACCATAATAAATTGAATAAAGTGACATTTAAAAAGTTTAATTTGAAAAGTATGAAATGACTATGTGGTGGATTCTGTATGTGTGCCTGGAAATCGTATGATTTATTTGCATTGTGTGTATGTGAATGTGTGTGTATGTGAATGTGTGTGTATGTGAATGTGTGTGTGTGTGTGTGAATGTGTGTGTGTGGGTAGGAGATGGATGTATTTTTGTGTTATCTTTGATAGTTTTGTTTGTCTTTTGCCCTTATTTTGCAGTACCTACATTGGCTTTTTAAACTTATCTAGTTACGGACAGTTATATTATGGTTTCATGTTATGTTATATCATAATTTGCTTCGTAGAATCTAGGCATGGTATTATGAGTTACAGAAAGACAATCCCTTAAACATAAAAGATATCTAACTATTGAACTGTTAAAATTCATTATTGATTACATAATTTTTGTAGCTATTATTTTCCTACAAACATACATACTCTTAATTGGCAAAACTGCATGACAAATCTTTTTATAAAATATGAAGTCTGTTTTTTATTAAATAATTTAAGCTCTGAATTATTCATTTTAATCAAATACATGCAAGAGCTTGTGAAATTTTATTCAGATAAGTTTTTACTGACTACTGATACTGATGTCGATTAAAATGGAACGTTAAAATCACAAAATATCGTGTAATTATTTTTTTAATTTCATTTGTGTTAACATTTCAAGTAAGTAGGTAAAGTTACTGACACATTGATAATTATTTTGAGGAAAAATAAAAGCTTAAATCAGTTCCACCTCTAACAACAAATATCAAATTTGCCGTTTGCCTGAATATTTACTGCTTCCTACAGAGAGTCTCGCATACTCTTGTTAAGTAGTTACCGTTTAGTTAACTACTTTCTATAACAAAAAAATCTGTAACACATTTCTCCCGCTAAAGAAATGCATAGCTTTTAAAACTATAACGGTTTCTTTATTACCAATTTTGGTGCTGTTTTTATCACAATTTCTCTCAGCTTACATTTTGCGCAATAAAAATTTCACCTAGCGAAACTACACTACCGAGGTTCGCGTCCTTGTAATAAAAAAGTTTTATGCAATTTTTAGCCTTTTTTTGCAAAAACTTGGTGCAAAGTCAAATATTTTCGAAAATTTTGTCTTTGGTGCATTGCCGCTAATTGTTATTAGTAACATTTCTTTACAATTCGGAAGTTTACAATGCTATCCAACAGTAGGACGAATTGCTTTATTGTAGGGAAAAAATGAACTTTATGGGGCACCATTGTTCTACATTCTTACTTAACATTTGAAATAGTTAAAAGAAGCCGGCTTGCATGTTTCTTTGTATTTTTTCTGGCTACATGCGCCAGTTTTTGTTCGTGTTATGCAAAATTTCTTAATGACTCGGATTTCGGAGTTTATTACTTGTGCACTTTTCGTTTGGTGGTCCCTAATCCTATGTAAATATGAAGTCATATATGCGTCATCTTATCTTTAACCAATTTTTACAAAACTGGGCAAAGATACAAATCTTCGGAGCCCAATTGCCAAGAGGAAAACCCTGGTTCTCAGCGTGTAATCATTATAAATGTCCTTTTCAAAGCATCAACGAACATGAAAGATACGGTCTACTAAAGAGACCTTGTACATATTTTTTCTGTTACCCCCTGAAGATCATTACTTCCCTACTCATAAGCGTATAATGAAACTAATTTGTTGTTCAAACAGGGGTCCTCAATACACAAACATTGTAACTTTGATCCTACCAAAATCACACTTCCTCCATAAAAGCAAAACCCACATCTTTAATCCAATCCAGCATAAGGTTGAAAATCGAATAGCAAGTCGAGATAAAAACAGCAAAAGATCTTGGTAATTGGTGACTGCAGGACATTTATTTGACACGTACCGAAAGCAATTGTCACTTTCAATGTATTGTCGTTTGAATGGAACTCAAAATTGCCATGGACATCGTGATTTTAGTTTGATGTATCGGATTTATTTTTATATTAATTATAATTTTGTTGGGGCATTAAGTAATGCTAATACAATTTTATGTGTAACCTTAATTTTGAGCAGGAACCAAACGAACTGACCAACAAGTATAAACTTGTTGGTCAACAACAAGACTTGTTGGTTAACTTGTTGGTGGAACTTATAAAAGTTCAGTTTGATTAAAAATTATTATCTGACCAGTGCTACGCGGACTCATACCACCATGTACCATTATTTATAGAGAATATTCTTATTATTCCTTAGTGGCTGACTGTTCATCGTTTTTTAGTTTTTGCCTGAGTTTATGTATGTATGTTTTAGAATTTATTGATTGTCTTTTATGGGGCTTAGAGGATATGCTACAATTTTTACTTACATAGACTACTCTACCTTTTAAAATCTCTTACCAGATAAGGATCATATTTATTTAATTTCACTTTGTATTTCAATAAAAATAAAAAAATAAAACGTACATACACTTAAAACCATACTACACCCAACTGCCTTAAGTACGAATCGACATTCAAAAACGTCAAAAAAATAATATTCAATAGCATCCATGGTCAGATCAATTTGCGATACGACAAACAGTTTGATGACACTTCAAATAATCACACATTCATACAAAATACGTTCCAATTGACATTCAATTGTCAATGAAATCGAAACCGTCAAATGAGCAATGCATGGTATAAAAGACCCCTTTTCTTTTTTTGGAAAATGAAATCTTAAAGCTCTCAAAATAAGGCTGAATATGGCTGGAGTGTAAAAGGTGATAGTAAAAAAAAATCATAAGTTGTGTGGTCTATGCAACCGAGTAGCGTTTTATAACAATAGAAGGCAAAATGCCGTGAAATTGCGTCACATTATGAGCGTTAATACTTAGCAGAAATTGCGTTTTTGAAGTGGCAAAAGCATTGATATCGAGTGTCGTTACAGTTCTTAATCTAGTGGTGTGGAAGTGCCTTTGTGTTGACGTGAATGTTGGCTTGCTTTGGGGTACTTGACAAATACACACAACCTGAAAGCAGGAGTTCTGAATGTCGATGTTTTTAATTAATATTTTCTGGAGCGGAACAAAGTTAGTGAGGAGATCTCTGTCTACCTATGTTATGGAAATAATTTATTGTCCCGAAAGTTCACTTTTTACCACTTTCCTTCGTATCTTATCAACCCACGTAGCCTGCAGTAATGTAAGCGTAGAAAAAAACAAATTTTTATAGCAAAAGATTTTAGTATTGTAAAATTAAGTTTTCTTCTTACGATTTGTGTTTATGATTTGTGTAAAGAAATTAGGAAGGTACAGACTAACAGCACATCAAGCTACCAGAAACTATCAAATTTTTCCAATCACCCTTGAACTTAATGTTTCAGCGATAAAGTTGAAAAATCTATTAAAGAAATTTGATTATTATTATATTAATTGAGAAATTTCATTTTTGATACTGCTTCAGCAAAGTTCTTCCTTCAGGAACAACTTTATTGCACATCATAATGATGGCGCCCGACGTTAAATTAATAAAAATAATAAGGCAGAAAATATTCATGCACAAACAATTTCCCAATATTCTGTCCCTAAAATGCAGTGGAAATGTCAGTACCATACTATTGACTGACAGACCTCTGGTAGTTGTAAAAAGTGTGATTATTTTCACAGATCTTCGCTTCAAAATAAACTATAAGCTAATCCGATGCGTGCAAAAACTTCTCCTTGGGTGGCCTTAAGTGGCGTCAGGCCGTGCTACATTCTGTGTGTTTTGGACGTATTTACGATACACTACACCCAACATAATATCAACCTTAACTTTGGTGGGCTAAAGTTTATTTTCAAAGAGAGAGGTGCATGTTTTTACTCAACATCGTAACCAAATATTTACTTTTGACTTGTCTTTATGAATGAAATTTCCAAACCCCGAGATGTAGGTAAACTGTGCGACATGATAGTGTTGTTGGACATTCAAAAATGAATGAGGAAAAATCTTTCGTCAATATAACCTTGAATCCATTTTTGTTTTGGGCTGAGTCAATTCCCATATTTAGGCATCGTTCACACCAAACGTATTGTCCGCCGCCGACTGTGAGTATCCAGTACAAAATGTACGAAAGATTTACTTCAGCTGCCGACTGATTCGCTTTTGTTTTTCAAACATTTGCGAAGTCGGCGGCCGACTATACGTTTGCTTTGAACACGGCCTTACTGCTGTAAGTATCCGATTTAAGGCATACAGCTATAGGGTAGGGTTAGACCTATGAGATGTAAATGTTACTAGCTGGAAAATATCAGTATTGGGATTTTAGGTGTGTGTAGGCATCATTCCTAGAGTGAAAGCTGAAATTTCTCATACAGGATGTATGAGAAATTTCAGCTTTAAAATACACTGAAACGCTGCTGTGTCAAAGTACAAGGAAAGCAAAAGAGTCTCCAAACAAGATTATCATAGGAACTTACTCAGCTCAGCAGTGCTAAGTATGCTAACATAACATAACATGTAACTGTCAAAGATCTACAAATGACAGCCGGGGCCAACGGCTTAAAGCGCTCTCGAGGCATCCGCGAACCAACCTAGGTAAGCACGGCCCGAACGGCTGTTATTATTTAGCCGAGCTCCTACTCACTGCTGTGTTTACGTTGAAGTAAAGTAGGTACTTGAAAAACTCCTGACTTTATCAACTGTAAGGTTTGGCCGACAAAACACGATCTCTCACGACTAAGCGAAAGGCGCGATAGTGTGTTTTGAAATCTGACACGAAGTTTATAGCAAGTAGCTCCTGGAAACAATGCCCAGTGTTGTATACAAGTGGGCTGTTTAAGTGAACCATTCATGATTCACGAATAAGCCAATGAAGTGTTGAGAATTTATGTTTATAGGATCTTTATTTAAGTTTCTTTGAGTATTGCCGATGCACTTACCTTTGTTAATTATACCCCACTCGTAGTAAATTAATTATTGAAATAATCATTATGTAGGTAATGCTGAACAATGACTTTTTCCAGGTCATTTATCAACTCAGCTTCTTGCAGACTATTGCTGGAGCTTCCACTAAGTAAATGGTTGTACGTGAGAACAAAGGTTCCAGTACGCCTTTCTCAAATTACACAAGCTTAAATGAGAAAAATAAAGGAGTCCTGGAGTGAAGACCGAGTATCAGCAAGCACAGGGTGGGACAACTTCCCGCTAGGTGGATCGACAACCATAAAAGGTGTCTGGGATGGGCAGACTCGATGCAAAAGCTGAAGGACGAGGTATTTCAGAAAATTACATCACAAAATTAGTAAGTACTTAGTCAGTAACCAGAAACTGGAAAGTGTTTGACTTCCAAAGTTTGCAGTAAGGAATTCGGATCTCAAGTTTCTGAACTTTAGCCAACGATGTCAATTAAGTAACCTTAAGTTGAGAAGACCAAACAACGTCTTTCAAGACTAAAAATGAAACCACTTTAAAAACAAAAAAACATCAGGACCAGGGACCTGAGTATCGATTGGGTATCTCAATTACAAATTATTATGAAAGTTATAGCAATCTTTCTATCACAGTTAAAAAGCTCGCCGTTTCATTACAGCTGAGTCACGACATAATCTCTGAAACAAGCTAATCCATCGTTAAAACATCATGAAATGCATTAGCCATGATAACGCCAATTATAATTGACACATTAGGTACCGAGTGCCCACTTCGGTAGTGAGCGGTTAACTTCAAAAGCGTTAGGAAGTTTACACATTTCCTGATTTATGATAAAAAAGAGCAAGATTTCTATCGTTTGGTACTGATCGAAAATACTATCTATTCAGCTGGTCTAAGTTATCAAGTAATTAAAAAGAAATTGTAGACCAAGTAATGTAGAACTTAGATTTAAAACAAAGTTACGTCAAATCTAATTTCACAGATTTTTTTTTTTTTTTGATACGTCAGCAGAATCGATATCAAGTCAACTGAATTCTTTGCAAAGAAAACAGCATCCGATTTATACAGTCAACTAAAATCTACACTTTTTAAAGCTGCCAAAATGTTTCTTCTTGCTTGCAAGTTGCCTAGGGTTTTTTTTGGACCACGGCCACAACCAACTCAAATAAACACAAGGTCATTCTTGTAACAGACAAAATATTCTTTCACTTCTTAAATAATTTGCATGATTTATGCTAAAATATTAAATAAATCTGCAAACACCTTTACAGCAACTGATAGCGTACTGAAAAGCACTCCTGACTTTAATACGCTGATTACAGCCGAGGTTCCATTATGTTACAGCGCTGACACATTAACCGCCGCTATGAGCCGGTGTGGAGCAAGTTACAGGCTGAAGCGACATCAAATCATCTTCCTGCCCTTGTTACTTAGGGTCGGCGAAACACGTTTTTTTTCTTCCATTCCCAGTTTTTTTTTCATCCAACTTCTTCACTGCTAGGCGTATTTGGATGCATACAGTACGACATAGCGACAAATGTAACGTGGAAAAAAGCACTTAAAAGATGGACAAAGACGGAAATGGCGACATGAGCTTGACACCTACTACAGGCAAGATTGATCTACACTAGCTTAAAATGAAGTAGAGAAAGGAAGGCCTTTGCTCTGAAGTAGGTTGAAATGGGCTGAACGATGGTGGGCTGAAGGTTGAATAACTGAACAGAAGTATAAGATGGTGTTGTTCAGGA
The DNA here is from genome assembly GCA_941918905.2 of Xestia sexstrigata. Lineage (NCBI taxonomy): Eukaryota > Metazoa > Arthropoda > Insecta > Lepidoptera > Noctuidae > Xestia > Xestia sexstrigata. Next base: position 8,031,257 of record OW799219.2, read on the forward strand.
GGATGTATTTAAATTGCCTGCGATTTAAGGAGCCTTAATTTTTTAGAAAGGACTCCTGTTTATAAATTGATGATATTACTGATTCTAGTTTTTTTGAAACATTTTTTTCAGTTCAATATTCCAGACTTCGTTTGGCAAGTTTATTTGGAAGGCTCTGCTAGTTGCATCTACTGTAAATGCCATAATTTTCTCTTGACTTTTGAAAGGAAACCAATTTCGCTCATGACATAGCGTTTAAGGTCTATCAACGCTCTCTGGCTCCCTTCACAACTTGGACCACCCCTCGATATCGTTGACAGACGTTTCGATAAAACTGTCATAATAGACATGTCACACTGCTGCTATTTTAACACTACATTTCAACTACTATTACAATACGATAGAAAAGAGATCGATAAAAAGGTACAAAATCAAAACAATCACCAGGTTTCATTTGAACAGTATCTGTCGTTAGAATTGTTTTATCGTAAAATAACGTTATTGTGAATCATTGATATGAGCGTGAGGTATCGTGCTAATTATTGCGTCACTGATTGTAATTGGATCATGGAGAAATCAATGCTCAATTTGAACATAACTGCTACAAAATTGACATTAATTTGACCTTTACGTAGAGATTACGGCAAATTCCTCCCATCATGGGAGAGGCTTATGTCCAGCAGTGGACGTTATGGGCTGATGTTGTTGTTTGTTGTTGTTGTTGACCTTTACTTCATGGTATACCACGCATTGAAGAGCACACGTTTTCATAAAAATTGAGATCCACATCTCAATTTTAAAACTTGAACGTACCTTCGTATTTTCTTACCCACTTATCAGTAAATTGAATATTCTGAGTTGGTAACGGCGTTTACCGTATCTTTCTTAATCACTTTCGTTCCTGTCATCATCGTTTTGTCTACTACTGGAGTATACTGAAGGACATACGTCACTTCAAATGAACACTTCTGATTTCGATTCTCGCCCACAATCTATTAAACCATCATAATGGATTTCATTGGTTAAATCAGCCTTAAATTTTTGCTGTGTTGATTAATTTATGATGCTTCCTCCAATTTCTCACGGTTGTTTAGATTCTAAGTTCGAATTAAAAAAGATGGCCGCTTCCGAATTGAATACGCACACAGTTTGTAAGTAGAAACGAAAATACAATTTCCATTCAGGCCAAACAATATCAGCCCCTCAACGCGTACTAAAATAATCTTATCACCCACTTTCCCTTTGCCATTCACATCCTTCTGGAAATTACCTACACTATCATAGTACCTCCTTCATAAAACAATATCTGCGTAGTGGCAAATATATGTGTGACGCTGATATCAGATCAAAGCGCGCCGCCTATGATAATGACACTTCTGAAGAACCGACGTGCCACAGTAGCCGGCCGAATGTATAATAATATAGATTATTGCCAAACCTTTGAAGTTTGCCGCTAGATAATGGACTAAGCTGGGGTTAGCGGCTTTTAGTTACTTCTTTATGTGTTCGAGAAATCAGACCGATTTTGTACATATTTATCGAAGTATCAATTCGTTTTTTAAATTGTAACGAGGCCGTTTTGGTGCGCAATTGCAATTTTAATTATAAAATTTCTCGTATAGCAAGGATTCATGCAAGGTCTGCTTCATTTAACTTATACTGAAGTCTTTCAGGGGTGTCTTTCGGGATCTGTCTCTTTCGCGGTCGTGTTTGCTTCATTAAAATCTGTTTTCGGTGTCGTGAACTCGTGACTTATTTCATCCACGTTCGCAGAACGAATGACTGATGAGGGCGAAAACTCATAGAGATTCTCTCTCGTTTCCTGGGACAAACCTGAAAGCATGGCAGAAGAAAGGGGAAGCCTATACCGAGCAGTGGTTGATTCGGGGCTGAGATGACGATGATGGTGGCGACTGAGGAGGAGAGAGCAGCAGGGAGAGAGAGAGAGAAAGAGTGCAGTTGCTTGAATCGCGCCGCAACGTCAACTTCAAGGCGTTCGTGGTGCGAGTACCTACTTGCTACCTGCGCCTCGTCATAGCAGAGGACTTTTGGCCGCAAGGTGTAATGTTCCGTCGCTTCGAAAGACAGTGCTCAAGTGAAGTGTGTTTTACTAACATAGTTTTAAGTTTATACACTACCAAAGTTTGTATACTATTATTATATATATGTTAGTCTGTAAGGTATATAACTATGGGCCAAAGTAGCCTGAAAATAAAGGATTTTTATTATTTTTTTTATTATTATATACATTTAATTCATCTTCGTTCATACAATGTATCACATCGGAATGTCAGATTATTGATTCTTGGAATTGTGTTTTCAATGCTAAGCCAAAGTTATCGCAACTGCTTACTATCTTTGAAATATTTCAGTAAGTATTCCTATTATAACGTATACTTCTATAAATTGATGGCTACAGATTTTTCAAGTCTTTATCTCGACGATTTTCAGTCATCAAGCATTATCTACTTCTCTCTACGTCTTTCATTTCTGAAGCGTCATTTTATTGATTCTTGGAATTGTGTTTTCAATGCTAAGCCAAAGTTATCGCAACTGCTTACTATCTTTGAATTATTTCAGTAAGTATTCTTATTATAACGTATACTTCTATAAATTGATGGCTACAGATTTTTCAAGTCTTTATCTCGACGATTTTCAGTCATCAAGCATTATCTACTTCAGTCTTTCATTTCTGAAGCGTCATTTCTGTTGATACTCCATAGTTTGATTAGCTCTTATCAAATTATAATACTAACGCAACACTAGATCGGGGCTCTTTAGATCGATACAACATCGAATGACTAGAGATATGAATCTAATCGATATTAAAATACCTATGTTTGATCAACGGTGGAAGGAAATTATACAGATAACTACTGTTCCGATTTCTGATTATGTACTTATGCAGTAACATCCAGTTGAGTAATATTCACATGTATTTTTAACTATTTTCGATGTGTTTTCCTTACTTTTGCTGTTGTTGTTGTAGATGAAGGTGATTAAATTTTTCTTTTTATTATTGTGAGTAAATTTCTTCTACTGTAAACAAAAACATAGTTAATACCAAATTCAAAAGAAAATTACCTATATACCTATGGTTTGCACACAATGCCATCAATGTTTTTTATTATATTTTTTCACTCACTCATACAGAAAATCGTATCTATCGTTCGCAGGACGAATAATCCCACGTCAGTTTTGTCAGTGAGAGCGTAAGCACACCATTACGATAATAGGCAGAGGGCACATCTATACTTATTATTTTGGTGTTGGATACTTAGGCCGTTTATTGAGGAAGGCTACAAGCTAATAACACAGCAAATAACATCACGCTACAACCAATAGGAGCGGAGCATCAATGAAAAAGTAGCAAAAAACGGGAAAAAATGTATTCCTTTACGTTTTCTCTCATAAGTGACACAGACCAAAATGCACGGGTCAGCTAGTCTGTTTTTAGGGTTCCGTTCCCAAAGGGTAAGAACGGGACCTACTGAGACTTCACTGTCCGTCTGTCTGTCACCAGGCTGTATCTCATGAACCGTGATAGCTAGACAGTTGAAATTTTCACATATGATGTATTTTGGTTGCCGCTATAACAAAAAACAGAATAAAATACTAAATAAAATAAATAAAAGTGAATATATTTAAGCGGGGCTCCCATACAACAAACGTGATTTTTGCCGTTTTTTGCTCGATATTAACGGCAAAAGGTAGACGCTTGAAATATTCACAGAATAATTAGTTGTATATTCACTTTAAAAATAAATAGTTAAATTATAATTAAATAAATATTTAAGGGGGCCTCCCATACAACAAACGTGATTTATCCAATGTTGTATAGATAATGATACGGAACCCTTCGTGTGCGAGTCCGACTCGCATCTTGGCCGGTTTTTACATATATATTTGTCACTTTGGGTTAAAAGGCCTATTATCAAGATAATAATCTACAATTTTTCACTAAGTATTTCAGGGAAGGAAATGGCAATTAAGAACAAGATTACAATCGTGTTGTATGTTTAAATGGACAGATAGCGATATAGTCAGTAGATAAGTTTAACAGTTGTATTAAGGATATCACTTAAAAACATTAAAAAGTATGTCTTGTTGTTGTAACAAAGTTTATCAATGCTCTCGTTATAAAATTCGTAACGTACGTACGTTCGTATTCGTTCGTACGTATTTGTGTTCGTGCTTACTGCAATGAATTTGCCTGGTACAAATTACATTTTTATTTATATCATATCAGTCAAAGCGGTCTTCCGTCCTCCCGATTCTCCAATCATCACCAAATCGACCGCTCCTGCGCCTCTCGGGTCCTGCGGATTCACACGGTCTATACCGGGTCTAAAGTATAAGCTCAGGACTTGGGCCACCCCGACTCGGATAGCTTAGGTTCGAAGGGGATGGCGGGGTGAGCTCGCTTCGCTCGCTCTTGCATCCTATGTTTTTTCGCAAGACGCTATTGTTTTGGACTTTGACTAAGACTTCTTGTCAAACGTGAGATTTGGCTAGGCAAACCTGGAGGCGCCGGAGCTTCGAAGTTTGTTTATTGTAATTGGTCACTCCGGCTGGCGGTTCGAATCTTAGCCAGAATGAATTGAGGTGAACATCGGTGGCAAATGAAAATTTTATGATCTTGAATTTATGTATTATGGAAAAAATCAACTGTCATCCTGAAATAACTGTGTAAGTATAGTTACTTACACAGTTATTTCAGAATGATAGATGATTATTTCTTCAAATAGATTAATTACAATGATTGTGACACAACGAACCATGCGTTGGACAAATTTTCATGAGAGACAATAATTGATGAGTTGAGTGATGTCGGAAACGGAACTTGAATGACAGTGAGATTTCTTTCTAACCATAGATTACAAAATGACAAAATGATTGCACTAATGTTGCAAGCAATGAATAGTCGTCTCGATATAAACCAAAGATAACAAGAGAAAATTATGGACCCCAACAATATATCTTTCAATGATAAGAAAATACAGAAAAACATGTTAGTTAGAGTTAACAAAGTTTGACCTTAACATATTCCAAACAAAATTTCTTATTTAGATGACTCACACCTGCCAACATCATTGGCACCTACTAATAGTTTAATTATCTATCTTTAATGGATTAACGTATTGCTATTGTCTTACATTTTAACTGACAAAATCCATTATCTTAATGTTGTTACACTAATTGTATTTACGGATTAATATCGCTGACATTGATAACTGAATGCAATAACTATTAAGCAATTAATTGGTTCCGGGTAATTCAATTTATTATATAACAGTTAGACTTTATTATAACCCACTTGTTATATTTTTTTTCAGTGCAACCAAGGTGTAGCACGGTGTAGTAAGCAGTGTAGTAACAATTCATCACAAATATTACAAACAGTAGGTGGAACTACACCCATGAGCTTTGCAAAATAACTTACTCCAAATATTATTACTGACTAGTATTACTCATTGAACCAGCAAAATTGACCCAATTCCAACTGATCAAAAGAGCCGCCAAAACAAAAGATCAAAAATGTACCGGCTGCGCTTACGCACAATATAAAGTTCGCTATTTGTTTACAATAAGCATAATGGTATTAAGGCGTCTGTCTTGCCACTGTTACCTTTGAAATGCCGACTTACCTGTCTTATCAGTGTGCATAGTTTTAAGTTACATACATGGGGCTTACTGATAGACGAACAATGGTTCGTTTAGCATTTTGCATGATCTATTCCACGAATGAAAAGGGTTTTTGGGAAGTATGTCTACTCGCGTTTACAAATACATAGGTATGGGATTTTTTCGGGTACCTATTTGTTCCTTTTTTATATATTTTCAAGGACAGACTTTGTGTGGCCATTGTGAGAATCGATTTTGGATAATGTGTTAGAAGAATACTTCGGCCGTGTGTGTGTTGTCTGCCTTCTTAAACTTTTCAAACAAATCTTTGCATTTTGTTTGAAGTTATGATGATATCATTTATCTATACTACACATTGATTTAAGATGAATCTAAATAGTGGAAACTCTTGATAATATTTCAGCGGCATGTTAGATGTTCATCAGTTACTGAAAACGTAATCAATTTAACAACATTTTTGAACGCTCGTGTCGAAATGATTGATGGTTGTTATTCCGACAACCAATCACAATGCAATAACTAGAAGATTTGGCTTTCGGAAACTAGGTAGACGGTAAACATTCGTTTTATAGTATGGTATATTTATGTCACTAATTTTTCAACACGCTGTTTTATTATATAAAGTTCATAATGCAGTCAAGGTTAAAAAGAAATCGTTCTGTAAAGTCGGTTTACGGACGATGATATTACGTGATAACGTAATTTATCATGATATTAGTGATTTTAACTTAAAAAACAAAATTTCATCCCCCTTTTCACCCCCTTAAGGATTGAAATTCTAACAACACCGGTGCGTTAGCTCCCAACCATACGCCTAGATAATAAATTTTGTGATTTTACTTCGAAAATTAAGGACTTTCCATAAACAAATTCACCACCCTTTTTTAACCCTTTGGGGTTGGAATTTTCAATAACGCTGAGACACGTATAAATTTATTTTCAATCGTCAGCCTAAACCCAAAATTTTATGATCCTAACTTTAAAACTGACGGACTTTCATACAAACTTTCATCCCATATTTAACTCCCTTAGAGGTTGAATTTCGAAAAATCATTCCTTACTCCTTGTCTACAAAAAGGAACCACTGCAAACTTTCAGTTTTCTTGGTCCAAGAATTTGGGCTGGGCGTTGATCGACTGGCGCGCGGAACGGTGTGATACTTTTTCGTGCGTGCAGCCGGTGTTAATCGATTTATAAGACGTTGTCACGTCAAAAAAGTTGAACTAGAAACATCATTATCGCCCAGCCATTTTCCAAATATAGTTACGATCAAACCGAGCGAGCTGGACTCCAGAACAAAGCGCAAACACCAGATATCAATAGAATTTCTATATTTCTACGATACATTTCGGCTTACCAATCTTAACTGGTTGCCAGATATTCGGGTATCTCAAGATAACATTATAATGATGCCGATGATCACCATAAACATAACTTGTGAAATATAGGTGTACCTACGCACGGCGAACAATCAAGCTATACAAAACCAGTTATTTAATCAGTTCAGTCTTCCCGTGACCACTGCTGGTGCAATCCGGTCGAAACGTCGGGCTTATATTAAAGATAAAATTCGCGAAAATACCCGTTTACATTATGTTTTATGTGTTCTGATCGTGAAAGTTTAAAAAAGACAGTTATTTAATCTCTCATTATATTGAAAATCTATACAAAGCGAGGCCATGTTATACTGAAAATGTATCGCTTGATCTGTCACCGTGTGCACTTGTTAGGTACATCTCTGCCTAGCCCTTTAGGGATTACTGGCTTCATGTTATGTTAAGTTATGATCACCAGAAAGCCTTAAATATTCAGCCAGAAAACCAAGACAGTCACATGAATCAATGACGTTTCTCTACTCGACTCAATTACGAAATCCCCATCTCAAAGTATAATCTTTTCTTTATCACATTACCAAGGTCTTATAATCCGGCCAATTAGGAATTTGACGTGTTTACATAAACCGTAACGCTCGTACTAAGATGATTACAGTAATTAGTAGTCGGATGATAATTATTCTCACAGTTTTTATTGTCCCTGTGCAAATTAAGAAGTTTATTGACGGTATTATGTGACGAATATAATTTTATGAATGTTTTTTCATGGTTTGTTTGAGAAGTTATTTTAGAGGCCATTTTGTTTATGAGAGTATTTAATTGTCTGTGCTGTGACTGTCTCGTTTGTCGAGTGGTCGCACGCGCGACTGCTGAAAACGAGGTCCTGGTTCGATTTCCTGGTCGGGAAAAGTGTTATTAGGTATTTTTATCAGGAATTTCTCAGTAGCAGCCATGAAGTCTAGATTTGTGCTCTGTTAATGGCATTAGGCTTGCCCTTTATTGCATGGGACTTAAAACATAACTGGCGAAATGTGGGGGTACTATTAGGTACCCTTCTGCCTAACCCTTGGGGATTACAAGCGTGATTTTATGTAGTATGTAATTGTCACAGCCTAGCCACTCCATTCTCCATACAGTCTTCCAATGCTAGGTTATTACATGGTGCTTAAAAAAAACACCAGTAGTTCCATTATTGGAACTGTTAAGTACTCGTAGCAACGAACCGTCTGTATGACTGTGAATACACCTAGGTATGGTTAGACTGATTTCAAAAGTGTTAATCAGGGTTCCGTACCCAAAGGGTAAAAACGGGACCCTATTACTAAGACTCTGCTGTCCGTCCGTCTGTCTGTCACCAGCCTGTATCTTATGAACCGTGAGAGCTAGACTTATGAAATTTTCACAGATGATGTATTTCTGATGCCGCTTTATCTACAAATACTAAAACAGAATAAAATAAATATTTAAGAGGATCTCACATACAACAAACGTGATTTTTTTACCGTTTTGTCTTGTGTTCTATAGATAATGGTACGGAACCCTTCGTGCGCAAATCCGACTCGCACTTGGCCGGTTTTTTTTTTGTTGTGATGGCAGCTTTTGACCAGAGCTAATGATAAATGATATTGCCAAAATGTCAACTTTGGTGATCTATTGCAAGATCACGACCTTCGAAGTGTTGAAACTTGATTAGTTTGACATCTCATTCTTCTCACGATTTGTTTCTCAATTTAATAGACAGGTTAAGATGTCTTATACCGGTGTATTTCATAATTAGGACTAGCTGTTGTCCGTGGTTTTGTTTGCAATCATCATCCCCGAATCGACGACCCGAATGGCGCAGCGGTAGTGAGGCTGCTTTACGTTCTTAGGGTCCCGGGTTCGAATCCCGGTCGGAGCAAATATTTGTGTGATGAGCATGTGCATTTGTTTCCGAGTCATGGATGTTTATATGTATAATAAGTATGAATTTACAAACAAAAAGTATCTATGTAGTATATCAACTATCTGGTGTCCACGACACAAACCTCGTTGCTTAGTTTTGCACTGGATGGCGCTGTGTGTAATGTCCAGCGATATTTATTTATTTATCATCATCAGTCTATCAATCCCACTGCTGGGACACGGCCTCCTTTCTATGAGAGGGAATGGGCAATATATAATGTCTGCAATTTATATAGGGATGGAAGTAGCCTGTCCTCCTTCAGGTAGGTAGGTTCATTAGGTTAGCCATGGGAACTAGACAGAGTTACTTTCACATTTATAATATAACTAGCTGTTGCCGGCAACTTCTTTCGCGTGAAATTTTGTTGTGTAAGTGTGAGAATTATTATTTTTTGTGTTATTCCAGACTATAATCTATCTCTGTGCCAAATTTCATTCAAATCCGTTCAGCCGTTCCATCCAAACTTTTGCATTTACAATATTATAGTGTAAATCATATAGAATTTGGACACGTATAGGATAGAATATCATTCAAAAGACCATTTTACAATTTATTTCAGTATTGACAACGTAGGTTCTTAGTGAAAACACGCAGCATAATCATGATTCATCAAAAATAAGAAAATATTAGGAAAAAGTACGTGCCTACCGTACTTAAACATTATATTGACAAGCTGATAAACGTACCAATCTTGAAATTACTTACGTAGTTAGTGACATTAGTTTCTACACTCAAGGCAGTGAACTGGATTTTTCAAAGATTCTGATATTCCCCAAAACTATTGTACATAAACATTCATGTGGAATTCATTCTAGGTTTTCCCAGGTATGAAGAATCTGCATCTTGTACGATTGGATACAATAGACTCACGTATCGTTCTAAAGTATTCAAGAATCCAATACATAAGACGAAGAAATTATATCAGCAACATCAGTAACAGAGGGCTTAAACAAGTAGCTAAGTGTTTTCAAAGCCATTCGTATTACTACTACGGCTTTCAACGTTGTTTATATGTATAAGCTCAGACCAAATAAAAAGGTAAAGACGGAACTCTGCGAACAGCAAAGTGAGGCCGTCAAAATTACGTCTCGCCATGTACACTCAGACCAAAAAAAGTTAAGACGGAACTCTGCGAACAGAGAAGTGAGGCCGGTTTCGTAAACATGTTGTGCATCTATTGAGGCGTAGTTTAATTGTAGTTTGATGTAAATGTGTGCGTGAGCGTGTACGAACAGAGCGAGACGTAATTCGCGCTGGCCTCACTTTATTGTTCGCAGCGCTATGTCTTGGTTTTTTACTTGTTCTGAGTGTAGAAGCGTATCGGTGGCTCATGTCATTGTCAGTACTCTGACGTTTTTGACTTTTCCATCAACGTAATGCTTCATAGAATGTCATTTTGTAGAGGCTCTCCCTTTTTTGGAATATTACGCGAAGCAAATCATTAGTGTTCGACCGAAACTTACCTTCGGTTTCGGGCAAATTGGGCCGAAGTTTTGGCCGAAGCCGAAGGTTCCTAAGAAGCATCGAAATTGGACGAGTAATCGCCAATCAATCAATCAATTATGTAAAAATTAAATTATCATTCACTTTTAGCCAAATTTGAACTGAATTTCTGAGCTGGACTTCAGCCGAAGGTCGTTGTGATCACCAATGAATTGACTTGGGCTTCAGCCTGAAATAGTCCTTCGCCCGGACACTACAGATCATTGAATTCGACAATGTAGATTTCCAAACGCTTTTGGAAGACAGTCAACCAGGGTAATGTAAAGCTATCATACATTCCAAGGTGGTCGAAACTAATCGCCGTCTCCCATGGCTGTCATACAATTAGACATGAGATGTCATCACGTCAAAGCGTGTCCCGTGGCTTTCTCATTACGTCGTAATCTTCATGTTTTATTAACATCTCGACACATAATTGTTTATTTTATTCATATAGCTTTTTTTAACGAAACTAGTCTGCTTATCTCACTGTGTAAGTAAACAAGCGAGATGTACACAAAAAATATTTATTATGAGTCTGATAGACATAAGTCTTAAAAGACACTGAAAACCGAAATCAACCGTGTCGGTCGAAATTTGGGTGTACTATTACCTCTACCTAACCCTTCGGGATTACAGGCGTGATGTTATGTTATGTGATCACTGCAAGGCAAAGGCCTCCTTTCTTGTTTTCCAGTCTCTTAGCTAGTTGAGCCAAATAAACATAGAATAAAGAAATGTGTTCAGAAAATTATGAAACTGGGATTATTTGCAAAAATTGAAAAAATAAAAAAGTTTTATTCTTTTGAAACCCTGCCATTACATAAATGAACTCTATAAAGCCTATTTAGAACAAAATATACTTTCATCGCTATGATATAATCCCTTAATATATTTGCATATCTTTTTCAAAGTTAAGTTGTCATAATTTGTGTTCCCTTTTATATCATTTAGATTGTATCAAATGATACGGTCTTTATTCTAGACCGACCCTTTGATGCAGATAATACTATTTGGCTTATAATTTAGATTGCAATTCTATTTTAACACCACGCCTCCTCTCTATGATTTTGAAACTCACTCGATGGGATTTGCGAACAAAAATGTCAGACAGCAAGGAAGTACTTAGAAATATTTTTTTGTTTTTTGTATCAACCATATTACACGAAAACTTTAAGAAAAAGACAGCGTGGGGCCTAGAACAACAATTACCTTCTAGAACCAAAATTCGAATACTTATGACATTTACCAACCTGCACTGGGCCCACGTGGTCAAAACGCGTCCGTAGCAACTGGACAGATTCTCAGCTGGACAGTTTTGCAGCTGGACAGATTAGCAACTGGACAGAGTACAGTCATGAAAATATTTGTTTATAAACTATGACACTAACATTCGAATACTGAAACGTCACTCAAAATTTAAGTAGCACTTATATTTAATCGTTTGGCCATACGAAATTTAAAGTTTAGGAGCTGCTCAAATGTTAAGCAGCCCTTAAACTTTGAGTGGCGTTTCAGTATTCGGGGGATAGGTAGGTATTAAATTTAAGTTTATTCAAGGAAATTCTATATACACAAAGGCACGACCTGCCTTACAATGTGTTATATTTATAAGTATTAAAGGTAGGTAACATTAAACAAAATCTTCGATTTGTTACTTCTTATTACGGGGAGAAAACTAATATTGAGATAATTTTAACTACACTAGGCGGGGTCCGGAGTCCGGACCCGTGCTTCACCTAGTTTCTCCACCTGGGTGAAGCACGGGGCCTTAGGTTGGGGACTTTGGGTCCCGTTTTAACATTTTTTTCTCGTTCCCAACTCATTCACTTTAATTATGTCAAGTTCTGTCCAGTTGCTAATCTGTCCAGCTGAGAAACTGTCCAGCTGAGAATCTGTCCAGTTACGAATCTGTCCAATTGCTACGGAGGCGTCGAAACAGCCTATTTACTCCCTCTCATTGTTCAATTATCATTTCTAATAATGATATTGGCCGTTATAAATGTCAGTGAACCCTAAATATTTATAATTTATTGTCTTTGTTGCGTACTTAGAGAGCGAACTACGCCTATAAAACAATAAAAAAATGCCTACCTCTTTTTGATTAAAAAGTGATATTAGATATTCCATGAATCTTTTTATTTCCTTATTCATTTCATAGTGTGAAATGTATGAATATCAAACGCTAAAATTCCTAGCGATAAAAAACGAGAGCATTTACTACTACAAAATCTATGCAATAAATTATACACTGTCTATTATCTTTATCTTTACAACGACACACACATGGACAAAGAATAACTCTCTTATTTATTAAAACATTGGCTTATTGTGACGAAATTTTTTATATGTGTTAAATAAATATTGTCAGACAAGAAACGGAAGCCAATTGTAAACAATTTAATTAAAGTAATAAAGTGTTCTTTGAGATAAAATAATAATATACTGACTTGACAATTTGTTTAGTTTGTTTTTAACTTTTTATTAGCGGGTTTGTTTTTTTATTTATTTATAGTGTTTTTCAGCTCAAGGGAAATGTTATAGTTGCGCAACTCTGGCTCTGTTAATCGGATTAGCGGCTATTGTAGTAAGTGTAAGACTCATGAATACATAATTTAATTATACTAGTTTATCAATAAAAAATCCTGCTTTGCCAGCTATGAAAGCAGCCCGGAGGATTGGGCTCGTAAATTCGTTGATTCTAAGTTAGTTTTTACCCACGACGGAACGGAGACGGTATATGCGTTTGGGGTGAGAGGTTGTTAGTTTGTTTGTGCAAATCCATGTTGCCGTTTTTCTTTAAAACTACTAGTCCGATTTTGATGCAGTTTTCAGTTATGGGTTCGGGTTTGATTGGTGCATGTTCTTCGATACGTGTTACGGTGACAACCTCACCAGTTGTCATCTCACGGGGGAACTCCTTAACAATGTCGTAAAACTAATATTATAAATGCGAAATTTTGTGAGGATGGATGGATGTTACTCTTTCGTGCAAAAACTACTGACCAGATTTGGATGAATTAGGCACAAGATAGCTTTTAACCTGTATTAATTAACCCATAGGATACTTTTTATGCCGGTAGTACGATCTTGTAGGAGGAGCTCGTGGCTAAATAATAACAGCCGCTCGGGTCGATCGTTAGGTTAAGCCGTGCTTGCCTAGGTTGGTCTGTGGATGGGTGACCACCCATTACATATCGAGTTTACTCCGTGCCTCGGAAAGCACGTTAAGCCGTTGGTCCCGGCTGTCATTTGTAGATATTTGACAGTCGTTAGGTACCTAGTCAGAGGCCCAAAAAGTCTGACAACCAGTCTTACCAAGGGATATCGTATTACTCGGTACTAACTGGGTTGTGGAGGTCAGATAGGCAGTCGCTCCATGTAAAATACTGGTATTCAGCTGCATCCGGTAAAACTGGAAGCCGACCCCAACATAGTTGGGAAAAGGCTAGGCAGAAGATGAGTACGATCCTGTAGGACATTACTGAACTCCACGCGGGTATAAAATAAATTTTAATAATTAATATCTTTTTTTCAGACCAGTGATCCATTTAACACATAAAACAACGACAAAACGACAAATTAACAAATAAAACAAACTTGACACTTACTAACAAAAACACGTTAAACCTACGCTACGCCACGTTAACCTATAGCAAGAAGTAGCATTTTATTTTATAGATTAAGGTCCACATTTTTTGTCGAAAAAGATGTTCACTGCAAAAAACTGAATTACAGATCACGAAAATGAATTTTATAAAATATCATCATCATCATCATCAGCCTATAATGTTCCCACTGCTGGGACACGGCCTCCTCTCAATGAGAGGGAATGGGCTATAATCCACCACGCGGGCCCAGTGCGGATTGGTAGATGTCACATGTCTTCGAATTTTTGGTTTTAGAACATGCCGGTTTCCTCACGATGTTTTCCTTCACCATTTTGAGAGCAGTGGTGGTGAAATAAAATTACACAAAGTAATGCGCCTGTTCGTAAGTCGGGGCCGCCACCACTGGGCCACCGCTGCTCTCTGTAAAATATATTAAAATGAAAAAAAAAAAAGAAAGAAGAAGAAGAGAAAAATTACCATAACACATGCGGAAGCAAGCCGGATGTCTCAACATTATCGTGTTTTCACATTTTTACTTTACCATACAAGTGACAATTTAAAACATACTTACTTCTTTATTATTACACTTAGTTAAGTATATGTGTATGGTGTATAACCATTCAACTTTAAACAAGTTATCCGACTCATTACATACAAACCCCATGATTGTTCACACCATTACTTAACCGGCACGAACTTACACCGAATTCTAGACTCAACAAGGTGGCTAGTGGCTCTACCATACTTAATTACCGAACAACTTAAACCACCAACCTTACACAACCGAGTTATAACCATATCTTATAAACACTAACGTTGACATTCCCCTGTCATTATATCAAGATACAAAATTACCAATTATGAAGTTTATAGTTCAGAGCTTAAAGTTGAAATTGTTTTGCCAAGTTGTTAAGTTACGTCAGTTAAGTTTGAACGCTAACTTGTTTGAGTCGGCGCCTTTGATATCTGGGTACAAAGGGCGCCGGCTGAGTGTCGTGTGTCCCGCGCCCACCTGACCGGTGTTTGCGTGTGCTTCGAAATAGTCGCCTGCCATGTACTTACTTTATGCCGCATTGATGTTCGTATGTTTAGAAGTTTAGATGGAATTAGCTTGGTGTACTTCTAGGGTGAATAGAATGACGGTTCTAGCACTAACTGATAATCGGTGTAGGTAATAGGGTATATGCATGATTTTTTTTATAACACTCTAAACAAAGCTTATTAAAATCAGAAATAGCAAAATATTTTTTTTTTTTAATCTATAAAAATACTAAGGCACGTTTTAGGCATTTGAAACTGCTGATTAGACAGAGAGATCCGATAAAGTGAATGACGTCATTCGCTGCATCGACGTACAAAATCCATACTAAATTCCGTTTATCTAGAAAGAGACAGAAACAAAAGTTTAAATGGTTATAACTTTTGTGTTGTTTGGCCGATTTATGTCTTGTTTTCGCTTTTTGTCATTATTTTTATAGCGTTCCGTATCGAAATAAAAATAAAGAAAATTTATGCACATTCCCTATTGTTTGGAGTGTGAAGTGATAGAGGCAGAAATAAGAGATGATGATTTTAAATCAGCCCACTCCACCAATCCGCACTGGGCCCGCGTGGTGGATTATAGCCCATTCCGTCTCATTCAGACGAGGCCGTGTCCCAGCAGTGGGAACATTATAGGCTGATGATGATGATTTTAAATCATACTCACTCCAGCAGTGGGAACATTATAGGCTGAAGATGATGATTTTAAATCATACTCACTCCAGCAGTGGGAACATTATAGGCTGAAGATGATGATTTTAAATCATACTCACTCCAGCAGTGGGAACATTATAGGCTGAAGATGATGATTTTAAATCATACTCACTCCAGCAGTGGGAACATTATAGGCTGAAGATGATGATTTTAAATCATACTCACTCCAGCAGTGGGAACATTATAGGCTGAAGATGATGATTTTAAATCATACTCACTCCAGCAGTGGGAACATTATAGGCTGAAGATGATGATTTTAAATCATACTCACTCCAGCAGTGGGAACATTATAGGCTGAAGATGATGATTTTAAATCATACTCACTCCAGCAGTGGGAACATTATAGGCTGAAGATGATGATTTTAAATCATACTCACTCCAGCAGTGGGAACATTATAGGCTGAAGATGATGATTTTAAATCATACTCACTCCAGCAGTGGGAACATTATAGGCTGAAGATGATGATTTTAAATCATACTCACTCCAGCAGTGGGAACATTATAGGCTGAAGATGATGATTTTAAATCATACTCACTCCAGCAGTGGGAACATTATAGGCTGAAGATGATGATTTTAAATCATACTCACTCCAGCAGTGGGAACATTATAAGCTGATGATGATGATTTTAAACCATACTCACTTATCATCATTATCATTCTCCTACCCTTATCTCAAATCATTTGTGGTCGGCGCAGCATGTCTTCTTCCTCCATACTTCTCTATTACTCGTCAACCAGCAGACGCCTCCTTTCTAGCCATATCCTTCTCACAGTCCTTCCATCGTTTACTTGGTCTTTCACTACTACCTATCACCCCATCCACTCAAAACATTCTTCACAACATTATTCTCATTCCTGTGCATCATATGCCCTAACCACAACAACCGAAAACCACACAATTTTTCAGTCACCGATCCCACTTTCAGACTTCATAGCATAGGTAATAACTTAGTCGAGCTACAATATTCTAACACAAACCACCTTTCTGTGAGAGAAGCTGAGCCATAATCCACCATGCGTATCTACTAGTGCGACACAGTACATGGTTTTAAAGCAAATGATGTTTTCCTTAACCTTTTTTTTATACCTTTTTATTGTTTTCCTTAGCCGTGTGGTATCCGGCAGAGTAGAATAGAACCAACCCATTACACTTACGGGTGTCGTATAAGGCGACTAATGTCTGAGGCAGAACACCTTGCGCCTCCGTAGACCAGAGAATGGGCAGCAGCGTTTTCTGTTAGTCTTTCATCACTGCGATCTCCAATCGCAGTGTTATTATACCGATTTCAGAAAGGTTGGATCAATCTTACAGTCAATGTTTTCGGTACACATAGGTTGCGGACCTCCCATGTAGTTCTAGTTCGTTCGTTCTACCCGTCTCTCAGCCTAGCCTTTTCCCAACGGTGTTGGGGTCGCCTTCCAGTCTAACCGGATGCAGCTGAATACCAGTATTTTACATGGAGCGATTACCATCTAGTATTATACATCATCGAATACTCCTTATGATGTCCACCATATTAATCACAGGCATTATAAAAGTAAAAGTAATAGTTCCTTTCAGTTATTTTACCTTTCAATTTTGGATTGTAGTAAATTTAACGTTGCTATAACGTTGCTGTCAGATCATCCGAGGTAACATAACTGTGTGAATACGGTGGTCCCAATCAGACGATGTCCCACTTGCAGGCTGCAGTGTCCGATGTGTCCCTACACCAAACACCACTGATGCCGCGATTAACTTGCCTATGGCTACATACAAGGCCCAATAAATTTAAATAAGTCGTACCATCGATACGAAAGAAAAAGAGCATATAACTGAATAGACTACGTAGAATAACATAAATTATATCGGAAATCTCAAAACGATACGTTTTAGTGGAGTAAAGTATGAGACAGAATGAAGATTGACTAAGAGGTTAGTAAGTGACACAGCCAGTGAAAATATAATGCATTATCGGATTGACTGTATTTGTTACTGCGTTTAAATGATTGTTAACGCACTCACGATTCAGAGAAAATCCTAGTTTGGGGCAACGTTTTAAAGACAAAAATAAAATGTAGCGATGAGCAGTGGTGGCGAGGCATCAGGCCCGACTAAGTCGTGGGTTCGAAGTTCGAACCCAGACGGACGCATTACTTTGCATAATATGTTTCATCACAACTGCTCTCAAAACAGTAAAAGTAAACAACCGGCCAACCCTAGAACCAAAAATGCAAAGACATGACAGTTCTAATACCGCACCGCACTGGGCCCGCGTGGTAGATCACAGCCCAGTCTCTATCATAGAAAGGAGGCCTTTCTTTTTTTTTCCGATGGTAAATCATCAAATGTCTCCTCCCGCTCTGGGCGGAGCAGGAGGGAGTGTCAGACTTTAACTGACTAAAACCCATCCATGTTCCTTCATATCGATGTTTGTGTTCCGGGGCCACGGTATCTCTTTCGAACAGTCCCGCAGCCCCGGCAGGCATCGGCCCTTGGTGGAAACATTATACGCTGATTTTGCTTTGCTTATGCTACGTAGAGACGGATAACAACTACACACATCAAAAGTATCTAGGGATCAACATATATTTTTGCAATAACTTTTCTCCTGATTGATATTAATTAAAATTTTCTTTAAGGATTCATCAAATAAAGTGTTTTCGTTTGTCACAGTAACGATAAACCAAGTCACCTTTGCATTAATAAAGAAATTTGCCATTTTCCTAATAAAGGGATTTTTGACATTTGAACCACTAACATTAAAGTTCGAAAAAAAGACTGAAATAACAGTTTTCTTTAAAATTTTATTGGGTAACTTAAACAATTAATAATCCGTGTTTCTACCGCGAACACTAACAACACAAGAACATCGGTTTGGCATACTCAAAATGAGTTCATCCAAATCACGCTGTGGAATGGCCGCCCATGTTCGTTGCAACAACAAAAAAAGGTCTTCTTGCGACTGGATACCCTCCATATTCGGCAGAGCTCTTCTCTGTAGCATATCCCATGCATGCTCAATCGGGTTCAAGTCTGGCGACTGAGCAGGCCAGGGCAGGACATTGATGTTAGCTGCGGCGAGAGTCTGTCTTACAACTCTTGCGGTGTGCGGTCGTGCATTATCATGCATTAACTGAAATAAGGGACCGATTTGCACTTGTAGAGGAACGATGACGTCTGATACAATCGTCTCAGCATAAATTTGAGCGTTGAGGTTGCCTCTGATCCAAATCAACTCAGTTCTTCCGCCGATCCAAATACCCGCCCATACCATGATGGTTCCACCACTATAAGGATGGACTTCCTGGCAGGATTTTAATCGCTGTTGGCGTCCAGGGGTTCTCCAGTGTCGTATACGTCTTGTATCCGGTCTCATACCAAAACGAGACTCATCAGAAAAGCACACGAAACGCCATTGTTCTTCTGCCCAATTTCTGTGTTCAAGAGCCCATTGATATCGAATCCTACGATTGTGCATTGCTATAGGTGGTACCCGTAGCGGTCTTCGGGAATGAAGGTTCACTTCATGCAAGCGGTTTCTGACTGTTTGGTCGCTAATTAAGTTCCCTGAAGAGTGATGAAGCCTCACGGCTAACATCATGGCGGTTATTGTTGGAGCTCTTCGAGTTAAGATTTGAATGTATCGGTCTTGTCTCCGTGTGGTGCAGCGATACCGTCCTCCATGGCGCTCAGCCACGGTACCAGTGCTTCGGTAACGTGTCCAAAGTCGACTGATAACACTCTGACTTGTATTCAGAGCTAAAGCTACAGTACGTTGCCGGGAACCAGCTTCTATCATTCCCACGGCTCTGAGCATTTCTTCCCTGCTTAAATGACGTCGCCGCTCCATAATAACGTTGGTTTTAATCAGTAGTAGGGAAACAGTAGCACTAATAATGTCTTCAATGCGTTGTATGTTTTTATAGGGAAAATATTGACAGCTTATTTTCATCTTTTACTCGAATTTGATTGAGAGTTCCTGATTCAAATTATGAAATGCACCAAAAAGGATCCATATAAATTTATAAAATCATAAATTTATTACAAAGCCACATCTCAATCTCAAGAAATCCGCATAAAAATGCTTGATCCCTAGACATTTTTGATGTGTGTATTATACGTTATAATTTCGACGAAACTGACTTACTAGAAACAATCAAGGTGTTGGAAACCAGAATTGATATATTACATAGGACTATAAATAAATCTCCCAATTCTAGTATCCTTCGTTAAGTAGACGAAGAAGTTATAAGCAAAACTTTTCCTCTAACTTGAAGTACTTTAAAAGATACCTTTTGCGGAGTTGCCAAAATTATGGTAGAAACTTTTGACACCCGGTTCAGGTACCCAGTAGGTATACCTATTATGTAAAATGTGAATAGAATAGTTTAACAATAATTGCCTTTTGTTCAACACTCTTCTCTGTAGGTAACTATGTACATAATGCTAATTGTTCTTGTTTACAATCCATGGATATTTGCATTATGTGAGAATTCAAACAATAACATAAGGGTTTTTTTAGGAATATGTTAGTAGTATAAGATCGTTTTTTATTTTATTATATTTTTTGTTTTTTGTATTCTTTGCGTGTTACTGTTAACACAGCATGTGAAAAAAGAAAATTTGTTTAGTTACAGTCAAACAAATTAGCAATATCAACATGGCAAATGAATAGTATAAAGAATATCACCATCCCATATCTTCCCGTGGGTGTCGTAAGAGGCGAATAAGGGACTTACCAGAGAATGACCAGCAGCGTTCTCCGGTCTTTTGTAACAACCGTACTGCCATCGCCAACCCACCTGCCAAGCGTGGCGATTAAGGCAAATGCCCCAATTTGGGGGCGGCCTATATCGAGCAGTGGACGTCTTTCGGCTAAAATGATGACGATGATGATGAAAAGGAAAGTTTACATTAAAACTACAAAAAAGACGTTCGTGTAGACATTTTGAAAATATATATAACTAATTTTGAAATAGGTATAATTGCATCGTTTCAGGTATTCATAATATTTAGTAGGTATCCAGCTATATTTAGGTAAAATACTGGTACCTACTCAGCTGTATCCGGTTAGACTTAAAGCCGACCCCAACACAGTTGGGAAAAGACTAGGCAGATAGTGATCTAGCTATATTTAGGTACTTACATCGCAAACCTATTAAATATTATATTGATAGACATGACCCATTAGGTAGGTATGTATTCTACAGATAGGTATTTAGTCATTCTTAATCGCTACTGTTTTAGTTTCCTTAATCATAATGCATAATATTTAAACTCAGTAATTAGGTACCGATTAATAAACCTAATCACCTGTTACTTAGAATCTATCTTATTAATTTGATTACTAGTAGGTGCCTATGTAATTTATACTTACTTAGGTATGTATCTAAGTAATCTAAGTGATTATTTCATTTCTAAAAATATCAATGACTCGGTAAGTGATAGTTATATTTTTGGAGTATTTTGCATTTTGGTGGCCGTTGCAAAAGTACATAATTATTTCAAATACATAATTTTTAGTAGGTAAATTATCTTGCATGTACCACGTCATTAATTAATTAAATTATATTTCTAGATGAAAACATCTAGAAACAAAAAACACACTACACAACACATCTAAAAACAGCAGGTCTAACAAAAGTTAGACTTGCTGTTTTTATAACCTTTTTATATGGTAACCTAATTATCAAGCTCTTCAAAGACGTAAAACTATAGAATCTAATAAGTAACATTTCTATGATTTGGGCTTCGATCAATAATAATATGATCGAAGGATTTGGGCATAACCTAGCTTCAAACGAAGTAAGACTCGGAATAAAGTACTGCAAACTCATCTCATTTAGAAGTCAAACTAAAATAAATGCAATAAACACATCAAAGGCACAAAGCGAAGTCGTGCATATTCAGATACAGGAACATAAACAATTCAATCCAGAATGGCGGAGCTTTCACTAACACTCCAAAACAGTGCACAAAGAGCCATGTAATACGTGCCTAATCTCAATAGAGATACAAATTACAACAACCGTATACAAAGACATACGGCAATCAAACACAAAGCCTTGCCTACGAAACCAAATTACCAGAGCAATCCGCTCACCTAATAGCTTCAACGGGACGCCGTGTCACCAAAAATTTGCATTGCCAAACAAACTCAATTACGAAACGATATAAAACCTTCGATTCCTAACTTAGACAAAGTTCTAACACCCCATATAGAACATGGAGAATAGAACTTAGTCGACGCAAGTAAGGGTATGGTTGAAGCAATTCGCGATTGTTACCGATCGATTCCGAAGGCAGAGCTCGGTAGGCCCCGCCTATTGGGAGGTGCGGCTGCCTCGGGAGCCAGCACAGGCGCCGGACGGAGCGGCGCTTTTGATGTGCCCCCCTCCCCGCCTCGCGCCGGCGCAGGCCCCGATAACGAACGCACACAAACTCATAACGCTCCGCGCGCTCTCACAAGCCGGTTGTCAGTCCAAACCAGTTTTGCAGTGACGACACAGCTACAGTGATACCAAAGTGAGCCCGAGAGGACAGTGCCCTAGTGTTTAGTTATATGGACAATTGATTTGTGGAAATGGAAGATAAGCCGTACAGTGTTGACAGTTCGGACGATATCAATATCGAAGAGGAGGAAGAACATATTGAGGAAAATCACAGTAAGTGTCTATTTGTTGTTTTTTACTGAGCGGGTTTGTTTTTAATATGTTAAAGTTTAGTTTTTAAAGATGATGATGAGGAAAAACAAGCTATTAATTTTGTTGTTTTCTACTCTTCGAATGCGGAAGTTGTTGTGGATTTTAAAGATTTAGATATATCAAAAGAAACAAAGTAAACCAATTATCTATCTATTTATCAATTATCTGGTTTTATTTACAAGTGTGAGATAAATCAACTATGTTATCCAGTAATTCCAGAAGAAGTCAATAAAATGAAATATTTAAGAATTAGCTCCAACTCTAACTTTAGAAAATATTGCTCTTTCATTTTCATAAAAGGTTCTGCAATGAAACTTTTAAAGGCCAAGTAGAAAGTATCAAAGCTCAGCATAGTAACAATGCGTTCATTACTTCCCCAGGCTACCCACCGGACTTTCCGATCGAAGCTTTAGTCAAGCTCGAGCGGCCGTCACCCCCTTTGCCGACGCCGCCGCACACGCCCACCGACGACACGCCCCCAGCCGTCGTTATCTCGCGGCACCAGCCGTGGACGCCACCCGCACAACCCTACACTTACCCCCGACCAGCCATGCAGACCCCTTACCCCTACGAGAAGGTTCCAGTTCAGAACTACTCGCACCCCATGTCGGCCTATGTGCAAGCTCAAGTGGCAACGCTCCCACCGTCGGCACCATACCACGCTATGCTCGTCAACCAGTGGATCAGAAACGCTGCTTTCTACCACCATTCATTGAGATACCCGGGAGTCATGGCACAGAGGATGCCAGGAAGGAACCCGCCCCCAATGCGAGCACCCGGCGTTCCTGGCACAAGACCTAAGAAGCAGTTTATTTGCAAATACTGCAACCGCCAGTTCACCAAATCCTACAACTTGCTGATCCATGAGAGGACACATACTGATGAGAGGCCTTACTCGTGTGACATCTGTGGCAAAGCTTTCCGCCGGCAGGACCACCTCAGAGACCATAGGTATGTATCGTTTTTTATCTGTATTTAAGTTGTTTATGTCCCGTGCTATTAAGTTTCGTGTTATATGATAGTCCGTATCAACGCATTAAAGTTTGTTTTAAAGCTACATTATCTGAACTACTATAATTCAATGTTATTTCTTTCAAGTCTTAAAAAGTTCAACATGTTTTTATGACCATTCGATTTGACAAAACTAGATTTTAAATCGATCCATTGGGTTAATAGATCAAAAGTGAATTGTAAGATCCTTTTGCTTGTAGACAAACAAATCAAGTTAATAAACGCGTGTTAGAATCCAAATCACTTTCACTAGTTAAAAGATTACCTGATGTTGGTAATCAATTTATCTGGGAAACTCCTAATTTAATTTAATGTTTCCCTCGAAATACCAACAACGTGATTTAGGACGTGTTTCACCGAGGCATTGTTGACGATAAGAGTAGAAAAAAAATTAAAAGTGTAAACCTTTTTGTGAGGTCGCGAGGCGGCGGGCGCACGCGCGCCCTCGCCAACCGGTTTCGTTCTTTACGATCACCATATCTGTCTTGCTCCGCCGTCGAACAAATTACACGTTATATTTCTTCGCTTTTACGAGACCACAGTTTTTTTTTTCTCATATCGTACCGTATATATTAACAGTCTAATGTGCCCGTAATGTAGAATCACTTCAATTTTCATTCAAAACGCTTATTTCGTCGCCTATTGAGCCATAAAGATGTAGATGTTTGTTTACATTGTGTACTCGCTAGAAGTGAAAGTTGAGCTTGTATCTAATTTTTGTTCTCTATTTTCCAGGTACATACATTCAAAGGAGAAGCCGTTCAAATGCACTGAGTGTGGAAAAGGATTCTGCCAGTCGCGGACGCTGGCTGTACACAAAATTCTGCATATGGAAGAATCGCCCCACAAGTGCCCAGTTTGCAACAAGAGCTTCAACCAAAGATCTAACTTGAAGACGCATCTGTTGACGCACAGCGATGCGAACAAGCATCACTTGGAGCATTTAGAAGGTTGTCAAGAAGTTTCTTCAACGAGTCAGTCGGAGAACTCTCTTTTAGATCTTTCACATAAACCTTCGCCACCCCTCCAGCAACAAGTTCAACCTCTTGTGAGTCCACACCAGTCTCCAGTTGAAGGGCCTAAGAGACCTCTAGGCTTTACCATAGAAGACATCATGAAGCGTTGATTCTCATAACTGTATATATTTATTGTTTGCTCTCACCGCGTTCTACGGTACCTGTTAAAATTGGCAAGAGGCTTACATTCAGGGATGTAATATTTAATTTAGTTTATTCGTAATTGCCAAAGACGTATTATTGACTGATTAGTAAGGGTTCTTATCATTGTGCATCCGTTTATCCTGTTTCATTTATCAGCTTTAATAGTAATTCATTTCTTTGTATTGTCTATTCATAATCATTTGTATCACCATCTTATGATTCATGTAACGGCCGAAACTCGGATCTTTTTTCACTTGGAAGACTGAAATTGTTTTTAATATTGTTATTGTTTGTTTAGAGGTTTATTTATTGTGATAGATTAACTTAGATAAGTTTATGGTTGACTAAAGTTACCGAAAAGTATTACCTTCGTTTATAAGTTCGTTTCGTTCCAAAATTGTGGCTATGACATCATTGAAATCATGTTCAAAAATTAGATGTATGTTGTGTACGTAAGAGAATTCTGTAGTTAGTTTTAGTGCATGTACATTTTGCTGTAAATTGTATATTAAGTATTATAGTTAAGTCGACGAGGCTACTATTAGAAGTATAATGATAATAAAAGAAAATAGTAATGAACATTACTGCTATGTTTTATTTCTTCTGCGTGTTTATCTACGTTATCATCTCACATTGCCTCGATTGGAGATAATGTAATTTATAACGCTTCAGGTACTTTATATGCTCTAACATAAATTAATAAAACTTCTGGAATAGGTATTACTGTTTCAAACCCTTCAATATTAATGCTGACATAGTAGATTGTTTGAATAATAGTTGAAAATTTTATTTGCTAAAAATGTTCTGAGTTGCAAAGATCTTACAAATTACGTACATTTCCATAATTAGTTTGACTCTGCTAAGTAAATTTTAAAGCTGGATCATCTACCATCTTTCAAAGTTAACAACATAGAATCTTTACTACACAGTTTCATCTCCCTTCATGTTGATAATGATAAATCTTCATCTGAACTCTCACACATAAAAATGTTAGCGAGAGATTTATGGCCAAAGTTAAAAAGAATTTTCACATTTAGAACAAAAACTTAAGTAACGGTTCCATAGCGTGTCAGTTTGCCCATTAACGAGTGGCCTATGGGTTAGTAATAGGGTTAACACTTGAGGTTCCAGTTCGTGGTTCAATAATTTATATTTCGTCAAGATCTTGTAGTCACATCGAAATTATACTTGACTTGATCGATAAGATTCATTCGTCTTATTTTGAACACTAGGTATTCCTATCTAATTTAACTTAATTTCATTTTTATGTTGCCCTATAAATAACTGTTAAATTAAAATCTTTTGATACTTGTAGGTACATAGTTTTTATTTTTTTAAGTTTGTTTATAATTGTAATTCAAATAAATAAAGCAATACACTTACTAAGGAAGACTGCTTGATTAAAATATATAGGTAAGTACTTCTTAGAGGTGTACCTCTTACATAAAAAATCACGTGTACGTGTTCACACACATATTAAATACATGAGGAAAGACGCAAGTGAAAAGCAGCTAATTATTTTGCTGCCTGCACCCAGATTATAGCAAAATTTATAATAAGAGAAAGAGTAAAAGCTTTAGGAACTCAACTACATAGGTACGAATAAAGCAAAAAAGGCCATATTGGCTGTCGACAACCCTAAACAACACACATCGTGCAATACCGAACACAATCATTATAGTAATGTAATGAAATTAATTATAATTATAGGTGAGAGCCAGTCGAGAGCGATTTCGTACAAACCCGTTTTAAGTAATGCTAATGATCATCTTTGCCAATAAAAAATCGTGATGAAATTCACTTGGACGTTTCAATTTAAAATTTAAGACGTACGTAGGTATAGCTTAATGAACCATATAGATAATATTATAATAAGTTAGTGGATTTGTGTTGTTTAAACATTCACATTCTTCCTCACGAAGAGTTCAACAAGGCAGTAAGCTCAGACCGCTATTATTTTTTTTAATCCATATGACTTGTTTTGGTTTTTAATCACCTGAAACAAAAAGTATAATATAGTTAGCTTTTAGGTGTTATTTTTAATTCATTTATTTCAGATCATTAAAATCCATAAAATACATTTCAATTAAAATCAATTTGCACATTTACAACACAGACACGTTACATAAAATTAAATTAAAATCAATTGGTACAATATGTGTATAAAATTAAATAATTTACAATTTAATCAATATACTAACCATCAAAATTAAAACAAAGTTATACTTGAAGCAAACTGAATGACATATAAGAATTAAGGCTGCTAATAAAATCTTTTAATTGAGGTTTTGTTTGTATAATATTGTATTTAAAACGATGTGAAATTGACTTTGTTTTTTATGAATTCCAAATAATAATAAATTAAGTGCGCCAAGTCATTTTGTCGACTACAAAATTAAAGACTAGGCTCAAATAAACAGATTAGAAATATAAAGCACCACATAATGAGTTAACTACTTATAATACGATTAATATTAATTAGGATTTGGTTCTACAAGAACTAGCTCATAATTTTTGACAGCAGCATAATTTTATAATTCTTCAAGCTACAAAAATGGATCAAGGGGAAAACAAATCGTCCTCTCCCACAGAAAGATGACTCATAAACTTTAAACTAAGTTACTGACAAGATTATCAAGCCCATATCACATTCCATCCTTTAATGTGAATTATAATGTAATAACATACATTCTGTACACATTACTGTATTAAAGTTAGAGCGTTTTACAAAGCACTATAATTTTCAGATGCCATAACATTCTCTCAAGGAATTATAAAATTCCTTGATAATGGCCGTTCCTTACTCGCAGTAATGGTTGCGCCATCTAGTTGAAAGCTGTGGAACTACGAAATGTCAATTGTCACCATACGATGTCGCTACCCGTAGTATCCGATGGTTGCGTTGAAATATTTCTTAATTGTAAGATTGCTCTTGTTTCTTGAGTTGTATTATAATTTTAGTTATGTATTTATTTTCTGTTGCCAAGCTTAATTTTTCTGTAAAAAGATCAAGTTGAAATATTTAAAATTCAAATAATAATTTAATAAACATCAACAGGAACAGTTAAGTTATTCTTGTCATGAACATTGATCATGTTCAACTCCGTTAATCTAAAAAGGTTCTTATTTTTTTATTTAAAGCATCCCGTTAGAAATCAGTTACCACAAAATAATAGAGGTATTCAGTTTTACACAATGAGAAGATCAACCACAGCATCTTAATGAAAAACGTTTTTTACCGGATTAAGTCAAGGACGCTTGTGTCTGAACAGGAGAGATGCATTTTTAAATAATTCGGATTAAACGGACTTGAGCCACAAAATATAGAAGCGCAGCTAAACATAGAATTAATGAAAAATGCAGCCAATTTTCTTCAATCGACGTGTGATTGATGATTGAACACTAAACTTGCATCTGCAATTTGCCAGTCAATGGAAATTGCAACAAATTCCACCTGATTGGGCTCTAATCGCATCGCAATCGCGCATTCTTACCCGAAATCGCTGCGAATTCCCATGACTATTCCATGTATCCCATTCCAATAATTGGTTCTGTTGTTTTGAGCCAATTAAAAGCATTTCGGAAGGGATTAAAGTCGAATTTGGGGGAAAATGGGGCGATAATTCGAACGATTTCGACTGTCATGGCGGCGTGCGCAAGCGCAACCTGACTGACGTAGTTGATTTATGAATGTATCGCACTGATTTATTGATAGTAATACAAGCAGTTCTATTCAATTAGTTACGATCGATATAGTTAATTAATGAGCTGTTAAACTATAGATTGTGTTGTGGTTACTTAGAACTTCGATTACCACTTTATTAAGTTCGATTGTAATCTTAATCTTGAAATTGATTGTAATAATCACGCTATGCTTAGATGCATTAAATCCTAATGAGGTACCTACCGTTCAATGCAATGCCTTTATATTTTATGATCAGTGTACAAAATTATATTCTGGTTTAGTGATTGTACTGCTTCTGCAATTGGCACATAAGTTAGGTACTATTTTCTGGGATAGAACACTACCAAATTAATAACAAACGAAATTTTTGTCAAAGTCAGCAGCGTCATCAATGTTTGTATCATTATTTTATTCGCGTCACTTATTGACAACCATGTCGTGTTCATCTCCTTTTGCGACTCTAATAGGTTTTACTCCATTTAAATTATGTTTTCAGACAAGCTCTATGTTTTGTCTTCCTTTAGCATTGTTTGTCTAACGTCTATGTATTTCATCATTATTTGTAGTAATAGCTGAAGTTGAAATATGGAAGCTGTACTTTTGGCGTTTCTGCGTACTGTACAGTCAAAACACATCTTCTTGCAAACAATTGCTATTATTTAGTTGATCTTTAAAACAGTGTGTTTTATGACCTCTTGGCATCGCGTGGTTCAAAAATCTAATGAAGATTGCATTCACCCTTAGGCTAGTTCTAACGTAACGACCACCTGAAGTAGCCTATTGGTAACCTTAAGAAATTATATATAGATTTATTACTACTTACTACATATTTTTGATGTTTTTTGAGGAAGATTTATATGTAGCTGTAAGCGTTTTGACCGTTATTTTGTTTTTTGAAGGATTTAAATGGCTTGATTTATTGTTGTATAGGTTTAGGTTAGATTCGTGAGTTTTGTCGGATTTTTGCCTGGGGGTGCAAGGTGTTTGGCTTTCGGTTTTGACTGCTGGTTGGGGTATAGTTTATGGATGTAGTCTTGATTTTTTTCTCATCAAAGTCATCAGGAGTCTTGACTCCTGATGACTTTGGACGTGGATCAACATTGAAGGCTCTTGAGCCTTCAATGTTGATCCACGTGGTATATTTGTATGAAAACTATTAATTAGCTCCAAATTCCATTAATGACATTAAGATACCTATCAATGCTATAAAAACATAGAGTAAAACTTCAGTATTTTTGACTTAACTTAAATATTTTTACTAGGAAAAAATCACTAGATGAGAAATGTAGGTTAATGAAACCCATAATCTCCACGCTTTGCCAAGGAGGTATGGTATCAGAGTTTCTATTCGACACTATTATTATAAACTAAAAAAATACAAACCCAATGAATTTCTCATTGAGTTTTGCTTCTAGACACTAATCTCCCCCCCCAAGATTGCACCGAGGACAGACTTCAAACTAAAAACCTCAAAAGATACTATAGTTACCTAAATTATTGCCGTATTGGCCTGAGAAAACTACTCCTACTTGCAACTGCCACAAAACCTTCTAAATTTAAATAAATATGCATATTTCAAAACCACCACTCAACGTATCGAAGCCGTCGCACGCGCCACCTGGCGGGATCGACACGCGATCCTGATTGGCAGCTGTCAATCATCACATATCAAAACGCATAATAGGTTTCATTTCAGCCAATTAGATGGCCGACGCATCACGCACTCACTGCCGATGAAATGTAGAACCGAATACAATAGCTAATATGAAGTAAAGTGATCGAACGGTGTTTGTTGGGTTGTCGACCATTTTGTTTAAATGGCGGATATGATTGGTGATATTATTGTTGTTTGTTTAGTCATGGTTTTGAAATTGGAAATTACTTTTATCTATTTCTATACTTAGTGGTTTGATTTATAAGTTGGAAGAATTTTGACGATTAAAGACATTGCTCTATGGGTACCAGGAATCTAGGATCATTAACTTTTTTTTATGTCAGTAAAAAATGTAAGTAACGAGCCTAAGTATTTACTTTTTGTGAATGACAACTGCGAAAATATATATTCACACGAAATACTACTTACTGTTTATTTTGCGAAGCGGAAAATAATCTTATCATACCAAGTTTACACGGACTTCCTAAACTTTTTGCTATTATTGTTTGTTCTGTCTTCCTCCAATACAGCCTTCTGAGGTGCAAATCAATTGTTTTGAATCGAATATAATTATTTAAACGGTTCCTGATTTATCGATTAATTATTCTAACGGAAGTGCGGAAGTACGATTGGTCTACTAATTCCGGGTTTAGATGTATTTTTTATTGGATCTTGTTCCAAAGGAAGGTCAAGGTGATATTTCATTAGATTTGCGCAAAGTTAGTGCGTTTGTATATGATTCTTGAATTACATTTCAAAATGTACTAACAACAAACAAAGGGTTA
This sequence comes from Xestia sexstrigata, assembly GCA_941918905.2. Lineage (NCBI taxonomy): Eukaryota > Metazoa > Arthropoda > Insecta > Lepidoptera > Noctuidae > Xestia > Xestia sexstrigata. Next base: position 8,061,992 of record OW799219.2, read on the forward strand.
TTTATGCTTCCACATTTATTGTGCGAACCGCCCGTCTGTAAGAATTCACTGCTGGCTTCTCTGTTCTCCGATCATTATAATCTGGATTCACTCGAACTACTCGGTTTCTTTTATGCATGCATGATCCAGCCTAGACTTGTCTGACTGTATTTTTTTATTTTTGTGACTTGACTGTATTTTTGTAATAAATAAACTCAAAAACTACAGCGCCGATTTCAAAAAGTCTTTCACCATTAGAAAGCTACATTCACCTTGAGTAACATAGGCTATATTTTATCCTCGTACTCCCACGGGAACGGGAACTACGGGTGATACCGCGTGACGTCTGCTAGTTTAATATAAAAAAAAACATTTTGTGCAAGTTTTTTTTTTACAACAGACTTTAAAAGAAGTGCTTTTTGATCTAATTGGAATTACTTTAATTTAATCTATTCAAAATTTAATAAACTTGGCTCATATTTTTGTAGTTCTAACTTGAGTCATGCTCTACCATCATCTTAGTTTTTATTCTAAACAATTGGCTTTAAAATACTTTTCACCGCCTCTACCTGTCTCTAAATGCACATTTTTTTTCTATCGGTCAGGTTTTTCTATCAGTGAATGTAACGGCGAACGCTTCTTTTACAAAATAAAAAAATGATTGACAAGCGAGAAACCGAACTAAATACGGATAAACCCTTAAAAATATAAGACACGGATTTGACATCAAGTCGGAATTATTATTCAGTATTATTCTATTTGATTATAATTGATGGTTACCGTTTCATGTCAGAAATGGAAACTGATAGACAGTTGAGTAAGTTTTTGCTACCTGTTGAAAGATTTTATTTTTGTAAAATATATTATTAACAAACTTTATAGCTATAGGTGTACATATGATAGAAATTCTTGGATTTGTTGGCAGTGATTTTGTGGCACAAATATTATATTCTTCTGCTATAATTTAAATCAAATTATCCGTCGTGTTCAGCGAATGATCTTAGATTAGAAGTTGCTGACACAGGTGGTTATCACCATAATTATATCTTGCATACAATAATTATCACTATTTTTATACTGGCCAATTAAATCATAGAATAAAAGGGTAAAATACTCAATCGAAACCAACCTTCAAACTGACATCCTAAATAAAACGGTGTAAAATAAAAAAAAAATAAAATGGACGCTCAAAAATACAGATATATAATTATAAAAGATCAAAATGTGAGTTGGCCAAACGGCCCGTTATTAAACGAATTTAGGAGCAAATGTGGTTATAATTGTCCGAAATCGTTTCCAATGATACAGGAATAGAATATAATTTTATTGTGACTTATAAAAAGACCAAGTTTTGCAGTTTTGCGGTTACCTGTCTCGAGAGACGTGCCTTCCGTCCTGTAGCCTGTAATTTCGCGAAATAACGGGCATTGTGTAAAAGGGACGATTTCATTTCTGTAATGAATGGTTCCTGACATTTTGATGTCATCTAAATTGGTGTGATACATAGATTTATGAGTGTATCAGCCTCTTGGTATTAAGTGACAAATTATAAAAAAAAATGTTAAGCTAAAAAAACATTCTGGCGTTTTTTGTGAAATAATTTAATGTTGATGCCGAAATATACAGATTTTTTACAACATACTATTTTATTAGGTTATATTAATGATGTTTTACTCGTTTTGTTCTTTTCTGGGGTCTCGAACCTTACATTATATCATGAAGTAATAACTACACTAACTATCTGAGGAATCACTTTTACGATATTTTACTAACGTAATTACGACATCATTTGCCTAGCCTTCTCCCAACTATGTTGGGGTCAGCTTCCAGTCTTACCGGATTCAGCTAAATATCAGTACTTACGTTATTACGTCTCACACCTAAATAAGTATGTTTCCCTATATCTGCAACATAAGACAAAGATGATTTAGTACCACTTCTTGCTTTACAGGACATGGACCTAAGAATTCGAAGAACTGATCCAATTTTAAGAGCTGGTAATTTAAGTAACAAGGTTTTATCCTCTACCAAAAAGTTTTGCTCAAACATCAAAATCCAATTTGTACAAATCACAAAGCCGAACGAATTAGGTCTACCACACATCTATTCGGAATCACCAACAAATTAATCGGGTAGACACTTAATTCGCTAAATAATAAGTTTATACAAAGTAAAGCCGACATTTCAGTAAGTAATGACTGATTCATTGGCGCCACCGCGGTTGTCGGCGCCAACCTTTACGTTCCCCATTCACCAGTTACCACAAACTAATCAAACAACGTATCATTATACCGTCATTTTTGGAAATGATCACCCGTGGGATAGGCCATGAAAATGAGTAAAAGCTGGGTGCAGGGATTAGAGGGTATGGGTTCAGGGTGGAATTTTGCCCATCATGTAGAAGCCTCTAAGAGGTTCTACGCAGTAAAGGCTTTCATAGCATTCCCCATAATTGATAAAGTAGAGAAAAATAACAAAACTATAATGACGTTTGTATTTATTTTCAGTTAGTTTTAGGTCACGCAGACAATTTGCTGAATAGATAATAATATTTGTCAACAATCAAGGCAATCACGGAGAAGCCTTTATAGAGCACAGGATGACACATACAAGCTGGCTGAAGCAAAGCGGAAGGCTAATCTGGTTCTTTCATTAATAACAAAGAAGTTTTACATAAATAAGATCTAAAATAGCCTGACGAAGTACCAATGGTATCGATGAGTATACGTTGAGGCATATCTGTGAACCCAATTATATTTTTTACTCTCTGCTAAAATTATAAGGTGTTTACGTTCGACATGTCAAAAATTATGGCGTCCTTTATTTGCGGTACGGGTTCTGCCGGCCACCTATTATTATAACGAGGGCGATATTTCAGTTTTTGTGCCATTTCGTGAATGGACTCCTATGGTTTCGGTTGCGAATTTGTTTTTTTGTAATACAATGTAACTTAATGGACTGTCTACAATGTTCTGTAATTTGTGGGTTAATATTTGGGTATTAACATTAGTCATTTTGGGTAGTTGCTACTTGAAGGCATTAGTTTTGAAGTGTGTCATATCAAAGCATTTGTTAAGAGCATGTTAAAGGCGAGGTGGTGACGAATTTGGCTGTAACTCAGCTGTTTTTGTTTGCTAGTGACACCTTAAATGATTGATAACAACTTTTTCCAATTTTCTTGTCGTAGTGATCAGATCTTTTTGTATTTTAGAATAAAACATATTTCATGTTGTGAAATACATTGCATGTTCAACCTAATCTTGGTGCGATAAGAACCCGTTTTCGAGGAAGTGTATTGAAAAACTCTTTTTGACCAATTCAAATCGTTTCCGTGTTGATAAATGTGATCGTCAATTATGACTTTTATACCTACTCCACTTCGGACTTTCCGATTCAGTGATCAGCGTGTCACGTGTGCCTCATCCAGCTATTTCTTCATTCTGTCCAATTATTCGCTTTTCTTGACCAGTCTTCACCTCCAACTTTCTATAAGTCATCAGATCATGTCTTGGTTGATCTTCCTCTTCTTTTTTTGTCATCGTTTGATTGCTGTTCGACAATGTTCGCCTATTCCAATATGCTGTCTGATTATTTTTTTGCCAATTGTCTGGCAGCTTAGTTTTCATATAATCTTGTCCTTTTATTTGGAAAGGCAAAGTCCTGGATCATCATCTGCCTTGCTTTTTCCTCCCAACTATATTGGGGTCGGCTTTCAGTCTAACCGGATGCAGGCTTTATGTAAAATACCAGTATTTTACATAAAGCGACTGCTTATCCAACCTCTATGACCCAGCTATTACTGGGTAATAAATACGAGACTCTCTGCTAAGACTGGTTGTCAGACTTTCAAGTACTACTGACTACTTGTAACGACTGTCAAAGATCTACAAATGACAGCCGGGATCAACAGATTAACGTGCTTCCCGAGACACGGAGGAAACTCGTTTTGTAATGGGTGGTCACCAATGCACGGACCAACCTAGGCAAGCGCGGCTTAACCCAAAGATCGACCCGAGCGGCTGCTTTTAATTAGGCACGAGCTCCTCCTGCAAACTCCTAGATAATGAGGAGATATTTTGGCTCAAATGTGGAGTAAAACGGTATCTATGTATACAGCTTAATTTTTAAAACATCTAGTAACAGATTTTTACGTCACGATTTTAAAATTTAAAATGTCACATTAAAGCGTCATGTAGTAAAATATGATGCATCTGTATCTTGCGACATATTAATGTGACTGATTAATTGTCTTGATTGTGAACATAGGTGGTCTTAACTACTGGTAATAAAATAAAGCACGTGCGAGATGGTGATCTTATCTAAGTACAGACGCCAGCACATCAAAATCGTATAATATTCCCAATCAACCTTGAACCTAAAGCTTTAGCGATAAAGTAGAAAATCTATTTAAGCTATTTGACCGATTGTAGTAGCTTGAGTCTGTACAAACTACTAACATAGTAAGTTTAAAAATGAACCCTCTCATGTTGTTGTTTCTAGAACCTATGGTTGTAGTAAGCGCCAGGCAACAAGTCCATATTGACCTGCACATCATCATCATTTCAGCCGAAAGACGTCTACTTCTATACATAGGTTTCCCCCAAGTGTCACCACATTGACCGGTCCCGCATCATCTTGCATCCAGCGGATCCCCGCAACCTTCTCCAGGTCATCCGCGTTGACCTCCACGTTAATTATAAAATGTAAATATATAAAATAAATCTTTCTGCCGCTATTCATAAATAACAATAGTGTCTTATTCAAGAGTAGGTACCTACGTCATAAAGATTAAAATAAAGAAGAAGTTAGGTCTCCTTTAATTTGTCACTCTCCGAAAATCGTGCTGCAGCTGCAGACACCTGTGAAACAAAATCATGATCCACAAAAGGCACCCAAACGTAACCTTACATTTAAAACCCATACAGCAAACAGACGATCCTAGATTGCCTCCAACCCAAAAACAAAAGCAAACTCACCTGCGAGTAGGTAACACCCAAAACATTAGGCTTGCCTTCACGACTCGCCCGAAGCGAACATGCTTATTAGGGCTGCAACGCACCTGTGTGAATATTTTCATAATCTCACTAATTAGAGGTTCGCGATTCTTCCCAAAGACGCCGAACATTCGGGTTTTACTGCGGAGGCAATAAATTCTTCGACATTTGACCCTGTGGAGTTTTTAGGGAATTCTTCCTGAGGCTGTAGCTGTAACGTATTTCGTATAGAGTAGAGTATCAAGTTTTGTTTATGTCGACCGTTTGTTTATATAAAATATCAGTTACGTGAGACCAACACTGTTGATTTGTTTAGTGAGTTTAGGTTTCGATATGTTTACATTTAGATTAGTTTGTTTTTCCTACTTCATAAACTTAGATCTGAATTGCCAGACTCCTATTTCAAATACAATGCAGTTTATTTCCATCTCATATTGTTTTCTATGAACCAAATTTCAATATCCCTAAACAATGAACCACCTCCTACTTCCAAAGGACATTATGCACTTTAACATGACTTTAACCTACACAGGAAATTGGGCTCTTACGAGCCACAATTTCGCAGATCCTAAAATCTGAACTTCAACATTATAAATTGCGTTTCCACTTTCCGAACAATCATCTCTCGTTCCTTCACTGCTCTGTGCACTAATGTTGGATATATTTATCGCGGTGATCGTCAACCGTGGCGGATTGCCTCGAGGCACCCCGCCTCGGCTTTGCGTCTTTCCCACGTGCTCCGAATGCTTAGATTGCGTGTGACCTCCTCACCAACCATACTCGTTCACACTACGAACACTTCATCAACTGAGACGCCACACGTAATTTTAAAACTTATATTATTATATTCAACTTTACCAGTATCATCATCCGAATATTCTACATTTTGTTCCTCTGTGGCTTTTTCGTCGACCTCGTCGGCTTCATCTGTGGTATCACATACGGACGCCATGGCTGCTTCAGTGGATCTACTGTTTGCTTCAGGCTACATTTCTTGGGTCTCACCTTCGACTTTTAAGACCGTGGGATTTTGGACAAGGCTTTTTGAGATTAATAATGATAAGTGAAATTTTTTGTGAAAGTTTTGAAATGCCTACTTGGTTGGTCTCACAGATCTTATTTAATTAATGAAATGCGTGTCTGCTGGTTACTTTTACTGGCTACTTCAATGTTCCCAATGATCTAGGAATTACAGTTTTCCCTGGTCATCTATTCAAAATTTTAGTACAAGTTACTTATGTCATTTGACAAAATATAGCTCCTAATATCATTCACATCACAAAATTTTGATGGAATAGCATCTGTCATCAGAATGTTTCAGTAATAATTTTTAAAGCAAGAAATGAAAGGAACTATTAAACAGAAATGATCTAAGTAGTAGTTCGCAAAAAATGTACACTGCATTAATCATTAAGAAAGCGTCTGTTTTAGATCTAAAGAAAGCGTATGTCGTAACTTCATAAGATATAATTATCACTTGCTGTCCTTTCCCGTCTCATTTATCATGATTGCGAATGATATTTTTTGCACAAACAACATAATTTAAATAAATGACTCCAATTCCGAAACTATACATCAAAGTAATGGGTAATTTAAATATTGACATTTAAAAATATTGCTATTTAACTTCCTACATCAAACAACTTCGTAAAACCATTCTAAAAAAAACGTATTGATTGTTTTTAATCGCATGACGTTAAGAACAATGAAATAGATGTGAATTTACTAGATGCCATTCATTGTTTTCTTTTATCAAGTTTTATTCACTGCTATAGCTTTTCCCGCTTCATAATATTCTTTTATAGGGTTCTGTTACCAAAGGGTAAAAACGAGACCCTATTACTAAGACTCCACTGTCCGTCTGTCTGTCTGTCACCAGGCTGTATCTCATGAACCGTGATAGCTAGACAGTTGAAATTTCCACAGATGATGTATTTCTGTTGCCACTATGACAACAAAAAATAAAAACAAATTAAAGGGGAGCCCCTTTAATTTCTAGGTACTGCGGTGGAACGGAGCTTCGCTTCATGCGCGAGTCCAACTCGCACTTGGCCGGTCTTTACCTCATTATAATCTTTGTCAGTCGTGTTACACCTTACACTGAGTGTAGGTCTGGTCTGGTCTGGCCTGGCCTGGGGTTTTGTCACGGTTTCCTGGTCTATGCCAGTCTTATCCTCGTCTTCCCCGCGATCTTCAGTAGGTTTTTCCTTCATCTGGCTCCTATTTTAACATTGCTATTAATTTCTATTTCAAAATATCCCTGCTGCGCCAAATATTTACTCGCCGGACAATGAACAGTAAAGAAAGAAAATCGCAAATCCACATGACCGATTTCTTATTGAAGGACAAAAAGAAACAGCAACATTTTAAGCTGCACGTAATAGCGGCGCTCATGGTAATCACGATGGTAAAGCAGAGGCGATTACAAGCGTTTACCGAAGCATTTACCGGATGATTCGGTAATCGAAAGTAATATTGGGAACATCTGAGGATCTGAGGAATTTCCTTTGGAACTGAGAAAGGAATTCAGTCGTAAAGAATGAGGTAAGTATAGTATTTAGAACGAGTTATGTTAATGTGTTGATAGTTAAGTAAGTAGGGAGTTAGGGCTGAGGAATTTTATAAATAATGTTATTAGTATAGTGCAGGGACGATTTTAATATGATTAAAATAAATTAGAGAAAAACGGCTGCTCTCAAAACAGTGAAGGAAAACATCGTGAGGAAACCGGCATGTCCTAGAACCAAAAATTCGAAGACATGTGACATCTACCAATCCGCACTGGGCCCGCGTGTGGATTATAGCCCATTCCCTATCATTGAGAGGAGGCCGTGTCCCAGCAGTGGGAACATTATAGGATGATGATGAGATTAGGGAAAATCTCAGCAGCAGTACTAAGTATGGATTTTAGGAATTTTGGTTGCCAATATCCTGCCCAGTGCTGTAAAAGGATACACTCTAACGCCCCTTCTATTTAAAATATTGTCTTTTAGCTAACGTTTTCCGTAAATAGTAAGATTTCAAAAGAACATTGTTAGAAAACTCACGTTTACGATCTTTGCAGAATCTTCATCCCATATTCTAGTCGCATAATTATCACGGCTGAAGTTCACATCTGAGAGTTCTATAGCACGCTTAGTCCGTTGCAGAGTTTAGGTAATAAAAAGTTATTTACTCTTCCACCTGAATCAAGTGATTCAGGTGGAAGAGTAAATACTTCTTTTTGAGGATTTGATTAATTTAATCCGGAATTAAATGAATTAAATCCTCATCAGAATCAGCGGCCACTAAAATTTCTGCCAAAACCCAGAGTATATGTATTAGTATTATGTTCCCGGTACATCCCAAAAGGATCATCCAAATCTCAATTTCCAAAGAAAGGCCACAGATCACGAGCTTACCTCGGCTCGTTTAAGGTTGCGGCCTACCGCCAATTAGCTACAATTTTCGGCTAGCACAAAGGCCCCGTGTCCTCCTAAAGACCGTTGCTTGGTAATTAAAACAAATAGGGTCAAAAGCACCCCGCCCGAGGCGCCACGGGGCGGCGCTCGACGCGACCCGCCGTCGCCGAAGGCTCTACAACCCCCTCATTACAAGCTTAATCTAATTATTGAATTCGTACAATGTTATGTTTACATTTTTTTTTCTAATTTGCCCCACTATACTTAAGAATGGACGAGTAAGCGCTAAATGGCACGTTTAAGGCAATATATCATAAGAATCGAGTCACTGCGGCTCTGAACGATGTGTTCTCACGGTTTTTTGGCCATATTTCTGAGGTTAGGTCCTCTGTAGATTAAGGCGGTGCATAAGATTATTATAAGGCGTTTAAGGTTTTGCCTCTAGATGATTGTCACGATTTTATTGCATTCCGTCATTCGGTGGTACTTTAGTTTTTTACTGTTTGTGGTTATAGTTTTATGGGAGGGTTGCTGTGTTTATACTTACTACGACATCTCAATTAATTTTAAGGGCTCTGTTAAGCTTAGACTCATGTTTTGCACTAGTTCTATGTAGTAAGTTATTGTTCAAACGTATAATAACCGAACTAAACCTATTTAAAATCTGACGAAGATTTATTCACAAAAAGCCTCTGACAATTATTATTTTTATTTAAATCTTAAACAATTCTTCCACATGGCAGTACCTACGATGGCTAATAAGATTCATAGAAAATGTTACTAACAAAAGATGGACAGAATAACCTTTACCTTTGCCTACCAGCAATATAATTTTAAATTATCCGCAACTTATTATTGACAACTCATTTAAATAGCTAAAACGTTCGAGATAGTTTAAGCGCCTCGGGGTAAATCGGCTATCTCCGGCGCGCTTCGGCACTCCTCGGCTCTGTTCGGTCAAGATCGTGTGATCCCATCCATCATAGACGGTAACGACCTCTATGCAAAACGCTGACGTTGCTGTCATCTTTGAATAATTTATGATGTTGTTGTTGAGTGTGCCAGTGAAGTTTTTGGTGTGCCAATGCCAGTGGGCTAAAATTATATAATTTTAGCATTTACAACTAAGACGAACATTCTAGCAGTAAGTTTCATAATAAGAATTCATATTAGGTTCTGGTTTAGCTCGCGATTTCACATTTTAATAATTGGGTCAACGAGTACGAAACGCCGAATCATTGTTGAATGGCTTCTAAATAGGTAATGGTGTCGATTCTGTTGTGCACAAACTAAACTTAATTTAGGCTATTGCCATCTTTTTCTCTCTAATGAAACTAGAAAGAGACGGATGTAATTTAGAGCTGTCTAATTTAGTTGAAACTAATATTTCCATACAAATGAAGGGTGTATGTAAAATCATGTCGACTAAAAACACGGTGAAGCGCAAGGCATAAACTAACTTAGTTCATAGCTATAGCCGTCCTTTTCTTAAAAGGCCTTTTAGTAAAAGATAGCAATAGCCTAAATTAGGTTTAGTTTGTGCACGACACCATTATATAATAAACTTACTATTCATAGATTTAGATTACTATTATCACTGCGATAAATAGTTTCATCCCCGACCTATTTATGGGATTAAGTAGTCTATGATAACGACTTAAGTCAACATGTTTTGAAGTATTGCATACAATCAATTGTCTTTTTATCATGTTATCAGCAGGCTTCAGTTTATTAACCAGGCACATGTTTATTGGATTTTGTAATGAGACTTGAAAATTAATGACTCTGGGATGAACAAAACTAGATATTCCTGGAGGAAGAATGTAAGACAGAATGTAACTACTGAATGAGGAGTAGAGGTCCTCATTCAGTAGTTACTATTTCAGTGACTGTAAGCTAATGTCAACTAATTATTTTGATGGACGTTACTGAAGGCGCCAAACAGTGGCTCAGTTCTGGGCTGACACAATTTTGACACGAAATTTGCCATCGACACGCTAAGAAGAAGAACAAATTATATTTATTTTTTATATGTTATTATGAGGTCTTAATCCTGTATAATTACATAGTTTCCGTTAAAAAATAGATAGCAGAAAAACTAAAAAGAAACCAAAAAATCGGTATCACCAGCTCACTAGAGATACTGTCCCAACTTTTATGATTTCATTTCATAATTTATACATACGATGGGGCTCATTATTTACTGTTTCGCCCGGGGACACAGGCCGGGTCAAAAGATGCCACCACAAAAAACCTATACACGACCGTTTAATGGACCGCCTTTGTATAGGAGTATGGGAACAGAACGAAATTACTTATATGCGTTTATTTGTGACAGCACCTTTTTTTAGTCCGAAGAATTCAGGCCGTGATTGGAAAGTTGCAGTACGTATTGGGAGATCTGCGTTGGATGAAATACCTTCAAAAAGTATAATAATTTGTAGTCACTTGGGGGCGGGGTATGTCCAGCAGTGGACGTCTTTGGGCTGAAATGATGAAAGATGATTTATCTGACACTTTATTTTCAGCAATACGTACTACAATAGATGTTTTTCTTTGGAACATGAATTTTTGTAGCGTAAGTAGGAATAATTACTTAATTTTCTTCTTTCGTTTAAAATATTGCAGGTATTATTATAAATTATTTATAAGGTGTAACATCGAGAAAAGTGGAAGGAACATGGGGACCTTTTGCCTAGGAGTGGGACAGTTCAGGGTAACAAAAAGAAATTGCAGAACAATCATTAACATTATTCCAAATTACCTAGTGCCAAAAAATACCTAAATTACTGTAAACATACCCTATGATTACCAGAAACGTCATTTCAACGCGTCCTAAATAACCCCATCCATACAAAAACCGGGAAATAAATCAAAAAAGTACGCTATGCATTCCTGAATTTTTCAAAATGGGATCATAAATATCTCAAATGAAGAATGAAGACACGGTCTGGACTTTGCTCATTAATGCTCATTTGGTCGGATATTTACACACCAATTACGATATGGTCTCGCATATTTATAAGTGCGCTTGCGCACTTGATTCATTGCACCTTAGTGCCGCGTCGTTAGTGTCAAACGAACGTATATTTCAGGGGCAAATATTAAAGGTATTACGATTAAATATTATAGTTTATTGTAGGTGAGGAATTTTCGTTTAGTGTGTGTAAATCATTGTGTTGGGTTTTGGTGAACTTTTATATATTCATTTGGATAATCAGGAAATTAAGCATTTAATGGAAAAAGAAACAGTCCGCAGAGGCTTTCGAAAACTGGTTAAAATCTAACAAACGTAAAAATTTACCTTTTTCCTTCAGATTCTTTAAAAAATCTCTCCTCCTATCTCCAAGTCTTCAAGATATGTCTGGTCTCACATGCTATAATTCTCAATTTGCTGTCTATTTTGATAGCCGTATTTATTACGGCGCACAAATGACTAGCCTTGTGAGACTACTTACGTACTTTCAGATTTTGCACGCCATGTTGGAGACTCCAGAAATAATTTTCTACATTTATTGCTTTTTTTCAGTAGTAGAAGGTGTAACGGTTCTCTTAAGCTACACCCCATAAGAGAGATAACGATATAACGGCTATGTAACACGGCAAGAAAATATATTCAAGGTGCTTCAATATATTTTCTTGGCGTAACTTTACACAGATCTAGATGGTCTTGATACGGCAGTGCTCCCGTCACAGCGGCTAGACGCAGTAACGAGGGGAAACGGGCCACATTTCACTGGCCAGGCACGCCCAACAAGCATCTGATTAGATGGCATTTCTAGTTACTACATTTAAATGTAAAGTACTTTGTGCATTCCAAGTATGTGGGAGTTGCTTATCGGAACAGAAAGTTACGTATAGAAATCTACCAGCGAACACTTTCTTGACAATATACATCTTCTTTATTCTTGAACAAGCTAAATTAATAAAGTTCTTTGGAGCTCGTTATGGATTAATTTGCGACTGCGATTCATCATCTTAGTCAATTGTAGGTTTTTGACAAAATCTCATCTATTGTCATGTTCCTAGCTAGAACAGTCAGAAAACAAGTATCTACCAAGCTACATAAAAGGAAACAGTCTAGTTAAAAACAACATCATTGAAGCATTTAAAACTTAGAATTAATAAAAAAATCAACCTGATCCTAGCATTTCATATGAGTCACTTCTCACACCAAAAATACCGAGTAGCGTAAGCCACGAACCGACTCCTCAAAACATTCAATCTAAACCGAACAATTACACACCCAATAAAGAAATCATATACATCAAATCGGGTTACAATAAGGCTCATAATGCCATCTGTAACACACACGGACCATGGGAACTTAGTTCGGGACACGACCTTACAAATTATACGTCAGATGAAGAACGTGTGCGCTTGACAGTAATTTTCATTTCGTACGAAGATGTCACGTCGTATGTAAAAGGTCACTTCGGAACATCTAATTTGGTAATTGCATGTAAAATGGACGTAAGTGCTGTAACTTGTAAGTATGTCTATTGTGATTGGGACATTTAGATGAAACGATACAAGTTTTCTCATGGGTCTATTCTGAGATAGCAGTAAATTTTAGTGAAGGATTGAAATCAAAACTGAATTAGAAAACATTAAAAAATCCTATTGACTTATACTGTCACAGGATATCTTCCGTGGCTATCCATTATTCTGAGCTCCCCGATCATGGCGCTTGCAACAGCATCGAAATTTATATTAAATTTAAAAAAATCGTTTAGAAACCGTGAAGCGTTTTCAATTCTTTGTATATTTTGCCATTCATTTTATAGGTTTGTTTCAATGATTTAAGACAATAATGCCCATTGCCTTTCAGTAAGCGATTGATTGTACACTGACTGTCAAGAGTGAGGTCTTGGGCTTACCAACCTTCCTCTGGCGGAAAGATGAAATATAGTAAAGGTGGTTTAATCTTGTTAAAATCTACGCCGAACCCAAGAAAGAGAGCGCGGTGATAAGGACGTTAAAATATGTCTGGATTGTTGGAATTTCCTTGGCCAAAGCATTGAAACCCCCATCATTTAGTTAAATTGAAGTGAAATTGAATAATAAAAGTGGACGAACAGTAGCTTGAAAATAACATTAGTTAGACTCGGATCTCCGGTGTATATGGGCAGGTCTTTGCAGATAGCTAACCTTGACAAAAGTTCACGGTTTGTTGATTTTGAGGTTGAAGCACTGATGGCGTCCTTTATAGCGTTAGTGAGCGCTTTAATATAACTTACCGCCAATGTCGTTTCCGAGATAATTATGTGACGTTCATAATATTATGGTTCTCAAGCAGTGATAGGTTTTATGACGTTTGTATTTTAGCTAGTGTAGATAGATAATAACATGCTGGAATTTAAATCCTATTACCTATGCAGTATTTACATGGTTAGAAAATTCTCTATACTTATAAATATTTTGATTTTAGGAAGATTATCAACTTCTTAGCTTTTTCCCAATTATCTATGTTGGGGTCGGCTTCCAGTCTAACGTCTGCCTATCTGTCATTTAATGCAGTACGGCCATGAAATATTGGTGAACTTACGAGGGCACTAGCTTCAACCACCCAACCACCAAAAATACCAGACAGTAAAGACATAAGTCTAGCACAAATCGAATCACTTGTAAGTAAATCGCCTTATCTAGTCAGAGTCTACATTACAAATCGCGTAAAACCACATACGAATACAGGCAAACCTACTTCACGTAACTCCAATCTGCATACAAGGCTTTATGTACTCGGTCGGGTAAAACAATAGCCTCTATCTATTACATTCGGAACACCGTTCACACATGTTCGTGCGATATCATTCGCGTCATCGCTGAACGCATGCAGGTAAGTACTGTTGAGGAGTAAGTGTGGAGTAGCTTTACATAAATATTTTTGTTTGAGGAAATGCGAGATAATCATCGAATAATGTTGTATTTCGAGCATTGTGTCAGTTCCTTAAAACGAGAATGATATTAGATTGGACTAATGCTTTCAGCATTGTGTTCGAGATTAGCACTGCGAAGTAAGCTAACAAATACGCAACAATAGGCGTAGGTATAATAATGTGGAATGCATCATTGTGCCTTGAAGAGAATTTGTGTATGACAGAAGAATATAAATCTGGTTTTAGTGTAAAGTACCCTATAGTATATAGAGTACCACAAGGTTGTATCTTGAGCCCACTTTTCCTTTATTTGTGAAATTCCTTTCCAGGATTTCGGCTTACCAAACCCTAGAAACGTTACGCCTGTATTCCACATATAGTTATGCAGTAACAGTATGTTTCATGAATTTAAGTTAATTTGGCATTTTGTGTATTTTTAAGTGTTAAAATCGAATACCTTAAAGCGTACGAATTTTTTTTAGTGTTGGTATGGATCCTCCACCTCTTGCCCACTTGAAAGCCGATTCTCATACGACCAACCACAGTACCAAAGAAAATGTATAATCAGATTTACGTAACCACCACGATCAGATACCGTTGCACCTACCAGCAGGCGTGGCAATGGGCGGGCACATTCTAATTCAAATTGCCAGTTGTAAGTCACGCGAACTAAAAACAGTTGCGTTTCTGATAAAAACACGCGAACTATCATGCAAATGACTGATTCATGAGTTGTGACCTAGTTTTGTGGTGAAGGGATTCGAAGGGAGTGGCTGTTATTGGCTCTTTGTGGTAAGCTGGGTGAGGGAGAGTGAACTGTCACTTAATAAATTTTACGTAGAAATTGTATATCTACTCAAGGCAAGCCAGGAATGCATGTTTTGAGTTTAGTCAATGGTGGCATTTTGTTTAAGTAGGTAATAAAGATATCTTAAGAGTTGCCTGAAACTCTGCAACCAATATTCTTAACCATCTACTGCTTTTTTACCCCCTACCGTAAACGAGAGTGATATGGTTACTTCTAGGCAAGCATGCTTAATTACTCAGTCCTCGACCACATCTGAACCGACGATGTACGACAATACTAATGTTATTAGGACCATTCACACATTGACACATTAGGACGTCTTCATTTTAAACATCCAGATGGTGTAGATGAAGATTTATGAACTGTTGGAAAGAGAATGAGAAAAAAGAAAAAAGAAGATGATGTTAACTGATAAGATATAAGAAGTACTGAGAATTTTCTGAAGCAAAAAATTCATTTTCTGAAGCTGACACTTGGGGGAGGCCTATCCAGCAGTGGACGTCTTTCGGCTAAAATGATGATGAATTTTATCTTACAATCTACGGTGCAGTAACTTACTAATAAGTATAAAGTTAGTTCCTAGAAAACTATTTATTAGCATCAGTGAGACCCTTAATTTTCTAGAAGTTTCTGCCGGTAGAAAGTAAAATTAGTAGTTAAAGTTTATTTATTTTACATAAATTATCTTTAGAAGAGAATATCTACTGAAATTACAAATAAAAATGAAATAAAATTCCAATAAACACCTCAATATCAATAAAGCTTTCCCCTTCCAAGTCATACAGAAACAAATTTCTCACATTAATCGCAATTTGTTTACAACAAAATTAAAACCATTGGACTCAAGATCGCGTGCTAGTGCCTACTTAATAAACGCTACCATTTACTTGGCATAAGGCGCATAATTGTTTTATACGATCATTATATAATATTAAATTAGATTTCGATTAAGAATTGACCTCTGTTACACTTACAAATAATTCTATTATTCTTTTAGTAACAGCTCATTTATTGAACTAATGAAGGTTGCCATTAACTATCAAATCTCCAGTTGATTTCACTGGTGTTTTATCTGTCAATCCAATGGGATAAATGAGACTAGCATCAGATTTACTAGTAAGATGCTTAGTCATCAACTTTGTCCAGAGGCTGAAAAGGTATTATGTCCCGCGAGCTTAAAAAGAACGAACCAAATAATGCCGCTGCGTAGCTCAGTTAGGAATAACTGAGATTACTGAGATATTTTTTTTTTTTTTTCGTATGGGAAATCATCAAATGACTTTTCCCGCTCTGGGCGGAGCAGGAGGGAGTGTCAGACTTTTACTGACTAAAACCCATCCATGTTCCTTCATCGCCTTTTGTGTTCCGGGGTCACGGTATCTCTTTCGAACAGTCCCGCAACCCCGGCAGGCTTCGGTCCTTACGGACCCCTTCCTATTGCTGACTCTCTTTGAGGCGCGCGTGGAACACGAACGCGCCGTCGACACGGCCTGTCGTCATGAGACGGACGGACGGCGAGCTAGCCCATAGCCCACCGTCCACAGGCCCGCGCCTACGGTGGCCGGGGGCCACGTGGTGGCCCCCGACGCCCGGGGCGTCTCCCGCGGCGGCCGGGACGCTGTGAGGTTCTCTCCCTCTCACGTTACGCCACCTCCTTCTCTAGCATTACTGCTTCGCAGAAGGAGGTGACGGCGTCCCATTCCGTCTCGCTCCGGACCATGGCTTGCACCAGGGCCGGACGCGAGAGGTCGCCGCCGCCAATCGCCGCTTCGAGGACACGGCGGTGCTCCGCCCACGCGGGGCACACCTCCACCGTGTGCTCCACCGTGTCCTCCGGTCGATCCTCGCAATGGAAACACCCGGGCGTTTCCTCCCGCCTGATTCGGTGCAGGAACCTCCAGAAACAACCGTGTCCGGTGAGGACCTGCGTCAGGCGGAAGGTGAGGACGCCGTGGCGTCTCTCAAGCCACTCCTCAAAGAGGGGACTTACCGCCACTATTGTGGCGTGCCCTGCACGGAGTTGCGACAGTCGCTCTCTCCATGTCGCCATGAGATCATGCCGGAAGTCTGTCCGCTGCGCGACAATTTGCCGCGGCAGCAAAGTTTCCCCCCGGCGTAGCACCTCCGCGCGCCATTCGTTCAGGCGCGCGAGGACTATTGCCTCCAGATCCCATGGCGGCAATCCGGCAAGGAGGCACGCCGCCTCACGGGAGATCGTGCGGTACCCACGGGCCAGCCTTACGGCTACCACCTTTTGGGGCGCGTTCAGGTAGTGGGCGGCTCGCCGCCTCAATGAACGCGCCCACACCGGGGCCCCGTAAAGGGCCATGGATCGCACGACTCCCGCGTAGAGCTTCCGGCAGGAGGCGTTTGGCCCCCCCAGGTTGGGCAGAGGCCGCCTGAAGGCAGCCCCGGTCCGTTCCAGTTTGGGGGCCAAACGTCGGAAATGCTCCACGAAGTTCCATCGGCTGTCGAGGACGAGTCCCAGGTACTTCAGCGTCGACTCGACGCCGACGGATACCCCTCCTACCGTCAGTGAGGATCCCGGAGGTGGCGCATTCCGAGGCCCATGAAAGCACATGGCCTCGGACTTGTGCAATGCCACCTCGAGACCTAGTTGCCGGATCCTCTCGACGACTATCGCAACCCCGCGTGTCATTATTTCAGCCGCCGCCTCGTGCGACCCCCCTTGTGCCAGCACCAGCGTGTCGTCTGCATAGCAGACCACGCTGACGCCGCTAGGGAGGTCGGCGCGCAGCACCCAGTCGTACACGATGTTCCACAAGGAAGGCCCTAGAACCGATCCCTGTGGAACACCGCACGACATCTCTCGCCGTTTCCATTTTCCGCTGCAACCGGGGTAGATGACGGCTCTGTCCGTCAAGTAATCCCCGACCACACGACGGAGGTAGGTCGGCACCCGGTAATACCGGAGTGCCTCTCTAATGCAGCTCCAGGGCATGGAGTTGAAGGCGTTGGCGATGTCAAGAGACACCGCCAACCGACAACCCCACCCCGGGACACCGCATCCCCCGTCGTGAGGGCTCTCACGCGCATGATGGCATCCACCGTAGAGCGCCCCTTGCGGAAACCAAATTGGTGTTCCGCAAGATCCGGCCCCGTCCCCGCAAAATGCTCGGCGAGGCGGTTTGCAATTACTCTTTCAAAGAGCTTGCCCACCTCGTCGAGCAACACTATGGGCTGGTATGCGGACGGAGAGTCCGCAGGGCGCCCCGGCTTCCGAATGAGGACCAGCTTCCCCGTCTTCCAACGAAGTGGGAACTGGCCCCTCTCCAAGCATGCGCTTAGGAGCCCCTCCAGTCGGGGCCCGAGAGCCTCCGAGGCCAGGACCCAGGCTTTGCCAGGCAAGCCGTCGGGTCCCGCGGCGGTATTTTTGGCACTGAGCCTGCGTACCGCCACTCTCAGGTCTACCCCAGTCACTTCCGGAGTGTCGTCGTCGTCATCCTGGTGGTCCGCTTCCAGCACCGCAGGTGGCGGAGCCATAGGCGGGGGTGGATGTTCTCCCCGCGTGGGGAACAGAGTGCTCACCACGTCCTCCACGAGCTCAGGCCGGAGACTCTGCGTCAGTGGGGGGGCCCAGGTGCGGAGTTTATCCCGCACCATCTTATAAGGGCGCCCCCACGGATCTCTGTCGAGAGTCCCCAGCATCTTCTCGCGGGCCAGATCCCTGGCCCGCAGGACAGCATCGCGAAGGGCGGTCTTCGCCGCTCTGTACCCTTCATAAAGCTCCGCCTCGATGGCTGCCGCATTCGGTGGGCGAATGCGGAGCCTGCGATGCCTGGCGTACAGGTGTCGCGCAGCCACGCAAGCCTCGCGCAGAGACGTCAGCTCTCGCGACCACCAGTACACCTGACGTCGGGCGCTTCCTGGCCGGACTCGGGGCATTGCCACGTCGCATATTTCGGACATGGCCTCCTGGAACCACCCTGCCTCATTGTTAATGTCGGCAGGCCTGTCTGGTGATGTCACCCAGGCCTGCACGATCGAGGCTTCCAGGAGGAGCTCCCGGTCCAGCTGCTTCAGCGCCCAGCGCGGACCACTCGGGGCCTGTTGGACCGGCGCGCTTGCGGTCTGGGTGGAGACATTACAAATGAGCTGATTTACCTAATTAGAGAAGAGACAATAAACTTCTTATAGAAGAAAAACTTAAACCAAGACATAATTTGATAGTAAAACATGAGGTATTTATTTGAATAAAACAATATTATTTACATTTATTAATAAAATATTCTAATGTAACTAACTTAACAATAATCTTAAACAATGGCGTCAAAAAACTCCTCAACACTGTCACGTTGTCACGTGCCTTAGCCTCTGGTCAAAGTAAAAGCCAGTCGTTGAGTCACGGGAAGTGTCAACTTAACGGTTTGAATTTCCTTAAAAAGGTGATCACAGTCTTTCCAAGGAAATCGGTCCCAGAGCTTCAACCTCAAATGGCTCGAAAATATAGGAACTAATTAAAACTTCACTCGCTTCTTGTTCTGTACACTATTTAGGTACTCGCGTAAAACAACCACAATCCTAAAGGTTATCTCAATCGTCCTCTCAATAAATTGATTGGCTTAATAAACGTCATTAGTCTTTGGAAGTTGTGTTTAAATCACTCGACAGTTGCGTGTTGCCGACGCTACTCGTGTTCGCACGCAACGCTCAACGTTGCGTTATGGCTTTAGGCTAATTTCGAATATGGTGTTTTACTTGATGTATGTCGCGATTATGTGGAAAGGATTGTGTTGAAATAAATATCTGGTGTATTTTTTTGCAAATATAGAATATATTGCAATTTTTTGAATACCTTTGGTCTGTAATGTCTCTGCGTGATTCGAGATCTGCAGTCTATCTGTTTAAACGTCATAGAATTTTTAGAGACCTGATCAGAAATATCACATAACCCGGCTTATGCCTTTGTTTCCAATCAAGTCTGAAAACTGAAAATCAGAATAACCAAGAACCAAAACTCGAAGTCAAAAACTTATATGAAATCTAACAATCCACACTTGACCAGAATGGTGGACACATTTCTCAAAAAAACGGAGGTCGGTGTCCCAGTTGTTGAAACTGCTGCATAAGCTATACAAACTAAAAATCAAAATTATTTATTAGTCTTGAGAACAGTTAACCGTTAATCTTCGAAACGCAAAATTCACATCAAACAAAGTTCTCAAACAATAATAACTCAAAAACAAAACAGAAATAAATCATAATGCTCCTAATGACAGCGTACTGCAGTGGGAAAATGATAAAAATGATATTGATTGTAGCACAATCGGCAGCCATTAAAATAGTCCGATTGATTGAATTTCTCATGGACTCGGGTACAGTTGTGAGAAACAAGCTAATCGGTAGCTATTATGCAGGGGTAAACGGTCCTGTTACCTTCTTGTTTTACAATAATGTTCATCATTTTACGTGATTGTATGCACTGAGACCCGGTTGTACGATTACAGAGCGAAGATATTTAAATTGTCATTCTTTCCACGTCAACTTCAAAGGATTGACTGGAATTAAATGATGGTTGAATTGTGGGTGGAGTTTATACCTACATATATGACGATAGTTGTTTTTTTTTTTGTAATTTGAAAGCCATCAAATGTGAAGGTTTACTTTATTATCAATTTCTAGAATGTCCGTAATTCACGTAGGCTTTAAAGGCAATGCTCAGACCTGAAGTAAGAATATCTAAGTACAGAAAGGTTATTAATTTATGAACTTATTGTTCATACTGGCAGCAAAACAGTCACTACACACTATGACTATGAGTCATAGTTTTTCAAAATCAACAGAAAAACGCTTTCAACTGTTTACAGAGTTGAACAAGACACCTGCAAGATATTGTATCTAAAGAAAACATAAAAGTTTTGAGATAACCAGATTTGAAAACAGAACTCATAAAAACGAAATCGTCGATCTACAGTAACAGGTGAGTCTACCTCACAGTTTAAGGATTATTGAAATTATAATGTTCGGTAAGGAATCATAGATCGTTATAGCCTCGATTAATATGTAGGTAGGTACTTATTTTGCAATTCTGATTCGATACGGATACGTGCAGCGTCATTACAATTATGTAGGTTTGTATTACGAATTATAATAACTATTCCTACCTATGTATCTAATGGTTTGTGTACTATTTAGAAACTGGTTTATATTTTTCTACTGGTTTTTTTATTGACTGTCAATGTCAAGTTACTCGTTTATTAAAAGACCATAACATTACATAATGTTACGTCTGTAATTCCTGAAGAGTTTTCAAATCAAATCAAATAATTTATTCGCGTAATATGGGTAAATATATGGTACGTATATGCAGGGTGTAAACAACCTCATCACGGATCCGTCAACCAAGCATTCTGTACATCAATCTAAGTAACTTTACGCAAAAATTATTGATGGGCAAAAACGACTTTTTTTGGGAGAAAAATTATGTTTTGTTGTAGAACTCAATGTAACGCACTCAAAACATTGTGTTGATGGATGGATTGAATAGTACGGCGGTCGTGGAGGTGTTGTAAGAAAAATCTTACATTAAAATATTGTACTAAAAAAAAAACATTTGTAAAAGTTGGAACTTTGACCCCCAATAGAACAACTAGAAGGTTCCCAGGTATGGTGTAGAACAAAATTATCTTTTTTACAGAATTATCTATAAACCAAATGCCTTTCGGCTTCGTTAAGAGGTTTTTTAAACCCTTTAGATGTTACATTACAATAATATAACAATGAGGATCCTCATATTATCCATTTCTGGTATACGAAAACTGAATTAGGTTAGGCAGAGGTACTTCATAAATACAACCACATTTTGGCCAGTTGTGTTTCAAGTCCATGTAACAGGCCATTTGTACCCGGTGTAGCCTCACGGCTGCCTTACGTTCTTAGGGTCCCAGGTTCGAATCCCGGTTGGAGCAAATGTTAGTGTGATGAGCATGGACATTTGTTTCCGAGTCATGGATGTTTATATGTATAATAAGTATGTATTTACAAACAAAAAGTATCTATGTAGTATATCAACTATCTAGTGTCCACGACACAAGCCTCGTTGCTTTGTGTGGCACTAGATGGCGCTGTGTGTTAATGTCCAACGAATTTATTTATTTAATTCAGACTCTGTGGCTGCTACTCAGAAATTCCTGAGGGAAAATCCTCAATTACATTAATTTACCTGACCTAGGAAGCGAACCCAGGACGTCATGCTCCGCAGTCACGTTTGACTGCTAAAAACAAAAGTATACAAGAGGCTCTAAAAATGTCGGGCCTGTGGACGGTGGGCTATGGGCTAGCTCGCCGTCTGTCCGTCTCATGACGACAGGCCGTGTCAACGGCGCGTTCGTGTTCCACGCGCGCCTCAAAGAGAGTCAGCAAAAAGGAAGGGGTCCGCAAGGACCGATGCCTGCCGGGGTTGCGGGACTGTTCGAAAGAGATACCGTGACCCCGGAACACAAAGGGTGATGAAGGAACATGGATGGGTTTTAGTCAGTAAAAGTCTGACACTCCCTCCTGCTCCGCCCAGAGCGGGAGAAGTCATTTGATGATTTCCCATCCGAAAAAAAAAAAAAAAAGGCTCTAAAAATGTAACTTCTATAAAAACCATCTTTTGATGACTGATTCCACATCACACAACGGGGTAATTACACCCTGTATTATTTTGTAACATCGGAGGAAATTCCCGTATCACAATACATATATATCTAAAATACTATTAATGTAGTTGGTATTCGTGTATTTTGTAAAAAAATTACAAGGCTGGTCTATTATTATTATTTCTACATTCAGTCGGTTTGATGACATTGTGGCGAGATTTAGAGTGTTTTTAATCACAAGGACGTAACGTTAACGTAGGTAAAGGTCAAGGACAGTAGATCACAGATTCACGGAGCATGTGATCTATTTTGGATCTCTGTGTCTATTTCACTAGCTGGACACGATTTTTATGTAATAAAGGCCTAAACCAACCAACCCAGACAAACACATTATTGCTTTGTCTTATTTGGTATAATTTTTTCAACAATTTTGTGATATGTAATTATGTGATCCAAACTGGACATACTTATTATATTATAATAAACCTATAGTTATAAAAATACTTGACAAATGAGATGCAAATCATTTGCATACTTAATTAATTATGGCTTTTATTCTCTTTATCAACATTATTAAATTACATGTAATTCTAAATCTCTACCGTGGGAAAAAATGCTATAGCGGCAAAAATAAAGCAAATAGTTTCGAATTAAATTTGGCGAGACGTCTTCGTTCACATTGTCGATTATTATTTAACGTATCACTATTATATTTATATAGAGAGCAGTAAACTCTTGGAGTTTGTGGCTACACAACAACAGCCACTCGGGCCGATCTTCAGGTTAAGCCTCGCTTGCCTACGGTTGGTTCGTAGATGGGTGACCACCCCTTACACCTCCCAACATTTAGAGTTTAATCCGTGTTTCGGAAAGCACGTTAAGCTGTTGGTCCTGACTGTCATTTATAGCAGCAGCAGCTTTTTATTTCAGCTGTGCGGAGGAAACTCGATATGTGATGGGTGGTCACCCATCTTGGGACCCACCTAGGCAACCGCAGCTTAACGGACCGACCGGATGTTACTATGTATTTATCCGTAAGCTCCTCTTCAAGGCAAACGAACTCTGATTTTTAAATAAACTTGTATGTCCCACAGCTGGGTAAAGCCCCCATATCCTTCCAGGGACTCTTCTGCTGCACCATCACGAACCATCTTCGTGATGTGCATCCAGATCATCTCGCCACCTCATTCTAGGCGGGCCTCGACAGCTATGTCCATCCTCAGGCACCCATTGCATTCATCTGCCTAGCCTTTTCCCAACTTTGTTGGACATTGACAACATTGCATTGCATTACTAAATTAATTTAAAGAAAAAACACAGTCAAGAAACCAAAGACAAGCCTTGTACCAGCTCTATATGATTTGCATTTTTTCTGCTCGGACCCGGCGCGGGCGCACGCGTCCGTGGGTGGATTTTTTCACGTTTCTCCGCGATTAGGATTGTAGACTCCCATCGCAATGCTTTTTATTGTACCGACGTTGTACACACAGATAGTCCGTTAGTGTCGCTAAGGACGGTAAGATGTAACGATAGTTGCTTTTGATTTTGATTTTTGTTGCTACCCAAAAATTTGTATGTACACTTTTGCTTACTCAACCCATTTGTGCCACTTGCCGAGAATCTTCTTCAAGGACACGACTTGCCATGGTTGACCTGGTTGGACTCCGGTTACAAGTAAAAAGCAAGGAAAGCCTGTTCCGGTTCCTGTTCAGGTGGAGATTCATAGACGAATCTGCCCTGGAGTGTAAATGTAGTGTTGTTCCACAAACGATGGGTCCGGACGCAGCTGTAAGTGCCAAAATCATCACCAAATTTTGAGCTGAATCAATTTAGATTGCCATCAACACGCTAAGAAAAAAATTTCCAAACGGTTGGTCTGGAAGCAAAAAAAGACAGATTTTAGATAAGAAAAAAAATCCTTTCTTATTTATTTCTGATTCAAACTCAAACTCAAAGCATTTATTTCAATTAGACCATTACGGCACTTTTGAATCTCAAAATTAGAAAAAACAAAGCTACAGTCCCAGTCACAAGGCATAATAACTTGAGAAAGTACTGTAGTTGCCCATTCCCTAGCATAGATCTCTATTAGATCTCTACGAAGAAGAACGGGCAAGAAACTCCATGGACACTCTTTTGAATCAAAATATTGTTACAAAATCTTGGTAACATCATTAATTTTGAAATTATGCATATATGTGAGAACGATGTAGAAAGACGTGCACATTAAGAGCGCCCAGAGTAAAAGATTAAATCAACAATTTAACAATAAAGGAATAGAATAATTAAACATTTAAAGAACGAATATATATCATCACGATAATTAATAATTCTACCTACTGAATTTACTGTACAATTATTTTATATCAACCTCTTATTTTTCTTGCACATAAAACTAACACATTACTACACATAGAAAACCCGCTCATTATCAATTAACTGTATCAAAATCAAACGCCGTCACAACAAACTTAATACACGTTATTACCCGACTGTGGCGGGGCGACGGCAAAAAAAGAAATGTAAGGCACGCCGCTCCGACTTACAGGCTTGGTGGACGATAAATTCCAATCAGGGCTCGCAAAGGCGCAAGGGCACTGGGTCGCGACCAGCCGAGTTAAGGGGAACTGCCTTTGAATATAATTGCGGCGTTTTTATTTAAGGAATGAGAGCGAGGGGTACAAGGTGCTAAGTATTTGGAAATTTTATGGAAGTAATAGCTAAGACTTTGGTAAATGACTGTTACATCACGACTGTAATCCCCTAAGGGTTAGGCAGAGGTATAGTACACCCACATTTTGCCAGTTAGGTATGTATCACTCCCATGTAATAGGGGGCGAGCCTATTGCCCTCAACCGAGTGCAATTGTTATAATGAAAATAATACTCAAACCAAATAAAACCATAATAAATGATAAATATCGCTAGACATTACACACAGCGCCATCTAGTGCCACACTAAGCACGAGGCTTGTGTCGTGGACACAAGATAGTTGATATACTACATATATACTTTTTGTTAGTAAATACATACTTTATTACACGTATACACATCCATGACTCGGAAACAAATTTAATGTCCATGCTCATCACACTAACATTTGCTCCAACCGGGATTCGAACCCGGAACCCTAAGAACGTAAGAACGTAAACTCACTACCGCTGCGCCATTCGGGGAACTATGCAAAAGAACATTCAAATTTTCTCTATCTTTACTATTTTCTATATATTTATTTCTTTATTTTAGTCCCAAAAAGATACATTTAAGCAATTTTAATACATTTTATTACTTCAATCTTGCTGACTTTCAGAAATATTACTCGTAACACAGAGAGTAGGTGCTAAGAAATAATCGCCACCTTCGTCAGTTGAAAAACTTTCACTGTATACAAAACAAAGTTTTCTATACATACTTATGTATGATTCGACACGCCCTTTTCACTTAAAACGCAAGTAGGACCATTCGGTAACAACAAAAGACTTGCCATACTTAAAAGCCTACTCCAATAACAATGGTTTTCTTTCAAAAACTTTCTTCTTCGACAGCCTAGACCTTAAGCATTTAAAGTTAATGCTCTAGGAATTCAATGGGAATCCACACCCAAACGTGAAGTGCCCAACCGCACACTATTTTCACTGCCGTTTTGAAACCGACCTTTGGTATTGTCCTACTGTCCCCACTAGTTTGTCGCCAGTAATATGTTCAAAAAGTCCATAAGAAAAGTTTGGGGGATACAGGGCAGTTTATTCCACTGAATTTTCTATAAATTAACGGTTATCACTGAAAGCTGATGCAAGTATACTTTTTCTTTGCGACTTGTTTCTCTAAAATTTTTTCTCACTTGAATAGTTTTTAGTTTTGGTCTGCGCCATTCAATTATCTGAGTTTCCCGAACCATTGGCCCGTATTACTATAATGTCCACCAGCGGAGACATTGCAAAAGACACGCAACAGCAAACGCGATCAAGGCTTTTGGGATCAATCAAAGAGAGTCAGCAAAAAGGAAGGGGTCCGCTAGGGCCGATGCCTGCCGGGGCTGCGGGACTGTTCGAAAGAGATACCGTGGCCGCGGAACACAAAGGGCGATGAACGAACATGGATGGGTTTTAGTAAGTAAAAGTCTGACACTCCCTCCTGCTCCGCCCAGAGCGGGAAGAGTCATTTGATGATTTCCCAATCGAAAAAAAAAAAAAACGGCGTTTGGAATTAACAGGAAAAGCCTTCCCACCTGGGCATGCTTTGCCGTAGCCGACTTGGAAATCTCTGAATAGACTCCGAACCCAAATCTCTTTAGATGGGGGTTCATAGACGGCTCAGATCTCAAATGTGTATGCGGCGTGTCTCCACAGACAATGGCCTATCTTTCAATTTTTGGCGGCTTATACTGAATTTGTTCCTATAAATTTTTATTTTTTGCTTGGATAGAAGCCTAGATATAGTGCACAAGATACATATCAGTTCAAAAAAATTAAAGATATATGTGTAACAACGGCATAATCACGCACGAGCGTTTGTCAAAATTCTCGCGAAAAGTATGGCGGGTTGGCCGCTCCTAATGACTGCATCAGCGAGCTGAGTTCGCATAACTGAATTTTGGGCCAAAACTGATATCGACACGCTAAGAAGAAGAACAGGAGATTATTCCCCGATTGAGTTTTAGTAACTCAAAATACAGGGACAAGGCGTTCGAGGGCAATGAGAACACACCATCTTTAGGTGTTTCAATTTTCCATGCTCATGTGTCAATGAATGAAAACGGTGTGCAACTGCTTATCGTTCGGTACGAATTCTAAGGTCTTAAAGGATTATGAGCACTTAGGTATGGACCAGTAATCTAGGCAACGTTCGCTTTTGTTATTATTGCCTTACTTTCTTTTGTTTGTAGCTCAAAATGTGTTAATAATGCTTCTTGTTGTAGATAACGTTCCGGTCAAGTAGGAAAGTGCCGACCTCTTTTGAAAGTTTTATCAAAACTTACAAGCTAGAAAAGCGTTGAAGAGCCAAAACATTGAGGTATTACTACTACGTATAGAGAAGACAGCGCGAACAAAATCTGTGCGCAGTGCGAGGGGCGCGGGGGGCGGCTAGCCCCGTATATACTACTCTGTCAAGAAAGTACCGGGAAAAGATCAATAAAACACAAAATATTAGTTATTTATCCAAATTTATTTTATCACCTTCAAAGTATGCTCCTTCAGAACCGACACACTTACGCCAACTAATAATCCAATCATAAAAATATTTTTTAAATGCTTATTCCAGAATTGAGTTCAGTTCTCGCCGCGAATTCTCCTTTATGTCTTCTACTGAATGAAAACGGGTGCCACGAAGTGGTAATTTGAGTTTAGGAAAAATAAAGAAGTCGGCTGGAGCCATATCTGGTGAATAAGGTGGTTGCTCGATGGTATTTGTTGAGTTTTGGTCAAAAAATCGTTCACAACTGTGCGAAGGCGCATTATCGTGGTGCAAAATCCAAGAATTTTCTTTCCACAAATCTGGCCCTTTTATCTAATATGCTCTCTTAAACGCTGCATAACGTCCGAATAATATTTTTATTTACCGTTTGACCTTCCGGCAAGATTGTCAGTCACTATTTCCTTCACTTTTGCGATGTTAACTTCAGTTGCAGACATTGATGGCCTACCAGAACGAGGCAAATCTTCCATCACACCTTGACCGCTTTTGAACGCTTTGTACCACTCATAAGCGCGTGTTTTTGATAAAGTCGATTCACTGTAAGCCTTCTGTAACATTTTCAGAGACTCCGAACTCGAAATTCCATTGGCGATGCAAAATTTAAGACAAACTTTTTGTCCGATATTTTTGTCCATTAAGAAATTCGCAATACACACTAGATATGATATAACTAAAATTAGCACTGTATTTAATCTAATTAACAGATGTAACTCAAACTCCGCGCCAAAATGGAAAACAGTTGTGCTAATCTAACAACAACAAAAAAAAACAAAAAAAAAATTTGGAACCATAAACAAATCATCCATTCCCGATACTTTTTTGACTGAATGTATAATGCTGTGGCGAGCAAGCGACTGAGTGAACTGCGGCCGGCCGACTACAGTTGAACGGAGCATAGATTTTGTTCGCGCTGTCTTCTCTATACGTAGGTACTAGGTAGTAGTAATAGCTCAATGACCCAAGGCTATATTTGCTTGAAAAAAAAAAAAAAAATTGCGAATTTTGTGTTACATAGAAGTTGAACCCTACAGATCACTAAATTACAATAAATAACTACTGACCAATGAAAAACACAATATTCTTCTTTGAACTTTTTGTTTCAGTACATACCTTATGTTATAAAAGCCGCATTTTTTAGGACATTGTAGAGGTGAACAGTAGATTAGTCTATACATTGTTTCTCAAACTTTAGAATATACCCGGAACTAGTCTTAATTTTTATAATTTACTATGAATCTCTAAATATCTCATAATAATCATTTATCTTAGAACATTACTTGTCTAACTTTCTTTGACTAAGACATGTACAAATATCATAAACTTCTTAATAATATGTTCCTACTTGCCATACAACCTCCAAAGCGAAAGGTCAAAGATCATAGATGAATTAATGCTAATCGAAACACACTCACTTGCTTTTTATATTATGTCCCATTCACTTGCAAATTCCATAATGTGCCTCAGGGCACGCTCGGTTTCCCACGGTATAATTTATATGAAAAAAATACATTAAAATCCAACACCAGAAACTTTCAAAATCAAACCATAAACAGATTCGAACAAGTCTGAAAATCCAATGTGCCTTAAACGCCTTCAAAACGTTTTTAACCTGAGCGTCCACTAGTACTTAATATCGACTAAAATCCGTCCACAGAAATGTAACAAACGAATTTAAACTCTATGCTAACGACATAAATGCTTTGATAATAAGCTAATGAAGAGATTAGAACGGTTTGCTCTTACGTTGTTTACGAAGAAATTTCTCTTAGAGCTCTTTTTGATACAGCACGCGTCTGAATATTAGGGTGCTTTCATAATACGGTCGACGAGTTGGTACTCTCTTTTCTTTTAATATGGAAATCATCATCATCATAATAAACTTAAATTGATGGTCAATACTAGATATTAATTAACATAATGTCTGGTTTAGAGTACAATATACAGCGGCTCCAATTTAATGTTTTACCGTCTATTGGAGGGTCATCGTTTCTAAGTGATTGTTTTTATTCTGGAATCTTTCCTCCCTAAACTTATTCTGACCATTTTCCACGGATCATTCCCACTTGTGGGATTTAATTTTCCCACTAGTCCTATGATTTCAGGTGGTACAAAATCGAACTGTGTAGTAGATCTAGTGGGATCCTTTTCCACTACCTACTATATATCTTGCTAATCTTATGAGTAAACTTTTTGTCTGTAAATACATCTACCTTGTCTTCTGGTATTCACATTTTAGCTCAATGTAATTGAAAATTAACAACATATCACTTGCTTCGGTGAAGGAAAACATCGTGAGGAAACCTGTATGCCTGAAAGATATTTCTTGACGGCATGTAAAGCCAAGTCAGAGGCCCATGGGCAGCATAAAAACTCTTACACCAGGTTAGGCACTAACCACACGACAAAGAAAGAAAATATTGACATTATAGGTACTGCCATGCTAAACGGTGCCTTTTAATCTCGACTCGTGTGCCCGAAGTCCGACAGAACGTCGTGTCGGCCAAATTTCGACATTGAATAATATAGTAAGTGGGTGTAGTCTTAATAACACATTTGTTTTTTTGTTTCACTGCGTTGTTGATTACTGGCTGAAATGAACATTTACATATAGGCTTATTTGTCACAAATAAGCCTAAATGTAACGCACTCAAAACTATTCAATGCACACATCAGTACAATGTTTTGAGTGCGTTACATTGAATTTTACCGTAAAACGTGATATTTCACCCCAAAAAAAAGTCGTTTCCCAGCAAGAGTTACTTAGTTTAATGTACAGAATGCTTGGTTGACGGCTTCGTGAAGGGTCTGTTTACACCCTGTAGAAGGTACCCAGCTGGTATGGTCTAGAAAAAAAAATCGCAAGGAGAACAAATGCCTTTCGACCTCTTTAAGCGTACTTTTATGGGTATTTAGTCTGAACGGACCGCTTTTATACCCTTAATGTGTGATGTGTTCGTGTGAGTGATGATTAAACTAAAAAAATAGTGATAATTATAAACTAACTTGATAATGGTGTCGATTCTGTTATGCACAAATTAAACTTAATTTAGGCTATTGCTATGTTTTACTAAAAAGCAGTGCGAGAAAAGGACGGCTATAGCTATAAACTAAGTTAGAGATGTCAAACTAGTTTATGCCTTGCGCTTCACCGTGTTTTTAGTCGACATGTTTTTACGTGCACCCTTCATTTGTATGGAAGTATTAGTTCCAACTAAATTTGACAGCTCTAAAATGACGTCGGTCTCTTTCTCGTTTTATTAGAGAGAAAAAGATAGCACTAGCCTAAATTAAGTTTTGTTTGTGCACAACATAATCGACACCAATAATTATCAAATAAATTAATTATCTTGATAATTTCGAATCCTGAAAAAAAGGGAGCAACTGCCCTTCTTTAGAATGGTCACTGATAACCACAACTATGATGAGCTCGTGGCTAAATAATAACAGCCGTTCGGGTCGATCTTTAGGTTAAGCCGTGCTTGCCTAGGTTGGTCTGTAGATGGGTGACCGCCCTTACATACCGAGTTTCCTCCGTGCCTCGGAAAGCCCGTTAAGCTGTTGGTCCTGGCTGTTATTTGTAGATCTTTGACAGTCGTTACAGGTAGTCAGTGACCCAAAAAGTCTGACAACCAGTCTTACCAAGTGGTATCGTATTACCCAGTACTAACTGGATTGTGGAGGTCCGATAGGCAGTAGCTCCATGTAAAATACTGGTATTCAGCTGAATCCGGTTGAACCGGAAGCTGACCCCAACATAGTTGGGAAAAGGCTATGCAGAGACTGATAACCACAACTCGTTTTGTCCTTTATCAGTTCGATCTTTTTCTGAACCAGGGAAGAAGTGACTCACAATCACAAAATAAATTTCTTCAAACGGTTCACCCGTTTGAAGAAATTTATTTAGTTTTTTTTTTTGTTTTACCAGCGATACAAAAGTTACCAACAACATAATTGGAAAATTACTATGATCATCAAATTAAACGAAAAAAGTCTAAACACACACTATGCAAATAGATAATTTTCTTGTTTATGTTATGACATCATTTTCTACGGTTAGTTTAGCAAGATCTGCGTCATAACTGTCAGTCAAAAAACCGAGGCTTTATTAACAATCAAATATTTCACGAAATGCCGATAACATCACACTGATTAGCTGTGACCTTTACGGATGTTAAGATATTCGTTGATCATAAGAATAGTCGGGAAAAACTGGAAAGAGACTATTTATGTGGTCTCCAAAAAGCTATTCATTCTAAATCACTACACAAAGAAAAACAATTCACACCTTTGTTTCAACATATAGGACAACTGACTACTAGTCACAAATACAGCCACAGATTTTCTATATTCATATATTCAGATTTTCTAGCACTAATAAATGCTCACCCGTTTAAGCTCTCCACAAACTAAGCAAAAGTATAAAGCAAAAGTATATCTAGACCCGACCATGGAAGCAAGTTTTTCTTTTAATAATACTTTTTTTTATTTGATTAAAGGGCCTTGTCGCTTAGCGACCACATCGCCTATTATTAATACTTATTCAATACTTTGTCAAAAAAAAAAGTGTTTGTCAAAAAGCCTTGTTACAAACTTCTTTGGAACAAAATTTACCTCTTTCTAAAATGCTTATAACATAACATCACGCCTGTAATCCCCAAAGGATTTGGTAGAGGAGTACTTAATAGTACTATACATTTCGCCAGTTATGTTTTTAAGTCTTTTGTAATAGGGGGCGAGTCTTGTGCCATCAACCAGGTACAAAGCTCCAGCGTCCAGGTTCCGTGGCTGCTACTCAGAAATCCCTGATGGAAAAACCCTCGACCTCGGACCCTGGATCTCGAATCGAACCCAGGACCCCACTTCAGGAGTCGCGACAACTGGACTGGACCAACAAGGCAGTCACAATGCTTATCTTTACACATAAACCCACATTTAAGAGCACGAAAACTCTACAAATTACTACATACATACAAAATTCTTAATAACTAAAGAAATGTCGCTCCGAACCGAAGGTTATATACAAGACAGGTCATGTTTTGATGTAGACGCGGCGCATAAGTCAGGGGTCGCGTCAAACGTTCGACAAACTACGCCATTGTAACGATATTACAAAGCCTTCGGACGGTAAAGAAGGATAAAGGGGCTAATGCGTTTATTGAAGATTGAAGTTATGATACTTTTGAGTTAATGTAATTAGAATTTTAAAACGAGTTCATTTATACATTTAATGTTTTACGTTTGAGTGAAATTTTAAGAAAATTCAATGTAATTAGCTTTACTCAAGTTAATGTAAGAAAATAATAATTTCATACTTTTGTATTACGGTATTGTGGTAATTGCCTGTCTATTTTAAGGATTGATTTATTAATGTTCAACTCTAAATGTTTAGCTAATCTTAAAACGCATTCTACAAAACAATGCATTGAAGTCATTGCTAAAGTGGTACCCACAGCAATTTCTGTTAAACTTTGTGTTGCTTTTACATCTGGTTAAGCGTCGATGCCTTTTTCAATATAAAAAATAAAATAATAATATTTTAGGATAATCCCATAGAATATGGTAGGTTATTATTTCAAATTAAATATTTTAGTTTCTCAATTGATGAATCCCCGCACCAATATTTGATACCGCAGAGCCCATGTATCGAACTTTCTTGAGTATTCTCTCAACATGCCGCCGATAGATGGCATTAGCGGTAGCAAAGGGACCTTTTCCTGCCGCCATTCGCAGACACTGTGTTGATATTCGAAAAATGAATGAACCTGCGTCTGTGCTTCATTGAGAACTTATAGTGCAGTGTTGATTTTTGGAGTTTTAACCATTCTACCGGTGGATTTAAGAAGATTTAGCTCGCCGGCCGGCAGCGCCTACCTACAAGCCATCACGCGTGCATGAACGAGTCAGCTTCCCGTCTCCATGGGTTTGAGTGGGATCTCTGGATTGCCGAGGTACGTGGGCAAGTTTTGCTGCTATTAATTATTTGATATTGGTTTCTCGATGATTCAACAATAGGGAAATTGGTTTTATTTTGAGGTCCGGTATTGTGAGGTTCTTAATACAAATTTTTGGTTTGTTCTTAAAAACAACCGTCTCAAAGGTGCAGGCTATTTACACGACTCAACACCTTTTATATTAATTTAACTAAGTCACAAATAATTTGTGCCGTCGTATTTTCTACGTAATGAGTTATTGAGCAAAAAAAATTGCTTCTCTATTTAACAAAATATAGCATTAGACTAAACAGTAAAAGTGATCTTGATATTGGCCACCAGGCTGTACTTAGTGCTGTACACAATGATGCAAGTTTAAAAAGGTGATAAAATTTATTTAAAACTTAAAGCAAATCTCACGAAGTTCCTACTTATGTTTGTTAAAAAGTTTTACGTTCCCATTGGTAGAAGTCATTTATTTCTGTATTTGTCGAAATTTTAGTTATATCAGGCTATTATCGTAAACACGTGACCTCTAAGAAAATCGAGAGTGACTTTAGACGACTACCCAAAAATTAGTGACATAGACTTCAAGGTTTATGAAAACTTTTTAATTGAATGCAATAGAGTAACCAATAATTACAAAAAAAACGGACCACGTCAAATAAAAGAAACACAAGCCTGTTTACAAAAAGTTCAGATACGCATTGTTTCGACAAGCCTGCTGTGAACATTCGTTGGACGCGTCGACAGCTCGTTGCGTTTGCCCGCGAGCGGCGCGCGCGCCTATTTGTGAGCGCCATCTATCGCTCCACTTGTACAACGCTACAGCGCTGTTAAGGCACATAATTTTGTTAAACTTTTAGCTACAGAGCAAGCTAACAACTTTTGTTATCGGATGCTTGTTTTAAATAATTGAGATGGGCCGGCTATGGCCTTTTCAGCAACCGACTAGTCGGCCAAAGCCGGTCGGTTGCTGAAAAGGCCAATCATTGCTTTCGCTGCAGTTCAGGGGTACTCGTATCAATGCAGCTGAGTCGCACGCATTGAGTACATTCATTATACAAAGCACTCTCTTGCACCCGCCCGTGCGGTCATTCCAAATATATTTTTCTGTAAAAAATAAATTTATTTTTCTTATGTTCTATATGTTGCGCACATTCTATGTACCTTTCTTTTTTTTTTCGGATTGGAAATCATCAAATGACTTCTCCCGCTCTGGGCGGAGCAGGAGGGAGTGTCAGACTTTTACTGACTATAACCCATCCATGTTCCTTCATCGCCCTTTGTGTTCCGGGGCCACGGTATCTCTTTCGAATAGTCCCGCAACCCCCGGACATTCTATGTACCTTACATTTTCCCCCTCCCGGAAAAATGTAAAGTCAGAATGTGCGCAACATATTCCCAGAGTGGATAGCTAGTATGTCGGAAAGTGTGCTATGGGGAAACTCCTACATAAAACTTTGAGCCAGTTTCCACTTTCCAAAACTGATAATGTGGTAGTACTAATATGTTTAGATTTATCGAGTCACGGCACGAACAAAAATACATTCACGAGTTTGTTCAAAATCCAATTAGCTTTTAAAAGATTCATTGAAAGGAGCCTAGTGTCGCACAGTGCCAGTAGGAATAATATAGGCATGCCACAAACCTGAGCTAGCAACAAAACACAATAACAATCTAGGCCTTAACAAGAACGTAAAGTTGTAAATGCTAGTTGTCTCGAGCAGATAACTCGCTCACAATATATTTGTAACAAACAAAACTAGTTACTACAGATGTAAACTATTAAATTTGTCGTTAGCTGATATAAGAAGCCTATTTGTTATTAGCAATGTGCCCCATATACTACGATGATATTGTTGAAAAGGTTTTGTTAAAATAGGATGTAATGCAATTTGTTGGGGTGTTATTTGTAAAATATTTAAATTGGGTGCTGAATTAGTGATATTATTTCGTGGGTTGTTGGTTTGAAATAAAATACATGAAAAACAGTATGAAGCTTAGGTCAGGTTAGTCGAACCTTTAATTTGTAGATTTTAAAACACACATTTCATGTCCTTGTTTTTCGTAACCGTAATGCCAGATAATCAACGAATGACATTTCCACAACAGCCCCAGGATTATCCATAAAGATATTTTTCAGGAATAGGTAAGTTATAAATCCGTCCTATTTTCGTTCCCAAAAAGTTTTATTTTCCTATAATATCCATTTGAGGTGCTCCTAAAAAGTTTTTGCTTTTGTAAGATCAATTCACACCACAAAACAACACGCGTCGAATGAATTGACAACCTCCTTTTATTTCGTCGGTAAAAAAATTTAACCTAATTTTCACTTCAAATGAAAATGGAACGCCGTTTTCACTTGATTTATTCAAAAAAAGAAGTTAAAGTTCCAAACCGATGTGTCGAATCGATCCATTCATTCGAGCATTCAAAATACAAAACGCCATAAAAAAACCTTTTCGGACCAGCCTACAAAGCACAGGTGAAACAAACACGTTGCTCATATCAAAACTTAGTATGTAAAATCAAAAGATTATCAGCAGGAACCATACATTGTTTTCTTTCACATCCCTATTTGCATACACTGATCGACTGAACGAGTGAACGTCGAGATTGCATTCATTTTGTTTTTATCCATCGCCCATTCAGTGATGTTTTGAAATTTTACACCGTGAATAAATGCTGCGTCGATGTAGGTCTGGAGCCAATAGGCGTTCTTTATGTTGTCATTAAGTATTAGGTTAGTTATACTGTTTTGTTTTGGGGTTTGAAAGCGTTGACTATATTTTGGTAGTAAATATTTATGGCTGTATTTGTGGGGATAGAAACAATCTGAAGATCTATTTAAAATAGGAAATTAATGTGAATGGATTTTGATTTAAAAGTTTAAAACATTTAAGTAGTGTTAAGCTTATTTGAGGTTGATTTACCACTTCCTTTTACTGCCTCGATGGTTTAGTGGTTGCAATCGCGACTGCTGAGTATGGGTTCCTTGGTTTGATTCTTGGATCGGTCAAATGGTTATTGGGTTTTTCCATCAGAAATTTCTCAGTATCTGCTACGCAGTTCGGGCGAGCCTATTGGTGTCAAACGCTGCCAATAAGCTCGCCCCCTATTACTATTAGGTAAGTTCACCTTTGCCTAACCCTTCGGGAGTTACAGGCGTGATGTTATGTTTTGTAGGTACTCAAATCTTGTTTACCACACTAGTTCTAAAAAGTTATTTTTGTTTCCATAAACGCTTATCAATGAAAAACTAAACGGTCTAAAAATAAAGGAATTAAAATGTTTTATCCTCATATGACTAGTTGAATTAAAATTACATTTTCGTCATGACCACGTCGTCGGTAGGTGAACCAAGGTGTGGGTTCTAGTGTTGTGCTAAGAAGGACTATCGATATCGATAAACAATAAACCAATTTGATTTTTTGGTCTCACCACAGCTTCTTTCTTTTTGTAATCCTGGGTGCGAAATGAGAAAGAAAATTTGGTTTTATGGAGTATTCTCACTTTCTAATTGTAACGAGAAGAAATGTTAGTTAGTCAAGATATCAAAAGATTAGAAAAAATGTTTAACAGACGAACCATGATACTTAGGTAGGTACGTTGCAACTCATAAGCGATTTCAATTAATCAGTGCTGGACAATAACAAATCAGCACCTTCTAAATAGTGGGTAATTACATAGGTATATCAATCATCACACATTACACTACCAATAAACTTACATTAAATTACACTTTGATGATGTACTTGTTAATGGTTGATATCATTAGAGAAACTGATACACTATTAATTTAATTTACTTTCAGTTTATGGTATTTGATGTTTCGACATAAACTAACAGCGAAAACCTTTTTTTTTTTAACAAACAAAACATTGGGTAAGACCGTTAAAAGCTAATTGTAGATGGCGCGACCATAGCTAGGTATCAATCTGACCAGTGAAGTCAAGTTGTTTTGAAATATAAAATTACATTACCAGATTTTCAACCATTGACGATGCTTAGACCAGCCATGCTAGCGCCAATAATTTCATAGTTCACTTCTTCATTGTCGAAATCGGCACCAATGCCACATAAAAAAAATCGTTTCCCTACAAACTGCACTAAAATAATGTTAGGTAGCCTAGCAAATAAAATTTAAAAGAAAATCATCGTAAACTTTTTGGTCGCTGTTAAACTTATAAATATTATTGAAGCTATCAATCTCATCACTAGACAGACTGAGGCTTGCGTGACCTCTGCCCTTCGCCCGCGCACTTCCCCCCTCCCACTACTCCCCTCGGACCCCGTAAACCGCACACATGACTCGCTCTTAGCGATCCCGCCCAACACCTTTTTGGTACCTATCAACGGAAAAAATCGATACCGAATTTGTATTCGAATTTTAAATCGATTCGATAGTGCGATTATTGTTGATTCATTTTGTTTTTGTGATTTTGGTAAGTCACGATACTGATTTGTTTAGTTTCTGTTTAATTTAGGCTTAGTCGTTGTGTGTAGAGATTTCTATCGTTTTAGGATTCTCATATATATTACTTGGGTAAATAAAAAGTTCATCAGTACATCATGAAATGAAAATAAAACTAACATGATACAGGTAGAACCTTCATTACAATGATGTGCACCTTAACAATAACACCTTCGTCAAATTTTCACAGACTGCACGATCAAAAAGTGAAACCAATCACAAAAATCGATACAATACATTGTTAAAACAACAATACCGTGATATATGACGTATCAGAATCGAATAAAACACAAAGCGCACACGATCCGAAACATATGTCCGTCATTAAAGACGCATTCGAATTTTGAACCACGAAATAATTCGAATTCCACACATTCGAATGCTTCAACACAATGCCTAACAAAAGTAAGCTTGACTCAATTAAATCTTAATTCGTACAAAGAAGTCGATTAATGAAATTAAGTCGGCATTTAGTCGATTTAACCATAGTGATGGCCACAATAGCCCTAAATAGTAACAATCAAATGAAAAGATACTCGAAATCTCGACACAACAAAAGATCTAACTAACCCGAGCTATGGCGTGACTATTAAATTTTAATGACATGATTTATTCAAGGTGGTGTAAAAAAAACACGAGAAAAGGGTACGATGTTACGATCCATTTTTCATATAACGCGGTTGGTAGCAAATGGCCAAATAAAAAATGTTTAACAGGCCGACACTTTATGAAAAACGCAGTCGGGCTGTGTGTCGGCTTTGTCATCGACAACAGAATTTATTCATGGTTACCTGTTGAGCTCCAGCAGTGAATAAAATATAAAGAATATTCCATTTTTCTGGATTCATATTGCGTAAGGTGCATGGTTTTGTGAAGTCCCGGCGAAGTTTAACTTAATTTTTGTACCGTAGGACTAGTTAACGATTGCTTAACAATATGCTTTGGTTATTATAATGATAGTCTAGATGAGCAACTTCCAATACGCAGAATTTATGACATACAACTTTTCCAAAATTAATCGTGTGTTTAGTCTTTTAAAGCCTTTAATGTTCATATTTGATCCATGTTGTACGAAGCAAAAAACAAATTAGAAGTGTAATGAAAAAATTATCTGACCATAATAAACAAGCTTTGATATCAAAGTAAAAGCAAGATAAACTAATCTGAAAAAAAAAATTGCTAAAAATTTATATGGCTCGTACTTTCGTCCACCCATGCATCTTATACACAATATTTGGTCATTCTCTTAGTGGTAGCCGTCTCATTTATAATATTTTATAGAAATCAACTAAACAGAATATGGAACATTAACATCAGTACAAAGCTTGCCCCGATTTCGTGCGTTTATACTAAATTGCTTATGATTAGTGTGACCAAACGGCCCTTGTTTTTTTCCTGTTATATTTATATTTTTTGTGACGTAAGTAATATGTTAGTTTTTGTAATTTTGTGAAGTATTTTAGTTTGTTTTGGTGTTTGTGTTGTAAGGATAGATGAACAGTGTCGTTTAAATGAATGTTAATAAATAATGTGAAATGAAAGGAGACTGCTAATAAACTAATGCAGCTATGTAGCTGATGTACGTGGATAGCTTTTTGGATAATTGGTAAACAATAAATACTTTCTAGATTTAAATTCGAATTCTATTAATTGCAGGCAATGTTTTAGAACTAAAGTTAAATATCTGCATAGCCTTTTTCGAATTAACGAAATTAACAATTTTGTAATGAAAAAAAAACACGATCTGAGATAAAAGTAAAGAGACACAGGAAAATCCCAACATAATTTGACACTAACTCATAGTTACTACACTCGAACACAAATTATGTTTTTTCTAAAGAGCAGTTGTTTTAAAATACATTTGAAGAGGCGTGTGTTATCCATGTCCGATCTACCTCTGTAGCACGTGGGCAGACAATGATTGTAAATATGAAATATTGTTATTGATTGTTATTAAAATAATATAATAATATCACTAAAGTTTTAGAGCTCATTTCTATTTCAAAATGACTTTATGTTTGGGCAAGCAATGACTCTTTTTTAAGGAGTATTTATAATAATATACTTCCGGTCGAATTTTTGGGCACAGCTGTAGCTGTAGCTGAGTAGCCAAGCACGCAGAAGATATTTTAGGGCACAACCACAACTATTTGTGGTTTGTGCTAACACAAGTGCACTTTGATCCTTTACTGCCATAGTGCCATCGGATGGCATTCTGACACGACCGGGGTGAAATCAGACACAAGACCTGTAGGGCTTTATGTGTTTTTCTTATCACCATCTTCCTACATATGAACGAAACAGTCAGTATTGAAGTAGGACAAACTAATAGAGAATCATGAAAATTAGAATTTTAGAACTTATTCTTAATTGCACCATAAATTAAGAGATATACACACAAATCGCAGTACATAGATAGCTAATGTAAAATAATATTTAATTCTTAATTGCTTTTAATTCAAGCACAGATGGGAAGATCAAAAATATTTTTTACAGTAAATTAATTTTCTAAAACCCAACCAACAAAAGGCAGTTTATTGAATTATTTCAACAAAAAATCTGTGAAACGACAGACTTTGAGTCGCCGTCGCACAAATACAAGAGAAACAAAAAAATAAAAAAAATAGGAATTGGGTAAAGTAGCAAAAACGGACAGTACTATAAAAATCATCAAATATCTTTGCGAGATGCAGCCCTTCAAATTTGTTAAGGTCATCATGACTTTGCCTATTGTTAGGTGCACCATGCTTCTAGAAGTTTACAAGGATAAAACTTTGATGAAATTTCTTAAGTACTAGTCTGATAACCTAAATATTCATCTCATCGTTTTAAATACGTTTTCAATCATTGTAATATAAAAAAGGATTAATAATTTAAAAACTTGAAATTCATAATAAGATAATATTGATGTCTTACTTAAAAGTAGTTGAAAGTCATGCTTGGATCACCGTACGGTCGAAAAAGCTATTTGGTTTACAGTTTAACCCACATATTACATTGTAAAATGTAAACCAAATAGCTTGTTCGACTACACTAAATATTGCCAATATCCATGTACTTCATTGTCCAATCTAAATCAGGACAAGTCCAGGCAAACCTGAAACAAATGGCAACCCTACCAACCCACCCCCTCA
Organism: Xestia sexstrigata; assembly: GCA_941918905.2. Lineage (NCBI taxonomy): Eukaryota > Metazoa > Arthropoda > Insecta > Lepidoptera > Noctuidae > Xestia > Xestia sexstrigata. The sequence goes on from OW799219.2 coordinate 8,103,391, forward strand.
TGTCACCATACATTGTATTCTCAAAAATGGTAGCGAATATGACATTGACAAAGGGTGTTGGGTATAAACTTTGTACGAAAGAACAAAGATACTTTTTTTCAACTTGAAGTGGCAGAAAAAAGTATAATTTATATGGTTTTTGGAATGAGAGCACCTGTCGCTAATTGCCACTTTTTGGCGGCGATAGCTTTTGTAAAGAAATATGAATACTTTTATTCTTTTGTCGATATATGAAGTTAGATGATGCATTTACATGCTTATTTGGTTGAATTGGTGGGAAATTATTTTGCTTTTTGGTGTGTAAATTTTATTCAAAGCGAATACTCCTAATAGGCATGACGACAGTATCAAAAAATTGCAAATCTATTTAGTCCGTCAGTTAGAGTATTGGAAATTATTGGACACGTATTTTTTGTTTTTGTAAATCAATGAATATTGACAAAGATAAAACGCATCAAAACTCGGGAGTGGGGGCTCGTGACGTCAGAACTAGCTAAAAATTATACCTAGGCGTGACGTATTGAGAATTTTAAAAGCGTCATATCTTCGTCAATTTCGGTTTACGTAACAAAAGAAAAAACACGAGATTTTCAAATATTTTTTGAAAATCTAACTGACGGACTAATTGGATTTTTTCTGTCGTCTCGCCTATTGAAAACAAATGAAGAATAATTTCCCTAAATCTGTTATTTTATAAGGTTATTGTGTAATTTGGTACTTTATAAAAATATTGTAAGTGTTAAAGCTAAACTCGTCATCTCATCTGCCAAGTTTTTTCTCAACTATCTTGGGCTCGGCTTGTAGTGTAACCGGACGTAGCTGAAAATCAGTAGCGACGACCTATCTGACCTCCACAACCCAGTTAGTACTGATTAATGGTTAGACTGGTTGATCTCCGGCAGTACGACCGCCAAAGATCAACAAAATGACAGCCGTGACCAACGGCTTATCGCCCCTTCATAGGCGGGGAGGAAACTAAAATTATCCATAGAATACCATTGTCTACATCTCCACATACCAATACTCACTAAACCATAACGCGACGTCAAAACATTACGTCAATAACATCACCCACAAAGGGTGGACAATCTCTGACATAACCCGCCGTCCATCAAATTACAAACACACGCACATCACTCAAAACACAGAATCAAAACACGGGATAAACTGAACACCTATCTGTCGACACCGGTCAGGGGTCAACACTCAACATCTGCCTGCCTGGATGCATAACGACATTAATGTTATGTATCTCTATTCAATCAATGTTACGTTACATGTTCGAATCAATCATCAATTTGAATACGTTTACTTGTTACATTTATCTGTATCGTAACTTAATAAAAAGCGTGTTCAGTACACGTGGCTCTCAATGAATGGGTTCGTGATTGTATCTTTTTGTTTCGAGTACAATTCAGGTTTTGGTCGGTAATTGTTGATTTGAGTTAGCGTGGGTGGTTCAATGGATTGTTCGCAGAATTATTAGACAGAACAAAAATTTACTGAATAATTATTTTCCCCTAAACATTCAATAAGGAATGACTTGAAACAAAACAAAAATTCCCCGCAAAAACACAATGTAGAGAAACATAAAACGCGAAACTAAAATCAAAGCCTAAAATTATAGACTAAACAATGACCCTTTGAAGGCACAGCACTAGCCATCATCGCGACAGACGTACATTAAACCGTCTTTGGAACAACGAAACGTGGCAAGTAATAGAGATACCTTATAAATTACCGTAAAGTTATAAAACTCTGGACGGACATTCGGACAATTTCTAAACCTTCGGTGCTGATCAAGTGTGGTTTATTACAACAAGACACGCTCCATGCGAAACAATGAGTGGAACGAGCAATTATTACAGGTATTAAGGCAAGGTTTTCAAATCAATATTTGATTCTATCGATTGATTGGACTGTTAGTGCGGTGATTAGTCGAGCAATTTATACTTTTAATTGATTTTGATGAATGATTCGTCGGTGCCCGTAGGAAGATGTTTACTGAATTAACTATAAGTTTGAGGGAAGAAAAAAATTGATTAACCACAACTCAAATTGTAAGTATTGAAATTAATATAATAAATAATTACGGATAATAACGTAGTTTTTACAAAGTATTACTGATTTAATTAGAGAAAGTCGGGCTAGTAGTAACAACTTAACAAATAAAATAACAATTTATTAGACGACAAAATCTTCTTCGACGAAAACACACCTAACCACCGATAAAGAATATCTTCGACTAAAAACATCGACTAAATGCGTTCCCATCTCTATCCCTATTGTACTCTACAGGGAAGTCGTAATATTTGTTAGTGAGGAGATACGACTACAGGAGACAATGGTTTACAAACTTATCCGAAAGGACCTTACGACCATCCAAGAGAAAATTTGTGGAGAACTAGACATATTGCCCATTTAAGTCTTCAATTAAAATGTTTGCAGAAGGGTACCTATTGTGAGAGTTGGTTTTGAAGTTGAGGATAGGACTTTTGTATTGTATTGTATAACGGGCTGGTGTCCACAACTCTACGTCAAAGCGCGTACGGACTTTTATAGAGAATCTACTGATAATAATATGAGACAAAGGTGTCTCGTTAGGTCGTATTGTTAGGAACGGCTAAGCACTTCTACCAAACTAGAAATTACCTTTTGTTTGGCTAGGCTGTCCAATATTTATTACAGCTTGATGCTGTAACGTCTTCGATAAAGCCTAAGTCATGAGTAATTAAAACGGGGCATAAAAGTATATTAAAAATCTGGAAAAGAATTGGAGTTACCAACATAGCTTGGACAGTGAGCTGAAGTGGTAGGGGTAATTGGTTGAAGGCGTCATAGTCAATGGAAGAAAAGAGTCCTGGGGAAAGACTCAAGTGTAGTAGTTGTTGACCTCAGCTAAATAAACCGAAAACCTTGAAAAGGTGGCTGGGACACACTTGAAGTGGATGGTGTAGGTCAGTGTTGTAGAACTTAGGAGAGGCCCATGTTAAGCAGTGGACTGCAATAGGGCAAGTAGAGAGATTGAGTGAACTATGCTGAATAAATTTTGTTAATCCATGTCTCCAAAAGGGTTTTCACGAGCAACCAGTACCTATAAGCTTTTATCGTAGGTATCTAAACTACTAACGACCATTTTCAATAACTTGCTAGCCAGTTTCGATAGGTTGCTATCTCTGTCTGTTTGACATTTTGCTTACCGATCGGTTGGAAACAAAACGTCACAGAAAAGCTTTCTTTGTTTTTTGTATGAATCAAGTGACAGGTAGGTGACGCGGATACGATAGCACCAATAGCTACTGTAGTAGGCATATTAACCAACAGTTATATCTAAATTATAGAAAATGGCCGTAAAACAACATAATTTGAGTAATCCTATCTTTATTTCAACAGCAACATTAATTTTCAATCCAACAATACGAATTGCTAATAATTTATCATCCGTTGTTCGACAAATGCAGGTAAATGTCTACAAATTCATATTTCGGAACAATTTGTCAGCTCAACATGGCAGCTTTCGCATAAACCCGGCGCTAATGTAATGTAAATTAGGTGTTGTGCAATCAATTTGAGCTATTGTCCTGTTTAGTTTATGATCAACGAGATTCTGGACATCTAAACAAAATGTATAAATGTTTTATTTGAATAATCTGTGCAGAATCGTTGTATGAAAACAAATAACAATTAAACTTATAATGTCTCTTACGGGATATTTTCTGTGATTGATTATTATTTCGAGCTCCCGATATTTCGACGTTGTAGCAAGCGCCATGTTCCCGGGACGACAATCCCGGAAGATAATCCAGTAAGTGATAAAGTTTAGTTTTAAGCCGTGAAAGCTTAAAATAACAATAAATGAAAAATTAATGAATGAATGTGAAATGTATTAAAATTTCATGTAAGTATGCAGCTTCATTTTGAAAAGTTGTGCGTTAATCGGTTGTTTTAGTATGAGCATGTAGAATTGTAGAGGAATGTTTTTCTCATGTTTCAGTCGCGAGGTAAGTTTGAGTGTGAATTTTGATGCTATAAAAGTAGAGAAAGACCAAAGAACACCTCTTATGAGGTCATTGTGCTCATTATTATAAAACCAACCCCGAAATTGGGAAAAAAGCCATACATTTGTGTAAGCATAAATCGTCAAAATGTAGGGTATTCAGCTGAATCTACGAGTATCTGTCGTTTCATTGTAAAAGTCTTACTAATATTATAAAAGTGAAAGTTTGTGAGGATGGATGGATGTTTATTACTCTTTCACGCGAAAACTTCTGAACAGATTAAAATGAAAATTGGACAGTTACCAAACTTTACGAGGGCGAAGCCGGGGGCAACAGCTAAAGGTTCATAACAATAAGTACAATGATCCCTTGAAAGGTTTAGGCTAAACTAAAACTAAGGCCGATATAGTGAAAACAGCTGAAGCCAAGTATCCACGCAACCAGGTACAAACCAGGTTTTGTATCTACTTGATTTTATTTCAAAATGTAACAAACTATTTTAAATGACACTCATTAGCCCCGTATCGAGTCTGTATGTTAATGTTACAGATGCCAATTGAAAACTATAATGTGGGTGTGTAAATATGATGAGAGGAGTTTCTGTATAGGTTTTATAGTCGTAACGTTGTATATTGGCAACTTAATCTCATGTAACAAAGCAATGTTAGGATATTTAGAGATCAACATAAAATAACATCGCTTTTAATCCCTGAAGAGTAAGCAGAGGTGTACACCTACATGTCGCCAGTTATGTTTTAAGCCCCATGTAGTAGCCAACCGGGCCGAAAACACATACACAAACGGGCACAAATTTAGTTTCCGTAGCCGCGACCAAGAAATTTCTAATGGAAAAACCCAATAACACTATGCACGATCCAGAAATCGAACCCAGAATAGAACCCACTCGACCAATGAGGAGAGATTTCTTTGAAAATAATAGGGAAAAATCTGGTAAGTTAAGTAATCTTGAAATCCAGCATCTTGAAGTGCAATCTTGAAGTGTGATTGAACTCACAACCCCAAAATAAAGTGTTCATTTATTTGGATATAATTCCCAAAAATAATTAGCTGTTCTAAGAAGCTTTTACATAAACTAAAGCAAATGATGAAATAATAGATTATGCAACAAGTGAAAAAAAGGAAATTTAGTTCGAGGGACTAAGTTGGATTCCGAGAGCAGCGAAAGATTCTAGAGTAGAATCCCTTGCTACGCTCGGGATTCGTTCGGGATGTTAGAATCCTGAGCGGAGCGAGAGGGATACAAAAACCTAGACGATTTTTTTTTCACGAGTTGTGTACTCTACTTTTTACTTTTGACTGCGAAAAATTTAATAGAAGTAAAGTTTTTATATTTCTCGTGGGTTAATAATAACCAATTTGGTCGACCTTCAAAGTTAAGCCACGCTTACCAAGGTCGGTCTGTGGATGAGTGACCACTTATTCATTACATACCGAGTTTCCTCCGTGCGTTGGAAAGTACGTAAATCCCTTAGTTAGTCAATCTCTCAAAGCAATTTTCGAAATTCAGTGTTATATATTCTTGTAGGCACGTTTTATTGTTCCAAATTCAAAATGTTTTTATAGTGAATAAAAACATTTTGAATTTCAGTGTATCAGTAAGTTAAACAGAGTTTTATTTACTTTTATCGATGAATAAAATGCCCTTTTTCGAGTTGCAATGGTAAAATAGTACATTACTGTAGCAGCCAGCAACAGAGGCATTAATGGAAGAGCGTAAAAATGTGGGCCGAGGCGAAGCCGAGTTACACATACGTAAGTCCATCTATGCCTCTGTTGCTGGCCGCTGCAGTAATGTACGATTTTACCATTGCCACTCGAAAAAGGGCATTTATAGTGTTTGTGGCTTGTATAGTTCTTTTCTCAAATAATGCGAGGAAATTAATACAATTACTTTTCAAAATCAATGATGCACACAAACAACAATAATCAAAACCGCTTTCCATTTACAAGCCAATTCGAAATTTAAATAAAACCTTTGATAAGTTACTTCCTTGGTTGCCATGTTTCAGAGTAAAAGATCGTTCCATTTTTAAAAACGACAGGTATGAGTTTTTGTACTATGTAATTTATTTGCCCGCTAAACACGACAGATATGGAATTTCATACAACTTCTGCCGGCCGCTGGTCGCATGTATCTGGCCAGTACAGCAATTTCGATTTATCTCGAAGAAGAAGGTTGTCAAAATAATGCTTAAATTTCCAAGCATGTTTGAGAAAAGAAAATAAACTGTTAAAATTATATTTTTTTTGGCACATTTTTGTCACGTTTTCCACTCATTTCTATCTTACCACATATTAACTCACTTCTTTTTTCTTACCAAACCGCTGCTAAAAGATTTACCATAAAGATAGCAACGAACAACTATTTAAAATACCATGTCGACACCAGTTCCCGTCAAAGGTACTACACCATCACCCAAGATATAACATATTGCGCTCCCAATTAAGGGTTTACTCCCTGCTGTGTTCGCATCTACTGGAGGAGGCTCAATTTAAATAGCTAGGCCACGACGCGACCCTTAAAACACCACCATCAACATAAATCACTGCAAAATAACCCTTATTTTCTCAAACACAAGGGCCATCGAACAGCAAATGTATTGTGGTAGGTTCAATCAGAAACTATTAGAAAATCGCTTCAGGCAATTCTGCAGTATACCCACAAATTTTCAACTACGACTTGTTGACAATGAAAAATTGTATTAAAACTGTCCGTGATGATTTGGAGGGAAACTTTTATGTTTAGTTCAAATTATCCTACTCTTTTTAATTAAGTTTGTTGTAAGTAGGTTACATTGATTCACCGACTATGTTTGTTTATTCATTATTCTCGTTAGTCTTGTGGTTGCAAGCGCGACTACTGATCATGAGGTCCTTGGTTCGATTACCAGGTGGGGGAAAGTATTATTGGGTTTTTCCATCAGGAATTTCTCCGTAGCCACGTAGTCTGGATTTGTGCCCAGTTGATGGCAATAGGCTCGCCCCCTATGACATGGGACATAAATAACTAGCAAAAAGAGGGTGTACTATTAAGTCCACCTCCGCTTAACTCCTGGGATTACAGGCGTTATGTTATGTTTTCAATCATGATAGGTTTCGTTTAAGTAAATTTTTCATTTGGTCTTTTTTTTTTGTTTTTTTTTTTTTTATGTTTTCATTGTTTGTCATTGACTTAATGAGAGGTTTCCTTTTTGATGTATTAAAAAAAAAACTTAGTTTCCAAGAACTCTATAGATGGCGTTGAAATGACTACGATAGTTGGTGCCAAAGCAAAAACGCTTGGGAAAGAAAACATTGCGTCACGTCACATACGCTCGTTGACTGACACTTTCGTTTGCTTAACCTTCCGAATATAACCTAGTTCTTTTGCTTAACCTTCCGAATATAACCTAGTTTTCTCGCGCTTTGTTGAAATCAGTTTTTTTAGGTTCCGTTCCTTGCATTAACGTACTAAGTTCAGCGCCATCTAAAAAAGAAGAGCTAAAAAGAAAATCCCTCATTAATGTACTGTTCTAACTAAGAAAAACTCAATAAGACACCTTTTAGATAAAAAAGAAAAATGCATTGATCTTCAATTGTTTTAAAACAGAACCAACCTCTTTCTAAACCATACTTATTTTTCACCTGACAAAATTTATTGTCACTGTCCTTGCTAACAACCACACGACTAACCGGACATGTACTTGCTAACAAGTGCACGATCAGTCCTTCCATCCAAGAGTTACTGAGGTTCCAGTTTAACACCGCGTGACTACCATCTGACCTTTGAGATCAGTGGAGCATCGCGATTTTTGCCTTACTTGTCATCAAGGTACAAGCGAATGCTGCTAATGACCTTAAATTTTGTTAGTGGAGATGATTTGATTGTTTGGCAAACAGGAAACGAAGGGATTATGGTCGTTTAAGCTTTGAGAAAAGAAGAATAAAATGCTTGATTAGTTTGTGAGCTCTTCTTGGCGTTTGATGCAAAAGTCGGCATAGAACTCAGCTACTCGTTTGGCCTTATCGCTAGCATCTATTACTTCTTGTGGTTTCTTGGCATCAGGACACGGAAAGAAGATTATCATGCGTCGCATTGTTTGTGAAACCGCACCATATTTGCATTCAAAGCATTATACAAATACCATGAAGCCATTTGTAGATAGATAAATAGATAGAATACTCTTTATTTAAAAAAGTAATGCCCGTATTCAGTGACACTAGGCGACACACCTGTGATCCATGACTTCCTAAATACTATTGCACGGTTGAAATTTCAATCCTTATAATTCGATTAAAATCCAACGCTTTTATTTAGGAAAGACAGACAAAACCGGATAACAGGATTATGTATAAGCTGGTTTAAATGTTATGACAAGTAAATAATAAGTATAGCATCTATTAAACCATTATCAAGGATATAGAAAGGAAAGAATATGGAGGTACCTTGACGGCTGATAATGCGGCTCGGCGGAAGAATGCAAAAAAAAACCCAAGTAAAATGGGACAAGCGCGGGAAGCTGATATAACTAGGATATAAGAAGTCACTACAAACTTAAACAGTCATAAATTACAAAAACTATGTTGCTTAATAGCAAATTACACGCTAATTTAGCTACACAAACAGCGCCAATTTAATAACTACTCGTACTTCCATAAAATTATCTAGATTTCCTTATAAATCTGCTGCTTTTAAGCTGTAAATCATTTCCCACGCTACACCAGCCAGAATCTGTGGCCATTTGTCTTGCCATAGACTGTAGCCATCTATGGGGCTAACTGATGGTAATGTTGGCTAATTAATGTGTCGCTCACGCTTACGCCTTGGGGTCTAAGCAGAGGCTGAGGTAGGAAACGGTTACAAATGACGGATGCTTTGGTTTACTTTGAACAGGTTAGGTTACTATAATTATTTCTACGTCTCATATTGTAGAAGTTAAATTGCGTAAACAATGAATTTTAGAATTAATCTTGTTCAAAAAAGTAGCGAAACCAGCATAATTATCTACTTGCCATGATTGATCGTCAAAAAGTCATCATCGTCATCGGCCTAGCCTTTCCCCAACTATGTTGGGGTCGGCTTCCAGTTTTACCGGATGCAGCTGAATACTACCTAGTATTTTACATGGAGCGACAGCCTATCTGACCTCCACAACCCAGTTAGTACCGGGTAATACGATACCCCTTGGTAAGACTGGTTGTCAGACTTTTTGGGCCTCTGACTACCTAACGACTGTCAAAGATCTACAAATGACAGCCGGGGCTTAACGTGCTTTCCGAGGCACGGAGGAAACTCGGTATATAATGGGATGTCACCCATCCACAGACCAACCTAGGCAAGCACAGCTTAACCTAACGATCGACCCGAGCGGCTGTTATTATTTAGCCACGAACTCCTCGATTGATCGTCAAAAAGTAAAAGACAAAAAAAGTTTTATTTAAGTATAAGTTGCCCAAAAAAGAAATGGTGTGAAATGCATTATACAATTCTAACCTGATCAAGATCAAGGAATCTATGACTTACACTAATCCGTCATTGCGCCTTTCACCTTTTATGTAAACTGGGTCAACACTGTTTATGATCATTAATTTCATCTGACTAACCTTTTTAGGCCTAGCCAACTATATACGTTGGAGTCGGCTTCCAGTCTAACTGGACGCAGCTGAATACCGGTATTTAACATAGAGCGACAGCCTATCTGATCTCTCAACTCAGTTCTTGGGTCATACTATACCTCAATTAAAAAAAAAACACCTATTTGTGGCCTATAAACAGGAGAACAAAAAAACAAGCAAAAGAAAATCGTCAGCAAAAACTCTATTTCTCTTATTCAAATTGCAAGAGCGCCAGTCTAACAAACCTTGTTCCCAGTCCAATATTGACAAAGTAACTGATAGGTTATGTCAGTTAATTAAAAACAAACATAATATATTGAGGATCGAAGGGCAATCGCAGGAGTCACGAGGATCGCCTGAAGCCAATGTTGATAGATCTGATTGGTGCACAGAGTAGCCAGGGAGATTGTTGTGGAACAGAGGCGGCGCGGCGTTGTACAGAATTGGTAACGTATGATGTAGAAACTGGCAAATATGAAACCGCGAAAGTTTTTAAAGATGGATGGACAGATGTTTTTTACTCTTTCACGCAGTCATCATCATCATCATCATCAGCCTATTAATGTTCCCACTGCTGGGACACAGGCCTCCTCTCTATGAGAGGGAATGAGCTATAATCCACCACGCGGGCCCAGTGCGGATTGGTAGATGTCACATGTTTTCGAATTTTTTGGTTTTAGGACATGCCGGTTTCCTCACGATGATTTCTTCCACCGTTTTGAGAGCAGCGGTAATGAAATAAATTACACAAAGTAATGCGCCTGCCTGTACTGTTCGTAAGTCAGGGCCGCCACCACTGAGCCACCGCTGCTCCACTTAGGACTTACTGCTTTCACGCAGTAAGCCTTACTAACCATTATGGAATGTCTACATGATACTCATATTTACATAAAATAATATATTTTAATCAGTTTTAATAACGACAAACAATAAGCAAGCATGCTTTGTTGAAAAAAAACTGTCTGAACCTAACACTACTCTACACACACCCATTCATTACTTACCTTCATTGCTACATCAATTAATTTCTTTGTTTCAATGTGTCAGTTTGAAATTGAGAAGCAAACACTAGTTAGAGCGACCCCTTCATTGACGGAGTCAAACAATATGTAAGAAATGACCTGTCCATCGATTTGAAGCTTAATGGACTCTGAAATGGTGTGTATAACTAATAAGAAAAATAATAGGTTGATATACGGTTGAAAGGTATTTTAAATAGTTTTATAAACATTGTTGCTTCTTTGGGAACAGTTTATTGAAGGTTGGTTTTAAGTTTAACATATAAAACATTTTTTTTTTACTAGAAGTTATTAAGGGATCAACATAGCCCAAGAACAAAAAAAATGCCTATTAAAGGAAAAAATAACCAAATGACCGAACCGATTTTAATAAAATTTCATTGGGACCAATCGGGAAGAATATCCTTTCACATAATAAAATAATTTTTCAAATCGTTTCATAAATGGCGGAGCTATGAAGTAACAAACATAAAAAAATACTCAATCCTCATTTTTTTGAAGTCGGTTAAAAATGAGTGAAGGTAGACGATCTATGCGCTTTGTCTATTACAGTAAGGCACTTCGTGACCTGGAGCATTCGCCATTTTTCGCATTCGGTTGTGAGGAGAACTTAGCGTTACGGTGTTCAATCTGTAATACATAACATCACGCCTGTAATCCCCGAAAGGTTAAGCAGAGATGTTCCTAATAAGACACTCGCATTTCGGCACTTATGTTTAAGTCCCAATGAAATAGGGGGCGAGCTTATTGCCATCAACAGGGCACATAATATCCAGGCTACGAGGCTGCTATTGAGAAATTCCATAATTATGGGAAAACCTAATGTACTGAGACTAAAATGAGTGACGGTTTCTGTAGACGGGTATCGGTGTCAATATTTTACAATAGACAGTAGCTCCACAGACAATGACTCGCCTTCCATCTTACGATGCATGCCCACACCTGCGCACTTGACGATCTTATGACTGCATCAGCGAGCGGAGTTCGCATAGCTGAATTTTGGGCCAAATACGTTTAATGAAAATTTGCCATCGACATTGCTACGAAGAATAGACAGTTGCAGTTAGAACAGTTGACTACTTTAAAAGCAAAGTTTGAATAGGACTAGAAAATAGTAAGGAGTAGTCTGAATACTCTTAACTCTAATTGCATCCAAATAGCGTATGATCATTGCAGCTTTTAATAACATACAATAATTTAAAAGTTCTGCTCCAAAACAGTGTTTATCAGGTCCCCGACTCGCGAGCATCAATCAGAAACTTAAAAGAACATTAAGAAACCTTATTGATGAAGATTGCATTCGCGAAACAAGAGATTAAATCATATTTTTCAATCTCGTTCATCTCATTAAAAATTCGCATAAAGTAAATGACAAAAGAATATCATTGCAACGGAATGTCATTCGGGTGATTTAAGGGACGACTTGTATGTCATTGCAGTGAGTAAATCACTGTGAGTCGTTACGGCAAATAATGATTTATATAAACCAATTATAAGGCGGAGTTATTAAGGATCGAGTATTTTTAAAACATTCGCGGTATCGATAAAGATCGCGTCACTATTGGGTATCGATTTGTCCGTTTGTTTGGCGATTCCGAAAATGAGTTTCGGTTTTGGTCTCTGAATCGATTATAATTAGCTTATAGATTGTACAATATCTCCCTGTCTCTCTGCCTGTTCTCACAAACTACTGTCCATATTTCTTTTACAATTTTCTTTTCGCAAGGCCTAATGGCAGAAATTTCTTTTGAAATAAGCTGTGCATTTAAGCTAAGTTATGATCTTTCCTTATGTTCTATTTTGTGTGTGCATAAATGATAAAATAAATATCTTTAAAAAACGACTAATATAAAAACCCTAAAAGGACCCATCCCTTGAAGCCTCAACAGCATTTCAGAACTACGTAGCTTTATCTTTTCGAAAGAAAAGCCATTTTACAAGCTACAGACTCGAATGTCCGTAACTAGCTTTACAAAACTCTTACAGGCAACTGCAACAATTTCGGGCAAACCCAACCACCCCCACTAGTCAAGGAGACAGAATGAGATTAAATCGATTCGCCTCGCCGTCCGCCATAAAATATTTTTGACAATTTACGAATTCTCCGTTAGAAATACTGCGGTACTGTGGTGTCCAGTAAATCATTAGGCTTGAGGTTTGGCGACCTCCAAAGGGCCTGTGTGATATACATATACCTAATACATTTTGTGAAAACGATCGGCCAAACCTCGAAGCCTCTGAATGGAGTCATAAAGTCGGTCTGAACGCGACATACGAGCGACTACAGAGTCGATTTATGAACCATTGTGACATTGGTTTTAAGAAACTCCTGTGTAAACAAACGTTTGGACGACATTCGAGTAAGCTTGAAATTTTTAAGCTTAAATTACTTGAACTGTTTAATTTTTTGGAAGATTTGTCGGTACTTAAAATTTTTGAGGGAGAAAGGATTATATTAAAGTTGTTAATATTTTTTTTAATTACTGCGTGTAGTTAAAAGGTAGGTATTAATTAAACAAAGCAAGTAATACTACAACGAACTGGGTTTATGAACTACCAATAATTTTAAAACTATTACTTAAATTAATATGCACTTCAATCGATAAATATCACATCCATAAATATTTAAATAAATACTGGTCAATATTCATAATTATCATTCGACTTTATTAGCATCATTAAACATAAATTAATTAAGTTATGCATCACCATCCATATTACTTTAACCACCTAAAAACTTTGACATCTCAATAAATTATAATTATCCACAACCACATTAATTTCCTAAATCATACTTCAAACGAAAATGCTACTAATTGTTTACATTTCCTGTTCAAAGACTGAATGTTACAAACAAAAAACTATTGAGCCGCTTTATGGAAAAAAATAATTAAATTTTACAACATCCCCGCCTATTTTTGGCTACCAAAATCACTCCCGTTTTGTATTCTATTAAAACTTAATTAACTTTTTTTCCTTTGAGGATATAAATAAGCTTTTATATTCGAAAAAGGACTGACAATTTGTTTTGCTACTTCTAAACGTCACTTGTATGTTTGATTAATGCGTTTCTGACTTCAGAAAATTGCGTCTTGAGCGTTGAGACGCCGACAGAGGCATTTTATAAGGTTTCGAAGAAGTTATAATGAATTTTTATGAACGTTTCGTCAAGGTTTTGCTGAGACTGATATATGAAGATTAGATTGGGCTGTTTGTTGTATAGAACGACGTTAAAGAGAACAGTTTACATAGTCAATTATTAAGCACAATAGACTTGCACCTTGCAACAAATCAGTTTGTCTTACATTATCATGAAAAAGTTACATTTACATACAGAATATTGTAAAACCAAGTTATTTTACTCGGGTTATAGGGTTCCGTTGCCAAATGGCAAAAAAGCCACCTTGAGATACGGGACTTGTACTTGAAACTGCAGAAGTAACTTTGTTTTTCATTAACATACTATAAAAACAAATTTGGTTTTGCTGTTGTGTGTAAATTGACACATGAATGATCGTTAAAAATATTGGTATTATATTAGTTGGTGCAACGGAATCCTTTCTGAGTGAGTCCGACTCGCACTTGTTTAAATAAAACATGGATATATATTAATTATTGAATAAAACACGTCTAGATAATCAGCTGTTCCATATTTTGTCCAACGACAGCTATGGAAGTGGGGCCTTCAAATATTTCAACACCTTTGATAGTTATGATCGGGCCATCAATTATCTTCTCGATTAGGAATTTCGATTCCATTTATCATTTCCTAATCGATACTTAATCGGATCATTAATTGGATTAGTTTAAAACGGTAAGCTTTAAACTTATCTAGCTGACTGATTATTTCTTATTTGGTTATTTGATTAAGCTATTATGGTAGTCCGTGAAATTATAAATCTAAACATCTGAATATTTTATGAAAATCTTGCTAGAAGTTCCTAATTTATTTGTTTCAAAATTTCAAAAGGTGTTGACGTTTAATTAAGTTACAAAAAGATCATTTAACCAAATAAGTAAATAATATCAAATACTACTAATATTATAAAGTTTGTGAGTATTTTATTTTATACTGTTCGGAAAACTTACAGCTAATATAAACATTGTTCTTAAACTATACGGATTTGAAGGCCATTTACAAGTTTTCGCAGATAAAATGTAATTTTCAAATTTCCAATGGATGTTTGTTACTCTTTCACGCAAAGACTACTGAACGGATTTGGATGAAATTTTTCACACGGATAGTTTATAACCTGGATTGGATACTTTTTAATCCGGTAGTAAGATCCCATGGGACAATTATCAAACTTCACGCGGGCGAAGCCGCTGCCAGAAGCTAGTATGTTATAGACTGGAAAAAACAGGAAGGCCTGTGCATTTGTGTAATGAATGTTACATATTTGGTCTTCATTTTATATTTTTTAATCACAGTTAGGTACATACCTAATTATGTGCCACGTTTAGAACAAATCATAGAATTAAACTCAATATGAATTTACATGACGCTATTACAAAAGGACAACATCAAAACAGAACATTCATGAAAATCCCAGATTCAAACGACACATTTATGATGCAAATACTACGAATACAGACATCAAACAAGCAGACGACTTAAATAAATGAACAACAGTTTCGATTACTTTAGAGATTGGACAGAGGACAATAAAAAACAAAATACCCAGAATTAACCCAGAATATTCAAATGACGTTGTTGGTAATGAGTAGCGGCGTATGACTTGTGGTGACAATAACAACGTTAATACTAACCATCAACAGGTGGATTCAAGTCGAAAATATTCAAATGTGGTTCTTATTGGATGGCGGCGTATGGCTTCTGATAACAAATCAACAATAGCGACGTAAGCACTAAACATTAGAAGATGGATGCAATTAAACTATAGTACAAATAAAATCATAATTATAAGACTATACAAATGAACTATTCTGGTAAACCAGAAGTAATTAAAAGAAGTCAGTAATGATGATTTCTAGTGACAGCACAACAAATTATAAACATAGAATCCAAACCTGACCCATAAGATGGACTATAAACGAATATTTCTGGTACACAAAAGGCATCCACAAAAACAAAATATCCAGTATAAACCCGGAATATTCAAATGAGGTCGGTAATGAGTGGCGGCGTATGATTTCTGGTAATATATGTACGTTATTTAGGTGGCCAGCCGGACGGGTGCCGCAGGCGCGGCCGCTAAATTAAAAACACGTCAAATGTTAAATTGGTCCGAGACATCTATTAAGGAGGGTTAAGGTATGTTTATATGGTAGGGTTTGTTTTAAATTTTGTTGGAATGTTAGGGTTGTGATGTGAGGTTTGTTTTACCACAAAATAAGTCACACGTTCGGAGGCAACATAGATTTTATTTGCTGGTCATATTACTGGATCAAATGAATGATGTCATCTGAGCAAACTGACGAGAGTTTATACTACTAGTTACCGTAATAAACCAAACCTATTAGAAAATATAGTACATTTTTAATCATCTTCTTTCTATCAAAGCTATCTCAATGAATTTCTGCTCTGAACAGATATACGCATTGCAACAAATATAGTTAGTTTAAAAAATATTCTTAGTAAGGTTTGTTATTCTTTGACAAACCGCACACTCAGGACACATCCTTACACCCAACTAGAGGTATCAAGAAACAAGAGCTCGAAGGCTTTTACTTAATTCAGGAGCTCAGCGGGTGTTCCCGAAACCATTGGAGCGGCACCGTGAAATATGGTGCGGCCGGCCGTTGCTCAGTGGCCTAAGGCCATGTCCCGCGTGTCTCGAATGCCATCACGTTGTTATTCTAAACTGAACGGTTTTAATGCACGAGATAATTAGCTGCGAATCGGTTTTTGTGGCCCTTTTGTCCTTTTTGGGGATCTTTGTCGCCTCTTTTTGGGGTGTCTCTATTGGAGATTGGGTGAGCTTGATCTGTGATGTGTCATAGTTTCCGCATGCCTGTGATACATAGAGAGACGGTTTTAGGATCTTGTGTCCACAGTATATGGAATATCGAGTGTTACTTTTGTCTTCAGAGATAAGGTGAAGTTGGTTGATTCGTTATTGATTCCTTACGTATTTGATGCCTATATACCTAGACAGATATTGATGGGGTCTCAGTTTAAAGATCGAGGAATATGGTGCGGCCATCCATTGCTCAATGGCTTAAGGCAATGCAAGTAAGGTATTGTCATCGTTATTTTCATTATGATGAGATTCTAAAACTTTACTATATAACTGCTTATAACAAAACGAAATAACATTGAGAACAAGAGAAGACATTTTCTCTTGTTCTCAATGTTATTTCGTTTTGAGAAAAAATAAGGTTCTTGTTATTTTAAAGTCAACCATTATTGACATAGGCTAGAGTCTTTTTTCGTCTTGTCTCAAGTGCCTGAGATCTATTTCAATCTGTAAGATATAATTAGCTCCTTTGAGGCCAATGTCGCCTGGTTTGGGTGTGTTGAGAAACTGAGTAACTTTTGTAGGTGCGGTAAATTTATCAATAGCTAAAGTGTTAAATGTTTTGAATACCATCACTTCATTATGAAATAGTGGTCCTTCTTTGAGGCCAATGTTTTCTTGTTTTGGTTTATTAAGACAGAGACTAGCTTTTATAGGCGCGGCTGATTTATTGAGATCTTGGAAAGTTGGTCTAAATTTGTTCTCAATGACTTTGTTTCGAGAGCCTATGTTGAAATATTTTTGAGGTTCAAGCGTACTTGATGTTTGGAGTTCCCCTGGATTGAACCTCCTGCTTTTATCAATATTAAGTTTTAGGTCAAGATGTTACCGACGTTTTCTCTTTCAATCTCTCTTCTTCGAAATTACTTCTTTCTTGGTCATATTTTTCACAAAATGTATCCCATTTTTCTTGAATCTGCTTATTTTCTTATACCCAGTCTGAATTTACACTTTTCTTGTCATGTGCTCTTCAGTCCTCCTTATCCCTATCACCTCGACCTTTGTCTATTCGGAAATCCATTATTTTTCTTTGACACATTGCACCTTAGGTATAGGAATTAGGTATTATTATTGTTTTTTTTTACGTCCCTCTTCTAAATTGCTTATTGTTACCAAGCAGAATAAAACAAGCCACTTAAAATAACGAATGCTCACAAACACCACATTCAATTTCTGTGCAATCTATACTTACCTGGACCACTGCCTAGCCCCTGAACCTTGAGTCACATCAGTAACGGATTTGCGAGGTCAATCGAGTTCAACCGCTCAACTTTGACCGTTCGCCGTACGACGCGCGCGATTCCTTTCGTATGTCTTTTTGAGGATATCTTTACGTCTCATCTCTCAAGGTGTGATGGTTGAGAACGATGGTGTTAATGATTATGATCCGACATGTTGATTTTGTATGAAAAAGGCGTTTGTGGTTCTTTAAAATTGAAGGTCAGCATAAATATTTACGTTAGGAATTTGATAGAAAGCAGTTTTATACTCACCGTTGTCGGATAACTAAATATTCTGGGTAATACGATACCCCTTTATTAAGACTGGTTGTCAGACTTTTTGGGCCACTGACTACCTGTAACGACTGTCAAAGATCACAAATGACAGCCGGGACCAACTGCTTAGTGTGCTTTCCAAGGTACGGAGGAAACTCGGTATGTAATGGGTGGTCACTCATCCACAGACCAACCTAAGCAAGCACGGCTTAACCTAACGATCGACCCGAGCGGCTGTTATTATTTAGCCACAAGCTTCTTAAACTTTAATTAACCACTATGGTTATCAAATGCATCGATAGTTGTCTGATCGGACTGCCAAGTCGTAGGTCACTATTTGAACCCCAAGATACGCACCTCTGATTTTGCTGATTCATGTGCGTATTGCATAATTATCACTTGCTTCAGGGTAGGAAACCACACGATAAAGTAGAGGAAGAAGGATCGTTTAGTTATATCAGTTAAGACATATTTATATGCCCCTTCTAGCCGTAGTAGAATGCGCTGGTTTTGGTATTTATACTACTGTCCATGTGTGTAAATAGATAACTAAAACAGAATAATACTAAAATCGAAACAAACACACACTCCATACCTATCAATGTCCGACTCATAATATACTCACCTATAACATATTCATAGAACAGAAAAGATTTACGAGTATATTAAAACATTTTACGTCCGGCACTGATCACGTCATGTCTAATTTGACCATTGATCAATCTTCGTTTGAAAAACAAATCAATCTGTCAGTTAATATTAGATAACTATACTTCAAAACACATGTTGACAGCATTCGATATTATGAAAAGTTGAAGTACTTAAAATGCATCTATTACTTTTTTGTCATTATTTTCAAAGTCAAACTATTTCTGCAACGTGTTATCTACATTATGAGAGTTCATAAATCACTGAATTGTATCCTGAGATGTGTGTATGTATCTTAAATAAGAAGAGCTCGTGGCTAAATAATAACAGAAACACGGGTCGATCTTGCTTGCTAAGCCGCACTTGCTTAGGTTGATTCGTGGATGTGTGACCGCCAATTACATACCGAGTTTCCCCTGCTCTTCGGAAACTGCGTTAATCCGAAGGTTCCAGCTGTCATTTGTAGACTTTTGTCAGTCGTAACAAGTAGTTACGACGAGCTGTGTTGTGCTGAGCTGGACTCCCATTTGGTGCAACCTTGAGAAGCATACCGCACCTTCTGACTTGTTATTTTAGTTTAATTGAAGTATGTCATGGTGTTTCTATACTAATTTCGTGAATGTTTTTTCTTTTTGTAAATTGGCACCTTGTTGTTTATAATCATGTAAATTGCATTTCTGTGTGTTGTGCTATGTCTTCTGTGTGCACTAAATAAATGGTTTATCTATCTTATTATTGGCCCGAAAGTCTGACAACCAGTTTTACCAAGGGGTATCGTTTTATCTAGTATCAACTGGATTGTGGGGTTTGATAGGCAGTCGGTCCTAGTAAAATACTAGTATTCAGCTGCATCCGATTAGACTGGAAGCCAACCCCAACATAGTTGGCTAGGCAGATGATGTAGGTATCTATCTTAATTAAGGAAATAAGTTTTAAGGTAATTTTGTTCTTAGTGGTTACTTAGGAATAACATCCAATCTGTCTTGTTTTCCCCTAATCCTTAAGTAGTCCATTATATCCACAATAGCACCTATTATATGAAAATAAGATTATACGAGATAAAGATAAACAACTGAATACGCAAAAAGTTTCCTAAATCCTAACTGTCATAAATAACCCCTCATATCCTCGACCGGTAGGAACCACAATATTTGTCACATAAGACCTTTTAACATTCCATCACACAACTTTAGAACTAATTTTGCACATAAATAGTCATAATTTGCTATAACACTGTCAATAAGCTATAATATATTGGTAATCTTATAGCTATTTTTATATAAAATGACATGTTATCGTAAAATGGCGGCTGACGACATTTAAAACGCTTTTACAATATTTATGATGTGAAATCTGTTTTGTTATGTGAGAGGGAATCACTATCACTACGTATTATAAAACAAAGTCACCCGCGTCTGTCTGTGCCTATGTATGCTTAGATCTTTAGAACTACGCAACGGACTTTGATGTGGGTTTTTTAAATAGATAGAGTGATTCAAGAGGAAGGTTTTAGTATAATTTGCGGGCGGGCGAAACCGCGGGCATCAGCTAGTATTTTATAAACTGACTAGATTATGCCTGCGGCTTCGCCCCTGTTAAGTTCGGTAATATCCCACGGGATCATACTACCGGGATAAAAAGTATCCTATGTGTTAATCCAGGTTATAAACTATCTGTGATCAAAATTTCATACATATCCGGTCAGTAGTTTTTGCGTGAAAGCGTAACAAACATCCAACCAATGTAACGTTTTAGTAATTTGAAGTTTACCTTCATCTATTAGCGAAGTAGACACATAGTTAGTCTTAGTGTGCACGTCTTTCTACATCGTTCTCACATATAATTATGTATAATCTCAAAATTAATGATGTAACCAAGATTTTGTAACAATATTTTGATTTTAAAAGAGTGTCCATGGAGTTTCTTGCCCGTTCTTCTCCATAGAGATCTACGCTAGGGAATGGGCAACTACAGTACTTTCTCAAGTTATTATGCCTTGTGACTGGGACTGTAGCTTTGATTTTCTTTTTTGTATTTTTGACATTCAAAAGTGCCGTAATGGTCTAATTGAAATAAATGCTTTGAGTTTGAGTTTGAGTTAAACAATGGCGTCAAACCGATTCGGACGGGCTTCACAGACGAAGGGTTTAGGAGCATGGTATACAAAATGCCTCCTTGGTCGATTGGTTGCAATCGCAAGCGTGACTGGTGAGCATGAGGCTCTGGGTTCGATTACCGGGTCGGGCAAAGTGCTATTGGGTTTTTCTGTGGTTTTATGTTATATTATATGGCATACAAAATGATTTTATTATCATGTTACTAAGAATAATACTATTTTTTGCTACAGAAACTCAACCCACAATGCCTGTGAAATCAAGAAGCACAGAAAGATTATCCTACTGCATGAAGATTTTAATTTACGAGAAGTATCAAACCAGTGCATGTAAGGTAATACGCTCAGTACAATGTTATGCGATGTAAATATCAAAGAGCTGACTTTTACTAGAGGTGACACCATGTTTGTGCGGTCACAAATCCAACTAATGGCTTTAGCTTTAGACAAAGTTAATAATAGAGCAAGCGTTTTTGGTAGAAGCAACGAAATAAAGTTTTATTAGTATCTTCAAACTGAAGAACATCATGATAAGTAATCCGTAAGCCGGGACCAACTGCTTAACGTGCTTTCCGAGGCACGGAGAAAACTCGGTATGTAATGAGTGGTCACCCATCCACAGACCAACCTAGGCAAGCACGGCTTAACCTAAAGATCGACCCGAGCGGCAGTTATTATTTAGCCACGAGCTCCTCACATAAAAATATATAATAAGTAATATACATGTATATGAATTTAATATCGTAATTTCAACTTTAAAACTGACAAACTATTGTGACTACACATGCAGCTAAGCATCTAGTCACTAACTGCTAATTATTGAACAAGTTTACAATAATTATGAAGCTATCTTTTTCGTAACTGAATCGGTACAACAAATAATTCTGGTGAACTTACTTACAAGCAGTAAATGGCCATCTAGACAAAAAAGTTTGAATACCCTGTCAACACCTACGAAATAGTGATGGACTTTTGGGACAAGCATTGCAACTCCTGAAAGAATCAACAGTGGAAAACACCAGTAAAGCGCCGAGCCAATGAAGCTCGAAGAAGTCCCAGAGAAACAATTTAACTGTCTTGGATACCGCAATGAAATAAATCAGAAAGTAATAACGAAGAAGTAGGAAAAATAGTGATGAATGAACTGTGTAAAAGAATAAATGAGTCTAGCAAAATCGTTAAGTCGTTTCTACTGAGATGACGACTGAAAGAAAAGTAAGGAAGAAGATAAGCACGGTGACCTCAAATAAACTGGATGAGTGATGATACAAAAATAGTGATTAAAGAAGACAACGTAAATACGTTAACATTTGCTTCCAAAAATATTATTTGGATGAACACTACATCTCAAACAAACATGAGAAACACACAAACACTCAAAACAATTTCAAAAGCAGTAGCGATCCATACAAGCTCATACAATCACGCACTAACGAGACCCTTTCCGTAACCAAACAAAAAAGAACATTAAAAAACCTGCGAAATTCATCAGTGAATCTTAACAAAGGATTAAACGACAAATAATTACCACAAACTCATTTACAAAGGCAAAACTAACATTGTCAGCAAACATTTACTAAAAACCCTTTGTCAGACAAACAAGAAAAATGTCACGAAGTAAAATCGCAATCTTTTGCTTGCCATACCTCATCGGATTTTTTATATTTATCGCCAAGCTTTTAAGTTGAAATCTCGCCAATACATTTGGTGTCTCTCCCTAAAACAAACAATTTGTAATCCTGAATTATATGCTGCTGACTGCATACATTTAAGAGATATGAATCTATAAAACTAGGGATGTGTGAATGCGCGAAGCTGCAAGAAACTTTATCGACAGAAATGTTGAGAATATGTGAGAATATATATGTTTTAATTATTTTTCGGAACATTGCAGTTGAGGTCGTACTATAATATAAACTGTTTTAGTTATCGATAGATGTAGTTGGTGTTTTAATGTTCACATTAAATATTTTTTAATCGAACCTGATAACTTTAGTTCTAGTGCAAATATGTTTTTCTGAAACGCTTTGTTTCATATCAAAACGAGACTGTAAACTGTTAATGTTTATTTTTGTGTCTTTTCCTGCCAATTAACAAAACTATCGATGTTTCCCCCCACTAATATTAAGTCATCGACTTAAACAAATAAAAACATCGACGTGTCGCATCGCCCCCGACCTTTTCCAGTATGGCGTGACTATTTGTCACCTGCACTCAACTCCCGTACAAACTTGCGGCGAACATTCTGATTCGCATCACTAGTCGAGATTTGAAAAAGGCTTTCAAACACTACTTTAATTTGGTAATTCAAACTTTAAATTAGGAAGCGTAGAGTGTAAAATTGCTAGGTGGTGGTTTTGGAGTTAATCTCTTTAGGTCCTTCCACTCAAATTTATTTGTACACATCGCATTCAGGGACCATGTTGTTCTAACTGCATTGCGATCAATTTGGCAGACATTGCATGAATTCTTGAGTAGTTCTTTGAAAATAATAAACATGACAAACGTACTGGTTATTTTTAAAGAATTTAAGAGGGAGTACTATTTTTATAGTTTCTGGCTTTATTCATGATGTTCCATTATAATGGTACCTCTTTTTTTACAAATGGTGGTAAAGTATATTTTATAGAAACTTCGACAACTCTGGTAGAAATTTATAAATAATATTCCTAGTTTATTTAGCTTTGCGTTTTTCTCAAAATACCTCACCTCCGTATCCACTTACTCTCATATCATCTTTACGACGTTCAAAGTCTTTTACCAAAGTAATATTCATAAACAATATTCAATTCAAGACATTTACGCTATAAGCAGTTTCAAATAAAGTCGTTACAATTAGAAATTTTCTATGAATATATAGATTTTACGATATTTGAATATTTGGACACATACTTCAGCTCTCATACTGTGAAGAGATCGTATAATACTAGGTTATTTTTTATGATAATAAAGCTACGAAGGAAGTATAGCTATTATGTGGCGCCAAGAAATGGACTACCGTTGATACATAGTAATGTTATGTAGATTTAAGTATCAGGAGTGGTCATGATGATGAAGAAGTAATGACAATATAACCCACCTACATGATACTTGAAGTAAGGTAGGTATTTGTAAACAGCCCATAGAGAATAGATTTAATAGAGACAAAGGTTAAAAAAATACTAAAATACCGTAAGGTAAAGTAATAGTATAATGAGACGGGAGAGAAACAATAACCTCAATGAACAAGTAATAAAAACTGCCTGCAGTAAATAGATACTGCAGGAATGCATTAAACCACCTAATGGACATTTTGATTTCAAAGAGGAAGAAAGTTTTTTACGAAGCGATAACGACATAACACGATCGACCAATTAAGAGCTAGGTAGTCATCACAAAGACGTTAGTCATTAAGACATAATAGAGATGATTGACCTTACAGAGCCAGCGAACCGGAACTTTTATCGGTGATTCCAAAGATCCGGTATGCAAATAATTGTACCTGCAATCACGCAATCACGATTGACTAAACAATAAAATTTACCTTTGAGCCACGCGACCAAAATTCACGGTCAAGACAAAATCATCTATTCTACAAATAAAAATAATTGAGCGTTTAATATCTAAGAGCAAATGAGAAAAAAATAAAGATAACAATATAACCTGTTAATCCACTGTGAACGATATGCGTGGGCGCTAGCCACGCTATATAAAATTGTAGTTGAGCTTGTGGTCACGAATAGACGAAATAATTGAACAAAATGTCAACAACCTATTTCTTCATGTTGAGAAAGAAAAATGTTAGTTCTTTTAACTGTTGTACATTAAAACCTGAAAAGGAAGGCAGATACACATTCCAGCAAACCTCTAATCCGTAAACTTTTATTCTAGAGCGAAGTTTCAATTCTGAAAATTATTGTCAATAATGGAGTTCTGCTTGAAACCATATTCAATTATTGATCAATGTTATTGATGTAGCTTAGCTTGAACTGGATGCCTATTTCACTGAATAATAAAGTGAATCTGACATCTTTGGCGTCTGTATTTAAAACGTTGTATTTAGTTTTAGGTATCTGTATAATTATAAAGATGGTTTTTCTTTTAGTGAGCTTTTTTGAAGCTATGATCACATTCGGAAAAATATGAAAAAAAAAAAACAATTCAAAGCAATCCACTAATAGATACATGACTCGAATACCTAAAAGGAATGAAGACAACATTCTAACAGCCACGATCAAAGATTCCAATGATGATAGGCATCCGGCTTATGATATCAATGTAGTGTAACTACACACAGACCGAATCATAAATAACAAACGGTCAAACCTCGAATTAAGTTGAGTACCGAAAGCGATTCAATCATTACTCTTCATAAGGCACAGTTCTCATCTAATGATTCCCAAAACTCCGACTACTGAACTAATAAACATCAATCAACCGCCAAAGCATTATTAAAACGAATCAATCATTGCATTGTCTATAACGAATTCGGATTTATGCAAACAGAACAAAAACGCTTAAATATTAAAAATTAAAGGGAATAACGTTTGACGTGTACCTACTGTGCAATATAAGAGAGAATCGATTAGTCATTATTTGATTTAGTTCGGCGGGCTGGCTCGGCCCCTGGTGCGCGGCGGCGGGGGGCGACCACGAGCGCGGCTCAGCTTCACTGTTGCACTCGTCATCAGCCGAACCTTCCACACTTTATATAGGGAACAGAGAAAAATCGATGACTATCATTCTATACCAACTAGAGCACGACGCACAATATAAATCTAAAACAAGAAACAACCCGTCAAAGTCACAATCTCCTTAGGGATAACAAAAGAGGTACCGATATCAAAAGTGAGATCAATGAAACTGAAGCAATTTTAAATTATTCCGCCGATAAATTTTTAGCAAACAATGATAAATGCAACCTGATTGAAACCCATTATGATACCACAAATAACACCGACCCCTTTGAATGAAACGTCGGTTGCAACAAAGAACGATTTGATAGACATCGACGCATAAAAGGTAACAAACCATTCAAATCAAGAACTGCACACATTCATTTACTCGTACAGAAGTAATAAACTTCGAGGGGGGCTAATTATGAATAAGCAACCTCTGGTTCAATAAGTAAAAAACAGTAATATGAACTCAATGCAACATAATTTACAGACTTTACATGCTCATTTGTGATTAGTCGGCGCGAAAGGGCAAATCCTTTATTAAGATAGGTAATGAGGTTAAATTTGAAACGCAATTCTAAAACGATACAACTCCATAGCATGTTCAATGTAATTTATATTATAGTAAAAACTCTTACGGTGTTTATTACTGATGACTATACCAACCGTGCTGACGAAGATGCGGTAGAAAACGTATTACAAAAAGATACAATATTTAATATCGAATTAAATATTATGAACTTTAAAAGCGATGCGTGTAGGGTTGATATTGTAAGTGATGACGATAATGAAAGAAAGAAAGAAGTTAACGATGGATTGTGTGGTAAGTCGGCACCCTGCTGCCGCGGCCCCCGACCGCGCCTATCACGGACAAGACATCGATTAGTGATCGACTGAATTCAATTGCTTGGCGGGACAAGACGATACCGAATCGAGATCGAACGATCGAGATTTATATTGTTCGGTTTTTCGAAAATTTGCATTTTGAGAGCGTCATGTCAACGACAACGCTGAGTCACCTGACAAATGGAACGCTGTAGATCGTGTCTCTGATATCGAAATGCGTTGACCGTAAGCCCCGTTTTATTATTGTTGTAACGTGATTACTGTCAACCAAGACTGTGGATTTGGTTTTAAAAATCAAATCGTCACTGCACCGTCACCCGATGGGATCAACAATGGTGTCAATTTGTAATCCGTTTTGGTAGGATCTTTCCACATCTTAACTTTGTAGATTTTTTTAACAAGACACTTCATTTGTATGTCTATAAGCATGGGAACCGTTTTGTTGATGATGTTTGATGATAAACAGCCTTACAAAAATAAAACAAAACATGCAATTCATTGTTGTACCGTCTAGCATCTTTTCAGACAAGACGTCTGTCCCTGTAAACTAACTTACCGTCATCTTGTTAATCAATTCCACAGCCTTAGTTTTCATAATCGCACAATTATCAGTTTGAGGTATGTCTTCCAATTCTTCCAATACTGCTTTCAACAATGCATTCCATTCGTCTACCGAACGTAACATCTACGGCTTTACAGCTACATCTTCTTCACCTCGCTTAGCCTTGTGACCTAGACAGTCATCGATGATAAATGCATTATTATGTATATTTTAAACAACAAAAGTCTATTTAACATTTATCTATGTTTTGTTAAACGTCCAATATTGGTTGCGTGTAGCTATTTTTGTGTAACACGAAAGTTGAAATCACGCATGCGTCTCACGATCACATGATATTTCATGTTTATTGGTTTAAGTCATGACTTCGCTGTATGTGGTGGAAGCAATGACGGCTACACTTAATATAAAAAATTAA
Source organism: Xestia sexstrigata (assembly GCA_941918905.2). Lineage (NCBI taxonomy): Eukaryota > Metazoa > Arthropoda > Insecta > Lepidoptera > Noctuidae > Xestia > Xestia sexstrigata. The sequence goes on from OW799219.2 coordinate 8,130,743, forward strand.
GAGTTTATTTTGACTGTGGTGAGTCGTACATCTTTCTGGCGTAAATATAGTGTTTTATGGGCCAGTAGCGGTAAAGTTTATTGTCTCGGTATATTTTAATACCAGCTGTGAAATATTTCGCTTAATGCTTGCTGAAATATGGGACATTTTGTTTATTGTATTGCGTTGCTTGTTATCCTTGTCAGTCATGTCCAATAAGTTTTTTTGTAACATGTGAGTTTACAATTTTGCGTGCCGATTGTACTTTTGTTTCACTGTCTCCGTCGTTGGCATACACTTTGAATAAATTGTATGCATAATATCTTTGTACAGTGTACACTGCTTGCTGCACTGTAGCTTCGATTTATTACGTCTGGAAATAGTCTCTTTTTCACATAATGAAACGGAAAATTGTTTGAAGATTGGAGTTTAGTGCAAGAAAATGAGAGCAGACAGTGCCTGTTTAAAAAGACTCCAAATTTAAATAACATTAAATGTTTTGCAGAAACGAAATCTGCTGAAAGAAAAACTACCTGATACTGCAAAAAAGAAACCCATACTTTATTTTTGCAACTAACTTAAAAAACTTAAATAGAATTACTACTTAAATAGATTATTACTTAAATAGAATTTAATTAGTATGGGTTTTTTTTTTAATGAACTGTTATATTTTAATGTTGTTGTGGCGAGCCACAACAACATTAAAATATAACAGTTCATTAATTTAACAAATGGATTAAAAGTTAGTTATAATCATAAAACAATGTAATGCGTGCGTAATTTTAGCTCAGACTCTACATTTTACGTACATTTCGAAGTAATATTTCATTTAAAATAATACATACGTTTATTAAAACAAGGAGTTCTTACAATTCGCATTCTCCACACAGTAGGATCCCCACTGTTAATCTAATAAAGGAATTTGAATAATGCCATTAATAATATCTTGGGTGAAACTTGGTCTTAACGTAGCCTTTATGGTGCATTCGATACCATTATGATATCTACCGGATAATAAATCAATATGGTGCCTGTAATTAATTTAAATAGGGATTTTAATCCACTATTTTTCTTCTGTATTTTAGTAGTGTTCTGACACGATAACCCAGACAAAAGAATATAATTTTGGTTTGTTAAACTACACACATCAAAAGTATCTAGGGATCAACATATATTTTTGCAATAACTTTTCTCCTGATTGATATTAATTAAAATTTTCTTTAAGGATTCATCAAATAAAGTGTTTTCGTTTGTCACAGTAACGATAAACCAAGTCACCTTTGCATTAATAAAGAAATTTGCCATTTTCCTAATAAAGGGATTTTTGACATTTGAACCACTAACATTAAAGTTCGAAAAAAAGACTGAAATAACAGTTTTCTTTAAAATTTTATTGGGTAACTTAAACAATTAATAATCCGTGTTTCTACCGCGAACACTAACAACACAAGAACATCGGTTTGGCATACTCAAAATGAGTTCATCCAAATCACGCTGTGGAATGGCCGCCCATGTTCGTTGCAACAACAAAAAAAGGTCTTCTTGCGACTGGATACCCTCCATATTCGGCAGAGCTCTTCTCTGTAGCATATCCCATGCATGCTCAATCGGGTTCAAGTCTGGCGACTGAGCAGGCCAGGGCAGGACATTGATGTTAGCTGCGGCGAGAGTCTGTCTTACAACTCTTGCGGTGTGCGGTCGTGCATTATCATGCATTAACTGAACTAAGGGACCGATTTGCACTTGTAGAGGAACGATGACGTCTGATACAATCGTCTCAGCATAAATTTGAGCGTTGAGGTTGCCTCTGATCCAAATCAACTCAGTTCTTCCGCCGATCCAAATACCCGCCCATACCATGATGGTTCCACCACTATAAGGATGGACTTCCTGGCAGGATTTTAATCGCTGTTGGCGTCCAGGGGTTCTCCAGTGTCGTATACGTCTTGTATCCGGTCTCATACCAAAACGAGACTCATCAGAAAAGCACACGAAACGCCATTGTTCTTCTGCCCAATTTCTGTGTTCAAGAGCCCATTGATATCGAATCCTACGATTGTGCATTGCTATAGGTGGTACCCGTAGCGGTCTTCGGGAATGAAGGTTCACTTCATGCAAGCGGTTTCTGACTGTTTGGTCGCTAATTAAGTTTCCTGAAGAGTGATGAAGCCTCACGGCTAACATCATGGCGGTTATTGTTGGAGCTCTTCGAGTTAAGATTTGAATGTATCGGTCTTGTCTCCGTGTGGTGCAGCGATACCGTCCTCCATGGCGCTCAGCCACGGTACCAGTGCTTCGGTAACGTGTCCAAAGTCGACTGATAACACTCTGACTTGTATTCAGAGCTAAAGCTACAGTACGTTGCCGGGAACCAGCTTCTATCATTCCCACGGCTCTGAGCATTTCTTCCCTGCTTAAATGACGTCGCCGCTCCATAATAACGTTGGTTTTAATCAGTAGTAGGGAAACAGTAGCACTAATAATGTCTTCAATGCGTTGTATGTTTTTATAGGGAAAATATTGACAGCTTATTTTCATCTTTTACTCGAATTTGATTGAGAGTTCCTGATTCAAATTATGAAATGCACCAAAAAGGATCCATATAAATTTATAAAATCATAAATTTATTACAAAGCCACATCTCAATCTCAAGAAATCCGCATAAAAATGCTTGATCCCTAGACATTTTTGATGTGTGTATTTGTAGGCTTTTAGGAAGATTTTTTTGCAAATGGGGTGTATAAAGGGTGTAAAACACCTCTTAACGAAGCCGAAAGGCACTTGTTCTTCTCGTCATTGCGATCATTTTTTTGTTCTACACCATACCTGGGAACCTTCTAGTTACGGAGATATTGGGGGTCAAAGTTCCAACTTTTTGACAACTTTTTTTTTAAATACAAGTTTTTAATGCAAGATTTTTACTTTAAATACCTCCACGACCCCCGTACTATTCAATCCATCCATCAGCACAATGTTTTGAGTGCGGTACATTGAGTTCTACCACAAAACATGATTTTTCACCCCAAAAAAAAAAGTAGTTTCCCAGCAATAATTTTTGCGTAAAGTAACTTAGTTTGATGTACAGAATTTTTGGTTGACGGCTTCGTGATGAGGTGGTTTACACCCTGTAGTTCCTACATAAAGATGTTTTTACACTATTTAACTATACGATTGGCCGTAGCACGCCTAGTGAAATATTGATTCAGCCTAGAAGAAACCGTTTCACTCAAATTAACACTGCAATGTTTAATATTGACTGCAATAAGTAAGTTTTAACACCATATTTTAAATTTTATGAAGAACGAATAAGGAAAGCTTATCTCCGAAACGGCTGTACCGTTTTTGACGAGACTTCTACTGGCAGACAGCTGATGTCATAAAGAGTAACTTAGGCTATTATTAAAAAAATAATAAGTGTTCCGTGCTAAAAAAAATACCGATTAAAATAGAGATATTTTATGCGGACGAAGATCGTGGGCAGCAGCTAGTTCATTAAAAAAATAGAAACCAACTCCTACCATAATGAAACTCGGCTAAATTGACAAAGACAGTGACAGTCTGACCTAAGTTCTAGTAAATAATGGCCTATATGCCATGTATCACTGACACTCCCAAGCTAAAACCATGTCGATTTAGCCCGTAACTTATCTATAATTACCTTAAAGCAATTGAATAATTTCAAGTAGGAATTGAAACAACACACAACGATTAAATTAACGAATTCGACCGGTTACGTTTTCTGCTCCATCCCCCACAGGATTTTAGATCTTGGCAGTGAAGAAACAAGTGTTAATTTGGTATGAAGAATTTTGTTTGGAGTATAAAACTAAATGGGAATGTTGTATATAATTGATTTTGTGCAATCACGCTTACTTGTATAATAGAATTTGCGTAGGCAACTCTATCTTCTAGACAATTATTAGCTTGAATAAAGGAAGGTTAAGCATGAGATATATTTAAGACGTTGGGTTCAAATGGGCTTTAGACCTCTATGTTACAACACTACAGCACTACATAACACTTAAACTAGATTTAGGGCTAAAGGAAATTGGATGTAGTTTGCATTTAGAAGGGAAGTGTTGATGATTCAGATACACATGTTTGCTGTTTCTAAAATCAATCAGTCAGTACAATTTCATTTTTGTCTGTAAGGGTTCTTACTGACGAGCGGCACGTTGCCAACTGCAGAAAAACTGCCGCCGTCGCCACCTGTCGACGACTTCCGTCGACGCTCGCAGTTGTGGCATGCCGCGTAAATGTGTGTCGACGGCTGCCGCTAACGCGCCGGCGGCAGCCGCCGACGCCGTTTATTTGCAGTTGGCAACGTGCCGCTCGTCTGTAAGAACCCTTTTTTTTTTTTCGGATAGGAAATCATCAAATGACTTCTCCCGCTCTGGGCGGAGCAGGAGGAAGTGTCAGACTTTTATTGACTAAAACCCATCCATGTTCCTTCATCGCCCTTTGTGTTCCGGGGCCACGGTATCTCTTTCGAACAGTCCCACAACCCCGGCAGGCATCGGTCCTTGCGGACCCCTTCCTTTTTGCTGACTCTCTTTGAGGCGCGCGTGGAACACGAACGCGCCGTCGACACGGCCTGTCGTCATGAGACGGACGGACGGCGAGCTAGCCCATAGCCCACCGTCCACAGGCCCGTGCCTACGGTGGCCACGTGGTGGCCCCCGACGCCCGGGGCGTCTCCCGCGGCGGCCGGGACGCTGTGAGGTTCTCACCCTCTCACGTTCCGCCACCTCCTTCTCTAGCATTACTGCTTCGCAGAAGGAGGTGACGGCGTCCCATTCCGTCTCGGTCTGTAAGAACCCTAAGATGAATACTTTGTTGATTAACATACGAGTTTTGACACAAGCCCGCCACACTTTTCCTGAACCACTGCAACTCCTGAAAACCAGATCAACAGTGGCGACCACCAGAAAAGTACCGAGGCAATGAAGCTTAACAAAGTCCCAGAAAAAAAATTAACTGTTTCGGATCCCGCAACGAAATGAATCATAAAGGATAGCGGAGCGTACGATTTGTGAGTCATAAAAATGCAAACCCCCTACGTAACTTAATTATTAAACCTCTATTATCCCACTGTTTGGCAGTGGTCTCCCCATAAAGCTCCTCTTCAATCTCCCACAAATGTCTCCAGGTTATCACGTCAGCGTTTTCTAGACCTTTCTTGGCGACGATGCCCATGTCTTTTGGCACCCACTGCGTGACGGCTCTGGTCCATCTGTTCTAGTGCAATCTGCCTATATAGTCCGCCAAAAGCAGTAGACCATCGCGTAGCGGGATAAGGTCCAAACCCCTCTAGATGGGAAGCATAACAACAATGGGTAACATACAAAGTAAATTAAAACCAATATTCGAAATATTTTCATGCTTACAGAACCCTAAGGTTCGCTATTAAATCTTTTTCATTCATTTTTTACCTGTCTCCATAGGCATGTTTACCAAGTCCATGGCTATTACAAAACCATTCAACTGACGACTCGACATGTTTTGATCAAATGACGCGTGCTAATCGACTTAATTGTTACCACAGCGCACGCGCAGGCTCGGCACCGATCTACCTACGATCTATGTTTGTTTTTTAATTCGAATTTTATTATTTTATTTTTAAAATAATAATTGGAGAGGTTTTTTCTGTTTTATTAGTTGTCGATAAAATATGATGTTGTTAAATGAAGTTTGTTTTTGAGGTTATTTTTAGAGATGTAGAGGATTTTGAGGGCGTCTAAAGTTCTAAACTAACATAATATAATTATTAAAAAGGGAGTCTAATTCTGAATTAATTCTGTTACAAACTAATTCAGAAATAGGCATTCACTGTAAATACCTAGACCGCACTTGATAATTTGTAAGGCCAGACAAAATAAAAAAAAAAAACAAATAGCACTAAAAAATAAATTCGTATCTAACTTCACTTCCCTGTTCTATGATCCAAATCATCTCAATCGTCGCTTCGTTTGATCCAAACGAGTATATAAAACCTAATGACTGGTTTACAAGAAATTAACATTACATTACACACTGAGCATCAAAGAACAAATCAAATTAATTAACTCAATTCAAACGGTCCAATACAAATCAATAAATAAAAGCGCAAAATTGCATCGCTTTTGTAACAAATCGGTGCGCTTGCGCCGATCCCTGTTTACACGCGGAACGAAGCCGTACTTAATTGCGCAACAAAAACTTACAAATAAGACATTGTGCTAAGTAATTAGATTAGCACACCACGTTATTTGTCCGGTTCGTACCCGTTTTGTACACCCCGGGTACGGACCGTAAGAACCGGGTACGAGAGGTCGGCCATCGGGAGTCGTATAGAGTGGTTAATACCGCGCAATTTGTATCCGTGTCAATTTGTACGAAAACGGATACTGGTAATTGCATTGCCGGACAGGTAGAGATGTTATTAATGATGCGAGTATGCAAGTAAGTGGGCACTACCAGTTCAATTTGCTGAAGTTATTATAGTGAGAGTTAGTTATTGGGATTGCATGGAAAAGTAAGTGTGGTGCAAGGTAAAACACTACTTACACGTTGTCTGATATTGCACGTTTTTTTTTTGCTGAATTTTCTACATTGTTGACTTTTTTATGTCAGTTCAAAACGTAACCACAATACTTACAGTATTATTCATAATGCTTTTATTGTTCCGCCTAAGATTTTACGAAAGATCTTACTCATTTATGTAGCTTCGTGTTCACTTCTTCTGTTCCTAGCATTCCCACTATGGTAAGCAGTAACACTGAAAACAGCTACGGTCATAAACCAAAAGTGGTACTATCAGCTCCATAGAATCTTAACCCACCGCCAGCGCAAAGGATACTAAATCGTATTTTAATCTATGCGAAACAATGTAATATAAATCTTGGATTGGTTTCACCTGAACTTTGCAATGCTGCAATAATTAGACTACGCTTCTGACTATAACAGTTTAAATTATTCGAATTGCATTTATTACAACGAATAATGTTGCCAATTTAGGGTTAAATAAGTATGTAAATATATCTTTTGAATGCAAGGTTTTAATGAGGGGGAATGATTGCTGATATCGTTAAAATGTAAATAAGTACGGGTAAAATTGTAAGCTCATTTTTTGTTTTTTGAATAAGTGGTTTTCTGGCACATCAATATTTTTAGCGACTAGTAAATAGCCTTGTGGTTAAATTATGAACAAATGATTCTAAGAGATGATTTTATTAGTATAATTTTTCAGTTTTTTATTTTTTTTATTTCAAGAATTATTGTGAAAATGATTTATGTTTCCATAATCTCCAAAGTTCACCATTGCTAGCACTAAGCTTAAGAAAATAACTAACAACCGATTAATTAAACTTAAGCAAGCAATAACCACAGAACACAAATCAACCTTCACAAGTTACCAAATCAGTACATAATATAAATTATCGTCTACAAACACTATAATTGTAAAATTACACTATTTAGACAGAATATAATTCAAAGTTTTGCCGCCATAACATCTTATTACGTGGGTGTACCTTTATAAACAGAATGTGCAGATTTCCAGTCTTTTTATTTTACTCGTTCCAAATTATTATTGAAAAACTAAACACCGCCAATTAGTGTTATCTCCTTAAATAATAAATTACTAATTAAAACAGTTAAAGCCAAATCATTTTTGTTAATGCTCATTCTAATAAATTGCGAGCCAAAGTCGTAGTGTCGTCAATAAATCCGGATACTCGAAAGGATTTGGATCAAATTTAGTGCTGACAGTAAAAAGTATCGATATAAGTGCCTATCGATATCGACGCACGTGCTCCTGTCAAATTTACGGACCGCACTTTAATGGGCGATCCGGTAAGAATTATTGTGTTGTTTTGATGTTGTCTGATTGTCGATGGTTGCTTGTCGATAGATAGGTAGATTGGTTTTAATTGAAACATTATTAATGTTAGTGCCCATGAGATTGTGTATTATTGAATAGCTATGAATGTTATATCCGTGTCTTCCAATTAAGTTAATTCTTTAATTACATAATTTAGTTTTTTGGCTTAATCAAGCTATGACTTTAATGAGTTATTTACTTTAGGTTGATTTAAAAACTTATTTGTATTCCTTCACATTTGTTTTGTGTGTTTGCTGTTCTGTCCAAGGAGTACGCAATATTTGAATATAATTGGATTAAACATAATAAGTTCTCTTATGATCTAAACCATTTAGGAGCTTGCAATGCAAATAAGGAAGTCAGATAATTTATTGTCACATCACTGAAAACAGTCTGCCTAAATTAATGCTAGTAAACGGTATATCGCCATTACCCAGGATAATCTCAAATGCGATAAAACCCAACCCAAAATTCTGGCCAAAAACTTTACACTACACCACCGCGTTTGCTGCCAATCAATTATCAAAAAAACTTGAAATAATCTTGTAAAATAAACATTTGAGTAGTCAACTAATCAAACCCAAAAAAATCGATACGTAATTACTCATAATTCGCCTCATCACTATTCAGAAATCGTGTGTGGTATAAAAAAGACAGTGATTCGAGCTTTTATTTACTCAAATGCAGCTGTAAAACGTAAAAAATCGCTTTCCTCCAAACTTTAATTGCTGGCAATGAAATAATTAAATGTGACAATCGTAAAACACTGAAGTCCTCATAAAACATTATAGCCGTGAACACTGAGAAGCACATTTACCGGTACAAATTTTTGAGCACGCTTAATTCATGGAATTTAGCCTTTAAAATAATATTTACGCTGGTCCTTATTTTGTAAACAGACCATAATTTCGCGATATGATATTAAAAAAAAAACCGTGTGCTTGATCAGCAGTCACCTCGAGGCTTTCGTTTTAGCCAAAACACACATTAATTTAAATTTCTTTAAAAAAATGTACTTATCTACATAATATGGCGTTGTGTTATAAGGCTAAACTTCGTAGAAATTGACAAGACATCATGGACAAAAACAATAAACGTGTACGTTAACCCGTTGTCTACGTTAGTTTTAAACAGAAAACACAATACCGAGAAGCAATGAGACGAGTCCATACCCTGAATGTGAATTAATTACTTGGATGTTGTATTTAATATTGGAGAATATAACAATTGATACCTGCAATAAAAAAAATTCGATCATAAACGGGCCTAACGTACTACGGAATTTCAATAGAATACGAGACCTATACGAGTGGACCGTATTTTGCCGAACTATATTGTGAAAATTTCAACGAACCAGGCTATGTTAAAACCAGACAGTGTACTTAATATCCGTGATTTTCTTTTTTTATGAGATCCCGATATTTCGACGCTGTTGCAAGTATGATCGCGGGAATACTGAAGAGGTATTATCACGGATATTATCCCATAAGTACTTCAAGTATAGTGAAAAATCGTGAAAGTCTAAAACAGTGCATAGATAGTGTAAGCTTCAAACTTAGTTTTTCTAACACCAACAGAAGTGGTCTCGACAGCTGTTTATTTTTGACACAGTAAAAATAACTGTGTTTTTGTCTTAGTTATTAAACAAGTTGTAAACGAATCCTACACGAAGCCGTCAACCAACCATTCTGTACATCAAACTAAGTAAAACTACGCAAAAAAAATTGCTGAGAAGATTTTTTTGGGGAGAAAAGTCACATTTTCTTTCGACTTCGTTAAGGGTAGTTTTACACCAATTATGATTGGTAAAAAAGCAAATTTTCCACACTAAAGGAAATACTTATACCAATTTTATAGATACTGTTGAGTTATTCATTATAGGTAGCCAAGAATTTTTAACAACCTTCTTAGTTTTGAAACTCGATACATCGTTAAAGGTGACAATAAAATTTGTAGATACTATCATTGTTTTTAATTTCTGTCTTTATGTGTTAGCGTTGACATAAATTAGGATTTTAATTACATACTATTGTGGCGGTATTTACGAGCTCGGAGTAATTTAAGCCAAAATCAATTATCACACACTTGGCTGATGAAAATTAAAATAAAATAAACGTACTTAATGTCTATCCAGCAACGATTACATTACCCAATTAAACCCTAAAATGCAACAGGTAATTCCTAAATCCAAATTCAAAACGCCAATTTCGATGTTGCCAAGCGGATATTTTAAATCCAAACGTACTTTGATTTGTCGTCTCTTTCAAACCCTGCAGATAGAAGAGAGAGGGAATAATAAACATGAGTATAAGTACTCAAAGGCTTGAGACTCCGAATATGTAAGAACCGGTTGTTTGCAATAATTTAAGCGCATAGCAGGTCGGAGGTCGACTTTCAAGCCAAAACTTGAGACCTTTTGCTAAGATTACGAATACTCGAGCTGCAATAGTCGGTGCAAATCAGTTTGTATACGCTCGTATATACAATTCTAGTCGATTCGAGACGGATGTGTTTATTGATTTAGCGTCGAAGGATTGAAAGATAATTACAAGTTAATATTGTTGCTGAAGACATTGCCGCTGTGGTATATGTATAAAAAGTCCTAAAATGCTCAGATTTACCATATATTTAAACCTAAGACTTAGCAGCTGTAATAAAATTCCAACCACAACGCCTATTATAGTCCTTGACCAATCTATTCTACCTCTATTTAGCTAACTTTTCTCTATTTTCATAACACAATAAAGCTCATGCACCTTCACCTAAATTTCCTGAACCGAATACTAACGACCTAATAGGGTAGATGACACACCAATCAATTGAGATACTTTTTAAGAGCTGTCAAAACGCGGTTCTCTTATAGATTTTGTATGGCAATAGCCAACTGTGACGTCACTGTTTATTCAACTCAATGACTCAACTATTTATTGATTTCAAAGCAACTAAAAATCGAATTTGGCAATTAATTGAAAATAGGTGGGGTTTTCAGGCCCAAAATAAAGTGTTTTTTTTAGAGATAGGTGTCTGGGAATAATTTTTTTATGGTGTCATCTACCCTATTGTCTACATTACCCAGATTCATTCAAAAAGCCACACATAATCGTTATCTTTCCGCCCTTGTCCCATTCTATTTGAGGTCGGCAAAACGTTTTCTTCTCCCATTCTCCCCTGTCAGACGTCACGGCATCATTTATTCATCATTTTATTACTGTCCTAGGACAAGATTGAAGTATAGCCTTATTAAAAAAATAAAAACATTCAAAAAGCTACACTTATGAGACTAAAATAAGTAAACCCAGAAAGACGACTAATGGCAAAACTAATTAACCCTAGGAACAAACTCTGATGCCTCAAAATCTAGTTACACCTAAACAAGAATATTATACATTTATTTAAAAGACAACCGAGAAGCATTTCAGTCACACCTCATTAGAAAAGCCAAGTACATAAGTCAGGAACATAAGATAAATTAGGACTACAACATCTCTGTTTCAACGACTAACGCACGATAGTAAAGTTGTTTGTACTTATGTTCAGCCATATCGGAGCGAGATTAGAAATGCGTGTTCACTTTATCTTTATTCGTATTTATATTGCCTTTTACAGATACTCCGTAGATAGGGACACATCGGAGATGGTAGTAAGACAGAAAGGTTAAAACTTGGATAGAGAAGATTTTGTTCAAAACATTCTTCTACCCAATCAAGCGAGCGAGCGAGCCGGGTGAGGCATCGTTTCACCTCTTCATACTTTGGTTCATACCGCGAACTTACTGAAACGAAGAATAAAAAGAGGGGGCGCCCGGCTCGCTCTCTCGCTCGGTAGCTGGCGGTGTGGCCTGCGCTTTAACTCAATTTATTTGGAGTGGGAGCAGCACATCTTTTTCTTCCATGCCTCTCATCTTATCCCACTCGTTACCTCCTTTCTAGCCATATCATCCTACACACAGTCCATCCATCGTTTTTTTTTTACTTTTTCTACTCTTATAACCATCAAAAAACATACTCAAAACTTTCCTCATGACATTTTTCTCATTCCTACTCATTCACACAACTTTCGGACACTTTTCTTTTTACAAACTTCCCGCTAAAAACATTCTGGCAAAAACTTGTTAATCGTTTTCTAATGATCAAAAAAGAAAGATTTTCTTAAGGAAGCAACGCATTTTGTGGTAAATATGTTAACCAATCCACAAACTGACAGCGAGACTAACTGCAAATGTAAACTATTAGGACAGTCATCATCAATCATCATGATTTCAGCCGAAAGACGTCCACTGCTGGACATAGACCTCCCCCAAGTGTCGCCACATTGACTCGCATCCAGCGATCCACAACCTTCACCAGGTCATCGATCCACCTAGTGGAAAGTCTTTAAACGCAACGTCTTCCGGACGTCTTTTAGGACAGTCATATTCAACTAAATATGTCAACTTTTTCCTACTACAGAGTTACAATGATTGATTTCTTTTTTACTGAGTATATACAAACATAAGTCTAGCACATAGACAGAGCGTCGTAATTAAGCTATTCCCCACCAATGTTTGTGATAAAAACAAGATACACATTACCTCTTGAGCTGAATACTAATCTGTTTCTTCGTTTCACTGGCCTCAATTACTGCAACATTTCTTAATCACCCGCAAGATGGATATTAACACATTAATAAATTATTGTTTGTAAAAATCTTAGACTTGCTACTTTTAATTTGAATCTAGGAAGAAGTCAATATTCGTATTCTTCTTCTTGACTGTTTCGTGCTCTCTTGTAGAGAATGTCGTATTATTACAATTTAAAATAACCAACATTTACTGCTCCTATGTCCTAATATTATTTTGAACTGAAATTGTATGTTTTTATTGAATGCACTTTTAGGTATTACAGTATTATTGTCCCTATGAAAGCATAAGGGCAATAATTTAATTTTCTCCATACAAAGCTTTGAGAAAATTGCCGATTAAGTATTTCAGGATTTTCTACCTCAATCTTGCAATGATTTGCCAAAATTGGCGCTAAGGAAAAGATAAAATAAAAATTATTTGATCCCTTCAGAAAGATCCAGCTATCATCCCGGCGCCTTTCTTAATTGCACGTAGGATTGGCCACCCCACATTACAATCAGCAATCAATTCCCAACAGTTACAGCGTATAGAGATAGCTCTGTACTCAACAACTGTGAGCTTGGGCTTTGTATCTGAATGCAAATTGTATACGCGCGTGCGCGGTGTGGGCGACGCCGCGGTCACGCACGATGCCACGCGTTGCATAACCGTTGTGCGGTGGAAGTTATAAGAGAGAACGTGTTTTTACGTGAAGTGAGGGACCGGTTGATTTGGCGACGCTTTGGAGAGGCATGTCCAGCGGTGAGCCTCTGTAGTATGAAATGCTTGTGGTTTACATTGAATTAATTGGACAATTCAGGCATCTACTGCAGTGACTTTTTCGATTTGCACAAGTCTAGGGTAGCTGATTGATGAGGCTGAGACAAAGATAGATAAACAGAACAGGGGTAACTCATCCACAAGTTAGGCGCCATGAAGTACTTTGAATAATAATAATAATAATTTATTTATTTTCTCGTCACAATACACATTGAGTACATATTTTTAGGGAACAGTTGGATACAGTGAGTATATTGCGGGAGACTGGTGCCTAATCTAGGCTTGGGGCTTTGTGAATGGAAGAAACATTATTGTATGAACGTTTACACCGAAAATATCTCGACCAGTAGTAGATTCACGGGTATAAACAAACACGACGAACAAAACTGTCGGTTTAAGATTGCTACATTCTAAAACTTCAGATTTCTGATGAATCAACAGCCTTGTACAATTTGAGTAAAATATGAGATGATGATTTTTTGAACTGGAATTTAGCCCAAAAAGAACTTTTTACCTCTCACTTAAACCACCACACAAAACACCACAATATCACACATAGAGGTCTATCAAGCAACGTGGGCAATAATGGCGGGCTCGTTATGATTAAACGGATAATTTTGGACGGTATCTGTGAAGTATGGCGACTATTACACGCTGTTAGCCCATCGTGTTTGAAGGAGGAGGTTTTACGGCGAACTGATGGTGTAAAGGTGAATCGTGATTAGATAATGAATGAACTGAGCTACGTCTTAAAGTTTGAGCTTCAAAGTATATGCGAGTTGTGTATGGTCTTGTGTTTATGCTTGACAGTGATTGCAGGTAGTCAGAAACAGAAAATGAAAATTACTTAGTGTTGGTAAAATTATTACGCATTTTATCTAATCTGCCTCTCTCTGACTGCGCGACTGCTGAGCATGAGGAGGTCCTAGGCTGGGTTCGAATCCCGGGTCGGGCAACGCGTTGGCAATGGGCTCGCCCCTTATTACATGGGACTTAAAACTCAACCGGCGAAATGTGAGTGTGCTATCAGGTAGACCTCTGCTTAACCCTTTGGGGTTACAGGCGTGTTGATGTTATGTCTAATCTCCATGGTCCGACGTCACTACCATCGACATCGATATGGTCGTAAAAAAGGCTTAAATTATTAAAATTAATAAACCTCTGACTCCTGAAAGCCAGAATCAACAGTAGGGTCCAGCAGAAACCAGAGATATTTAACGGTGTAACCAAAGGTGAGAGTCAGAATTAATAGTGGCGACCACCAGAAAAGCGCCGAGACAATGAAGCTCGACGAAGTCCCAGAGAAATAATCTAACTGTCTTGGATCCCGCAACGAAATTAATCAGAAAAGAATAGCGGAGCAGTAAGAACAACTTAATTTCCACACAGAGGCGGCGTAAGGCGTGGGCGGTGTGCCCACGGCCTCGCGGTGCAAAGGGCCTCGCGCCCCACAGCCAAAAATATTTTTTAAAAAGTATGGAAAATCCAAAAGTAGACGCCACAAGGTTCAGTATTCGAACTTATGAAGTAGTACATTCCAAGTCCATGCATTTAAAATAGTTCGTACTTAATTTCCCCGTACATCGATGTATGTCAACCATAAAAGCGACTTGTCTGAATTTAAAAAATATTTTTAACTTTTTTGTTAGTATGTTTATGGCGGTCGTAATTGTAGTATGAAAGTTTGGAAGAAAGTTATTGAAAGATGACTGAGAGAAGAGAATGAAATTTTTCGAAATCAATTCGGTTTTATGCCTGCTCGGGGAACGACGGATGCCATTTTTGCCATCCGCCAGCGGTGCGAAAAATACGAAGTGCGCACAAAAACTTGCACAATGGTATTCATCAACCTCGAAAAGGCATACGACGTATGCCTTTTCGAGGTGGAGCATACCTCGTGAAGTTTTGTGGTGGGCCCTGAAAGAGAATGGTATGTCTGGAAAGGATGTGCAGTTGATCCGAGCGATGTACAGTCGATGTAGTACCCAAGTCCGGTCTACAGCGGGCACTACCGGCAGCTTCAATGTGGCTGTCGGCTTGCACTAAGGGTCGGCTCTAAGCCCTTACCTCTTCCTGGTAACAATGGAAGTGCTTACGTCGGACGTCCAAGAAGAGGCTCCCTGGTGTATGCTATTTGCCGATGACATTGTGTTGGTTGCCGAGAGTGGTCTAGAGGTCCAGAACAGATTGGAGTTGTGGTCGCAAAGACTGGAGAATGTTGGCTGAAAGTAAGTAGGACCAAAACAGAATACCTACAGTTTATTCTGTGAATTCGGCGGTCTCTCCAGTCCTGTGCCCATAAGTCTTGTCCGATTTTCGGTAGTATTTTTTTCGGGTCGCTTGTCCAAGGGGATTGCGAAATACACCGGGACGTAACGCACCGGATCAACTCAGGATGGATGAAATGGCGACCATCAGAGGGCCTCGCGAATTGTACCTTGCCCACATTAAGTTTAGGTCTTGCGCCGCCACTGTTTCCACAAGGCCAATAGGCACAAAGCGACTATCCACCACCACCACCTCAGCCGAAAGACGTCCAATGCTGGACATGGGCCTCCCCCAAAGGGGGGGGGGGGTTTGCCATAATCGCCACGCTTGGCAGGCGGGTTGGCGATCGCAGTACGGTTGTTACAAAAGCACAGAGAACGCTGCTGCCCATTCCCTGGTAAGTCCCTTAGTCGCCTCTTACGACACCCACGGGAAGATATGGGAAAGCGACTATGGGGTCCTCGAAAGTGATCGTAGTGTTGGTAGCGTGTGGAGGTGTATTTTCGTAGATCAAATAAGACTTCCATTAAGAAACTGTAAGTTACCCTATCCACATGCTAGCAACACCAATTTCCCTTATTCTCCATCAACATATTCATAATATTCATTAGCTTGTTCCGTTGCCTACCTTCTATTACATTCTCAGAATTTCACATCTAATAAACACATACATATAAAACGTAATAACTTCAACTGTACAGTCTAACTCAATCAAAACTGTGGCTGTTTTATCATCATCAAGCTATCATAACGACCTATACATATGGGGTTCGACCTGTGACCTGATAATAATTTACCTCTAAGTACCGAAGTGAAATGGTGTCAATGAGTCCATATGAGGGCATGGAACATGTAATGGCTTTATGTCTGTTATAGTTTCGGTAATGGGTTCCTCGTTGATTTTATTTAGAAGTGAAGAGGAATATACTTATATCGTATTTGAATGATATGCATTATGTTAATCCGGATGATATTGGAGTCTGTCTCACGATATCTCGTCGTGCTGTAGGTACTCAAAATTCAGAAATAAATTAATGCTATAATTTTAAAGTAGCAGCCATTTGGAAGAAAATTAATACACATTAATTAACACATTCAAGCGTCCGATTAAAAATAAAATGTGTTTTAATTAAATATCAAAATAATCTACTTACAGATACTTTATCGTTTTCTTAAGCATTTAGAATTCAATATTAGGCAAAAAGCAATATTAGGAGGTCTCAAAAGGTCACTAGCCATATATAATATTTCTCAACCTAATATTTACAATTAAGGAAAGAAAATATACAGTTACCGCCATCTTAAGTAACCTACAACATAGGGCGACCAAATCGATCGCAATAATTTATGGATAGTACCTAATTCAACTAAAATCCACCGAAAAGTGCCAGACACGTTTGGCGAGTCGGTAAATCACAAGATAGCGTGGAGAAAGCCAAAGTACCAACACAATATATAAACTAGTGTGACCACATTGTTTTAGTTTCGGTGGGAGTGACATATGTGGTAATAAAATTGTGATAAACTCAACTTGATATCAGTCCAATCTAAAGATTGATGGCGCAGGAAATTAAGTTATTGATATTGAGTAATGTCCCGCTTCTAAGTAAGTTTATGGCCGTATTAGTTTTCCTATTAAATTTTAAGGTGAAAAATTGTTATGGTTTCGTGCTGCCACAGTCGGTAAAGTTCGTAGGGAGTTATACAAATTAATAATGACGCATGAGGAATGGCTTGGATTATTATGTGAGTGAAAGCGAGAGTGTGTTGGAACGAGAATTAGTTGAGATATCAAGATCAGTATGATCAGAGTAAACATTAAGAGATCGAGATAAACATCTACATACGTATATATTATGATAAAATTAGTATTTATACGACAGAAGAAACTGAAGTTGATTTGCAAATCATTTCTGGTCTAGAATAATTTTGTTCAAATAGTGACCACATTTTTCAAGCATCCTGCTGAATTCAAATCTTGATGTTCACACATCAACACTTTCCCTTTTTTCTGCCATCAGGCGGCTGCTTCAACTTTGGTTCTTATTGCAACGTGAATAAAGCCATCATAATGAAATTTTCCAATAGCGATGTGCATTTTCGGAACAATTTAAGCAGGATAACAATGACAGATGACTGCGACAGACCACACCAGTGGATACTCCAGACCAGAGGGCCTAAACACCGTGACATTTTATGATCTAAAACTATGATGTAAAAGTCAAAACTGTATTGGATTGACATATAGGGTGGAAGGGAAACTGACGCAACACCACATTTCACCCATCCTCTATCAGCTAAGACATCACAAGAGCCGAAAGGTCATTTCAATCCTGTTGAAAGAGAAAAGGTCACTCACTTTTTAAGCACTCAGCTAGTAGTGACGTACACTGAGAAAAGAACATTGATAGACAGAGGAACTTGCTTATACTACAGTGAGTTAGCATGGTACAGACGCCAGCACATCAATCTACTACAATCTGTCTAATTTCTGCAATAGATTTTCAATTCTATGGCTGAAGCATTAGGTGCAAAGTTAATTGGGAAAATTTTACAGTTTCGGGTAGCTTGATATGCTGGCGTCTGAACTTTACCTATAGGCATAGACAGGTACTGCTAATCCTGCGACGAATTTCATATCATAATCTAATCTACACTTCTTTCGGCTATAATGGGCGGTCTCACTCACAAAAAAACCCAAATCTCCGTTTCAAAGCCGCCTACACAAGTAAAGTTCTCTCAAAACATTTCCCGTCTCATAATCTAGGTACATGGACGTATTACTTATAGATAAATTAATTTTATATCTGCAGTAAGTCGTGAGCTCGCTCTGCCCCCGGGCGGCAGCGGCGTGAGAACCAACTCGTGCGCGGGCTATCGCGAATTAACGTACGTGGTACGACACGTGTCGTGAACTGGATTATCTCGTGCTTTGGTTGCTTGTACATCTTCATGAGATTTGTTTGTGACATGTATCATTAACTAAAGTTGGAGGAGGTGGAAGGATAACGTCATTGAGTAGTGGCGTTAATGTAGGAATTTTTCCGGAGGTGAAAGTCTGACCAAGTCAAATGACTTCGCTTCAGCTCTTTCCTATGGTTTACGTCAAATCACTGCGAATATCGGACTGTATTACCACTACTATCTTACAATGCTGCATAAAGTAAAAACTAAGAGTTTGTTTCTGGACTTACGTGTTGGATCACAGTTTACTCTCTTTTATGGAGAGGAAGCATTTGTCACAACAGGTGAAACCTTACGGGCTCATTATGCGTATGCTCTGAAAAATTGTTCTCTTCATCTTACTGTCCTTATCTCAGTTAATTTGTGCATAGCACAGTCTGCTCAGTAAAGTCTTTCTTACTAGTAACACAGTACTGGGTTGCAGTACTGCCTATCTGACCTCCACAACCCAGTTACCAACACAGTACTGGGTTGGTAACTGGGTTGTGGAGGTCAGATAGGCAGTGGCTCCATGTAAAATACTGGCATTCAGCTGCATCCAGTTAGATTGGAAGCTGATCCTAATATAGTTGGGAAAAGACTAGGCAGATGATGACAGTACGTCTTTTTCTTCCATCTATAGATGCTATCAGCTGACATCTTAGTATATTTACTTCTAGCACTAGTATCTTCTTTCAACTAAGCATTTTTCTCTATCTAAAAAACCAACCTACATTTGAACATCCCAATATTTTATTGCAATAAACCGTACTTCCCATTTTCTCATGTCAATTGTTGCAATTGCAACGCTCTATTGGAGCATGGGGCTTTGTTTGTGAGCAGTACCCATGACGATGGTTCGATAGTATTGTCCGTTGGTGCAATAGCAAGTGAAGCGATAGACAAGACTGTAACTTAAGTAACGTTTGTAAGTGCAGATGGTACCTTCGCTATATTTCGTTTTGTTAAAGCTTAAGCTTTAATTTTGTCTGTATCCTCATCTGTAAAATCCAGTGGTTAGTCTGCTACAAGCAGGTTATAAGTTACTGTAAAGGCGCCCGTATATATAATATGTTGGTTAGTTTTTGGATGGGTTATCATTTTGTCAACTGTAATCAATCATTCTCCTGCCCTTATGCCAATATATTTGAGGTATATGCACCATATCATAATATCATCGGTGCCTTTCTAGCCATTACTATCACATTTCATACAAACGGCAGTCACTTCTAACAAAAATCGTGATGTTAGTGTCGCCTTTCATTTGACAAGAAACTGACTCTAACACAAAATATTGGGATAAACTGAGGCGTTGATAGTGAAGAAAGAAAACAGCCAAGTTGGATGTAAAATGAAAATCTATAGCTAAATAAATTTTGATTTCTAAGAATGTTAGTCCTCAAAATTAATATTATTTAATAACTAATCCGTACTGTCCCTTAGCTGGTCCGACCCCCAATTAGTCAAAAAAGACAAGGGCTGAAAGGTGATGACTGTCCCTCAGCTAAGCAACAGCTTTCCTTTATTTTTCAGTCACAATGCTGAAATACTTTTTGCCAATTTAAAAAAGAAGATAATTTTCCAAGTCCTGGTGGCATCCACTTCGTCCACATATCATCATCATCTGCCTAGCCTTTTCCCAACTATGTTGGGGTCGGCTTCCAGTCTAACCGGATGCAGCTGAATACCAGTATTTTACATGAAGCAACTGCCTATCTGACCTCCACAACCCAGTTAGTACTGGGTAATACGATACCCCTTGGTAAGACTGGGTTGTCAGACTTTATGGGCTTGAGTTTACTACCTGTAAAGACTGTCAAAGATCTACAAATGACAGCCGGGACCAACAGCTTAACGTGCTTTCCGAGGCATGGAGGAGACTCGGTATGTAAGGGTGACCACACTTACCCATCCACAGACCAACCTAGGCTAGCACGGCTTAACCTAAAGATCGATCCGAGCGGCTGTTATTATTTAGCCACGAGCTCCTTTCCTTTACTTTGTCCACATATCACCTACTAAAATCCATACCTCGTTTTGTTGAAGTTGGTTAAAATGTAACCTATGTTACCCGGGCCATAATAACGAATCGATTGACACCTTATTCATCAAAATCAGATGAATAGCTTATAGGCGCTGCGGACGAACATACGTAAATTACGTAAATAAAAACATACATACATACATTGACTGCTAAAATCATAACCCTTCCTTTTGACTTCGCCGTAGTCGGGCAATAATTTTTTTTTTTTTTTTTTTTAACTTTTGCACCCGAATGTACTTGATGAAGTTTATTCATTTGTTTTTTTTTACACCGAGCCGTCCGGACGTAGACATTTTTTGTCTACGTCTAAACGGACTGCGGTCCATTCGATTTGGTCCGTTCAGACTAAACACCCCTTCGTCCACATATTACCAACTTTAGAACACTTCATAAATTACTGAGCAATATTTCCAAAAGTGCAGTTTACTAACTTGACTACAAGAAATCTTAACACAGTTACAGCTACGTCGGCAGTTCTCAAAGGAGCGGTTTCATTGTTCGATTGTACCTTCTTACTTTTATAAGTGTGTAATAATAAATCTACATTACAATAATTGTTCATGGTTAGTAATATTATTTGCTCATTACTCATTAACAGTACAATTATATCTTCATCAATGGAATAGGACTTCTTATTGAACAGCACTAGCTAAGCAATTTACATATGGGTGTAAACGGACCCTTTATTTGTCAAACTAAGTAACTTCGCAAAAATAATCGCTAGGAAATGCCTTTTTTCTTTGAGCGAAATATCACTTTACGGTAAAACTCAATGTAATTGACATAATTAACATTGTGCTAATGGATGGATTGAATACCTACTCCTAGTACGGGGGTCGTGGAGGTGTTGAAAGTAAAAATATTACATTTAAAACATGGTATTTAAAAAAAAAACTTGAAAAACTTGTTACGGAGATATTGGGGGTCAAACTTGGAACTTAGAAGAACCGAGTACCGAATAGAGTTGCTAATTTTAGGGTTAGATAGGGCCTTAAGTACTAGCTATTGCCTGTGACCTTCGTCCGATTGAAATTATTATAAAATATTACTTCCCCATTTGAATCGGATTTGTTAACAATTTTAAGAGGTTTTTTTGCAAGGAACCCTCATCCTTTTTCTTAAATAAATAAATCTTATAACATCAACTATCTGCCAGTAAAAGCCCATCAATATCGGTCCAACCGTAGACAGAACTTAAGTAACTTGTCTAAGATACACAAAGAAAGTACGGAAAGGCGAGGAAATGAAATGTTTGGAGAAAAGGTTTTCAAGAATTTGCTGTTGACAGAGTATATTTCATGTTCCCAGAAAAGATAGGAGCATGAAATGCCTTAAATACGAAAACGACAATGACGGACGGTATCAAGAAGAGAAAAATGAACACTTGAAGTATAAAGAAAATCCTTACGGTCGTTTCATGGTTCACCAAGAAGCACACAGACATGATGCGATACGCATCGCAACATTTGTCTTGCAAAAGGTGTTATTTACCCCATAATTATGGGCAGAGCATTGCTTTATTACACTAGAATACTAGCAGTATATACCTTGATATTCTACGAATCAACACAAGGCAAGCGTGGTGGAAACGAAGTATCCACCATTCTTCTCTTTCTCTCGTCTTCAGGAAGACGCACGCAACCATAAAGAACCGACTTTTGTATTGTGATTCGTGTTCAAGGCAAAAAAAGTGTCTACAAAAATTATATTGTTAATAATACAATAATTATAGAAGAAAATGTCACCAACTCGTTTTTAGTTTAGAGAAGAATTATTTTAATTTATCTTTTCGCTACCGAATATGTTTTTATTTTCCAATGGTAAACTCTCGTATTGGTGCCCAAGATAAAGGCTTTACCTAGTTAGAGGCCAATGTAAAACCTTTTTGTTATATCTTTGGCAAAAAAATGTATTTTTATCATTACACGTACGACTATTTATAATATCATTAACTTTGATATAAAGAAAATTTTCTATTTTTATATTGGACTCGGTTTTGTGGCAAGATGTCCTTGCCCGTAGTTATTGAAAAACAACAGCTAACATCATCACTATGACGGAGCTATTTGACTTAAGTTCACAGTTTTATAAGGAAAATTGTATCACAAAAGATTCAAAGAAAAAGAAGAAGAATACAATAGCTTTAATTTTGATTGACTTTAGTTGTACCTTAAATTAATTAAAGTTTTAGTGATCACATTGAGATACTTCACCCTCTTAAATTTTGTGTAGTCTTCAATTAGAGATTGTTGCAAGCTGATTTATTTAATTACCTAAACATCAAAAAGTGGTAAAATAAAGAAACATCCATGGAGTTTCTTGCCCGTTCTTCTCCATAGAGATCTACGCTAGGGAATGGGCAACTACAGTACTTTCACAGTTTTTATGTCTTGTGACTGGGACTGTAGCTACATTTAATTTTCATCTTTGTTTCGACAATTCAAAAGTGCCTGTAACTGGCTTACTTGAAATAAATGCTTTGATTTTGATTTTGATTTTGAAACATTTCTGTAATTACAAAAGTCCTTAATACCACTAATGACTTTAAACATCAAGCATAAATTTCGAAAACTTTAATTCGGTCTTAAAACAGATTAAGTAGGTACCTCATTATACGATTAAGCTTAAATGTCTGATAAATATTTTATAGGTCCTCATGTATGATAAATATAATTTCAGCAATGATAGTTCCAGACTTAGACATAATTCATATAAATGATGTTCAATAAATTCGACGTCATGAATTACGATGGTAATTCTATGCTATTATACTTTAAACGCTTATTAGCACATTAAATCTTAATAACAGGGCCGTCTAATTTTACGGGCTATTTTGAAATTTAGCGCTGAATTCAGATATGAATGATGATGTGTGGAATGTCTAAATGTGGTAAAATAACACCTTTATAGAAGTTTAGATACAGCTTCATTATAAAGCAAGAAACAAATGACATACTAATTGTCCTTGATCTATTTCTTAATTGCATTTGTTTGCGGCCCCAACAATAAACAAAGTATTAAGTATCTATCCAGGTGATTTTTTCCGAACCGTATAGTACGCCACTTCACTCAATTATCCCTTTACCGATGCGCGTGACCCACTGACAAAACAAGCGAAGCGATCGCCGCATCACATTGTTTTCCCATAGCCCGAACGATTCCATTCAGAATCTCATTACACTTGAAAGGGGTTACAACAAATCTGGCGCAACGTTTTCTCATGGACGTGTCTGTCGTTAGGGCAGCGTGAGGTGACCATTACTGCGTACAAAGAGTTGCCTAAAATAGAGAGCTTTTGTGAGGCGGGAAGACAGGCGAGGGACGAGGTGGGGGCGGGGCGGTCGCCGGCTGCCCGGCGGCTCAGTCGCGCCGCGCCTCACAGCCGCCTCGCACGCCGCACCACGAAGCGTGTCTTTCGGACAGCGCACGCGCACGCGATACCTCCCCCGCCGCGCCCCCCTCATAACACGTGCACATTATATCAGTGGAAGTCTGCAGATGATATCGACCCCACATTGACAAAGTTTCACAATGCAAGATCAAAGTTCGTCGAGATCCAGCAAATCTACGTTAAACTCATTGGAAAGCGCCATCATCAAGCTGAAAAACAACTTGCAGATACAGGACACCAAGACAACAACAGACATGAACGGTTTGTTGGCTGCTGACCCACCGTCGCCGCATTCGGACACGAAAACAAACGCAAGTAAGAGCCCTAGTTCATCTCCATCTACAAACATTAACTTATCAATTGCATCAGCCGCATTATTACAAGAAAACATGCTCCAAAGATCGCTACAAGGAGTAGTAATATCTCTTCAAAATGCAATGATGAACTCACTACAGCAAGCGGCGTTGTTACCGTCAAACTCCGCGGCTGCAGCCGCGTTGAATTTACAAGCTTTGGAATCTTATTTGACTCTACAACGTTTGACATCTGTATCTTCGGTAAACAACACAACTCAACCAAATACATCAGAAAATAGTTCATCATCTAAACAAGATATTCTGAGGATAGCGACGGCAAGTGCAAAAATAAGTGAAATAGATGCGTCGGATACGTCTAAAGAATTCTCACCGAAGACACCCGAGGAATACCCGCTATCAGACGCCATTGCAGCAGAAGACGTTGACTTGTCTGAAGAAGTAGAAGAAGACTTGGCCCTCTTAGATAATGAAGATGAATTCACATTGGAACAGCACTTGGAATCAACATCAAAAGGTTATGGATATAGTTCATCACAGAATCTTGATAATGGATACCCCAGTCTTCTTATGAACGCAATGTATCAACAACAAATGAGTGGAAGTCCATCACAAGCCCCGTTGTCTCCACAAGCTTCAAACTCTTCAAAATCAACGAACAGTTCGACGTCTTCGACAGGCAGCAGTGTATCTAATAAACAGAAGACTGGAGGAAGTGGGCCTAGAACGAAGAAACAGTTTATTTGCAAATTCTGTAACCGACAATTTACGAAGTCATACAACTTACTTATTCATGAAAGGACACACACAGATGAACGACCATATTCATGTGACATTTGCGGGAAAGCTTTCCGACGGCAAGATCACCTCAGAGATCACAGGTAAAATAATATTTATTTGTTTTAGTGTTTCTTTCTATCATGAATAACTATTAAAGATAATGAAGACAATTTGACTAATATATTGCATATTTTCTCTTTAAAAGTCAAGCTCTTTCAAGCTCATAATTTTGAATTTATACGTGTCTTCAAGGGGTTCTACTTAATGGAAACGACAACTACTAATGAATCAATAAAATCTAAGCCGTATCTTATCCATGATTTATGTTTCATTAGGCTTTAACGTTTTATGTTGTAATCAAACACCTGTTGATTTCTGAAGCAGTTTTTTTAAGGCTTGTCTTCTTAGATAAAACTAAGGTCCATTTATGTTTTCTACTACAAAAGTACCCCGTGGCGGAGCTCTCAAATAAGATAAAACAATCTTATAACCGTGTCGAGAAACATTTTAAGGTTCACGATACTCATTTTTCGATATCAATAAAAGATTTTGGTCGTCGGGTTTCAACGCGAAACATTATGAGAAACTTTTGAATAATGGTGGGGAACGAATAAAAATATTTTAAAACAAAAAGGGTTAAGTATGGACCGAGCAGATGGTATCGACAACTCTTTCGTCACGCTCGTAAATTATTTCACAAAACCGCCGCTAATCCCACGAGAGACGATGTTTTAATTTTGGATTTTCATTTTGTTTTCTTCCCGACTCCTTTGCATTCCATATAAATCTCTGAGCATATCTTTTTTCATATCAAAATATTTATCCTTTTAAAACGTCTCTACAATGCACTCAAATAAGATGTTAGTGACCGTTACAAGAATTCGAATTCCAAACATCACGGATCTCGAACACAATAAATATGATAATAGTGTTACAACAGCTCTCAATCTATTTCTTCACTTATCTCCTCGAGATCCCTACCCAAAAAGAACTAAAGGTGTTGAATTTTTACACCTGTCTCTCGGCGATTTCCTCCCAAATCACCGTATCTCTGTGGCAATAAAATAAATTTCGTGTAGACGCCGGAGGGTTAACCCGAGCCTGGCTCGGCCCGGCCTGTCGATGTTCAATCGATGTCCGTTGACACGATACATTATAATGGACCGGAGCGAGCCTTCGACGGGTTTTAACAAAGCACGTGGTGATCCTGACGTGAGGATTAATATGGATGACAAAAAAAATAAAAAAAGCTCGGTAAATATTCTCCGCATACAAAATCAAGTTTGGATGTTCGAGATGTTGAGATTTTTTTTGTGTAGATTGAAAGGATAATGGACTTAAATTAATTTGTAGCTTGTTTAGTCATTTGAACGTCGATTTTTGCGGTCCTAATTTTCTTATTCATGCACGGTTTATTTTCATTAGTATCAATAATTAGTGCGGAGAATGTGTATTTCATAGACCATCGGTCTGCATTGCGAGCTTAATTAATCAGTGTTGTCGCGTTGGTTTGAGTTAGGCCTAACGCGGCGCCCGCGCCGCTGTCACGGTACGCTCGAATGCACGTGCGCCCGGCCCGTCTTAATCACCATCATCATCGCATGTTTTAATATTGAAATTATTATTTCATTCATCATCTCTTAACTCGGCTTTATCGTCACCGATCTAACTAATCCCAACGATTATTACATGTATTACGTTACTTTGAAAGGCTCGTAATTTTCTTGCCTCAAGTCTGTTTGTTTATACGATACGGAGATAATTTTCTCGAATTGTACACTCGATCGCTGGTCCCTCGTGCTGCGTTATTATTGATTACACGTTACCCGGTGTGTTAATTATACGTTGTATAGTAAATTTAATTTGAAATCAGTCGCTATCAACATTTGTGAGAAATATAAACCATAAGTTTTATTATAATTAAAACTTACGTCCACGTAATTATATACTGTTTTTACTGGGTGTAAATCCAATAATAAGTAATTTATGGTTTCTCTAAAAGTGTTTTTGTACGGATAAATTTGGCCGTTTAAGTCTTGGGATTGAATAAATCCACCTCGTTTGTTTCGATGGTGTTTTGCAAATTTAAAGTAAGGGTGTAAATTAATGATATTGGAAATAAAGCTGAGAGAGAACTGAAATTTATTACCAATAACCCTGGGGCTCTTGTTTGCTTCCCGGCTGCTCCCACAAGGTGCGCAGAACACGCGAGAGAGAATGTTTCGGCGCCTACAGACATGATGTATTTATTGAGCTCAACTCATCTCAACCACACGTTGTAGATACATGAGTAACCCCTTTAGACGAAGGAGAAAAATTGAACTGGACACACAGAATTCAGTTATACCGTCACAAATATTGCATCCGTTGCCCATTAAAGTTGACATACTCCCAAATGTGTCATTTGTCTACAGCAAGTGTGACAGCAGTCACTCTTTGTGAAAATCCTCTGTAGTAAACTAACTCAACTGACTTTAATAGGCCGTTGGATAGATTTACAAACATAGTTCGCCTAAGTATTCAATGTCTACAGTTCGAACAATAAGTAAACGTAGCTTTGAGAAACTCTATAAATCTTTCTAGTTACTTTGTTGCATGAACATTTTACTACTTTCGAGCAAAAGAAACGATGTTTTCTAAGAATATTAACAGCACATCAATTATAGCATTCTTTCATACATTGCGTTGTTATAAATTGGCAGTTAAACGGTGAAAACTATTACTCGTTTCCATTAACTTCCACATAAATTAAAAAGACAAAAAGCTTTAACAACAAATCTTTCTTTCAGGTACATCCATTCAAAGGAGAAACCGTTCAAGTGTCTGGAATGTGGCAAGGGTTTCTGTCAGTCCAGAACGCTAGCGGTTCACAAAATCTTACACATGGAAGAATCTCCCCACAAGTGTCCTGTCTGCAGCAGAAGTTTCAACCAAAGGTCGAATCTCAAGACCCATTTATTGACACACACTGATATCAAGCCTTACAACTGTTCGTCTTGTGGGAAAGTGTTTAGAAGAAACTGTGACTTAAGACGACACAGTCTCACACACAACCTTGTTGGAATATCATCTGTGAACACATCTCCGAGCGGTAGCAATGGAAAGAGTCCATTGCTAAATCCGAACTTTCCAATCGACAGCTTAGATACAGAAGATGAGAATTAGCAGTTACGTTTATTAGTGGCAAATGCAAAAAGACTGATTTTTACTCCTAAAACGGTGCCTTTTAGTATTAAGGTTTAGTTTACTGTTGAACTCATGCCACGAGTGCCTAATTTATAGTGAGGAGAAGATTTGTTTTCTGAGTAGATATTGCGTTTAGCGTTAAACTGAATTTATTTATGTTCTAAATTCAATGTTTATTGTGTTGTGTTTTTCGTCCTCTAGAAGAGCATTTTGTAGATTCTATCTCAAATATGAGTACGGTAGTGGCAATTTTTGTGTAGAAATAAATTCTTGCAATATCCTTACAATGTTTGGGTTTTAGTATTATTTAGCTGTAATTTTTTTCTTTAATTCTTGTAAATTTTCTGATCTCATTTTGTGTTTGTAAATATAAATTATAGCTAAGTCAATTTGTGCATTCCGTCCACCTTAATGTTGATTTAAAAATGTTTAATGTTTATGAAGGTTGAGTAAAGTTATGTCTTCCTGTATTTTGGGATCTTGAAGAACGAACGTTATTCTGATTCTGTCCCGAAACTTGTATTATCCAAGATCTTGTTTAGGTTATATTGTATTGTAATTAAATTGATGAATTTGAACATTCTTATTTTATTATTATTTATTGGACCTATCGTTTCTACAAGATTCAAATTAGTTTACTACTGGACTAAGATTCTACATTATGTTCTTCGTGGTAGGTGAACTGATTCACACCTATCTCAATTCAAATGATTGTATTTCCGGGCTACACAAGGGTCCGCTTTTATAAATATAGGTCTACAATCCTGACATCATGGGTATACAATTAATTATAATTATTTTAAAATTATGATTTGGCTTTCCGTCGCTAAAATTAAAACTTGTAATAAACTTCAGACTACCTGTAAACTGCTTCTGAGAAATAAATGAATCATTTTGATGACTTTATCCAGTTTATTCTTAGAAAAGTTTCAGTAGTTAATATTTTGGGTAATCATGTTGGCAAATCTGGAGACCTTTGATTTGAATCAACAGTATCTAAACGACACCTACTTGACCAAAAAACTGAATTTAGTTGGTCCAGTTCAGTGCAATATCTACATAGATATCTATACAGACAGATACATTGATTAGTAGCAATGAAGAGAACTATGTTTTGGGGATGGTATCGGTAAGTCTGCAATGAGACCCTAAAATCAGACCACATAATCATGAATTCTGGAATTAAAAAAAAAAAATGTTAATAAATGGAAGGAAAGCTAGTTCTCCTAATAAAGTAAACAAGATGCACTGGGTCTTTTATATTTAATCAGCTTATTCTGTCCTACTGCTGGACAATGGCCTTCCCCATGACCTTCCAGTTCGCTTTATGTATTGCCTTCCCCTCCAATCCGTTAGGAATAAGTCCAGATCATCACGCCAGCGTTTCTTGGGCCTACCTCGGGTTACGACGCCCGTCTTCAGGCACCCACTGTGTATCTCCGCCCATCTGTCCGGCTTCATCCTAGAAGCGTTACTAACCCAATCCTATTTAACTTTGCGGACTTATCGCCGCCGCCGATGCCTTTGATCACTCATTGGCAAACGTTTAGTTTAGACTTTTAAGCTACAGTCAAAGACCAAGTCTGAGCGCCATCGGTTAGGGTAGGCAGCCAACGAGCTTACGTGTAAGCTCCGGCATGGTGTATCCTGCTGATAGTGACATAGAAAGGTCGCACTTCATAAACCAGCTCTTCTAGGTATTTTCAACTCAAAGGTCGATCTCATTGTCAGTTTTTTGTTGAAGGAAACTAGCTGGTCCTCTGGAAAGTTTAAACTAAATTAAGATCAACAACAAAGTACAGCTAGCAAGTGATTTCAGTAAAATAGATTACAATTATTGCAATGAGAAGTTTTGGTATTAGAAACTGTATAACTTAAGGTATAATTTGGAAACAGCAATTGTTGGGAAAGCTCCATGTCTATCAGAAAAATATGATAGTGCTGCTGTTAATAATACAAGATGTTGAGAAAGTCAACATCCCCTGCTAGGGGAATTGAACTAACATTGCACTGTTAAAATCCCAATGCCATATCTCAAATATAACAATAATTATAATAGTCCTCCTGACTGTTAAAGTGCAAACGTTTGTGCGCAGACACAGGTTCTGTTCCTTTCCTCTCATAGTCTGATGGCACGGCAAACCAACTTGACAGGAGAGAGATCAGGCACATTTCCAACGGCTTAATGTGCTTTCCGAGACACGAGGGCATCATACTGCCAATTGTGAAATTTCCAATGGAAAAACCCAATATCACTTTTTGCCCGACCCGGGAATCGAACCTGGACCCTACACTCAGCAGTCGCGCTTGTAACCACGAGACCAACGGGGCAGTTAAAGGTCAATTAAACAATTTTGTAATTTTGTAATAATACTTTTTTTTTTTTTTTGGAAAAGTTGTTTTTAGTTTTAATAATTATATCAGTCAGTTCTCGTTACCCTGCAAAGCAAAATAGGACCCAAGATTGAGATTTTGTGTTGTTTGTGATTGATTGTGATTTCTATATCATTAATAACATCCAGACTTTCACCTTTAATTAATAGGTGCTACAAAGCACTAGGCACTGTAATATTCAAATTTTATTATTCTACAGTTTGAATTAAGTTCTGCATCAAATTAATAGATGGCGTTACTTGTCACATTATTATGCGAATGAGTTTAGAAGCCTTTATCAGGTGTTGTGTATGAATAAGCCATATTTTAATTCCTAACAAAAGATTTACATTAAGATGTTAGGTTACAGAAGAAGATAGGTACTATACATAACATTAAGTACCTTTCTATGTGAACAACGCTATTGTAAATTGCTATCACTATGGTTTTTTTTTGCGATAATTTTGATAACGTTTATGAATTTAGAACTTCCTAAAGGCTCGTTGGTAGTTTGAGTGGTAAGTATAACTGCTGTTGTAAGTTTAAGGTGCCGAAAGTGAACATTAAAGACTGGTGTTGCCCACAAATACAAGGTCGCTCAGCGCGCTATTATTAGAGTTTTTTTATAGGATTAGATCTTAAGTGAAATTATCCGGAAAAGAACGGGAGTTACGGGCATATAATGTAGAGTGAACAAACGGGACTGGCAGATGGCGCAAACAGTCTTTTAGTGGAGTCCACGTATGATCAAATTTACGACTGACGGGGTATCATTCAGACGTAAATAGAAATAAGTTAGTAGCAATCATTCAGACGGAAATAGAAATAAGTTAGTAGATTCTAAAAAAAAAATTGATTCTCGTCTCTGATTGAGACAGAAAATGCAAGCTCAAAGCTACCTAATTGAACCTCAATTAGGTTGGGTCATAGGTGACGTATCATTAGGTTAGGAACTGGCTTAGACCAATAACCTTAAAAAAGGTGGCTGGGTTAGACTAGATGTGCGAGATAGAAGACAGGATGCTGTGGCGTAACTTTAGAGACGCCTACCTCCAGTGATAAACTTTTATAGGCTGTGATGTCTATTGACTCTTCAGATTTGGTTTCAATTCCGAACTATTTCCTGTGGCACCATGTGCGGCTTTAGCTCTGTCACTAACCTGTATATCTATGGGGAAACTAACCAATGCTAGCTCGCGCTCTGAGTACCAATAGGGATGATGACTGACTAAAAAAAATATGATGCTGTTTAGTCCGTCAGTTAGATTATCGAAAAATATTAGATACGTGTTTTTTGTTTTATCAAATTAATATAAATTGACGAAGATAAAACGTGTCAAAGATTATGAGTTGGGGGGGGGGGGCTTGTGACGTCACATTTGAGTTTTCGAAGCACTGTTATCGTCTTCATTTTTGTTTACGTGAAAAAAGAAAAAATACGTGTCCAATATTTTTTGGAAATCTATCTGACAGACTTATTTGTTTTTTTTTTTTGTCATCTACCCCTATTCATGAATAATTTAGGTGCCCCAGTTACATGTTTTTTTAGTTCACAGTTCAAGTCAGAGGCCCATGGGCGGCTATAAAACTCTGACACCAAGTAAGGTACTATAACCACACGATAATGAATGAGTTCACATATATAACCCACTTAATGCCAAGTGACCCAGACAGCAGGAGAGCAGCAGGCCCAGACGGAGATGGATCAGTTTTTAACGTAAGTGTTCAAAATTCTGAGTTAGACTCCCTCAGTTATGCTATAAATAAAATGTAGCGGTAGTAAACAAGAAAGACGTGGACGAAACCTGAAGTGGTACAACACGGGTTTTAATAAAAACTTTTTATAATAAAACCAAAATGTGTTTTAAAAAAACTTGAAGAAAAGTAAAGTAAAGATTAATTTAGCACCCAATCTTTTAAATGTATCCTTTCACTTTAACCCAACAGATGCACTAATAGGCGTAATACCGTATAATAGACGCAAAAGCAGTAATTATAAAGGTCAATGTAAAAGGCAAGACGAAAGGCAACCATTAGCAACAAAGGACGACTACTGAGCTTGAAAAATCGGTTCAATTCAACACCAAATCGATGCAACGCAATTCACACGAATAAAAAGACTATTCGATTCAGTCCCACACAAAGACCCATAAGAGTGTATCAAAATGACATAAAGCTCGATTCTTTTCTTAAACACAAAACACGTTTATAATGGTCCACATGTCTTACTTTTTTTGTCAGTTTTCGGGAATAGATGACGTGTTAAAAAGGTAACAAATTGTATGCGTTCCGGAGCGTCGTATCTCGTTTCTTAACCAACCGTCATATATTACGTCATTACATCGATTCGAAATTTGAAATGATCCGTTGCGGATTTCGTACTTTTTTGATTGGCTGACGTTTAGGTTATGGAAATTTTGAATACGTTCCTAATTATTAACAGGTGTAGGTATTGCCAATTTTAAATGTTGGATACTGAGGGCTTGGCCATGAATTGAAATATTACAACGGGAGTGTTTATCTAATATTTTGTATTGAAGCTAGACTTTTTGACAAGCGTAACAAAACTGGAGTCGTATACACATTTCT
Organism: Xestia sexstrigata; assembly: GCA_941918905.2. Classification (NCBI taxonomy): domain Eukaryota; kingdom Metazoa; phylum Arthropoda; class Insecta; order Lepidoptera; family Noctuidae; genus Xestia; species Xestia sexstrigata. Next base: position 8,163,851 of record OW799219.2, read on the forward strand.
TAGCACTACTTATTATCTCTAAAGCAATATTATTGTGTAATTCCAAATGTTGAAGCTGACAGCGAGCACAAATAACTATTTAGTGGTTAAATTGTAAGTTTTGCTATTGCAGCTGCAATTGTTTTCATAAATATGCTAAACTATTTCATAACTAACATAAAAGTAGAGGAACACCAAAGAAACGATGGATGGACTGTGAGAAGGATGATATGGTTAGAAAGTAGGCGACAGTTGAGATGACAAATTGACGAGCAATAGAGAAGTATGGAAGAAGAAGACAATGCTGTGCCGACCCCCAAATAAATTGGGATAAGGGCACCACTGCTGGAAATAAGCCTCTCCCATGATGGGAGGAATTTGCCGTAATCTCCACGCTTGGCAGGCGGATTGGAGATCGCAGTGATGAATGAAAGACTAACAGAAAACGCTGCTGCCTATTCTCTGGTCTACGGAGGCGCAAGGTGTTCTCCCTCAGACATTAGTCGCCTTATACGACACTCGTGACACCCAAAATCATCATACAAAGGAACAAGTCAGTAACGAAATATTATCAAGTCGAAAGACATAATCCCGAATCCCCGTGAAGCCATAAAACTATCATATACATTAAAGTGAAACTATTACAAGGACAAACAATGTCAGAGATCAAGAGCACAACAACAAAACAAATGCGACGCAAACGTACCTTTCTTAAATACGGTGACAACATAATAATGCGCCGCGTCTCCGCCTCCCTTTATAGCTGTAAATTATTCACAAATTACATAGTGATCGGAAATCCCGCTGAGTTAAACAAAGTCATCGTTCTTCCCCTTATTTTTTTTTTCAAGTATTGTCAACGATACCGAAATTATACTGTCACAAAGGATTACGCTCAACTCAGAGGTGTTTGAAAAATATTTGCTTTTGCCGTTTCGAGTGCGCATTATCCCGTATTTAGTCGCCGTTTTTATTCGCGACCACACACACGCTGCGAAAATACGACTACAAAAAAAAAATGTCGGTGTGAAATTATATAAGATGTTTTGACAATGGTGAGTGTACGTGAGTTCCCGACGTTTCGTATTTTTAAACACGGTTTGGTTTTGGTGTTTGTCTCCGTTGCTAAAATGCTACGTTCGGCGTAACATTTTGTACTTATGTTTGGAAACATTGCTTTTCGTTGATTCCGTCTTTAATATCAGGCTGATTTTGTTCTGCATTCAGTAGATACTTATAATGTTGTTAACGGAAACCATATAATAATGATGACGCTCGATCTAATACTTATTTATGCAAATATCTATTGCTGTTGGAAACTTAACAAAATAAATGGTAAACTATAACTTGTGCTATTAGTTACCGTTAAATTACCCTTTTTCGTGTTGATCTTAGAAAGTGCTTCCACGGGTTATAACTGAATGTCAGTTCAAGGCTATGACTCAAGTATATGCAACTATTAATATCCACCAATTCAAGTAAACAAGATACGGCTTAAGTACTGGCTTGCTTACTTAAAGGTCTGCTAATAGGCGACTAGGCGAGGTTAAGAGGTTAAGTGCCTCAGATACAATCACAGATGAATAAACTATAATTATCTGCAGGATAATAAATTATACGATAGATAACACTACTTCTATAAAGAAATTCAGGGATTACGTCAGTAAAGCACCAAGAAATAGCTCACAGTAAATAATAATTTAACAAATAAACTACAACAACAGCACCAAATATCACTTATTCAATTTTAACTTTTATTTCTTTGTTACCAAAGTTCATTTTCCATTTCATATTTCTCGGAGTGGTCCATGCAACACGTGATTTAGGTAAGCATTTAAATGTATGTAATTTTATTTATTTTAATAGCAGAGGTACAAGCGACATGTTATCGCGAGTATGCGAATTAACGGTGACAATTGTGATTGCAAACCGCATTTGTGTTCAAGCTTTAACGTTAAGTGCCGAGTATGCGTGAAGAGTATAAAAAGCAAAGAAGAGACATGGTTTTGACACTTTAATGCCTAAAGGTACAAAATTGACAGTATTGTAAATTGATTTGAAAGTAGGAGTAGGTACCTATTGTTTTGTAAGACAAAGGTCATCAGATAAAAAAAAAATAGTGACATTTTGTGTGTTTTTGTCACGCTTTTATTTTTTTTAGCTTCACCATGTATAAAAATCTTAGAAGTTAAATTTGACCCACTTCCCGGTTTCCGATTGAGCTGAAATTTGGCATACATGTTTAATTTGGATGACAATGCATGGTTGCTAAGTGACGATGGTGGACTATCAAAGATTTCTTGACTTGTTATTTTTGAGGCATTCCCATGATATGGGTAACAAATGAAAGGGTTTGCTGAGAAAACTACGAGACATAAGATGATGTCACTTTAAAGCGTGTTTTTAATATAATTATGTATTTTATTACAAGACAATAAAATTATTGTGTTGTTATGAATGTGAATGGTGCTTAAAGTTAGCTCGTACAAGGAAACGGATATGTCTAATATGTTATGACTGTAAAGAGGATGAATAATTATTACTAAGATGAAGTCTCATTTAAAAGGAGGGAGAATAATAATATATTGCACAAATTACAGTATAACTATTATAAAAATGTTTATGGGGATGGATGAATTTTTCACGCTAAAACTGCAGAACAGATTTGAATGAAATATGAGCAGCTGCCAAGAACAGCTGACAGTAACGAGTTCGTCATGATAGCTCGCTAGATAGTGCCCGCACACATTGTGCATGAACTGTGTGTTATATCAAACACAGAAGTATTTCACTATTGATGAGCAGTCTCATCTGTGCTGGTTGATCAGTGTCAGTGCGTACTATCGTGTCGCAGCTGACAGTAATGACGTCGTCATGATAGCTCGCTAGATAGTGCCCGCACACGTTGTGCATGAACAGTGTACCTACCTATTATATCAAACACAAAAGTATGGTACTATTGCTGAACAGTCTCATCCGTGCTGGTTGATCAGTGTCAGTGCGTGCTATCGTGTCGCAGCTGACAGTAATGACGTCGTCATGATAGCTCGCTAGATAGTGCCCGCACACGTTGTGCATGAACAGTGTACCTATTATATCAAACACAAAAGTATGGTACTATTGCTGAACAGTCTCATCTGTGCTGGTTGATCAGTGTCAGTGCGTGCTATCGTGTTGCAGCTGACAGCAATGACGTCGTCATGATAGCTCGCTAGATAGTGCCCGCACACGTTGTGCATGAACAGTGTACCTACCTATTATATCAAACACAAAAGTATGGTACTATTGCTGAACAGTCTCATCCGTGCTGGTTGATCAGTGTCAGTGCGTGCTATCGTGTCGCAGCTGACAGTAATGACGTCGTCATGATAGCTCGCTAGATAGTGCCCGCACAGGTTGTGCATGAACAGTGTACTTATTATATTAAACACAAAAGTATGGTACTATTGATGAACAGTCTCATCTGTGCTGGTTGATCAGTGTCAGTGCGTGCTATCGTGTCGCAGCTGACAGTAATGACGTCGTCATGATAGCTCGCTAGATAGTGCCCGCACACGTTGTGCATGAACAGTGTACGGAGTTTTTTTTATGATTGTGTATGTTTTTATTAAAAGAGATTTATAACTGTTCAGATATATTGATATTACGTCAAAGGAATTATTGTCATTTAGAACTAGGCAATTAAGCCTGTCTGAGGTGGACTGAATAAACTTTTGTTTTAGTTTTTTTTTCCATTGTTTCAACTTACTAAACCTTTGTTTTTGTTTGCCTATAGGGTTCTATTAAACACGAATGAGTGCTACAATGACCTACTTGAACAACTGCGACCTGAGTCTTAGAGAAGGCCTCAAAGCATGAGCATGGCCAACTATTTCGAATATTTTACATTTACTTAAACGAAATATAAATGTTATTACTTTAGAACACTTAATTGTCTAAGTTGTCAGTCTACCCATCACATCTGTAATTATTTTATAAAGACATTACATTTTTTGTAACAAGATACCAATTCCAACGAAGTCCGAGGACCTAATTGTAAGACATGTCTTTACCATCCACCCAATCAGTTTAGTGAGGACATTAACTACGTTGACGTGAGAGACATTTGATACGATTTAACTGACTTCGACGACAAAGGCACCTTCACGGCTATTGAGACCTTATCTTTAAATTTCCGTTTTCAATGAAATCCTTTAATAAAAACAAAACAGAAACAGTAAAACATTCGATCTCTATTATCTGTAACTCAATACTTAATACGAAACTGTGGTAGAAGGCGGTGGGAGTGGCTAGCGAGGCTCCGCCTAATCCCTCCCAAGCGGCGCCGCGATTGGTGGAGGGAGGGAAGTGACCATGCGTACGCGCATTCAAGCCCGCCGCGGCTGAAGAATGCAATTCAATTGAGGTGCTCAATGCTCTTTTATGTGAAGTACGGGTAATCGTTCTATTAAATGTAGGTACGGTTCCTGCGAAATGCAGGGAGAATTCTTTGTTTCTAGTTTAAGTTTAAATTGCTGTAGTAATTTGCCACTATTATATCCAATTAAATAAACTGTGCGAACGATATCGTCAGCTGAATTAGAAACGGGATTTTCCTGTTGTGGAAATTGAGATCCTGCAATTTTGTGATTTAAGTACTGATTGGTTTTACGAATTATGTTTTTATATATATTGTTTTTTGAAACATAAGGTAATATAACATGTCCTCTGTAACATGAATTTTCTAAACCCTACCTAATAAAATAAAAATAGGTTATGTTTATTCACAGATAGGGACAATAAAATTTTAATGTTGTTAAGGAAACCAAGTTTTCTCTATCTCGCAGCTAACCAACACTCCAATTCCAAGAGTCAACACCTACGATACATGAGATGAGAAGGAATGAGAAAAACGTTGTAAGGAAAGTTTTGAGTATGAATGTGGCTATAGGTAAGAGTAGATGAAGACCAAAGAAACGGATGGATGGACTTAGTGAAGGATGAGATGTCTAGAAAGGAGGTGCCTGCTGAGATGACGAATAACAGAGAAGTATGGTAGAAGAAGACATGCTGCGCCGACCCCAAATAAATTGGGATGATGGCAAGAAAATGAGGATGACCACCTACGATAGATACGTGCTGACAATAGTAGGTATAGATGCCTAAATCTTAAAACTACCTAAAGATGGCCTTCCTGCCTACTAATTCATATTGATATACTGCGACTACAAAGCAAAGCAGAAGGTTGAAGGAAACTTATGCCTATAGACACAACCCTAGTTTATAATTTTTTTTTTTGTTTTTTTTTATTTGTTGGGTGTAAGGTTTCTTTCGGCTTCGTTCAGAGTCTATCTAGACTCTTAACGAAGCCGAGAGACACTTGTTCTCCCAGTCATTGCTATATGTTTTTGTTTTAGGCCATACGGAGAAATTAAGGCTTTTTTTTTTTCTAATGGGAAATCATCAAATGACTCCTCCCGCTCTGGGCGGAGCAGGAGGGAGTGTCAGACTTTTATACTGACTAAAACCCATCCATGTTCCTTCTTTCCATCCGCCCTTTGTGTTCCGGGGTCACGGTATCTCTTTCGAACAGTCCCGCAACCCCGGGTTGGGGGTCAAACTTCCAACATTTTTACAAGTTTTTTTAGAATACAAGTTTTGAATGTTATAACTTTAATTTAACTACCTCCACGACTCTTGCAATACATTCATCAGCACAATGTTTTGAGTGCGTTATATTGAGTCCTACAATAAAACGTGATTTTTCACCCAAAAAAAAAGCCGTTTCCCAGCAAAAATGTTTGCGTAGAATTACTTAGTTTGATGTACAGAATGCTTGGTTGACGGCTTCGTTAAGGGTCCGTTTACATCCTGAATGTGACCGTTCTGTCCCCGTCGTTGAGGGACCCAATTTTTAACACAACATGATTACCTACAGGTTTATAGTAAAATGATGTAGGTATTCAACAACCACACCTTACAATGAGAAGCAAACAGGTAATATGTCGGGTTTGATGACCGCTATAATGCGTAGGTAGAGGCAATTGACTAGCAATCGTATACGACCATGAATCCGAAATTTTAAACGTGTGTAATTTTTTTAAGTGCCCAGACATGAACTTTGCTAGTCAATGACTTTAAAATCTAGGCATCACTTTTAACATAGACGTCATACAAGTAGTAGGTACCTATCATAGATTTCTACCGTCCGCGTCAGTCATCGCGAATTTTGAGCGTTGCTTATTTTTGGTGGTGCATTTTTGTACTAAATTGATACTTTGTCGATGGCTCTTGACAGTTTTTAGTAACTTTGCTAGACGTTCTGCCCTGTGAATAAGAAAGAAAGCATATTTATTTGGCTATACCACAAGTGCATACAACAAAAAATAAAAATAAAATAATTTAAATCTAAACAGAAAAAAAAGACAATATTTGAGTCTAAATTCAGCAAACTGCCGAGCAGCTAGCGCCCGACGCTGGTTTTCAACTGGATCTGAGATGGTTACGATTACGATGGTAACGGTTGTCCGTTACATAACCATCAATCAGCCCACATTCACATTCGACACATTCGTCTAGCTGATCGCCACTGGGGCCGACCACAACGTCGTGATAATGGCTGAAATGAAATGAAATTGTCAATCAGCGGGCCTAAAATGACCGCTTTAGCAAAATTGTGATATGAATCACGTTAAAATTTTAAAATTCATAAAATGGACTTTATGGTTATGACCACAGAGTCCATTTTAAGAATTTTAAAGTCATTTATATTATGATTCTGCTAAAGCGGCCATTTTAGGCCCGCTGAACATGTTTCTAAAGCACACGCGCCCAGATGTAGAAATTTTAGGACAAAAAATGGAAAAACAAACTAAAATAAATCAAACGTTCAACAAAAGCGAAACAGTTGTTTAGAAAACGAATCCGACAATATAGCTGAGGTGCTAAATAGCTGTACCAGTAACAAACGCTATGCATTCATCCTTTATAGAGTACCTACACATGCCTAAGCACTGTGTAAGTTTATCACCAGCTCATAACTGTTAGAAAACGTAAGGCACCGCACATAGCAATTACAAATTCTAATGGTGATAAATATTACGAGGGAACGCGAGGAATCTTGTTAGGGTCAACTAGGTACTAACGACCTGCTATTGAAACGTTACAATGAGTACTAGATGTGCATGTTAGGTGATTGTTATGATCTTGATGGATGAGCTCCTAATGCCTTACAACTCTTGAGTCAACGAGAAAAAATGGAAGGCAAAAATAGAAGATTATGGGAGGGAATAAATCAGGTTTCTTTTTCTTTCTTTCTTATCACCACAAGTTTGTTCATGTTTTTTAAATTCAACTATCAAATACTGAAGACCATGCAGGTGACAAACCAGCATGCTATGAAAAGTGATGTCTCAAATATGTTGATCTTGGTGACACATGTCATATAGGACACATTGCACAAGGCAAGAAGGGAGTCAGCCAATACACGTCTGCGACTTGACTGTATGTAGTTTTGCTGTTAAGTGTAAATTGACAAATGAATGACCCTTGAAGAGCGACCTCCAGACGCGATTGAGCGAAATAAAGGCTCCAAGGTATTTGCAAGAGATCTGGCTATTGGGCAGAGCCAGCTCACGAAACTGACGACCGACGATGGTAGGATCTTATCCGCCAAACCGGAGCTTCTGAGGGAGATCGAGAGCTTCTATGGACAGTTGTACACGTCAACCAGTAAACCCGTTGTAGATCTAGCAAACGACCCGAGAGTGAGACTGACCTGCCACTATACCGAAGACATCCCGGACGTCAGCTTGTACGAGATTAGGATGGCTCTGAAACAGCTCAAAAACAACAAGGCACCGGGTGATGATGGAATTACGGCCGAACTCCTGAAGGCGGGTGGAAAACCGGTACGTAAGGCCCTTGAGAAGCTGTTTAATTCTGTTATACTCGAGGGGAAAACGCCACAGGCATGGTGCAGGGGTGTGGTGTTACTAAAAATATTAGGAGAGTGTTTTAGGGTAGCGGTAAAAATATTATTATTAAATGGTTTGGTGCAACGGAACCATTTGTTAGGCCTGAATTCCTCCTACGCTGATGTCGGTCGCGTATACGTCAGCGAAAAATATATAATAAAATACGGCTGACTTTAGGGGCGCGTAGCAACGTACGCGCCGCTGAAGTCAGCGTCGCAGTATGGTACTATAAAGAATACAATGTATACTAGTGCACGCGACTGGCGTACGCGACCGACATCAGTGTAAGAGGAATTCATAGACTAGGTACGTGGCGGTTGACAGCTTCAAAATACCATTCAAAGAATTTATTTCCATAACCACTTTTCCAAAATCGATTCAACACTAAAAGCAACCACTATAACTTTGCGAAATAAATCGATTTGAGCTAACAAACGGTAAGCATGTCCAACACGACTATTTACTTACAGACGGTCGATTATTCGTGAATTATAATACAATTCTTACGCCAATCCGTTGTGGTTGCAAAACGGCTACTTTGCTATTTGTTATCGGCCTACGTTACTTGTTGAGTTTGTTATATTGCTGGTGTAGTGTTACCAATGGCAGGTTTCAAATTACCGTACTAACAATTGAATGAAACTCGGCAGGAGTTCCCACATTTATCTCCTAGGCGCCTTAGTTCCGGGATTGTTTGTAACTTTAACCTAGCGGCTGATGGATGGCAGGATAGCCACAGAATTGGCGAGCGAAAATGCTCTTGGCTAGAAGTGCCTGTCTGTAGATCTAAAGGTTCCGTGGCCCCGGCTGTCATTTGTAGATTCTTTGACAGTCGTAACAGGTAGGCAGTGGCCCGAAAGTCTGAAGATAAGAAGATAAGATACCTCTTGGTAAGACTGGTTGTCTTACCAAGAGGTATCTTATTTCTCATTATTAACTGTGTTGTGGAGGTCAGATAGGCAGTCTTTCTATGTAAAATACTGAAATTAAGCTACATTCAGTTAGACTGGAAGCCGACCACAACTACTACAAAAGCCCATAACGTCCACTGCTGGACATAAGCCTCTCCCATGATGGGAGGAATTTGCCGTAATCTCCACGCTTGGCAGGCGGCGGATTGGAGTTCGCAGTGATGAAAGACTAACAGAAAACGCTGCTGCCCATTCTCTGGTCTACGGAGGCGCAAGGTGTTCTGCCTCAGACATTAGTCACCTTATACGACACCCGTGAGTGTAATGGGTTGGTTCTATTCTACTCTGCCGGATACCACACGGCTAGACCGCAACATAGTTGAGAAAAGGCTAGGCAAATAATGATGATGATACTGGACATAGCTCTTCTTTTTCAAATATGCTGTGCTATAATTATGTTTTTAATAAACAGTTTTCTAATTATTCGCGAGATGTTTATGAACTGTAAACTGAACTGAATAATAAAACACATGATGAATATTCTCAATTATCGTCATCGTTCTAGACCTACTTAGACTATGTTGAGATCAGCTTCCAGTTAACCAGATGTAGCTGTAGACTAGTATTTTATATGGACAGCCTATCTGACCTTCACACTTTAGTTAGGTACTGGATAATATGATGGAAATCTCAATAATTTATGCAAGTTACAACTTTGAGCTACACAAATCATTGGCGTGAAGCAAGAAAGACTATGAAAAATTAGACGTGCCAAAATAATTGATAATGAATGTTTCAGATCATAGCTTCAGAAGGTTTTAGGTAGCATTTTTCCAAAGTATTTTCGTGTACAAGAGTACAAGTTTTAGTGACCACAATACCACATTAATTTCCCTTCGATATTATGCTAAGGTAAGCTGGCAACATTGCACGCAACATTATTGCTTACATTATTGATGTGTTAACAACTTACATCGTGTTGAAATTATGGATATTTATTATTTATCTGATTCTGCATTTACAGGTATTCATAGCCAAGAAACAGGTGTCAAAATATGATTGTGCAAGTTACAACTTTGAGCTACACAAATCGTTGGCGGGAAGCAAGAACAATTCATAACTTCAAAGGGTTTTATGTAGCAAGTAAGTGTACAAATTTTTGTTCAATATGATTAAAATAAAAAAAACCCGACTGCGTAATTTTTTTTTAATATTATTTGTCATTTCGAATTACATTCAAACAAATAAGTTGCCTATATTTTTGTAATCACCTTTTAAAACCCTTTATTTTGATACCTCGCTCGATGGAATCAGAAGAAAAAAAAATCTAAATCCACAATATGGCACCCCAAATCCATGATTTTTATTTGATTTTTGATTATAATGTAGCCAGTGACACTTGCGCAATCAAGAGGAATCTAACGACATATAATCTATACAAATTCCTCCATCCGTTGAGGAGTTATTACGAGGGAACAAAGAAACGGACATACATACATACAGGTCAAACACATTACCCTCCTTTTGGGCTTCGCCGCAGTCGGGTAAAAAAGAATAATCTGATAAAGTATGGGGAAGGCATTTGCCCAGAAATGGGCCAGACTAGGCTAACAAATAAAAAATACATAGATATACTTTAAATTTTTTCGTCCACTTCTCGCTACACATTTTCTAATTATTTTCTTTAGACACTACACTTAGGTAGACATACTAACAAGGAAGTTGGTACATAGCAAATGGAGGTCTTCCACTTTTGCCTTAGGAGGCTTGATCTTGTTTCTGGCTAATAGAGTCTTATCTGGTCAAAAATCTGCTTTCTATTTTTTTTTATTCATGTTCAACCTTTTCTGTACACTGAAAAAATATAACCATCTGTTTTTTTTTAGTTTTTTTTTTATTTCAAATTTTGTTTTACAATAATTACAATTTATTGTACAATAATTACAATTTATTGTACAATAATTACATTTTATTGTACAATAATTACAATTTATTGTACAATAATTATAATTACAATTAATTACACTAATTTACTAAAAATAGGAATCACAGTAATCTATGTAGTTAGTTAAAGATAGTTTTTCCTTAAACGTAATTAATTACATTACATTAAAATGGTACGTTTTGCATTATCTCCTCATACAAGATTCATCATTTAACTAAAGTTCACACTTAATTCAAAATTATATTCTATTATCTTTGACATCCGTTACAATCTTAAGTGCCTCGTTTGTGCATTAACTGGGCCGCCTATTACACCAACGCGAATGATACAGAATTCAGGAACTTGTTTTAAATGAATTTGTTTACGGAATTTGCAGGCTTAATGGTTGTGTTCAGCAGTGGAAGACCAGTTGCAGAATGATCAGACGATGACTGCAATTTTTATCATAGAGAAAACGACTGTGCTGGCAGCCAAGACAATCTCCGAAATCTATCGTAAAGTTATGTTCTGTTTAAATGTTAGTGCGATGAATGCAAAATATATTCACTCGCATTCTATATACTGATTATGATTAAGTATTACATAATATGAGTGATTGCTACATGAAACGGCTTGTCAAATGAAGTATGATTCAAGCAGAACATTTTTTTTAAATTATAAATCATAGGTAATTACGAAGAAGATTCTTTATTCCGAAGAAACTCTTTTTCCGAATTGACATTCGTCTCGCGAACACACTAAGCCTCAACGCCCAGTACGGTGTAACACCCGCCCGGCTAGCACGCGCTAGGCCGAAAGGTATTCACACAACAAATATTGACACGTCGAAGCATTGTGTCGGCGTCAACTAAAGGTTATCTTATCAACTGTTTGAGCGCAAACACTAATGTTTGATGACAGACGCTCGTGTGTCTACGTTTGTCTCTCAGACCTTATCTCTAAGTAATTGACGTATTGAACTTGTAGAATTTCCGGGAAGTTTCCTGTCAACCCTTCTCTGGTGTTTTCTTAAGATTTCGAGTACTTAACGCCCCGCGCCGTCCTTGTATTGGCGCTTAGAAGAGTTTCGTCTTATATACAGTAATTATTGAGGCTCGTTGCAGTTCTTAAACTTAATTCTGTGGACACGTGGAAAGGTTTTTGCAGAGTCATTAAATTAATAGACTCTAGGGTTATCCGCTTTCGATTCTGAAATAATTATTATAAACAGTTACTTCTTAAATAAAACAGGACTAAGTATAATTTTGTTTTTGTAGGTTATATTGACGAATCATTCTCTCTATATCGATTCCCGCTATGTCGACTCATGAAACAAATGACATTTGTTTTAAAAAGTTTACGCTTTACCTCGAGGTTGGAAAAGTACACTTAAATCAAAAAGTGAAATGCTTTTATGACCTTTACCTTCTATTTGTTTTACACTTACTTACCATTTGTCTTCAATTCCGAGTTCAATCAAGTTTTACACTTAAATAACGAATATCTTTCGTATCAGCTACCAATGTATTGTAAATCTTTTCATCGGTACAGTCTCCAATCCAAAAATACCCTGGAAAATAATATAAAAAAACACGACTTAAAATATATATAGCAAAAACCCGTTCTAAATTTAATTGCAAATCAATTAAGTGCCCCTATTTAAGTCTCATTTTATTCACGGACGCTCAAGTAGGCAGTCGTTTTTATGCCTTTATGGCACCAATAGCATCTGAAGTGCCTTCTCAATTAACAGCTTAATTTGAGAAGACCACCGTCGTCCGTAATTAGCTTATGGACAAAATAGGGGCGAATAATTAAAATGTCTTAATTTTATAGAAGGAGGCCTTCAGGTTTATTGTGGAGAATTTATGCGTGTTGTAAAGATTGTGAAGGGTTTTTTTATAAGTATTGTTAGGGGTTCGATGCTCTGGTTGCGCTATTGTAGATGAAAAGGTCGAATCGGGGAATAGTTAATGGGTTTTATTAAGGGTGGTTGGAATTTGGATGTGTAGTAGGTAGATGGGGTTCCATGTTTAGAAGTCATTTTAATTTTCTTGTCTTATCTTGAAAGCTTAACTAATTGAGATGTCTATGAGAGTCAGATGGGAGAATGACTCCATTTTAAAGCATTTCTTTCTATATTATTTTACAATTCAGTATCACAGTGAAGAATTCGTTTAAACTTGTGAGTTGTCTTCTACAATGCTAACTTACATTTTATACTAAAAAAGATTAAAACATTTGAGACAATTATTATGATATAATTTTATGTCCATCAAAATGATTCTCAAACAAATTAAGTGTCGTTAAAAGACATCAAACAGAAAACATTCGATCGATTGCAACATCATATTCATTACTGGAATCAATAAAAAATCTCAAGAATCACGTAATGAACCCAATAACAACGAGGCCGTGAAAAAAATGTCTTTAATTTCATTTAAAAAAAATTAAACTTCACCGACGCATCGTCCAAAAAAGTAAAAAACTTAATAAATCGAGACAAATAACACATTACGAGGCTAATTTAAACGCTAAATTCTCTTGTTTAAATTAAGTACGAAACGAAGGGGTCTTTCACAATAAATAATACCCTAATTACTGGTCAGGGACCCATCAAATTGTTTTTATGGCGACATGCTGCTCACAAAAAAGAATGATACTCTAATTTGGACGATGTTATGCAAGATGTAGATTTATATGTATATTATATGATAATGTTATGTTATATTATATGTTTATATGATTATATTATGTTGTTGTTATTGTAAATAGGAAATTCTGCATAAAACAAACATGAATTAACAAAGTAGGTTTTGTACAAAAAAAACATGTTATTAGTCTTATTGTAATCATTTTCACAAATTAACAGCAGATCTGCATTTGTTAAACATATTGATTGAGATCTATGCTAGTTTTAGTTCCTTAGTAGATAAATGCATTTCTGTAGAATTGGCGATATTATCAAAGAAAACGATTTTATTTAATTACTTTAAAATTAGGTTGAACAAATGACGCACTTCTTTAAAGTGCATAAATAAGGAAGTGATAAAGTAGTTCAAGAGTGTTTGTCCAATATCTAAAAAAACTTGACCATACCTACTTTATTTACCTATTAATGAAATGGTGTTTACTGACTAACTGACTCGTGACTGGGCCAAGGCACGAGATTTTGCAAAAATCTATTATTATGACAAACTCCCATTATCTTGTTATTTCCTCAAAATGTCCTTGAGTTGACTCATTCTTTAATCAAACCAAAATTCAACGGTTTTGTTTAAGTCAGCTCACACAGGTTGAGCAAGATATCCAGAAACAACAAAGATCACAACAAATTATATATTTTTTTAAGCAACGACATCCCTTATGGCATCCCTTATAAAGCCTACTCACTTCATTATTATAAGAAATAAGATGCAAAAATTATGTAAGATGCTAAGATTGTTATGACCTTCTAAACAAAAAAAAAGGGGGAATGTGTTGGCAACACCAGTCAAGTGTTAGCCACACTTTTCCTTTTTATCTGTGCTCTTGTTTTTACATAAAACTAATAAAGTTTTTAATAATAACCCAGTGTTTTAAAACATGGTTCGCGTTCTGTATCAATAAACTAATTTAATAAAAAAAATACATAGTGTAGTGGGACAGGTAACTAAGTAATCGAGTGGACGATGTATGGTGCAAAAATAAAGTTTATTGTCATAGTTAAACAAGGGAATTACAGTACAGATAGAAAATTAGAAAAGAAAGAAAAAATCTTTATTCATCGCAAGGCCATGACGTGCATACAAAATTTGAAAACAGAAACAATAAACATAACAAACATTCAGAGTATTTCAAAACGGAACATAAACAAAAAGTAAATAAAAAAAAAATAGTTGACAGCTTGCACGTCGTGAATGCGATAAAATTACGAAAACCATATGCTAAACGTGACCGTATGCGACAGCGATGCGAGCCGGACTGGCGCGTGCGCGGGGCAGCGGCGTGGGGCAGCGAGCGGTTTTGTGCCTATCTACGCTCGCTGCTAACAAAGCGCGGGCACCTTGTTGCTATGCTCTCCTACAATAGAAAATAAAAAAGACAAGCAGTAACAAATACAAAAACATAATTTCTTGGTTCACTACAACATAAAGCGGTCGCCACAATTGGAGGCTTCCTCAACAGCCGCATACAATAAAATCACAGATTTGTGGACATTACAATGTCCACTTTTAATTCCATACAAAATTAGTTCAACCAGCTTCTTCTGAGTTTATATAAAAACTAATCAGATTCACGTTGGGAGCTTCGTATAAATTTTATCTGTTAAATAAAGTTAGGTTAAGTATGGCCTTTCATTATTATTTTGAGTCCCGTATAGGTCATATTATATGTTTTGGATGTCAATAAAGGTCAGTTTTGTAATCGTCTTGAAGTCAGTTTGGGAGTATACGTGGGTAGGTTATATACTGATATAACTAGTTTTTTTTTTACAAAGCTAAGAAAAATACGAACTTCGCAGGGTGGCAGGTGGCAACTGGATGAGAGTTGCTGAGAATCGATTTGAGTGGCGTGCGATTGAGGAAGCCTATGTCCAGCAGTGGACTGCTGTAGGCTGATGATGAAGAAAAATAAAGACATGTAGGTATTCCTGCACTGGTCGCTCAAGCATGTCCAAAATAATAATTATTTTAAATTTTACTAACATACTACACTACTACAACAGCCCATAACGTCCACTGCTGGACATAAGCCTCTCCCATGATGGGAGGAATTTGCCGTAATCTCCACGCTTGGCAGGCGGATTGGAGATCGCAGTGATAAAAGACTAACAGAAAACGCTGCTGCCCATTCTCTGGTCTACGGAGGCGCAAGGTGTTCTGCCTCAGACATTAGTCGCCTTATACGACACCCTTGAGTGTACCTAATGGGTTGGTTCTATTCTAGTCTGCCGGATACCACACGGCTCAAACGGCTGTTACTAACATAGCTTTAAGTATATCTCCTACTAACATAATATGAACTTGTATCAGTATAATTAATGTGTGCTTAGTTTGAAATAAATATTTTAATTTCATTTAATTTCATTGGAAAACGAGCTTTTTTTAATCTATTCCGTTATGAATAGTTTCGTTGAAAGGCGTGACTTTGGTCTACTGAAAGTCATGCTTTTCACCCGTACCGTATCGCTGAATTGTTCCCACATGCAAAAATCATTAACAAAACAATTGGATCAGCCTCGTTTAAAGTACGGAACCCAAAAAATGATTATTTACGATTGTGTAGGCTATTTTAGTGAGTCGGTTGGTAAGTGAGCACGAGACACATGTCAACGTTTTTAATTGCATCGCTTCATGTAATTTATCGATTTTGTAATGCCCCAAAATAAAAATTCAATTATCTTTTCGGTTATTTTTTTTTTAGTATTTGTTTTTATTTTAAGTAGGTTCAACTACTTGAATGTTGATTAGTTTACCGATTTAAAGTAAAATAATGGGGTCATTAATATACTGCTTTTGGAAGGTCACAAGTGTTGATGTATAAATTTAAAAAAATATATATATATATCTTCAGCCAAAAACGTTTGTGCAAAAACGAGCACATTACCATATCAAATAAGTAAGAAGAAATGAATATTTATTATTAAGATCTCATGTAACATGTACCAAAAATCACACCAATAAATGAATTTGAATTTGAACGCGTCCTTATATGCTTCTAAAAGTAGATATATGGAGCTATATGCAAGGAGTCAGATTTTTTCTAAGTGTGCAGTACTGCATTTTATCATAACTATTTTCAACACAACAGACAATTTATTAGAAGAACAGGTGTCACGGACAAAATCTATAACACAGGTTTTTTGACTTTGAATCGCAATTTTAATGGTCTTAACACAGAAGTATTTCATTTAGATTTATTTCATCACCGCTGCTCTCAAAACGGTGAAGAAAAACATCGTGAGGAAACCGGCATGTCCTAGAACCAAAAAATTCGAAGACGTGACATCTACCAATCCGCACTGGGCCCGCGTGGTGAATTATAGCCCATTCCCTCTCATAGAGAGGAGGCCTGTGTCCCAGCAGTGGGAACGTTAATAGGCTGATGATAATGATGTTGATGAATACAGAAGCATTACCACAACTCGTGACCGTGCTCGTGGTTATGTAATAACCCATTCGGCCGCTATCGATCTTCGGCTAAACCCGCGCTTGCCGGGGTGGGCTGTTGGTCCCGGCTGTTTATTTGTATTTTTAGATCTTTGTCAGTCGTTACATGTAGTCAGTGGCCCGAAAGTCTAACAGACACGCTCCATGTAAAATACTGGTATTCAGCTGCATCTGGTTAGACTGGAAGCCGACCCCAACATAGTTGGGAAATGGCTAGGCAGATGATTACACTGAAGCACACTGACGACTGATAATGATGGCACTGCAGTCAACGACTACTTATGATAGACGAGACTACAGTAACCAGTGGGGGCTATCGTTTTTGAGCTCACCAGATGGCGCCACTGTCGAGTAAGGTTTTGTCAATAATTCTATTTTATACTTTAAAGTACCAATAACGTCATAAAAAGTTTATTTTATTACGTATAACAAATATGGTGTTCAACTTCAGATACATATTTACAATATTCTCCCAAAAATTAGCAATCATGAAACATTTAAAAATCATGCTACCTCCAAGTACTAACAAATAAGATTCTAAGTTGCTACTTAAAATCTTCAAGTCATAATTAATCAGGAATGGGTCAGTCTAGAACACAATCATGAGTGTTAGTATAAATACGTGATAAAAAGCACGCTACGCGCGAACACTGTATGACATCTGACATTTCGGAAGACCTCAGTCTACACGAACGCCTCTAGCGGCGAATTCATGCGCGATAGCCCCCGTTGGTGTCGATTGGTAAAAGTGTAACTAGTCAAATTTGACAATGGTGTAATTTTGCTGTATTGCCTTAGGGAACCATAAGGCAATACAGCAAAATTACAGTACAAAATTAGTACAAAATCTGCAGTTGGCAACGTGCCGCTCGTCTGTAAGAACCCTAAATGTGTGTCGACGGCTGCCGTCGATGCACCGGTGGCAGTCGCCGCGCCGACGCCACAACTGCAAGCGTCGACAGCAGCCGTCGACTCGTGGCGACGGCTGCAGTTTATCTGCCGTTGGCAACGAGCCGCTCGTCTGTAAGAACCCTTACTCAGACAAGAGTTCCATTTTTCTCTGATATTACTTCTGACGGCTTCTCAAGCATATAACATTACGCCTGTACATTCCCGAACGGTTAGGCAGAGGTGTATTTAAGCACACTCTCATTTCGTCAACCGGGCGCAAATCGCAGACTCTGCTGTGGCTACTACCTAAAAACTCCTGATGGAAAAGGCCAATAACACATTGCTGAAATCTCTTTACAGACAGCTCACTTAGTCTGAAAAATTACAAACAACATAATCAAAATCAAGTGCTCACTCGAGTAACGATAAACACCGCAGTTAATCCAACACGATACGGTTATGAACAATCAGGAGAACGATAACGAAATAATTTGCAACACTTTATTGCCAGTACATTGCTCTATATTACAATCGAGGTATCGACTTGGCGGGTGGTAACCGAGTAATGGACCGTCACCCTTTCGTTACAACCGATTGAGGTCGAATTAACAAATTAATTAGTGTCGCTTTTTGTTTTTTTTTTCTTTAGAGTTGTGGTTGGATTTGTGCTTTCTTAATTAGCGGTGTTCGCTTTTAATTAAAGTAGGTAATTAACAAATACAGTGTACTTCTTATTTTAAGTATTTAAGGATAGTTTTTATCTGTATGTCATACAACATATAGATTAGGCAGAAACAAGAGAACTGCATGAAATAAAAATGTATTGTAGTTGGCACAAGCTTTTTAGAACTGCTTTATCTCTAATACGTTCGTCACATTAATTGAATATTAGGTATCTATAATGAATATTTCTTGATTAAAATAAATCTACATTTGGAAATAGTAGGCATGAAAGAAAATTATTCCATACCGACTAATTAATAAGTAAATAATTTCAATGATATAATTTTTCATGATCAACACCAAAAAAAAAATCCTAATATAAAAAAGCGAGTCTAACTCCACAAAAAACTTCACCAGCTATATTTTTTTGTATTACACTTACAGCCGCAAACAAAAAATAAAGTAATATGTCGTAACCACACTTCATCACACAATTAAATCCCGTCAAAGAAAGGGTATCGTTGGTCCTCCATAATGGCTGCTATTGTAATATTCGACGCACAATGCCTTACTTATGGCCAGTTTAGGACATGAAAAAGAAATGGCTAAGGTACCGTGAGATAGTGTAGGATAGTTCGGTTAACAGTTTATTTTATTATTTATTATTCTGGCTGAGCCTGAGTCCACTGCAAGGCAACAATCTTCCCTCTTTGCATTTTTCTGTGTCCTGGGCTATTTGGGCCCAATCCCTTTAGTAAGATAAATAAATAAAAATAAATAATATAAATAGCGCTGGACATTATACACAGCGCCATCTAGTGCCACACTAAGCATCAAGGCTTGTGTCGTGGACACCAGATAGTTGATATACTACATAGATACTTTTTGTTTGTAAATACATACTCATTATACACATAAACATCCATGACTCGGAAACAAATGTGGGATTCGAACCCGGGACCCGTAAGGCAGCCTCAGTACCGCTGCTATTTAAGCTCGTAACAGTTGGAGTTGCTAATATTATGCATGGATTGAATTTGGTTTCTGAAAAGGTTTTTAAAGAACTCATGAAAACAAGTAAGAAGAATAAAGTGCTCATATGTATTGGGTATTATATTTATTTGTCATTTGTACCCATGCTAAAAATCCTCTATAAAAGTATCTGTAACAGTTAGCTTATTGCCAACATTAAAATAGCCAGTGTCATAATAACCAAATTTATCATCCAAACGGTTCTTCAATTGTTGTACTAAATTTCATTATGCAACTCATTTAAAAAAAATAACATTGTCATGCACGTGCGATTCACTACCACAGCGGCGTAATTAAAAAAAAAAACAGGTTAATTCGATATTAGTATTGCATTATGTACTTGTACTTTGTTGTTTACAAAAATGAGTGATACAAGCTTTGTGCATTTTCATAATTGTACAATGCAAAATGTAAATAATTATATTATTACTGATACATAGTTTGTTTGTATTAAATACTCAGCAATTAAACTTTCCATGAATTTACATAGACTTCTTACAAAACTACAACACCCAATGGTTTCAGGACCTTGTATGGAGGATTCATTTATAATGGAGATAAAGTCTTGCAACTGTACATAATTAGGTATTAAAACACTCATGTGATACTATTATCACACTCGGCTTCGCCTCGTGTGATAAACCCACATTCGTGTTTTAATACCCCTCATTATACAACAGTTGCATAAATAACTATTATTTATTAAAGGAAAGTTTACAAACGTCTTAATTTATGACAATGCCCCACAAAACCGTTTTCACGGTTTGTCTGTGGGAACGGAACAAAACTATTGGAAATAAGGTTTAGGTACTAGTGCGGACACTTACTTTTCACTTATTTGACTTATTACCATGTATAAAATTACTATAACTACAGTAGAATAACAAAATAACAATAATATTTAATGCATTTAATATGCAGATCGGATAAGATATTATTTTAAAGTCATTTTTAGATGTCTCGCAGAAAAAGAAATAACAGGCGCACAGTCCACTAAGAAACAAAATGGCGTCAAAAGCCTAACTTAACAAAATCCCAAAAATGTTATATTCGTTAGCTACTGAACTTTGTACGTAAAATTAGTTTTGAATATGAAATGAAAGACAAAAGAAAAAAAAAAATACAGTGCGAAAGATGGTACTGACTTAAAATATGGTAAGAAGAGATGACAGCAGAGACGTGAGATTGCAATGAGAAAGACGAACTGCAACAACCCCAAATAGGAATTAGGGAACACAAAGATGATGAATAAAGTTATGAATTAAATAATGATTTTGGGATAGATACGCTTTGACACTGCCACCTACAAATATTTTTCAAAATCCCGAATTATGTTGTCAATCCTTGCAAGCCGTGTGTATCCCACGTTATTTGAGACCATAACAAATTCGTCAGATCAACGGCAAAGGCGACTTGACGGTGCGTTATGGATACCGACGTATGAATATTATGATTGTTGCTTATTGTTACTGATGCGGTTCGGTGATTATAAAAAACTAAATCGTTGTTATATTGTTGTACTTATATTATGCTTAGATGTTCATATTTGTACCAAAATTTATACAAATACTTAAGCGAATGCAAGCCACTTATAAAACTATTAAAACATTTACAAAAAAAAGGTTCTAATTTACTCAAAAGAAACTGAGTAAGTACCTAAATATAACTAAAACAGGGCGCTAATGCGTCTAAGTACTCCTCCACTCGCTGTCATCCAGAAACGTGCCCAGAAGACTGGCAGTATTGCCACTTTTAATGGCAATGATAATTCTTTGGTCAAAGAAAGAGCCAGCTCTTTGGTCACGGTAAGTGTCAACCAGTCGGTGAGAAATTTCTTTAAAAAGGAGACGCGCACTTGGGCCCCATGACCTGAGACCTGAGACTCAAAACTGTAACTACCAATTATTATTTATTACATAAGTTTACGTATACCTATGTGTATGTTGAATTGTACAACCTGCCTCTGCCAGTACCAACGAATGTGATTTCAGAGACTAGTGCAAGTTTGTAAACCAATCCGATGGCGTTAATGGTAATTTCAAAATGTACTGAAACTAAACCACCGCCATCCGATGACAATGATGATAAGCACAACCGCTATTCTACAACTTGTTTTTTTTTTAAATCCCATAACTCTAGGGTTATATTCTGTAGGTAAAAATAATACTAAAATTCCTAGAATAGGTGGTCCAAAAGTGCATAGTTTCGGAGATATCATAATCATAATTAGAAAATATGTATCTAAGTTTCATTGATAACAAGTAATTCATTTTAATTCAAACCAATCTTAAATATTTAAAGCCAAGAAAATGCGACGTTGTCATATTTCACGTTAGGGTGTTTTACGTGCCGGGGTTGCGGGACTGTTCGAAGTGATACCGTGGCCCCGGAACATAAAGGGCGATGAAGGAACATGGATGGGTTTTAGTCAGTAAAAGTCTGACACTCCCTCCTGCTCCGCCCAGAGCTGGAGGAGTCATTTGATAATTTCCCATAAGACAAAAAAAAAATGGTGTTTTACGTTAATAATCGTGACTTTGCCGAATTATTTTGTTTGAAAAGTGAAAAAAAAAGGATGATTGAAACATAATTCATATGCCATTTGATTCTTTGATATGGTCTCAATCATACCCTAGAGTTATATGGGATATCAAAAAAAAACAGGTTGTAAGTCTTATATCAAATGAAGTTTACTTTGGCAACTGAGGTTATGTCGGTGATTACAACTTACCCATTTAATTAGTAAGATAACACAGAATCATTGTAAATTATTCTTCTGTGCTAAGTAATTCAGAGTACGATCAACAAAGGTCATTAATGCCATTCAAAGGAATTCAATTATGTTTTAAGGGGTCAGTCATTATGTGCTTGGATTCGCTGCATTGATATAGCAAAAGAAATAATGTCAGCTTACAATGTAAGTGCTTAAGAGCCTATACTACCTCAAATTAGCAAATCTGTATTTGGTAGTTCAAACTTCGTAAGAAATACTGTTAGAATAAAGTTATAATCAGCTTGCACTACAAAGTGGTTGTTACGTCAGTCACTGCCGGCCGAATAGTGCGAAATTAGTGGTTTTTTGAGATTTACAAAAAATCTATTAATTGGACTAAAAAAATAAATAATATATGACCTGCTTTATAGTTAGTTCAGTTAGTATAAAAAGTTTCATGATCTAATTTGAAGTATTTTATGATTGCCAGCGGTTTATTGTTCAGTTTAGAGGTAACTTTGGGATTTTTTTCTATCGAGAAAATTTTATGGAATCGTGTTTTCGCCAAATATAGGACTTAACATTAATCCTCAACTTTACCATATATTTATTTTAAAATGAATTCTGCAGTATTTTAGGCGTAACGGAGGATCATGCTAAGCCATTTGAGGTAGTATAGGCCCTTAAATATTAGATGTAATTATGAAGTGATGGTCTTCGCGAAAACTAGCGAAATGTGGGTAGGTAATATTTTATAGTTACATTTCTGCCTAGCCCTTCGGGAAAAGTAGGCGAGATGTTATGTTATGTTCTTCACTTGTAGTTGATAGCTGTAAATTACCTTTTCCAATTAAGATATGACATGCCACACTCCCAAATAGATTGTATGTCCAATGGTGGTGTACGAGTTTATTGTTCTAGCACACACCTAATCTAAATTGCCTACCTGATTACACTAATCAGGTTATATAAATATATTTCTGTCTAAAGATAGAAAAAGGCACCCACCCAAAATAATTTTAAGATTTTGACGCTTGAAAAATTCTTTCGTACATTTCAGAATTAGTTTTTTTTTTACAAAAACACGAGAAACCATTCGCAGTAAATAATAGAAGTTCTTCATTCATATTAGAAATTGAGGAACATTTCCGATACCAGTTTTTTGAAGAGAAATTTTCAAATCCGATATTTTAAAGCATGTGTGGTGAAAAATATCTAGATGTCATATGGCATGTAATAGTAAAAAAACTGGTAATTTCACATTAAACAGATGGACAACGGCCATCCCAAAAATTCCAACCACTAATTACCTATTATAACCATCATACATACCCTGTCATACCTGCCCCAGTTCTGATATAACACCGCAATCAAATAAACGAAAATGGCGTCTGCTCTCGGACTTTACCGTACGCACAAACCAACTTATCATCGGTAGTCAACCAAACGATACTGAAGCTTAGGTTGGTAGTGATAAGGTTGGTGGTGAAAGCAAATGGATTTATAGCTTTGTAATGGTCGCATGACAGTTGATTAAAGGGGGCCGAAAAGCGCCGAGGTTGGGGTCCAAGGGACAGCGCCCCAGGTGTGTCACAGTAGGAGGCCCCCCTGATGATTGTATTTAAAATAAATAAGAACCTCAATGAACGATTGTCCATACCGTGGCTTATGAACGCGATATTCGTATCGATAATTTATGCGACGGTATTTGTGGTCAACAGTGGAATTGGAAGTTTAGTTTGTTTGTGTGGCTGTGTTATGATCTTCTTCTTGTCCGTAATTTTTATGGTCTACTTTCCAATCTCATTCTTTCAAATCTCCACTATTATATACTCTTAATTCGATCAAATCTATCTTTAGAAAGTTTAAAAAAGATTTTAACTTTATAATCTGACTTGGTTCTAATTAGTATGATATGTCCAACCAATCATTATTATAGTACCACAATAAAAGGAGCACTATTGTATAAAATCTGATTCTTGTAACTTAACAGACAGATAAGTTGCTGGGGAGTTTGTTCCACCACTTCTTCTTCCCAGATAACACACTAGGAAGTGGCGAAGGGTGGGCGTTTTCGGGGACTGTTTCTTGTAAACTTTGACGTTCTAAAAGTACTGATTATCAGCCTAATTTGAATAAATGACTTTTTATTTTGAATTTGCAGACATGAACTTTCATCGCGATTGTAATTACCTTCTTATAATTCCCTCAAAAGCTCTTCGTTTAACTTCTATTCGAAATAGTCCAGTAAAAACCGAATCTCCATTTTACACATTATACACCAGGATTAAAAAAGAGAGCATATCACCGACACCCGTAACTACTGCACTATTAAGTATCATCCCCTCAAAATGCACCACAAATAAAATCACAAACACAATGAAAAACACAAGGCGTAAACTCGAAATTAAATCCCTATCAAAATTGGACAAAGCATGAATAAATATGCATTGAATAGAACCGCCATCACTATTAACCCTACATCTGTTAAAGGGTAGATGCATTTATAATGGTTTTATAAGCGTCCTATAATCATAAGATTATTCTTTTTTTCAGTGCAGCTTCATTAGTAATGTAATAATGTTTACAAAACGTATAATCATTGTAATGTATCGGCAACCCGTCAGAGAGTTTGGTAAACACGTAATTGTAGGTTAGAATAATGGTTTAGAACAGATTTTTACGATCTTTAGTGTATTGCCAGCTTGTGGTCTCCAGAAGAACCGACAAGGTTTTTATAAAAATTGTGATTGCTAATCTTTGATGTGGTTGCTAAGCTTTAACGAGCAATATTACAAACATCACGCCTGTACTCCCTGAAGGGGAAGGCTGAGGTGTACCTGATAGTACACCCAGATTTCGCTAGTTATGTTATCTCATGTAATTGGGGGCGAGCCTATTGTCGTTACCTGGGCACAAATCCAGACTTTGTGGCTGCTACAGACAAATTCCTGATGGAAAAAACCAATAACAAAATTGTTATTGGTTTTTTCGGACCCGGAAATCGAACCCAGGACTCTGAGGTCGCAATTGCGACCAATATACCAACGAGGTAGGTGGTAACGAGAAAGAGAGTAATATTTCTCTTTTTAATAAAAAATGTAGTAAAGCCAATGACGATACTGTCCTCATAATAGATGCAGGTGTCACCGAGGTGGAACCAACTGAGAACTTAAATTACGTCAAAAAAGACCTTGATAAAAGTCAGATCCAGGCAGACCTATAGACAGTGCTTAATATACCTAGTTAGACATACCTAATTTTTTTATTCGTTCCACAAGACCTGACAATAATACAACGAATCGTAAATTTTACAGCCGTCTTCCAAGTAACCGGCGACGCTCCTAAGTAGAATCCTGTGTTTGTTTATTTTTTGATAGGACTGTGTAACCGCGTGTGCCCTTTCTTCACGAAATGCTTATTTTTTTACCCTTGGGCTTTTTTATTTACGTCCCCCAATAAAGGACTTACTATATCTCTGATGTATGCTTGGTGTTATTGTTTCAGAGAAATTGAGATATTCTGAGCTTAGCAAGCAAATAAGGTGTCATTTTCTGTAGTCCCTTTTGGGGAGTTTGTTGTAAGTTTTTTTCATGTGAGTATAAAGTTCGAATCCGGGTGATCTGAGTCATTGGTCATTGCTCAATACTTTTAATAGTGATTCATTTAACGATGATTTGTATTCGATAGATCATATAGATAAGAATCAAGTAGTATTTTTACATTACTCATTTCTAAACGGTATTTTATTACCTTTGGAATGTTAGGATTGTTGATGAAGTTTTCAGTTTCATTAAGGAAACGATAAAATTTCTGAAGACGTTGTCAGAAAAACTGATATAGTTGCCTAAATAGTCTTTGCTTAGTGATAAAGAAAAAGAGCAAGTTTCTATCCGAGATAATTGTCTAACCAAAAGCAGCGGGTCAACCACAAAGTTCACCGATGTAAAATTTCGGAAACCTCTACATACCAAAGAAGTTACACATTAACAATCAGACAAAAATATTCAAACGACCACTGCCCTTAAAATTCATAGAACTCAACAAAAAACGTATAACGCAGTAGGAATCCAAAATAAAATTATACACACATAATCTTATATCTGTAAGATCCGTGTTAAAGTGTTAACAATAGATATTTGTTCGGATTTCAATCGAGTTGTGACAAGATACGGTCTTAGATAACGGTGGTAGGACCTGTGGCACATATTAATGTGGAGATGGAGAAGGTCCAGTCGATACCAAAATGCAGCATCATGCCAATGATTAAGCTGATAAGTTTCAGATAGATGCTGATGAAATGTTTGGCCGATCTTTTAAAAATGGATCGCTGACTAATGTAATCTCCAGCATCATCATCTGTCTAGCTTTTTCCGAACTGTGTTGAGGTCGGCTTCTAGTCTAACTGGATGCAGTCTGAATACCAGTATTTTACATGGAGAGACTGCCTATCTGACGTCCACAACCCAGTTAGTACTAAATGATACGATACCCCTTGATAGGACTGGTTGTCAGACTTTCGATCCACTGACTACTTAACGACTGACAAAGATTTACAATTGATAGCCGGGACCAACAGCTTACAAACGACTTGAAACTCGGTATGTAACGGGTGGTCACCCATCCACGGGCCAAAGTAGGCAATCGCGGCTTAACCTGAAGATCGACTCGAGCGGCTGCTATTATTTAGAAACGAGCTGACTAATGTAATCTATACAGTTATTTATTGGCCTAGGTGAAAACTTAGTCACTGTATGATCAAAAGCATACGACTAACCTTGGGAGCAGTATCAACTTCAAAGGTATTAGTAAACAACTCTATTTCAATCGATTCATCTTTAGACAGATCGATAGCTCAACCATCTTTATTTTTTGCAGTACCATTCGTACACTTATTTCGTCTTTTACATCCTCGTCATGTCTAACCATTTTACCTTTAATAGTCCCCTCTGGTGATACTCCTAGCTCTACGTTTATTAAGTTCTATAGAATACCACGTTTCAACAGATCTTCAGTGGTAGTATCTATTGAATCTTCTGTATTCGTTTACTCAGTGCCGATAGTTTCTACCACGGATTAAAATGAGAATCATTGAATATTTTACGGGCTTTTATATTTGATTGTGTTCTATTTATATTAGTATGTCTTTATTAGTCATTTCGACTCTGGAATTTAGATTAAATATTTGTTTGTTGACTTTATTTTTGTATAAGAATGCAGTTAAAAGTAAGAATTTGAGCTTCAATGTTATCGATAAAAATTGTTTCATGAATATGATTATTTTTTTTCTGATTTGGGATATTTATTCTTATAACAGGATAAACTAATTATTCAAAACTTTCTACATAACATAACATCACGCCTGAAGTTTTACTAATGTTAGACTTACATTTTGCTATGTTATGTTTTAAGTCCTATGTAATAGGGGGCGAGTCTATGGCCATCCACTGGGCACAAATCTAAGTTCCGTGGCTGTTGCTGAGAAATTCCTGATGGAAAAACCCAATCACCCTTTACCCGGGAATCATCATCAATCATCAATCATCAATCATCAAAGCATTTATTTCAAGTAAGCCAGTTACAGGCACTTTTGAATTGTCGAAACAAAGATGAAAATTAAATGTAGCTACAGTCCCAGTCACAAGACATAAAAACTGTGAAAGTACTGTAGTTGCCCATTCCCTAGCGTAGATCTCTATGGAGAAGAACGGGCAAGAAACTCCATGGACACTCTTTTAAATCAGAATATTGTTACAAAATCTTGGTTACATCATTCATGTTGAGATGGTATATTATGTGAGAACAATGTAGCAAGATGTGCACGTTAAAAGTGTCCACAGCAAAAACACACAAACAAAAAAAATACAATTCAAAATAATTCATTCAAATAAGCCATGGCAACTAAGAGATGACCAGTCACAACTGACAGCGCCCGTTCACGGACATGACGCATGGATCAGCACCATTCAACTCAACCATTTTGAAGGGAACTAAATGATCCGACACATGCGCCACCATCAGCGAGACATTTGAGTGAGCATGACATACTCTAAACCGCCAGGGCACATTCAAGTCAAGAAAAGACGTAGGTTTCCAGTAAATGATAGCTTTCTAGTACATAGTACTCACACAATATGGGCTATGCATTTATATAATACTAAGGAGATTGAATCTATACAATGCAAAGATAGTTGTACAATCTTCAGCAGCTCCAACAATACATTTTAATGCTATCAATTTATGCGCCCCTGTCCTTGTGGAGCAGGACCAGCATTGAGCCAAGCATTTTTATCAGCGATATAATCGCTCAACTTGTAATATGCTTGCTTACATAGTGTGCGTTTAATGCATGTTTTAAATTTCGTCTCATTCAGTTCAAGAATACTTTGTGGAATTTTATTATAGCATCTTAAACAGTACCCCATGAAAGATGAGTCTACTTTAGCGAGTCGGAAACCTGGCTGAACTAGTTGGTCCCTATTTCTAGTACTGTAATTATGTCTGTCACCCCTTTTACCAAAAAGGTGCAGATTTTTTCTGACGTACATTATGTTTTCGTAGATGTATTGACAATGTACTGTCATGATGCCAATATCCTTAAACAATTCTCTTAGAGAATCGCGCTTACGAAGATTATATATGGCCCTGATGGCTCTTTTCTGCAGAATAAATATAGACTCAATATCTGCAGCCCGTCCCCACAGTAAAATGCCATAAGACATTATACTATGAAAGTAACTAAAATAAACCAGTCTAGCGGTATCTACATCAGTATACTGACGGATTTTTCTAATGGCATAGGCTGCTGAACTTAGCCGCCCCGCAAGAGAAGTCAAATGAGAACCCCATTGTAGCCTTGAATCAAGCGTAATCCCCAGGAAAACCGTTTTATCTACGAATTCAAGTTTCTCTTTATTCAATATTATATCACAATCACTACTTTTAACATTCGGTAAAGCAAATCTTATGCATTTGGTTTTTTTTTCATTTAATACCAAATTGTTTGCTGTGAACCAATTTTGGACCTGAAGTAGGGCATTATTCACGTCATCTAGATTTTGGGCCCGCCTATTTATTTTAAAAATTAGGGAAGTGTCATCAGCAAATAACACCATATTTTGCGGTTGGTTTTTCAGTAAATAGGGAAGATCATTTATATATACTAGAAAGAGAAAAGGACCCAATATTGAGCCTTGTGGAACCCCCATTTTTACTTTTAAACCCTGTGAATTAACACCATTTATTTGAACATGTTGTTGTCTATCATTCAAATAAGATTTTACCAAACTAAGTGCGAGTTTACCCAGTCCGTAATGCTCAAGTTTCAAAAGTAATGTGTCGTGATTTACGCAATCAAACGCTTTGGAGAGGTCACAAAAAATTCCTATGGCGTCTTGAGACTCTTCCCACGCAGTAAATATGTGCTTTAATAAGGTTACACCGGCGTCAGTTGTACAACGTCCCTTGGTGAAGCCATACTGTTGATCATGTAAGATTCTGTTGGTGTTAAAATGATAGAGCATTTGATTAAGCATTACTTTTTCAAAAACCTTGCTAAAAACTGGTAACACGGATACAGGTCTATAATTATTAGTATCTTTACTGTCTCCGGATTTGAAAAGAGGTATGACTTTACTGTATTTCATTAAATCAGGGAAAACTCCTTGGTCTACACATAAATTAAAAATTAAAGCTAAGTAAGGGGCTATAGTCTCAAGTATGGATGTACAAACTTTGACAGACATTCCCCATAGATCTTCGGTTAGTTTGATTTTTATTTGCCGGAAAGTTTTAATAAATCGAATCGAACCCAGAACCTATGCTCAGCAGTCGCGCTTGCATGTGCGGTTCTGCTTAATATTAATTGTGTTTCCCAATACAAGCAGTTTCCATTAGATATGTTCTCCCAAAAAACTATTAATCATTGAAGGTAGTCTTCAGTTACTCCGTAACTCAGTAACTCTGTATACATTATTACTACAATAATTCAAAATATACCACCACATAAAGAAAACTCTTTTTTCTCTTCAAATGCAAGCATCCCAAGAATGAGCAAACACAAATAAAAGAAAAATGAAAAAATGTCTCAATTTGACAAATGTATTCACATAACACGGTCCCCGAAGGGCGCCATGCCACTTGGCGACTGGCGTGCGTCTACGCACATTTTTATACGTCTTCACCTCGCGCACGCGCAATGCATCCACTTGCTGAACAAATAAAACATTCGGTTTGTATAGCGATAGTTTATTGTGACCTTTTATAAATATTTTTATGTGAGCACTTCATGTATTATGAATACGAAGAATTGGTTATGATGATTCTTGATTGCATAATGCAATAAAAATATGAGCAACGTTAGAGTTGAATGTGGTGTGAAGGTCTTTAATTGTCAATGGTCAGGACAGTAGCTCTTTGGCTGAAGGTGTGCAATAAACAGGTTCTATTTTTATAGTAGGTACCCCACAACTATAAAGATTATATAACCAACTGCTCTCAACATTTTTAAGGTAAATATTGTATTTTCGACATTTTAGGCACAAACCATCTTACAAAATGCACGATGACGAAATGTCACAATATCCTATCATGTCAACGAGCTATGGATTTTCTTTGAAAGATCGAAGCCTGAATTAGGTGATCCTACAGGATAGTAGTCGATAGGACACAGGATACAGATCTAGCAAACCGAAGCTACGATCGGCTAGACATGCTGATAGATGACCATCGAGGTAGAAATGTTTTTGAAATAAGACGCTAATCATCAAACGCCGATGCGTTTAATGAATTGTGATAGACACAGGGTAGGTGAAGCGTCAATCCTAGCTAAGATAGCAGTTGGATGAGAATAGCCAAGACTCGGTGAATTGGAGAAACCTGCCTCCGGCAGCGGAAGCCGTTCATGATGACGAGCCTTTTGCATTCTAAGAAGGAGGTTGCGTATTTTAGGATGTCTCTTGGCTGTAATTTATGTGACCTCGAATCTTTTTTTATCGTAATGCGATGTTTTGTTTTTTACTGTTCCAGTCATTCTCCGCGTTCACACTTTCAATATCATCAACCCTAAAATGTGCGTTGAAATCCAACCCATTGAATGGCTCACATTTTTATTTAACCGCACAATAACCGTACCGCACGATGCGCGCGCGCACGACGCAGGGCGGGGCAAAGCGACCCGCGATTATCGTTGCCTTTTTTTTGTTATTTGCGCCGTAGATACCTTTTACATCGCCGTTCAATTACTGAAGCGCGAGTGTGGTGAGCGTTGGTTTAATGTGGATAAGACCTTTGTTTGATTTTTAAAGATGTCTTCGAGTCTTACCAAAGTTTATCGTACTACCCAGTACGAACTAACTGGGTTGGGAAGGTCAGATAAGCAGTCGCTTCATGTAGAAAACTGATATTGCGCTGAATCCAGTTAGATTGGTAGCCGACTCCAACGTAATTAGAAAAAAGCTAGGCAGATGAAAACGATTTAGCGAAGCGAAGTTTCCTTGCTTTACAAATGCTCGACCACGCAAATAACTGTACGTTTCACATTCTACTCGTAGATGTTTTGATATCAAAAGGTTACACTCTATTTCACATAATAATTATTACCAAAGCGCACCATTTATTATAGTGAGCGATTGATACAACGTCACAGCAGTGTAGCAATCAATTTAAGTTGCATTCTGATAAGAATCAAGAATGTTCAGTGAATTACAGAACCGCACTTTGTAAGTACCTAAAATATAACAACCATGAATGCTGATAAATCTGGATTATCTGACTATTTTATGTAACAATAATTATTAATTTGGTTCTGGAAATGTACGTATTGATACGTACGTTTCCGTTGATATCTACAGAGTTAGAAAAAACCACTATTTTGACAACGAAGTTGAAAAAGAAACCGAGTCCGGAATTTTCTTTTATTTATTTATTTGTTTATTAAAACTTTATGCACATAATGTACAAAGGCGGACTTAATGCTTTCTTTTTTTTCTGTTTGATGGCTTATGATCAAAGCTTATCCGTTATAAACTTGAATAAGCGTTAACGTCACTCCTAACTAAATAACTAGGTAAGCATTTAATTATTTAATGTTCCAATTATTTTTTATTGACGTGTATTGATACAGTTAGCAAGCTTTACCTACATCTAAAAATACAATGACACAGTGAACACAGCCGCAACTAAGTTTGAATCCTTTTCTTAGCTACTAAGTTTCCACTGTTTTACAACAACCGTCTTGAAAAATAACCTATAATCATAAAAATCATTAGCAACCTTGTTCCACACCCTTTTTTACATGCTACTCTGGTCTGCGCTAGTCTCAACCAGGTCTTTATCTACAATCTTCTAAATATGACTACCATCCTCCATCTTGCTGTAGGTCCACCAACGTGAAACCACTTAAAAAAACGGTCTGCCAACATTCATCATATTTCTGCCCTTGTCCCATGTTACTTGGGGTCGGCGCAACACGTTTTTTTCTTTCAACCGTCACGCTATCATTTACACCTTTATCTTTTATATTATTCCTAACATAATACATCCTTCGTTTCTTTGGTCTTCTTCTTCCTCTCCACCATCCTCCATTTAGCTGTAGGTCTCCCAACATTGAAACAAAAAAAAAACCTTTCCAACATCAAAATAAATGAACTTCGTAGCGTATCCACATTATTCTGGTCGCGTCGCCCACGCACCCTGATTGCGCTCGCTTTGACATTAGTTCGACTGTCGCGCCCGCCGCGTCTTGCTCGCTTCACGTGAACACACACACCCGACACGAGCCGAATGATATATTTAATGTTACGAAACATTACTTTTCTTCCTGCAGTAAAAAAGATTCAATTTGATGGTCAGATGTTTTGCTTGAGACAATGTCAGTTTGTGCATTTTGTTGTGCTTCATCTGTATGATTTTTAGATTTGTTTATGGCTCTGAGCTCTTTGTTATAAAGGTTTTGATTATATTGTCTCTTCAAACATGAGTAAATCAATTAAATCGTCATCGTTCAAGCGAAGTACATGTACCTACTGCTAGACGTAAATCTCTCGACATAAATTTAGATTTTTGAAGATAGTTCTTTTCTTTTCTTGGGTTATTTTCTAAACTTATATTGAGTCTTATTTGGAGATCTTAACCTACAGCATTATCACTATCTCTACAGACTGTAGTTATAGGTATAATAGGGATGATGACTGACAAAAAAAATATGATTCTGTTTAGTCCGTCAGTTATATTATCGAAAAATATTGGATTGGATATTTTAAGACTTGTTGCCTCTGGGTTTTTGAAATGACAAGGACAATACGTTAATGGCACAATGTCATGGCACTTGAGTAAAATAGATTTCATGATTTCATGAATTTTCGTCTTGCTCGCTTCA
This sequence comes from Xestia sexstrigata, assembly GCA_941918905.2. Classification (NCBI taxonomy): domain Eukaryota; kingdom Metazoa; phylum Arthropoda; class Insecta; order Lepidoptera; family Noctuidae; genus Xestia; species Xestia sexstrigata. Next base: position 8,197,448 of record OW799219.2, read on the forward strand.
CGTGAACACACACACCCGACACGAGCCGAATGATATATTTAATGTTACGAAACATTACTTTTCTTCCTGCAGTAAAAAAGATTCAATTTGATGGTCAGATGTTTTGCTTGAGACAATGTCAGTTTGTGCATTTTGTTGTGCTTCATCTGTATGATTTTTAGATTTGTTTATGGCTCTGAGCTCTTTGTTATAAAGGTTTTGATTATATTGTCTCTTCAAACATGAGTAAATCAATTAAATCGTCATCGTTCAAGCGAAGTACATGTACCTACTGCTAGACGTAAATCTCTCGACATAAATTTAGATTTTTGAAGATAGTTCTTTTCTTTTCTTGGGTTATTTTCTAAACTTATATTGAGTCTTATTTGGAGATCTTAACCTACAGCATTATCACTATCTCTACAGACTGTAGTTATAGGTATAATAGGGATGATGACTGACAAAAAAAATATGATTCTGTTTAGTCCGTCAGTTATATTATCGAAAAATATTGGATACGTGTTTTTTTTTATCAAATTAATAAAAAATGATGAAGATAAAACGTGTCTAAGATCATGAGTGGGGGCTTGTGACGTCACATTTGAGTAAAAAAATGTACTCAAATGTGGCGTCACAGAAGTTTTCGAAGCACTGCATCGTCTTCATTTTTTTTTACGTGAAAAAAGAAAAAATATGTGTCTAATATTTTTTGGAAATCTATCTGACGGACTAATTAGATTTTTTTTGTCATCTACCCTATTATTTAATGCACATACATATACGGGCCTACGTATATGTACAAAACCAGACCAGGGCCGCAAGAATCTTCATTTAGAAACATTCGATGTTTTCGCATGCTTTACTTGAAGCCGTTTGGTTCATCGAGTCTAGCATTGTGTTAGGTTAGAGTTTTCTACTTCAAGCCTAGATGTTTTAAGTGATTTGTTTATAGCATCACCAAAGAAAAGATTTTGTTGTTGTTAAGGTACGAAGCTAATAGAAATATATTTATAGGAACTTAGGTGATCAAGGTGCTTGTTTCGATTTTATTAATTCATAACGATGTTATAAATAAAAACCATTCCTGTTTTTAGTTTCCCACCTTTTCATTCATTGACTGGGTATCTTAAACATCATAATTGATTTTGATTGTGTGTGTATTTTTGTTTCTTTCTTTGATTTTCTCTACGTACACCAATACTGCAAAAAACAAGTCAGTTGTTTTTAACGCCATTGTGATCTTAGCAGTCTAACCTCGGGTTATATTTCTTGCTAGTTAATACAAGAATTCCTCCAAGTCTTAGCACTTTATCATATTCGTTCGAATCGCCTTTTCTTTTTATCTAACCACCACATTTATACCTCTAAAGACAAAAGCACAGCCAATAAAATCATAGGTAGTTTCTTCGTAACATCATTGACAAGTTTTATCGTCGATCTTACTTTCTTTAAACACGTATTTTATAAGTACACACCTGCTGTTGCATTTTCGAGCCTCATTAAGATTTCCCCTTAACAATTTACTAGTTTTAAGGAGACGAAGTGCAGTATCATTGCTGGTCGCTGCTTTCATGATTTTTTTACGATAGCTATCGTGATTTCACTGACTCAATGATGTTAAATAAAAAGCTATTTCTATGATTATGCCTTTCTCTCTTGCATTGGGTGCGTTGATCCATATTATTGTATTGTTCATCCACCTAGCCGATTTGTTTCGTCCAGTAGGCTTGCTTGGTTTCCCCTACTTTTCGATTGACGGTCATTGGTTGTTGGTCTTTGGTTGGCCACTTGCTAATAATCAAACCTCTATTGTTGTAGATTTCTTAAACGATGGTGGTATTTCAAGTGAAGTATACATCACACTGTTCATGTGCACATTTGTTACCAGCTGTAATGTAATGTATGTATTTATTCATTCTAAGAATCAGCTTTTGTACTTTACCGGTAGACCGTTTAAGAGGTAACGGAAACAGTAAATACTTTTGTAGGCGTTGATACTACAAACTTTTGTGTTGTCGCAACCGAAGCGGTAAACCTTAAGTAAGTAGGTACTCGTGCAGTATTATTAACTGCCAATGTATGCGTTTTTGCTGTAATAAATAAGGCGGTGCTGTTTGATTTCCTTTCCGTGTCAGGTACTGTTTAAGCATTCACTAATATTTTCATGGCGCTTACGGCATTGCGCTTTCTGCTTTCTTGTGGAAGTTTGTAGGCTCCACCGTTACTGCTGTTTCATTTGTTGCCGTGTTCTAGGTAATGTAATGTCGGTTGGCTGTTTATTTTAAGACTTGTTGCCTCTGGGTTTTTGAAATGACAAGGACAATACGTTAATGGCACAATGTCATGGCACTTGAGTAAAATAGATTTCATGAATTTTCATTTCAGGATCAAATATTTCTGGGGGCCATTTTCGTTAGGTACCTAGTTAAAACTAAGTATTCTCATGTAGGAAGAAACAAAAAATGTTACAAAGTAACTCGCAAAACATGCATGATCTTTTTGGATCAACTTACATTTAAACTAAATACAAAAATATCTAAAAAAGGAACAAAAATTCTCCATCAAAACCTTATATCTCAATAACAAACCCATAAAAAAATACCTGAAATGAACAGGTTATCAACACTTTGAAACCGCACACCGAGATTTCGAATCTCAAAATCAATGCTAGTAGATAAGATAAGGGCTTCAACCCCGACCAATTGACTAGACCCTATGGTAACTTGAATTTTGTGTAACCAGAGGTCTTGGTTTATTGGTGGGTTAAAGTGAGCCTTAATTAGGTTCTGTAGTGTCCGTCACCGCGTATTAAGCGGTCGTTTCATCAGTGGAGTTGTTTCTGGATGAGGGAACAAGCGGCGCCTGGCACTTGAGTCTTGTATGGCGACGCATTATCGCGACGACCGCGACGTATCGTGTTACTGGGGTCTTCTGGTCCATGTTAAATGACGTCATTGGTGTACAATGTTTGAGATTTGTTGTTTTAGGGGTGGAATTTTTAAGTTCCAAATTAAGCTCCTGTTTCACCAGTGAAAAAAATTTGGCGTCAAGATGAGACGAGAGCTGTCTTTTTCCTTCAAATCAAAAAGGTACCTTTTTTAATTAATTTAAAGGAAAAAGACAGCTCTCGATGCTGACAGCTCTTGAAGGGTTCTCTATTGTACTAATTGTGAACTTTTGATTCAACTTCTACGGTTGACTCCACATAAAATATTCTTAGTTTGTCTGTCCCTAATTCATACATACATAACCCAACGCACTTCTTCCATAACTCCTTTCCCTCAAAATAGTTTTGTCTTTTTGTACGAAATTGAGAAAAACAAAATTGTTGATATTTTATTTACATTCATATTCCAAGTACACATTTTAACTAACTTACAGTACAATTTCATCAACTGCATCTGTATCTCGCACGATGCGGTCAATATAGACTTACGTACCGCATACTACGAAAGTTGTGCAATAAAATTGCCTCCAACTTTACATGCGGAAGCTATCTACAGGGATGTCACAATTCATTGTTAGATATGTTGAGTTGAGCATCCCATAAAGCTGTCGAATGGCGCCCACAACACAACTGTCGTATATTTCTTTCGATACTAAGATACACCTCCGTCAATTTGAAATTCTTAGTTCATAAAGTTGAAGATTAGTTGATGTAGACATAGGTATAATATATAATATTACGTAGGTGCATATTGTTCTGTATGGTGTCGGACGTAAAGAATAGCACCATCCCATATCTTCCCGTGGGTGTCGTAAGAGGCGACTAAGGGACTTACCAGAGAATGGGCAGCAGCGTTCTCTGTGCTTTTGTAACAACCGCACTGCGATTGCCAACCCGCCTGCCAAGCGTGGCGATTATGGCAAAACCCCCCTTTGGGGGAGGCCCATGTCCAGCAGTGGACGTCTTTCGGCTGAGATGATGATGATGATGATATTGTCTCTTAGTAAATTAATGATATTACTTTTCCATTATTCACTTCCATTTAAAAAGGTTGTTTATGCATACGTAAATAATAGAAAAGAATCAAAATTTCATTTTAATCTAAAAAATGTTATGAATAGTTTAAAGCAAATCAGCATAATTATAATTGACAATGCAATGAAAATTAAACTTACAAAAGATAATTATAATAATCAAAAGTAATAAAAAGAAAGCAATAGTGACAAAAGTAAGAGCACTGATAAACTTGATCTATTCAACCAACAAATAATCAAAAACACACAAGCAACCAATCCAAGAATATCTTCAAACACATTGTACCCAAAGTTTTGCTAATCCAAAACAAATACTAACTATAGGATTGTCTAAACTTCACACCTTGCTATCCCATGGGAAATTAACCTGAACAAACTTACATACAAACTTATAACTGTGGGACAAAAAATGTCCACCTTTAATCCTATTCCTACTGAGCTTTACAAAAATAAATCCTTGTTTGGATGTCCAGATGGAGTTAACTTTGTGACAGGTGACAAGCAAGGTAATGATTTCGTTAATCTCTAGTACCTGGGCGACCGCGGCGAGCTCTGGTGAAAATAAAGAAAACGTATTTTCTCAAATATGAGAACTAGCTACGAGTAGTTCGTCCCCGTAAATATGTATTGCAACTTTCGTTAGAGCCTTTAGGGCCGTTTTGGCAAACTTTATTACAAGCAAGGTGCAACTGCAAGGCACACCGACGCTATCATCATCTGCCTAGCAATTTCCCAACTATGTTGGGGTCGGCTTCCAGTCTAACCGGATGCAGATGAATACCTGTATTTTACATGGAGCGACTGCCTATCTGACCTCCACAACCCAGTTAGTACCGGGTAATACGATACCCCTGGATAAGACTAGTTGTCAAACTTTTTGGGTCACTGACTACCTGTAACGACGACGAGACCAACTGCTTAACGTGCTTTCCGAGGCACGGAAGAATCTCGATATGTAATGGGTGGTCACCCATCCACAGACCAAGCTAAGCAAGCACGGCTTTAAGTAAAGATCGGCCCGAGCAGCGGTTATTATTTAGACACGAGCTCCTCCGGGACACCGGCGCTAAAACAGTTTAAATTTTTGGTCGGTTATTTACTTAAAAAAAAACAGCTATTTCCTACAATATATAATGCAATATCTCCCCAGTCAAAATGTATGGAACAGCTGTTTTTTTTTAATTACCAGTGAACATTTTCTATTTGGGGGTACAAATTATGCTCGGAATACGTGGTAACTATTTTACCGTCGTCGGTGTACCTCCCACCTTCCATTGCTCATTTAAAAGTATAGCATTATTAGAGGAGCAGTTGAGTGGTGGCCCTGTGGTAACGGCCCCGACTTACGATTTGTAAGTCCAGGGTTCGACGCCAGCGAGACGCATTACTTTGCGTAATTTATTTCATCACAACTGCTCTCAAAACGGTGAATGAAAAACATCTTGAGGAAACCGGCCATGTTGGAAAATTCGAAGACATGTGACATCTACCAACCCGCTGGGTTAGCGTGGTGGATAACAGCCCACTCCCTCATAAAGGCCTGTGTCCCAACAGAGGGAATATTTATGCTGTGCTATTAGAAGATTATTTTGTTCACTGATTTCAGCATCGTTCTCATGCATCACTAGAGGCATCTGATTAAGGGAGCTTGTACGAATCTTATCTTTATGCGGCTGTTCTGATCGTCCGTTGTTTTATATGAATGTTCTTTGGACTAGATAAGGAATTCGTATCTAGTTTCAGCCTTCGTGTTCTAACATTCCAACAAAATAATTAGGCGATCCGTTTTCGAGGACATGCCTAATAATGATAAGATGATTGTACTTTCTGTACTAGAATTGTTAGCAGAGTTCGTGTATGAAGTATGAAAATGATTATTGCAAAACATTTTTCTTCTTTCATTTTGTTTTTTTTTTCGAAGAACTTTTACATTATCTGTATTATTGATGTAAGGCGCAAAATAATATAATAAACTTCGCTAATAGATTCTTGCTCTTCCTGGTATAAACTGTCACTCTCCGTTATAATACCCTTGTTTCTATAAACAGACAGATTAAAAAGTTATTTAATTTAAATAGCGTTAGGATGTTCATCCAATCGTATGAATTTCTAAAGCAAATCCCTTTCTTATCCCATTTAGCGACAATACATGTCAGCTTTGGCGTGCATCCCTGGGCTAAAAGGCCTAAAAGTCAGTTTACCGTGCAAACAGCAAACAAACATCGTCTCACGTAGAAAATGGGACTACCCACTAAACAAAACACGACATTGTCTCAATCATAGATCGGATTAGACGAAAAATATAATCGGATTTTAAATGTAAAGTTATTGTTTAAAATTATCCCACCCAGTTGCGGTCAAAAGGGACAATGTACCCGTGTTTTGTCCATGATGGATTTACAACTTTGGGACATGTCTTTTTTATCCAATCAAGGATCTCTGTTTCTTTAGGCGTTTAATCCTGGTAAGCCTGCCTATTATTTGGAATCCATTCAATAATGAACCGTATCTTTTTGAGCAAAAAGTATGAATTTGTTTGTGAGTGAAATTTCAATCATACACATTTTGTCGTATGATTTATGAGTTTCAAAGCAAGCTACTGTTTATTACGTTTGGATTTAGATAACTGTATGATCTTCGGGTATTTCTTTCTTGTTTTTAATCCTTTTTGAGCTAAAACACGTGCCCGTTAATTTTGTGGACTTTTTGCATGTTTTATGCCCCGTTATGGCTCAACTTTTTCTGTACTTTAATTGTAAAAAGTCTACCGCTATTTGTCACCCTCGTAAGCTATTTAGTTAAATTTTGTACTGACTAGACCCGCATCTTACTAAGTTTCGGTTTAGAAGTTCTCGTTTCATATATTTTGTAGACGATACAGCCAAAAAAGCTTATAATTATCTCACTAAAATCACCATTTGACGTTAAAAATCACACGAAGCTAAAAAACTTACCAAAATAAAGACACACTTAATTTCCCTTAAAGCACTATCATGTCAATCGACACCATAGAATAATACCACCAAGGAACGGCCATAGAGTTTAATTTCCGACACAACCCGATGATTTCCGAAGTTGTCACTAAATAAAGTGATAGACCCTGAGACGTCGTGGTATCTTGTAATCGTATATTGTGATACCACCAGCTATTGAGGAGGACTAGGAGTTGTCCTGATTTTTAATCGACTTCCAAAAAGAGGCGGTTATAATTTTTTTTTTTTTGTGTGTATGTTTAGCCTTTTTTTCGCCAATTGTGAACCGATTTCGATGATTCTTTTTTTGTTTGGAAGAAAATTATTAAATTTGGTGAAGATCTGATGGTGTTCTTGGGAGAAATACAATGGAACTCTTCAATTATAGACAGCAAATCGGTCGTAATTGCTGCAATCGCTTGGATGTTTGTTGTTTTCACAACATCATAACATATCATCACGCCTGTTTGCTCTGCGGGTATGCAGATGTGTACAGTACACCCACATTTCGACAGTTAGGTATGTTAGGTTCCATTTTATTGGGGATAAGTCTATTACCATGACATGTTAAGAAATAAATGACTGCCTTGTGGGTCTAGTGGTGGCGACAACTCAGCATGAGGTCCTGGGTTCGATTCCCTGGTCGGGCAAAGTGTTATTGGGTTTTTCCATCAGGAATTTCTCAGTAGCAGCCACGGAGTGTGGATTTGCGCCAGCGCTGGTCCCCTATTACATGGGACTTAAACATAACTGGCGAAATGTGGGTGTAGGTACTATTGGTTACACCTCAGCCCAACTCTTCGGGGATTACAGGCGTGATGTTATGTTATGTTAAAATAAATGTATAGCTAATATTTGTATAGGATATTACAACTAATAATGGAAAAATAAAAAACTTTTTTGCAAAAAATAAAACCGACTTCAAAAACACAACAAAGTGAAAAATAACTTTAGCTTCAGAAGTCGGTGGCAAAGAAACTGAATCAAACACACAAGTCACCGACTTCTGAAGCTAAAGTTATTTTTCACTTTGTTGTGTTTTTGAAGTCGGTTTTATTTTTTGCAAAAATGTTTTTTCAATGAACTTTTTTGCAATGACTTAACCGCAAATGAATTCAGAACTACTTCTTTTTAGAAAATACCTCATTTAAACAAGATGCCCTACAAATTTAAAAGCTTTAAACAATTAAAATATTTCTAAAAAAAATACCGGTGCACTTAAAAAATAAAAAACTTCAAATTAATTTGGCTTAAATTTTGAGTCTTTGGATCAAATAAATTCATCATTTTCTCAAGTAAGCTGAGGTCGGCATCCAGTCGAACAGCATGCAAATGAATTCCAAAATAAATAATAGTACTGACGTAGTATTAGTAACGAAAGGCGGTTAGTTCTGTCCCAAGAAAAAAATTTGTTCATAGGCATACGACTTCATTATTACATACGTCGTCGCCCGTCGGGTCTCACCGCTCACGAATTATCACTCAATTAATAAAAGAAAATGTTAGGATGAATAAGTACTTTCTAAACAGGCGTATCGTTTCTATTTTCAGATAGAGAAAATTTCCAGAAGGTTGTAAGAAGAATTTCATTTTATGTCTTAGACTTCGTGTTTTAAAATTAATCAATGTGTTACTGAAATATGTAGGTCAGAAAAGATAAAGAAATCCAGAACATCAGTATTTATAAGTTGGTTCTTTTGATCTAAAACAAACAAGAGTTATTATTTTCTTGTGCGCGATTCCTCTGTACTAGTGAAGTCTTCCACCATAGCATTGCCTATGAAACAATTTGGTTATAAAGAAAGAAAGAAAAACCATTTATTAGCCCGCACAGGACAATACACATAAAAAAAATTGTGAAAATATTAGTACAATAATAAAATTAAACAGAAAAAAAAAACATGAAAAAAAAACGAAATTAGAGATGATATGAGTATATGATTATATGAGTGTATATGTGTATGTGTATGCGTATGTGTGTGTGTGTGTGTGTGTATATGTGTGGGTGTGTGTGTGTGTGTGTGTGTGTAGTGTGTGTGTGTGTGTGTAGTGTTATTATTATGAGTGTATGATTTTTTTGAGTTCAGTGTCTTCTGTTTTAGTTGGTCTTTCATTTTTTTATTTTTTTTTCTTATCGCGCTTGCAACAGCGTCGTAATATCGGGAGCTCAAAAATAATCAATAATCACGGAAGATATATAAAAATTTAATAAGTGAAAGAAATAAATTTACAGATGAGATTAAAAATACTGCTAATTATAAAAAGACCTACCTAGCACGCACTCTATGGAAAGTATGAAGGTAGTAGTTTTATAGATCACGCACTTAGTTGGTGATAAATCAGTTCAGCACTGTAGGAGAGACAGGAACAGGAGTTAGGGTAGCACTGCAGGCCAGTTATCGGGACAACTTCAAGGATCAAGTTTCAGGGGAAACTCTGCTGGAAGGGAGTCGTGCAGTTCTCACCAGGCCAGCTCCGTAGGAAGGCACCGGTCTAGTCCTTAGAGCCAGACGAACAGGTAGCGCTAGAACAGGCATGAAGACTGCTTCCGAAGTAATTTGTAGATCTTTGGCAGTCGTTACAAGTAGTGGCCCAAATGTCTGACAACCAGTCTTAGGTATCGTATTACTCTATTAGTTGCTCCATGTAAAATACAGCTGCATCCAGTTAGACTGGAAGCCAACCCTAACATAATTGCGATAATGCTGCCAGTCTAACCGGACAATAATTAATGTTCAGGACAAATTCGTGGAATAAATCCATCCATCCATCATATTACAATCTACGAATCAGTTTCAACAATTGCTTATGAAATGAAGACATCAGTCTGTTGATATTCCCTGAGTCGTGCTTCAATGAATAACTGCTGTTGTTGAAATGTTGCAGCTGTGCTGGTAGTTGGTCGTGCGCAATAAAATGTAGTTGTTCAATCATCTTCAGTTGTTAAAATATTTAGCAAGAATCTATCTTGTGCATATTTGTGTTTAGTGCTTCGGTTTTCAGGAACCATTCTTAAACAAGGTGGAACGGTCATCGACGCACAAATGTCTACCACGTAATCAGTACATCATTCCGAAGCACATAGAAATTTTACATCTATATTTTAAATTCTTAACGGATAGGTCGGAGAGGGCAATTTGTTAACCGGATTGGAAAGCCATGAGGAAGGCCTTTGCCCAACAGTGGGACAGACCAGACAGACGCAGGCAGATGTTTGTATTGTCAGACTTGCAGAATAAAAGGAGATAACCCAGATTGGGCCAAAAATGTATGCAGGCTGGGTGATCTCCTTTGTTTATGCTTTAGCGCCTATTCATTTGCCATTATGCATTCATGGTTGTATTCATAGATGGCGTTACCAATCACTTTTTCACGCATTTTCTTCGATATATGTCTTTTATAACAAAATTTTTGCTTTGAGATAAAATACTTTGATACATACTAAAGGCTGTGTTCAACGCCTTCAGCCACGGCTACCTCTACCCGCCATATATCAGTGTTCACACAAAATTCGTACCGGAAAACAGTTCTAAAAATGGGACCAGTATCCACTGCGGTGGTCCCTTATCGGGTATATGTCCACCATCGCTTCCAATGAGACATTTCACCTTTTTTATTGCCGTGCTCTTCGCGACTTCACGAGACAAAATTATCACACAACCCCGAAAAATTTTAATTCAACTTTGGACTTCCAAACATAAGGTTGGTTTTCGTTTGGTTTTGAAGTAATGGTCAGCAGAAGTAGTAATGTCGCCAGTATAGTTTTATCATGGTGCTTTCTCGCCTTTTTACGACGTAACGTGTGAGTCAAAGTGTCGTAGATACAATTATCGATTAGGTAATGTTATCGGGACCGATCTTTTGTCTTCCGGTATATTTTTGTTGGTTTAGGTCCGTTTTCGGTACTGGTGGCGCTATAGAGTATCAGTTATGTTTGTTTCCTGTTTTGTTTCTCAGTATTTTTGGAAATATTTATTTTTGGTGTGCAAAAACTCTTTTTCTTTTGTTTTTTTTTTTTTATCATGGTACGCTTCAAGACCTTTTTTTGACTTACATTTTACATTTCGGACCACTTAGATTAAGGAAAATATTTAGGTAGGAAGTTACCTACAAATTACCTATATAAAAATAAAAAGATCCTCTTTACTGCAAAACATTTTTTCTTTTATTATCCAAATGATTGCCAAAACCTGTGAACTCGACAGTAAAAATATAAAACTGCATAATAAATTTTAATTTACGTTAAGAGGGATCACTTTTCAACGTCCACTGTATCTTTTTTCTCGGATTTCACTTATATCATATTATGTTGTACATTTTATTCTTCATGAATAACAATTTACTAATTAATTATACAAAGTACCAATATTTTACTTCACAGGATCCTTTGACTGCGGTTAATAAATTAAGTTCTATTGTAACTAATTAAAGTTTGATTTCAAATGGAATCATTCACTAAGGCTTCTCAGAGCAGTGAACTGATAGGTACTGTAGGCATATTTACAGAAACATGCGCGCGCGTTGATGTCGGATCAAATATTATTGTGTACTGTGGGCAAAAAAATTATTCACTAGGTCGCGAAGTAAGTGCATTCAACTTTTAGTGACATTTGATATTAATCAGAAAATAGTAAGTACTATTTGTTTCTTGGCTTTATACTGGCCCAGTGTAAAGCTAAGAAACAAATTGAGCGCAAATGAGGTTTTAAACCATTGTCATCTTTCGTCTAAGACCTAGATATCAACTATCAGGTGAATATAGTGGTAGGTAGTTAGAGAATTGATCGTTCGTTTAGCAATACAAACGGTATTACATAAACGACCCACAAATAGATCCGATCAACAGTCTACTCATGCCATTTTTGAAAATCTATTCGAATATATCCAGACATTTAGTATTATACTCTTTTTTACTACACATTAAATGAATGCATTTCAAGTTATTTTTAAATTAGTAATATGTACTACCGAGTTCACTAACGGGTTGCCATTTTCTCCCTTATGCCTTAAGTAATAAGGTTGAAAAAAGGTCGACCGTCGGTGAAGTCAATAGTACTAACCAAAAATCAAAGAAATCCTCTTATTTAATTTAAATAAATTCCTACTAATTTGTAGCAGTCACAACAATTACTTCTGCTGTCTCTACACTTTGACGTCTTTATACGTTAGTATGAATGCAATAATATGCACATATTTAAGCTGACTTTTATGCAATATGATGCCAGGAGACAATTTACAATGTCTTACGATTTTCTTTACTGAAGTAGCTTCGCCGTGCAGTGAAAATTATACTCCGGATTAAATTATAGTACATTTTTGCTAGAAATATTGTGACTTGTGCGTTAGGGTTTAGACTTACCAGGGTTTATGAGATGTCTAATTGTTTTTGTTTATGGTTTTTTCACTTTATAAGAAGTGGTTTTATTTTTATGACTTCGTGTTTGCTGAGCATGAGGTCCCGGGTTCGATTCCCGAGTCGGGCAAATTGTTATTGGATTTTTTCATCAGGAAATTGTCAGTAGCAGCCACGGACTCTGGATTTGTAGCCGGTTGATGGTAATAGTGTCGCCCCGTATTACACGGGACTTAAAAATAACTGACGAAATGTGGGTACACCTCTGCGTAACCCTTCGGGTATTACAGGCGTGATTTTATATTATATTTTTCACTTTAAAAGAAGTGGGTTTTTTTTAAAGACTTCGTGTGAGGTAGTCGTGCTTCTTCTTAGTCATGTGTGTGGGTGATTGTGTAAGTACGGATAGTGTGTGAGCTTTCACGTTCATCTTTGGGAGGTAGAAGTGATGCAATGACATGATGGATGATAAAGAATGTGTCCCACACGACTCTGGAGATTCATCATCATCTGCCTAGTTTGGGCTGGACTTCCAGTCTAACCGGATGCAGTTGCATACCAGCATTTTACATGGTGCGACTACCCATCTGACCACAAAGCAGATTAGCAGACAAAAAAATATTTTGAAAGGCAACTTACCCTAGTAGCATTTTCGTTGGCATTTAGTTGGGCCACATACCTCTGTGTATGGCCCAACTAAATGCCAACAAAAAATGCTACTAGGGTAACATCTCACTGAATCCCGATTCCCATTCTCCTGCTTCCAATTTGTCCCCAATTTATTGGTGACAATCCCAATTTGATGGGGTTGCATCATGTCTTCTGGCAACCGGTACAGAAATTTGTATCCATCTATTATAGTAGACCCATATTGAGTGTAAAACTACCCTTAACTAAGCCGAAAGGCGCTTGTTCTCCCCGTCATTGCGATAATTTTTTTGTTGTAGACCATACCTGGGAACCTTCTGGTTACGGAGATTTTCAGTGTCAAAGTTCCATCTTTTTCACAAGTTTTAAATGTTATTTAAACCTCCACGACCCCCTTATACTCTTCAATGCACATTGAGTCCTACCGTAAAACATGATTTTTCACCCAAAAAAAAGTAGTTTCCGAGCAAAAATTTTTGCGTAAAGTTTCTTAGTTTGATATACAGAATGCTTGGTTGACGGATTCGTGAAGGGTCCGTTTACACCCTGTATGAGCTCTCAGAATTCCCCGATGCCTCCCCACCTTTACTTCTGTACTAACCTTTGCACTATGTAACCTGAACATCACACACCACACCACACAATCGTTTGGCATTGCTACGAGCACAATAATTTACTGTAGACGACTTGACATCGATACGCGAACGAAACAGACGTTAAGCAAATATTATGTATCTTTGCCTTTTTATTGGCAATGTCTTCAAGTCTTCAATTTGTTTGTGTCACTTTAGGTAGTAGCAATCGATATTGATTGGTAAAGTTATGGTACCGAGTCTTCGGTATTCAATTTAAAAATACTTGAATTGATAAAAAAAATCATAGACACTTGACAAGTTTCGAGAAATACGAAAACGCAGTCTTTTCTATTTCTTCGAGAGTTTTATTCAACCAACATCAACAGTTAAGTCATTAAAATTAGGCTGATAATCAACTCACTCACTTTTTGAACGTCGTTTACATGAGTCAGTCCCCCAAAAGGCTGGCCTTTCGCCACTTCCTGATTGCGGCATGATTCGGCTAGGGTGGGTGGGGTAAGTCGAATCTACGAATATATTTTGCTGCCCAGCTGTTCTAAGTCGTGCTAATTGATAGCAATTCGAAAATGTTTGTAGTACATCTAAGGATATGCCAACACCAGCTGAGCTAGGATTGTCTCTTGCGAGACATATCGTTCATTGTGAAACAGTCTGAAGTTCTCTGAAAGAACAGGCTGTTTATGTTAAAATGTTTGTTGCAAAACCCTTTGCTACAACTACACTAGGAATTCTGCTAACCCCATGCCGGAAATCGGTACAAGAATAAGCATAGACTGATATCACAAGAACATGCAAGTTCCATTGGCGGCCACAAGTCCATAACGCAGGTTGGTACCGCCTTCCCGGTACCAAATTATACATCAGAACCTATAATTAATTTTGTCTCGTTACCCATGTTAATAAGACTATATTGTTACCAGTTATTTGTATGCAAATGTGCACTTTTTTGCGGTACTGATTAATTTTAATTCCTGTTGTTTTTTGTTTAAATTAAAATTTTAATAATAGCGGTGTTTTTGTTTCTGTTTTTGCTGACGATATATTAATGTGTAGTAAAGTATTGTAGTAGTGGAGTATTTACATAAAATAACATCACGGTTGCAATCTCCGAAGTATTAGGTAGAGGTGTACCTAATAGTACACCAGTTATGTTTAAAATTCATGTAATAGGGGGCGAGCCTATGTGGAGGCTGTGGAGTATTTGTAGCCCATGTATAAAAAAAAAAAAGCACTGGACACACAGCGCCATCTAGTGCCACAGGAAGCAACGAGGCTTGTGTCGTGGACACCAGATAGTTGATATACTACATAGATACTTTTTGTTTGTAAATACATACTTATTATACATATAAACATCCATGACTCGGAAACAAATGTCCATGCTCATCACACAAACATGTGCTCCAACCGGGACTCGAACCCGGGACCCTAAGAACGTAAGGCAGCCTCACCACCACTACGCTGTTCGGGTCGTCAAAATTAATTTGAAGCTAAGTTTGACTCCACACAGACGAACATCCATCTACTGTCCTGCTCTTTATGCAACTGCAAATGCACCTTCACTTCAGAGATATGTCCAAAGCCACTGAAGACGCCGTTGAAATGGCAGAGTTCTAGTCAAAACTTATCTAAAGGAAACAAGGAATCATCGACTCGTTCGAAGAATAAAAAGTTGATACTAACATAACAAACATCACGCATGCTATGCCAGAGTTAGGCAGATGATAGTATGAACCTTAAAGTCCACCAACAATCCACATATCTCTAGGTATGTATAATTACGTATTCCCATCAACCGTGCACGAAACCAATCACCTGGCTGTTACTGAGAACTTGGTGGAAAAAATCAATGATACTTTGCCCGACTCGGGAATCGAATCCAGGACCACATGCTTAGCAGTAGCGCTACTAGACCACTAGACGAACGAGGCTGTTAATTAATTAATTGTTAACTTAAAATCAAGACCTCAACTTTATCAAGAAAGTAAGTTTCTTCTTTGTCCAAATTAAATAATGCCATCAAAACAATAACGCTCCGTTTACACCAAGTCCCACGACAAATTGCCGCCAGTCGAGACGGGTGCGACAAAAAAATCGCGCCACTTTGAACACAAAAACGTTTTTATTGCGACTAACGAGACACCCCTGATGCTATCGTGTGTATTACTATCATCCCTAATCTGTAACGTTGTTGCTCACGATGACCGCGCCCTTATAATTAGGTGAAAGCGGGTTTATATGGCACTGAACTAAGCGGAGTAATTGTTATTTGTGTGACATACATTGCGTGAGGATAAGATCAGACGTCATTTATAGATCTTTGACAGTTGTCACAGGTAGTCGGTTGACTGACAGTCTGACAACCAGTCTCAGTAAGAGGTCTTGTATCACCCAGTACTCACTGGGTTGTGGACCTCAGTTAGGCAGTCGCTCCATGTAAAATATTGGTATTCAGCTGAATCCGGTAAGAGTGGAAGCCGACCCAAACCGAAAAGACTAGGCAGATAGTGATTAAGACCAGACGTATCGTTATCTTCAAAGCAAAAGAACTCTCTGAGGATCGTAGCTGGTGGCGTACTGTTGTTTCTGCCTACCCCTCATATATAATAACGTGAGTTTGTTTGTATTTAATGGATCTATAAAAAACTAAGCAGTAACGCTTATCTATCTATCTTTAGACATGGTTTACTTATTTTTCCTGCAAAATACAAAATTATTTGCAATTTCTTGTACTCGTTTCTTATTAACTACTTATACTAATCATCAAAAACAAATTCCAAAAAACACCAAGTGTTTAATTGCACACATTACTAATGTTACCACAAAAGTCAAAACATTTCCGGATAACCTATCCATTAAGTCCGCTTCGCAATAAACACAGCCGACCAAAATGTAAACCAGCTCTTACATTTTTTGTAGCCCTAGCAACGATAATCATGTCACACATTTTTTACAGCAAACCACACAGGACAAAATGGCGTTACCATCAGATTATCATAGGTTTGTGGTCGGATTATTACTTATTTTTTTTCAACCTTTGCCTACCTGTTCGAAAGCCCAAGATCCTTAGATGATAGCACCATTCCTGAATTGACCAATACAGATTGAGCTGTTGAATTCATCCTGGAAGGTGTATACGTAGGTTCAGTTATGCGGGTGGTATTATACAAATTAATATGGCAAGCAAGCTTCTTAACCGGGTGAATATTTTGTTTATTATACCTATTAGAAATTTGTCGAAACATTTTGGTTGAGTGTGTTAAGATAAATACAGATTTGGCTGAGACTTTTATTTTTGTTCGTCGTGTTAAATATTTGAGGGATTTGTTAGCATTGTCTGAATGTTTGATCAAATGTTTGGAGCTGATAACTAGGGAATGCTTGATTCATAGTTTAGAGAATTTAAAATTAAAGACGGATTAGAGGAATTCTACTGCCACTGAAATGTAAGAGGGTTCTGCTACAACGCTGCTATGAAAAAGTATTGACTGTTTATTGAGCAGCTAAAATGTACCTACTACTATATAGTACGTAAGATACGGGTAATAAAACAATGTTATCCGATTTTAGACACCAGTCAGAAAGTCAGTGATATCAAGTGGGAAAATTACAATTGTTTCAGATAGGCTGACTGCTGCAACCGTTTTCTGCTCCCAATGTAAGTTATGGTAAATGAAGATTTAGCCCAGTTTTGCATCGTATGAAGTGTTTGACAAGTTCATTATCAGCCTATACTGTTACTACTGATTGGACACAGGCGTTGTGATAGATTATGGCCCGAGAGGACTTACCTCTCGAGCCATAATCTATCAGCTAATCTAGGGAGAATTGGTGGACATCAACTTTAAATCATCGTCATCGTTTACCGTTTTATGATTATGGTTTTGAGATCTTCAATGTTTTTTATTGTTGATCTTATGTACCAATCCCAATGGTACAACAGGTAAAAAACAACTTCCCGTGGTGCCACTGGATCGCTTGGTACTAAAGGATTTTTTTTTACCAGTGGTACCACGGGCAATGAACGGTGAGAACTAGTTTAAGCTACATAATAAAATTGGTTCCATAGAAAATATTTTACCTATCACAATAACACGGTGCTCTCGACCAGACGATGTCACATTTGCTGAAGTGTCCGAAGTGTCCCAACACCTGCTAAAATACGCCGCGATTAACGTGGCCACATACTAGGCCTAAGAATTTCGAACCAGTCGTACCATCGACACGAAAGAAGAAGAGGACCTACCACAATTTCTTCAGATGATATAAAGGACAGAATCTACCGTACGTGCGATCTGCCAAAGCCGTTACATTAACCATTTCAGCACATGCTTAAATACCGATAAACGCCTTAGAAATGTCGGAAACTCCGCGATTTATGTTAACACAAGTGTTTCGCTCGTACATTATCGGGTTTAACTGGTGTCAATTGAATTTTATAGGCTTTTTACATGCCTCGTGGTTTTACGAGCGAATAAGCGAAATTGAACGAGGCTCATCCGTCGGCGTCTCTTGCTACGAGTTTACACTAATGCATTTTTTATATGACACTCGATAGTTATTTTCTTGCAATCCTGTTGTCTTTATGGCATATGCAAGTCTGTTGTGGTTTAAAAATGTTGGCTGTATGAGGGATGGATCTTTTTTCTCAGTTTCATTAAAAAAACAGCAACGTTTTGCTGTAGCATTGTTTAAAGAAATCTATATTTGAGTACAGCTAAAAAAATTACAGTTTTCAGCATTTTCAAGTCACAACAGAGAACGCAGTAACTAAATATAATCTGGCCAACTTAAAGTTACTGGAAGAATGCAGAAATATCTTTAAATTGAAACAAACTTTAAACTTTCTATTAATAATATTCAAATTGACGGTTCTCATTTTGCAAGTGACATCACCACTCAATCTAAACAACAATTTCACCATCAACACAAAAATGCATCAAAAAATATTCAAAATATACCGTAAGCGCTAATTGTTAAATCAGCGCAGTTAAGCTACAGTTAGTCAAGCCGATAATTGGATGGGTGACCGATTTTAGTAGACAACTCGTTCTTCAAGGCGACTGAATACCACGCAATCAATGTAGCGTGTTATTACAGGCTTACAATGTAAGCTGCTAGTTTTGGCAAGCACTTTGTAGAATGATGGTTAAAATTATTTAGAACTAGCGGACGTCACGCGGTTTCACCCGCGTAGTTCCCGTTCCCGTGGGAGTACGGGGATAAAATATAGCCTATGTTACTCAAGGTGAATGTAGCTTTCTAATGATGAAAGAATTTTTAAAATCGGCGCAGTAGTTTTTGAGTTTATTCATTACAAACATACACACACACACACACACAAACATACAAATCTTTCCTAGAGGAAATAATATTATAAAAAACTACTATCTACACTAATATTATGTAGATATAATATTTGTGTATATTTATTCCTTTACATAACGTAACATCACGCCCCTAATCCCCGAAGGGTTAGGCAGGTGTACCAAGAGTACACCCACATTTCGCCAGTTATATTTATGTCCTATGTAAAAGGGGCGAGCCTATTGCTACTATTTCTAGCAACTAGGTCCATACTCCGTGATTGCTACTAAGACATTTGTGACGAAAAACCCAATAACAATTATTATTTGGCTTTTTTTTTCGGATGAGAAATCATAAAATGACTCCTCCCGCTCTGGGCGGAGCGGGAGGAGTCATTTTATGATTTTATTTGATTTGATGATTTCATTGAGTATCAGACTTTTACTGACTAAAACCCATCCATGTTCCTTCTTCGCCTTTTGTGTTCTGGGGCCACGGTAACTCTTTCGAACAGTCCCGCAGCCCCGGCAGGCATCGGCCCTTGCGGACCGCTTCCTTTCTGCTGACATCTCTTTGAGGCGCGCGTGGAACACGAACGCGCCGTCGACACGGCCTATCGTCATAAGACGGACGGACGGCCGTCCACAGGCCCGCGCCTACGGTGGCCGAGGGCCACCACGTGGTCCCCGGCGCCCAATGCGTTTCCTGCAGCGGCTGGGACGTGAGGTTCTCTCCCTCTCACGTTCCTCCTTCGCTAGCTTGACGCTGAAGGAGGTGACGGCTTCCCATTCCGTCTCGCTCCGGACCATGGATTGGACCAGGGCCGGACGCGAGAGGTCGCCGCCGCTGATCGCCGCTACGAGGACACAGCGGTGCTCCGCCCGGGCGTTTCCTCCCGCCCGATTCGGGCTGACTTGAGAATTGAACCCAGGAGCTCATGTTCAGCACTCGCGCACCAACGAGGCTGTCAAATAGAAACATTTCTTATTTTCCACATTTTCCTTATAAGCATTTTATAGTCAAACACTGTGAATCATATGATTATTAGAAATAGCCATTAAGTATAAAACGGGCACGTTAAGGCGGCAATTATAATAAAATTCAGTAAGGTCATTAAACAAAGAGCTAGAACACCCACATTGCGCTACCTTTACCAATTGTAGTTTCTTAGATTTAGCGTTAACTGTGTGTTGAGGAATTTCCTTGATGTCGGAATAAAAATAAAAATAATTGTGTAGGTTTGAAGTGTTATATGCTTAATGGGAAAGAGCCCTTGAGTCATTTTGCAAGTTTCACAAACGGCAAATGTCATCATCATCATTATTTCAGCCGAAAGACGTCCACTGCTGGACATAAGCCTCCCCGAAGTTTGCCACATTGACCGTTCCCGGGCGTCCCGCATCCAGCATCTGCTGGATCCCTGCAACATTCACCAGGTCATCGGTCCACCTAGTGGGATGTCTTCCAACGCAACTTCTAATCTTCCGGCAAAAAATTAAATAAACGTAAATATTTAATGGCAAATATAAATTCTTAGGAACATTAGCTATATAGAAAAATAAAACTATCTTAAACCAAGATAAATACACGTCATACAAGTAATGGAGTCATTAAACACAAAACCGTATCAAATAATGCAACGAACATAAACTTAAAAACACCCCGATCCCCAGATAACCGTCAAAAAAAACCGAACCACGAAAGCATTACCATTAAAAACGAGGACATAATAAAGCAACAAATTAAAAGAAAAACAATACATTTAAAAACAAGCGACTATCTCTGAGATAAACCACTAAATCCGCTGATTAATCTATAGCTGCCATCAGGCCATGTTAATCACGAATAAGAACCATAAAATGCAAAAAATCATTGAACACAATAAATCAATAGTTGACCAGCCAAATGTGAAACAAAAGGTCCAAGCAAAGGCAGCTCAATCTTGGCCGAAGTGCGTTATTTATTAGTATAGATTATCGTAACAAATCACGGGGACGATTGCTATACTGGAATCATTTCGTGTAACCTGAGAACGCCCCTTATATTTGATGATTGGACAAATAAATATATTTTCCGTATCCTGTTTATCTGGTTTGGGGTGTTAATAAAAATGTAGAGGAGGTTCGGTGTGAATGGACATGGTCTCTTAATAAAATTGATTTTTGGTGACACAGTCTTTTTTCTGAGTAAATAAAGAATTTTGCTTACTTTTCCCTCATATGGTGCTTATGAAATGCAGTTACTAAGCACAAGTAGGTACCGCTATTTACAAAAACAAGATACTAATTTATAAAAAGGATTTAATTAAAATGCTATATATTAGGTGAACGATGCACATTCATCTGTAATACTTAATAACCCGGCTTCTTTATGAAGTTTTTATACAATACCTTCATTGACATAATTATGATAAATTATGTTTCTAAATCACAAAATACAAGGAAACTTAATTATTTTCAAACAATCCAAAAGTTTTTGTTACGCGTTTCGATTTGTTATGAACTTCGCATTCTCTGTTTAAGTTATAAATTAAGAATAACAGATTGATTTGACCTTTCTACTGGTTGTCTGAAGGTGTTCATATCGATTGCAAAGCAATTAAGCAGTAAGGCAATATGCCTGTATAGGTATACAATGAACAATCTTGTTCATAACTCTGGCATTGAATCATTTAATTGATTAATTAGTTACCAAGCTGCTACTTCGTTTACATTGATCTCAGATCAAAGGTACAGATACCTTTTTATCTATTTTATCTTATACGTTTTAAGATACCTGCTTAATCTTCTAAGCACACAATTTTACATATCTCATTATTTTATTAAAACACTATTTTCTATATAGAAAACATAAAACCAAATCACCAAAAACTTTCTCCACGAAAAAAAACACAACAAAAACAGATGTCACCCGCCACAGGCCCAATTAGTCCGGACCTCCCCACCTGGTGTGAATGGATCCTTGGTCAGGGTGGCCGGCGTCAGTCGTCCTATCGTTCCCAATAAATTAGAAGCCACTAATACAAGCTGTGCCTTTACAGAAGACTGGCTGTGTCAAGCCTTTACTAATGTACAACCGCGATAACAGTTTCAAAATCACTTATGTGCACATCACCAGTATACAAAGATCTCCCTTATATTTCACGTTTTAAGGAGTAAGTTTCTTCGTGATGGGTCTGGTATGTCTGGTGGATTTGTGGGCACGTTCGCTGTTTTGAGGTGCAAGGAAATGTTGCCTCTTTTATATCGTTAGTATAGAATTCAATGTCACGTGGCCGGAGTGTGTAATGTAAATTCTTGCGTACTTTATTGTTGAAGATGACCGGTAATTGATTTAGTGGTCGGATTTATGAGGGTCTGTTTTTTTGTGTTTTGGATCTGAATAAGATCTGGTTTAATCTGGAGCGATATTTTAAGGAATGCGGTTTGAGAAATAAATCAATTTTTCCATATTATATCAATGATTCACACATTATAAGTAAGTGAGTTCTGTTTTTGTTTGATTTTCAGTGCGCACTTCCAAACAGAAAGTTCAACCAAGAAAAGCCTTTTTTTTTTCGGATGGGAAATCATCAAATGACTTCTACCGCTCTGGGCGGAGCAGGAGGGAGTGTCAGACTTTTACTGACTAAAACCTATCCATGTTCCTTCATCGCCCTTTGTGTTCCGGGGCCACGGTATCTCTTTCGAACAGTCCCGCAACCCTGGACCAAGAAAAGCCTCAGTTGCAATTTAAAGGAGACAGTAAATAATTATTTTTTCTGCAAGTATCAAATTTGCTGCCTATAACATCGTCCGACACTATCACAATCTAAAGCCCTATTAAAAATCTATTAATAAAACATAAAGGTTCATACACATTAGCCGTCAATACCTTCACATGTAAAGGCATGAATATTTTTTGTACGGTAACCTTTAGATCGGTTACAATACTAATATGTTCGCGGATAGGATCCGACGCATGAACGCAGCGACGCGGAATAACGGACGGCGGCGCATCTTGCGATTTGTCGCTGCGATCATGTCGCGATAGTGCGCAGTGCGACTAGCGTCAACCGGGAGTGTGCTGGATGGCGGTTTAGAGGATGGTGCCAAGATCTTAGAAGAACATTCTCAGATAAAGTTGAAAATCCTGCAAAGAAAACATCGCCTATAGTTGGTGCCAGTTAAGATGAGAATAGCGGTCATTGCCCTTTTTTTTTTTTTTTTTTTTTTTTTTTCGGATGGGAAATCATCAAATGACTTCTCCCGCTCTGGGCGGAGCAGGAGAGAGTGTCAGACTTTTACTGACTAAAACCCATCCATGTTCCTTCATCGCCCTTTGTGTTCCGGGGCCACGGTATCTCTTTCGAACAGTCCCGCAACCCCGGCAGGCATCGGTCCTTGCGGACCCCTTCCTATTGCTGACTCTCTTTGAGGCGCGCGTGGAACACGAACGCGCCGTCGACACGGCCTGTCGTCATGAAACGGACGGACGGCGAGCTAGCCCATAGCCCACCGTCCACAGGCTCGCGCCTACGGTGGCCGGGGGCCACGTGGTGGCCCCCGACGCCCGGGGCGTCTCCCGCGGCGGCCAGGACGCTGTGAGGTTCTCTCCCTCTCACGTTCCGCCACCTCCTTCTCTAGCATTACTGCTTCGCAGAAGGAGGTGACAGCGTCCCATTCCGTCTCGCTCCGGACCATGGCTTGCACAAGGGCCGGACGCGAGAGGTCGCCGCCGCCAATCGCCGCTTCGAGGACACGGCGGTGCTCCGCCCACGCGGGGCACACCTCCACCGTGTGCTCCACCGTGTCCTCCGGTCGATCCTCGCAATGGAAACACCCGGGCGTTTCCTCCCGCCCGATTCGGTGCAGGAACCTCCCGAAAACACCGTGTCCGGTGAGTCATTGCCCTTTCCCTGATATCTCTTCGTACGAACCAAAACAAATAAACTTTCTATCGTTTTTCATTACAAAAAATGTTGAAGATGACGATAGATGACGATTCCAGACTTGAACAGGCTTAGTTTTGGTTTTCAAAGTTAAGAAGTTTAATAAATGTAGGTGGGTCAATGACCGCTATTCTCATCTTAACTGGCACCAACTATACAACCTATGTTATGTTTTCCTACTCCTCCGCTATTTTTTTCTAATAATTTCGTTGCGGGACAGTTAAATTGTTTTTCTGGGACTTCGTCGAGCTTCATTGTCTCGGCGCTTTTATGATGGTCACCACTGTTGATTCTGGCTTTCAGGAGTTGCAGTAGTTTGAATGTAGAGCGGCGGGTTTGTCCCAAAAAAAACCTACGTTATGTAAAAAAGATCTAGAATCCCCCAAGAATTCGTACTTCAAAAACCATTAATCTTAAGAGTTATCATGCTAAATTCATGAACTAATGTATTTTGAATGCATAATAAATGTATATACAATACTTGCTACAATAATTTTTAATCGTGCTGCAGTAATTGTCAAAACCGAATTGGTTCACTCCTGAAAGCCAAGTCAAAGATTCTTGAAAGCATTAACATTAAGGGATTTTTATGCCAAAAAAACTCATTACATTTTAGAAGATCTACATTAAACTAGCACCCACAATGGATCCTTTAATCACAACACTGCATTAAATCCCCACCAACCAAGCTCATTCCAGAACCCCGCAGTTTGGCGACATCGAACATACAATCATTTATAATATACCCCATACAAAAAGTACAATCCAGCAAGCCTTGTTAAGTCCGTCGTCACAGAGGGCAAGACCGTACCAACTAGTCGGCCGTAATCGATTCGTCGCATCGGTGCTCATTCAATAATCGAAACATGTCGCTAGTCTGAGCATATCTTTATGGTTGAAGCGTAATCTTTTTAATTTATTGAGCAAGTTTTAAATTAATATCGTAATTGTTGGTAAATGAGAATGATAAGAGTGTAAGGATTTTTAATTTTTGAGATTACAAAAAGAATTTTGTAAAGAAGAAAGCGTCATAATATATTGAAGACCTCAAAGCATTTTCCTTACACTTGAACTATGTTGGGGTCAGCTTCCAGTCTAACCGGATACAGCTTAGTACCAGTATTTTACATGGAAAGACCGCCTATCTTACCTCAACAACACAGTTAGTACTGTGTAGGTAATACGATTGTCAGACTTTCGGTTCGCTGACTATAACGACTTTCAGAGATCGACAAATGACAGCTGGGACCAATATAAAGCCTTGAGACTTTTCAATTAATTACGATAAAAATTCGCAAGGGTTTCCAAAAAGGTAAGTATCGAGATACATATTCTTAAAACCTGAAAAACTTGTTGAAAAATAAGTTAATCTTTAAGATGTTCAAAGAATAACAGTCAATAGTGCTTTTATTGTGATTGAAGATGGCGCGTCTATAGCTTAGACCCAATCTGACCAATGAGGTCAAACTATTTTGAAATATAAAATGACATTGACAGATTGTCAACAAAATGACGATGTATGGTTCAAGCGATGCTAGCGCCATTAGTTCCACAGTTGCCATCCCTATTATAGCGAAATTACTCATACTGGAACTAAATAAATCACAAAAAATTGACAATTCACATTTCAAGCAGCTACATGATTATGTTTATCTTTCTAATTATAAAACTACTAACACACTAAAAACTTAATTATGCAAAAGGGAATCAATAATTATCCTTAAATTATAAATGCTTTAATCGTAATTCATAACCTTATACAAATTATAGGCTTCGGAAACCAGCCAATATTTAAGATGGTATAATAAGCGGTTACATTTACAATGTTGCAATTTAATCTCTGTTTAATTATTGTTTTAAGCGCATTAACGGGAGCTGTTTTTGCTAAAATCATTCTTCTTAATAGGTCGGTTTAAAATTGTAGGTATTGTGAAACTGTTTGATTTAGAACCTAGTCAGGATGTGGGGTTTTTGATTTAGTTCCCTATTTTTGTCTTCAGTGCATCTCTTTACTTTACATTTCAGCTAAAAGACGTCCACTGCCGGACATAGGCCTCCCCCAACTAACACAAGAATCTTCTTAAGATAGAATTGCGTAAGAGTTTCTTAGAAATTAAGTTTTGCAATAAACCTGCATGGATGAAGCAGTTCACTCCTGGACATTGACTGCACCAATGGCACGCCAATGAACTTAATCCTCGAATTCTCTCATCCAGCTCTTACCGTAATGAATCCCCTAACAACTATAGACTATTCAGTAGTGCAATCGTCCCAATACCTAAACTAACGTGGGCCCAGTTGCCTATTATCAAATTAGAAAAGGTGAAATAGGTCCCTGGTCCCAGTTTCGAAGTGGGACGAGTTGCCCCCTAAACCCATCCTTCTTTGTATTTGTTAATTGACGTACTTGGTGGTGTCAGACGGCTACTTGATCGTCAAGCGTGCCACCACTGGTGGAGGATTCTACTATTTTAAGTGTCATCTGCCACAGGTGGTGGCAGAGGTAGGGCAAAATGCCACTGAACAGACTCAATCACCACCACTGGTGGTAGATGCGACAAATAGTTGCAACTACCACCAGTGGTGGCAGACCGGTTGTGGCAGACAGGAATAAAGG
Organism: Xestia sexstrigata; assembly: GCA_941918905.2. NCBI lineage: Eukaryota > Metazoa > Arthropoda > Insecta > Lepidoptera > Noctuidae > Xestia > Xestia sexstrigata. The sequence continues at coordinate 8,223,831 of OW799219.2, forward strand.
CAAAATCCCCCCACCAAACATCATCCACATCCACCATTCATTCATCCGTTTATCATTCATTTAGAGGTCCATGCAAATCGGTGCTTATTTTTTTCAGGGGGAAATCTTCAATGTTGGTGACCGGTCTTCAAAGACCGATCACAGGTCTTGAAAGACCGGTCACCGGTCCGGTTTGGTTCTCCTACAAACTTTGCCAAAATTGAAGTGTTTTTTAGCATAATTTCTTGCTTTCGGTTTTTGTGTTTCTCTGCTTGCACTATTGCATTCAGGACCACTGAGCCACCTTACAAGCAAAAACAGTTTTCACATTAACAAAAACATTAAACAAGGAGCGAAATCATCAAAACTTTTATCCTCTCCATAACATCGGTCTATCTCATAATGGGCAGTCAAGCTCATAAAGGTCGTAACTCAAAATACAACATTGATGATTGATTCTTACGCTGTAGGCTGGTTTACGACAGTGCGAAATACACACATTATGTTTCTTGACCTCGTTAACATTATTTACGTTAACTCTACTTTGTATGAGGCACGTGTCAAAAGTCTTTATGACTGGTTCCTTTGTAAGCAGAAGATAGTTTGTTTTTTTCGGAGAAGGGCTTGTTTGTGTGTGTGAATGTCCCTTTGACGACTGTTTGCTATTGAAATGTATTTCGAAATTGATTTTCTAGAATGTCTGGCAGTTTGTTTTAAGATACCTCATTCTTATCATCTGCCTAGCCTTTTCCCAATTATGTTGGGGTCGGCTTCCAGTCTAACCGGGTGTAGCTGAATACACGTATTTTACATGGCGGGACTACCAGCCGGGACCAACGGCTTAAGAGGGCTATTACAATTTGTCTTGTTTTTGAGTGTTTTAACAGTCTCTCAAATACAACAAAAAAATTGATTTTTATTTTGAGCGCTCCCTAGAGAAATAATCAAATTTTGTCGGCCATGTTTTTTTTTTTTTATTTTGTGGCCATATCTAAACCATAATCACACATCAAAATATCTTAGTTTAGATGTGTGTTGTATTTGAGTGTTAGACTCTTAAAACACTCAAATACAAGAAAAATTGCGATAGCCCCTCTTAACGTGTGTTTCGAGGCACGGAGGAAACTCGGTAAGTGATGAGCGATCCCCATCCATTGACCAACCTAAGTAACCGCAGCTTATCCTGAAGATCGACCCGAACGGCTATTATATTCAGCCACGAGATCCTCATCCATCGTTTTACCTCATTCATATCTTAATCCTAACCATCGTCTTTCTGATTCTTTTCCCTTATATGTAGATCGAGTTCAAGAGCAGGACCTGCGAAATCCTAAACAGTAAAGATAGAATGATACCAAAGGCAGAGAGCCAAGTCTAACGTCACCATATTCCTTATTTCAGAACCGACGTCATAATTTAGCAGTTCGTAAAAACTTTACCTTCCAATTACATCTTAAAGGAACCATCAGACCCCGGGTATTTGTGAAACAACTCGGTAATAATCGCTGCATGTTTTGGAAGACGCTGCTAGTCAGCTAGTCTTCCCGCCCCGTTCGCCGCCTTTTACCATTCCATTTCATGATGAGACTGGTGACCTATTTGCCGATATAATTGAAGTATACAATTTTCTTCTTACTTCACACCAATATTTACATCCTTCAAATTCACACGCCTAACACAAGTTATAGAAAGTCATATCTGAACGTACGTCCATTGTGATGTCAAAACATTATGGCGTATATAAGTCGGCTGACCGTTGCCTATAATTAAACCATAACTACTTAACTTTGATTCCAACCCATCAATCATAAGCAATTGTTTAGTTATTGATTTATAGATACGGAGATTTCGAAGGCAAAAAATGGTGCGCTACGCGGAAAAAATGCATTGAAGAATGACGTATATGCAACTTGCGTTTTTTCTGTTTTGTTTTTGGTTGATGCCAATTTTGTATGCCATGCATTATTATTTGCGATATTTGTTTGATTTAATATCTTGTAGCTATTGCAAGTCAATATCTATAACTATTTATCGAGCGATGATTGAGCGGAAAATGGTAAGGAGAATGTTTAGTACAAAACGAAAAGTAACTAACGATTTTTTCTGTGTTTAGGTTTGTCGAGTTGCATGTAGTAATGTTTACTTTTCTTTTCTTTCTACTCGAAATTGGCAGATATTTTGAAATGCTGATTATGCATTTCATAGATAGGTAAACGAGTAGGACAGATATCTATTTTATGTTTAAAGCAGAAATTAATATTCAAAATGCTATAGCCAATAATAAAACTTGCTGCATCACCAAAGCGTTACCAGCCATTATCGGATGCCAAACAAAATGTCACAAAAAAAAAGAATCCTGACGAGAAAATTACACATCAGGGTTGCCACAAAACGGAATGCTACCGCATAATCGTCGGGAGCATCTTTGTACCAAACAATTGATCCTTTCCTTACCCTTGAAGTTAAGATTGGCTATCACTCGTCCCATTACATATAATTATCTAATCTAAAACCTTTTAGGTGTAAAACTTTGAAGAGACTTCTGAGAAACATCATGAATAGGGTTGCCACTGAACTGATGGTAACATAAGCATTGGGTATTTTTGTTTCTGTGATTTTTGTGTTGCCAATTTTACTTGTTTGTGTCCTAAACATAGATCAGATGTAAAATATAATATTTTGTAAAAAAATTGAAGACATTAATAAACAAACACGACTTTATTAACATTTCTGACTTGTTGATTTAGGGAACTTTTATTCAAGCAGATATTTGAGCACTGCTGGATACATAGGCTTCCCTTTCAAAAAAATTGGTGTAGATACCTATTGCTGATCGTCGTCTTCATATGACCTGAGAACAGTTAAATCTTCAACTTTATTAAGTTTATCGGTGTAACCCTTTACCACAAGTGGTCATCGTATTAGTGGTTCAGGTTCAGCAGCTTCAAATCCTCCAGGAATGTGCCGGAATTTAGCAATGCGTGAACGTGGTATTGCAACAGGTACCCGACAAAAGACAACCGCCACACAACTATTGATGCGACGCTCCGCTAGAGTGACAGTCATTAGCAAATGTCACTCTTATCAGACCTTTTTGATGGTTGCTAGTAACATATCATCATTACCTTCATTTTTGAATCATGCAATACTAGGTAATTTTAGCCCAAAATCACTTACTGGTGTGCATAGATCTCCCCTTTCTTCTGCCATACTTCTAAGTTCTATACGTTCCACATCCAAGTGTTTCCTACGACTTTGACGATACTGTCAACCTAACGCGCCTTTGGTCCCTAGAAACTTCGTAACAATCAGACTGTTTTTTCTCGTCAGTAAAGTTTTTCCGACAACCCTACAGCCGTGGGAGCCTGCCGCAACATATCGGCGTTTAATCACAGGCTAATTACCAGTTTTGGCTATCAGCTATCACACACAGATAGACAGTGCATTAGCCAAAGGTCAGTGTAGACTCAGCTCAACCATTGTTTTAATTATCTGTGTTTTAGTTCACATGAACTTTGACACTTGTCTTAGTCATCAAATGAGTTATGGATTCTTTTTGAATGTGTAATATGGTGTAAGGTGTAGGTGGAAGATCAATATTTATCATCAGCGTATTGCAGTTCATTGCTGGTAATAGGTCTTTCCAATGGCAGGTCATTGTACTCAATCCTTGGTGATTCTTAACAAGCTGCTGCCAGTCGCCTGATGGTAATTAGTTTCAAATGCAATAGTTTTGCCCATTCTTCTTCATAGAGATCTACTTTGGAATGAGCAACTACAGTACGTTCACAAGTTATTATGCTTTGTGGCTGGGACCGTACCTTCATCCTTTCGTTTTTGACTTTCGAAAGTGCTTGTTACGGTCTAATTGTAATAAATGCTTTGAGTTTGAGTTCATTTTACTGACAGAGCTCATTCTAAGGAATAAGTATAGCAGCTACAATACTCATTACTATTTGAACAGAACTAGGAAATAACTAACTAATATAATTATCTTCACTTAGCTATCGTATGTTTTCGAAATTATCAGTTTGGTTCTTCTTTGTATAACGATCTTTATCACCTCTAGTGACATAGATAAAAACATAAGTATTTAATTATTTTTACAAGTAATACATGCCTTTCAAACATAATGTTATGATTCTGTGTTACAATTTACAATTCGGCTAATACTTTGGGTTAGGCAGAGGTGTACCTATTAGCCTATTTAGTCAGTTACGTTCATGTCCCATGTAATAGGGGCGAGCCTATTGCCATCAACTGGGCACGAATCCAGATTACGAGGCTACTACTAAGAAATTCCTGATGGAAAAACCGAAAATACTTTTCTCGCCTGTTCAGCAATAGTGCTTGCGACCACAAGACTAACAAGGCAGGAGCTTACTCATGTCATGGCAGTTTCCTGAACTTATCTCAATTCATTTGGGGTCGGCGCAACATTATATGTCTTCTTCCACACTTCTCTATTACTCGTCATCTCAGCAGTCACCTCCTTTGTAGCCATATCAACCTTCACACAGTCCATCCATCGTTTCTTTGGTCTTCCTCTACTTTTATAGCCATCTACACTCATACTTAAAATTTTCCTGACTACATTTCCCTCCTTCCAGCGCATCACATGTCCATACCACAGGTATGAGCCAGGCACTTACAAATAATAACGTAAAATATTTGTTTCTCTCACCAATATCCCCAAAACAAATTAGCAATTACCAAGCTTGTAATCAGCGGCGCTAACATCGATCGTTTTAAATTAAGGGGCAGTCATTACCGCGTGCTCATTTGCCAGCTTCTGTTACACCTTTTTGCGAAACGTAGTGAGCTCGATTACCGACCGATAATGTGCTGGCGATACGCATCTGCGGGAAGAATGTGGTGTACAGGGTGGTTTGATTTTGTGGACTAAATATTGCAGGTGAAAGTAAAACTAGCTCAACCATAGGATGTCGGAATTGTTGAACCTTGTTGTTGGTTTGGGTAGTGATATTTTACCAATTCATAATCAAGAAAGGTTATCAGACTCAGATTAAATTCTGCATAAAATAGAAAAGTTTGAAATGAAGATGATCATGCTCAAGCTCGATTTTTTCTTGTTTATCTTCGATAATATACCTAAGTAAGATAGGATCTATATTTATTTATGTGTTAATCAAATGATATAAGCAGATACGCTATGGAACCTACTTTCGAAAAGTAAAGTAAAATCCTCGGAGACAAAATAACAATGTAATATCTAAAATGATTTTTAGAGTCTATATTACACATTTTACTTACCAAACACTCTGTATAGAGACGCTACACATAAAATACGTAAGGCCCGTCAAAAAGACGTAGTGGCCGCGTCAATCAAGGGGCGCTCGCAACCTTTTAACAAAAAAATAAAAAAGCCGTCGCCAATTATTGTATGCTTGCCCTTAATGGGTTTTACATGTACACTGATTATGAAAAGTATACTATTTCTGTGGTTGATTAGTAGCTCTAAATAAAAAAAATGTGTTTTTATTGCAATTAACATTTTTCGTAATTTTGAAATCAGTCTGTAAGTAAGTTAAGTTCAGGGCGTGATAATAATAATCATCACTTTACTAAACTAGTACTAGAATCATTGTTCTTGTAAGTCTGTTAACCTTATTAGCGGTCATCTCTTAGCGAAATTTTCAGGACTTGGCAAGACTTGTCTAAGGTCATTTCAAAATGATTTAAAATGACCCAACCTAACAGGCCCAATTCGATAATATATACTAGAAAAAAAAAAGATATCCTGATGCATCGCATTTATATTGATATAAGCACATTCATATACATACGCTGTTGGATGCACATGTTCTTAATACATATATGTATATTTCAACAGTGCCTTTGTTTCCGGAGAACGTTGCATTAAAAACGTATTCAAACGGAACGCACCTTGAATCGTTTGATAAATATCATCGAGAGGAAATCACGACTCGATAGACAATCGAGACGAATCGATTTGTTAACATCCTTTATGTATATAAGAGATTTAAATGTAATTAACGCGATTGTTGTGAAGAAAGGATAAACTTTCGGCTGCTTAGCTTTGATGTTGTTCCTAATGTTCAGTGAATAACATTTATTGATTGCAGTGTCAGCATTTTGTGTGTCATGTTGTCCTTGGAGAAGAATTTAAATTTAATATGTCGAAGCATCTCATTATCGATTAGGACTTTAGACGTATGTTGAAAGCTAAATCAGGAACCCAATAGTCTGATGATTATAATATCTAATTACTGAAATATCAGGACTTGAAAAAATATACATCAGGTATATACTTACGTACATTTTTTTTAAATGATATTTGTTGCTACTAAACATTTCGATGAGAGAGAGCACATCCTTACAGGTAGCCAGTGTCCCAAAAGTCTGACAGCCAGTCTTACTAAGGGGTTTCGTATTACCTAGTACTGAATACTTGTTCAGTATTTTATTATTTTTTATTTTATGTTATATTTACCTACTGATCTGACAGGAATATTTACTTTGTTATTTATCTACTTCTTCATTATTATTGTGACATTTAATGATTTTTATTGACATTGATTTTGTAAATTATTATTAATTTTTTTTGATTATTGTGAATGTGGGGACCATGTGAGTCACAGTTTTATACTTTCCTTGCTTTTTTTTTCCCACAACTGTCTGGCAGTTTGAGTACTATAAGCGACCTACCCAAATGTCGTTTCTTTGGTATGGTTCGTCGTTTCGTTGAGCTCCTTGAGTTATAAGTCGAGCTACACGATAACCGACAAATGCTTGCACTGACTGGACAGGTCCACTCAAATCTGTGTGGTTCTTTCTTCAAGAGACTTCTCAGACACTAATCTGCATAGTCCTCATGTGAATTGAGCAAGATTGTCTGGACTTCAAAAGAGACCTCTGAGTTTGTTTCGGCTGTTTCTTCTCAGAGTAATCAGGTAGGTACGAAACACCGGCACCAACTAGTTTAAAAAAAAATTACGTGTAAAAGTGTTTGTAAAAACCTACTTGCAAAATAAACATCATTAATCATTTATCATTTCACTAACTGTGTTGTGGAGGTCAGATAGGCAGTCGCTCGATGTAAGCTGCTTTCGGTCAGACTGGAAGCCGTCACCAACATATTAGGTATGTGGTTGGGAAAAGGCTAGGCACAAGATGACTTAAAACGGCAAAAAATGTAGATCCCCAGGCGTATTGTTATTTGCCTTTTTCGCTATGTGCATTCATATGTTACATAACAGTCCCCGTTTTAAACAAAAACATTTAAAACAACGAACCAAACAAACTCAGGCCAATTAAAACAAAAACCGTAGCACTTAATTAGATATCATTTGATTGTCATCTTTCGTGGTTTGTGCCCAATTGAGAAACCGTAATAATAGGCTCTCCTAGACAGGGGTTGTCAAAATGCTCATCTTATGCCACCGAAGGACGTTTTGATAGACGGATGAAAATTTTAATTGCATATTAGTTAACCGTAACTGGTAACGAATGTAGTGTAATTATAAAAATTATAGCTATTAGTATTGTGAAGTTGAAATCTGTATGCATTATTCAATATTTTGGTGCTTTTGAAATGAAAGCAATGAGATTGAAACATAGATTAAGACGTTCAATTGTAACACAACACACGTTGATGTCGAGACCAAAGAAACGATGGATTGACTGTGTAAACAATAGGCTTGTGTCCTGTAAAAATCTAATTATTCCGTCAGTTAGATTATCAAAAAATATTTGACACGTGTTTTTTCTTTTGTTACGTAAACCAAAATTGACGAAGATACGACGCTTTAAAAATTCTCAAACCGTCACGCCGCCGTGCTATAATTTTTAGTGCGTTGTGACGTCACGAGCCCCCACTCTCGCAATTATGATTTGCAATTTATTGATTCAATAAATTGCATTTGATCCAATACTCTAACTGACGGATTATCCGTCAGTTAGAGTATTGGAAAATAATGGACACGTATTTTTTGTTTTGTAAATCAATGAATATTGACAAAGATAACTCGAGAACTCGAGAGTTTATTAGATTTTTTCAGGACACAAGCCTATTGTTTTAACACCAAAATAACAAAAGAAATCGATACATTTAAACACAAACCTAAATTGTACAGAGAATTATCGTTTTTGGCATCAGGCCGCGTTCCCACTTTGTCGTGACGACAGATAATCGTGTAGTTTTTAAGTGTCGTGACTTGTGTATTTAAACGGAGGTGTTCACATACAGGGTGTAACAACCTCTTCGAGAAGCCGTTAACCAAGCATTCGTACAGCAAACTAAGTAACTTTACACAAAAATTATTGCTAGGAAACAACTTTTTTTTTTGGGGTGAAAAATCATGTTTTGTGGTAGAACTCAATGTAACGCACTCAAAACATTGTGCTGATGGATGCATTGAATAGTACGGGGGTCATGGAGGTGTTTAAAGTAAAAATCTTAAATTAAAAACATGTGTTTTAAAAAAAAACTTGTCAAAAAGTTGGAACTTTGACCCCCAATATCTCCGTAACTAGAAGGTTCCCAGGTATGGTATAGAACAAAAAAAAATATCGCAATGAGGAGAACAAATACCTTTCGGCTTCGTTAAGAGGTTTTTTTACTTAATAGGACGACGCGATTACTGTCGTCCACGACTTTTGCCAACTAAAAACCAATGATAAATAAAATTAATCGTCACGATATAGTGGGAACGCGGCCTTATGTTGTTCACAGAAAACGGTAAATACTTATTTTCTAATACATAATACTAATTCCTTAAATAAAAAAGATGGGTTTTTCGTGGCGGGAGACTTCATTGACGTGGGTATAACTAATATTTTAATATTTTGTAGCGATATCCAAACGCTGTAAAATTAATTTTTAATAGGTGGCGCTCCAATCAATCCAGTTGATGAAACCAAATTGAGCCAATCAGGATCCTAGAAAAAAATATTATGATTTCCCTTCGAAACGAAATCGTAAACGCACCATTAATAGCACCCGACTTTTTAACCCTTAAATACGTGCGTAACAAATCACACAATAAGAAAGGGTCATTTTGTCTAATACCATCACTGGGACCGACCAAAGACTTCCCAATAAACGAATCGATTAATTAAAAATAAGGAATAGTAACGCGTGAACGGGTATCACAATAAAATTTGTTTTTAATTATACTTTATTAAGCCAAATTGGCTTTGTTTTTTCAAACGTTTGCGGGGAGTTAACGGCGACGGAACCCTTTGTCCGACCATCGGGTTCTATTGATGATTTTATAAGGTCAATAATCATTATTGACAGTGATCATATAATTAACTAGTTTCAAGGAAGGGTTTTTGGTATTAACGACATAAAAAAAGTTATAAGTGAATCTTTTTACAATTGTTCTTTTACACTCAACGCGCTGATTAACCATATTAGGCTAATTATTTTTTCGAAAATTTTGTTAATAAAAAAGGTGAAATATTGTTGGTCCCCATTAATTTGTAGAGCTCTGAGGTGGTCACGAGATAAGCTTGTTTGGACATGTTGTATTTATGCTGTGTTGGGACACACACCTTTTTATCTAAATTACAGTATTGGAAGCCCCGGACGTATCTGTCTCAATTAACATAGATATTTTTTTGGTTTTAAAAAGTAATAATTTTGTTTGGAAAGAAGGCAAAGCCATTTGTTTGTTATAATTTATGCATTGATTTATTTTGTTGTAAATTTGGTATTAATTTTCAGCCATTTATAACATAGCTTTAAAAGATTTACAACAAAAGATGAGCTATCGATTACAGAACACTATAAAATCCTTGAAAAAAATCTTAATCTCAAATCAAAACCCAAAAATCCAACCACAAGTAAACGCGAACGTATTCGTTTAAATTACAAATTAATTACGACCGCCAACAATCTGTTGTGTGACAAATTAATTTCGTTAATCAGCGTATGCGCGAGCGCAATGCATCACGGCGACAGCGCACCGCAGATAACATTAACTTGATATACGAGGCTCCGAAAAACCGGCGAGGTGTTAAAAAGACCCGTCCGCATTGGCACGGTTAACGTACTTGCGATACCTTGACAAATATACCGTGGACCGTGGAAAAATCTTGTTAGATATCTACGCAAAGTTTTGTTGAAAGTGTCAAATGTTTTTGGGTTTAAAACGAATATTACTATTGTTTTTTTTTTGTTAAGTTTACTTAGATAAGTTTTTAACCAACTTCTAAAAAGCAAGAGGTTTTCAATTCGCGCTGTATTGTATTTTTATGTATTATTAACCTAAAGAAGTCTGGGGTTAGATTGAAACATTAATATCTGCTTACGGAAGAAAGAGAACCAGAATTTCTTCGGATATAGGTGAGGTGAGGATATGGCATGTTAATAACCTCCATAATAATGAACTTTTAAAATACTTTACTTATGAAATAAAACCTTATAAAACTTAGACCAAAACCAACAATCCTCGGCTCCTATCCTGTTCTCCTACTCTATAGAAATAAATATCCGTGTCCTATTCATATTAAGTACAAAAAAAATAGTACAAGTTGACAGTTGTATGTAGGCGTGACTTTAGTATATTGTTACACGGACACGCAGACAAATCTATTAGTGTTGATTAATACTAGCTACTTTGTAAATGTAATGTGCGCTGGTGAATAGTCTAGGAGCTAGCGACAGATGGTGGAAGACATTATAGTGGAAGTTGTACGAGTGAAATATCTTGTACGAGTTGAAATTGGTTTAAATAAAGTCGCAGATGTGTTTGAGTGTCAAAATTAACAAATATTTGTGACTGAAGAGGTAGTTATAAAATGAATGAATAACAGAACAAAAAAGACCGGGTAGTATTAATATAAAATAACTCGTCGTTGTCATACGTTTTGTATCTTAAAATACAAAAAATTACAGAATAAGGTAATTGTTCGCATTTCATAAATTACTAACGATGGCTCGTGATGGTAAAACAAAAAAAACATAAAACTGAATTTTAATTTAGTATCTGCTTATCAACGATCTAACTCTGTAATCTCTCGCTGTAGACAGCTGTGAACTATATGAGACGAAGTTGTGTCTCCTGACTCCTAGTCTAAAATTAACAATGATGTCAATGACGTCAAACATCCTAACCTTCCAAAAAATATAAAAAGAGTCTATTAGATGCGTGATCAAGTCACATTTTAGGGTTAAAAAGTTAATCTTTTATCTCAATACCAACGGTGTTTGACACCGACATATTGCTTACATGGTTTTGCAATTTTGTTCCGAATATTTTGTGACTCAAAATGCCTACGTATGTTAGTAAGTATTTGTCACGATTTTTGTGCGACTAATGATACTTAATATTATGTTGATAAGAAATTTAAAAGAATTGAAGTTTGTGCGCTTTGTGTTATTTTATTATAAGTTTTAAAATGTCGTTTCACATGCTAAGAAACTTTTTACTTAACAAATAAGTAAAAATGTTTCGTAGTAAGTGCAACGACATTTTAAAACTTCTCCAAAGATTTTAAGAAGATTAAGCGATGTGTGTTCAGATCAAGCGATGTGTGTTAAGATTAAGCGTTGTGTGTTTAACCAAAATTAATGTAGTGTTTTTGAAATAAAAATTTTTTTTTTTGTTTTTTTTTTTTTTGAGAAACGTTTGTGTTGTCAACTATTAAGTTTGTTAGTTAATCTAATTACAATCGCAATTAACTCACCGTCTTTCAAACATATACAGGGTGTGGCGTAAGTAGTGGTCCACCGTTCAGGATTCGATGAACCAGATAATTAACTATAACAATTAAAAATTTAAACCATTTATACCCAAGGGTTCCGAAAATATTTCCTTTTTGTCTTTTATTTACGAAATTTCTACCCTTTATTACAAATTTGGTTGTAGTTTCAACAAAAGTCATTAATCTTTCATTTTGATTTCTGTTAAATACTGCTGAATACTAGAGCTACCACGATAATTTTAAATCGGCATTTAGTAGGCATATTATTAAATACATGGGCACTGACAATGTGGTACGTTTTTTTTACAAAAATCGCTCTTGAACTTGATGCTGTGTTAAAAATTTGGGTCAAAATTAGAGAAGAACCAACTTTTTCTTCAAAAGAGCTGAATTTACATAAAAAATCATAATTTATCGTGGTAGCTCTAGTATTCAGCAGTATTTAACAGAAATCAAAATGAAAGATTAATGACTTTTGTTGAAACTACAACCAAATTTGTAATAAAGGGTAGAAATTTCGTAAATAAAAGACAAAAAGGAAATATTTTCGGAACCCTTGGGTATAAATGGTTTAAATTTTTAATTGTTATAGTTAATTATCTGGTTCATCGAATCCTGAACGGTGGACCACTACTTACGCCACACCCTGTAGGTATATGAGAGAGAGGAGAAAAAATTAAAAATTATAAACCAATGCTGAAAAGGAGGTGTTTAAACCAAGTACAAGACACTAAGCGTGGTTTTGTTATTGTAAGAAAAGCCAGCAGTCTAAAGTAAATAAAACATGTAGTTTTATACCTTATTAACTTACAAATTAGATTTATTTCATTTTATTTTTATTTTAAACAGTCAAATTTAATGCCAAAACCCACAATCAGAAAAATCAAAAAAATCATCTACCTACTTAACACCACTAAAGACCCCAAAATTCAATAAAAAACATGAAGTGACTCATTACAAAATTCCACTACATGCAAAATAAATTTATTACAAAAGGATACACAAAAACGACTTGATTTATATCAATAAAGTCAGCCCACAAACGCAAGGCTTTATTTTAATGTGTCCTAAGGCGAGGCGTAGCATGCAGTGTAATCATCTTGCCAGCAATCTAACAAGATGACTGATCGCTTATTGTCCGCTCGCTACCGGTCTTACCTGCCCCCAACATTACACATAAAGTCACAAAACCCAACCACAATACACTTCAAAAACAACCTTCTCGTTTAGACGAAACAGTCTATTCTCCTTTATTGATATCACGTAACTTACTCCTTACCCAAAAACAACGTGCAGCTACCGGGGTTACGTGGGCTGTCACTATTGAGATTCTCAACTTTATCTTTAATGCTGTAGAGACGAATTTGAGTTGTTGTGGTACAGAATAAATTACCTAAGTTGTTGACAAAGGCGTTGGAGATCGTTTTCACGTGATTCCAATGCAAATGGTGAGTAAAAACACGCGAGTCCCAGTGAACCCCGTATTTAGAGGAGTTGTATTGTTCTCACAAATATGCATATTGCAAGCTGTCGCATCAGATATAAAACGTGTATTATGTTACTTGTACTGTGATTTATTGATCTTGACACTTGTTAAGAAAATATTACAGTTTCAGAGGTAAACCACCAAATACAACCTCAACATATGACCTTACCTCAATGTATGATTCAATCTTTAAATAGGTACCATAAATTCAATCGCCAAACTTTACTTGAAGGAGGCCGCTATAGAAGTGTATTCTGCAATGCAATCAATATGCTTTTTCGTTTGCAATTGATTCCGGAATCCAATGCTGTTGCTGTCAGGCAATTAGTATTAACCATCAGATCAATGTTCTTACATTGATACTTAGGGGACTATAATAAGTCGAGAAACTACTCTTATTGTACAGTAAAAATTATAATCTAGTATCAAACTCCATCACGCGTAGTATTCGCATTGATTTAATAACATCAGCAGAGCCGATCGTTCGATTCCAAAATGCTTTTGATTTGCCGGGAAATTATTATAATCTGTCCCCGAAACAATGGTGGGCGGTACCGGCCCAGGCCGAGAGGTGCGTCCCTTCATCGGTCCACGTCGTCACGCGCCCGCCACGCTAACGCCACGCGCACGTCCCGCAGTCGCCACGCAACAACACAATGACAATGTTGGCGCTTGGCGCATCTCTGCACAGAATAATGATGAGATGTTACATGTAATGTTTCTCGTAAGTCAAACAGAACATTATGGACAGCCATTAATTTTGATGGAATTACTTTTGTGTGAGGTCGCTTGCCCGTTTGTTAGCTCAGTGGAATTTATTTTATATTTCAGGGACACTATGTTCTTCGGTTCGTACAGCTCAATTATTAGAAAATCTACTTTAATTAAACAAAGCGGAAACTTTGACAACTAACATTCCAAATATTTGTGTCAACAAACTGACTAACATTTTTTTCTTCGCGAATTTTCTTAAGCAAATTCCTTCATCCGTTTTAAACAGTCACGTTTTCTATGTACCGGTACCTATTATTCTATTATTTACTATACAAAGTTACTTAAAATAAGCAAAGGTCAGGCGGACGTCGAAATCCTGTCACGAACGAACTTCTCAAACAAAAGCATTGGATGTGCGGAACAAACATGATCTCACTTCCCGTCCGACACTTCAAAGAAATACATTTTAGACTAAAATATAATATGACACGAAGGAAGAATAGTTTAAAGATTAGCGTCTTTGTTTTAAACCTTCGCTCTCAGGCTCTTACAAAGCTTATTGAAAGCAACACTTGCAAGTCTTTCAATTAAATAGATTTGGCAAAAAGAAACCTTTTAGGACTTCACGACACGATGTATAAGTTCATCTGTGGCTATAACGAATGAGATGAAATTAAAACTAACCTAACCTTACCAAATATCTAAAAGTGATCAATTATTTACAGATATTACACAAACCTACAAAGCAAGTAAGCAAGACCAACTGAAGCAAGGAACTAAATCATTCCACGAATCACCAAAAAGCTTATTACCTCAACTATGGTGTTGAAACCTATCAGAAAATCAGAGGAAGTTTATTTCGACCTGATTAAAATGAAAGGTAGATAAATCAACTTTTCGAAGTTAGTTTGAATATAATAGAATATAGCAATCAAATGCCACGCAAAAACGCGACACAATAGAGTTAAACCAAAAAAAAGGTGATTAAAACAAAAAATCGACATCTGAGTGCACATCGCTGTAATGGTGGACTGCAAATGAAACAACATTAGACATTGAACGTACAAAGCTATACATTTAAAGGCCCGCTCTTATGGGCCGTTTGTGATCTTATGTTGTCTGTCGCCACAACTACGGGTTTAGCAAAAGATTGCGCCTGCGACGTAGAGATGTGCTAGTAGGGATGTCAATGTTGTTGTTGTCGATAAATTATATTTTTTTATTTACTTTTGTTTTCTTTTCTGAAAAGTCGTAGGGAGGTCTTTGCCTAGCATTAAGATAGCAGCAACAGTAAGGGCTGAATGACAAACGTTTGTCAGATGAACTTTAATTTAAAGTAAAAATTAAAACTTTCATTATAATGCAGTTATTGACTACACCTTTTATTATTTTCGCTTTTGCCTAATGGCGATTAGGACCTCCTCATTAATAACAAGACTGAGAAAACATGTTCAATAAACACGTTGAAACCGATACCAAAGCTTCAATGTGTTGTGTCTGTGCTCTATATGCACTTACGATTAAGTAGAAATGAATTCCTACTAAAAGCAATAACATTTAGAAAATTACCTACTATTACGTATTTGCTCTATTTTGCTTGAACTGCATACCATTTGTAATAAAATTAATTCACAAAAACGTGGTATATGAGTTTAAACTATCGTCAGTTAATGAGCCAGCTTCAGTTACTTAAACATACATTGTATTGAAACAGACTCCAATTTCAAATCTAATTGAAAAAATTAAATGTATCGATAATTCATTACCCTCAGCACGTTCCCATCCCTAGATCTCCGCCGCCCACGCGGGTCGCGATCGGTGCGAGCGCCGCCCCACGTTCGTGACATAACATCACGGGATCGTTCAATATCTTTCGCAACAGTCCCTCATCCACAACCTTCGGACGTATCTTCAATTAAAAATATACCCTTTAATCATAAATGGACCTTAAAGTCAGGGAAGAACGATCTAGCTTTAAAGGGATGCTGTCACATGTTCTAGACAGGTTAAGTAGGACGGACTGGTAAGATTTAACGCTAGTCAAATGTCAAGTTGTAGTTTAGAGACGATTCTGTTTTCTAATGAACAATCTTTAAAAAAATACAAAACATAACATCACGCTTGTCATCCTTGAAGGATTAGGTAGAGGTGTACTTATTAATACACCCACATTTCGTCAGTTATGTTTAAGTCCCATGTAAAAGGGACGAGCCTATTGCCATCAACCATACACAAATCCAGATTCTTTGACTGCTATTGCGAAATTCCTGATGGAAAAACCCAACAACACTTAATCGGCCTATGCATATCCCACTGATGGGACACAAACCCCTTTGTCAGAGAGAATAATCTTAGAGACTAAAGACAGGTGAATTATTGGTTCTGGGACAATCGGACACACTTCTTTAGCCATTGACGCAATGCAAAGCGATCAAACACACAAAAAAAGCTCTTAGAACAAACACGTATTTTATTATACTCGTAGTCAATAATATAATCAATGAATATTGCATAGGTAACTGCCCACTACATACTAACATTTAAAAAACTATAAAATCTGAATTAATAAAACCGTCTTTGGACGTCTGGTGTTGTTCGTGGTGTCTCAGAAAAAGTCAGTAAGTCAGTAAAGGAATGGAGCCTTGAAAAAACTTCAAGGACTATCTATCTATCATGGGGTATAGGTTTCCGCACTTAGTCCTTGAAGTGGACCATTGTGCGTTAAACTTGAAGGACTTATAGCTCTTCAAGTATTTTAATTTTCGCATCTGTTTTTTCATGACTTAGATCCCCATTATTAAATTATAGCAGTTAATATTTTGGATGATTAAAATCATTGATACAGCAGGAAAATCATCAAGCACTTTAAGGGGCCTGTCTGAAACCACCACCAACGCCGTCGAGGTGGCAGAGTTACGACGTTAGACGTTAGACTAATTTTATTATAAAAAAGGGCATCATTGATACGACGAAGAAAAAGCAGAGAAAGCTTTATTTTAGCAATGATGTATTTACACAAGTTACCATAATTACCTTCGCCCATAAACATTACAAGGATGCACCTGCTGGAGAGGCACCACACGTGAAGACGCTTTAGTAAGTATACATCCTGCGTTCCTTATTGGGAGGAGAAACTTCGCATCGCATTTAATTGGCACCATTGACATTATTATATTCGTTATTGGTGAGAACAGCGGTAGTCCAGTTGCAACAGTCCCAGACTTATGCAAGTACGTTACCTAGGTAGGAAAAAAAAACAAGATCGTTGGCTCCAGCCCAGACAGAGGCCATTTATTTTAACATATTTCATCATCATCACTGCTCCCAAAACTGTGATGGAAAACATCGTGAGGAAACCGGTGTAACCTCGAATCAAAAATTCTAAGTCATAATGACATCTACCGATTCGCACAGGTCTTGCGTAGTGGATTGTGAACCACTACTCCTACTCAAGGCAAGTTTGATTTTCATACTACACTGTACTTTGCTGGGAAGTAAACAGGTCCACTCGGCCACACCATCTAGGCGATCAAAGCGTCCCCAATAGCAATAAAAAATACGATAATTAATGTCACCAGTTCATTGAGGCCCAATTACCGCATCCATTGACTGGCTAACAACGGTACCGTCCAGTCACAATATTGTAATATAATATCAGATCATTAAGGCACTTAAACGCGGAAGTGTGTGGGTTTAAAACCACCGTATCTAAACTATAATTTGAGATCTGTCCGACGTTCGGTCCGTTATACGTCTTGTAATAGCCGTGACGGGAATAATTGCTGTTGAGAGCGATCATTTGTTAAACTAAGACTTTTAATTGTTAACACGTGTGTTCGTGGTGTCGTTTATAATGTATCTGTATGTGTGGGTGCTCTGAGTGCCAACTTTCTATTTGTTTAGCCGTTATTATTGTTAATTAGTCGCGATTTTTGTTCGGGTCAGTGTTGTCAAATGCATGGGGGTGCCCACGGTGTACGAGTAACCGACATTTTCTAGTAATTTATTTTACGTTCTAACTTTGTTATTCAAACCAGTGTTTAGTATGAATTTGCTTTACAGAATCTTCTTTTAATACTGCAGAGGTATGTGACTTCAATTAATAACACCTATTGTATTTATAACTAGCTGCCCGTCCCGGCTTCGCACGGGTGCTTATGTTACTCAGGGATAATGTAGAATTCTAATGGTGAAAGAATTTTTGGAATCGGTCCCGTAGTTTTTGAGTTTATTCATTACAAACATACGAAAATACAAATTTTTTCTCTTTATAATATTAGAATAGATTTACGCATCCTTTTCAAGCTAAGAAAACGGCCTAGCGGAAAGCTCAAGCCAGAACCGTCGAAACTGAAAAAACGGTAAAAAAAAATGTTAAAATAATTTATAGAAAAGCTATTTGTTGTCAACCCCTGCGATCAGAGAAGGCTCGACAACGGCACGCGACGAGTCAGTGCACCCCACACGTAGGGCAGGCTATATGCTAAATGTTTTATATATCAGCTAGGCAGTGTCAGGTCAGGTAAAGTGTAATTCTTCCTCAGTTGCCTTTTACAACAAAACAGCAAGTAAAAATAGAAAAAAAAACCAAAACCACCTTAAAAATTCACACCAGAAAAAAAAAGTTAATTGTAATAAAAGAAGATCACTATCATGTTCATCATAATATCTGCCCGAAATCGTCCACTGTTGGGTAATAGGCCTCCCCTTTGTTTAGACACACTTCCCGGTTCTGCACGTCCCTTATCCAGGTGTTTCCCGCGACTTTGATGATATCGTCAAGATCATTATGATGACAACAAAATCTGGCATCAGTGCAGCCAATCTTTCAAGATGGATCTTGGAGGATTCAATGTTGCACTACTAAACAATTGCCAAATCTCATGATGGAGTTATGTTATATTCAAGACCTTGACGATGCAGATCTATGTAAGATACAACTACGGGTATGACAAAGTTAGGTTGCCATATTCATGCCCGTTAAAAAAAATTTGATTGTCACTTAAAAACCTTTGAGGATAAATCGAAAACAAAGTATCCAAGTCGACATATAAAGTGCATCATTAAATTTAAAAATAACTTACAAGTTTAAAAGAAAGGGACACATTTGACAAAGAATTCGCGATTGCAAAACATCGAAAAAGTGTTAGGGGGTCAAAACGCTCTTAAAGTCTCGTAAAAGTTCACTGAAATGTCAGTCACTGTAGGAAAGACCCTGAAGATGTTAAACTTATAAATATAATGCTTTTCAAAATAATATCATAGAATAGAGGGTTGCTATAGGATTTTTTTTATTTAAAATCTGCTATATTTCTTGATTTGTTACCAGTTATGCCTAAAAGCAGTTTCAGACTAACGTATTTTGTAGTGCGTCAAAGCTCGTACTGGATTACGCGCGTAAACGCGCGCCAAATTACGCGCTTCAAAAAAATTAACGCGCCTATAATACACGGGCTTATTCCAGCGTGTTCGCTTCGTTAAATGACAGCTGTCAGCATAAGTGACGACTTATCTCGCGACTTGCGCTTGTAAGAGCTTATACGCGCGTCTACTCTAGTACGAGTTCCACGTGTAGCAAAAATATTCTATCTATGTAAACCGCCCAAGTGCTTTACTACATGATGAACCTTTAAGTCGAATTGTAGTACATGTAATCTTCGGTCAATAACTGTCAAATTCAATATTCCATAGAAATTATGAGACTGACACCTCTTGAACACAGTTTAAATATTATACATATATTGCTGACAGCAAGAAGTTTTATTGGCGAAATTCTGCTTAGAAGTTTTAGATAGAAAATTTGAATCTTGACGAAATATAAGATATTTATCTCCTTCACTATAAGACACGCACTAAGCTTGCCCAACAAAGCACATAGCACAAGATAGGCAAGCATTTGCCATCGTTGCTTGCACCCCATCATGTGGTACAACCAAACGATTTATTCAATGGAGATATCGCTTCAGTTTCACTTATATTGAAAGTCATTTACATTGAAATAGGGTTGGCAAACAAAACCTACATAGCATTTAAAAAAGTTGCTCATCAGAGATCATAAGTTAATCAAAGGTATCACCTATCTATCACGCTCTTAATTAACTCTTTCGAGTATGAATTGAAATGTAAAGCTTAAAAATAACATCGTCATAATCATTCTCTTGTCCTTCATCATCAGCCTATTAATGTTCCCACTGCTGGGACACAGGCCTCCTCTCTATGAGAGGGAATAGGCTATAATCCACCACGCGGGCCCAGTGCGGATTGGCAGATGTCATCACATGTCTTCGAATTTTTTGGTTCTAGGACATGCCGGTTTCCTCACGATGTTTTCCTTCACCGTTTTGAGGGCAGTGGTGATGAAATAAATTACACAAAGTAATGCGCATGTTTGGGTTCGAACCAACGACTTACTGTTCGTAAGTCGGGGCCGCCACCACTGGGCCACCGCTGCTCTTTTGCCCTTATCCCAATTTATTTGGGGACTAATAATCGTCATCTCATTTGACACCTCATTTCTTGCCATATCATCCTTCACACAGTCCATCCATCATTTCTTGGCTTTTTAAATTTTTAAAAATCCGTACCCTTAAACTCAGTTTTTTTTTTGTTTCTGGAAGAAACCGATATACCTAATACTCGTACGCAAATTCAGTAATGACTCCTGAATAAATAGAAACTAGTGCAGTAGAAATCGTTTCTGACAATGTTGATAAAAATTTGAAAAGTAGAACGACACATCCCTTCACCCACGATCCCGTCCGTAGTGAATGAGGGGCACTAAAGACCGTTCAACGGCCGAGCCGTGTCGGACACGATGTACAACACCGGCCGTCGAACGTATGTAGTTGTGTACGCGTTATTTATGCAGTCCTGGTACTCGCTTCTCTTATTTTTCTTGTCCCATCTTAAAGAATTGACGTTTCGGTCGCTAAAATGTTCAGGGATTTCTCTTTTGCTGACTATTTTGTGTTTTCGATTGACTATAAAAGGTTTTTATACTACACTTGCTTAGTAAGTGTACCAATACTACCCCACTAAAAGGCTTGAAAGCTGTTCATTAAACCTTCTCAAAAATCTAGGCAGTTATATTGTATGGCTTTTGTTTTTTTGAAGTTTTGTCATTGTGCTTAAGTGTTGTTGTTGTTAAAAAGCAGTTTAAATCACTCGAGGGTAAGTACAGATTACTAAACTCGTGTGGTTCACGGCCCTTCGCGCCTCTTCGCGTCGGGCCTTTTTTTTTTCGGATGGGAAATCATCAAATGACTTCTCCCGCTTTGGGCGGAGCAGGAGGGAGTGTCAGACTTTTACTGACTAAAACCCATCCATGTTCCTTCATCGCCCTTTGTGTTCCGTAGCCACGGTATCTCTTTCGAACAGTCCCGCAACCCCGGCAGGCATCGGTCCTTGCGGACCCCTTCCGATTGCTGACTCTCTTTGAGGCGCGCGTGGAACACGAACGCGCCGTCGACACGGCCTGTCGTCATGAGACGGACGGACGGCGAGCTAGCCCATAGCCCACCGTCCACAGGCTCGCGCCTACGGTGGCCGGGGGCAACGTGGTGGCCCCCGACGCCCGGGGCGTCTCCCGCGGCGGCCGGGACGCTGTGAGGTTCTCTCCCTCTCACGTTCCGCCACCTCCTTCTCTAGCATTACTGCTTCGCAGAAGGAGGTGACGGCGTCCCATTCCGTCTCGCTCCGGACCATGGCTTGCACCAGGGCCGGACGCGAGAGGTCGCCGCCGCCAATTCGCGTCGGGCCTCAAATGCACACCCGATAAGTAAGTAATCTGTGCCTTATTCTCCTTGGTGAATAAATAGCTATTATTTGTGGTGAAAAATAATGTAAGTGAAAAGTAGCATTATTGCATAAGTGTCCTTCTTTCCCAATCAACAGTCTTTTTTGTAACTAAGTCCTCTACCTTTATTTATAGATACTTAATAATGGGCTTTTGATTCAGCTTAATTTCTGTTATTCATGTGTTTTCTTGCAAAGATCCAAACAACCCGTTCTAAATCGTCGGTGTCCTAAGAAACCGATTAAGTTAATCACACCAATAATTGATGTTGACCCTAACAAAATAACAAAAGTATCCAATAGAAATCAGATTTCGCAAAGTGTAGACAATTCGTGAACTGATAAAAATGATGCTGATGATAAATAAGGGCTGCGTTTTATCTAGCTTCACGAAAACGCACTTTTCCATGGTCATATCGTTTTCTGTTACTCAGAACCTACATTTGCTCGTCGAGGGCACCCTCGATTCTGGCGCGTGCGTTAGCACTCCCGCTCTGTTTCATGCTGATAAAATTCAATGCCGTGCTGCTACAAACGCTGCGCAACCCTAAATTGTTTTAAAATGGTATGTCTTCGTGAAGTAAGATAAGATTTTCCGAGCGATTAAGCGAGCCAACAGCTTTAAGCTCAAATCGGTCAACAGAAGAATTAAGTCGCATCAACATTGTGAGTCAAAAAGTTTCTCCGAAAGTCAATTTCACGGCGTTTTACTGGACCGCAACCACTGACGACATGTTATGATCTCATGACAAATGACGACCGCATCACTCATACGCACGGAACTATAATGTGGTTCGGAATATGTAGTACGTTTTCTGAGGATTTTGGAGTGTTTGTTTTTAATAAGAATATAGTGATTTTGAAAACAGGATTTTCTATTTATTTAGACTCGTAATGCTCTGAAAAGATTTGGAAAGCACGGACGTTGTACAACGACTAATGATTATTTAGATACTAATTATAAGCATGAGGTCCTAAGTTCAATTCCCAGGTCGGGCAAAGTGTTATTGGGTTTTTCATCAGGAATTTCTCAGTAGCAGCCACGAACAGCCACGCCTCCTATAACATGGGACTTAAATATAACTGGCGAAATGTAGGTGTAGGTACTATTAGAGATACCTCTGCCTAACCCCGTCGGGAATTACAGGCGTGATGTTTTTTTCTCGGCCCAAAACTTCCACGGCGTTATTAGTGGCAGCGCAGACGTCGTACTGCATGTTTTGGGACACAGAGAGCAGAAGGTTGGACATATTTTGCGATGCAGCTCTACATCCTAAGAGCTCTACGCCTTTTTTTTTTCTTTTTTGAATCTCGGATGAGAAATCATCAAATGACTACTACCGCTCTGGGCGGAGCAGGAGGGAGTGTCAGACTTTTACTGACTAAAACCCATCCATGTTCCTTCATCGCCCTTTGTGTTCCGGGGCCACGGTATCTCTTTCGAACAGTCCCGCATCCCCGGCAGGCATCGGCCCTTGAGGACTCCTTCCTTTTGCTGACTCTTTTTGAGGCGCGCGTGGAACACGAACGCGCCGTCGACACGGCCTGTCGTCATAAGACGGACGGACGGCAAGCTAGCCCATAGCCCACCGTCCACAGGCCCGCAAAGCTCTTCGTCTTACTTTGTGCCACCACTTCTTCATCCCATCTAAAACACTAGGAAGTGTCAAAGGGTGGGCGTTTTAGGGGACTGTCTCTTGTAAACTTTGACGTTAAAAAAGTGCTGATTATCAGCCTAATTTGAATAAATTACTTTTGATTTTGATCCACACAAGGACTGGCCTACAATAGAACTAGATCGTGAAATGTGGAAGGAGGGAAGGCCTTTGCCCTGCAGACAATATGGCCTTATAATAATAATTGATCCACACCCTGTTGCTATAACATCGTGGTAGCCCAAATTTATACCTAGAGACTTCCTGTTCTTTTCATAAGAAGAAACATCATGAAGAAAGAACCGTAGTTCAATCCACACTCTTCGTAGCTCCACGTATAGCAGATGTGACAACCCACACAATGTTACACAAACTGATTTACTGGGCATAGAATTTCTTCTATCGACATGTGATCCAACTTATTTCTTATACCTACATGAGTTATTAGATGGCATGTGGTCGAAGACCTGAATATCGCAGCTGTAGTCCTTTCAGATTGTTCCATTTGAGGTATCTGGTAGGTTGTGTGGAAGATATGTCAGCGATAACACTCTTGTGCACATAGCATTAGCGATACTGTAAAATTAAGCTAATCAAATTATTTAAAAAAATGAAGAATCGACACAAGCAAAAAGCGATGCAATCATGTGAATAATTGATACAATAGTCTACGAATAATGTTCGTGTCTTCGTATTGCTAAAAATCTCCAGTAGAAGACAGCTTTTTGTTGGTATAAATATTAGACAAAACTCACGAGTAGGTAATCCGCCAACAATGCCCTGCTTATACCTGAGAAACTATTAGTTAACCATATTGCACTTTATTCCACAATTAAATTCCAATTTTTGACTGTCTCGTTGGTCTAGAGATCTCAATCGCGACTGCTGAACATGAGGCCCTGGGATCGATTCCCAGGTCGCGCAAATTGTTATTGGGTTATTCCACAAAGACTTTTTAGTAGCAGCCACGGAATCTGGATTTTTGCCCATCATCATCATCATCAGCCTATAATGTTCCCACTGCTGGGACACGGCCTCCTTTCAATGAGAGGGAATGGGCTATAATACACCACGCGGGCCCAGTGCGGATTGGTAGATGTTACATGTCTTCGAATTTTTGATTCTAGGACATGCCGGTTTCCTCACGATGTTTTCCTTCACCGTTTTGAGAGCAGTGGTGATGAAATAAATTACACAAAGTAATGCGCCTGTCTGGGTTCGAAATACGACTTACTGTTCGTAAGTCGGGGCCGCCACCACTGGGCCACCGCTGCTCTTTTCTGATTTTTACCCGGTTGATGGCAATAGGATCGCCCTCTATTACATAGGATTCAAACATAAAACTGGCGAAATGTGGTTGCACTATTAGGTACACCCCTGCCTAAACCTTCGGGAATAACAGACGTGATGTTATGTTATTTTCCAATTACGAAATTCTTTATCCTGAACAGATATTTAAAATTTCTTAAAGCGATCTATGGCTTAGCTAAGAAACCGTTAAACCAATGAATCAAAACAAATAATTGCCAAAACCACAGATCAATGAAAAGAACGCAATTGCCAAAACCACATATGAATGAACTAATTTAATGGAGTTTACGTAAACTACCATGTCACACGCGAATCATTCTTATAACTTGATGTTCGTCATTCTTCTCCATTCATTCATGATGTACCATTGATGCTAAGTAATTAGTTTGCGGTTGAAATATCTGCGGTTTTATAAAACTAGCAAAATTTCAAATTACTGAAGCTGCGGGAATGAATGTTTGTTTGATAATATTTAATTAATTTCAGGCTGTACTCATTTTGAGACTGAATCTTGGTTTAAGATGTTTAGCTCCAAAACTTTGGAAAAAGAAAACAATTTGTCGTAATATCATTAAAGAGGATTCAACTATAGCATTGTAGCCTTCAGAAAATCGTTTATCTATCAACAAAGTATACCAAGTTTCATGTCCGTGCTATTAACTGTTGAGGAGTTCTCTTGTGAGGAGGTGATGCTGGCTGCAGTATGAAGTCAAGTCTCTGTCATAAAAATGTATTGTCACCTCACCAAAGGTGAGCGCTAGATTTATTTAACTCTTTAAGCACAAAGCACAGAGGCGGACTTAATGCAAAGGATTTTTATTTATTTTTAAACTAACGTTTTTCATTCGTGAATCTACACACATCAAAAGTATCTAGGGATCAACATATATTTTTGCAATAACTTTTCTCCTGATTGATATTAATTAAAATTTTCTTTAAGGATTCATCAAATAAAGTGTTTTCGTTTGTCACAGTAACGATAAACCAAGTCACCTTTGCATTAATAAAGAAATTTGCCATTTTCCTAATAAAGGGATTTTTGACATTTGAACCACTAACATTAAAGTTCGAAAAAAAGACTGAAATAACAGTTTTCTTTAAAATTTTATTGGGTAACTTAAACAATTAATAATCCGTGTTTCTACCGCGAACACTAACAACACAAGAACATCGGTTTGGCATACTCAAAATGAGTTCATCCAAATCACGCTGTGGAATGGCCGCCCATGTTCGTTGCAACAACAAAAAAAGGTCTTCTTGCGACTGGATACCCTCCATATTCGGCAGAGCTCTTCTCTGTAGCATATCCCATGCATGCTCAATCGGGTTCAAGTCTGGCGACTGAGCAGGCCAGGGCAGGACATTGATGTTAGCTGCGGCGAGAGTCTGTCTTACAACTCTTGCGGTGTGCGGTCGTGCATTATCATGCATTAACTGAAATAAGGGACCGATTTGCACTTGTAGAGGAACGATGACGTCTGATACAATCGTCTCAGCATAAATTTGAGCGTTGAGGTTGCCTCTGATCCAAATCAACTCAGTTCTTCCGCCGATCCAAATACCCGCCCATACCATGATGGTTCCACCACTATAAGGATGGACTTCCTGGCAGGATTTTAATCGCTGTTGGCGTCCAGGGGTTCTCCAGTGTCGTATACGTCTTGTATCCGGTCTCATACCAAAACGAGACTCATCAGAAAAGCACACGAAACGCCATTGTTCTTCTGCCCAATTTCTGTGTTCAAGAGCCCATTGATATCGAATCCTACGATTGTGCATTGCTATAGGTGGTACCCGTAGCGGTCTTCGGGAATGAAGGTTCACTTCATGCAAGCGGTTTCTGACTGTTTGGTCGCTAATTAAGTTCCCTGAAGAGTGATGAAGCCTCACGGCTAACATCATGGCGGTTATTGTTGGAGCTCTTCGAGTTAAGATTTGAATGTATCGGTCTTGTATCCGTGTGGTGCAGCGATACCGTCCTCCATGGCGCTCAGCCACGGTACCAGTGCTTCGGTAACGTGTCCAAAGTCGACTGATAACACTCTGACTTGTATTCAGAGCTAAAGCTACAGTACGTTGCCGGGAACCAGCTTCTATCATTCCCACGGCTCTGAGCATTTCTTCCCTGCTTAAATGACGTCGCCGCTCCATAATAACGTTGGTTTTAATCAGTAGTAGGGAAACAGTAGCACTAATAATGTCTTCAATGCGTTGTATGTTTTTATAGGGAAAATATTGACAGCTTATTTTCATCTTTTACTCGAATTTGATTGAGAGTTCCTGATTCAAATTATGAAATGCACCAAAAAGGATCCATATAAATTTATAAAATCATAAATTTATTACAAAGCCACATCTCAATCTCAAGAAATCCGCATAAAAATGCTTGATCCCTAGACATTTTTGATGTGTGTATTTTAAGAGAACTTAAATTCAGAAAACAATCGCTTTCACAATAATCAAAATCAATCAGATAAAATTCCATCAACCTTCATTGATAGACGGGAAGTTCTACGATCATTATAACCTTCCCTCTAAGTACTTCAAACTTTTTGCACACTATACAAACAAAATTTTTACAACACTAAACTTCATTGACTGTTCCACCATTCAGAATTCCTTCATTGACAAAAAACATTGTCATTCATAGTTTTCCATTGACATCAGACCACAGACTAATTAGCTTGCGGTTATCCGTGGAACGAATAAATTCAACATAAATCTGGATTGAAGATTCGAACATAAAATCATCGGAACCAATGAATTGTATTCTATTAATTGTATAACGAATCGCTATAAAATTTTCAACAATAAATATTGGTTCTAAGAAATTATTAATGATGGATTTACCTATGTTTTTACTTTTGTAACTTGGTAGGTTTTATTTATTGTTGTGGTCTTTGATATTTAGTTAGGAAAGACTTTGGACCCTGACGAAATTGTGAAAGTAACCTACGTGTAAGTACGGATCTATTCTCATCATACACATCAGAAATTCTATCCAAGATATCAATCATAAGGTTTGAAACATTCCGTGGAGGTTTAATGATCGTTCTATTCAGGTAAATGTTTGATTTAAGAAAGCCACATTTTTTTTATTTTTCTTAGTGTGTCGATGACGGAGAGCTAGAGGGAGAGGGAGCAGAGGGCTAGAGAGCAGCGGTGGCCCAGTGGTGGCGGCCCTGACTTACGAACAGTAAGTCGTGGGTTCGAACCCAGACAGGCGCATTACTTTGTGTAATTTATTTCATCACCACTGCTCTCAAAACGGTTGAAGGAAAACATCGTGAGGAAACCGGCATGTTCTAGAACCAAAAATTCGAAGACATGTGACATCTACCAATCCGCACTGGGCCTGCGTGGTGGATTTATAGCCCATTCCCTCTCATTGAGAGGAGGCCGTGTCCCAGCAGTGGGAACATTATAGGCTGATGATGATGATGATTATGAGTATGTCGATGTACCTACTTTTCCTAATAAGTCGGCCCAGAACTAACATTCGAGTTTGGCATTATCATAATGTCTTTGTTCCACCAACGATGGGGCGCTTAATATTATGTCATGCGTGTTCTGTTTGTTAATTACAGGAACTGATAAACGCTACTGAAAGCGGCAAACTAGTGGCTCAGTTCTAAGCCGACACAATTGAGATGGCCATAGATACGCTAAGAAGAAGATAATGTCTGGAAAAGGATTGAATATAGAATGTCCATTCATGTTAGTATAATATCCAGATTAGGTTAGTCCATACCAATTTTGTATAAGAAGCTAAAGATCCACTCTAATTACAATGCAATTAACGGCATTACCTTGCAAAACTTACGCATGCCAATAAAGCTTAGGACATAAACATGTAATTGTACCACCAGAAGACAATGTGTGTGAACTAGCCTCATTAGTATTGACTCGCCCACTCTCGCCCACGCTGGGCCAATGCTCGCCACTTATTATGATAGTATACTGTGTTATTCGACAATAAAATGTGGCCAATCAGGCGGTATAGGGAGAAATGTGGCGTTGCTTACGGTCAAAAATTACTTGTCTATTTAAAAAGGTGAAAAAAAAAAAACTTAAAAGTAAAAGCTGAAGAAAATCAGAGTGTTAAAGTTTGTAGAAATAGCTTTGAGCTAAACTGAGGCTATTCGTTAAGAAGAGCTAAGCTTTATAAAATCTTTCTCGGTAATAAAATTGCCAAAGAGCCTAATATAGAACGCTATAGTAAAAACGTTACAATAGGAAAATATGGTTGAAGAAATAATACTTTTACATGATTTAAAAATGTGCCTGATCTTTGACACAAATCCTTAAGGAAAAATCCCTTCGGCAAGCCGCAGGAGGAGGTAGATTTCGAAGAAGGTTCCACCCATATTTGTCAGTATTTTTTTGTTTTTGTTTGCAGTACCTCCTTTAGAATACGTCAGATACCAAAAGACTTGGTCGTCATAGCAAAGACTTAGTTGACGTTTGACAATTAAACGTCTTAATGGTTATGAATGGTTATCATAAATTTTAACATCCTCCCATTAGAGTTTAGCATGGAAACGCCCTTAATTTTTCAGTTATTATTTTTTATTTCGAAAATTATAAGTTTTATCGATAAACTTTAAAGTAAAAATTCTAGAATAAACAATTTGCTTTCAAAAAAAAATATTTGCGACACTAAAAATGTTTACCGTTTCGGAGAAAAATTTTTTTTTTTTAATTTTTGAAATTTTCAACCCCCTACCCAAGTTAGGGGTTGCATCAAAAAAGTTTAAATTTTAAATTGTCCGTATTTTTACTCTAAATGATAAAAATGTTAAACGGTTCAAAAATTTTCCAAAGGAAATAAGTTATGGCCAAAAAACTGATTTTCGAAAAACCGCCTGACGAACTTAACCTAAACTTTCGACCCTTTCGATTTTTGAGCCAAGTTTGAAAGCAATCGGTGTATAATTGCGACCTGTAGAGTGTGGCTAAATTTTGCTTGGCGCCCCACATACTTACGTATATATAAACATTTTAACCAGCGGTTGATTTGGGCTCTAGGGGTCATAACTAGACCCCCTATGGTGAAATTTTCGGAAAACTCGACTTTAGGTGCAAGACCAATAGGTAGATTTTTCTGATCTACCTATAGATTTTTTCTGACGAAATCTACCTAAAATTGACACAAACATTCAATACGTAAAATACAAACAATATTACATCTATCATTATGTAATCCAAATTACGATGAAATCTATAAAACCGAAGTAATCACCAGAGCCCATAACGTGAATGATCACGGGAGTCTCCATACATATTTCAGTGACATTTTAACCTAATGAGGAACGCTATATAAAATAAATGTTGTATTTATAACCCGTCTAAATCAATAGTATATGAGGTAACGATCCACTGAAAGATATGCTATGTGTGGCTTAGCTGAGGACTATACAGTCCTTGCAGGAATAAGCAAAGAAATTCAACGATTTTGTTACTTGAGAAAATCTTAGAAACTAGTCATCAGGCCTACGTCCTAGGACAGATAGATACCATGCAGCTCTTACAATATAATCATCATTTTTAGACGAAGGCAAAGTTTTGGTATTCTTAAGAATAGTATTTGAGACGAGTGCATAGAAATTTCATTATAAGGTCTGACTCTTAGAGGGCACGCCACAATAGTGGCGGTAAGTCCCCTCTTTGAGGAGTGGCTTGAGAGACGCCACGGCGTCCTCACCTTCCGCCTGACGCAGGTCCTCACCGGACACGGTTGTTTCGGGAGGTTACTACCTACACCGAATCGGGCGGGAGGAAACGCCCGGGTGTTTCCACTACAAGGATCGACTGGAGGACACGTTGGAGCACACGGTGGAGCACACGGTGGAGCACACGGTGGAGGTGTGCCCCGCGTGGGCGGAGCACCGCCGTGTCCTCGTAGCGGCGACATCTCGCGTCCGGCCCTGGCTCAAGCCATGGTCCGGAGCGAGACGGAATGGGACGCCGTCACCTCCTTCTGCGAAGCAGTAATGCTAGAGAAGGAGGTGGCGGAACGTGAGAGGGAGAGAACCTCACAGCGTCCCGGCCGTCGCGGGAGACGCCCCGGGCGTCAAGGGCCATCACGTGGCCCCTGGCCACCGAAGGCGCGGGCCTGTGGATGGCGGGCTATGGGCTAGCTCACCGCCCGTCCGTCTCATGACGACAGGCCATGTCGACGACGCGATCGTGTTCCACGCGCGCCTTAAAGAGAGTCAGCAATAGGAAGGGGTTGCGGGACTGTTCGAAAGAGATACCGTGACCCCGGAACACAAAGGGCGATGAAGGAACATGGATGGGTTTTAGTCAGTAAAAGTCTGACACTCCCTCCTGCTCCGCCCAGAGCGGGAGAAGTCATTCGATGATTTCCCACCCAAAAATAAAAAAAAGGTCTGACTCTGACTTATATCGCCAGAATGTCTAAATACTCGTAGTTACAAAAAATACGTTTATTTGGCAACTGCCACAAGTACACAAAGCATTAAAAAAAAACTTAAACCTAGAAACAAAAAAAAAAACATAATTGTTGTTTGTCTTACGGCTGCAAAATTAATTGAAATGATCATGAGCTTGTTTCTATAGATTAATCGTATAGCTTCCACTGTACCGTCTCCATTATAACATGACCTTTCATTTTAACGTTCATTCTACAGGATTATAGGACAATATTTTTTGGTCTCTTGATTAGACACATTCATTTACAAGTTTGTGTGTTTGTTTAACATTGTAATGGGCTACTGAGCCGTATATTTAAAGTATATATTATTATTAGTATCTAGTTGGGTCTAATTTAATTTGGAATTCAGTACATATTAACATAAAAGGTATATACTAAATACATTATTTTACCAACCGTAATTAAAGAGCATAGCTAAGCCGTGGTTAAGCCGCGGTTGTAACGAGTGGTCAATCTACGGAAGATGGGTGACCACTCGTTACATTCCGAGTTTCATCCGCGCCTCGGAAACCACAATAAACCTTTGGCCCCGGACAACCAGTCTTACCAAGGGCTATCGTATTACCCAGTACTAAATGGGTCAGATCGCTCCATGTAAAATACTGGTATCCAGCTGCATACGGTTGGACTGGAAACCACCCACAATATAGTTGGGTCAGTAAGGCAGATGATGATAAATTTCAGAGAATTGGGCTTCGATAAGTAGCAATCGCTTTAGAAGAGTTTTGTATGCCTACAATGACTTTGAACAAGATTGACAACATTTTCCACCTTCGTTATCGCATACAGAATGTCACTTTGCCTACTCGTAGACCAGTTTGTGTCAATTAAAAATGTTTCCACGAGTGGTTTACTTACTTGTTTGAGTAATTCATCCGACCAACTAAAAAAAACCATAGGATGATTAACTTTCGTTTTGTCAGAAGTATCTACCAATTACATATTTGCTTTATTAACATGCAGGACTCTATCATCACCAAAGCTCTTGGATCGCCTTTGCATCTCACTTCTCTCCTTCACGTCATAATTTGTTCCTTTTTACTTTTTATGTTTCGATCAAAGCTATATTATGATCGTCTTCATTGGCACGCACTTTCCATCATATACGAGTACCTACATGAAACCATTATAATGTACCAACAAAATAAAGGCAACTATTTGTATTGCTACAATCCAGCACCAGTACAAAGCTGCCTTCCGCGTATTGTGTGATTGTGCCGTGAGCGAAATTAGCGCGATACCGCCACTTCGTGTGTTTGTTTTTGTTCGATTCAAACGTCTTGGGAAGTCCGATTGGCGATAGAAATAGTGTGGATCGAAAAATAAGTTAACAATATTTGAAAGAAAAATAACAGTGGATGAAAGTAAGAAGAGAAAAGACTGCTTGCAGATAATGCTGCTATCGAGGATAACGATACAATAATCCTGTGGATAGTTGATAGACTGTATAGCCAAGACAACAAAACTTTGAAGGTAGATGGATGGAAAGGAAGAGGAAGACCATTGAAGATATTGATTGTGTGTCGATGAATAGGAAAGAAAATGGAGTAAATGATAGCATGACAATTGACAGAGGAGTACGGATGGAAACATAACACGCCTACCCTAATTAACGTGGATCATGGGCAGAAAGAAGCTGACTGCGAAACTTTCAAGATCGAAAGAAGCTTCACTTCAAAAGCAGAATCGGTAGATACGGCAGTTACTGACGGTAAAGCTGAAATAAAAAAACATAAAAGATGTGATATAGAATAAATAGGAACAAAAATTGTTAGTCATGAAAATCACAAACAATAATATTGAATCAAAATGTATCGCATACCTCTAAGCATTCAATGACAAATTTTGCAATTCACAATCTCAAGCACTTTACCCGCCTACAAGCACTTTGCTCAAAGCACATGTTACAACTTTAGTGAGATAAGCACCTGAATTGTTAATGTATGATTATGGACTGGGACTGTAGCAAACCAGTCACCATATATTTTGTGGTTTCTAATTTTCATTCTTGTCGAGCGAATTTAGCATGTTTTCAGCATCAATATTAGCATGGATCTCTTAAAATACTTCTTCTTCTTCTCTGGTATCGGAAGGAACCAAAATATTTGCTAATTAACAAAATTAAAGCGTGTCATAACCAGGGTTTGCATAATTGTAATCCACTCGTAATTGCTTGGTCATTCTAGATTTATCTCGATTTTCAACTGCTTTTTCGCCACTGATTTTAGATAATGCTGTCTCACTCTCAAACAAAAGAGTTTTTTTTTAATGTTGAAGTAAGAAGAAATCTTAAAATGAAGCACCTGGTAATTACACCCAAAGGCAATGGCGCTATCATTGTTCTCAATATTATGTGAAAATTAAATTATATTATTGTTTCAGCAGGTAGTTCCATGTAACTCCATCGAGGTGAAGTGTGAACTCGTGACAACAAGGTCCATGGCTAAACCTCACCGTCTTCACTTCACTACCGTTGTTTTAATATAATGTTTACCTTATATCTAAGTAGGTATATCAAATATAACAGTATTAAATACTAGTACTAGTCTCTTAGTTGCCATGGCTTATTTGAATGTTTATTTTTGAATTGTATTTTTTGTTTTTACTATGGACACTTTTAACGTGCACATCTTGCTACATTGTTCTCACATAATATACCATCTCTACATGAATGATGTAACCAAGATTTTGTAACAATATTTTGATTTAAAAGAGTGTCCATGGAGTTTCTTGCCCGTTCTTCTCCATAGAGATCTACGCTAGGGAATGGGCAACTACAGTACTTTCACAGTTTTTATGTCTTGTGACTGGGACTGTAGCTGCATTTAATTTTCATCTTTGTTTCGATAATTCAAAAGCCTGCAACTGGCCTACTTGAAATAAATGATTTGATTTTGATTTTGATTTTGACTACTCTATTATCTATAACATGCTTTGTTGGTCCAGTAGCCGAAGACGTGATTGCTGAGCTTGGGGTTTTGGAATCGATCCCGGTTTGAGAAAAATAATATTGTTACTTTTCCAATAAAACATTTTAAGTAGCAACCCGGACAGCAGTTTTAAAGAACTTACCCCTTGTGGTGTAAGGGGTTCCCAATAACAGCCTAGGAACTCAAGCCAACGTCACCTGCTCGTGGTACACCCTACTTTCGACGGCGACCCTGGTGACCGGCCAACACGTACTGGACCAGCGCGGCGGGATATGGTCCAAACCGGGGGGGGTTTACCCCCATTTATGGAAAGCATAACGACAATATGTCCCCTAGTTCCCGGCGACTCCAGCTGCTCTGCTGACGTTGACGGGCGCCGGCTCAGCACTGGAGTCAGGAGCGAGGTGAATCTCCGGGCGAGATCGATCAATCGTCATACGAGTTAGGCTAAAATACTAAAGGACTCCGATAATCTTAATGTACCTATAACGTTCGTACACTAACGAGAGAAGAGCGTCTAATAGAGCTAGAGAACGCTTTGAAAGACATAAAGTGGGACATTATAGGACTTGCAGAAGTGAGGCGACTGGGAGAAGCTACTGAAGAAACAAACGACACTGTGTTCTTCCACTTTGGAGAAACCCAAGGACTTCACGGTGTTGGATTTCTGGTTGCTAAAAAGTGGAAGGACAACATCATTGAGTTTCGTTTATAAACTCAAACTCAAACTCTAACTCAAAGCATGAACGTATAGCTGTTCTTAAATTTCGCATCACATCCCGAAAAACACTAACATTAGTTCAGTCATACGCTCCTACATCAACAAGTTCAGACGAATGTTCGAATCGGATAAAACGAAAAAAAAAGAACAACTCACCACTATCTCCTTCAACTAAAGAACAAATAGAAGAAAGATGCAAACACAACATCGGCTCCGAACAACGCAGTCTTAGACAAACAGGTCAAACGAAATATTAGACGAGATATTCAAAATTTTAACACCCATTAAGGTGAAAATAGCTCTAGAGAAAAACCAGTCTTTAAGAGTAGCTAAACAAGGTATATGCAAAACCAGAAAATAAATAAATAGCCTACAGAACACCAATGGTATTAAACACCACAACAGGGATAAAATTTTAGAAATTAGCACCAACTACTACAAAAATCTCTATTCAGACCCAACAAATACTCACACTGAAATAATATATGAATGCCCCGACCCTGAAAAGATTCTATTCATAACGGGTTGTGTGTCGATGAATAGGAAAAAGTTATAAA
Source organism: Xestia sexstrigata (assembly GCA_941918905.2). NCBI lineage: Eukaryota > Metazoa > Arthropoda > Insecta > Lepidoptera > Noctuidae > Xestia > Xestia sexstrigata. The sequence continues at coordinate 8,259,129 of OW799219.2, forward strand.
GTAAAAAAAAGTGTTGACCAGCATGCACTTCGAAAAGAGTCCAGGTAAAGATGGTATAACAACAGAAGCTCTTAAACTTGGTTCTCCCACACTTCTTCCTCATATCACCAACATGTTTAATTCCATCCTTCAGACCGGAAAGATGCCAGCTAAGATGTGCCACTCAAACATCATCCTACTTCATAAGAAGGGGGATAAAAGCGATATCAATAATTACAGACCAAAAAGCTTAGTGTCACATCTCTACAAGGCATTCATCAAAGTTATGCACAACCGCATCGACGCAAAATTGGATTCCCACCAACCACCCGAACAAGCTGGTTTCCGCCCAAGTTACTCTACCACAGACCGCCTTCATGCTCTAAACCAAATCATACAAAAGCATAGAGAATTTAGAATGCCTTTGTATTTGACCTTCGTGGACTATACGAAGGCATTTGACAGCGTAAACATGCAGCCATATTTTCCTCTTTACAAAATCAACAGTTAGACCAAACATATATCAATATCCTAAAAGTAATTTACAACAACAGCACAGCAAACATTAAACTTACCTTTCCCTGCCAAAATGTCAAAATAGACAAGGGCGTTAATAAGGGTGACCCGCTTTCTCCCAAGTTATTTACTAGCACCCTTGAAGAGGTATTTAAGAACCTAGCAGACCTATCTAGTAAAGGTATAACAGGCGGTTGCAAAAAACTCACTAACCTTCGTTTCGCTGATGACATCATGTTATTTGCACCGACTGCTGCGGAGTTACAACAGATGCTCCAAGATCTGAGCACAGCAAGCCTTGAGGTTGGACTAATGATGAATCGGTCAAAGACTAAAATCATGACTAATAGCACAAAAAGTAGGGTCGAGGTAGATGGGCAAGAAATCCACTACGTCGATGAGTACATTTATCTGGGCCAGCTAGTTTCCTTCGAAAACAGGCAAGACAGAGAAATCAACCGCCAAGTCGAGAACGTCAGGAAGAGCTACTGGTCCATGAAGTCGCTGATGAAAGGAGACCTACCTTTATCCCTGAAGCGCAAACTCATCGACATTGCATTCTGCCCATCCTAACCTACGGTGCGCAAACTTGGTCCCTGGCCGAGTCGCAAAAGTCCAAACTCAAGGTTTGCCAAAGGGCAATGGAGCGTAGCGTATTGGGTATTAAGCTCAGCGACAGAATTCGCAATACCACAATACGCTCAAGAACCGGAATCGCTGATGTGGGCTACAAGAGTGCTGGGTTGAAGTGGGAGTGGGCGGGCCATGTCTGTCGAATGCATCAGGACCGATGGGCCAGGTCACTCAGTGGGTGCCAGAAGACGGGCGTCGTCGTCGCCGAGGAAGGCCTAGAAAACGCTTTAGTGATGACTTAGAGGTGTTTGTTAGAGATTGGCCTGAGAAAGTCACACGTAGAGAGGAGTGGAAGGCTATGGGGGAGGCCTTTGCCCAGCAGTGGGCATGACATGCAACATTGTTACTTAGTTGACGTTATGTTAGCGTGGACCCACTACAACCAGAATCATTATCTTTAATTATTCCAACAAAATGAGAAACGATTCGTAAAATCCCTGCCCTGAAACTTCCTCGTCTCCTTCGTCTCCACCACCACAACATTAACTTTTGTTATAATTACCTCAACTAATAGCGAATTCAGTAGTGTCATAGATGTAAGAAGAAGAATCTAACAAGACTAATAAATTAAACACGAAATACAGGCTATGTCTATATTGCTTTGCAAAACATACATATCATAATTCACCTCGATGAAAATCTAAAACAAAACATTAGATCAACTCAAAACTCATTAGTAGAACATTTAAAACTGTGCCGTGGGAACTTATAGTGACTTACAATATAAAAATTCAACTTTCTCGCTTGCTTTGCTTCCGTTGGGCGACCCGAGATAAGATCGGAGATGACCGATATGAGTCGCGAAACGAGAGGCTGACTCACGTTATGTTTCATGCTAGACGGATGCTGCGTATTGCTCAATTGAGGATTCTGCTGTTTGTAATTTTACATTAAAGTTGCATGACTAAGATTAACTGCGCAATATTTTGGCACCGCTGCCAGTATTATTAAATTAAGAGCTATTTCCTACTAAGATTTTACGTGTGCATTTTTTTGCTTTCTAAACATTTACCATTTTCTAAACTTCTAAGCCCTCTTTGTTACAAGGAGCATATGTATTATCTTTAGCTTTAGTAAAAATACGCCTGCTTGTTCATTCCTTCTCTCATTAATGACTTCATCATTTACTCTTATTTATGGGTTTGTATCGTTTCGTAATCCTTCTAGTAACTTTGTAATAAGCATACAATTCAATCATTATTCCTCTTCTGGAATCCAATTTATTTGGGGTCGCTGCAACATGTGTTTTCTTCCATAATTCCCTATTACTTGTCATCTCAGCAGTTACCTCCTTTCTAGTCCATCCTTCACACAGCGTATAATTAAATAATATGTTATATATTTCAGTCCCGTCCTAAAATGATACTAAGTCTACTTTTCTTCAATCTATATCTGCAAAAAAACACCTTCAACAATCAACAACCTCCTTCAACAACCTTCCATTTTATCAACAACATTTTAACTTTTAAATCACCAATCAACGCTTGCTACATATTCCGTATCATATCAACTCGTATCCGTATCATTACGTATACTACATTGAGACAGCTATGAGTAAGCGGTGCCCCGCCGTCTGCAGCCACCGCGTTACGCGCGCGAACCTGTCCGGACAAGTCCGATGTTACTTGTGTGGAATTTACGCACTAGCCATACGTGCCACTTTGTTTTAAACTATAGTCTTTATTGTGTCTGTGGTGGAATCTAGTTGATTTTTATGGGAAATCGGCTGATTTTGGATTGAGTAGGCCGTTCATTGCAAAATTCATCGTTTCTCAATATTTTTTAATCTATTTTATCTGTCTGAAAACTGCTTATTCTAAATCAAGTTTTCATTACTAACCGACTTCATTCAAAAAGCACAATACAAGCCAAGGACTTAATTCGTAAATAGATGTTATGAGCATTTTTTTCGTTCAGCTTTGTATTCAACCCCATGGACATTTCTTCCAGTAAGAGAGAGAGTAAGAAGTAAAAGAGGCAATACTTATCAGTTCGAATGCAGCCATGGCCAGGATCCGCTACCGCTGGATTATTTGCTCACTGAAATGGACACGAAGCTCAAAGTTATGATATAGTAATTCTGTAAGCTGCCTACTGTTTTCGTCTGGGTAGTAAGTAATCTTCTAAGAGTTTATCTTATATGGTGCAGCAACATCGTTAGAATCAAATAATTGTCATATAACCAAATGAGAAGAGTAAAGCTAGGGAGAGTTCTGTGGCAGCATTTGCCAATTGTTTCTTACACCAAAACTAAAGGAGCAGTTCCTTTAGTTTTGGTGTGCTTTACTAGGTTCTGGTACTTGTTGATTCAAATGATAGATTACCACCTATTATACAATATGTTAAATGCTTCACACTTACGATAAAGCTAATCAACAACGTCATTCATTAAAAAAATGTCTGAATCTTTAATATAGAACTGGTTTTCTAAGTAAAGATTGACATTATTAGACTTAGGATCGTTAGTGTTCGTATATATTTCACAACATTTTAATTTTAGTGCATGACTAAATTGGGCTTCCCTAGCTTCTGTGGTACTCTCAATGAAACCGGTTTCTGTATTGCCTACGGTATCGGTATCACGTATTGACTTTGTAGTATTAGTAAGCCAGTCTGTTTCATAAATAAGCGTCTAATCACGAGCAGATTGTGATTTAGTTTTTATTCTCACTAATTTATTATTCTGTACGTGCTTTGTTTTTATTATTTTAGACGCGTATTCGTTTCTCAGTCTTTCCATAGCACCTGCATCTGACTTGTTTTGTTTCTCTTTATCTACGTAAGGTCGACTAACAGGAAAAAAATATTAACTGCTGACAAATTCTATCCATTCGGTAGTGTACACGGCACACCAGAGTCTAAATAGTTTTCTTTGCAAATATTGTAAGCTTTGACTTGTGACACTGTTTTGTTTAAAGTGTACAATCCGTCATTGTTTTCATAGAATGATAGTAGACCGTAGTAGGCTTCGATTTAGGGCTGCAAATCTATTCTATCTCCTCTAGGTGAAATCCAATTAGTTATGGTAGGTAATTCTATTTACTGGGTAACGGTAAAAAGTATAGCTACAGGTATTAACTCCAATAAAGTAACAGCAATATCTTATTAATCAATCATTTATTATCATTGATCTACACAATGTAATGGAATACATACATACATAAAATATATTCAAAAATATTATATTTTTTACATCTAAATCTATATCAAAAATATGGCTAATGACGGAGCTTTAACTCCATCTATTTATTGGCACATGGAATAATATTTACCAAATCTAGATACATTTTTAATTTTATTAAAGCATAATAATTAATTAAGCAATTTTAGTAGGTGTCTTGTATGACAAGTAATATATAATATATTTATATATCGTGCATAAAGACAGCGCTTCAAGAACTTGTGAAAACAAAAGTATTTTTTTTAAACCTTACGTTTACTTCGCTTAAATGTCGAAATATTGTAAAGTTTTACAGTTTTATGTGTTTGTTGATTTAAGTATCTCAATAATCTTACATATTTTATTAAATAATTAGCTGCGATTATAATTGAAATTACTCTGGTTGGAATGCAATATTTCAAAACAGACTTTTACTTGATAAAAAATTGAGATCGCCAAATCAAAATTAAATAAACTTAGATATTTAAACTATAACTAAAAGTAATCGCTGTCTTGGTGAACGATTCCAAAGTACATGGATATAAAAAGCGTTAATAATGATAATTAAAAATATAACGAATCATCAATTCCATTATTTCATTCATGGTTCATTTAGGTGGTACATTAATGTAACGTGTTTTTTTTTTTGTTTTGGCTTTTTTTAAAACAAAAGAAAAATCTTTTTCTTTTATATTATTTTAGAAAACTAAGGATATAAAATATTTTCACTGGGATCATATTGATTTTTATTTCTAAGGCTCTTCGTAAATAAACCATGAACTTATAATTTTTTATCCAACATCAATTTCTTTACTACCCATACGTTTTCTAGGTATTAGGAACAACCCATAATATACATTATTTTAAGCAATAAATGGAATGTTATAGTTAAACTAAAATTAATTAAAATAAATAAAACAGATACGGGATGAACCGTTTTGTCAAATAAATCAACCGTTCGCAAAAAAATTGGGAGGTCATGCTTTTTTTAGAACTGAAATATTATTTGAAAGTTATTGTCAAACAGTTTCATATTTTCTAATAACTTTAAAATAATACATGAATATACGTTCTACGTATTAGAAAGTTTAATAACAATATTTTAAATATAATATAAATATTATTTTACATTAAAATATTTCTAAGCAGTTAAGCTGTAAATGCTACCATCACTTATCCTAATAAATACTATTTACAAAATCACCAGAATGTTTTTGTTTGTTTGATTTTGAATTTTGAAAAAGTAATTTTTCAGCAGGGTCTCTCTTGTTAGTTTTATGATTACAAATTCTGAATCAAAAACATCAAAAAATCATTTTCAGTTAGCTTTGTTGTCCAATCAATTAACATTTTATCACAAGATTTCATTAAAAACTATAAAAAATAAAACAAGATACAAAGTAAAACGTTAACAAGAGCAACCCCACTGGTGCAAATATCACAAAATTGTAGTCAAAAATAATAAAATTTAAAAGTGCGAAGATTTACATGGAGGCCGAAAATTTACAAAAAAAAAATATCCAAAACATTGCAATATCCCATTCTGGCGGTGTTACTGACGAAGCACGAATACTGTTATGTAAAGTTGAAGCCCACAGGTGTTACAGGCGTTGATGACGTCATTATTCTTCGTGACGTATTCTATCACCATCGTAAGTACATGGTCTCCTTGTTAGGGTTGTAATGGATTTCTCTGTAACAGAAATAATGTAGTTAGAAATATGTTGTAAACAAAATTATAAAATCCTGATCCCATTTTTTTCCACATAGTTCCACAGACTGTTAATATAATAATGCTTGTAGGGCATTTTATAAACGGCACGACCATGAGTTTTTTTTATTTCATTATCTGTTATTGCGGTCCTCCTTTATGATCGTAAATGGTTGTTTTAATGATCAATGATGATGTTTCATAGAGAAAACAGGTAAACATGTATTGATTAAATAGATTCTTACTCTATTTGTGTAAGAGAGACCGCTGTAGTAGGATCGTGCTTCCATCACCTTCACCGCCACAAGCATTGACTACATCTACAACAATTAAGAAAAATACATGTTATTACAGTTAAAATTAATAAAAAAAACACCCACGTTGTTTAAAACACCAATCTCCTATCTACCTATTTTGAGGCTTTTTTTTCATTTGTGTATACACAAATGAAAAAAATAGCCTCAAAAACAAAATATTAAAAAAAACGTAGAATTTAAGTTAATTTCGTTAAAACGTCATTGATCAGGTGAGTGCCTTATTCGAAAAAAAAAAACAAATGTTTTGAAAACCAAAAATAGTTAATGTGCATGCCAAAAAAGTTAGAGAATTCCACAGTGCAAAAATGTCAATCATCAATAAGTGCATTAAAATCCTTAACTTTATTAGTTCATTGTAATTTGAGAAGTTAATATCTTGAAAGCGCATCGTTCTGTAGGTACTTAATTAGAGCTAAAATCTTTATACTAACATCTTTTCTTAAAACTACCGTAAGAAAACCGTTAAGCAAATAAAAACAGTGTATTAATTTTAAATGAAGACAGATCCTATTGACTTTCCAAGAAATTATTAAAAAAAAATATTGTTAAAGGCCCAAAATAAGATTAAAAATTGATCTGAAAATCCTCGCTTTGAGCTCAGAATCCCTTTTTAAGATGTTTCTGTACCGACCGCAACAAAGAAGGGGAAACTTTTTAAAAGGATTAACGTCAAACTTCAGAGGACTTATTTGTGTTAAATGTCTTACTGCAAAAGATTTGCTGCTAAAAACAACAATTTTGGGCACATGTTTTAAAATTTAAAAATTTCAATAAATAACTTGCTATTTTTTTTTACAAAAATAGCTCTATGTTAATTCAAACTTCTTAGTTCTTTTTTTGCAAATAAAAAGACACCCCAAGATAGATTTTATCGAAACGAATAAACAAAAATGAACAAACAATCAATCCAAGAATCTACAAATTGCATCTACAATATTGTTTGGCTTGCCTAATACCTATATTTTATTGTTTTCGCCAATTTAGTTTCAAAATATTTGAGCAGGCAACATTTGCGTCCGACAAAAAATCAACGGCGTGGCGATTAAAAAAGTTTCCAAGCGTGTAAGTCATAAGTGTCATCAATTCATCAGTTTAATTACACGAAATCGTGATGGAGATATTAAAATGTCTGTGAACTCGTATCAGGTGTTAAAAGATTTTTTTTCCTTTTCGTACGTAACAACCTCAACATTGTTTTTTGATTTAATAAACACCCGAAACAGACGCGGAAATAAATTATATGTCATTAACTTTAAGATCCTTGATCTCCTGGTTCGTTGCAAAAAAAATTGCGAAAAATACACGAACGAATCCGAAATTTATTTAAGGTTGATTATAAAAATGGAGTCACGGTCATGAATAGAAGTTCCGAAACCGTTGAATACAAGTTTCATTGACATCTTTGCGAAATTAGACAACATTGAATTAGACACCGAAATTGCATTTAAGCAATCAAAATCTGGAGCAAATGTTTAAACGCGATTAAAAACAGTAAAGTTCTACCAAAACCCTTTAAAAACAAAAGGTAACATCCTGATCGCAATCCGGGCTAATAGTTCTCCACGTGTTTCGAACCCAAGTGTTTAGATCTCGATACAGTGCAGTAAAGGGCGCGGGTGACGGCCGACGCGGCATTATCCACTTCCGTACGATACACTAGGTTAGTTCGTGAGCGCACACCCTGTATGTGCGACTGTGGGAACTAAGCGGCTTTGTTCCCGTATACAGGCTGTTGTGTTACGTAATTCAACCATTAGATGAGACATTGTCTTGTGTAAGGAGTCTAACTGTGGAAATGATAGGGAGTCGGATTAAAATTGTTATCCCCTGTGTACCCCGACCGAATCGGTCTGACGCCATTGTTTAACTATTGTATCTACTTCGCTAACAATGATGGTATGGTATGGTATGGTAGTGATATAGGTTTTACCTTTCACTGGGGTGAAACTTAAACAGGATAATTATATTAATATTCTAGAGTTTCGAATTTCAAATAAAACACATTGCTATGAATCTCTGATTATTTGTAAAATTGAATTAAGAACATGGTTTGGTTTTATCAAAACTGTCTAAGATACAATTTCAACCAGTTTTAGTTGGGTCTGGATTTACGTACGATCATACAGATAATTGAAATGAAAAATTAATGTTAAATTAGTTAGGTTATTTAAACCGAAAAAAGTCTAATCAATTGAAATGAATACAGATAAAATAAATCATTATTATTTTAAAATTACCACTAAAACAGCCTGTAGACAAGCAAAGATTTCTCAAAGGGTGCCTAATTAACCGTATTGCCACCTCTGTGGCGCGAAGGACGCGCGAACTATTGTGTACTATGAACTGAACTAGGACCAATAGAAATAGAACTACATATACTGAACTGAAGGCGATCAACTGTATCTAAATACAGACTTTTTAACGGTTGAAGATGTGAAATTTTATTAAAGGATGTGTAGATAATGGTAATGTTTTCTTTTGTTTCACTGTAATAATAATTAGTTTTAGTTATATATAGGTTAGAGTTCAGATTTGAATGGTAGCTGACCTCTGTGTTAGAACTTTTAACGATTAGTACAACTACCAAAACCTTCAAGTAACTAACCTACAAGTAATAGTAAATTTCTGAATAGAATTTACAAATCGACTACTATCTTGTCTGTAAAACAATCCACCAAAACGTATTTTTTACCAAAATCCTTTGTTCCATAATCGAAAACAAAGAAGAAAGAAGATCCCATATAAAATGGCCATGTATATAGAAAATAATCGATATGTCAACTCGATTCTCTCGAGTCGTGAATCGAATGGATCGACCTATCGAGCGATGCAGCAGATAAGTTCCACGGCAGAGACTGGGCGTGCACCGATGACCTAATGCACTAACTATATGGGACATCGCACTCTCGATTCTGCTTGGAATCGTAATTAAGCAAGATGTATTGTTTTAGCTAGATTCATGAACGATGTATCGATTGCAGCGTGTTTAATTGGGAAAGCACGGGAATAATTAATGGCAATACTCGATCTATACAAGGTTTGTGTTTTGTATTTGGGTTAAATTTAAGGTGCAGTGCATGAGTTTAATTTTCACAAGAGTTCAGTTATAGCTTATGAGAAACAGAGATTTAAATAGTTGAAGATAAAAAGCTAGAAACATATTTGTCGAAAGAACGAGACTATTAGCATCCAATTAATTTTATGAAGGCTATCAATCTATAAATATCAATATTTATTCCAACCAACAAGCACTGGTAGCTCCAGGAATAAAAATACGTCGACACTGAATAAATCTCTTTCAATCAGAGGACGTGCCATCAATATTTTATTCCAACACAAAAATATAGGAATGTAAAAAATGCATCCGCAAGAAGCCTATTCATGACGTGCGAAACTAAGCATAAGTTCGCTGGTACCCACGCCTGGTAATAAACCCGATTCATGGCTACACACACTCGTCAATTCAAAGGCATGATCTTCACAAATTTTATGAACCATACGAGCCAGTAACATTTAGTAAAACAATCAGTAGCGGTACTCCATGCCTGCGGCGCTCACGCCGCCTCCTGAGGTTCCGGAGTTTCACACGATACCTCATTATCCTTACACACAGCGATATGTGAAGGAAATCTATGAATGTAAGATGCTGGAATAGGAAAGTAGTGTTTTGGAGAAGGTTTTTGATCTCAAATAAGGTTGCTAGTAAACTTCTACATACTTTCCGATTTTATGTTTTTCGTAGATAGACTTGAACTCTCTAGAATAGTGTTGCTCCTGTACTAGATTCAATAAGAAAGTTGAGAATTTTAGATGTGTCTTTATCACCTGCTTCTGAAGTGACTTTGTTTTTATTTCAATCTAAGTCTACATCCAGGTCGTGCTTCTAATCCATGGAACAACCTCCCAATAATCCAAATTTGCCATCGACACTCCACTTCCCTACCGACAAATTGCGGTAATCATCTTACTGTTAAGCGTGGTACACATTGTTGTGCCTTGTACGGCGGGGCATAAACTGCAAATTATACCGCTTGGGTCACGTGTGTTTCCCTGTTGAGGGCTACCGTCAGCGTTCGCACAGTTTCGGAAGCATTAGGGCCCATTAAGCACCGTTAACACACGGTCCCGTCACGAGCTCACGATTCACGCAGCATGAGCGATCTATCGGCGATCTCTCAGTAGCCCTCCGCTGGCTTGTGTCTTTTCACACGGGGGTACGCGTGCACTGAGACAGTGTGTTCTAGAATTTTATTACACACGACAATTCGTGTTTTTGTGCGGCAACGCAATCGTAGAATGAAAGTCGCGGATTTTGTTGACAAAAGGGTGCAGTAGGATGGTTGTTTCAATGAGGTCTGTTTCTCTCCTGTATGCCTTTTTACTCTGCCTTAAGATTTTTAAACCAACAAGTCTATAAATACCCGATAGATTTAATGATTTGCGTTGATTTATGTCATAAAAAATAGGAAATATCATATTTTTTGTTCTGATTTCATACGTTTTGTATTATGTTTCCCAGGGTTACTTTCAAGGCACCGTTCACGATATTCCACCTAAATCCAGAGTCGGGAAAGGTCAGAACAGTGTAGTTTACCGCCGTTTGTTATTGACGGAAGACCGAACATCGCACATGCTCAAATATGGTGGACTTTATGTGAAAGACGTAGAACTGCTTTTTTTAGGGCCGATTTTTCTTTATTTTGTAATAGTAGTAAGAAAAACAGACGATTTAGAGGCGTTTGTGAGAGATTGGCCAAAGAAAACTGCACGGAGAGAAGAGTTGAAAGCCTTTGCCCATAATAATAAACAGATAAAAGAAGATTGAGATATTTTTTTTTGCTTTAACTGGTCAGAGTGCTACACTACTTGACGATTACGAATATCTAGGTAATACCTTAAAAAAAAAAAACAATTCTTATTAAAATTCGGCTCTTCATTAAATAACAGGAAAAGCGGGAAATTCCCACTAAAAAAACCCTCGCCTCAAATTTTTTCCGAAGAAAACAAGACCGAAGCCGAAGACAAGTTTCATTTGTTCACAACCCTCTGTCTCAAAATATTTGCATCAGGTCGCGACCCTATCAACTAAAAGCTACCGTCACATTGTATGATAATTACGAGTGACAACCGCGGAATGTCGCTCCAAATGACATGCGAATGTATAAGAAGGGTACTGAACCCGTATGGAACTGTATTGACAGATAATGAGTTAAGAGGATTTTGTTTTTAGTTGGCTATTTGATTGAGATGTAATTGTTTTTTGTGACTAGATTATGAGCGGTATTTATGACTGATTACTGGACTTCGGGTAGTTGCAATGCTAAACTGATTTATTTACTTGGATGACTTATAAATATTGATTATTTAGCCATCAAAATGAAGCTGGAGGGACAATTCTGCAGATCTGTCACAATTTGTTGATTTTATATCAAGATCATATTACTTTTATATTGCTAGAAGGCTGCAATTTATTAAATAAAGCTGAAGAGTATAATTAAATATTTCAATACCCAAAAATAACACTAAGTTGATAACTGAGAATAACGATTATTAACAATCAACCCTTTTAATTAGTATTGTATCAGATTTTAAACACCTTAAAGAGCAAAGAGGTAAGGAATCGGTTCTTCTTTTAAATATAGTCGTACTTACAACACTTGATGTTGTTAAGAAGAAACAACAGGAACATTCCCCGTGTGTATTTCTAAAACATCTGTGTACAGTTTCAAACATGCACCTATCATCAGTTACGATGAAGGAATCGTGAGGAAACAACATGTGTTTACAAGAAACTCCAGCGTCGAATAAAACCAAGATACGGATAGTTCCACATTAGGGTTAATAACTTTGATGCCTTGTGTTACTTTACACTAGTATTTGGTGGAATCCACTGGTAGAAACGTGGATATTGTGAATTATACGAGCACCTGATCCGTAGCCATAGATTTTGGGAACAGTTGTGTATATGTTACAGCTAAAGGTAGGTGTGAACATAAACTTAAGATTAGCCGGCTAAACTTAAATAACCTAACCTAACCTAAGTTTAGCCAGCTAATATTAAGTCTATGTTCATACCTACTTTTAGCCGTAACATATACCTATACCAAAGTTAACACCCTTATTGAAAGAAGTAACAGCATCAAGCAAAACAGTCACAGAAAGTTAATCGATCAAATGCTAAAAGTACGTATACGATTAATAACAGCGACGAAAAAGAAAACAACGAAGTAATTCGATCAATTAAACTACTTGTACTAAAATATAAGCCAATCCGTCATACTAAACGTCAATACGCAACAATAGTAAAATCTTCCAGCGCTGATAAAGGCAAAGTAAATATGTTTAATTGCCACAGTTTAAGAACGCAATGAGTCAATGCCACTAAGGTTTATGACCGTACCTTGACTGAAGCCATGATGGTGCTTTAATTAAATTTTATCTTTAACTACTTTATGAAGTACTGAAACGATCTTTTCGTTTTTGACTATCAATCTGATAAGGCTATTAATGTTAAAAGTAAAACGAGATATGCCTAAGTGATACCTGCTAGCTGCTAAACGACCAGTGCAATAACTTTAGAACAGAGAAAGAATTTAAATAATTCGTCTATCTCTCATAACATGCGGCATACCTGTACACAAAACCACACAAGCCTACTCATTCCAATGACACGCGAATTTCGACCTTCATGTGGAACACACCTGACCAAAGATGTAGTTATTTGTATCTGTAACTTAGAAGAAAAACAAGCTATTTTATTTGGAGAAAATTGTGAATTTGGAATAACAACAAAAAATGAGAAGAGCGCTGAAGAAGACAGAAAATGAAAAGACTTTAAAAAGTAACACAATTGAGCAATATAATGACTCCTAATACTAATCTAAAAGTAGGAAATAATTATCATATCAAAAAATTAGCAGCCTCGCTCTACCAACAAAGTCCTCCTCTATTTTGTGCCTGAACACCTCAAATTGCGGTAACAGTGTAACAGTAGGATATAACACTGGACACTCCACTACCTCCCTGAAGCTTCAGACCCTAATACATGGTGACTATAGCAACCACAACCTTGTCACACCTGACTGGTGGTTGGACAGCTAACCGCGAGCGAAGTAGGTTAGCTAGCACTAAGTTCATACTTAATCCTTTTAAGTTAGATAAGAGGATTACTGTGAAGGAATGCTTCTGCTGCAGTTGGTACAAAAATGAGATCATCTGTTTGAAAGAATGTTGGAGATAAAACGATGTTTTTGAGTGAATGAAAATTATTATTTCTTATTTTTCCGGTTTTCATTGTCTTAAATCTGAGTATTTTTACATTAAAAAAATTTATATCACAAAATACAATGATTTTAGGAGGTCAAGCTGAACATTTGTATAAAGTTTAACGGTCACTTTGATTTATAGACACTTAACCCGTCAAATATATAACCACTCGATAGAGATGCAAAACTACTGATGTTGCAATAGAACATAAATATATAAACAATAATAATTGTAGAAGTGCGTTTTAAATTAACGTAAACTACACATGGGTTTCCAATAAGTTCAGAGTTTTCTCTATTCATGGGAGGACAACTGAGGAATTCAGAAATATTTTGAGAATAATGGCTCTTGATGTATTATTAACATAGCCATAGCATTCTTTGCATTCTGCAAAGAATTCATATTTACTCAAAACTTCTTCGATAAGAGACGATTTTTTTTTAATAATAAACCTTATTACGTGAAATCATAAGGTCATTATTTTAAACACAAAATTTAATCTAATAATGAATAACCTAAATCAAGAAAATACATATTTGGTGTAATTAATTGGTCTTAAAATCCGCTTAAAGATTAACTTATTGTTATTAATTCATACCATAAAACTAGGGAAAAAAAAGATAGATAGTAGAGTTGGTCAATAATTATGTAATGACCTGTCAAATGTAAGATGTGTGCTTTAATTCAACAAAATTAAAAGACGCTGTGGATCCATATGGCAGAATCTAAAAGTTTTACAACCCTAAACACTAATTAATTATGAAATGAGCTACTAGGTTGAAATAGAACATTTGACAGTAGAAAACATTATTGTTACCGACTGGTCAACAGTAAAAGTCGATGGAAATGACAATTTGAAATTAATTATTCTTGATAATAATATACAAGTTTTCATTTCAAAACACATATAGAAATTCAGCAATCATCTTGAACTTTCGCTGTTGACAAGCCTCTAGGTTAAATTCAGAAGAACAATATAGAAAGAAGAGTAAAAGAAGATGGTTACTCACCTGTGCTGGCGCAGATTGTCCTGTCGCTTGAAACTCTTCCCGCAAACCTCGCAGCTGAAGGAGAGCTCCGGGCTCTTATGGGTCCGTTCGTGTATCATCAGGTTGTAAGACTTGGTGAACCGACGCTGGCAGTACTTGCAGACGAACTCGCATTTTGGGCGCAGTTTGCGTCTGAAATCCCGTGTGTGGTCCTCGTCAATTTGCATCACGGCGAACATTTTGTCTGGACTAAGATGTGATGCTTACGACGGGCGGGGCTTGAGCGCCTGTACAATGATAAGTTATCAAATGTCGTGTGCGTTCGATATGTGACTGTATGTGCTAAGTATAGAGTTCATGTTTCGGTGGCTGTCTTGTTAGTAAGTGTGCAGTGATAACGTTGTGTGTAGAGTATTTGGAAATGTTGTCGAATCTGTGTTATGTCTCTTTCTGTTTGTTGTGTGTGAGGAGGATGGAATACCTAATGTTTAAGTCCCGTCATTAACCGTCGCAATTGATTATGATAATGATAGAGTCAACACCTATTTTTCTAATGAGTTTATTAACACCTTATTAAATTACATTAAAAGGATAACAAGTGGCGTTCACTGTATCATTAATAAATAATGGAGGCAATATAAGAAGGGGCTAATTGGTATGTAAATATTTAATAAGACTTCGATACCTTAATAGTATTTCACGCCTTCAATCCACATCAAATATTTAAATATACAAAGTAATTCATGCTAAACGATCTTTATGATGAAGATATTATAAAATTATTTCCTAACAAAGTAACCTTTATAGGCACACTACAAGAATAATTTATTATATTGGTCATAATAACACTTTATGAATTATTAAAATACGCACCTTTAAAATCGATTGCCCACGAAGAAGATATTAAGCTTTACAAGCTTGACTTAACACTTTCACTAAACTTTGTAAAATAAAATTTCGAACTTATGTGTATACAATTAGGATTGAAAGGAGAGTGTCATTATTTGAGCGCGGATTAAAAGTGACTAGATGTGTCAATGTGACAATACGTGCGACCAAGAGCGGGCGTGTTTAGCAACTGCGGCGGCGCGAGGGTGCGGAAACTACTGATAGCGTTACGCGGAAGGCGCGCGCAGCCCCCACCACGTGCGCCTGCGCCGTCAATGAACAGGTAGCACGACGGTAACCTGACGGCTCATACTGGGAAAACTCCACTGCAGATTTATTAGCTTGTGGTGAATAAACTACGTTTATGATTATGTGCTATAAAATTTTATTTTCGCGACGCTAATAAACTTATTGCTTATTTGAAAGCTGCGTTTTCTCTTGTTACAGGTTTAGTTCCCTATAAGTATTTATTTTTCATTAGTCATTACTGTCTCGGATTTTCTATTTTCGCTTAATTGGTCGTAGATCTGTTCAGCCAAATGATTTTTCATTAGCTTTGCTTGTTTTCGAAATCTGAAAATAACAGATTTTTTTTATTACCTCTTTATGAAACTAAAATCAACCTTTTTTACCGTATCGTGTTTTTGGCGTGATTTCAAATAATGTCAGTACCGATTACATACATGTGGCATTATAAAACGGTGGGAAAGCGCCCGGTGGCTCGCGGCGCTACCGTGTGTTTCACTCACGACACACGACCCCGGCTATTTGGGCACCGTACTGTTTACCGGTACACTGTTTACCGGTTAATTGGTGATGATTTTCGGCTTCTGTCATTACCGCGCCCTTGAGCGTTGGTGTACTTTCTAGTTGTCTTAGTTCTGTGTAATTTGGCGCGATTGTTTCGGTAAAAATCGTTGTAATTGCAAGTGCGTGAATGATTGCGTTTTGAATTAGGTATGGTGTTTATTCATTAGTTACACTAAAGTAGTATGGAAAATACGTTTTAACGCGTTTTAGAAGACTTCTTTAAATTAATAAATAGGCTGTTTATTTGGTACAAAAATAAATTTGTCATCATCTAAGTACCTAGCCTTTTCCCAACTATTTTTGGGGTCGGCTTAAAGTCTAACCAGATGTAGCTGAATACCAATATTTTACGTGGAGCGACTGCCTATCTGACCTCCACAACCCAGTTAGTACTGGGTAATACGATACCCTTTAGTAAGACTAGATGTCTTTTTGGGCCACTGACTACCTGTAACGACTGTCAAAGATGGACAAATTCATGTTTTACGTAAATTTAGACGCAATGAAAATACTATAGACTGAATTAAACCCTGCTTGGTTTACGACAAAACACCTAAAATACAAGATACAACTGAAAACTACAATTCCTAGTCACATTCCTAGCTAGTTCACGCACTAAACAAGAAAACTCATTCGAAACACCCGCTGATTTTCACACAATATTCAAATTTCGCGTGTTAAAGAAGCTATAAAAGTTAATTCTTGGTACGGGTGTGAAGCTGCACTTATGACTTGCTTTATTGCCACGTAACTCCATTGAAATTATCTTAACCCTTGTATACCTACGCGTCTGAGTTTAAAACACAACTTTAATGAGTATTCATAGTTAAATTTCTTAGTATGCCTGGACATAAGTCTCCGCTGATTAGCAGTGTTGAATGGCTTTATTTTTACTCGTATTGTTCTGATTGAGTATTGTGTAATAAGTAATTGTGAGAACTGATTCTACGGCTTCCAATATTTATTCTATGCGAATAGGTTTGTGTGTTCAAATTCGTGGAATATGTGCCTTCCTATTGGTGAATGGTTTGCTCTTATTTTCGTCCCGAAACTGAAAGGGATGATAGGTATGTTTAGTACCTGTCATAAAAACCTAAAAATAGCTATTCAATGCAAAATAGAAACTAAAGACTCTGCAATTAGCACACCTTTTGTGCCATTATGGATGCGTTAAAACAATGGTACAAAATGTTCGTTTCTTAGCACGTATGCTAAAGAATGTATTATTTTTAGATCAGCTCTCTTGAAACCTATCAACTACATCTCGTATTCCAAAACAGAACCCGCTAGCCTAAAAAAAAACCATAAAAAGACGCAATACCAGCATTACGCGCAAAAAACCTTGTCTACTCCGCCGTATCATGCGAAAAAAGGTTGCATAAAACATTCCGCCATTACATAACCTTCTGCCGACTACTTGATTGTCGATACAAGTCGTATCACAACTCGAAGTCACGACAAAGCCGAAGACTAAGGCGCCCGCGAAAAAAATCACAAATCATACAGATCTTTACATTTGGTACACATATTTTTGTCCCTAAATGGGTACACACACGGCTAACTTTCGATAACCATCTGATGGTCACGGCCAGTGAGATATGGTGGTCATAAAACCATTGTCGGTCAGGAGTTAAAGAGTCCCGGTCACGGAGGGTAAATAGGTACTTGGCTACATACGGACTGCAAAGAGGTTTTCTTTGTTCCAAACGATTTACGGTGCTTTACGCTGTTCGTTTGAGGTCAGCAAAAGACTTGGTGCAATGATAATTATGCTGTGAATGCTGTGATACCTTTCAGAACTTTCTAGCAAATCAGTTGAAATAAATTTATGTGAGTTTTGCCAAAATAATGGAAGCCTAATTAAGGCTAATTCATTAAATGTTCGGCACTAAAGTAATATCCAAATAATATAGTGAGATTTTACATTGTGGCGTTATTGATTGTATCTATATTTTAAAGTTTCGGTAGCCCAAATTGCAAGCATTACGCAAGAACACAACCAATCAATAATTTGCAATAAAAAAAGGTTTCCCACTACTAGATCACGGCTTTTAATACAGAATCTCCAATACCGTAGCAAATCGAAGGTTATTCATGATTGGGAATCATAATTTAGCACTACGATCGTCTAAAGTGCAATTTGAATATATTAGGAATATCATTCAGATTCAGTATGCCTGACATCGTATTAAGTGTCGCTCATTCATCACCAAAGGGTTATGGCGGGAACCTTATTTTATTGTGTATTGTGTGGAAGTGTGCGTGCCGTTTGCATAGGGTCAAAGGGTTCTATCGGGCAAGCCTTGTCTATCTGAAGACATGCTTTTGTCAAGCTGTTATTATTACAGTCAGTTTGCTGCATGTAAGAGTAACATATTATTTTCATGTTTACCTAATTACCCGTTTCTGGGTCTCAATGGACAAATCGCTGAATTGATAATATACTGTGCCTTGACAATAAGACGCTAGTTTGACTGTACATTTTTAAAAGGCAAATGATCACTTACGGCCATTTTCTATAACTTACTAACGTATAACTGTCGGTTAATATGTCTACGTCTGTAGCTATCGGTGTTTCCATAAACAAAGTCAGCTTGAAATAGCCTATCCGCGTCACCTACGTCACCATGTCACTTGTTTCATAGAAAAATCAAAGAAAGCTTTTCTGTGACGTTTTGTTTTTAACCGTCCGTAAGCTAAATGTAAAACGGAGAGGTAGAAATTTTCCGTTACTTGTTAGTAAGTTATTGAAAATGGCCGTTAATCTAGAACACCACACTGAAATAATCTAATTCACCTATTAGGTTTAAACCACTATTGCTAAATATGAACGCTTCGAAAGTTTACCCAGTGGTTTTAATACTAATACTTTACCAGATAATCATTTATAGATTATAACAAAACAGTTTTATCACTCAAAACCACAAAATTAAACTGATGCCACCATATTCATACCTACTTACATATTAAACGCGTTCAAGCGGATCTAGTGATGAGTCATACCACCACATGGGCCATAGGCCTCGGGATTTATCTTAAAACGTGTCCGATGATTCACTGCATGTCCCTTGAACTGTTGACATTATGTTACTCGAATCGATTTTAATTACTGTGTCTACCGTTAATCGTTTGGTGTATTGCAATTAAGAAACTGATTGATGGGTGATCATTTTCGTTGGTGTAATTATAGGTTGTGGCTTCTGAAATATCAGCATTTGCATTTCAAAATAGGTAATTAGGCTTTATAGGTAGGTAAGTAGGACTCGGGTATCTTTTAAAACATTGCTATACTGTTTCTTTACTAATTTGACTTGAACTTATTAAGTGAGGAAGCCGGAGTTGACTGGACACTAAAGAACCAAATGTTTAAAGAACAATTTAGGATAGTAATACCCCAGTAGAGGATGTTCAGCATCAAACTGGCTAAAGAACCGAACAACAACACTGTTCTCAAAACCCCAACAGGAATTCAAACTAACCTACATGTTGACAATTCGTGCGAAATCAATACAATTCCTTGAAAGATAAAGCGTATTCGAGGAAGTTCTCGTCATGACGGATGACGTCAAAAGGCACGCGTTACGCATTTTACATGTAAGTAAGTGTAACATACTATTGAGTATTGAAGTAAGGAGAACTACGTGACAAGTAGTACGTAGGTACATCCTGACTGTATTAGTAGACCGGCAGTCTGTCTGGTCAAAATGACTTAGCAAATCTTAATGAACATAAATACCCACTTACCTAGGTCAAAGTCCGGGAGGATTTTCGTAAAACGTTTTTTTTGTGAAATCATAAAAACTTTTTTATAAGTTCATGGTAACATCTATGAAGATGATGCTAATGAAGTAACAAGGAAAGGAAATTCCACAAAAGTAAAAAACAGGGAGATAAAGATTGAAAATTAGTTGTCATTCAAATTTTAATGCATGCATCATTGTAGAATTCCCTACACCTATGCATTTTTGTGAATAACACCTTTACATTAATCATGAAGAATATTGGGTACCCCCACTTATGTGTGATGCGTCATATAGTTTGCGGTTCATTTCATAAATGTTGAGTCAAAACAGTGATTAATTAGCAAAGATTGATTGAGAAAACCTAAAGAATGTCGGTGACACGGTATCGGTATCCTACTTAGCACATCCTAAAACACGCACATCCTACTCCGGGCTCGGGTATCACGCAAGCAGTGCAAGTACGTAGGAATCGATTCGATAAATCTGACAGTTATTCTCGACAAAATGAGTTTTTATCTTTGTTCTAAACTCATTTTGTCGAGAATGACTGTCAGATTTATCGAACCGATTCCTACGTACTTGCACGGAAGGTTCGAAGTTGGGCCCTTTGCTATTTTGGTATTTTTAAATGATCTAATAGCAAGATTATCAAAAAAAATATATATTTAACACAAATTGGTGAGAAACATTCGAACTAAAAGGCTATGGAGAATATTTTGATTTATAGATTAATGATGATTTATCTATCATCGTTAATTTTGGTAGGCACTAGTTAGTAGGTACCTACTAACTATACTTCCCACAAATTTCAAAAGATTATCCAGTATCAATACTATTTCCTTCTTAAAAAATGAAGTTGTGTAAACGCAACGAACTTTTATGAATAAAAAGCAAGAACGTAAGAAAAGAAAATAAATTATTTCACAACAGATTGCTGAATGCAGTTCATTAATACCATTGTATGAAATCTCGCGAGCCGTCGGAGCCGTAAACATTGCACCTTAATAATTATCAAGAAAAACTGCCACTACAAGCTTTAATTACTTAAAATTCCAGAATACATTGAAACACTAAACAACATTGTTGTACCCATCGATCAATTTGAGTAGGTTGCACTACATTACCGTTTTTCTTTAGAAATGTTTCAGCCAAATAGTGCAAAAAAGGACTTGTATGATGAAATAAGGTTTAATGCTAAAAAGTTGTGGTTCTTCGGTTAGAGTTACAGAGTATTTAATGTTCCAAGCAAGCATTGAACTATTTGAACCATGGATCAAATGATGTTCATAAAACCTTGTCAGTGGTACCTACTGCCAAGTTTTAAGGTCAGTAATTAAAAATCATCACAACATAATAAAATGCTGAGTGCCTCGTAAAGTCTGCCTGATTTTTATTCTATCTGACGTACTTAGTTATGACAGAGTTTTGAAACAATGTAACCTATATTGCGCTTGTGTGCTTGCTAATATTAGGGCTTGCTTGAAATTGATAGAACCAAGCAGAGACTTACAACTTTGAAACAACCTAACTAACGTGGTTGATCATTTTCAGGTTGTGGAGTGTTTGTGGTTGAAGGTAGCATAGCATAATCAGCCTATAATGTTCCCACAGCTGGGACACAACCCACAGGCCTCCGCTCTACGAGAAGTAAAGGGCTATAATCCACCACGTGGGCCCAGAGCGGGTTGGTAGATGTCACATGTTTTCGAAGTTTTGTTCTGGGGAATGCCGGTTTCCTCACAATGTTTTCCTTCACCGTTTTGAGAGCAGTGGTGATGAAATAAATTACATAAAGTATCTGCCTTCAAACCCACGACTTACTGCTCGTAAGTCTGGGCCACCACCACTGGGCCACCGCTGCTCAAAGAGAAAAACCGTTTTTAGGACAAAGCTACCTTTGTCCTAAAAACGGTTATACATACATTTAAAACTATTGTAGTTGCAGCTGATACTTATAAGACTGAAAGACGATTCTCGAAATATTTATCTAGCTACTTTTGCCAGTCTCGAATGCTACAAACGGTTTAAAACGCCAAAGAGATCCAATGCATGATATTTTGTGGATAATTTAACACAATAAGTAGACAGAACTACGTCTCCAATATTATCAAGTTATTGTGTCAATGCCTTTATGGTTACATTTAATACGGACTATTATGGGCATTGAATCTATTGTGCAGCTTTCAATGAGGCTACGGTGCCGAGTCAGCGTGAGTTCGTTCGGCTTTCGTCTTTCGGCATTCGGCTTTCTAGGAATTCGATGTGTAACTATTGTTGGTAATGTGTAACGAGTGTTTTTGTTGTACAACTGCCATTAATAGGTACTTGGGATTGGATTTATTTTGAATTTACTTAATGTATATTTTAAAAGACATATTTTAATCAAGTTAATTTAATTTTCTGAGAAAGACGAACGAAAGCGATCATATCATAAGGTGACACAAAAGGATCAGAAACTAAAAGGCTCTACGTTCTTTAAAACAATGAAAGCACATTTCTAGCATATTACAATCATAATATAGTTAGTAACCAATCTCATCCATTATCTAAAAATACTTGAGACAATTTCTCAAAAAACCGCTTCAATATTTTAAAAACCACCTCGTTAAGAACCTTGCTTTAAAAAAACATTTTTTTTTAACAAAATAACAAATGTTAACAAAACTCGCTCATAAATTAATCGGTCTTTTAACAAATACCCAGGGAATATAAAAGCTGATGATCACCCACATTTGAATAAAATTATTACCATCTCATTGTTCGGCGCGTGCGCAAGCGCATCGTTTCAACACGAAATTTTATGTTTATCATTCTATTTGACATTTTTACGAACAATGCAATGCCTGTCTCACTCCCACGTAGATCCAAGGTAGTAAGAATGAAAGGGATGGAATGCGACTATCTGTTCACTCTTTACATTTTGAAAGAATTCCAAGCATGAGCTGAATCACGTTGTTATAATTACCACGTTTGTTTCATGAATTAAACAGTTGAAGCTGGAAAATTATACAATTAATAAGGGTAGCCGAAACGGTTTATTGAATATATCACTCAAATAAATTGTAGTCCTTGAAAAGACCCAAACTCCCCGCAGATCCATGCAACTAAAGCGATGATTGTGTATGATCCTGCTTCATCTCCGCAACATCAAATTACTTTTATCAATATCCAGTATATAAAATAACAGTAATAACAAGGATTGAAATTCAACCCCACTACGGTCAAATTATAATATACAAATGAGAGTGTAAGCAGAAATAACGAAACAGTTTATGTCCAGCACGTTCCCACAGGAAAGGTATGCGCTTGGATGAGAACAGAGATGGCCGTGGAGACGCTAATCGACTATTATGTATTATTTTTAGAAGGATTTATCTTCTTGTCTTCGCTGTTGTATATTGTATAAGATTAAGAAACACTGCAATATGTTCTAGTTGTTTTAATTTAATAAGAATACCTGCAATTGTCATTCAATCATTGTCGTTTTTAGTCTTGTGTAATTTATCCAAAAGGGTTCAATATTGTCTTAAAATAAAACTTTGGAAACACTATTAAATAAATAATGCTGCAAGAGAAAAATCTATGTCACGTTATGTAAAACGTATCTGGAAGAACACAGACGGCGCTGGTCAATGAAAATTGTATTACAAGAAGATAAAAAGTTTTCCCTCTTTTATCGACCGAATACTTAACGAAATACGTCGAAACTGCAAAAACTCAATTGATTAATCTACCAGTGTAATCATAATTGTAATGTATTGTATAACGGGCTGGTGGCCACAATTCCACGTCCAAAGCACGTATTTTGAGTGCGAAATCATATTTAAACTTTTTTTACAAAATTTTATTCAACACATCTCCATTTCATCCTCTGTTTCAGTGCAACGAAGTATGCTCTCTGATATATTAGGCTTCGGTTGGATAGCCTCCGGCGTCTACCCAGGCTATATCCCCTACGTCTTTTGGTACTCCATTGACCATATAGTTAGCGGATTAACTTGTTGTACAACTAATTTTATGTATGATGGTGTCAGTTGTTTGAAGTCGCTAATTAATATTTTTTTCTTACATGCTGTGCCAGATTTTTTGCATACTATGCGTTCTATATGAAGAACCCTTTTGTAATGGATTTCTAAACCCTTTCAGAAGCTTAAATTCTAAATCATGTATTTTTGATTATTTGTTGAGGTTGAGTGTTGCCAGTCATTCACAAAACATCTTAATTCCAGAATTATTATTTATTTTCGTTCAATAATAATATTTTTTTCTCGTACTTAAGAAAAAGTATGTGAGAATCAACCAGACAGTAATAGAAAACACGCTACTCCTTTGTCTCTGTTCAAACCACAGACTAATACATAAAAGATTCCTCAGTTCCCACGGTCCTCTCAAACCCTCACAGAAGGCGTGCCCGGTAGCTAAATAAATAAACGCATACGATACACATAATGTATATGCCGCACTCGGCTACTGGTTTACGCGGTAGCCAATCAATGAGTGTAGGTAAAATGTTGTAGCACATAGGAACTTGTAATGTGTGGGCAGATTTTTACTGTAATTTTATTCTTTGTTTTCTCAACTTGGTAATGATTGTTGATTGGTTTTATTTTTGCAGTATAGCTATAATAGTGTTTCTTTTTTTTCTTATGGGAGTCAGTTATTTGTGAAAAGTTCGTTTTACAGAAAAAGTACTTCAGAAAGAGACCGGTGATTTTAAGTGATACAGCTCTTTTCTGTGGATCGACCAAGTGTCTATACAATGCTATTAAGATCCCTCTACCATTGCATAAGAATTTGAGTGAAGGTTTCCTAGATTTATCCCCAATACCTGCATATTTTAAAACCAAGACTCTATATTTAAAGGGATAAGTCGACGACTCTACGATTCAATCTTACTTAGGGCATAGTTTGAGCTAGGCAAGCGTATCTTTTAACATGTCCGGTTAGGAAAACGAATACTTCTGCTTGTGGACAAAGAGTTTAAAGTCGTTATAATATATATTTGCTTTAAAACTAAATATTTGGATCATAGACACAGAAGTATGTCCAAAAGACGCCTTTTAAATTTTTAATACCAAGAGTGTCCAAAACATTATTAAAACCAGATTGTTGGGTAATCTTGATCTAAAATGTTTGTTCTCACACATTAAATCTATCAATTAAGCGATTGTATTGCCTCAGGGACTACCGACCTTTAAATTAAGATGTCTGATCATGCAATATATTTTATGTTAATAGAACATGCTAGATTCGTGTGAGAATCTTTTACTATGTCGTCATTTGGACCAAATGCTCTTTTAAAATCATTTAGCTTCCATGGAGGTAAAGGATTTTATGCAAGTTAGTTTTTTTATACCCTGAATCATTGATTTATGCAGACAGTATCAAATTTCGTCTATTCGAGCTATTTTAAACACCTACACTTAAGTACCTATACTTCTTAGCGAGAATTTTATTGTTTTTTTTAGTCAATTGTAGGTTGTACCACTTCATATTCATTTCATTTTCTTTTAAGCTTCACTACTGTTATTTAACAGATTATTTCCGATTATTTACTCGCTGTTTATTACCTATTACGTAACCGTACTCCAACGTGATGTATTTATTTATTTACTACCAATTCGGTCATAAAAAATATTTCATTTAAATCTTTTTGCTTCATGTACAGCATAACAATCAAGATTTGCACAATTTACATTAAAAAAACCATACAGTGACATCACTTACATGACCTAATCGATTCGACACGCATCTTAGTGCGTGCGTGTGCACATGGAAAAAATTTAATCCGGCTACTGTTCACCAATCAGGAGGCGGGGGGCGGAGCGCGTAACACGGCAGCGAATTGTTGAACAGCTTTAAAAAAAAAAGATTATTCATTTTTTTCACCGCTTCGTCGACGCGTGAGTTGTGATCAGTGTGGGTGGGACTTTCTATAGCCCGCAGCGTTTTTCTCGTGGGATGCGAACGATCTTGCCTATACAGACTATACACATTACAATACCGAACGGGTATAGTCAGTTAAATTTATATGGGAGAGTCGAATTGCCTTTTTATAGAGGTCCGTATCTACGCGATTTTACGTCGACGTCTCGCGTTTATGTGGAAGTTTTAGATGGCCAGTTTATTCACTGCTTACAATTAAATGGTGGACGGTATTATATAGTATAAATCGTTTGTTTTTCTTCAAAGTTCTACTAACAATACTTAAATTATGACTACAAAACAGACTACACAGCAAGAATCTAGTCAAAAATCCATCGTAGTCAAAATGAAAATGAAATCTTTTTTGATAGCCCGACTGATATCTCCAAACAACTAACAAAACGCGAAACAAACACTCGAAATCGGCCGGACAAAGGCGAACTGTAGCGTTAAGGCTATGCACACAATACAAAAAGCGGTCAGGTAGACCGTCACCTGTGGCGCTAACGCGGGATGTTTGCGGTCAAGCCACGCAAATAGCGCCATGCGAACCCCACCTTTGCAAACAAACCGAACTCAATGGATGTGTCGCTTGTGAATGAACGTGCTAAGTTCCTATATGGTATAGTAATATACCTTGAAGTGTCAAATAGTTTGACAGACAAAAAAAACTTAAACAAAACCCAACAATCTCGTGATTAAACAGAACAAATGTGAAGACAAAATATTTGAAGTTTGTTTAAAGATCGAGAAAAGTTTAAAAGATTTAAATGCAAAACAATCATTGCTCAGAATATAATTTACCTACATTTTCATTCTGCTCTTAAATGTTAGATAGCTACTGGAATTATTCGACTTACTGTTTGTGATTCATCATTAGGTAAAGCGCCAAATTAATTTAAACTTTTTGCAGAGCACTGAAGTGCCACTTCAAGATAGCACCAAATCAATAATGACCAATAATAACGTTCCAATCGCCCCACCTATATCAGTAACAAATGGCATCAATACCTACACACAATGTTATCTTGTCGGAGTTTCTTCAAAGCGAACAAAAACCAACTCACGCGCAAACATACGATAACTTATCTATTCGCCTCACCCACTATTTAAACACAGATAAAAGGCACAAAAGAATGTATCAATTCTTTAACATAACACCTTCTATAATTGGCATTGTCGGTTAATCTTGGCAATTATTATCAATGTCTTTATGTTGGCGATAAGTTTAAGTCATGTTTGTAGATATGCCTGCGATGTTAGCATTCTATCTTTTATCGCTGAATGATAAAATTACTTTCTTTGTTTTGAAATTTTCCACATTAAGTTATGGTATCGGATGTGATTTGAGCAATGGATAATAATAGAACATGCTATGGTGATTCGTGACCGAAAAAAGAGAGGTGTAAAAGAAACTTTTACCAAACTTTTACCAGCTAATTAAAAGTTCAATTTGTAAAACTCTTTCAATGAATAATTTACTGAGAAAAAAATCAGGCCAGAGATTTTCATTGCCAGCCGAGAATGTTTAAACAAAAGTTCTGAGAAAGAGACGATCTTAGCGCAAAAACATATTTTCCAGACGACCAATCCAAAAAAGCTTCAAAAGATGAAGATAATAATCTTACGAATAAGACTGCAGAATCATGAACAAGAATTAAACATGAGCCAAACCAGTCCTAATGTATCCACTACCGAATGTCTTGTACCTATGTCTTTCTATCCCTAGAAACATCCTTACGTTATATTTCCCTATTATGAAACTATAAGTTAATACTTAACACATTCAAACTTGGAATTCGTTTATCTATATCCAAGATTCCCGAGATAAGCCATAGCCGGAACCCACGAACTTTTGTATTTTATCTCGTTCAAACAAAGGTATCCTGCCTTCACCACAGTTTGCTTTGTGAACAAATTATGTTAAAACTTAGAAGTTTCGTTATATATCGGCTTTTGTTGGATTTGTCTGTGACACCTTGGGTTGTTTGGTTTTGAAGAGAGCAGTATTGGCTTCGATCACTACGATCAATGGTTTGGTGGCAGACAGTCCTGCTAGTAACAGAAATACATTTTTTTATATCGTTTTTCCTTTTTTTTATTCGCTATTCTTTTCTGATTAATTTCTTTGCGAGATCCAAGACAGTTAAATTCTTTCCCTGGGACTTTGTCGAGTTTCATTGCCTCGGTGCTTTTCTGGTAGTCGCCACTGTTGATTCTGGCTTTCAGGAGTTACAGTGGTTTGGGAATAGTGTGAAAGGCTTATCCCAAAAAAAAGGTCCTGCTAGTACGCCATCCACAAATGGCTAATAGAAGTCAGAAAAGCACGCATGTGTTAAAGAGTAAAAGCCTGGAACAGCAATCGACAAAGTCAAGAAGTTCAGTAGACTAAAGAGTTGAAAATAGGAAAAGTAGAGTTATATTATAAGTGAAAATAATATCTACGTGGAATAGGTAGGTACTATGAGTATGTGTTGGATTTTAGATAAGGGAACTATTTCGGCAATGTGCTACTCAAATGCCCAGAAGGAATCGACTGAAGATACAATATTAAGAATAAGAATGTTATACTGAAAATGTTGGCATGAAAACAGCTTTTCATTTTATCATTTCGTGGATTTATGGCTTTGTCTTCGAGAACTAGAACTTTAGAAGCATACCAAATGTCGACTGAATAACGTTCAGTTTGCCTCTGAAAAGCTGCTATAAGAAAATTTCGCAGTGATGGATTATTATTGGAATAAACTAGGCGTACGCTTTTCTAATCACTGTACTTGGTTACGCGTAGCTGCTTCTGATTCATGATATTCTTATTTAGTCACTATCAAAATGATTAAACCCTCTCAGTCTACGAAATATTATCATAAATATAACATCACGTCTGTAATGACGACGGGTTAGGCAGGAAGTACCTAATAGTACACCCACATTTCGACTGTTATGTTCAAGTCCTATGTAATAGGGGGCGAGCCTATTGCAATTAACCGGGCACAGACTCAGACTCAGTGGCTGCTACTGAGAAATTTCTGATGGACAAAACCCAATAAGACTATGCCCGACCCGGGAATCGACCTCATTCTCAGCAGTCGCGCTTGCAACCACTAGACCAACGAGGCAGCCCGAGGTTGATTGATGTTATTATAAATTACAATAAAATCCAGTATCCAAAACGTATTTTATACTTAATCGAATAATATCAGTTCTAATCATAGCTTCAAAACCAACAGCCATAACAACCTGTGTTCTCGATCAATATTTAAGTACCAAAAGGTTATAAATGGTTACAACGTTCGGTCGGCGGTGTCATGACAAAAGCTTTTCTGATAATAAATAATCATTGTCTTCAGATTATTCCTCCCCATTGGTCGTAAACACAGGGCAATGTGTTAATACGTGCTTGTATGTATGTGACAGTATGCCTTTTATTTGTGGTGAAACAAGATAGTGATGGGCGTAAGTTACTATAGAATCGACTAATGCAAATCGACTAAATCGATTATTTAGTATCCCATTATGTGGATCGTGAACGTCTAGTGCAGCTTGCTAATTATAATGCACGCAAAACTATGTCGTTTATTTATTTTGTGCAATTGAACAGCTCTTATTACCATAAATTGTTGATCGTGCATACAAACTGTATATTTAATATGAAAAAAGAAATGCATCTGCCAACTCTATATTTTCCAAGAAAAAATACGATAAATAACGTCCAACCCTTCTTTTGACAATATACACCCCTCACAAAAAATTGAACAAATTATTCTACATATTATACTAATTCAAACCCTAATAAGAATAATCGATAGAACATATAAATCGATTAATATCGTCCATCACTACTAAAAACCGAACGCGGTGTAGTTCGGCGAAGTTGAAAGAAAGTGGCGATGCGCAGGCGCCCCGTCGTGAGTCCTCGACATTCCCGAAACGTTCTACGGATTCGATATTTGAAAATTTAAATATGGGCACCTACAAGTGGCGAATTTAAAGGCCACTTTTTAATGTCAGCGGGACATATTTATATACTTAGTGAACATGAACACCACGTTTTCACAAAATGTAAAACAAAAACTTTTATGAGTATTGATATTTCGTGATGATGAATTGCTAATCAAACTCACAATTTAAAAGAAATCTACAACTTAACAATTGACAAGATTCTTAAAGAGCCTGTATCCACTGAAAAGCGGATTATTATGGTCATTTTTCTAATTACAATATCGTAAAAATTTCAACTGAACGAGGGTCCCGGGTTCTAATCCCGGTAGAAGCAAATGTTTGTGTGATGAGCATGGACATTTGTTTCAGGGTCATGGATGTTTATATGTATAATAAGTATGTATTTACAAACAAAAAGTATCTATGTAGTATATCAACTATCTGGTGTCCACGACACAAGCCTCGTTGCTTAGTGTGGCACTAGATGGCGCTGTGTGTAATGTCCAGTGATATTTATTTTATTATTATTAGTATACCTATTTAAGTTAAAAACTCTGGAAACTTTCATTCACATCCAAAGAGAAAATATATAAATACTAACTGAAAATTCTTCTATAATTTTTCATCAAAAAGCAAATATTTCACTTCATACATTGTAAATGCGCTTAAACGGCTACGATTATCTTCCGATATAATTGAGAATGATCAGCAATTTGCAAGGTGCGCAAGCGCGTGTTTCCCCGCCACTGTGATACGCTATAGACCGGGAGCTCGATCATTTCATATTACGTTTATTGCATTTATCGTGCGACTGCTGCAAAGGTTTATGATTTTAGCAATTTAATCTAGTAACATTATATTTTATTGTCTGAATAGCGAGACGTTAGAACGATTTTGATATTATTTGTGACTTGCTTTTCGATTAAAATAACGTGGTATTAAGACACACATGCCGAAATTTTGGCCTGCCTATTTCAATGCAGCTTATTTTAAAAAAAAACAACCCTGCAAATTACAACCAAATGCAAATGTTGTATAAATTAAATATTAATTTTACTTTGCATTTTTTAAATATTAATTCTAGTAAAGCATTAAGCAGAGAAAATTATAACCCACCCACACATAATCTCTAGTAATTTTACACACAGAGTAGAAGAACAAAATATATTTTTGCAACACACAAACCGCAGCTCTTAGCCTACAGTGACCACATTGTAAGTAATTATGGATGTAAATCGGGGCGCTTCGAGCTACAGAAATTGGCTCAACTTGACACATAAATAAGTTATTTAGCTTTTTTGCAGCTCGATAAGGATCGCTCAACTTAAAATTAATTAATATTATTTGGGTTTAGTGCATTTAGGAACACGCAATTGTTGTTTAAGATCGTTTTCAATAAAGAGATATTTAACACGTATATTTTAACAAACATATTTTGTGTCTTTACTACGTTTTTAACATTTAAAATAAATATAATTAGTATTTTCGAAAATGTATCCACACAAAATGGGTGAAATTATATGTTTTTAATTAAATGATAAAAGCTATCACATGTAAACAATCACTATAAACATTTATCGGAACTCATTTAAAAATAATAATAATGGGTACTTTATATTTAAACCCTGTCAGAGAGATAAATAGCCACAAAAAGAGAACCTAGCTTTAAATACAAGAAATAACTTCCAGTATTGTAACTTAAGGTTATAGTTAAACACCGGTTTTATCGTTATTTATAAGTGTTCGTCTTATGGAGTTTAATTATGAACCGCAAATATAAGATTCATTTTAGTTCGATTGCAATGGCTGACCGTACATAAATTAATCTGATGCAATTATTATTGTGATTATTAAAGTGAGTTTCCGTGTTAAAACATTACTTGATTCGGTTATCATTTTTAAATGGTTGTGAATCGTTTGGCAAAAACGATATTTTATAAACAATGACAATAGAATTCTTATAGCTTTTTTTTTATTTGAAACTTTTCTTGTTGCATCAATTAAGGATATTCGCATAGAAGTCTCACGGGAACATATCTCAAAGGTGTTAAAATGAGTGTCTAATGATGCGTGCCATACAAAACTTTTGAGAATCACAAAAGCCTCAAGTGTTACCTTAAAATATCTCTCAATGTTTTTTCTATAGCCATTATTCTTTTATTGTTAAATAAACCATAAATCGTTATAAAATAGTCACTATCTTACGTTGAATGGATCGGCTGGTGGGTGCACATGATTTTGGAAAAAGAAATCTAAAATAAGGACAATATTTTTGGATGTCCTTTGTGGTCCTAGCGCCGAGAGGCGCTAAGGAGACATTTACATGATAATAGTCACGATTATTCAAATATTTTTTCTGTTTGTGTATGTAAAAGGATGGGAACATTTTTTTCTGTAATTGTTTGAGATTCCTCTATAAAGTTTACGGCATTAATTTCATAAATGTGAGACTATAATAATTGTGGTTTGTATGAATAACTATTTTTAAAGCCCTGCTCCGTCTGAACTATAATTAAAATACTCACGATGTTTATCGCGAATGTATCAACATTTATAATACTGACCTAAAGACTCAGAACTGTGAGTGTGTGATGTGCAAACTGGAATCGCGTATGTGTGTGACAGTGTGTGAATATTATGATCAAGCAGAATGTGATGAAAATGCTAATTATGAATGATAATGAATTAATGAATGATAACTAAAGTTTTATAATATTTAATCTAAAAAGGACTTAGAATAACACAGAAATAAAATAATATTATTGATTCGACCGTATTAATTATCTTCGAATGTTACACTATTACATTGATTGAGTTTAAAGAAAATGTGCAAGAACTTTAACTTAGATTTTCCAAATGAAGATCTCAAGATTTAGAATAAAGCAAGCTACGATTGAATCAACAAATATAAGAACAAATGTCAGAGTACTCACTGTATTCGGGCGATAGTAACTGCGATATTGTTGATTAATGTTTATTTTTACGTATAAATTACTCGGCTGCGCGGCGGTGACTGTTGCGTTTGCAGTAAAAAACAGTAATTTATTAGTGGCGACTTCTCGTGTTGGCACGGGCTTAACGAGTGTGTGGCGTGCGGTGCGGTGGACAGAAAAAACTGGCTCGCTTGGTACGTAGCTCGAGCAGCAGTGGCCTGAGGAAGAATAACCCCAGGAGTCGATGGGAGCTGCCACCGCTTCCGAACGTCCCCGCACCCCGCGCCGCCTCCACCCGCCCGATACAGATCACGCATTCTACGAATACCTTTAGCTACGGCGCCGACGACCGCCAGCCATCTCTTTCGCTCCAATGCTGGTGCTGCTGCGCTGGAGGTCCGAAGAATCACTGTCGCGCGGGACGGAGGGGTTCTAATGGAAGTTTCACAGCGAACGACGCTTCCTAAGTTCACCAAGTAAAGGTCACACGGGCTAAGCGAGCCGAGCGACGCAGCGTGAGCGTGGAACTCAACCGCGGCGAGGTAGCCGCGCGTGCGCAACACCGGCAGCGCCCACATGACCGGCCGTTTAGCTGCGCGCGCTACCCGCGAACCAATAGCTGTCCTGCTCACACTTATTGGCAGATGTATGCCTCTCTTTCTCACGTGGAGACGTGGAAAAATGTATCTAGTTCTGTAGAGGCGACGCGGAGTGCAGTAGCTAAGTTTTTTTTTTCGTTTCAATAAATTTGTGGTTGTTCGTCTCGCTTAGGCGCGCGCCCGGGGCGTCGTC
Source organism: Xestia sexstrigata (assembly GCA_941918905.2). Classification (NCBI taxonomy): domain Eukaryota; kingdom Metazoa; phylum Arthropoda; class Insecta; order Lepidoptera; family Noctuidae; genus Xestia; species Xestia sexstrigata. The sequence continues at coordinate 8,292,730 of OW799219.2, forward strand.
GAGCGAGACGGTGTATTGCCACCGGGTTACGCCTTCCGCGCGTTCTCGTTATTATGTAGGTTGGCCACGTATTAGAGCCTCTATGTACTGCGCAAGTATAAAATATAATTTTGTCGTAAATACGAGTTGTTTGCGGCGTGGCCGGTTATTTATGTTCGGGGCGCGCGGCTACCGTGGTACGCGCCGCCTCCTATGTTTTCACATTACACAATCGATATTCAATATTGATGTATTGTTATATTTTTATGTAGCAAGTTTTTTTTAAATAAGAATATAAGTATTTGACTTGTTCTTAATAAAATTCCTGTGTAGTTTTTGCTATCATCGTATAGACTTAGCAGATTTTAGATTAGACAAAATATGTGTAGGTATTGCTAAATGATTATGAAACACTTGATACTTAAAACCCATTTTCATATCGAAATATTCTATAAAGGAGGAATATGTGCATATATTAATAGCATTTCTGTAGACATTGCCAAATATTTAACTAGGCGTGGGAGATGTATTCGGTTGCGAAGTAATAAATTATCAAAAACGGTTAAAATTTATTCAAACAATGAACTTTTTGTTCTTCTATTTAAAGGAAGCTATCATATATCTTTTTGATTCTAACTCCTAATGGGGACTCAGAAGTATAATGCATCTTCTATGATGTCTTTACTTTTATGAGGACAATTTATGGGGTTTTCTTAATTTCACATTCAAAAGATCATTCTGTCTGACTAATGTTATTTTCCTTCTATGTATTTTTTTAAAACGCCTTAATGTTTATGAAGTAGGATGTAGATTTTGCACCCATGAAGACAAATTACATAGAGAGTCCATACGTTTATTTGGACTGACCTAATTAAATATAAAATTCGGTTTAAATAAAGGGTTAAGAATACCATAACTTTAATTATTTTATAACTAACACCAATTCAATTTAATCTACAATAAGTGTTTGAAATAATGACCATCTTGTATCTACAAGTGGTTTAATTTTACTAAAAAACAGACTTCAAATTGTCACCATCTTACAAGTTATTTAATTTAATAAAAAAACAGTCTCAAGTGACCAAACTGGAATGTTCAATTGTTCACGCCAAAATCCACCAATATAGGTCGAAATTTATGATGCAGACTCCGTAGGCCACGAAATTCAGAACACTCTAAATATAATATTTTGAGGAAAACTAGATCTTTATTTGCTATTAAAAGTATCGACGTTTACCAATCAGCCCATTCATTCTGTATTTTCGACCTAGCATCTACTACAATTATGGACTAAATTTATGTATTTCAGTAGTTGTGCACTGTAGAGAGGCGGACTAATCCAAAATGAAATTGACAACTGCTTCAACAAACTAAAGTCCCGTAAACCCAAACAATATATAGAGGTGACCCGTCCATTACCAGACCACACGGACACTAACACAAATCTAGTCACAACTCTATACAAGTCATATTGTCTCATACACAATCATTATAACGGACATTTCGAAGACACGCGCGAAACTACAATAGAAACAAAAGCATTGTAACTAAACGGACATTCCTTACAGCGCCGTCACGGTTATAAACAAGCAATCATGCGAACAAGCAGATACAATGACCGAAAACATCAAAACATATTAGGGGATGGATTGTTTTCGAAATTGGAATCTATTGTACTTGACTACAGGGGCTATAGTGTTATTGTTGCATTATTAACTGCAAAGTGTCACAGAATGTTTGCTCACAATATTAAGAAACAAACCTTTTATGGTGACTGAAAAAGTGTGATTGTCCGGCTTTTGTTTGGATATTGAATGGTCACTGCGACCACACTGAGGGTTGGTGCGTTGCTAATTTTCTAATTTACGGGACTGGTGAATACTATTAAGATTTGGATGTGTTTAAAAGTTTGACAGTTTTTCAATTAGGTGTTTATTTTTTTCGTTTGTGTATGTTAAAAAAGTGTATCTAATTGAAAATTTCAAATTCATTCCACTTCATTTTAATGTATGAGAAACAATAAATTCATTAATATCTAACTATAATAATATTTTCATTATGACTAAAAATAATAACTGTAACAAATCTACTTTATCCTGGCAAAATAAAAGGATATAAGTAGACTTGAATAATTTATATAATTTATAAAAATGAAATTTACAATAAAATAGTAAAAAATACAATAATGATTATAAAAAGACCTATCTAGCATGCACTGAAGGGTTTTCTTATAAACAGCGCGCGTTGATGTCTTTTCTTAGTACTTAGTTCAATTTTGGCACCAACATTTTCGAACCAATATAGTAAACAGTTTTTTTTATTGACTGCAGAGAACCATGAGTTTCATGATGTGATTATTATTCCAACATCGTATTAAAAATAATAGTGACGTAATTGTCCAAAAGTTACAGTATATTCGATAACAGTACCAATTGAGTACGTAAGTACTTACAAAGCTTCTCTGTATCGATGGTCAAACAATCACTGCTAACATCGTATCGGAAAACTCGAGCGTGTTAACAACTAAGCACGCTACCGGCCCCATAAAAGCGAATTGTATCTGCACTTCGATCGCCTTATACCTTATAAAGCGGCCGGCTAGCCGAACGCCTTCTAAAAATAATGTTTTGGCTCATCATTAGCCCGACAATGCGACGCGATCGGTTCGTGCTTTGTCTTTTTAGTCGGTGACGCAATTCATACCGAAACGGAACAATCAAATTCTTAAAAACACCATCTAAAATTGTACCCTATCCAAATGGACCCAAGGTTGAAAATCAAATGAGTGGCACCGTTGTTGATCTCCAAAAGAATTGTCCGTTGACAACAGAGACATCGATGCTGTTCTTTTTTTGAATATCGATTGTAAAGAGCATTCTCATGGGCTGGCTGTGAGAACTTTAAAGATGTACAGTCGCGGCTTAAATTCTTTTCTATTCAACTTGTCTTTGTTACCTAATGCTTATTGTCGAATGCTTGAAGACAGTTTTGTGCGTGATGATACAACGGTTGGTACAAACGATTGTGATCGGGTATTTCTTGAAGACTAAACACGTGACAGGTTAAAGCATTGCCTTTTTCAGCGACCACCCTATTTGTCTTGTAGACTTAAGTTTGATTTCAAACAAGGCAAAGTGTTTTCATAAGTTTCTTTAAATGTGCGGTGCCAAACCAAGCAGACTGTTTCGCGGACACCGGACTTTGACGGATTTTCAGTACATTATCTTTTAAAGTTCGCAGACTAGTCCGGAGTTCAGAGAATTGTCAGTAGAACCATGGGCTTGGAAGTTGGGAACAAGGTCATGCAAAATTTAGTTTCACTTTGATATGTAATTTTATCTTAGCGCATTTTCACAAGTTCAAACTCAATTTTCCTTCTGTATTTTTAGAATCCAATGAAACGGTTAGCCCGTCAATTTTTCTTATATAAAATGGATGATTAATGTTAATGGCAAATCAACCGTTACGAAACAGTGCAGCTCAAAACCTCTTGATTGATGACGTGATTTGATCCAACTTATCGATTACAACCTATAGTTTTAACGGCTTTATTAAAAACTCATAAAACTTTAATATCTCATCACATAGGCATCTATCGACCATTGAATATATTATTAGTTCTTTATTTGTTTGATACTAAATATTTTATTATACTTATGAATAATTATGTGGATAATCTATTGGCTTATCTAAGTAGAAATTCATAGTAAAATCAAGAGAAATATAGGAATAGCAAAATACAAGGTGTAAACCAACCAAAATACAAGGTCGGTCCCAACCTATGGTCCGCCGACCACCGGTGGTCCGCAGGAGCCTCGAATATGGTCCGCGAAAAGTTAAAATGTTATTCGTACTTTTTAACTTCTACAGAAGATGCAAGCTCAACCCAACCTAATTGAACCTATCAGAGGCGAGGTGCTTAAATAATTTCGGGAGCTCAAAATAAACAATAATCACGGAAGATATCCCGGAAGTGACATTTTAAGTGTAGGTGCTAAAATGTTTTGAGAATCTACTGAGTTATTCCTTTTTCCTTCACTATCTTAATTATAATAAATAAATAAATATCGCTGGACATTACACACAGCGCCATCTAGTGCCACACTAAGCAACGAGGCTTGTGTCGTGGACACCAGATAGTTGATATACTACATAGATACTTTTTTTGTTTGTAAATACATACTTATTATACATATAAACATCCATGACTCGGAAACAAATGCCCATGCTCATCACACAAACATTTGCTCCGACCGGGATTCGAACCCGGGACCCTACGAACGTAAGGCAGCCTCACTACCGCTGCGCCATTCAGGTCGTCTAAATAAGGTAATTCTAAAGGTTTTCATCGTTATAACATTTTCCAATTTTTGTGCGAGGTAAAATATCACCCACTATATAATCCTATCGGTGTCCATGTTTATCTAGGACCTTGTAGTCCCTGGTCCAGGAAAGGTTACTGGTGTGAACGGTCCCTTTACAAAGCCGTCAACCGAGCATTCTGTACATGTAACTAAGTAACTCTACGCAAGAATTTTGATATTTATCTCGATACTTGAACAGGTAAAAAATAGTTATGATGCCTTCAATAGGGATTTCCCCATACCACCATTGATGAAAAACAGCGTCATCACACAAAATCGGTAAGTTTCAAATGAAACAAAGGAAAGACTTGAAACTGCTTCGTTAAAATTAAAAAAATAATTATACATAGAACAAAGACAGTGTAGATATAAAATGTCTTATCGCTAAAAGCGAAAATTATTTATTTCATCATCATCTGCCTAGCCTTTTCCCAAGTTTTATTGGGGTCGGCTTCCAGTCTAACCGGATGCAGCTGAATACCAGTATTTTACATGTAGCGACTGCCTATCTGACCTCCACAACCCAGTTAGTACTGGGTAATACGATACCCCTTTGGTAAGACTGGCTGTCAGACTTTTTTGGGCCACTGACTACCTGTAACGACTGTCAAAGATCACAAATGACAGCCGGGACCAACTGCTTAACGTGCTTTCCGAGGCACGGAGGAAACTCGGTATGTAATGAGTGGTCACCCATCCACAGACCAACCTAGGCAAGCACGGCTTAACCTAAAGATCGACCCGAGCGGCGGTTATTATTTAGCCACGAGCTCCTCCGAGTTTATTTGCTTCATATTTATTCGGGGCAGCACATAAAGTTTTTAACACGAAAATTAAAATCTTTCTTAACAAACATGGTACATCCATAAAGGTGTGTCCCTGATTTCTAAGCCGTATGTTTCATATCCTGATAGCATTGTACTTAGGTATTACAATCAGTAAGCCATTTGTAAAGAGTTGATTGCATCTAAGTAACACGTAGCCCTGGTAAAACGATTAGGCAATCAGCAAGGTTGCTGATCTGATCTGGTAGACTGTTCAAGGAGTGCCGGATCTATTTACGTACATAACATCACGCATGTTATCTGCAAAGGGTAAGGTAGAGATGTATCCAATAACAGGACACCCACATTTAGACAGATGTGCCATCAACTGGACAAAAATACAGACTCCATGGCTGCTTTTGAAATATTCCTAATGGAAAAACCCGATAACAATTTTCCCGGACTGGAAATCGAAACTAGGACCTCATGCTCAGCGTAACCCTTGCGACTACTAGACCAACGAGGCAGTCTCATCTACTTACACATTACACAGTTTCTTATAAAATGACTATGAAAGCTCAAGGCTCTACATATGAATTTTACAAATTTAATTGTAAAATGGACTGGACGAGCTGAGGGTCTAAAATGGCCGCTTTAGCACAACCATAATATGAATTACGTTAAAAAAAAAACAAAAATGGACTTTTGAAGAATTTTAAAGTTATAACGTGATTCAAATTATAATTCTGATAAAACGGCCATTTTAGGCCCGCTGGACGAAACCAACGGCCAGTGGTCTACATTGAACCCTAGAAGAAGGATTTGAAGTCATGGGGCCTTTGCCCAGAGCGGTGGGATGACACAGATTAACAGTAACAGTATAAACAAAAAAAAAAAAACAAAAAAAACTAGTTAAAAATTTATTTTAATGGGCAACCCCTGAAACCATTCCGGGATTTTCCGATTTCTAATATATCTACTGGAGTGTGCACTCTTTTATCTTCAAACAAAAAATAACAAGGTTCCACCGCAAATACCGAATATAGTACAATCTCACAAATCTTAATTCGCGAAATTGAAGAAATCGCAAACATTAAACGTCACGGTTGACAAAACTAAAACAATGTTATTATTGATTGCGGTATCGATTCGCATTCACGAGAAATCGATTAAAAATGTACGGTATTCGATATGGAGTTTCCGAATGATTAATAATTTTGATCTGCAATCTGCCACTGAATTCCACTGCTGTACAGGTAGTCGCGACTTCGCATTAAATTATAGTTCTTGTTAATTTTTTAAATGTCAATATTAAAAGAAATATTTTTTATTAAGCCGATGGTATTTTTATAGCTTTTGATATTATGATAAACTCATTTGCAAAGGTCTTAGTCAGTGCTCAATAGAAGGAAGCAGTTGCGTTTTGTGTATATTAAGATAATATTTTATGTGGGGTGACCCGATATAAACTATGTGCCTGTCTTTGTGACTATTATTCCTAAAATCCTAATGCGCAGTCACGTTATCAATATGAAAGAGAGACCCCACACAGCCTATCTGCAGCAACCTATCTCTGCATCACCGTTTTCACAAATAGAAAATGAAAAAAAAAACGCAAATGGCATTTTTTTTTATTTCAAAGGAACCAGACTCTCTGGTCCTTGAAGTCACTGCCAAGGGCCATCGGTGACAAAGACAATGACTTTGGCTTGCCACAACTCATAGGTACTCAAATGGAACTGTGACTAGATTTATGACTGTGGGCAAAGGTATTCAAGGTGTTCAGCAGGCCAAATTCAAAGCCCCTGAAAGTGCTGTTTATTAATTCTTTGAAAGTCATTTTTATTTACACTCAACTTTCATGTGTTCATTGGATTGTAGATTAGTGGCAAGAAAGTTTCGACAACACACCTGTCACTGTGAAGAAATCTCTAAAATGCTCTATTAGAGATTGGCAGAATTGTCGACATCGGCTTTCCTTGCCATAATACGAAATAGAATAGAATGCTATATTGTAAACGTCTCCAATTTCTCTATCTATACAAATAAATAAAATTAAAGTGTCTGTTTGTAATATCAAAGTAACAGTTTTTTACTGATACTGGTATTTTTTTTTTCAATTTTTGTATGTTTGTTTGTTCCGGCTAATCTCCGAAACGGCGGGACCGATTTTGACGGGTCTTTTGCTGGCAGATAGCTGATGTTATAAGGTCTTATTTTTGTTTTAGAGAAATAATTAGGGCAAGAAAATTAAAACCCTCAAAATTATCAACTAAATCCGGTACAAAAAGGGAAGTAATGTTTTTATAACAATTTCAAGCGAACAAAGATCGCGGGCAACAGCTAGTAATAAATAGACTATTTTATTACTTGTACATAGAAGCTACAAAATTACTTTAAACCATTCAAAGAATTAACCCAATGATGAAGATAATTGTCACGATAACTATGAAGACTTATCCTCAAATAATGTGTGCATTGAAAACCCCAATTACCTTTTATACAATCCATTAAACATAATAAATAATTCAATTTCGCAGTCCAAAGATTAAATTACGATCGTTCGCCCATTCTGTATGCGACAATAAAAATGCTAATACCGACCAACGATGGTGTAATTTACGACACCAAATATAAGACAACATATGAAAATATAAGACAAAATATAATAAGGTGACCGACAAAGAATTTGAATCTTTTTTTGTCTTTCATAAAATGGTCGATGTGAAGCCATTAATGATTCTCATCATTAGCACTGCGAACTTCTAAATTAATGTTATTTAGTTAATTTGCTTGTTATTATGTTCTCGATGGCTCCTTAAATTAGGATTGTTATGTGTTTTATTGCGAAATAAAGCAAAGAAACCTCAAGGAATTGTGTGTGAACTACAAAAAATATTTACATTAGATTAGGTTAATTTTAGGTATTGGAGCTCTTGTTTTATAAAAAGAACAAAAAAATAATCATGAGACGTATTTATCTTATATGGGTGCAGTCCACAAACGTTGAAACACTTTTATTGTACTACGCATGTGTCACTGTAGGGTTCCGTAAGTGTTACACATCAGTCGATATTTTACTGAGAGAGTCTAGTTTACTGAGAGACTATTCTCTCAGTAAACTAGACTCTAATCCCACTTCCCACATCTGAGCCAAGCTCCAAACCCAACATACAATAAAATTCCTAATTCTTAACTACCTCCAAAACAAATTACTTCTTCGAGGAGTTCGCCATTTTGTAATATTTAAATTATTACAAAAAGGTACAGAACCGACTAGACTCGACATCAACAATTAACACTATATTAATGGCTATCTACACTTGTCTACACAAATCATTATACAAATGACATTTTCAACTAAGTTTTTCTACATCTTATTTCCTTCCTTATAATTTTATTGTCCATATGCTTCTATTTCGTCATCGGAGCAGGCGGCCACGCCAAAAAATCAATTTACATGTTATTTAATGAATGTATTATGCAGATTTAGTCGATTTTATTCTTCGAATATCGATAAATCTGTTCGGGCGAGACAAATAAGTCATAACATTGGACCAGGGGTAAGGACAAGGCCAGATTATTTTTTTTTTGCACGTTTCGATACAAGAATCGACAAGTTTTCGAATAAAAAAACTTTAATTCATTAGAATAAATGGTTAGTAAAAAATACTAGACTAAGCTGTTTTTGTCACACGGTTTTAAACCGTCTAGATTGGTATTACAATTTAAATTAATACATATAAGGCGTGGTTTCAGGCAGCCTCTAAAAGCTATGTGCAGCTGCACATAACAATTTAAGTACTACGTCTAGTTTTTCAATGAAAATGCACAAGTCATTATCATTTTCCTGGCCTTGTGCGATTCCATGTGGGGTCGGTACAACACATTTTCTTCTCCCATTCTCCCCTGTCAGACGTCACGGCATCATTTACTCTTTTCTCTTTCACATTATTCCTCACACAATCAATGAAAAAAAAGCACAAGTATGTAACTTTCCAATGTCTTGTTTAAATTGTAATATGTTAGTCAAATCTGTTTCCATCAAGTATCTTCCTAGACAAAGTGGCGTTCAGTTTCCAACGGATTACATCATTCGTCTCGACATTCTGCGGTGAAAATGACGACAAAAACTCAATGTAAGAGTCATCTTACATTGAGTTTTCCCTAAATTGTGGGGTTAAGGAAATACCCAGTGTTAGAGTTTGATGGGCAGACGACATTTTTGAAATCGCCGGAATATCCTGGATGGCTGTCAGAAGAACGTGGAGCTTGGCACAAACAAAGAGAGGCCTATGCCAAGCTGTGGGCCTCGTGCTGGGGATGATGATGATAATGATGAATAGTTTGATATATCATTGCAATCTTTAACCAGAAAAGAATGCGGAGGATCCCAAGATATCGAGTGGAGTGCAAGTTTTTCTATGATACCTATTATTTATGATTTTCCGACTACTTAAGTAGACGTTCAGTAGTTGCTAATAGTTAGTACATTAAAGATTCTGCCCTCATTTGATTTACGAGGTTAGGTCCCTAGGTTTCTAGTTATTTGAACTTTGAGTAGCAAAAAATCTAAATGTTTGGTACTTCAAATGTCATCCGTTCACTTCGGTTGACATTTAATACTATTTTCTGTGACGGTTACACGAATAGACAAAATGGCAACTCACAATGTTGCAATAAGTTTCAAGTCAATCAGAACAATATTATACTGTCAGCTTTTAACATCCAAAAGTCTTTTGTGGCAAGTGATTTTTCGATGGATTATTTTAGAAAAGTTGGCGAAATCAAATTCTTTTTACTTGTCTTTAGGGAATAAAAATATCCCAGTCAGATGGACAGCTGGCAATTGATAAGTATTTTTTGAAGCTGAAACCTGAATAGGCCCATAACTACCAAGACTCGCTTAGCCAAAAGTTCTGTCATCCAGTTTCAGTAAGAAAGCCTTACCTTATTTTACTTTCTGGTTACACTAATATGGTTTAAGGCAGGTGTTGCACGGAGAAAAAATAACCGACCACAATATTTGGGGACTGTTTAAATTGCACCGTGAAACCGGTGAAAAGGAGGAGCAAGAACTTCCAATCCGTTATTTATTTAACACAAGCTGTATTTAAAACCACTATTCACAGTTAAATTCCCTATATAACCCCTTCAGGGGGAGAATGCTCAAAAATCTTTCATTACTCACTTTCGGTACAAAAACTACCTAACTCTTGTGCAAAATTTCAAAGTTCTAAACTCAACAAGCCGTGAAGCCGGCTCAGAAAGCGGTAGCGGGACGACCTAGATGCGTACCACGAAGGCTGATTCGAGTGAGTTCGCGGAATTAATTGGGAGAGGCCTTTGCCCATCAGTGGGACAAAAAGAACCAGCAGTTTGGGCTGTGCGTTGTACAACAGTGAATGAATTTAATAACTTTATTGAGTAGTAGACCCCTATACTTTTTTTAGCTAAGAAACAGCAGAAGATCGACCATCTATCTATCGGCAACGACACGTTGCAGGAGGCTGCATCTTTACTCGGGTTTCAGGCACACCCCAAAACACTCCACTCAAGACATACCGCCAACAAAAAAACCCAATTACACTACAAGCCGGTAAAGTCGGCGTTACTTTGTACTACATATACTAAAATTATGACTATTGCGAGGCATTACTCTTCTTTACTCATCGTATGAATGGTTGAACATGTTCCGTACAATGGCTTGCCTGTCCCCCTATTATTTCGAGCGGCTGCCTTTATGCGGACGTCATCCGATAAAGGGGTATAAATAAGCGCTTGCGCATGTCATGTAACGTGGCGACTAGTGATTGTAGCGTTATGAATCATCGTTCGTGTGTCGTTCGGGATTTATCGGGTCTGTGATGATTTTTAACTGTTGCGTTTGTTGGTAGGTGGTGTCCTGGATTTGAAGATCAACTGTCATAGGCGGGTTTTCTGTATTCGGTTTTCTGCTCATTTTCATAGTCAATTGTAATTGGTATAATACCAATTAGGTACAATTGACTATGAAAATGATTGACAATGTCAATTGGTTGACACCCTGTTCATGCTCAAATAATCAATCTGTACCTAATGCGCTTCTGAACTTTAGCTTCCCATTGCCTCGATGGGGCTCGTCATTATGTCAATTTCTTCCCGTTTAAACCTCGACTACTTTTGACTATAATGTCTGTTCTCCCGAAAAAGACTGGGACACAAAAGGCAAACAATAATACAGCTTTTCCACAAACAAACAACCGATCCATCACTTATCCCAAAACACTCAGTATTTGATCTACAAAATGTATTTATGAGGGGCCATTAAAAAAAAACAATTAATTCATCTTAACAAGTCAACGGCCTCCCATCGCGTCTGCCACAAAAGTTCCGACTTATGTCGGTGGTCGCGGCAACTTGCGATATTATTTGCGAAATGTCACCACCAACGATGAGCGACAATAACATTCGCACAATAAAAAAACGCACACTAAAAGCCCTACCATCAAAACACGTCAAACTTATGTAAGAAGACATAGAGTTACATTTTGTATGGCAGTGCGAAATTTCAACAGCAAACAAAAGTTGGTGTTACATTAAGTAAAGGCTATAAATGCACCCTATCGGTTTTCCACGTTGTTCTCAGAACGCGTATTATGTTCGTATTTTGGTTACTTGTTTGTCTGTATGTTGAGGCGACGTGGAAACTTTGTCGGCGCCAAACAAAGACTTCCTGTGAGGTACGACACATCCGCTGAATAACAGGGTTTTCACTGATATGAGAAAATAACGTGGAGTATGGGAATGGTTTATTTATGTAGTATTTTATGCGGAAATTTGAGATATATGATATAATGCTCATAATATTATAGATTAGGTATGTCCTGAACTGCAGAAAACCATTAGTTTTACAACGTAATGTTAAATTTTCTTTCTGGACTTCCAATATATGTAAACCTGCAAATCTCTGTACTCCAAAATATCTGATCTCGTTTGGAGATGGATCGATGATGTCTAATCTAGATTTTGTGATGAACACAGCTTTTTCAGCTCTTAATTAGCAGGAATTGACACCTGAAAAAGCTGTGTTTGTCCTCCTGGATAAAATCAGCTTCACCCACACACACTTCAACTCAGGACATCTTGGTTACAAACAGTAGCAGTACTGTTTCTTAGCAAGACTGGTTCCCATTATCAAACGAAGTCACGCCCGCTAACTAGTGCGACAACCCACAAAGTTTCTTATTATAACTAAATTATATCAATATAAGGTTGTCATGTGAAATATCACACTGTTGATGTCCCTCATCGGATTACAATATATTGATACATTATATAAATGATGTAAAAGTATCTTTTATGTTTTAATGTTCTCGGACCCTGCCTTTACATTGTTTGAAGTGCAAACATTTTAAATGTGACTGAAGTGTTCTCGACTTGTCCAAATATGGATTTATTAGGTGTTTTACGCGTGTGTTTTTATTTCGTCTTTAGAGCCTACTTTGGTAAATAATGTCTCAGAATATGCACGTTTTTTTCGAACTTCCTGTCCTTATTCTATTCTACTTGGTGTCGGCGTAACATGTTTTCTTCTTCCATTTTCCCCTGTCAGATGTCATGGCATCATTTACTCCTGTTTCTTCCATATCATTCCTCACGCTTTCCATCCATCTTTCCTTTATCCTTCCTCTCCTTCTCCATCCATCTCATATCTATCACTACTTTAGCCACATATCTTTTATCCCTCCTCATCACAAATGTCCAAGACAGACTTGATTTTTTCTGTAACAGACGCAATTTTCAAACTTCTTCTAATGTACCTACTCATTCCTTACTTAATACATTATTGTCACTTAAGTGTTATCCATTCAATAACCAACTGAGTACTCAAACATTTTCAAAGAAAGAAGAAATAACAACTTAGTGCCACCAACGGAAGAAATTACGTAGAAAAATTGATGTTATTCGATTTCTTGTCACTTAAGTGTTATCCATTCAATAACCTGAGTACTCAAACATTTTCAAAGAAAGAAGAAATAACAACTTACTGCCACCAACGAAAGAAATTACGTGGAAAATTCAATGTTATTCGATTTCTACCTTAAACAACGTCGTTCACATAAGTAAGCCACGAATTCTGTGCTAAATATACGTTTAAACAATTTGATTTTATCACCATGTAACTAATAAAATAAATAAAACACTTTAAGGCTACATTTAGCATTAAATAACACTTTTAAAATAAACAACCGGTGTCTAAATTAAATCTATAAAAAGATAGGTCTGCTTAATCTTTTCCTTAAATCATGGTAATCATCATACAAATCAGTCACTTATGATTTTAAACTTTCTTTGAGTTTCTTATTTAATTTTAAATCAAATAAATAAACAATTTTATTCTTCAGATACCGTGAAGCTACAATCACGTGCATTTTGATTCATTCAATCATTTAAACATAAATGTTTACACTTTATAATATTTCTTAATGAAAACATCGATATAAAGCCTCAATCAATCTTTGCTATTTAATATGAAAACACGATATACTTTTTCATAACAAGGAAAACAACTGTTAACTTGATCTAAAGAAAAGAAAAATAAATTGAATATAATTTCCACAAATAATCACACTGGAAGACTATAATATACAAATATCAATAGAAATTTTCCAGACTGATTGCCTAAATTTCCCGACGACAAAAGAGGCTCTAAAAAATCAGTAGATTCTTCCACTTTTACTACAGAAAACCCTACTTAAACCTACCTCTTCCCAGTCACATCAAAAGACGAATGAAGACTCTACAAGGATGCATTATATTCGCGTAGCCTTTTCCCAACCATGTTTGGGTCGGTTCCCACGTTCCCAGCCTAACCGAATGTAGCTAAATACCAATATTTTACTTCGAGCTACCACCCAATCTGACCCAACGGCCAATAGGTAAGGTAGCAAGTGTACCTAGGGAACAGATACCGAATATAACAATCTATAGATATTTTTATGATAACTGTAACTATCACAAGACTTTTACACCCCGAATCGTCTACAATCAAATAACTAATAGGTTACTTGATTGTAGACGATTCGGGGTGTAAAAGTCTGTTGGCCGTGTGGCCCATAGGTAAGGTAGCAAGTGTACCTAGGGAACAGATACCGAATATAATCTATAGATATTTTTATGATAACTGTAACTATCACAAGACTTTTACACCCCGAATCGTCTACAATCAAATAACTAATAGGTTATTTGATGGTAGACGATTCGGGGTGTAAAAGTCTGTTGGGCGTGTGGCCAATAGGTAAGGTAGCAAGTGTACCTAAGGAACAGATACCGAATATAACAATCTATAGATATTTTTATGATAACTGTAACTATCACAAGACTTTTACACCCCGAATCGTCTACAATCAAATAACCTATTAGCTTTATCACTTTTTGTGTAACGACTAATCAGCGAACATATATCACCAAAAGATTTCGTCAGCAAAATCTAGTTTCCAAATCAACTTTATTAATGAAATACACAATCAACTCTCCGGTCGATTGAGAAATACCAATTCATGAATCTGATCGTAAGGCTTTTCACATTTTATGGTCAAAATTTGGCAAATAACGGCCATATCTGTCAACACCAATTGATTGGACATCCAAAATCATCTTGGTGTTTGTCCAGTTTATTATAATCGGCAGTTTGGATGTAAATGAGATGATGTTTGCTATTGATTCATTGTGACTGATTGATTTGATGATATTAAGGTTTTCGAGTCATTTTTAATGATTTCGTCAGTGTTCTAAACTTAGATAGATGAGGCTTACGTTATTGATTGGTTATTGGTAGCTTTTACGGTTGATTTACAAGAGAGAGTAGCTCTTTTAACAATTTAAAAAGGTGTCAAGACAAATCTCTGATAGCATAGAGTCCATCCAGCAGCTATTCTATTGATTACCTATAGTTAAAGGGATCTATAGATACTTCTAAGTAAGCACCACAGCTAGTTACCCCACTAGCGCAAAAATCCTAAAAATCCTTGAAGCATTTTCGACAAACAACCTAAGACATTTTCAACAAAATATTTCTAACAGACACAAAAAGAATTGTAAACAAAACCGATATTCTACCATCAAAACCAAACATTAATAACGGCACTAAATTCGGATTAAAGGGAGTTAAACCTCGTCCATTGACGGGAGTTAATCCAAGAAGGCCCGAGTGTTCCCACGGCAAAGTGCCCCAGGCTATGTCCGACTGAAACACGATGGAGCATTACTTCTCTGAAACCTGGTAAAAGCTAAGCTGTAGGTAGTTATGAGACACTCCGGTTAGATTGACGATCGGGTCCGCCAACTGATTTATTATTATTATTTTATTCTTGCTGTTTTTGGTAAATCTTTTCATTTGAAAACCAATTTTGGGGGAGTTACAGACTGATTTTGATTTCTAACTCGGCTCTTTCATAAATTGAATCGTTATAGGAAAGTCCACACTCATGCACTAAATATGCGTCAATTATGCACAGTAATACATAATTAATACGAAAGCATTTCAGGCCAGCTTATATTTCGATCGGTAAAACCATCAAATAACTATGCAAAACGAGATATTCGCAGAAGCAGAGTATGCCGCGCTCTCTGCAGGGATTCTCACGTTTTAACTATTTTATTACTCCAACTGCCCTGGTTAGTATTCAAGTAAATTAATGCGATAGTAAACCTTATTCCAACGAGTTAAGGCGGTAAGCTGACAGGAGAGTGCAGCGTCTATTTGTGTTGTATTAATTGAAATGGTAATAGCAAACCACTACTGAATTTGTTTTTGTTCAACAGTTTATTTTCACGTTATAAAAGGGTTTCATTCCTATAGATGAATATTTTTAATTGGTAGGTGCAAATGCAAGCACCTAAGTAGGTATTTTACATACCGATAGGTGTATTATATACAAAAAAGCTTGAAAAAATTCTCTGAAATTAATTGGACGAATGGAAGCAATTTCTTCACCTGACTAACTACGAGGTAGGTCACGTAGTCAACCATGTTGTTCCTAGCTGGAATGGTAGATAAAATCATAGGACGGTACTGCGTACTGGCAGCACAATTAGTATCTGAATTTCTGGCGAATATATTTGGCACACAACTGGAAAAAAGCATAATAGCTTGAACCATGGGAATATAGGAATTACCCGCGTACCTATACGCCTCTGAATTCAGGTGACGCTCATTCATAACCACGGGTGAATCCAAAACTCAGTGAAGCAGAATTCCCTATTATAACCAAAATACACTTGACATAAAAAGACACATCCCAAATAAGAAATTAGTATTTTCATCCGTCTCTACAAATATTAGTCACGGCCAGGCGGGCCGGAATCGGCCGGATACAAGAAAAAATAATCGATGATCGCCTTGTGCGGCCTAATTAAGATATGTATCAATACCCAACCCACCCCTGTTTCAAGCACTATTGTCCCTCTCTACATAAAAGAACCACCAACCAACAACTTAAAGGAAAATGACCCTTATTTATATAGCATACTTAATTATATAACAAATAATTGATTGTATTTACGATAAATCTCGTTCGGAAGTGAGGAATAAACGCGAGATCTTTACGTTCTATTATAGTTTTTGTTTTACTGCGTGCGTAGGTGTTAACTTCGAATTACAGGCGATTCTGATTGATAGTGATGGGCGGGAGAAATTCTCGACGGTATTATTAAGTTTACGACTGTAAATTGAAATATAAAAATCACATTTTGCAGTTAGTTAGTCTAATAGATTTTTGTGTAGGTTAATAGTCCCGTCTCTAATGAGACAGAAAACTATTAAACCACTTTTCTTCGAAAGTTTCTATACGAATCACGACGTTTTAGGTGTCTATCTGCATTTATAAATATGTGTTTATTTAAAGCGAATGAAAAGTACATAATTGCAATTTGACCCATGTTTACTTAACCACCGTAATTGATATAACTTTATCAAAATACCAAAGTCAAAACCTTAAAGTCGCTTAATTAATTGAGCTTAACATTATCATCAGATATGATTATAAAACTGCCGGGCATCCGAGTAAATCTGCTCATTACGTGCAGCATCATGAAAACGTGTTTATTAAAGCATGTATTTCTTTTATTATAGGCGTGTGCCGACAAACTCCGTAAACACATTTGCATCCTGACCGAAAGACCGCCGCAGAAACCTCAATCGATCGCTAAAAAAATCATCGCATTATAGGTACCCGACGGAACTACCTATATAACTTTCAATACAAAAACGATAACTGAAGTTCGAAAAAATGTGATCACAAAATTGAATCTTGCGTCGTTGATATAAAACCGATGTCCATTCTTCGAACATAATCTCATAAGCTGTTGTGAGCAGTAGAGATTCCAATACAATAATACGTGCACTGGGCCGGCGCGCGCGCACTCTGATCTGACCACTACTGTGCATTTCCCACGGGCAGCGTATTGTGCTGTGCTCCTCACTCTGTATAGCGCTGTCTCGCTTGCTCCTGATGGACTGCCGCTCTTTCGTTAAACGAAGCACTCCCACACACGCCGTCGGTATTTCAGATTGTTCTGAGGTGGAGACCGACATACATTACGTCAGCCCACATCTTAGCTGCTAGAAGTTTGTTATTGATGTAACACTATGCTTTACTCGCCCTACCGACACTGTTATAACTAGTCTCGCCATTAGAAATTAGGTATACAACGTGACATTCAATCAGATACCTACCTGTTTATTGAATCATTGCTCCTCAGTTATGTATGACGGGTAGAACGAGTTAGACAGGCTAGAAAATAAAGTAGGTAGGCAGAATAGTCAATTTTTGTTTGGAAAAACAACTTAAAAATCCAAATCATCATTTCTTGAATGTTTTGGCTTTTTCTTCAAAAAATAACTTTGAAAATCGCCAGACCTCTAATCTTTGTGTCAGTGTAGGTTCTAGAAATACGATAGGTACCTACATTTTCTAAAATCATCTAAATTGGCAATAATTTTATACTCGGAAATTAGCTGAAGAATTCCGCCAATCACAAATTGCAACAGTTGAAATACTAGCGAGTGGTAACACAGAATAGTCTTTTACGTACATTCACCTGGTTCCGAATACATTGCATGTTTTATGAACACGTTCATCTCATATGTGGCTATCAAAACCGGCAATGTATTTCGAGAGAGAGGAAAAAACCATTCAGAGAAATGAAAAACAAAGTATCGTGGTATTAAGTTGTCTAATTCACATCTGTCTAGAGCGCGTGCATTCGGCGTCTCCTGTCAAGCAAAGCCGCGGGGCAAGGCTTCATTGCAGCTAATTAGGGCGAAAATATTTAGGAAACGTTTTTAGCCCATTCGTGAATCAATGAGTGACACGATAAAGGGATAATTTTAGAGCATTTTTTGTCGATACAAGTTTTAAAAATGAATTTTTTAAAACTCTTTTTCTGTCCAGGTATTATTTTTCACGGCTTATGGAATTGATGCGCTTTTTAATTTATCTATTCATTGTGTAGGTAGGTACTTTGACCCAACAGATATAAGTACCTAAGCCACGCTTGCTTATGCTGGTCTGTGAATAGGCGATCACCCATTAAGTAGGTACATACCGAGTTTCGAGTTTCCTCCGTGCCTTGAAAAGCACGTTAAGCAGTTAGTCCCGGTGGTCATTTGTAGAACTTTGACAGTCGTTACTGGTAGTCAGTGGCCCGAAAGTATGACAAATTTTACCAAGGGGTATCGTATTACTCATTACCAACTAGGTGTGGAGGTCAGATAGGCAGTCGCTCTATGTAAAATACTGGTACCTATTCAGCTGCATTCGGTTAGACTGGAGACCTCAACATAGTTCGGAAAAGGCTAGGCAGTTGATGTAGAGATGAAATTAGTATCATCTGGATATATTTACCTACCGTCAAAGAAAATTAGATACCCATCTCATCATTCTATTGACCTTATCCCAATGGGGTAGATGACACACCAATCAAGATACTTTTTAAGAGCTGTCAAAACGCGGTTATCATAGATTTTGTATGGCAATAGCCAACTGTGACGTCACTGTTTATTCAACTCAATGACTCAACTATTTATTGATTTCAAAGCAACTAAAAGTCGAATTTGGCAATTAATTAAAAATAAATCGGGTTTTCAGGCCCAGAATAAAGTGGTTTTTTTAGAGATAGGTGTCAGGGAATTATTGTTTTATGGTGTCATCTACCCTGTTCATATGGGGGTCGGCGCAGCATGTCTTCTTCCATACCTCTCTATTACTCATCTCATCAGACACCTCCTTTCTTGCCACATCCGCTACACAGTCCATTCATCGTTTTTTTGGTCTTCCTCTGCTCTTATACCCATCCACATTCGTACTCAGAACTTTTCTCACATTTTCCTTATTCCTCCGTATAACATGCGGGCATTTCACGACCACCGATTACCACACAAGTTTTCAGTCACCGGCGCCACTTTCAGACTTCCTCTTATGTACTAAATTAGAGTAATAGCTAGGTAAATTAGATAGGTACCCACCTACTATCCGCAAAATCAATGCTCGTGATGTCGGTGATGTGCTATTTGGGCACCCTTGTGCCGATATAACCGCTCAACACTGTTATCAAACAGGAATAATTCCTATAGTACATCAGCCTTGATACTCGGTATCATTTCTTAAGCGTTTTTTGTCGATCTGCAATATTAAATATTTACTTACTTAATGTGAGCTTGCTAATAATGTTTTATGTTGTATTTATTAATACAGCCGTTTATCATATAAGTACATTAATTGTAAAACGGCATGTCAAATTCCGTAAAACTGTTATTGAATTCAGGTGTTAGGAAGAAAATATATTTATTGGCAAGAAAATATATATATTTAAAAATAAGAATAAAAAAAAAGGTGCTTGCATTGGGAGTTGGGACAGAAAATTAAAACAATTTATTTGTAAGAAAATGATTTATTTAAAAAAATCATCACTTTTTTCTTCGTCTTTCAAAATAATCTATTTAATATACAGGCCTATCGTTTCTAAAAAAATACAAACTTAAAACTAAACTTAGGTATGATGTGACAAGTCACAAGCTTCAATATGCATAGGTACCTAATTAAAAAGCGATTTTCTCTTCAATAATATAGCAATTTGGAGACCTACTTCGTATTCAAAAATTGCTAAACAAATGCGTGGCAATGCCGCCAGTATCTTGGGTACATTACCGATTGACAGCGTGGAGGTGGAGTTGTTTGGTGCTGTTTTAGGTTGTTGTAAGTTTAGGTTTTTTAATTGTTTTTATTTTTAATATACACCATTAGTTTTAGGTCGTTCTGGAACCGAAAGCCATAAATAAACACGATCATCGAACTCAGAACGATCGGGCCTATTTTCTTCAAAAAATAACAAAATAAAAATACAGAATTTAAAAATTATTACAGAACGACCTATAGTTAACAGTGTGTGTCACTGTGTCTTAAGTAGTGGTGTATACATAGTGTTATGACACGACGACCAATCAAGCTATACAAAATCAGTTCATGCGGATCTCATGGTACGGGAAATCTATACAAAGCGAGGCCATGTTATACTGGAAATGTATACCTTGATGTGTCGCCGTGTGTACAATTGGTGCTTGTGACTGTTCATGATCGACACACAACTATAAAAAATCTTCATCATAAGCCTCCCCGAACCACGAGAATTGGTCACCCATCCCAATAAAATCCCTGAAATAATTACGTGATTCGTTTATATTTGTTCGTGTGTTCCTTAGGGATTGTAGATTAGAATTAAATTACCAATCACTTTTTATTTTTCTTACTGAAAGCATTCGCCTGTCATGTAACAGTTCCGAATCACTTGCTTCTGAATGTAAAATTGTGTTTTTTTCCGGTGAGGGGGCGCCTAAGGATGGGCGCCTGCCTGTACCGTTCGCTCATTACAATTTTAATATCTTAAAAATAAGGCCTGTACCAAAGACACTCTTGAATTCAGACAAAAGATACTTTCAACATCAATATAAATCTCTTAGAAATATTATTTAAAAATGATGGAATGTAGCGCAGTACTCCCAAATAGCAACATTATTATTTCATCTTTTTTATAACAACTAGGTCCTGCGACTACACAGAACCCGCGCAAAATCAAATTCAGCAAAATTTTTAACGGGATTAAAAGTACCCTGTAATATGCGTCTTGGATAACATTATTAAAACTATGATTATTGAAACATAGTAACGGTAATTTAGACATAACTATAGTCTCTGCCAGATAAGTAAGAATTAAAGGTCATTAACCCGCATACATTTATTCAAATACATAATTCCGAAAACAGAAATAATGACATAATCATGTCCCGAAACGACCTTTATCGTGATCCTTGACTTTTTCTAGTAATAAAAAACGATTCATAATGTATTGTCGGGGTAGGTACCTACGCAGAGAAATTAAAGAAAGAGCAATGACCTTTAATTCTTACTTATCTGGCGGAGACTATATACACCCTGGATAGGAGGATCCGTATAATTATCGAATGCATCACCCACGTTCTTCGGTTATGCGACTGTATATCACGCGGAGGTCGCGGCTTTTTAAACGCCGACTGTCCACAATCGCGAGAAAAGCAGTTTCAGGGAATATTTATCCCACCAAAAACATTTTCATATAAAATGTTGCCAAGACGAGACCATATGACTCGCACTGTCAAAAAGTTCAGATCTCATGTAGAGAGAGCTTTTAACTCTACACGCCCTAACTCTACAAGACCTAACTTCACAAACTCTACACCTCATAGTCAAAATGTGGTTTTAAAAAAACGACGAAGCGCTTCGAGAAAAGGTAGGTAATGACCTTGCGCTTCGGTTGACTCGTTTTGGCAGGGCCACTACCGTGCCTCCAGATTTGAATTCATTATTTAATTTTTGAATTCTTTTCTATGGACACTTTTAACGTGCACATCTTGCTACATCGTTCTCACATGATATAACTATCTCAACTTGAATGATGTAACCAAGATTTTGTAACAATATTCCGATTTAAAAGAGTGTATGGTGTTTCTTGCGAGTTCTTCTACAGAGCGATCTGCGCTTTGGAATGGGCAACTCCAAAAACAAAACCGAAGAGGTTCGGTCTGTGCAATTATGGATGACGTTATGGTGACGAAGAATTACTGTGAACGATGTCACTGTTGACATATTATTATGTGCATCCCACCATCTGCCCGAATCAATTCGCACATTTTCTCCGGGTGATAACGTCTAACTAACGAAGAGTACTTAAGTACATACACACAACCATGTATCTGGCGATAACCATGTATCTGAAGTAATCCTGGCGGATTATCCATCAGCAACTTGCTCTCAGGGATCGATCCTTCATCACATACAAGACTATCGTAGCCAATCCCACATTCACAAAATTTCATTGAAATCTGTTGGGTGATTTCGGATATTAGCGAGTATATCCGAATAGACTACTATTCGGACACGTGACACGGGATTTTGATGTATTAAGATAACAACATCCTAATACCCGTCTCACTGCAGGGAAAAAGGATCTCGCACTGAGAAAGCATGAGTATTGGGCGCCAAGCTCGCTCTATGCAAGTTGGCCATTTCAGACATAAATTAACAAATAATAACATACAGTATGTATGTGTTGACCAGCTTTCCTCTTACTAATATTAAAAAAAAAAAACATTTTTAAATAAACTCGAGGTAGTCAAGCAGATCACAAAAATATTATTGAGAAAGAAAATACAAATAATCTAAGCTAGACAAAAATAACAAAAAAATACAATTCATTTCTAAGCAAACAAACAAAAACATTACTGAAGTTCAAGAAATACTTAATTACTTTTAAGAAAAAAAGAAAATTAATAAACACCTAACTTAAATACAAGCTCCTTATAGAAAGTTCGAGCATAGCATAATCACATAAAGAACTGTGTCGTCCCCCGATATCACAGGTTTACTAGTGGTTGGACAGTTGGTATATTGTACTACCGAGTTCACGGACAGTCAACCACTTTTAAAAGTACCATGTAATATGCGAACCATTAAGATGATTAAAACTGTGATTCATCATCATCATTTCAGCCGAAAGACATCCACTGCTGAACATAGGCCTCCCCCAAGTGTGGCCACCAGGCCCGTCCGACTCGCATTCAGCGGATTTCCGCCCGCAACCTTCACCAGGTCATCGGTCCACCTAGTAGGAGGTCTTCCAACGCAACGTTTTCCGGTTCGCGGTCACCACTCCAGAACTTTTCGGCCCCATCGGCCATCCGTTCTGCGAGCAATGTGCCCTGCCCACTGCCACTTAAGTTTGGCAATTCTTCGGGCTACGTTGGTAACCTTTGTTCGGGTGTACTATGCCTTATCGAATGCCAAATAATCGAAAATCAATTGATCGACCACTATAAATCGAACGTCTAAATACTCGAACGTTCATAATATCAAATGATTAATAAATCGAACATTCAATATATCGCCACTCAATACATCGAGTGTTTAAAATATTGAATGTTTTTTGATCGAGCGATCGAGAAACGGTCAAATTTTCCAAATCAACCTTGAACCTAATACTTTAGCGATAAAGTTGAAAATCTATTAAAGAAATTTGACAGATTCTTCTGGGCGCTCTCGTTCCATCATAGACCTCATCCATCGCTTTCCATCAGGCGTGATCGAGGTCAAGAGTAGGCCCATTTTGTTACAAAAATGTAGTAAGCTTGATGTGCTGGCGTTTGTAAATTCGTCGACACGTCGGACATTAGCCCAAGCATTCCTCGTGGAAAAATGGGGACATAGCACACTTGGCTGAATTTTCCAATCTTGTTTTACTGTTAGTATTTTATGTGCGGACAATTTTTTTTTTTATCATCCATATTATTTAAATACAATTAAAAATGCAAAAATACCACTCAAATAAAAACAAATTGAGCTTCTTGGCAGGTCTGAAGCATTTAAATTTATTTTGGCACATAAACATAAGATTCAGCAGTAACCCTAGATTTATAAGCAGTGCTGATGATATTAATAGCACAAAGTAAAGCGCGCGCTTTCTTAGGTTCGAACTTACACGTTAGGCCATTACCACTGGGTCTAGTGACTTTCATCGTACGTGAATTACACAAAAATAGACAAGCTTTTCCAATCGAAATCTTACATTGTGCATTGTAGTGCAAACTAGACAAGAAAAGTAGCAAAAAAAAATACAAATTTATATCACAAATTAAAGACAACATTACATCACATGTATTTCCGGAGGGTTATTATTATTATAATTTTTTTGTGACAAGCCCGCCACACTGTTCCCAAACCACTGTAACTCCTGAAAGCCAGAATCAACAGTGGCGCCACCAGAAAAGCGCCGAGACAATGAAGCTCGACGAAGTCCCAGAGAATGAATTTAACTGTCTTGGATCCCGCAACGATAATTTCGTTGCGGGATCCAAGACAGTTAAATTCAATTTCACATCAGAAAAGTATAGTAGGAGTAGGAAAAAAAAGTTTTTTTTTTCGGAGGGTTAGGGATAAGTGTACCCACATTTCGCTCATCAATCGGGCACTGTTGAGAAATACCTAATGAAAAACCCGCATAACAATTTGCCGACCCAATAGAGTATGCATAGATGGTATGGTCATGGTGGAGACGATGGCCCAGCGCACACCGCTGGAGGCGCAGCGCAGCGCATTTGAAGACAACAATTTAATATAAACCTTAACTACCTTGATATACGGTCGCGCGCATGCTCCTGTAGTAGCTTGAGGGCGCTCAGAGTACCGCGTGCGAATTTATTCTTATATTGACCGTATATCAAGGTGGTTAAGGTTTATATTAAATTGTTGTCTTCATATGCGCTGCGCTGCGCCTGCCCATGAGTGAAAGGTGACTAACGAAAGGTATTTATTTACAAGGCAGATGTGAGAAGAAACGCCGGGAGGGGACGCCCCAGAAGGACATACACTGACCTTATTGGTAATGTTCTTTGGAGAGTCAGGTGCGTAGTACTCGCAACCGGCGTGCGTGTATGACCAGGTGTAATGTGTGTGTTTGATATGTGTGTGTGATGTGTGTGTGTGTGACTGTGTGTGAGTGTGTGTGATATGTATGTGTGTGTGTGTGTGTGTGGTGATGTGGTTGTGTGCTGCCAGGTGTGTTGATGGTTTAGATCAGGTTATGTCAAACCTTGAATCAATTAAATCGAGGTTCAAGCAAATATTTCTATTGACATCTTTGCAAGTTACAGCCGAAATTTCTTAATTTTAGTTACTTAATAGTACTTAGTTGATAATCCTTAAAATAATTTCAGACCTAAACTCTGATAGGCGGATTCTTTATCTATTTGTACTTGCCGTTGATTTCTGAATAGAATTGAGAATTTGTAGTTGAGCACCTATGAAACACTACTTTAGTAGCAGTAAGAGTATTTAAAGGTGATTACTTTGAAAAATAAAATTACTATTCTCAACTACAAATTCAGCCAACAGAGCTTAATTAGCGCTGGATAGCCAGCTAGCCCCAATACACACTTGTAATGGTAGCAAATCAATCAATCAAAATACAACTTGATTCAGATCTCCAAATTGCAAAAAAAAAACATTTCTTGCTGGCTATCTCGCTCTGCTCTTAAGTACAAATTACAAAAAAAAAACTAATCTAATTTAAAGTAACATAACACTTGTAATATGTGCGGTATTTTATATCAATTATTAAAGAGTAAGTTGCGTCATTGATCAGATAAATTAATAAAATTTAAATCAAACGTTTCAATTAAAAAAAAATAGGATAATTCAAGGCAATTGGCCTTTAATATTTTTTCCAATTCTACCCTGCTGGTAATTTGGACATTCAATAAATTCAAATAATCACTTTTATTCATTTTATTTTACATTTCCTCCGTCAATCATACACATTAAATGAGTTGAAAACAGTCAAAATAAATTCTTACGGTGAGAAGACCACAAGCCACCAAGGGTAAAAAAATGCGTAATGAAATGATACTCGATCGCATATCCACACGTTCCATCCATTCCACATTGAAAATGTTAATTTATCTTACTACCTATAGTAGGCCACACAATCGCAACAACCGCTTACAAACAAAACAGCAATTTTTCAATCAAACGTTATACTCAAAGAATCATAAAAACACCGCGCATATTCACAGAAAAAAAACCATTAGAAAAGATCCTACAGTACTAAAAAAAATCACGTCCAAACTAACTAACTACAAGAAGAACAGTTTATCTGCCAAAATTGGAGAAGGCTCTGTATGTATGCTCGTTCCTACTAGATACGCCAACTTGTGTGCATACTGACATGGCGCAGGCACTCTGACCGTGCCAGGCCAATTGTAGTACAAATGGCACAATTTGTAGGTGAGCCTTTGACATTGGTCTGTCGTCATATCGCTGTTGTCGTAGACAACTACGTAGTGAGTTGGTGTTACTGTACCTTGGTTCACCTTTTGGGAGACAATTAAGAAGTCGTACCTGAAATTAAAAGGAAATTTAAAAAAAACATTTCACTATATTTTGACTTTCATTGTAATATACGTCAATACGTCACGCCTTGGTATAATGTTTACCTAGTTCTGACGTCAGGAGCCCCCACTCCCGAGTTTTGATGCGTAAACAAAAAATACGTGTCCATTAATTTCCAATACTATCTGACGGACTAAATAGATTTGCAATTTTTTGGTACTGTCGTCATGCCTATTGTAACAAGCTGATCGTAGATCGTTGCTTTATCGTGTCTTGGACTATTACATACAAAACATCACGCCTGTAATCCCCGAAGAGTTAGGCAGAGGTGTACCTAATAGTACACCCACATTTCGACAGTTATGATTAAGTCCTATGTAATAGGAGTCCCATGTAATATGTGGCAAGCCTATTGCCATCAACATCATCATTGATGTCACGGTTGGCGCAATGGCCGAGTATTGCGCTGCGTGTCGCTGGTTCCATTCCCGTGGCCTACAAGTAGCAGTTCCAGGTCTGGTTGTTTGTGTTTGTAAGTTTAAATGCTTGTACAACGCACCCACGATACAGGAGAAATTTCTTGTGTAGGGCAACAATAAAAAAAAAATGGTTACGAGCTTCAATTCCCGTACCAAACAGGATCTTGACAAGTATTGTGAGCCAATAAACTACTGCCGTTGTTAATATAATTATACTTGATAATTATACGCTTTAAGTAAATACATATAAGATAGAAGAAACGCGACGTCTCTTTATACCTACATGTTGGTGTGATACATTAAAGGGGGCCACACGGGGATGAATCAGGACGAAACTTTGAACGGGATTAACTAAAACAGCATCAAAAGTCGCGGGAAGCACCTGGATCAGGGACGCTTTTGCCTAGCCTTTTCCCAACTATATTAGGGTCGGCTTCCAATCAAACCGGATGCAGCTGAATACCAGTATTTTACATGAAGCGACTGCCTATCTGATATCCACAACTCAGTACTGGGTCATACGATACCCCTTGGTAAGACTGGTTGTCATACTTTTTGGGCCACTGACTGTAACAACTGTCAAATATCTATAGAGAAGATATATAGTGTGTAATAATTTTAAAATTGTATTTAGTTATAAGTTGTTGTTATTTTTAAAGCTTTTGCATGTACGTGGTAAAATATGGCTGTACTATTAAATATTTTATATAAGATAGCGTTTGAGGTTACCCATATTTGCAAAATAAAGTTATCTTTATCTTTGGTCACGGCACCACGCGTGAACGGCTGGACCGATTTCGATTTTTGTTGTGTTTGTTATTGTCAGGTGAAGGTTTTATGAAAGAAAAAAAAAAGTTACGCGGAAAATTTAAGAAAGCTTTACGAGCATATTAAATTTTACCATTCGTCTCTCTGGAGACCAATTGTACTAGGCTAGCATACAGGGTAGGTAGGGTAGAGTAGTAAAAAGTATAAGGAAGTAGTACGTAGGAAAAGTTCTTTTCAATATTAATAGTTAAGGCGACTACAGGTGGTAAACGCGAGTTTTATAATGCGAAAAAGCATATGATTCACTGCAATAAACAAAACCAGAAAAATATATGTTATTCTTCAGGATATATGCTAGTATGATAGTGTTTTGAAAACATAATACAACTAATTTTACTCGATAAAAAAAAATCACAAACTTCTCTAAAAAAATCTTTTAACAAGTAAAAACCATACTAAAATACATGCGATCATTCTAATTTTTTGGCAAATTCTACAAGCAACATATTAGCATGAGAGTGTTTTATGTTTTTAGTCCAATCAATAGATTTTTTTGCAAATCGCAAAAAAACACGAATTTCGCACTATTCCGCCCGCAGTGACTGACGTAACAACCATTTTGTAGTGCAAGCTGATTAGAACTTTATTCTAACAGTATTTCGAACGAAGTTTGAACCACCACAAATAGAGTTGCTAATTTAGCTCCTGTAGTCGCCATAAGACAGGACAACGTCTGTCAGGTCAGCTAGTCACTAATAATAATGAAGTCAGTTTGCTTACCAATCGCGTCTAGTAACGCCATAATCCAAAACGGTTCCAGGGTTAGGGTTTTCGTAGCCACCAGCAGCCTTCATAAATATTCTGGTGTTGATACGTTTCTGTACAACTATGTAGGTGAACAAAGGCTTGTACTCCGCCTTTAGTACGGACAAGCAAATTTGCATTTGTGGTATTTCGTACCGTTGGAGCAATGGTAGTTCACCGTCGCCGACGCCGTCCCTGTAAAAACACGCAATGCTTAGATAACTTTTTTTTTTTCTATGATTCACTGACTAAAACAATAGAGATCTACGCTAGGGAATGGGCAACTACAGTACTTTCTCAAGTTATTATGCCTTGTGACTGGGACTGTAGCTTTGTTTTTTATTTGTAATTTTGACATTCAAAAGTTCCGTAATGGTCTAATTGAAATAAATGCTTTGAGTTTGAGTTTGAATAACAGTATTAATTTTAACCCTTATTATAGTTGCTTCCAGTTAAGATCGCAATAGCGGCCATTGACCAACCTACATTTATTAAAGTTCTAACTTTGAAATCAAAAAGTCTTGAATCGTTATCTATCGTGATCTTCAACATGTTTTCTAATGAAAAAACGATACATGGTTCATTTGTTTTGGTTCGTACGAAGAGATATTAAGGAAAGGGCAATGACCGCTATTGCGATCTTAACTGGCAGCAACTATAGCCATTTGTATCCGACTGCAGGGCAAAGGCCTCCCTTCCCTCATTCCACTTATCTCTATCCATAGTTGTTATTCGCCAATCCATTTTAAAGAGTCAAGTTCGTCCTACCAACTCTCTCTGGGCGTCCCGCGTAGCCGTTTGCTGTTGTAACCCTTGGAAAAAGTTAATGCATTTTCTTTCTTTGGTATGTACTAAATCCTAGTGCAAGATCACTAGATGATACTCTCCACTTGACTGATATATCGTCACTGGTTAACTTTGTCAAAGGATATTATGTTAACATATTATTTTTATTCAAATCACAATATCAACCTATGACCCGAATATCATCCTTATTACAAAAGAATTAAGTTTATAATTGCGAACATTGAAAATACCGTCATCTATGGTCAAGTAGCGGAATTTACTCGTCAGTCAATTCTACTTTGATTTCGGAATACAAAAGGTCGTAATTTTTTGCTGCCCTAAAGCAAAATGAACGTTATCCTTAGAGGACGAAGGTATATATCGTGAATACTTAAGTATCGTCGACCTCATCTCTGTCCACAGAACTATGCAGGTGGTGTAACTATAGGTGTAACTATGAGGTTGAAAATAAAATGGAACAGCGACGAAATTTCGTCGCTTAGCACTTCCTATGTTTGTTTCTGTTCCGTGATTCAAGCAGTGAGCATGAGTGATCTCTTGTACCTCACAGAAATATTGAACACTTCGAACTTCAGTCGCATTTAACAAATGCGCTCGCTCTTTTCAATTATGGTTTTTATTTCACACTAGCAGCCCGTCCTGGCTTCGCACGGGTGGACATTTTATTTTTTCTATTTATAAATATAGCCTATGACACTCACAAATAACGTGGCTTTCTATTGGTAAATAAAAGTAGTAAAAAGAATTTTCAAAATCGGTTCAGTAGATCCAGAGATTAGCCCCTACAACCTCACAAACTTTACCTTTTTATAATATTAGTATAAATTTCTACAGTCCTCATTTGCATCATATAAAGTGATGACAAGGTTATATATATAGCTAAGCTTTTCCATTTTCGTAAGTCAACCATACAAAGCATTAAGAATACAGTTCACATACCTGTATATAATAATTCTCTCTGGCAAGCGTCCATTGGATTCAAGGTAAAATTTGAGTGCCTCCACGAGGCATTCCTTGAGATAATCGATAATCTCCTGGCCTTTCGTTTGGAACACCACTTTTGAGTACCACTGCGTCATCGACGGATTGTATGACGCTACGAAGGCTGGAACAATAAGGTTTTTTGTTAATTGCGATATTGTGTGGTGATGTGATGTTGGGTATCAGTAGCCGGAGATCGATTTATTGGCGGAATGTTACCCTGTCCCTCGGATAGGTTGATAAGATGTTGTCTCTGAGCCTGAACTCTCTCCAATCGTGTCAGATTACCGTCCTATCGAACTATGAGAGTGAGACAAGAGAAAGTGCACCTCAGTCTGCGCAGACACAGGTGTACTCTCTCTCTTGTCTCAATCTTAGGGGCAACGTGGACGACAGACTTTTGTGTGTACAAGTCTGCGACAGACAAAAACTCTGCGACAAATTTTGCGTGATTGATGTGTTTGACTAATTTTTGTCCACTATAAGGATCTACTGATGGAAGAGGACAGCGGAGAGCAGCGGTGGCTCAGTGGTGGCGGCCCTGACCTACTAACAGTAAGTCGTGGGTTCGAACCCAGGCAGGCGCATTACTTTCTGTAAGTAATTTATTCCATCACCACTGCTCTCAAAACGGTGTAGGAAAACATCGTGAGGAAACCGGCATGTCTTAGAACCAAAAATTCGAAGACGAATTCGAAGATGTGACATCTAGGTACCAATCCGCACTGGGCCCGCGTGGTGGATTATAGCCCATTCCCTCTCATTGAGAGGAGGCCGTGTCCCAGCAGTGGGAACATTATAGGCTGATGATGATGGAAAAGATCCTACTGACGTCCCTTAGTGTGTGCTGTGTGCGCACACTAAACTTGTGCACTATAATATCTCCTACGGCGACGGCTCATCTCGGTGAGATTGCCCTCCATGAGCGAAACACGGTCAAGACTATTATTATTAACGACCTTGTGGCGACGTCTACAACGTCAAGCATGACGACAATTTTTTCTCCACTTGCGGCACTTGGGGATTGAAACATTTCTTCTCAACAAATGTCAAATAATCTACATCACACCGGACCTACCGACCTAGGCAAGATTTTTTACAGTACTATTCTTTGTGTTTATGTCGGGGTTCTACCATCGCCGTCTCCTCAGTTTTTAGGCCGAGAAGCATGAAAGTAACTCCGAAAGGAATGCTGTACCAGCATTAACCGGGCCTCTTGATCGCCCTACTGTGTACGGAAAAGATTTTATCAGACAATACCTGATGCCCGTTTTTACCAACACTATAAAGTGACATTTAACTTAATGCCTAATTGCCCGCTTTCACCAATACTAAGTAACACCTATCTCAATGTCTAATTCATGTTTTCACCAACACTAAGTGACATCTAACTGAATGCTTATTGCCCGTTTTCAACAACACTAAGTGTCACAACGAATGAGATTCGTAGAATATCTACATCACTAGCTACTTCCCCGTTGCTATGGAAATAATTTATTCCTTTGTGTTCTAACGTGTCAAAGATCATAAGTGGGGGCTTGTGACGTCACACGAGTTTTCGACGCACTGTATCGTCTTAATTTTTTGATTACGTGAAAAAAAGAAAAATGTACCCAATTTTTTTTTTTAAATCTATCTGACGGACTAATTCGTTTTTTTTTTGTTATCTACCCTATTGGTTATGCTACGCGGGTAGTAGGACCATCTCTTTTTCCCACCATTTTTCCAGAGCAAGGAGTTTGGCAACTTACCGCAAACACTCTGCTTCTGTCTAGTAGCGTCATGATGCGAGTCAATGCCTACAACCATAGCAGTCTTGTAGGGCATACTGATGTTCCACAATGTACCGCCAAGCTTACAGTTCATTTGCAGAAGAATCTTTTGCGTTATAGAACGAATCTTGTTCTGGTTCATTAGCGTTCGGGCGTTGATTACCTGAAATGATTGAGTTTGGTTCATGTAATATCTATATATTCAAAAATCATATTCCTTAACATACGTGTACATGTTATAGACCACGTAATTTAATTCTTATTGCCGTAAACAGTTCTTGAGAGCAGGGTGTCAAAACTAATACAGGACTTTACTTTCGCCGTTACAATTTAAAATTATGTGTCACCTATCATTTATGGGCCCCCTAAGTTGGAACCAAGTACAGTTAAAAAAAGTAATTAGTTAGGGACTAGCTGTAGCACTTGGTTTCACTTGCTTCCAAGAGGTATTTGCTCATGGATGAAACATATTATTCTGTTTGTTAATCAAAGACTCAATAACATTAAAATTTAGGTAAATTTAAACTTAGGTAATGTATTTACTTGCGACGGTATAGGACAATCATAACAACACATCTTCTTAATAGTCCCATAGCGGTCATCCCTAGACGTCGGACAAATCAATACAATAATCTGTATGTCTTCTGGAGTCTTTCTCAGATGCTGGACGTAAGTTTCCGGGCGGTCGTTCGGCAGCCGAATCAATTGGGGATCGGCCACTTGGATCCCCATAGGACGGCAGGAGCGCTTCACAGTTTCAAGGAAGTCCTGTAGAATATTGTTTCTTTTAAATTGTGTTGCTAACGATAAGGGCCACCTAAATGAATGCCTAAATACGATTGCACTGTTGAAATGTCGGCTCTAGGTGCTCGGGCAAAGTTTTTAAATTCAACAGTGCGATTTCATTGAGGCATTTTCAGCTTTGCTTAGTGTAGTGGAAACGGACCTTTTCAGTGTTTTAAGGGAAACAGTCTGCCCACACATAGCAGGATAATTCTTGACTAGCTGTTGCCTGATAAAATTATTACAAAAAAATATTACTATTCCTATTTGAATCGGATTATGCTAACAATTTCAAGGGTTTTAATTTTTTTGCACGGAAACCCAATGCTTTTCTAAAATAAGTAAAAAGATAAAAAGTAAGTTACTCCTTATAACATCCCCTATCTGCCAGTAAAAGTCCCGTCAAAATCGATCCAGCCGTTTCGGAGATTAGCCGTATTAACAATCAAACAAGACAAAAAAAATTAAAATATTTTTTTGTTATATGTACCATAGATACTTTCATACACATTCAGTAAAAAGCTGTTATTTTGAAATTACAAACAGGCACTTCAATTTTATTTATTTGTCCCTGAACAAGTTTGACCACTTTGACTGACTTTTTTGTTTAAATCAAATAAATGTACGGCGCATTTCAAAACTATCATATTACCAGCAACTGGCGCTACAACACAACTACATACAATTGAAGCAAACGGCTAGTCATTTTTCGAAGATTCATGTTTGAAAAATAAATGGATTATGTGAGCAATAATATGAATGAGAAAGGTGTAAATGATGCCGTGACGTCTGACGTCCAGAAAATAAAAGAAAAACGTTTCGTCGCTTATTTCATTCGTCAATGGGAATTTGCAAGAAAATTAAAACTTTTTTTATTCCTTAAAAATGCCTTGCAAACATAGTGGTAAGTACCTACACTTGTTTAACTTTCTTAATACAACACTTATTTTACAATTTAATATTTTATGTAGCGTGTTTTTGGTGAAACGGAACGCTAATTCAAAACACACCGTCGCCGGTAGTGACGTCAAACCACCAATCCGCACTGTGCCCGCGTGGTGGATTTATAGCCCATTCCCTCTCATTGAAAGGAGGCCGTGTCCCAGCAGTGGGAACATTATAGGCTGATGATGATGATGAATAACAAAGAATAAAGCACATACATTTAGAAACATTATTATAGTATGGGTAGAAAATTAGATGTAAACAAGACAGATGGGGGGAAATGACGTCAACTGATATGACAGGAATGGCCGCGAGTCACGGACGTTTGAACTGTCGTAGAAAATTTTAGAAATTTTAATTTTTTTTTTGAGCAACAATCAGTTGTTGAACTTAACTTTTAATCATTTACTTGGGTTGATAGTACTGTACTTTATTGATTTAATTGAAGAAAAAAATATATGCATATTCCCTGTTACATTTACAAACAAGATTAGGATCTTGTTTTCTAAATGTAACAGGGAATATGCATGTATTTTTTTATGAAGACTAACCATGCATAGGTGCATGGTTAGTCTTCATAACACCACAACTGTACGACAAATTACTTACATGAGTAACCTTCTTATCTTTGTCAGTGTACATGATAATCCATCTATATATATCCTTGGCTTGCATCACATGTTGCCTTGTGATTTCTCCATTCCAATCTGCGTTGGGTTTCCCTGGTACCCTGACATTGTTACCGAAGAATAGCGTTTCTGCCTGCATTGTGCGTGCGGTTAGGTTGATCGTCTCTGGCGCTATTCGTAGGCCCCAACCCGCTAAACGATTCCTTGCAGTTTCGTTCTTCATTACTGTTTCGATGTACTGAAATTATATTGGGAAGTTTACTTCAAACATCTATCAATAATAACATTACCAAGTAGGTATTGCCAGTCATACTAATGGTAAGAAATAGTTTTCTTACACAAGCCAGATCCGATTCAAGAAAAAAGCAGCATTTCATACGTATACGTTCTTTTTTTCACGAATCGAATGTGAGTTTGACAGGGTAAGTTGTTCAATATTTCAGGAATGAATGAATGTTGAAGAATGTATGATAAATAGTGAATATTATGCAAGAAATTCAAAACTGTTTTTATTCCTTAAAATGCTTTGTATTGGCCCATATAAACATTCTGGTACACTTGTTTATCTTTCTAATACAACACTTATTTTACAATTAAATATTTTATGTAGCGTATTTTTGGTGAAAAAGAACGCAAATTCAAAACGCATCGTCGCCGGTAGTGACATCAACCGTTGTGTCAAAGAAACACTTTTCTTTAAAAACTACTCAAAGTTTCACTAAGATGTTATTTATAATAATTTTAATGCAATGTTTGCTTGAATAAAGCACATTCATTTAGTAAAATGATTATATTAAGCGTAAAACCTTAGATGTAAACGAGGAAGGGCTCCGCAGTCTCGCGAGACTGCCGGCTCTTTTGCTAACTACTAACGAATAAATCGGTTGCAATAAAGATGCTTGTGGGAAATGCATCTTGGATGTAGAAAATTGCGTTACTCGCCAGCATCATTATTGCAACCGAATTTTTCAATTGTTATTTTAGCTATCCAAAGATAACGATAATGTCGTTATCTACATCGAGACTGGCCCAGATAAACGGAAATGACGACATAACTAATGGCCGCGACAGTCACGAACGTTTGAACTGTCGAAGAAAATTGTAGAAGTTTTTTTTGTATCGTGTAGACGACGGCGTTTAAATGTGAGCTAGGTCAGTTACGCACTGTGCCTGTGACTCGCAGCGGCAACTCATGCCAGCGACATGTTCAAGAACTTGCACCGTGTAGAAGCAACATAAGAGTAGGTCTATAAGCAATCAGACAAAATGTAGCAAGCAA
Organism: Xestia sexstrigata; assembly: GCA_941918905.2. Classification (NCBI taxonomy): domain Eukaryota; kingdom Metazoa; phylum Arthropoda; class Insecta; order Lepidoptera; family Noctuidae; genus Xestia; species Xestia sexstrigata. The sequence goes on from OW799219.2 coordinate 8,328,542, forward strand.
GTCAAATCAAATCAATATGATTCTCACTTTTTTGAACGCCGCATGACGTTGATTTGGCGTGATCTTAGTATACGTAGCGACATCTTTCATCAGCCTGAAGTTGCTTCGTTGGTCATCGGAGAGGCCGGTCAACTGACATAGCTCAGGGATCAGGCATATCAGGAATTCAGTCGGCTTTTCATTGCCTGGCATTTTCTTTTTTTCCCTAGAAAAATAGAAAATTATTATTAATAGACAAATTATTACCTACGCCCTGTAATATCAGGATTTAAAATTTCGCCACTTGTGTTTAAATGACATGATACATGAGCCTATAGTCTGCGCCAGATAAGTAGGAAATAAAGGTCATAACCCGCATACATTTTTCAAATATATAATTCCGAAAACAGAAATAATGACATAAACTTGTCCCGAAACTACCATTATCGTGATCCTTGACTTTTTCTAGTAATAAAAAACGATTCATAATGTATTGTCAGGGTACCTTCGCAGAGAAATTAAGAAAAGAGCAATGACCTTTAAGTCCTACTTATCTGGCGCAGACTAAAGTCTACTGTCATCAATTGGACACAAATCCAGACTGCTAACTGCTAGTGCAGAAGTCTGGAAAGTGAAACCCCAACAACGCACTTCACAAGAGTGATATGTTTTCTTTTCAAATCAATTGTGATCAAGCAAAATGTGTGGAGTTGCGATTTTATGGTGGTCACTGAATGAGTTAATTACCTGGATACAAGTAATGGCTGATCCCAGTCTTTGATATCTATCCCATAGTTGGATTTATAGTAATCTATAAAAGATATCTCGGTAAGTTCACCATCCACCAGCTTCTCGAAAGTTGATTTTGGTGTCTTTGTATCATCAACACCGTCTACCCTGTAAAACGGCAAATCAAATATTTAGAACATTTTAAAACACAAAGACGAGCAAAGAAGGACATATTTTAAATATATAATATGAGCATGATAGTATAATTAAGTACCATAAAAATACGGTAATTGAAAACAATACTGAAATATTCGTAACAACAAACTTATTTTATTAAGACATAATTCGCCTTTATGCTCAGTTGAAAATAGTGTATACTCCACTGTACTATTATATAAAACTTACTAAAGAGTTAAAGAATACATACCTAAACATTTTCTTATTATACATAGCCATGACGGAGTTGCCGACCAAAACTTCCGTAACCACTTTCTTCCAGCCACTCCCGTTAGCTTGAATAATCTCTTTTATAAGGGAAAGCACCGACTGTGTGCGAAGTACTTTGTGTGTGGAGTCCAGGGTCAACATGAGACCTCCTTCGTACTCGTCCACAGCTGTCACATAACTGAAGGAAGAACAAGATGATTTGTAAAACCTTTTATGACTTAGAGAAGATATCTCTTATCTGCTAGCGTAACATGGGCCCTACTCTTAACGTTTCAAACTCAAACTCAACTCAAAGCATTTATTTCAATTAGACCATTACGGCACTTTTGAATGTCAAAATTACAAATAAAAAACAAAGCTACAGTCCCAGTCACAAGGCATAATAACTTGAGAAAGTACTGTAGTTGCCCATTCCCTAGCATGGATCTCTATGGAGAAGAACGGGCAAGAAACTCCATGGACACTCTTTTGAATCAAAATATTGTTACAAAATGGTTACATCATTTATTTTGAAATTATACATATATGTGAGAACGATGTAGAAAGACGTGCACATTAAGAGCGTCCAGAGTAGAAAAAGACAACAATTTAACAACAAACGAATTAAAATGAACCCTGGCAGCCAAGAGATAACCAGTCCCAACTGACAGCGCCCGCTCACGAACATGACGCGCGCATCGGCGCCATTCAACTCAACCATATTGAAGGGAATTAAATGACCCGACACACTCGCCACCATCAGCGAGACATTTGAGTGAGCATGACATTCTCTCAGCCACCAAGGCATATTCAAGTCAATGAAAGATGAAGAAGAAACAACACCATATGCGGATGGATGTTAAATAAATGGGATAGGTCATTAATATACACTAAAAAGAGGAAGGGACCCAATATCGAACCTTGTGGTACACCCATTTTTACTTTTAAACCCATTGAGTTGACTCCATTTATTTGTACCTGCTGCTGTCTATCATTCAAATACGATTTTACTAAACTGAGCGCAAGTTTACCTAAACCGTAATGCTCAAGTTTCAAGATCAAGGTTTCGTGATTTACGCAATCAAATGCCTTCGAAAGGTCGCAGAAGATTCCTATGGCATCTTGTGCCTCTTCCCACGCAGTAAATATGTGTTTTAATAAAGTGACACCGGCGTCAGTTGTACAACGTCCTTTGGTGAAACCATACTGTTGCTCGTGTAATATTTTATTGGTGTTAAAATGGTTAAGCATTTGATTGAGCATTATCTTTTCAAACACCTTGCTGAAAACCGGCAACACGGATACGGGCCTATAGTTATTGGATACCGTGGCCCCGGAACACAAAGGGCGATGAAGGAACATGGATGGGTTTTAGTCACTAAAAGTCTGACACTCCAGAGCGGGAGGAGTCATTTGATGATCTTCCGAAAAAATAAAAAAAATAAAATTATAGATAAACAGTCGTCGCTCATAATAAATGTTATGCTAGACGAAATTACGCGGAATGCTAACTATGCAAAAATTTACTATGCCAAAAAAAAATTCTGCCACCTGGAAACTATGCCATTTTTAATTCAGACAGACACAGAACACACACAGACATTCGGCCAAACAATGAGTATACTATATAATTTTTGTGCCTTAAAAATATTCGTTCAAAGAAGATGCCTACACACTTGGCATCTTCCAAATATGCTAAATAAAGAACAATGGCAGCCGCCTATGCATTAATTTAGCTGAGATTAAATTCTTGCGTCTTTAAATGAAAAATATCTTGTATAACTCCGCGTCAACTTCTGAATTAGTTTGTGCAAGAATTTTTGTTCGAAAAAGGTAGTAGTAATAGTGAAGTCATATTTATTAATACAGTGTATTCCGCTACTGAAATCTTCATAATCGCGTTTAAGGTGGAACCGAGAGGGTAGCCCGCGAAATTCAAATTTTCTTACGCTTTTTCCAATGTGGTCAGTGACAGGTTGTATGTTGATGGAAATGGAGTCGCGCAAGTAACATGTATGTAGTTACGGAATTACCCTCTAAGTTAATTTAAACATATTGAATGACTTTTCACGAAATATTATTGGGTTGTATTGATGATTTTAATAATTATAATAGGGAATATGCATGACTCACCTCGACATTATTATTTATGAAAAATGCCTTGTATTGGCGCATAAAAACATTGTGCTACACTTGGAAACTTAAACATCACTTATTTACAATTTACTGTTTTATGTAGCATGTTTTTGATGAAACGGAACGCACTCTCAAAACGCATCGTCCTCGATAACGACGTCAAAGTACATTGTGTCAAAAAACAACTTTTATTTGAAAAGTGCTTAAAATTTCACGTAAATTTTATTATAATATTGTTATTGCAATTTTTACTTCACTAAAGCACATACAATTATTAGTAAAATTATTATTAAGGCCAAAAAAAATTGATGTAAACAAGGCAGATTGTGGATAATGACGTCACATCGTGGCCGCGACAGCTACGGACGTTTGAACTGCCGTAGAAAATTGCAGGAGTTTAATATTATTTTTGCGCGACAAGCAGTAGTTGAACTTAACTTTTAATACTTTTCTTGGGTTGATAGTACTGTATTTTATTGATTTAAGTGAAGAAAAAATTACGTGCATATTTCCTATTCTGTTACTACATAATTATGTAATACTTGCGCGACATCCAACTTGCAAAAAAAAAATCGTGGTTGGATTCTCATGGGACTTTTTTATTGAGTTCCTAGAGGAGTGGAGAAGAAAGTTAAAAAATTAAATTTCGAGGCTTGCGAGTTTTTTTTTTTATTTTCTTTGGAATTTTTTTTTTCGTATAAATGACTAACTTCAAATTCGACGAATTCTCTGAAAAAGCAGAAGTTATCTCTGAAAAAGCATCAGTTACCAATTTTAAAAGAAATTTTAGTCTTTAAATTCGAAATTTTAGAAATAATTGCTGAAAATAGGAAAATTTCAAAAGATACTTGAAATATACATTACATTAACAACAATGAATAAAGAAACAGACCAAATTAGCGATTAATGGATGCACGTTGGTCACACTATGACGCTACAATTTGAAGTTATTCCAAAGGAATATTACAAAGGAAATTTAAAAAAAGTTGCGAGCGGCGAAATTTTTTTTTTTTACTTTCTTCTCTACTCCTCTAGGAACTCAAAAAAAAAGTCCCATGAAAATCCGACCACTATAAACTTCGTACCACCTTATTGTCTAATTGCACTCGACTATACCCCGTCGGTTCCACCTTAAGTTGGTTTAGCAAGAAACAAATGCTTTAAAAATTTCGACAATTACAATAAAGGCTGTAATGAAAACCTCTTAACGAAGCCGAAAGGCACTTGTTCTCCCCGTCATTGCAAATTTTTTTTTGTTCTACACCATACCTGGGAACCTTCTAGTTACGGAGATATTGAGGGTCAAAGTCCTTGACAAGTATTTTTTTAATCCAATTTTTAATGTAAGATTTTTACTTTATTTATTTTATTTTTACTGGTTGACGGCTTCGTGATGAGGTTGTTTACACCCTCATACATTTAAACGGTTAAAGACTTTGAATTTGTTAGTAAACTATTTAAAAAAAACTACATACCCAGGCCATACTTCCAGTTTATGCTGTGGAATCTGAATAGCAGCTTGATCATTAAAAAAATCGCGATTAATCCTTACAAGCCGCAAATCTTTCATTATACATTTGAAAATCACGTTGTAGATATGAATCATTTCGCTCAGACGACGGGTTCTGCGGAATACAATCTGAAACATGAAACGGGTTAAGGATTGTAGCACACCAAATTTTTATTTTACAGATATCGTTGCTAAGGGAGTTGATTAATATTTACGCAGCGGCAGAATCATCGAACCCGATCGACGTATATAGCATAATCAGTCTATAATGTTCCCACAGGTGGAGCACAGGTCTCCTCTTAATGAGAGGTAATGTGCCACGCGGGCCTAGTGCGGTTTGGTAGATGTCACTTTTCTGTCTTCGAATTTCTTGTTGTAAGACATGTTTACTCAGGATGTTTTCCTTCACCGTTATGAGAGCAGTGATGATGAAATGAACACAAAGTAATGCGCCTGCCTGGGTTCAAACCTACGACTTACTGCTCGCGCTATTGACCGTAATTTATTTATTTATTAATATGGGTTCACCAACAGCTTCTGTGTACAGCATTTAGGTATACATAGGTTTTACAGTCTTGGACTTACAGTTGCCAATTACAGGTTAACCAGCATTTAAAAGAATAAGTGTTACCAAAAGAGAAAAAAATAATTAATTAAAATGAGTGGCTCTAGACATGAAATACAATAGTAGCCCCTGCATTTAAGAGTTTACTTACGAAACATAATACAAAGAAAAACATATGCTGTAATTTTACTAACTAATTACAATTAAAATAAAATAAAAAGACATGATATGATTATTGATCTCCGAAGTCACTCATTATCTGCTTATCCTTTTCCCAACTATGTTAACCCTCGGCTTCTATTCCAACCAGATGCAGCTTCCAGTATTTTACATCTCATCTCCAAAGTCGGTAATTAACTAATATTACTTCCTAGGCTCATACAAGGAGAAGCAGGAAGAGTTAAAACTAGATTATTTTGTTTCTAGGGAATACTTACAGTGATTGCGACTTTGCTATTATCAAAAGGATTGGTGGAAACCAGATTAAGTGCTTCCTCAGGCAGCTTCCGGGGCACATACAAGGTAGTCCCGTCAAATGTCTTCTCTTTAAAGTATTTTTGGTGTTCTGAAAATAAAGTGGTGGGATTTTAATTTTGATTAAACTGTTAAAATTTCTGGTGGACTCCAATGTTGATTCTGGCTTTCAGGAGTCACAGGTTTGGGAATAGTGTGGCTAGGTTTTCCCAAAAAAAAAACGTTAAGTTTGCATTATCTTACAGTTAAGGTAAATGCTCCAGGGTAGCCCGCGAAATTCAAGTTTTCTTACGTTTTTTTGCAATTAGAAGGTCAGTGTCAGATTGGATGTTGATTAAAATATGGTTTGCGGCTGTAACACGTATGTAGTTACAGTAATTATTAAAATCATCAATACAACCCTCTAAGTTCATGTAACCTGATTGAACGACTTTTTCATGAAATAGATTGAAAAAAAAAAAAAAACGCGGGCTACCGTGGAGCTTTCACCAAGAAGAAGCAAAGCAAAGCAAAGCAAGCCGCAGCTGTTAAAGAAGCATGCATTGAAATAAAAAATAGGAAAACAAATTGATATATTTACCATCAGGGTATCAACAATTGGCCTTCTAAAAAAAGCATTATTAACTTACCGGCCAGAAGTTTAAAGCGTAAGTGCCTGTAATCTTGATCCGGATTGTATCTAACTTCATATTCATAAACATTGTTTTCATCAAAGTTTAAGTGTATGTAGTTGCTAGTCACTTCGACAGGTGTACCACCCGTACCTCTCTTTACAACTGGGGGTGCGTCCTTTATTTCTCGCTGTAAAGAGGTTTTTATCATAACATAGAGTAACATATGTATTCTCCAAAAAAACTTGTGCATAGACTAAGTACATTAAGGTTCTATGTTACAAGGTGTCTGTATATCCAGACACAAATGCAGCAGACTAAATTTATATTCGAATTTTCTATTTAACCCAATCACTGGGTCCCCGCACTCCGCGGCATAGAAGTTTCCATCAATATGTATATGCGAGAAATGAGTTCTTATCACCCTACGACTAGGTCCAGTAGGTTCAACATGCAATGTATTTCACACGAGTGCGATTTTTTTCATTTCTCAACACGTGTGAGAAAATAAAAGGGGTTTGAATATTTTGGTTGGATTAATTTCTGCCATTTTGATTTTCTTTCAAAGTAGCGGTCACGCATAATTAAAGAGCTATATTAATCGATAGCTGGTATCAATACAAACGAGTTTTGTATGATGTATTGATAGGCCCATCTAGAAGACTGCCTCCGCCTTCAGGCACCAAGGCTCCCACTGTGGAATAATCCTGGCAATATGTCTTGATCTATCTTGGAAGTGAGTTTGTGACCCGTTCAGTCCCATCTTAATTATTTTTTATTTATTTAATTTTAAAGAAAGCTAATAAAGACTTATAACAATCTTGAATATCATGCATAAGTAGTGACATTTGCTAATTACGAGCTTCCACATGTATTATATCTAATTAGTTATGAGTTACTTGCATTGACCAGTTACAGCGATTTAAGTAAACAGATTACAATGTAGACATATTGGTATATACGTCGCGATAATATACTAAGTATGTCAAGTGGTGCCAGAGTTGCCACCCGTCCCGATTTTGCCGGGACAGTCCCGATTTCGAAGACATTGTCCCGCGTCCCGACGGCCTATCGATTTTGTCCCGATTTTTGACAATATGCGATGCGACAGGCTCAATCAATTCATTCACGGGTACCCAACCCAGTCACGCCACGCGCCACCGCGTCATCTACCGCGCGCCGCATGTACCGCGTTTGTTTTCGCCTCCTCCCGCGCGCGCAGTAATCTGTGGACTCTGTGGTTCACTGGTTGTACTTTGCGGCGTTTCTTTCTTCATTGAGTTGAGTGATTGTTTTTTTTTTTATTTGTTTTTTTATATTACAATCTAGCTTAATAAGGCTAATAAATAAGCAATTTTAATCTAACTTAATTTGCTAAAAGTATAATTACATCTAAGAGCACGTCCATTGCGTTTACTTAGCGTCTATTAAGGCGAAGTCACTTTGTTCTTGTGTCCATATAAATAGCTAGGTACTATATTACACTCGCGTTATAGTCACAATTATATTACACTACACTAACTCAAAAGGCTTGGTCCTTTGGAACCTTCTCACTATGTCCGTGTTATCGAGGAGCTGGATGGCCTCGACATTAACATGATGATGAAGCCGATGTTCATGAGCTTCTGCATATTTTTGGATTATATTGTTTACGAACTCTATATTCAGGTCCCGATGGATGTCGTCAATTCTTATATACCAAGGCGCATTCACGATGTTCTTGAGTACTTTGTTCTGGATTTTTTGTATAATTTCTATATTGCTTTCTTTCGCGCAACCCCATAGTTGTATACCGTAGGTCCATATTGGCATAAGTGAGTGATTGAGTGAAAAAATTACATTCGTTGGAGTTTAAACAATCAATACATACTTTTAAAAACATTATGTAAGTATCTCTGAAGTTTACAAAAAATTTTATGGATCCCATTTGCGTATTGCCCGACACCGTGCAGAAAATACTGTTTATAAACAATGTATATCGGATTTCAAGGAATTTTACCAAAATGCGCTGAATTATCTTCAAACCCGCTTTGATTTCGATGAATCGAATCCCCTGAAAAAATTGAAACCATTGTCACTTGATGGGAATTTAAATTTTACAGAACTTTGTGATGCTGCTTCAATTATGGGATTCGACTCCGAAGAAGGATTTTCTACGGACGAGTTATTTGAAGACCACAGTGTGGTGAAGAATATACTACCACAGATCGAGCAAAAGCAAAGCGTTGATAAAAAATGGGTCCAAGTATTTAAAGTCGCAAAGGAGCAGAAGTTGAACGCATTATTTAGTGTTGTATCTCGTGCTTTGAGCATACCTCCTTTAAATGCGTATGTTGAGCGCGTATTTTCACAAATGACCATGAAATGGTCTAATATCAGAAATCGTTGCTCGGTAGATTTGATAAAAGCAGAATTGCTAATTTCTTTGAATATGCACAAGTCTTGTTCAGACGTCATAAATAAATACAAAAATGATATACATTTACTAAAAGCGGCTCGTAACAATAAGAAATACACATGGAAAAAATAATTATATAAAATAAATACAAATATAAACACAAAATAAAGTTTCATTTTCCTTTGACTGTCTCATGGGTAATTTTTCACCAAACTCCGAACGTCTCTTATGGATGCCCGATCGTCCCGTTTTTTTTTCCCCTAAAGGTGGCAACCCTGAGTGGTGCAGTATCAAAATCAAAATTAAAAGCTATTTATGATTGTCACCAAAATACTCCTTGTTAAGGGCCTATACTACCTCAAATGGCTTAGCATGATCCTCCGTTACGCCTAAAATACTGCAGCATTAATTTTGAAATAAATATATGGTAAAGTTGAGGATTAATGTTAAGTCTTATATTTGGCGAAAACACGATTCCATAAAATTTTCTCGATAGAAAAAAATCCCAAAGTTACCTCTAAACTGAACAATAAACCTCTGGCAATCATAAAATACTTCAAATTAGATCATGAAACTTTTTATAAAAACTGAACTAACTATAAAGCAGGTCTTATATTATTTATTTTTTTAGTCTAATCAATAGATTTTTTGTAAATCGCAAAAAACCACTAATTTCGCAGTATTCGGCCCGCAGTGACTGACGTAACAACCACTTTGTAGTGCAAGCTGATTAGAACTTTATTCTAACAGTATTTCAAACGAAGTTTGAACTACCAAATATAGAGTTTCTAATTTGAGATAGCTGGCTGGCTGGCTGGATGGCTCTTAAGAATCTTGCTAATTTTGTGTGCACTGGCGCAAAATAAAAAAAAACTATTGAGAGCTATAACACTACGTATGCAGAAGGCGTTGCGCCTGTACTTTATCGATGCGAATGGTACATGGAGTAGAGGCCGTTTTCTTAGGTTGTTTAGATTAGTGCGAAAAAGTATTTTGCTGAGTGGTTCGGGACAATCAACCAACCCATTTGCGTACATACTGAAAATTAAGGTTAAATAGCTAGTTATAAAAAGAAGTACAATAATGTCTACTTACATAAACCTTCTTAACGCGTTCGTCTCCAGGCTTGCATATGGCCACAGATGTTTCAGCCATTTTCTCCGTTATCTGCTGTACGTCTGACTTCGAGCTGTCGCCCGCCGCCTTTGAAGCTTGTCTGAATAATTAAAAACACGGCGTATTTTTAACCGTCAAACACGATCGACATCGCATCGCGTTGATGAATCGATCCACATCGATAGCATATCATTATCTCAGAATGCTTAATTATTGTCGCATGTTAAACATTTCGAACGACCTTCAGCTGAGGTACAGTGAGTCATAAAAACGAACAAATCGAACGACGTTTCTAAAAAATCTCAACCGAGGTGGCTCAGCTTACTGCAGCGTTAATCGGAACGTTCAGATTCCTCGTGCCACGTCGGCACTTTTACTTACAAAGATTGTAATAGCTTCAATCCTCTTCCGGCACCTCTCGGCTGGCCTGGCGGTACAGAAGGGCTGACGTCAGAAGCAGGAGCAAAAATCGGTCCTACAATAAAAGAAATGGTTGACAAATATTATATTGATGGCATACACAATGAGAAAAATTATGTTCTGCAATGTTAGTAGGACTTTCGTTTAAGTTTAAGGAATCTTGCAAAGTTTTGAAAACTATTATAATTGGTATAATATACTACATATAAGTTCATATTATAACTTAAACAAAAACCTTTAAAAAATCATACAACATTCTGAGGATGTTTGATGTAGAGTTTAAAATATCCAATCTTTAACAACAATCAACAATCTGTAACCAAAACATGAAACAAATTCCAACATCTGTACCTAGCTCAATTTTGTTTTCCAATTAATATGGTACTTTAATGACTAACCCAATAAGACCAACAAAAAGTAGTGTTTACAAACCTCCTGGTTTTTGCTGTGCCTTTGCAAGTAGCATAGCTGCCATTTTGCCTCTTCCGCCAATTAAGGTAGCTCCAGATCCAGATGTGCTGGATGAGCATAACTATAATTTTCACAAAAACATAAGATCAACTTAAAAACATTGAGTGTGTCAGAGATAAGTATTAGGACATCCATATAAGTATTTGTAACATAATAATTCATTCAAATAAAACTTGTCAAATGTTGTATGTTAAATGTGATGATGTTTTTGAAAATTACTTCTCTTTAGACATGGAAGTGTTCGAGGAAACAAAATGAACACACACAATAACATAATAATGTCATCAGGGATTTCATCAACCCATAAGGTAAAACTGTTGATGTTTGTAACATGAATCCTGAATTTTGTGGCAAGATAATATTACAAAATAAATATTTAATTAATATTGTGTTGTAAATGTTATCAAAAGGGTGCAGACGCCTGTGGTGTCACAAATTGACACCAACAGAACCAACAGAAAATTGTGACTATGCAGAGAGTAACATAAAGAAGACTTTTTGTTTATTTATTATGTCAGGAATAAACCATCAATGCATGCCATTTTAGACTCCTTAGGCAAGCGTAAATTCAATTATTCTTTTAAATTAATAACTTGTGAGTTCAAGTCGTATGAGATAGACTCATCATCAGTCTCCAGCCCATATCCAAATTTGTTTGGAATTTGCACAGCATACCTTCTTTCTTTCATACTTCTCTTTTACATGTCATACAGCTAAGACTATGAAAAAAAAAAAATTTATGCTCACACTCGGTGAAATACTTGCGCTTGATGTGCCAACGGCACTCGTAGCAACACTTGGGGATGCACTACTAGATGGTGATGCATCTGCAGAGGCTTCATCAGATGACTTCTGGGTCTTTTTCAGAGCTTGGAGAAGGGCCAAGCCCCTGCCACGGCCCCTCACTGGGTCTGACATATTGTCCTGCTGTAATAGACAATACCAAAATCAGTATTAAGTGCTAAAAACCTTGACAATTCAGATTCAGAGATTATGCAGTGTCCTAACAGTAGTATTATTATGATTTGGGCTATGGCCAATGGAGCCCAAAATACAGACTGTTACACATACACTCTTCAGGAAGGTAAGTACGTAGGTCCCATTGGGTAGGTTTTTAACGCTGACATTCAGCTGATGTTTGTGTTTGTGAGAGTATAGACAAGTGTTCAATAGCTTCATTCATAGGAACATAACTACATAAACATACATCAACTTAAACTTATTTTCCGAAGTTCTAGAACCCCAGGAATTATTATGAACATCAACTTGTTAGCTACACATAAAGCTATACTATAACTTAATGAATAGCTATAGCGTATTGCAGTTATGCAGAAATGTGTAATAAAATAATATCTCAATTTTGACGACGCGTCGTAATGAGAAACCTGAGGGTAGGTACCAGTAGTCCAGTACTTTAGGTATAAGTAGTAACCATTTTGTATTTGTAACCGTAAGTACTTACTAACCTATAACTGCTGGCCACATAACCTTATCAAAGTAACTCAATCACACTATAATGCTTTTAGAGATACAAAATGCTGAACAGATTATAAGATTTTAGAGCAAAGATGAAGAATTTTCGACATTAAGTTTTTCTTAATAATTTCCAATCACGGAATAAATTATTAAGCATCTTAATATTCCATCGATACAAACAGTAAACGTTCTACTTGTGTAAAGATAGAATTACATTAATCAGCAAAAATTATTACTTCCATCAGTATTTCGATACAACATAGGTACCTTCACTTTTTTGGTTGACATTACAATAATTAAATAAATATAAAACATAATTCAACTTACCTTTTATAATGTAACTTTACTTTTTGGATGTAATTTAACATCAACGCAGAAACGTTTCGCTTGTTTTCTGCGTGTTGTGTGCTTTTTTCTTGTTGAATTGAATTGAAACTTGAAAGTTAAAACTTGGAATCAAGGACAACATAGACGGACACAGACAATAAATTAAAATAATATAACGATTAACGGCTGGCTGCGTTTATTGTCCTTGATTATTTGATTTAGTCAAAGACTAGATATAGACTATCTATAGAGTGGCACAAGGGTACCGCCATAGAGGAATAATCTTTAGAGTTGGCATCGCTGAACTTCGGGATTAAAATGGCCGCTTTAGCAGAACCATAAAACGAATCACGTCAAAAATTTAAATTCCTAAAATGGACTTTAAAGTCAAAACCATTAAGTCATATTAAGATTCTGTTAGAGCGGCCATTTTAGACAAGACTTTAAGGAACGCGCAGGAACTATAGGTGGCAGCACTAAATTGACAAAAGAGACACTAGGCAGACAGTAAAGGAAACCTAGCAGACCTGTAATCGTGCTTTCAATTATGTAAACAAAAATATTATCTCTTCAATTACAGTTTGGCCGCTGAGAGAATGCGTTCCTGACGTCTGTCATTTGTTACATAAATTTAGCGCGAAATTATATAACTGGCCAAAATTGTCACACACTAAAATATTCAATGTTTACGATCGAACATTATGGTAAAATTGGTAAATAATTTTCTGAATTACCTTTTCTTTACGTATAAATTTTTAATAAAGGGGAGGCCTTTGCCCAGCAGTGGGACACATGACAGGCTAAGAAAGTACCTAAACTCACAGTTAATTTTATTTATGTTTTTTTTTTCAGATTGACTGCAACAGAAACAAGTGCAATTTGTAAATGCCTTTCAGGGAAATGTAAGCACATCTGCACCTTAGATATGTGTATAATTATGTAAATTCTCCTGAAAGCTCCAAATCGAAAACTAGCGATGTCCAACAATGGGGTAAACCATATCGGCAGTTATTGGGTTGACTGAAAATATCCGATTTATTTCCATCACCAGTCAAAAAGCATCAACTTATTAATTTGATGAAACAGCTAAAATCACAGGATATTTCCACAGCTACTTTAGAATAATCATTAGCTAACACACCCTCAAAGTTAGAAGGAAATAAATTATGGCAGCGGAAACTCTAGTTGATAAGGTTAAAATTCGGTACAAAAAAATAAATGAAAAAATTTGACATGATTGTAATACAAGATATATTTATGCTGCAATGTATCGCTAGTACCTTTTCTTCACAAAGTTCATTATCAGAACATTTATTTGATTTTTATAATAGTAAAGTTTGTTGTGATGTTGATTCTGGTACAAACATTTATTATGGAACCATCGTTCAAGCAAATAATTCTAGTACTATTCTTTGGAAAGTAATAAAATTTTACGCTATTTGATTTATTTTTATTTTTTGTGAAATAAACAATGCAACAATGCATCATGGTTAGCTAGAATAATAATTTTCACTAATAAAATTAATTCTGTTTACTTGTTATAGATGTCATTATCAAGTATTAATAGAGTACAAGATTCGGATTGGCGACACCAGTCGGCAGCTCCTTCGTTGTGCACAAACCCTACAGACGTTATACAGGATTGAAACTTACAACGAGGCAGTAGGGAGAACTACCGTAAACGTTGCAGCTACACGAACATGGTCTTAGGAGACTATACATATTTTTTCGTGAAAGGGCTTGGAAGATTTTTAAATGAAGCCTGGCCGGCCTAACTTATGCCATTTTTTTTTCAAAGTTGCGTCCACTCATATATCTATATAAATCAATAGCTGTTATCAATACAAACAAGTTCTGTTTTTAGACAAAATGTACTAAAGTGTCACGTTTCCGTGATATGAGTATACCTAACGTTTGTCCATCTTTGATAGCAAAACCTCTCGGTACCGACGCGCCGATATTCATACCACACAACGAGCTATGCCGTAGTGCCCCGCTGGCATGGATTCATGCCACTTTGCACCAGCAAATTCCAACCTTATTTTACTTAAAATAAGGCTCTAAGTTGTTAGCAAACGTTTTACCTCTGGGGCCTAACAGTGGTCGATTCAAACGATACCAAACACTAGTAACCTATAACGGGCAACTATTAAAAAAAATATATAGAAGCGCGTCATAGTCGTTGAAATGTCGGTGCAGGTAAACATTGAGTGCCAGTGAAGTGATTTATTGTGTTTTTGTTTAGTTAAGTGCTTGAAAACTTTGTTAAGTGAATGTTTATTACCTTATTATAGTATAATGCTACTTTTTAGCAAAACATTTAGGTAGAACAATATCTCAAAATTGTTTTTTGAGCCAACAAAGTATTTGTCGTAAGATTTATTTTGTGAACATGGAGTGAACAATTGAAAATGTGAATTTGACTGTTTTAAAATGAAATATGGTCTTGGAAACAGCATTAGCTAGGTAAGAATTAATGATAATACAATAAAATGACAAACTTTTAGTTGGAATCTGATTTGAATGTAGCAGTATGACTCATAAATGAATTATGTATTAGGTTACTTGTGTATTTGTAACATTCGTTCTAAAGTTTCGTGTAAATTAAATCAGTAGTTTTACCAAAAAAAATAAGATGAGGCCACAGGTCTTAGCGCGGCGAATTCTCTCATATCATCTATCTCATAACATAAGTTTATAATTCGAAAGTGGTTTTACAAGTTAGTGTTGTTTATATAGTAATACAAGGTTTCGTTCTCTAAGAATACGAAACTGTTTACCGTTTGAGATAAGAGTCATTTTATGTGGAGCGATAAGCATTTTTTTGAGCGCGGTCAGATGGCGCATGCGATGACGTCACTAGGTGGCGCGGCAAGGAGATTACCGTTATTTCGCGCGGCCCTTGAGAGGTAGTCCATTCGCTGATGGCATATTCAGCAAAGTCAAAGTCAAAGTCAAAATTGTTTATTGCTAATCCATAATGTACAATTACAGGTGGTAAATAAAAACATAGTAACAATTATGGAGCCTGTCGGGCACAGCAAATTTAGTAAATCTGTAGAGAGGAAGACCGCTTTTTTACTTTTCAGTTTAAAATATTTCATATCCTATTAAGTATTTCATAATCCTATACATTTACATAATCTATTAATATTATACTATCCATTATTATCAATCCATTCATTTCTTATTTAATTAATTGTATTTAAAATTGCTTAAATGTTTAGTCGCTTGAAAAATGATCATTATTTATAGCATCGTAAAATCAATATCAATTTAACACACATAATTCACATTGTGTTTGTAATAACGACAGTAAAAATAATAATAATAACAAATAAAATCAATAAAAACTTAAAAGAACATATTCATCATACAATGTAACACATAAATACAGCTTTGATAGCCTAAATCTCGGAAACATGACACTTTAGAAGTTTAGAATATTTTGTCTCATTCAAAACTGTATGTATTGATACCAGTTATGTAAACAAAAAATAGTAAAGATAAGCTGGCATTAAATTCAAACTTCTTTGATCCCCAGGTCCCAGATTAAAAAAAAATGTACAGTTAGCAATAAAATGGCCATTTAACATTTTATAAGACAATCGATCCTGTTTCTACTTTTTAGTACTCCAAAGATGGTTGGTCCAGTAGAAGTTTTTGATCAGTATTAGAAAGTACTGCCCTGCCCTCCTGGCGACACCCATGGTCAAATGGGCAATGTGCTAATGCAGCTGGGTACTCCCAGCTATGCCGTCTCTAGAACTTATTCCTCTATGTGTAGAAAAACATTTCCAATGGGATGGGCAACTGGTGGAACTAATGGCGCTAGCAGCGCATGAACCAAACATCGTCATTGGTTGAAAATCTGTCAATGTCATTTTAAATTTCAATATAGATTGACCTCATTGGTCAGATTGGGTCTGAGCTATAGACGCGCCATCTACAATCAGCTTTGACCGCCGCGGGAGACGCCCCGGGCGTCGGGGGCCACCACGTGGCCCCCGGCCACCGTAGGCGCGGGCCTGTGGACGGTGGGCTATGGGCTAGCTCGCCGTCCGTCCGTCTCATGACGACAGGCCGTGTCGACGGCGCGTTCGTGTTCCACGCGCGCCTCAAAGAGAGTCAGCAAAAAGGAAGGGGTCCGCAAAGACCGATGCCTGCCGGGGTTGCGGGACTGTTCGAAAGAGATACCGTGGCCCCGGAACACAAAGGGCGATGAAGGAACATGGATGGGTTTTAGTCAGTAAAAGTCTGACACTCCCTCCTGCTCCGCCCAGAGCGGGAGAAGTCATTTGATGATTTCCCATCCGAAAAAAAAAAAAAAAAAAAAAAAAAAAAAAAAACCAGCCTTTCCAATAGCTATTCACAAACGATTCGATTTTGATTCAATAAAGTTGTATGTCTATCTTTTTTTGGTACACATACGACTTTCCAAACCAAAATCGAATCGAAGCGCTATCTATACAGTTGTTAGTCCACAGAGGTATAAAGAGTAGTATATAATCGATTTGAGCGTCCATTCCCGTTTCGAATTACCGTGAGTGCGATATCGATGTCCCTTGAATCGTCTTAAATGACGTCATGACATGCGCCATCTTGCGATTACACCGACCATGCCCCAAATAAATATCATCGTGAGCGCTATCAAAAAAATAATGACAAGTGTTCACAGCTTGTGTTGTTTTGTTATAAACTTGGTTATTTAGGAGTCGCATCTAACCATACATTATATTAAATGCTTGTGTACTATGTAATTTGTAATTCGTGGTATTTTTTTACGGGGTAAATCTTTGCCGGTAACAAAATACGCTAATATAAACTCTTCGACGTCATCCTTTTCATCACTGGACGAATCGTCATTCTCTATCTCAAAATCTGAGTTTTCAGAGTCGATAGAGTCAATCAACATAACATTTAAAAAAATAGGTCTTGTGAAAGGTTTTGGTTTGGGGTTATGTTTACTGTGAACGCGTTCACGAGCATTCCGAATGGGGAAGGAATCTGTGGAACTAATGGCGCTAGCATAGCTGGTTCCCAACATCGTCATTGGTTCAAAATGTGGTAATGTGTTTTTATATTTCAAACTAAATTCATTGGTCAAATTGAGACTAGCTATGGTGGCGCCATCTGATATTTACTTTGCCTTTACCATCCCATTGATATCACTGACGTATAAATCCTATGGACTTGGCATACCTACAAGAAAAACGTGGATAAACCTACACTAGAGTGAGAAATTAAAATGGCGGCTATTAGGGTAGCCCATTTCGATATTTCTCTACAAGAACATCGATAAAAGATTGTGAGAATGTTTTCACGTTGTCACGGACCAATATCAACCGGTAAGTATTTTTAACACACTTTTGTTAGCTTCACTTGTTTGTTTGTCAAAAATAACTAACTATAAACAAATCTCAAGTTATTTTTGACCCACTTCCCGGTTTTTGATTAATCTAACATTTTAGGCTGATTCAGCAACCGTTCTCATAAGACTATAGGACTATAGGCTATGAACTAAGTTAGAGATGTCAAACTAGTTTATGTCTTGCGCTTCACCGTGTTTTTATTCGACATGTTTTTACGTGCACTCTTCATTTGTATGGAAATATTAGTTCAATTAAATGTGACAGCTCTAAATTACGTCCATCTCTTTCCCGTTTTATTAGAGAGAAAAAGATAGCAATAGCCAAACAGCGAAAAAATAAAATGGCGACCCGGCCGCAATTAGGTATTTCAATAACGCTAGGAATGAAGGGTTAAAGGTAACTGTCAAAAACACTGTTATCCCTTTTTCACTTATGCAAAATTATGAAAGTTAAAAAGAGATGACAGTATTTTTATGATTTCGGTGTCGATATGCCTCATATTTGTATAACTATATTTTCTATAGTCAAACATTTCAGGTCCATAAATGATATACGTCAGTGATTGATATCTATATCGGAACGCAAAGTCAGTGTCAACTGTCAATGTCAAGTGTCAATACTGTCAATGTCAAAGTGCGTTTTTACGTTTCTAATTTGTGATAACCACAAGCGAAATAATTGAAAATTCTGAAATCTGATCTAAATTTGCGAACGGCATTGCTGTAAATACGGAAACGATGTGGAGAAGTTTATTTAGAATCCATAGAACGGGTAATCAATGTGGACGATTTTGCGCGGCAACTTTGTTCAGGTAAAACCTAAATTATCATCGTTGTAGTATGGTGCAGTCTTCCTTTGCACCATGTATTCTTTTGGATACGGTTAGTTCTCCTTGTCAGATAAGCTACCCTGACTGCATTGGTTTTCAATCACATGCAAAGCAACTAAGTGCCGATCGGAAAGCAATGTACTTATATTTGTCTAGTTTTCGGTGTAGTCAACCTATGATGACCGCCTTACTAAAACGTGTATTCTATAACTGTAGAAAAGAAACCCATTTCATTCATTATGTAAGAACTACGTTGTTCATACTACGTAAGCAAACCTATGGCGAACCAAAATAGCTAATAAAATAATTATAATAGAAGCAAGACCTGATCTGCAACTTTTATTTTACACTCAATGTTTTGATGGTACCGAATTTAAGGTAGTGCTTTACGAGTGTACAAATACTTAGCATAATCATTCTGTAAGACGCCTGTTTCCCAGCAGTCTAGCAGGATCAGTGCAAGCTGGTGGATATTACACTCCTTCATCTCTATCTATTTTTACCCTCTCTTTTCAGCCAGAACAGTACCAAGCAATTCAGTGGACTATCTCATGTTGTCCATAAGAATGTCAACAAGAAGTCTCCTATCTACAACACCTGTGTTTGCCGGACTATGTTCATACAGACACAAGACACACCTAATCCTAACAGCTTGAAGTTTCTACCCGGGGCTAAAGTACTGGAGACAGGGCAGACAATGGACTTTCCCCATATTGGAGCAGCGCAGTGCAGTCCTTTAGGTATGTTATTTTTATGAGGAGGAAAGAAAGAAATAATATTTTCAGAGGTTTTATGTAGAATTTATAAATTGGTTCATGCAAAGTTGCTTGGACTATGAGGGTGGAGGAAGTGAGAGTGCACTTATGCCACTGCTCACATTTGGGCACTATAATTTTTCCCCTGCGCCGACGGCAAATCTCCGCCGTGATAAGTTGCCGTGACCAAAAGACTCAGGAGAACTATGTATAATGTAATGTATTTAA
Source organism: Xestia sexstrigata (assembly GCA_941918905.2). NCBI lineage: Eukaryota > Metazoa > Arthropoda > Insecta > Lepidoptera > Noctuidae > Xestia > Xestia sexstrigata. The sequence goes on from OW799219.2 coordinate 8,348,364, forward strand.
ATAATTATCTAACTAGTATGAAGAGTTGTAGTTTAACTTTTTTTTAATAAAAATGCTTTTCCACCTCCTTACTGCTCTTACTGATATTGTACAGTGAATAAAATTTTTATTTTTATAATTTCAGCAAAAATGATATTCCGCATAGAAGGTGTGAAATCTGTATTCTTTGGCCCCGAGTTTGTGACAGTTACCAAACAGGATGATGATGTAGAATGGAGACTTTTGAAACCTGACATTTACGCAACTATCATGGATTTCTTTGCAAGTGGCTTACCAGTTATCATAGATGCTAAACCTTCTGGTGATACACGTAAGACAACTGTTTTTTTTATCATTTAGATGCTTGATAAGGCTGTCTACCACAAGGATCGAGGGCAGCCCTTCTCCACAATGGCTCTAGCAGCGTTGTTCACTGTAACCTTACGTACGGCTTTTAGTCTTAACATGTTTGTGAGCCATCCTCAGGGTCGAGTCCACGTTGTGTTCTTCATGGGGTGGCTTGAGCTATATTATTGCCGAGAACCTTAAGATGTTTTGGTATTCTTTGGGTAAAGATAAAGGTGTCTCTCACGTGAATGAAGTCACTATAATATAATTAAATAAAAATTATAATTTCAGAAATAAATGAAGATGATGATGAGACAGTCCAAATGATAAAGGAACTTCTAGACACTCGCATTAGGCCAACAGTTCAGGAAGACGGTGGCGATGTTCTGTTTGTGGACTTCAAAGAGGGCATATTGAGGCTTAAGATGCAGGGTTCATGTTCTTCATGTCCAAGCTCGATTGTCACTCTGAAGAATGGAGTAAGTAGTTTTTTTTTAATTTTCTATTACAGGATGATTCCAACTTTATAACATAACGAGCTTTATGTAGTATAATGATTCCAACTTTATAACATAATGCTCTGAAAGGGTAGGCGAAACTTAGGTATAGTACGCACTATGCACAGATTTGAGCGGTCGAGATTAGATGATAGAAGTTGTTAAGAGGGCACAAATCCAATTTAATTTGAGCAGTCATGCTTCTGTCCACTAGAAAAATGGGGTCTTATCACAAGTACGTCCAGAATATTTTCAGTTTTTGTGTCCTAATGTTGAGTCCTCTCTTATTTCAGGTCCAAAACATGATGCAATTCTACATCCCGGAAGTGGTAGCTGTCGAACAAATTGATGACGAGGGTGACAAACTTAGTGAGAAAGTATTCAAAGAATTTGAGCAGCTGAAAACCAAAGAGAATGCGGCGGAACCGAAATGAATGAATCTGTGAATAATTTGTAAGTAGAAACTTAATATGTATATATATATACAGTCCTGTTTTTTTCGATAAATTATGAATAGCAAATAAATTGTCTATGTTGAAATTATTGAATGATTTTTTTTTTTTCACCTTAGTAAGTTTCTTGATACATCGCAATAATGCGTTAGAAAAACAAATAATTTCAAGCACACAGAGTTATAAACAAAACAAGATTCTGGTTTCACTTTCTAACTATGAATACAATAATTTTATCATCTATGCTTTTAGTGAGGTATACATAAAAATAAAAAGACATTAATAAAGTCCATTGCACTTTTATTATTGAAAAGGTAAAAGTTTTTGTCTATTAAATCTGAGTATCTTAGGCTGCTTTCCAACGAAATTGACGAATCAACATGGAAAAATGTTTCGTTACATATTTTGTTTTACTTTATAATAGAGATCGAGTTCTAAAACACATTCTTGGTTGGAAAACCGTCTCTGTACGTTTAACAATATAAATACAATAGGTAGCCTAGATAGAAGATATATTAGTAATTGTCTGATAAACTAAAAGTTATTAGTACTAATACTAGCTCTTAAACAAAGATCTAAAATTACAATTGTTTGCAAAACCAATGATAACGATTGAGGAATCGATAATTTTGTACGATTTTTAAATAAATGAAGTACCTATTTAACTATACAATGGCAGTGTTCCATTTCATATTTTGAAACTTAATTATTTTTTCAATTTAAACTATGTACATATTTTGATATTTTGTGGGTACCTACAGTCAACAGCAAACGTCATGATTGTGATGTTGATTTCTGCTTCTGACTGTACCTTGTCGAAATTAGAAAAAATAGATACGACATAAAATCATAAATAGGATTTATAGTCTAATTATTGTAGAAATAAAGTTTTGCAAAAAGTCATTGCCTCTTTCAATCAGCTGGCTAATTTAAAATAAAAGATAGTACTTAAAAATATAGTTGGTACAATACTGTACTGTTGATCTAGGTAGGTAATCTAGCAAGCTTGGAGCACTAGGAACCAGTCACACTAAAATGTTTATTTTTTTATAAAAAGAGATGATTTTGTACGAATTTAAGTGACATTAAACAGAAACACCACTTTGTGGTGCCTTTGCATCTGGCGTAAGTCTAGCGTAGGCGTTAGTCGATCGTATACGCAGCGTAAACGCGACTAAGTTTCGATACAATGGGAATGGTCAATACTCGTATTTCCAATTTGACAAAAATATTAAGAATTTGTGGCTGAAGTTCCGAAGTATCGAAGAAAAATTGAGCAAAATAATAACAAGCGTTCCATTTTTTGCCATTCTCCATTTGGAAAACCACAAAACAGAGCAAACAACTTTAAACAGAATGAAATAAGAAAAACACATAAATCTGCGTTATGTACAAGAAAAGAAGAAAATTGTTTTGTGTCGATTTTAATCAAAGTCTTGCCCAAAAATCTGTAGCCATTGGATCGCCAACCCTGCTATAATGTTTGCATTTACGCAGCACATACGAGACCTCACTTTCTCTGGACATACGCACAGTGCAAAAACACTACTACCAAGTAAAAACTATAAAGTACTAGTCAGTGTGCATCAAGGATTGCATCTGCACACACAACAGGAGGGGAATAAGAACCAGTCCATGAAGATGCCAGCACAGTCGTCATTAGGGTCGTACGCCAGCAGTCTGTGCCATTTGTACTTCTGCTCGCAGCCGCAGTCACGCGTACATCTCGCCGTTGTTGTTTTACTGAAAAATTAAAAGATTTCTTATTGATTGAAAAAAAAAAGCTTGTGCACAATGGGGCAGCAGAATAAACATTACTAGCGTATATCGTTCTTATTGCTGCAGTACAGACCTCTCTGAGCGAGGGGGTGGGCTGTACCTAATTCATCATTGCCCAGATTACCTAAGCTTGCTCAGAGCTTGAAGCAGATTGAGCTTGCCCATTGCGAGCTGGTGCATCCACCAGCTCGCAATGGGCAATCAGATGTTTTTAGAATTTTGGTTCTAATCACTACATAGTATAAAATAAAGTCACTTCTCCATGTCTGTCCCTATGTATGCTTAGATCTTTAAAACAAGGCAACGGATTTTGATGTGGGTTTATTTAATAGATTTAATGTGGTGGTACAACCCTATGTGGAGTGTAAGGCATGTGATCGTCTATATATCGTCAAGTGCATAGAGTAATTTTAGAATCAACTAAGAGATACCATTGTTAACAGATAGGTAATTATTGCCTCATGGGTCTTTATCGTCGTCTACATTTACGTTTATCCTAGCTAGTACATAGCATGGTCGGACAAAGTATAGCCACTGGCCCATAGTGATAGGAAAGTGGAAGGTAGTGGAAGGTTTACAAGTATATAACATGCATAATATAGTAGAGAAACACTGATAATTTTAGAGGTTTTTAATGTGATGTCGTAAATAAACACATTTTTTTGCGCTTTGCAAACGCTGGCTGAACCCTACGAGATAGATCGAAATAATGTACTACAGTACCAACTAGTAGTGTAGTGTCTGTGTGTGTGTGTGTGTGTGTATGTGTGTGTGTGTAGTAGTAGTGTAGTGTAACTTTTTTGTACACCTTAAAAAGGTCTACAAAAAAGTTCGCGATGGTATATGTCTATCTCTTAGGGATAACCCACAATAACTATTTTTTATCTTTTACTTTTTACGAGAAATAATGGCTTATTTACGAAGCGATTTTAAGCAATACAGCATTAATCCTTATCCAATTCAGTACCTTAAATAAATTGTACATTTAATATAGATCAATATGGCCCTTTACAGTATATCATTTAAATGAATAATTAGAAGATTATATTTAGAAGATATCACATAATTAAAATTACGCGCGATTGAAAATATCATTCTCAGCGAAACAAATGGGGTCGCAGTGTAACAGTTGGTCACTTTAACCATTTTCATCTTAAAGTAATGCATTTTTTTAGAAGCGTATTTATGGTGTATTATAGTGTAAATCTATATAGATTATCTTCAATATCTATTTTAGAACGTATTTACCCTAATCAATTTAAATGAATATTTTAGGAGTTATCGCAACTGCCGGGGTCGCGGAACTGTCTAAACAGGGTACCGGGACCCTGGTACGCAAAAAGCAACCGAAAGAACATAGTATCTTAGTCAGTGTGTTTTAGTCAGTAAGTCTGACAGTCCCTTCCGCTCCACCCAGGGCTGGGGAGGACTCATTTAATGATTTTACCACCCAAAAAAAATGGAATTATTGGAAAAAAAGGCACCCAAAGGCATTATAAAATAATTTTACAGTAAGCGCACTTCTTTTTTTGTTCTAAATTGGTCCCGAACGAAGCCGGGGCGGGTCGCTAGTATTATCTAACTTAATGAGGGACCAGCAAACACGGACCACGGTAAGCAGCAAAGTGTTATGTATAAAATATTTTCCATTTCGTAACGGTTCCTACTATTAAACGTGAGTAGGGGAGGGGTATCGTTAGTTTCAGAAGAAATAATGTTCAATTATTTATACACTAAGAAATAAACTAAGATCCCGCTGTAAATTTGGCGGGAACTGGTCTTGGGGCATATAAAACGAGCGTTATAATTCTGGTATTTACTTAGCGGCCGCAAAAAATAATAATTAAGCAAAAATTGCTTCGTATTACGCCAAAAGTACTTGAAAGTATTTCAAAATGAGGTGTTCATATTGGCAGATTTCGTAAGACGGGCACAACTGCACATTTGAATGCAACGCAACCTACCTGCACGTTTCCTGATGTATCGCCTGCTCAAAATGCATAGTGTTGACGATGGCGCGAAGCTTTCTCGCCGAATTGAGCGCCCAATATGGCGTCATTATCTCTGTCTTGCTCTCGCATGCGTCCACTCTGAAATTACGAAATTAAAGGTTTGTGAATATCCTACTGATTTTCAGATTGATGACTAAAGTTTATTTCAGAAAAGTAGGCATCCAACTATGTTGGGGTCGGCTTCCAGTTTTACCGGATGCAGCTGAATACCAGTATTTTACATGGAGCGACTGCCTATCTGACCTCCACAACCCAGTTAGTCACGGGTAATACGATACCCCTTGGTAAGACTGGTTGTCAGACTTTTTTGGGCGTCTGACTACCTAACGATAGTCAAAGATCTACAAATGACAGCCGGGCGGGACCAACGGCTTGACGTGCTTTCTGAGGCACGGAGAAAAAATTGGGGATGTAATGGGTGGTCACCCATCCACAGACCAACCTAGGCAAGCACGGCTTAACCTAACGATCGACCCGAGCGGCTGTTATTATTTAGCTACGAGCTCCGAGTTAGAAGGTACCGACGCTATGACCACTTATTTAATTGAGAATGTTCATCATCGCGATGTACGGAATTTCGAAAACTTGCTATGACGAATACGGATACAGCTGTTATTAAACCACGCTACGCCACGCTATTATAGCCACGAGCTCCTCAAGCGAATATGAACATTAACTTTAAACAAATAGGGATAATTTTTGTATTAAACACTACTGCGTTTAGCTTGAGTTAAGACAAAGTTCGTTTTCTATCTATCTCACCTCAGCTTGAAACTTACCTGCCAGTATTATTCACGGCCTGTGCATCAGGCAGTGGTGTGTTAGCAGCTTGTCGCACGTGTCTGAAGTAGGAGTCGCCGGTCCCATCGTGCATATCCGGAACACCAGGCGCCCGTCGCACCCGGTTACCCGCCGGCGTCGTAAACGAACCGTACATGCGCTTTATTAAAGCTTTGTTCTCGTCTATGAAGTTCTCGATTTTCTCTCTGAAATGTTGTGGAAAATGGACTAGTTAATCTTCTTACTTTTTGGACCTGATCTGGGAAGATCTAGGCTGATCCCTTCTAATGATTTAGAAATGCAATAATTAAATACGAAAAATATAGATTAGTCCAATGATTTGGTGTTTTACCAGAACCTACTGCAACCAGAGGCGGATTAGGAATTTCTAACTCTCAAAAATTGTACTTCAATTTGTTGGTGTTTTCAAGAACAGTCTTACTGTTCGTGCTTTTTACTACTGTTTAAGAAATGGTAATCAGCCTACAAGGTCTTCATTTTGCGATTCAATTTTTAGGGTTCCGTAGCCCTGACAAGGAACCCTTATAGTTTCGTCATGTCCGTCTGTTTGTTTGTCTGTCTGTCTGTCCGAGGTTTTGCTAAGAGACCGTTAGTACTGTTAAGCTGTAATTTTGTAGGGGTGTGTATATCAATTACGCCGACAAAATGGTAAAATATTTTTTTTTAGGGTAGCTCCCCTAGGTGTGAAGTGGGGATAATTTTGTTTTCGTCGTCTACCCCATCGTGTGGGGCATCGTTGAATAGGTCTTTAAAAATGAATTAGTTTACTTTTCGACTTAATGCTCCATTTACGAAATATTAAACTTTAAAGTGCAAACTTTTGTTCCAGTAGGGCGTCCCCCCTCTAAAAGCTAAACTGCTGGCTTGTAAAATCTGGAAAAATTCATGATGATAGTGCATTTCATGAACTTTAAAGAAAAACTATAGCTTAACCGCTTTAGTTTTCCTTTAAAGTTATTCAGATAACTTTATGAGTTTGGCAGTAATAGTCGTTGAACTTGGGGTTTGAATAATTTTGTACCAAATACAAAATTATTAAAACTATAAAGGATTTATTCTAAAATAAATCCTTTAAAGTGACTAAGATAAAGTAGTTGCTTGTTTATAACGGGTAAAGACTTGCATTGAAAAACAAAATATAAAATAAAATAAAACATTAATAAATTATCAAAAGTTTCACAAAGCTGCCGCTAGATGGCGCTTTACCAACGGGTTCGTTCTATATTGTGATAACGGGCTACTACGGAACCCTACACTGCGCGTGGCCCGACACGCACTTGGCCGGTTTTCTATTATAGGCACAGCTAATTGATGTCTGATTAAGATGGTATCCACATAGTCGAAGGTAGTTTTGCCAACTTGAATCTCGTTGGTGTAGTGTTGGTTGTGTAGTTATTCTATCAGGAACCTCTCAGTAGGAGCCTCGGAGTCTGGATTTGTATCTGGTTGATGGCAATAGGCTCGCTCCCTATTTTATGGGACTGGCGAAATGTGGGTGTACCTACCTACTATTAGGTATCTATACCTCTCAAACTCTGCCTAGCATTTCAAAGGTTACAGACTTGGTGTTATGTTAGATATTGTGTTGAATCAATCGACCATAGCAACAGAACTATGTAAATAAAACCAAGTAGGTAGGTACTTATACTTACAATGGATAGGTATTTCCAGCTGTTGGACAAAACAACTGGAAGTTACGCTTCACGCACGGAACACCTCGGATGATTTGACCTTGAAGCTCGTAGCCCAATGCTAAAGATAGCGCAGTCCATAGTATCTGGAAATAATTACAAAAGTGATTAAGTTCATAAGTAAACTGCGAGCTATTCCTACGTAATAAGGTTTATAAGGTTTTTAGGGTTCCTTAGTCCTGACAAGGAACCCTTATAGTTTCGTCTTGTCCGTCTGTCTGTCTGTCTGTCCAAGGGTTTGCTAAGAGACCATTAGTACGGGAAAGCTGTAATTTTTTAGAGGTATAATCCACCACGCGGCCCCAGTCCGTAAAACAGAACATTTTTTTTAAATTACCGATGAACATAGAAATTTTTCATTGGGGTTCAAAATTATGGCAGTACTAAGGGTACGTGGTACCCATTCTCGCGTGGTTAATAATTAAAACAGACTAAAGTTTTTTAAAAGAGCAATGCTTAAAAACAAAAACGTAACAAACTACAAAAAAAACCAGCTACCTACCTACGTAATTGTACTGCTATCAGCTGTTTGAATCAAAAGGAAAATACTTTAACGAGTCTACCTAAGAATAAAGACTCGTTAAAGCATTTTTATTTTACATAGTAATTATTTTTAAGAGAGACTCAAATAAATTTAATACGTAGTAAAAAATATTTAAAATATTTTAATAACAGTGCAGTACAATATTTCAGCCGTACCTTTACGAAAGAGAAAGGAGTAAAATAATGATGTCGTGACGTCTGACGGGAGAATCGGGGATTCTCATCGGCTATTTTAGCCACATTGGTATCACTCCATTTGCTATGAACCATCTAAACAACACTTAACTTTTAATACATAAGTATTAAAAGTTAAGTGTTGTTTACATGGTCCAAGGAAAAAAAAAAATTACGACTGCACATAATATAAACTATGTGAAACTTTTGCAATCACTTCTTACCAATTTAGCACTATTTATTATGTGTGAACATGTCCACAAATAGAATAGATTATAATTTATCTTCCTACTTACAAACTAAACAAATAAAAATAAACTCACGCTCAAGCAGAACAAATCCATGTCCGGTACGGGATTAATGTTTTAATTAATACGTCCTGCTACTGCAGAGTGTACTAATTAACTGAACAGATTCCAAATAAAAAACAATAAACAGAAAAAGTCAGCTCGACATCACAACACTGGATCATGTTCTCAAGATACGTCCGGTGATATACGATGTAAAAAATCCACGTTTTCCGCCACATCAATTCGATTTTGCAGAACTATAAACCTTACGGCCTTACACAGTATTAAAAATATTTTTTTATTTTACAATCCCATATTGTTATTCTAGTTTATGCATAAAATGTGTCTGACATAAAACACTCATTGAGATTCAAAATAGCCAGCGACACAAAACACGTACCTACCCGCTCAGAATATTGAATTTCTCGTGCAAGAAATATCTACTTTATCATATTTAAATAAAAAAAAATTTTGTATGCATATTTATTGCAGTGATTTATAGCGAATTTAGATTGCGCAATATAAATGGGAAACTGGATCGTGTCATTAATTTAGCAAGCGCTCGTTATTTAGCAATTCTAAAGTTATCCAGCATATTTTAGACGCAACTGTGTCAATAACCTTGCATGGAATGAAATAAATTTACATACTTATTTACCAGCAAAAAATCAGAGATGCGAGGCGCCCATCTTATGGCGCCTCAAGTTTGCAAATGATTTATTAAGACTTTATAGTTCACTTTGTCCGACTGTAAACTGTTTCATTACCAATTGTAAAGTTCACAGGTGTAGCACTTAAAAATCATTAGCTGAAGGTTTACGATGTTACTTAAAAAAATACTAACTTTATTGACTTGTTTAATTTTAAGAAATATTCCCAGTTCCAACATTTAAATTTTAATGTCTGTTAACGACCGTACAAAGGTCAAAATAAAACTAATTGAAAAAAATGCTAATTAATTTTTGCTATGTAAGTGCATTAGATGTTACTCAATAAATCTTAAGATATATTGGTTGGTGTTCCCCGCTGTGTAACTCAGTAAGTTGTTAGTGTCGAGTAGAGCATTTAATTTAAAATTAAAATACTTGATTCTCGGTAGCAATGGATACGGGTAGGTAATCGATTTGTCATGTTACCTTTGCACTTGATTTATTTATTTATTTAAACTTCATGTACAAGGGTGGTACATAAGCGGACTTAATGCCACAAGGCATTCTCAACCAGTCAACCTTTGGGTCAAATAGGATAGCATTGTGATAGACTACAACAAAAATAAATAAGAAAAATACCATTTTGCAAGCATCAATTAAAAACACATAAAAGGGTACCTACATACTAATACATATAATATTTATGCTAAAATAAACTAATATATACTAAAATACATACAAATAGTCCGAAATACGAGAAACCTTATAATAATCACTACGACACTAGTAATGACTAGAAAGTAATTTAGACTGACTTTAAACAGAACTTCCGAACTGCTCTTTTGAAAGCCAATTTGCTTTCAGCTTTTTTAATTATTTATTTAAATATCTAAAAAACTTAATCTATTACAGTTTGGTTTTAGCCACACATCGAAAACTTCTCAGGGCTTATCTGTGTGCTGGCGAGCCGTTCGTTTAAATTTTACAAAATGTTACAACTACAGTGATAGGTACAATAAAACTTAGGTACCTACTTTTAAATGATGGTGATAAAAATTTAAAGCCAAGGGGTAGCGCGTTCCAGAGTTTTATAGAGGAGATAGTTATTGATTTCTAGAGAAATAGGGTATTTTTCTTCTATTTTATTATCTAAAATATATTTTAAATTAATTGCGTGTGTATTTTAAGTTTTTAGAGATTTGAGTAGGCGTCATTGCTTGGTTGTTCTCTTATTTATTTTTATTTACTTTTAAAACCAGTCTATGTGTCTAAATTATTATTATTTAGTCACAAATAACATTAAACTACGGTAGGTGTTTAAGCATTTCGAATAAAATACTAAAACGGTTCAAGTTTTATTGTTTTGCCTTCTTGGCGCCAGTTGACACGTGCAACGTAATCCCTTGAGATCATTCGTGTCACGTTTATTTTTCGTAGGTCATTTATTGATATTTGATAATCGATTGGCCTGTTTTGGTGTGCACTTAATAATCTACATATAAATATTAACCAAACAACTTCCTATTTGATCAACAATTAAGCCTTATATATAGTTACTAAGCAATAAAGATATAATAAATAAATGAGTATTTTTATTTATTTATTTGTGCTGATTAAGGTCTATCTATTCTATGATAGGTTAGTTTAGTAATTTTGAGACAGAAGGCCGTTTGAATCGGGAAATAAGGAATATCCACATAATTTTTTCTTCACCTAAATCAATAAAATACAGAACAGATAGTTCCCAAGAAAAGTATTAAAAGTTAAGTTCAACTACTGCTTGTCGCTTAAAAATTATATTAAACGCCTGCAATTTTCTATGATAGTTTAAACGTCCGTGACTGTCGAAGCCATGATGTGACGACATTTACCACAATCTGCCTTGTTTACATCAATTTTTTTGTCCTAAATAGAATAATTTTACTAATTGTATGAGCGCTAGTCAAGTAAAAATTGCAATAACAATATTATAATACAATCTTATTGAAACTAAGCACTTTAAATAAAAGTGTTTTTTGACACATAGACTTTGACGTCAGTACCGGCATTATCGAGGACGGGACAACGGCTTTTGAGAGTGCGTTCCGTTTCACCAAAAACATGTAAAACAGTAAATTGTAAAATAAGTGATGTATTAGCAACTTAAACAAGTGTACCTACCACAATGTTTTAATGTGCCAATACAAATCATTTATAATAAATAAAAAGAGTTTTGTATTTCATGCATATATATTTCTTAGTGCAAGTTTGACTTAGATAGATAGGTAGTGCATTTCATTTTGGCCAGCAACTGACTGTACCTTATCTACCCGCATTAAATAAAAAAAAATGCCAAGCACTTACCGACTACCATGCACAAATTCCGTAACATCACAAGTTAATGGCCTATCATTCTACTTAATTGCAAAGTAAGACATTATTTTAATGCGTCACTTTACGTTTAATTGGATATTTCGAATGCATGTAGCGACGGACGGCAATGTGCGGCCATATTGACGGGTACACGTTCGTCTAGCGAATCTCGTCAATTCAGTTCACGTTCACCAATGACATTTTGATGCGAGTATGTGACTCACGCAGTTTACTTGAAACTCAGAAATTTTATTCGCTTCTATGCGTCTGTATGACGAAGGTGTAGTCAGGTTTTGCATTTTGATTGTCGTACAATATCATTGTCACGCCTACGGAGAACTTGGCAAAAGTTTTAAGTGTCGTACGATCACAAGACGCCCATTGGTGTCGATTCTGTTGTACACAAACTAAACTTAATTTAGGCTATTGCTATCTTTTTCTCTATAATAAAACGAGAAAAAGACGGACGTAATTTAGAGCTGTCAAATTTAGTTGGAACTAATATTTCTATACAAATGAAGGGTGCACATAAAAACATGTCGACTAAAAACACAGTGAAGCGCAAGGCATAAACCAGTTTGACATCTCTAACTTAGTTCATAGCTATAGCCGGCCTTTTCTCGCACTGCCTTTTAGTAAAAGATAGCAATAGTCTAAATTAAGTTTAGTTTGTGCACAACAGAATCAACACCAATGTCTCCTCTTTGGTTTTATTCGTCGAGTCACTGAGCTTTTTGAGTTCTGTGTTTGACATACACGATTACTGACAAATGCGTGCTAATGACTGGACAGATCCACTCAAATATGTGTGATTCTTTTCTCAAAAGATCATGAAGAACTGATAGGAAACACCGATCTCATCTAGTTTTACAGATTAAACATTTTGGTATTTATAATTGAAAATGAACATTGGCTGTAGACACGATGCTTGAATTTAGACTTATAGAAATTCTCACCATTATGAAGAGGAACAGAATAGAAACAGCATGTGTTATATGCAAGCATGATGGTCCAGTAACTAATTGACGAAAAGCGTAGTCTGCATAAGCTATTATCTATCTCACAGCAGCTGACTGATTATAAGTAGATAATAAGCGAAAGTGAGAGAACAAAGCGTACTGCCTACTCAAATAAAAATCGGGCACAATGCCACTGCAAAAGCTGCTATGGTAGATTAAAGACTTAAGATTTGAATGTTGAAAAGCTCTAACACTCTGGTGTCAACATTATAGCCATGTCAATTGACGTGATTGGCTGTTGATAATTCAGTCAACCAATCACAACAGTCGGATGCGTTGATATTTCTACAGAAACCGGGTGTAGACCGTACTTAAGGCCCTGTCTAACCCTAAAATTAGCAACTCTATTTGTGGTGGTTCAAACTTCGTTTGAAATACTGTTAGAATAAAGTTCTAATCAGCTTGCAAAGTGGTTGTTACGTCAGTCACTGCGGGCCGAATAGTGCGAAATGAGTGATTTACAAAAAATCTATTGATTGGACAAAAAAAAAAAAAATAACATAAGACCTGCTCTATAGTTAGTTCAGTTAGTATAAAAAGTTTCATGATCTAATTTGAAGTATTTTATGATTGCCAGCGGTTTATTGTTCAGTTTAGAGGTAACTTTGAGTTTTTTTCTATAGAGAAAATTTTATGGAATCGTGTTTTCGCCAAACATTTATTAGGACTTAACATTAATCCTCAACTTTATATATTTATTTTAAAATTAATGCTGCAGTATTTTAGGCGTAACGGAGGATCATGCTAAGCCATTTGAGGTAGTATAGGACCTTATAAGTGTCGGATATCTATCAGTGATGTTTCAATTCATTTAATTCAAATTTGATAATATACCTTTATTTATATGAATGGTTTGGTGGATATGAATTACGTTACAATTTGTGTCTGATGAGATGACGAGTAATAGAGAAGTAAGGAAGAAGAAGACATGCTGCGCCGACCACAAATAAATTGGGATAAGGGCAAGAGACTGATGATGACGTTATAATTCGTTAAATGGTGACAAAGTGACAATATTCATAATATTAACTGCGTCTTTGACCATTTTAAGAATTTTAACGTGATTCGTATTATTATCCTAATTATGGGGGAAAATATAATGACCATCATAAAAATAACTTTGTGACCACGAACATCTATCACCTAAAATATCAATTGATATATTTACTAATGTTTGCCATAATTTAATATGCAATAATTTTATATACCATAATTGTATTTGCCATAATTTTTAGAAATAACGCTTAATCGTGAAATTACATTATTATTTTTTTTTTTTTTAATTATTAGGGGATACGATTATGGAAAACAATAATAGTACAACAAATAATTTACAAATAATTTTATGGGAAACAAGGTATTACCCAATTGATCACCAAATTTAGTAAATTTAGTACCAAATTTTATTGAGGTGGTTGATGACAAACTAGTTTTGCCTAGGCTGACTTGGGACACCTCGACACGGATAGATTAGGTTAGAAGGGTATGACGGGTTCGAATGAGCGAGCGAATAGACCCCGCCATACCCTTCGTGGTTATTTTTTTATAAACCATTCAGAAGTAGGACGCGGGGCTCCGTCGACCGGGTCTCCCTCGACTCGGATGCAAGAGCATAACAGTTCAATTTGGGGTGATCAGTGAAAATAAATTTTTGGTCCTAATTTCACGATAAAATTTTGATTAATTTTGGTGATCTTTTCCTAATTTTGGCAAACAAAAGCGTTTTTTTTTGCACAACACATTTAACTAAATCTGGTGGTACCTAATCTTTAATTGTATGCCTTATCCTATTATGATTCTGTTAAAACAGCGTCAGCTGAGAGGTAACAAAATTGATAGGTACTAATTAATTTTAACTTATAGTACTTTATGTAAATGATGATATTTGAAATTCATTTAAAGTTTATAAGTAGCTAACAAAACATAGGTACTATACTATATTCTTTTCCTCACATTGTTTTCCAAGACAGCATAAAATTTTAAAGAAAAGGTGAACGCACCAAGCCGTAATGCCAGTCAAATAAGGTTATAAATAATGGCGACAGCATGCCGTGTATCATATAAATCCGTCACGATTTATATTTTATCGCAGAGACAGAGAGCCCACGCTTGTGACTCACGCTGACTTAGATCCAAGTGTCGGACGCTTCTAGTGAACCTACGCTGTCGCAATTTTAATAAGGCATTGTATAAAATAATGGCATTATCGGAAATGTAGTGCGGATTTTATTGCTGTTGGGACGGGGCTGTACTGAAAAACTATAGAAGAGTTATTTTGTATATGGTAACTTTACCCCGCAACGAAGTAATAACTTCAATGTTTGAGTCGTAATTATCATCTGTCTGCCCTTGTGCCATGTTTTTTGGGGAAGGGAAAAGAAGGGAAGAAAAAAACACAAAAAACAAAAACACGTTTTTTTCTTCCATTCTCCTCTGTCATTCGTCACGCTATCATTTATTCCTTTTTCCATCATATCATTCCTCAGACATCCATCTATTTTTCTTTGGTCCATCAACACTTCAAGAGTGTTGTATTAAAATACATATTTTCCGAAGAACGATCCCAGCGAACAGTTTATTATTTGGCAACAAAACAGCTTCTGATTTCAATCTGTGTTGCCCGAATGAATCTTCATTTAAAATGAAACCTTAAGAAGACGTCCCACTTGCATCAAATTGCAGTCATAGAAAATAGCTTCGCCCGCGTATGGGTTGAACCGGTCTACCTGCCTACCAAATTTTATCAAAATCTGTTTAGCCGTTGCGGCGTTAAAGATATCAGACAGACAGAACAACTGTCGGGTACACAGATTTACTTTCGCATTTAAACTATTACTGCATAAGAAAGTATGGACGGATAACTAACAGAGTTGTGAATCATTTGTAGCAAGTGTGATTAGTCCATAAGGGTCAAAGTGTTGTGTACCTATATTGCAAAGCATACTGTACCACACTTCGGGTGTTGACTCTGCTCTTGTGACGGTGTTTCTACATGCAATTAGCACCTTTACATTACGTAGTCACTAACTTTGTTTAGTAAACGATATCACAATACCTTAGAAACAAAATGTCTGAGAGTTTGATGAAATATTTTGGGAAACTTTTCGAATAAGCAAGCTGAAGTGACAATGGGTCGGCCATATTGGCCGTAAAACTTATGATCTTTGGCAGTGGCTTGCCTAGGAGGCAACAATATGGCAAGCCTATTAGGCAAGAAGACTGTTCAGAAACCCCAACATTATTAAGACTAGAAGGTTCTAAGGGCAAGCCACTATCTTTGGCGTAGATAACAACTACGCCAAACATAGTGGCGATACTTTCATAGGCGGGGCGACGATCTTCGCAGGCCGGCTGGTAGCAGTTGATGAGAGTTGCCAAGAATGGTGCGCGATTGGTGATGATGAATTTTAGAGTACTAATAGCAAATGTTTGTGTGATGAGCATGGAAATTTGTTTCCGAGTCATGGATGTTTATATGTAGGTATAATAAGTATGTATTTACAAACAAAAAGTATCTATGTAGTATATCAACTGTCTGGTGTCCAGTAGATCAGATATAATTTGTTTACAAGCATTTGCTTCCATTCAATACCTTCACTACCATAGGTACGGGGCACGATTTAACATCTGCCTTTTCTTCCGTGGGTCTTTTTCGTTTACGCTTTCCCATTTGTCTTTTTACAGGACTGCCAAGGAAGTGTTATTAATCTAGCGTGAAATATGACCTTTCTCCGCAGTGCTAAAAAAATGCAAATTCGAACAATCCGTCATACTCAAGGCACAACGTTTCCAAGTAAACCAAAACGACTGCTGAAACATCTCCATTATTAAAAATTTTGCAACTATAATAACGCTATTGAAATTCATTTATTCAGATTTATTTATTTAAAAAAACAATGCAATCTTCGTCGCCATTCCGTCTGAGTTGCCAGCTAAGATTGACATTTGTGTAATGTTGTAATTGCATTACAATGTTGCCTTAACAAATAAAGGTATTGTATGTTGTTCGGTATTTGTCTTTGTTTTTATAGGCATAGTTTTTTTTTAATTCACGGGTAAATAAGTAGGTCATGAATGGCAAAGGAAGTGGACCAACGCAACGTGTGCGCAGTCTAATACAATTTTACATAGCTAGGTAGGCAGTTATCGGGTAGATACTTAGATGTTGTTCTACCTTGGAATGATAAAGTGGTCACTTTATGGGACAAACCGTTTCTCTTGGCTGAAAAAAATGTAAAAAGTGAGTTAAGTTACAAATGGGCCTGCTCTTGACCTCGATAACGCCTGATGGAAAGCGAAAAAAAATAAAGGATCCATTGCTACTGCTATACTGAATCTCCGACAAAACTAATAGACTTGTCTCTGTCTCTACTGAAAAAATCTAATTATTCCGTCAGTTAGATTATCAAAAAATATTTGACACGTATTTTTTCTTTTGTTACGTAAACCAAAATTGACGAAGATACGATGCTTTTAAAATTCGCAATACGTCACGCCCGTGGTATAATTTTTAGTGCGTTCTGACGTCACGAGCCCCCACTCCCGAGTTTTGATGCGTTTTATCTTTGCCAATATTCATTGATCTAAAAAAACAAAAATACGTGTCTATTATTTTCCAATGCTCTAACTGACGGACTAGATAGATTTGCAAATTATTGATGGTGGAAACTAGCCTAATGGAGATCGCCACTCTTTTCATACTTTTCATAGAACGCAAATTGCTAGTGGACCCTCAACACGACACGTTCGAGTTTGACACGTTCAGTACCACATTCAGTACACACGTTCGTGTGTGTTCGTGTATTTGGTACGGAACTTGTAAATTTATTTAGGTATTTGTGTACACACAAAATAATCAACAGGACATTACATTAAGATAGAAGAGCACAAAGGTACTGCTACTGTTGCTGCTTTTATTTACAATTTTAGGGTTCAAAATATTAACATAAGTACACGTAGGCCAGTCATAAAGTTAATAGTCACTTTAATTATTCAATTTAAACACAGTAGGAAACCCAGGAAACTTGACACCTACGACTTTTAAATAAACCGTTAGGCACAAATCCTCGCCCACCATCAACATTATGCATTAAGCAATATTTTGTTTAACCCAAACCTTCAGAAACGTGACGAACAATCATTTGTTTTGTCTTTACTCAAATAATGCAGGTTTACTTAACCCAGCTATGACAATTTTCATTTGCTCAAATCATTCTGTGACTAGGTAGTTTTGTTCACATACTAAGTATTTGCGTATGCCATAAAATACGCAGTAATTACTCTTTTGTGCAAACGCGGTGTCTTAACAATTGATACTTATAAAATTGTTAGAGCTTAGCTGATAAAATCTCATCTTTATTGCTCAGCTTTTTTTTTATGTAGGAATTTGGTGTGCCTCTAACCATTGTCAACTGCCGTAGTATTCCTTCTAGTGGCGGAACTTTCATTCTAGCCTAAAAGCTTGGCTTGCTCTTATAACCTATTACTCTTCAATATGATGAACAATCTGCTTGGGTTTATGGACTTGCCGTATTGTTGGCCCCCCAGCTACGCCACTGTCCTACCGTTAACGGATTATTATGGAGATAGGGTTACTATTTCGTGAAAAGCCCTGACAAGACCGGGCATTTGCGAAAATTGTCCGGACATTATACTTTTTAAACTCACCCATTATTAAGCTTTTTATTATCTTTAAAAAATCTTTAGTTGGAAAGTCAAAAAATGGCCGGTCATATTCAGACAATGGACTATGTTGGGTTCGGCTTCCAGCCTAACCGGATGCAGCTGAACCAGTATTTTACATGAAGCGACTGCCTCTCTGACCTCCACAACCCAGTTGGTACTGGGTAATACGATACCCCTTAGTAAGGCTAGTTGTCAGACGTTCGGGTCACTGACTACCTGTAATGTAAAGATTGTCAAAGATCTACGAATGACAGCCCGGACCACGTGCATTCCGAGGCACAGAGGAAACTCGGTATGTGGTGGGTACCCAATGAATGTACTAACAGTTCTTGAACGCAGTTTAAATGTTGAGCACATTTAAACTGAGTTCAAGAGCTGTCATGTTAAGTTTCACTGTAAAAAATCACCTTAAAACGATGATTGTTATTAATTATATTATTAGTCTTACAGGTATTTGGTAGAAGGAGCCATTGTTGATCGTCCTGTACGACGTTAGAGGCACCACGGGAACTGATCCGTTGCGGAGGAGTATTGGACCCTGGAGAGGAGTCACTGACGGCTGGCCTGAATCTGGAAAAGACAAATTAGTGGTTTTAGATTTAAATGCGTAAAAAAACTCTTAGGTACTAAGAGCAGGCCAAGTAGTTTCTTGGAGCCAGTAATGTACCAAGGGGTCACTACTCCACAAGACCGCAAAACTTGTAGAGGAGGAACTTTGTGGTCGCGATCCTCGGCATTGAAGAAACGACCTGTGTCGTTTCTTCAATGCCGAGGGTCGCGACCACAAAGTTCAGTCATATTATGGAGTCCTGTTTTAATTCTTTGTTTGTACAAAGAATTAAAACAGGACTCCATAATATGACTGCAGTGATGCTGATCATTCTAACTTTTCATGAAATGGCCGTGAACTCGTGACATGCTTCATACTTTAATTTAGGTAGGTATAGAAATGTGGTGATTTTACAAATCAAAGTTAGAAGACTCCAGTAGGTACATGCAGCAAGAGTGGATAATATAGGTAAAAGTAATGAGTTCAAACCATCCCAACAGGAGAACAGTTGCTAGAGATAGGAAGCAGTGGGATACGGCAGTGGAATACGTTAGAAGCCTACCTGCCAGGAGGCACACTGAACTGAGACACATTCTTTGAGTACCACCATAATCTAAACAAAATACTGAATGGTTCAGGATTATAGGCTTATTTATTAATTGAATGAGTTGAAATAAAAAAATTGAATGCACCTTATAAAAGTCAAATATAATATACCAAATCCCAATACCTTATCGCCATGACAAACATACCAAAACTTACATAATAAACAACCACAAACTTCAGTCAGCATGAGAAATTAAGAAATTATAGAGCAATTTGTATCGCATCATCCGACTGGCACCGCCGACGTGCTCATGCGCATACTATTAGTTGTAAAACAACATAATTTCATCACTCGGTGTCTCGAAGGCGCGTCACCAGATCCAGGTCATGTTACGAAACGACTAATCTTCCACATGTTAAGGCCATGCTTCAATGGCCTAGTGGATATGAGTAATGCTCGTTTTCTCTAACACTAAGAGACGCCTAAATGAATACCTAGCTATGAATGCACTTTTGGATTTTCACCTTTCGGCGCTGAACTGAGCGTTGAAATTACAAACAAGTTGAAATTCAAAACAGTTTTATTTCGCTGTAGGTAGCTTAGTGTGAAAACAGGCGTAAGATTAGCTTATGAACTCCTGCGCAAATAGACGGTGTTATTCTCTTTGTTGTTGACAGAAAAGGAGAGAGAATTTTGCATTCGAAAGTATCACACACGTTTTATTCAAAAGAAAGAATACTAAAGGCACTTAGGGGATTTAAACAAGTTTGAGTGTTGGAGCTTCACTGATAGGTACTTACTTGCAGACTAGCGGCTTTATCTACGACAATACATCAGTGACAAACTGTCTTCCTTAGGTCACAAGATTCACGAAATGATGTAAGGTCATCACTAAGTGTGTCTATAGCTCTACGTTTCTAATCATCAATCACTAGACGCTTAGCACGATCGATCCGTTACATTATTTATAGCTACATTTCAGATGTCACTAAACAGACACGAAACTCAACATAACATTAAATAACTAAGTCTAATGGTTACACAGACATGCATTGAATTTTTCGCGCACATAGGTCGGTTAACTAGTGTCGGGTCGGCTTTATGGCAATCGCAAGGTAAGTACTTGATTTACTTAGTGAATGAGTCATCATCACCATCATCATCAGCCTATTAATGTTCCCATTGCTGGGACACAGGCCAGTGTGAATGAGTAAGTTTAATAAAACAAATTACAAGGAGCAAGAATGCGGACCGACCGAACCCGGAGATGAAAAGTTAATGACTAATTATACATTTGAGCAATTATCTAAAACTTGGGATACGGTCGGAGCGGCACGTTTCAAACTAAAAACTGTTCAAAGGTTTCTACAGCTAGGTAACACAATAAAAATAGCACAGTTAAACATAATTACAAAAGAACTGTACAACAAAAATATTAACGGGTATGACTCTAAATTCTTAAAGATAATATAAACAATAAACAAATTGGGCATGGATCCTTTTCCCTACAATAAATTATTGTTATCCTCGGATACAACTTGCAATAAAACATCTAAAACTAGAACCAAGAAACGAGAACCTAAAACTAGCAGTACATTACAGTTAACTTAAAACACTATTTACATACTAAGTTCACTAAAGTAATACCTGTAATATCAAAAAATAATTAATGAAGAAGCTACAAATTCCAATGATAGGCACAAGAATAGAATCCTGATGATCTACTACTGAGTACTTCCCGAGTTCAATTAGTATTGAAACCATCTAAAGGGACTCTGATATTTCCCGAATGTATGATACTTCCTCAAACAAATACGTGATTATTATCTGGTAGCAGCAAGCTACTCTTACATATTAGCTTAATTAAGCAGTTTGTTTTCAATTCAATGGAGTTATATCGAAATACATATTTCTCAAAATCAAGCCCATTAAAGACCACAGTCTACTCACGACTTGTAAACTAGATACGATACAAACCAGTTTACTGTTTTATCGCATTATGAGTAATACTATGCAGTTCATGAATAAGGGTTTGGTGATCAACATTGTCAAACGCTTTAACTAAATCTGTGTATACTAAGATAAGAAGAAGTAATTGAAACTATCGAGTCTTTTGAAGGGAACGTAGCTTTAATCGTTGCCAATGTTACTAAATAGCTTGTAGTAAATCGTTATTAAGAATGGGGACTAACCCCCGAACTCGCAAAAGCTAATCAACCTTAAGATGTTACAAAAGGTTTTCTATGTGGGGGTACAATCCACAAGTTACAGAGATAGCGTGAGCTTTAATGTTGAATTGCATTTCAGTATTCGAATACAAAACTCAGAATTTAGTCTTTAATGCTAATTGATAGGTCACGGGATCAAATCATGTTGCAATCTTAGTTAACTTTGTTTACTCGAAGAGGTTAACAAGAATATCTTGAGTACGTGCTTCGTTGCAAGTGTTAATCAAATAAAAGCTAACAACCTGACGTTTTAAATGTTACCAACCATGAAATGAAAAAGCTGGAAAATATACAAATAATATAAAATAGTTACTAATTAAAACGCATTGATTTAATTATGTAATCAGCAAGGTCTTCTTCTTTTATTGATCATCTTCAATGTCAGTTTCGTACAATGAACTAACTGATCTAAATCAGTAAGCGCAACGTGTCTATTTGAAATCGTTTGTATTTTCAATATTATAATATTGAAAATACAAACGATCTCAAATAGAAACATAATCATCCTAACATTGAAAAAGATCTATGGTCTACAGTAAAGCTTTCAGTTCAGAATTTGTTGAAATCTCAGAAGACTGTTCATTTATTTGAGTTGTATTAAGGCTACACAAAGAACTCACCAATCTCGGCAATCTTACCAACTGCTACGTGCTGCAATGGGGAGACACACTGTGGAACTAATGGCGGTAGCATAGCTGGTTCCCAACATCGTCATTGGTTGAAAATGTGGTAATGTCATTTTTTATTTCAAAATAGCTTAACCTCATTGGTCAGATTGAGACCAGCTATGGTGGCGCTATCTTAGATTATCTTTGCATTTGTCTCCCCATTACTGACGAAATAAAATAAAATCTACAAGGAGTTTCATATCAAGGAGTTCAATTAAAGAATGAAGACTCAATTAGTGAATTTATAGAGTGAAAGTTTGACAGGTGGTCGTGTGATCAAGTGGAACCGGCACTTCCGTATGAGGACATATTATTTACCTGTCATGTCAGTCAACATTGCATAACTATAAATTGACTGTTTCTGCGAGTCCAATTAAGAGTAAGGTTTGATCAAGTTAACCGTCTATTTTGAGGTCAAAAAATTATGAACTACCTATGTAATGACATCGAAGTACTTACTAACTTATTCTTCCGCATCGTTGTTGATTAAGGTAGTGCCCAAAAGGCAGGCATTAACCTGCAATCTTGGTTTACAGTAACACTTCGAATAGAACACTTCTTTGATTATAAATTATTGAGATTTCGGCCCAGAACCTATCTTGATAAATATTTAAAAAGTGATCGGTGGAGAACAAAGAACAAAACAGGACTTTAGAATGTTTATTGCCATTGAACTTATTCATTGTGAATGCGCATGCAGTCGTGACTGTCGCTGTTCGACTAGTTTTGAAGCTTTGGTTCCGCTTACGTTACCTATAAGTTTCGTAGACACAATTTTAGACTAAGATTTATCAGTCTGAACGGAAAAATATGAACAAATTTCAGTAAATTGTAAAAGTCAAAAGTTTACAAAGAAAAAAGTATCTGCGTTATTCGTTTTCTATCTAAGGTGAAAATTGAGACTGACATGGACTTACATTTTTTTTACTCATATCGTGTGTGTGCGTATCCGTGCATAGCCGTGTGGTATCCGGCAGAGTAGAATAGAACCAACCCATTACACTCACGGGTGTCGTATAAGGCGACTAATGTCTGAGGCAAAACACCTTGCGCCTCCGTAGACCAGAGAATGGGCAGCAGCGTTTTCTGTTAGTCTTTCATTACTGCGATCTCCAATCCGCCTGCCAAGCGTGGAGATTACGGCAAATTCCTCCCATCGTGGGAGAGGCTTATGTCCAGCAGTGGACGTTATGGGCTGTTGTTGTTGTTGTTGTGTGTGCTGATAATAGTGATCTCTACAACCAGTTTTTTGGAGTTCATTTTATTTCTATTCATAATATCATTTAATCCCACTGTTTATCCCATATTTTTAATTAACAGTCCATAATTTTTCTCCAACACGAACAAACAGAAAACAAATTACTATCTTGTCACCGTAAATAATAGCAATGATATATTTGTATCATAAAATAAATTTATGCAATAATTTATGTGAAGTGTTTGACCTTCGTGTTGAACTTGACAGTAAAAAGGGTTCTTTATGCGTAGCGTAATAATAAACAAACAAAAAAGTTAAGTACGTGCGGGTAAAACTTCCGGACTTGTTGCGTTTTCCTTCCCTAATGATTGAGCAATTAATATTAATTGAACTCTATTTAAACGAATTACGTACTATTGTGACACAAATTACGGCTGTGGGTGGTCAAACGACTTCTTGGTTAGAGATCGGTAATTAAATCGCAAAAACGGAACCATTGTGTTGTTTTTTGTTTTGTTTTAATGCTGACGCTTTCTTTATCATGGAAGCGTTTACTTTTTAATTGATATCATTGGGTATAATGCTGAAATCCAAAACGTATCCCTTTGTTATTCCTCTTTTTATTTACAGTTTCTTTACCAGCACTATTGAGTTTTCAAAAGTAGGAGATTTTTCAAAATCAAGCCCGAGGTCCTTTAATTAGGCACTTTCTTCTAACTGATTGCCACGTATCTACGTTTCAGATGGAGTGCTGGAATTTCCTTTACCTGCAGCTGAATACCAGTATTTTACATGGAGCCTATTTGACTTCCACAACCTAGTTAGTGCTGGGTAATACGATACCCCTTGGTAAGACTAGTTGTCAGACTTTCCAGCCACTGACTACCTGTAATGACTGTCAAAGATGTGTTCTTGTTACTGGACCTTAACTTCTTAAATTACTTGTATTATCTAAATCTATGAATGTTGCAATACTTTTTCCGATCAATCTATATTGAGGCCTAATATCAATCGTATTCCGACCTTGCTTTAGTTAACGATCTGTTTCTCAATGTCATAGAATTTCCACACGAAAACATTAACATTTTAAAGATTGCCAAGGCACGATCGGAAATGGTAGAAGCAGTCCGTATAACTTATGTCAATCAGTGTGCTTGGTAATCATAGAACCATAAATAATGAGTTAACTAATACTTATTATCTAGCTACGACAGCATTGACAGTAGATGAAATGGGGAACTGGGCCTGACAGCACTCACATGTAACCATCGCTGTCAATGCGTCTTTCAACAAAATGGACAATGGTTTCGGTACCTTATGTCAATCCTATAGTATTTTTTTGATGATTCCTCATTTGTTTTCGCTGATAGAATCTTTTGATGAAACTTTGTCCTGGGCCCCTTTGCACCAGGGGCGTAGCTACCGCCCCGTATCAGCAGTATCAAAGATACGGGGCCCCCGAGTAACAAGGGCCCATTTTGGACGCCATACAAGTACCCTTGACGCTTCCTACAGTAAATGTTACTTTATGTATGTCGATATGGTCAGAAAGAGCCCAAGTATACCAACGAAAAGACAGGCACATTAAACTTATATCTATGAATAAAATATATGTCTAAAACAATAAATCAATCCCCTTAGATCACGACTGAGACAAAAAATCACAAAATCTTTTCCCAACCTTTTTTTTTTTTTTTTTCGTATGGGAGATCATCAAATGACTCCTCCCGCTCTGGGCGGAGCAGGAGGAAGTGTCAGACTTATACAGACTAAAACCCATCCGTGTTTCTTCATCGCCCTTTGCGTTCCGGGGCCACGGTATCATTTCTTTCGAACAGTTAACAGGATGCTGTAATTTTCTATTTTAGCTCTTCATAAATCATAACGTTGTTGTATCACTTTGCTCGCTCTCACATTCTCTTAGTAAAAGAATGACAGCCAAATCGATGCAAGCCAGTGTGCTATTTTCTTAGTTTTGCAAAAATTATTTGTGATTTTCTCCTTTTTTTTGGGCTTCACCGCACTCAGGTTCAAAGGGCCCCCAAAAAAAATCAAACAGGGCCCTACTAGGGCTAGCTACGCCACTGCTTTGCACCTTAATTGTGTAACGCGCTTTTAAATAACTAGTTCTTTATTTTTGACATTACAAGATACTGTCATCATGTTCAAAAACAAAAATAGTGTGTTCGACACTGGGTAGCAGCTGAATCAGTGTGGATCTGGTGGTAGCAAAGGAGGATCGAGAAAACAAAATTCCTTTCTATCAGTAGACGCTCCAGGTGCCAGAGGGCGCACAAAATCTCTGACTGCGACTGCCAAGGCATGGCCAGACTGGGGTTGCCACCTTTATTGGGAAAAATTATAGTATTTTTCACAAAAAAACTGCAAAAATATAGTACTTTTGGGAAATTCAGGAAAAAAAACAGTACACATTTATTTTTAAACATTATGTATTTTTCCATGTTATATACCTATTTGTTATTGCTCTTCGCTTTTTCCATCAATGATCTAAACATCTTTGCACCATTGGTAGTCGAACTCCCATTCGCTCTTTTACTTTTGAAGCCTTTTATCTTTTTTTTGCTGTTTCTTGTCGTGTAAAAACCATCATCACTTTCCATGTGGTTTTTCAGCAGAAAAGAAACACAGTTACAAAAATCAGTCAGTCAGTTTAAAAAAATCGGGTGGTATTTATCGACAAATTATTGACAGTTTGTTGCTGCGAATGCGTTTCGTTCTGAAACTCCCCGTGCAGCGCTGTGGGTACGTTCCAGACTTCCAGAAAAGCGCGACAGTTGAATTAGGGATAAAAATATAGTACCTATTTTTCGTACTATATTTTTTTTCTATAATATATAGTAGGTAGGTACAATTGACTGAAATATAGTACGATACTATATATTATTATAGTACGAATGGCAACTCTAGGCCAGACAGACTTGGGAAGATTAAAGGAACTGTGGCCGCAGATGTCAACGGTTACTGCATGGAAGTCATGCGGGCCAATACTTGCTTGGGAAATGGTGAAGAGTTGAATAAGTCTTCCAGAGCTCGGCCAGAGGTAGTTGAAGACGAGACTCTTCAATACAAAAAAAGGGACACGTTGCGCATGCGAGTGGAGAGGCCTACATATGTCCAACATGTCCTGCTAAGAGTAGCTAATTATAAGAAGCTAATATAACCAAAAATCACAAGCCTAGGCCTACCTTATAACCAGTAGGTAGTGATCTTATTCTACGAATAAGTAGAACAAAAAATAATAATAATTATTCGTTGTTTATTCAGTTGAATATTTGCACTATCAATTAGAGACTAAACGCATCACCATAACGTTTAAATAATTACTCGAGTTTAGTACTTTAGTTATTCCGTCTGTATTTTTTGTTACCAAATTAGGTCATCAACCCATTATAAATATTATTAATATTTCCGTTTGTCCAAATGCTAGCAAATAAGTCATGTTTAAATATGGAATATTTGTCGATGACCGAACAGTTTTTTTTTTGTCTTTTATCATTATTGCGTTAAAGCTAACGGTCTATATAAAAAGTCAATGTTAAGTAAATTATCTAACTATTGCAAAAAAAAACATTATAATTTTTAACTAAGTCCGATTAGTCTAACAATACATTTACATAGTTTTCTGCATTAGGTTTTAAACAGCAGCAAATGTCTTTATATTGTAGGTAATATGGTCCATTAGCAAAAAGACTTGGAGACACATTGACTGTTAGAAAATATTTAAAACATTGAAATAACATCAAAATGGTTTTCTGTCGTAGGTATTTTTCTACTTTCTTTACTTCTGTGACGTCTGTCACAGAAGTATTCCAATTGATACAGAACGCTTAAACCAGCATTTAGCAACGTTTTCTTCTGTTATCACAATATTATCAAACACCAAGTACATGAAACAACAAAGGCTTTATCAAGCACTTGAAACAGATTTACTGAGACCTTAATATACAATTCAATACCTACAAAGTCAGTGTTAATGGACAAAGAAACTAGTTCAGCACCTACCGAATGTAAGGTCGGTATTTGAAAGGGCTGTCTGGGATATATTTATGCGTTTAATTTTCGTTAGCACCGAGGACTTTGGGCTAAGCTAAGATAAAATAGACGACTCATAGCTTAAAGCTGTATGGTTTTGCCTTAGGTTAAGTCTAGATAGAACAGATTTATGTGCGACACAGTACACGAAACGTGGTCGAGTTATGTGTGAAACTTTGTACTTAGAACTAGCACTATACTTGGCCAAATACTTACGCTTGTAATGTTTTTGAATTGAAAAATTTACAAATACCTACCTAGTAAACATATTTTTTATTTTAATCTTGATGTGGATAGAATTAAAATTAAAGTTAAATACTCACAGCATCCACAAGCATTTAGGGTTGTCATAATTCCGATAAAACACAAAATACGTCACTGTTATTTTTTCACGCACTTTATTGGTATTTTGGTAACAGTCACACGGGTATTTTAAAGACAAGAAAGGAGCTGCCTGCTTTGTTGTGTTTAATGATTGGACATCAAAACTCTATATCGTAAAATTCTATCTGCGAAACCGCTGCCGGTATTCTCGCGCCCCTCTTGTGAATGTTACGAGATGCTACTCATCATTACGACACGCCAAACTTACCATACACTTACATAAACAATGTCAATGATGCGGTGCTAAAACATAAACTTTTTGACTTTTGAAAGAAAAATAAGTAAAAAAAAAAAATATTGCGGTTTTTAAAAATCTGATAAAAAATTCAGAGCTTAGATACATATAGCATCATTATGAAATTATTATTGAGTCAATCGAAAAAACAAATTAAAATGTGATACTAATTAAAAATGTAAACAACTAAGACGATTTTAAAATTCTTAATTAACTAAACTATAATAGGTAATAAAAGATTAACGAATAAAATTAATAAACTTGAAAACCCCATTCTTTCATAAAAGCATAAAACAAACAAATTCGTCACAGAGATAACATTTACGTAATGACATCATTGTCTACAGACTACACCCTATTGTTTTTGTTTTAGTAGCAACGGAATTACAAAACAACTTAAAATACTAGTTAAAATATACCACAGCTATCATTCCGCGTGTGAAATGTAACATGAAGTCATGAATAGTGAGGTTATTCTTAATTCCGACGTGGCGAGTGCCCCGACCTCTTGAGATGATGTTACGAGTTCGAAAGTGAAACCAAGGTCGCTGTTCCAAGTTTTTGTGTTACTTACGTCCAAGTTGCAGACATGGCTGCAACATGCACGTCCTACAAAAGTTATGTGAGTAGTCGCCGGTGCTATACGGAAACGATCATCGGAGTTAGGTAATTTTATAAAATATTTTAATCCAGTATTACCTCGATTTCGATAATCACGTAATGTGTTGACATGATTAAGTGGAACTGTGGAATTTTAGTTTATGAATGAGCTGTTATTTTTAAACTGTTATTTTTTGGAACCGTATTTTTACATCCAGAATAGGTACTATATACTATATGTCGCAAGGTAATGGTGGAACTTATCTAAATGTGAAGTGTGGATTTAAGTAGCATTTAAACCAGTTCGTTTGATATAAAGATGGTAATCTCAAGTGTTTTTATACTGATACTGGCTGCATGTCAATTAATTATACTATTGTTATGAGAATGGGAATCCCTCAGGGCCGTATTTTTATGATACATAATCTCGAAATGCAATAAATAAAGAAGAAGCTAGCATTATTATTTTATATCAGACGGTCGTGGCTGATTTTGATGTGAATGAAAATAATGATAATGTGGCAACTAATATGGACTCACAATTTGGCAATGTTTAGTTTGCAAATTGAAACCTACTACACTTAATTACTAATATCATAACCTTCTCGAAAATATATAGTTAAAGACACAGTGATAATTTTATTCTGCAAAGACCCAAGACCAATGAGCCTGCAAAATATATCTTCAGAGGGCGAGAGAGATAAGTACGAGCCCTATCTATAACTTGTGTTCCCAGGGCTAAGCAGAGGTCAAACATAACATTAATTTTTGTTTGACCTATAAACACAATGCATTTGAAAGGAACGAGAACAAGATCATAATGCATGTATCAATGGTAGAGGATGATGTAACTCTGGTCTAGGTTACACTACACAACACTTGTATGTCTGGGATTAGTTTTAAATAAAACAAAATAATTAAAAAACCCAACTGCGTAAAAAATAACTAATAACTTTATATAAAAACTGAAAAGAAAAGAACAAGTTCAGGAGACAGGACATATTGACTGCAACAGTCGAGACCCATTAAATAATCTAGACTAAAGTCATTACATCCAATATGGGTCCCGACTGTTGCAGTCAATATGTCCCTGTCTCCTGAACTTGTTTTTTTTTTTCAGTTTTTATATAAAGTTATTAGGTAGTTATTTTTTACGCAGTCGGGTTGTCAATTTGCAATTTTTTTTTTGTGAGTTTATGGTAAACAAACATACATACATGAACCCTAAAAACATAACACTCCTTTTTTGGGCAGTCGTGTAAAAACAAACTCTGATAGCTTTTTACCGTTTGCTTGATGGACTATTGATAAAAAGTCAAAACAAAAGCCGGTAGCAAAATAGTTGAAAGATATATCTTGGAAACTTCCAAATACAAGGTAAAAGGTAGTTTATTAAAAAAGTTATGTGAGAACAGAAATCCTTGAGTCACAATTCAAATAAAATACATAGTTTACATAAAACGAACCACTTAATGCATTGAAATACCGAATAAGATATAGGGAACCAATCACCTAATTGGGATGCTGCATAAGAAAAAACAGAAAAAAATGATACAAAAGTGAAAGGAATAAGGCACAGACAGATCAAATTAACGTCTCACGCATAAATACCACTTGTACTTTCAAAAGGTGGAGTCGTAGCGTAACATGGGTAAACTTATGTATGAGATAATATAAGACCTACACATTGGCTGCATCCTGCTTGATGACATACATGTCATATCCGATTCAACGATTGATTGATAGCAACAAGAAAGAAGATTAGGACAACTCTTAAAATAAGGAGATCTTGAGAAAGTAACAGGTCCTATGGAATAGCAGAACAGAAAAAAAGTAAAATAGTTTATGACAATTGATTAGGGTTACCATAATATGAACGTTAAAAATGTTTAAACTGATAATACCAAAATCATTAATAATGTTTTGTTTAAGTAGCTAGTTTGTCTTCTAGTATGAATTATTGATAAAAAGATGCTTTAAATTCTCTAAACAAGTTCAATGTTACAATATCTAATGAGATGCTATTCCACAGTCTTATTGTTCTACTACCTTGACATTGAAAATTAACATTGTAACGTATCATAAAATAAGATTATCTTTATTATTACATCAGATCACGTTTTACACAAAAGTGGATGATGTTATGGCTCGTATTACGAAGCTTTTAAGGAAACTTGTTGCTGTCGCGACATAAGAGGTAGGCCCAATTTTGAAAATGAGCATAAAATTCAATACTGTATCGCAAGGAACAAAACTGAATTTATTCATAAATTGCCGAAAATATTATAAAGGTGGTGAAAATTCTTAAAACTAACTAAGTATCCTGGAAAGGGATATCTACAGGAATCAGGGACACGGAAAAACACTAATAGAAAAATACTTGCAAGAAAAATATGATTATGTAGTACTTAATCGTCAAAATTGCACCCTCCAGGACCTGAATGAGGCAAATGACAGAGCTGTCCAGGTCGCTACGTACTGGTCGGATAAAATCAGAGTCATCGATTCAAAAAAGAAGAAGAGTCGCCAAAACCAACTGAATGTTCTAATTTAAACCAAGTTCCTTCACTCACTTGATAACAAGGAAATGAAACATAAGCTTGAAGGCGACAATGCAAGCATTGTACTGCAGTGGACTGTCCATTGTATGCATGGCATTGGCGACCGGTTAAACGATCGAAGGTCTTTGACTTAGATAAGTGAAACGTGTTAGCAGTTGGTACGTAGGTACTCCAATTACTTTGCCCTATACCTATATAACATACGTATCGTCTGGCGTGGTGGGGTGACTGCGTTCTGTAGCTTTGACGATAGATGTTAATGGTCGTCATGATGTATATTATTGAGTTTAGTATACGTATATTTATGGGTGGCATGTTAGGACAGTCGATACTTGGGGGAGCAAGCATTATCGCCAGCACGTTTGTCGGCAAAATTTTGGGTATTGATGACTGAATACTTAGGTCTTTTGGACTTGGCCTGTTGGGCCAAAAAGCATAAAAGCTTCGTAATTTTTTGGATGACTAGTTTTGTGAACAAAGCTTATATTTGCATTGCAGTAGACAAATATTTTGAAGGTGACCGAAGATCTGATTCGCCAATATGTTCAAGTCTTGTCGTGATTAATGATTGCCATCAAACATTTAGGTGGCAAAAGAAGCTGTGATCAACAAACGGCCGTTTATTTGTTTGACAATTGTCCGACTGTTGACAATATAGAACCGCAAGGATTTCCTATATCGACGAATAAACAAAAGCGAGAGATAAATCAAGGTAAAAGATTCTACTTAAATGAAGGTCTCTTATAACAATTTCCGGACTCTAATGAGAATTTCGTACCAGGTTTAAGATATGACTATTGAACTTGCCAGGACTTCAAAAAACATTCCAGAATTTGTAAGTAGTAATAAAACGGGACGAAGAATACAGAAAACAGTCTTTCTCTCATGCCCTCTTACAGTAATAGAAACTTTTGCATATAGAATAATTCAATTCTTACCTAGACCTGGATCGTCATAATATTCGTCATCGTCATAATCAAGGACCGCATGTAACTGCGTTTTGCCACCAGTTCCACCTGATTCCACTTTAGTGAACCCTCGCGGTCTTTCCGGTGGATTTTGTCCATTCTCACTACCACCAGGCTTGTTACCCTGATTACTAGGCGGCCTGACCGGAGCGGCCGTACTACTGCTCGGCGGCCTGTTAAAATTGAAGTTATTCACATTTTGATTCGAGTTTTCATCGAACCTTCGACTAGATGGAGGGTTTGACTTTGTTGCAGGAGGGTAAGACGCATCCGCGTACCCAGGGTTATACCCCGGACCTAGCGGGCTCTGGTTCATTCTTTTTTGTTCATAATCATAGTCACCAGTAGGATCGTGAACGTATTGCCCTGTGTTATCGTACTGTCCTGCGACCTCGTATGGTGAGTTTACTTCTTTGACGCGCTGATTCTCTATCTGTACGTTAAGTCTTGTGTTTTGTTGGTAAACCTGTGTATGCAGGGGTGCACCGTAAGGGTTTTGTGGGGGAGCCTCATTTTGGTAATGCGTATACTGATTGGCTGGTGGTAGGTAGGCTGTGCCAGCACGTTTTCTAACTTTGGGCCTGCGCTGGTTTGGTGGAGCGAAGGGCTCGTTCTCTTGTGCTGGTGCGGTAGGTATGTCCTGTTGGTATTCGGCGGGAGAGTAGAGCAAATCGTCGAGGCCAACTCGCAGGGGTGTCGAGGAGGTGGGCACGAACGCCGGCGTGGCCGCGCCGACGCCCGCGAGCGAGAAGTTTGTCAAAGCCATTGCCTACACGCGCGGCATTGACGCTAAATGTCAACTCACTAAGTCAACAGCCCCGGAGCTGTTACTAACGCACTCGCATGTCGTGAACGGTTTGATAGTTATCACCAACGTTTTCTCATTTTTGGCACAGAACACAATGCACTGACACAATTCACTGCGGTCACTCGTCCACGGTTGATCTGCAACAAGGAAAACATATTATTAGAAAAGAGTTATTACATCTTTGGACGAACGAAACATAGAAACATACTTCAGCGTTCCTAAAAGTTACTCATTTTGCGTTTAAAGGTAAAATGGTCACCACAATAAAAGTAACAAAAAAATACTATTGGTAGACATTCACTTAGCGATTCTTTTACGGATATTTTTATTGAACTGTCAAATCGCTTGTCGAAACTGAACCATATATCGTGCAGTATTGTTAACTTTTATGGTTGGATTTCCCCCAAGTTTCGTGATATCCTTGCCACTTTACAAATGTCATCGATTTGAAAGGCGAATCGTGATTTCATTTGATGGACCCGATTTTGGAATTGAAACAAGGGGAAACCCAAACATGATCTCGAAAATAATGGAACAATTATAATTTATGGAATCCTGTTGAACTGAGATGTATCATTGCTTAAATATTATAAATAAGTAGTCAATTCGGGTAATCGAAGATAAGACACACAAATTATTGGGGTTTACTTCGTTAGAAATAAGGATGAGGCCAAAATCTGATCGAATGAATGAATTCAAAAATATTGGACGTCCTCTCTCGAAAGGGTCAACTCCCTTGACTGATAATGAAGACATGCTGCGCCTACCCTAAATAATTTGGGATCAAGATAGAAGAATGACGATGGACCTACTGCCTCCTGCAGGAAGACGAGTTGGCGACAACAGCCCGGGTGATGAACCGATAATGATCAGATTGGATGATAGCTAAATATTGTGATGATACTGCCTTTGTGAGTACATTTTTTTTAGTTTTTTGCCATTAACACGACTTCGGAGCTTTGTTAGCTAATTTAATTTGGCCCTGTAATGTTTTTGATGTCATTGATTTACCCAATTACTGGTTATAGTCAACGTCATTTTCCTGCTAACTCAGAATACGTCGTGTGAACAGAATGAAGCGACCGTTGCAGACACTATATACCTAAGGCCGTACATAAGTGATTTATTGAAACTGAGTCGTCCCTTCACTTAACATTTGGAGAGACGATAAATAGAACATTATTATTGTTTAGCAGTTTAGCTCCACATTAATCCTGCTTAGTGACAACAGAGTTCATTGCATCGCGAATTGGTTATATTATCTCGAACACCAAATCGAATTCACAAAACGTACGTCTTCACGTTAAACAATAAAATTGTTTGTTCCGATGACATAATATAGATTAGAAGCGAAAGGATTTAAGAAAGTAATTTTTCAGTTATATTTTGTCCATGATTTTTAAGAGAAATTCAACATGACTTGTACACTGTACAGGCAGCTGCATCAATTAGGTATCCGTCACGAATAAGACAATCAATAAAAGGGGTAACGAATTAATGCAGCCGTCCGTACCTACATTTGCACTAAGGCATAATAAAAAGTAGTCTGCATCTAACCAGCCCATACTCGAGCCGAGAGGAAGGTTCCAGCAGTTTGAACATTATCTACAGGCTGAATTTATTAGGTAGGAATGACTAATTAATACTTCGTAACGTTGAGAGAGCGAATCGTGATTTGAATATAAACGTACATTTTATAACCAAAGATATAATAAATGCACCGTCAATACAAAAGAATGCTGTCATAATAACGCACTTAAAAGGCGAGGTAGTGACTCAGGTTTAGGTCATTACCTACTGAATTTTGGTTAATAAAGTCCATATTTTATTTATTATGTCTCTTATAGCCGTGTAAAAGGTTCGTGCCAATTGATATAAAGAAGAAATAAATAATATAAAGGCAGCGCCACTAATTGCTTGAATAGAATATATACTCGTATGTCGCAATAAGATAATCGCGGAAGATGGTAATATGAAAGCGATTTACAACTATCTTACTGGACTAATCTAGTGAAATAATTATAAAAACATTGAATATTGTCGTTAACTTCACTGAAATTTGGATGAGGCTACCAACAAAGACGATGATAATGAGACCCTATCCAAATATTGGTTTTGGTTACATGTAACAAAGTCTTTCAATTTGACCATTCAATTCTGTCAATAGTACTGTCAAACTGAAATCCTCGAGCCGAGCCTCTTGAAGAAAAAGGTAGTAATTTCCTGATAATGGAAATGTGTAACTTGTAGTATTATTACAATATAGCTGATGATACTCTACAGCGTGACTATAATAAATATTATGTATACCTATGTAACTAGTCTACTTTATATAAAAACATTTCGATTGATTTATACTTTATATTTGTAAATTCGCAGTGATCAACAACGATTCTGACATTAAATTGATTTCGTTATTCGCTTAACTATCATTAAAAGAGAACATTAAGCAAAACATTATGTACAAATAGTTTTCTCACGCTTTATTAATCTACATGCCTACAAAGTTTAATTTCTATTATAGCTACGTTTTGAATTGATTGCAGTCTTTTTTTAATTGACTATTTTATTTGTCCATAAAAAATGAACATAATAATTAGTACAGTATCATGCCCATGACATGGGACGTAAATGGATTTATTAGGCATAATATATGGGTCACGCAGTGGTTTTTACAAACCTTAGTCGTCTCTTCACATAAAAGAAGAAAGGCAGCAACTCGTGCAAACTGACGACTACATATAATATTTTAAAGCTCGCGTACATTCGTAAAAATATACTCAAAAGATCTTGGTCAAATTAAGGTGGATGCTCCAACCAGCCCGCGCAGACGTCTGTAGTTATATAATTCTATAACTACATACGTCTTACAGTCGCGAGCAATATTTTAATCAACATATAACCTAGCACTGGCCTGCAAATTGCAAAAAACGTGAGAAAAATTGAATTTCGCGGGCTACCCTGGAGCATCCACCTTAAGATAAAATGTAATCACAGCAATTATTTTATTATTATTGGATGTAGCCAGTAGGACGGACTGGAAAAATGCAAATAAAACATTAAAATTGTAATAGGTAGGTACTTGTTTCTACTTAGTAACAGACAGTGCATTACATTGCGTTGCGATTTTTTTGTATTCCCCTTTATCAATTTACTTCTACCTATTCCATAGAGTTAAGTTCAAAAAATGTATGAGTCACACAACATTAGACTCATAATTAGTGCAATCAAAGCAATTTTCGCGTATAATTTTATGTATTTCGATCAGATATTGCGTCTAAAACTAGTCCAGCTCTTGACCATAATCTTAAAAGTGGTATCTAAAGAACCTTGGCACAATAGCACACGTGTTTATTGAGAAAATGTTAAGTAAGGGCTAAGGGCACATAGCTCTAGGTTTGCTCGTATACATTATTTTATCAAAGTCAT
Organism: Xestia sexstrigata; assembly: GCA_941918905.2. Taxonomy (NCBI): domain Eukaryota; kingdom Metazoa; phylum Arthropoda; class Insecta; order Lepidoptera; family Noctuidae; genus Xestia; species Xestia sexstrigata. The sequence goes on from OW799219.2 coordinate 8,384,865, forward strand.
TGAGCGACAGTCAATTGTCTTGTCTGGCTTTTAATTGGATGCGTGCCCTGTAACTGCGTGCTTCAGTTGAGGAATTCGAACTTTTTGAATTAATCAAAATCAAAACCAAATCATTTATTTCAAGTAGGCCAGTTACATTCACTTTTGAATTATCGAAACAAAGATGAAAATTTAATATAGCTACAGTCCCAGTCACACGACATGAAAACTGTGAAAGTACATCATTCATGTTGAGATGATATATTATGTGAGAACAATGTAGCAACAATGTCCACAGTAAAAACAAAACAAAAAAATACAATTTAAAAACCAAAATAATTCATTCAAATAAGCCATGGCAACTAAGGCCCGCTTGTACCAAAACGTTGAGTTAAATAAATAACTCGGAAGTTTAATAAGTCAGTGATAATGTTTTAAATTTTTAACTCACAGTGTATATTGCACCAGTAAAAATTAACAGAGTCAACTAACCCGAGTCTTGTCATGTTAATTTGTCATGTTCATTCATTCTTTTTACATCTGGCAAAATATAGTAGATCGAATGCTGAATGAATTAAGTATACTGCTCTCTCTCGCTCCACAGTACTTTGAATAAGAAAAAAAAAGAAAAAAAAAAAAGATAAAAGAAGAAGAAGAAAAAAGAAGAAGATGAAGATAAAAGATGTCAGATTAGAAATGACACGTGATTCTTTGTTGCTTTATATTGACTGTTGTGACGCGTGACGTCGGTGACGCGTGTTGCATTTGTACTGTCGTTTAATGTGGTTATTATTTTGTGAAAATAAATTAGGCGAACGCAGAAGATCTACAAAATGGAAAAGAAACCTCGGTTACGCGGCCCAAATTTCACACATAGCGACAATTTGCTACTGTGCGATGTAGTAGAAAAATATATAAACACATAGTAGAGAACAGTTTCTTTTTGTAGATGAAATCTTCTATGAAAATCCTTTGTCTCTTTGTAAGTAAAAATGATCAGTCCGTTCTGCAATTCTTCTGTTATAAAAGTCTGAACTAATGTATTCGATGATCTCTTCATCATTATCAGACAACAACCAATCATTTATCATTTTCAGGACAAAATAATAGCGCTATGAAACAAACACAAGACATAACCAAAGCGTACCTAACCTAAAATATCCCAATTTTGACATTACTAACCCAGAGTTAGTTGACTTAACCCTCCCACATCAGAGGGTTAACAATTTAATAAATTAACTCATGGTTAACCCCTAACTCTTGATGGTGCAAGACATAATTAGAATTTAACTCCAAAGTAGCATTTACCTCTGAGTTAACCGTGCTAACCTAGCCTGGCGCAAGTGGGCCTTAGAGATGCCCAGTCACAACTGACAGCGCCCGTTCACGAACATGACGCATGGATCAGTACCATCAAATACAGCAGGTATCAGAAATATGTGGTCATTTTCAATGTGGTACAGACTATCAAATTGGACAACTTTCTCCATGGGACCAACATCATACATGCTGTGTAATCAAGTCTAAATACGACCTCCTATAGAAGGAAGTGCAATCTAAACCCCCCCCCCCGTTTACCCCTTAATATTTTTCTTTTGATATCATTAGAATAACTATAGTCTTCACATGATTTTCAAACGCTGCTGAACGCGGTCGTCTTAAAAGACGATGGCTTGATTTTTCCCGCTATCGGGACCTAAATAGCAAAGAAATAAACAGGCCAGCAGTCAGTGTTCTGGGCGTGTAAATGTGCAAACACAAAACAAAAAAACAATATTTGCCTTGACTGCCAATAGAATAGTTTTTATATCTCCCCATTTGTTTAATTTTCTGCTTGAAACTTGAATGGGTTCCCCTATTCAAGTTTCAAGCAGAAAATTAAACAAATGGGTTATAAATATAATAGTTCAAAATGTATCGTTTATAGGAAAATTCTGGACGATTAGTTAATTTGGGGAAAATTCAGAAACCCGATCTAGCAACCCCGCGATGCTGATTCTAGAAATTCAACTAGAACAGAATACTTCAACGGAAAAAAGTCGTGACAAGAAGTACTTGACATTTTTCAATAACAAACGGATTACGTTGCAAATTTTGAAGTTCACTTGGGTATGCACAAATTTGGCATGACCCCGTGAAGACACGTTTGACACTAGCTACTATCGCCGAAGAGCATCTAGATCACGCGGCGCAGGGACCGTGGGAACCGTCGCGTCGTCTGCGCATTTATGGGAAGGGAAACATAGTACAATTGTAGATACTAATTACCTTTAAGAAAAACTGTCATTAAAGCTGTATGTGGGTAAGGGGGCCGTGTCTGAGATTTTTTGACGGTAAAGATTTCATAATAATGTTCTTCGCAGGGTGGCTGTTTGCAACTGGATTAGATATAGACAGATGGATAGCGTACTCTTTATATTGCACATAAAACAACAGAAAAGAAAACACAAACAAGTAGCAGAGAGGGTTGGGCTAAATTATAATATAATTTCGCTAAGATCATTGGGCTCCATGTGGTATCCGGCTTAGCCGTGTGGTATCCGGCAGAGTAGAATAGAACCAACCCATTACACTCACGGGTGTCGTATAAGGCGACTAATGTCTGAGGCAGAACACCTTGCGCCTCCGTAGACCAGAGAATGGGCAGCAGCGTTTTCTGTTATTACTGCGACCTCCAATCCACCTGCCAAGCGTGGAGATTACGGCAAATTCCTCACATCATGGGAGAGGCTTATGTCCAGCAGTGGACGTTATAGGCTGATGTTGTTGTTGTATGGGGCTCTCTATACACATACATCATACGGATAGATTTTTCTTGGCATCGGCAGCATTCGGCCAAGTTTAGGCCAAAGAGATCAGGGCGTGGGTGTTCCTAGACTAAAATGATGGTGATGATCTGTAGCATTGGTACATCCACCGCTGTTGCCTTTATAATGCAAACTTATTTAGAGACCGTGAAATATTTTGCACAAGAATAGGCAGAACTTGAAACATTACTTAGGTATTGACTTAATAAGCGTGAAGATTTTATTTATTATTTCAGTCTACCATTTAATAAGCTCACGGGATAGGTCAAGCACCTCGCCAGATCGTGCCAATGTCAACTAGATTTTTTCGATGTCATTATAAAGCAATTAGGCACTAGGTACGTTTACTGAGTATGTATTTAGTATGGCAATGTAATTTAATTTAATCGGTTAAACCCGTAAAGCGATAGCCTACGATCTGCCTTCTCTTCGTATGATCTTACAAATTCTATCGTGTGATTTTAGGGCGGCTAACATACTACACCGTTCGTCCACGCGGTCGGTTATGAAGCGGATCTCACTCACGTCACGCAAATCCGTTGATGTCTAACACACGTACACCGCTCGACCGCGCGGACGAGCGACGCTTACCGCTTCTCCGCGCGGCGCACTGCCCAGACATCCGCTTCGCCTCCGCTGGACCGCGCGGACGAGCGGTGTCGTGTCAGAAATCGCCATACGGTAATGTTACGTAGGTATCATCTCATGTAGTACATTTTTCGTATGCACCATCGCCGTTACATACGATATTTATGTCTTTCTACAATTAGTTGTTTCAAAATTATGACTTTTATTAGCTCCAAAAACTCGATTTCATAATCCCTCATTTGTCAGAAACATATAAGGGTAACAGTTCCATTTAAAATAAGTTATGTATTCTTTGGGCTTTTTAAATTAACACGAAGGTAAGCCAGACCAATGACCAATAGGCAATCAATTATAAGCTATTCATAATAAATGTGACATTAAAGAACCTACAAAGCGTACTAACAATGACGCAAATCGTTACAGACTAATATAATATAGAGCACTTCCTGACAAAACTGGTTGTAGTAGGTGTTTGGCCGCCGATAGATTTACGCGTGGTCGCTTAGGTGGGTACCTGTCACAACAATAGGAGGAAGCAGTGTGTCGAATTCGCCTTAGGGTGTGTCGAATCGGACACGGCGTAGTGAGACGCGATTTGATCCCGGTTCGATACGTGTAAAATCTACTTATAATACTTAGCTACCGCGTGGATTGGGGCCCGACTGTTATTTGAACTTTTGTAGATCGTTTTCAGTCGTTACGGGTAGTCAGAAAGAAGCTCTAAATACTACCCTGTATGACATTGATTTAAGCTGTTCGGTAGCTTATGTCAATTCAATATAATATTTTGGACTTTTGTCTAAGCTCTCAGGCACTGTTCGGTAGCTTAAATGTCAATTCAATATTATATTTTGGACTTTTGTCTAAGCCAGAATAAATCACTGTTCGGTAGCATATGTCAATTCAATGTAATATTTTGGACTTTCGTCTAAGCCCTCAGGCACTGTTCGGTAGCTTAAATGTCAATTCAATAATTATTATATTTTGGACTTTTGTCTAAGCCAGAATAAATCACTGTTCGATAGCTTATGTCAATTCAATATAATATTTTGGACTTTTGTCTAAGCTCTCAGGCACTGTTCGGTAGCTTAAATGTCAATTCAATAATTATTATATTTTGGACTTTTGTCTAAGCTCTCAGGCACTGTTCGGTAGCTTAAATGTCAATTCAATAATTATTATATTTTGGACTTTTGTCTAAGCCAGAATAAATCACTGTTCGATAGCTTATGTCAATTCAATGTAATATTTTGGACTTTCGTCTAAGCCCTCAGGCACTGTTCGGTAGCTTAAATGTCAATTCAATAATTATTATATTTTGGACTTTTGTCTAAGCCGCTTAATAATTATTATATTTTGGACTTTTGTCTAAGCCAGAATAAATCACTGTTCGATAGCTTATGTCAATTCAATGTAATATTTTGGACTTTCGTCTAAGCCCTCAGGCACTGTTCGGTAGCTTATGTCAATTCAATATAATATTTTGGACTTTTGTCTAAGCTCTCAGGCACTGTTCGGTAGCTTAAATGTCAATTCAATAATTATTATATTTTGGACTTTTGTCTAAGCCAGAATAAATCACTGTTCGATAGCTTATGTCAATTCAATATAATATTTTGGACTTTTGTGTAAGCCCTCAGGCAAATCCGGTTTTCGCTCATGACTCGTAAGTTTCCCCAAAATCTTATCTTATCCCCATAGCTTCCAATAGCTTGGTCCTTCTTCTTTTTTTTTTTCGGATTGGAAATCATCAAATGACTTCTCCCGCTCTGGGTGGAGCAGGAGGGAGTGTCAGACTTTTATTGACTAAAACCCATCCATGTTTCTTCATCGCCCTTTGTGTTCCGAGGTCACGGTATCTATTTCGAACAGTCCCGCAACAATAGCTTGGTCCTTAACAATGGTCTCAGGATTTTAGCTGATCTAGCAGTGATAGCCTAGTGGTGTGACCTTCGGACTGCCAAGTCATAGGTCTCGAGTTCGAACCCAAGGCACGCACCTCTGATTTTTTTGCGTATTATATAATTATCACTTGCTTCGGTGAAGGAAAACATCGTGAGGAAACCTGCATGCCTGAGAGGTAACTCTCGACGGCATGTAAAGCCAAGTCAGAGGTCCATGGCCAGCATAAAAACTCTCGATAAAGAAAGGAGCTGATGAGATTATTTTAAATTATTCTGCGATTCATACTTGCCGCATTTGTCAAGAGAATGCATTAATCTGATGTGTTGTGATTAGAAACAGAACACTTTAAGTTGTTTAAAAAAGGAAGAAAACCTGTTTATTTGGCAATTGCCACAAGTGTGCATACAAGATAAAAAAACGTGTGTCTCACGGCTGCGCCAAGTAGGCTCAAAAAAATATTACAATGGATTTCCCTGACTTTACTTACGCACATGTTGTGCACATACAAAAAAGTATTTGCGAATACTGTCGCAGATACGCTGGTACCTATATCAGAAAAAAAAATTGACTGTTATACATTCATGGTCACTTGCATTCCAGTGGCCTGTTCGAACTTCGAATTATGGCGGCAAGGTCGCAGTTTGTTACCGACTTAGAATTAGCACAAACACATGATTTTATATCGTTTAGTATTAGGCCAGCCTCTCTAATGTAAATGTTTAAAGCGAAACAGATTTATTGGGTAAAAAAACCAAGGCTTAGCTCGCGGTCTATTCGAAATTTATCCCACGGGAACGTTCTGTATGTGGCTATGACACTGGGACTTTATAGCTTTCCCATTAATGAAAGAATTTTCCGATTCTCCCTACATCCAAACTAACAAACTTATAGTCACACAAGTGGTGAACGCAGATAACTGCTCAACACGATACATAAATATTGCACTTCAGTGAAACGCGGGTGATCTTGATAATCAAGGCTGTGACTACGATTAAATCGGCGGTAAAAAACGGTACTCAGGATAATTGAAAAAATATTTGTACACTGTTTTGAGCTTTCACGGTTTAATTAAAACTAAACTTATATTGTCACTTACGGGATATCGTGATTATTTATTATTCTGAGCTCCCGAAATTAAATAATAATAAATAATCACGGAAGATATCCCGTAAGTGACAATATAAGTTCAAAAATATTTGTATTCAAATGTTACTTTCAACGAAACAAATACGTCAACAATTTTGACGTCGTAACTCGTAGGGTTATTTGTTTTACTACGTACTAATACGCGTCCCTTTATCACGAATACTATGCTAAACTTGTGAGCTTCAGGAATTTATATGATTTGGGAGACTATTAGGTATACTTCTGCTTAAACTTTTGGGAATTAATTACCTATGTACTGACGCCAGCACATCAAACTATGTACTACATACAATCTGACAAAATTTAATAGATTTTCAACTTAATAGCTAGAGCATTGGGTTCAAGGTTGATTGAGAAAATTTGTCAGCTTCGGGTATCTTGATTGTACCTGTACATACATAATGTGATTTTATGTGTCGTTGGGTTTCAAATCACGGAAGTTGGTGACAATGTTAAGTAACAATTGACTTTCAAATAAATCTAATTAAACGTTTGTAGAAACTCTTTAAATTACATATTAATGAAATTACATATTATCCTTATCCTTTGTTCAACACGCTTAGGTAACCAAGCAAAGGTTGTCAACGGAACTAATATATTTAAATTAAATACTTCATGTTGACAGCTAACACTGACATTTAAAGTCAATAGTTGAAGATGGAACTACTTACTTCAAACGTACTTGTTGGATGAAGGATACAAATTCAATGCGAATTATTTGTATTTTTTAAGAACAAACAGCAGATTTTGCTTCTAAAGGAAGGTAAATAAACGAACAAAACTCAAACCCACAAGCATTTATTTCAATTAGACTATTACGGCACTTTTGACTGTCAAAATTACAAATAATAAACAAAGCTACAGCCCCAGTCACAAGGCATAATAATTTCAGAAAGTACTGTAGTTGCCCATTCCATAGCGTAGATCTCTTTATGAAGAAGAACGGGCAAGAAACTCCATGGACACTATTTTAAATCAAAATGTTGTTACTAAATCTTGGTTACATCATTAATTTTGAGATCTAAATATATAAAAGAAGAAACTGACTGACTGACTGACCCTATCAACGCACAGCCCAAACCGCTGGGTCTACAGATTCCAAATTTGGCAAGTAGGTTCCTTATGTGGTCTAGGGGTGGTCTAGGGGTGCAGGATTTTTCAAAATTTACCCCCTAAAGGGTTAAACGGGGCTCCAAAGTTTGTATGGGGAAACAAGATTAGTTAGACTATTTTATTAAAAACTTCACAGGAGTACTCCTATTGATAAATGAGTAGAAATGAGTTTCAGGTTTTTTCAGAACTCAACCCCTAAGAGGGGGAAATGGGGTGACAAAGTCTAAAAATCAATGCACAGCCCAAACCGCTGAGTCTAGAGATTCCAAATTTGGCACATACGTTCCTTATGAGGTTAAGGTGTGCAATAAGAAAGGATTAAGCAAAATGTACTCCCCTAAGGGAACGGAGTCGAAAGTCTGTATGGGGAATAAGATTAGGTAAGATTGTTTTATTCGAAACTTCACAGAAGTACTCCTATCGATAAATGAGTTAACATTTGTGTTTCAGGTTTTTTCAGAATTCAACCCATAAAGTGGGAAATGGGGTAACAAAGTCTGAAAATCAACATCGGTATTGTTTGTATAGTGTATCGGGTCGGGTGTGTTACAAAAACAACGATTTTAAGATTTAATGTGGTGGACCTGAAATACCATCATCATCCCCTGTTGGGGTGCGACGGGGTTGAAATGTCTAAAAATTAGTATAGGTGTCGATACCGAGATTATCAGGGGTGCTGATTACGAATATGGCATTTATTTTAAGATCTAGAAGACGACGGATTCGACTTCTACACAGGGTTATTGTTGATTTATTGTGATGATTGTGATAACGATGATGATGATTGTGATAATGATGATGATGGTGATGATTGTGATTACGATGATAATGATTGTGATAATGATGATGATGATTGTGATAACGATGATGATGATTGTGACAACGATGATGATGATTGTGATAACGATGATGATGATTGTGATGACGATTGTGATAACGATGATGATGATTGTGATACTGATGATGATGATTTTGATAACAGTGATGGTGATAGGGATTGTGATAGTAATGGTGATGGTAATTGTGATGGTGATTTTGATTGTGATTTTGATGGTGATGGTGATGGTGATTGTGATAGTGATGGTGATGGTGATGGTGATAGTGATGGTGAGTGAGATGGTGATTGTGATGGTGATAGTGATTGTGACTGTGATAGTTATGGTGATTGTGATAACGATGATGGTGATTGTGATGGTGATTGGGATAATGACGGTAAAAGTGATAGTGACGGTGATTGTGATGGTGATTGTGATTGTGATTGTGATTGTGATTGTGATTGTGATGGTGATGGTGATTGTGATAGTGATGGTGATTGTGATAATGATGGTGGTTTTGATAGTGATGGTGATTGTGATAATGATGGTGATTGTGATAGTAATGGTGATTATGATAATGATTGTGATAGTAATGGTGATTATGATAATGATTGTGATAATAATGGTGGTTGTGATGATAATAATTATTGTGATGATTATGAAATTTGGCACATAGATAGTTCATAACCTGGATTAACACGTAGGATACTATTTATCCCTTTAATATGATCCAGTAAGACGGTTACCGAACCTTACGCGGGCGAAGCGGCGGGCAACAGCTAGTTATACATATATGTGAGAACGATTTAGAAAGACGTGCACATTAAGAGCGTCTAGAGTAAAAGATTAGATCGACAATTTAAAAATAAGGTAATTAAAATGACCAGTCTCAACTGATAGCGCCCGTTCACAAACATGACGCATGTACCGGCGCCATTCAACTCAACCATATTGAAGGGAACTAAATGACCCGACACACCCGCCACCGAGACCGACCGAGAAATTTGAGTGAGCATGACATTCTCTCAGCTACTAAGGCATATTCAAGTCAATGTAAGATAACTAAATGTAAATGGTGGCTGAACAGTACAAAGTACTCACACATGTGCTATGCAATTATTTAACACTAGGAAGTGGAATCTATACAATGCAAGTATATTTTTACAATCTTCTGCAGCTTCCACAATACATTAACATGGGAATCAATTCTTCTTCTTCTGTCAAAAGGACATAGACAAAGTGACATCCTATCTGCGATAACCATGGGCATCAGTTCTTTCTATGACCTCTGGGCGTAAGAATATAGGTATTGAAATATGTCTCAAACAGTAGCTTATAGTTAGAACTTCACTTCACCCCAATACAAAAAATAAGGTCCGGAGAACAAAAATAGAGCCACTTGAAACATGTTGCCATTTTCTGTATTTTTCCAAAGATTTAAGCTACTATTCATGCAAAAAAGAAACGTAATTTAACAAGCGGATTCCGTTCCACATCCTCAACAGTCCCTAGTCGCCTATTCTTGAACCTTACTGGCCGGTATACGAGCTATCGCATTAATTACTATATGCTTAGCTTTAGCAGTGTTTTCAACATGGTCTATTTTTATAACAAATGACTTCAAATCTTCGACAAAATAAAGGAAATTGCAACATTTTCAATGCGGTTCAAAGTCGTTGCAGAAAGACGCTTTTTGTATTGTATGGGTACCTATGTCATTAAATGAAATGCACCCATGATACTGTACAGGTACACCTCTACCTCTGCCCAACTATTTGAGAAATAGTTACAGGTGCTACTTAAGTATATTTAGACCCGTTTTCTATAACTTACTTACGTATAGCTGTCAGTTAATATGCCACGTCTCGCAGCTATCGGTGTATCTGCGTCACCTACCTGCAATGACTATACAACCTCTCTCAGTGCCGCTTTATGATCAGAGTGTCTCTACCTGTCACTTGATTCGTAGAAAAATAAAAGAAAGATTTTCTGTGACGTTTGTTTCTAACCGTCTGTAAGCAAAATGTCAAACAGACAGAGATAGCAACCTTACCGAAACCGAACAGTAAGTTATTGAAAATGGCCGTAAGTTATATTCTAAAATGAAAATTGGAATGAAAATATGCTTTTAGAAAAGCGGGGCTAATGTTTCAGGTAACGGATGTCGCGTGAAGAGTAATAAAGAAAATGACTTCACAGCATTATTTTATATAAATGGCAAGAAACTGATTTGTCCAGGGTGCAACCCCTGGACAAATCAGTTTACAACATCAAAATTATTTACAACATATAAACCTACTTTATTGAGATTTAGTGATAAATATTAATGGCAGACCTTGCCACAATCTAGATCATGCACAGATAAAGAAACAACATATTTTTTTAAATAAAATATCGAAAAGTTACGCGAGATTTATATCTCTCTAAATCTTAACTACACACATCAAAAGTATCTAGGGATCAACATATATTTTTGCAATAACTTTTCTCCTGATTGATATTAATTAAAATTTTCTTTAAGGATTCATCAAATAAAGTGTTTTCGTTTGTCACAGTAACGATAAACCAAGTCACCTTTGCATTAATAAAGAAATTTGCCATTTTCCTAATAAAGGGATTTTTGACATTTGAACCACTAACATTAAAGTTCGAAAAAAAGACTGAAATAACAGTTTTCTTTAAAATTTTATTGGGTAACTTAAACAATTAATAATCCGTGTTTCTACCGCGAACACTAACAACACAAGAACATCGGTTTGGCATACTCAAAATGAGTTCATCCAAATCACGCTGTGGAATGGCCGCCCATGTTCGTTGCAACAACAAAAAAAGGTCTTCTTGCGACTGGATACCCTCCATATTCGGCAGAGCTCTTCTCTGTAGCATATCCCATGCATGCTCAATCGGGTTCAAGTCTGGCGACTGAGCAGGCCAGGGCAGGACATTGATGTTAGCTGCGGCGAGAGTCTGTCTTACAACTCTTGCGGTGTGCGGTCGTGCATTATCATGCATTAACTGAAATAAGGGACCGATTTGCACTTGTAGAGGAACGATGACGTCTGATACAATCGTCTCAGCATAAATTTGAGCGTTGAGGTTGCCTCTGATCCAAATCAACTCAGTTCTTCCGCCGATCCAAATACCCGCCCATACCATGATGGTTCCACCACTATAAGGATGGACTTCCTGGCAGGATTTTAATCGCTGTTGGCGTCCAGGGGTTCTCCAGTGTCGTATACGTCTTGTATCCGGTCTCATACCAAAACGAGACTCATCAGAAAAGCACACGAAACGCCATTGTTCTTCTGCCCAATTTCTGTGTTCAAGAGCCCATTGATATCGAATCCTACGATTGTGCATTGCTATAGGTGGTACCCGTAGCGGTCTTCGGGAATGAAGGTTCACTTCATGCAAGCGGTTTCTGACTGTTTGGTCGCTAATTAAGTTCCCTGAAGAGTGATGAAGCCTCACGGCTAACATCATGGCGTAATCAACGCATGCAACATCAATGTCCTGCCCTGGCCTGCTCAGTCGCCAGACTTGAACCCGATTGAGCATGCATGGGATATGCTACAGAGAAGAGCTCTGCCGAATATGGAGGGTATCCAGTCGCAAGAAGACCTTTTTTTGTTGTTGCAACGAACATGGGCGGCCATTCCACAGCGTGATTTGGATGAACTCATTTTGAGTATGCCAAACCGATGTTCTTGTGTTGTTAGTGTTCGCGGTAGAAACACGGATTATTAATTGTTTAAGTTACCCAATAAAATTTTAAAGAAAACTGTTATTTCAGTCTTTTTTTCGAACTTTAATGTTAGTGGTTCAAATGTCAAAAATCCCTTTATTAGGAAAATGGCAAATTTCTTTATTAATGCAAAGGTGACTTGGTTTATCGTTACTGTGACAAACGAAAACACTTTATTTGATGAATCCTTAAAGAAAATTTTAATTAATATCAATCAGGAGAAAAGTTATTGCAAAAATATATGTTGATCCCTAGATACTTTTGATGTGTGTATGATTAATAAAAAATGGCTGCCCACGCGTTCCGATTTCAATATTTTAAGACATTTATCTTTAATTTTGTGTTTCTTACATAAGTGGAGCAGTTTATGAATAATTTTATTTATTTGTGGCCGAAATGGTTAGCTGATTTTAAAATGAGAATTGTTAAGATGGGCAGCCTTTTTGTCGAGGAGTCGTGATTGCTCAGATTGGTGAAGTCACAAAGAAGCAGACATATTACCTATGATTGGTCACTCTAAAAAAGATGATAGGACCACAAGATGGCCGTCCATCCGTCTTATGACGACAGGCCGTGTCGACGGCGCGTTCGTGTTCCACGCTCGCCTTAAAGAGATCAGCAAAGCAAGGGCCGATGCCTGCCGGGGCTACGGGACTGTTCGCAAGAGATACCGTGGCCCCGGAACACAAAGGGCGATGAAGGAACATGGATGGGTTTTAGTCGGTAAAAGTCTGACACTCCCTCCTGCTCCGCCCAGAGCGGGAGGAGTCATTTGATGATTTCCTTTATAGGCTATCGAAAAGTTACTTGGCAATTCTGCTGAAAGTTGTTGTGGTCCACTTACCCTCTGGTCTTTAAAGTATCGGTCAAACCGGTACGTACCAGTACATTCTGCGATACAGGCTCCGGACATGAGCTGTATTGTCTAGTGTCCACAGCTGATCCGTAATTTTTCCCTACAGTCTTGAACGAATCTTTAAAGAATCTTACATAATTATTGAACCATAAGAACAAAATATAGTCCATCGTGACAATCACTAACTTTTATTAAGTTCCATTTGTCGTTTAGGACCTCCCTTTCATAAGAGTCAGGTGTCAGAAAGGCCAAGGCTAGTTTGCGTCGTTCGTTCAACTTTACTGCGAAATCTGCCGTGTGGATTACTGTATGCCTATGGTGTAGAACTGTAGATAAAGCCCGCTTATTTTTGGCTGGGACCCCCCAGCCAAAAATAAGCGGGCTTTTAGAAGTCATAACATAACATAACATCACGCCTGTAATCCTCGAAGGGTTATGTAGAGGTGTACCTAATAGTACACACCCACATTTCGCCAGTTATGTTTCAGTCTTAAAGGCAAGCCTATTACCATCGACCGGGCGCAAATTCAGACTCCGTGGCTGCTACTGAGAAATTCCTGATGGAAAACCTCAATAACACTTTTCCGGACCTGGGAATCGAACCCAGGACCTCAGCTGGCTCGCTTGCCACCACTAGACTAACGGGGCAGTTGGGATATCATGAATTTATGTAAAGCACCATCCTTATACTTAGAGCATAGCGTGACTAATTCTTTCCCATTCCCACCCAGCTTTTAATTATTGAAAAAGACTTTGGGACTAGGTCTTGGGTGTTTTAAATTGGTCAATTAATATCTGAATCTGACGGTCCATCACTTTGAGAAAGTGTTACTAAAATGTCTATGTATTAAATGTAATAACTTGAATACATAAGTCTAAACTTATATTTCTGACATCGGTGCGATACTTCAAAAACGATATCAGCTGTTTGCCTTCCGGAGCAAGTTGTAAGACCCTCGGGCATTTATCTTTAAAATTATCGCCTGATGAATCGCATGTCACATTACATACGACGATACAATTTACATACACATTGCCTGCGATGTCCATTACAATTACATATGTATGTAAATGTCTTGTACCACGTAGCTGTATTTTATGTACTCTGTCAGATTTAACTGTCAGGCATTACGATGTTGATAAACTTAATAATACAGGTTGACGCAAATAGTTACCACGTGTTCGGAACGTCATTTCGAACCACATTTAAATTCATCGGTAATTTAAAAATAAAATTATTAATAAAAAACCTTTTTAAAAATAAGTTTTATAAAAATGCACTGAAAAGAAGAAAATAAACTTTTTATTAAATGAAAACGAAAAGTTTTCATAAAAGCTTGTCGCGTGAATGGTAAAGGCAAAATAAAACCTTTCCGCGACAAGCTTTTATAAAAACTTTTCGTTTCGTTCGCTGATGGGTTGACAAACCGGCTAGTATCGAAAGATAGAAGGGGAAAATGTTGATGAAAGCCTTTACCCCGCAGTAGGATAGAGCAAAATAACTTAAAAACAATACTATCCTGAGTTGCTGTCAGCCATATACTTTCATGAAAATTCCACCATGAATGTAGACACTATAGCGCCTGCTACGAGCACATTCACAATCCTGCATGACCTGCATCATTCAACCACCATGTAGGTTAGTGAATGGGCCACTTAAGGCCCCACGATTGTGTTGCACTCGGGTAAGGAGGCTGAGATATACGAGATGGCCCGATTCAATCAATCAATGTTGCCTCATTCTTAATGGTTTTTGTTAATGAATGTGCAATACTTAAGTCTCACTCACTCGTTAACTACTGTTCACGATGTGTGTTGTTTTAAAAAGGCGTCGAAATTAAATATATAAAGATTTTGCGTAATAAATTCAGACGTGTTTTTCCACGATCGGTCCAAATAAGTACTTTTTTTAATAAAAGGATCACACTTATTTATTCGGGGTCGACGAAGCACATCATTTTCTTTCATATATCTCAATTACTCGTCATCTTAGCAGTACCTAGATCTTTCGAGCCTTTCATCCGTCACTCAGGCCACCCATCGTTTCTTTGGTCTTCCCCTTCCCCTACTCTTATACTCTTATTTCATCGTCAAAACTTTCCCCAACTCATGTTTCTCAAATCTCATTGAAAAATAAATTCAGAACTAAATTTGTCTCTCGACGTTCGTTTATAATACAAAAAACAAAATGAAATCTTAATAATATGGTCTACTACGGAAAGTGAAATGGCTTCTTTTTATTTATTATGAAACTTTATTAACATAAAACAACTTGCTCTTTATGCCAACTGCAAAATGTGAACCTATTTCTTTGTTCTTGTATCCAATATTAAAGAAAAAAATATCAACTACCTATACAAAAGTCACGGAACAAAGAAAGTTAAGACCAATCAATTATACATTTAAACGCACCTTCGAAAAAAAAAACCATGTCGAGACATTGACATTACATGGTAACATTAGTCATATCTTATCAATCAATAATGATAATTACGTATTGATTTAATCATTATTATTTAAATTCGATCAAGTTATGTCCACAGGCGATTTGAACCTAAACTTCAACCAACTTATCTGTGCAGACGGAAAAACAGAGCACTAAAATAAATGTACCATATTACTTAACTAGTTTGATATATCGATGCAAATTTTCTTGACAAGCAACGCCACCTTGAACTGCACACTTAAAGTGGTCATACTATACTTGACTATCAACATGCGTAGTCCGTGTCACACGTTA
Source organism: Xestia sexstrigata (assembly GCA_941918905.2). NCBI lineage: Eukaryota > Metazoa > Arthropoda > Insecta > Lepidoptera > Noctuidae > Xestia > Xestia sexstrigata. The sequence goes on from OW799219.2 coordinate 8,400,559, forward strand.
CGATCGTTTTTTGTTTCAACCAGGAAATAGTACATATTTTTTCTTATCTCCGACCTTAAATCGAAAGTCCGTAAGCAATTAAAACATGTTTTAATGAGTAAGAATTAAATACATACATCATTATTATGTATTCCGGGTTTACAGCCTTGTGACATGTGAGTTTTCGTGGAAATTGTCAGGGAAAAATGTCATTTAAGAGGAAAGACAGGTGTTTTTTTTAATGTTTTGAATAAGGCAGGTTTTCTGGTTCATTGCCCTTGGTGCATAAATCTCTGGCCCATATTACTGGTCAAAAAATAAAGGGTGTAAAAAGACCATTAACAAAGCCGAAAGACACTCTCGCAAACGCGATTTTTCGCCCCAAAAAATGTTGTTGTTTTTCTACTTTTTTTTGCGGAGTGAAACATTGCCTTTGCAATGGCTAGAAAGAATCGCGTAGGTTTATTGATTTTGATGTACTGAGTTCTTGGTTGATGACTTTGTAAAGGGTCCGTTTACATCTTATATGTATGAAACAGTTTTAGCATATGCTGCGCGCTTTTTCCGAATTCGAGTAAGTATTAAGTTTAAAGCAAAATCTACGGTAGGTGCAGTATCAGCTGTTCGGAACATTTCCACAAGGTTTAATTTTATTGATAGTAAAGATAAAATATACAATTATACAAATGACTGCGTTTAATTACTTTGCTAAATAGAACACCTATAAAAACCTAAACGTATAATTTAAATTACTTAACGGGACGCAAAAACATGTATGACAAACATGTTTATGAAATTTAATCAATTATTTCTAATAGAAAAGTCGATTATGGCAGTAAAAACCGTGAAGTGTAAACAAAGGCTAGGTTCAAAATACCAATATACGCGCGTATAGTATTCAAATGTACTACATATTTTACTCTAATGAAAGATAAAAAACTGGCAACTTTTTTCAAAATAATAATACTTTGAACACTTTTGAGGCTTTACTTAACAACTTCACGCCTCTACTTCCCGAAGGGTTACGCAAAGGTGTACCTAATAGTGTGCACACATATCATATAGCTAGTCATAGTTTAGGAGGCGAGCCTATTGCCATCAACCGGGCACAAATCCAGACTCCGAGGCATCTGTTGATAAATTCCTGATAGAAAAACCCAATAACACTGCCCGACCCGTAAATCAAACCCAGGGCCTCATGCTCATACTTGCAACCACTAGACCAACGACACAGCCTTAGAAAATGATCTAAGTTACATCTTGACTAATTCAGCATCGGGGTTAAAATACTTTTTGAGTAGTTCTACACAAACGTCCGATTAGCTATTTTAAAAACTAGCGGTAAATAAACTGCAAAAGGACAGAAACATACTACACACTATTACAAATTAAAAAAAATCAAAATCAAAGCATTTATTTCAAGTAGGTAAGCCAGTTACAGGCACTTTTGAATTGTCGAAACAAAGGTGTAAATTAAATGTAACTACAGTACAGTACTTTCACAGTTTTTATGTCTTCTGACTGGGATCACAAGACATAAAAACTGTGAAAGTACTGTAGTTGCCCATTCCCTAGCGTAGATCTTTATGGAGAAGACACATATGGACAATTGGTTGACCATCCCCATCCGACTGAAACAAACAATGCTGAATTGCCCAGCCATATAACTGATACTGATGTGATGTAAGAGATAAGAAGGGTCAAGACAATAAAGAAAGTGTTTGTTTTGACCATGATATTAAAATAATCTGCCCCTAAGACATCCTACTGACCAAATATTTTATTGTAGTCTAATTACCAAAAATCAGGTACACTGCTACCTACCAACTACTTACCTACAAGACGGCCTTAGAAAAGAATATACATTCAAGGATAAAAGTGTACAGAATTTGGGAAAGGGAATATCCCTAACATTAAAAGTACCTGGCCTTAGCAATATATGATAGTATTATCCGCTTTGTAACAGACAGATCAATAAATGAGCAAATGCCATCAAACATAAATGAAGCATTTAGCTTCGAGTTTGAAAGGCAGACAGGAACTTGCAAAATTATGCAAAGACTCAGCAATATGCATAATTTTTTTTTCCATTTATTAGTTTTTTATATTATCCAATAATCGCCGAGTGTGTAGTTGCGTTATGTCATTAGTTAACTTTGTAACCGAAACGCAGAGACGACGCGTTTGCGTAAATATTGGCGACAGAGCCTCAAGGCTGTTCCAATTAAGCTATGGCCTGGCTAAAAATATAAATGCTTAAAATAATCATTACATGAACACAAATAATAGTGATCGGTCCATTACGTCCGCAACGGTAATGATATTTGCCAATCGAAATATATATTTTTTTCAGCCATGAACTTTTGTTCGCGAGTACCCTGTTCAGATTGTGTTTTTTACTGACAAGCTCGCTAACCCGATTTACAGAGAGGACAGCTGTAAAGCCATGCAGTGCACTTGTTTTTAGGTATTACACATGTTTAGTAACAGCATCGTATTATTATGAAATCAAGCGAATAAGATTCAAAAATCGATGCGACCAATTTTGTACTTTATCAAAGTCGCATTAAAGCACATTGCCAGGTAAAACGAACAGAACTTAAAGCAATTGATTTATGTTTGAGTGGCCCTCGTGCTATGTTGTGTGTATACATGCATATACAAATTATTTTGCATTTGTTTAAATTAAAGCAGAAACACGCGTTGATGCAGTGACAATAGAATTATACATAGACGGTATTACGAAATAAAAATACTAATCAACTATACACAGTTGACCGATAAACAATTTTGATAAGCTTTACCTTAATTTGTCCAACGCCTTCAATGATCACGATAAAAAAAAACTGAATCAACCAGTCCACTTTCAATCAACTGTCACGTTCGATTTTTTAATTCAAGAACACACTTTGAAAAGTGAAGTTTTGGCGGGTGTTGTGCAAGATGGCGCTAGCGTCGCACGTGCGCTTGCGCGGGCGATCTCGCGGGCACTGATCGAACCTCTATTCCTTTTACTTCGAGACCTCTGTCTGCAGTGACACTGGTCAGTAGAATGGATCAGCATTCGACTTCCGATGATGTATGCATGTTCCGGTTGGGAATTGTGATTAGTCGCGATCCATTTGTAATAGGATATGGAAATTACTGAGCAAGAAATACCTCCGTTTTTTTAAAGGAATTGTGTGGTTTGATTTTAAGGATATTGGTATCTCCCACTGTTGGTTGGGTTCTAGGTTTTGGTGAGACACTTCTGAACAGAATACAAGCTGAGTCAACTGCATGATATACCAGATACAGGAGTAAGGGTTGACCCCTAAATACCACTACCACTAGACCACTGGGAAAGAGGATTCTTGTATTTTAGGAATATTTGCTTTTTTACAGCAATTAATAAAAGTACATGCATAAAAAGAAAAACTTCTAAAATTTCATATATCATTTTTGAAGTTCTGAAAAATTACTTTTCATAGAAAAGACATCAACGAAATCTGTAACCTAAAATAAAAAAAAAAAAACTTTGTATAAGAAAAATAGAATTATAAATAAAAAAAGAAACAAGCTGCGTCATGGTTGTCTATTGTTTGCCCGAAGATTATATGCCATAATCATCATTTTCCCGAATTTCATTTACCCGAATTACATTTGCCCGAATGTTTCATTTGCCCTAAAAGACATATGACATACTTTTAATTGCCCGAATTTTAGATACCATAAGATACGAATGCCATAAGTATTGTTTGCCTTATTTTTATGTGTCATAATAATTATTAGACATAATATTTAAATGGCATAATATTTAAATGGCATAACAAGTATGATAAAAAGTAAAGTAATATTTAAATGGCATAATATTTAAATGGCATAAAGTAGTTCGCTGTTGTATTTGTGTTTTAAAATGGATTTAAATAATGTTTGCCAGTTATTTCAAACAACAAAAGGTGGTGTGAAACTCAATGTAAACGGTTATACGTACGAGCAGAACAAAAAAGTGAAGTTGAAGTGTTACTGGGTCTGTGAATTACGCAGAAAATTAAAATAAGAATAAACTTATTTATTCTGTGCATGGTTTTTTTTTTCTGTGCATGGTTGATGGTGGGTTAGGTCGACGGAGCCCCGCTTCGCGGGGCTCCTACTTCTGTGTGGTTTATAAAAAAAGTCCCAACCAAATCCCAATTGCATCCAATTTCTCTTGATATAAACAACCGTTACACACCCGATGTCGATGGCAAATTATGTTATGGCATTTCATAATTATGGCATGTGATAATTAGGGCATGAGATAATTAGGGCTTACAATGATTATGACAAATGATGTTATGGTAAGTGACTTTATGGGAAACAATGATTCTGGCACGTGACTAATATGGCAAATGAGAGTAGGGCAAATGAGTATTATGTCGTATGATATTATGGCTGTTGACTATTATGGCAAATGATATTAGGGCAAATAAAATTCGGGTAAACGGCGGTATACCCTGCGTCATAAATAACTGAAGGTTTTCTTTAAATTTTATTTGAATCATAAGGTCTCAATTTCATAATTATTATTGAAATCGAGCATCCAATAATAAAGAATTAGATAAATTATCGTATTCATCGTTATCTTTGTGATCTAAATTATAAAATTCTTCACAAAACAAAAAAAAAAAAACAAATAATAAAAAGTATATATTTTATTAAACTTTAACTCATTTTCAAATAACAGAAACGAATATTATCATTATTAAGACGATTATGAGTCATTTGTGTGTTTTAAACATACTTAGATGCGCTGTTTTATTGCTAATGGGAGCTAATTGAGTTTCCGTGCATGTTATGGTATAATAGTTAGCTTAAGAAACAAAGAAAAGAACAGAAGTTCCAAGCTTTTCAAATTCAAATTCAACATTTTTATTTCAGGCCTATTGATCCATATCGTGTTAGTAAGAACTTATCCTATGTTAGTAAATAACAATAACTAACACAACAAAGTGAAAAATTAATTTAGCTTCACAAGTCGGTGGCAAAGTCACCGACTTCTGAAGCTAAAGTTACTTTTCACTTTGTTGTGTTTTTGAAGTCGGTTTTATTTTTTGCAAAAAAGTTTTTTTTTTTTATATTATCCTATGAGCATACATTTATTTTAACATAACATAACATCACGCCTGTAACCCCGAAGGGTTGGGCTGAGGTGTACCAAATAGTACCTACCCCCACATTTTGACAGTTATGTTTAAGTCCCATGTAGGGGCGAGCGAGGGCGCAAACTCAAACTCTGTGGCTGCTACTAAGAAATTCCTGATGGAAAAACCCAATAACACTTTTCCCGACCTGGAAATCGAACCCAGGACCTCATGCTGAGTAGTCGCTACCACTAGACCAGCGACGAAGCAGTCATTTATTTTATATTGTTAACAATACATGTCATGGTAATAAGCTTTTCCCAATAAAATGGAACCTAACATACATAGCTGTTGAAATGTGGGTGTACTGTACACATCTGCATACCCCCTCAGAGCATACAGGCATGTTATGATGTTGTGAAAGCAATTAACATCCAAGCGATTGCAGCAATCACGACCGATTTGCTGTTTATAATTGAAGAATTCAGCAGCATCAGATCTTCACGAATTCGAATTTCAACGGGACCACCGCGAAGTAATTTTCTTCCAAACAAAAAAGAATCATCGAAATCGGTTCACAATTAGAGAAAAATTCGCTGAACATACACACAAAAAAAAAGGAGGAAGAAAAGGAAGTCGGTTGAAAATACACTATACACGGTGTAGCTTCCGTGACAATGCACGATGCACTGCAAAACCGATTCAGCCCCAACAATATCCTCAGCTCATTATTATACTGCACGCGCAGAGCGTTGAAAGCCTTCTGCATATACCTTTAACCCACAAGCTGCACGAGTAAAACGACTGGCAGTAGGCTCTAAAGAGCGTCAGTTACCTGCGGACATAAAAGCATATTGCATCAGGCTGCCAACGCCCTGCGCTCCCTATCTATAAGCCGGTCATCCGTGAGAGAGTCCGTGACCACAAGACCGAGGTATTTACATTGAGAGACGACTTTTAGGCCTCATTCACGAAGTCAGCGGCGGCGTGGCGGCGGGGCGGGCAGCGGGCGTCGAGCGGCGTACGAGCGGCGAGCGGCAGACGAGCGGCGTCCTCGAGTTTGCATTGACGTAGTGTAGTGTTGTGCAGAATAAATTATCGACCAAAATTTCAAAATGCCCGCCGACGACGACGTGTTGGAGCAATTCATATGTATGATTTTGGATAGAACCCCTGTATGATCGGGATATTGTCTCTGTTCTTCATAATTCCAATGAAACTCGCCTTTTTGCTTCGTCGCCCGGTTGCAGGAATTTATATCTTCTTTTGCCCACAATAAATCCAACTTTAGGAAGGAATTAGAATAAAAAAGATGTCGTCTCTGCCGTGCAAGTACGTAGAAATCGATTCGATAAATCTGACAGTCATTCTCGACAAAATGAGTTTATAATTTGATTTGATTTATCGAATCGATTCCTACGTACTTGCACTGCTGTTTCGACATTTCGTTCGCGAATAAAGATATTAATTTCTCGTAACACAACACTACGCCGCTCTAGCGCCACGCGATCTGCCCGCTGACTTCGTAAACACTACAGCGCCGGCGGGGCGCGCCGCTGCCAGCGCCGCGCCGCCGCCGCTGACTTCGTGGAGGAGGCCTTAGTGGTGTTCATTGTAACGTCACCGTGAGTATAATCGGGGGATTATTATTATTACTTTAAAAACCACCACTTTTATTATTTGCTAAATAATTACAGCTGCAAAGGTCGATCTTCAAAGTTAATCAGTGCTTGCCGAGGTCAGTTCGTGGATGGGCGAAAGTTTTTTTTTCTTTTCATATCCTTCCTAAAACTATTTCCATCCATCTTTTCTTTGGTCTTCCTCTATCTCTCCTTCCACCAAGCTTACTTTGACTGGAAATTGAATGTGAACCTTCTGTAATTTTCTTGCTTTGTTTAAATGGTCAATCGTTTATTGTAATAATAACCAGAGACCCGCTGGCGGCTTTGCATACTTAAGCAGATAAAATACCGAAAGTATTATTGCATAGCAACATAAAACAAATTATCAACTTCATATCATCTATCCACCCCGGCCCCGACTTCTCCCACAGCTGGGCATAAACAGCATGAGATGAAAATCTAACATGCAATAATAATTACGCATAACGTTTAAATGGCGCCTAAATATCAAAGTGTTATGCAAAATATTTAGTGTTAATTTCACGAAAAGATCTCCGGATGGAACCGAGCCACCAGAGGTGGCAGACCGGTGCACGGTGTAATAAACCCTAATTACTAATTATTGCTTTTCCTGCATATGCAAATTTTTTTGGTGGGGGGGCGGTGCTGCACCCTGCATCCATGCCTGGACCTTTTTGCAGAATCAACACTAAATATTTTGCATAGTTACCATTAAAATGTCATGGATTTCCGCACAGTGAAGTAACGCTTGATTCCATAACTTGTCTTGCTTAGTGTAAGTGAAGATGGGCATAAAATAAATTCTCAAGCTAGCTACACTGCTTTTTATTAACTGGACGTTTCAGTAAATTCTTTATTTCATCAAATTCAGATCATCCATTTTTAGGAATAAAATTGACGTTCGCCAAGTTTTGTACTGAAAAACTGTAAAAAATTCAAAGCTAATAAGATTTTTATGTGTAGGAACTTTATAGGTGAAGACCTCAAAAACTAAGCTTTAATCTGCTGTTTGCAAATCTATTCTAATCTTGATTTAATTTATGACAACGTTGACTTTATAGGAATCACCAAGATACCTACATTTATGTAATAAACACAAATCAAATGAATCATCACTTGGAAAAATAGTCACGTCTCTCGTCTCAGGATTATGTCACATTTATAATATTATGCTCTTCGCACTGTAGTAGTGATAGTATTAAATAAAATAAATAAATTAAACTTTATTTCAGACTGAAGTCCATAGTTTTGTTAGTATTGTAGTATTAGTAACAATGATGCTTAAGTATTAGGTTAATATTGTTGGTATCTTAATAATAATGAATAATTTAACTAGAAATGTATTTGTTAGTAACAATGAAAACTTATAAACTACACACATCAAAAGTATCTAGGGATCAACATATATTTTTGCAATAACTTTTCTCCTGATTGATATTAATTAAAATTTTCTTTAAGGATTCATCAAATAAAGTGTTTTCGTTTGTCACAGTAACGATAAACCAAGTCACCTTTGCATTAATAAAGAAATTTGCCATTTTCCTAATAAAGGGATTTTTGACATTTGAACCACTAACATTAAAGTTCGAAAAAAAGACTGAAATAACAGTTTTCTTTAAAATTTTATTGGGTAACTTAAACAATTAATAATCCGTGTTTCTACCGCGAACACTAACAACACAAGAACATCGGTTTGGCATACTCAAAATGAGTTCATCCAAATCACGCTGTGGAATGGCCGCCCATGTTCGTTGCAACAACAAAAAAAGGTCTTCTTGCGACTGGATACCCTCCATATTCGGCAGAGCTCTTCTCTGTAGCATATCCCATGCATGCTCAATCGGGTTCAAGTCTGGCGACTGAGCAGGCCAGGGCAGGACATTGATGTTAGCTGCGGCGAGAGTCTGTCTTACAACTCTTGCGGTGTGCGGTCGTGCATTATCATGCATTAACTGAAATAAGGGACCGATTTGCACTTGTAGAGGAACGATGACGTCTGATACAATCGTCTCAGCATAAATTTGAGCGTTGAGGTTGCCTCTGATCCAAATCAACTCAGTTCTTCCGCCGATCCAAATACCCGCCCATACCATGATGGTTCCACCACTATAAGGATGGACTTCCTGGCAGGATTTTAATCGCTGTTGGCGTCCAGGGGTTCTCCAGTGTCGTATACGTCTTGTATCCGGTCTCATACCAAAACGAGACTCATCAGAAAAGCACACGAAACGCCATTGTTCTTCTGCCCAATTTCTGTGTTCAAGAGCCCATTGATATCGAATCCTACGATTGTGCATTGCTATAGGTGGTACCCGTAGCGGTCTTCGGGAATGAAGGTTCACTTCATGCAAGCGGTTTCTGACTGTTTGGTCGCTAATTAAGTTCCCTGAAGAGTGATGAAGCCTCACGGCTAACATCATGGCGGTTATTGTTGGAGCTCTTCGAGTTAAGATTTGAATGTATCGGTCTTGTCTCCGTGTGGTGCAGCGATACCGTCCTCCATGGCGCTCAGCCACGGTACCAGTGCTTCGGTAACGTGTCCAAAGTCGACTGATAACACTCTGACTTGTATTCAGAGCTAAAGCTACAGTACGTTGCCGGGAACCAGCTTCTATCATTCCCACGGCTCTGAGCATTTCTTCCCTGCTTAAATGACGTCGCCGCTCCATAATAACGTTGGTTTTAATCAGTAGTAGGGAAACAGTAGCACTAATAATGTCTTCAATGCGTTGTATGTTTTTATAGGGAAAATATTGACAGCTTATTTTCATCTTTTACTCGAATTTGATTGAGAGTTCCTGATTCAAATTATGAAATGCACCAAAAAGGATCCATATAAATTTATAAAATCATAAATTTATTACAAAGCCACATCTCAATCTCAAGAAATCCGCATAAAAATGCTTGATCCCTAGACATTTTTGATGTGTGTATGTTAGTAATATTAACTCTAAGCTGGGTGAGGCACGCCGATCCTGGGGAATGTCTACTTCACTGCGTGCAGTCGTATCCACCGCCCCAAGATCGGAGAGTCCCATCTATCAGCCTAAGTTCTCAGAATGGTGTTGGGGCTGGCGCGAACACGGCGTAGCAAGAATGCGCATCTCTTGCGCATGATGGCCGAAAAACTATCCGCAAACATTATGTTCAGAAAATGTCTTTTGTAGCTAAACTCGTAATTACAGCACCTTAGAAAGACTATCCTAATTCTGTTAAGCGTATTTACTGATTTGCTTAATAAAATTAACAAATTCACTGACAGATAATACACAGGCTAATAGTTGGGTCATGACTAATCATGTAGCATGAAATTGTATCCAAAGATTTCCTTTTAACCGACTCTTATAAAAGGAGGAAGTTACGTATTCCACCAGTACCTTTTTTTTTGTTCATATTCGTTCACTGATTTCTCCGTGAATACTGGTTCAATTTTTTTTATTTTACTTCGGTACTTTATGAGTTTTCCTCTAAAATATGTATTGTTAGGGTTCCGTACCCGAAGGGGAACCAACGGGACTCTATTATTAGCTTCCGTTGACCGTCGCATGGGTCCGTCTGTCTGCCAGGGATCATGATCATATCTCATGATCCGTAATAGGCAGACAGCTCAAATTTTCACAGAATGTGTATTTCTGTGGCCTCTGTAACAACTGTTATGATGCCACATGGTTTGTGTATTAAATTAAATTAGTCCCAATATAATACGAGAAAAAAAAACATAATAAACAGAAAAAAAACTGGACCGACAACCCTGACTGCAAAGTGACCAGTCGTAACATCCGCAAACTGTAGCAGTGCCCGACTTTGGAAAAACCTCGTTTAAATAAAATTTCATTGTTTGCTAGACACACGGTGTCGCGTGCGGACAAGAACCTCACAATAAAATTAATCATTCATTATTGCAATCTATTTCAATGCTCTTTAGATTCAAATTCGTTTTAATGCTACATCAGAAATCTGCCCAGAAACTGAGTTTATTACCCACTCCCTTTGGTCTTGCACTAGTTTGCCATCGTTTTAAAATTACACTTATAATACTAACTGGGAAAATATACTTCATTGTGGATGGTGACTACGTACAGTATAACGATACCATAGTAAACTCTTTGCAAAACGATAGATTTAAAGGTACACTCCTATCAAAATGATGTGGTCACTTTTTACCCGACTACGGCGAAGCCAAAAGGAAGGGTTATGATTTTAGCAGTCTATGTATGTATGTATGGTTGTATTAACGTATGTTCCACCGTAGCGCCTAAACTAGGTTCCCTATCCATTTGCATACAATTTTAAGGCCTAATTTAACTTGGCATACTTTTGTTACGCGTAATTATATTTTCGCATAACGTTTTTTACGCATATCAGCTTACGCATAATTAATTAATTTAAGCATAATTTCTCTAATCAAAATAATGATTAAGCATAACATTCTTGGGCATAAATTTATTTACGCATAATAATATTAAAACATATTTTTCGTAGGCATAACAAAGAAGAATAATTAACTCCTAAAATGTTAGACATACCCTAATTGGATTGGTTAAACCAATTTATTTTGACGATTGGAAAAAAAACATATCTCCTGAAGCAGGTATAACATATTTGTTTTGAACATAATTGATTGTGAATATTTATGTGAGTTTTTTCCCTGTAAGCAGCATGCAAACAAGCATGCGGCAAGCATGCAGCAAGCATGCATGCGGCAAGCATGCAGCAAGCATGCAGCATGCAGCAAGCATGCAAGCAAACATGCAGTATGCAACATGCAGCAGGCATGTTTTTTGTCACGGCTCCGGCGCTGCAAGGCTCCGGCGGTCCCACGCGAGCTTATCGACGCAGATGTGTTTTACGCTCACCACCGCAGCTGAGGCTGGCCGGCCAAGCCGGCCAGCAAGCCGAAGCGAGCATTAAAACCACCTGCTCCTCAGCAGCTTGCGTTCCGCTTCACCCCTCCGCGCCTACGAGGGCTTAGATTACACTCTAGGGGTAGGGCAGACAAGACTACGTGGCGTCGGTTTTTGCAGCGATTCGTTTCTGTCACTAACTTTTGCTGCACCACAACGTAATCAATTTTTAATTCATTATTTTGAATTAAAAACTAATTATACGTAAAAATAACTCAAATTTGATTCCGGTATTTCTATTAATTGTATGCCTTGTTGTTATGTTAATAGTCATTATGCCTAGTAACATTATTCGAATTCAATTTATATTAAAACAAATTAGCCTTCAAGATGATTATGCCAACATAAACGGTATGGCAAAAACAAAAATTGGCAAAGTATTATTATGGCAAAACAAATTATGCCAAAACAGTTATGCCAAAGTATATTAGGATAAAGAACATTATGCAAAAAAAAAAGAGATCCCCCTAAACTATTCAGAGGCCCTACTTTCTAACGTCTGTCCGTCCGTCCGTCTCTCCGTCTCTCTCGCGCACGTCTGCAGATGAGTGCGAGTGAGAGAGGCGGATAGAGACGGACGGACGGACGGAAGTTACAGAGTAGGGCCTCTGGTGCCTTGAAATTATGAATGTAAATTAGAAGGTGTTGACGACGAAAAAACAGAATTCCACTATTCCTAGGATCTATCCTCCCACTAATAAGGCTACCAGTTTGTGTTTATTTCTTCTATTCCGTAATTGTTTCGAAACTGGAAAAGTTTTAACGTTTACCTATTACATATTTATTTATAAGTAACTCGAACAACATTTCAAAACCTAATGATTCATACTAAAACGACCTTCCTTGTGAGTCTTGTGACAAGGGAGTTCGAACTTTTCTTTTCAAAAGAATTAGTTGAGTAAGGCACGTTGACTCATGAAAGGATAGGTGTACCAAGGTTTCTGGTTATAAAGAATGCAGTTATTTATCTTGTGCTAAGTGGTCGTAAAATCGTTTACTGAGATTGAATCGCGTGAAGCTCACTTAGGTACACCCTATATTGAGTTCAAAACCTTATAAATAGCCGCATCGGATTGTTTACGGCACAAGTGTCTTCTCTTCACCCCATTGTACTGCGTTAAGTATCATGCAATAGACCCAGAGCTTCACTCAGCAGAGAGTTCGAGTGACGTGCAATTAGGGTTCCCAGAATCATCCATATCATCACATTATAATATGTTAAGAGCGGCCAACCCGCCATACATTTCGCGAGAATTTTGACAAACGCTCGTGCGTGATTATGCCGTTGTTACACATATATCTTTAAATTTTTTGCACTGGTAGGTATCTTGTGCACTATATCTAGGCTTCTATCGAAGCAAAAAATAAAAATTTGTAGAAACAAATTCAGTATAAGCCTCCAAAAATTGCGGTTTTGCACAAATTTTACCTCAACTTTGGCCGTTCATAAAGTACTCATAAATTGTAAAAGTGAAGAAAATATCCTGATAGAAGCCTTGCAAATGTATTGGAGATTCTAAATGACAAATATTTATTTCAAAAACTTCTAAGACTTATTCAAAAACACGTATTTCCTGGAACAAGTTTTATAAGTTTTCGAACACTATTTTGCGTTCAATGTCCTCGCGTTAGGCGGTATGAGGTGCGCGGTTGATGAGTAGTGCGGGGTCGGGGCTAGGTAAGACAGGGGAGTTGAAAGAATACCACCGCTGTGGCTCTGGATGAAAGAACAAGCTTTTCGACCATGCTCGCGTTGACGATAGGCGAGTCGGGAAGGGCCCTCTTAAGATGCAAGTGATGCTGTTCATTCATGTTGATTTAATTATAAACAGTTTTATTTTTCCACAGATGGTTTTAAAACTCAAGTTTTTGGAATTTTTGTAATATTTATAACCCCGCATTCTGAACTCTAAGCTTAAGAGTCCTATTACATTTTTTTGACAAATTCATGACTTTTGGACACAGTGATTTTAAGCAGCAGTAAGATATTTTAATTATTTGCTTAAGAATAACGACGGTGCCATTCTCTTTTTTGTAAGTTGGAGTTACACATTTTCATTTTTCTTTTCGTGTAATTTACTAAAAATATTTTACGAACTCAGTTTGCAAGAAAAACCGTCGGCGATGGAACTTTGACGCTCAAATTCACATTGATAGATTCAATTCTTATAAAAGCTAAAATTACTGAAAGATAAGTTGAGTGTTTTACTTGTTTATTGGAGTTCTAGAATTTCTTTAAATTCCTCGAGTTTTCACGGAAAAAATCGTAAAGAAAGCGTAATTTAAGCAAACAATTTCTTCATTCAGCGTCCATTATATTCCAAATAAACTCAATTTTATCAAATAAATTAATACGATATGAAACTTCGATCTACAAGGAATACGTTTCATTAGTTTTCGTTTGTCAATATAATAAGACAAAATTAAATAAATAAAATTGAAGTACTATAATTCTGCGTCAATTCAGCTCGCTCCTCAGTCGCTATTATTATCAACTCGTGTGCGCCGATCGAGATAATTTGAATCAAAAAGTTTGCGAAAAAAATGTAATAGGACTCTTAATTTCGGACGTATGCCAGCCAACCCTACGTGACTTTGAATCTCTCGCATCCTAATCATTCCAGCTATTTTGACGTATTCCCTGGAAAAAACGCAATTCCCATGTATTTGTCGTAGTAAGATAGCCGCGATATATATAATAGTAGTTATAACCTACCTACATTTCATTGACCCGATAGCCAGAAATTTTCACAAAGCTTTTGTTTTCAGTTTGTCACATTATGTGCAAAAGCAAGGATTCGTTTTGTTTGAATGACATGATATGTTTAGATATTCGTGCTTCGTCATCAACCTTATCTTTATTTAGCATCAGGTAAGATATAAATGTAAATATTATATACCTACGAATTAAATGGCTTAGCACGTCATAGCTATGACGCAAACCTTACTTTATTTAATTTTTTGTTTGTTTCTAGAAGGTCCGCTAATATCCTTTGTAATGGTTTAGTAAGTACGAAACATTAGTAGCTGGGAATTCCTTACTTCCGTCTGTGGGGTTTTCTCTTTGCATGTCCGTTTTTATCGAACCGGATACCATGGCATAAATGGATTTTCATTGATCTAATTATTTTACTATTTTTAATAGTGTGATTTACTAACATAGTTCTTAACACTATTAGTAACATAAATATGGATCTGTGTCTATTGATAATTGTCTGAAATAAAGTTCCTAATTTGAAAGTTGTTGTAGTCATCTACGATACAATCGGAAGTGTCAAGGGACTTGAGGCTACCAACGATCTAGTCAATCATAATTCCAGAGACAGTTGGATAAACAGGCAGGACCCATTCATGTTGATAGGCTAGGCTTACTAAACCCAGGTGTTAAAGTTCCTTTACCTATATGCCTGTTGGCCTGGCTCTGTTCTGTCTCCTGCTTGATATGGAGATTGCTATCAGACTCAGGAGGTCCCTCAGATCTCTCTGCATGCTTTTCACCATTATGAACGATCCATGTGCTCCCGAGTACCTAAAAAAAGCTTTCAAGGCTTCCAAAAACCTAATCCTTCAAATTCCCTCTCACCGTACTGGTTTTATGTCCTCTTCTTATGCTATCTCCACTATAAAACTCTGGAACGCGCTACCCTTTGGCATTAAAAAAGCTGAAAGCAAATTGGCTTTTAAAAGAGCAGTTCGGAAGTTCTATTTAAAGTCAGACTAAGTTACTTTCTAGTCATTACTAGTGTCGTAGTAATTATTATAAGGTTTCTCGTATTTCAGACTATTTGTATGTATTTTATGATATAATAGTTTATTTTAGCATAAATGTTATATGTATTAGTATGTAGGTACCCATTTATGTGTTTTTTATTGATCACAATACTATCCTATTCGACTCAAAAGTTGACTGGTAGAGAATGCCTTGTGGCATTAAGTCCACCCCTGTACCCGACCCTTGTAGATGAAGATTAAATTAAATAAATAAAAAAAATCTTTTTTCTTAAGTTTTATCTTCTTCCGTTATGCTTTTCTGATTACTTGGGTACTTGGGCATTTTTTTGGCATTCGCTATTATTGAGTCTGGCTTTCAGGAGTTGCCGTGAAAATAGTATGGGCTTGTGGAAGTGAGCTTCCGTGTTATGTAAGGAAAATATTTTTTTGCAATCTTTGGGCTTCGATTCCTTTTAACCGACTTCAAAAAAGGAGGAAATTCTATGTTCGACTGTATGTATTTTTTTATGTACTCGTATGTTCACCGATTTCTCCTCCATTTGTGGACCGATTTTGATGATTATTTTTTTGTTTGGAAGAATATTATTCCGCGGTGGTCCCTAATGAGGCGTGTAAATAGCGTGCACCTTTGAGAAGGTTGTTTTTAAGAACAAACCAAAAGTTTGAATTAAGAACCTATGATAAAGGTGTAATGGCGGACCGGACCTCAAAAATAAAACCAATTTCCCTATTGATGAATCCTCGAGAAACCAATATCAAATAATTAATAGCACCAAAACTTGTCCACGTACCTCGGCAATCCAGAGATCCCACTCAGACCCAGGGAGACAGGAAGCTGACTCGTTCATGCACGCGTGATGGCTTGTAGGTATGCGCTGCTGGCCGGCGAGCTACATCTCATCCTATATCCACCGGTAGAATGGTTAAAACTCCAAAAATCAACACTGCACTATAAGTTCTCAATGAAGCACAGATGCAGGTCCATTCATTTTACGAATATCTTCAAGGTTTCACCAAAATGAAATTTTCAAAAGGCGGAGCGATGCGCAAACAGTTTATGCGAACGGCGGTAAGAAGAAGTCTCTCTTGCCGTTAAAGCGCAGGCCACACCGCCAGCTGGCGGGCGGGCGAGCGACGCGAACGACGCCCTGTTCATACTTCGATCGGCTCTTTCGATTGTTCGCGGTGTGAACCAAAGTATGGAAAGAGGTGAAACGACGCATCGCCCGGCTCGCTCGCTCGCTCGCTAGCAGGCGGTGTGGCCTGCGCTTTATGCTATCTATCGGCCATGTTGAGAGAATACTCAAGAAAGTTTTAATACATCGCGCTGCGGCAACAAATATTGGTGGGAGGATTCATCAATTGAGAAGTTAAAAATATTTAATTTGAAATGATAACCTATTATATTCTATGACAGAATCCTAAAATATTATTATTTAATTTTTTATATTGAAAAAGGGATCGACGCTTCACCAGTCCAATTTTGGTAAACAGCAAATCTCTCATGATTGCTGCAATCGCTTGAATGTTTATTGTTTACACAACATCATAACATAACACCACGCCTTTATGCTCTTAGAACCCTCTAAGAGCATAAAGGCGTGGTACTGTACACATCTGCGTGCGTACCCACGCACGCAGATGTGTACAGTACACCCGCATTTCGACAGTTAGGTATGTTAAATTCTATGTTATTGGGGATAAGCCTATTACTATGAAATTTATTGTTAACAGTGTAAAATAAATGCCAATTTTTGTAAAAACTTTTTTACCTGATTGCAATTGATATGCTGTGCCTGACTAAGGTGTTGTATGGTGTATGGTGGCTTGTCCCAAAGTAACTCTTACAATCGAGTCTTGAAGACTTCTATCTAGGCTTAACTAAAGAAGGAAACTTGATAGCCAATAGTGCCTCTTCAGTAGACAAAGGGGGAACAGATATAATTAAATAGACCTATATCTAACCGATGATTGATTAACACTGTTATGGAAAATAGAGTAAGAAAACCCATAAACATAATGTTAACAATAAATTCCAATCGTGGTATTTCCACGCGGAACTTTGAATGTAATGGGAGTGTTGAACTATTCATAAAGTCTAGGCTTCGGTTGGAATCGCGCCACAACATTAACTTTAAGTCTTTCGTGGTACGAGTTCCAACTTCCAACACACCATCGCCAGACCTGCATGAAGGAGGACTTTTGGCCGAAGGGTGTCGTATATCGACGTTTCCGAGGGCGGTTACGCGACACCACGCAGCGAAACACGACGCCGACAATGCGTGTATAGTTTTAGTCATAGTGTGAAATATGTCATGTATTACGAGTAGTATATTATTGTTGTTAATTATTATTTTGAGTATTTTATCTATGGGCCTTAGTTGCCTGACAATAAAATGATTATTATTATTATTATAAACACTAATTGCACATTGTCACTATTAAACTTTTATGTCAATCTTTAACAGTTTCAACATTCTAACTGACTAAACTGCACACCTTTGTAGTGTGCAGGCTGTGTGGCTTCCAGTCTTGCCGAATGCAGCTGAATAGGTACAAGTATTTCACATGGAGTGACCGCCTATCTGACCTCCACAACCCAGTTAGTACTAGGTAATAAGATACCCTTTGGTAAGAGAGTTTATCATCAGACTTTCGGGCCTGTAACGACTGTCAAAGATCTATGAGTGACTGGCGGCTTTTCTCCAACGGCTGTATGTAATTCTGATAATCCCAATTCATCCCTCTTTTTCTTCCGAGGTTTTACCGGAAATCTCTTTTTACGACGGCTGAACTAATTAAGCGATAATACTTTAAAGTACTTTAAGCCTATGTCCACGACAATATGTCGTATCCGGCTGTGATTATGTTAATTAATGTATTATTGGTTTATAATAAGAGCTCAATAAAACCTAGTGACGGCAATATGTCACGGTTGTCGCCTGTATTACCGGCCGGGCAGTGTTAAGGCACAGTGCCTCAATAAAAGCACGAATTTACCGCGTCCAAGAGCTCTCAATGTCTGTACTGTGTATGTGCAATGATAGCTTTAAAACGCAGTTTATATTGGCTGATCGCAATCATTTTATTGGTGAAATTATTCCATAATATTTTCTTAAAAGTTGGATGGGTATCAGGCGTACTTCATTATGCTTCAATGTTGTCATTGTTGATGATTCTGTTGTGCACAAACTAAACTTAATTTAGGCTATTGCTATCTTTTCTCTCTAATAAAACGAGATAAGAGACGGACGTAATTTAGATCTTTCAAATTTAATTGAAACTAATATTTCCATACAAATGAAGGGTGCACGTAAAAACATGTCGACTAAAAACACGGTGAAGCGCAAGGCATAAACTAGTTTGACATCTCTAACTTAGTTCATAGCTATAGCCGTACTTTTCTCGCACTGCCTTTTTGTAAGATAGCAATAGCCTAAATTAAGTTTAGTTTGTGCACAACAGAATCGGCAGAAGTTGACAGAGTTGAATTTCGAAAGTAACGTGTTGTGGGTTATCCTCTGCGATAATACTGCTTTCGAGGATTCGATAAACGATCACACAATAACATTTTAAGTGATTGACTTTGACTTATTCTTATTTAAGTGGTACGTATTATAAATATTGACATTTGGTAGAATAATACGAGCAATTTTTCCAGATAGATATTTTTTGATTATTTTTACGGCCGTCTTAGCAGAAGTTTGATTATTTCACGATCTATTTACCTGCATTGCATGATATTGACAACTGTGCCCTAACAGAAGTCGGTAGCGCCTTATTGTGAGGGCGGGGCACGTTCACCGCACATTTGCCTGCTGCCTGTCGCAGTTGGAATGTACTCGACTACGTAAATGTACACTACCGGTTATATTGTATAAGCACTAACTGCTATATTTAACTGACAAAAAAAACATATTCAGAACCTACTTACTATTTCTGATCTGTCATTCGTAGAACTGCTCCTTGTACTTGAAAGCCAAATTTGACAAATTCTGTACTCCTCGAAGTACAGAATTTGTAGGCTCCCGCCTACATTCCAAAGCCGCTTGTGAGAAACTTTCGTACACGTTCCATTGAAATGCCGATGACGTCGACATGAGGGCTTTGGTGTGCAGGCTCCATTAGAGCAACATTCTTACAGGATGGTCGTGGCTTTTTTAACGTCTTCAAACTTCAACTCCAGAATAACTTCATAAGAGTTTCGACAAAGACCAACAAAGACTTTCATAGTTCAACATATTTCACGTTTCTATCTCTAGGCTAACTATAATATTGTCTGTCAGTCAAGGAGTTCCTTAAATAAGTTCCGTGACTAACCAAATGACTAGTCTATGCATAGAAAATAAGTATATATAAGTATAAAAATAAGTCAACAATTCTTAATTAGTGTTGAGTGGTTAAGTTTTGGAGGTAGGGTTAAATATTACAATTTAAAGTCACGATTCTATGATAAACTGTCGGTTAGTTAACATTATAATATCCTTTAACAATACAACTCACTGTGGTATGTCAATATAAATTGTAATTAATTATACGTAAGGGTATTTTCACTGCCGGTTTAAGACGTTCATTTGTATGCAATTATGTTTGATTAAGTGCTCACGCGCACGGACACACACATACACACACATTGATATTTATGACACATTGACTTGCGTGGTTTATCGAACTGTTGCTATAATTTATTTTGCATTTTGGCAAGATTCTCTAGATGCTAGCGGAATGGTCTCTTTCTTTTCGAATTGATGTTTGGGCACTTTGGACATTCCTGACATGCCTTGGTTAGTACCATCACAATCGCATTGTGTCGGTGTGGGCCATATATCTCCCATTTCGCTAAATTGTGCTTGCAGCGGCCTTCATGGCAGACTGATTGATATCGACTAAATTGCCACAAAAAACATACTTTACCGAGGTGTAGCTCGGGGAGACTGCTTCTAGTTTCTGAACTTTTGGTAGGTAAACTCCTGTCAAATTCTATGTCAGGCATAGGGACTGGTTGAGCAATATAAAAACAGCCATTCGTGTCAGTTGACATGAAATTTGACAACTGTAGTGATTAAGTAGTTATTAAGAACCGTAAAGTGAAGCTTTTACTGTCTGTAGCTAAAACTCCAGCGGTAGACTTTGACTGATGGATTAGAAGTGTTTATTAAAAGCCTTTATCATGCATGTAAGACGAGGAGCTCGTGGCTAAATAATAACAGCCGCTAGGGTCGATCTTTAGGTTAAGCCGTGCTTGCCTATGTTGGTCTGTGGATGGGTGACCACCCATTACATACCGGTTTCCTCCGTGCCTCGGAAAGCACGTTAAGCCGTTGGTCCCGGCTGTCATTTGAAGATCTTTGACAGTCGTTAGGTAGTCAGTGGCCCAAAAAGTCTGACAACCAGTCTCACCAAGGGGTATCGTATTACCCGGTACTAACTGGGTTGTGGTGGTCAGATAGGCAGTCGCTCCATGTAAAATACTGGTATTCAGCTGCATCCGGTAAGACTGAAAGCCGACTCCAACATAGTTGGGAAAAGGCTAGGCAAATGATGATCATGCATGTAACACGTTGTATGGCTTGGTGGTCTTCTTTGGTGAGTTCTATTTTTATGTTCACCTATTCTGCCCCACTGAAAGATCGGAAAGGGTATGTGGCCCAAAGGCCTCATACCTTTCAAATCTTCATTATGTTTAGCCTAAAATGCAGATCAAAATTAAATTCGCGATAACAAGACATCCGTGCAAGTACGTAGGAATCGATTCGATAAATCTGACAGTTATTCTCGACAAAATGAGTTTTTATCTTTGTTATAAACTCATTTTGTCGAGAATGACTGTCAGATTTATCGAATCGATTCCTACGTACTTGCACTGCAGGTTGACTAAGCTTTAGCTTTTAATCTTCAACATATTCAGTCTAAAGTTCTCAGCTTCCAAGTTAAAATATGTGTCCATACAAGGTGTGCAGAATTAGTAATAGTCAGTAGTCAATGCAGCTACTATCTGTCATAATTAACGTCGGCCTAATGTCGTGAGATCATGACTGTTTCGTTACCGACCGGGAGCAAACCAGGGCTGTATGAAACTAATTTAGAGATTGTTATTTGTGTTAAGCCTCTTTGGTAGGAAAATGTTAGTTTCTAGACCTTGAAGGTAAAAGTTGATGGAGAAAATAAAAGCTTTTAGAGAAGTAGGTAACAAACATAATATCACCCCTGTATTCCACGTAGGGTTAGGCAGAAGGGTACCTTCAGAACAACTGCAAGTCGCCAGTTAAGTTCATCTCCTATCATCATTACACCGTATATTTTCTATTTCAATGTTCTGCTAAAAATCTTTCCCCTATCATCTTAATCTATTAGCCGTGTGGTATCCGGCAGAGTAGAATAGAACTAACCCATTACACTCACGGGTGTCGTATAAGGCGACTAATGTCTGAGGCAGAACACCTTGCGCCTCCGTAGACCTGAGAATGGGCAGCAGCGTTTTCTGCTAGTCTTTCATCACTGCTATCTCCAATCCGCCTGCCAAGCGTGGAGATTACGGCAAATTCCTCCCATCATGGGAGAGGCTTATGTCCAGCAGTGGACGTTATGGGCTGATGTTGTTGTTGTTGTTGCTAAAAATCTAAGCGTATAGCTCTGCATTTCACCTTACAGAAGCGTTGGCAGATCATTTTATTTTTGTTTTCAGACTTTCTCAAAGAATCAGTCAAAATGATCACTCATTTTTATATAGCCACCAGTTTCATGAACCGAGTGCCCGTTGACTTCAATTTAAAGAGTTATTTCTTTGACAATAGCTTATTCAGAAAATTACAGCTGGCAAATCGAGCTCAAGTGGACAGCACTTGCGCCAACCCTATCTTGCACGTGAATTGAACCAATAAATTATGTTCAGATCAAGATTAAATAACAATTACAAGCCATTTTAGTGCGGTCACCTGCTGGGTGACACCTGATTCGAAAGGTGACACGAACAAAGCGAATTCAGTGGCTTTGTTACCAAGTTGAGTAACTTCGGTTGGTTTGGATTTAAAATACGCATAATTTATGAACTTAGGTTTTGTTTCCTATACTGCTCTGTCCCACCCCTTTTTTTATTTTGGGACAAGCCCGCCACACTATTCTCAAACCACTGTAACTCCTGAAAGCCAGAATCAACAGTAGTGACCACCAGAAAAGTGCCGAGACAATGAAGTTCGACGAAGTCCCAGAGAATGAATTTAACTGTCTTGGATCCCGCAACGAAATTAATCAGAAAAGTGTAGTGGAGGACTAGGAAAAAACAGTAATTTCCACTTCCCTCCATATCAGCAGGAGACAGAACGAAACAAGGCCAATAGGCACATAGAGACGTTTACAACTGGGATAGGCCCAGTTACCTAGCACCACGGATAAATATTAATATTAATGGGTCCTAAGTTGTCTGTCCCACTCCTGGGAAAAGGATACCCTCCACTCTCTCCAATTCTGGCGAACCTGCACGTCGTCCTTTCAGTTCTGACGGATCCTGTCCAGTTCGTCCCGCCATCTCCTTAGTGGCCCACCGCGACCCTGCCTCACTGTGTCAGGACACCAATTTCCTGCTATTTACTCAGCAAGTCATGAACTCAGGTTACCTTAGGATTATTTTTTGCCTAATACAATGCTTATAACGATCTTTTATACCGCGAGGGAACATTTTTCATTTAAATTGTAGAGTTAAACTGTTGTATCTCTTGTCACTAGAAGGCTATGCAAACAACGAGACTACTACTAATTACTTACTACATAAACAGGTAATTGTATTCATCTTGACGTACTTAATTATTAATGAATAGCTATAGGCTAATAATTGAAGATGTGTCCAATGCGTGAATAGGACTTCAAGCGCCTATATTAGTCTTATAAAAGAAATTCCACAAGTCGGAGATTCCCCAGATGAGTAGGTAATTAATTTAGACAATCAATTCATTGATCAGTACAAAATAAGTGGCTCAATAAAGCTGCCCATTCCTCGTAGTAATAAGTACAATAGGTGGACAAATAAAGCCCTGAGCTCTAAAAATACCTTCAGATAAACATTACCAGCTCTTGGTCTATTAGCTGTCAAACCTAATAAAGAATTACGCACATAGGCCGCGAGCTATTCCGATCAATTCGCTACCGGATCAAAATAGTTTCTTTAGCGTGTTGATATAAATATTAGATTACATTTGTTATTCATAAGTCGAGATCGCGAGACGGAACACTTGGACGGTGGCTACCAGAGCATTTGTCACTGGTGCGAACCAGATGCATAATTTAAATGATCCCGATAAGCTTTTAGAAAACTAGTAAAGTAGCAACGTCACGCTATGGTATGCCTTAAGATCGTGATCCGTTCTGATGATAAAATCTGATAGTACGGATACCTTTGACCTCGCTGAAATAAAGTAAAATTTAACCACTGAAAGTACAGTTGATAAAAGGTTCGTCAGTGATGGGAATCATAAAATATCACTAAGTTTGGGTATGTACTTTGGGCAATATTGATTTTTCTTCACTGCTAAGGAATAATTAATTAACATGTTGGGTAGATTAAATGTTTTCCAAAATATTTATTTTTAATTATGCGAAAAAGATCGAGTCCTGGATGCAGGATGCAGCACCGCCCTCCTGCCCGCAAAAATATGTACGCGTGAACAACCGAACACGCGCCTGAGCAGTCGTCGAGTAAACACTTCCTGAGGGTGCCCCGTGGCCCCCGGCCACCGTAGGCTCGGGCCTGTGGGCGGTGGGCTATGGGCTAGCTCGCCGTCCGTCCGTCTCATGACGACAGGCCGTGTCGACGGTGCGTTTGTGTTCCACGCGCGCCTCAAAGAGAGTCAGCAAAAAGGAAGGGGTCCGCAAGGGCCGATGCCTGCCGGGGCTGAGGGACTGTTCGAAAGAGATACCGTGGCCCCGGAACACAAAGTGCAATGAAGGCACATGGATGGGTTTTAGTCAGTAAAAGTCTGACACTCCCTCTTGCTCCGCCCAGAGCGGGAGGAGACATTTGATGATTTCCCATCCGAAAAAAAAGAAAAGAAAAGGGTGCTCGTGGAGGGACGAAACACGCGTCGAGTAAGTGTTGGGTGCATGGTATGCTAACAGGGTAGATGAAAAAAACAACACTAATTAGTCCGTCAGATAGATTTCAAAAAATATTGGACACAGTTTTTTTCTTTTTTTATGTAAACAAAAATGAAGACGATACTGTGTGTCGAAAACTCGTGTGACGTCACATTTGAGTACATTTTTATTCAAATGTGACGTCACAAGCCCCCACTCAGGATTTTTGACGCGTTTTATCTTCGTTAATTTTTATTTTTTTGATAAAACAAAAACCACGTATCCAATATTTTTCGATAATCTAAACGGGCTAAACAGAATCATATTTTTTTAGTTAATTATCATCCCTATTTGTTCTTGCCTTTCCTGCTTTTACGAGCAGGAGAGCAGTGCTACATCCTCCTGCATCCATGCCTGAATCTTTTTCGCGGAATTTAAAATAAAGGTTTTCCGCAAAGTAACGCCTGATTCCATAACTTCTGTTGGGTAAATAGGCATGACGACAGTATCAAAAAATTGCAAATCTATTTAGTCCGTCAGTTAGAGTATTGGAATTTAATGGACACGTAGTTTTTGTTTTTGTAAATCAATGAATATTGACAAAGATAAAACGCATCAAAACTCGGGAGTGGGGGCTCGTGACGTCAGAACTAGGTAAAAATTATACATAGGCGCGACGTATTGAGAATTTTAAAAGCGTCATATCTTCGTCAATTTTGGTTTACGTAACCAAAGAAAAAACACGGGTCAAATATTTTTTGATAATCTAACTGACGGACTAATTAGTTTTTTTTTGTCGTCTCGCCTATTCCAAGTAGCACGGCACAGGGAAGATGTTGCTGAATACTGCTGATGATGTTGTGTTCTGCAGCTTAGGGGCAGTATACCCGTTCCCTGTTTCATGGCTGTTCTTCACACTTCTGCTAAACCCACGGTTATACTAACGTGATTTGATGGAAGGAAAATATTCCTTAAATGACCATTTCATTACATGACTAGAAGTAAGAACCATTTCTCTAACGGGCCGGCAGTCTCGACAGAGTTAACGACAAAATCGCTAACTTTCAATTGCTAATTACTAACGAATAAATTCGGTTGCAATGATGTTGCTTGCGACAAACGCATCTTGGATGTAAAGACTTGTTTTACATTATTATTGCAACTAAATTTATTCGTTAGTAATCAGCGATAAAATTTAGCGAATTTGTCGCTATGTCTGTTGAGACTGCCGGCCGGATGATTAATTCAATGCTACTATTACCACAATCGGTGCATACGCAAGTTGTCAAGAGAAAATATTTATAGAACTAGTTTTAAAATTAAGTGCGTGTCAAAGAGACGGATAAATGATATTAATTGCAATTGTTCCATAAAGAGGAAACTGCTTCCATGAAATGAAGAGTGGTCAGACCGGTCCAGCGGGACTGGGGTACTAAGATTTGTTTACGCAATCTCTATTGTTACTGCTCTGGTTGAGTAGTTGAAGATGTGGAGGACTGGTTCGGTGGCTGGAGGGAGGGGATTGTGACTAATGGTTGTTTGTTATAATTATTTTCATCGCAATGGGGTAGATGACACACCAATCAATTGAGAAACTTTTCAAGAGCTGTCAAAACGCGGTTCTCTCATAGATTTTGTATGGCAATGGCAAACTGTGACTTCACTGTTTAGTCAACTCAATGACTCAACAATTTATTGATTTCGAAGCAACTAAAAATCAAATTTGTCAATTAATTGAAAATCAATCGGATTTTCAGGCCCAAAATAAAGTGTTTTTTTTTAGAGATTGGTGTTTTGGAATTATTTTTTTATGGTGTCATCTACCCTATTGAATACCTACATAAGCTTAACATGCCTGACTGCCTCATTGGTCTAGTGGTCGCAATCGCAACTGCTGAGTATGAGCTCCTGGGTTCTATTCACGGGTCGGGAATTTTTTATTAAATTTTTCCATCAGGAATTTCTCGGTAGCAGTCACGGAGTCTGGATTTGCACCCGGTTGATGTCAATACGCTCGCCTCCTAGTACAGTCGAACAAGGTATTTGGTTTACAGGTACACCTCTGCTTAACCATTTGGGGATTACAGGCGTGATGTTATGATATGTATGGTGATAAACTTAACACGAAGTGCTACGTCCCTTGACCGATACACTCTTGCTGCTTCGTTCAGTTGTTAACAAACAACGACTCCCATCACGTTATCGTCATTTTAATCCGTACCTAGGTAGCGGTCATCCTGAAAATAGTATTGTAACCTATCTCATAGAAAAACATCTAATAGGCGAGACGACAAAAAAAAACGAATTAGTCCGTCAGTTAGATTATCAGAAAATATTTGACCCGTGTTTTTTCTTTTGTTACGTAAATCAAAATTGACGAAGATATGACGCTTTTAAAATTCTCAATACGTCACGCCTAGGTATAATTTTTAGCTAGTTCTGACGTCACGAGCCCCCACTCCCGAGTTTTGATGCGTTTTATATTTGTCAATATTCATTGATATAGGTACAAAAACAAAAAATACGTAACGTGTCCATTAATTTCCAATACTCTAACTATATACTCTAATACGGACTAGATAGATTTGCAATTTTTTGATACTGTCGTCATGCCTATTGGATGATAAGAAACTAGTACCGAATTGTTTAGTCTATCAAGCAGACAGTACACGGAATGGTCTCTAATCTGTCAAATCTACAGTGATCACAGTTCTACCGCTCTACCGCTTCGCAAGTTTGATAATGACAAAAATTCACGTATTGCTACATACCTAAGTAAGTAGGTACCATAATTATTATTTACTATCTATACAAATGCCACCGAATAAATTCCTCAAAACATTTGTACCTATACTCTACATAGACAATGAGTAGACGCAGACACCGACATTCCAGACGTATTGAACCGAATCCTTTCACTCCATGACATTATAAATTTGGCACTACTTGTTCTCAGAATAAAGCCTCACAATGCTTGGCAAAAATCTGTTATTTAGTACTCAGGGCCACGTCGACATACCTAAGAGTCGATGACGGTGCACTTCCTATATTTTTATGAACGCAATAAATACCAAACCTACTGTGTTCTTATGCAAATCGGGGATTGGAAAGCTGGAATTGGACTAGACTATTTCGTGGAAGGCAACAAATCAAAAGCAGAAGAAGAATTAGAAGAAGACGAGGAGTGAGAAGAATTAGAAACTCACTTATTGAGAAAAAAAATGGCCTATGATTTTTGGTCAAAGAAATTAGCATTGCCATCCGTCCAACGTGGTAATGCTGGGCACTATTCCTGTTGACAGCGACGTGGACGATTTTTTTCTTGTTTTCCATAGGAAAATATTTTTATTCGTATTTTAAGTATGGTTAAAGATATAACAAAGATAATAGAGTAGATGACAAAAAACATCTAATTAGTCCGTCAGAAAGATTTCCAAAAAATATTGGACACATATTTTTTCTTTTTTTACGTAAACAAAAAAATGAAGACTATACAGTGCACCGAAAACTGGTGTGACGTAACATTTGAGTACATTTTTTACTCAAATGTGACGTCATACGAGGCCCCACTCGATCTTTGACACGTTTTATCTTCGTAAATTTTTATAAATTTGATAAAACAAAAACACGTTTCCAATATTTTTCGATAATTTAACTGACGGACTAAACAGAATCATATTTTTTTTAACTCAGTCATCATCCCTATTGTTAAGTTAAAATGTGGAAGACTTCGTGAGTGTTTTAGTAACTTCTACCTTTCAAATAGTTCCTAAATTAGGGTTTGGAAGTTGAAGGAATGTCGGTGGCGCCTCGTTGCCAAAAGGTCACATAGTGGAATGCCGGTCGAGACACATTGAGATGGCACTAACAGTGAACTTTCATTTGACAAAAGGACTTCCAGGTGATTTTTCGGTCCAACTACATCTTGTTAAGGTATATAGTACGATACGGTACTTATTGTTTGGATTATTGACCCTTATGGTATAGAAAAGCAATCGTGAAGTCAGTAAGTATGTAATGAAGGCTGCAGCTTTATTAAAATGTCTGCCGTAGAAATCATGCTTCGTAATTCTCCTTCATTTCGGTGGATTTTGATGCACGACCACCTAGCTGGACTACGTCATTCGTGCGTGTAACAAAACTGAAAAGATGAAACGACAAGTCGATATGAAATGTTTTGATCAATCTGCTACGATATTTGGACAAAAGAGAAAATGACAAAACATCACACTTTGCTATTCATTGATCACATTTCAGTTACAAATGGAGCAAGGGTACCTTTGCTGGGAAAAGTACGGGTCCTTTCCTGGGACTTACACAAAGAAGCGGACTTTCTACTTTCTCATTCGTAAATATCCGGTCACGTGTTGTAATGAACTTTTTAAGATTTCAAGACGGCGGCTAATTAGTTTTCGGCTTTTCTCAACCAACAATGGTGGGTGGCCTCGGGTTACAGGAAGTCGGTGAAATGATCAATCAGGCTTGTCCTTCTTAAACTCACCACGCCACTTCCTCAACGAGTGTTTGGATTGATGAAATGTCATGCGCTGAGGTCGCCATGGTACACGTAGAGTACGGAACAGTACCTACCTTGTTTTTGCTTGACTAAAAACCACTTTTGGTGACAGTGGCATACATCTAGGAATTGTATCATCTATAGTCTTATGTACAGTCAAACAATAATAATTCCTAGGATCAAAGAGCAATAGGAAGTAGTAAAAGGTACCTACAAATAAAATTCTGAAAACTTTGACCTGACCTGAACTTACTACCCACTTGACCTGTTTGTTTAATAATGGGCCTATGTATCTACACGGAGTAGGTTCCAAATCTCGCATCCTTTTACTTGCTAAGGTCTGACTTTTGATCGTTACATACATAACAACGTCGTTTTCGTCGTATCAGTCATAATGTTACTAAGACCCACCTGCTTCTCTACGACAATAATTTTACTAAACGATGTCTTTTGAATCTAAGCCTTTAGAATGTAAATAGATGTCTCCAATAATTTTGATTATTATAATACTCCTTTTGACATGTGGACTGTAGGTAAAAAGTACACAAGTACCAGATATTCATGGTCACTCTAGACGCAATGGTGACATTTACTTAGACGACGCATTGAGGCATTGAAATGCGTTGAACGAGTGTGATTAACACTTGTTGACATTATCCAAACACAAAGAACTTACACTAGTTTTAATGATACGATTTCAAGAAGTTAAAATACAAAGGTATAACGTTTATATCGTAGTTATAATGGGTGTAGAAAGACCCATAGCGAAGCCGAAAGGCAGTAATTGTTTTCCCCGAAATTGCATTTTTTTGTATCGCATACCCGGGAACCTTCTAGTTTCAGAGATATTGGAGGTCAAAGTTCTAACTTTATAATAAGTTTTTTTTTTTTTTTTATAATTCCACATTTTAATCTTATAACTTTATTTTCATTGCCACCATACCCCCTGTAATATTCATTGCATCCATCAGCACAATTTTGTGAGTGTATAACATTGAGTCCTGGAGAAAACCGGGATTTTTCACCAAAAAAAAGTCGTTTCCCAGCAATAATAAGTACGAGTCTTGCCAGTAACTAAATATCACCTAGCTTTTACCCGACTGACAAAGAAGGAGGAAACTCTCCACTCCTGCAGATTTCTTATAAATGTGCTTAACTAAATATACAGGGTGTAAACAACCTAATCACGAAGCCGTCAACCACGCATTCTGTACATCAAACTAAGTAACGTTAAGCAAAAATTATTGCTAGAAAACGACTTTTTTTTTTTGGTGAAAAAATCATGTTTTGTGGTAGAACTCAATGTAACGCACTCCAAACCTTGTGCTGATGGATGGATTGAACAGTACGGGGATCGTGGAGGTGTTTAAAGTAAAAATCTTACATCAAAAAGTTGTATTTAAGTAAAAAAAAAAACTTGTCAAAAACTTGGAACTTTGACCCCCAATATCTCCGTAATTAGAAGGTTCCCAGAAACGGTGTAGAACAAAAAAATTATCGCAATGACGGGGAGAACATGTGCCTTTTGGCTGCGTTATGATTATTATAGTTTCATCTACCGTTGTATTTAGTTCCTTTTCAATCTTTGGATTAATTTTTAATGCAGATTGAAAGAAGTTTTATGTCTATCGTACTGCTGGATTTTTAATCTTATATTTCTCATTTATCTGTACTAACTGGGTTGTGGAGGTCAGATAGGCAGTCGCATGTAAAGTAAAATACTGGTATTCAGCTGCATCCGGTTAAACTGGTAGCCTACCCAACATATTTGGGAAAAGGCTAGGCAGATGATAACGATTTCTCATTTATTGATCACTTCCAAGTTGTAAAATTCAACCTCTTTTTTGTGTTACGGAGGTTGCGCCACCTATCCTATAAGTCTAGAATTAACTGAGCACATCAAGAGTATTGCGGCAAAAATGTTGTGCATGCACTGTCAGCGATTGTTCTTGAGTTCTGAGTTTTTGACTACGTAAACTAGATGGCGTTACTAGTTTAGCCCGAAGAGTGTTTATCTTGGGTAGCTAAACGAAAATAGAGTGGATCTGCCACAAGCAGTTCTTCATTATTATGGTTCATGTCTTAGCTTAGATTAGATTAGATCAATCAGATATTTTCAATGACTCAGAGATGATTTTTATATTCTTGCCTCGTCTGCTCAGCCGCTCAGCGGCAACGAAAGTCCCCGCAGTGATTTCACTAAGTTGTAGCAAGGCATAATAAATTGAATGTCTTTATAGCAAAGCCATCCAGGTCACGGTAGGTAGGTACTCGAATTGAAAAGATGATAAAACTTTTTGTTTTTTTAATGTCAAGTTGATGTTTGAGTACCTATCTACCTATTTTTAGCCAGTGAAGTCAACTAGATGGAACCGAGGCTAAATTGACCAGACAAATACTTAGGTCTCATGTAGGTGTTCTATTAGCCCTTGCCTCGCCCACTGGGAGTCTGCTGGGCTGGGACTTTCAAACTTATAACAAAGATCAGCTAATTGTTATCATTAATATAATTATTGTCATAGTTATTCCATTATATTTTAAACTAGCTGATACCTTCCTTTTGAATCACTCTATTAAAATCCGCATCAAAATCCGTTGCGTTAGAGTAAAAGTTTTAAAGATAATTTAAGCATACTACCATAGGGACAAACAGACGCGGTGAGGGACTGTGTTTTGTAATATGTAGTGATGTGATGCCACTCAAAATCTGCTATAATCCGAGTACAGTCTTGATGGTACTTCATAAGAACAACCTATTATTATTTTAGTTATAGTTTACTTTTATGCACTAATTATACTTACCATTGTTTGAGAAATAAGACTACTGCGCTGTACCTGAATGTACACTTTTGTGATACTTTCTAAATAAATTACTTATTTCTTATTCTTAAGGCGCCTCCCCGAGCAAATGACCTTGAACGAGCAGTTTTTTGGAGCCTACTCCTCTTTATCCAAAAGAAATACCAACTACTAAAAAATACATAAAATTACTACATATTCTTGACTCCAAAACTGTCGTTTTTTTTTTTTTTTTTAAGTAGCTTAATGTTTAATAAATCCCCTCACAACGAAACCAAAGAAATGAGAAATAATGATTTATAAAATGCTACTCCTCGTATTATAAAGTAACCATTATTTTAATTTGCTACTTATACTAATGGATAGACAATTTAATAATAAACATAACTGTCGTTTTATTTTTTCCAAAAGACGTAAATTTGATTTTATAAAGAATAAAAACCACTCATTTCGCACTATTCGGCCTGCAGTAACTGACGTAACAATCACTTTGTAGTGCAAGCTGATTAGAACTTTATTCTAACAGTATTTCAAACGAAGTTTGAACCACCACAAATAGAGTTGCTAATTTTGCTCGGGGAACCGCCTTAATATATGTATTTGCTATTTGAAAGTGCTAATGACTCATGATTTTGACTGAAAAATCTATTTTATTTCACACTGCGTTGGAACAAGGTTGAAGATAGCTTGTAATTAATGTTTTACAAACATTGAATGTTTTTCCCCTTGAGTGTGCTTACGTATGTGCCTAGATTAGGTACTTCAAGTGTGATCCTTAATCACGAGTAATAATTGGTGTAATTTATCATTCGTGAAGTATTTTCCATTGCACGTAGAATCGTTGATATTTATCATGTGATTCATCAAAACATGCTTAAATAATAATTATTATGTTGAGAATGGATTCGATTCCTGGGTCGTATAAAGTGTTGACTGATTTTTGAATTTTCCACTAGGATATTTCCAATAGGCGGCTGGAGTTTATTTTACTAAATAAACTCCTCCATATGGACGTTATAGCTGGTGCATGTTAAGAATTGAAGACAGGAAAAGACTTTATTGGCACGTTGACAATATAAACACGAAAATAAAATTAACTTAAAATCTAAATAAGAAAGATAGCATTGTGTTCCTCACAACTGCGCCAAATAGCCCGTAGATGTAGCATCCCTGCCTTTCTAACATTGCGGAATACAGGCGAGATAATATCATGGTTAAGTTCTATGTCATAGCGAATCAAATAGATCTCTGCTAATGCCGTAATCAGTATGCTGGTCAGGGTGCTCGACGGTGAAGTATGACATCATTGTTCATTACCTCCAACCTTTATGGTAAGTTTATGGTCTGTAATCTGTAAGTAAAGTAATATCACGTTGCAGGTTCGAATGGAAGGTACACTCCCGTCACAGTTCTTTCACCGCCATCTATTAAGGTAGATGCCATTGCCAAGCAACCCGAAAAATACATTTTTGTTGTGACAGCCTCTTTGGACTATTAGTTGCAACCGCGATTGCTGAGCATCAGGTCTTGGGTTCGATTCCCGGGTCGGGCAAAGAGTTATTGGGGTTTTCCATCAGGAATTTCTCAGTAGCAGCCACGGAGCCTAGATTTGTGCCCGGTTGATGGCAATAGGCTCGCCCCCATTTTATTTGGGTGCACTATTAGGTACACCTCTGCGTTATTATTCGGGGATTATGGCTTGATATTATGTGTTTATGTTCTTTTATTACTTCCAAGTTGTTAAGGTATAACCTACACCCCTTATGAAATGGATTTAGTTTTAGGGTCGACTTCCGGGAATAACGGAAGCAGCTGAATACCAGTCTACCTATCTGGATAGGCAGTCGCTCTATGTAAAATGGGTTTTGCAGGGACGTAGGGTAACTTCCATAACCCAGGTACAGGATACGATACCTCTAGGTATGACTGGAACCACTTTTCCTCTACCTACTATCAGAGACATACAATTGCCCGAAAAATTATCCCCATAAAATTATCCAACAACATAGGACGCCCCCCCCCCTCCACAAGCTAAACTGCTGACTTGAAAAATCTGGAAAAATTCATGATGATAGTGCATTTCATGAACTTTAAAGGAAATTTATAGCGGTTAAGATAACTTTATTAGTTTAGTAGAAATAGTCGTTGAACTTGGGTGTTGGATAATTTTCTACCAAATACAAAATCCTTAGAATAAATCCTATAAAGTGACTAAGATGAAGTAGTTGCTTGTTTATAACGGGTAAAGACTTGAATTGAAAAACAAAATCTAAAATAAAAAAAAACATAATATTTTATCATAAGGTTCACAAAGCTGCCGCTAGATGGCGCTGTACCAACGGGTTCTGTCTATAATTGTGATAACGGGCTTCTACGAAACCCTACACTGCGCGTGGCTCGACACGCACTTGGCCGGTTTTTTTTGAAATAATAAGGTTTTGCAAGCAAAAAAGTGAGGCAGCTTTTTCATGTTTGTGTGATTATGATTTATTAACCTGACTGTGCACTTTAACCGAACTGTACCCTTTTTTTGGAAAAAAAAAACTGGGTGTGTCCAGTTGGTTAAAACATAAAAGTGATTTAATTTAAGTTTCACTACGTGGACACGCGTAAAAATCTTGGCGTGTCCAGATGACGAAATAATAAGTGATACTAATTGTGAGTTTTACCAACTGGACACACGTGTGTCCAGTCTTTCGTGTCCAGTTGGTGACTAACCCCAAATGGAAGACCATTTCATGGCGCCTTTTATAAATTACTGACGACATACATAATTACAATTACAGTTGTAATTATGTATCTTTAAAGATGGACCGATATTGGTTTTATAAACAATCTAAATTAATGATCTACAACATAATTTATGTTTTACATTCGATAGGAACGATGTGATCAGGTCGGGGCAGGCGCCCTACATCCGGACCTCACGGGTATGCATACCGTTACGGTATGCTGCCCCGTGACGGCGGCCAAAACGATAGTGGAGGGCCGAAGGCTACCGGTGGGCTGGGTCTCAGCGCAGGTGAAGCTGCTGGACCCCAGACCTCTGAGGTGTTATCGCTGTCACGTGGGGCACCACGTGTGAGTACAGTGCGCCTCGGAGGTTGATCGCAGCGGCCTTTGTTTCCGCTGCAGTTAGCCATGGTCCGGAGCGAGACGGAATGGGACGCCGTCACCTCCTTCAGCGAAGCAGTAATGGTGGCGGAACTTGAGAGGGAGAGAACCTCACAGCGTCCCGGCCGCCGCGGGAGACGCCCCGGGCGTTGGGGGCCACCATGTGGCCCCCGGCCACCGTAGGCGCAGGCCTGTGGACGGTGGGCTATGGGCTAGCCCGCCGTCCGTCCGTCTCATGACGACAGGCCGTGTCGACGGCGCGTTCGTGTTCCACGCGCGCCTCAAAGAGAGTCAGCAAAAAGGAAGGGGTCCGCAAGGACCGAAGCCTGCCGGGGTTGCGGGACTGTTCAAAAGAGATACCGTGACCCCGGAACACAAAGGGCGCTGAAGGAACATGGATGGGTTTTAGTCAGTAAAAGTCTGACACTCCCTCCTGCTCCGCCCAGAGCGGGAGAAGTCATTTGATGATTTCCCATCCGAAAAAAAAAAAAAAAAAATAGGAACGATGTTGGCCTGTATATGTCGCATTTTATATAACGGCATGTAAATCCAAGTCAGGGGCTCATGGGTGGCTGCGATGGAGGCTCTCCAAAGGGAGAACGCCAAGCTCCACGCAGACCTGGCTAGTCTGCGTGAGGCTGGCACCCGCGTGGCGCCTCCAAATGGGGGCCACCAGCAGCAGCGACAAGCCGAGCCGGTGCCGGCTGAAAATCAGGTTTTGAACCTGGTGCGGCGGGAGCTGGCTTCCTTCCAGGCGCGGTTTTCCGTCCTGGAGGGAATTGTTCTGCGCCCCGCCCTGGGTTCAAACAAGTCTGCCGCGGGCCCGAGCACGATGCCGACCACGGTGTCGTACGCGGCTGCTGTGGCTGCCGCGCCCGGACCTGGGCCGTCGAGCCAGTCCTCCGGTAGGGCAATGGCGCCCTCCCCTGGAAAGCCGGCTCCGGCGACACCGGCGCCGGCTAAGAAGGCGTCCAGGAGGAGGAAGGGCAAGGCAGCCCCACAAGCGGTGACTGTGCCGGTGACAGTGCCAGCGGCGAGTGGGCCAGCACCTGCGGCACAGCAGCTGCCGCCGCCGCCACCGCCCCCCCAGCCCCCTACCCCTCCCGTGGCTGAAGCCGGATGGCAGGTGGTCGGGGAGAAGCGGAAGGGGCGAAAGGCGGCCAAAAAGGCCCGAAATGAGGAGCGGCAGCGCCAGCACAGGGCGCGAAAGATCGCGGCTAGGCTCCGCGCCCCGAAGACCGCAGCTGTAGTGATTACACTACAGCCGGACGCGGAAAAGAGGGGCGTGTCCTACCGCGACCTGCTGGCGAAGGCAAAGGAGACGGTGGATCTCGGGGAGCTCGGGATCACCGGGGGCCTCCGGCTTAAAGTAACCGCGACGGGAGCTCGGTTGCTGGAGATCCCCGGTGAAACCAGTGTCTCGTCCGCTGACGCTCTGGCTGAAAAGCTAAGAGCGTCCCTAAACGCGGACGACGCCCGAGTTTCCAGGCCCGTTAGGTGCGCAGACCTGCGCGTCCTGGGTCTGGACGACTCAGTGACCGAGGAGGAGGTGGTGGCCGCCGTTGCCAGGTCCGGAGGGTGCCCTGCCGATCAGGTCAGGGCAGGCGCCCTTCGTCCGGACTCCACGGGCATGCGAACCGTTACGGTAAGCTGCCCTGTGACGGCGGCCAAGGCAATTGTGGAGGGCCGTAGGCTACTGGTGGGCTGGGTGTCAGCGCAGGTGAAGCTGTTGGAGCCCAGACCTCTGAGGTGCTACCGCTGCCATGTGGGACACCATGTGTCGGTGCAATGCGCCTCGGAGGTCGACCGCAGCGGCCTCTGCTTCCGTTGCAGTCAGCCCGGTCACACATCCGCGACTTGCTGCGCCACGCCGCACTGCGCTGCATGCGCGGCGTCTGGCAAGCCGGCTGATCACCGGGCTGGCAGCAAGGCCTGCGCTGCACCCGCCAAGGCCAAGGCCAGAGGCAGGGGAGGGCTCTCCACCGCCACCACCACCGTCACCGTCGCCACCGCCGCAGCCGCAACCGCCGCCGCTACCGCTGTTGCCGCCACCGCCGTCGCGACAGTTGCACGTGCAGCGGGGCCCTCACAGGGGGCCCGAGTGTAGGAAGCGGTAATGGAATGCCAATAACGGCTCCATTACGCTTCCTCCAAGCGAATATCAACCACTGCGCCTGCGCTCAGGATCTGTTGCTCCAGAGCATGGCGCAGTGGTCGATAAACATCGCTGTGGTCGCTGAGCCGTATTTTGTCCTGCCCAGGGAAGACTGGGTGGCGGACCTTAGCGGCTCAGTGACCATTGTGTCGTCGGCCGCCGCCGGCACCCCGACCCTTGAAAGTGTCAGGAGGGGTCGGGGGTGCGTAGCAGCACGGTTCGGGGAGATTGTCGTGGTGGGAGTCTACTTCTCCCCGAGCCGAATTCTCGCCGAGTTCCACAACTCCCTTGCGGAGTTGAGTGTCGTCGTCGGAAACCATTCCCTCCCCGTACTTGTCCTCGGGGACTTCAACGCCAAGAACTTGGCTTGGGGTTCCCGTTGCACAGACGTGTGGGGAAGAATGGTGGAGGACTGGGCTCTGGAGAAGGGCCTGGTCGTCCTAAATCGGGGTTCTGTTCCCACGTGTGTGCGGATGCGGGGCGAGTCGGTAGTGGACATTTCGTTCGCTAGCCCCGCTCTGTCGCCGCGTGTCGTTGACTGGCGTGTCATGGAGGGGGTGGAGACCTATTCCGACCACCGGTACATCCGGTTTGACGTCTCCACCCAGACCTCAAGCGCGCCGGTCCAACAGGCCCCGAGTGGTCCGCGTTGGGCGCTGAAGCAGCTGGACCGGGAGCTCCTCCTGGAAGCCTCGATCGTGCAGGCCTGGGTGACATCACCAGACAGGCCTGCCGACATTAACAATGAGGCAGGGTGGTTCCAGGAGGCCATGTCCGATATATGCGACGTGGCAATGCCCCGAGTCCGGCCAGGAAGCGCCCGACGTCAGGTGTACTGGTGGTCGCGAGAGCTGACGTCTCTGCGCGAGGCGTGCGTGGCTGCGCGACACCTGTACGCCAGGCATCGCAGGCTCCGCATCCGCCCACCGAATGCGGCAGCCATCGAGGCGGAGCTTTATGAGGGGTACAGAGCGGCGAAGACCGCCCTCCGCGAGGCTGTCCTGCGGGCCAGGGACCTGGCCCGCGAGGAGTTGCTGGGGACTCTCGACAGAGATCCGTGGGGGCGGCCTTACAAGATGGTGCGGGATAAACTCCGCACCTGGGCCCCCCCACTGACGCAGAGTCTCCGGCCTGAGCTCGTGGAGGACGTGGTGAGCACTCTGTTCCCTACGCGGGGAGAACATCCCCCCCCGCCTATGGCTCCGCTACCTGCGGTGCTTGAAGCGGACCACCAGGACGACGACGACGACACTCCGGAAGTGACTGGGGTAGACCTGAGAGTGGCGGTACGCAGGCTCAGTGCCAAAAATACCGCCCCGGGACCTGACGGCTTGCCTGGCAAAGCCTGGGTCCTGGCCTCGGAGGCTCTCGGGCCCCGACTGGAGGGGCTCTTAAGCGCATGTTTGGAGAGAGGCCAGTTCCCGCTTCGTTGGAAGACGGGGAAGCTGGTCCTCATTCGGAAGCCGGGGCGCCCTGCGGACTCTCCGTCCGCATACCGGCCCATAGTGTTGCTCGACGAGGTGGGCAAGCTCTTCGAAAGAGTCATTGCAAACCGCCTCGCCGAGCACCTTGCGGGGACGGGGCCGGATCTTGCGGAACACCAGTTTGGTTTCCGCAAGGGGCGCTCTACGGTGGACGCCATCATGCGCGTGAGAGCCCTCACGACGGGGGATGCAGTGTCCCGGGGTGGGGTTGTCTTGGCGGTGTCTCTAGACATCGCCAATGCCTTCAACTCCATGCCCTGGAGCTGCATTAGGGAGGCACTCCGGTATCACCGGGTGCCGACCTACCTTCGTCGTGTGGTCGGGGACTACCTGACGGATAGAGCCGTCATCTACCCCGGTCGCAGCGGAGAATGGAACCGGCGAGAGATGTCGTGGTGTATTCTGCAGGGATCGGTCCTAGGGCCGTCCTTGTGGAACATCGGGTACGACTGGGTGCTGCGCGCCGACCTCCCTAGCGGCGTCAGCGTGGTCTGCTATGCAGACGACACGCTGGTGCTGGCACAGGGGGGGTCGCACGAGGCGGCGGCCGAAGCTATGACACGCGGGGTTGCGATAGTCGTTGAGAGGATCCGGCAACTGGGTCTCGAGGTGGCATTGCACAAGTCCGAGGCCATGTGCTTTCATGAGCCTCGGAATGCGCCACCTCCGGGATCCTTACTCACGGTAGGAGGGGTATCCATAGGTGTCGAGTCGACTTTGAAGTACCTAGGACTCGTCCTCGACAGCCGGTGGAACTTCGTGGAGCACTTCCGACGTTTGGCTCCCAAACTGGAACGGACTGGGGCTGCCTTCAGGCGGCTCCTGCCCAACCTGGGGGGGCCGAACGCCTCCTGCCGGAGGCTCTACGCGGGGGTCGTGCGGTCCATGGCCCTTTACGGGGCCCCGGTGTGGGCGCGTTCCTTGAGGCTGCGTGCAGCCCACTACCTGAGCGCGCCCCAAAAGGTGGTAGCCGTAAGGCTGGCCCGTGGGTACCGCACGATCGCCCGCGAGGCGGCGTGCCTCCTTGCCGGATTGCCGCCATGGGATCTGGAGGCGATAGTCCTCGCGCGCCTGCATGAATGGCGCGCAGAGGCGCTTCGCCGGGGGGAAACTCCGCTGCCGCGACAAATTGTCGCTCAGCGGACAGACTTCCGGCGGGATCTCATGGCGACATGGAGACAGCGACTGTCGCAACCCCGTGCAGGGCACGCCACGATAGTGGCGATAAGTCCCCTCTTTGAGGAGTGGCTGGAGAGACGCCACGGCGTCCTCACCTTCCGCCTGACGCAGGTCCTCACCGGACACGGTGTTTTCGGGAGGTTCCTGCACCGAATCGGGCGGGAGGAAACGCCCGGGTGTTTCCACTGCGAGGATCGACCGGAGGACACGGTGGAGCACACGGTGGAGGTGTGCCCCGCGTGGGCGGAGCACCGCCGTGTCCTCGAAGCGGCGATTGGCGGCGGCGACCTCTCGCGTCCGGCCCTGGTGCAAGCCATGGTCCGGAGCGAGACGGAATGGGACGCCGTCACCTCCTTCTGCGAAGCAGTAATGCTAGAGAAGGAGGTGGCGGAACGTGAGAGGGAGAGAACCTCACAGCGTCCTGGCCGCCGCGGGAGACGCCCCGGGCGTCGGGGGCCACCACGTGGCTCCCGGCCACCGTAGGCGCGGGCCTGTGGACGGTGGGCTATGGGCTAGCTCGCCGTCCGTCCGTCTCATGACGACAGGCCGTGTCGACGGCGCGTTCGTGTTCCACGCGCGCCTCAAAGAGAGTCAGCAATAGGAAGGGGTCCGCAAGGACCGATGCCTGCCGGGGTTGCGGGACTGTTCGAAAGAGATACCGTGACCCCGGAACACAAAGGGCGATGAAGGAACATGGATGGGTTTTAGTCAGTAAAAGTCTGACACTCCCTCCTGCTCTGCCCAGAGCGGGAGAAGTCATTTGATGATTTCCCATCCGAAAAAAAAAAAAAAAAAAAAAAAAAGGGGCTCATGGGTGACATAAAAACTCTGACACCAGGTTAGGCACTAACTAAACGATAATACTACTGCTAATACGATAAACGACCTCGATGTACCGATAGTCGATTTGGCACCGTTGGAGAGACTGCAGTACAGCCCAGTTCTCGATCGAATCGAAGGCTTTCTTCCATTCCACAAACGCTAAACAGAGAGGCAGGTTATACTCTTCGGTCTTCTGTATAACCTGAATATGAATATGGTCCCCGGTGCTAAAGCCTTTTCGGAAACCGGCTTTTTCGAGAGGCTGGAAATCGTCAAACCTGCGCGCAAGACAATTCGTGATGACTCTTCAAAAAAACAACTTGTAGACACGGCTTAGAAGTGAGTTGGGCCTATAATTCTTCAACCGGGCATTGTCACCCTTCTTGAAGAAGAGTACCACCACACCCCTGCACCATGCCTGTGGCGTTTTTCCCTCAAGTATGATGGAATTAAACAGCTTCTGAAGGGCCTTAAGTACCGGTTC
Organism: Xestia sexstrigata; assembly: GCA_941918905.2. Taxonomy (NCBI): domain Eukaryota; kingdom Metazoa; phylum Arthropoda; class Insecta; order Lepidoptera; family Noctuidae; genus Xestia; species Xestia sexstrigata. The sequence continues at coordinate 8,441,538 of OW799219.2, forward strand.
TCCACCCGCCTTCAGGAGTTCGGCCGTAATTCCGTCATCACCCGGTGCCTTGTTGTTTTTGAGTTGCTTCAGAGCCATCCTAATCTCGTACAGGCTGACGTCCGGGATGTCTTCACTATAATGTCGGGTCAGTCTAGCTCTTGGGTCGTTTGCTAGATCTACGACGGGTTTACTGGTTGACGTGTACAACTGTCCATAGAAGCTCTCGATCTCCCTCAGAAGCTTCGGTTTGGCGTATAAGATCCTACCATGCTGGCTGGCGCTGCTCAATATCCGATGTAGTTTAACAAAATAATTTATATCCAATGGGATTTGTTTGTGCCCATACCAAAGTTATATTTACTTAGTTTAGTTCGAATATTTTTCTATAGAACCGCTGTTATTTCAACTATAAACCTAGTTGAATACAAAAGTAATGATACGGTAATAATTTACGCTGAAAAATATCCTGTGACCCACTATGGTGTTTATAACCAAGAGTTTCCTACAAATTGAACTGTAACTTGACTGGATAAGATTCAAGTTAGAATGTTTTGTTGACGTGACTTGTTCCAGATTACCTCCTGGTTTTATAGAGTCATTTGCTTTACCGTAAATAATACAAGTTTTTCTATAGATATGTTTGTCTATTTTCTTAACAATTAGTTATAAGGACAGAATGACGCCTCCGCAAACTCATACCTTTGAGGAACGCATATGATGAACGCGTTTATTTATATGGAAGATTTCATGAAATTCAATGTTTTCAAAGCTCAGTTTATATGTCCTTTTATAATTAGAATAACAAAATACCGGTTCTTTTTTAGACTATATGGTTAGAAAGTGGTTACCACTTATGACAGGTAGGGAGTAAGAGATGTATGAAAAAATATGAAGCATTTATGATGGAGTGCATCTCTTTTTCAGTTTTACACCACATTCAACCAGACTATGAAGAGCATTCCAGATAATACCCCATCAGCGATAATACTTTCTGAAATGTGCTCTAATGTCTTGTAATAACAACCAATAATCGTAAAAGTGAATGTTACCGTGAAGTAAATACGTGAAATCCTTGTAAGGAATGACAAAAGTTGGACAGTTACGTCGTGGGAGCGTGGGTGCCGCCTAGAAGTGACTTTGTTGCCCCATCGACCTACATTTCAAAGGAGAAATTCTTGAAGAATACAAAAAATCTCCACATTTTAAATCAATACAAGCCCTGTGCTTGATTGGGTTTACTATCGGCAAAATGTCGACGGTTTATTAGTTGTCCGTTTGTAAATCATCAACATAATTATGCCAAACCCTTTTCCAAAACATGTTGGGGTCAGCTAAACGGATGCAGCTGAATACCAGTGTCTTCTATGGAGCGATTAATTTTTTAGGAAAAATACGTTAAATCATTACATTTCAAATTAACGTAACGTCACGCATGTAATCCCCTAAGGGGAAGATGTGTAGGTAGATACTTAGGTACCTACCTACACTTCTGCCTAACCCTTAACACCCACATTTCATCGACTATCGTGCACTGTACCGTACCAGTTGGGAATAATCCTAACAGGTACGGTACTGTGCACGATAGTAAACTCAAAACCTACCTTTATTATTTGTATTAAGACAGCTTTTTGAACTTACGGGGAAAACTCCTGATTTTCCTGTCAGACTCACTGAGGAAACAGTTACTTATTATGTTGTATTTGCTTTCGTGACTTATGCTGTCAAGAGCCAATGTATGGAAAGAGTTATTCCCGGTTCGTCACTGTGCCGTTAGTCACCATTTTTTTTTGTTCCATACAGGATGAAGGCCTTTGTCCAGCAGTAGGATGACACAGGTTTACAGTAACAGGAAAACACAGTGAGAAGATGTGGTGAAAATTCTCTTTCCTTTCCAGGTTGATACTTCAGAGGCATTTGTCCTGCGATTACCTTAATCTGATAGTATTATCTAGTGGATTGTGATAGGCTACTCGTATTATCACATTCCAAAGTGGATTTTCATTACAGTTTGGTGTTATCTCGACGCCAATGCAAGCTACTAGAGTTTACTTACATTTTCACGTGATACAATATATGTGAGCCTAGGTAAGTTCAGTATCACTAAGGCCCGTTTTCTATAACTTGCTTACGTATACCTGTCAGTTAAGATGACAAAATTACGATCGTCGACGTCCTATTTACTATTGGTGGTTTTGTGTCATGGCTATTTAGTTTTTTTCCGGCCACTTTAATGATATCGTCTGTCCACCTATTTGGTTCTCTTCCCACATTCCTCCATCCAATCCGTAGTCTCCACTCCAGCACTTTCTTATCCCATATGTTGCTTTTGCTTTTATACATTGCTTTTTTTTATTTACATTGCTTTTTTGCATGCTGAGTGGTAACCTATTTTATCGCACTCACGACGTGCAAGCTGTCAACTATTTTTTTTAATTTACTTTCTATTTATGTTCCGTTTTGAAATACTCTGAATGTTTGTTATGTTTATTGTTTCTGTTTTCAAATTTTGTATGCACGTCATGTCCCTGCGATGAATAAAGATTTTTTGTTTCTCTCTTTCCATACATCTACGGCATATAAGGTCCGCCCACTTCCACTTTCTTGTTGCTAACGCTTTTTCTATATCCGTAAGTCTCGTTCGTGTGAACACTATGTGATCATTCTCGCCCATCTGTCCTTATCCATACTATAAGTGTGACCCGCTCAGTCTCATTTTAACCTCGCAGATTTATCACCAACTTCGGCGACACGACTTGCGGCGACTTGTCTTAGAGCGTATTAAGGTGTTGCGAATTCGATCATGCACTCCTGTCCTGCAAATTGTATTACAGGAGTCCTGTAATACAATTTGGAACTTAATTTGTATGCTTCTTAGTATTAACAAAAACAGGCATCCATTCGATGTCTTCCTCCTTAGCTATCACCAAACACAAAGTTTTAAAAAATGGCCTATTCCGTGCTTAAAATATTAGCTGTCAGCGAGGTGGTAGCGAGGCTGACAGCTCAAGGCGCGCCGGACGTACCTTCGTTAAAGTGGTCGAGGGTATTTTAGTACATTCAAAGATTAGTTTGGATTCGACTTTTAAGTAGTTAATCTTGATCTAAGGGGTGGTACTCATGTTGCGGGACTGTTCGAAAGAGATACCGTGGCCCCGGAACACAAAGGGCGATGAAGGAACATGGATGGGTTTTAGTCAGTAAAAGTCTGACACTCCCTCCTGCTCCGCCCAGAGCGGGAGAAGTCAATTGATGATTTCCCAATCAAAAAAAAAAAAAAAAGGGTTGGAACGCATGATTCGGTGCAACAGGACGCAAAACCGCATATTATATTTAATACTATATTGAAAAACCCGACAACAACTGTCGGGCAGTAGATTACCAGATATAACACCCGTCTGAAGAGAGGAACTTACCTTTCCTATGAAGGATGAAGAACTGCACATCCTGCTCTTCATATTCCTATAAAGTAAATAAAAGAGAGTACTCACTTGTTGGTAATGGGGTATCGTATTACCCGGTACTAACTGGCTTGTGGTGGTCAGATAGGCAGTCGCTCCATATAAATTACTGGTATTCAGCTGCATCCGGTAAGACTGGAAGCCGACCCCAACATAGTTGGGAAAAGGCTAGGCAGATGATGACTCCCTTGTTGGTAACATATTATATGAATTCAACGTTAAAATCCCTTTTCAAAATTTTGTCTCGATACACTTCTGCGTCTTTATTCGCTCCGTTTTACCCGGTACCATTTTCTTGTCAGATTTACACCAACAGAACAAGTGTCTCAAAGAAATCATGATACCTATCTTGAGAACTGACAATCTAAGCTGCCACAAGTACCTGACCTATCGTGACTGTTGTTATAAACAGGGTCAAACAGGGGGATTTAATAAACAAGCCATTGGCCTACTTAGATAGGATCCGAGGCGCCTCCCTTCCCGTTTGTGAAGTTAGGACGACTGTCGCTTTGTTAGACGGAAAATTTTCAGGGACTGAAATACATGGTGGTATTTTTACTTCATTTTGTTATTGCATTGTGTCATAATGTGTCGTAGGCCAATGATGATTGAAATGCTTTTTATCTTGTTGGTCGTTGGCCTAGTGGTCTGAAGCGCAACTACTGAGCATAGGGTCCGGTGTTCGATTCCCAGGTCGGGCAGTGTTATTGGGATTTCCATAAGAAAATTCTCAGTGGCAGCCACGAATTCTGGATTTGTGCCCCATTGATGTCAATAGGCTCGCTCCTTATTACATGGGACTTAAACATGACGCAAAATTTGGCGGTTACTAATCCAATTGCAGCTGCTACAAAATAACAGCACTTACTTTAAGTAGATGAACCCGTTGTCTTTCAGTTCAAAGTTGCTCGGGTTGGTTTACATAGTATACAACAAGTTATATTATGAAACCTCGGGCGGGAATCAGGGCTCTGAAATAACAAGTGAGGGGTCCGTTTACACCTTGTATTAGTAGATACAGATAATCTTTTATCTGTGTCTACAGTTGATAGTCATGGTTTTGCGACCATTGTTCTTATTGACATAATAAAATAAGCCGACCATTGTGTTAGTAATAGGGTATATGCATGATTTTTTTTATCACTCTAAACAAAGCGTGTTAACATCAGAAATAGCAAATTGATTTTTTTTAATATCTATAAAAAATACTAAGTTATAAGCATTTGAAACTGCTGATTAGACAGAGAGATCCGATACAGCGAATGACGTCATACGCTGCATCGACGTACAAAATCCATGCTAAATTCCGTTTATCTAGAAAGAGATAGAAATAAAAGTTTAAATGGTTATAACTTTTGTGTTGTTTGGCCGATTTATGTCTTGTTTTCGCTTTTTGTCATTATTTTTATAGTACTTTAACATTCCGTATCGAAATAAAAAAAGAAAATTTATGCATATTCCCTATTGAATACATACTCTACTTATTCAAATAGGACTGTTAAGAATGTGCCTGCAGTATTAATGCTAACACAAACAAAACAATGCATTCATTCCAACAGTGAAAACGGTTGCAAAGGCAACTTTGTTAGAAAGAAAATCACTTTTGGCAGACGAACGGAAAATCTAATTGGAATTGACTTAGAATTTTCCAATTTTGAGATGGAGAACCGTAAGAAAATGCATTTAAAAAGGTTCTATAAAAAGTAATGGTACACTTACTGTACGAAAGCGTTACCCACTTTAAGACTCTACTTGTCAATGGGGAAGATCGTTAAATATATTACGTTATAGCTAGATCTCAATCTGACCATGCAATGAGGGGAAGATATTTTAAAATATAAAATGACATTACCAGATATTCAACCAATGACGATGCTCGGAACCAGCTATGCTAGCGCCATTAGTTTCACAGTTCATACCCATTGAAGTCATCGCAACCATCGCTCCTCGCCGCCGCCGGCGATGTGTCGATGCATGGTTAAGGTTTTCGGGTCTGTGTACCTATATTAATTGAGATTTTGTTTATATCATAATCTGATTTAAAGATTTGCAGGTAAGACCTATAAAATGTAATTCCGTACACTGTTATATTTCCAAAGCTTGGTTAAGAACCGAGAGTTGAGAATTGAGTGTGCATACATTTAGGCAAGTGCTAGTAAAAATGGAAAAGGTTCCTTATAGTTTTGGACTAAGTTTAATCCAAACAAAAATAATAAAAAATCTTTAAACTATCTCTAGAAATAAAAAGTTATGAGACTGAAGACTAGACTGCAACGAGGTAATGTGACGTCACTTTACCTCATTACGTTATTTATTCTTGATGTCTGGTTAACGAAACAAACCAAAGAGAAGGTAGATAAATAGTTAGTTACTTGGAGAGTTAAACTCATTTTATTTCACAAACTTAAGACAGATTTAAAGAAAAAAAAACCTCCAATACTGTGTATATTAATTATTTTTTTGGTTCGACTTAAATAATCTATGTATTTCCCAGCCATTTATCGAAATAAACACTGGTTTTCTAATTTTGATCTATATTTTAGTTCCATTTAGCTAAATTATAGTTTTATCAACATCCTGAAACTTCTCCATTGATATAAAATAGCCTAACACCCGTATTATAAACAAGTCCAACTGATTACTTGAGTAAAAGTAATAACTTAAGATAGATACGATTTTATTCTGTAGTTTATATAGTATTTACTTGAAGTTGGAACTGTCAAAACTTAGAATTCTTATCTTTGCATTCTTTGACGGTTCTTACTTTGTTCAAATTCTTGTATATTGCATGAAAATGGTGGCTTAAGTAATTCAACTCAAGTTATTACTTTACCTTGACAATACATCTGGTATCTATAGTTTATAGGTTAGAGGTTTCTTGCCGTAGAGTCGTTTAAGGAAAATAAAGTAAAATTAATTAGAACATAGAGGATGGTTAATAACTTTACTAAGATTGTGGTACTACAATATACTTATACCTATAAAAGGAAACAGGAAAATGTTGAGTAAATAAAGCAACAATATTACCTTCGTGTTTTAAGCGTACGAACTATATTGCCAACGTGATGTTTGTTGTTATTATCATAGCTACTGTCCCGGTAGTTATTTTCCACTAGGAACTGAAGGTACTCACTTGTTCGTTATTGTAAATACATTTTATTCATTGGTATAATTATTTCCAGCCTGTGTCATTCCACTGTAAAGCAAATGTTTCCTTTTCTACTTCGTACTCCGCCTGCTTATATTTGAGCTAGGATAGAGAAAATCCTTGGAGAAAAGGCTTTTTTGCAACCGACTAATAACTGGTGAATTGTGGGTGTACTATTCGTTACACCTCTGCTTAACCCTTCGGGGATTACAGGCGTGATGTTCTGATATGTTCTCTCTGTCGCAGGTTAGTTTCTCCACTACAGAAATGCAACCACGACTACGATTTGTCGCAAGACCGTAATATTTGCCGCAGAAGCAGCTCCGACAAAGAAGAAAACTTTTACTTTGGTACCTACCTTATGTGAAGGTATATCCAAGAAGGCTAGCCTAATGTAACCAAATACACGAAATATACAGTGATTGCCTATTTGAGTCCATAACCCCGTACTGAGTAACAAGATGCACCCCAACAGAACATATTTTAATGTGCCCTAACTGAGAAATAGTAGTTAGCAATTGATTGGATTGTTGAAGCTAACTCATTCGTATTACGGAATGCAATTTTCTGAAAAAGTCTAAACTCGAGGTTGGCTAACAGGCAATGAAGCGCAGCATAGTCAACGTTAACCTTACTGATCGAATAAGGAACACCACACTACGCTGCAGAACTCAAATTGCTGACGTAACTCATAAAGCTGCCAAACTAAAAATGAGACTAGGCAGACCATGTCTGCCGGATGCCAGCAAAGCTGCCCGCGTATCACAAAACTGGACCCCTGAGACAGCTAAACGGGGTTGCGGCAAACCGAGAAGAAGATGGCGGGACGCCTTGAATGGCTTTCTCGGTAATTGGCGAGAAGAGGCGCAACACCAAGAAAAGTGGAAGAAATGGGAGGAGGCCTTTACCCAGGAGTGGGACAGTTCAGGCAAACCAATAAAAAACCGGCCAAGTGCGAGTCGGACTCGCGCACGAAGGGTTCCGTACCATTATCTATAACAACACAAGACAAAACGGCAAAAAAACACGTTTGTTGTATGGGAGCTTAAATATTTATTTTATTCTGTTTTTAGTATTTTTTGTTATAACGGCAACAGAAATACATCATCTGTGAAAATTCAACTGTCTAGCGCTCACGGTTCATGAGATACAGCAGACAGAAGGACAGCGGAGTCTAAGTAATAGGGTTCCGTTTTTACCCTTTGGTACTTCCGTTCTTGTATCAGGTAGCCAATTAATCATTTTGTTATTTTTATCCCAGAGGGTGTTTAAAAGGTCAAAGTTCGCTTCTGTGGCTAATGACGTCACATTGTCTGGGCCCGAATAGAAAAAACGAATAACAGGTCCATAAATAATTCTTGGATCACATATAAATCTCTAAGAGAGCCTTGCTTATAATAAAAGTTATTATACCCTGATCAAAATATATCTTAACTTTTTTTGTGAAAGCGTGGTGTGCAACAAAATCTCCATGTTTGGTTATACTTTGTTTTTATATCCATAGCACCCTGATCTTATTTTACTTAAATGCGAAAATTTGCGATTATGTATGAATGTTTGTTACTCTTTCACACGCAAAAACGACTAAACGGATTTGGATAAAATTTGGCACACAAATAAACACAGGATATTATCTGGATTAAAATATATTTTTATCCCGGTAGTAAGATCCTGTGGGACAATAAAATCACAAGCTTGAAGCTAGTATGAAATAAATGGAGCGTTCAGTGTTGACTTGTTGAGTTTTATTTCCTAGGTATCTGCTGACTCCTAGCTGACATAGAAGGTCGGACCAATCTCAGGTCAATCAACCTCTATAAACGCTATTGTTTTATGGGCTTGCGCACTGCTACTACTGATAAGTATATACCATCGGATCATCATTGACGACCCGAATAGCGCAGCGGTAGTGAGGCTGCCTGACGTTCTTAGGGTTCGAATCCCGGTCGGAGCAAATGTTTGTGTGATGAGCATGGACATTTGTTTCCTAGTCATGGATGTTTATACCAGGGTGTAAAAGACCTCATCACGAAGCCGTCAACTAAGCATTCTGTACGAGTACATCAAGTTAAGTAACTTTACGCAAAAATTATTGCTGGGAAACGACTTTTTAAATCATGTTTTATGGTGGAACTCAATGTAACGCACTCAAAACATTGTGCTGATGGATGGATTGAATAGTACGGGGGTCGTGGAGGTGTTTAAATTAAAAATCTTACATTAAAAACTTGTATCTAAAAAAAAACTTGTCAAAAAGTTGGAACTTTGACCCCCAATATCTCCGTAACTAGAAGGTTCCCAGGCATGGTGTAGAACAAAAAAATTATCGCAATGACGAGGAGAACAAGTGTGTTTCGGCTTCGTTAAGGGGTGTTTTACACCCTTTATGTATAATAAGTATGTACCTACTTACAAAAAAAAAAGTATCTATGTAGTATATCAACTATCTGGTGTCCACGACACAAGCCTCGTTGCTTACTGTGGCACTAGATGGCGCTGTGTGTAATGTCCAGCGATATTTATTATTGTTATTATTATTATCATATGCCTATAGTCTTTGCCCAACGTTGCAATGTTGGGGTCGGCTTTCAGTCTAACCGGATGCAACTGAATACCAGTATTTTACATGGAGCAAAATATGCCACCACCGGCTATTAAACTAATTAATTTTCCTCACTCTATTTACCTTTTTAGTGGTTGCTGTTAATTAATAAAACACTATTATTTGTTAGTTTGTTCATGGTTAGCTTAATTGGTTGATTAGTCATTCGTTCCCATCATTGACTTCCTGTAAATGTAAATTAATAATGAATTGCTAAGAAAAACCGAGATAAATTTACCTACGTATATTCAACTAGTACGTAAAAATTACTCATTATTGTAACAACAATTAAAATAATACGCCTATCCTGGTTTAGGTCCTGTTTAATTTGTACTTTGAGTCAGCAATTAGCCTATAATGTAACCAGAAGTACGTGAACAATGGATTATTCACTTTATTCTGTTTAAATTGAACGCAAATTCACTCAAACTCCGCTGCTAAATATGGACTTATATTTAATTCTTAATCACGCAAACTCCGCTGCTAAATATGGACTTATATTTAATTAGGTATTCAGCAGTAGGTACAGTGTGATTTTATGGAACTTTTAAAAGAATTAACTGACCAAATGTCAGCGTAGGTACAACAGACGTCTGCCTGGTCTTTGGGGGCCACAAGCGTGATATTAATTTGATTACACGTAATGAATACCTCCCCAGAGTACTATTTACATTTCGCGTGACATCATCATAGGCCTAACAAGCGGTAGCGAGGTGAATTAGTAAGTCCTTCAATGAGACCATCAAATTGACGATTTTTTTTTTGTCACATGCATTACGTCATCACTAGGTGTGTTTGTATACTCTATGTGTAGGTAATTTTGTCGTATATATGAAGAAACTTTGTCGTGTCGAAGCCGCCTTTCTTGTTATCTAGACTTGGCGTTTTACAAGCGGGTTTTAAAGGCTCTTCGTATGCATATGGTACAAATAAGGTAGGTGTTTGAAGTGTGGTCGCCTGCAAACTAGTTTTAAAAAGGTGAACGACTTTTGCATGCTTACGTAACCAAGAAAATGAGTTTATCCTCTCGTTTGAAATGCATAAAAGCTGGGAATTTAACTTGGGAGACCAAATAAAAGGTTTAAATAATCCTTTTACAAAGAAATGGGTTGAAGTGGGATTGGGCGGGCCATATCTGTAGAATGCATCAGGACCGATGGGCCAGATTCGTCACTCAGGGGGTGCCAGAAAGGGCACGCCACGATAGTGGCGATAAGTCCCCTCTTTGAGGAGTGGCTGGAGAGACGCCACGGCGTCCTCACCTTCCGCCTGACGCAGGTCCTCACCAGACACGGTGTTTTCGGGAGGTTCCTGCACCGAATCGGGCGGGATGAAACGCCCGCGTGTTTCCACTGCGAGGATTGACCGGAGGACACGGTGGAGCATACGGTGGAGGTGTGCCCCGCGTGGGCGGAGCACCGCCGTGTCTTCGAAGCGGCGATTGGTGGCGGCGACCTCTCGCGTCCGGCCCTGGTGCGAGCCATGGTCCGGAGCGAGACGGAATGGGACGCCGTCACCTCCTTCTGCGAAGCAGTAATGCTAGAGAAGGAGGTGGCGGAACGTGAGAGGGAGAGAACCTCACAGCGTCCCGGCCGCCGAGGGAGACGCCCCGGGCGTCGGGGGCCACCACGTGGCCCCCGGCCACCGTAGGCACGGGCCTGTGGACGGTGGGCTATGGGCTAGCTTGCCGTCCGCCCGTCTCATGACGACAGGCCATGTCGACGGCGCGTTCGTGTTCCACGCGCACCTCAAAGAGAGTCAGCAAAAAGGAAGGGGTCCGCAAGGACCGATGCCTGCCGGGGTTGCGGGACTGTTCGAAAGAGATACCGTGGCCCCGGAACACAAAGGGCGATGAAGGAACATGGATGGGTTTTAGTCAGTAAAAGTCTGACACTCCCTCCTGCTCCGCCCAGAGCGGGAGAAGTCATTTGATGATTTCCCATCCGAACACACATCTGAGTACATTTATCTGGGCCAGCTAGTTTCCTTCGAAAACAGGCAAGACAGAGAAATCAACCGCTGAGTCGAGAACGTCAGGAAGAGCTACTGGTCCATGAAGTCGAAAAAAAAGGGGGTGCCAGTAGACGGGCGTCGTCGCCGAGGGAGGCCTAGAAAATGCTAGCGTGACGGCTTAGAAGCGTTTGTGACAGATTGGCCGGAGAAAACCACACAGAGAGAAGAATGGAAGGCTATATAGGGGAGCCCTTTGCCCAGCAGTGGGACAATATAGGCTGAGAAAATAAAAAAAAAACAAAGAAATGAGGATTTTATTCCTGCTTTGTGCCTAAACGATGAGATTACCACCATAAGTTGCTAATGTAGAAACTATTGTTTTTGCATACAATCTTAGTTGTCTCGAAATTAACAGACTCGGAAGTCCACAACCGTGATCAAGACCATGGACCACAAAACAATACAGAACCGTACTAAAAGCTAAACAGTACACAAATCAAGGATGCACAACGAGCAGACAATAATTATTTAAGTAACAATGGCACATCGGGCATCCATTACTGATGAATACACTAGCCAATAGCACAGAATAGTACAGAAAGTCAATTCCATATTACGGAGGAAACCACACCCACACATAGACACGCTTCATTTACAACGAGTGCAAGCGCACTCGCGACTGTCATTTGTTTGAGATAGCGTACTACTGATACTGTAGGTACTACACATCTATGTCTGCAGTCATCTGTTTTCACTCGATGTTTGGAGCTGGACTTCTGTACTATTGCTTGCCAGAGTCGATAGGCACCCATAGTCTATTGACAGATCACGTAACCATGACGAAAGACAACGTTTGTTGAATTTGTTATGAGGTTACGTGCCGGTTTTGGGGTCCATACATAGCAGGTGTTATAGAATCACGGAATTACGGTCCTTATGCTGTGGTTGGTGAGCGCATAGATCGTGATGCGGCGAAGAAAATGGCCACCCTCTCTTGACCAGCAGGTGCTGTAAACGAAAACTGTCTTGCTAATGAAACTCTGGTTATAGGCAAAGACATTTAAATATTAACGAGCGTTAGAGGGGACAAGTCAAGCCGAAGAAAATTGTAATCCAATACGCGTTACAACTTAGTAACAAGTCGCTCTGTCTAGTGTCATACGCCCGCTTATAGCAATGTGTTGTGTCAAAATCGAAAATGTTCGGGATCAAAAATTTACGTGATGTATGTACGAAAATATTCTCAATGGTTGTTGATTTTAATCTCTTTGGTTATAGGTAGACCGTACAAACTGGCTTAGATTCATTGGCATTTTAAAGAGATAATAGTTCTAAAATTGTCTACAAATTGTTTACCTATCAAAAATTACCATATTTTTTCGATGTTTCTGACTATCCTGAAACCTACGTAACTATTTAAGTTTCTTGTAACAAAAGTTATAAATAAAAACAGGTGATCAACCATGAAAAGTATGCAATCTTTGATACGTAAACAATTTATTGAAGAAACGTTACTGGTTTGCTTCAAATTCATCATAAAGTGAATAAATAACAATGGCTAAAATTAGTACATTGTGCTAGCCCGCAGATAACGATAACCAATGAGTCTTGGTTAACATTTTGATTACGATTAGGTACCAGTTTATCTGCCAAGTCAACTTACCATTCTACAGAAAACGATTCTCGTTCATTATGAAAGACGGGAGACCCTGCCTGTGGGTGTCACGTTTTTGTTTGATTAAACTGTGGTCCTATAACTAACAATATTAAGCTCAGGGACTGTTCATAATGGAAGAATAAGGACTTCCTCTGACTACCCTACAGGGATTACAGGTGTGTTGTTATTGACTTCATGTCATGAAGAAACCTTTGAGTATGAATCATTATTCATCATCATCAATTTGGTGTCGAGCAGCATGTCTTCTTCTTCCACTTCTATAATACTCTTCATCTCATTAAACACCTCCTTTCTTGCCATATTATAGTTGACACAGTCCATCCATCATTTCTTTGGTCTTCTTCTACTCATATACCCATTCACATTCATTCTCAATTGGGGAAATGTCTTAGGTTTAAACCTTTCCTTAAGACATGCAAATGCGTGCGATGGAGCTCACCTCACGTGCTGTGGAGGGGGGAGGGGTGTCCCCCTTGCCCCCTGGTACCACTTCCATAAAAAGATAATGGTAAGAATGGTAGTGATAATGGTGGTGGTGATAAGATAATGGTAAGGTGCAGGGACTGTTGTATTGATAATTTTGATGAATAAAATTCTGTAACTACATACGTCTTACAGCCGCGAATAATATTTTACTCAACATGCAACCTAGCACTGGCCTGCAAATTGCAAAAAACGCAAATAAATTCGCGGGCTGCCCTGGAGCTTTAAGGGTGCTTTTCCACCAGAGATGTGCTATGCAGCTATGCTGCGAGAATGTAATAGTTAAGCTGTGAAACTATGTGACTGTTGAGACCGCTCTACTCTCAACATCGCCGCGCGCCAGCGGCAGTGAACGAGGGGTGCGGGGACAGCGGGGAGCCAGCCGGCCGACGGCCGAGCGCGGGCCCCGCACCACACCACTCACAAGTCAGCTGTTGCACGCCTCCACGCACAGCAGCGCTTACGCGTTTTCTTAGCGTCTAAATCTTATTTGTTAGTCCCAACCGAACGTTGTATTTATATTTCATTCCTCAATATAATCTTGTTATACAGTCCACTACGTTTCACTTTGCTCCACCACGACTTATCGTCGCGATCATTGGTCCTTCGAGCCGGATAGATTCGCGTGGACTTAGAACTGACAGGCTGATGTCATCTTCTTTGTGGTGGTCAGGACCACAATTTCTTAACAAAGGTGCGTCTTCATGGCCTCAGTTCCGTGAATCACATCATCGTAATTCTGGGTTACCGGAAACAATTCCGGAATCTTCTTGTCACATTTCTAACCACATTATTGAAAGTCCTATTACTGCGTTTTTTTCAAAATTTTCAAACTTTGGTACATTGCAGCGGGTGACGGCTTATGTCATGCGATTCATTAATAAGTGCAATAAGAAGACACTTGAATCTGGTTCACTAACTTCTACTGAACTTAACAATTCTTTAAACTTGTTATTAAAATTTAGTCAAATGGAATCTTTCCCGGAAGAGTACCGCTTACTGAAATTAGGTGAACAGTTACCAGCAAAGAACAAGTCTTTGTCTCCTTTCTTTGATACTCTTTCTAATCTTATTCGTGTTGGAGGAAGATTAAAAAAATCGTTTTATGATTATAATATTAAGCACCCAATTTTATTATCTAGTTCTCATATAATTTGCATTCTTTTGTTCAACATGTTTCATGTGCGCCTTTTGCACGCTGGGCCACAACTTTTATTGGCCACTATTCGTCATCACTACTATCCTATTGGAGGTAGGAACCTGGCAAAAAAGATCACACATCAATGTGTAAAATGTTGCAGGATCAAGGCCAACACTATTCAGCCTATCATGGGTAATCTTCCAGAGCAGCGTCTACATTTAGAGTTTCCATTTTTAGACTCAGGGGTGGACTATGCTGGTCCCATCATGATAGCTGACCGGAAAGGTAGAGGATGTAGGCTTATCAAGTGTTTCATTTGTGTGATGAAATGGAAACAGACGGAAGAGGCCTTCATCCAGAGATGGATGACCCCTTAAATAGGTTAAGCTATTTTAAACATAGAATTGTAAATTATAGGGAATAAAGGCTATTTTTATTTTATTTTATTTATTTTATTATTGGCAATATTCCCGCCCCCTTTAGTTTTAAACACTACGTAAAAGACTTACTAAATCAGCCCAACTCTTCAAGGATTACGGGCGTGTGATTACGGTTGTCTATACCTTCACAATAATGTTAGTTTGTCCAATTCCAATCCAATTCTGAAAATCCTTCACTAATGGGAAGCTACATTATACAGGCTGGAAGAGACAGCAGATCTTTTTTTAAATTATCGGTGAATATTTCTATGGGCCCGCCCCCACATGCATGGCTTCAGAAGGATATACTGAATACCCCTCCTACCGTGAGTAAGTGGCGCATTCCGAGGCCCATGAAAGCACATGGCCCCAGACTTGTGCAGTGCACCTCGAGACCCAGTTGCCGGATCCTCTCAACGACTATCGCAACCCCGCGTGTCATAGCTTCGGCGGCCGCCTCGTGCGACCCCCCCTGTGCCAGCACCAGTGTGTCATCAGCGTAGCAAACTACGCTGACACCGCTAGGGAGGTCGGCGCGCAGCACCCAGTCGTACCCGATGTTCCACAAGGATGGCCCTAGAACCGATCTCTGCGGAACACCGCACGACATCTCTCGCCGGTTCCATTCTCCGCTGCGACCGGGGTAAATGACTGCCCTGTCCGTCAGGTAGTCCCCGACCACTCGACGGAGGTAGGTCGGCACCCGGTGATACCGAAGTGCCTTCCTTATGCAGCTCCAGGGCATGGAGTTGAAGGCGTTGGCGATGACAACCCCACCCCTGCACACCGCATCCCCCGTCGTGAGGGCTCTCACGCGCATGGCGTCCACCGTAGAGCGCCCCTTGCGGAAACCAAACTGTTGTTCCGCAAGATCCGGCCCCGTCCCCGCAAGGTGCTCAGCGTGGCGGTTTGCAATAACTCTTTCAAAGAGCTTACCCACCTCGTCGAGAAGCACCACGAGCCGGTATGCGGATGGAGATTCCGCAGGGCGCCCCGGCTTCCGGATGAGGACCAGATTCCCCGTTTTCCAACGAAGCGGGAACTGGCCTCTCTCCAAGCATGCGCTTAGGAGCGCCCCTCCAGTCGGGGCCCGAGAGCCTCCGAGGCCAGGACCCAGGCTTTGCCAGGCAAGCCGTCGGGTCCCGGGGCGGTATTTTTGGCACCGAGCCTGCGTACCGCCACTCTCAGGTCTACCCCAGTCACTTCCGGAGCGTTTTCGTCGTCGTCCTGTTGGTCCGGCCTCCAAGTTCCAGCTTCGCAGGCGGCGGAGCCATAGACGGGGGTGGATGTTCCCCTCACGAAGGGAACAGAGTGCTCACCACGTCCTCCACGAGCTTAGGCCGGAGACTCTGCGTCAGTGGGGGGGGGCAGGTGCGGAGCTTATCCCGCACCATCTTGTAAGGGCGCCCCCACGGATCTCTGTCGAGAGTTCCCAGCATCGCCTCGCGGGCCAGATCCCTGGCCTGCAGGACAGCCTCGCGGAGGGCGGTCTTCGCCGCTCTGTACCCCTCATAAAGCTCCGCCTCAATGGCTGCCGCATCCGGTGGGCGGATGCGGAGCCTGCGATGCCTGGCGTACAGATGTCGCGCAGCCACGCACGCCTTGCGCAGAGACGTCAGCTCTCGCGACCACCAGTACACCTGATGCCGGGCGCTTCTTGGCCGAACACGGGGCATTGCCACGTCGCAGATGTCGGACATGGCCTCCTGGAACAACCCTGCCTCATTGTTAATGTCGGCAGGCCTGTCCGGTGATGTCACCCAGGCCTGCACGATCGAGGCTTTCAGGAGGAGCTCCCGGTCCAGCTGCTTCAGCGCCCAACGCGGACCGCTGGGGCCTGTTGGACCGGCGCGCTTGAGGTCTGGGTGGAGACGTCGAACCGGATGTACCGGTGGTCGGAATAGGTCTTCACCCCCTCCATGACACGCGAGTCAACAACACGCGGCGACAGAGCGGGGCTAGCGAACGAAATGACCACCGTAGGCGCGGGCCTGTGGACGGTGGGCTATGGGCTAGCTCGCCGTCCGTCCTTCTCATGACGACAGGCCGTGTCGACGGCGCGTTCGTGTTCCACGCGCGCCTCAAAGAGAGTCAGCAATAGGAAGGGGTCCGCAAGGACCGATGCCTGCCGGAGTTGCGGGACTGTTCGAAAGAGATACCGTGGCCCCGGAACACAAAGGGCGATGAAGGAACATTGATGGGTTTTAGTCAGTAAAAGTCTGACACTCCCTCCTGCTCCACCCAGAGCGTGAAAAGTCATTTGATGATTTTCCATCCGAAAAAAAAAAAAAAAATGCGAATGCGCAGCGAATTCGTTGCGGTCGCGAAACGAATTCGCCGCGTATGCGCGGGTGCACCCGCTCCGCTTTGAATCCGCTCGCAATCCGCTAGTGTGCTAAGGCTCTAAAGTGGTGGGCGTTGCGACGACGAACCGTTTTCAAAGACGGTTTTGTGTTCTGCGATGATGAAACCGTTTTACGTCCTGGGTTCAAACAGTCTTCGTTGCAAAAACCAGTCTTCGTTGCACAAACCAGTCTTCGAATTACTTGGTGCGATTTTGTATTTTACGACTATGATAATACAGTTGAGCACGCAATGATTCAACTATCTTTCTCACTGTCACTCGTCGCGTCGTCGTCCTTAACATTCCGCGTTATTTTGTAGTCTTTGGTTCTGGGTTCGTTTACAAAACAGTCCTTAAAAAAATGCAACTATTTCATTCGACGAAAACGCATCCATTTTGGATAAGTTTCTTCATTTAAGCCGTCTTCAAGCCAGTTGCAACGACGACCGTTTTCTGCAACCGTTTTGGTCGTCGAGAAAACCACTAGTGATCCTTGTACACCCTGTATTTGAATGTCATAGGCTATATATATCAAACGTTCCCGTATAATATTTTCCGAATAAAACACGAGTAAAGCCGCGGCCAAAGCTATTGTTTATACTACAGAATAAGCCACCCGATCATGTGAAGAGGCAGTTTTCTTGACTGAGAAACATCAACAAGAACATTTTCCTGTTTGACTGATCTGAGTCATGTTTTAAAACAATGGACGAGATGGTCATTACTCATAGCATAACATAATTGTCGCACCTGTGCATGAGATTTCCGAAACGTGATTCGACATTCCCACTTTGTTATGGTGTGTGGTCGCAAAAGGCTTTTAACAGCACTACTAGAACTTCATTACAGTGGCTGGATGAAATGAGCCATGACACAAAACCGCCAAAATTTGAGAGATTTGGAAGAGACCTAAACTCAATATTGGTTGGCCAAAGGTTTAAGAAGAAGAAGAGCATAGGACACTTCTTTTAGGCTTACTATAATCTCAGAGTAATCTTTTGTACTTTATTTTCACCCGAGCCAAGCCTGCTTTTTATTTTTATTTCTGTACGGGATTCGTACCCGCGATCAAAGTCATTTAAATACAGGGTAAATAGTTAGTCTCTTTTTATTCTATATTTTTTTCTATTCCTCATAGTTTTGGATTTTACCATAACCGAAACTTGAAAAAGTCAACCTGTATACTTACGATAGGCAAAGTGTACAAGATCGTAGTTTTCTTGCAACAACCAAGCGTAACGTGACAAACTTGCTAATTATTAGAGATCAGATCAGATCACGCGGAGACAACATTAGTTAATGGAATCAGCAAACCTAGGTGGAGGAACTACAACTACCCAGGACGTAAATCTTGCAGTATTATTACAAGTGGAGGCTCTCCCTCTATGCAACACAATAAAGTAAATCCAAACATTTTAAAGAGAGTGCCAACAGTTAATGCTTCTAGAATTTACTTTAATAAATTAATGCATTCTCTGGCACTGTTTCATCTTTTTATACTAAAGTAGTTGTGCTCGTGTACTTAACAACAATAGATGGAGAAATGTACTTTTCCCATGTCCTCCGGTTCGAATATCTTACTGTGCGGCACACAATAGGCGAGACGACAAAAAAAAACTAATTAGTCCGTCAGTTATTTATTATCAAATAATAAGTTATTATCAAAAAATATTTGACCCGTGTTTTTTCTTTTGTTACGTAAACCAGAATTGACGAAGATATGACGCTTTTAAAATTCTCAATACGTCACGCCTAGGTATAATTTTTACCTAGTTCTGACGTCACGAGCCCCCCCCCACTCCCGAGTTTTGATCCGTTTTATCTTTGTCAATATTCATTGATTTACAAAAACAAAAAATACGTGTCCATTAATTTCCAATACTCTAACTGACAAAAAGATTTGCAATTTTTTGATACTGTCGTCATGCCTATTATTGTAGATAAATAAATAATATCAAGAAATCTTTGTTTTTATTTATTGTGAACACACGCACTGCAGATATACATAATATCATATGTATGCATACTATCATATTATTTCACATGGCTTTTATTCCTTAACTGAATTTCTCAAAAAATGTACCTAATTGTCAATCTTACCATTACCGGAATGTATTGTAGAGAATTACCTAAATTATAATAATATGTTGTTGTGTTTGTATATTAGAAAATATTTTATTTTCCTATTATTTTCCTTCTGTTAACAATTTCTTTGTTTGGTTTTAGTGTTTAACAGCAAAATTTTGTTTTGTATTGAGTAACTTCGAACACGCTTAGTTATCTAATTGTTTGTTTCACATTCAGTTATTGTTTTGAAATTAGCATCTAATTCTTTAATGTTTGCATGCCAATTTTATGGCGAAATGTGTCATTGCACTGCATATTATTTTTACTATCTTTTGTACCACATTTACTGCAAATAAATAATTTTGACTTTGACTTTGACTTTATCAAGGAAACATTATTATTTTCTAAGCGGAAATTCAACTCACAACCTGTAGCGCAAATGTCAATAGGTACATATTATTTGCCAACTTGAAAATTGAACTCAATCCACACAGAGAATAGATAAACTCGCGGCTATAATAACAGTCGGTCGAGTCGATCTTTAGGTTAAGCCGTGGTTAGCTAGGTTGACCCGTAGGTGGGTGACCACCTATTACATACTGTGTGTCCTCCGTGCCTCGGAAAGCAGCTTAAGCTGTTGATCCATGATCTAAAAATTTGATAGTCTTTGATAGTCGTTACAGGTAGTCAGTGGCCCGAAAGTAGTCGTATTATCTAGTACTAACCAGTCTTTAATTTAGAGAAAAAATATTTTGAAAGATTAAATATTTAATGTTTCGACATCATCATCTGTCTAGCCTTTTCCCAACTATGTTGGGGTTGGTTTCCAGTCTAACCGGATGCAGCTGAATACCAGTATTTTACATGGAGCGACTGCCTTTCCGTCTTCCATAATGCAGTTAGTACTGGGTAACTTGGTAAGACTGGTTGTCAGACTTTCGGGCCACTGGGTATTAATGTTTTAACATGTGTCGACTAATACTTAAATAATAGTGTATTGCAAGTTCCTAGTGGTATGTAAGTAACTAACGAGTCATAAGGCCCAGCACACACCGCTGGAGGCGCAGCGCAGCGCATTTGAAGACAACAATTTAATATAAACCTTAACTACCTTGATATACGGTCGCGCGCATGCTCTTGTAGTAGCTTGAGGGCGCTCCGAGTACCGCGTGCGAATTTATTCTTATATTGACCGTATATCAAGGTTTATATTAAATTGTTGTCTTCAAATGCGATGCGCTGCGCCTCCTGCGATGTGCGCTGGGCCTAAGACTTACTTAAGCTTGCAATAATGCATTACTTGCAGGAACCAATTAATGGTGTATGGCATACGTAAGCACCAAGAATGTCTCATCACAACCATACTTTTTTTATCTTTTCTACGGCAAAAAATCTTTGAAAAAAGTAAAGTTTGGTTCGCCAATAGATTTTCTTGGATCAGAGAGTCTGGAAACTTTAAATATAAGGGATATTTGTTTGGAATGCAGAGCTTGTTACCTCAAAGCATGGATCTTTTGGTGTTAGTATGGCGTTGACAGGTTACCAACCAGCGCCCGTTAGTAAACATTTGCGGGCACGTTTTAGAGAAATGTATTGAAAAAATAAGACGGCGGTGTGAGCTTTGATTTGGATCACGTCATGCAATAAAACCGCATTCGAACTGTTCACCCGTTTAAGAGATACCATAGACTTGTGAGTGCCATAGACAGACTTATAACACCCCTCTTTTTGCGTCGGAGGTTTAAAAGATCCTTGTGTAGCAAATTCTACCGTAATTATTATTTCTTTGCCTGCTACATATTTCAATCTTGATTTATCATACGAGCAGGTAAATCATGAAGAATTGACGATGCAATGATGCTATTAAATGACGTGGGATAGATATAATAGGTGTAAAAAGATCTTTAACGAAGCCGAAGCCTGGTTTTTTCCGTCATTCCCATCATTTTTTTTGTTCTGGCCCTTACCTACTTGGGAACATGGTGGTATTGATGGTCAAAGTTTCAGCATTTTTCAATGTTTTGAGAGCGTTACACTAAGTCCTACCGTACACAGTGATTTATCACCCAAAAAAAAAGTCGTTTCCCAGCAATAATTTTTGCGTAGAGTTACTTAGTTTTATGTACGGTCGAACAAGCTATTTGGTTCACATTTTACAATGTAATTTGTGGGTACACTGTAAACCAAATAGCTTGTACAGGATGCTTGGTTGACGGCTTCGTGAAGGGTGTTTACTTACACCTTGTATAGAAAAACCTAACTGATTAACACAGGTAATAATAATTATAGGTTATCCAAAAGTTATCACAGCCACAGTGAAAACATTATAATCCGTTAAATTCCTGTGATAGGCCCGATAAATTAGGGGAATAAAGCGATAATCGTCACTGATTGCTATCATATCAAAATACAATACAGATCTAAAACAAATTAGCCGACGTATTGTCAGACACGTGATGGATATCAATGTTTTAAAACGATAAAACATAATACAAGATTACTCACTTGTAAGTACAGCTAGTATTCAAATTGTAAGTGAGGAAAACCGGTTTTATTGTTGTTTTATCGTGTCTAAATATTGATACTCTTCACGTCAGTGACGTATCGCTAGGTAATCTAAATTGACCCTGTATTGAAAGTATATATCAACGTTTATCTTCATTAAAACGACGTTTTTGAGCTCGTTGCTACATAATAACAGCTTCACTGGTCGATCTTTAAGGTTAAGCAGCGAGTGATTGATTGATTGATGGTTGGACTCCGTGGATAGGTGACTGTTCATTATATACCGAGTTTGTTCCTTGCCTCGAAAAGCACATTAAGTGTTCATTTCTGCAGACACGGCGTTTCGGGCGGCGCGCTCCGCGGCGCGTCGCGAGACGCGTTGTGCGTTTTTTTCCGTTTACGGAGAGGCGGCGCGTGCAGCGCCCCGCGCTATCACACGCCCAAACACAAACGTATGACAAAGTACCATGTTGTTTATGGTGAATGCTCCAACCAGCCCGCGAAATTCAAATTGTCTTACGTTTTTTGCAATTAGCAGGCCAGTGCTAGGGTGTATGTTATGTCATCTTGTCACGTCACGGATGTCAAACAGTCATAAGCTCTTTGTGTTCTTCTTCTCGCAAATAAATAAAAATATTACCAGTTTAATTCGCATAACTTTATTGAATAATTACTTCTGTCAGTGCAACTTACGAATAACCTTGTTATCTAGTATTTATGTGCTGTTTAAATATAAAAAAAAACTGTAAATAACTTTTTAGTGAACCCCATCAATACCCATACAAGTACCTACCCGAAACCAGTTCAACCCAACTAGTTTATAGAAGTTAATTATTTGGGGAACGGAAAACCAACTTGTGACTTACAAGTCGGTGTGTGCGGTCCTATACTCCGTTGCTATGCTCAACCTGTGGTGTTTGTCTGAAGTTCTGAAGTTCCAGCAGCTACGCGATGACCTGTCGGAGCTAAGGTCATCTGTAAAGTTAACCTACGATAGAATGAGTAACTTGGAGGAAAGGATAGTTATTATGGAGACCAAACTGGCTTAACCCCAAGTGTCGCAATCGTCGAATGTGGACCTTATAAACTAGTTAAGCGACATAAACGACCGTGACCAGGACTTCCTCGGAAATGATATCCAAATATCTAATATTCCAGAGATAAGTGGAGAAGAAAACACCACCCACGCTGACGATTGGCGTCAAAATTAAAGCGCGCGATATAGGTTGCATTCCGTATTAGAAAATAATTGCTCACAGCGCTCACATCTATAATTTGGATATCACGATTATGACAGCTAAGAGCTGTCATCAATTCGGAACGCTCGTGAACGCGTTGACAGTGAACATAACCCTAAACCAAAACCTTCCACAAGACCTATTTTTAAAAATGGAAGTTATGTTGGTCACTTATAACTCAGATTTTGAGATAGAGAACGACGATTCGTCCAGTGATGAAAAGGATGACGGATGTATTTATATTAGCGATAAGTTCATAACAAAACAACACAACCTGTCAACACAACTGTCATTTTGACAGCGCTCATGGTGATATTTGTTTGGGGCATAGTCGGTGTAATCGCAAGATGTCGCATGTCATGACGTCATCTATGACGATTCAAGGGACATATCGCGCTCACGGTAATTCGGAACGGGTTTATGGACGATCAAATCGATTACAACGCAATTCGGAACGCGGCCATAGTGAGCGCCAAACGTGTCGGACAACAACATCAACACAACGCAGGCGACGGCGCCCGCGCCTGTGGAGTCCCGCCCCGGCTGCCTCGTCGTGCGGCTCGCACGCTGCGACCTACGGGACGAGCTGCTGGAGGGAGCGCGAGTGCGTCGCGGTATGACAACAGTGGATCTTGATCTGCCGGGCCCTGCGACGCGCTTCTATATCAACGAGCGCCTAACTAAACTGGGCCACACAATATGATTTCTTTTCTTTTTTTTCTGTTTAGTTTTAAGTTTTTTAATTGTGTAATTTTAAGTTTATATTTTATTCTTGTTTTTGTTTTGTTGTGTGCACTTATAGCATATTGTGCCAAATAAATGTTTTCTTTCTTTCTTTCATCTTACCTTACTCGGTCATAACAAGCATTAGATTCCAATAGCACGACTATTTTACACCAATTGTCACTGGAGCAAGTAGTCCAACGGTTTGGTGGCCTCCTTGTAAATATTAACCAATAGGATCGCATAAAATCTCAGCTCCGCTCTGCAATCCTATTGGTTAATATTTCTCCGTTTCTCCGCTCCGCAGCCTCGCTCCGCTTCAGTGGACAGGCAGCCTAAACCAGGGGTCGCAGGTTCGAATCCCAGGCAGGTACTCACTTTTTATTTTATTTAATTTTTTATCTTGATGTTGTTAGATTTCCAAAAATAATAATCGTGGTTCGCGAGCAATTTTATACACCTTTGCTACCTGATAACTTACAAAGGAACCGTGATCCAAATTAGGGACATACACAGACAAACTTTTAGGTTTTATAAAATAACGATGGTCTGATCGTCACGGGTCTACTTCTATTACGCCACGGATCTTGTAGCGTGTGAGTGTTGCCTGCAGCGGACAACGATGCGGCGCACGCGGCGTTGCAGGAGGAGGGAAAGAATACGTGCTGCACACCTCGCACGAAAGGCATGTCGATTTATTTTTAAAAACCGATCTCTGATTCGATAAAATCAAGTCTGGATTGATCCACGTCATCTATGCAAACTCCTTTGATGTCGTGGAAGTCTCAGATTTGTCATTTGTCTGTAAAAAAAATATTTTTTACAGCACAGAGCATCAAGTAGTCTTTGGTCGCCCGTCGCGTTGCCCGCTGCGGTGGACGCCGCGTTGGACGCCGCGTGCACCGCTGCGTCCAACGCGGCGTTCGACGCTGCATCTCAAGCAAACGCGCGTAAAAACACTTCTCCGTAATCGCTGTTATACATTGCCATATGTTTGAATTTTAAGCGGCCCGCGCCGCCCGGCGCGACGCGCGACGCGCCGCGTATCCGTAAATGAGCCCTAAGCCGTTTGTCCCGGCTGTCATTTGTAAATCTGTGACAGTCGTTACGAAAGCCTGATAACCAGTCTTAATGGGTAAGACTGGTTATCAGGCTTTCGGCAGGGTTATCGTATTACCCTAACTTGTTTGTGGAGGTCAGAGTGGCACTTGTTTCATACTGGTTTTCATCTGCATTCGGTTGGACTGGAAGCCGAAACATAGTTGGGAAAAAGGGTTGGCAGATGATGTATACTTTTTTAAAAGTATTAATTAAAAAAAACGACGCAGATAATTTTGGAAGCATCCACACATCAAAGAAGGTTTGCAATCACTTTGAAAAATCTAAATCTTTTTTGTTATGGTAGATTATATAATGATTTCTTCTTCTTTTTAGATTCTTTATTTAAAAATCAAGAAAATAATCATTTAAAGTCAAGAAGTAAAGATGGGTATTTCCATTTAAATAAAACACACAAAAAATATTTTTTCTTGATAAAGTTCAATTTAAAAAATTATTTCAGCTTAAGCTAGTGATCACTAACTTTTTTTGATGTGTGTACTGTGTATATACTCGTACAGCACTTGGATTTGGAAGACGAAAACGTATTGCCCGACCCCAAATAGAATGGGGCAAAGGCATCAGGAACATGATGATGATGTACAGCACTGGACTTCAATAGGTTGATGATGGTGATGATTCCTAATGACAAGGGATTGGTAGGTTGATGAATCGTGTATGAGAAAGCACGTAATCTAGAAAGCGTGAAAATCGAAAGCTTATTTGCTTTAGTGCATTACGTCAGGACTCAGACGCCCACAACATTTGTATAAATGTATAAAATACTAGCTGACTCGCCCCAGCTTCGCAATGTTAGCCTTGACTCAGCTAAAACGAAGACATATGTTTTGATCATAATAATATAAGTATTAAACGTCTTATAAGACATAGCTGTCTTGGAACGAATTTTGTTTAGTAGAGTTTTCACTAAAAGATCAAGAAAACTTAAACCAAATCTGTCTAGCACTTTACGAGATAAGCGCTATCACACAAACAGATGCGGTTCGTGTTTGGATGATGATACAAATGAGGTCTAGAAAAAAAATGGCACTACAGTACTGCATACCGAGTGAACAATAATATTTACATTATTTACACACTAACTCTAATAATAATAGAAATAAAAATATTTACAAGACATTAGTATCAAAAAGGGTTACGGGCGTCGAAAAAATCGTCCACATCGAAAAGTGCCCAGAAGGCTGGCAGCATTGCCACGTTGGCTGGCAATGCTGATTCTTTGGCCAAAAAATAGGCCCGCCCTCTGGTCACATGAAGAGTCGACCAACCGTTTGGCGATTTCCCCAAGTGAACATAATTTTCAAAAACTGTCAGCGGAAATTGTAGGTATTGAAAAAAAAAACGAAAGGACAAAATGGCGTCTTTAGTTCCGATTAAGGATATACAAAACAACCCTGCAGCAATAATATCAACGACAAATAACAATATGATGAAAAAGTCTCAATTTGTGGGATTGAAATAACCTATCAAAAAGGTTTAATGTCAATCCTGTCGAACATCGTTGTGACGATGTGCATGTGTTTTGTATCGATGCCATTACGAAAATGCAGCTGCGCCGTCTATGCAGCATTAAATCACACAGAAACTATGTTAAAGTCTATTTTTGGAATACCATAAAAGCTTTGCACAGAAATGATATCATTAGGTCAAGCTAGTGGATATTGAGGAGCTTTCGAGAATTTAATTGCAATTACAAACCATGACTAGTGTTGAAGTACCATCTGGATCTGTGATCACTGTATCGTACGATATAATTTATTGTAATCTATACAGCGTTGGGTCCGTGTGGTGTATCAAAAAAAGAAAGGAAACAATAAATTGGCACATGGCCTCAAGTGCACACAACAAAATGTAAATTTAAACAAAAAAATAATATTATAATTTGTCTCACGGTTGCGTCAAATAAGCCCAGTTTCAGTTTCCCGGAGTCCCAGCAGTGGGAGCATTTTAGCTTGATTACGCTGTAGAAGCGATTGTTAGACTTCCAGGCTTCCTATAATATGTCCTCCGTAAGTACTTGAGCACCAATGTGGAAGTATCTCAAAAAAACTTGTTATTTTTCAAGCAATGGTGATAATAAAAAACGATGGGACCAGCGTCTAGTAAAAAAATAATACCATCTAGGTAACCTTGAATATTTTGCCGTTGATATCCTGCCTAGAGATTTAGTACAAGTATATTTCTTTCGTCGGACAGTACTGTGACCAAACGTTTTGGAACTGAAGCCAACGGTTGAAACTAATAAAAAAAAATATTTTCGTATGTAGAAAGGGCCATGTATAATAAATGAGACTATACTCATACAGAAAAATCTGTACACACCAGGAGTTAGTAAGGAAATTGTGAGAAAAACGATGAAAAAAAGTAGGTTTCAGTGAATCAGAATACACTCGTACATAAGTACCGACATTTTTTTTTTTTTCCTTGCTATTGTTTTTCGTAAAATCACGTGTTTGGTCCATTAATATTATTGGATGACGTCTTCAGTGCAGAATTGCTCAGCAAAGTGCGATTAAACTACGAGTGGCAGTTTATTTGGACATTATAAAATGGAATGGACTAAGTATATCTTTTTTTTCAACAATGCGAGTACCTTTTCTGCACTAGGCATATAATATAATATCATAAGTTTGAGGATGATTTGTTCGAATTCTAGTTAATGTATTTTACCTTACGTATTTAGGTACTTCCTTCGACCTCTGCGTATACGTAACGTAGGTACTGAGGCCCTACTCTCTAACGTTTCGTCCGAATATTCGAATCTATCCCTCCCGCGCACGTCTGCAGATGAGTGCGTGTGAGAGAGACGGATAGATCCGAATATTCGGACGAAACGTAAGAGAGTAGGGCCCGTCCGAATATTCGGATCTATCCCTCCCTCTCGCGCACGTCTGCAGGTGAGTGCGAGTGAGAGAGACGGATAGATCCGAATATTCGGACGAAACGTAAGAGAGTAGGGCCTCTGGTTCTACTACTATGTGATAAGCTTTAAAATTCGGTTATTACTTTAAGTCGGAAAAATTTTTTTTTTGTATGTTGGAGCTACCTACTATCTATAGAGTTGAAAATAATTGGTTATTCTAAGGTAAGATAGTACATTTCAAGATCACCATGTTCTGTATGATAATATTTGATGATATGAAGATTTTTCGGTTTTGGCAAACAAATGCCCTCTAGCCCTTTATTCAATTGTAGCCGGCACTCGGTATGAGTGGAGATTAGTGATGTTCTTTTAGGGGATCTTACCAGGACACACCACTAAAATCTGAAGATTTCTAATACAACTTCTACAATTTTTACCATATACAGCATGTATCATAAAATTGTACATTTATTTAAGGTGTGTGTAGTATACTAAAGAAACCGACAACCGACTATGTGAACAGACGATCTCGTTAAAGTTCCCGGAAGAAACTGGATAGCCATGACACAAAACCGGCAAAGGTGAAGAGATTTGGAAGAGACTTACACTCAGCATTGGGTGTTCACCAAGTAATAGTAATAATATATTTATTCGTATACATGGTATACAAAGGTGTTACAAATTTAAATAGAAAATAAATATCGCTGGACATTACGCCATCTAGTGCCACACTAAGCAACAAGGCTTGTGTCGTGGACACCAAATAGTTGACTTACTACATAGATACTTTTTGTTTGTAAATACATACTGACACACAAATTTTATATCTGTGAGTGCCTCCCAAATACGTCATCACCATACATTCAGTTACTGTGAAGGGATTGCGCAACCCAACTCGATGCATCCAATAAAACTAAGCAGCAGATACGGCGCGGGGCCTTTCGTCACATACATCGGTCGTTAGGACAACCCCTTAGTACCTACTTACCTAATATTAAGAATTAATTGTAATTACTTTACTAAATTCATTTAGTGGAAATTTTGGGTTTTCTTGGACTCTTTCGCTGCCTATCACATAATTGGCGCAGCCGGTAGGATTGCATAGAAAAACTGATACATTCCCAGGAGATAGATGAAACGTGTCAAAACACGCCTATCTCTCTGGCCAAGGAAGCCCTGCTGGAACTAGATAGCAAGCACTAAATAGTTTCGTTCCCGAAGCCCACCAAGGTTCAACTTTACTGCGGCCCTGAAAAACATCAAATTCTGGAGGGAAGTTTTCTGGCTACAATTCCGAAGTCTTGCAAAATGAGAACTCCGAAATTCACATTGGCCAACATCGATGACAAAGTCAACGGAATTTCAATTGAAATCTCAGCGCTCCCACGGATGACTAATGATTCTCGGAAGATTCAACCAAATTACCACCTGAATTCAATGGATCTCGGTACATTGCACAAGATCATCATCATCATCATCAGCCTATTAATGTTCCCACTGCTGGGACACAGGCCTCCTCTCTATGAGAGGGGATGGGCTATAATCCACCACGCGGACCCAGTGCGGGTTGGTAAATGTCACATGTCTTCGAATTTTTGGTTCTAGGACATGCCGGTTTCCGCACGATGTTTTCCTTCACCGTTTTGAGAGCACAAGATACAGAAACAAATTACGATGGAAACGTCTGTCGATATCGATACTGCGGATTCCTCGAGTCTCTACCACACAACAATACCATTGTATGCGATTGTACAGTTTGCATTGTTAAGTGCAGGTGCACTTTTTACCATCTACTTTATTCGTCATCATCGAGCAAAACTAATTAAAATTGAATCGAATAAGGAAGCTATCGAGTTGTCGCAGCGGAACAAGAAAGCCGCAACTTTTGCCGTAGAAATTGGCAAGTAGTTGCTCATCTAAGGAGGGAGGTGTTATATCTGTGAGTGCCTCCCAGATACGTCATCACCATACATTCAGTTACTGTGAAGGGATTGCGCAACCCAACTCGATGCATCCAATAAAACTAAGCAGCAGATACGGCGCGGGGCCTTTCGTCACATACATCGGTCGTTAGGACAACCCCTTAGTACCTACTTACCTAATATTAAGAATTAATTGTAATTACTTTATTAAATTCATTCAGTGGAAATTTTGAGTTTTCTTGGACTCCTTCGCTGCCTATCACATAATTCAAATGATACATACAAATGGCACAAACATGTTTATCTAAAAAAAAAAAAAATTTAAGACAGGGAAAATGGTAACCAGGCATCAAACAAAATATGCACAGTATATTAAGAACATAATTTTTTATTATCTATAAAACTATTTTAAGCTATAAATCTATATTCAAGTAACCATTTATAAAATTTAGTTTTAAATAATAATGTATTTATTATTTTAAAATGCATTGGTATTTTATTATAAATGCGCACACACATTGCCAGGCAGTTATTATTGTATTTAGCTAGCCTTGTTTCACACCGTTATGAAGTTGCGCTGGTGAGGTGCAGGAAACATAGAATACACCGCTGTTTTGTGATAACAGACGTTTTTATTACATTTAAATGAAAAAAATCTCGTCTATTTCGAGGATTCATATTATTTTCAGTCTTAAATAATTGTTTGTTTTTCATAACAAACAAACATTTTGTAAATGTAAAGTGACGGTAACGATAACAAACAAGGGTTGAAGAAGAGAGAGAAAACAGAGATACTACACTGTCCTGCAAAATAATTATCAAAATTGCAATAACTTTTTAAGAACACAAAATACCCTTTCGAAATAAAAAGGACTCGAAAAAGAGTTTAATTTAGTACATAAAAACTAATAAAGCTGATAAAAATTGCTATAAAATGTATTTAATTTTAAATCTCTAACTTCTACCATAGAGTTCAGAAAAAAATGAAATTTTAAAAGTGTAGTAGGTACTTAGTTTTGCAGGCCAGTGTATTATAGAACATCAAACTGAACACATCTCTCCATTGAACTAACACGAGATAGAAGTTAAATCTATGTGCCTATTTAAACGTTCGTATGATTATTTTAGACTTCGGATAAACTTGGTAGTAAGGTCAACCATGGACCTTGAAGTCATGGTTGATGATGATGCAGTGATGTCATCAGTATTGACACAAATATGTTATGGACACGTTTCCACACGCTACGTAACGTCCATGCCGGTTATCATAGTACAGTCATAGTCATATTTCGAAATTTAATTTCGTTTACTAATTTTTGCTTGACAACTGTTTAAGAGAGAGAGAGCACCAAGTACTCTAATTTGTGGCACTTAAATGTTTAATGGTCCAGAATAATAGTAACACCAAAAGGCTATCCAAAACGTAGAATTTCATACAGATTTTGTTTCTTATGTTGAACCACGTAATAAAAGCTTAAAATAACTGCTGTAATCAATCACTAATAAAAACCAAATCACTTTAAATAAAATTACACATATACGTACGTACGTTATTTACGTTGTTGTGGATGATGGTGGTATAGTTTGTGGTGGTTTTGGATAGCCAAAAACCCAAATAACATGGAACATCTACAAACCCGTACTGTACCCGCGTGGTGGAATACGATATTTACGATCCATTCCTTCGAGGAGGCTGGTTATATGCTTCAGGAAACTTCCCCACTTAAGGTCAATTAATTATTTTCATTACGACCAACCCACAAAATGTATCCTACTATTTTTGTTGTCGGACATACAATCTATTCAAACACATAGAGCAATAACGAAACTGTTGTTACAATACCAAAAGAAAAAATTAACGTTCTGAATGTGTAACGCAATTAGGGTTCTGAATGTGTTAAGGAAGATGCTGGAAAATGAGACTGTCCTCAACAACACCCGAGACGGGGTTATCCTACGTTACGTGTAAATGCGTTGGACGGCGTCGAACTGGCGGCGGGCGCGGCGTTCAACATCTCAGTATCGTTCATCCGTGGCCCGAGCACAGTCGTTTGCCGTGATTTAAACAAATATACAAGAGAAAATGGCAAGATACGGATTCACCGCATTGAACCTAGCCGTTCTTCTGGCTTTATTCGAAATTGGTACGTATTTTTTATTTTATTTTTACCAAAACAATAATTATTTAATTTTAAATACACTTTTGTGCGTAACTGTACTTGCTTTAGTTTAGATTATCCATATGCACTCTAAAGCAATTAAGATTAGATTGTTGTAGTTATCTCGTTTCTATCTTTTTTATCATAATCAGGTTTTATCAGGTTTATTTTTAGTAGTAATTTGGTGAGTAGCAAAAGATTGGAATTATTGTTGAGGAACTTTTCTGAGAACTTGTTTGTCTTGAACTAGATAAAGTTGTTTATACAGAGAAGCAGGTTGGTCATAAACATGCCAAGATCGGAAAGTCTCGATTCAATCGCATAGATTCGATTTACGTTGAAATCATTTACCTACCTCATTTTTTAAAGTTTTTTTTTCTTTATTTAATAAGGGAATTTATATTCACTCTTTTTTTGAATTTTTAAGTTCTTCTTATGGCTTTCAAACTAGAGTTAAATAAAAGAAATGTATGCTTTATTTTTACACACGCTGCCAAGAAATTGGGTCAGCTTTTGTAGACGATAGTACCTACCTATAAAATGTAGAGTTTAAAGCAAAGTGTGACATATTTTCTTTTCATTATAATATGACCTCTATGATTAATTATTAAACAAAAAATAAAAATACAGTACAAATATCCACTTACACACACACCCACCATAAAGTATTTTGAGGTGATTTGTAATAAATAATAAAATAAAAAAAAACCTTTATTTCCCATTACCCTTAAAATAACATTATTAATGTGTACAAAATTTTGTTTCTTTGTTAGTAGTTTTATTTTTCTTTTAATCTAAGTTAGTAGGTTGTTCTCCGGGATATGGGCCCCTTAACGGGTGGAGGCCTCCTCCAGTTTCTTCTATTTGTCCCTGTCCTTTGCAATATTCTGCCAATTGCTTTCTCTTCGGTCTGCCTATTCTTCTTTTTCCATCTGGCTCTTTCCACTCTGTAGTTTTAGCTGTCCACCTCAGATTTGCAATAGGGAGACATAAAATACTGCAATTAATGTTTTTATAGAATTTGTCATCGCATTGTAGATATTTGTCATCAACCATTTTCAATCAAATGAAAACCCAACTGTGAAATAAAACTATTTGGCAACCGATGAATGGAAAAAAAAACTAATGACTGCGGGCTATCAAAATGGTGTTTCTTTTTTATGAAATAATGACTCGGATGATAATATCTATATAAACGTTAGAGGATACAATTTTTTTTTTTATCATTTTGTACCTACCTGAGGTTATCGTTGCGAATAAACATAAAATCAACTTGTTTTTATTCAAAATCATGATGTCATGATTGTCGTTATGTTAGGTATATCCAGCGCTGGTCACCTTTATTTAAAAAACTTTCCGTCTTTAAATATTTTGTATACAGTATATTATGTTCACATTCGAAAGTAAGGCTAATTAATTTAACAGGTGTTTAGTATTTAGTTCTCGTGTGAAATATCACAAAATATTATTATTATTATAACTAGCCTGTATTCTCCCACAGCTGGGCAAAAGCGTCCCTCAATACGGTCGGCCGGTCGGTCGGGTAGGGCTCTTAATCGTGACCGTTGGAAGGGATTACAAAATAAGAATAAAAAAATAACTTTTGCCACTACACCGGACCGAACCATCCGTGCCATAAACGACGTACGCCACATTGGGATTGCCCAATGTGGCGTACGTCGTTTATGGCACCCGCTTTAACGGTAATGGCACCTGAGGTATTTATTCCACATACGGCACCTATCAATATTTTTAGACGTGTCAGGCACAGAAAAAAACATAACCATAATAAATGCCCACTAGAACGTATCAATTTCTCAATAGCAGCCACGGAGTCTGGAATTGTGCTCGACTGATGGCAATAGGTTCGCCCCTATTACATGAAACTTATACATAACTGGCAAAATGTGGGTACTATTAGGTACACCTCTGTCTAATCATTCGGGGATTACAGGCGATATGTTATGTTTTTAAACACATAAAAGAAACTCCAGCGCTACTGTAGTCCATTCTTTGAGAGACTAACATACTGGCTGGTTTATCATGTTGACCATATTTAGCTTTATCATGCCATATTTCGCATTATTATGGTCTAATAGGGCAAAGTAAAGACTTTGACACCTTCAAAGAATGGCCCCCATTGTCTTGATCACCACGTTTAACATAATACTGTTTACAAAATGCCGTAAAAGGTTCCAGGTCTGTGAGCTTGTCACAATGTCACATGACATAGTTTAATCGAATAATGGGTAACGGCGTTCATCAACTGTATCTAACTAATTACCTGAACAGGCTTATTATCATCCTCAAGCAGTCCACTGTTGTGGTGTTGTTCCACAAACGATGGGACAGTTGTGGTGTTATTCCACAAACGATGGGACAGTTGTGGTGTTGTTCCACAAACGATGGGACTTGATATCGTGTCCTGCCCTGTCTTATTGTTTCACAGAAGCTGATGGACGCTACTGAAAATTCCAAACTCGTCGCCAAATTTTGTGCTGAATGAATTTAGATTGGTATCGACACGCTAAGAAGAAGAAGCAGTCCATTGCTGAATGAACATAGGCCTCTTTTATCACTATGCCATTCATCACGAATCTCGGCGACGCGACCCATCCCGGACTGCTGACTTCTTTTGCTCGGCAAGAGATTTTCTATAGAAATCCACATCTTCCAGCATAAAAGGAATATTGCGACTACCTATCACTCTATCATAACATAAAAACATACATCACGGCTGCAATATCCGAAGGGTTAAGCAGTGGTGTACCCGACCCACATTTCGCAAGTTATGTTTAGTCCCACGTAATAGGGGGCGAGACACCGAGACACGTAATGTAAATGTAATCCAGACTCTGTGGCTCCTACTGAGAAACAGCCGATGGAAAAATAATAATCAGTATACTACTACTACTACAACAGCCCATAACGTCCACTGCTGGACATAAGCCTCTCCCATGATAGGAGGAATTTGCCGTAATCTCCACGCTTGGCAGGCGGATTGGAGATCGCAGTGATGAAAAACTAACAGAAAACGCTGCTGCCCATTCTCTGGTCTACGGAGGCGCAAGGTGTTCTGCCTCAGACATTAGTCGCCTTATACGACACCCGTGAGTGTAATGGGTTGGTTCTATTCTACTCTGCCGGATACCATACGGCTATACTCTGCCGGATAATCAGTATATCATTTGTTTATTATTATTTTAGTCGATGCTATGTTAATACTAACCAAGATAAGGATATCCTATCAGCTCATTAAAACACTCAGCAGTTTGCGGACACCAGTTTATGTGCAAAATAGAACAATATGTCGGTAGCTAGCTTATCACTTAGCCGTGTGGTATCCGGCAGAGTAGAATAGAACCAACCCATTACAGTCACGGGTGCCGTATAAGGCGACTAATGTCTGAGGCAGAACACCTTGCGCCTCCGTATACCAGAGAATGGGCAGCAGCGTTTTCTGTTAGTCTTTCATCACTGCGATCTCCAATCCGCCTGCCAAGCGTGGAGATTACGGCAAATTCCTCCTATCATGGGAGAGGCTTATGTCCAGCAGTGGACGTTATGGGCTGTTGTATTAGTAGTAGTAGCTTATCACTGCAATTAGTGTTCTGTTAATATAGTTTATTAAATTTATTTGACTGATATTGGTTTTAACTTTGACTTTGGCAATGTCAAACCTTGACTTTGGCAATGTGATATAGAGAAGTTTCTAGACATTTTGCAAATTAATATTGGTACTTAATCAAGTCATCTAATATTAATAGTTCTAGATGTAGAAATTGGGTTTTTATCTATTTTATATCAAAAACTTTCTTCTACAATCTTATATCATCATGGTATAATTTATCTCTATCCTAGCAGTAATATAAAAAGAATATTATAGAAAGTTGATGAAAAAGCAGACCCATATAAAAAAAACAACAATTTGACTCGTGAAATCAAATTTAACTTTCAATAACGGTGAAGTAAGGTCGGATTTAAAAGATTAAATCAAGATTAGATGGATTATGTCTGAAATAAATGAACTAATAATAAATCGCAATTTTTAAATAAAGTTCTTTAATTTTTCACACTGACACAGCAAGGAGCGTCAATAATAAGATATATCTAGGTAGTTAACGTACAAAAATACTTTAATTATCTAACTATTTATGAGGATAATAAAATTATTTTTTACCTGCTGTTAGTCTAACTAACAGAAGGTTGGACAGGTTTTCAAACCGGAAAATTGTACAAAACAAAAATGCATTGGCATTCGGTAGCGACTAAGTTCGCCTAGATTCCAAATTTTATCATACTAACTTTGACACTCCATTCCATTGCATCATGGGTTGTTTAGGTCAATATCAGTATGCCTATGTTATCAATTATAAATCAATCAACGTCTATTACGAATTTTATCAAAATCGATTCAGCGGTTTAACGGTGATAACGAAACAAACAAACAGATAGAGTCTTTTGCATTTATAATATTGTTAGAAGGGTTCTATTTGTCTACTTAAAACCAGACGCAACAAGCACATCCGTGAATGTAACAATGTCTATCAATAAATAACCACTAGTTGATGCCAATTGGTACTTCTAATGGTGATACAATACACGATAAAACGCTTACGTAAGTCAACGATGAAGATGTGAGCCACATATAAATTGAGCTGGTTCCATCGTCATGTTTGCGAAAATACATCCACTGGTGACGAACCTACTTTAAACAAGAAAAAAAAGAAAACATTTATTTGGCACACGCCTCACGAGCAGACAACAAAAAAAAGTGTGCCTCTCACTCTCTCTCATATATTATACTTACTTTCATAAACTAACGACCTTTTCCCAAGGGATAGGCAGAAACTACAGTACGTTTCCTCACTTTACATACTCCTTTCGCCTCATTTACGTTCATACAATTTGGTTATTTAAGCACGCCAGCAGTGCAAGTACGTAGCACTCGATTCGATACGATTCGATAAATCTGACAGTTATTCTCGATAAAATAAGTTTTTAACCAATCGAAAAGTCGGATTTATCGAATCGTATCGATTCTATCGTTATCGATGGCTACGTACTTGCAGTGCAGTTGCGAGTACTATGCACCTGACCTTTCTGAAGAAATAAACCTCCTCTAATGGTCATCACAAATGCTGGTATCTTGTATGAATATTAATCGATGCAGTCTAGCTGTTCTAAAGACCAGCAAGGTTAGCATGATATAATTTTAGAAGCAAATCGTATTCAAATATGATATGAAAAACAAAATAGGGCCCCTATAAACAGCACGATTTTTTCTTACACTTTGTTGTTCCCAACTGAGTTTCAGACCAAGCATGTCGTTATTCAACTGACCTTTCTAGATTTCAGACAAAAACTTCATTCATCAATTAAAATGCCAACCTCCGCCGACCTAAAATCGTCGAATTATGAAATTAAATTCGTTCTACAAACGTGTTTATAATATAGATGAACGGAAAATTGTTGGAAGTTTTCCAGAGTTTTTAAGATTTTGCGCAATATATGCTAGTAAACTATGAAAGTAAAATGTTACTTCTAATACGCCTGTGTTCCCATTTTACGACCTGATACTGTCACAGAAATAAAATATCCAAGTATTGTGTTGTCTTCTCATACGGCAAGAAAAGTTACCGAGCTTAGATTTGTATTCAGAATTTGTATTTAATATTTCTCCTTTTTATTCAAGAAAAAGAAATGAGTGAGAATATTTCTAACCACCACAATTTTTCTAAGACAGCTATAAAGGTACTAATGGATTAGATTACAATAGAATTCTCTTTTGGCAAGTCAATACCGCTTGATTGAATCCATAGATAACTTTCCCATAAGATCGAAACTGACACATTCTTTGCCAATAACAATAAGACAATAAAATTATGTCGTCTGCAAATCCAAATATAAATAGATTATATCGCAACGTCAATCTTTCCGCCTACCGACCGTGATTATTAAGCCTGTACTGTGTAGGAATAGATTGTTCTAGCTGTCGAGGCCCGAAACCATTTGCAGAGCAATTTAAGTGCAGGGCAGGTCAAGGTGATAGTTAATAGTTGAAAGGCATATGGTTCAAAATCGCCTGACGCTTCGCATGGCATTTCACCTTTTATCAAATATGACGTGCATTGTAACCTCTCTGTTGAGCGGACAAAGTAAGGTTTTGAACCAGTATGTAGAAACACTAGGTTTTATGATACAGGTATGTAGTTTCTGACAAACAGTAATAGACGTAAAACAAGAAATGGCATCTTTAGTTCTTGCAGTTTTATCTAGAACAGCAGTATAACTGTGTTTTACGAAGTTTCCACAGTTCTGCTGCTAGATGCTACAATGTTTTCTCTGAACATTGTAAAAATACTAGCCTTTTTACGATTTCAGGCGTAGAGTTAGACGTCCCAAGGTACTTTTCATTTCGAGCAGGTTAGCATCCAAACGAAGAATAAGAATTTTATACTCGGACACTTCTGAGTATAAAATTCTTAAGTTTGATGAGTAACAAGAAATAAACTCATTATTTTGTTCTGGACAAACAATATTCATTGTTGCTAACTGCGTAGGTGAACATTTTCAAATAAACGACATGTGTGACAATGTTATATCAAAATACTTGGTTACTCGGTACACGCTCAGCATAAGTACGCTCAGCAGCCTAGGTTGCATACTAATCTCTTTGTGTTAACTGTACATCTTTGGTTTATTCAAATTGCTTACGTCACAATCATTGGAATTCTTTAAAGCCCCATTCTTTTGCCAATGATAATTTTTGGCTAAAACAGTTACTTAAGTATTTATTTATTTTGCTATTTGATCGAAAGCACACTCATATCTTGTAATTAATGCAAACATAAAGTAATTTGCAATACAGAGTACTATCGATAGTTTGTATCTCGATCCAGACGTAAACACGTCGATATATTTAATATCGATGACGACATACTGTCTTACATCACATCTATATCAGTCTACCTACTGAATAGAATACTTACTTTGTTTACCGCTTTTGGCTTTAAATTATAATAAAAAGCAAACGTGACCGTATAAACACGTATTATCATTGGTCTTTTTCTATAATACTTTATAGCTTAATTTTACGACTTTCTCTGATAATATATATAACTGTTTTGATCAGAATCTGGGAAATACATAAAATGGTGATTTGTGATAGTATTTTATGGTCAACGTTGCATACTACATAAAACAGAAAGGATTGAACTGAGCTGAGTCTACTAGGAAAATAAGATTGAAAAATATTTCAGCATCATAAAAACAAATAAATTATAGTGTTCTTGGTTTTTTTCACCAAAAATCCTTGAAAGAGTAATCCGAAGAATAGTCTATGTAAGCTCCTCGTCCCATAAGGGGATTCACTGCAATAAACAAAACCAGAAAAATATATTGTTACGAGCTG
This sequence comes from Xestia sexstrigata, assembly GCA_941918905.2. Taxonomy (NCBI): domain Eukaryota; kingdom Metazoa; phylum Arthropoda; class Insecta; order Lepidoptera; family Noctuidae; genus Xestia; species Xestia sexstrigata. Next base: position 8,480,756 of record OW799219.2, read on the forward strand.
GGTAAGGGATAAATTAATAACTACCGAAGAAACAACAAATAACTTTAATAATCACAAAACACTTATAACTCAATCACAAATACACTACTGATCACTATTCGCTTAGATATCGCACTTCTAGTTCACTTCGATTCGCTTCGTGGTGTAGCCAAAATCAGACTGACTGCTCCCGCAAACACGTCGACTATTTATATGGCGATCGAAGATTCGAGAAATAACCACGACTTCCTAGAATCTTCTAGACAATTCCATAGTGGGTCCTTGTCCTTCGAGAAACTTCCACAACTTGTACAAAGGAAAGTAGTAGGTACTTTATGCCCTCGGCGTACGGTCGAAATTACAATGATGTTCTTTTGTAGGTAGTTTGCGAATTTGTACTTACATCATTCGGGACTCGTTTTACCTACCTACCTACTATTACCTACCTACCTACTAGTAGGTACCTACTACCGTAACTGTAGGTAAGTACGGGTACGACGTAACAATATGCTGTTCTTCAGGATATATGTTAGTAGGTACGATAGTGTTTTGAAAACATAATACAATTTATTTTACTCGATAAAAAAAATCACGAACTTATCTCTAAAAAAATTCTTTTAACGAGGAAAAACCATACTAAAATACTTGCGATACTAAACTGATTACACTGATATCGCTAGCCTGATGTCATACTGGTTTTTTGGCAAAAGATTCTACAAGCAACATATTAGCATCATAGTGTTTTATTTTTTTAGACCAATCAATATATTTTTGTAAATCTCAAAAAAAACACTCATTTCGCACTATTCGGACCGCAGTGACTGACGTAACAACCACTTTGTAGTGTAAGCTGATTAGAACTTTATTCTAACAGTATTTCAAACAAAGTTTGAACCACGACAAATAGAGTCGCTAATTTAGCTCCTGTAGTCGCCTTAAAACATGGGATTTAAACATAACTATATGAAAAGCGAAATTTGGGTGTAGCTTCTTTAGGCACTTCTGCCTAAACTTTCGGCGATAAGAGGGGTGACGTTATGATCAAGAATTATTACGAACTACAATCCATTGAACCGCACGGTTACATAAGCACTTGCTAAAACAATGGGGAGAAATCTACAAAAAAACATACTATAAACCCAGGGCCTATGAGTTGCAACACGACTTTAAACGATTTAAATAAAACTGTTTAATGCATGTATACATGTACAATACGTGCTTTAGGACGTCATGGACCTACCTAAAGCAGTATTGTTTTAATCTTATTCCAGAGTGATAAAGAGATGGCGCTATAGTCTGCGCCAGATAAGTAGGAATTGAAGGTCATTAACCCGCATACATTTATTCAAATACATAATTCCGAAAACAGAAACAATGACAAAAACTTGTCCCGAAACAACCTTTATCGTGATCCTTGACTTTTTCTAGTAATAAAAAACGATTCATAATGTATTGGGGTAACTACGCAGAGAAATTAAGGAAAGAGCAATGACCTTTAATTCCTACTTATCTGGCGCAGACTATACACGTACTCTATAGCTCCGTCTCTTTCCCACACTGGAGTGACATTAAAAACAATACTGCTCTAAGACGTCATGGTAACCACCCTGTTCAGAGGCCTTAGCACGAGCGCGCCGTACGTAAACCTAACGTAAATACGTCTATTTGTAATTTCAAAATAACAGCTTTTTAATGAATGCATAATTATGAAAATATATACGGTACTTATAACAAAAAACCACTTCTAATATTTGTCTGTCTGTTTGTTCCGGTTAATCTCCGAAATGGCACGGCCAATTTTGACGGGACTTTTACTGATACTGATGTCATAAGGCTAATATTTCAGAAAAAGGATTCCGTGCAAAAAAAAATTACTTATAACAAGATCAGATTCAAATATGGAAGTCATTTTTATAATATTTTTACGCGAGCGAACATCTAACTAGTAACTGGATAAATTAGATGAATTGAATGGGGTAGATGACACACCAATCAATTGAGATACTTTTAAAGAGCTGTCAAAACGGGGTTCGCTCATAGATTTTGTATGGCAATAGCCAACTGTGACGTCACTGTTTTTTCAACTCAATGACTCAACTATTTATTGATTTCAAAGCAACTAAAAATCGAATTTGACAATTAATTGAAAATAAATCGGGTTATCAGGCCCAAAATAAAGTGTTTTTTTAGAGATCGGTGTCTTGGAATTATTGTTTTAAGGTGTCATCTGCCCTATTAGTAGTGTTTAAGTATCAGTCATGCCTATTTTCTCGAATAAACGAATAGTAAAAAACAACACAACATTCAAACACAGGTTGTTTGTTAAAACCTTGTTCTGACTCCGACAATCTAAATAGTCAGACAGCCATGACCGTTTCGTTGTTTTTTTCCACTAATTCTAGCCAGTTGGCTCCAGTTGATTCTGTAACGTCCATTTTTCCGGTTAGAGGGTCCAATTGTTCCAGCGGGATTAGTACTATATACCTACCTACTATATACCTACTGTTATTTGCAGTGAATTTCGAGTAAATTTACCTACGACAAGCTGTGTGGCTCAATTTTAAACTAGACTCTGATAAAAAGACTTTAATTTTAAGAAATCCTTGATACTTTGATTGTTTTGTACGCCAGACTCATTGAAAAACATCTGATGATGACTAATGATATTCCGTATTGACTCGAACCAATAATTCTAATCCCAGACATGTAAATAAACTCTCATCCCTTTTCCATGAAGGTAGACAGAAACTATGATCCCTACACGCTCGTTTTACTTTTTATCTTAAACTATTGTCGTTCGTTCATTTGTTCATTGCTAATCCTTTTTGTGGTCCACTTGACCGTAAGTGCTCCAATTGCTCCAATAGATATAGAGTGCAAAGCGTTGCCTTCCTAAAAACTAAACAGTCTCAAGTACCTGTGATTCATTGAGTAAAGTACTAGTAAGTACTGGTAGATACAAAACCTTTTCACTTCTCATGCTCTAAAAGTACGCCAATATAGCCCTCCGAAGCGGGACTACAGTGACCCTTTTAGTCTCTAGGGAGTAATTTAAAGTAATTAGTTTTTTAATTTCCTTCATGTGACATAATTATGATAAACTCCAAACGGGACCCTATTACTAAGACTCCGCTGTCCATCTGTCTGTCCGTCCGTCTGTCTGTCTGTCCATCTGTCTGTCTATCCATCTGTCTGTCTGTCCGTATGTATGTCGGCCTGTCTGTCCATCTGTCTGTTCGTCTGTCTGTCCGTCTGTCTGTCCGTCTGACTAAATTGACTATTTTTCTTGCACTCAAAGTGAAAAGTACAGTGTAACACACGGCCCTAAAATCCCATTATAACTCAGTTCGTATTTACTACCTCGATTATGTATAATGGGTCATTTTAGCCCCTTGTATTACAATGTACTATTGTGGTCATTTATGAAATTACTGGCACGTTGTAAATGTAATGGAAATAAACACTAATTTATAATTTAAGGCCCTTCTAACCCTAAAATTAGCAACTCTATTTGTGGTGGTTCAAACTTCGTTTGAAATTCTGTTAGAATAAAGTTCTAATCAGCTTGCACTACAAAGCGGTTGTTACGTCAGTCACTGCGGCCGAATAGTGCGAAATGAGTGTTTTTTTGCGATTTACAAAAAATCTATTGATTGGACTAAAAAAACACATAAGACCTGCTTTATAGTTAGTTCAGTTAGTATACAAAGTTTCATGATCTAATTTCAAGTACTTTTGAATACCAGCGGTTTATTGTTCGATTTGGAGGTAACTTTGGAATTTTTTTCTATCGAGGAAAGTTTATGGAATCGTGTTTTCGTCACACATAAGACTTAACCTAATCCTCAACTTTACCATATATTTATTTCAAAATTAATGCTGTAGTATTTTAGGAGTAACGGAGGATCATGCTAAGCCATTTGAGGGATATATAGCCCTTAAAATAAGAATAACGTTCGAACAGCTAGGTGTCAATCAAAGTGAGGACACGCACAGTTAGATTAACAGAAAATATTTGACCCGATTTTTTTCATTTGTTACGTAAATCAAAATTGACGAAGATATAACGCTTTATAAATTCTCAATACGTCACGCCTAGGTATAATTTTTAGCTAGTGCTGACGTCATGCCTATTATAATGCTATTCCAATAATTAATTATCTTGTTAAGTATACCTACTCGAACACACTAAAACTACATAGGTACCTACAGCCTATTAAAATTATCGCCTTCAATATAATTAAGGGGTTCTTACTAGATTATCTTGTATAGATACGTAATTCGTAAAGACGTTTATTAATATTACGAGTAAGTACTTGAACATAGATTCCTACAAATGACATGGCCTTGGAATATGTGGGTGACTCACATAGTCACCGTCACGAATAGATTTAAATATCTAAATGTCACACGTACTTTGAACCAATAGGATTCCGTTCCCATGTACCTACTTAATGATGAAATTAATGTGCTTTGTAAAAATATGTCCTGCCGCATCTGGTGATCTATATCTGTACATTTGGGAAACTTTAGATAACACCACTTGGTTATAAAATAAGTACCAAACTTCGATTCACAAAGAAGATAACTAGTTGTTTCACTGGAAAACACAAACCATAGACACCCTACAACGCATCTATGAAATGTTTAAAAACATGTACCTAATTACCTTTCGGCGTTTACAAATGAAAGCAAATCGCTGAAACGTTTCAGAAAACCATTATGTTAATTTTAATGTGATCCGTAAAATTTTGACATAAATATTTAAAATTTAGATGATTAAGCTATAAGTTGGTACTAAATATTGTAACCTCCTACATATCGTACTCGTATATTAAGATCAATTTGTAAACTCCAAAATAATCCTTTCAAAGTTTGCAGTGTAAATAAATAAAGACAACTACATTTTTAAAACACTGTTATGTACCTATAGCATATTTTACCTACCTTTTAGTCCTATTCACTTTACTTAAGGCGCCTCCCCGAGCAAATGACCTTGAACGAGCAGTTTTTTGGAGCCTACTCATCTTTATCCAAAAGAAATACCAACTAATAAAAAATACATTAAATTACTACATATTCTTGACTCCAAAATTGTCGTTTTTTTTTTTTTTAAGTAGCTTAATGTTTAATAAATCCCCTCACAACGAAACCACAGAAATGAAAAATAATTATTTATAAAAGGCTACTCCTCGTAAAGTTACCATTATTTTGGTTTGCTACTTATACTAATGCATAGACAATTTAATAATGAACATAATTGTCGTTTTATTTTTTCCGAAGACGTAAATTTGATTTTATTAAGAATAAAAACCACTAATTTCGCACTATTCGGCCTGCAGTGACTGACGTAACAATCACTTTGTAGTGCAAGCTGATTAGAACTTTATTCTTACAGTATTTCAAACGAAGTTTGAACCACCACAAATAGAGTTGCTAATTTTGCTCAGGGAACTGCCTTAAGTATATCACAAGTTTCTTGTTGCTAATAGGTACCTGCATATAAAAGCTACAAGTTCACATAATTCCTCACAATTCATCAAGAAGTTTTACAAAACACGTTGGAGCTGCGTACAATCGTGAATGGGTATCTGAACCATCTATTGATTCTATCCAATCAACATAATCATCTGCCTAGCCTTTTCCCAACTATGTTGGGGTCGGCTTCCAGTCTAACCGGATGCAGCTGAATACCAGTATTTAACATGGAGCGACTGCCTATCTGACCTCCACAACCCAGTTAGTAGGTAGGTAGGTAATACGATACCACTTGGTAAGACTGGTTGTCAGACTTTTAGGTCACTGATTACCCATGACGACTGTCAAAGATCTACAAATGACAGCCGGGACCAACGGCTTAACATGCTTTCCGAGGCACAGAGGAAACTCGGTACGTAATGAGCGGTCACCCATCTACGGACCAACCTAGACAAGCACGGCTTAACCTGGAGATCGACACATGCGGCTGGTATTATTTAGCCACGACCTTCTCAATTCCTATTCAATCAACCAATTACTTTAATAAAACACATCGTTTATTGAATTTAATTTTAAATTACACTCCCCAATTGGCTGTCAAGGCGATTAGACAACTAGACAAGAATGCCTTGTTCAGAAGTGCTAGAGAACCATGACATGTTTGGGTCTGCGCTTGATTCGGCAGTATTTGTTTAAGGCGCCTCCCCGAGCAAATGACCTTGAACAAGCAGTTTTTTGGAGCCTACTCCTCTTTATCCAAAAGAAATAACAACTAATAAAAAATACATTAAATTACTACATATTCTTGACTCCAAAATTGTCGTTTTTTTTTTTTTTTTTTAAGTAGCTTGATGTTTAATAAATCCCCTTACAACGAAACCACAGAAATGAGAAATAATGATTTATAAACTACTACTCCTCGTAAAGTAACCATTATTTTGATTTGCTACTTACACTAATGGATAGACAATTTAATAATGAACATAATTGTCGTTTTATTTTTTCCAAAAGACGTAAATTTGATTTTGTAAGGTTAAAAAACCACTCATTTCGCACTATTCGGCCTGCAGTGACTGACGTAACAATCACTTTGTAGTGCAAACTGATTAGAACTTTATTCTAACAGTATTTCAAACGAAGTTTGAACCACCACAAATAGAGTTGCTAATTTTGCTCGGGGAACCGCCTTAATAAATAATACGAGGATATAAATTAACAGCCGCTGCGGTCGATCTTCAGACAAAGCCGCGCTTGCATAGGTTGGCCTGTAGTCGGTCCGTTTCTTCAAATAATAATTCCTCGCAGGCCCTGTTCCCTCTTAATACGATTCTGCCGTCTTGCCATGCCGAATCAAGCCGAGTCCAATATGATTGTGTGTTTACTATCTCTGGCCTAGTCAATTAACGTTCCTAAATGCAGGCCATCCATCGTGTTAAGAAAGGCCATTGTCCATTGACTTCGAAATTAGTTTCTATTAGCTGGTGGCCATAAAGTGTCATTATTATCACTGTGTCTAGTCATAAATATATTAATGCACTTAAAAATTGGACAGTCTCCAAATTGCTGTGAAAATTTGCAATGTATACCAGTGACTACTAATTTACGAATAATGTAACTCCTTTGAATGAGGACTTTTTTTAATTTATTCGCTTTGTCTTTGTTATATGATTTTGTTGTGACTTTTCTTTGTTTAAAATGAGTATCGGCTTGTGGACAATTATTAGACACAAAGACGGTCAATATTGTAAATAGTGGCATTTACTGCACTTCTGGTTTTCATCAAAAACAAAGCCTACCTCTTGTGTGCAAAAATTTGTTTTTTTCACAACGTGCACTGTGCAACGAGAAGCATACGGTGTATAACTAAATAAAATCAGTACTATTGTTTGACTTACATCTTTGTTCGGATCTAGCAATCCAATTTATAAAGCCAAATCAGAGGCCCATGGGTGGCATAAAAACTTTGACACCAGGTTAGGCACTAACCACACGATAAAGAAAAGAATCCAATCCAATCTAGCAGAAAAACGATCAATATTTATATAAAAACCTGACTATTTGTGACGAATTATGTCATAACGTAGTTGAATGGCCTTCACGCAAAAATGAACTTTTTGTTATATTTTCATTCCATTCAAAATCATTGGGTTTCAATTTCATTAAAGCTTCATTTTCCATAGAATTTTAAGCTATAAAGTTTAGAAAGTACCAAGATGTATACAGGATGTAACAGAATAAGCGCAATACCTCTTAATAGGGGGTACAAAATTGGATTTCTCTTACAAAATGTCGCATAGGCTGACGAAATTAGTATGAAGAGTCCAAAGAGATACTCATGTTCCTTAGAGCACGTTGTCCAGTTTAGTGGTCTGAATCGCCTATTAAGAAGCATCCTGTATGTATGAACCATCGAGGTTTTTAAAGAGACTGTCACACAGGTACCTGTGGGTGGCAGAAACAACAATCTATAAAGCTGAACTAGGCGTTTCAAAAACTCGATCTACTATTTTATAAATAGACTTTAAATCTGACATTCGGTTTTTTATAGCCACAGATACGTGTTTATACTATCATTATAAAGAGATAAAGTTTTTAAGTTTGAATGTCAGAGGTAATCTTCGAACCTACTGGTGGCCTACCATGACGTCTTAAAGCAGGATGGTTTTGGTCTTGTTCCAGTGTGGGAAAGAGATGGCGCTAGACGTCCTCTATAGCTCCGTCTCTTACCCACACTGGAACAAGATTAAAACGATCCTGCTTTAAGACGTCATGGTAGGCCACCAGATCACTAATAAGAAGCTCAATTTATTATCCCCGAGTGACTTATGCTACATTTAAAACATTCCCGTAAGATTATTCCCGAACAATCGAACATACAGCGCGCCAAACTGCGGGCAAAAGTTAGTTTAAAAAAGCACTAGTTTCCTATTTATAATACTACTTCTACGGTATAACTAGGTATTCCCAGTGTTCATCAAATAAAACTATTGTTTGCAAACAAATGTGTAAAAAAGTATCGTTGTGCCTTCTAGAACAAAAAACTAGTTTTTCTCAAGGTGAACCGTGTGCTCATGGTCGTATTATATAAATGGCTTTGCATGACATCATCAGTTTGGAAATGAATGGTAGCTAGTGCGTAAGTACTAGGTATGTGTTACCACATCAAGGGCTCGTCATGTCAATATTGTGATATTAGACAATTTAAGTGTATTTAAATTTTTAAGTGTCTTTATTTTCGAAATCATGTGCGTATTCTATAATTATCACTTGCTTCGGTGAAGGAAAACATCGTGAGGAAACCTGCATGCCTGAGAGATATTTCTCGAAGGCGGCCGCGGCATCTAAAGCCAAGTCAGAGGCCCATGGGTGGCATAAAAACTCGTACACCCGGTTATGCAATAGTTAACCACACGAAATTTAGATATTTTTCTTTGCTTTTCCAATTTGGTGAACAAATACGGTGTACTGAGATTCCGATAATTGTGTTTATAATATTCTATTCGTAGTAATTTTCGATGTTATTTATACCTTTTTTTACGTTTCGAATGTTGTTAAAAGTGTGCGTAGGTACCTTGTTTTGTTTACCAAATATAAACGTTAGGAAAAATACACTACGCAATCTATTTATTGACAGCGTCACCTTAAAAAAAACATTAAAATAAAACAAAAGAATAGCGATGACTAACAGAATAGGTCAGGTACAACCATCATCACATTGTGATCTTAACGACCGTGTAAGTAATTAATATTAATTCAGGATAAAGAAACGATGGATAGACAGTGAAGGATGATATTTATGGCTAGAATGGAGGTGACTGCTGAGATGGCCAGTAAAGAGAATTAAGGGCTATATATCCCTCAAATGGCTTAGCATGATCCTCCGTTACTCCTAAAATACTGCAGCATTAATTTTGAAATAAATATATGGTAAAGTTGAGGTTTAATGCTAAGTCCTATGTGTGACGAAAATAGGTACGATTCCATAAACTTTTCTCGATAGAAAAAAAATCTAAAGTTACCTCCAAATCGAACAATAAACCGCTGGGATTCAAAAAGTACTTGAAATTAGATCATGAAACTTTGCATACTAACTGAACTAACTATAAAGCGCATCAGTGTTTTGTTTTTTTTAGATTTTTTGTAAATCGCAAAAAAACACTCATTTCGCACTATTCGGCCGCAGTGACTGACGTAACAACCGCTTTGTAGTGCAAGCTGATTAGAACTCTATTCTAACAGAATTTCAAACGTAGTTTGAACCACCACAAATAGAGTTGCTAATTTTAGGGTCCTAAAGTCCTAAGGCCCTTCTAGCCTTAAAGAAGACCAAGACATGCTGCGCCGACCCCAAATACCGAAGTTGGGATAACGATGATCACGACTCAAGATTTTGATGTTTATTCTTCATTTGCGTTGTAGATGTCGCTAGCATTCTTTTTTAAGCTTGGTTGCGGCTTGGTTATGTCCGTTATACCTACTAGACGTATTTTTTCATTGGCCGACAATAAAGTAGCCAGAGGAAACACACAAGAGGTAAACGGAACCATAAATGTCTGATTAAATTTTGAATTGATTAGCACAGATAACAATATAATTTTTAAGCTCTTTTATGATTAAAAAAATAATCTATTGTTAACGTTATATGGCAATGATTGCAGCTGTATGAGTACGATATATAATATAAGTAACTGGCCACTATATCCAAGTCACTTTAAACCAGTGGGTGTGAACGCACTAACCAACGTAAATTAGTCCAATTTGCTATTTAACAAATCTCTTGGACAGGAATGGTGACTAACGGATGCCCTCTTAACCTCTCAACAGACAATGGAGACGATATTATTACTGCCACTGAACTGAATAGTTTGAAACTGACGCACAGCTCTTAAGTGTTTTGTCCGAATGAATTCTGTAACCCCGCTTTGAAGGTGAAAATAATGTGTATTTTAAATGTTGTATTTACTGTTAACATACATAAAAAACTAAACTCCCATGGGGTACGCAGAAACCATCACAGAACGCCACCGGCAACGACACTTTCCTACTTCTTTTGTCTCGACCACATTCATGCATCTGGGTCATAAACAAACACTGGTTGTGAGTAGGTACTATGCACCAGACTTTATAAAGAACCTGCTTGACGGCTGATGATGAGGTTAGCAATACCAGCGCCACCTTGAACTGCACACTTAAAGTGGTCATATACACACCCTGTAGGTATATGACCACTTTAAGTGTGCAGTTCAAGGTGGCGCTGTTTGTCAAGACAAAATGCATCAATATGTCAAACTTGGTACATTTACTTTAGTTCTGTGATATCCCGTCTGCACATATAAGTTAGTTGAAGTGTAAAAGCGTCATGTTTTTGACAAAAATTGCCAATACAAATAAATAATGACACGGCAACTGCCATACAGAAATATAGAAGCACTGTAATTAGGTTGCAGAACCTATGAATAAAAAATTAGTAACGTATGTAGTTGTTTTTACTAATCTTAAAATTTGCGTAAAGGAATTTACACCCTAAATTCTCATTAAACTGTTTTCAAAATAGTAAACAGTGTCAATGAGATATTCCATTGTAACTCAGACACAATATTAATAACTCGTCAAACAGTTCACCTTTGTGTTTGGCATACAGTTTAGAAATTCTTCTAAACCGTAGAACAATGAGTTGTGTCAAAAATATAAATTATCCACGCTTGTTTTTATCCATACAGCGTTCTTATTCTTACGATTTTTTTACGATTTACGATTACGATAATAATTATATAATAAACGTTTGTTTTACTACTGAGAGAAGAACAGTGACCATTGTAGAGACATAAATATTTGATTTGATAGCATTGAGTTATAATGTACTAGTACATTATAACTCAATGTTTGATAGGTATAGTTCTAGCTGCCGGGGCTGCGGGACTGTTCGAAAGAGATACCGTGGCCCCGGAATACAAAGGGCGAGGGAGAAGTCATTTGATGATTTACACACGAAAAAAAAAAAACGGATGGACGGCGCCGCCGAGGCCCGCCTAGAATGAGGTGGCGAGATGATCTGGATGCACATCACGAAGCCTGGTTCGTGGTGGTGCAGCAGAAGAGTCCTGGGAAGGATATGGGGGCGTTACCCAGCTGTGGGACATACAAGTTTATTTAAAAACTATTAAATAAATCAGAGATCGTTTGCCTTGAACCGGCTTCACCAGCATGGGTTTCGTTAATTGTCCACAGGATGATGCCTACTACTGGTATAAAAGTATCCTATTGTGAGTCCAGGTTATGTAGAAACCTAGAAGGTAAACTGTCTGTACGCTCTTTCATTTCAAGTTCGGAAGTTTTAGCGTGAACGAGTATAACAAGCATCTATCCACACATCTTGGATGGATGGATGGCTAGTCCTCACAAACTTTCGCATTTGTAATAGTCAGCAAGAAGTTAGTGTAGTTTTTTTACAGGTTATTTTAGGTTACACGAAATTTTAATTGCAATATGTACAAAATGAGTTTGCTCAGCAACAGCAGGTTTGTTTGACACAATTATGTAACGAAAATAACTGTTACGTACGCTTTGTTAAAAATAATAATAGGCGCCTCGCCCGAATTATCGATGTGGCGTTCGCAACGCGATAGTGAAGAAATTTCCTTTATATATTAACTGATAATTATAATTTGTACTTACAAGGAAGTAATTTATTGTTAGGCCGATATTGGAATCGATAACGCGAACTGATTATACACCGACAAAATATGACGTCACGTGAACTGTTTGTGTAGGCAAAATTCCGATAAAGATTCGGCATATTTTTTGTAATAAATCAGATGCTATTTTTAAAATGATTAAAACCGTTTTGAGGTGTGCAGATGGAAAGGTTGATTATTTCTGTTTTGCTAATTATCTACTTATGCATTAAAATACAAACAACAGTGGCACCATCATCGATAGGAAACAGCTGACTTCTGATGGCTAATGATGGTGTGCATGGATATTTTGGCGAGTGACCTTTATTGGAACTAACGCCGGCTATCTTGTTTTTACAGTACAATTTCTACAGACGATTTCACAAAAATTTTTACCAGATTTTGTAGAACGATGCCTACTTTCGCACTGACTACTTTTTTACTGTACCTTTTGTAGACCACAAAAATTCCAAAAGTAGGCAGACTGCGATTAGAATAATGTACCTAATAGGGAATATATTTTTCAGTACATTTCCTCGCAAAAATCGTACTACGATTAGGTTCAACATGCAATGTATTTCACACTCGGTTTTTTTTTTCATTTATTTGTAAGTACTAAGCGCGGCAATAAAAAAACCCACAGATACTAGGTACTTATACAAAGTCTTAGGTAGGTAGTTATACAAAGTCCAAATTGGTACCGGCAGTGATTGTTTTTTTTATCTCGGCAAAGAGATATGACATACGCTAATCCTTGCCTCGCCTTGCTATGCCTTTACGGCGTAAATGTTTTTCAAATGTTGGCGTTGCGCTACCGATTACTTGGAAGTACAAAAAGTGCTTATATTGCGAAAGTAGGCGTCGTGCTACGATATCATTCAACCGCCAAAGAAACAGTTGCACTGTACCTGTACTTTTTTGGTAGGTAGGTATTTTTTGGCATACATCGTATTCTATGAGAATCTTGAAACATTTCAGTAACTCACTCACCTCATCACGTGAAAACAGAGTAAAAGGATATTGGTTATTTCCTAGAAATTGGGTTACGTCCTGAATTGACGGTCTCTTCGCCTGAAACGCTGACATTTAACCGCATCTAGTTAGTTCAGAGCTGACCGCAATACATTTGTAATCAGACTATAGATTTAATGAACGTGACATTTCTTTAGGTAACAAATAGTACTTATCATCCTATACTTTTTAATTTTCTTCATCATCGTGTGCCTAGCCTATTCCCAACTATTTATGTATGTTGGGATCAGCTTTCACTCTAGCCAGATGCAGCTAACCAGTATTTCTATTTAACGCGGAGTGATAGCCTATCTGACCTTCACAACCCAATTTACTGTGTAAATAAAGCCTTTGCTAAGACTGAAGTCAGACTTTCGGGCTTCTGTCTACGACATAACTATCGTTTTCTTATTGATCTGTTTGTCTTGTTCAATAGAAAAGACAAGTTTTCATATCACAGCAATAAAAAGTTTTCCTTTCTCTCCCTTGTTTTTCGGATACTAGATCAATTTTATGAGCCCCATAGATGCTGTGAATGTCGAATCTTGTAGTTGTGTCGTTTTCCACGACAGTGAGTTTGGTTTAATCATCACGGTTGGATACGAGGATTCGTAATTGGAATGTTACTTTTATTTGGAGAATTGGAGATTGGTACTTAGGCTTGGGCGTGTCTCTCTTTTCTTCTGAAGTTGTTTGATAGTCATAATTTATTTGTTTGTGTTTTTTAGCCAAGTCAGAGGCCTATGGGCGGCATAAGAACTCTGACACCAGGTAAGGCTCTAACCACACTTAATAAAGAAGAAGATTTATTTGAAGAATGTAATTACGATACTGTACAACCGATACCTTATACGAGAGGGTTTTTTTAGTTATAACAATTTTCCATGGAAAGCTGCAGAATTAGTTATTGGTATATTTTTCTCGACTGGGTTTTTGTTTTTTTTCTTGTGTGATGTTGTCTATTTTATGAGAGTTTCGTTGATTTTAACATTTTGCTCCGCAATACGACGTAATAAAAAAATAGATACGAATGGCGCAATTTTGGTCACATCAGACAAAAATATGTAGGCAAAACCCACCATGTTTGGCATGCATCGCTTTAACGTTGAAAATATTAGGCTTACCTACGTCACTAAAATTAATGCTCAAGGAAAAAACACAATGCCTATAGGTAGATATAAGAATTTAGATAATCGCAGATAGTTGTTATTCTTGACTTATTGTTAGCATTATGATTTGAAGACGTTTGCTTTACGCTTCTCGTTTATTTATTCGATTTAACCACAGAACACGGAAACGCTTTAGACGGCAATATCAACATTTTGTATACCAACTAAGCGTCGTCTTTTCCTAATACTCCACAAAATGACGCGACGCTTTGAAAGCAGCCCGAAGCAGAAGTAACTTTCGATGCCACAAACATTATAGTACGGCTGTCTTTATTTGCCGATTCCGTACTCTGTGGTCATAACACATTTTATGACTGCCGCATAGAGTGGGACCATGAGAATCTTTGTTTATTACCATTGCCTAGTTATTTTACGATCCAGCAATAATAATTCTGAGAAACTAGTCATACGTTGTATTGTTTCACAATAATTAGTAATTACCTTTATTAAACAACATATGATAGGGGACTGTGTGATTAGGTTACACGATCGGTTCTTCCCCACTGCTCAAACAGATTGCGGACATGATATTTTTTTTTTTTTGAGGTATTCCTCGAAGCGCTCCCGTTTTGAAACGCTCCCATCTAAGCGCTCCCGTTTTGTTCCTCCAAGCGCTCCCAAAAGGAGCGCTTGGAGGAACGATTAAAAATATTAAAATTTATTTCCTCGAAGCGCTCCCATGATTAACTTTCGGATAGAGATGGGACTATACCAACTGAAATTATCGATAATAACTAGGTAATAAGTTTTATTTATAACATCCTCTTTGAATACACAATAACATTGGTCCTTGTATACACATAAGAGTGCCGAAAGCAAAAAGATATTATTCTCTCAATTTCGTAATTTGGTTAAGCAACTTCGATGTCGATGATGCACACATGAGTTTTTAAAAATTATCGATATAATTAATTACGTTTACTTCATGCTTTTCCCTATTTTTAAACGTGGGAGCGCTTCGAGGAAATAAATTTTAATATTTTTAATCGTTCCTCCAAGCGCTCCTTTTGGGAGCGCTTGGAGGAACAAAACGGGAGCGCTTAGATGGGAGCGTTTCAAAACGGGAGCGCTTCGAGGAATACCTAATTTTTTTGAATAACAACAACTATATAGGTACCAAGCCATAGGGTTGACGAAATGGGATTCAATGTATAAAGATAAAAATAGTTACGAATTGGGACACTTTTTTACTTATTTTGCACGTCTTTTGTATAGTTGTCGAAATGGGAAAGTTACGAGATGGGACGTATTCTATCTGATGATACCATTGTTTAAGCTAAAAACTCCCAATATCGAGAAAGCTTTATAATCATTTATAATCAAACATCCTATAATAGAAAGGGCAGAAGCGCAACCAAAAGCACAATTAAATAAATAAATAAATATCGCTGGACATTACACACAGCGCCATCTAGTGCCACACTAAGCAACGAGGCTTGTGTCGTGGACACCAGATAGTTGATATACTACATAGATACTTTTTTTTTTGTTTGTAAAAACATGCTTATAATACTCTTATAAACATCCATGACTCGGAAACAAATGTCATCACACAAACATTTGCTCATACCGAGATTCGAAACTCCGAGCTCCGGGCTAAAAGCGTAAGGTAAACTACCGCTGTGCCATGCGGGTCGTCAAAATATGTAAACTCCTTATATTATTAAACAGACTCGGAAACAAATGTCATCACACAAACATTTGCTCATACCGGGATTCGAAACTCCGGGCTAAAGGCGTAAAGTAAACTACCGCTGTGCCATTCGGGTCGTCAAAATATGTAAACTCCTTATATTATTAAACATTAACCTTTTCTTTTTCTTTTATTTACAGGATCCTGCTTACATTGTTACCAATGTAACTCCGAACAGGACCCAGCTTGCGGCGATCCCTTCAAAAGCCAAAGGCATTTAGTGGTACGTAAAATAATACAGCCTGTAACTTTGGCCTAGCGGTTGCAAGTACTACTGCTGAATATGCCCCCATATTCAGCAATAGTACTTGCAACCGCTCCTGGGACCGATTCCCTGGTCGGACAGTGTAATTGGGTTTTGACACTAAGAATTTCTTAGCGGAACTCTTTATAGCATTCATTTTATCGCCACTGCTCTCAAAACGGCGAAGAAAAACATCGTGAGGATAACGGCATTTCCTAGAAACAAAAATCGAGGGTGTGTCCCGTGTGATGGATTACAGATTATATTATGATAGAAGCAAGTAGCTTGGAGATCTTAACTGTGGTTCTCCACCTTTTAAGGGACGTCATACTGGTGAAATGTTGGTGTTGGGTGTTAGTCTTGCCTCCACTTTGAGAAATACAAACACGATCAAGACTTGATCATTTCTACTACTTATAAGTAAAAATATGTGCTCATCAATGATGGTTGCCTCATTTTCCAAAGGAAATATAGAGTCGTCTTAGCAAACACAAGGCATTCCAAAACTGATACTATGATGTTAATTTGGACAGTATCGAAGCAGAACTAAGAATAGACGTGATTCCATTGGGCGAGTCTTCGAATAGGTGATCTAAATTATAATAAGTGATACGAGGCAGGCGAGACGGCGGCTACCAACTTCGATCTGTGTCTCCACAACATTTTTATATCGTATGGACGTCCTCGTTCTTAATAACTTGGAATGCCTAAAGTTTCTAGTACTTTTTTGCTTACATAGATAAATCTATGCTCTATTTAGATAAAATAAGAGCCTTTTTAGTCTACGTCTATATTATTATTTCTATACAAATAAATAAAATTTAAGTATTTGTTTGTAATTGCAAACAAACAGCTTTTACTGAATGCATATGAAAGTAGGTATTTAATATACGGTACTTACTTTTTTTTTTTTGCTATCCTATTAGTGTCCCACTGCTGGGCAAAGGCCTCCCCTTTTAACGGTACTTATAACAAAAAAAAAGAAATATTTTGTTTCGTTTTTGTCTGACTGTCATTTTTTAATGTCAGGATAATGTCTGAAAAAGCTGGACCGATTTTCACGGGACTGGCAGATAGCTGGTGGCCGAGTTCTAGTCGAAACTAATTTGATTAATTAACCCTGGGAATCATCGACACGAAGAAGACAAAGTAACAGGCCACTTTATTTTAGGAAAATAATCAAGTTTCCGTGCAAACCCTTGAATTTGTTAACAAAATCCGATTCAAATAAGGAAGTAACATTCTTTTGTAATAATTTCACACGGACGAAGGTCGTAGACATCAGCTAGTGATTCATTTAACGACGATTCAACGAACCTTAGTTGTCAATCAAGGTCAAGATAACAAAACCTGACGAAATGTTTCAACAATTATTTGTTATTGGGCCTCTTTGTTCCAATTTCATCAAAAGAGAGAGAGTACAGCGAGATAGAACATTGTACTACTCGAGGCTTAGTAGATTAGGGTCATACAAACTCGGGAACACCGACGCAGGCAGGGAAATCCACTCCTTGGCTGTTCGAATAATAAAAGATGTCGCAAACCGCTTCGTGCGAATGTGTGGAACATCGACAAGGTACATACCCATACCTTTATTGTTTCATTAACAGTTACTATTGTATCTGTTCTAGGACTGCATGACGCAAGATTCGATCAACTACAACACCCTGTACCTTCGCACCGTTCTTCCTGGTGAAGTGTTCGGCAGCGTGGTCGGAGCACCTAGATATTGTCACAAAATCGTGATGCGTAAGTACTGTTTTATATTAGT
Source organism: Xestia sexstrigata (assembly GCA_941918905.2). NCBI lineage: Eukaryota > Metazoa > Arthropoda > Insecta > Lepidoptera > Noctuidae > Xestia > Xestia sexstrigata. The sequence continues at coordinate 8,498,775 of OW799219.2, forward strand.
ACTCTTACCTCTAAATTTTTGACACAATTTACGCTTGAACTTAAAGCAAATAGTTTATTTTCTGCCACTAAATATGCGACTTTCTTTTTGAATGAAAACATGACCTAAAGTTCTTAACATGTTCACGATCATTATGTCTGCTCTGCGGGTCCACGTAAGTTCCAGCAACCTAGACGTGTGTAACGAGCCAACGAAAGAGTCGCAACAGGTGGTGGTGGCCCATTTGGTCTGCTCACACCTACTAAAATGCAAATCCAAAAAGTTATATAAATCAGGAATAATATTTGGCGTCTTCATTCTAGCCACGAAAAGTTTTAAAATTGTCTATGCCATGTCAAAACCAGCGACTAATGTGATTGCTTTTGTTATATTACAGAGACCGGAGCCGTAGTCCGCACGTGCTTGGACGCCAACCCCGCCGACATCAACCACACGTGCCGCTCCCTGGAGAACTCCTCCAAACTGCCCAACACCGACCCCTCCAGGAAGATCAAGCACTGCAGCGTGTGCGACAAGGACAGCTGCAACGCAGCCACATCGCTGTCCTTCTCTCTCCCACTCGCCACTCTGGCGCTCATCGCTTCATACTTGTTCTGCAAGCAATAATATCTAACAGACTTCAAAGCAAGTGAACAATTCGGTCTAGCTTAGGCACCTTGAGTGTACCGCTTGCAGTTGTTAAAAATGAGGTGCCAAAAAAATCTCGATTTCAATGTTCACAGTTATTATCATAAGCAGTGTCTATGCATAGGTCACGCCGAAAATGCCTTTAAAAATTAACATCGGACCGTCCAATTGATTGTTTATTTGCTTTGTTTGTTTATTTAGTGTTTTATCTAAGATAGGGTATATAACGTGGCTGAAACACGTTGTGTCTTATAAATTAAAACTGACACCGTTGAGTACCAAAAGTAATTATGTAACCAATATATTGTTAGTTTTGATAGCAATAAAAATAATCTGTACCTGGGAATTGTTAAGTAGATTAACAAATTTTAAAAGAAACTTTTAAATAACACACGTGTTTTTAAAATATGGTGTATTTATTTATGAAGTTCATTATGTGTATTTAATATAGCAAACACTATTGTGGGAAAAAAAGATCTTGTAGTGCAGGTGCATACTTTATTAACATTTCATGAAGCTAACGAAGCAATATAATGGTTGTAATATGTATAGCTTAAAGTTTTATGTGATTCATTCACACATTGTTAACGAGACATTGAATAAGCATTTATGTATTTATCTATAGTTAAAGGCCGTCCTTTTAATGTGTATGTATGTATTTTTAATAAAATTAAAGAAAACTATGTTGTGTTATTTATGTACAAAACTTCGTCGTCTACTTATTCAGTTCACTCATTCAGGACTTTCCGTGAACTTACTTAACTTGGATTGACTAGCCGTGTGGTATCCGGCAGAGTAGAATAGAACCAACCCATTACACTCACGGGTGTCGTATAAGGCGACTATTGTCTGAGGCAGAACACCTTGCGCCTCCGTAGACCAGAGAATGGGCAGCAGCGTTTTCTGTTAGTCTTTCATAACTGCGATCTCCACTCTGCCTGCCAAGCGTAGAGATTACGGCAAATTCCTCCCATCATGGGAGAGGCTTATGTCCAGCAGTGGACGTTATGGGCTGTTGTAGTAGTAGTAGTAGTATTCAGGACTTTTATAACATGCGGTCTAACAGCGAACAGTACAACCTAAAAGAATTTTTTGAGTCGAAAATTGGACCCAAGTGTGTACAGCCTCTCTTCTATAAGCTGTAGTCAGCTATACAGTCGCTCCATGTAAAATACTGGTATTCAGCTGCACCTGGTAAGACTGGAGTAGACCCTAACTTAGTTGGGATGGGTAAATGGTTATTATTGATCACTATCAATAATAACCATTTACCCATCCCAACTAAGTTAGGGTCACGCGGGGTTAGGGGGACGCGGCATAAAAAAGCATATAGATTATGACGAGCCTGCTTGGTATCTTTAGTAGGTATGGTAGTGACAGCTAAAAAATATTACCATACCTTTTGGCAAAACAAATTATTAAATTATTAAAAAATATTATACCTATTTCTTCATTTACAATTTAAAAATTTATTAAAATAAATTAAACTAACTAACTTAAACTAAAAACTTAAAAAATAGCGTCACAAAACTTCTCAACACTGTCAACTGATAATGTCCCCAAGAGACTGGCGGCGTTACCACGCTGTATGGCAATGCTAAGCCTTTGGCCAAGGTAAAAGCCAGCCCTTAGGGTCACGGGAAGTGTCAACTAAACGTTTTGAAATATCCTTTAAATATAAAATAAATAAAAAAATATAAATAAATAAATATATTAAAATAAAACTCTGATAAGGTCCGTCCATGAAAAGAGCTTGTCTATATTTCACACTACCACCTTACCAAGAGGAAAGTTGATGGAGTTGTGTTGATGAAAGATCACGACAGAACACAAACAACAACACGACAATATGGAATGTTCCTTACGGGGATGGGTGGTTGATGATTCGTGATTGAAACGATCTGACTCCAAATTAAAAACTATAATCAAAATTCTACAATGAAGACCGCGGCCGAAGGTATATGAAAAAATGTATGGATGCGAACGCGTATGCTCGCTAAGGCGGTTGATGGTAAGTGTCGGAGGCAGGTATACCGCGTCCCGCGCGCCCTCCCTCCGGAGCTAGTGATGCGCCGGAACATCCTCCGGGGCCTTGGAAGCTGCTGCTTCCAAAGTGGGAACTGCTGCTGGCTCCAGCAACGGGCACAGGTACTTGATACCTCGTCGGTAAGTGCCAGTGCTAGTCTTCATCTCTTCCACGCGTGCTACTCCATCTTTGCCTGGAAACAGACAAACCACTCGCCCCAACTTCCATTGCATAGGTGGAGCATTTTCTTCCTTTAACAGGACCAGGTCTCCAGGTTGTATAGGTATGCTAGGAACACGCCATTTGTGCCTTTGCTGTAAATCAGTCACATACTCCAGCTGCCAACGTTTCCAAAACTGCTGACGAAATGACTCCAACCGCAGAAATCTGTCTGTTTTGTTAAAGCCGGTTTGCTCCAAATCTTGTGATGGTAAGGACGTCAATGGTCTTCCTATTATAAAGTGCCCTGGAGTTAAAGGATGTAGGTCATCGGGACTAGATGATAAAGGACAAATGGGACGACTATTAAGGATCGCCTCGATTTGACTAAATAGAGTTGCCAGCTCTTCAAACGTTAGGTGCGTCTGTCCTAAAATGCGTTTTAAGTGATGTTTAGCTGACCGTACGCAGGCCTCAACTAGACCTCCGAAGTGTGGGGAGTACGCAGGTTGAAAATTAAACTTAATGCCTTCTCCGGAAGAAAACTCCCTCACGTCATCAGCACTAGAAGTTAGGAAGTCTCCCACTTCCTTTGCGGCTGCGACAAAATTACGGCCGTTATCGGAAAAGAATTCTACAGGCTTTCCTCTGCGAGAGATAAATCGACGCAAAGCCAAGATGAAGGCATCCTTTGAGAGCTCGCTGACAGCCTCTAAATGAACACACTTATATCTAAGGCATACGAATATACAAAGATAACATTTCGTTATTTTACATCCCCTTCCCTTCCTGTCGGTTATTAAATATGGTCCGGCAAAATCGACAGCTGCGCTGCCAAAGGGATAACCGGGATTTACACGTTGTTCAGGTAATGAGCCCATAAGAGGACTTGGTGTCTCACCCCTAACTCTTCTACACCTAACACACTGTCTCGCAGTGGTACGAGCCAAGTCTCTGCCAGCAATAGGCCAAACGGATTCTCTAATGGTGTAAAGCAATAGCTGTGGACCAGCATGAAGAAGACGCAGGTGTTCCTGTTGAAATAACAATTTAGTAAGCCCATGTTTGGCATGAAGCAACATTTGATGGCGTGTATCAAAGGGATAGCAAGACAGAGTCAAGCGTCCACCGACTCTTAATATGTTTTCACTGTCTAAGAACGGATTCAATGAAATCAACTGACTTTTGGAGTTAAGAACTCCTTTAGTACGAAGGACTTTGATATCCTTAGCAAAACTATCAGTTTGAGACAAATATACAAGTTTTCGAAAGGAAAGAGAGAGTTCATCAGGCTGTAAGGCACCCACTTTTTTGTTGTTCACATTTCTGCAATTGTAAATAAATCGAAGCAAGTAACTGAGCACACGCTGAATGAATTTTAATTTTGAATATCGATTAAAGTCTAGCAATGATTGCTTACTATTTTCATTTTCATTTATAGTGTTAACATGGACTTTAACTTCAGGCAGTTCGGGAATATTATTATTATTCGAATCAAACGATGGCCACAAAGACTCATGTTGAATTAAAAAGTCAGGACCATTCCACCATATATCTAAATTATTATTTTTAATTAAATCTACGCCACGCGAAGCTAAGTCAGCAGGGTTGAGGTGAGTGGGAACATGACGCCATTCGGAGTCTTTTGTTAGCTCTAAAATCATTGCAACCCTGTTAGCTACAAAGGTTTTTAATTTGTCGTACCTCGTACCTAGCCAAGCTAACGCTATAGATGAGCCACTCCAGTATATTTTACGAACAATCACACAACGCAGGGCGCGTTCCACGGCGTCCGCGAGCTGCGCGCCCAAAAGACAAGCACACAACTCCAGGCGCGGAATAGTTGTTGGCTTAACCGTGGACACCCTGGCCTTGGCGCAAAGCAGTCGTACTGTGATGACGCCTTGCTTATCAGTGGATTTTAAATAAGCGCAGGCTGCATAAGCCGTCTGTGAAGCGTCACAAAAACAATGCAGTTCTGTTCGGGTAGGTTCTTTACATAAAACATGCCTTGGAATGCGTAATTCATGAAGATGCTTCATGTTGTTGACGAACGATAGCCATGATTGGCCGATTCATGGGGCACGGGTTGATCGCAGTCAATTTTTTGTATCCATAATTTTTGGATCAATATTTTAGGCTTAATTGTAAAAATACTTAACATTCCAAGCGGATCAAACACTTTACATGATTCAGATAATATTGATCGTTTAGTAATTTTAGGGTTATTTTCATAATTTGTAGGAAAATGTATGAAATCTTCCTTAGGATCCCACCCGACACCTAATGTGTGTGACGATGAGCTAATGATGAGATCCCTTGGGGCCTTTTCCTGATCAATCAAAATTGATGGCAAATTTGAACGATACTTTCTTAAGTTAAAACACCCTGCAGCAAGTGCATTATCTACAGACTGTTTTATATACAATAAATCGTCTTTATCGTCACTTCCGGTTAATAAGTCATCCACTACGAAGTCGTTTTGAATTATTTGTTTTATTTTGTCCTCACCAAGCTGCCATAGACAACGAGTGCTTAAGAAACTGGAACTGGTCAAACCATAAGTGACCGTATGGAGCCTTAATGACCTTATAGGTTCTGTGCTATGATTGCGCCACAATATCATTTGCAGGTCTCGGTCACTGTCTTGAACTACGACATCGCCTGATAACACGTACGAATACTGCCGAAATCGAAGCAATATATTAAATAAAGAGTCTTGAATATGTGGACCTGCACTTTGTAAATCATTTAATGAGTAGCCAGATGTCGTTTTAGCACTACCATTAAAAACAACGCGTAATTTTGTCGACTCACTGGACGGACGTAAGACAGCGTGATGAGGAATGAAATAAGACTGCTTAGGAATCAATTCACTGGACTCGGATAAATGACCTAACTCAGCATACTCTTGTATAAACTGTGAGTACATATTTTTAAGGTTTGGATCTCGCGCGAACCTTTTTTCAAGTGATAAAAATTGTCGTTTTGCTAAATTAAAGGAGTTTCCTAAGCAATCCGGTTCTGTTACAAGAGGCAACCTGACGTGAAAACGACCATTTTCGTCCCGGTAGGTATGTTTTACAAAATGGTTTTCACACTCAATTTCTTCGTCAGTTAACTGATTATTTTTTTGGGGAACTTGCTCTAGTGCCCAAAATTTTGTTAACTCATCATTTAATGATTCATTGGAGATAATTTCCTTACTTGAATTTAAAACAAGATGATGACATTGTACAGTGTTGACAAGGCATTTGCTGTTGGATATAAACGGACCAGTCAATAACCAACCTAGCTTGGATTTAAGAACAATGGGTTGGTTTGGTCCCAGTACTAATTTGTCGGACTCAATCAGAGTCCAAAATAAATCGGCACCTATGAGCATATCTACAGGCGCTCTCTGATTGAATGTAGGGTCAGCTAATTTAACGTGGCTGGGCAAATTTATTAATGATGCATCAAATGTTTTGTTGTGCAAATTTCCTGAAATGTTGGGTAGCACAAGGCATGAAATATTTGCTTCAAAATCGTTTTGCTTTGATTTTAACTTTAAACGGCAACGTTGCAAAGAATTAGAAAGAGGTTGATTACCTACACCTACAATGTCAACTCGGGTTGGCTGAGGAGTCAATTTTAATGCATTTTTAACCTTATTTGTTATTAGAGAAGTTTGACTCCCGCTGTCCATCAAAGCTCGAATTGTCAGGCGTTGGTTTGTGTTTGGATTAAATACATCTATCAAAGCAGTTGAAAGTAATACATTGTTATTAGATGTAACTGCAGACATACTCATGACATTGTCGCAGTCCCCCTCTAGTCCCTCAACCTCACTTTCTGTTGTAGCTATGATTGCGTGTGATTCGGAGGTACTTACAGCCTGAGAATGCTCTTTGTGCAACAAAGAATTGTGTCGCCCTTTACAAGAAGAACAAGGACCCAACCTGCATTGACGAGCCGAATGACCTTTGCGTAGACAGTTGAGGCACAACTTCAACCGCAACACTTCAGCTATCCGCTCATCAACGGGCTTGCCCAAGAAAGAAGCGCAGTCGTACAGGCGATGGCTGCCATTGCACAGGACACACGCCCCAGAAGTGGATTCAGTCGAGGTTGAAACTGCGAATGATTTTATGTGTGACTTTTCAGATTTATGAGAAGATGATGACGAGTGTGAATGATCACCTTTATAATTGCCGTGTCGTTCGGACTTATTAATATGTAGGGATTCTAGAACATCCGAACGGCCTTTCAAAAACTGGAAGAAATCATTTAAAGAAGGCCTTTTACTAAAACTATTTTTATGTTCCTCCCATTTGACACTAGTGAGACTGTCGAGTTTTGCCGCAACCATATAAATAACCAACGAATCCCAGGATTCGGTTTTTTCACCCAGCGTATTTAATGCGCGCAGATTCTTCGAAACGTGATCAATGAGAAATCGTAAGCCTTTGGCGGAATCGCGATGTACTGGCTGGATGTTAAACAAAGAATGCAAGTGGTTATTTATTAACTGTTTTTCATTATTATATCTCTCACAGAGGAGATCCCAAGCTTCCTTATAGTTAGCCGAACTCACCTCCAAATTACTGATGACACGAGAAGCTTCTCCTTCAAGGTAAGAATTTAAATAATAGAATTTATGAATTGGTTCTATTCTGTCATTGTTGTGGATAAGAGAAGTGAAAGTATCCCGAAATTCGAGCCATTTATAGTAAGTTCCGTCAAAGTTCGCAACTTTAATAGTTGGTAATTTAAAACCCATTGAATTGTAATTACCTGAATTACGACAGGTTTGGTCGCATGAATTATGACAGTTTGACACAGATTTGCCACATTCGGATATATTAGATTTGAATTTAGTTTCATGTTTCTCAAGTAAACATTGTGTCTGTGCGATAAGAAATGAAATGTCGGACTCCATTTCTTCCCTAATGTCATGTTCACCTTCCAAATTATCTTGATTTGACAATTCTATCTCTAATTGCAATTCATCAAAGTGTGCAAGCATTTCGCGGAGCCGCTCGAATCTCTGATTAATCACATAGTAATCGCTTCGCGAAATAGATGCACATTCAAGGAACGCGTTTAAAAAATTCCTATACTTCGTAATGCGACCCTTGACAGAGCTACGTTAAACTACAATTAAAACTTGCTTTTGGAATATTTAACCTTAACATACCTTCTTAAGGGGATTTAGGGGCTAGTTCTCCACTTTTGACAGACATGTTGATTACAAGGCACTCACAACACAGTAACTGAACCACAAACAAACAAAATAACGATAAAACAATACGAAAAATACGTAACTTAAGCCTGTTTACGCCCTAACACTTCGCAAGTACTTGCTGGGCCAGCGCCGGCGCAGATAAGAAACAGCTGATGCGCCCACAGGCGGCCGCGCCCGTAAGCAACTGGAATGTACAATAAGTATTTATTTTAACAAATGTATTGAACTATAAAACGATGGGGACGTTGTCTGTATGCAAAAACAAACCGTTGAAGTACGTATTATGCTGTAAATGTATTATATTTCGATAAAAGACGATTGAAATTACTTGCAAATAATAGTTTTACGTTTTAAACACTTAATTACTTACTTATTGTTTAAGTAGCTTTGTAAATAGCGTAAAGCATAACAATGGGCTGCGCGGTTAAGCATGAATAGTTGCAATAAACAAAGAAAGAAGCAGCGGCAATGCTATTCAGGCAATTATGACGAAAAAAGATAACTGTAGGATGAAGTTTGAAAAGGATATTACAAGTAGGTGAATGATTGGGCACTTTCCTGGCTAAGCTGTAGCTGCGGTGCGTAGGTACTTAGGTAACGTATATCGACTGACCGGCTGGCTTCAAGCTGGATTATTTGTTATACATTCACCGTCTTGTCTTATAAATTCCGATTTCATGCGACGTTCCAGTATATCCCAAACGACGATCGAAAACACTGCACAATAATCTATAATTCCAACAAGCAGCTGCGGCAGGGTCCAAAGGTCGGCGCTAGGGAATGTTCTTGCAATTATTCTTCCGTACAGTGTATTCTCGTTCTTCTGGATCACGTCGGGGTCACCAATGTTCCTTACGGGGATGGGTGGTTGATGATTCGTGATTGAAACGATCTGACTCCAAATTAAAAACTATAATCAAAATTCTACAATGAAGACCGCGGCCGAAGGTATATGAAAAAATGTATGGATGCGAACGCGTATGCTCGCTAAGGCGGTTGATGGTAAGTGTCGGAGGCAGGTATACCGCGTCCCGCGCGCCCTCCCTCCGGAGCTAGTGATGCGCCGGAACATGGAAGATCCTGCTCCTCACGACCTAGGAAAATATGTAGAACATAAAGCAATACCTATGCATCTAGTAGTTGCTAACGCGACTGCACAGCATAGGGTCTTGGGTTAGGTCTCAAAGGCAAGCAAAATGTGGACCTAACCAATGTTCAGGCGCTGCGAGTCTGCGACACACCCCGACATAACATTGGTTCTTTTTAACCTTGACTTCTAAAAGAGGTTTCTTAATTCGACCGTAAATATTTTTTTTTTATGTGTGTTCGCGGATAACTTCGTCGTTTATGAATCGATTTTATATAATTTTGTTTTGTTTTTTATATAATACCTATTATTAATATTTGTATAGGATATTACAACTAAAAATGGAAAACGACTTAAAAAAAAAACACAAAAAAGTGAAAAATAACTTTGGTTTCAGAAGCCGGTGACAAAAACACCAAATCAATCAAAGGTCAAGCTTCAGAAGTCGGTGACCTTTGTTTGATTGATTTAGTGTTTTTGTCACCGACTTCTGAAGCTTGACCTTTTTGGCCCTATAGCTCGGGCCAGGTTTTGACCCGAGCTATAGGGCACCTAGACCTAACATTAGTCCTAGACAAGTATAGTTTCTTCCAAAATTATTCGTATTTCAACAATGAGTTTTATTTCACCATCACAAAACAAACACCATCATCGTTATCACGATCATCATCATCATTATCACAATCACCATCACTGTCACAATTACCATCACTATCACAAGGTGACTAATTGCGTGAGGTATGAAAGATTAGCCTGTATGTATTCAGTCAGTTTAGTTTACTAGTGATAGTCGGATTTTGCACCTAGTATGCAAAATCCTTCGCTTTTTGGCGGGGTACTGTAACGTTGCACTTTGCAAGTTACAATTTAAAGGAGTTTAGTTTATGAAACCTTAATATTAAGAAATCTATCTACACTTAAAATACTATGCTATTTACACAAAAATAACCTATTATAATATTATTAAGTAAACCAAACACTTAAATAAATCATTAAAAGTAAATATTACTGTGCGGAACCTACGAGAGTATATTATCTTAAAAGGTCCTTGCTTCTATGCACCCGCGCAACGCTGAAACGATCCTGGCCGAGCGTCGCCGAGGAGTTACGATTCGGGTGGGCTCGGTAGGGCCGATGACCAGTCGTTTTGAGAGCACTGAGGTGACGGCTGTGCTGCTCGCTCCGATCGTACTTAAATAATTTTTACTAAATACATCGCGAAATCCCTCTAGGGTGAGTTTCCATGTATTTTATTAGAAGGGCTAATTGTAAGGTGTTCCTAGAACCTCTTAAATCTAGTTTCTGCTGTATTTCTTCCTATCTTCCTATCTGGGACACTGTGACCTTTGGACCTAAGAAACGTGGTTCCTACAGCTTGCTTACGCTTCCATTTCTGTCTGGATTTCCAGGATTCTAGTCTACCCTACAAACTTTCGCCACATCGTGGTTCCGGCGTCGTGAAGAACGCTTGGAGAAAGTCCTCTGCTGCAGAGAGATCACCTACCTTCGCTGAGTTCCCACTAGGGACAGAACCTGGAGCTGGAGCCGTTGGCTGCGGGCAGGGTCAAAGACGGAACCATCATCGCTGGAGACGGTTCAGGCCAGTGTTCCCTACCACCTTTATACCCTCTGCAATCGAGTCGTGAGATGGCCACGGAAGTTTAGGCAATAAATAATAAGTGTACCTAATCATCCAGCTCTTATTATTTACAAACCCCCTACATACCTACCTGCTGACACCCTCCTAGCAGGGCAAGTGTCACACCATCACTATCCCCATTACAATCACCATCACCGTTATCACAATCACCATCACTGTCACAATCACCATCAGTATCACCATTACAATAACCATCACCATCGCTATCACTATCACAATCACCGTCACTATCACAATCACCATCACTATCACCATTACAATAACCATCACCATCGCTATCACCATCACAATCACCGTCACTATCACAATCACCATCACAATCACTATCACCATCATCGGTATCACAATCACCATAACTATCACAGTCACAGTCACTATCACCATCACCATCTCAATCACCATCACCATCACAATCACCATCACCATCACCATCACAATCACCATTATCGTTATCATAATCTTTATCATCGTAGTCACAATGATTATCATCGTAATCACAATGATTATCATCGTAATCACAATCAGCATCATCACAATCACCATAATCGTTATCACACTCATTATCATCGTAATCACAATCATTATCATCGTAATCACAATCAGCTTCATCACAATCACCATAATCGTTATCACACTCATTATCATTGTAATCACAATCATTATCATCGTAATCACAATCATGATCATCACCATCACAATCACAATCACCATCATCGTTAGCGCAATCACTATCATCATTATCACAATCATTATCATCGTAATCACAACCATTATCAGCACCATCATAATTACCATCACAATCACAATCACCATCACAATCACAATCACAATCACAATCACAATCACCATCACAATCACAATCACCATGAACGTTATCACAATCACTTTCATCATTATCACAATCATCATTATCACAATCATCATCATCATTATCACAATCATCATTATCACAATCACCATCATCATTATCACAATCATCATCAGAATTACAATCACCATCACTATCACAGTCACTATCACCATCACCATCTCAATCATCATCACAATCACCATCACCATCACAATCACAATCACCATCATCGTTATCACAATCACTATCATCATTATCACAATCATCATCATCGTAATCACAACCATTATCATCGTAATCACAATCATAATCACAATATCCATCCTCGTTATCAAAATCATCATTATCGTAATCACGCGCATCATCATTATTACCACAAACACCACCACTGTCACAATCACCATCACAATCACAATCACCATCATCGTTATCACAATCACTATCATCATTATCACAATCATCATCATCGTAATCACAATTATCATAATCAGTTTCATAATCATCATCATCGTTATCACAATCATCACAAAAAATCAACACTAACCCTGTATAGAAGTCGAATCCGCCATCTTCTGGATCTCAAAATAAATGCCATTTTCGTAATCTGCACCCCTGATAATCTCGGTACCGACACCCATATTGATTTTTAGACTTCAACCCCATCACACCCCAACAGGGGGTGATTATGGTATTTCAGGTCCGCCACATTAAATCTTAAAATCGTTGTTTTTGTAACACACCTGAAACGATACACCATACAAAATATACCGATGTTTATTTTCAGACTTTGTTACCCCATTTCCCCCCTTAGGGGTTGAATTCTGAAAAAACCTGAAACACAAATGTTAACTCATTTATCGATAGGAGTACTCCTGTGAAGTTTCGAATAAAACAGTCTAACTAATCTTGTTTCCTCATACAAACTTTGGAGCCCCGTTTAACCCCCTTAGGGTGAAATTTGAAAAATCATTTCTTAGTGCACCCCTAGACCACATAAGGAACCTACTTGCCAAATTTGGAATCTGTAGACCCAGCGGTTTGGGCTGTGCGTTGATAGATGAGTCAGTCAGTCAGTCAGTTTCTTCTTTTATATATTTAGACATGCGTATTTTTAGGTCGTTCTGGAACCGAAACCCATAAATTCGATCATCTAACTCGGAACGATTGGGGACTGTTTTTTTTTTAAATAACAAAAAAAATATTAAAGTTTTTTTTTTACAAAAATAATAAAAATAAAAAAAACACGAAAACTTTAATTTATAATGTATATTTTTTTTTTTGTTATTTAAAAAAAAAAACAGTCCCAATCGTTCCGAGTTCGATGATCGAGTTTATGGCTTTCGGTTCCAGAACGACTTCAAATTAACGGTGTATTTCACGTTTTTTTAGGTGGGTTAAAATTCTTAAAATAGTCACTTTCACGTGACCATTTTACGAATTGTCAATCAAACTCAAAGCATTTATTTTAAATAGACCCTCTTTTGAGTAGTGAAAAAATCGGATGAATAGTTTAGGCGCTACGGTGGAACATACGTAAATACACACATACATACATACATCTACTACTACTACACTACAACAGCCCATAACGTCCACTGCTGGACATAAGCCTCTCCCATGATGGGAGAATTTGCCGTAATCTCCACGCTTGGCAGGCGGATTGGAGATCGCAGTGATGAAAGACTAACAGAAAACGCTGCTGCCCATTCTCTGGTCTACGGAGGCGCAAGGTGTTCTGCCTCAGACATTAGTCGCCTTATACGACACCCGTGAGTGTAATGGGTTGGTTATTCTACTCTGCCGGATCCCACACGGCTAACATACACACATTAGATTATTGATTTTTATATCACGTTTATCGCAAACTGTTGTCATGTGAATCACCAACATGGCAACATCATGAACTCAATGATAATGTTTAACTTTGTAGGCGGACACCATATGGTGTTCGAAAAGTTTATATAAGTATTATTTTTTTTCGACACAACGACACTTGCTACGATCCTTCGGATACTCCTTTCGCTTCATCATCGTTCATACATCTGGTCATACACGAAAGCCGTTTAAATGTTGGTGTGATGAGCATGGACATTTGTCCATGTATGTGTAAGTAAGTATGTATTTACAAACAAAAAGTATCTATGTAGTATATCAACTATCTGGTGTCCACGACACAAGCCTCGTTGCTTAGTGTGGCACTAGATGGCGCTGTGTGTAATGTCCAGCGATTTTTTTTTTTTTTTTTTAATTTACTACGCACTGACCTTTCTAAAAAATATCGATTTATCTTTCTTATTATTTAATATAACATAATCTATACCATACCTAATATTATTAAGAGTTAAAGTTTGTTAGTAGTAAGTTTGGATCTATCTTTGGACCTTGAATCTTTGGACCTATTGATCCGATTCCGAAAATTCTTTCACTATCGGGAAGCTGCAATATCCCCGACTGGGCTGATATAAATCCAATCCAAGATTTTGCCCACCCTGATAATCAAACCTAAGATTCCACGCTAAGCGGTCCTGGAGAGATGGCCTATGGAGCAAGACCACGATTTTTAAGGCACCGGAGAATCTAGACACACCCAAAAATGTATTCCTCATCTGCCCAGCCTTTTCCCGTTGGCTTCCAGCCTAATCGGATGTAGCTAAATACCAGAATTCTACATGGAGCGACTGCCGATCTGACCCCTTGATTGAATGAGTACGATACCCCTGGGTACGACTGGTTATCATACTTTCGGGCCACTCACTACCTGTGACGACTGTCAAAGATAATTATATGAATGACAGCAAGGACCAACGACGGCTCAACGTGCTTTCTGAGGCACGGAGGAAATTAGATTGGTAATAAGGGGTCACCCATCACCAGACTAACCTGGGCGGCTGTTATTATTTAGACAACCCAAAAACGTAGTGGCTGACAATGTCTTTTGAGTAACGGGACAGGCATGAGGGCGTTTTGAACTGGTAAGTTTGCCAGAAAGAAAGGACTTTCCGGAAAGACGGGAAATTATAATGATATTGAAGATGCAAATAATTGCAGCCATAATACCTACATGACTGACTTTTAGCGGTGAGTAATAGAGACAAAGTTTTAAATCCTTAATTTGGGGAGTCCCACACGTTTCGTCCAATTCTTTATCACAACCACCTGTACGTACAATATTATCTCTGTATTTCTCATTTGATATAAAAGTAATCACAATTCGCTGATAGTTCGCACTTGCGGTAGACGTTATATATAACAGAACGTTTTATTTAGAATATTAAAATAATGTTCAAGTTAATCTATATTTTTTCGTTGGTGTTTGTGTGTAGTATATTCACAGGTGAGATTAATTTATTAACTTTTCTACTAGTAAAAAATTAAAACCAGGTGCGGTACCAACTATCGTTCTTGCTGTAAGTACTTGGGGTTTTTACTACGAAAAATATTTAATTGTTAAATCAAAATTACATCACGTTTCGTATAACCGGAGTCACAAGTCGCTAATGTTAAGTTAAACCGTACAAATTACATTTCCGTGTCTTGACACTAATATTATAAAGGCGAAAGTTTGCATGCGTGTATGTATGTTTGTTACTCAAGAACTACTGAACGGATTTGAATGAAATTTAGCACACAGATAGTTTATAACCTGGAGGAACTTTTTATCCGAGTAGTATGATTCTATGGGGAAAATTTATCGAACTTCACATGGGCGAAGCCGCGGGCAGAAACTAGAGTTTATAAAGCTTTTAATGTGAAACTACTTAAGTCAATAATTAAAGTTGAGTTCACCTCTGATTTTGTTTCTTCTCGGAGTAGTCAGTGCGTAATATCGGCCTCATCTAGTTAAAAAACATATTATCTACTTATTTATTTTGACACATAATAGTGTTTGTAAATACCAATTTTTAAAATAAACATGTTTTATTAATTTATGTTCAAATCCATAATTATGTTCGATTACGTAAGTTTTAACACCGAATGTCATCAAACTGTCGGTGTTAAAATTAATAAATAATTAGAACTAGTACCAACAAGAATTACTACGAATATTTTTATTTGCGTTGAAACATGGTACAATAGTGATTTTAAAAAATCGTTTTTGATCTACATGTCTCGTCATGAAGTGGGATACAAACATATTGAAGAAAACAAGCGATAATTATGTGAAATCGATAGTAAGAGCACAGTCAATGCCATTATCATATCCATTACAACACCAACATAAGGTGTCAATCACGAAATATAGACCCTTCACGAAGCCGTCAACCCAGCATTATGTACATCAAACTAAGTACAAAATTCGTGGTCTTGACCGTGTAGTGCGCGGGGTTCCAAAGATACGTGTCCGTCTGAAAGTTCTAAACTTCAAAATGAACCCTACTCCCTATTATCATAGGATTCATCATTTAAAAGCACATCGGCCGTAAGGGCACAGTCCAATCGTGTTTTCATTCATTCTTAGTTCGCAGCCCTAACAAATTGTACATCCATAAGTAATACGGAGTAGGAAACGCCTGTAACATCAGCCGAAACAGCTAAGAGAGTAGACACCCTTTTTTTTTTTTTTGTCGGATGGGAAATCATCAAATGACTTCTCCCGCTCTGGGCGGAGCAGGAGGGAGTGTCAGACTTTTACTGACTAAAACCCATCCATGTTCCTTCATCGCCCTTTGTGTTCCGGGGCCACGGTATCTCTTTCGAACAGTCCCGCAACCCCGGCAGGCATCGGTCCATGCGGACCCCTTCCTTTTTGCTGACTCTCTTTGAGGCGCGCGTGGAACACGAACGCGCCGTCGACACGGCCTGTCGTCATGAGACGGACGGACGGCGAGCTAGCCCATAGCCCACCGTCCACAGGCCCGAGAGTAGACCCCCAAGGTCTTGTTATCTGACCTCTCTCTATGTAGGACTTAAACTTGTCTGTGTATATCTGGTGAATAAATATGGCTGCACAAAAACATTTGCTTCTAAACATGTAGGGTATTACTTACATTATATTAGCTTAGTCTGTTCAAGGAAATTTCTAAACGCCTAGTTGACGCTTCCCGTGACCCAATGTCTGGCTTTTACCTTGGCCAGAGGCTAAGTGTTGCCATACAACATGGCAACGTGGCCAGTCTCTTGAGCACATTACCAGCTGACAGCGTTGAGGAGTTTTTTGATGCCCTTTATAGTTTGTTGTTCGTTTATCTATTTTAGTTTATTTCATAGTTTTTATTGTATTATGTTTTGTTTTTCATAATCTCCTGTCCGCTTTGTAATACGTATAGATAGCGTGCCACACATTACAAGAAACATTATCTCTCTTAAGTACACGATTACGATTATCGGCCGATTTATTATCCTTGTGCATTGCGCCACGCCACCGACAAATGTTTTTATTATGGCTTGATAGTTTTTAACAAATATATTCCTACATGTCTGGCCTTTTTCAACTATGTTGGGGTCAGCCGATCCTGTCTTACTGAATACAGCTGATTATCAATCTTAAAAAAAAACACAACAAAGTGAAAAATAACTTTAGCTTCAGAAGTCGGTGACTTTTGTGTGTTTGATTCAGATTCCTTGCCACCGACTTCTGAAGCTAAAGTTATTTTTCACTTTGTTGTGTTTTGGAAGTTGGTTTAATTTTTTGCAAAAATGATTTTTTCATTGTTGTAGCGTGATATTAGATAACCTACCTATAGCCTTCCCCGATAAATGGACAATCCAACACTAAAAGATTTAGATCTAAAGATTTTTTTTAATTCGAGCCTATAGTTCCTGTAATTAGCGCGTTCAACCAACCAAACAAACAAACAAACAAACAAACAAACTCTTGAGCTTTATAATATTAGTAGATTCAAGTGGGTAACAATTTAATTTCTTCGATATATTTGCATTAATCGCTAAAATAATCTCCTTTTGTTTTTGAAAATAAAGGCTTGCCTCCGACAGCCTTACGACTTCATCCTTAGACACTTAATGACAGTCATACTCCAGCTATATGAGGTCGAAAGTTCTCATCAAAGCTGCAGGAAATTAGCCCAAACACGATTTTTCAATGTTAAATATTTGCGTCGAATTGAGATGTTCCTCCTTTTTGTTTACTTGAGGCAACTGACACGGGCGAGGGTCATTATTTCACGGAAAATCTTAACACCGCGATTCAGAAAATGGAGTGAAATAAACATTTAACGACCAAGATGTTAAACTGCTAAAATTTAATGCACGGTAATCATGCTATGTAAATTGTCAAAGCAGCATCTTAATATAAATAAAAAAATAATAATAATAAAAAATATCTTAATCTAGAGCTAATTATAACTTTTTTTTAAACCGGTCAGTCGATTTAAAAGTTATCTGGTGAGCACATTTTTAGTCATTAGTACCATTTTAGTACACTATTTATGTCGCTGCATCTTGCATATTTTGATCATTAGTTCTTCTTGAACACTTTAAATTTATATATCTTTTGATAGAATTAACCGATTACTATGAAACCAAAACTAAATAATACCTCAAGATACGCACAATTTTCAACGAGGCAGTAATTTATTACAAGCTTCTATTTAGTTTCACCTGTCCCGAAGTCTCGAATCAAATCTTGCAAGTTAAATTTGATGCACTTCCCGGTTACCGATTGAGCTAAAATCTTGCACGCATAGTTATGTATATCCCGTGACAATGAAATATTATGATAACATGAAGCTGATCTGATGATGGAACTGGAAAATGGCTCGTATGATTCGTCTTGACGAGTTCTTTGTCTCTAGATTGTATCCAGGGTTTGATGATGGAGCTGGAAGGTGACATAGGATGTCCGTAATATAACGACATAATCCTATCGAGTTTGGCCTCGTTTGATTTGTCTTTAAGAGTATTTCGATGCTAAATGGTAACCAGAGTTTGATGATGAAGCAGGAAGACAAGGTGAAAAATCTCGCGAACTAGTCTTACTAACCTTCACTCTCCCGGCACGGCTGGTCCCCGTGGGAGCATTAGACTAAAACCCTCCAAAAAAAAAAACAATAAAACTTTAAGAATAGAAAAAGCAAATACCTCTACATTGGCACATTGAATGTAAGATCACTGATTGAACCGTCGAGATTTACCAAATTAAAATACGCTATTGCTAAACTAAACTGTAATGTAATTGGACTATCTGAAATAAAACTTGCAGGCAAGGAAATTATAGAACACTAGCTGTTGCCCGCGGCTTCGCCCGCGTGAAGTTCGTTAACTGTCCCATGTGATCATACTAAAGGGATAAATACTATTCTACATGTTAATCCATGTTAGAAACTATCTATGTGCCAAATTTCATAATCATCACAATTAAAATCATCACAACCACCATCACTATCACAACCACCATCACTATCATAATCACGATCATTATCACAATCACTGTCACAATCACTATCACTATCGCAATCGCTATCACAATCACAATCACAATCACAATCACAATCACAATCACAATCACTATCACAATCACTATCACTATCGCAATCACTATCACAATCACAATCACAATCACTATCATAATCACTATCACAATCACTATGACAATCACTATCACAATCACAAACACTATCACAATCAACATCATCGTTATCACAATCATCATCATCGTAATTACAATCATCATCATCATTATCACAATAAATCAAAAATAACCCTGTATAGAAGTCGAATCCGCCATCTTCTGGATCTCAAAATAAATGCCATATTCGTAATCAGCACAGCTGATAATCTCGGAATTGACACCCATATTGATTTTTAGACATTTCAACCCCATCACACCCACATAGATAACACAGATTATCGTGAAGTACAATGAACACAATAAAGAGCTCTACGTGGCCTTTGTAGACTATTCCAAGGCGTTTGAGACTCTATCTCCCATGAATCTCTATGGTGCTATCTTTGTGAACAAGGAGTCCACGTAAAGTACATTAAACTTTTGAAATAGATTTACATGAACAGCAGAGCCATAATGAAACTGGAGAAAAAGGGAGAGAAAGGAAAGAAAGAAAAGTATTTATTGAACTTACACAGGACATACAGAAACAAAAAGGTAAAATAGACATGACAAAATTATAAACAAGAGAAAAATAAAAAACAATCAAAATGGTCCTGTGCAAGGCCAAAAGGCTCCTATCTCAGCAAGATGCTGTGACATTAAAAAAAAAAATCACAGCGCTAGCGTCACAGAGCCATTTAACATTCAAAAAGGAGTCAGGCAGGGTGATCCCATCTCACCAAATTTATTCAACGCCGTTTTGGAGCATGTTTTCAGACAGGTAAACTGGTGCGATTTCGGTATCAAAACAAACGGTGACTTTTTCAACCATTTCCGAATCGCAGATGACGTTGTTCTGTTAAGCGAAACACATGCATATCTTGAGCGCATGCTGAAGTCTCTAGATGAGGAGAGCCGAAAATGTGGTCTTCACATGAAAGCTGAAAAAAACATGTCTGTTAACCAACAGCATAAGAGTGCCTACGATGATACAAGGCACATCAATCGCATACGTAGGTCACAACTCTGATTATCTTGGACAAAGCATTTCATTTAACAGATCGACAGAAAATGAAGTAGATCGTCAAAAAAACAGTGCGTGGAGAAGATATTGGTCTCAGAAAGAAGTATTTAAATTACGCATCCGGTTCGCTTGAAAAAGAAAGCTATGGACACCGTTATATTACCTACTCTGCTCTACGTTTGTCAAAGCTGGACACTAACAAAGGCAGTCACACACAAACTTCAATCCTTTCAACGAGCAATGGAGAGGAGCATGTTAGGATTTAAACTTCGAGACCGTAAAAGAAGCAAAGACGGCTATGCACTAAAATAATCGATGCTGTAGTATTAGCTTGCAAGTTGAAATGGCGATGAGCAGGACACGTAGTCAGAGTGACAGATGGACGCTGGAGCGAGAAGGTTCTCCATTGTTACCTTCACGATGCACCACGCACCCGAGGCAGACCCAGGCGTCGGTGGTGCCATGATATTGTGGCTGTGACCGGCTCCACCTGGACTAGAATAGCCCAAGACAGAGAGGAATAGCATAAGATGGAGGAGGCTTTCGCCCTTAAATGGGCACCCAATTATACTAGATTTTTTTTTGTCATAAATGGAAAGATCTTAGATAAGTTTTATAAAAAAAAAAAATGTTTTTGTTTTTTCGCTCTAATTCGAAAGATATATTCAATTAAAAATAATTCTTTGAACCCAGTATCGAAAACACACAGACAGTTCCCGAACAAAAACGAGACGACGCGTTTAGATTCGATAACAAATATGACAAAATATCATTCCAAATTTTTCAATATGAAAATACCCAGATCTTAGCTTAGCGTAATTTACATAAACACGACCACGGACACGTAATATTCATTACCACTACTCAATTTGTATTCGATATTGACGTTGACGACATGACATGTCGACCATTTTTTTTTAAATCTTTGTGATGCGTGAAAGCGATTATTCCAATTGATTCTTTTTTTGTAAATTTAGATTAACTTGAGTAGGTAATTAAATTAAGGAATTTAAAAATCGATTGATGGAATTTAAAATAATTTTGTTTTAAGCGTAAAAACAATAAATATTAATTATAACAATTATAGTTTTAAGCTTTTATATAGGTAATCTTATTGTTTTTTGTACATTGTAGGTACTAAAACCAACCCAACAATAAACAGCACAGATTGATCTATGGCTAAATTCACGCCGATTTTTTTTCAAATAAAAATTAAATTAGAAATTCACTTGCTGTTCAAAATTACATTGTATTTAAGTTTATTATTTTTAGGGTTCCGTACCTCAAAAGGTAAAAAAGGAACCCTTATTTTTCTATTGGTTAGTTGGATATAGTGCGCCAAGGATCTTGGTAGGTATGGTAAAAATCTGTTGAGGTTTTAGAGTTGATAATGTTTATTTCAATACACTTGTTCGAAAACTGGTCCATAACGCACTACGGTTAGGTACAACATTTCACACGTGTGCGATTTTTTTCATTTTCCAACACGTGTGCGGAAATGAAAATTGCCACAGATAACTATTACTATACTTAGTCCAAATTGGTTTAATGCCTATAGTCTGAGGTGAATGTTTTTTTTTTTATTTCGGCATAGCACTAAGCGTCTTCCAAAATGTTTGAGATTGTGTGGATTTTCAATAAAACTTGTACTTGCTGCTAAGTTGCATAATATTTGTACAGAAACGTGAATACAGTACTTTCGAAGGTTAGATTTTACTGAGCAACGTTGGTTGGGTTGAGCTCTGCGTGTGGCCACACGTAGACGACTGGTGCGGCTGCGCAAGTGGCATAAATATGTACTAAATATTCAAATTTGTGTTTATAAATAGAATACCATAGATAAACATGATTATTTAAAACTAATAGTTACTTTTATAAACAAATTAACATTTATTTGTGCATGGAATAGCAAACTCTCCACTTGTATCAAAATGTACTATTTTATCATTGGCGGATCAATCAAAACTATGCTTACCAAGATCCTTGGCGCACTATATCCAACCTTCAGTTA
Source organism: Xestia sexstrigata (assembly GCA_941918905.2). Classification (NCBI taxonomy): domain Eukaryota; kingdom Metazoa; phylum Arthropoda; class Insecta; order Lepidoptera; family Noctuidae; genus Xestia; species Xestia sexstrigata. The sequence continues at coordinate 8,520,950 of OW799219.2, forward strand.
TTACAAATCAAAATTCACAATAAATTATGTAGTAAATAAAATACTCATAAATGTGAAATGCGAGCGCATTCCTAATTTAAATTTAGAAACTAAAACATCGACGCGAATTTAGCTGCAGCCGCAAGAATTTTATTTTTTATTTTTTTCATATTAGAGATTTCTGTACTTATTTCTAATTATTTTAGTCTCCTTTTATTGAAATCAATCAAAAGCATCGAATAATTACTAAATTAAATTATTAAAATGATAGTATAAAATAATTACTTGAAATTATACCAAAGACTTTTCAGTATTTAGTATTTAACTCTTTTTTTTCCCGACTTGATTTCATTGCGAGAATCGATTAGGCTGAATGCAACTTTTTAATCGTGATGACGAAACTTGGGTTTGCGGTCAGCACGATTTTATGAAGTGTTTATGTTGCAACATGGTTTTTTTTTGTAATATTGTCAAGACTTTGATTGTGTTTTGTATGAAAATTAAGTATGAATAATGACGAAAATAAGAACGCGGATAGAAGGTTACTGTTTTCATTTTGACCTTTCGAGTTTTATTAGCAAACGAGAAGCTTGTTTATGTACAATATTTCCAGTGCATATAAGTTACATAATTTTTGGAAGGGTGGATGTGTATTTTACACATATTTGGCAATAGACTGATGTCGTTTTACCGACCTCAACATGTTATTTTAGATATTAACTACAAACTTATCGTATGAAACAGCTGCCGTGACATATTTTTCATTCTAAAATCGAATGCTGAAAGTTCACGAAAATTCACACTGTATTGTTGACCAATTCCTTTAACATTGTGACGTTACCAACATGGCGACCGATTTTGGCGCGTTTCTAGTCACGTGACTCATTTCAAATGTTTATCAATTTTAAGTTGTCTAAAATATTAAAAACAAAATGAATAAGAGTTTTTCGCTTCTATCATTATTATCATTTACGATAAAGATTTAAATAACATTAAAAAAAATCTGTAAAATACATTCATTAATTTTTTAATTAATTTTTTGAACAAGTCAATTTATAGTAATTGAAAAAATGATTATGTAGCAAATTTATTCTATTTTATTTTAATTTTAATCGATAAATTTCATCAATCTATATTTATTAAAAAATATATTTTTTTTTGTTTATTTAATTATTATTAAAATTCAATTATTACGAATGAAGGTATTCGTTTTTAAGAACCAAATGAATATTAAAATTAAGATTTTATTTTATGTAAGGGGAGAGGGGGAAATTAAAGGCATAAATAATAAAAATAATAATGATAATTGACGAGTTCCGTTATATATATTTCCGAAGATCAGCATCATATCTTCTCAAGATTTAAATGGGTTTCTTCCAAACAAAAAAAAGAACCATTGAAATCGCTTCACAGTTGGCAAAAAAAACCCTGAAAATACACTCAAAAAAAAACCATTCAGACGAATTGATAACCTCTTTTTGGAAGTCGGTTAAAATAACTTCTGATTTTGAATCTCTAACCATGACCTTGGACTATTTATTTGATTTCAAATCATCATTTGTATCACAAAATTGTGTTTAGATGTGCGATATGGGTACAATATGTGTGTACACAAGGTGCTGCTGTCAAAAAATATAAATTTTTTTTTTCGTTTTCAGCCGACGCACTAGAATGTTACGTGTGCCGCAACTGTCAAACAGTAGACTCAAGTCACATACAAACGTGCCCAAGATTCCCGGTTACAACCACTACGATTCCAGATGACACGACTACTGATTCAACAAGTGACATTACACCGATAACCACAACAACCAGTGAGCCACCGGAGACCACCACAACCACTGAACCACCGGCGACCACCACATCCACTGAACCACCGGCGACCACCACAACCACTGAACCACCGGCGACCACCACGCCCACTGAACCACCAGCGACCACCACACCCACTGAACCCCCGGCGACCACCACACCCACTGAACCACCGGCGACCACCACACCCACTGAACCACCGGCAACCACTACACCCACTGAACCACCGGCAACCACCACACCCACTGAACCACCGGCGACCACCACGCCCACTGAACCACCGGCGACCACCACACCCACTGAACCACCGGCAACCACCACACCCACTGAACCACCGGCAACCACCACACCCACTGAACCACCGGCGACCACCACACCAACTGAACCACCGGCGACCACCACACCCACTGAACCACCGGCGACCACCACACCCACTGAACCACCGGCGACCACCACACCCACTGAACCCCCGGCGACCACCACACCCACTGAACCACCGGCGACCACCACACCCACTGAACCACCGGCGACCACCACACCCACTGAACCACCGGCGACCACCACACCCACTGAACCACCGGCGACCACTACACCCACTGAACCACCAGCGACCACCACACCCACTGATCCAGCGGCGGCGACAACCATACCCACTGATCCAGCCAACTTCCCAGAGGTATAGAATTAAATAAAGCTATATTGTGTACAAATGATGCACATTCTATTAAACTAAATCCCCACTATCTCACTCCACCACTACCCCCTACCCTCCTCTCTCTTTCCACTATCCTTTTTTTTTAGTGTGTGTGCTTTAATAACTGACGTCAAATAAATATTTTTCTGTCTTTAAACCCATTTTAATGAAAGCGACCTTAAAAATAAACCCAGTTCGGTAAGAAATTTTTCAATTCCTAAAATTGTCCAGTCGCTTTCAGTTTAAAGCACAAATACGATTCCTCATTAATTCTCATGTTGATAAGGAACCCTAAATATTACCTATCATTTCTGTGGTCAATAAGAAGGACTTAGGAACTAATAAGTTTCATTGTAGCTGACCGTCTTTTGTGTTTTTTCAGGAGGGAACTTACCGTGGAAAACGATCAGTGCTACAGTTTAGAGAAGCTGTGGAACCTGCGTGTATTGAAGCAGCTTATGAAGGTAATGTTGATAAATCTACACTACAGTTTGGCCGCTGAGAGAATGCGTTTCTGACGTCTGTCAGTTGGTACATAAATTTAGCGCGAAATTATAACATTTATTGTTACTTGATTTCATGATATCGTTTTTAATAATATTACTTGTTACTAGAAAAAAAAACAGTAGTTATATGTTTATCGTAAATTTTTCGCCAGAAGTTACATCGTTCTTTCGCTCACGACATGTCAGAAACGCATTCTCTCAGCGGCCAAACTGTAATTTGGATATACAGGATCTAAACAAATCCATCACGAAGCCGTCAACCGTAACCCTACGCAAAAATTATTGCTGGTAACGACTTTTTTTTGGGGTTAAACATCAAGTTTTACGGTAAAACTCAATGCCGCAACGCTCAATAACGCACTCAAACCATTGTATTAATCGATGAATTAAATAGTACGGGGGTCGTGGAAGTGTTTAAAGTAAAAATCTTACATTGAAAACATAAATATTAAAAAAAATAATCTTGTGAGAAGGTTGCAACTTTGACCCCCAATATCTCCGTAACTAGAAGGTGGTATGGTATGGTCTAGAACAAAAAATTGCTCGCGATGACGGGAAGAACAAGTTAGTGCCTTTTGGCTTTGTTAAGGGTCTTTTTACACCCTTTTTAAGTATCGTTTTTTTTTTATTAGTGATTCATTTCCAAAAATTCGTTGATGATAAATAAAGAAATAAAGAAATGACTTAAGCTATAATTACATAAAACAGGACGTATCCGTGGTATAATTTCAGACTCTAACGTGAATGAAGGCGCGGGCAAAAAGGCTGGTTGCGTACATAAAGAATACTCTGTTATAAACGACAAAATCTTTTAGCAGTACCAGCTAGCATTATGACGTATCATATTCATGAATCAGTCCTTTGAACAAGCGATTTGTTTTAGGACAGATTCGCGTTAGGACAGATTCGCTTAAATACAGAATATGTACATACCGCAACATAAAGTTCCGTTGTTCGCATAAGGACAGATTCGCTTTACGCCAGATTATTACACCATAATCTGCTTGCGAGCCTCGCAAGGGGTTCGAATCCAGGGGTGCTTTGTCAGAATTCCTCCACGTGCAGACAGAGAAGGACAAACAACTTTAGAATATTTAAAACATTTAGCGAATTTGGTTAACATAATGTAAAAAAAAATAGGATTAAAAATTAGTACAGGGAAATAATTTTTGGTTATTAACGATGTCTGCAAGGTTTTTTTTTGTTTTCTCTGATGTTTCGAATTAATGAATAATATTACTTACCCGACTTTTATCCGACTGTACTTCTATCTTTAAGCGAATCTGGCCTAACGCGAATCTGGCGTAAAGCGTATCTGTCCTTATGCTTACAAATCTTTTGATGTAGGTTTATCAAAACTTACAATTTAAAAACTATGCTACGGAAACTAATCATCTGCTTCTAACCTTTCCAATCTATAACAAACTTCCAACTATATTTGGGTCAATTTCTAGTCAAACGAATTACCTAACTGGGACTACTGGTATAGGTACATGGTGTTGGTAAAAGGGGTAGGTTTTTTTTATTCTTTCTTATTTACGGAAATCGGTAAGTGTAAACCACCCGTATTAAAACGCAGCCCGTCTGTAACTGGCCTTATAACCGCGCCTTCACACACACAAATAAACGCACACAGAGACATGTCGCGCGATGGGTGATTCTTCTATTACTTTCGTGTTAAATACTGTAAAATTTAAATATGAGCTTTATTAAATATTTGACCAAGTATCGTAATTTAAATTGATTACTTATGTCTTTTGTGACAAGCTCCTGAATTTTGACTAGGATTCAAAACACCTTGTATTACTTACTGGGTAAGGCATAACCCTAGGCAAGACTGGCTGCCAGACTTTCAGCCATTTGACTATCCGTAACCAGTGCCAAATATCTAGAAAGCTATTGATAGCAAGGACCAACTGATTATAAGCTTTCCGAGGCACGGAAACGATGAATATTGCTAACATCAATTCACAGATTTTTTATTGGTTTTCAGACAATGGTGAAACGAACTTTTACCGCGGTTGCTACTACAGACCAGAAGAGGTAGAAGATGCAGCAGAAGAGCTAGAACAATGTCGTGACGTAGTTGGGCCCACCGGAGTCATCATTAGATGTAACATCTGTACCGAGAACCTGTGCAATGCCTCAGGGAAAGCAACAACTACCTTTGCTCTGATCTTAGCCGGCTTGATATCAACTCTTTTCTACTTCAAACAGTAATTTTTCTATGTCTATAGCTAGTTTGCTAGCTATTTAATTTTAAGACCAAATAACGAAACAGCAAAAGAAGTACCTTTCCAGAATATTCGCAAAGACTTGGACAAGGAGATTGAAGGTCATCTAAGTCGTTTTAAATAAATTAAACGACAAAATATTACCCTATTCCTACTTATTTTACACAGGGTATAAACAGATTCTTCACGAAGCCATCAAACAAGCATTCTGTTTCTGTACATCAACTGATTAACTCTGCGCAAAAATTATTGCTAGGATACTACTTTTTTTTGGGGTATAAAATAAAAAAAACTTATAAAATAGTTGGAATTTTGACTCCCAATATCTCCCAGGTATAGTCTAGAACAAAAAAATAATCGCAGTGACGAGGAGAACAAGTGCCTTTCGGCTTTGTTAAGGGTAGATATATTTACACCATTTATAGTATACTAATGAAGCAGGCGTGGTGATCGTGGAAGCTTATTCCTTCTCCTGTATGAGAAGTGCAGCCTTTGCCCGATATTCGGAACAATACAGGCATCAAAAAACTTATGAAATAGGCTGACTAAAATTAATCGCTAGATTTTAGAGTCACATTTTTATTTTATTTTTTATATTTTATGTAGGACGGACAAAGTATTATTGTTTAAGTTCAGTTTAAATCTTACACATGTTAAACGTAAAAAAACTAAAAAAGTTAAATAAAACGAATACATAATTTTTATAGCAATTGTTTTAATTAATTTAATCCCATCATGCTATCAGTCATGCATGTGAAATATGTGCATGCCAGTTTGGAATTCACTGCCGGCTTCTGTTTTCCCTGATCATTTTAATCTGTAAGTACTATTCAAAGTTTGAGTAAATCGGTTCCTTCTAGGCAAGCGTGCACCACCTCCACCCTACACTAGGCCGCATCATTGCTTCAAATCAAGCGAATTGCGGCCAAACGCAGGCCTATATAGTTTATAAAAAAATGCTGTGAAAGACTCAAAGATTCGAACACGTCACATTTATTTCAAGTAAATGTTTCGATTCAGAATGGCGAACTTTGCAAACACGGGTAATTACTCAGTTAATACCCATCCCATGCATAGGTACTGTGCAGGGAATAAGAAATATGCCTGGCTATTGTTGTAAGACTGCGAGGAACGACCGGAGGACACGGTGGAGCACACAGTGGAGGTTTTCCCCGCTTGGGCGGGGCACCGCCGTGTCTTCGTAGCGGCGATCGGCAGCGGCGACCTCTCGCGTCCGGTCCTGGTTCAATCCATGGTCCTGAGCAAGACGGAATGGGAAGCCGTCACCTCCTCCTGCGAAGCAGTCATGCTAGCGAAGGAGGTGGCACAACGTGAGAGGGAGAGAACCTAACGTCCCAGCCACCGCAGGAGACGCAACGGGCGTCGGGGGCCACGTGGTGGCCCGGCCACCGTAGGCGTGAGCCTGTGGACGGTGAGCTATGGGCTAGCTTCCCGTCCGTCCGTCTTATGACGACAGGCCGTGTCGACGGCGCGTTCGTGTTCCACGCGCGCCTCAAAGAGATGTCAGCAAAAGCGATTTTATATTTAATGTAGGTTATGCAAGATAAAAATTAGTAACTTTAAAATTTTAACAATCGTCTATTGTATTAACTGATCGTTATATCGAATAATATTATAGATTCAGTTGTTATGTCTTGTAAATATTAGAGATTTTGTAATTATATCAAATATTACTTACCCAATTTAAAGATATCAATAAATGCTTGATTGTTTGCAAAGAAAGGTAATTAGTTGAGTATTTGTGATGAGACTCATGATTACGTTCGTTCATAGGCCTCCTTAACATGTTAGCACCAGTCTATTCATCATCATAAAAAAGTAAGTTGGAGTTTTATTTCCTACAAAAGGTATCTTCAAAAAAGATTTTTGCGATATCTGACTTTTCTAGTACTCGAACTTCAGTTGGAAACATAATCGATAAGTGACAAAAAAAGCCCCTTTTGTTGCTGACTGTACGCATTTTCCGACATCAGTGAATGCAGATCAACATTTCTCAAAAGGTTAACAATAATAACATAATCTACGCCGCATCCCTATTCTCTAGACTTCTAGAGACCGTCACTACCTAAAGAAAGAAAGAAAAATATTTATTTGACGTCTGTTATTAAAGCACACACACACATATAAAACACAATAATAAAAAAATAAATAAAGAGGATAACATAGTATGTGCTGTGTGCCTCACGACTGTGCCAAAAAGGTCCATTTCAGCATTCATGCCAGACAGGTGATGCTGTCTGACGCTGGTCTTCCAATGAACCTTGAGGGGGTAGGTACCGAAGTTACGGAGAAACGGTTTCAAACATAATATATTAATAAATGGTTACAAATAAATAGATAGATAACGAGTAAATTAATTAAATGTGTATTTATGAGTTCGGATAAAGAAGAATGTAAGTAATAATTTATTGTGTTAAAAAGTAATAACCCTGTTAACAATAAATAAATACAGAAATAAGCCAAGACAGCATAAATATTTTTAAAATAAAATAAATATAGTGGTATATATATTTTAGTTAAACTTATAACAACTACCTATATGAAATATAATACTTAATTATGAACTACAAATAAAATATATACGTGCTTGTGTGCAGGCTAAAACAAAAATCAAAATTAACCTATTTGTAAGTCTGATATAAGTACAATAGGGACAAGGCGTGTTTTTGTCTCGCTCCCATCCCACCATACCTGTTTTTTCAGTTCCGTGGTTAGTTCATACGGGAGATCATAATAGCTTGGATAGTGGATCCAAGTGGTGGTTGATCCAGATCTTACCTTAGAACTTATCTTAACTTATCTTAGAACTTAGAAAATAATACCAAAAGACCAGTCTTTTGATGTTGTTTCCTAAGTTTTCAGGTAATTGGGTGGCGAGCTGCATGGTTGTAATTTTTGTGTTCTTGTACTTATGTGTGAATATTTGGACTCAAACCTGCATACGTGTTATACGTAGGCAGGTTTGGGTTTGTCTTCAATAAAAAATGTGACAATAGGGGAGACGACAAAAAAAAACTAATTAGTCCGTCAGTTAGATTATCAAACAATATTTAATCCGTGTTTTTTCTTTTGTTACGTACAAGATCGTAGGTAGGGAATTGGAGACTGCGAATCGGTAAGTGTAAGGTGGGACACCGTCTAGAGGAGCAGAGAAAGAGTCGAGCTAAGTGGCTTGCAATTGTAGAGGCCTACATTCCGCATTACATTGCTGTAGGCTGGTAATGATGATAACTTCCACGTGGTCATAATAAAAAAATATGTTGGTTTTTTGTTCCTGACATTGTAAAGATAGGTACTTCGCAACTTTTCAGAACCTGGATTTCCTGCAGTTAATAGGTTCTCATTTTGAAAACCCGTTTAATTAACACGTGAAAATAGCTACAAAGAAAGGGTATTTTATTTATCAAACAACGCGCGTAGTACCTATGTACTCAAAGATATACTTTCAAGTGTTAGATTTGATACGTTTATTGCATACATGGTGTTTAAAAAGTAAGGTGTAAAAGCCCCCGCTCTTCTATACTAATAGAATATTATAAAGAGGAAAGATTTGTATTTTTGTATGTAACGAATAAACTTAAAAACTCGTGGACCGATTTGAAAAAATCTTACAGTAATGGATAGTAACATTATCAGCGCGTAACATAGGCTATATTTTATCCCCGTACTCCCACGGGAACGGGGACTACGCGGGTGAAACCGCGTGACGTCCGCCAGTATATGTATATTTAACATAATTAAGTAATTAGGACTGTATAGTTTCTTTGTCTCGTAGTAGTTTATGTTGGTCAAGTGGTTGCAAGCGCGACTGCTCAGCGTGACGGCCTGGGATCGATTGTCGGGTTGGGCAGTGTTATTGGGATTTTCCATCAATAATTTCTGAGTAGCAGCCACGGAGTCTGGATTTGTGACTGGTTCGAATAGGTTCGCCTCCTATCATAAAGGACTTAAACATATCTGGCAAAATATAGGCGTACTTGTTAGGTACACATCTCATGCCGAGTACGGGGCAAGATCCCAGTTTTCTTCCTATAAGAACATAAAAACTCGATTAAAAAAACACGCTGTATAATTTAATTTAGATCGTATTCATAATAAATACGAGTGTTAATAGTAATCAGAGCTCAATGTTAGTCATTGTAGTTGTAGTTCCCGTAGCATTAACAACAATTTATTTATTAATTGGGAGCAAAGTAGTTACATAGTATAAAAAGACAGGAAAACCCTAAGCTTAATAACGTACCTTAAATAAATGCAGTTAAGGTCTGATTTTGATTCGTTAACAAAGGTACAATGGGGAAGATTTTATTCGTTATAGTGCTGGTGGCTTTTTGTGCGGTGTTCAGAGGTATGTTTGAGCTTTCATCTGTGTTAAGATAGCATATAGAAATAATTGATTTATAAAAATATTTACAATATTAGGGAATTAAAAACGATAGGTGTATAATATTAGGATTGTACCTGAACTAGGAATAAACCTGTATCTCAGGTAGCGCACTCAAATGCGTAATCAATTAGTATTAGTATTAATTGTTAGATGAAGACGAAAATACTTAAATTGCATTTTGTCTGACATCTTGTATCTGTTCTACATAATTGTTGCTAGTACTTATCTGGGTTGTGGAACTTCTGGAGATCAGATAGGCAGTCGCTCCATGTTAAATTCTCGTATTTAGCTGCATCCGGTTAGACTGGAAGTTTACCTTAATAGGCATGGCTGATTATGGCTCTACTTATTTTAAACCGACTTCAAAAAGGAGGAGGTTCTATGTTCGGCTGTATGTTCACCGATTTCTCGGTTAATTGGGGATCGATTTTGAAAATTGTTTGAAAGAGTATATTCCCAAGTTGGTTCCATAGAAATATTGTCATGATCTCTCATGTCATGTCAGTCTCGTAATTGCTGCAACCACTTGGATGTTTATTGTTTACACAATCCATAACATAACATCACTCCTGTATGCTCTGAGGGTGTACGCAGATGTGTACAGTACACCCACATTTTGACAGTTAAGTATATAATACTAAGTTCCATTTTATTGGGGTTAAGCTCATTACCATGACATGTATTATTAACAATGTATAATAAATGCATAGTTATAAATATTTGTATAGGATGTTACAACTAAAAAAGGTTTTCTTTTTTTAACAAATTTATACCGAGTTCAAAATCACAAAAAAGTTAAAAATAACTACTGCATCAGAAGTCTGTGACAAAAAATACTGAATCAAGCCAACAAAAGTACAACCGACTTCTGAAGCTAAAGTTATTTTTAACATTTTTGTGTTTTTGAAGATTTATAAAAAAACTCTTTTTTTCATAAGATAAGATAAGATTTATTTATTTGTTTAAACATTGTATATATATACAAGAGCATGCAAGATGTTACATTGTTTTAGTCCAGAATGTTTAGCCGTAAGCACCCGTAAGTAACGGCGTACAAATATTTCCATAACATTGAGACGAAAAAAATAAATTAACAATAAGAAACGATTTAAAAATTACTTAGAATTGGCACATACAAAGTTTATAATTTAACAACTTTATAAATTAAAAAAATATTCTGATGTGAAAATGTCAAAATTCCATATTCATATAAATTTAGTAATAATGTCAAGAAACGATAAAATTATTAATTAAGTCACAGAAAATTCGGAGATACTATAATATGCCTTTTGCGAAAGAAACAATTTTAATTGGCGTTTGAATGCCTTACCATTCAGCTCCTTCCAGCATTTAGGCAATTTGTTAAATATAGTAGGCGCCATACAGACGATACTTTTGCGCATGAGTGCCGTTTTTGCGGGATAGACTCGAACAATGGTCATAGTCTGTTACGCGGTACCACGTCCTGTAAACGTGGAAATAGTTTGGGGTTTGTTTTAACAAACATTGCAGTTTCGAGGATATACTGACAACGAAGAGTCAATAGCTTGTACTTTTTAAAATACGGATTACATGTATCGACCGTTTTTGACCCAAACATAGATCTAATGCATCTCTTTTGGGCCTTAAATGCAGTGTTAGCGTCAGTAGAATTTCCCCAGAATATGATGCCGTATCTTAGGTGAGACGCAGCTAAGCCATGGTAAGCCGCAAGCAAGGTATCTACATTTACAACTGCAGCTAAAGAGTGCAGTGCAAAAGCAGAACTACCGATGTTTTTACAAAGATTTTTTGATTTTTTTGATCGAGTGTGCATTACATTAAATTATAATTTTTCAAATCTATGGGTTCTTTCAAAAAGGGATTCTTTCTGTTTCGCGGATATAACTGGTAGGTCAGGTACCGTGAAGAATTGGTTGGGGGATTCCAAGCTTGTAATAGTCGAGTATTTTTTGAACTGATAAATAGTTTAGTGACGACAAAATTTCAACAAATTGTGCTTAACTAAAAGTTATTATAATAGAATAGTATAGTAAAACATTTCTCTTTATTCGATTATCCATGATTCTAACGACTTTAATAGTAGCCACTGAATAAAACAAACAATACAACTAATAACGGTGGATCACTGCTGCGACAACCCATGAGTAATTGCACAACAGTACAATACAATATCTTTATTAATTGCTCTCTAACTCTCTTATATAATTGTAACAGTGACCCATATAAACACAGTCCAGGTGACTTGCAATGATGCTTAGGATATTTTTGGTGCTGCCCCACACCCTACGCATCAGGGAAGCGCACCTACATTAAAATGAAGAAAAAAAAACAATTGACTATGGAGTTGATCCCTTCTCCTTTCTTTTTCTTTGCGTGCCCATGGACTCTAATAATTCCCGACCAGTGTATATAGCCACACCTACAAAGCTCTTTCGTTGACTTTGTTTGTAAAATCCGAATTGATCCTCTAAACATAAAAAATAGTAAAACAATCTTATTAAAAGATCTTGCCTTCACATAAACGACATAAAATTATATTGATCTTACAATTGCGTTTTGTATCTACAGGGTGTAAACAACCTCATCACGAAGCCGTCAACCAAGCATTCTGTACACCAAACTAAGTAACTTTACGCAAAAATTTTATGACTTTTTTTTTTGGAAGTAATACACGTTTTACGGTAAAACTCAATGTACCGCACTCAAAACATTGTGTTGGTGGATGGATTGAATAGTACGGGGTTCATAGAGGTGTTTAAAGTAAAAATCTTACAATAAAAACTTGTATTTAAAAAAAAACTTTGACCCCCAATATCTCCGTAACTAGAAGGTTTCCAGGTATGGTCTAGCTAGAACAAAAAAAATATCACAAAGACGGGGAGAACAAGTGCTTTTCGGCTTCTATAAGTCTTTTTACAGCCTTTATTGTTTCCTGCGATATTCTCTGTCATTACTATGCTACGTTGCAGTTCACCTTCATTGACAGGACCTGGAATTTTGTACATTTTCTGTTCTTAGCAGGTTCCAGATGTCTATGTCTATGTCTATATCCAAATTCGGTACCTGGGTCGACTGACTGAGATATTCACAGTTTCAAGACTAAATATAGTAAGGTTCTAAATGATAAATGATGTTTATTTTGCAAGTAGGTTTTTACAAACACTTTTACACGTCATTTTTTTTTTAAACTAGATGGGGCCGGTGTTTCGTACCTGACTACTCTGAGAAGAAACAGCCGAAACAAACTCAGAGGTCATAGTCTCTTTTGAAGTCCAGACATAATTTTGCTCAATTCACATGAGGACTATGCAGAATAGTGTCTGAGATGGTCTTTTGAAGAAAGAACCACACAGATTTGAGTGGACCTGTCCAGTCAGTGCAAGCATTTGTCAGTTATCGTGTAGCTCGACTTATAACTTAAGGAGCTCAACGAAACGACGAACAATACCAAAGAAAGGACATTTGGGTAGGTCGCTTATAGTACTCAAACTGCCAGACAGTTGTGGGAAAAAAAAAAGAAAACAAACAAAAATATATAAAAATGAAACCCACATGGTCCCCACATTCACAATAATCAAATAAAATTAATAATAATTTACAAGTTCGTGTTGACCAATCAGGAATGCGGCAAGGGAAAAAATAAATGAGTACATAACACCTCATTTCATCATCTTTATTGAGATGAGATCCAGTACTGCATAATATTTTGTCTAAATGTGACAGTAAAGTAAAGAAAAAACCGGCTAAGTGTGAGTCGGACTCGTATACGAAGAGTTCCGTGCCATTATCTATACAACATTAAACAAAACGACAAAAAACACGTTTGTTGTATGGGAGCCCCCTTAAATATTTGTTTTATTTTAATTTAATTATTTATGTTTATAGTGAAAATTCAACTTAATATTCTGTGAATATTTCAAGCGTCTACCTGTTGCCGTTATTAATATCGAGCAAAAAACGGCAAAAAATGTTGTATAGGAGCTCCCCTTAAATATTTATTTTATTCTGTTTTTAATATTTGTTGTTTTAGCGGAAACCGGAAATTTTCACAGATGATGTACTTTACATCATCTGTGAAAATTTCAACTGTCTAGTTAGCAAGGTTCATGAGATACAGCCTGGTGACAGACAGACGGACAGACGGACAGAAGGACAGGGGGACAGTGGAGTCTTATTATTAGGGTCTCGTTTTTACCCTTTGGGTACGGAACCCTAAAACATTGTCAATAGAAAGCTCGATTTTTTTCTTAATTTTTAGGTACAATTCAAAAGTTATATAACATTGGTGTCGATTCTGTTGTGCACAAACGAAACTTAATTTAGGCTATTGCTATCTTTTTCTCTCTAATAAAACGAGAAAGAGACGGACGTAATTTAGAGCTGTCTAATTTAATTGAACTAATATTTCCATCCAATTACGGGTGCACGTAAAAACATCGACTAAACGTCGACTAAAAACACGGAGAAACGCAAGGCATGAACTAGTTTGACATCTAGTTCATAGTTATAGCCGTACTTTTCTCACACTGCCTTTTCAGTAAAAGATAGCAATAGCCTAAATTAAGTTTCGTTTGTGCACAACAGAATCGACACCATTGACTTGCTGTTTACTTTTCATTAAATACCTTTACCGCGTTTACCTATCTCTAAACCGCCATTTTGCAAGTACTGCGTTTGCAATTACGAGGGCAGAAGTGTCGTTCAATTGTTTATCAACACTGATATGGTAAAGTTATATTGTTACGTTTATCTTAACAGGGTCTTTTTCCTGATACGATAGCACACCAAGGCTGCTAAACCAATTATTGCGAAAATGGTAAAAAACGTTATTTTTTTGTGTCTATCGGCGGTCCATCTAGTTAATTTTGAATCTATAGTTGGTGCCAATTAAGATGAGAATAGCGGTCATTGCTCTTTCCCTAATATCTCTTCGTACAAACCAAAACAAATAAACCATGTATCGTTTTTCATTACAAAAAATGTTGAAGATCATGATAGATGACGATTCCAGACTTGAACAGGCTTATTTTTGGTTTTCAAAGTTAAGAAGTTTAATAAATGTAGGTGGGTCAATGACCGCTATTCTCATCTTAACTGGCTCTAACTATAGTACCGGGAGATGCCCATTTATCTTTTAAAATTAAACAAAACTAATATATTACTCGTAGTTCAATAATTTGTGCATTTTTTTTTATTTTATTGCAAAGTGCATTTTTTGTCAATTTTGGTGACGAAATTTATTCTTAAGTTTTCGTGAAAAATGAGGTCCTTGTATAACAATAGAAAGTCCAAGCATAAATAATCTTCAAGAGGCCCAAGAATATCTCGATAACTTTTTGAGATATTTTAGTTTAAAGTGTAGTGTGGCCACCAAAATTGAAAATCGCCCAGCAACATCAAAAGTGCCCATATGCATATCATGTACTGTATATCTCGACCCGATCCCGAAAATGAGGATTCCAGAACCACCTTAAGTCGTCATTTCACAGAAGACCTGTCAAGATTCAGCCAAGATGAAATCGAGGCGGCTCTTAGACAGCTTAGAAATGGAAAAGCCCCTGATGAGGATGGGATAACGACAGAGCTCCAGAAAGTGGGAGAACGGCCTTCAAGAGAGCATCAGGAGCTTTTCAACTCGGTCCTGGTATCTGGGAGAGCTCCAAAAGCGAGGAGAAGGGGCGTGGTCGTTCTTTTCTTTAAGAAGGGGAACAAGACCCTATTAAAGAATTACAGACCCATTTTGCTCCTTAGCCACGTAGATAAGCTGTTTTCAAGAGTCGTCACGAATCGTCTAGCTAACGCAAAGACTCGACGACTTCCAGCCAACGGTGCTGACCGGGTTTTGAGGAGGATGCAGCACCATAGACCACATCCACACTATGCGGCAGAACATACAGAAGTCCGAAGAGTATAATCGGCCGCTCTGTCTTGCATTTGTGGACTGTGAGAAGGCTTTTGACTCTGTCGAGACCTGGTCAGTTCTGAAGTCTTCCCAGAACTATTGTTGTCAATGGCGGTTCTCTCGAGGTTGATCGAGGTTGATCGAGAATATGTTTATCTGGGGCAAACTCTGAAGTTTGGTAAGAACAACTTTGAGACTCACAGGAGAATTCAGCTGGGCTGGGCAGCATTTGGGAAACTTCGTCCGGTCTTTTCGTCGCGTTTACACAGTGCCTAAAGACGGAAGGTCTTCAACTAGCTCGTCCTGCCTGTAATGACTTACGGACGGGGCCGAAACGTGGACACTCACGGTACGGCTAGTCCATAAATTCAAGGTCGCTCAGCGAGCTGTACTTGGAGTCTCTCTGAGGTGGGGTGGGTCTCCGGAACGGGTGATCCGACAAAGAACCCGAGTTGTCAACAAAGCTCACAGAATAATTAAGCTGTAGTGGCAATGGGCCGGTCATTTAGCCGTAGAACCGATGACCGTTGGGGTAGATGTGTTCTTGAGCAGAGACCGCGAAACGGCAAACGTAAGGTGGAATGCCCTCAGACTCGAGTGACTGGAGTGACGATCTTTGCAGGGTGGCTGGCAACTGGATGAGAGTTGCTGAGAATCGAGTTGAGTGGCGTGTCATTGAGGAGGCCTATGTCCATCAGTGGTCTGCTGTAGGCTGATGATGAAATGATATTCTTGCTTTTCTTCTGCTTTTATCCATTCTCTTTTTAAGCAGCCTCTTTTCATTGTAGTTGCATCTGTACGGTAAATTATACGGCTATTGGTTTATATGTATAATAAGTATGTATTTACAAACAAAAAGTATCTATGTAGTATATCAACTATCTGGTGTCCACGACACAAGCCCCGTTGCTTAGTGTGGCACTAGATGGCGCTGTGTGTAATGTCCAGCGATATTTTTTTATTGCCGAACCAAAGATTTCCTTTGGTAGGATTGGTCCTTATGGCTCAAGGATGGATTTAAGAAGTGGAGCCACCGCGATTTTTGATGTTAGTTTTTTGAGGTTTTGGCAGCTTCTGCTCTGGAGGAAAATAGTGTCTCAATCTGTGTAGAGGCATTAATTATGCTACTATTCCAAATTTGGTACCATATTCTTATGACTTAAGGATGCCGAATTCATTTTAAGACTCGTATTAGCACGATAAAGATGTTTAACTACGTAAATAAACGAAATAAGTAAACATCACAGTAATTATTTCAAAAAATCTAACACAAAAAATAAAAAATTGTCACGATGATTCCTAGCCCTCGTCCTTCAATACCTCTGGATCCAATTCTATATTATCTTCGATGAGTGCTTCGCGGTCCATTACACTGTAACAATATATAAAACAATGATAATTAAAAAAAGTAGAATCAAACAAGCAAGCAAACTAAAAGCGAAAGTTATTCAAACCTAAATATACCTGGAATTATCGCAGCATTCACAGGTGTCACAACCTGTGAATGTATGATACCCTCTCATGGCTTCTGCTCTCTCTTCATCCAGATGATGTGCCAAATCACGCGCAGCTATAAAGCTGTGATGCTTTCCAGTACCAAAAGATACCCACAACTCTTTGAGACCCAACCGCTCAAGGGAAAAGTAGTTGGATATGGCAATTATGAGCACGTCGAAATCAACAGTATATATTTGTCGGATCCGGTCATGATTACGGACGGGCGAATGGATCGAAAGCCCGCTAGTGGTGACATCACGCGACCTACTTACCAGTCTACCCCACCATGGCGTGCTTCTACAGAGTCCTGATGTTAACAACTCGCGGCGAGGCGGACATTCTGGGTCTGACCGCAGCGGAGTAGAGACGTCTTGAAACTGTACCTGATTCATTGTCCCAGTGCCCAGTGTAATTGTGCGAAAGTGTAATGTCAAGTGATTTGTTAGTTTACTCAGTGTATCTGTTTGAACAGAGTAACATGGAGTTTCTTGCCGGTTCTTCTCCATGGAAAAAACCAACCCGAACCGTGCAATGTGAAATAAAATAGTGTATCACATCCAGTGTGTTTTCATAGCACGAAACCCGTCTTCTGCCCAAAAAATGCTCGACCCTAGCGATTTCGCTAGGGTCGAGCATTTTTTGTGCAGACAACCCGACAAAATATTATTATGTTTGTTGCTCCATTCATCACCATGTCCATGCAGAATAATGCGGCTATCAGCCTCCTCGCAAGTTAATTAAGCCCTGTTGGGGGTGTGCGGGGTGAGGTATGAGGCGAGTGAGGGGGGAGAGACGCTGCAAAGCCCAATCAGTGCGAGAGCGAGGCAATGTGGTATATACCTACATACCTAAATAGAATTACGTATTATTTGAAATTCATATTACAAATTATGTATGATTTTTATTTAATTATAATTTTATTAAATATTTACTATTTAGTGACCTAAATATTATTCCAGAACTGACATTTAGACATTCGATTGAATCGAAAATGATACCAAAGTCGTATATATACCTAAACCCTACGCAGTTATTAACCTCAGACTTTGTTAAGGCTACCCCCCCCCCTCCCGCCACCTGCATGAAAAATTCAGGTGGCCCCATTTCGAGAACTCATCCTAAGGATCCAAAGTTCAATCCTGCCAAAGGAAATCTTTGGTTCAGCAAAATCAGTAAGTATTCTTCGTTTTTTTGTCTTGTACAACAGCAACTACTGGTCTGTTTTGGCATTCTAAAAAGCAACAAAATAAAAATAAGAAACTTTATCTTTAGCGTGCTACCCTTATAATAATAGGTCTTACTTACTGCCAAGTACATAATATTTATTTGTTTGCTAATGAAACTGTCTTGCAACGGAAAAACTGGCTATGTCGACCAAAAGTCCATGGGCATTCTCACAAAGCAATAAGCATGACGTTTAGTTTGACTTACGACCTTCTAGTTTCCAGAAAATAGACATTGTCGTGTACTTCATAATTTCAACATTGTTGTAATAAGTCAAGATGGCCTAGCCACGGTAATATTATAATACAGTAGTGTAACTCGGCCGCATGATAGAAATAAATGCCTACAGCCGCGCGGTATGTAAACATGCGTTAGGGCTGCCCGTCTGGCGGGAGGAAACGCCCGGGTGTTTCCACTGTGAGGATCGACCGGAGGACACGGTGGAGCACACGGTGGAGGTGTGCCCCGCGTTCGCGGAGCACCGCCGTGTCCTCGAAGCGGCGATTAGCGGCGGCGACCTCTCGCGTCCGTCCCTGGTGCAAGCCATGGTCCGGAGCGAGACGGAATGGGACGCCGTCACCTCCTTCTGGGAAGCAGTAATGCTAGAGAAGGAGGTGGCGGAACGTGAGAGGGAGAGAACCTCACAGCATCCCGGCCGCCGCGGGAGACGCCCCGGGCGTCGGGGGCCACCACGTGGCCCCCGGCCACCGTAGGCGCGGGCCTGTGGACGGTGGGCTATGGGCTAGCTCGCCGTCCGTCCGTCTCATGACGACAGGCCGTGTCAACGGCGCGTTCGTGTTCCACGCGCGCCTCAAAGAGAGTCAGCAACAGGAAGGGGTCCGCAAGGACCGATGCCTGCCGGGGTTGCGGGACTGTTCGAAAGAGATACCGTGACCCCGGAACACAAAGGGCGATGAAGGAACATGGATGGGTTTTAGTCAGTAAAAGTCTGACACTCCCTCCTGCTCTGCCCAGAGCGGGAGAAGTCATTTGATGATTTCCCATCCGAAAAAAAGAAAAAAAAAAAAGGGCTACCCGTCTCCAGCATTTTAATTACATTTGCCTACTTTCTGTTTCTATTTAGTTTTGTGATTGTAAATATCCTTTTTATATAAATAAATGAAATACTTTGTATATTGAATAGGAAGTGTTCAATAAAAATGCGTGTTGTTTTTTGATTGGTAGATTTAATTAAAAAAACATGTTACTCTATTCGCTTTATTTATTAATCCAAACATCTTTTTTTTCGTGAGATAAAAGGAAATACTTATCCATTAAAAAGACACACATTATGTGTACTAGTAAGTAAAATTATTTTAGAGTCTTACCTTTCAGAGTTTTCAGGTAATTTAAAAAAACTTATGTCTGGATGCGTTATTGATGAATTCATACAACCAAAAACAGCACAATATTTCCTACTCGTCATATTAACTGATTTTTAGAGAAAAAATCGCGCGGTTAAAAAAACAACACACCGTCCGTTCGACACTGCGGTACAGCCGTGACTGTGACCGCACCCCGAGATCGAGGCGCGTTGGTATAGCTCGCGTTTCGTCCGTTTGTATGAAGTTGGAGTACTGTATTATAATATTTACTCATAGATCTGAACACGCCTAACCCCTAGGCCACGGCTAGCGGTTAGGCGCGTTCAGATCTATGAGTGAATCTGTAAGCCGTGAGTTCAAATCTCTCGTTGTTACTTTTAAACTTTTTGTAAGTTTTTACTCGATTGGAAGTAATGGGACAGAAATATACTCTTTATCTTGTTCGCTTTGTTCACACATTTCGTAAAGTTAGCGAGACAGGTAGATCATAGAAAAATAAGTCAAGAATTTAGATTTTTGTGAGGTAGACATGAGTTTTACGATTATTTAGTTTAATTTAGAAAAATTCTTTATTTAACATAAAAATATACAGAGCTGTAGAACTTAAAAATAAAGCAACAGTTAGGTACACCAATATTAATAACAAACACTTTTGCAGGCTAGGAACACCTTTATAAGTATATAGTAGTAATGTTTATTATCTTATCACAACATGAGGCATTTATTAATTAAATATTTAACATTATCATACGAAGTTATTGTGATAACTCCATTTATAAAATTGAGGGGGTAGCAGCAAAAACTTTACTACGCGTTTAGCGTAAGTGCGACTGGTGCAAACGGCCGCTCAGGAGATCGCGCCTGACCACCAGCGGCGCACGAGCTACCACGCCTCCCGCGCGCTTACCTGTATACGGTGAGAGCGGAGGAGCGCTGGCACATCGTACGGGCCCAGCTACGACGCGTTATCAGTATTTTGTGCGAACAACACGTAGTGATGGGGAAGCTTGTATGTACCGTATCCATCGATATGTCGCAAGTCTTTCAATTTAATTTGACCTATGTTAGCAATTAATGTATTTGGATGACATTTATTTTTGTTGTAGAATTTACGAGTTAATTTTAAAATGAATTTTGTAATACTAGGTAACTTAATATTTCTGTGTAGTGATTTAAGGTTAGTTTTAAAAGAAGTGTTATAGGCAATTTTAACTGCTTTATTTTGAATTGTTTGTAACAGGTTATAATTAGATTGACAGGTGCTACTCCATACCGGACATGAGTAGGTGATGCAAGGTCTAATTAGAGTGGTGTATAACCTAAGTTTGGTGTTTGCGCTGAGCTTACTTTTGCGGTTAAGTATGGGATTGAGAGAACCGAGTGCTTGAGCTCCTTTAACGCGTAATTTATTAACATGTTTTGTCCAATTAAGCTTTTTATCCAAAGTAACTCCTAGATAGCGAACTTCTGTGGACCACGGAATCAATTGCCCAGCAATTTTTAATTTTCTTTTTGGGGTGGTACGTTTGCGTGTGAAGAGTATAGCCTCAGTCTTGGATTCATTCAACTTTAGCTTCCACTTGTTGAAATAAGATTGAAGTAGTTCAAGCGATAACTGAAGTCTACTTATGATAATGTCGATGTCATCATCGCTTGTATACGATGCTGTATCGTCGGCAAAACAGGCCAGATGAGTACGGACCTGCACAGGAACGTCACTCACAAATAGGATGAAGAGGTAGGGACCGAGCACCGAGCCTTTAGGAACTCCTGCCGACACCGTCCGGGGCGAGGACCTGTCAGTCAGTACCAATATGGACCACAAACTTACGGTTATTGAGGTAAGATTGGATAAGTTTTACTAACTCAATTGGAATTCCGTAACTGATGAGCTTGTATAACAGGCCCTCGTGCCAGACGGTATCGAAGGCTTTTTCAATGTCCAGCAGGAACATACCGGTAGACTGCTTAAGGTTAAGGTGGTAGGAAATGTGTTCAGAGACTCGAGCCAATTGCTGTACTGTGGAGTGAGAGGAACGAAAACCAAACTGCTCGTTCATAATGAGCTGGTCGGAGCAACGTAGTAAGCGATGATATATCATAACCTCAAACAGCTTACCTAAAACCGGAAGAAGGCTGATAGACCTGTAACTAACTGGTAAGGAGGTGTCTTTTCCAGGTTTTTTAAGTGGTATTCCACTTTGCAGTTTTCCACTTATTGGGAAAATATCCTAATTTTAGGCAGCCGTTGAAAATTTTTGTGATAAACACAACCGATTTTTGCGACAGATTTTTCAGCATAATGTTGTGTATACCGTCATCACCTGGAGCCTTCCTAGTCTTAAGTTTACGTATGACTTCCCAGACTTCGGTTGGCCGCACAGGCAGATGCAGTTTATTTATATCATGATCATTTAAATCACTTATGGCTGACTGAACGTCCTTGTCTACACTATCGCTCATCCAGCCACGAGTGAGATTTATGTTCAGCTCGAAAGCATCTGCCAGTGCATCACATTTTTCGGGGATGTTTCTAGTGAAAGTTCCCTCAGGTGTTTTAAGTGGAGGTATTGAGTCTGATCTGGGTTTTAATGACTTTGCCTGTCGCCAAATATCATTGCTAGGATTGTCAACTCTTGAAAGTTTAGTATTCCATATTTTATCTTGATGTTTCGTTATAGCCAAATTAATCAAGTGTTGCAGTTTGTTAATAGCCGATCGTAACAGTCTTTTTTCCGCAAGTGAAACTTTTTGTTCTTTTCGACGAAGATAATTTTTGTACTTGATCATTTTTGACATGTAATTTGGTAGTTTTATGCAAGTATTTACGTGTACCTTACTTGGAATAATTTTTTTGAAACCGGACTGAATGTGAGCATTATATTCATGAATTGTAACTTAAAGATTTATTTGAAATTAAAAATTATTGTTTATTTATTTGGTGACATACGGATTAATTCATTGTTTTTAAATCCATCATGAGGCATAAAAGATAAATAATTAAGTAGTGTTTAACTATTGGATTTATAATTAATACAGAGTGAATGATCACTTCAGTATTTTGTTATAGCTGCCGAACATATCTTTTTCTTTGTTTTAGAGGAATACTGTAAGTGTCTGGATCAAAAGGCCTTGCTAGTCGACAGTGAAGTGGAAGGCCGTCGCTTTTTAGCGATGCGCAGCGACGACATAATATGGTATGCGAGTCAAATGGTTTCTCACCTACGAGACACTTTGTGGAATTATTTGACACCTCATCGCAAACTGTTCGCCGTGCCCTCCACGCTGAAGGCTTGCATCACAGAAGACAAGCTAAGAAGCCCTTCTTGACAGAAAGACATAAAAAAGAACGATTACGTTTCGCACGGGATTATTTAGATTTTGACTGGAATACTACCATTATAAGACTTTTAAATCAAGTTAAAAGGGTAGGCTGCATTTAAGGCGCAAGGATAGTACTCGCTGGTCTGATAAAAACAAAATCCCTAATACAGACTCAGGTCGAATTACGGTTAATATGTGGGGGGGGGGGGGGTCATGTGGGGATGGATAAGTGCAGCAGGGCCAGGAGAAATGTCTTTTATTCCTCCACGCGCCAACATGTTCATGTCCATGAAAGTTTGTTAATTTTTTAAATAAATAAAACGAATAAACATTTTTGTTATCATTCAGCACGACCTTGCAACACCGAAAAGATAATACACAATCATATAAAGAGTTAAATAATAGTACTGTGGTTTTTTTACTAATATTTAACTTCAAAAAATAAATATTAGGTATGAATCCAATAAAAAAAAAACAAGTTTTTGCATAAAACACAAAATAATAAACTAACCAAGAAACAAAAAACCCACACATTGTAAACGGGATTCGAACTCGGATCTCTTTGATTGTAAACTCACCGCTTACCCCAACAGCTACGTGAATGTTAGCTATGCAATGGTAAAAACACAATTAAGATCATGCGTTTGCTGCGTGTATAACAAAAGAGACAGAAATATATTTTTAAGTTACGTGGAGTGTGACGCGACGATATGCGATTGGGCGAACTCTGTGACTGTGGTGAGCGTACTGTATTGAGACCACTTACACATACAGACGCACGGACGCTCGACCGTGCGTTCACAGCAATACAATCCTTAGCATGCCTATGCACTTGTGAACGCTTACTGTACAAGCGTTAAAAGTTACAATTCAATTAATATCACTGATTTATGCGTTACCTAAATCACATTCTTGTCCCCCGTTCCACCCAAGATGAATACTTATGTTTTTATTGGGTAATCGCAGCACTAATCACACACCTGTTACAGGCCAATCCAGCGCACGAACGAGAGGTGCGAAATAAAAAAACGCGATTGGTCGCACACGCACGAAACTTCATGTTATAGTAAGTTTAAAAAAAACACCAAAATTTTGTGTTCTGCTTGGACAAACTTTGATCGAGTGTCCTGTGCTTTTGGATTAGTTTTTTCTAATATGTGTTTTATTGTACCTTAAATTGTTACTTTGGTAATCTTGTATCAACCAATTTCAGTGTCTGCCATCTTCTTTGTCATGAGAAAATCTTTCGACTTTGTCAATGACAATTTGCTTCTACAAAAATGCAATGTTTACGGACTCAGAGGGATAGTTGTTTTCACAAATACATTCACTCTCAAAATTACAACTCAAAAAATTAAAAATCAATTGTTAAAGTCATACAAATATTTTGGACCTACTTGACCTACTTGATCAGCATTGTAACTGGAAATTACCTAATAAAACGTTTGCAAAAAAATCAACCGATTTATGTGCTCCTAATTAATCATTTAAGACTTACTGGGGGTGAAGTAGTCGCTCTTATTGCTTACACCAGGTATGTTTCATCTTTACTCATCATTTTCATAATATGGAATCCTTCTTTGGGAGAACTCTAGAAATGTATTTGAACCATTAATTGTCCAAAAAAATCCCAAGAGCAATTTGCGGAATTTGTCCAATAACATCCTCTATAGGACTCTTTAAAAAAATAAAGCTGTAAGTACTCTTACAGTTCTTTACAGGCTGGTGTTTTTGTGAAGGAGCCTTCTATTTTTTTATAGTATGCAACCTTTATTCAAAATGCACTCGTAGAGATGCACCACAAGATTAAGAATACCTGCACATCGAAGCATTTTACGCCATAAAATTAAATTGAAACTAAAATATAGGATTTTAGTTTCCAATTTAATTTTCTGGCGTAAGACAAAAACGGCAACTAAAAGTCGCAGTTGGGTTTTAGTTTTCAAATTAATTTTTTATCAAATATTTTGTTATGTAACAATATTTGACGACAAATTCGAGGTCGTTAGTAGGTAAACTGATGTTCGAACATACATACTGATCAAAATCATAACCATCCTTTTTGCTTCGCTGTAGTCGGGTAAAAAGTCGAAATCATCTTTTCACAGAGATGTCTAACCAAATTTGCTTTCAATCTGCATAGCAAGACCACCCCCATAGCTGGAAAGTCTTTCGGTTCCAATTCGTAAAAACTGCCCTGGTTGTGACAATTTCGGTAAAAAAATTAAAGAAGTTTCGTTTCGGATTTCTATCATGTCAAGGTGGATGTTGGCCTTTTTCAGAATGGGTTTAGGTTTGGAATTCTGAAATCTATTCTTAAAAGGCTATCTCGGTGGCTATAAGGCGGGCTCCATCTTGCCCTTGGGCTTGTGGTTGGACAGCCTTGTTCTACGCTATTAACCATTATGTTCCCAGACGTCCCGGAAAGGGAACAGAACAATGGCTTTTTAATTGTGTCTGTAATTACTTCTTGGAAGAGGTTAAATCAACTTATTATTTCAACACAGAATAATGCTACAAAACAAATATTTTCTATTAAAGTTCAAATCTTCATTTTACGATATTTTTTAACCTTCATTTTTAGGTGTCTGTACATTGATATTGAACTTACAAATACAATAAAGAAATCTCGATGTTTCGATTAGTCTTAAAACTGTGTAAATAGCCAGAAGAGGTTATAGTATAAAATACCATACAAAAGGCATTCACATTACTAAGTTAAGATCCAGATTTTTTAATAATGGCCAAGACTAATGCTTTTTCTTATTATTTTTAGCTCACGGACTACAATGTTACCAGTGTCGGGGCTGTGAAACAGTCAATTCAAGCCTCATTGTAACATGTTCTGCGAAAGCAACAACTACAACATCAACAACACCAAAGCCAGCTATCACGAATGCGTCAACACCAGTGCCTGCTGCCACGAATGCAACCACACCAGGGCCACCTATCATAAACGCAACAACAGCAGCGCCAGCTATAACGAATGGTACAACACCAGCGCCAGCTATTACTAACGCCACAACAGCAGTGCCAGCTGTCACGAATGCAACAACAGCAGAGCCAGCTACTACTAACGCCACAACAGCAGTTCCGGCTATTACGAATGCAACAACAGCAGCGCCAGCTGTTACTAACGCCACAACGGCAGCTCCGGCTATTACGAATGCAACAACAGCAGCGCCAGCTATCACGAATGCAACAACAGCAGCGCCAGTTATCACGAATGCAACAACAGCAGCGCCAGCTATCACGAATGCAACAACAGCAGAGCCAGCTATCACGAATGCAACAACAGCAGCGCCAGCTATCACGAATGCAACAACAGCAGCGCCAGCTATCACGAATGCAACAACAGCAGCGCCAGCTATCACGAATGCAACAACAGCAGCGCCAGCTATCACTAATGCAACAACAGCAGCGCCAGTTATCACGAATGCAACAACAGCAGCGCCAGCTATTACGAATGCAACAACAGCAGCGCCAGCTATCACAAATGCAACAACAGCAGCGCCAGCTATCACGAATGCAACAACAGCAGCGCCAGCTATCACGAATGCAACAACAGCAGCGCCAGCTATCACGAATGCAACAACAGCAGCGCCAGCTATCACGAATGCAACAACAGTAGAGCCAGCTATAGCGAATGGAACAACAGCAGCGCCAGCTATCTCGAATGATAACTACGAGGTATTCCTAATCCTTTAAACTTATTTTCACAAATTGATTACATTTTTAAATATTAATTAAAAAAAAAAAACATTTAAAATATAAAAAGTAGCCCACCGGATTCGGGAACAGAGTCCAAGCTACCGGCGGTCAGGGCTCAAGAGAGAGGAATCTCTTAACAATACGAGCCGTGTGCAGGTGTAGCTTTCTGAATCAAGCCCTTGATCCAGCTGCCTAACGAGAGCCTTCTTAGGTATTGATCGAGGCTCTTGGCAATTAAGCCATGGGCTGATACGACTACCGGCACAATGATTGCTGAGTCCACATCCCACATGTTGACTACCTCGCGAGACAAGTCAAGATACTTGATTTGCTTATCTTTCGCGGTTTTTACGAGGTTCTCATCATGCGGGACTGTTATCTCAACAATTATTGCGCGCCGCTCTGATCGATCCACCACCAATATATCAGACTTATTGGCTACAATAGTGCTGTCAGTGATGATGGATTGATCCCAGAACAATGTGATACTGCCGTTTTCGAGAACTGGGTCGGCCACATACGAGGTATATTCTGGGCGAGTTATGAAAGAGTACATAACATCTCGCCTGTATTCCCTAAAGGGTTAGGCAGAGGTGTAAACGAAAATCAAATGATCATTCTGCCCTTTCCGATGATACTAATGTCTTGTTACATGTAACTAAAGGAAATGAATGAATTATTTAAATGACTCTCGACACAAACAAATCTTTAGAATTGTACTGTTTTGGTGTTTTTGAGTCGTAGATTGGTCGAGTAAATAATACCAAGAAATAGGGTAGGTGTATCGACCACTAATAAAAAACCTTTTTTATTAGTGATCGATGGGTAGATAACAAAAAAAAAAAATTTGTCCGTCAGATAGATTTCCAAAAAATATTGGACACATTTTTTTTTCTTTTTTTACGTAAACAAAAAATGAAGACGATACAGTGCGTCGAAAACTCGTGTGACGTCACAAGCCCCACTCATGATCTTTGACACGTTTCAATTTTAATTAATTTGATAAAAAAAAAACACTTATAAATTATTTTTCGATAATCTAACTGACGGACTAAACATAATCATATTTTTTTTAGTCAGTCATCATCCCTATTGGAATTGGAGCGGGTACCATAATACATACGTTTACGCATCATTCCTTTAAGTTAAAAGACTTTTGTTATTTTTTTTCGAAGGTTTCTTATCGTGGAACACGATCATTGCTGCAATTTAGAGAAGACGAGACAGAATCAGCACCTCAATGTATCGAAACAGCTTATGAAGGTAATGTTTTAAAATTTCATAAGTTAATTAATTTCAAGAGTGAGATTTGGGATATTTTTTTCCATTTGAAATCTACTATGAATCGGAACTCGATGCCATTTTATAGTTTGTTTTTAGTTTATTAATAGTTTTTAATTAATTATA
Source organism: Xestia sexstrigata (assembly GCA_941918905.2). Classification (NCBI taxonomy): domain Eukaryota; kingdom Metazoa; phylum Arthropoda; class Insecta; order Lepidoptera; family Noctuidae; genus Xestia; species Xestia sexstrigata. The sequence continues at coordinate 8,548,976 of OW799219.2, forward strand.
TAATTGGTCCAAATTTTATGTATTTTCTCCGTTGTTCTCCTCTTTGGAAGAAACCACAACTTTTGGACAAAATTTACCAAATAATTCGCAACACATTAACATCCATTCTTAATGTGGCCCTGGACGACCGAGCGTGGCTGCAACCCACCCTACCAATTCGTTTTGGTGGCCTTGGCGTCCGCAAAATCTCTAGTGTTAGCTAACCGGCATTCCTGTCTACTGTCCACAGCACTGAAAAGTTAACCAGGAAAATTTTAACTCTCTCCCTGGTTAGCTCGGAAGTGCCGTGCTTGACGACGCCTGAAAAGTGACTTGCCCGGACACGGATCGGCCCGAGGCAGTGGGATGAGCCGCTCTGCAGGTTGGTACGGAATAAACTTATTGATACGTCTACCAATACTGCTGAGCGTGCCCACCTGCTGGCTGTGGGTGAATGGGAGTCGGGCCTCTGGCTTCAGGCACTACCGTCACCTAATATAGGCACTATGTTAGGTGACACAACCTTCCGGCTCGCTACATGTTTGCGTTTGGGCGCTCCTTGTGGGGCTCCACATCGCTGTCAATGTGGTGAAGCAGTCGACTGCCTCGGACACCATGGCCTTTCTTGCAGTAAGAGTGCAGGTCGGATAGCGCGGCACGCTAGCATTAATGATCTCATCCGTCGTGCTCTTGCCACCGCCAGGGTGCCAGCTGTATTAGAACCCACTGGCTTGGCACGCGTCGATGGCAAGAGACCAGATGGTATGACCATAATGTCATGGAAGTTGGGTAGGCTTTTGATGTGGGACGCAATTTGCGTCGACACCCTTGCGCCATCCCATCTTCCTAGCACAGTGTGCTGCGCTGGGGCGGCTGCTGCAGGTGCTGAAAACCTCAAACGGTGTAAATACAATAATTTAATTGGTAATTATGTGTTTGAGCCGTTTGGGGTTGAAACACTAGGGCCATGGGGTCCGAGTGCCCACCTAGTATTTCGGGAAATCGCCAAATGGTTGGTCGACTCTTCACGTGACCAGAGGGCGGGCCTATTTTTTGGCCAAAGAATCAGCATTGCCATCCAACGTTGCAATGCTGCCAGCCTTCTGGGCACTTTTCCTGTTGACAGCGATGTGGACGAATTTTTCGACGCCCTGTAACCTTTTCTGATATTTGTAAAATATTTTTATTTCTTTTATAGAGTTAGTGTGTAAATAATGTAAATATTATTTATTATATACATAGATAGTTTATGATTATTAAATGTGATTATAAGAATTTTACATATTTGTATTAGATTTTTATTTTACTTGTATAGAATTGGAATACAAAATATATTGACGCAAACAGTATCATTGTCCATACATCAGTTTTTCATCACTGATACTGTCATCCTACGTCTGGGCAAAAGCTCTTACTTCCAGCTTATTTGGTCCTAGTTTTATATAAACTTGCTTGTATATCAAGCAGTTGCAAAACCGTGAGTGAGTATTGGCAACAGAAAAAAAAATGGTAACAAATGGTTTATTATTATTATTATTATAAAACAAATTTTTTGATTGGTTTTCAGAAAATGGTGTGACGAACTTTATCCGCGACTGCTATTACGCACCAGAAGAAACAGAAGAATCTACAGCTGATCAATGTCGCGACGTAGTTGGGCCGACTGGAACTATTGTGAAATGTAACATCTGTACCACGAACCTGTGCAATTCCTCAGGAAAAGCAACAGCGACAATTGCTCTGATCGCAGCCGGCTTGATACCAGCTTTTTTCTACTTTAAACAGTAATGTAGTTATCTATTTGGCCAGCTATTTAAGGTTCAAACCTAAGGTCAAATACCTATCGCAAAACCTTTCCAGATTTTTTTAAATGAAAATACTTCAGGAAAGACGGTAGTTCGTTTTTTAACTTACCTTTAAATATTCCTTATTTTTTAAACTTGTGAATATAAATAAAATAATCAGATTTTTTTATTATTTTAAAGCTAGGTTTACCCGATATTTTTTGTGCAAAGTATGATTGTATATTAAGTTTCGTCTTTAGGCCTTGCGGAAAAATAAAAGTATATTTAATTTTTATCATTGGTACTTCAAATAAATAAATATTTTATTTTTATAGGAGTCGTTTTAATAGGCTAGTTTCCACCATCAATAAATTGCAAATCTATTAAGTCCATCAGTTAGAGTATGGGCAAATAATAGACACGTACTTTTTGTTTTTGTAAATCAATGAATATTGACAAAAATAAAACGCATCAAATCTCGGGAGTGGGGGCTGGTGACGTCACAACGCACTAAAAATTATAGCACGGCGTGACGTATTGAGAATTTTAAAAGCGTCGTATCTTCGTCAATTTTGGTCTACGTAACAAAAGAAAAAATACGTGTTAAATATTTTTTCAAAATCTAACTGGCGGACTAATTAGATTTTGTCAGGACACAAGCCTATTAGTCCAATTCCAACATGCTGTGAACACCTTGTTGTGTCACTTTTAAAGATGAGATGGGAAAGTATGGATCCCATACTGTATGGATCTGAATGCTGAATTTTGGAGAAGATATGTAGTTAAGAAGAGAATAGTAGAAAAAATTCAAAAATGCATAAAGGAAGTAATCAGTGTATGTAGTAAAGTAATGAAAGGTGGGCTGTGTCTGCGCCAGGTAAGTAGGAGTTAAAGGTCATTGCCCTTTCCTTAATTTCTCTGCGTAGGTACCCCGACAATCCATTATGAATCGTTTTTTATTACTAGAAAAAGTCAAGGATCACGATAAAGGTAGTTTCAGGACAAGTTTATGTCATTGTTTCTGTTTTCGGAATTATGTATTTGAATAAATGTATGCGGGTTAATGACCTTTTTTTCCTACTTATCTGGCGCAGACTATATTCGTTGTATTGCATTGAGAATTGTTGGGCTGACTCGAAGAAACCCCGATGGTTGTTTGTTTGACTCCCGTCAAGTCCTATCGAAAATTCGAAATACTAGTTATGTCGGTTATGAACTAATTAAGTGGTGCGTGGCATTTTCATGGTTATCAAGAGCCCTAAATAAAAATTAAGTCAAAGTAAAAGAAAAGATGCTATCGAAAATGTGGTAAAACGAAAATCTTTTTTTTTTTTTAAATTGTTTTTGATTTTTACCCCATATTCGTTTAGAACGCCCTCGATTACCATGAAAATGACACCTAAGACGAAAAAACAAATGAAAACTGAAAAGCAAAAAACAAGTACCAACTTAGCCAAACACTGTATACGATTTTTTCCCTTTACTTATAAGATTTATCCCAACGAATTACTTTTGAATATATAAGTTGTTTATATTTTTGTAATTACCTTTTAAAACCCTTCATTTTGATACCCCACTCGAAAGTATTGAAAGAAATAAATTTTTTGAACTCCACGATATGACACCCCAAATCTGTTCATCCGTTTAGGAGTTACGAAGGAACAAAGAAACGGACATACATACAGGTCAAACACATAACTCTCCTGGTGGGCTCCCCGTGGACGGGTAAAAACGCTTCTTATCGCAGTCACCAACTCAAATTAGTATTATAGAATGCCTTCGATTACCATGGAAATGACACCCCCATAACGAAATTCCACTAACTTTCGCGAGCGCCATCTTAGATTTTGACCCCAAAGAAAAGGAAGAAACTGAGAACAGCTTGCTCCATAGCACCTTGAATTTGTGTACCAGCTCGAACTTGAATGTCCACGTTTCGCCGCCGTATGCACTTATACCCGTACTTATGTTCAGGCAAACGTCTGGACGCACTGTGTGAAAATTGGTCTTCAGACATTGCGGCATAGGTGACGAGAAGACTTGACTAAGATTTTTGAAAGTTTCTCAACAAGAATTTAAGAATCGGGATACTTACAGGGTGTACACAGACTCACCACGAAGCCGTCAACTTTACGCATAAAATATTTCTCTGAAACGTTTTTTTTTTGGGGTCAAAAATCACTTTTTACAGAAAACTCAATGTAACGGATTCAACACACTGTGCTGATGGATGCATTGTGTAGTAAACGGGTCACGGAGGTAATTAAAGTAAAGTTATAACATTAAAAACTTGTATTTAAAAGAAAAGTTGTGGAAAAGTTGGAACTTTGACCCACAATTTCTCCGTAATTAGAAGGTTCCCAGTTTGCCGATAAGGTGATTTTATGTGTGTGTACGGTCAGAAGGTTTGGCAAAGTAAAAAGCGTGTTCTCAGTTGAAGGTTTACTGAACGACTAACACAAAGATTACAGTGGTTGAGGGCTTAGAGTTAACTTACGAGCTACGTCATACATGACCTAAGACTAAAGATGTATAAGTAATTTGCCTACGCGCTACAATCCTCCCCCCTTAGATTTAACGATAAAATTTTAATTTGTGATAACCCAAAAGAATACAAAATTATCTATGAACTAATTAAAACTACAGACGATAACAATAAACAAATTGAGTTGTGAACAATGGTTTTACTTATACTAGAGCGTTCACACTATGCTACTTATACTAGAGAGAGTATTATTTTCGTCACATGTTGTTTACACTACACTACTTAACTTTGAGGTTTGCACTCGCGATTTGCTTGTAGGTTGGGCATCCCTGGCGGTGCGCCGATAGCACGTTGTATGATCGCGTGGTTGATTTTGTCTCGACGGAGGCTTCGATGCGGCGCTTGTAATAGCACCACCCCACGTAGAGTATAGATAGGGTTACCGCTGTGCTGACTAGGATGTTTGCGGCTAGCGACATCTTGTGGGTGACGGTAATGGTTTCATCTTGCAGCGAAACCTTGTTGCTGGCGGCTGCGCTGTTCTGCGCCACGATAGTCATCTTGCTAGCTGGCTGGCCCATGTTGTCTGACGGCTGGCTGGTATGAGTGCGGCGATAGTGAACGTTTGTTGAAGAGTGACGGTTATTCATACGGCTGATAAAGACGTTGACGGAGGCGGCTCATATGTCGAATCTCACGGTCTTCTTAACGACCCGGCCCGATTTCGTTGTAATCAGCGGTGTCGTAGTGCTTGAAGTGATGTATGGGGTCGTAACGTTCGCCGGATGTGGGACGGTGTCGGGTGGCGTCGTTGTTTGGGTCTCCTGGCGTGGGACCGACACATTATCAAAATCTAATAGGTAAGCTGGTTTTAGACGATCAAGTGACACTGTGACTTGCCTTCCGTTACAGTCTAATGTATAAAATTTTGGATGTCGTTTTATTACTTTATAGGGACCTTCGTATGGTGGTACCAAAGATCGACGTGCTTCATTTCTAACAAACACATGAGTGTTAATGGCTAAATCTTTATGAACGAATACAATATTGTTGTTGCTATGTAAACTTGAATGTGAGAGTTTGGGAACGGATGACAATGACTTGGTTAACAGTTTGATGTAGTCGCTGTCGTTAATATTGGTTGTAGATTTTGAATTAAATAGGTCACCTGGTAGTCTGAGACTACTGCCGTATAAAAATTGTGATGGACTGTATCCCAGATCTAATTTAACTGCCGAGCGCAACCCTAGGAGTACTAGAGGTAATTCCCGTAACCATTGTGTGCTATTTGAACATTTTGCCATAATAGCAGCCTTTAAGGTACGGTGAAGTCTTTCTATCATGCCGTTCGACTTTGGGTTGTATGCAGTTGTGCGAACTCGTTCGATGCCGAGTCTTTTTAATAACTGCCGAAATAAATCTGATTCGAATTGACGACCTTGATCTGAGGTTATACGTATTGGACAACCGAAACGAGCAATCCAATGCTCTACGAACACCTTAGCAACCGTTTCAGCTGTTATATTTTTTACGGGTATAACTTCTGGCCATTTCGTCACCCTGTCGATGATGGTAACGCAATATTTAAAATCCTCTGCCGGTGGCAGTGGTCCTATTATATCGATGTGTACATTTTCAAAACGATTACCTGTGCTGTCAAATTCGCCTATCGGTGTTACTGTGTGGCGTTGAATTTTAGATTTTTGACAGGGAACACACACTTTAACGAAATTTTTTATGTCGGTATTCATGTTGCTCCAGAAATACCTTGACTTAACTAAGCGTTGAGTAGCTGCGACGCCGGGATGACTCACATTGTGTAAAGTCTTTATGGCGAGTTCCCGGAACTGTATGGGTAGATAAGGACGTATATCGTTTGTTGATGTTTCGCAGGCTATTTTTATTTCTGAATCGGGCATTGTTATTAATTTAAATTGGAGTTTGTCGTGTTTGCGTAGATTTTGTAATTCCTGATCGCTTTTTTGTAGTTCAGCTAACTTTTGATAATCTACTAGTGATGGCAAGATAATCTCATCGATTCGGGATAATGCGTCGGCGACTGTATTTTTGTCACCTTCTATGTACATAATGTTATCGCAAAATTGGGAAATGAAATCTAGTTGTCTTAACCGTCTAGGTGAGTCTGAAGGCGATACCTTTTTAGATAGGGCGAAGGTCAATGGTTTGTGGTCTGTTAGTACTGTTAGCTGTCTGCCTTCTACCATATGGCGGAAGTGTTTAATTGCCATGTATATTGCTAGGAGTTCCCTATCGTACGTGCTGTATCTTGTTTGGGTATCGGTGAGTTTCTTTGAATAAAATCCTAGAGGTTCTAATTTATCGCCAACTTTCTGATTTAAAGCGGCGCCTACGCAAGTACCGGAAGCGTCTGTCATCAACACTAATGGCACGGTTGCGTCGGGATGCGATAACGTGACTGTATTATTGATGGCTTGTTTACATCGACTGAATGCTTCTAATGCACTTTCAGTCCATGTGATTTCTGTTTTGTCGCGTTTTTTTGAATTGTGTAAATACGCGTTTAGTGGTGTTTGAATTTCTGCAGCTTTTGGAATGTTGAGCCTGTAGAAATTCATCATTCCGAGGAAACGTCGAAGTTCCTCTATTGTATTGGGTTGTGGATAATCATTAATAAGTTGCGTCTTGTTTGCGCTCGGTTTTATGCCTTTTGAGTTGATGTGGTAACCGAGGAAGCTTAACTCGGATTTACCGAATTCGCATTTATCTGTGTTGATTGTTAAACCGATATTATTTAATCGTTCTAAAACTATCTCTAAATGTTTTGCATGCGTTTCTTTTGAATCTGAAGCTATAATTACATCATCAAGGTAAGGAAATGCAAAGTCAAGACTTTTTAATGCGTTGTTGACTAGTCTTTGAAAATCTTGCGCTGCTTTACGTAATCCAAAGTTCATTCTCGTAAATTCGAACAAACCGAATGGAGTTATGACTGCAGTTTTTGGGATGTCTTCGGGAGCCATTGGTATATTATGGTAAAGTTTCCGGACGTCAATTTTTGAAAATATAGTTTTCCCTTTGAGTAAATATGTGAAATCAAGTAGTCTTGGTAATGGGTAACGGTCGGGAGTAGTTTGTGCGTTAAGTCTACGGTAGTCTCCGCACGGTCTTATTTCACCGTTTTTTTTACTAACGCAAACAAGTGGGTTAGCCCAAGGACTATTCGAAGGTCTACAAATACCTAATTGCATCATTCTTTCGAATTCTGCTTTGGCGACTTTGTATTTCTCCGGATTAAGCGGTCGTACTTTTTCATGGACCGGGGGTCCATTAGTGTAAATGTGGTGTTGAACATCATGCTTAGGATGTGTTTTAAAGTTTTCTAATTTGGTGATGTCGGGAAATTTTTGTAATATGAGATGGTATTCGTCGTTTACATCGATTGATCGAATACTCGATTCAGGGCAATTTGTAATATTTGTGGCGCGCGATATTAAAGTGAGTTTGTCTATTAGTTTCCTACCATGTAAGTCTACTATTAGTTTGTTAGCAGCAAGGAAGTCAGCGCCTATTATTGAACGTTGTACATCGGCTAGTATGAACTTCCATTGGAATGGGCGACGTAAACCTAAGTTAACTGTGATGGATTTTTCCCCGTATGTTTTGATTTTTGTGCCGTTGGCTGCATATAATATGTAATCTGATGTGGATGCGTTTTGCCTTTTACCGGCTAAAACCGACACATCAGCACCAGTGTCGATAAGAAATCGTGCACCAGTTTTAATATCTGTAACACATAAACGATAGGAATTGTTGACACCGGCGACATTGTGTATTTGACCCGGTGTCTGTATTAGTTTTCCGGGTTCCTTTTATTGCAATTTATTGTGTCGCCGCATTTACGCGCATTTATGCCATAAGTGAAGTGGTAGAAACACTGGTAATTCGCATCACCTGGTTTCTCTTTTTGTCTGAGGTAATTCTCCCTATTTTTATAAGTGATTTCGCGACTTTTATAGCGCGTCCGGGAAGTTCCACGGCTATAACGATCTCGGTTAATGGAATCGTCTAGTTTAGTGCGTAATTCTGAAATTTCTAGTTTCATTTGTTTTAGCTCATTTACAATGGTTTCGGGAAGTGTTGGGTCTGCACTCGGAGTTGTTTTAGAAACCGGGGCTATTTCAGATGGTCTGGTATTTTCCAGAATTTTATCAGCGATTTTAGCCAAACCATCGAGTTTTACCTCGTCAGTGTCGCATGCGGTTATGACGGCTCTAATTGAGTGTGGAAGACGACCTGTCCACAATAACTTTAGAGTATCGTCTGGGACTTTATTTTTCCCTAAGTCTCGCATACGCCGTAATAATTGTGAAGGCTTTTGATCTCCGAGTTCGATTTCGTTTAAGAGTTGGTTCATTTGTTTTGTTTCCGACTCTTCGAAAACCGAAATTAACCTATTTTTTAGAGTTTCATATTTATTATTCTCAGGCATGTTTTCAAGAATGTCACTAATATCAGGTAATTCGTCAGGTTTCAGCCTAGCTATTAGAAGTTGACTTTTGTGCAGGTCACTTGCCTTTAGAGGATCCACGATGGCGTTGAATTGATGAAACCAGAGTCTTGGTCGATCTTGCCAGAAGTCCGGTATCCTCGGTGTCATGGAAACTGCCGTCATCTGTTGCGGCTGTGGCTGGTCTTGGGTTGACATGGCTGCAAGTTGTTGAGAGAGCTGCGGCCTGGTAGAGTGAGTCGTTCGTTTTTACGCGCGATGAATTATAGTCTTTGTTAAAAACTTGGAACTCGATACGCGAGCGGACGCGTCGGGTGTCACCACTTTGCCGATAAGGTGATTTTATGTGTGTGTACGGTCAGAAGGTTTGGCAAAGTAAAAAGCGTGTTCTCAGTTGAAGGTTTACTGAACGACTAACACAAAGATTACAGTGGTTGAGGGCTTAGAGTTAACTTACGAGCTACGTCATACATGACCTAAGACTAAAGATGTATAAGTAATTTGCCTACGCGCTACACCAGGTATAGTCTAGAACAAAAAAATGTTCGCAAAGACGGGAAGAAAAAGTGCCTTTCGGCTTCGTTAAAAGTCTTTTTACAGCCTTTAGTAGGTATTGGCCACGTAATCAGTCTCTCCATACGTAACTTCGTTGTTACACCGTTGTTTGTACTGCGTTGTTCAAGGAGTACCCCTACATAATACTTATGTTGTCCATTATATGCACGACATGTAATGATTTGTGTACATCTTTTGTTGGAGATACAAAATAAATAAACAAAATACATGAGGTTTATTCTTCGATTGCAGCAGGAGGAGGAAAGTTGTGAAAAACATTTATGAGGACTGCTGGTCTGAGGACAGAGCTTTACTTAAGGTATTTCCTTATCCTTTTTATCGAAATAAAAAAGGGTTTTACAATTTACAACATTTCATATACAATGGTAAGAACATACTAATGCACTCGAAGATAAATTTTCAAGTGTTAGTTAGACACGTTTATTGCGTACATGGTGTTTCAAAAGGTCCCATCTTTATATTTCTACATTCAACGCGAGCAACTTACTCCGGTGTATTTAAAACTTGCTCCTTTTTTATTTATTTAATTTTAAAGAAAGCTTACAGACTAATAACTATCTTAAATATCATGCTTATGCGACATTTTATTCTGCTAATTACAAACTTCCACATGCATAGTTACTTGCGTTGACCAGTTACAGTAATTTAAGTAAGTAAACAAATTACAATGTTTTTATGAACAATAGACGAACATTTGTTTACCAATGATCTTGTAAATTATTGGACTATTATTTGCTGTGTACGTGGTGGCGCGGCTAGGAAGCATACTTCCTGGCCCCTCCACCAATTTTGTTCAATTTCTCGCAAACCAAAACAGTTAATTTTTTTTTTAAATCATGAACATGCATGATCATATAACGAGCATTTTTTTTTATGTTTACTCCGATCCAAATTTCTTTTGTGGCGCGGCCAGGAAGTACCACGCGAATATTTTGACGCCCTGTAACCGTTTTGATACTTGTACATATTTTTATTATTGTTTAGAGTTGTAGTTTGTATAATATAGTGTAAATACACACATCAAAAATGTCTAGGGATCAAGCATTTTTATGCGGATTTCTTGAGATTGAGATGTGGCTTTGTAATAAATTTATGATTTTATAAATTTATATGGATCCTTTTTGGTGCATTTCATAATTTGAATCAGGAACTCTCAATCAAATTCGAGTAAAAGATGAAAATAAGCTGTCAATATTTTCCCTATAAAAACATACAACGCATTGAAGACATTATTAGTGCTACTGTTTCCCTACTACTGATTAAAACCAACGTTATTATGGAGCGGCGACGTCATTTAAGCAGGGAAGAAATGCTCAGAGCCGTGGGAATGATAGAAGCTGGTTCCCGGCAACGTACTGTAGCTTTAGCTCTGAATACAAGTCAGAGTGTTATCAGTCGACTTTGGACACGTTACCGAAGCACTGGTACCGTGGCTGAGCGCCATGGAGGACGGTATCGCTGCACCACACGGAGACAAGACCGATACATTCAAATCTTAACTCGAAGAGCTCCAACAATAACCGCCATGATGTTAGCCGTGAGGCTTCATCACTCTTCAGGGAACTTAATTAGCGACCAAACAGTCAGAAACCGCTTGCATGAAGTGAACCTTCATTCCCGAAGACCGCTACGGGTACCACCTATAGCAATGCACAATCGTAGGATTCGATATCAATGGGCTCTTGAACACAGAAATTGGGCAGAAGAACAATGGCGTTTCGTGTGCTTTTCTGATGAGTCTCGTTTTGGTATGAGACCGGATACAAGACGTATACGACACTGGAGAACCCCTGGACGCCAACAGCGATTAAAATCCTGCCAGGAAGTCCATCCTTATAGTGGTGGAACCATCATGGTATGGGCGGGTATTTGGATCGGCGGAAGAACTGAGTTGATTTGGATCAGAGGCAACCTCAACGCTCAAATTTATGCTGAGACGATTGTATCAGACGTCATCGTTCCTCTACAAGTGCAAATCGGTCCCTTATTTCAGTTAATGCATGATAATGCACGACCGCACACCGCAAGAGTTGTAAGACAGACTCTCGCCGCAGCTAACATCAATGTCCTGCCCTGGCCTGCTCAGTCGCCAGACTTGAACCCGATTGAGCATGCATGGGATATGCTACAGAGAAGAGCTCTGCCGAATATGGAGGGTATCCAGTCGCAAGAAGACCTTTTTTTGTTGTTGCAACGAACATGGGCGGCCATTCCACAGCGTGATTTGGATGAACTCATTTTGAGTATGCCAAACCGATGTTCTTGTGTTGTTAGTGTTCGCGGTAGAAACACGGATTATTAATTGTTTAAGTTACCCAATAAAATTTTAAAGAAAACTGTTATTTCAGTCTTTTTTTCGAACTTTAATGTTAGTGGTTCAAATGTCAAAAATCCCTTTATTAGGAAAATGGCAAATTTCTTTATTAATGCAAAGGTGACTTGGTTTATCGTTACTGTGACAAACGAAAACACTTTATTTGATGAATCCTTAAAGAAAATTTTAATTAATATCAATCAGGAGAAAAGTTATTGCAAAAATATATGTTGATCCCTAGATACTTTTGATGTGTGTATATCTTTCTTAAAATAAAAATAAAGTATGAAAAAAACACAAAGTCAAAATTTAAAGCTATTTATGGTTGTCACCAAAATACTCCTCGTTCAGAATCTTTGTAATTTTCTGTGCGCTGGTGCAAAATAAATCAATTTCCAGGTGTGCTAGTATTGAGAGCTATAACACTACGTATGCAGAAGGCGTTGTGCCTGTACATTGTCGATGCGAATGGTACATGGAGTAAAGGCCGTTTTCTTAGGTTGTTTAGATTTGTACGAAGAAGTATTTTTCTTATTTAATATCCCTTGCTATAGAAACTTAACACGATGATTACAGATCGCTTGAAATAGTTGAGTCTATTCACCCAATGAATCTTGAACCTCTAACTCCACAGTATGAACTCTAAATAGTAGAACCTTTTGACAATAGGCAGAACATCTCCATTGGTATAAGACTTAAAAACTTAGAAGTGGTGGAGGGTGATGTCGGACACATCTCGCAAGTACATGAAAAACCCGATGGAAAACAACATTCTGTATAATTTTTATGAAAATCTGTTATCCACAATAATTACTTGTAAAAGTCTTTAACAGATAGTCATTTCGCTGGTGGTGCTCATATCATAAACATTCACAGACACATTTTATGGAAAGACAAGAACATTTAAATTAAAATCATATAAGTAACCCACATCACAACAGTCGCGCGCGTTGTATGTTTATAATAAGTAAAAGACTAAAGACTGTGTAAACAATTCGCTGTTACAAAAATACCATGGGGAAGACTTTATTCGTTTTATTGCTGGTTACGTTTTGTGCGGTGTTCAGAGGTATGTTTCCTTTTGTTTTTCGAGGTGGATGTTAAACTTCGTCATTATTTTATTTCCAGTCTTACTAGGGATCTTATCATCCAGTAACTTGGTTATGGAGGTCAGACAGGGTGTCAATTCATGTTCATCACACTCAAGCCATAGCCATTAAAAGCCACGATTTTTTTTTAATGTGTTCAATTAAAGAGTCACATATTATTATATTTATAATAATTTTTAGCGAACGCCCTACAATGTTTTGTATGTCGAGGTTGCCGAACAGTAAATTCAACCTACGTACAAACATGTCCAACAAGAAAACCAAACACGACCACAATATTCCCGACAACAGTTACAAGTACAACTACAAGAACTCCAACCAGTTCGAGCACTACTCCGACATCGACCAGCACTAGCACCGAGTCAACATCGACCAGCACAAGCACTGAGTCAACATCGACCAGCACAAGCACTGAGTCAACATCGACCAGCATAAGCACTGAGTCAACATCGACCAGCACAAGTACTGAGTCAACATCAACAAGCTCGGGTACTACTCCGGCAACAACCAGCTCGAGTTCTACACCAACATCGACCAGCATAAGCACCGAGTCAACATCGACCAGCGCAAGCACTAAATCAACATCAACAAGTTCGAGCACTTCACCAACATCGACCAGCACAACCACTGATTCAACGTCAACCAGCACAAGCACTGAGTTAACATCAACAAGCCCAACGAGTACTCAGACATCAACCAGCACAAGCACTGAGTTAACATCAACAAGCCCAACGAGTACTCAGACATCAACCAGCACAAGCACTGAGTCAACATCGACCAGCACAAGCACTGAGTCAACATCGACCAGCATAAGCACTGACTCAACATCGACCAGCACAAGTACTGAGTCAACATCAACAAGCTCGGGTACTACTCCGGCAACAACCAGCTCGAGTTCTACACCAACATCGACCAGCATAAGCACCGAGTCAACATCGACCAGCGCAACCACTGATTCAACATCGACCAGCACAAGTACTGAGTCAACATCAACAAGCTCGGGTACTACTCCGGCAACAACCAGCTCGAGCTCTACACCAACATCGACCAGCACAAGCACCGAGCCACCATCAAAAAGCTCGGGCACTACTCCGACAACAACCAGCTCGAGTTCTACACCGACATCGACCAGCACAAGCACTGATTCAACATCGACCAGCACAAGTACTGAGTCAACATCAACAAGCTCGGGTACTACTCCGGCAACAACCAGCTCGAGCTCTACACCAACATCGACCAGCACAAGCACCGAGCCACCATCAACAAGCTCGGGCACTACTCCGACAACAACCAGCTCGAGTTCTACACCGACATCGACCAGCACAAGCACTGATTCAACATCGACCAGCACAAGTTCTGATTCAACATCGACTAGCACAAGCACAGAGTTAACATCAACAAGCCCAACGATTTCTTCGACATCAACCAGCGCAAGCACTGAATCAACATCAACAAGTTCAAGCACTTCACCAACATCGACCAGCACAAGCACTGATTCAACGTCGACCAGCACAAGCACTGAGTTAACATCAACAAGCCCAACGAGTACTCAGACATCAACCAGCACCAGCACTGAGTCAACTTCAACAACCTTGAGCACTACACCAACATCGACCAGCACAAACACTGAGTCAACATCGACCAGCACAAGCACTGAGTCAACATCGACCAGCACAAGTACTGAGTCAACATCAACAAGCTCGGGTACTACTCCGGCAACAACCAGCTCGAGTTCTACACCAACATCGACCAGCATAAGCACCGAGTCAACATCGACCAGCGCAAGCACTAAATCAACATCAACAAGTTCGAGCACTTCACCAACATCGACCAGCACAACCACTGATTCAACGTCAACCAGCACAAGCACTGAGTTAACATCAACAAGCCCAACGAGTACTCAGACATCAACCAGCACAAGCACTGAGTTAACATCAACAAGCCCAACGAGTACTCAGACATCAACCAGCACAAGCACTGACTCAACATCGACCAGCACAAGTACTGAGTCAACATCAACAAGCTCGGGTACTACTCCGGCAACAACCAGCTCGAGTTCTACACCAACATCGACCAGCATAAGCACCGAGTCAACATCGACCAGCGCAACCACTGATTCAACGTCAACCAGAACAAGCACTGAGTTAACATCAACAAGCCCAACGAGTACTCAGACATCAACCAGCACAAGCACTGAGTTAACTTCAACAACCTCGAGCACTACACCAACATCGACCAGCACAAGCACTGAGTCAACATCGACCAGTACAAGCACTGAATCAACATCGACCAGCACAAGTACTGAGTCAACATCAACAAGCTCGGGTACTACTCCGGCAACAACCAGCTCGAGCTCTACACCAACATCGACCAGCACAAGCACCGAGCCACCATCAAAAAGCTCGGGCACTACTCCGACAACAACCAGCTCGAGTTCTACACCGACATCGACCAGCACAAGCACTGATTCAACATCGACCAGCACAAGTTCTGATTCAACATCGACTAGCACAAGCACTGAATCAACATCGACCAGCACAAGTACTGAGTCAACATCAACAAGCTCGGGTACTACTCCGGCAACAACCAGCTCGAGCTCTACACCAACATCGACCAGCACAAGCACCGAGCCACCATCAACAAGCTCGGGCACTACTCCGACAACAACCAGCTCGAGTTCTACACCGACATCGACCAGCACAAGCACTGATTCAACATCGACCAGCACAAGTTCTGATTCAACATCGACTAGCACAAGCACAGAGTTAACATCAACAAGCCCAACGATTTCTTCGACATCAACCAGCGCAAGCACTGAATCAACATCAACAAGTTCAAGCACTTCACCAACATCGACCAGCACAAGCACTGATTCAACGTCGACCAGCACAAGCACTGAGTTAACATCAACAAGCCCAACGAGTACTCAGACATCAACCAGCACAAGCACTGAGTCAACATCGACCAGCACAAGCACTGAGTCAACATCGACCAGCATAAGCACTGACTCAACATCGACCAGCACAAGTACTGAGTCAACATCAACAAGCTCGGGTACTACTCCGGCAACAACCAGCTCGAGTTCTACACCAACATCGACCAGCATAAGCACCGAGTCAACATCGACCAGCGCAACCACTGATTCAACGTCAACCAGAACAAGCACTGAGTTAACATCAACAAGCCCAACGAGTACTCAGACATCAACCAGCACAAGCACTGAGTTAACTTCAACAACCTCGAGCACTACACCAACATCGACCAGCACAAGCACTGAGTCAACATCGACCAGTACAAGCACTGAATCAACATCGACCAGCACAAGTACTGAGTCAACATCAACAAGCTCGGGTACTACTCCGGCAACAACCAGCTCGAGCTCTACACCAACATCGACCAGCACAAGCACCGAGCCACCATCAAAAAGCTCGGGCACTACTCCGACAACAACCAGCTCGAGTTCTACACCGACATCGACCAGCACAAGCACTGATTCAACATCGACCAGCACAAGTTCTGATTCAACATCGACTAGCACAAGCACTGAATCAACATCGACCAGCACAAGTACTGAGTCAACATCAACAAGCTCGGGTACTACTCCGGCAACAACCAGCTCGAGCTCTACACCAACATCGACCAGCACAAGCACCGAGCCACCATCAACAAGCTCGGGCACTACTCCGACAACAACCAGCTCGAGTTCTACACCGACATCGACCAGCACAAGCACTGATTCAACATCGACCAGCAAAAGTTCTGATTCAACATCGACTAGCACAAGCACAGAGTTAACATCAACAAGCCCAACGATTTCTTCGACATCAACCAGCGCAAGCACTGAATCAACATCAACAAGTTCAAGCACTTCACCAACATCGACCAGCACAAGCACTGATTCAACGTCGACCAGCACAAGCACTGAGTTAACATCAACAAGCCCAACGAGTACTCAGACATCAACCAGCACCAGCACTGAGTCAACTTCAACAACCTTGAGCACTACACCAACATCGACCAGCACAAACACTGAGTCAACATCGACCAGCACAAGCACTGAGTCAACATCGACCAGCACAAGTACTGAGTCAACATCAACAAGCTCGGGTACTACTCCGGCAACAACCAGCTCGAGTTCTACACCAACATCGACCAGCATAAGCACCGAGTCAACATCGACCAGCGCAAGCACTAAATCAACATCAACAACTTCGAGCACTTCACCAACATCGACCAGCACAACCACTGATTCAACGTCAACCAGCACAAGCACTGAGTTAACATCAACAAGCCCAACGAGTACTCAGACATCAACCAGCACAAGCACTGAGTTAACATCAACAAGCCCAACGAGTACTCAGACATCAACCAGCACAAGCACTGAGTCAACATCGACCAGCACAAGCACTGAGTCAACATCGACCAGCATAAGCACTGACTCAACATCGACCAGCACAAGTACTGAGTCAACATCAACAAGCTCGGGTACTACTCCGGCAACAACCAGCTCGAGTTCTACACCAACATCGACCAGCATAAGCACCGAGTCAACATCGACCAGCGCAACCACTGATTCAACGTCAACCAGAACAAGCACTGAGTTAACATCAACAAGCCCAACGAGTACTCAGACATCAACCAGCACAAGCACTGAGTTAACTTCAACAACCTCGAGCACTACACCAACATCGACCAGCACAAGCACTGAGTCAACATCGACCAGTACAAGCACTGAATCAACATCGACCAGCACAAGTACTGAGTCAACATCAACAAGCTCGGGTACTACTCCGGCAACAACCAGCTCGAGCTCTACACCAACATCGACCAGCACAAGCACCGAGCCACCATCAACAAGCTCGGGCACTACTCCGACAACAACCAGCTCGAGTTCTACACCGACATCGACCAGCACAAGCACTGATTCAACATCGACCAGCACAAGTTCTGATTCAACATCGACTAGCACAAGCACAGAGTTAACATCAACAAGCTCAACGATTTCTTCGACATCAACCAGCGCAAGCACTGAATCAACATCAACAAGTTCAAGCACTTCACCAACATCGACCAGCACAAGCACTGATTCAACGTCGACCAGCACAAGCACTGAGTTAACATCAACAAGCCCAACGAGTACTCAGACATCAACCAGCACCAGCACTGAGTCAACTTCAACAACCTTGAGCACTACACCAACATCGACCAGCACAAACACTGAGTCAACATCGACCAGCACAAGCACTGAGTCAACATTGACCAGCACAAGTACTGAGTCAACATCAACAAGCTCGGGTACTACTCCGGCAACAACCAGCTCGAGCTCTACACCAACATCGACCAGCACAAGCACCGAGCCACCATCAACAAGCTCGGGCACTACTCCGACAACAACCAGCTCGAGTTCTACACCGACATCGACCAGCACAAGCACTGATTCAACATCGACCAGCACAAGTTCTGATTCAACATCGACTAGCACAAGCACAGAGTTAACATCAACAAGCTCAACGATTTCTTCGACCTCAACCAGCGCAAGTAACAATCAACAAGTCAATATCAACAAGTTCGAGCACTTCACCAACATCGACCAGCACAAGCACTGATTCAACGTCGACCAGCACAAGCACTGAGTTAACATCAACAAGCCCAACGAGTACTCAGACATCAACCAGCACCAGCACTGAGTCAACTTCAACAAGCTCGAGCACTACACCAACATCAACCAGAACGAGCACTACACCAACATCGACTAGCACAAGCACTGATTCAACTTCAACAAGCTCGAGCACTACACCAACATCGACTAGCACAAGCACTGAGTCAACATTGACCAGCACAAGCACTGACTCAACATCGACCAGCACAAGTACTGAGTCAACATCAACAAGCTTGGGTACTACTCCGGCAAAAACCAGCTCGAGCTCAACACCAACATCGCCCAGCACAAGCACCGAGTCACCGTCAACAAGCACGGGCACTACTCCGACAACAACCAGCTCGAGTTCTACACCGACATTGACCAGCACAAGCACTGATTCAACATCGATAACATCGAGCACTACACCAACATCAACTAGCACAAGCACTGATTCAACATCGACCAGCACAAGTTCTGATTCAACGTCGACCAGCACAAGCACAAAGTTAACATCAACAAGCCCAACGATTTCTTCGACATCAACCAGCGCAAGCACTGAATCAACATCAACAAGTTCGAGCACTTCACCAACATCGACCAGCACAAGCACTGATTCAACGTCAACCAGCACAAGCACTGAGTTAACATCAACAAACTCAACGAGTACTCAGACATCAACCAACACAAGCACTGAGTCAACTTCAACAAGCTCGAGCACTGAGTAAACATCAACAAGCCCAACGAGTACTCGGACATCGACCAGCACAAGCACTGTGTTAACTTCAACAAGTTCGAGCACTACACCAACATCGACCAGCAATAACACTGATTTAACATCGACAACATCGAGCACTCCACCAACATCGACCAGCACAAGCACTGATTCAACGTCTACCAGCACAAACACTGAGTTAACATCAACAAGCACAACGAGTACTCAGACATCAACCAGCACAAGCAGTGAGTCAACTTCAATAAGCTCGATCACTACACCAACATCGACCAGCACAAGCACTGAGTCAACTTCAACAAAGAAAAAATAGATTGACTTTGTAAGCAATGATAATAAAATTGTAATCGCTTTAAGTATTTACTTATTTAATTTTAAATAAAGCTGTAAGAATAAGTCTTTAACTTATATCAATTCCAAATATCATGCAAATGTAGGGAAATTTGTTATTTACAAGCTTTCACATGATATTCATATTCTACTTATTTACGATATAATGTAAATAATATTAGGTATGTCAAGTCGTGCAATATCCAAATTTAAATCTATATAGTTATGGTTGTCACCAAAATACTCCTTGTTTAGAATCTTACTAGTTTTGTGTGCGCAAGTGCAAAATTAATAAATTTTCAGGTTTATTATATAATAAATTTATTTTTAACTTAAATTAAGTTTCTACGATCACCAACATGGATTTTGAAAAGGTCGCTCCACCACTATTATGTTATGTGGGTATTCGGAAAATCAGTTATGTTGTGCTACCTGTAATAATAAATATATCAGTCTTGATCGAATCTGCGTATCATTCACTTCATGGTGGCAGCGGTGCTAAATATATATAATATTAAAGCAAGTTATCATCCGAATAAAGTGTGTCCAGTTACATCAGTGCATAGGCGGAGTAAACAATATACATCGCTATGGAACATGCGCGTCCGCCGGCGGAATTATGTTTGGAGGGAGGACCGGCTAGTCGGGCCGAAGCATGGCGTAAATGGTTCCAACAGTTTATGGTATTTTTAAAGGCATCCGGTATTCACAAAGAAACATCCGATGTCCAAGCAAGCTTGCTAATAAACTTGATTGGTTCCGAGGGTTACGACGTGTACACCACATTTAAGTTCGCAAAGGAGGAGGACAAAGAAAATTTTGAAACTCTGATAAGCAAGTTTAACGAACATTTTAAAACGAAGCATAATACTACGATGGCTCGTTTCAAGTTTTTTACCAGAAACCAAGTGACAGGCGAGTCTGTAGATGAATACGTCACCGCTCTCAAGTTACTCACACAACACTGTGAATTTGAACATCTGGAAGAAGGATTAATTAGAGACCGCATAGTGTGTGGTGTTGTCGACGGTAGGCTACGTGACCGTCTCCTCAGATCGGAGGATCTCACCTTGGCCAAAGCAGTCAAATTGTGCCAAGCGAATGAGATGTCACATGAGGAAAAACGGCAGATCGAGGAAAGCAAGGCTGGAAGTAGTAGTGAGGGAACGGCGGTGGTCGTGGATGCGGTGCAAGGGTCGCGCGGCAGTCGCGGTGGCAGGGGCCGCCGGGCGCAGCGCTGGCGCGGCAGCGGCACGCAGCGGCGCCGGCCGGGCGCTGACGCGAGCGCGAGCGCGGCGCAGCCAGCGTGTACCACGTGTGCGAGTGCGGCTTGTGATGGTTATCAGTGTCCGGCAGCTAAGGTTATGTGTTATTCATGTCATAAACGTGGTCATTACAAAAAAGTATGTCCATATTTATCAAAACGTGTAGTTTACCAGTTGGAGGAAGACGATGTAAGTGACGGGGAAATGTATTATATATCTGCTATAGATGGAAACAACAATACTGGGGACGCTAAGTGGTATGAAACGTTAATATTACAAGTTAATGGTGAAAAAGAGCAGTTTAAATTAGATACAGGGTCAGACTTAAATGTAATATCCATGAGAACGTATAAAAGATTAGGTTTTAAAGTTCAAAACTTAAGTTGTGATAATACAATAAAGGCTCAATCTTTTTGTGGCAATTATATACCAATAGCTGGTTCCTATAACATTGATTGGATCTATAAAGGTGAAATATATAAGCTACGCTTTGTCATTTCCAACCAAGATTGTTACAGTTTACTGGGTAAATATGCGTGTGAGGAGCTCGGTATAGTTAAGCGAATATTCACTTTAAATATTCAGAGATATGATGATCTTTTCCGGGGTTTAGGTAAGTTGCCGGGTAAATATAGGATTGTCACCTGTCGTGATGCTCAGCCGTCAATCTGTCCAGTTCGTAAAATACCTATAGGTGTGCGAGACAAATTATTGGTCGAGTTGAATCGCATGGAGCGTTTGGGTGTAATAAGAAAGGTGACACATCCAACGCCGTGGGTAAACGCGATAGTAGTAGCGGCTAAAAAGGATGGCACTATACGTGTGTGTTTAGATCCGCGGCCGCTAAACCGCGCCGTACAGCGCGCGCATTACCCGTTACCTACGCTCACCGAAATTGCTACTAAGTTGCAAGGAGCCCGATACTTTAGTAAGTTAGATGCTAGGTCTGGGTTTTGGATGGTGCAGATTGATGACGAAAGCGCAAATCTATTTACATTCGGAACACCGTTTGGTAGATACCAGTTTTTACGTTTACCTTATGGTATAAATTGTGCTTCAGAGGTATTCCATTCAAAAATTCGTCAAATTCTGGAAGACTTACAGGGTGTAGACTCATTCGTCGACGACGTTATTGTTTGGGCCTCTAGCAAAGCTGAGCATGACGTGAGACTCAAGCTATTGCTCGACCGGGCTCGGGAGGTAGGTATAAAATTCAACAAGGAAAAGTGCGAATTTTGTGTTCAGGAAGTAACCTATTTAGGGCATACGTTTAGTGCTGAAGGTATGAGCATAGATAAAAATAAGCTAAAGGCCATACAGCAGATGCCAAGCCCTGGCGATAGACAGTCTTTAGAGCGGTTCCTAGGTATGATCAATTATCTATCTAAATTCATTCCAGACTATTCTGAAATCGCTTCACCACTGCGTTCATTGCTGAAAAAAGATTCAGAATGGCTGTGGGACGAAATGCATGAGTCGGCTGTGCGACATTTAAAAGATTTAGTGTGCGAAGCACCTGTATTAGCGCTTTGTTCGCCGCGTGAACCGGTTCTCTTATCAGTAGACGCAAGCTCGCGCGCATTAGGTGCGGTATTACTGCAGAACGGCCGGCCAGTCGAGTTTGCATCGGCGACTTTGACTGACACGCAGTGTCGTTACGCTCAAATTGAAAAGGAGCTATTAGCAATCGTATATGCTCTGGAACGTTTTCATCAATATGTTTTCGGGCGAAATAATATCACAGTGGAAACCGATGACAAACCCTTGGAAGCATTGTTTAAAAAACCATTAGATTCAATTCCAGCGCGATTGCAGCGCATGATGTTACGCACACAAGGCTATGATTTCACTGTAGTGTATAAGCCGGGCAAATACATGTTTGTCGCTGATGCGTTATCACGTGCGGCTTTGGTCGATAATGTTAAAGAAAGCATTACTGAAGAAATAACCGAGCAATCGTGTTTTTTAGTCCAGAATGTAAGGTTTAGCGATACTAAAATGAGTATGATTCGTCATGAAATAGCTAAGGATAATGAGTGTCAATTATTAATTAAGTATATTCATAATGGATGGCCGGCAAATAAACACGAAGTAGACGAAAGTGTACGGGCACAGTGGTCATACAGTCAACATTTTGAATATATGGATGGAATAATATTCAAGGATAATTTAGTTTATATCCCCCGTAGTCTGCGGCCTGAGATGATATCGCGTGTACACGATGGACACATGGGGATAGACAGGTGCAAGCGCAATGGTCGCGAGGTGATGTTTTGGCCAGGAATGTCACGTGACATAGAAAATGCTGTAAGGCGATGTGCAGGTTGTTCGCAGCGGCAACCACGGCCCACGCGTGAGCCCTTGATTCCTCATCATATACCGGATAGGCCCTGGGCTAAAGTAGGATCCGACATATTTCAATATGGGAATAAATATTATGTGCTTTTGGTAGACTACTTTTCCAACTTTATAGAGGTTAGTCCACTAAAGAGTATAGGGAGCAAGGCAGTAATTGCGGGACCAATTTGCGAGACATGGTGTTCCAAGCGAGCTGGTGACCGACAATGGGCCAGCTTACGCTTCGAAAGAATTTGCAAATTTTAAAAACAAGTGGGGATTTAACCACATCACTACTTCACCTAACTATCCGCAATCTAATGGTCGCAGTGAGCGCAGTGTGCGAACAATTAAAAATATTTTGATCAAATCAATAGAATCCGGGTCGGACTTTTATTTAGGATTACTAAACTTTAGGAATACACCTCGTGATGATATCGGCTCACCAGCACAATTATTAATGGGACGCAGACTTAACAGTAGACTGCCTTCACACTTTACAAAACTAAAGCCAAGTCGCGATAACACTGCCGATTACCAAAACATTGTGCGTAAACAGGAGGTCAGTAAAGATTATTATGATAAACACGCTAAACCTTTGCCGTCTCTGAAAACCGGAGACACGGCAATTATGGCCGATGGTAATAGGCGTAAAAATGTTACAGTGCAATCACAGGCTGTTCAACCGAGGTCATATTTCGTCACAGATAACACGGGAAGGCGATACAGACGCAATCGGCGTCATTTACTTAAAGTAGAATCCAACACTCAGCACGATGACGTCAGTCCGAGTCAATCTAATAGTTTATACAAACCTGACCGTGACGAAGAGGAATGGTCTAGTGCTGAGAGTGACGACGATAATACTGCTAGTCCATACAGGCATGAGTCTAGGGAGACCAATAATTTGTTGGGCAACTATGATAATGAAAATGCGCATACAGTGCGCACACACAGACCAGCGGCTGTCATTGCACGACAAAAATTAGGGGAAATATTCAAAGAATAAATAGCGAATTAAACATGGATCACGATGATAATTATGCAATTCTGTTGCTCCGATAAAGATTAAGTTTAGAATTTTAGATTAAGTCAAAGTTATGTATTATTTACAAGTCCAATAAAACGGGCCAGTTTTTGTTGTTTATATTCCCAGTCATATTTTGTTAGATTGTATTGAATGTATACCAATGATTTTGCATGCATGAATTTATATAATTATGAATAGGAGTGTAGCAATATCTAATCATTTTGCCATTAAAGAGAGGAACATAATGGATAAATTAATTAATACTGTAAATAATTGTTTCAGTGTGATCATTTATACTTACATCATATTTATTTACTGGTTTAAATAATTAATGTGAAAATGTAATAATTAATATGTATATTAATTGAGATATTAAGAATCAAGAAAAAATTATATAAAATGTGTGTATGTTATATTTGCCACTGTCAAATGTACATGTTTATTTACTAGATAAATTAATAATGTGAGGACGTTAGTGTAAGCCATGTATAGAATATAAACTAGGTTTAAATATAAACACTAAATGGAACATGTTTCTTTGTGAAATTAAAAATGTCTTATCAAAAATATTTGGGGGAAGATATTATGTTATGTGGGTATTCGGAAAATCAGTTATGTTGTGCTACCTGTAATAATAAATATATCAGTCTTGATCGAATCTGCGTATCATTCACTTCAACCACCTCCAAACTCATGGTCTGTAGGGACCATGTTTTAGAGCATTTGTCCAGGAGGTCTAAGGTGGGCGTTATAATTATACACTGACTACAGCAAATGTT
Organism: Xestia sexstrigata; assembly: GCA_941918905.2. Classification (NCBI taxonomy): domain Eukaryota; kingdom Metazoa; phylum Arthropoda; class Insecta; order Lepidoptera; family Noctuidae; genus Xestia; species Xestia sexstrigata. The sequence goes on from OW799219.2 coordinate 8,573,824, forward strand.
TTGATCGAATAGATCATCCGCTTCTAATGGGCAAACTGTTAGGGATTGGTGTTAGGGTTAGTTTGTATCAAATGTTGAAAATATATGCCAGACATATTAAGTCCTCGACGGTTATACCTTGTAATGTGTGTTTTTACATGGTTTTTTTACTTACATTTTTGGATATTATTAACCTGAAAATTTAAGCATTCGTCCTCTCTAGGTAGCTTCATGGTCATTTTCTGGAGGATTAGCATACCTTTTACCTTGTAATTCATGTTATTTAAGTTTTTCTCTAGATTTTTATTTCTCTTGAATCTTTGTTTACGTTTGTAATGTCAGTGAGTGACAGGCCTAATTTTTTTATTTATTTATTGCTGGAGCTAGTTGTAGGTTGTTTAGGTAAATCACATCGACCTCATTATCTTTTCTTTTTATTATGTTCTAGAAATTCTTTCTAAATTATAAAATGTCAATCATCTGGAGATGACAGGAGCCAGGTTGTGGATTTTTCAGTCTACGTTGGGAGCTCAGATCAGCGACAAGTCAGCAAAGTTTTATATGAGTGAACTTAGAAGACAGTTTCCCTCCTCTGAAGCTTTAAGCCGGCTTCTCTCTTTGCAGCATTTAAAAAAATGAAGTCGCTATAGCGAGGTGTGACATCGCACCACGCGTCATCCACAACACCTTGACACCTGATGCACGAGCTGCACGAGCTTGAGAAGAAGACTGATGACGGTTGTCCCTGGGTCCTCCTCTACGGCCTGAAGACTGATGTTCTTCGGCCCTGCGCTGCCTGATGACTGATACACCTCTGCCCTCCTCTACGGCCTGAAGACTGATGTTCCTCGGCCCTGCGCTGCCTGATGACTGATGTACCTTGGCCCTCCTCTACGGCCTGAATGGATTTTCCTTGGCTCTTCATTCCATCCTGTGTTCATCTTCAGTTCCATTCCCTGGTTTCCCTGACCTATTTAGTGGATAGGTAGCTCCAGCTCCGTTTAGATAGGCCCTATAAGTTAGGTTATTTAATAATAAATTCTTATAACTCGTCCTCTTGACTATTTCTTTTAACCGTACTCTCCTCCAGACGAAAGTTAGGTAGGTGAGTGCTCTGTGTGACCTTATAGTTTTCTGGCTCCGACCAGGAAAATGTAACGTTATAACCTCGAGACCAATGTACATTCCATCGCGTGTTTCCCAAGATCCTTAATAAGACCTCTTGTATTTTATATTTTTGTAAATGACATCGCCTCTTGTTTCCTAAATTCTAAAATTTGATTGTATGCGTATGACATGAAAATTCAGAGTCAAGTGTCAACCCTTGAGGATGCACACCTATTACAGGAGGAGCTGGACCGGTCCCATGATTACTGCGATAGAAATAAGTTGGATTTAAATATTTCAAAATGTTATGTATGTACGGTGGCCTGCATCAATTGGGTACCCCAGCTTCAAACGTAGGTGCTTTCAATCGTGTAGCTGACTGTACATTGACTCTTCAGCCAAACCCTATAAGGTATGATTACAAGTTAGCGGATACCTCAATTGCCAGACTCATCATCATCAAGGATCTTGGGATAATTTTTGACTCAAAGCTTTTATTTGATGCGCTCATTGACAATAATATAGTCAACAAGGCTTCTTATGCGTTGAGTTTTATTTTCAAGATCTCCTCTGTAATATTAATATTAATCATTCTACACTGTGCTTTTGTACGTAGCCATCTCGAATAGCATATTCGAGGTGAATGATTTGGATTCCAAATTACAATGTTAAATTGCTTTGAAAGCATACAAAGATGATTTTAAAATTACACTCAATATGGTTCAAATTCTTATCTTCCTAACTAGTCGGTGTAATAAATTTCATCTTGTTCTCAAGCCCGACGAGAGCCTGAGATTAATTGCAATTTTTCTTCGCTCGTGTCTTTATAAAAATTGTAGATCTTGCTTTCCTATTTAGTATACTGAAAGGATCTATTGACGGCCCTGAGCTGATGGCCAAGATTGGACGTCGTGTACCATCTGTGTTTCTTCGAAGACCTCATATCCTTCCTGTACCTATTGTAAAACTAACTATCTACAGCCAAAATTCATATATTTTAAGAGCATGTCGCGCATGTAGAGTATGGTGTTGGACATAAAAAATAGCACCATCCCATATCTTCCCGTGGTCGTAAGAAGCGACTAAGGGACTTACCAGAGAATGGGCAGCAGCGTTTTTCTTGCTTTTGTAACAACCGTTCTGCGATCGCCAACCCGCCTGCCAAGCGTGGCCCCTTTAGGAGAGTCTATGTCCAGCAGTAGACGTCTTTTGCCTGAAATAATGAAAAAGTCCTACCGTAAAACGTGATTTTGACCCCAAAACAAAATTAGTTTCCCAGCAATAATTTAGACTTAGAGTTACTTAGTTTGATGTACAGGATGCTTGGTTGACGGCTTCGTGAAGGGTCTGTTTACACTCTGTATAGAAGAACCCGACAACAACTGTCGGGCAGTGGCCCACCAGACATAACACCAGTCAGTTCAGTTAACTAACAATTCTTTTAAGCTGTAAAAACTATATTCAAGTAACACACAACATAACACACAACAAAACTGATGACGAACGGAACAGAGCATAACATAGAAATTGGGGGTGTGGTGATTGAATATTATGTCCATGAATATACCTCGGCCAGATAGTCTCTTTCCAGGCAAGACAAGAAAAAGAAGTCGCTCGGCGTACTGAGAATGCCTGGAAGAGCTACTGGTCGATGAAACATTTAATGTAAAAATACCACTCAGTGGATACCAAATATCGGGAAATGACAACGTGGCGGGCCCAGAAGGAGATGGTGGCATGAGTTGGACTCTTTTTCAAAGGATTGGCCTACAATTGCATTAGATCGCAAAATGTGGAAAGAGGGAAGGGTGGCTTTTTTTTTGTTAGCCTTTTTGATTGCCCACTGGGCAAAGGCCCCCCCTTTCTCCTTCCAAACCTCTCTGTCCTGTGCGATATCTAGCCATGTTTGCCCCGCAAACGAGATCAGATCGACACACCACCTTCGCCGAGGTCTACCAGTGACGATTGTTGCCCATCTCGCCGGGCGTATTAGTGCTACGTAGCCAGCCCACTCCCACTTCAGTGGGACAATTTATAAAAAAATATATAAATAAAATAAAATATATTTATTCAAATTTAGAATTGGCACGAAAAATACAAGTTAAATCTTAAAAATAATGTTGGTATAACAGAGTTCGATGCCTGTACTAGGTTAAACCTGTATCACAGGCGGCATGTTTCTAATAAATACTATTTGGACAATGGATTTCTTAACAATATAAAACATAATAGTGAAATAAGTTAGTGTGGGTTTAATATATTATGATATACCTACTGTACTTAAACGCTATTATAAGATACGAACAATAAATAATAATTAGGGTCACATATGTAAATAAACCTAAGGAAAACAGTTTGTTACACTTATTTGCTAATACTAATATGATTGTCAGCAGTATTAAACAAGTAAACATTGCGAATAACACCGTCAAGGTATTTTTGTTGTGGGCGACAATTTGCTTAGACAGCGAAAGATCAACGGAACGGCCTGGCTTGGAGTATGCCGCACTAGGTGCCCTCATAATCGACGGAGTTTATATAATATCTATGTTCCGCTATTTTTCTGGCAGGGCATTCAGCGTCTCCCGTTTTGTGGTCACTGGGCTTTTTAAAGCGGGAGCAAGTCGCGCATCTCGGAGTGTCAGCTGTCTTCGCGCAGTCGGACATCGTATGACCTGCGTCACCGCAGTGACCACATGCGGAAAATAGTTCTCTGCAAGATTTGGCTGCATGGCCATACTGCTGGCAGTTATAGCTCCTCGTAACTAACGTGAAGTCCCTGACAGGACATGATGACCAATTTATAAAAATCCTAGTTTGAGGTATTACAATTTTCTCCCCGTGCTTGTCCTCGGGGACTTCAATGCCAAGAACTTGGCTTGGGGTTCTCGTTGCACAGACGTGCGGGGACGGATGGTGGAGGACTGGGCTCTGGAGAAGGGCCTGGACGTCCTAAATCGGGGTTCTGTCGCCACGTGTGTGCGGATGCGGGGCGAGTCGGTGGTGGTCATTTCGTTCGCTAGCCCCGCTCTGTCGCCGCGTGTCGTTGACTGGCGTGTCATGGAGGGGGTGGAGACCTATTCCGACCACCGGTACTTCCGGTTTGACGTCTCCACCCAGACCTCGAGCGCGCCGGTCCAACAGGCCCCGAGTGGTCCGCGTTGGGCGCTGAAGCACCTGGACCGGGAGCTCCTCCTGGAAGCCTCGATCGTGCAGGCCTGGGTGACATCACCAGACAGGCCTGCCGACATTAACAATGAGGCAGGGTGGTTCCAGGAGGCCATGTCCGATATATGCGACGTGGCAATGCCCCGAGTCCGGCCAGGAAGCGCCCGACGTCAGGTGTACTGGTGGTCGCGAGAGCTGACGTCTCTGCGAGAGGCGTGCGTGGCTGCGCGACACCTGTACGCCAGGCATCGCAGGCTCCGCATTCGCCCACCGAATGCGGCAGCCATCGAGGCGGAGCTTTATGAGGGGTACAGAGCGGCGAAGACCGCCCTCCGCGAGGCTGTCCTGCGGGCCAGGGACCTGGCCCGCGAGGAGTTGCTGGGGACTCTCGACAGAGATCCTTGGGGGCGGCCTTAGAAGATGGTGCGGGATAAACTCCGCACCTGGGCCCCCCCACTGACGCAGAGTCTCCGGCCTGAGCTCGTGGAGGACGTAGTGAGCACTCTGTTCCCGACGCGGGGGGAACATCCCCCCCGCCTATGGCTCCGCCACCTGCGGTGCTGGAAGCGGACCACCAGGACGACGACGACGACACTCCGGTAGTGACTGGGGTAGACCTGAGAGTGGCGGTACGCAGGCTCAGTGCCAAAAATACCGCCCCGGGACCCGACGGCTTGCCTGGCAAAGCCTGGGTCCTGGCCTCGGAGGCTCTCGGGCCCCGACTGGAGGGGTTCTTAAGCGCATGTTTGGAGAGAGGCCAGTTCCCGCTTCGTTGGAAGACGGGGAAACTGGTCCTCATTCGGAAGCCGGGGCGCCTCCGTCCGCATACCGGCCCATAGTGTTGGTCGACGAGGTGGGCAAGCTCTTTGAAAGAGTCATTGCAAACCGCCTCGCCGAGCACCTTGCGGGGACGGGGCCGGATCTTGCGGAACACCAGTTTGGTTTCCGCAAGGGGCGCTCTACGGTGGACGCCATCATGCGCGTGAGAGCCCTCACGACGGGGGATGCAGTGTCCCGGGGTGGGGTTGTCTTGGCGGTGTCTCTAGACATCGCCAATGCCTTCAACTCCATGCCCTGGAGCTGCATTAGGGAGGCACTCCGGTATCACCGGGTGCCGACCTACCTTCGTCGTGTGGTCGGGGACTACCTGACGGATAGAGCCGTCATCTACCCCGGTCGCAGCGGAGAATGGAACCGGCGAGAGATGTCGTGCGGTGTTCCGCAGGGATCGGTCCTAGGGCCGTCCTTGTGGAACATCGGGTACGACTGGGTGCTGCGCGCCGACCTCCCTAGCGGCGTCAGCGTGGTCTGCTATGCAGACGACACGCTGGTGCTGGCACAGGGGGGGTCGCACGAGGCGGCGGCCGAAATCATGACACGCGGGGTTGCGATTGTCGTTGAGAGGATCCGGCAACTGGGTCTCGAGGTGGCATTGCACAAGTCTGAGGCCATGTGCTTTCATGGGCCTCGGAATGCGCCACCTCCGTTATCCTTACTCACGGTAGGAACATCAAAGTCGACTCGACACCGATGGATACCCATCCATCGGTGTCGAGTCGACTTTGATGTACCTAGGACTCGTCCTCGACAGCCGGTGGAACTTCGTGGAGCACTTCCGACGTTTGGCCCCCAAACTGGAACGGACTGGGGCTGCCTTCAGGCGGCTCCTGCCCAACCTGGGGGGGCCAAACGCCTCCTGCCGGAGGCTCTACGCGGGAGTCGTGCGGTCCATGGCCCTTTACGGGGCCCCGGTGTGGGCGCGTTCCTTGAGGCTGCGTGCAGCCCACTACCTGAACGCGCCCCAAAAGGTGGTAGCCGTAAGGCTGGCCCGTGGGTACCGCACGATCGCCCGCGAGGCGGCGTGCCTCCTTGCCGGATTGCCGCTATGGGATCTGGAGGCGATAGTCCTCGCGCGCCTGCATGAATGGCGCGCGGAGCCGCTTCGCCGGGGGGAAACTCCGCTGCCGCGACAAATTGTCGCTCAGCGGACAGACTTCCGGCGAGATCTCATGGCGACATGGAGAGAGCGACTGTCGCAACCCCGTGCAGGGCACGCCACGATAGTGGCGATAAGTCCCCTCTTTGAGAAGTGGCTGGAGAGACGCCACGGCGTCCTCACCTTCCGCCTGACGCAGGTCCTCACCGGACACGGTGTTTTCGGGAGGTTCCTGCACCGAATCGGGCGGGAGGAAACGCCCGGGTGTTTCCACTGCGAGGATCGATCGGAGGACACGGTGGAGCACACGGTGGAGGTGTGCCCCGCGTGGGCGGAGCACCACCGTGTTCTCGAAGCGGCGATTGGCGGCGGCGACCTCTCGCGTCCGGCCCTGGTTCAAGCCATGGTCCGGAGCGAGACGGAATGGGACGCCGTCACCTCCTTCTGCGAAGCAGTAATGCTAGAGAAGGAGGTGGCGGAACGTGAGAGGGAGAGAACCTCACAGCGTCCCGGCCGCCGCGGGAGACGCCCCGGGCGTCGGGGGCCACCACGTGGCCCCCGGCCACCGTAGGCGCGGGCCTGTGGACGGTGGGCTATGGGCTAGCTCGCCGTCCGTCCGTCTCATAACGACAGGCCGTGTCGACGGCGCGTTCGTGTTCCACGCGCGCCTCAAAGAGAGTCAGCAAAAAGGAAGGGGTCCGCAAGGACCGATGCCTGCCGGGGTTGCGGGACTGTTCGAAAGAGATACCGCGGCCCCGGAACACAAAGGGCGATGAAGGAACATGGATGGGTTTTAGTCAGTAAAAGTCTGACACTCCCTCCTGCTCCGCCCAGAGCGGGAGAAGTCATTTGATGATTTCCCATCCCAAAAAAAAAAAAAAAAAATTTTTCGTATGTTGGCCGCAACTTCAATAACGAAGTTACAGGTCGCAGCCTCTCTCTTCCCAGATTTGTGACTTAATTTTATCAAGGTCAAAAAGGATTCTAGGGACATCACTGGTAACTTGTCGGCTATATTTTGCTCGAAAATGCACTTGAAAACCTCATTTTCAGCCAAATAAGTCGGCACTCCTACAACCACGATCCGAGGTTTGCGCTTGTTGGGTTCGTCGGCGGTAAGTCCAGATGTAGAGATATGTTCTGTAAGGTCGCGCTGTTGTTTAAGGGCATCGATCGTGTTTTCCGCGTGAATAGCTTTTTGTTTTAGCGACTGGTATAGGACTGCCATTTGTGACGTACCAGATTCGACTTTACGGCAAAGGTTTGAAATCTTCATCTTCTGCTCGGTGTTAAGTTTCCCATCTATGGCAATAGAGTAGTGTTGCCCAAATGCAAGACCAAGACGAGACCTTAGCCAGTCTTGGTCTTGGTCTTGCGTCAATACACCTGGTCTTGGTCTTGGTCTTGGTATTGCGCTCTCAGTCTTGGTCTTGGTCTTGGTCTTGCAGCAAGAGTCTCGCAAGTCTAGCGAGACTCTACTACTTAGACTAGACTACTTTCAAATACCTATAAGCCTATTGCTATATAATAAACACGTTAGTTTAGATCTTAGAACAACGTAACGTAGGTACATGTTGAGCTTAAATTGACACAGGCATAGTGTAGTAACCACCAAATTAATAAAATTAACTTGACAATAATTTAAAAAAATGACGCAATTTAGTACCTAAGCGTAATTACTTACTCTATGTAGGTACCTTTAATGATTTTCTGTACGTGTACTGGCTATTATTATCCCGCCCGCTGTAGTGTTCGGATTCGAGTGATTGTGAGAATGTATCTTCTATAACTCATTCAATTTATACCTACTGCTGAGACATCTTCAAGGTCATTTAATTTTATCCTCTTGTGCCAACCCTACCATAAAAATAGGTAACAATTTTCTGTGCTTCTGTCCATACTCTGTGGCAGCTAATGCGGCGCTCAAACAGTGTTAAATGCTGTGATACACTTGTTGCACAGTCTTTGATACACTGCGGCGTTTTTGTCGGTAAATTATCAAATAAGTAGGTACGTAATGCACCGACCGACCAACGGTTTATTCGTTCAACGTCAAATTTTCCCAATCAACCATGAACCTTAATGATTTAGCGAAAAAGTTGAAAATATGTTAAAGAAATTTGGCAGATTGTAGTAACTTGATGTGCTGGCGTCTGTATCATAACACGGCTGGCTTAAAAACTGCTACTATTACTAGACCTAATCGACTCGCTGTTAGTTTTAAATTTTGCTGAATAGAAGGATAATATAAACTTTGAAACATAAGTACCTACATAATGATTACCAACCTACTAACGTTAGATCTGCACATTAGACTTATACAAGCATAACATAATACTATAGGTAAATATACCTACAAGGTATGAACTTTGCTAGAAAGTTATGCTAGATACATTTTTATCACATGGGAACATATTTGTAAGTAACAGGCTACCTACTTAATAAATAGTCGAAATATTTAATAATCAATACAATACCTTTTAGTGTTATGACAATACGGTTTTGAAACTGGGGAACGTCTATCAAAATCGGGATTGAAACCAAATACCTACTATAACGCTCAAATCTCAGTTTGACTTAACTGCGAGACGCAAGAGTCTTGCAGGCTTAGTCTTGTTCTTGCTCAAGTCTTGCAGGGTTCAGTCTTGGTCTTGGTCTTGCTACAATAAGTCGGTCTTGGTCTTGGTCTTGGTCTTGCAAAAATGCAAGAACAAGACCAAGATTGCAAAACCAAGACCGATTTTAGGCAACACTACAATAGAGCAAACATCATCTAGGTACTGCTGGATCTTGGCCATCCATGCTTGGATTTCGGGCGTTGAAGCAATAACAACGGCCGTGGTCGACTGTGACGGTGAGGTGGAGGGTTGCACTGGCCCCTTTGGATTACAGGGGCTGTTTTCCATTTTGTTAGTTTTATTAAACTTCACTATTTTGTGACCATTATTCACTAAAACTACACACTAAGCAAGAATACATGCATTACGATAGTAATACCTGCACGAAAAGGAGGTCAATATTATTAAAGTAAGTATTAATTAAATATTGCTAATGAGCACGTCTGTCCGCTGCGAGTGCGCGAATCAATGATATTGAATTATATAGGCTTATAATAATTTATTATAAACGTAAGATGATTATTTTTGTTTAACATTTACCTAGAATTATTAATAAATATAAGTTTTGTATTGAAGTTGTTCATTAACAAAATTTTGTATTCAAGTAAAAATAATATACGAGAAAGTACATGAGTACCGTTTCTAACTTTTCATAGCATGAAGCGATTGCAATGAAACAAAAACTACATGTTACTCCAACTTATACACATTCATGCTTGTGTAAAGCATGCATTAGAGGCGTTCAATTGCAGCTTGCGGGACATCAGCAGCAACCAGACGCTGATAGGTGGCGTCGTCGTTTTGCTCGCAGGCGACTTTAGACAGTCTGTTATTGAGAGGGGGATGAATTAAACGTATGTCTCATGGCGTCGCCACTAAAAATCTACTGGATCGAACAGCTCCATATTACTTGCAACAACGATCACGAAGCAGGTGTCTTTGCGAATATGCTTCTTGGGGTTTGGATTAAACACAGATAGGAAAATTCTATTTTCCGAAAAAAAGTCCCATCCTGTGGCAGAGATTAATTACTTATCACGCACGTTTTTCTCAATTTGAAGGTTAATAAAAAAATAAAGAGTGGTTGTGCGAGAGGGCAGTGCTGTCGCCAAAGAACGAGTGGGTCAGTAAAATAAACAAAAATTTACAAGATCGTCAGAGATTGTAAAGTCCATAGACACTGTAATGGCTAAAGACGATAGTACTGCCTACTCCGTTGAATTTTTCAACTCCCTGGAGTTAACGGGCATGCCGTCCCATCAGCTGGAGCTTACTGGAGCTTGCCGGCGTTCCAGTTCTGCTGATGCAGAACTTTGAAGCACCCAGACTGTGCAACGGCACCAGGCTTCATATCACAGAGCTGGGCAGTAATATTATAAAATACACTGTAATTACAGAAGCTGCTAAAGGAGTAAGCGTTTTAATAACCGCATATATTATTCCAAATAACTTGCCACTTCAATTTAGAATTTCGGTCAAAATTGGCTTTTACATGCAATGACGATCCACAGATCCCAGGGCCGAAGCATAAAAGTGGCAGGCATTCAAATTGTACACTCCAAGCTTCTCACACGGTCAATTTTATTTTAAATGTTGGTGGTTCAGTGCCCAAAACGTGCACGTGCTTTTATTTCTGACATTATGTTATTTAGCAAAAAATAATCCTTATGATGAAGCCTTTCGATCGGTATGATAAAGCCTGTAGCTTTATCATACCGATCGAAAGGCTTCATTAGGATTTATTTTTCTCGTGTAACGGGTTCGATTCCCGGCTCAACCATGTAATTATTTAAATATCTGTGAATGCAGTTTAAATTGTTTTTTAAATTCAAATAATGTCTTCTTTCAGTAAAATGTTCCATCTACAATATTCAAGGTACTTTCCCTCCATGTGGCATATCCGTGGGACGCCCTGTATAATGTAGGTACTTACTTTTAGTTTTTATTTTTGTAATTATATTTAGTTCTAGTTGTAGTATGTATATAATGTACATAATAATTTTATTGATCCTTTGACTAATAAAATTTTACACCTTAAACACCTCCACGAAAAAATAAATAAATAATTAACACTATTAATTGTAGTATTTTTAATTTCATACATGGTTTAATGTTAAGTGGAAAAAGAATCACCTAACACAAGCATCTTTTTACTTATAAGGTTATAACTTTATGTAATAGAAATAAAGATATTTTTTTTAACACAGCCCGTCCCGGGAATCGATCCCAATACCTCATGCTTAGTAGTCGCGCTTACGGCCACTTGACCAATGAGGCAGTCTCACACACACACACCAAAATTTTCACGCGAACGAAGTAGCGGGCAACAGCTTGTTTTATTATAAATGCGCACATACATTGCCAGGCAGTTTTTATTGTATTTAGCTAGCCTAGGTAAATCATTCAACAGTAATTTATAGGAATCTCGTCTATTTCGAGAATTCACAACATTTTCAGTCTAAAATAATTGTTTGGTTTTCATTACAATCATACATATTTCGTAAATGTTAAGTGACGATAATGGTAACAAACCAAGTTTCTTCAATATGGGTTGACATGAGAGCAGCGGTGGCCCAGTGGTGGCGGCCCCGACTTACGAACAGTAAGTCGTGGGTACGAACCCAGACAGGCGCATTACTTTGTGTAATTTATTTCATCACCACTGCTCTCAAAACGGTGGAGGAAAACATAGAGAGGAAACCGGCATGTCCTAGAACCAAAAATTCGAAGACATGTGACATCTACCGATCCTCACTGGGCCCGCGTGGTAGATTATAGCCCATTCCCTCATAGAGAGGAGGCCTGTGTCCCAGCAGTGGGAACATTAATAGGCTGATGATGATGATGGGTTGACATGAAATAAAAATGAATAAATATGGGTCGTCAGGTTTTAAGTCCACAAATTGATCTCATGCACTTTTTTGAGCGATAATACTCTATGGTAGTCGGTGCTGTTACCCCACATTACAAGCCCATAACGTACTACCGATTCTACATAAGTTTGGTATGAAATTTCAGCAGTTTTTATGACGGTTACATTTTTGACTTGTTTAAATGCTTATACAAATTTATTGATTTTAGTGCTGACATTTTTAAACGTTGTTATTTATATCGTTTTCTATAGGAATATATAAAGTGAAAAAAATGTACCTATTAACAAAATAATAATAGGTAAAACAAATTAGAAAATCATGATATTCATGATCGTAATGACTAATATAAATTCGTCAGTGCCGGTATCGGAAATTCCTGACCATGTTACTGTAACTGTGACCCTGCATCATACCACAGTTCGCAAAGGCCCCTATTACTACCAGTTTTTTCGATCTAGAGTTATTGTCGCCACTAGTCGTTGCTTTTATCTATATATTTTTTATGAGAGGAGCTCGTGGCTAAATAATAACAGCCGCTCGGGTTGATCGTTAGGTAAAGCCGTGCTTGCCTAGGTTGTTCTGTGGATGGGTGGCCACCCATTACATACCGATTTCCTCCGTGCTTCGGAAAGCACGTTAAGCCGTTGGTCCCGGCTGTCATTTGTAGATCTTTGATAGTCCATAGGTAGTCAGAGGCCCAAAAAGTCTGACAACCAGTCTTACCAAAGGGTATCGTATTACCCGGTACTAACTGGGTTGTGGAGGTCAGATAGGCAGTCGCTCCATGTGAAATACTGGTATTCAGCTGCATCCGGTAAAACTGGAAGCCGACCCCAACATAGTTGGGAAAAGGCTAGGCAGATGAGTCGTTGCTTTTATCCAGCTTGTCCTGACCGTGACTGACGCAAAATAGAGAAGAATAGTGTTTAAAGAGAAAGGTTTATCCACCGTCCCAGCAGCCGGATGAAGAGCGAAGGTTGACTGAAGGTCTGAACCTTTATTTTAGGTGCTTGCTTATCCTGTTTATGTATTTGAGGAAGGCCGGGTTTTATAATAATTTACATATAAATAAATACAACGGTAAGAACGTAACTACGTACTCGAAGATAAATTTTCAAGTGCTGGTTCGATAGTTTATTGCGTATATAAATGGTGTTTTAAAAGTCCTATCTTTATTTAAATAGGACAAACTAAAATTGTTGTAAGCAACTTACTCCGATGCATTTTAAAATGGCGCTCGATTTTTACTGACCTTTGATATGGAAACATAACACACTAACAGTTGGAATAGTTGAGTCCATTCACCCTATGAACTACAAACCTCTAACACCACAGTATGAACTTTTATAATAGAACCTTTTAACGAAAGAGATTACCTGTCGTTAACTGTGTTAAGTACTAACGCTGTAACATAATAACATTGTAAACCCAAAAAAAATTAAAGACTAGCTATTAAATTTTCTATTGGTTCTTCTCCGTACGAAAGGACTAGGGTTTGGGAATTCCTGACAATTTCAAAGTCCCGGGACACGAGACAGCCTACAGTCAAAGTCCCGGGAACTCCTGGGACTTCGAGACATTTAATAATATTTAGGAAGAATTTTAATTGAGTTGATTTCTGGTGAAACGTATTAAAAAAAGGCATTTTTTTGTAAAAATTAACATTTATAATATTAGAGAAAAAATAATTTTATGTGTTTATTCGGTGAGTGAGTATCACTTTATTATCTTTTTCATAAAATAACATTAAATAATACACGATAGCAGACTCAGCCCGATACTGAGTTTTTACGAAAAAAAAAACGCAATCGTTTGCAAGTTTTAGCAATAGTTTTCCAGACCAAATTATAAGAATTAGGTGCTCTTTGAAAACAGCATTTATAAACATGACTTGTTAAAATTAAATGAGATTTATGAGCGTCGTCAATTTTACAAAAGTGCCGTTGCAAAAAAAATACCACACCACACTCACATCATAAATGAAATTGACGACAGTCAGTCGTCAATTTCATTTATGATGTGAGTGTGACTCAACTGACACAGACTCAATCATAATCCAAACGTCACAGAACAACCAATATGGCGGCATGATGGCGGCGCGGCAAACGCATTTATTGTGTTGTGTACTCAGTAGTTACTTAGTAGACCAAGTAATTATTCATTAAACCAACAAATGGCGCTAGGCTCTTTCAATTATTTGAAAATAAAAATGATTACATAACAAATTTCGGCAGTCTTGTCTCGTCTCGAGTCTCGACTCAAAAGTCCCGGGACTCGAGACAACAAAAATTACAAAAAGTCCCGGGACTTCGAGACACGAGACGTCCCGGGACTCAAACCCTAGAAAGGACCAAACCGAACAGTGCGTCTTATCTCGACAATTCTATGAGCGCCCATAGAATATGAAAGAAAATATTTTAATTTTGGAATAAGACATACCTACTTGTAAGAGGGGGTGATTTTGGACTCATCCCGCTACACTTCTTTGGCCTTCATTTTTACATGAAAAATCCCATAGAAAACAACAGACTGTATAATTTTCATGAAAATCTATTGTTCATAATTATTATTCGCATAACAAGTAATCATAAGACTGATAGTCATTTCGTTAGTGGTGCTCATATTATAAACAACTTTTTTTTAATTAGTAGGTTTTAAAAAATATTGTCACGTTATAAGGAAAGACAAGAAAATCCTTAAATTTAACCGATAACCCACGCCAGTATAGTCGTATGTTTATAATTAATAATTAAAAGCAGTGAAAGACTGTGTTAACAAATGAGTTTAGAAAAGAACAATGGGCAAGATTTTATTCGTTCTAATGCTGGTGACGTTTTGTGCGGTGTTCAGAGGTATGGTTTTTTTTTTAATCGCGATGTGCGAACCATTTCGTCAATTTTCAAGTATTTTTGTTTCCTGGATCATCATCTGCCTAGCCTTTTTTCAACTATGTTGGGGTCCGCTTCCAGTCTAACCGTATGCAGCCGAGTATTTTACATGGAGCGACTGCCTATCTGACCTCCACAACCCAGTTAGTACTGGGTAATACGATACCCCTTGGTAAGACTGGTTGTCAGACTTTTCAGATACCCACGACAATCAATCAAGCTATAAAAGTCCAGTTTACGCGGATCTTTCATTGTACGGGAAATCTATACAAAGCGAGGCCATGTTATACTGGAAATGCATAGCTTGATGTGTCGCCGTGTGTACCTAGACAAAGGAAATGGTTCATGCATTCTATGATTTATGGTTCAATAATATGCTAACAATATTCTCTATCCCCCTCTAAATGACTTGCATATTAATCTCATATGCCGAACGTTCTTTTTATAAAAATGTATTGTATTGGACCATAGAACTATTTCGTATACTTGTGTAATGGTATAAAGCATCACTTACAATTAGTAATATTATCTCGCGTATCTTTTGTGAAACGGAACGCATACTTGAAATGTTCCATGACAATGCACCTAATGCCGTAAAAACACTTCTATTTATAAATGAACACTTGAAACCGCATTATCATAATCATTTCAGCCGAAAGACGTCCACTGCTGGACATAGGTCTCCCCCATGTTTCGCCACATTGATCAGCCCTGTGCGACTCGCATCCAGCGCATAACCGCAACCTTCACCAGGTCATCGCCATTGGTCCACCTAGTGGGGAACCTATAAATTATTAATAAAACATCGTCATTGCGATTTCTGCTTGAATTAAGCACAGACAAAAATTTACCTATTCCAGGGCTAAAATTTAAATAAAACTAAGGCAGATTTATTAAAAAGACGTCACATAATGCCGCGATAGTCAAGGACGTTCGAACTGTAATTGAAAAAGATTTTAAAAAAATTCGATCGACACGCGCGTGCCGACCGATTTTTTTTTAAATCTGTTTGGGCCAAACAGAGGGAACTTTATAGGCATTATATAATGCCTAATGCTTCTTCTTTATCGTGTGGTTAACCTGGTGTCAGGGTTTTTATGCCGCCCATGGGTCTCAGACTTGGCTTTATAATTATGTCGTCAAGAAATATCTCTCAGGCATGCTGGTTTCCTCACGATGTTTTCCTTCACCGAAGCAAGTGATAACACGCACATGAATCCGAAAAATCAGAGGTGCGTCAAGCGTGCCTTGGGTTCGAACTCGAGACCTATGACTTGGTGGTCACACCACTTAGACAACAACTCTCAACTCTTTTTAATATTAGTATAGATTAAGAATAGGATAATTAATATCTAGTTGAATTTTGCTTAAAGGGTGTGTGTGCGTTTGTGTTACGAACGAAGGTGGGGGTTTTAGAAATAATGCAACCGATAACGACAAGCTCATATATTCGACTGGCACAGCAGTCCTTGATCTCCAAGTGGTTCTTAAGCCTACCCTACTTTTCTATTTATGACGAATAAATAGGTACCCACATAACATCCCTCCACCTTTAATTAGAAAAACCTCTTATAATCTATTAAAGTGCTGTTACGTTTCGACCTAGTATCGGGCTCAAGTTCTAATGGTCGCCTTGAAGCTCTGATGCAGGCGTTTCAGACCCAACTGGTAGTTCTTCAACAGACACTTCGGTGGACAGCTGCCCGGAGCTAGTCGTTTGTGATGGCATTATAAATGCTGGAATGATCTCTTCGCATGGCCCATCTTCCCTCCCTCTTAATTTGAGCAACTGATTAGCCTGTCTTTTCACTGTTTGATTCGATTCACTTAGTTTTACCAAGTACATTGTTTTGCCAATTTTATTAATAATCTTGCCGCGAGACCAATAATGTTTTGTTGATTATAAAGTTTCACTAAGACTTGGTCACCCACACTGAACATAACTTTACGGTTACCACGATAATTGTCAATCTGCGAACACTGTTTGACTTTAACAACTGCGTCGAGCACTGCGTTGGATGGCGTCGTGGTGGTCTGTGACAGGAGATCCAACCGGTTGCGCCAAAGTTCACCTAAATTTTCAACTCCGATAATTGGAAATCCGAAAATTTTCTTCCTAATATTTTTCATCCTAACAATCACAATTCCTAACTACTATGTCTCTAATGTTCAAATTTCCGAAGCATTCAACTTGATAATGTCAGTAGCAATAAATATCTATTATTCTTTTATTTGTTTTCCTATATTTTCTCAACATAACCATCTTTTACACTATTATTCAAAGTGCTTATTAAATAAGTGGAAGCAAATAAAAAAGTAAGAAATTGTTTAGTTGTATATAATACTATTCTCTTTTTTTCATTATAGCCGTGTGGTATCCGGCAATAGCCGTGTGGTATCCGGCAGAGTAGAATGGAACCAACCCATTACACTCACGGGTGTCGTATAAGGCGACTAATGTCTGAGGCAGAACACCTTGCACCTCCTTAGACCAGAGAATGGGCAGCAGCGTTTTCTGTTAGTCTTTCATCACTGCGATCTCCAATCCGCCTGCCAAGCGTGGAGATTACGGCATATTCCTCCCATCATGGGAGAGGCTTATGTCCAGCAGTGGACGTTATAGGCTGTTGTTGTCTTTTTTTCATGCCGTTTTTCATCAATTAAGATCATATCGTCTTGACTTTTGTCCAATTGAAAAATATTATGATTTATTTCAAAGTTAATAGTATCAGGTTCTGTAATTTTTGCTTTTTTGTTTCTTTTACGATATACATTCAGTCAAAAAAGTATCGGGAATGGATGATTTGTTTATGGTTCCAAATTCAAATTTTTGTTTTTTTTTGTAGTTGTTAGATTGGCACAACTGTTTTCCATTTTGGCGCGGAGTTTGAGTTGCATCTGTTATTTATATTAAATACAGTGCTGGTTTTAGTAATATCATATATAGTGTGTATTGCGAATTTCATAATGGACAAAAATATCGAACAAAGAGTTTGTCTTAAATTTTGCATCGCCAATGGAATTTCGTGTTCGGAGTCACTGAAAATGTTACAGAAGGCTTACGGTGAATCGACTTTATCAAAAACTCGTGCTTATGAGTGGTTCAAAGCGTTCAAAAGCGGTCGAGATGTGATGGAAGATTTGCCTCGCTCTGGTAGGCCGTCAACGTCTGCAACTGAAGTTAACATCGCAAAAGTGAAGAAAATAGTGACTGAAAATCCTCATTCAACTCTGAGAGAGATAGCCGCCGAACTTTCTGTATCTCACGAGTCGATCCGTACTATTTTAACTAATCATTTGGGTATGAAACATGTTGCTGCTCGGCTAGTCCCAAAAGATCTGAATTTTCTCCAAAAACTCAATCGCATGAAAGTCGCTGAGGACATGCCAGAACGAGTCAGTTCGGACCCAACATTCATGAAACGCATTGTTACTGGTGACGAGACGTGGGTTTACGAGTTTGACATGCAAACTAGTCAACAAGCTTCGGAGTGGCGCCTTCCAACTGAACCGAAACCGAAACAACCACGCCAAAGTCGATCAAAGGTCAAAGTCATGTTGACTGTTTTCTTTGACTATCGCGGTGTTGTGCACTCTGAATTCTTACCGGAAGGTCTAACGGTAAATAAAGAATATTATTTGAGCGTTATGCGGCGTTTAAGAGAGCAAATTCGACGAAAAAGGCCAGATTTGTGGAAAGAAAATTCTTGGATTTAACACCACGACAATGCGCCTTCGCACAAGGCTATCATTGTGAACGAATTTTTGACCAAACACTCAACAAATACCATCCAGCAACCACCATATTCACCAGATATGGCTCCTGCTGACTTTTTTCTTTTTCCTAAACTCAAATTACCACTTCGTGGCACCCGTTTTCAATCGATGGAAGACATAAAGGAGAATTCGCGGCGAGAACTGAACTCAATTCCGGAAGCAGCGTTTAAAAAATGTTTTGATGAATGGATTATTCGTTGGCGCAAGTGTATCGTTTCTAAAGGAGCATACTTTGAAGGTGATAAAATAAATTTGGATGAATAACAGACATTTTGTGTATTATTGATCTTTTCCCGGTACTTTCTTGACAGAGTAGTATTACTTGTCTCAAGTTCAAGTTTGTTGGCATATTAACACGTATACTTGAGGAAGTGCTTGCTTCGCACTCACTAATTATATGAATTGGTTTTTTGTCTTTAATTTTATTTATAGCAGTGTGTACCTGCAAAGATATCCATAGGTTAGGTTAGGTTAGAACTGTGACCAACTACGTTACCTCGAAATTGGTCGCGAAATTTTTCTAAGTATTTTTTTCATAGTGCCCCCAAGACGACACTTTGACCTGAATTTATGTTTAGGGATAAAAGCGTTATGATAAAAAACAGTAGGAGTTTAAATACACTAGCTGTTGCCCGCGGCTTCGCCGGCGTGATGCCGATGTGTTCGGTAACCATCTCACTGGATCATACTAAAGAGATAAATAGTGTCCTAAGTGTTAATCCAGGTTATGAACTATCTATGTGCCAAATTTCATAATCATCACAATTATTATCATCACAACCGCTATCACAATTACCATCATTATCACAATCACCATCACTATCACAACCACCATCATTATCACAATCATTATCACAATCACCATCACTATCACCATCACTATCACCATCACCATCACAATCACAATCACAATCACAATCACAATCACAATCACCATCACAATCACCATCATCATTATCATCGTGATCACAACCATTATCATCGTAATCACAATTATCATCATCATCACAATCTCCATCCTCGTTATCACAATCATCATTATCGTTATCACAAACATCATCATCATCATTATCACAACCACCATCACTGTCACAATCACCCTCACAATCACAATCACCATCACTATCACTATCACTATCACTATCACTATCACTATCACTATCACTATCACTATCACTATCACTATCACTATCACTATCACTATCACTATCACTATCACTATCACTATCACTATCACTATCACTATCACTATCACTATCACTATCACTATCACTATCACTATCACTATCACTATCACTATCACTATCACTATCACTATCACTATCACTATCACTATCACTATCACTATCACAATCACTATCACTATCACTATCACAGTCACAATCACTATCATCATCGCTATTACCATCACAATCACCGTCACTATTACAATCACCATCACCACTATCACAATCACCATCATCGTTATCACAATCATCGTCATCGTAATCATCGTCATCATTATCATAATCATCATCATCATCATTATCACAATCATCATCATCATCATTATCACAATCACCATCACTGTCACAATCACCATCACATTCACAATCACAATCACTATCACCATCACCATCCCGATCACAATCACCATCATCGTTATCACAATCACTATCATCATTATCACAATCATCATCATTGTAATCACAACCATTATCATCGTAATCACAATCATCATTATCACAATATCCATCCTCGTAATCAAAATCATCATTATCGTTATCACGCGCATCATCATCATTATCACAAAAACCATCACTATCACAACCACCATCATTATCACAATCATTATCACAATCACCATCAAAATCACCATCACTATCACCATCACCATCACAATCACAATCACAATCACCATCACCATCACAATCACCATCATCATTATCATCGTGATCACAACCATTATCATCGTAATCACAATCATCATCATCATCACAATCTCCATCCTCGTTATCACAATCATCATTATCGTTATCACAAACATCATCATCATCATTATCACAACCACCATCACTGTCACAATCACCCTCACAATCACAATCAACATCACTATCACTATCACTATCACTATCACTATCACTATCACTATCACTATCACTATCACTATCACTATCACTATCACTATCACTATCACTATCACTATCACTATCACTATCACTATCACTATCACAGTCACAATCACTATCATCATCGCTATTACCATCACAATCACCGTCACTATTACAATCACCATCACCACTATCACAATCACCATCATCGTTATTACAATCATCGTCATCGTAATCATCGTCATCATTATCATAATCATCATCATCATCATTATCACAATCATCATCATCATCATTATCACAATCACCATCACTGTCACAATCACCATCACATTCACAATCACAATCACTATCACCGTCACCATCCCGATCACAATCACCATCATCGTTATCACAATCACTATCATCATTATCACAATCATCATCATCGTAATCACAACCATTATCATCGTAATCACAATCATCATTATCACAATATCCATCCTCGTAATCAAAATCATCATTATCGTTATCACGCGCATCATCATCATTATCACAAAAACCAACACTGTCACAATCACCATCACAATTACAATCATCATCGTTATCACAATTACTATCATTATAATCAGTATCACAATCATCATCATCGTTATCACAATCATCACAATAAATCAACAATAACCCTGTATAGAAGTTGAATCCGCCATCTTCTGGATCTCAAAATAAATGCAATTTACGTAATCTGCCACCCATATTGATTTTTAGACTTCAACCCCATCGCACCCCAACAGGGGACGATGATGGTATTTCAGGTCCGCCACATTAAATCTTAATATCGTTGTTTTTGTAACACACCCGACCCGATACACCATACAAACAATACCGATGTTGATTTTCAGACTTTGTTACCCCATTTCCCCCTTTAGGGGTTGAATTCTGAAAAAGCCTGAAACACAAATGTTAACTCATTTATCGATAGGATTACTCCTGTGAAGTTTCGAATAAAACAGTCTCATCTAATCTTGTTTCCCCATACAAACTTTCAACTCCCGTTTCATCCCCTTAGGGGGTATATTTTGAAAAATCCTTTCGTGTTGCACCCCTTAACCTCATAAGGAACGTATGCGCCAAATTTGGACACAGGGTTTGAATTCTAAAAAAACCTGAAACTCTTTTCTACTCATTTATCAATAGGAGTACTCCTGTGAAGTTTTTAATAAAATAGTCTAATTAATCTGGTTCACCCATACAAACTTTGGAGCCCCGTTTAGCCTCTTTAGGGGGTGAATTTTGAAAAATCCTTTCTTAGTGCACCCCTAGACCACATAAGGAACCTACTTGCCAAATTTGGAATTTGTAGACCCAGCGGTTTGGGCTGTGCGTTGATAGATGAGTCAGTCAGTCAGTCAGTCAGTCAGTTTCTTCTTTTATATATTTAGATTAATGATAATTATTATTAATTACAATTTATATACTACTCTGTCAAGAAAGTACCGGGAAAAGATCAATAATACACAAAATGTCTGTTATTAATCCAAATTTATTTTATCACCTTCAAAGTATGCTCCTTTAGAAACGATACACTTGCGCCAACGAATAATCCATTCATCAAAACATTTTTTAAACGCTGCTTCCGGAATTGAGTTCAGATCTCGCCGCGAATTCTCCTTTATGTCTTCTATCGATTGAAAACGGGTGCCACGAAGTGGTAATTTGAGAATAGGAAAAGAAAAAAGTCAGCAGGAGCCATATCTGGTGAATATGGTGGTTGCTGGATGGTATTTGTTGAGTGTTTGGTCAAAAATTCGTTCACAATGATAGCCTTGTGCGAAGGCGCATTGTCGTGGTGCAAAATCCAAGAATTTTCTTTCCACAAATCTGGCCTTTTTCGTCGAATTTGCTCTCTTAAACGCCGCATAACGCTCAAATAATATTCTTTATTTACCGTTAGACCTTCCGGTAAGAATTCAGAGTGCACAACACCGCGATAGTCAAAGAAAACAGTCAACATGACTTTGACTTTTGATCGACTTTGGCGTGGTTTTTTCGGTTTCGGTTCAGTTGGAAGGCGCCACTCCGAAGCTTGTTGACTAGTTTGCATGTCAAACTCGTAAACCCACGTCTCGTCACCAGTAACAATGCGTTTCATGAATGTTGGGTCCGAACTGACTCGTTCTAGCATGTCCTCAGCGACTTTCATGCGATTGAGTTTTTGGAGAAAATTCAGATCTTTTGGGACTAGCCGAGCAGCAACATGTTTTATACCCAAATGATTAGTTAAAATGGTACGGATCGACTCGTGAGATACAGAAAGTTCGGCGGCTATCTCTCTCAGAGTTGAATGGGGATTTTCAGTCACTATTTTCTTCACTTTTGCGATGTTAACTTCAGTTGCAGACGTTGACGGCCTACTAATCTAACTAATCTTCCATCACATCTCGACCGCTTTTGAACGCTTTGAACCACTCATAAGCACGAGTTTTAGATAATGTCGATTCACCGTAAGCCTTCTGTAACATTTTCAGTGACTCCGAACACGAAATTCCATTGGCGATGCAAAATTTAAGACAAACTCTTTGTTCGATATTTTTGTCCATTATGAAATTCGCAATACACACTATATATGATATTACTAAAACCAGCACTGTATTTAATATAAATAACAGATGCAACTCAAACTCCGCGCCAAAATGGAAAACAGTTGTGCCAATCTAACAACTACAAAAAAAAACAAAAATTAGAATTTGGAACCATAAACAAATCATCAATTCCCGATACTTTTTTGACTGAATGTATTACGATATGAACACGATGCCACGGCTGCGTAGGGAAAGGCCAAGGAGTGAGGGGGGAGTGCGGGGGCGAGGCGCGCTGCGACTCACACACGGCGCACGCGCCGATGTGCTGCTCAATAGCGACAGACATACCCGGCCACCAAAATCTATTGCGTGCTTATTCTTTCACTTTTGTGATTCCTAAGTGACCTAAGTGTAACTCGTTTAATACTTTGTATCGTAGACCTGTAGGAATTACCAATCTGTGACCTCTCATTAGGCAACCATTTTCTACCGATAATTCCAACCGGTGGATATAATAATCCTTAATAAATGTTTCTTTGATTTTATTTGGCCAACTATTTGACAAATAGTCTATGACGGTTCTTAAAACCAAAAAAAATATCCGTCAGTGACAAAAATCTTTCACCTTAGTAAACAGTAATCAAAACGAACATAACTAGATTTATCCACTAATGACTCATCACGTGGCGGGTGTGTGAAGGGGGACTCCCTTACTTCTCCTAAAAATTTTTGTCCGAAAGCCATTATCCATAACACGTGTGCTATAAACTTCAGTTACCATAATGTTCAAAATCCCAAAATCTTGTTTAACATAATTATCTTTAGTTCTAAAAATATTGTCATAATATCGAGTACTATAATCTCCTAATTTTACATGACCTAAAATCATATGTCCTAAGTATTGTGTTATATAATGTGTACCTATTATTCTGAATGTTCATTAACGATAAAATTTTTGGTCTTAAAGATTTGCTAAAAATTAGGTTTTAGTGACAGAAAAGAATCGCTATAAATCCGACTCCACGCAGTCTTGCCCTAGAGTGTAATTTAAAATCGCCTAGGCGTGGAAGGTCAAGGCGGCCAGCGAGTTGAGGAGCAGGTGGTTAGGTAGCACTCGCCGCCGCGGCTGAGGCTGGCCGGTAGAGCCGTCTGCGACGCTTCTGCTAACAAGCAAGCTTAAAAAAATATTTTTGTTAACATTGCAATCAAGCGGTGTCATTTTTACTTGGATCAAATAATCTATAGACAAATACAAAATCGCGGATTTCAGACATTGAGAATTAATGAAAATTGTGCAGAACAGTGGCGTGCAGTAGTATTCCACGAAGGGCAGGCCACGAAATAATGATAGCAAAAAAAAATATTCGTCTGCGCCATTTTGGATTTTCATTTTGACCTCATTTTCATTATCAGCGACCCCAAAAACCTCAAAAACGACACCCATGAAGAAAAAACTGAAAATTTTCATCGGCGCCATCTTGGATTTTCATTTTGACCTCATTTTCATTATCACCAACCCCAATAACCTCGAAAACGACACCCATGAAGAAAAAACTGAAAATTTTAATCGGCGCCATCTTGGATTTTCATTTTGACCTCATTTTCATTATCACCAACCCCAATAACCTCGAAAACGACACCCATGAAGAAAAAACTGAAAATTTTTATCGGCGCCATCTTGTATTTTCATTTTGACCTCGATTTCATTATCACCAACCCCAATAACCTCGAAAACGACACCCATGTAGAAAAAACCGGAAATTTTCATCGGCGCCATCTTGGATTTTCATTTTGACCTCATTTTCATTATCACCAACCCCAATAACCTCGAAAACGACACCCATGAAGAAAAAACTGAAAATTTTCATCGGCGCCATCTTGGATTTTCATTTTGACCTCATTTTCATTATCACCAACCCCAATAACCTCGAAAACGACACCCATGAAGAAAAAACTGAAAATTTTCATCGGCGCCATCTTGGATTTTCATTTTGACCTCATTTTCATTATCACCAACCCCAATAACCTCGAAAACGACACCCATGAAGTAAAAACTGAAAATTTTCATCGGCGCCATCTTGGATTTTCATTTTGACGTCATTTTCATTATCACCAACCCCAATAACCTCGAAAACGACACCCATGAAGAAAAAACTGAAAATTTTCATCGGCGCCATATTGGATTTTCATTTTGACCTCATTTTCATTATCACTAACCCCAAAAACCAAAAAACGACACCCATGAAGTAAAATATAATAACAATAATATTATTGATTATTATAATAATAATACGCGCCAATAACCCCCAGGAATCTTTATTTTAATCAACATTGAACATACACCATAGCACTGGCCTGCAAATTGCAAACAACGTAAGGAAATTTGAATTTCGCGGGCTAAAGAACATCCACCTTGAATCCTGGCCTTGTGTTGTAGCAGCCAATCACAGCCCAGCAGCCCAGCTACACTCGCAGGAGTTACCGCCCTAAAATTACTGCAATCTATACATGTGCGCAGTTCATACACACGAAAATATGCACCAATGTGCCAATGTGTGCGTAAAATTATCAATAGGTTTAAGGCAAGTCCAGTGCTTGCCTGTCCGGCGGAGCTCCAACCTTTGTAGTAACTTCCAGTAAAGTGTTAGTTGCGTGACACGGGAGCGACAAATTGCTATAAGTATTCTAACAGGAGTTTGAACTTTTTTTTTTTTATTTTGTACATAATGTGATATTTTATTACATAGTTCGTTATAATGAATGCCCAGTTGGTAGGGTAGGCTTTGCCTAATTGCCTCATAAGGGCGCAAGCCCATGGTGCAGAAGCTTGGCGTAATAGAATAAAATCTTCTCGTAAATAAGCCTTTTTTTTCTTTTTTTTTCGGATGGGTAATTATCAAATGACTTCTCCCGCTCTGGGCGGAGCAGGAGGGAGTGTCAGACTTTTACTGACTAAATAATAATAATAATAATAATAAATCCTTTATTTTCAGGCTACTTTGGCCCATAGATAAATACCTTACAGACCAACATATATATCATAATAGTACAAAGTGTATTAGTGTATAAACTTAAAACGATGTTAGTAAAACACACTTCACTCGAGCACTGTCTTTGTGCGATCGTGTGGCACTTGACCGCGGAAGCGACGGAACAGTACACCATGCGGCCAAAAGTCCTCTGCCATGACGAGGTGCAGGTAGCAAGTAGGTACTCGCACCACGAACGCCTTGAAGTTGACGTTGCGGCGCGATTCAAGCAACTGCACTCTCGACTGCACCCATCCATGTTCCTTCATCGCCCTTTGTGTTCGGGGGCCACGGTATCTCTTTCGAACAGTCCCGCAACCCCGGCAGGTCGTAAATAAGCCTAAACCAGGCTTCTATCATTTGTCAAATGATCGTAAGATTGAGTTAAAATATTGATGTTAAAATATTATCATTACGATTGTGTATGCTTGTTAGCATGCTCCTTACGGGGAAATAAAAACCACATGTTCACAATCAAGCGCTTTTAAGTACATGTATGTATTTATGTATATTATATAAAAATTAAAATCAGATTGCAAATCAGAAAAAGCAAAATCAGATATTATTTTATTATAAAATAAAGATACTTAAACGTAGATACAATAATTATAATATTTAGTTGAATTCAGTATGTACATTATACACAAATCTATTAAAATAAAACTAAACCAACTAACTTAAACTAAAAACTTAAAAAATAGCGTCAAAAAACTCCTCCTCAACACTGTCAACTGGTAATGTCCCCAGGAGACTGGCGGCGTTACCACGCTGTATGGCAACACTAAGCCTTTGGCCAAAGTAAAACCCAGCCCTAGGGTCACACGAAGTGTCAACTAAGCGTTTTGAAATTTCCCCAAAAAGGCTGTGAGCGCTCGGACCCCACGGTCCTAGAATTTCAACTCCAAACGGCTCGAAAATATAGTGTTATGTATGTGTGCGCGCATGTTCATGTGTGTGTGCGCGCGCCCCGCCGACCGCCTACATATAATAAACCAGTGTGCTAACAGCAGTCCGTGGTTTCACTTGCCTCCCGCAACATACTTAACAGTGGCGACGAGGATTTACCGAAATGGCGTCGTTTGGAATATTGACCAGTTTCAATCATAATGAACATGATTGGGGAACATACAAAGGACGAATCACGCAGTGGTTCATCGCTAATGAGTTCGACGCCAAAAGTGACGCGACAGGTACAAGGAGGCGAGCGATTCTGCTCAGCGCACTCCATGACGTACAGTTGGTGCCGAATGAAGGACTCATCAAGCTATTGGATGATCACTTCACTCCGAAACTGTGCGGGTTTAGCGAGCGACATAAGTTCTACTCGGCTTCGCAGCAACCAGGCGAGTCACACACGCAGTGGGCCGCAAGACTGCGAGGACTCACCGCACATTGTGGGTTCAGCAATGTAGAAGAAGCATTACGGGATTGTTTCGTAATGGGAATGGTAGCGGGTCCAGAACGATAGAAGTTGTTTGGCTGGGACTTGGAGAGCTTGACCTTGGCAAAGGCAGTGGAGGTCGCGGAGAGCATACGGTGCGCGCATGCAGGCGCCGCCGCCGCCACCGCGCTGGCTGCCCTAGCGGACCAGGTTCAGGTGTCAAAGATCGGAAAAGGACAAAATAGTGCTAAATCCAACAGTGCCACGAGTGATAAGTGTTCGGTGTGCGGTCGTCGCAATCACAAGTCGCGAAGTAAAAATGTCAAAAGTGTAACGTTGTAGGTCATCTGCGTAGGATGTGTAACAAGAAAGTACATTACGTGTCCACAGGGGATGTGAGCGAGGACGACGATGGTAAATCGCTTTTTAACATATGTTCAACTCAAGGGGAACCTATGACAGAATCTGTTACAATTAATGATAAAAATATTAAATTTCAAATAGATAGTGGATCAGCTGTTTCGGTAATATCGGAAGGTACATTTAAAACTTTATTTGACGACATGCCCTTGCTATCATTTTGGAAAAGATTTTATAGTTACACAGGAAACATAATGGAGTGTGTAGGGTATGTGCGACTGCCCGTAACATACATGCAGCGCACGCACACACTCGATGTTTGTATAATACGTAGCGGCGGCCCACCGCTGCTCGGCAGAGATTTTATATCAAAATTCGAGTTGAAACTGACTCCAATTTGAACCAATTTGAACTCGACGAAGAGTCGCAAAACATGACATGTATAAACACGCATCGTGGGCTGTTCAATTACACGCGTCTTGTCTTCGGGTATTACTATACTCTATGGTTCGGGTTGTCAAGTGCGCCATCTGTTTTCCAGCGCGCCATGGAAACCTTGCTGTCCGGTTTAGATGAGGTTTTGTGTTTGCTTTAAAGTATTATGCTATACTTACACTTTATATTCATCATTTATAATACTATTTATCATCCTTTTTATTTGTTTATATTTTTACATTCAACAAATCGATGTAATTACGACTCATTAACTTAAAAATTGCTGAAATAAAATATCATAATTTTCATGTTGTGACACGCCAAATCATCGCCAAATTGTCAAACTGTCAATTACTTTTTAATTCTCTTCCTACATCAGTCTATGATGATTTTTGGTTTATAAAATTTAAATTATTTTTATCAATATGTGTTTAGCTATTGTATTATAGAGATTATTACGATTGTTTACTAAATAACTTAAAATAAAATTATATCTAAAAAATTCTTTACGCACTCATGGATAAGTCCTGGCCGACTACACTTGTCAGATGAGATGATGGCCACAAGAAAACGATATTTGAAAAATTAAAAAAAAAGGAGGACTACTTGAAAAACGAGCTGACGAACGGCTAGAGTCTAGGTCTACCATTGAATCTGATCTGAATCTGAATCTGCATAAGAAAACAGTTTGGTTTCTCGTACATATCTATATTACCCAGGGGATTCCACTAAAGATTCCGCCTGGTGTCTCTTCTCCCGATCTTCGGAAGTTATCTACGGATCTGGAACCTCTACTCCCGATCTTCTGAAGCTGCTACTTGTCTCGCCTGCCTTACTACAGAGCTGACCTGGAGATCTGCACGACGCCCTTCCTGCAGAGGTTTCCTGAAACTGAACCTCGAAGTTGCCCAGGTATTGACCTGCTACCCTGACGTCTGTTCCCGTCTTTCCTACAGTGCTGAACTTCCTAACCATCTAAGTGCGTGACCTAAAAAAACAATCCTAGAGTGCGTGCTAGGTAGGTTTTTAATATTTAGCTGTATTGTTTTATTCCTAATACTAATCTTTCCCTAATTAAATTTTAATTGAACAAGTCTGCTACCTTCCTTCTTTCTTCTTCCTTCCTTCCTTTTATTTAATAGGAGCAAGTAGATTTGTTACAGCTTGACGATATACTAATAACTGCAGAGTCAGCTGATGCACATATGAAAAACTTCACATAGTATTAGAGCGGCTGCAGGATGCAGGGTTGACACTTCAGAAAGACAAATGTGATTTTTTCAAAGATGAAATAAATTATTTAGGGTACGTTATCAATAGAAACGGCTTAAAGAAAGATCCATTAAAAGTAAAGGCAATTGTCGACGCCCCGGTGCCGACCAATGATAACAAACACCTTGCAGTCATTTTAAGGATTAGTGAACTATTACAGGAATTTTGTACCACAAACATCGAGTATTCTTTGCCCATTGTACGACTTGTTAAAAAAAGGTGTCAAGTGGAATTGAACCACAGATTACGAAATCGCGTTCAGTAAAATAAAAAAATATTTAACGTCCGAACAAGTACTAGCACATTACAATAGTAAATCTAAAATAATTTTTACAGTAGATGTTTCTCCATATGGTCTAGGTGCAGTTCTGTCTCAAGTAGATGGTGACGGCATAGAACGACCAATTTCGTTCGCGTCACGCACACTGAATTCAGCTGAAAAACGATACTCGCAGATTCAGAAAGAGGCGACTGCAATTATATTTGGGGTTAGGCGTTATCACCAATACTTGTATGGCCGATCAGAACCATTATATTACGTACTGACCATAAACCACTGATTTCGATATTTGGTCCGTATAAGGAAATACCGGAGGTAACGGCTAACAGGTTGCAAAGATATGCAATGTTTTTAAGTGCATATAATTATTCCATCGAATATGTTCGCAGCGCCGACAATAGCGCAGATTATTTATCACGGGCGAGTTTACGCTGTGAGACCGAAAGGTCAAATGCGGAGGAAAAGGACGACACGCAGGCCGCCGCGACCACCGCGCTTACTTAAGACCGCGCGGCGTACGTCAACTTTGTTATCGAAGGGAATATGCCGGTGACCTTAGACGAGTTACGTGAACAAACCGCTAAAGATGTTATTCTAAAGAGGGTGATTGATTACGTACAGAATGGATGGCCAGGGAAATTATTATCAGACTTGCATATTAAACCTTATTATTTATGTAAAACACAATTGTCTTACGAAAAAGGATGTCTAATGAGGGGACATAAAGTAGTTTTACCCAAAAGTTTACGTATTAAAGTATTGAATTAATTACATAGCTCACATTTGGGTATTGTGAAAACTAAGGCAGAAGCCAGGTCACGATTTTGGTTTCCGGGTGTAGATGCTGCGTTGGAAACAATGATTAATTCCTGTGAGGTATGTCAACAATTGCGGTTGTCCCCAAGGCGAGCGCCACTTGCTCCGTGGCAGTACCCACCAGTATCATTTTATAGAATACACATCGACTTTCTCGGTCCGTTCAATAATCGAACGTACCTGATAGTAGTAGACGCATACAGCAAGTGGGTAGAAGTGTATGACGTCAGCACGTCGACCACTTCATTAAGCGTCGTGGAAAATTTATACGATTTCATGTCAAAGTACGGCTTACGTGCATTCACGTCTTTCGAGTTTAGGGACTTTTGCTCGCTAAATGGCATCACTCATTTGACATCACCGGCCTATAACCCAGCAAGTAACGGACAAGCAGAGAGCTTTGTCAAAATTGTAAAAAAAAGGCATAAGAACCAGTATTAACTCACCACAACATAATGCAAAGCAAAAGTTAAAAGTATTAAAATTCCTATTTGATTGCAGAAATTCGGTTCATTCTGTCACAGGTTTTTCACCAGCTGAGCTAGTCTATGGGCGGAAGCTCAGGTCACGGTTAGATCTATTTGACCCACAAAAAGCGTCGGCCTCGCTCACAACCCCTACTGATAATGTCACTCGTCAACAGTGCTCGCAGATTAAGTCATATGGGGGAAGAAACACACAAGTGTTCAAACCGGGAGACCAAGTATTGTATAAGAAATTTAAAAACAGCAACAAATTTGATTGGTGCAAGGGAATTGTAAAAACAAAAATAGGGAAGGTATTGTACGTCGTTCAAGACACAAACACAGCGGCCGAAGTAAAAAAACATTTAAACCAGTTAACAATGTATAGAGGTAAAATTTCACACCAACAAAACTACGACATTGACGACTTGGACAGCAACATTACACCAATAAACCGGGTTCAAGCCCGGGTTGAGCCGATTGCCCCTGCAATCCCAGCATCCAGATGTGCGAATAGACTTTTAAGGAATATACCACGGGTAGATTATAAGTCCTATTTTTAAGTTAAGCATAATTAGTGTAGACAAATTCCAACTTATTTCAATTGTTCAGAGTATAGTGTAATAAGGGGAGGAAATGTTATGTATGTGTGCGCGCATGTTCATGTGTGTGTGCGCGCGCCCCGCCGACCGCCTACATGTAATAAACCAGTGTGCTAACAGCAGTCCGTGGTTTCACTTGCCTCCCGCAACATACTTAACATATAGTTACCAATAAGGTTACTATATTTTCGCCGCTTGAGGTTCTCCGCTGCCGCAGCGGCAACCCCTGCACAGCACGATGAACTAGGAAGATGGGAAGGCGCAAGAGTATCGACACATGTAGCATCCCACAGTAAACTACCGATTTGGACATCTTCAACACCAGTGTTTCGCGACTTAAGAATTTATTAGTGAAAAGCTTTTTTACAGATAGTTTGTTTGTATCTAATTGCACTTTTTAGTATTTTCTTTTAATTTTAAAATTTTTGTTAGCATCGATCGTGATATTTTTTTTAGTGTAAGTATTTCGTACTACCTTTTTCTTTTGTTGTGTCTTTTTTGTTTCGACTGTTTGTTTAAAATGTATAATTGCAGAAACTTCTAATTGGCCATCAAATCCGTACTATTTGGGAACATTGTGATATTATGTGATATTAAATTCGGGTAAGTTATCATTCGGACAATGATGATTAGGACAAAAAAAGTTATGGCACTTTAAATAATGAATAAAAAAGTTAGGTAATACAATAGAGAACCGTGTGACGGCCGTTTTTACATTCTCTGCTACCGATCTACTTAGAAAATCTGCACAATTACGAACACTGCTTACGTATTCTATGGTATAATTGTATGCAGATGTATACGATTTGCTGATATCTCGGGAATGCCCTTGCCTGGATTAAAGATTGAAACGAGAGGTTTATGGTCAGTTCTTAAAATAAATGGTTTGATTCGACCATATAAGTATTGGTGGAATTTCCTGATTCCAAATATTATAGCAGTAGCCTCTTTTTTAATGAAACGTTTTAATAAAATTTCGGTAATAGTTAACCATGCCTAAAAATGATTTTAATTCGGAGGTATTCGACTTTGCAGAATGGCTTTAATTTTCTTCGGGGATTTGTGTATACCATTACGGTCAATGGCAAACCTCAGGTAGGATACGGACCAGTGGCGTGCAGTAGTATTCCACGAAGGGTAGGCCAGGAAATAATGATAGCAAAAAAAAATTTTCGTCTGCGCCATTTTGGATTTTCATTTTGACCTTATTTTCATTAGCGACCCCAAAAACCACAAAAACGACACCCATGTAGAAAAAACCGGAAATTTTTGTCGGCGCCATCTTGGATTTTCATTTTCACCTCATTTTTATTATCAGCGACCGCAAAAACCTCGAAAACGACACCCATGAAGAAAAAACTGAAAATTTTCATCGGCGCCATTTTGGTTTTTCATTTTGACCTCATTTTTTATTATCAGCGACCCCAAAAACCTCGAAAACGACACCCATGAATAAAAAACTGAAAATTTTCATCGGCGCCATCTTGGATTTTCATTTTGACCTCATTTTCATTATCACCAACCCCAATAACCACGAAAACGATACCCATGTAGAAAAAACCGGAAATTTTCATCGGCGCCATTTTGGATTTTCATTTTGACCTCATTTTCATTATCACCAACCCCAAAAACCACGAAAACGACACCCATGTAGAAAGAACCGGAAATTTTCATCGGCGCCATCTTGGATTTTCATTTTGACCTCATTTTCATTATCACCAACCCCAAAAACCACGAAAACGACACCAATGAAGAAAAATATAATAACAATAATATTATTGATTATTATAATAATAATACGCGCCAATAACCCCCAGGAATCACTGCCCTGCAAATTGCAAAAAACGTAAGGAAATTTGAATTTCGCGGGCTAAAGAACATCCACCTTGAATCCTGGCCTTGTGTTGTAGCAGCCAATCACAGCCCAGCAGCCCAGCTACACTCGCAGGAGTTACCGCCCTAAAATTACTGCAATCTATCAATCTGCAAGACATCAAATTTTAGGGTAAGGTTTTTTTTTATGGAAAAAGATCTGAGTTTTAAATAAGGTTTTAGATTGTATTATGGGTTCTTAAGGGGTTTCAAAATCTTTAAAGTGCTCTAATGGATTTTCCAATACATTTAAGGATTCCTATGGATTCTCAAAATTTTATAAGGGTAAGGAATACATCTCAAAAAACACGAATCCCGCGAGCTGCGCGCAGCTCGCGCACAACGCAAATACTAGTTATAATATAAAGGTGCCTACATACACGACAGCCTCTAACGGGCACACATCTAGACTGTGTTTCTGCTACTACGAAATAACACTATGCCCGACCTTGAAATCGAACCCAAGCATGCTAAGTTGTTGCGCTTCCCGCTACTAGACCAACAAGGCAGTTACAATATCTATTTTATATTTAAAAAAAACTTGTGTAAAAGTTGAAACTTTAACCCCCATTATCTCCGTAACTAGAAGGTTCCCAAGTATGATCTAGACAAAAATATCGCAATGGTAGGGAGCCGTTCGGCTTCGTTAAGAGTCTTTTTACATCCTATAATATTCTGGAACACACATTTTTATAAAATACCCTATCTCCAAGTTGCAATCGTCATTTCTAGCAAAAAGGAAACAAAAAGTGAATACATATTGGTGCTCGTGAGTGTACAATTCCTAATCTTTGTTATTATGTTAAGTTATGCTTAGTTATATTAGGCTTAGTTAGGTGGGTAGTTTTTCAAAAAGTATTCGCCGCGTATCTTGCGTGGCAATTTTTTTTTTAGAGCAATCATCAAATTCATGGACACACATATAAGACGCTGTAAAAACAATACATACAATTTTTAAATTATGTAAATCGGTGCATAAACTACAGAGATATTCCATTTTGAAATTTTGATGCCCACGAAAGTTACAATACTTTTTAAGCAAGTGGGATACAATCGGCAAAACAGCCCAGTTTGGCTTGGGTAAACTATTAAATTGGCTACGAGAAAACATACAAAAATAAACACTTTCTAGGAGTCGTTACAAGAAAAAATTGGAAACACTTATACAAAAACATAAAACCTTTCTTTTGTGCTTCACGATAATCGCGTAAATTCATCTACGGCTCACAAAAAATCTATAGTTATTATTTAATGGAGATTTATAGCTTTTGTGGTGCGCTAGTGGACAAATAACCACGAAAGTTGTGCCACGAAAACGAGGAAAACGAAGAACACCGATTTTGCTCCCGTTTTTGACATTAGATGTTTATTTTCATAAACATTATACTACTCTGTCAAGAAAGTACCGGGAAAAGATCAATAATACACAAAATGTCTGTTATTCATCCAAATTTATTTTATCACCTTCAAAGTATGCTCCTTTAGAAACGATACACTTGCGCCAACGAATAATCCATTCATCAAAACATTTTTTAAACGCTGCTTCCGGAATTGAGTTCAGTTCTCGCCGCGAATTCTCCTTTATGTCTTCTATCGATTTAAAACGGGTGCCACGAAGTGGTAATTTGAGTTTAGGAAAAAGAAAAAAGTCAGTAGGAGCCATATCCTGGTGAATATGGTGGTTGCTGGATGGTATTTGTTGAGTGTTTGGTCAAAAATTCGTTCACAATGATAGCCTTGTGGGAAGGCGCATTGTCGTGGTGCAAAATCCAAGAATTTTCTTTCCACAAATCTTTTTCGTCGAATTTGCTCTCTTAAACGCCGCATAACGCTCAAATAATATTCTTTATTTACCGTTAGACCTTCCGGTAAGAATTCAGAGTGCACAACACCGCGATAGTCAAAGAAAACAGTCAACATGACTTTGACTTTTGATCGACTTTGGCGTGGTTTTTTCGGTTTCGGTTCAGTTGGAAGGCGCCACTCCGAAGCTTGTTGACTAGTTTGCATGTCAAACTCGTAAACCCACGTCTCGTCACCAGTAACAATGCGTTTCATGAATGTTGGGTCCGAACTGACTCGTTCTAGCATGTCCTCAGCGACTTTCATGCGATTGAGTTTTTGGAGAAAATTCAGATCTTTTGGGACTAGCCGAGCAGCAACATGTTTCATACCCAAATGATTAGTTAAAATGGTACGGATCGACTCGTGAGATACAGAAAGTTCGGCGGCTATCTCTCTCAGAGTTGAATGGGGATTTTCAGTCACTATTTTCTTCACTTTTGCGATGTTAACTTCAATTGCAGACGTTGACGGCCTACTAATCTAACTAATCTTCCATCACATCTCGACCGACTTTGAACGCTTTGAACCACTCATAAGCACGAGTTTTTGATAAAGTCGATTCACCGTAAGCCTTCTGTAACATTTTCAGTGACTCCGAACACGAAATTCCATTGGCGATGCAAAATTTAAGACAAACTCTTTGTTCGATATTTTTGTCTATTATGAAATTCGCAATACACACTATATATGATATTACTAAAACCAGCACTGTATTTAATATAAATAACAGATGCAACTCAAACTCCGCGCCAAAATGGAAAACAGTTGTGCCAATCTAACAACTACAAAAAAAAACAAAAATTAGAATTTGGAACCATAAACAAATCATCCATTCCCGATACTTTTTTGACTGAATGTAAACAGTTTTTTGAGGCACCTCGAAGAACCACCCAGTTATTAGTTTGTGCAAAAATGGTTCATTGCTAACTGTTGTAACGTTACATTTAGCAGGGGGAACCTGATAAATGTAAGGTCCAATTAAGCACTATCCTACCTAATAGGAGGAAAGCGCAGTTTAAGAGAAAAAAAATGAAAAGGTAAACAGAAATTTAATAAACAAAATAAAATATAACTAAATCTAAGGAACCTATCAGGCCGTACCTACTGGATGGGGAATACTAAACTAAAACACAACACTAAACAGGGAAACCGGGGTGAAGGTCCTTGGTTATGCAGAGTCCAGGAGTTTCTTCGGTGAAAGGCCTCAAGTCAGGCCTTCCGTCGTAGAGCTCGCAAAGGGACCTGTTGTAGCCTGCAGTCAACTCAAGCCGGCTGTAGCAGAAACCGGCGGACGTCAGAGGTGCCGAAGAGGAGGATCCAGGAGGACGTCACTCTGGCACTTTACTTAGACGTAGACCACCGTAGCAGAGATTTTAGAAAACCAGCAGACTTTGTAGTAGAGACGTATTTCGTTCAGAGGCCCGGCGTAGACTTTTTAGTGGAGAAGTATTCTGTTCAGAAGCTCGGCGTAGACTGGCCCTCACGACCCGGTTCCCGTCAGTGTCAGGCTATTTCAAATACTTAAGCGAGGTTTTAGAAAAAAAAGAAAAATAAATAAATTTATAACGAGGTACAATATCAAATACCTATACTACCTACTCCTAACTCCAGCAGCTAAATAAAAGTAAAAACCCATATAGAAAACACAAACATTACATTTAATAAACAAAATAAAATATAACTAAACCTAAGGAACCTATCAGGCCCTACCTACCGGATGGGGAATACTAAACTAAAACCCAACACTAAACAGGGAAACCGGGGTGAAGGTCCTTGGTTATGCAGAGTCCAGGAGTTTCTTCGGTGAAAGGCCTCAAGTCAGGCCTTCCCGTCGGTCGTAGAGCTTGCAAAGGGGCCTGTTGTAGCCTGCAGTCAACTCAAGCCGGCTGTAGCAGAAACCGGCGGACGTCAGGAGTGCCAAAGAGGAGAAACGAAGAGGAGGATCCAGGAGGACGTCACTCTGGCACTTTACTTAGACGTAGACCACCGTAGCAGAGATTTTAGAAAACCAGCAGACTTTGTAGAACGATGTATTTCGTTCAGAGGCCCGGCGTAGACTTTTTAGTGGAGAAGTATTCTGTTCAGAAGCTCGGCGTAGACTGGCCCTCACGACCCGGTTCCCGTCAAAGTCAGGCTATTTCAAATATTTAAGCGAGGTTCTAGAATAAAAAGAAAAATAAATAAAATTATAACGAGGTACAATATCAAATACCTATACTACCTACTCCTAACTCCAGCAGCGAAATAAAAGTAAAAACCCATATAGAAAACACAAACATTACATTTAATAAACAAAATAAAATATAACTAAACCTAAGGAACCTATCAGGCCCTACCTACCGGATGGGGAATACTAAACTAAAACACAACACTAAACAGGGAAACCGGGGTGAAGGTCCTTGGTTATGCAGAGTCCCGGAGTTTCTTCGGTGAAAGGCCTCAAGTCAGGCCTTCCCGTCGTAGAGCTCGCAAAGGGGCCTGTTGTAGCCTGCAGTCAACTCACGCCGGCTGTAGCAGAAACCGGCGGACGTCAGGAGTGCCAAAGAGGAGAAACGAAGAGGAGGATCCAGGAGGACGTCACTCTGGCACTTTACTTAGACGTAGACCACCGTAGCAGAGATTTTAGAAAACCAGCAGACTTTGTAGTAGAGATGTATTTCGTTCAGA
Organism: Xestia sexstrigata; assembly: GCA_941918905.2. Lineage (NCBI taxonomy): Eukaryota > Metazoa > Arthropoda > Insecta > Lepidoptera > Noctuidae > Xestia > Xestia sexstrigata. Next base: position 8,611,844 of record OW799219.2, read on the forward strand.
GGCCCGGCGTAGACTTTTTAGTGGAGAAGTATTCTGTTCAGAAGCTCGGCGTAGACTGGCCCTCACGACCTGGTTCCCGTCAAAGTCAGGCTATTTTAAATATTTAAGCGAGGTTCTAGAATAAAAAGAAAAATAAATAAAATTATAACGAGGTACAATATCAAATACCTATACTACCTACTCCTAACTCCAGCAGCGAATTAAAAGTAAAAACCCGTATAGAAAACACAAACATTACACTATGGAGGCTTGTAAATGGCTTTTCGATGTTTGTATCACTATAATTATTTGTAGTGTTAGCTGTAAGCCACCCAGGCTTACAGCTAACAATACAAATAATTATACAATAGAATAAAAAACTACAATAATAAAACAATCAAATAATATAAAATAAAATCATTTAAATTCTATTTTCAATTATTTTTAGCAAACGCCCTACAATGTTTCGTATGTCGAGGCTGTCGAACCGTCAACTCAACCAACGTTCAAACATGTCCAACAAGAAAGCCGAATACGACCACAACTTTCCCAACAACAGTCCCAAGTACTACTACGAGACTTCCGAAAAGCTCAAGCACTACTACGAGAACAACAAGCACAAGCACTACGCCGATTACAACCAGCACGAGCACTGAGTCAACAACAACAAACTCGAGCACTACTGCGACAACAACCAACTCGAGCTCTACACCGACATCGACCAGCAAAAGCACTGAGTCAACATTGACCAGCACAAGCACTAAGTCATTAACAAGCCCGACGACTACTCCAACATCGAACAGCACAAGCACTGAATCAACAGCAGCGAGCACAACCACAGAGTCTACGTCGCCCAGCACAAGCACTGAGTCAACATCGCCCAGCACAAGTGCAGAGTCGACATCGCCCAGCACAAGCACTGAGTCAACATCGCCAAGCACAAGCACTGAGTCAACATTAACAAGCCCAACGACTACTCCAACATCGACCAGCACAAGCACTGAATCGACAGCGCCGAGCACAACAACTGAGTCTACGTCGCCCAGCACGAGCACTGAGTCAACAGCGCTCAGCAAAAGCACTGAGTCAACATTAACAAGCCCAACGACTACTCCGACATCGACCAGCACAAGCACTGAATCAACAGTGCCGAGCACAACCACTGAGTCTACGTCGCCCAGCACAAGCACTGAGTCAACATTAACAAGCCCAACGACTACTCCAACAATGACAAGCACAAGCACTGAATCAACAGCAGCGAGCCCAACCACAGAGTCTACGTCACCCAGCACAAGCACTGAGTCAACATCGACCAGCAAAAGCACTGAGGCAACATCGCCCAGCACAAGCACAGAATCAACATCGCCCAGCACAAGCACTGAGTCAACATCGCCCAGCAAAAGCACTGAGTCATCATTAACAAGCCCAACGACTACTCCAACATCGACCAGCACAAGGGCCGAGTCAACATCGCCCAGCAAAAGCACTGAGTCAACATCGCCAAGCACAAGCACTGAGTCAACATTAACAAGCCCAACGACTACTCCGACATCGACCAGCACAAGCACTGAATCCACAGCAGCGAGCACAACCACAGAGTCTACGTCGCCCAGCACAAGCACTGAGTCAACATCGCCCAGCACAAGTGCAGAGTCGACATCGCCCAGCATAAGTAATGAGTCAACATTAACAAGCCCAACAACTACTCCGACATCGACCAGCACAAGCGCTGAGTCAACAGCGCCCAACAAAAGCACTGAGTCATCATTAACAAGCCTAACGACTACTCCTACATCAACCAGCACAAGTACTGAATCAAAAGCGCCGGGCACAACCACTGAGTCTACGTCGCCTAGCACAAGCACTGAGTCAACATTGCCCAGCACAAGCACTGAGTCAACATTAACAAACCCAGCGACCACTCCGACATCTACTAGCACAAGCATTGAGTCTACATCGCCCAGCACAAGCACCAAGACAACATCGACCAGCACAAGCACTGAGTCGACATCGCCCAGCACAAGCCCTGAGTCATCATTAACAAGCCCAACGACTACTCTGACATCGACTAGCACAAGCACTGAATCAACAGCGCCGAACACAACCACTGAGTCTACGTCGCCCAGCACAAGCACCGAGTCAACATTGCCCAGCACAAGCACTGAGTCAACATTAACAAGCCCAACGACTACTCCGACATCGACCAGCACAAGCACCGAGTCAACATTGCCCAGCACAAGCACTGAGTCAACATCGCTCAGCACAAGTGCAGAGTCAACGTCGCCCAGCACAAGCACTGAGTCATCATTAACAAGCCCAACGACTACTCAAACATCGACCAGCACAAGCACTGAATCAAAAGCAACGAGCACAACCACTGAGTCTACGTCGCCCAGCACAAGCATTGAGTCAACATTAACAAGCCTAACGACTATTCCGACATCGACCAGCACAAGCGCTGAGTCAACATCGACCAGCACAAGCACCGAATCAACATCGCGCAGCACAAGCACTGAGTCAACATTAACAAGCCCAACGACTACTCCGACATCGACCAGCACAAGCACTGAGTCAACATCACCCAGCACAAGTGCAGAAACGACATCGCCAAGCACAAGCACTGAGTCAACATTAACAAGCCCAACGACTGCAACTGGAGTGCCTTCAACAACTACTGCGAATACCACAACTACTGAGGACTCTACCGATACCACAACTTCTGAGGTGACGTCGGAAACCACCATAACAGAAAGTACAACCACTGGAGTGCCTTCAACAACTATCGCGGATACCACAACCACTGAGGACTATACCCATACCACAACTTCTGAGGTGACGTCGGATACCACCATAACAGAAAGTACAACTACCGGAATGCCTTCAACAACTATCGCGGATACCACAACTACTGAGGACTCTACCCATATCACAACTTCTGAGGTGACGTCGGATACCACCATTACAGAAAGTGCAACCACTGGAGTGCCTTCAACAACTATCGCAGACACCTCAACTACTGAGGGCTTTACCGATACCACAACTACTGAGGTGACGTCGGATACCACCATAACAGAAAGTTCAACAACTGGAGTGCCTTCAACAACTACTGCGGATACCACAACTACTGAGGACTCTACCGATACCACAACTTCTGAGGTGACGTCGGAAACCACCATAACAAAAAGTACAACCACTGGAGTGCCTTCAACAACTATCGCGGATACAACGACTACTGAGGGCTCTACCGATACCGCAACTACTGAGGTGACCTCGGATACCACCATAACAGAAAGTGCAACCACTGGACTGTCTTCAACAACTATTGCAGATACCTCAACTACTGAGGGCCCTACCGATACCACAACTACTGAGGTGACCCCGGATACCACCATAACAGAAAGTACAACCACTGGAGTGCAGTCAACAACTATCGCGGATACAACGACTACTGAGGGCTCTACCGATACCGCAACTACTGAGGTGACCTCGGATACCACCATAACAGAAAGTGCAACCACTGGACTGCCTTCGACAACTATCGCAGACACCTCAACTACTGAGGGCTCTACCGATACCACAACTACTGATCTGACCCCAGATACCACTTTAACAGAAAGTGCAACCACTGGAGTGCCTTCAACAACTATCGCGGATACAACGACTACTGAGGGCTCTACCGACACGACAACTACTGAGGTGTCCACTGATACCACCATAACAGTAAGTACAACCACTGGAGTTCCTTCAACAACTATCGCGGACACCTCAACTACTAAGAGCTCAACTTATACCACAACCACTGAGGTGACCTCGGATACCACCATTACAGAAAGTGCAACCACTGGAGTGCCTTCAACAACTATCGCAGACACCTCTGCTACTGAAGGCTCTACCGATACAACAACTAACGAGAGCTCTACCAATACCGCAACTACTGAGGTGACCTCGGATACCACCATAACAGAAAGTGCAACCACTAGACTGCCTTTAACAACTATCGCAGACACCTCAACTACTGAGGAATCTACCGATACCACAACTACTGAGGTGACCCCGGATACCACCATAACAGAAAGTACAACAACTGGAGTGCCTTCAACAACTACTGCGGATACCACAACTACTGAGGACTCTACCGATACCACAACTTCTAAGGTGACGTCGGAAACCACCATAACAGAAAGTACAACTACCGGAGTGCCTTCAACAACTATCGCGGACACCTCTGCTACTGAGGGCTCTACCTATACAACGACTAATGAGGGCTCTACCGATACCGCAACTACTGAGGTGACCTCGAATACCACCATTACAGAAAGTGCAACCACTGGAATGCCTTCAACAACTATCGCAGACACCTCAACTACTGAGGGCTTTACCGATACCACAACTACTGAGGTGACGTCGGATACCACCATAACAGAAAGTACAACAACTGGAGTGCCTTCAACAACTACTGCGGATACCACAACTACTGAGGACTCTACCGATACCACAACTTCTGACGTGACGTCGGACACCACCATAACAGAAAGTACAACTACCGGAATGCCTTCAACAACTATCGCGGATACCACAACTACTGAGGATTCTACCCATAACACAACTTCTGAGGTGACGTCGAATACCACCATAACAGAAAGTACAACCACTGGAGTGCCTTCAACAACGATCGCGGATACCACAACCACTGAGGACTCTACCCATACCACAACTTCTGAGGTGATGTCGGATACCACCATAACAGAAAGTACAACTACCGGAATGCCTTCAACAACTATCGCGGATACCACAACTACTGAGGACTCTACCCATACCACAACTTCTGAGGTGACGTCGGATACCACCATAACAGAAAGTACAACCACTGGAGTGCCTTCAACAACTATCGCGGATACCACAACCACTGAGGACTCTACCCATACCACAACTTCTGAGGTGACGTCGGATACCACCATAACAGAAAGTACAACTACCGGAATGCCTTCAACAACTATCGCGGATACCACAACTACTGAGGATTCTACCCATACCACAACTTCTGAGGTGACCTCGGATACCACCATAACAGAAAGTGCAACCACTAGACTGCCTTTAACAACTATCGCAGACACCTCAACTACTGAGGAATCTACCGATACCACAACTACTGAGGTGACCCCGGATACCACCATAACAGAAAGTACAACAACTGGAGTGCCTTCAACAACTACTGCGGATACCACAACTACTGAGGACTCTACCGATACCACAACTTCTAAGGTGACGTCGGAAACCACCATAACAGAAAGTACAACTACCGGAGTGCCTTCAACAACTATCGCGGACACCTCTGCTACTGAGGGCTCTACCTATACAACGACTAATGAGGGCTCTACCGATACCGCAACTACTGAGGTGACCTCGAATACCACCATTACAGAAAGTGCAACCACTGGAATGCCTTCAACAACTATCGCAGACACCTCAACTACTGAGGGCTTTACCGATACCACAACTACTGAGGTGACGTCGGATACCACCATAACAGAAAGTACAACAACTGGAGTGCCTTCAACAACTACTGCGGATACCACAACTACTGAGGACTCTACCGATACCACAACTTCTGACGTGACGTCGGACACCACCATAACAGAAAGTACAACTACCGGAATGCCTTCAACAACTATCGCGGATACCACAACTACTGAGGATTCTACCCATAACACAACTTCTGAGGTGACGTCGAATACCACCATAACAGAAAGTACAACCACTGGAGTGCCTTCAACAACGATCGCGGATACCACAACCACTGAGGACTCTACCCATACCACAACTTCTGAGGTGATGTCGGATACCACCATAACAGAAAGTACAACTACCGGAATGCCTTCAACAACTATCGCGGATACCACAACTACTGAGGATTCTACCCATACCACAACTTCTGAGGTGACGTCGGATACCACCATAACAGAAAGTACAACCACTGGAGTGCCTTCAACAACTATCGCGGATACCACAACCACTGAGGACTCTACCCATACCACAACTTCTGAGGTGACGTCGGATACCACCATAACAGAAAGTACAACTACCGGAATGCCTTCAACAACTATCGCGGATACCACAACTACTGAGGATTCTACCCATACCACAACTTCTGAGGTGACGTCGGATACCACCATAACAGAAAGTACGACGACTGGAGTGCCTTCAACAACTATCGCGGATACAACGACTACTAAGGGCTCTACCGATACCGCAACTACTGAGGTGACCTCGGATACCACCATAACAGAAAGTACGACGACTGGAGTGCCTTCAACAACTATCGCGGATACAACGACTACTAAGGGCTCTACCGATACCGCAACTACTGAGGTGACCTCGGATACCACCATAACAGAAAGTGCAACCACTGGACTGCCTTCAACAACTATCGCAGACACCTCAAATACTGAGGGCTCTACCGATACTACAACTACTGATCTGACCCCGGATACCACCATAACAGAAAGTACAACCACTGGAGTGCAAACAACAACTATCGCGGATACAACGACTATTGAGGGCTCTACCGACACGACAACTACTGAGGTGTCCACTGATACCACCGTAACAGTAAGTACAACCACTGGAGTTCCTTCAACAACTATCGCGGACACCTCAACTACTGAGAGCTCAACTTATACCACAACCACTGAGGTGACCTTGGATACCACCATAACAGAAAGTGCAACCACTAGACTGCCTTCAACAACTATCGCAGAAACCTCAACTACTGAGGGCTCTACCGATACCACAACTACTGAGGTGACCCCGGATACCACCATAACAGAAAGTACAACAACTGGAGTGCCTTCAACAACTACTGCGGATACCACAACTACTGAGGACTCTACCGATACCACAACTTCTGTGGTGACGTCGGAAACCACCATTACAGAAAGTGCAACCACTGGAGTGCCTTCAACAACTATCGCAGACACCTCAACTACTGAGGACTTTACCGATACCACAACTACTGAGGTGACGTCGGATACCACCATAACAGAAAGTACGACGACTGGAGTGCAAACAACAACTATCGCGGATACAACGACTATTGAGGGCTCTACCGACACGACAACTACTGAGGTGTCCACTGATACCACCGTAACAGTAAGTACAACCACTGGAGTTCCTTCAACAACTATCGCGGACACCTCAACTACTGAGAGCTCAACTTATACCACAACCACTGAGGTGACCTTGGATACCACCATAACAGAAAGTGCAACCACTAGACTGCCTTCAACAACTATCGCAGAAACCTCAACTACTGAGGGCTCTACCGATACCACAACTACTGAGGTGACCCCGGATACCACCATAACAGAAAGTACAACAACTGGAGTGCCTTCAACAACTACTGCGGATACCACAACTACTGAGGACTCTACCGATACCACAACTTCTGAGGTGACGTCGGAAACCACCATAACAAAAAGTACAACCACTGGAGTGCCTTCAACAACTATCGCGGATACAACGACTACTGAGGGCTCTACCGATACCGCAACTACTGAGGTGACCTCGGATACCACCATAACAGAAAGTGCAACCACTGGACTGTCTTCAACAACTATTGCAGATACCTCAACTACTGAGGGCCCTACCGATACCACAACTACTGAGGTGACCCCGGATACCACCATAACAGAAAGTACAACCACTGGAGTGCAGTCAACAACTATCGCGGATACAACGACTACTGAGGGCTCTACCGATACCGCAACTACTGAGGTGACCTCAGATACCACCATAACAGAAAGTGCAACCACTGGACTGCCTTCGACAACTATCGCAGACACCTCAACTACTGAGGGCTCTACCGATACCACAACTACTGATCTGACCCCAGATACCACTTTAACAGAAAGTGCAACCACTGGAGTGCCTTCAACAACTATCGCGGATACAACGACTATTGAGGGCTCTACCGACACGACAACTACTGAGGTGTCCACTGATACCACCATAACAGTAAGTACAACCACTGGAGTTCCTTCAACAACTATCGCGGACACCTCAACTACTAAGAGCTCAACTTATACCACAACCACTGAGGTGACCTCGGATACCACCATTACAGAAAGTGCAACCACTGGAGTGCCTTCAACAACTATCGCAGACACCTCTGCTACTGAAGGCTCTACCGATACAACAACTAACGAGAGCTCTACCAATACCGCAACTACTGAGGTGACCTCGGATACCACCATAACAGAAAGTGCAACCACTAGACTGCCTTTAACAACTATCGCAGACACCTCAACTACTGAGGAATCTACCGATACCACAACTACTGAGGTGACCCCGGATACCACCATAACAGAAAGTACAACAACTGGAGTGCCTTCAACAACTACTGCGGATACCACAACTACTGAGGACTCTACCGATACCACAACTTCTAAGGTGACGTCGGAAACCACCATAACAGAAAGTACAACTACCGGAGTGCCTTCAACAACTATCGCGGACACCTCTGCTACTGAGGGCTCTACCTATACAACGACTAATGAGGGCTCTACCGATACCGCAACTACTGAGGTGACCTCGAATACCACCATTACAGAAAGTGCAACCACTGGAATGCCTTCAACAACTATCGCAGACACCTCAACTACTGAGGGCTTTACCGATACCACAACTACTGAGGTGACGTCGGATACCACCATAACAGAAAGTACAACAACTGGAGTGCCTTCAACAACTACTGCGGATACCACAACTACTGAGGACTCTACCGATACCACAACTTCTGACGTGACGTCGGACACCACCATAACAGAAAGTACAACTACCGGAATGCCTTCAACAACTATCGCGGATACCACAACTACTGAGGATTCTACCCATAACACAACTTCTGAGGTGACGTCGAATACCACCATAACAGAAAGTACAACCACTGGAGTGCCTTCAACAACGATCGCGGATACCACAACCACTGAGGACTCTACCCATACCACAACTTCTGAGGTGATGTCGGATACCACCATAACAGAAAGTACAACTACCGGAATGCCTTCAACAACTATCGCGGATACCACAACTACTGAGGATTCTACCCATACCACAACTTCTGAGGTGACGTCGGATACCACCATAACAGAAAGTACAACCACTGGAGTGCCTTCAACAACTATCGCGGATACCACAACCACTGAGGACTCTACCCATACCACAACTTCTGAGGTGACGTCGGATACCACCATAACAGAAAGTACAACTACCGGAATGCCTTCAACAACTATCGCGGATACCACAACTACTGAGGATTCTACCCATACCACAACTTCTGAGGTGACCTCGGATACCACCATAACAGAAAGTGCAACCACTAGACTGCCTTTAACAACTATCGCAGACACCTCAACTACTGAGGAATCTACCGATACCACAACTACTGAGGTGACCCCGGATACCACCATAACAGAAAGTACAACAACTGGAGTGCCTTCAACAACTACTGCGGATACCACAACTACTGAGGACTCTACCGATACCACAACTTCTAAGGTGACGTCGGAAACCACCATAACAGAAAGTACAACTACCGGAGTGCCTTCAACAACTATCGCGGACACCTCTGCTACTGAGGGCTCTACCTATACAACGACTAATGAGGGCTCTACCGATACCGCAACTACTGAGGTGACCTCGAATACCACCATTACAGAAAGTGCAACCACTGGAATGCCTTCAACAACTATCGCAGACACCTCAACTACTGAGGGCTTTACCGATACCACAACTACTGAGGTGACGTCGGATACCACCATAACAGAAAGTACAACAACTGGAGTGCCTTCAACAACTACTGCGGATACCACAACTACTGAGGACTCTACCGATACCACAACTTCTGACGTGACGTCGGACACCACCATAACAGAAAGTACAACTACCGGAATGCCTTCAACAACTATCGCGGATACCACAACTACTGAGGATTCTACCCATAACACAACTTCTGAGGTGACGTCGAATACCACCATAACAGAAAGTACAACCACTGGAGTGCCTTCAACAACGATCGCGGATACCACAACCACTGAGGACTCTACCCATACCACAACTTCTGAGGTGATGTCGGATACCACCATAACAGAAAGTACAACTACCGGAATGCCTTCAACAACTATCGCGGATACCACAACTACTGAGGATTCTACCCATACCACAACTTCTGAGGTGACGTCGGATACCACCATAACAGAAAGTACAACCACTGGAGTGCCTTCAACAACTATCGCGGATACCACAACCACTGAGGACTCTACCCATACCACAACTTCTGAGGTGACGTCGGATACCACCATAACAGAAAGTACAACTACCGGAATGCCTTCAACAACTATCGCGGATACCACAACTACTGAGGATTCTACCCATACCACAACTTCTGAGGTGACGTCGGATACCACCATAACAGAAAGTACGACGACTGGAGTGCCTTCAACAACTATCGCGGATACAACGACTACTAAGGGCTCTACCGATACCGCAACTACTGAGGTGACCTCGGATACCACCATAACAGAAAGTACGACGACTGGAGTGCCTTCAACAACTATCGCGGATACAACGACTACTAAGGGCTCTACCGATACCGCAACTACTGAGGTGACCTCGGATACCACCATAACAGAAAGTGCAACCACTGGACTGCCTTCAACAACTATCGCAGACACCTCAAATACTGAGGGCTCTACCGATACTACAACTACTGATCTGACCCCGGATACCACCATAACAGAAAGTACAACCACTGGAGTGCAAACAACAACTATCGCGGATACAACGACTATTGAGGGCTCTACCGACACGACAACTACTGAGGTGTCCACTGATACCACCGTAACAGTAAGTACAACCACTGGAGTTCCTTCAACAACTATCGCGGACACCTCAACTACTGAGAGCTCAACTTATACCACAACCACTGAGGTGACCTTGGATACCACCATAACAGAAAGTGCAACCACTAGACTGCCTTCAACAACTATCGCAGAAACCTCAACTACTGAGGGCTCTACCGATACCACAACTACTGAGGTGACCCCGGATACCACCATAACAGAAAGTACAACAACTGGAGTGCCTTCAACAACTACTGCGGATACCACAACTACTGAGGACTCTACCGATACCACAACTTCTGTGGTGACGTCGGAAACCACCATTACAGAAAGTGCAACCACTGGAGTGCCTTCAACAACTATCGCAGACACCTCAACTACTGAGGGCTTTACCGATACCACAACTACTGAGGTGACGTCGGATACCACCATAACAGAAAGTACGACGACTGGAGTGCAAACAACAACTATCGCGGATACAACGACTATTGAGGGCTCTACCGACACGACAACTACTGAGGTGTCCACTGATACCACCGTAACAGTAAGTACAACCACTGGAGTTCCTTCAACAACTATCGCGGACACCTCAACTACTGAGAGCTCAACTTATACCACAACCACTGAGGTGACCTTGGATACCACCATAACAGAAAGTGCAACCACTAGACTGCCTTCAACAACTATCGCAGAAACCTCAACTACTGAGGGCTCTACCGATACCACAACTACTGAGGTGACCCCGGATACCACCATAACAGAAAGTACAACAACTGGAGTGCCTTCAACAACTACTGCGGATACCACAACTACTGAGGACTCTACCGATACCACAACTTCTGAGGTGACGTCGGAAACCACCATAACAAAAAGTACAACCACTGGAGTGCCTTCAACAACTATCGCGGATACAACGACTACTGAGGGCTCTACCGATACCGCAACTACTGAGGTGACCTCGGATACCACCATAACAGAAAGTGCAACCACTGGACTGTCTTCAACAACTATTGCAGATACCTCAACTACTGAGGGCCCTACCGATACCACAACTACTGAGGTGACCCCGGATACCACCATAACAGAAAGTACAACCACTGGAGTGCAGTCAACAACTATCGCGGATACAACGACTACTGAGGGCTCTACCGATACCGCAACTACTGAGGTGACCTCAGATACCACCATAACAGAAAGTGCAACCACTGGACTGCCTTCGACAACTATCGCAGACACCTCAACTACTGAGGGCTCTACCGATACCACAACTACTGATCTGACCCCAGATACCACTTTAACAGAAAGTGCAACCACTGGAGTGCCTTCAACAACTATCGCGGATACAACGACTATTGAGGGCTCTACCGACACGACAACTACTGAGGTGTCCACTGATACCACCATAACAGTAAGTACAACCACTGGAGTTCCTTCAACAACTATCGCGGACACCTCAACTACTAAGAGCTCAACTTATACCACAACCACTGAGGTGACCTCGGATACCACCATTACAGAAAGTGCAACCACTGGAGTGCCTTCAACAACTATCGCAGACACCTCTGCTACTGAAGGCTCTACCGATACAACAACTAACGAGAGCTCTACCAATACCGCAACTACTGAGGTGACCTCGGATACCACCATAACAGAAAGTGCAACCACTAGACTGCCTTTAACAACTATCGCAGACACCTCAACTACTGAGGAATCTACCGATACCACAACTACTGAGGTGACCCCGGATACCACCATAACAGAAAGTACAACAACTGGAGTGCCTTCAACAACTACTGCGGATACCACAACTACTGAGGACTCTACCGATACCACAACTTCTAAGGTGACGTCGGAAACCACCATAACAGAAAGTACAACTACCGGAGTGCCTTCAACAACTATCGCGGACACCTCTGCTACTGAGGGCTCTACCTATACAACGACTAATGAGGGCTCTACCGATACCGCAACTACTGAGGTGACCTCGAATACCACCATTACAGAAAGTGCAACCACTGGAATGCCTTCAACAACTATCGCAGACACCTCAACTACTGAGGGCTTTACCGATACCACAACTACTGAGGTGACGTCGGATACCACCATAACAGAAAGTACAACAACTGGAGTGCCTTCAACAACTACTGCGGATACCACAACTACTGAGGACTCTACCGATACCACAACTTCTGACGTGACGTCGGACACCACCATAACAGAAAGTACAACTACCGGAATGCCTTCAACAACTATCGCGGATACCACAACTACTGAGGATTCTACCCATAACACAACTTCTGAGGTGACGTCGAATACCACCATAACAGAAAGTACAACCACTGGAGTGCCTTCAACAACGATCGCGGATACCACAACCACTGAGGACTCTACCCATACCACAACTTCTGAGGTGATGTCGGATACCACCATAACAGAAAGTACAACTACCGGAATGCCTTCAACAACTATCGCGGATACCACAACTACTGAGGATTCTACCCATACCACAACTTCTGAGGTGACGTCGGATACCACCATAACAGAAAGTACAACCACTGGAGTGCCTTCAACAACTATCGCGGATACCACAACCACTGAGGACTCTACCCATACCACAACTTCTGAGGTGACGTCGGATACCACCATAACAGAAAGTACAACTACCGGAATGCCTTCAACAACTATCGCGGATACCACAACTACTGAGGATTCTACCCATACCACAACTTCTGAGGTGACCTCGGATACCACCATAACAGAAAGTGCAACCACTAGACTGCCTTTAACAACTATCGCAGACACCTCAACTACTGAGGAATCTACCGATACCACAACTACTGAGGTGACCCCGGATACCACCATAACAGAAAGTACAACAACTGGAGTGCCTTCAACAACTACTGCGGATACCACAACTACTGAGGACTCTACCGATACCACAACTTCTAAGGTGACGTCGGAAACCACCATAACAGAAAGTACAACTACCGGAGTGCCTTCAACAACTATCGCGGACACCTCTGCTACTGAGGGCTCTACCTATACAACGACTAATGAGGGCTCTACCGATACCGCAACTACTGAGGTGACCTCGAATACCACCATTACAGAAAGTGCAACCACTGGAATGCCTTCAACAACTATCGCAGACACCTCAACTACTGAGGGCTTTACCGATACCACAACTACTGAGGTGACGTCGGATACCACCATAACAGAAAGTACAACAACTGGAGTGCCTTCAACAACTACTGCGGATACCACAACTACTGAGGACTCTACCGATACCACAACTTCTGACGTGACGTCGGACACCACCATAACAGAAAGTACAACTACCGGAATGCCTTCAACAACTATCGCGGATACCACAACTACTGAGGATTCTACCCATAACACAACTTCTGAGGTGACGTCGAATACCACCATAACAGAAAGTACAACCACTGGAGTGCCTTCAACAACGATCGCGGATACCACAACCACTGAGGACTCTACCCATACCACAACTTCTGAGGTGATGTCGGATACCACCATAACAGAAAGTACAACTACCGGAATGCCTTCAACAACTATCGCGGATACCACAACTACTGAGGATTCTACCCATACCACAACTTCTGAGGTGACGTCGGATACCACCATAACAGAAAGTACAACTACCGGAATGCCTTCAACAACTATCGCGGATACCACAACTACTGAGGATTCTACCCATACCACAACTTCTGAGGTGACGTCGGATACCACCATAACAGAAAGTACGACGACTGGAGTGCCTTCAACAACTATCGCGGATACAACGACTACTAAGGGCTCTACCGATACCGCAACTACTGAGGTGACCTCGGATACCACCATAACAGAAAGTACGACGACTGGAGTGCCTTCAACAACTATCGCGGATACAACGACTACTAAGGGCTCTACCGATACCGCAACTACTGAGGTGACCTCGGATACCACCATAACAGAAAGTGCAACCACTGGACTGCCTTCAACAACTATCGCAGACACCTCAAATACTGAGGGCTCTACCGATACTACAACTACTGATCTGACCCCGGATACCACCATAACAGAAAGTACAACCACTGGAGTGCAAACAACAACTATCGCGGATACAACGACTATTGAGGGCTCTACCGACACGACAACTACTGAGGTGTCCACTGATACCACCGTAACAGTAAGTACAACCACTGGAGTTCCTTCAACAACTATCGCGGACACCTCAACTACTGAGAGCTCAACTTATACCACAACCACTGAGGTGACCTTGGATACCACCATAACAGAAAGTGCAACCACTAGACTGCCTTCAACAACTATCGCAGAAACCTCAACTACTGAGGGCTCTACCGATACCACAACTACTGAGGTGACCCCGGATACCACCATAACAGAAAGTACAACAACTGGAGTGCCTTCAACAACTACTGCGGATACCACAACTACTGAGGACTCTACCGATACCACAACTTCTGTGGTGACGTCGGAAACCACCATAATAGAAAGTACAACCACTGGAGTGCCTTCAACAACTACTGCGGATACCACAACTACTGAGGACTCTACCGATACCACAACTTCTGAGGTGACGTCGGATACCACCATAACAGAAAGTACAACTACCGGAATGCCTTCAACAACTATCGCGGATACCACAACTACTGAGGATTCTACCCATACTACAACTTCTGAGGTGACGTCGGATACCACCATTACAGAAAGTGCAACCACTGGAGTGCCTTCAACAACTATCGCAGACACCTCAACTACTGAGGGCTTTACCGATACCACAACTTCTGAGGTGACGTCGGATACCACCATTACAGAAAGTGCAACCACTGGAGTGCCTTCAACAACTATCGCAGACACCTCAAATACTGAGGGCTTTACCGATACCACAACTACTGAGGTGACGTCGGATACCACCATAACAGAAAGTTCAACAACTGGAGTGCCTTCAACAACTACTGCGGATACCACAACTACTGAGGACTCTACCGATACCACAACTTCTGAGGTGACGTCGGAAACCACCATAACAGAAAGTACGACGACTGGAGTGCCTTCAACAACTATCGCGGATACAACGACTACTGAGGGCTCTACCGATACCACAACTTCTGTGGTGACGTCGGAAACCACCATAACAGAAAGTACAACCACTGGAGTGCAAACAACTATCGCGGATAAAACGACTACTGAGGGCTCTACCGACACGACAACTACTGAGGTGTCCACTGATACCACCATAACAGAAAGTGCAACCACTAGACTGCCTTCAACAACTATCGCAGACACCTCAACTACTGAGGGCTCTACCGATACCACAACTACTGAGGTGACCCCGGATACCACCAAAACAGAAAGTACAACAACTGGAGTGCCTTCAACAACTACTGCGGATACCACATTTACTGAGGACTCTACCGATACCACAACTTCTGTGGTGACGTCGGAAACCACCATAATAGAAAGTACAACCACTGGAGTGCCTTCAACAACTACTGCGGATACCACAACTACTGAGGACTCTACCGATACCACAACTTCTGAGGTGACGTCGGATACCACCATAACAGAAAGTACAACTACCGGAATGCCTTCAACAACTATCGCGGATACCACAACTACTGAGGATTCTACCCATACCACAACTTCTGAGGTGACGTCGGATACCACCATTACAGAAAGTGCAACCACTGGAGTGCCTTCAACAACTATCGAAGACACCTCAACTACTGAGGGCTTTACCGATACCACAACTACTGAGGTGACGTCGGATACCAACATAACAGAAAGTTCAACAACTGGAGTGCCTTCAACAACTACTGCGGATACCACAACTACTGAGGACTCTACCGATACCACAACTTCTGAGGTGACGTCGGAAACCACCATAACAGAAAGTACAACCACTGGAGTGCCTTCAACAACTATTGCGGATACAACGACTACTGAGGGCTCTACCGATACCACAACTTCTGTGTTGACGTCGGAAACCACCATAATAGAAAGTACAACCACTGGAGTGCCTTCAACAACTACTGCGGATACCACAACTACTGTAGACTCTACCGATACCACAACTTCTGAGGTGACGTCGGATACCACCATAACAGAAAGTACAACTACCGGAATGCCTTCAACAACTATCGCGGATACCACAACTACTGAGGATTCTACCCATACCACAACTTCTGAGGTGACGTCGGATACCACCATTACAGAAAGTGCAACCACTGGAGTGCCTTCAACAACTATCGAAGACACCTCAACTACTGAGGGCTTTACCGATACCACAACTTCTGAGGTGACGTCGGAAACCACCATAACAGAAAGTACGACGACTGGAGTGCCTTCAACAACTATCGCAGATACAACGACTACTGAGGGCTCTACCGATACCGCAACTACTGAGGTGACCTCGGATACCAACATAACAGAAAGTACAACTACCGGAATGCCTTCAACAACTATCGCGGATACCACAACTACTGAGGATTCTACCCATACCACAACTTCTGAGGTGACGTCGGATACCACCATTACAGAAAGTGCAACCACTGGAGTGCCTTCAACAACTATCGAAGACACCTCAACTACTGAGGGCTTTACCGATACCACAACTACTGAGGTGACGTCGGATACCAACATAACAGAAAGTTCAACAACTGGAGTGCCTTCAACAACTACTGCGGATACCACAACTATTGAGGACTCTACCGATACCACAACTTCTGAGGTGACGTCGGATACCACCATAACAGAAAGTACAACTACCGGAATGCCTTCAACAACTATCGCGGATACCACAACTACTGAGGATTCTACCCATACTACAACTTCTGAGGTGACGTCGGATACCACCATTACAGAAAGTGCAACCACTGGAGTGCCTTCAACAACTATCGCAGACACCTCAACTACTGAGGGCTTTACCGATACCACAACTTCTGAGGTGACGTCGGATACCACCATTACAGAAAGTGCAACCACTGGAGTGCCTTCAACAACTATCGCAGACACCTCAACTACTGAGGGCTTTACCGATACCACAACTTCTGAGGTGACGTCGGATACCACCATTACAGAAAGTGCAACCACTGGAGTGCCTTCAACAACTATCGCAGACACCTCAACTACTGAGGGCTCTACCGATACCACAACTACTGAGGTGACCCCGGATACCACCAAAACAGAAAGTACAACAACTGGAGTGCCTTCAACAACTACTGCGGATACCACATTTACTGAGGACTCTACCGATACCACAACTTCTGTGGTGACGTCGGAAACCACCATAATAGAAAGTACAACCACTGGAGTGCCTTCAACAACTACTGCGGATACCACAACTACTGAGGACTCTACCGATACCACAACTTCTGTGGTGACGTCGGAAACCACCATAATAAAAAGTACAACCACTGGAGTGCCTTCAACAACTACTGCGGATACCACAACTACTGAGGACTCTACCGATACCACAACTTCTGAGGTGACGTCGGATACCACCATAACAGAAAGTACAACTACCGGAATGCCTTCAACAACTATCGCGGATACCACAACTACTGAGGATTCTACCCATACCACAACTTCTGAGGTGACGTCGGATACCACCATTACAGAAAGTGCAACCACTGGAGTGCCTTCAACAACTATCGAAGACACCTCAACTACTGAGGGCTTTACCGATACCACAACTACTGAGGTGACGTCGGATACCAACATAACAGAAAGTTCAACAACTGGAGTGCCTTCAACAACTACTGCGGATACCACAACTACTGAGGACTCTACCGATACCACAACTTCTGAGGTGACGTCGGAAACCACCATAACAGAAAGTACAACCACTGGAGTGCCTTCAACAACTATTGCGGATACAACGACTACTGAGGGCTCTACCGATACCACAACTTCTGTGTTGACGTCGGAAACCACCATAATAGAAAGTACAACCACTGGAGTGCCTTCAACAACTACTGCGGATACCACAACTACTGTAGACTCTACCGATACCACAACTTCTGAGGTGACGTCGGATACCACCATAACAGAAAGTACAACTACCGGAATGCCTTCAACAACTATCGCGGATACCACAACTACTGAGGATTCTACCCATACCACAACTTCTGAGGTGACGTCGGATACCACCATTACAGAAAGTGCAACCACTGGAGTGCCTTCAACAACTATCGAAGACACCTCAACTACTGAGGGCTTTACCGATACCACAACTTCTGAGGTGACGTCGGAAACCACCATAACAGAAAGTACGACGACTGGAGTGCCTTCAACAACTATCGCAGATACAACGACTACTGAGGGCTCTACCGATACCGCAACTACTGAGGTGACCTCGGATACCAACATAACAGAAAGTACAACTACCGGAATGCCTTCAACAACTATCGCGGATACCACAACTACTGAGGATTCTACCCATACCACAACTTCTGAGGTGACGTCGGATACCACCATTACAGAAAGTGCAACCACTGGAGTGCCTTCAACAACTATCGAAGACACCTCAACTACTGAGGGCTTTACCGATACCACAACTACTGAGGTGACGTCGGATACCAACATAACAGAAAGTTCAACAACTGGAGTGCCTTCAACAACTACTGCGGATACCACAACTATTGAGGACTCTACCGATACCACAACTTCTGAGGTGACGTCGGATACCACCATAACAGAAAGTACAACTACCGGAATGCCTTCAACAACTATCGCGGATACCACAACTACTGAGGATTCTACCCATACTACAACTTCTGAGGTGACGTCGGATACCACCATTACAGAAAGTGCAACCACTGGAGTGCCTTCAACAACTATCGCAGACACCTCAACTACTGAGGGCTTTACCGATACCACAACTTCTGAGGTGACGTCGGATACCACCATTACAGAAAGTGCAACCACTGGAGTGCCTTCAACAACTATCGCAGACACCTCAACTACTGAGGGCTTTACCGATACCACAACTTCTGAGGTGACGTCGGATACCACCATTACAGAAAGTGCAACCACTGGAGTGCCTTCAACAACTATCGCAGACACCTCAACTACTGAGGGCTCTACCGATACCACAACTACTGAGGTGACCCCGGATACCACCAAAACAGAAAGTACAACAACTGGAGTGCCTTCAACAACTACTGCGGATACCACATTTACTAAGGACTCTACCGATACCACAACTTCTGTGGTGACGTCGGAAACCACCATAATAGAAAGTACAACCACTGGAGTGCCTTCAACAACTACTGCGGATACCACAACTACTGAGGACTCTACCGATACCACAACTTCTGAGGTGACGTCGGATACCACCATAACAGAAAGTACAACTACCGGAATGCCTTCAACAACTATCGCGGATACCACAACTACTGAGGATTCTACCCATACCACAACTTCTGAGGTGACGTCGGATACCACCATTACAGAAAGTGCAACCACTGGAGTGCCTTCAACAACTATCGAAGACACCTCAACTACTGAGGGCTTTACCGATACCACAACTACTGAGGTGACGTCGGATACCAACATAACAGAAAGTTCAACAACTGGAGTGCCTTCAACAACTACTGCGGATACCACAACTACTGAGGACTCTACCGATACCACAACTTCTGAGGTGACGTCGGAAACCACCATAACAGAAAGTACAACCACTGGAGTGCCTTCAACAACTATTGCGGATACAACGACTACTGAGGGCTCTACCGATACCACAACTTCTGTGTTGACGTCGGAAACCACCATAATAGAAAGTACAACCACTGGAGTGCCTTCAACAACTACTGCGGATACCACAACTACTGTAGACTCTACCGATACCACAACTTCTGAGGTGACGTCGGATACCACCATAACAGAAAGTACAACTACCGGAATGCCTTCAACAACTATCGCGGATACCACAACTACTGAGGATTCTACCCATACCACAACTTCTGAGGTGACGTCGGATACCACCATTACAGAAAGTGCAACCACTGGAGTGCCTTCAACAACTATCGAAGACACCTCAACTACTGAGGGCTTTACCGATACCACAACTTCTGAGGTGACGTCGGAAACCACCATAACAGAAAGTACGACGACTGGAGTGCCTTCAACAACTATCGCAGATACAACGACTACTGAGGGCTCTACCGATACCGCAACTACTGAGGTGACCTCGGATACCAACATAACAGAAAGTACAACTACCGGAATGCCTTCAACAACTATCGCGGATACCACAACTACTGAGGATTCTACCCATACCACAACTTCTGAGGTGACGTCGGATACCACCATTACAGAAAGTGCAACCACTGGAGTGCCTTCAACAACTATCGAAGACACCTCAACTACTGAGGGCTTTACCGATACCACAACTACTGAGGTGACGTCGGATACCAACATAACAGAAAGTTCAACAACTGGAGTGCCTTCAACAACTACTGCGGATACCACAACTATTGAGGACTCTACCGATACCACAACTTCTGAGGTGACGTCGGAAACCACCATAACAGAAAGTACAACCACTGGAGTGCCTTCAACAACTATTGCGGATACAACGACTACTGAGGGCTCTACCGATACCACAACTTCTGTGTTGACGTCGGAAACCACCATAATAGAAAGTACAACCACTGGAGTGCCTTCAACAACTACTGCGGATACCACAACTACTGTAGACTCTACCGATACCACAACTTCTGAGGTGACGTCGGATACCACCATAACAGAAAGTACAACTACCGGAATGCCTTCAACAACTATCGCGGATACCACAACTACTGAGGATTCTACCCATACCACAACTTCTGAGGTGACGTCGGATACCACCATTACAGAAAGTGCAACCACTGGAGTGCCTTCAACAACTATCGAAGACACCTCAACTACTGAGGGCTTTACCGATACCACAACTTCTGAGGTGACGTCGGAAACCACCATAACAGAAAGTACGACGACTGGAGTGCCTTCAACAACTATCGCAGATACAACGACTACTGAGGGCTCTACCGATACCGCAACTACTGAGGTGACCTCGGATACCAACATAACAGAAAGTACAACTACCGGAATGCCTTCAACAACTATCGCGGATACCACAACTACTGAGGATTCTACCCATACCACAACTTCTGAGGTGACGTCGGATACCACCATTACAGAAAGTGCAACCACTGGAGTGCCTTCAACAACTATCGAAGACACCTCAACTACTGAGGGCTTTACCGATACCACAACTACTGAGGTGACGTCGGATACCAACATAACAGAAAGTTCAACAACTGGAGTGCCTTCAACAACTACTGCGGATACCACAACTATTGAGGACTCTACCGATACCACAACTTCTGAGGTGACGTCGGATACCACCATAACAGAAAGTACAACTACCGGAATGCCTTCAACAACTATCGCGGATACCACAACTACTGAGGATTCTACCCATACTACAACTTCTGAGGTGACGTCGGATACCACCATTACAGAAAGTGCAACCACTGGAGTGCCTTCAACAACTATCGCAGACACCTCAACTACTGAGGGCTTTACCGATACCACAACTTCTGAGGTGACGTCGGATACCACCATTACAGAAAGTGCAACCACTGGAGTGCCTTCAACAACTATCGCAGACACCTCAACTACTGAGGGCTTTACCGATACCACAACTTCTGAGGTGACGTCGGATACCACCATTACAGAAAGTGCAACCACTGGAGTGCCTTCAACAACTATCGCAGACACCTCAACTACTGAGGGCTCTACCGATACCACAACTACTGAGGTGACCCCGGATACCACCAAAACAGAAAGTACAACAACTGGAGTGCCTTCAACAACTACTGCGGATACCACATTTACTGAGGACTCTACCGATACCACAACTTCTGTGGTGACGTCGGAAACCACCATAATAGAAAGTACAACCACTGGAGTGCCTTCAACAACTACTGCGGATACCACAACTACTGAGGACTCTACCGATACCACAACTTCTGTGGTGACGTCGGAAACCACCATAATAAAAAGTACAACCACTGGAGTGCCTTCAACAACTACTGCGGATACCACAACTACTGAGGACTCTACCGATACCACAACTTCTGAGGTGACGTCGGATACCACCATAACAGAAAGTACAACTACCGGAATGCCTTCAACAACTATCGCGGATACCACAACTACTGAGGATTCTACCCATACCACAACTTCTGAGGTGACGTCGGATACCACCATTACAGAAAGTGCAACCACTGGAGTGCCTTCAACAACTATCGAAGACACCTCAACTACTGAGGGCTTTACCGATACCACAACTACTGAGGTGACGTCGGATACCAACATAACAGAAAGTTCAACAACTGGAGTGCCTTCAACAACTACTGCGGATACCACAACTACTGAGGACTCTACCGATACCACAACTTCTGAGGTGACGTCGGAAACCACCATAACAGAAAGTACAACCACTGGAGTGCCTTCAACAACTATTGCGGATACAACGACTACTGAGGGCTCTACCGATACCACAACTTCTGTGTTGACGTCGGAAACCACCATAATAGAAAGTACAACCACTGGAGTGCCTTCAACAACTACTGCGGATACCACAACTACTGTAGACTCTACCGATACCACAACTTCTGAGGTGACGTCGGATACCACCATAACAGAAAGTACAACTACCGGAATGCCTTCAACAACTATCGCGGATACCACAACTACTGAGGATTCTACCCATACCACAACTTCTGAGGTGACGTCGGATACCACCATTACAGAAAGTGCAACCACTGGAGTGCCTTCAACAACTATCGAAGACACCTCAACTACTGAGGGCTTTACCGATACCACAACTTCTGAGGTGACGTCGGAAACCACCATAACAGAAAGTACGACGACTGGAGTGCCTTCAACAACTATCGCAGATACAACGACTACTGAGGGCTCTACCGATACCGCAACTACTGAGGTGACCTCGGATACCAACATAACAGAAAGTACAACTACCGGAATGCCTTCAACAACTATCGCGGATACCACAACTACTGAGGATTCTACCCATACCACAACTTCTGAGGTGACGTCGGATACCACCATTACAGAAAGTGCAACCACTGGAGTGCCTTCAACAACTATCGAAGACACCTCAACTACTGAGGGCTTTACCGATACCACAACTACTGAGGTGACGTCGGATACCAACATAACAGAAAGTTCAACAACTGGAGTGCCTTCAACAACTACTGCGGATACCACAACTATTGAGGACTCTACCGATACCACAACTTCTGAGGTGACGTCGGATACCACCATAACAGAAAGTACAACTACCGGAATGCCTTCAACAACTATCGCGGATACCACAACTACTGAGGATTCTACCCATACTACAACTTCTGAGGTGACGTCGGATACCACCATTACAGAAAGTGCAACCACTGGAGTGCCTTCAACAACTATCGCAGACACCTCAACTACTGAGGGCTTTACCGATACCACAACTTCTGAGGTGACGTCGGATACCACCATTACAGAAAGTGCAACCACTGGAGTGCCTTCAACAACTATCGCAGACACCTCAACTACTGAGGGCTTTACCGATACCACAACTTCTGAGGTGACGTCGGATACCACCATTACAGAAAGTGCAACCACTGGAGTGCCTTCAACAACTATCGCAGACACCTCAACTACTGAGGGCTCTACCGATACCACAACTACTGAGGTGACCCCGGATACCACCAAAACAGAAAGTACAACAACTGGAGTGCCTTCAACAACTACTGCGGATACCACATTTACTAAGGACTCTACCGATACCACAACTTCTGTGGTGACGTCGGAAACCACCATAATAGAAAGTACAACCACTGGAGTGCCTTCAACAACTACTGCGGATACCACAACTACTGAGGACTCTACCGATACCACAACTTCTGAGGTGACGTCGGATACCACCATAACAGAAAGTACAACTACCGGAATGCCTTCAACAACTATCGCGGATACCACAACTACTGAGGATTCTACCCATACCACAACTTCTGAGGTGACGTCGGATACCACCATTACAGAAAGTGCAACCACTGGAGTGCCTTCAACAACTATCGAAGACACCTCAACTACTGAGGGCTTTACCGATACCACAACTACTGAGGTGACGTCGGATACCAACATAACAGAAAGTTCAACAACTGGAGTGCCTTCAACAACTACTGCGGATACCACAACTACTGAGGACTCTACCGATACCACAACTTCTGAGGTGACGTCGGAAACCACCATAACAGAAAGTACAACCACTGGAGTGCCTTCAACAACTATTGCGGATACAACGACTACTGAGGGCTCTACCGATACCACAACTTCTGTGTTGACGTCGGAAACCACCATAATAGAAAGTACAACCACTGGAGTGCCTTCAACAACTACTGCGGATACCACAACTACTGTAGACTCTACCGATACCACAACTTCTGAGGTGACGTCGGATACCACCATAACAGAAAGTACAACTACCGGAATGCCTTCAACAACTATCGCGGATACCACAACTACTGAGGATTCTACCCATACCACAACTTCTGAGGTGACGTCGGATACCACCATTACAGAAAGTGCAACCACTGGAGTGCCTTCAACAACTATCGAAGACACCTCAACTACTGAGGGCTTTACCGATACCACAACTTCTGAGGTGACGTCGGAAACCACCATAACAGAAAGTACGACGACTGGAGTGCCTTCAACAACTATCGCAGATACAACGACTACTGAGGGCTCTACCGATACCGCAACTACTGAGGTGACCTCGGATACCAACATAACAGAAAGTACAACTACCGGAATGCCTTCAACAACTATCGCGGATACCACAACTACTGAGGATTCTACCCATACCACAACTTCTGAGGTGACGTCGGATACCACCATTACAGAAAGTGCAACCACTGGAGTGCCTTCAACAACTATCGAAGACACCTCAACTACTGAGGGCTTTACCGATACCACAACTACTGAGGTGACGTCGGATACCAACATAACAGAAAGTTCAACAACTGGAGTGCCTTCAACAACTACTGCGGATACCACAACTATTGAGGACTCTACCGATACCACAACTTCTGAGGTGACGTCGGATACCACCATAACAGAAAGTACAACTACCGGAATGCCTTCAACAACTATCGCGGATACCACAACTACTGAGGATTCTACCCATACTACAACTTCTGAGGTGACGTCGGATACCACCATTACAGAAAGTGCAACCACTGGAGTGCCTTCAACAACTATCGCAGACACCTCAACTACTGAGGGCTTTACCGATACCACAACTTCTGAGGTGACGTCGGATACCACCATTACAGAAAGTGCAACCACTGGAGTGCCTTCAACAACTATCGCAGACACCTCAAATACTGAGGGCTTTACCGATACCACAACTACTGAGGTGACGTCGGATACCACCATAATAGAAAGTTCAACAACTGGAGTGCCTTCAACAACAACTGCGGATACCACAACTACTGAGGACTCTACCGATACCACAACTTCTGAGGTGACGTCGGAAACCACCATAACAGAAAGTACGACGACTGGAGTGCCTTCAACAACTATCGCGGATACAACGACTACTGAGGGCTCTACCGATACCACAACTTCTGTGGTGACGTCGGAAACCACCATAATAGAAAGTACAACCACTGGAGTGCCTTCAACAACTACTGCGGATACCACAACTACTGAGGACTCTACCGATACCACAACTTCTGTGGTGACGTCGGAAACCACCATAATAGAAAGTACAACCACTGGAGTGCCTTCAACAACTACTGCGGATACCACAACTACTGTAGACTCTACCGATACCACAACTTCTGAGGTGACGTCGGATACCACCATAACAGAAAGTACAACTACCGGAATGCCTTCAACAACTATCGCGGATACCACAACTACTGAGGATTCTACCCATACCACAACTTCTGAGGTGACGTCGGATACCACCATTACAGAAAGTGCAACCACTGGAGTGCCTTCAACAACTATCGAAGACACCTCAACTACTGAGGGCTTTACCGATACCACAACTTCTGAGGTGACGTCGGAAACCACCATAACAGAAAGTACGACGACTGGAGTGCCTTCAACAACTATCGCAGATACAACGACTACTGAGGGCTCTACCGATACCGCAACTACTGAGGTGACCTCGGATACCAACATAACAGAAAGTGCAACCACTGGACTGCCTTCAACAACTATCGCAGACACCTCAAATACTGAGGGCTCTACCGATACTACAACTACTGATCTGACCCCGGATACCACCATAACAGAAAGTACAACCACTGGAGTGCAAACAACAACTATCGCGGATACAACGAATACTGAGGGCTCTACCGACACGACAACTACTGAGGTGTCCACTGATACCACCGTAACAGTAAGTACAACCACTGGAGTTCCTTTAACAACTATCGCGGACACCTCAACTACTGAGAGCTCAACTTATACCACAACCACTGAGGTGACCTTGGATACCACCATAACAGAAAGTGCAACCACTAGACTGCCTTCAACAACTATCGCAGAAACCTCAACTACTGAGGGCTCTACCGATACCACAACTACTGAGGTGACCCCGGATACCACCATAACAGAAAGTACAACAACTGGAGTGCCTTCAACAACTACTGCGGATACCACAACTACTGAGGACTCTACCGATACCACAACTTCTGTGGTGACGTCGGAAACCACCATAATAGAAAGTACAACCACTGGAGTGCCTTCAACAACTACTGCGGATACCACAACTACTGAGGACTCTACCGATACCACAACTTCTGTGGTGACGTCGGAAACCACCATAATAGAAAGTACAACCACTGGAGTGCCTTCAACAACTACTGCGGATACCACAACTACTGTAGACTCTACCGATACCACAACTTCTGAGGTGACGTCGGATACCACCATAACAGAAAGTACAACTACCGGAATGCCTTCAACAACTATCGCGGATACCACAACTACTGAGGATTCTACCCATACCACAACTTCTGAGGTGACGTCGGATACCACCATTACAGAAAGTGCAACCACTGGAGTGCCTTCAACAACTATCGAAGACACCTCAACTACTGAGGGCTTTACCGATACCACAACTACTGAGGTGACGTCGGATACCACCATAACAGAAAGTTCAACAACTAGAGTGCCTTCAACAACTACTGCGGATACCACATCTACTGAGGACTCTACCGATACCACAACTTCTGAGGTGACGTCGGAAACCACCATAACAGAAAGTACAACCACTGGAGTGCAAACAACTATCGCGGATAAAACGACTACTGAGGGCTCTACCGACACGACAACTACTGAGGTGTCCACTGATACCACCATAACAGAAAGTGCAACCACTAGACTGCCTTCAACAACTATCGCAGACACCTCAACTACTGAGGGCTCTACCGATACCACAACTACTGAGGTGACCCCGGATACCACCAAAACAGAAAGTACAACAACTGGAGTGCCTTCAACAACTACTGCGGATACCACATTTACTGAGGACTCTACCGATACCACAACTTCTGTGGTGACGTCGGAAACCACCATAATAGAAAGTACAACCACTGGAGTGCCTTCAACAACTACTGCGGATACCACAACTACTGAGGACTCTACCGATACCACAACTTCTGAGGTGACGTCGGATACCACCATAACAGAAAGTACAACTACCGGAATGCCTTCAACAACTATCGCGGATACCACAACTACTGAGGATTCTACCCATACCACAACTTCTGAGGTGACGTCGGATACCACCATTACAGAAAGTGCAACCACTGGAGTGCCTTCAACAACTATCGAAGACACCTCAACTACTGAGGGCTTTACCGATACCACAACTACTGAGGTGACGTCGGATACCAACATAACAGAAAGTTCAACAACTGGAGTGCCTTCAACAACTACTGCGGATACCACAACTACTGAGGACTCTACCGATACCACAACTTCTGAGGTGACGTCGGAAACCACCATAACAGAAAGTACAACCACTGGAGTGCCTTCAACAACTATTGCGGATACAACGACTACTGAGGGCTCTACCGATACCACAACTTCTGAGGTGACGTCGGATACCACCATTACAGAAAGTGCAACCACTGGAGTGCCTTCAACAACTATCGAAGACACCTCAACTACTGAGGGCTTTACCGATACCACAACTACTGAGGTGACGTCGGATACCAACATAACAGAAAGTTCAACAACTGGAGTGCCTTCAACAACTACTGCGGATACCACAACTACTGAGGACTCTACCGATACCACAACTTCTGAGGTGACGTCGGATACCACCATAACAGAAAGTACAACTACCGGAATGCCTTCAACAACTATCGCGGATACCACAACTACTGAGGATTCTACCCATACCACAACTTCTGAGGTGACGTCGGATACCACCATTACAGAAAGTGCAACCACTGGAGTGCCTTCAACAACTATCGAAGACACCTCAACTACTGAGGGCTTTACCGATACCACAACTACTGAGGTGACGTCGGATACCAACATAACAGAAAGTTCAACAACTGGAGTGCCTTCAACAACTACTGCGGATACCACAACTACTGAGGACTCTACCGATACCACAACTTCTGAGGTGACGTCGGAAACCACCATAACAGAAAGTACAACCACTGGAGTGCCTTCAACAACTATTGCGGATACAACGACTACTGAGGGCTCTACCGATACCACAACTTCTGTGTTGACGTCGGAAACCACCATAATAGAAAGTACAACCACTGGAGTGCCTTCAACAACTACTGCGGATACCACAACTACTGTAGACTCTACCGATACCACAACTTTTGAGGTGACGTCGGATACCACCATAACAGAAAGTACAACTACCGGAATGCCTTCAACAACTATCGCGGATACCACAACTACTGAGGATTCTACCCATACCACAACTTCTGAGGTGACGTCGGATACCACCATTACAGAAAGTGCAACCACTGGAGTGCCTTCAACAACTATCGAAGACACCTCAACTACTGAGGGCTTTACCGATACCACAACTTCTGAGGTGACGTCGGAAACCACCATAACAGAAAGTACGACGACTGGAGTGCCTTCAACAACTATCGCAGATACAACGACTACTGAGGGCTCTACCGATACCGCAACTACTGAGGTGACCTCGGATACCAACATAACAGAAAGTACAACTACCGGAATGCCTTCAACAACTATCGCGGATACCACAACTACTGAGGATTCTACCCATACCACAACTTCTGAGGTGACGTCGGATACCACCATTACAGAAAGTGCAACCACTGGAGTGCCTTCAACAACTATCGAAGACACCTCAACTACTGAGGGCTTTACCGATACCACAACTACTGAGGTGACGTCGGATACCAACATAACAGAAAGTTCAACAACTGGAGTGCCTTCAACAACTACTGCGGATACCACAACTATTGAGGACTCTACCGATACCACAACTTCTGAGGTGACGTCGGAAACCACCATAACAGAAAGTACAACCACTGGAGTGCCTTCAACAACTATTGCGGATACAACGACTACTGAGGGCTCTACCGATACCGCAACTACTGAGGTGACCTCGGATACCACCATAACAGAAAGTGCAACCACTGGAGTTCCTTCAACAACTATCGCGGACACCTCAACTACTGAGAGCTCAACTTATACCACAACCACTGAGGTGACCTCGGATACCACCATAACAGAAAGTACAACCACTGAGGTGCCTTCAACAACTATCGCGGACACCTCAACTACTGAGGGCTCTACCGATACCACACCTACTGATCTGACCCCGGATACCACCATAACAGAAAGTACAACAACTGGAGTGCCTTCAACAACTACTGCGGATACCACAACTACTGAGGACTCTACCGATACCACAACTTCTGTGGTGACGTCGGAAACCACCATAATAGAAAGTACAACCACTGGAGTGCCTTCAACAACTACTGCGGATACCACAACTACTGTAGACTCTACCGATACCACAACTTCTGAGGTGACGTCGGATACCACCATAACAGAAAGTACAACTACCGGAATGCCTTCAACAACTATCGCGGATACCACAACTACTGAGGATTCTACCCATACCACAACTTCTGAGGTGACGTCGGATACCACCATTACAGAAAGTGCAACCACTGGAGTGCCTTCAACAACTATCGAAGACACCTCAACTACTGAGGGCTTTACCGATACCACAACTACTGAGGTGACGTCGGATACCACCATAACAGAAAGTTCAACAACTAGAGTGCCTTCAACAACTACTGCGGATACCACATCTACTGAGGACTCTACCGATACCACAACTTCTGAGGTGACGTCGGAAACCACCATAACAGAAAGTACAACCACTGGAGTGCAAACAACTATCGCGGATAAAACGACTACTGAGGGCTCTACCGACACGACAACTACTGAGGTGTCCACTGATACCACCATAACAGAAAGTGCAACCACTAGACTGCCTTCAACAACTATCGCAGACAGCTCAACTACTGAGGGCTCTACCGATACCACAACTACTGAGGTGACCCCGGATACCACCAAAACAGAAAGTACAACAACTGGAGTGCCTTCAACAACTACTGCGGATACCACATTTACTGAGGACTCTACCGATACCACAACTTCTGTGGTGACGTCGGAAACCACCATAATAGAAAGTACAACCACTGGAGTGCCTTCAACAACTACTGCGGATACCACAACTACTGAGGACTCTACCGATACCACAACTTCTGAGGTGACGTCGGATACCACCATAACAGAAAGTACAACTACCGGAATGCCTTCAACAACTATCGCGGATACCACAACTACTGAGGATTCTACCCATACCACAACTTCTGAGGTGACGTCGGATACCACCATTACAGAAAGTGCAACCACTGGAGTGCCTTCAACAACTATCGAAGACACCTCAACTACTGAGGGCTTTACCGATACCACAACTACTGAGGTGACGTCGGATACCAACATAACAGAAAGTTCAACAACTGGAGTGCCTTCAACAACTACTGCGGATACCACAACTACTGAGGACTCTACCGATACCACAACTTCTGAGGTGACGTCGGAAACCACCATAACAGAAAGTACAACCACTGGAGTGCCTTCAACAACTATTGCGGATACAACGACTACTGAGGGCTCTACCGATACCACAACTTCTGAGGTGACGTCGGATACCACCATTACAGAAAGTGCAACCACTGGAGTGCCTTCAACAACTATCGAAGACACCTCAACTACTGAGGGCTTTACCGATACCACAACTACTGAGGTGACGTCGGATACCAACATAACAGAAAGTTCAACAACTGGAGTGCCTTCAACAACTACTGCGGATACCACAACTACTGAGGACTCTACCGATACCACAACTTCTGAGGTGACCTCGGATACCACCATAACACAAAGTGCAACCACTGGAGTGCCTTCAACAACTATCGAAGACACCTCAACTACTGAGGGCTTTACCGATACCACAACTACTGAGGTGACGTCGGATACCAACATAACAGAAAGTTCAACAACTGGAGTGCCTTCAACAACTATTGCGGATACCACAACTACTGAGGACTCTACCGATACCACAACTTCTGAGGTGACGTCGGATACCACCATAACAGAAAGTACAACTACCGGAATGCCTTCAACAACTATCGCGGATACCACAACTACTGAGGATTCTACCCATACCACAACTTCTGAGGTGACGTCGGATACCACCATTACAGAAAGTGCAACCACTGGAGTGCCTTCAACAACTATCGAAGACACCTCAACTACTGAGGGCTTTACCGATACCACAACTACTGAGGTGACGTCGGATACCAACATAACAGAAAGTTCAACAACTGGAGTGCCTTCAACAACTACTGCGGATACCACAACTACTGAGGACTCTACCGATACCACAACTTCTGAGGTGACCTCGGATACCACCATAACAGAAAGTGCAACCACTGGAGTTCCTTCAACAACTATCGCGGACACCTCAACTACTGAGAGCTCAACTTATACCACAACCACTGAGGTGACCTCGGATACCACCATAACAGAAAGTACAACCACTGAGGTGCCTTCAACAACTATCGCGGACACCTCAACTACTGAGGGCTCTACCGATACCACACCTACTGATCTGACCCCGGATACCACCATAACAGAAAGTACAACCACTGAAGTGCCTTCAACAACTATCGCGGATACAACGACTACTGAGGGCTCTACCGATACCACAACTTCTGTGGTGACGTCGGAAACCACCATAATAGAAAGTACAACCACTGGAGTGCCTTCAACAACTACTGCGGATACCACAACTACTGAGGACTCTACCGATACCACAACTTCTGAAGTGACGTCGGATACCACCATAACAGAAAGTACAACTATCGGAATGCCTTCAACAACTATCGCGGATACCACAACTACTGAGGATTCTACCCATACCACAACTTCTGAGGTGACGTCGGATACCACCATTACAGAAAGTGCAACCACTGGAGTGCCTTCAACAACTATCGCAGACACCTCAACTACTGAGGGCTCTACCGATACCGCAACTACTGAGGTGACCTCGGATACCACCATAACAGAAAGTACAACCACTGGAGTGCCTTCAACAACTATCGCGGATGCAATGACTACTGAGGGCTCTACCGATACCGCAACTACTGAGGTGACCTCGGATACCACCATAACAGAAAGTGCAACCACTGGACTGCCTTCAACAACTATCGCAGACACCTCAAATACTGAGGGCTCTACCGATACTACAACTACTGATCTGACCCCGGATACCACCATAACAGAAAGTACAACCACTGGAGTGCAAACAACTATCGCGGATAAAACGACTACTGAGGGCTCTACCGACACGACAACTACTGAGGTGTTCACTGATACCACCATAACAGAAAGTACAACCACTGGAGTGCCTTCAACAACTATCGCAGACACCTCAAATACTGAGGGCTCTACCGATACTACAACTACTGATCTGACCCCGGATACCACCATAACAGAAAGTACAACCACTGGAGTGCAAACAACAACTATCGCGGATACAACGAATACTGAGGGCTCTACCGACACGACAACTACTGAGGTGTCCACTGATACCACCGTAACAGTAAGTACAACCACTGGAGTTCCTTCAACAACTATCGCGGACACCTCAACTACTGAGAGCTCAACTTATACCACAACCACTGAGGTGACCTTGGATACCACCATAACAGAAAGTGCAACCACTAGACTGCCTTCAACAACTATCGCAGAAACCTCAACTACTGAGGGCTCTACCGATACCACAACTACTGAGGTGACCCCGGATACCACCATAACAGAAAGTACAACAACTGGAGTGCCTTCAACAACTACTGCGGATACCACAACTACTGAGGACTCTACCGATACCACAACTTCTGTGGTGACGTCGGAAACCACCATAATAGAAAGTACAACCACTGGAGTGCCTTCAACAACTACTGCGGATACCACAACTACTGAGGAATCTACCGATACCACAACTTCTGTGGTGACGTCGGAAACCACCATAATAGAAAGTACAACCACTGGAGTGCCTTCAACAACTACTGCGGATACCACAACTACTGTAGACTCTACCGATACCACAACTTCTGAGGTGACGTCGGATACCACCATAACAGAAAGTACAACTACCGGAATGCCTTCAACAACTATCGCGGATACCACAACTACTGAGGTGACGTTGGAAACCACCATAACAGAAAGTACGACGACTGGAGTGCCTTCAACAACTATCGCAGATACAACGACTACTGAGGGCTCTACCGATACCGCAACTACTGAGGTGACCTCGGATACCAACATAACAGAAAGTACAACTACCGGAATGCCTTCAACAACTATCGCGGATACCACAACTACTGAGGATTCTACCCATACCACAACTTCTGAGGTGACGTCGGATACCACCATTACAGAAAGTGCAACCACTGGAGTGCCTTCAACAACTATCGAAGACACCTCAACTACTCAGGGCTTTACCGATACCACAACTACTGAGGTGACGTCGGATACCAACATAACAGAAAGTTCAACAACTGGAGTGCCTTCAACAACTACTGCGGATACCACAACTATTGAGGACTCTACCGATACCACAACTTCTGAGGTGACGTCGGAAACCACCATAACAGAAAGTACAACCACTGGAGTGCCTTCAACAACTATTGCGGATACAACGACTACTGAGGGCTCTACCGATACCGCAACTACTGAGGTGACCTCGGATACCACCATAACAGAAAGTGCAACCACTGGAGTTCCTTCAACAACTATCGCGGACACCTCAACTACTGAGAGCTCAACTTATACCACAACCACTGAGGTGACCTCGGATACCACCATAACAGAAAGTACAACCACTGAGGTGCCTTCAACAACTATCGCGGACACCTCAACTACTGAGGGCTCTACCGATACCACACCTACTGATCTGACCCCGGATACCACCATAACAGAAAGTACAACAACTGGAGTGCCTTCAACAACTACTGCGGATACCACAACTACTGAGGAGTCTACCGATACCACAACTTCTGTGGTGACGTCGGAAACCACCATAATAGAAAGTACAACCACTGGAGTGCCTTCAACAACTACTGCGGATACCACAACTACTGAGGACTCTACCGATACCACAACTTCTGTGGTGACGTCGGAAACCACCATAATAGAAAGTACAACCACTGGAGTGCCTTCAACAACTACTGCGGATACCACAACTACTGTAGACTCTACCGATACCACAACTTCTGAGGTGACGTCGGATACCACCATAACAGAAAGTACAACTACCGGAATGCCTTCAACAACTATCGCGGATACCACAACTACTGAGGATTCTACCCATACCACAACTTCTGAGGTGACGTCGGATACCACCATTACAGAAAGTGCAACCACTGGAGTGCCTTCAACAACTATCGAAGACACCTCAACTACTGAGGGCTTTACCGATACCACAACTACTGAGGTGACGTCGGATACCACCATAACAGAAAGTTCAACAACTAGAGTGCCTTCAACCACTACTGCGGATACCACATCTACTGAGGACTCTACCGATACCACAACTTCTGAGGTGACGTCGGAAACCACCATAACAGAAAGTACAACCACTGGAGTGCCTTCAACAACTACTGCGGATACCACAACTACTGTAGACTCTACCGATACCACAACTTCTGAGGTGACGTCGGATACCACCATAACAGAAAGTACAACTACCGGAATGCCTTCAACAACTATCGCGGATACAACGACTACTGAGGGCTCTACCGATACCGCAACTACTGAGGTGACCTCGGATACCAACATAACAGAAAGTGCAAGCACTGGACTGCCTTCAACAACTATCGCAGACACCTCAAATACTGAGGGCTCTACCGATACTACAACTACTGATCTGACCCCGGATACCACCATAACAGAAAGTACAACCACTGGAGTGCCTTCAACAACTACTGCGGATACCACAACTACTGAGGACTCTACCGATACCACAACTTCTGAGGTGACGTCGGATACCACCATAACAGAAAGTACAACTACCGGAATGCCTTCAACAACTATCGCGGATACCACAACTACTGAGGATTCTACCCATACCACAACTTCTGAGGTGACGTCGGATACCACCATTACAGAAAGTGCAACCACTGGAGTGCCTTCAACAACTATCGAAGACACCTCAACTACTGAGGGCTTTACCGATACCACAACTACTGAGGTGACGTCGGATACCAACATAACAGAAAGTTCAACAACTGGAGTGCCTTCAACAACTACTGCGGATACCACAACTACTGAGGACTCTACCGATACCACAACTTCTGAGGTGACGTCGGAAACCACCATAATAGAAAGTACAACCACTGGAGTGCCTTCAACAACTACTGCGGATACCACAACTACTGTAGACTCTACCGATACCACAACTTCTGAGGTGACGTCGGATACCACCATAACAGAAAGTACAACTACCGGAATGCCTTCAACAACTATCGCGGATACCACAACTACTGAGGATTCTACCCATACCACAACTTCTGAGGTGACGTCGGATACCACCATTACAGAAAGTGCAACCACTGGAGTGCCTTCAACAACTATCGAAGACACCTCAACTACTGAGGGCTTTACCGATACCACAACTTCTGAGGTGACGTCGGAAACCACCATAACAGAAAGTACGACGACTGGAGTGCCTTCAACAACTATCGCAGATACAACGACTACTGAGGGCTCTACCGATACCGCAACTACTGAGGTGACCTCGGATACCAACATAACAGAAAGTACAACTACCGGAATGCCTTCAACAACTATCGCGGATACCACAACTACTGAGGATTCTACCCATACCACAACTTCTGAGGTGACGTCGGATACCACCATTACAGAAAGTGCAACCACTGGAGTGCCTTCAACAACTATCGAAGACACCTCAACTACTGAGGGCTTTACCGATACCACAACTACTGAGGTGACGTCGGATACCAACATAACAGAAAGTTCAACAACTGGAGTGCCTTCAACAACTACTGCGGATACCACAACTATTGAGGACTCTACCGATACCACAACTTCTGAGGTGACGTCGGAAACCACCATAACAGAAAGTACAACCACTGGAGTGCCTTCAACAACTATTGCGGATACAACGACTACTGAGGGCTCTACCGATACCGCAACTACTGAGGTGACCTCGGATACCACCATAACAGAAAGTGCAACCACTGGAGTGCCTTCAACAACTATCGAAGACACCTCAACTACTGAGGGCTTTACCGATACCACAACTACTGAGGTGACGTCGGATACCACCATAACAGAAAGTTCAACAACTGGAGTGCCTTCAACAACTATTGCGGATACAACGACTACTGAGGGCTCTACCGATACCGCAACTACTGAGGTGACCTCGGATACCACCATAACAGAAAGTGCAACCACTGGAGTTCCTTCAACAACTATCGCGGACACCTCAACTACTGAGAGCTCAACTTATACCACAACCACTGAGGTGACCTCGGATACCACCATAACAGAAAGTACAACCACTGAGGTGCCTTCAACAACTATCGCGGACACCTCAACTACTGAGGGCTCTACCGATACCACACCTACTGATCTGACCCCGGATACCACCATAACAGAAAGTACAACAACTGGTGTGCCTTCAACAACTACTGCGGATACCACAACTACTGAGGACTCTACCGATACCACAACTTCTGTGGTGACGTCGGAAACCACCATAATAGAAAGTACAACCACTGGAGTGCCTTCAACAACTACTGCGGATACCACAACTACTGTAGACTCTACCGATACCACAACTTCTGAGGTGACGTCGGATACCACCATAACAGAAAGTACAACTACCGGAATGCCTTCAACAACTATCGCGGATACCACAACTACTGAGGATTCTACCCATACCACAACTTCTGAGGTGACGTCGGATACCACCATTACAGAAAGTGCAACCACTGGAGTGCCTTCAACAACTATCGAAGACACCTCAACTACTGAGGGCTTTACCGATACCACAACTACTGAGGTGACGTCGGATACCACCATAACAGAAAGTTCAACAACTAGAGTGCCTTCAACAACTACTGCGGATACCACATCTACTGAGGACTCTACCGATACCACAACTTCTGAGGTGACGTCGGAAACCACCATAACAGAAAGTACAACCACTGGAGTGCAAACAACTATCGCGGATAAAACGACTACTGAGGGCTCTACCGACACGACAACTACTGAGGTGTCCACTGATACCACCATAACAGAAAGTGCAACCACTAGACTGCCTTCAACAACTATCGCAGACAGCTCAACTACTGAGGGCTCTACCGATACCACAACTACTGAGGTGACCCCGGATACCACCAAAACAGAAAGTACAACAACTGGAGTGCCTTCAACAACTACTGCGGATACCACATTTACTGAGGACTCTACCGATACCACAACTTCTGTGGTGACGTCGGAAACCACCATAATAGAAAGTACAACCACTGGAGTGCCTTCAACAACTACTGCGGATACCACAACTACTGAGGACTCTACCGATACCACAACTTCTGAGGTGACGTCGGATACCACCATAACAGAAAGTACAACTACCGGAATGCCTTCAACAACTATCGCGGATACCACAACTACTGAGGATTCTACCCATACCACAACTTCTGAGGTGACGTCGGATACCACCATTACAGAAAGTGCAACCACTGGAGTGCCTTCAACAACTATCGAAGACACCTCAACTACTGAGGGCTTTACCGATACCACAACTACTGAGGTGACGTCGGATACCAACATAACAGAAAGTTCAACAACTGGAGTGCCTTCAACAACTACTGCGGATACCACAACTACTGAGGACTCTACCGATACCACAACTTCTGAGGTGACGTCGGAAACCACCATAACAGAAAGTACAACCACTGGAGTGCCTTCAACAACTATTGCGGATACAACGACTACTGAGGGCTCTACCGATACCACAACTTCTGAGGTGACGTCGGATACCACCATTACAGAAAGTGCAACCACTGGAGTGCCTTCAACAACTATCGAAGACACCTCAACTACTGAGGGCTTTACCGATACCACAACTACTGAGGTGACGTCGGATACCAACATAACAGAAAGTTCAACAACTGGAGTGCCTTCAACAACTACTGCGGATACCACAACTACTGAGGACTCTACCGATACCACAACTTCTGAGGTGACCTCGGATACCACCATAACACAAAGTGCAACCACTGGAGTGCCTTCAACAACTATCGAAGACACCTCAACTACTGAG
This sequence comes from Xestia sexstrigata, assembly GCA_941918905.2. Taxonomy (NCBI): domain Eukaryota; kingdom Metazoa; phylum Arthropoda; class Insecta; order Lepidoptera; family Noctuidae; genus Xestia; species Xestia sexstrigata. The sequence goes on from OW799219.2 coordinate 8,651,765, forward strand.
GGCTTTACCGATACCACAACTACTGAGGTGACGTCGGATACCAACATAACAGAAAGTTCAACAACTGGAGTGCCTTCAACAACTATTGCGGATACCACAACTACTGAGGACTCTACCGATACCACAACTTCTGAGGTGACGTCGGATACCACCATAACAGAAAGTACAACTACCGGAATGCCTTCAACAACTATCGCGGATACCACAACTACTGAGGATTCTTCCCATACCACAACTTCTGAGGTGACGTCGGATACCACCATTACAGAAAGTGCAACCACTGGAGTGCCTTCAACAACTATCGAAGACACCTCAACTACTGAGGGCTTTACCGATACCACAACTACTGAGGTGACGTCGGATACCAACATAACAGAAAGTTCAACAACTGGAGTGCCTTCAACAACTACTGCGGATACCACAACTACTGAGGACTCTACCGATACCACAACTTCTGAGGTGACCTCGGATACCACCATAACAGAAAGTGCAACCACTGGAGTTCCTTCAACAACTATCGCGGACACCTCAACTACTGAGAGCTCAACTTATACCACAACCACTGAGGTGACCTCGGATACCACCATAACAGAAAGTACAACCACTGAGGTGCCTTCAACAACTATCGCGGACACCTCAACTACTGAGGGCTCTACCGATACCACACCTACTGATCTGACCCCGGATACCACCATAACAGAAAGTACAACCACTGAAGTGCCTTCAACAACTATCGCGGATACAACGACTACTGAGGGCTCTACCGATACCACAACTTCTGTGGTGACGTCGGAAACCACCATAATAGAAAGTACAACCACTGGAGTGCCTTCAACAACTACTGCGGATACCACAACTACTGAGGACTCTACCGATACCACAACTTCTGAAGTGACGTCGGATACCACCATAACAGAAAGTACAACTATCGGAATGCCTTCAACAACTATCGCGGATACCACAACTACTGAGGATTCTACCCATACCACAACTTCTGAGGTGACGTCGGATACCACCATTACAGAAAGTGCAACCACTGGAGTGCCTTCAACAACTATCGCAGACACCTCAACTACTGAGGGCTCTACCGATACCGCAACTACTGAGGTGACCTCGGATACCACCATAACAGAAAGTACAGCCACTGGAGTGCCTTCAACAACTATCGCGGATGCAATGACTACTGAGGGCTCTACCGATACCGCAACTACTGAGGTGACCTCGGATACCACCATAACAGAAAGTGCAACCACTGGACTGCCTTCAACAACTATCGCAGACACCTCAAATACTGAGGGCTCTACCGATACTACAACTACTGATCTGACCCCGGATACCACCATAACAGAAAGTACAACCACTGGAGTGCAAACAACTATCGCGGATAAAACGACTACTGAGGGCTCTACCGACACGACAACTACTGAGGTGTTCACTGATACCACCATAACAGAAAGTGCAACCACTAGACTGCCTTCAACAACTATCGCAGACACCTCAACTACTGAGGGCTCTACCGATACCACAACTACTGAGGTGACCCCGGATACCACCAAAACAGAAAGTACAACAACTGGAGTGCCTTCAACAACTACTGCGGATACCACAACTACTGAGGACTCTACCGATACCACAACTTCTGTGGTGACGTCGGAAACCACCATAATAGAAAGTACAACCACTGGAGTGCCTTCAACAACTACTGCGGATACCACAACTACTGAGGACTCTACCGATACCACAACTTCTGAGGTGACGTCGCATACCACCATAACAGAAAGTACAACTACCGGAATGCCTTCAACAACTATCGCGGATACCACAACTACTGAGGATTCTACCCATACCACAACTTCTGAGGTGACGTCGGATACCACCATTACAGAAAGTGCAACCACAGGAGTGCCTTCAACAACTATCGAAGACACCTCAACTACTGAGGGCTTTACCGATACCACAACTACTGAGGTGACGTCGGATACCACCATAACAGAAAGTTCAACAACTGGAGTGCCTTCAACAACTATCGCGGACACCTCAACTACTGAGGGCTCTACCGATACCACACCTACTGATCTGACCCCGGATACCACCATAACAGAAAGTACGACGACTGGAGTGCCTTCAACAACTATCGCGGATACAACGACTACTGAGGGCTCTACCGATACCGCAACTACTGAGGTGACCTCGGATACCAACATAACAGAAAGTGCAAGCACTGGACTGCCTTCAACAACTATCGCAGACACCTCAAATACTGAGGGCTCTACCGATACTACAACTACTGATCTGACCCCGGATACCACCATAACAGAAAGTACAACCACTGGAGTGCAAACAACAACTATCGCGGATACAACGAATACTGAGGGCTCTACCGACACGACAACTACTGAGGTGTCCACTGATACCACCGTAACAGTAAGTACAACCACTGGAGTTCCTTCAACAACTATCGCGGACACCTCAACTACTGAGAGCTCAACTTATACCACAACCACTGAGGTGACCTTGGATACCACCATAACAGAAAGTGCAACCACTAGACTGCCTTCAACAACTATCGCAGAAACCTCAACTACTGAGGGCTCTACCGATACCACAACTACTGAGGTGACCCCGGATACCACCATAACAGAAAGTACAACAACTGGAGTGCCTTCAACAACTACTGCGGATACCACAACTACTGAGGACTCTACCGATACCACAACTTCTGTGGTGACGTCGGAAACCACCATAACAGAAAGTACAACCACTGGAGTGCAAACAACTATCGCGGATAAAACGACTACTGAGGGCTCTACCGACACGACAACTACTGAGGTGTCCACTGATACCACCATAACAGAAAGTGCAACCACTAGACTGCCTTCAACAACTATCGCAGACACCTCAACTACTGAGGGCTCTACCGATACCACAACTACTGAGGTGACCCCGGATACCACCAAAACAGAAAGTACAACAACTGGAGTGCCTTCAACAACTACTGCGGATACCACAACTACTGAGGACTCTACCGATACCACAACTTCTGTGGTGACGTCGGAAACCACCATAATAGAAAGTACAACCACTGGAGTGCCTTCAACAACTACTGCGGATACCACAACTACTGAGGACTCTACCGATACCACAACTTCTGTGGTGACGTCGGAAACCACCATAATAGAAAGTACAACCACTGGAGTGCCTTCAACAACTACTGCGGATACCACAACTACTGTAGACTCTACCGATACCACAACTTCTGAGGTGACGTCGGATACCACCATAACAGAAAGTACAACTACCGGAATGCCTTCAACAACTATCGCGGATACCACAACTACTGAGGATTCTACCCATACCACAACTTCTGAGGTGACGTCGGATACCACCATTACAGAAAGTGCAACCACTGGAGTGCCTTCAACAACTATCGAAGACACCTCAACTACTGAGGGCTTTACCGATACCACAACTTCTGAGGTGACGTCGGAAACCACCATAACAGAAAGTACGACGACTGGAGTGCCTTCAACAACTATCGCAGATACAACGACTACTGAGGGCTCTACCGATACCGCAACTACTGAGGTGACCTCGGATACCAACATAACAGAAAGTACAACTACCGGAATGCCTTCAACAACTATCGCGGATACCACAACTACTGAGGATTCTACCCATACCACAACTTCTGAGGTGACGTCGGATACCACCATTACAGAAAGTGCAACCACTGGAGTGCCTTCAACAACTATCGAAGACACCTCAACTACTGAGGGCTTTACCGATACCACAACTACTGAGGTGACGTCGGATACCAACATAACAGAAAGTTCAACAACTGGAGTGCCTTCAACAACTACTGCGGATACCACAACTATTGAGGACTCTACCGATACCACAACTTCTGAGGTGACGTCGGAAACCACCATAACAGAAAGTACAACCACTGGAGTGCCTTCAACAACTATTGCGGATACAACGACTACTGAGGGCTCTACCGATACCGCAACTACTGAGGTGACCTCGGATACCACCATAACAGAAAGTGCAACCACTGGAGTTCCTTCAACAACTATCGCGGACACCTCAACTACTGAGAGCTCAACTTATACCACAACCACTGAGGTGACCTCGGATACCACCATAACAGAAAGTACAACCACTGAGGTGCCTTCAACAACTATCGCGGACACCTCAACTACTGAGGGCTCTACCGATACCACACCTACTGATCTGACCCCGGATACCACCATAATAGAAAGTACAACCACTGGAGTGCCTTCAACAACTACTGCGGATACCACAACTACTGAGGACTCTACCGATACCACAACTTCTGAGGTGACGTCGGATACCACCATAACAGAAAGTACAACTATCGGAATGCCTTCAACAACTATCGCGGATACCACAACTACTGAGGATTCTACCCATACCACAACTTCTGAGGTGACGTCGGATACCACCATTACAGAAAGTGCAACCACTGGAGTGCCTTCAACAACTATCGCAGACACCTCAACTACTGAGGGCTTTACCGATACCACAACTACTGAGGTGACGTCGTATACCACCATAACAGAAAGTTCAACAACTGGAGTGCCTTCAACAACTACTGCGGATACCACAACTACTGAGGACTCTACCGATACCACAACTTCTGAGGTGACGTCGGAAACAATTATAACAGTAAGTACAACCACTGGAGTGCCTTCAACAACTATCGCGGATACAACGACTACTGAGGGCTCTACCGATACCGCAACTACTGAGGTGACCTCGGATACCACCATAACAGAAAGTACAACCACTGGAGTGCCTTCAACAACTATCGCGGATGCAATGACTACTGAGGGCTCTACCGACACCGCAACTACTGAGGTGACCTCGGATACCACCATAACAGAAAGTGCAACCACTGGACTGCCTTCAACAACTATCGCAGACACCTCAAATACTGAGGGCTCTACCGATACTACAACTACTGATCTGACCCCGGATACCACCATAACAGAAAGTACAACCACTGGAGTGCAAACAACTATCGCGGATAAAACGACTACTGAGGGCTCTACCGACACGACAACTACTGAGGTGTTCACTGATACCACCATAACAGAAAGTGCAACCACTAGACTGCCTTCAACAACTATCGCAGACACCTCAACTACTGAGGGCTCTACCGATACCACAACTACTGAGGTGACCCCGGATACCACCAAAACAGAAAGTACAACAACTGGAGTGCCTTCAACAACTACTGCGGATACCACAACTACTGAGGACTCTACCGATACCACAACTTCTGTGGTGACGTCGGAAACCACCATAATAGAAAGTACAACCACTGGAGTGCCTTCAACAACTACTGCGGATACCACAACTACTGAGGACTCTACCGATACCACAACTTCTGAGGTGACGTCGCATACCACCATAACAGAAAGTACAACTACCGGAATGCCTTCAACAACTATCGCGGATACCACAACTACTGAGGATTCTACCCATATCACAACTTCTGAGGTGACGTCGGATACCACCATTACAGAAAGTGCAACCACAGGAGTGCCTTCAACAACTATCGAAGACACCTCAACTACTGAGGGCTTTACCGATACCACAACTACTGAGGTGACGTCGGATACCACCATAACAGAAAGTTCAACAACTGGAGTGCCTTCAACAACTATCGCGGACACCTCAACTACTGAGGGCTCTACCGATACCACACCTACTGATCTGACCCCGGATACCACCATAACAGAAAGTACGACGACTGGAGTGCCTTCAACAACTATCGCGGATACAACGACTACTGAGGGCTCTACCGATACCGCAACTACTGAGGTGACCTCGGATACCAACATAACAGAAAGTGCAACCACTGGACTGCCTTCAACAACTATCGCAGACACCTCAAATACTGAGGGCTCTACCGATACTACAACTACTGATCTGACCCCGGATACCACCATAACAGAAAGTACAACCACTGGAGTGCAAACAACAACTATCGCGGATACAACGAATACTGAGGGCTCTACCGACACGACAACTACTGAGGTGTCCACTGATACCACCGTAACAGTAAGTACAACCACTGGAGTTCCTTCAACAACTATCGCGGACACCTCAACTACTGAGAGCTCAACTTATACCACAACCACTGAGGTGACCTTGGATACCACCATAACAGAAAGTGCAACCACTAGACTGCCTTCAACAACTATCGCAGAAACCTCAACTACTGAGGGCTCTACCGATACCACAACTACTGAGGTGACCCCGGATACCACCATAACAGAAAGTACAACAACTGGAGTGCCTTCAACAACTACTGCGGATACCACAACTACTGAGGACTCTACCGATACCACAACTTCTGTGGTGAAGTCGGAAACCACCATAATAGAAAGTACAACCACTGGAGTGCCTTCAACAACTACTGCGGATACCACAACTACTGTAGACTCTACCGATACCACAACTTCTGAGGTGACGTCGGATACCACCATAACAGAAAGTACAACTACCGGAATGCCTTCAACAACTATCGCGGATACCACAACTACTGAGGATTCTACCCATACCACAACTTCTGAGGTGACGTCGGATACCACCATTACAGAAAGTGCAACCACTGGAGTGCCTTCAACAACTATCGAAGACACCTCAACTACTGAGGGCTTTACCGATACCACAACTACTGAGGTGACGTCGGATACCACCATAACAGAAAGTTCAACAACTAGAGTGCCTTCAACAACTACTGCGGATACCACATCTACTGAGGACTCTACCGATACCACAACTTCTGAGGTGACGTCGGAAACCACCATAACAGAAAGTACAACCACTGGAGTGCAAACAACTATCGCGGATAAAACGACTACTGAGGGCTCTACCGACACGACAACTACTGAGGTGTCCACTGATACCACCATAACAGAAAGTGCAACCACTAGACTGCCTTCAACAACTATCGCAGACACCTCAACTACTGAGGGCTCTACCGATACCACAACTACTGAGGTGACCCCGGATACCACCAAAACAGAAAGTACAACAACTGGAGTGCCTTCAACAACTACTGCGGATACCACAACTACTGAGGACTCTACCGATACCACAACTTCTGTGGTGACGTCGGAAACCACCATAATAGAAAGTACAACCACTGGAGTGCCTTCAACAACTACTGCGGATACCACAACTACTGAGGACTCTACCGATACCACAACTACTGAGGTGACCCCGGATACCACCAAAACAGAAAGTACAACAACTGGAGTGCCTTCAACAACTACTGCGGATACCACAACTACTGAGGACTCTACCGATACCACAACTTCTGTGGTGACGTCGGAAACCACCATAACAGAAAGTACAACCACTGGAGTGCCTTCAACAACTATCGCGGATGCAATGACTACTGAGGGCTCTACCGATACCGCAACTACTGAGGTGACCTCGGATACCACCATAACAGAAAGTGCAACCACTGGACTGCCTTCAACAACTATCGCAGACACCTCAAATACTGAGGGCTCTACCGATACTACAACTACTGATCTGACCCCGGATACCACCATAACAGAAAGTACAACCACTGGAGTGCAAACAACTATCGCGGATAAAACGACTACTGAGGGCTCTACCGACACGACAACTACTGAGGTGTTCACTGATACCACCATAACAGAAAGTGCAACCACTAGACTGCCTTCAACAACTATCGCAGACACCTCAACTACTGAGGGCTCTACCGATACCACAACTACTGAGGTGACCCCGGATACCACCAAAACAGAAAGTACAACAACTGGAGTGCCTTCAACAACTACTGCGGATACCACAACTACTGAGGACTCTACCGATACCACAACTTCTGTGGTGACGTCGGAAACCACCATAATAGAAAGTACAACCACTGGAGTGCCTTCAACAACTACTGCGGATACCACAACTACTGAGGACTCTACCGATACCACAACTTCTGAGGTGACGTCGCATACCACCATAACAGAAAGTACAACTACCGGAATGCCTTCAACAACTATCGCGGATACCACAACTACTGAGGATTCTACCCATACCACAACTTCTGAGGTGACGTCGGATACCACCATTACAGAAAGTGCAACCACAGGAGTGCCTTCAACAACTATCGAAGACACCTCAACTACTGAGGGCTTTACCGATACCACAACTACTGAGGTGACGTCGGATACCACCATAACAGAAAGTTCAACAACTGGAGTGCCTTCAACAACTATCGCGGACACCTCAACTACTGAGGGCTCTACCGATACCACACCTACTGATCTGACCCCGGATACCACCATAACAGAAAGTACGACGACTGGAGTGCCTTCAACAACTATCGCGGATACAACGACTACTGAGGGCTCTACCGATACCGCAACTACTGAGGTGACCTCGGATACCAACATAACAGAAAGTGCAAGCACTGGACTGCCTTCAACAACTATCGCAGACACCTCAAATACTGAGGGCTCTACCGATACTACAACTACTGATCTGACCCCGGATACCACCATAACAGAAAGTACAACCACTGGAGTGCAAACAACAACTATCGCGGATACAACGAATACTGAGGGCTCTACCGACACGACAACTACTGAGGTGTCCACTGATACCACCGTAACAGTAAGTACAACCACTGGAGTTCCTTCAACAACTATCGCGGACACCTCAACTACTGAGAGCTCAACTTATACCACAACCACTGAGGTGACCTTGGATACCACCATAACAGAAAGTGCAACCACTAGACTGCCTTCAACAACTATCGCAGAAACCTCAACTACTGAGGGCTCTACCGATACCACAACTACTGAGGTGACCCCGGATACCACCATAACAGAAAGTACAACAACTGGAGTGCCTTCAACAACTACTGCGGATACCACAACTACTGAGGACTCTACCGATACCACAACTTCTGTGGTGACGTCGGAAACCACCATAACAGAAAGTACAACCACTGGAGTGCAAACAACTATCGCGGATAAGACGACTACTGAGGGCTCTACCGACACGACAACTACTGAGGTGTCCACTGATACCACCATAACAGAAAGTGCAACCACTAGACTGCCTTCAACAACTATCGCAGACACCTCAACTACTGAGGGCTCTACCGATACCACAACTACTGAGGTGACCCCGGATACCACCAAAACAGAAAGTACAACAACTGGAGTGCCTTCAACAACTACTGCGGATACCACAACTACTGAGGACTCTACCGATACCACAACTTCTGTGGTGACGTCGGAAACCACCATAATAGAAAGTACAACCACTGGAGTGCCTTCAACAACTACTGCGGATACCACAACTACTGAGGACTCTACCGATACCACAACTTCTGTGGTGACGTCGGAAACCACCATAATAGAAAGTACAACCACTGGAGTGCCTTCAACAACTACTGCGGATACCACAACTACTGTAGACTCTACCGATACCACAACTTCTGAGGTGACGTCGGATACCACCATAACAGAAAGTACAACTACCGGAATGCCTTCAACAACTATCGCGGATACCACAACTACTGAGGATTCTACCCATACCACAACTTCTGAGGTGACGTCGGATACCACCATTACAGAAAGTGCAACCACTGGAGTGCCTTCAACAACTATCGAAGACACCTCAACTACTGAGGGCTTTACCGATACCACAACTACTGAGGTGACGTCGGATACCAACATAACAGAAAGTTCAACAACTGGAGTGCCTTCAACAACTACTGCGGATACCACAACTATTGAGGACTCTACCGATACCACAACTTCTGAGGTGACGTCGGAAACCACCATAACAGAAAGTACAACCACTGGAGTGCCTTCAACAACTATTGCGGATACAACGACTACTGAGGGCTCTACCGATACCGCAACTACTGAGGTGACCTCGGATACCACCATAACAGAAAGTGCAACCACTGGAGTTCCTTCAACAACTATCGCGGACACCTCAACTACTGAGAGCTCAACTTATACCACAACCACTGAGGTGACCTCGGATACCACCATAACAGAAAGTACAACCACTGAGGTGCCTTCAACAACTATCGCGGACACCTCAACTACTGAGGGCTCTACCGATACCACACCTACTGATCTGACCCCGGATACCACCATAACAGAAAGTACAACCACTGAAGTGCCTTCAACAACTATCGCGGATACAACGACTACTGAGGGCTCTACCGATACCACAACTTCTGTGGTGACGTCGGAAACCACCATAATAGAAAGTACAACCACTGGAGTGCCTTCAACAACTACTGCGGATACCACAACTACTGAGGACTCTACCGATACCACAACTTCTGAGGTGACGTCGGATACCACCATAACAGAAAGTACAACTATCGGAATGCCTTCAACAACTATCGCGGATACCACAACTACTGAGGATTCTACCCATACCACAACTTCTGAGGTGACGTCGGATACCACCATTACAGAAAGTGCAACCACTGGAGTGCCTTCAACAACTATCGCAGACACCTCAACTACTGAGGGCTTTACCGATACCACAACTACTGAGGTGACGTCGTATACCACCATAACAGAAAGTTCAACAACTGGAGTGCCTTCAACAACTACTGCGGATACCACAACTACTGAGGACTCTACCGATACCACAACTTCTGAGGTGACGTCGGAAACAATTATAACAGTAAGTACAACCACTGGAGTGCCTTCAACAACTATCGCGGATACAACGACTACTGAGGGCTCTACCGATACCGCAACTACTGAGGTGACCTCGGATACCACCATAACAGAAAGTACAACCACTGGAGTGCCTTCAACAACTATCGCGGATGCAATGACTACTGAGGGCTCTACCGACACCGCAACTACTGAGGTGACCTCGGATACCACCATAACAGAAAGTGCAACCACTGGACTGCCTTCAACAACTATCGCAGACACCTCAAATACTGAGGGCTCTACCGATACTACAACTACTGATCTGACCCCGGATACCACCATAACAGAAAGTACAACCACTGGAGTGCAAACAACTATCGCGGATAAAACGACTACTGAGGGCTCTACCGACACGACAACTACTGAGGTGTTCACTGATACCACCATAACAGAAAGTGCAACCACTAGACTGCCTTCAACAACTATCGCAGACACCTCAACTACTGAGGGCTCTACCGATACCACAACTACTGAGGTGACCCCGGATACCACCATAACAGAAAGTACAACAACTGGAGTGCCTTCAACAACTACTGCGGATACCACAACTACTGAGGACTCTACCGATACCACAACTTCTGTGGTGACGTCGGAAACCACCATAACAGAAAGTACAACCACTGGAGTGCAAACAACTATCGCGGATAAGACGACTACTGAGGGCTCTACCGACACGACAACTACTGAGGTGTCCACTGATACCACCATAACAGAAAGTGCAACCACTAGACTGCCTTCAACAACTATCGCAGACACCTCAACTACTGAGGGCTCTACCGATACCACAACTACTGAGGTGACCCCGGATACCACCAAAACAGAAAGTACAACAACTGGAGTGCCCTCAACAACTATCGCGGATGCAATGACTACTGAGGGCTCTACCGATACCGCAACTACTGAGGTGACCTCGGATACCACCATAACAGAAAGTGCAACCACTGGACTGCCTTCAACAACTATCGCAGACACCTCAAATACTGAGGGCTCTACCGATACTACAACTACTGATCTGACCCCGGATACCACCATAACAGAAAGTACAACCACTGGAGTGCAAACAACTATCGCGGATAAAACGACTACTGAGGGCTCTACCGACACGACAACTACTGAGGTGTTTACTGATACCACCATAACAGAAAGTGCAACCACTAGACTGCCTTCAACAACTATCGCAGACACCTCAACTACTGAGGGCTCTACCGATACCACAACTACTGAGGTGACCCCGGATACCACCAAAACAGAAAGTACAACAACTGGAGTGCCTTCAACAACTACTGCGGATACCACAACTACTGAGGACTCTACCGATACCACAACTTCTGTGGTGACGTCGGAAACCACCATAATAGAAAGTACAACCACTGGAGTGCCTTCAACAACTACTGCGGATACCACAACTACTGAGGACTCTACCGATACCACAACTTCTGAGGTGACGTCGCATACCACCATAACAGAAAGTACAACTACCGGAATGCCTTCAACAACTATCGCGGATACCACAACTACTGAGGATTCTACCCATACCACAACTTCTGAGGTGACGTCGGATACCACCATTACAGAAAGTGCAACCACAGGAGTGCCTTCAACAACTATCGAAGACACCTCAACTACTGAGGGCTTTACCGATACCACAACTACTGAGGTGACGTCGGATACCACCATAACAGAAAGTTCAACAACTGGAGTGCCTTCAACAACTATCGCGGACACCTCAACTACTGAGGGCTCTACCGATACCACACCTACTGATCTGACCCCGGATACCACCATAACAGAAAGTACGACGACTGGAGTGCCTTCAACAACTATCGCGGATACAACGACTACTGAGGGCTCTACCGATACCGCAACTACTGAGGTGACCTCGGATACCAACATAACAGAAAGTGCAAGCACTGGACTGCCTTCAACAACTATCGCAGACACCTCAAATACTGAGGGCTCTACCGATACTACAACTACTGATCTGACCCCGGATACCACCATAACAGAAAGTACAACCACTGGAGTGCAAACAACAACTATCGCGGATACAACGAATACTGAGGGCTCTACCGACACGACAACTACTGAGGTGTCCACTGATACCACCGTAACAGTAAGTACAACCACTGGAGTTCCTTCAACAACTATCGCGGACACCTCAACTACTGAGAGCTCAACTTATACCACAACCACTGAGGTGACCTTGGATACCACCATAACAGAAAGTGCAACCACTAGACTGCCTTCAACAACTATCGCAGAAACCTCAACTACTGAGGGCTCTACCGATACCACAACTACTGAGGTGACCCCGGATACCACCATAACAGAAAGTACAACAACTGGAGTGCCTTCAACAACTACTGCGGATACCACAACTACTGAGGACTCTACCGATACCACAACTTCTGTGGTGACGTCGGAAACCACCATAACAGAAAGTACAACCACTGGAGTGCAAACAACTATCGCGGATAAGACGACTACTGAGGGCTCTACCGACACGACAACTACTGAGGTGTCCACTGATACCACCATAACAGAAAGTGCAACCACTAGACTGCCTTCAACAACTATCGCAGACACCTCAACTACTGAGGGCTCTACCGATACCACAACTACTGAGGTGACCCCGGATACCACCAAAACAGAAAGTACAACAACTGGAGTGCCTTCAACAACTACTGCGGATACCACAACTACTGAGGACTCTACCGATACCACAACTTCTGTGGTGACGTCGGAAACCACCATAATAGAAAGTACAACCACTGGAGTGCCTTCAACAACTACTGCGGATACCACAACTACTGAGGACTCTACCGATACCACAACTTCTGTGGTGACGTCGGAAACCACCATAATAGAAAGTACAACCACTGGAGTGCCTTCAACAACTACTGCGGATACCACAACTACTGTAGACTCTACCGATACCACAACTTCTGAGGTGACGTCGGATACCACCATAACAGAAAGTACAACTACCGGAATGCCTTCAACAACTATCGCGGATACCACAACTACTGAGGATTCTACCCATACCACAACTTCTGAGGTGACGTCGGATACCACCATTACAGAAAGTGCAACCACTGGAGTGCCTTCAACAACTATCGAAGACACCTCAACTACTGAGGGCTTTACCGATACCACAACTACTGAGGTGACGTCGGATACCAACATAACAGAAAGTTCAACAACTGGAGTGCCTTCAACAACTACTGCGGATACCACAACTATTGAGGACTCTACCGATACCACAACTTCTGAGGTGACGTCGGAAACCACCATAACAGAAAGTACAACCACTGGAGTGCCTTCAACAACTATTGCGGATACAACGACTACTGAGGGCTCTACCGATACCGCAACTACTGAGGTGACCTCGGATACCACCATAACAGAAAGTGCAACCACTGGAGTTCCTTCAACAACTATCGCGGACACCTCAACTACTGAGAGCTCAACTTATACCACAACCACTGAGGTGACCTCGGATACCACCATAACAGAAAGTACAACCACTGAGGTGCCTTCAACAACTATCGCGGACACCTCAACTACTGAGGGCTCTACCGATACCACACCTACTGATCTGACCCCGGATACCACCATAACAGAAAGTACAACCACTGAAGTGCCTTCAACAACTATCGCGGATACAACGACTACTGAGGGCTCTACCGATACCACAACTTCTGTGGTGACGTCGGAAACCACCATAATAGAAAGTACAACCACTGGAGTGCCTTCAACAACTACTGCGGATACCACAACTACTGAGGACTCTACCGATACCACAACTTCTGAGGTGACGTCGGATACCACCATAACAGAAAGTACAACTATCGGAATGCCTTCAACAACTATCGCGGATACCACAACTACTGAGGATTCTACCCATACCACAACTTCTGAGGTGACGTCGGATACCACCATTACAGAAAGTGCAACCACTGGAGTGCCTTCAACAACTATCGCAGACACCTCAACTACTGAGGGCTTTACCGATACCACAACTACTGAGGTGACGTCGTATACCACCATAACAGAAAGTTCAACAACTGGAGTGCCTTCAACAACTACTGCGGATACCACAACTACTGAGGACTCTACCGATACCACAACTTCTGAGGTGACGTCGGAAACAATTATAACAGTAAGTACAACCACTGGAGTGCCTTCAACAACTATCGCGGATACAACGACTACTGAGGGCTCTACCGATACCGCAACTACTGAGGTGACCTCGGATACCACCATAACAGAAAGTACAACCACTGGAGTGCCTTCAACAACTATCGCGGATGCAATGACTACTGAGGGCTCTACCGACACCGCAACTACTGAGGTGACCTCGGATACCACCATAACAGAAAGTGCAACCACTGGACTGCCTTCAACAACTATCGCAGACACCTCAAATACTGAGGGCTCTACCGATACTACAACTACTGATCTGACCCCGGATACCACCATAACAGAAAGTACAACCACTGGAGTGCAAACAACTATCGCGGATAAAACGACTACTGAGGGCTCTACCGACACGACAACTACTGAGGTGTTCACTGATACCACCATAACAGAAAGTGCAACCACTAGACTGCCTTCAACAACTATCGCAGACACCTCAACTACTGAGGGCTCTACCGATACCACAACTACTGAGGTGACCCCGGATACCACCAAAACAGAAAGTACAACAACTGGAGTGCCTTCAACAACTACTGCGGATACCACAACTACTGAGGACTCTACCGATACCACAACTTCTGTGGTGACGTCGGAAACCACCATAATAGAAAGTACAACCACTGGAGTGCCTTCAACAACTACTGCGGATACCACAACTACTGAGGACTCTACCGATACCACAACTTCTGAGGTGACGTCGCATACCACCATAACAGAAAGTACAACTACCGGAATGCCTTCAACAACTATCGCGGATACCACAACTACTGAGGATTCTACCCATATCACAACTTCTGAGGTGACGTCGGATACCACCATTACAGAAAGTGCAACCACAGGAGTGCCTTCAACAACTATCGAAGACACCTCAACTACTGAGGGCTTTACCGATACCACAACTACTGAGGTGACGTCGGATACCACCATAACAGAAAGTTCAACAACTGGAGTGCCTTCAACAACTATCGCGGACACCTCAACTACTGAGGGCTCTACCGATACCACACCTACTGATCTGACCCCGGATACCACCATAACAGAAAGTACGACGACTGGAGTGCCTTCAACAACTATCGCGGATACAACGACTACTGAGGGCTCTACCGATACCGCAACTACTGAGGTGACCTCGGATACCAACATAACAGAAAGTGCAACCACTGGACTGCCTTCAACAACTATCGCAGACACCTCAAATACTGAGGGCTCTACCGATACTACAACTACTGATCTGACCCCGGATACCACCATAACAGAAAGTACAACCACTGGAGTGCAAACAACAACTATCGCGGATACAACGAATACTGAGGGCTCTACCGACACGACAACTACTGAGGTGTCCACTGATACCACCGTAACAGTAAGTACAACCACTGGAGTTCCTTCAACAACTATCGCGGACACCTCAACTACTGAGAGCTCAACTTATACCACAACCACTGAGGTGACCTTGGATACCACCATAACAGAAAGTGCAACCACTAGACTGCCTTCAACAACTATCGCAGAAACCTCAACTACTGAGGGCTCTACCGATACCACAACTACTGAGGTGACCCCGGATACCACCATAACAGAAAGTACAACAACTGGAGTGCCTTCAACAACTACTGCGGATACCACAACTACTGAGGACTCTACCGATACCACAACTTCTGTGGTGAAGTCGGAAACCACCATAATAGAAAGTACAACCACTGGAGTGCCTTCAACAACTACTGCGGATACCACAACTACTGTAGACTCTACCGATACCACAACTTCTGAGGTGACGTCGGATACCACCATAACAGAAAGTACAACTACCGGAATGCCTTCAACAACTATCGCGGATACCACAACTACTGAGGATTCTACCCATACCACAACTTCTGAGGTGACGTCGGATACCACCATTACAGAAAGTGCAACCACTGGAGTGCCTTCAACAACTATCGAAGACACCTCAACTACTGAGGGCTTTACCGATACCACAACTACTGAGGTGACGTCGGATACCACCATAACAGAAAGTTCAACAACTAGAGTGCCTTCAACAACTACTGCGGATACCACATCTACTGAGGACTCTACCGATACCACAACTTCTGAGGTGACGTCGGATACCACCATAACAGAAAGTACAACTATCGGAATGCCTTCAACAACTATCGCGGATACCACAACTACTGAGGGCTTTACCGATACCACAACTACTGAGGTGACGTCGTATACCACCATAACAGAAAGTGCAACCACTGGAGTGCCTTCAACAACTATCGCAGACACCTCAACTACTGAGGGCTTTACCGATACCACAACTACTGAGGTGACGTCGTATACCACCATAACAGAAAGTTCAACAACTGGAGTGCCTTCAACAACTACTGCGGATACCACAACTACTGAGGACTCTACCGATACCACAACTTCTGAGGTGACGTCGGAAACCATTATAACAGAAAGTACAACCACTGGAGTGCCTTCAACAACTATCGCGGATACAACGACTACTGAGGGCTCTACCGATACCGCAACTACTGAGGTGACCTCGGATACCACCATAACAGAAAGTACAACCACTGGAGTGCCTTCAACAACTATCGCGGATGCAATGACTACTGAGGGCTCTACCGATACCGCAACTACTGAGGTGACCTCGGATACCACCATAACAGAAAGTGCAACCACTGGACTGCCTTCAACAACTATCGCAGACACCTCAAATACTGAGGGCTCTACCGATACTCCAACTACTGATCTGACCCCGGATACCACCATAACAGAAAGTACAAACACTGGAGTGCAAACAACTATCGCGGATAAAACGACTACTGAGGGCTCTACCGACACGACAACTACTGAGTTGTTCACTGATACCACCATAACAGAAAGTGCAACCACTAGACTGCCTTCAACAACTATCGCAGACACCTCAACTACTGAGGGCTCTACCGATACCACAACTACTGAGGTGACCCCGGATACCACCAAAACAGAAAGTACAACAACTGGAGTGCCTTCAACAACTACTGCGGATACCACAACTACTGAGGACTCTACCGATACCACAACTTCTGTGGTGACGTCGGAAACCACCATAATAGAAAGTACAACCACTGGAGTGCCTTCAACAACTACTGCGGATACCACAACTACTGAGGACTCTACCGATACCACAACTTCTGAGGTGACGTCGCATACCACCATAACAGAAAGTACAACTACCGGAATGCCTTCAACAACTATCGCGGATACCACAACTACTGAGGATTCTACCCATACCACAACTTCTGAGGTGACGTCGGATACCACCATTACAGAAAGTGCAACCACAGGAGTGCCTTCAACAACTATCGAAGACACCTCAACTACTGAGGGCTTTACCGATACCACAACTACTGAGGTGACGTCGGATACCACCATAACAGAAAGTTCAACAACTGGAGTGCCTTCAACAACTATCGCGGACACCTCAACTACTGAGGGCTCTACCGATACCACACCTACTGATCTGACCCCGGATACCACCATAACAGAAAGTACAACCACTGAAGTGCCTTCAACAACTATCGCGGATACAACGACTACTGAGGGCTCTACCGATACCACAACTTCTGTGGTGACGTCGGAAACCACCATAATAGAAAGTACAACCACTGGAGTGCCTTCAACAACTACTGCGGATACCACAACTACTGCGGACTCTACCGATACCACCACTTCTGAGGTGACGTCGGATACCACCATAACAGAAAGTACAACTATCGGAATGCCTTCAACAACTATCGCGGATACCACAACTACTGAGGATTCTACCCATACCACAACTTCTGAGGTGACGTCGGATACCACCATTACAGAAAGTGCAACCACTGGAGTGCCTTCAACAACTATCGCAGACACCTCAACTACTGAGGGCTTTACCGATACCACAACTACTGAGGTGACGTCGTATACCACCATAACAGAAAGTTCAACAACTGGAGTGCCTTCAACAACTACTGCGGATACCACAACTACTGAGGACTCTACCGATACCACAACTTCTGAGGTGACGTCGGAAACCATTATAACAGAAAGTACAACCACTGGAGTGCCTTCAACAACTATCGCGGATACAACGACTACTGAGGGCTCTACCGATACCGCAACTACTGAGGTGACCTCGGATACCACCATAACAGAAAGTACAACCACTGGAGTGCCTTCAACAACTATCGCGGATGCAATGACTACTGAGGGCTCTACCGACACCGCAACTACTGAGGTGACCTCGGATACCACCATAACAGAAAGTGCAACCACTGGACTGCCTTCAACAACTATCGCAGACACCTCAAATACTGAGGGCTCTACCGATACTACAACTACTGATCTGACCCCGGATACCACCATAACAGAAAGTACAACCACTGGAGTGCAAACAACTATCGCGGATAAAACGACTACTGAGGGCTCTACCGACACGACAACTACTGAGGTGTTCACTGATACCACCATAACAGAAAGTGCAACCACTAGACTGCCTTCAACAACTATCGCAGACACCTCAACTACTGAGGGCTCTACCGATACCACAACTACTGAGGTGACCCCGGATACCACCAAAACAGAAAGTACAACAACTGGAGTGCCTTCAACAACTACTGCGGATACCACAACTACTGAGGACTCTACCGATACCACAACTTCTGTGGTGACGTCGGAAACCACCATAATAGAAAGTACAACCACTGGAGTGCCTTCAACAACTACTGCGGATACCACAACTACTGAGGACTCTACCGATACCACAACTTCTGAGGTGACGTCGCATACCACCATAACAGAAAGTACAACTACCGGAATGCCTTCAACAACTATCGCGGATACCACAACTACTGAGGATTCTACCCATATCACAACTTCTGAGGTGACGTCGGATACCACCATTACAGAAAGTGCAACCACAGGAGTGCCTTCAACAACTATCGAAGACACCTCAACTACTGAGGGCTTTACCGATACCACAACTACTGAGGTGACGTCGGATACCACCATAACAGAAAGTTCAACAACTGGAGTGCCTTCAACAACTATCGCGGACACCTCAACTACTGAGGGCTCTACCGATACCACACCTACTGATCTGACCCCGGATACCACCATAACAGAAAGTACGACGACTGGAGTGCCTTCAACAACTATCGCGGATACAACGACTACTGAGGGCTCTACCGATACCGCAACTACTGAGGTGACCTCGGATACCAACATAACAGAAAGTGCAACCACTGGACTGCCTTCAACAACTATCGCAGACACCTCAAATACTGAGGGCTCTACCGATACTACAACTACTGATCTGACCCCGGATACCACCATAACAGAAAGTACAACCACTGGAGTGCAAACAACAACTATCGCGGATACAACGAATACTGAGGGCTCTACCGACACGACAACTACTGAGGTGTCCACTGATACCACCGTAACAGTAAGTACAACCACTGGAGTTCCTTCAACAACTATCGCGGACACCTCAACTACTGAGAGCTCAACTTATACCACAACCACTGAGGTGACCTTGGATACCACCATAACAGAAAGTGCAACCACTAGACTGCCTTCAACAACTATCGCAGAAACCTCAACTACTGAGGGCTCTACCGATACCACAACTACTGAGGTGACCCCGGATACCACCATAACAGAAAGTACAACAACTGGAGTGCCTTCAACAACTACTGCGGATACCACAACTACTGAGGACTCTACCGATACCACAACTTCTGTGGTGAAGTCGGAAACCACCATAATAGAAAGTACAACCACTGGAGTGCCTTCAACAACTACTGCGGATACCACAACTACTGTAGACTCTACCGATACCACAACTTCTGAGGTGACGTCGGATACCACCATAACAGAAAGTACAACTACCGGAATGCCTTCAACAACTATCGCGGATACCATAACTACTGAGGATTCTACCCATACCACAACTTCTGAGGTGACGTCGGATACCACCATTACAGAAAGTGCAACCACTGGAGTGCCTTCAACAACTATCGAAGACACCTCAACTACTGAGGGCTTTACCGATACCACAACTACTGAGGTGACGTCGGATACCACCATAACAGAAAGTTCAACAACTAGAGTGCCTTCAACAACTACTGCGGATACCACATCTACTGAGGACTCTACCGATACCACAACTTCTGAGGTGACGTCGGATACCACCATAACAGAAAGTACAACTATCGGAATGCCTTCAACAACTATCGCGGATACCACAACTACTGAGGGCTTTACCGATACCACAACTACTGAGGTGACGTCGTATACCACCATAACAGAAAGTGCAACCACTGGAGTGCCTTCAACAACTATCGCAGACACCTCAACTACTGAGGGCTTTACCGATACCACAACTACTGAGGTGACGTCGTATACCACCATAACAGAAAGTTCAACAACTGGAGTGCCTTCAACAACTACTGCGGATACCACAACTACTGAGGACTCTACCGATACCACAACTTCTGAGGTGACGTCGGAAACCATTATAACAGAAAGTACAACCACTGGAGTGCCTTCAACAACTATCGCGGATACAACGACTACTGAGGGCTCTACCGATACCGCAACTACTGAGGTGACCTCGGATACCACCATAACAGAAAGTACAACCACTGGAGTGCCTTCAACAACTATCGCGGATGCAATGACTACTGAGGGCTCTACCGATACCGCAACTACTGAGGTGACCTCGGATACCACCATAACAGAAAGTGCAACCACTGGACTGCCTTCAACAACTATCGCAGACACCTCAAATACTGAGGGCTCTACCGATACTCCAACTACTGATCTGACCCCGGATACCACCATAACAGAAAGTACAAACACTGGAGTGCAAACAACTATCGCGGATAAAACGACTACTGAGGGCTCTACCGACACGACAACTACTGAGTTGTTCACTGATACCACCATAACAGAAAGTGCAACCACTAGACTGCCTTCAACAACTATCGCAGACACCTCAACTACTGAGGGCTCTACCGATACCACAACTACTGAGGTGACCCCGGATACCACCAAAACAGAAAGTACAACAACTGGAGTGCCTTCAACAACTACTGCGGATACCACAACTACTGAGGACTCTACCGATACCACAACTTCTGTGGTGACGTCGGAAACCACCATAATAGAAAGTACAACCACTGGAGTGCCTTCAACAACTACTGCGGATACCACAACTACTGAGGACTCTACCGATACCACAACTTCTGAGGTGACGTCGCATACCACCATAACAGAAAGTACAACTACCGGAATGCCTTCAACAACTATCGCGGATACCACAACTACTGAGGATTCTACCCATACCACAACTTCTGAGGTGACGTCGGATACCACCATTACAGAAAGTGCAACCACAGGAGTGCCTTCAACAACTATCGAAGACACCTCAACTACTGAGGGCTTTACCGATACCACAACTACTGAGGTGACGTCGGATACCACCATAACAGAAAGTTCAACAACTGGAGTGCCTTCAACAACTATCGCGGACACCTCAACTACTGAGGGCTCTACCGATACCACACCTACTGATCTGACCCCGGATACCACCATAACAGAAAGTACAACCACTGAAGTGCCTTCAACAACTATCGCGGATACAACGACTACTGAGGGCTCTACCGATACCACAACTTCTGTGGTGACGTCGGAAACCACCATAATAGAAAGTACAACCACTGGAGTGCCTTCAACAACTACTGCGGATACCACAACTACTGCGGACTCTACCGATACCACCACTTCTGAGGTGACGTCGGATACCACCATAACAGAAAGTACAACTATCGGAATGCCTTCAACAACTATCGCGGATACCACAACTACTGAGGATTCTACCCATACCACAACTTCTGAGGTGACGTCGGATACCACCATTACAGAAAGTGCAACCACTGGAGTGCCTTCAACAACTATCGCAGACACCTCAACTACTGAGGGCTTTACCGATACCACAACTACTGAGGTGACGTCGTATACCACCATAACAGAAAGTTCAACAACTGGAGTGCCTTCAACAACTACTGCGGATACCACAACTACTGAGGACTCTACCGATACCACAACTTCTGAGGTGACGTCGGAAACCATTATAACAGAAAGTACAACCACTGGAGTGCCTTCAACAACTATCGCGGATACAACGACTACTGAGGGCTCTACCGATACCGCAACTACTGAGGTGACCTCGGATACCACCATAACAGAAAGTGCAACCACTGGACTGCCTTCAACAACTATCGCAGACACCTCAAATACTGAGGGCTCTACCGATACTACAACTACTGATCTGACCCCGGATACCACCATAACAGAAAGTACAACCACTGGAGTGCAAACAAAAACTATCGCGGATACAACGACTACTGAGGGCTCTCCCGACACGACAACTACTGAGGTGTCCACTGATACCACCATAACTGTAAGTACAACCACTGGAGTTCCTTCAACAACTATCGCGGACACCTCAACTACTAAGAGCTCAACTTATACCACAACCACTGAGGTGACCTCGGATACCACCATAACAGAAAGTGCAACCACTAGACTGCCTTCAACAACTATCGCAGACACCTCAACTACTGAGGGCTCTACCGATACCACAACTACTGAGGTGACCCCGGATACCACCATAACAGAAAGTACAACAACTGAAAGGCCTTCAACAACTACTGCGGATACTACAACTACTGAGGACTCTACCGATACCACAACTTCTGAGGTGACGTCGGAAACCACCATAACAGAAAGTACAACCACTGGAGTGCCTTCAACAACTATCGCGGATACAACGACTACTGAGGGCTCTACCGATACCGCAACTACTGATCTGACCCCGGATACCACCATAACAGAAAGTACAACCACTGGAGTGCAAACAACTATCGCGGATACAACGACTACTGAGGGCTCTACCGACACGACAACTACTGAGGTGTCCACTGATACCACCATAACAGTAAGTACAACCACTGGAAATCCTTCAACAACTATCGCGGACACCTCAACTACTGGGAGCTCAACTTATACCACAACCACTGAGGTGACCTCGGATACCACCATAACAGAAAGTGCAACCACTAGACTGCCTTCAACAACTATCGCAGACACCTCAACTACTGAGGGCTCTACCGATACCACAACTACTGAGGTGACCCCGGATACCACCATAACAGAAAGTACAACAACTGAAAGGCCTTCAACAACTACTGCGGATACTACAACTACTGAGGACTCTACCGATACCACAACTTCTGTGGTGACGTCGAAAACCACCATAATAGAAAGTACAACCACTGGAGTGCCTTCAACAACTACTGCGGATACCACAACTACTGAGGACTCTACCGATACCACAACTTCTGAGGTGACGTCGGATACCACCATAACAGAAAGTACAACTACCGAAATGCCTTCAACAACTATCGCGGATACCACAACCACTGAGGACTCTACCCATACCACAACTTCTGAGGTGACGTCGGATACCACCATTACAGAAAGTGCAACCACTGGAGTGCCTTCAACAACTATCGCGGATACCACAACCACTGAGGACTCTACCCATACCACAACTTCTGAGGTGATGTCGGATACCACCATAACAGAAAGTACAACTACCGGAATGCCTTCAACAACTATCGCGGATACCACAACTACTGAGGATTCTACCCATACCACAACTTCTGAGGTGACGTCGGATACCACCATAACAGAAAGTACAACCACTGGAGTGCCTTCAACAACTATCGCGGATACCACAACCACTGAGGACTCTACCCATACCACAACTTCTGAGGTGACGTCGGATACCACCATTACAGAAAGTGCAACCACTGGAGTGCCTTCAACAACTATCGCAGACACCTCAACTACTGAGGGCTTTACCGATACCACAACTTCTGAGGTGACGTCGGATACCACCATAACAGAAAGTACAACTACCGGAATGCCTTCAACAACTATCGCGGATACCACAACTACTGAGGATTCTACCCATACCACAACTTCTGAGGTGACGTCGGATACCACCATTACAGAAAGTGCAACCACTGGAGTGCCTTCAACAACTATCGAAGACACCTCAACTACTGAGGGCTTTACCGATACCACAACTACTGAGGTGACGTCGGATACCACCATAACAGAAAGTTCAACAACTGGAGTGCCTTCAACAACTATCGCAGACACCTCAACTACTGAGGGCTCTACCGATACCACAACTACTGAGGTGACCCCGGATACCACCATAACAGAAAGTACAACAACTGGAAGGCCTTCAACAACTACTGCGGATACTACAACTACTGAGGACTCTACCGATACCACAACTTCTGTGGTGACGTCGAAAACCACCATAATAGAAAGTACAACCACTGGAGTGCCTTCAACAACTACTGCGGATACCACAACTACTGAGGACTCTACCGATACCACAACTTCTGAGGTGACGTCGGATACCACCATAACAGAAAGTACAACTACCGAAATGCCTTCAACAACTATCGCGGATACCACAACTACTGAGGATTCTACCCATACCACAACTTCTGAGGTGACGTCGGATACCACCATTACAGAAAGTGCAACCACTGGAGTGCCTTCAACAACTATCGCAGACACCTCAACTACTGAGGGCTTTACCGATACCACAACTACTGAGGTGACGTCGGATACCACCATAACAGAAAGTACAACAACTGGAGTGCCTTCAACAACTACTGCGGATACCACAACTACTGAGCACTCTACCGATACCACAACTTCTGAGGTGACGTCGGAAACCACCATAACAGAAAGTACAACTACCGGAATGCCTTCAACAACTATCGCGGATACCACAACTACTGAGGATTCTACCCATACCACAACTTCTGAGGTGACGTCGGATACCACCATAACAGAAAGTACAACCACTGGAGTGCCTTCAACAACTATCGCGGATACCACAACCACTGAGGACTCTACCCATACCACAACTTCTGAGGTGATGTCGGATACCACCATAACAGAAAGTACAACTACTGGAATGCCTTCAACAACTATCGCGGATACCACAACTACTGAGGATTCTACCCATACCACAACTTCTGAGGTGACGTCGGATACCACCATTACAGAAAGTGCAACCACTGGAGTGCCTTCAACAACTATCGAAGACACCTCAACTACTGAGGGCTTTACCGATACCACAACTACTGAGGTGACGTCGGATACCACCATAACAGAAAGTACAACTACCGAAATGCCTTCAAAAACTATCGCTGATACCACAACTACTGAGGATTCTACCCATACCACAACTTCTGAGGTGACGTCGGATACCATCATTACAGAAAGTGCAACCACTGGAATGCCTTCAACAACTATCGCAGACACCTCAACTACTGAGGGCTTTACCGATACCACAACTACTGAGGTGACGTCGGATACCACCATAACAGAAAGTACAACAACTGGAGTGCCTTCAACAACTACTGCGGATACCACAACTACTGAGGACTCTACCGATACCACAATTTCTGAGGTGACGTCGGAAACCACCATAACAGAAAGTACAACTACCGGAATGCCTTCAACAACTATCGCGGATACCACAACTACTGAGGATTCTACCCATACCACAACTTCTGAGGTGACGTCGGATACCACCATAACAGAAAGTACAACCACTGGAGTGCCTTCAACAACTATCGCGGATACCACAACCACTGAGGACTCTACCCATACCACAACTTCTGAGGTGACGTCGGATACCACCATTACAGAAAGTGCAACCACTGGAGTGCCTTCAACAACTATCGCGGATACCACAACCACTGAGGACTCTACCCATACCACAACTTCTGAGGTGATGTCGGATACCACCATAACAGAAAGTACAACTACCGGAATGCCTTCAACAACTATCGCGGATACCACAACTACTGAGGATTCTACCCATACCACAACTTCTGAGGTGACGTCGGATACCACCATAACAGAAAGTACAACCACTGGAGTGCCTTCAACAACTATCGCGGATACCACAACCACTGAGGACTCTACCCATACCACAACTTCTGAGGTGACGTCGGATACCACCATTACAGAAAGTGCAACCACTGGAGTGCCTTCAACAACTATCGCAGACACCTCAACTACTGAGGGCTTTACCGATACCACAACTTCTGAGGTGACGTCGGATACCACCATAACAGAAAGTACAACTACCGGAATGCCTTCAACAACTATCGCGGATACCACAACTACTGAGGATTCTACCCATACCACAACTTCTGAGGTGACGTCGGATACCACCATTACAGAAAGTGCAACCACTGGAGTGCCTTCAACAACTATCGAAGACACCTCAACTACTGAGGGCTTTACCGATACCACAACTACTGAGGTGACGTCGGATACCACCATAACAGAAAGTTCAACAACTGGAGTGCCTTCAACAACTATCGCAGACACCTCAACTACTGAGGGCTCTACCGATACCACAACTACTGAGGTGACCCCGGATACCACCATAACAGAAAGTACAACAACTGGAAGGCCTTCAACAACTACTGCGGATACTACAACTACTGAGGACTCTACCGATACCACAACTTCTGTGGTGACGTCGAAAACCACCATAATAGAAAGTACAACCACTGGAGTGCCTTCAACAACTACTGCGGATACCACAACTACTGAGGACTCTACCGATACCACAACTTCTGAGGTGACGTCGGATACCACCATAACAGAAAGTACAACTACCGAAATGCCTTCAACAACTATCGCGGATACCACAACTACTGAGGATTCTACCCATACCACAACTTCTGAGGTGACGTCGGATACCACCATTACAGAAAGTGCAACCACTGGAGTGCCTTCAACAACTATCGCAGACACCTCAACTACTGAGGGCTTTACCGATACCACAACTACTGAGGTGACGTCGGATACCACCATAACAGAAAGTACAACAACTGGAGTGCCTTCAACAACTACTGCGGATACCACAACTACTGAGGACTCTACCGATACCACAACTTCTGAGGTGACGTCGGAAACCACCATAACAGAAAGTACAACTACCGGAATGCCTTCAACAACTATCGCGGATACCACAACTACTGAGGATTCTACCCATACCACAACTTCTGAGGTGACGTCGGATACCACCATAACAGAAAGTACAACCACTGGAGTGCCTTCAACAACTATCGCGGATACCACAACCACTGAGGACTCTACCCATACCACAACTTCTGAGGTGATGTCGGATACCACCATAACAGAAAGTACAACTACCGGAATGCCTTCAACAACTATCGCGGATACCACAACTACTGAGGATTCTACCCATACCACAACTTCTGAGGTGACGTCGGATACCACCATTACAGAAAGTGCAACCACTGGAGTGCCTTCAACAACTATCGAAGACACCTCAACTACTGAGGGCTTTACCGATACCACAACTACTGAGGTGACGTCGGATACCACCATAACAGAAAGTTCAACAACTGGAGTGCCTTCTACAACTACTGCGGATACCACAACTACTGAGGACTCTACCGATACAACAACTTCTGAGGTGACGTCGGAAACCACCATAACAGAAAGTACAACCACTGGAGTGCCTTCAACAACTATCGCGGATGCAATGACTACTGAGGGCTCTACCGATACCGCAACTACTGAGGTGACCTCGGATACCACCATAACAGAAAGTGCAACCACTGGACTGCCTTCAACAACTATCGCAGACACCTCAAATACTGAGGGCTCTACCGATACTACAACTACTGATCTGACCCCGAATACCACCATAACAGAAAGTACAACCACTGGAGTGCAAACAACTATCGCGGATAAAACGACTACTGAGGGCTCTACCGACACGACAACTACTGAGGTGTCCACTGATACCACCATAACAGAAAGTGCAACCACTAGACTGCCTTCAACAACTATCGCAGACACTTCAACTACTGAGGGCTCTACCGATACCACAACTACTGAGGTGACCCCGGATACCACCAAAACAGAAAGTACAACCACTGAAGTGCCTTCAACAACTATCGCGGATACAACGACTACTGAGGGCTCTACCGATACCACAACTTCTGTGGTGACGTCGGAAACCACCATAATAGAAAGTACAACCACTGGAGTGCCTTCAACAACTACTGCGGATACCACAACTACTGCGGACTCTACCGATACCACAACTTCTGAGGTGACGTCGGATACCACCATAACAGAAAGTACAACTATCGGAATGCCTTCAACAACTATCGCGGATACCACAACTACTGAGGATTCTACCCATACCACAACTTCTGAGGTGACGTCGGATACCACCATTACAGAAAGTGCAACCACTGGAGTGCCTTCAACAACTATCGCAGACACCTCAACTACTGAGGGCTTTACCGATACCACAACTACTGAGGTGACGTCGTATACCACCATAACAGAAAGTTCAACAACTGGAGTGCCTTCAACAACTACTGCGGATACCACAACTACTGAGGACTCTACCGATACCACAACTTCTGAGGTGACGTCGGAAACCATTATAACAGAAAGTACAACCACTGGAGTGCCTTCAACAACTATCGCGGATACAACGACTACTGAGGGCTCTACCGATACCGCAACTACTGAGGTGACCTCGGATACCACCATAACAGAAAGTGCAACCACTGGACTGCCTTCAACAACTATCGCAGACACCTCAAATACTGAGGGCTCTACCGATACTACAACTACTGATCTGACCCCGGATACCACCATAACAGAAAGTACAACCACTGGAGTGCAAACAAAAACTATCGCGGATACAACGACTACTGAGGGCTCTCCCGACACGACAACTACTGAGGTGTCCACTGATACCACCATAACTGTAAGTACAACCACTGGAGTTCCTTCAACAACTATCGCGGACACCTCAACTACTAAGAGCTCAACTTATACCACAACCACTGAGGTGACCTCGGATACCACCATAACAGAAAGTGCAACCACTAGACTGCCTTCAACAACTATCGCAGACACCTCAACTACTGAGGGCTCTACCGATACCACAACTACTGAGGTGACGTCGGATACCACCATAACAGAAAGTTCAACAACTGGAGTGCCTTCAACAACTACTGCGGATACCACAACTACTGAGGACTCTACCGATACCACAACTTCTGAGGTGACGTCGGAAACCACCATAACAGAAAGTACAACAACTGGAGTGCCTTCAACAACTACTGCGGATACCACAACTACTGAGGACTCTACCGATACCACAACTTCTGAGGTGACGTCGGAAACCACCATAACAGAAAGTACAACCACTGGAGTGCCTTCAACAACTATCGCGGATACAACGACTACTGAGGGCTCTACCGATACCGCAACTACTGATCTGACCCCGGATACCACCATAACAGAAAGTACAACCACTGGAGTGCAAACAACTATCGCGGATACAACGACTACTGAGGGCTCTACCGACACGACAACTACTGAGGTGTCCACTGATACCACCATAACAGTAAGTACAACCACTGGAAATCCTTCAACAACTATCGCGGACACCTCAACTACTGGGAGCTCAACTTATACCACAACCACTGAGGTGACCTCGGATACCACCATAACAGAAAGTGCAACCACTAGACTGCCTTCAACAACTATCGCAGACACCTCAACTACTGAGGGCTCTACCGATACCACAACTACTGAGGTGACCCCGGATACCACCATAACAGAAAGTACAACAACTGAAAGGCCTTCAACAACTACTGCGGATACTACAACTACTGAGGACTCTACCGATACCACAACTTCTGTGGTGACGTCGAAAACCACCATAATAGAAAGTACAACCACTGGAGTGCCTTCAACAACTACTGCGGATACCACAACTACTGAGGACTCTACCGATACCACAACTTCTGAGGTGACGTCGGATACCACCATAACAGAAAGTACAACTACCGAAATGCCTTCAAAAACTATCGCTGATACCACAACTACTGAGGATTCTACCCATACCACAACTTCTGAGGTGACGTCGGATACCATCATTACAGAAAGTGCAACCACTGGAATGCCTTCAACAACTATCGCAGACACCTCAACTACTGAGGGCTTTACCGATACCACAACTACTGAGGTGACGTCGGATACCACCATAACAGAAAGTACAACAACTGGAGTGCCTTCAACAACTACTGCGGATACCACAACTACTGAGGACTCTACCGATACCACAATTTCTGAGGTGACGTCGGAAACCACCATAACAGAAAGTACAACTACCGGAATGCCTTCAACAACTATCGCGGATACCACAACTACTGAGGATTCTACCCATACCACAACTTCTGAGGTGACGTCGGATACCACCATAACAGAAAGTACAACCACTGGAGTGCCTTCAACAACTATCGCGGATACCACAACCACTGAGGACTCTACCCATACCACAACTTCTGAGGTGACGTCGGATACCACCATTACAGAAAGTGCAACCACTGGAGTGCCTTCAACAACTATCGCGGATACCACAACCACTGAGGACTCTACCCATACCACAACTTCTGAGGTGATGTCGGATACCACCATAACAGAAAGTACAACTACCGGAATGCCTTCAACAACTATCGCGGATACCACAACTACTGAGGATTCTACCCATACCACAACTTCTGAGGTGACGTCGGATACCACCATAACAGAAAGTACAACCACTGGAGTGCCTTCAACAACTATCGCGGATACCACAACCACTGAGGACTCTACCCATACCACAACTTCTGAGGTGACGTCGGATACCACCATTACAGAAAGTGCAACCACTGGAGTGCCTTCAACAACTATCGCAGACACCTCAACTACTGAGGGCTTTACCGATACCACAACTTCTGAGGTGACGTCGGATACCACCATAACAGAAAGTACAACTACCGGAATGCCTTCAACAACTATCGCGGATACCACAACTACTGAAGATTCTACCCATACCACAACTTCTGAGGTGACGTCGGATACCACCATTACAGAAAGTGCAACCACTGGAGTGCCTTCAACAACTATCGAAGACACCTCAACTACTGAGGGCTTTACCGATACCACAACTACTGAGGTGACTTCGGATACCACCATAACAGAAAGTTCAACAACTGGAGTGCCTTCAACAACTATCGCGGATACCACAACCACTGAGGACTCTACCCATACCACAACTTCTGAGGTGATGTCGGATACCACCATAACAGAAAGTACAACTACCGGAATGCCTTCAACAACTATCGCGGATACCACAACTACTGAGGATTCTACCCATACCACAACTTCTGAGGTGACGTCGGATACCACCATAACAGAAAGTACAACCACTGGAGTGCCTTCAACAACTATCGCGGATACCACAACCACTGAGGACTCTACCCATACCACAACTTCTGAGGTGACGTCGGATACCACCATTACAGAAAGTGCAACCACTGGAGTGCCTTCAACAACTATCGCAGACACCTCAACTACTGAGGGCTTTACCGATACCACAACTTCTGAGGTGACGTCGGATACCACCATAACAGAAAGTACAACTACCGGAATGCCTTCAACAACTATCGCGGATACCACAACTACTGAAGATTCTACCCATACCACAACTTCTGAGGTGACGTCGGATACCACCATTACAGAAAGTGCAACCACTGGAGTGCCTTCAACAACTATCGAAGACACCTCAACTACTGAGGGCTTTACCGATACCACAACTACTGAGGTGACGTCGGATACCACCATAACAGAAAGTTCAACAACTGGAGTGCCTTCAACAACTATCGCAGACACCTCAACTACTGAGGGCTCTACCGATACCACAACTACTGAGGTGACCCCGGATACCACCATAACAGAAAGTACAACAACTGGAAGGCCTTCAACAACTACTGCGGATACTACAACTACTGAGGACTCTACCGATACCACAACTTCTGTGGTGACGTCGAAAACCACCATAATAGAAAGTACAACCACTGGAGTGCCTTCAACAACTACTGCGGATACCACAACTACTGAGGACTCTACCGATACCACAACTTCTGAGGTGACGTCGGATACCACCATAACAGAAAGTACAACTACCGAAATGCCTTCAACAACTATCGCGGATACCACAACTACTGAGGATTCTACCCATACCACAACTTCTGAGGTGACGTCGGATACCACCATTACAGAAAGTGCAACCACTGGAGTGCCTTCAACAACTATCGCAGACACCTCAACTACTGAGGGCTTTACCGATACCACAACTACTGAGGTGACGTCGGATACCACCATAACAGAAAGTACAACAACTGGAGTGCCTTCAACAACTACTGCGGATACCACAACTACTGAGGACTCTACTGATACCACAACTTCTGAGGTGACGTCGGAAACCACCATAACAGAAAGTACAACTACCGGAATGCCTTCAACAACTATCGCGGATACCACAACTACTGAGGATTCTACCCATACCACAACTTCTGAGGTGACGTCGGATACCACCATAACAGAAAGTACAACCACTGGAGTGCCTTCAACAACTATCGCGGATACCACAACCACTGAGGACTCTACCCATACCACAACTTCTGAGGTGATGTCGGATACCACCATAACAGAAAGTACAACTACTGGAATGCCTTCAACAACTATCGCGGATACCACAACTACTGAGGATTCTACCCATACCACAACTTCTGAGGTGACGTCGGATACCACCATTACAGAAAGTGCAACCACTGGAGTGCCTTCAACAACTATCGAAGACACCTCAACTACTGAGGGCTTTACCGATACCACAACTACTGAGGTGACGTCGGATACCACCATAACAGAAAGTACAACTAACGAAATGCCTTCAAAAACTATCGCTGATACCACAACTACTGAGGATTCTACCCATACCACAACTTCTGAGGTGACGTCGGATACCATCATTACAGAAAGTGCAACCACTGGAATGCCTTCAACAACTATCGCAGACACCTCAACTACTGAGGGCTTTACCGATACCACAACTACTGAGGTGACGTCGGATACCACCATAACAGAAAGTACAACAACTGGAGTGCCTTCAACAACTACTGCGGATACCACAACTACTGAGGACTCTACCGATACCACAATTTCTGAGGTGACGTCGGAAACCACCATAACAGAAAGTACAACTACCGGAATGCCTTCAACAACTATCGCGGATACCACAACTACTGAGGATTCTACCCATACCACAACTTCTGAGGTGACGTCGGATACCACCATAACAGAAAGTACAACCACTGGAGTGCCTTCAACAACTATCGCGGATACCACAACCACTGAGGACTCTACCCATACCACAACTTCTGAGGTGACGTCGGATACCACCATTACAGAAAGTGCAACCACTGGAGTGCCTTCAACAACTATCGCGGATACCACAACCACTGAGGACTCTACCCATACCACTTTCTGAGGTGATGTCGGATACCACCATAACAGAAAGTACAACTACCGGAATGCCTTCAACAACTATCGCGGATACCACAACTACTGAGGATTCTACCCATACCACAACTTCTGAGGTGACGTCGGATACCACCATAACAGAAAGTACAACCACTGGAGTGCCTTCAACAACTATCGCGGATACCACAACCACTGAGGACTCTACCCATACCACAACTTCTGAGGTGACGTCGGATACCACCATTACAGAAAGTGCAACCACTGGAGTGCCTTCAACAACTATCGCAGACACCTCAACTACTGAGGGCTTTACCGATACCACAACTTCTGAGGTGACGTCGGATACCACCATAACAGAAAGTACAACTACCGGAATGCCTTCAACAACTATCGCGGATACCACAACTACTGAGGATTCTACCCATACCACAACTTCTGAGGTGACGTCGGATACCACCATTACAGAAAGTGCAACCACTGGAGTGCCTTCAACAACTATCGAAGACACCTCAACTACTGAGGGCTTTACCGATACCACAACTACTGAGGTGACGTCGGATACCACCATAACAGAAAGTTCACCAACTGGAGTGCCTTCAACAACTATCGCAGACACCTCAACTACTGAGGGCTCTACCGATACCACAACTACTGAGGTGACCCCGGATACCACCATAACAGAAAGTACAACAACTGGAAGGCCTTCAACAACTACTGCGGATACTACAACTACTGAGGACTCTACCGATACCACAACTTCTGTGGTGACGTCGAAAACCACCATAATAGAAAGTACAACCACTGGAGTGCCTTCAACAACTACTGCGGATACCACAACTACTGAGGACTCTACCGATACCACAACTTCTGAGGTGACGTCGGATACCACCATAACAGAAAGTACAACTACCGAAATGCCTTCAACAACTATCGCGGATACCACAACTACTGAGGATTCTACCCATACCACAACTTCTGAGGTGACGTCGGATACCACCATTACAGAAAGTGCAACCACTGGAGTGCCTTCAACAACTATCGCAGACACCTCAACTACTGAGGGCTTTACCGATACCACAACTACTGAGGTGACGTCGGATACCACCATAACAGAAAGTACAACAACTGGAGTGCCTTCAACAACTACTGCGGATACCACAACTACTGAGGACTCTACCGATACCACAACTTCTGAGGTGACGTCGGAAACCACCATAACAGAAAGTACAACTACCGGAATGCCTTCAACAACTATCGCGGATACCACAACTACTGAGGATTCTACCCATACCACAACTTCTGAGGTGACGTCGGATACCACCATAACAGAAAGTACAACTACCGGAATGCCTTCAACAACTATCGCGGATACCACAACTACTGAGGATTCTACCCATACCACAACTTCTGAGGTGACGTCGGATACCACCATTACAGAAAGTGCAACCACTGGAGTGCCTTCAACAACTATCGAAGACACCTCAACTACTGAGGGCTTTACCGATACCACAACTACTGAGGTGACGTCGGATACCACCATAACAGAAAGTTCAACAACTGGAGTGCCTTCTACAACTACTGCGGATACCACAACTACTGAGGACTCTACCGATACCACAACTTCTGAGGTGACGTCGGAAACCACCATAACAGAAAGTACAACCACTGGAGTGCCTTCAACAACTATCGCGGATGCAATGACTACTGAGGGCTCTACCGATACCGCAACTACTGAGGTGACCTCGGATACCACCATAACAGAAAGTGCAACCACTGGACTGCCTTCAACAACTATCGCAGACACCTCAAATACTGAGGGCTCTACCGATACTACAACTACTGATCTGACCCCGGATACCACCATAACAGAAAGTACAACCACTGGAGTGCAAACAACTATCGCGGATAAAACGACTACTGAGGGCTCTACCGACACGACAACTACTGAGGTGTCCACTGATACCACCATAACAGAAAGTGCAACCACTAGACTGCCTTCAACAACTATCGCAGACACTTCAACTACTGAGGGCTCTACCGATACCACAACTACTGAGGTGACCCCGGATACCACCAAAACAGAAAGTACAACAACTGGAGTGCCTTCAACAACTACTGCGGATACCACAACTACTGAGGACTCTACCGATACCACAACTTCTGTGGTGACGTCGGAAACCACCATAATAGAAAGTACAACCACTGGAGTGCCTTCAACAACTACTGCGGATACCACAAATACTGAGGACTCTACCGATACCACAACTTCTGAGGTGACGTCGGATACCACCATAACAGAAAGTACAACTACCGGAATGCCTTCAACAACTATCGCGGATACCACAACTACTGAGGATTCTACCCATACCACAACTTCTGAGGTGACGTCGGATACCACCATTACAGAAAGTGCAACCACTGGAGTGCCTTCAACAACTATCGAAGACACCTCAACTACTGAGGGCTTTACCGATACCACAACTACTGAGGTGACGTCGGATACCACCATAACAGAAAGTTCAACAACTGGAGTGCCTTCAACAACTACTGCGGATACCACAACTACTGAGGACTCTACCGATACCACAACTTCTGAGGTGACGTCGGAAACCACCATAACAGAAAGTACAACCACTGGAGTGCCTTCAACAACTATTGGGGATACCACAACTACTGAGGATTCTACCCATACCACAACTTCTGAGGTGACGTCGGATACCACCATTACAGAAAGTACAACTACCGGAATGCCTTCAACAACTATCGCGGATACCACAACTACTGAGGATTCTACCCATACCACAACTTCTGAGGTGACGTCGGATACCACCATAACAGAAAGTACAACCACTGGAGTGCCTTCAACAACTATCGCGGATACCACAACCACTGAGGACTCTACCCATACCACAACTTCTGAGGTGACGTCGGATACCACCATTACAGAAAGTGCAACCACTGGAGTGCCTTCAACAACTATCGCGGATACCACAACCACTGAGGACTCTACCCATACCACAACTTCTGAGGTGATGTCGGATACCACCATAACAGAAAGTACAACTACCGGAATGCCTTCAACAACTATCGCAGATACCACAACTACTGAGGATTCTACCCATACCACAACTTCTGAGGTGACGTCGGATACCACCATAACAGAAAGTACAACCACTGGAGTGCCTTCAACAACTATCGCGGATACCACAACCACTGAGGACTCTACCCATACCACAACTTCTGAGGTGACGTCGGATACCACCATAACAGAAAGTACAACTACCGGAATGCCTTCAACAACTATCGCGGATACCACAACTACTGAGGATTCTACCCATACCACAACTTCTGAGGTGACGTCGGATACCACCATTACAGAAAGTGCAACCACTGGAGTGCCTTCAACAACTATCGAAGACACCTCAACTACTGAGGGCTTTACCGATACCACAACTACTGAGGTGACGTCGGATACCACCATAACAGAAAGTTCAACAACTGGAGTGCCTTCAACAACTATCGCAGACACCTCAACTACTGAGGGCTCTACCGATACCACAACTACTGAGGTGACCCCGGATACCACCATAACAGAAAGTACAACAACTGGAAGGCCTTCAACAACTACTGCGGATACTACAACTACTGAGGACTCTACCGATACCACAACTTCTGTGGTGACGTCGAAAACCACCATAATAGAAAGTACAACCACTGGAGTGCCTTCAACAACTACTGCGGATACCACAACTACTGAGGACTCTACCGATACCACAACTTCTGAGGTGACGTCGGATACCACCATAACAGAAAGTACAACTACCGAAATGCCTTCAACAACTATCGCGGATACCACAACTACTGAGGATTCTACCCATACCACAACTTCTGAGGTGACGTCGGATACCACCATTACAGAAAGTGCAACCACTGGAGTGCCTTCAACAACTATCGCAGACACCTCAACTACTGAGGGCTTTACCGATACCACAACTACTGAGGTGACGTCGGATACCACCATAACAGAAAGTACAACAACTGGAGTGCCTTCAACAACTACTGCGGATACCACAACTACTGAGGACTCTACCGATACCACAACTTCTGAGGTGACGTCGGAAACCACCATAACAGAAAGTACAACTACCGGAATGCCTTCAACAACTATCGCGGATACCACAACTACTGAGGATTCTACCCATACCACAACTTCTGAGGTGACGTCGGATACCACCATAACAGAAAGTACAACCACTGGAGTGCCTTCAACAACTATCGCGGATACCACAACCACTGAGGACTCTACCCATACCACAACTTCTGAGGTGATGTCGGATACCACCATAACAGAAAGTACAACTACCGGAATGCCTTCAACAACTATCGCGGATACCACAACTACTGAGGATTCTACCCATACCACAACTTCTGAGGTGACGTCGGATACCACCATTACAGAAAGTGCAACCACTGGAGTGCCTTCAACAACTATCGAAGACACCTCAACTACTGAGGGCTTTACCGATACCACAACTACTGAGGTGACGTCGGATACCACCATAACAGAAAGTTCAACAACTGGAGTGCCTTCTACAACTACTGCGGATACCACAACTACTGAGGACTCTACCGATACCACAACTTCTGAGGTGACGTCGGAAACCACCATAACAGAAAGTACAACCACTGGAGTGCCTTCAACAACTATCGCGGATGCAATGACTACTGAGGGCTCTACCGATACCGCAACTACTGAGGTGACCTCGGATACCACCATAACAGAAAGTGCAACCACTGGACTGCCTTCAACAACTATCGCAGACACCTCAAATACTGAGGGCTCTACCGATACTACAACTACTGATCTGACCCCGGATACCACCATAACAGAAAGTACAACCACTGGAGTGCAAACAACTATCGCGGATAAAACGACTACTGAGGGCTCTACCGACACGACAACTACTGAGGTGTCCACTGATACCACCATAACAGAAAGTGCAACCACTAGACTGCCTTCAACAACTATCGCAGACACTTCAACTACTGAGGGCTCTACCGATACCACAACTACTGAGGTGACCCCGGATACCACCAAAACAGAAAGTACAACAACTGGAGTGCCTTCAACAACTACTGCGGATACCACAACTACTGAGGACTCTACCGATACCACAACTTCTGTGGTGACGTCGGAAACCACCATAATAGAAAGTACAACCACTGGAGTGCCTTCAACAACTACTGCGGATACCACAAATACTGAGGACTCTACCGATACCACAACTTCTGAGGTGACGTCGGATACCACCATAACAGAAAGTACAACTACCGGAATGCCTTCAACAACTATCGCGGATACCACAACTACTGAGGATTCTACCCATACCACAACTTCTGAGGTGACGTCGGATACCACCATTACAGAAAGTGCAACCACTGGAGTGCCTTCAACAACTATCGAAGACACCTCAACTACTGAGGGCTTTACCGATACCACAACTACTGAGGTGACGTCGGATACCACCATAACAGAAAGTTCAACAACTGGAGTGCCTTCTACAACTACTGCGGATACCACAACTACTGAGGACTCTACCGATACCACAACTTCTGAGGTGACGTCGGAAACCACCATAACAGAAAGTACAACCACTGGAGTGCCTTCAACAACTATCGCGGATGCAATGACTACTGAGGGCTCTACCGATACCGCAACTACTGAGGTGACCTCGGATACCACCATAACAGAAAGTGCAACCACTGGACTGCCTTCAACAACTATCGCAGACACCTCAAATACTGAGGGCTCTACCGATACTACAACTACTGATCTGACCCCGGATACCACCATAACAGAAAGTACAACCACTGGAGTGCAAACAACTATCGCGGATAAAACGACTACTGAGGGCTCTACCGACACGACAACTACTGAGGTGTCCACTGATACCACCATAACAGAAAGTGCAACCACTAGACTGCCTTCAACAACTATCGCAGACACTTCAACTACTGAGGGCTCTACCGATACCACAACTACTGAGGTGACCCCGGATACCACCAAAACAGAAAGTACAACAACTGGAGTGCCTTCAACAACTACTGCGGATACCACAACTACTGAGGACTCTACCGATACCACAACTTCTGTGGTGACGTCGGAAACCACCATAATAGAAAGTACAACCACTGGAGTGCCTTCAACAACTACTGCGGATACCACAAATACTGAGGACTCTACCGATACCACAACTTCTGAGGTGACGTCGGATACCACCATAACAGAAAGTACAACTACCGGAATGCCTTCAACAACTATCGCGGATACCACAACTACTGAGGATTCTACCCATACCACAACTTCTGAGGTGACGTCGGATACCACCATTACAGAAAGTGCAACCACTGGAGTGCCTTCAACAACTATCGAAGACACCTCAACTACTGAGGGCTTTACCGAAACCACAACTACTGAGGTGACGTCGGATACCACCATAACAGAAAGTTCAACAACTGGAGTGCCTTCAACAACTACTGCGGATACCACAACTACTGAGGACTCTACCGATACCACAACTTCTGAGGTGACGTCGGAAACCACCATAACAGAAAGTACAACCACTGGAGTGCCTTCTACAACTACTGCGGATACCACAACTACTGAGGACTCTACCGATACCACAACTTCTGAGGTGACGTCGGAAACCACCATAACAGAAAGTACAACCACTGGAGTGCCTTCAACAACTATCGCGGATGCAATGACTACTGAGGGCTCTACCGATACCGCAACTACTGAGGTGACCTCGGATACCACCATAACAGAAAGTGCAACCACTGGACTGCCTTCAACAACTATCGCAGACACCTCAAATACTGAGGGCTCTACCGATACTACAACTACTGATCTGACCCCGGATACCACCATAACAGAAAGTACAACCACTGGAGTGCAAACAACTATCGCGGATAAAACGACTACTGAGGGCTCTACCGACACGACAACTACTGAGGTGTCCACTGATACCACCATAACAGAAAGTGCAACCACTAGACTGCCTTCAACAACTATCGCAGACACTTCAACTACTGAGGGCTCTACCGATACCACAACTACTGAGGTGACCCCGGATACCACCAAAACAGAAAGTACAACAACTGGAGTGCCTTCAACAACTACTGCGGATACCACAACTACTGAGGACTCTACCGATACCACAACTTCTGTGGTGACGTCGGAAACCACCATAATAGAAAGTACAACCACTGGAGTGCCTTCAACAACTACTGCGGATACCACAAATACTGAGGACTCTACCGATACCACAACTTCTGAGGTGACGTCGGATACCACCATAACAGAAAGTACAACTACCGGAATGCCTTCAACAACTATCGCGGATACCACAACTACTGAGGATTCTACCCATACCACAACTTCTGAGGTGACGTCGGATACCACCATTACAGAAAGTGCAACCACTGGAGTGCCTTCAACAACTATCGAAGACACCTCAACTACTGAGGGCTTTACCGATACCACAACTACTGAGGTGACGTCGGATACCACCATAACAGAAAGTTCAACAACTGGAGTGCCTTCTACAACTACTGCGGATACCACAACTACTGAGGACTCTACCGATACCACAACTTCTGAGGTGACGTCGGAAACCACCATAACAGAAAGTACAACCACTGGAGTGCCTTCAACAACTATCGCGGATGCAATGACTACTGAGGGCTCTACCGATACCGCAACTACTGAGGTGACCTCGGATACCACCATAACAGAAAGTGCAACCACTGGACTGCCTTCAACAACTATCGCAGACACCTCAAATACTGAGGGCTCTACCGATACTACAACTACTGATCTGACCCCGGATACCACCATAACAGAAAGTACAACCACTGGAGTGCAAACAACTATCGCGGATAAAACGACTACTGAGGGCTCTACCGACACGACAACTACTGAGGTGTCCACTGATACCACCATAACAGAAAGTGCAACCACTAGACTGCCTTCAACAACTATCGCAGACACTTCAACTACTGAGGGCTCTACCGATACCACAACTACTGAGGTGACCCCGGATACCACCAA
This sequence comes from Xestia sexstrigata, assembly GCA_941918905.2. NCBI lineage: Eukaryota > Metazoa > Arthropoda > Insecta > Lepidoptera > Noctuidae > Xestia > Xestia sexstrigata. Next base: position 8,694,404 of record OW799219.2, read on the forward strand.
AACAGAAAGTACAACAACTGGAGTGCCTTCAACAACTACTGCGGATACCACAACTACTGAGGACTCTACCGATACCACAACTTCTGTGGTGACGTCGGAAACCACCATAATAGAAAGTACAACCACTGGAGTGCCTTCAACAACTACTGCGGATACCACAAATACTGAGGACTCTACCGATACCACAACTTCTGAGGTGACGTCGGATACCACCATAACAGAAAGTACAACTACCGGAATGCCTTCAACAACTATCGCGGATACCACAACTACTGAGGATTCTACCCATACCACAACTTCTGAGGTGACGTCGGATACCACCATTACAGAAAGTGCAACCACTGGAGTGCCTTCAACAACTATCGAAGACACCTCAACTACTGAGGGCTTTACCGAAACCACAACTACTGAGGTGACGTCGGATACCACCATAACAGAAAGTTCAACAACTGGAGTGCCTTCAACAACTACTGCGGATACCACAACTACTGAGGACTCTACCGATACCACAACTTCTGAGGTGACGTCGGAAACCACCATAACAGAAAGTACAACCACTGGAGTGCCTTCAACAACTATTGGGGATACCACAACTACTGAGGATTCTACCCATACCACAACTTCTGAGGTGACGTCGGATACCACCATTACAGAAAGTACAACTACCGGAATGCCTTCAACAACTATCGCGGATACCACAACTACTGAGGATTCTACCCATACCACAACTTCTGAGGTGACGTCGGATACCACCATAACAGAAAGTACAACCATTGGAGTGCCTTCAACAACTATCGCGGATACCACAACCACTGAGGACTCTACCCATACCACAACTTCTGAGGTGACGTCGGATACCACCATTACAGAAAGTGCAACCACTGGAGTGCCTTCAACAACTATCGCGGATACCACAACCACTGAGGACTCTACCCATACCACAACTTCTGAGGTGATGTCGGATACCACCATAACAGAAAGTACAACTACCGGAATGCCTTCAACAACTATCGCAGATACCACAACTACTGAGGATTCTACCCATACCACAACTTCTGAGGTGACGTCGGATACCACCATAACAGAAAGTACAACCACTGGAGTGCCTTCAACAACTATCGCGGATACCACAACCACTGAGGACTCTACCCATACCACAACTTCTGAGGTGACGTCAGATACCACCATTACAGAAAGTGCAACCACTGGAGTGCCTTCAACAACTATCGCAGACACCTCAACTACTGAGGGCTTTACCGATACCACAACTTCTGAGGTGACGTCGGATACCACCATAACAGAAAGTACAACTACCGGAATGCCTTCAACAACTATCGCGGATACCACAACTACTGAGGATTCTACCCATACCACAACTTCTGAGGTGACGTCGGATACCACCATTACAGAAAGTGCAACCACTGGAGTGCCTTCAACAACTATCGAAGACACCTCAACTACTGAGGGCTTTACCGATACCACAACTACTGAGGTGACGTCGGATACCACCATAACAGAAAGTACAACAACTGGAGTGCCTTCAACAACTATCGCAGACACCTCAACTACTGAGGGCTCTACCGATACCACAACTACTGAGGTGACCCCGGATACCACCATAACAGAAAGTACAACAACTGGAAGGCCTTCAACAACTACTGCGGATACTACAACTACTGAGGACTCTACCGATACCACAACTTCTGTGGTGACGTCGAAAACCACCATAATAGAAAGTACAACCACTGGAGTGCCTTCAACAACTACTGCGGATACCACAACTACTGAGGACTCTACCGATACCACAACTTCTGAGGTGACGTCGGATACCACCATAACAGAAAGTACAACTACCGAAATGCCTTCAACAACTATCGCGGATACCACAACTACTGAGGATTCTACCCATACCACAACTTCTGAGGTGACGTCGGATACCACCATTACAGAAAGTGCAACCACTGGAGTGCCTTCAACAACTATCGCAGACACCTCAACTACTGAGGGCTTTACCGATACCACAACTACTGAGGTGACGTCGGATACCACCATAACAGAAAGAACAACAACTGGAGTGCCTTCAACAACTACTGCGGATACCACAACTACTGAGGACTCTACCGATACCACAACTTCTGAGGTGACGTCGGAAACCACCATAACAGAAAGTACAACTACCGGAATGCCTTCAACAACTATCGCGGATACCACAACTACTGAGGATTCTACCCATACCACAACTTCTGAGGTGACGTCGGATACCACCATAACAGAAAGTACAACCACTGGAGTGCCTTCAACAACTATCGCGGATACCACAACCACTGAGGACTCTACCCATACCACAACTTCTGAGGTGATGTCGGATACCACCATAACAGAAAGTACAACTACCGGAATGCCTTCAACAACTATCGCAGATACCACAACTACTGAGGATTCTACCCATACCACAACTTCTGAGGTGACGTCGGATACCACCATAACAGAAAGTACAACCACTGGAGTGCCTTCAACAACTATCGCGGATACCACAACCACTGAGGACTCTACCCATACCACAACTTCTGAGGTGACGTCGGATACCACCATTACAGAAAGTGCAACCACTGGAGTGCCTTCAACAACTATCGCAGACACCTCAACTACTGAGGGCTTTACCGATACCACAACTACTGAGGTGACGTCGGATACCACCATAACAGAAAATACAACCACTGGAGTGCCTTCAACAACTATCGCGGATACCACAACCACTGAGGACTCTACCCATACCACAACTTCTGAGGTGATGTCGGATACCACCATAACAGAAAGTACAACTACCGGAATGCCTTCAACAACTATCGCGGATACCACAACTACTGAGGATTCTACCCATACCACAACTTCTGAGGTGACGTCGGATACCACCATTACAGAAAGTGCAATCACTGGAATGCCTTCAACAACTATCGCAGACACCTCAACTACTGAGGGCTTTACCGATACCACAACTACTGAGGTGACGTCGGATACCACCATAACAGAAAGTACAACAACTGGAGTGCCTTCAACAACTACTGCGGATACCACAACTACTGAGGACTCTACCGATACCACAACTTCTGAAGTGACGTCGGAAACCACCATAACAGAAAGTACAACTACCGGAATGCCTTCAACAACTATCGCGGATACCACAACTACTGAGGATTCTACCCATACCACAACTTCTGAGGTGACGTCGGATACCACCATTACAGAAAGTGCAATCACTGGAATGCCTTCAACAACTATCGCAGACACCTCAACTACTGAGGGCTTTACCGATACCACAACTACTGAGGTGACGTCGGAAACCACCATAACAGAAAGTACAACTACCGGAATGCCTTCAACAACTATCGCGGATACCACAACTACTGAGGATTCTACCCATACCACAACTTCTGAGGTGACGTCGGATACCACCATAACAGAAAGTACAACCACTGGAGTGCCTTCAACAACTATCGCGGATACCACAACCACTGAGGACTCTACCCATACCACAACTTCTGAGGTGATGTCGGATACCACCATAACAGAAAGTACAACTACCGGAATGCCTTCAACAACTATCGCAGATACCACAACTACTGAGGATTCTACCCATACCACAACTTCTGGGGTGACGTCGGATACCACCATAACAGAAAGTACAACCACTGGAGTGCCTTCAACAACTATCGCGGATACCACAACCACTGAGGACTCTACCCATAACACAACTTCTGAGGTGACGTCGGATACCACCATTACAGAAAGTGCAACCACTGGAGTGCCTTCAACAACTATCGCAGACACCTCAACTACTGAGGGCTTTACCGATACCACAACTTCTGAGGTGACGTCGGATACCACCATTACAGAAAGTGCAACCACTGGAGTGCCTTCAACAACTATCGCAGACACCTCAACTACTGAGGGCTTTACCGATACCACAACTTCTGAGGTGACGTCGGATACCACCATAACAGAAAGTACAACTACCGGAATGCCTTCAACAACTATCGCGGATACCACAACTACTGAGGATTCTACCCATACCACAACTTCTGAGGTGACGTCGGATACCACCATTACAGAAAGTGCAACCACTGGAGTGCCTTCAACAACTATCGCAGACACCTCAACTACTGAGGGCTTTACCGATACCACAACTACTGAGGTGACGTCGGATACCACCATAAAAGAAAGTACAACAACTGGAGTGCCTTCAACAACTACTGCGGATACCACAACTACTGAGGACTCTACCGATACCACAACTTCTGTGGTGACGTCGGAAACCACCATAATAGAAAGTACAACCACTGGAGTGCCTTCAACAACTATCGAAGACACCTCAACTACTGAGGGCTTTACCGATACCACAACTACTGAGGTGACGTCGGATACCACCATAACAGAAAGTTCAACAACTGGAGTGCCTTCAACAACTATCGCAGACACCTCAACTACTGAGGGCTTTACCGATACCACAACTACTGAGGTGACGTCGGATACCACCATAACAGAAAGTACAACAACTGGAGTGCCTTCAACAACTACTGCGGATACCACAACTACTGAGGACTCTACCGATACCACAACTTCTGAGGTGACGTCGGATACCACCATAACAGAAAGTACAACTACCGGAATGCCTTCAACAACTATCGCGGATACCACAACTACTGAGGATTCTACCCATACCACAACTTCTGAGGTGACGTCGGATACCACCATAACAGAAAGTACAACCACTGGAGTGCCTTCAACAACTATCGCGGATACCACAACCACTGAGGACTCTACCCATACCACAACTTCTGAGGTGACGTCGGATACCACCATTACAGAAAGTGCAACCACTGGAGTGCCTTCAACAACTATCGCGGATACCACAACCACTGAGGACTCTACCCATACCACAACTTCTGAGGTGATGTCGGATACCACCATAACAGAAAGTACAACTACCGGAATGCCTTCAACAACTATCGCAGATACCACAACTACTGAGGATTCTACCCATACCACAAGTTCTGAGGTGACGTCGGATACCACCATAATAGAAAGTACAACCACTGGAGTGCCTTCAACAACTACTGCGGATACCACAACTACTGAGGACTCTACCGATACCACAACTTCTGAGGTGACGTCGGATACCACCATAACAGAAAGTACAACTACCGAAATGCCTTCAACAACTATCGCGGATACCACAACTACTGAGGATTCTACCCATACCACAACTTCTGAGGTGACGTCGGATACCACCATTACAGAAAGTGCAACCACTGGAGTGCCTTCAACAACTATCGCAGACACCTCAACTACTGAGGGCTTTACCGATACCACAACTACTGAGGTGACGTCGGATACCACCATAACAGAAAGTACAACAACTGGAGTGCCTTCAACAACTACTGCGGATGCCACAACTACTGAGGACTCTACCGATACCACAACTTCTGAGGTGACGTCGGAAACCACCATAACAGAAAGTACAACTACCGGAATGCCTTCAACAACTATCGCGGATACCACAACTACTGAGGATTCTACCCATACCACAACTTCTGAGGTGACGTCGGATACCACCATAACAGAAAGTACAACCACTGGAGTGCCTTCAACAACTATCGCGGATACCACAACCACTGAGGACTCTACCCATACCACAACTTCTGAGGTGATGTCGGATACCACCATAACAGAAAGTACAACTACCGGAATGCCTTCAACAACTATCGCGGATACCACAACTACTGAGGATTCTACCCATACCACAACTTCTGAGGTGACGTCGGATACCACCATTACAGAAAGTGCAACCACTGGAGTGCCTTCAACAACTATCGAAGACACCTCAACTACTGAGGGCTTTACCGATACCACAACTACTGAGGTGACGTCGGATACCACCATAACAGAAAGTTCAACAACTGGAGTGCCTTCTACAACTACTGCGGATACCACAACTACTGAGGACTCTACCGATACCACAACTTCTGAGGTGACGTCGGAAACCACCATAACAGAAAGTACAACCACTGGAGTGCCTTCAACAACTATCGCGGATGCAATGACTACTGAGGGCTCTACCGATACCGCAACTACTGAGGTGACCTCGGATACCACCATAACAGAAAGTGCAACCACTGGAGTGCCTTCAACAACTACTGCGGATACCACAACTACTGAGGACTCTACCGATACCACAACTTCTGAGGTGACGTCGGATACCACCATAACAGAAAGTACAACTACCGGAATGCCTTCAACAACTATCGCGGATACCACAACTACTGAGGATTCTACCCATACCACAACTTCTGAGGTGACGTCGGATACCACCATAACAGAAAGTACAACCACTGGAGTGCCTTCAACAACTATCGCGGATACCACAACCACTGAGGACTCTACCCATACCACAACTTCTGAGGTGACGTCGGATACCACCATTACAGAAAGTGCAACCACTGGAGTGCCTTCAACAACTATCGCGGATACCACAACCACTGAGGACTCTACCCATACCACAACTTCTGAGGTGATGTCGGATACCACCATAACAGAAAGTACAACTACCGGAATGCCTTCAACAACTATCGCAGATACCACAACTACTGAGGATTCTACCCATACCACAAGTTCTGAGGTGACGTCGGATACCACCATAATAGAAAGTACAACCACTGGAGTGCCTTCAACAACTACTGCGGATACCACAACTACTGAGGACTCTACCGATACCACAACTTCTGAGGTGACGTCGGATACCACCATAACAGAAAGTACAACTACCGAAATGCCTTCAACAACTATCGCGGATACCACAACTACTGAGGATTCTACCCATACCACAACTTCTGAGGTGACGTCGGATACCACCATTACAGAAAGTGCAACCACTGGAGTGCCTTCAACAACTATCGCAGACACCTCAACTACTGAGGGCTTTACCGATACCACAACTACTGAGGTGACGTCGGATACCACCATAACAGAAAGTACAACAACTGGAGTGCCTTCAACAACTACTGCGGATACCACAACTACTGAGGACTCTACCGATACCACAACTTCTGAGGTGACGTCAGAAACCACCATAACAGAAAGTACAACTACCGGAATGCCTTCAACAACTATCGCGGATACCACAACTACTGAGGATTCTACCCATACCACAACTTCTGAGGTGACGTCGGATACCACCATAACAGAAAGTACAACCACTGGAGTGCCTTCAACAACTATCGCGGATACCACAACCACTGAGGACTCTACCCATACCACAACTTCTGAGGTGATGTCGGATACCACCATAACAGAAAGTACAACTACCGGAATGCCTTCAACAACTATCGCGGATACCACAACTACTGAGGATTCTACCCATACCACAACTTCTGAGGTGACGTCGGATACCACCATTACAGAAAGTGCAACCACTGGAGTGCCTTCAACAACTATCGAAGACACCTCAACTACTGAGGGCTTTACCGATACCACAACTACTGAGGTGACGTCGGATACCACCATAACAGAAAGTTCAACAACTGGAGTGCCTTCTACAACTACTGCGGATACCACAACTACTGAGGACTCTACCGATACCACAACTTCTGAGGTGACGTCGGAAACCACCATAACAGAAAGTACAACCACTGGAGTGCCTTCAACAACTATCGCGGATGCAATGACTACTGAGGGCTCTACCGATACCGCAACTACTGAGGTGACCTCGGATACCACCATAACAGAAAGTGCAACCACTGGACTGCCTTCAACAACTATCGCAGACACCTCAAATACTGAGGGCTCTACCGATACTACAACTACTGATCTGACCCCGGATACCACCATAACAGAAAGTACAACCACTGGAGTGCAAACAACTATCGCGGATAAAACGACTACTGAGGGCTCTACCGACACGACAACTACTGAGGTGTCCACTGATACCACCATAACAGAAAGTGCAACCACTAGACTGCCTTCAACAACTATCGCAGACACTTCAACTACTGAGGGCTCTACCGATACCACAACTACTGAGGTGACCCCGGATACCACCAAAACAGAAAGTACAACAACTGGAGTGCCTTCAACAACTACTGCGGATACCACAACTACTGAGGACTCTACCGATACCACAACTTCTGTGGTGACGTCGGAAACCACCATAATAGAAAGTACAACCACTGGAGTGCCTTCAACAACTACTGCGGATACCACAAATACTGAGGACTCTACCGATACCACAACTTCTGAGGTGACGTCGGATACCACCATAACAGAAAGTACAACTACCGGAATGCCTTCAACAACTATCGCGGATACCACAACTACTGAGGATTCTACCCATACCACAACTTCTGAGGTGACGTCGGATACCACCATTACAGAAAGTGCAACCACTGGAGTGCCTTCAACAACTATCGAAGACACCTCAACTACTGAGGGCTTTACCGATACCACAACTACTGAGGTGACGTCGGATACCACCATAACAGAAAGTTCAACAACTGGAGTGCCTTCTACAACTACTGCGGATACCACAACTACTGAGGACTCTACCGATACCACAACTTCTGAGGTGACGTCGGAAACCACCATAACAGAAAGTACAACCACTGGAGTGCCTTCAACAACTATCGCGGATGCAATGACTACTGAGGGCTCTACCGATACCGCAACTACTGAGGTGACCTCGGATACCACCATAACAGAAAGTGCAACCACTGGACTGCCTTCAACAACTATCGCAGACACCTCAAATACTGAGGGCTCTACCGATACTACAACTACTGATCTGACCCCGGATACCACCATAACAGAAAGTACAACCACTGGAGTGCAAACAACTATCGCGGATAAAACGACTACTGAGGGCTCTACCGACACGACAACTACTGAGGTGTCCACTGATACCACCATAACAGAAAGTGCAACCACTAGACTGCCTTCAACAACTATCGCAGACACTTCAACTACTGAGGGCTCTACCGATACCACAACTACTGAGGTGACCCCGGATACCACCAAAACAGAAAGTACAACAACTGGAGTGCCTTCAACAACTACTGCGGATACCACAACTACTGAGGACTCTACCGATACCACAACTTCTGTGGTGACGTCGGAAACCACCATAATAGAAAGTACAACCACTGGAGTGCCTTCAACAACTACTGCGGATACCACAAATACTGAGGACTCTACCGATACCACAACTTCTGAGGTGACGTCGGATACCACCATAACAGAAAGTACAACTACCGGAATGCCTTCAACAACTATCGCGGATACCACAACTACTGAGGATTCTACCCATACCACAACTTCTGAGGTGACGTCGGATACCACCATTACAGAAAGTGCAACCACTGGAGTGCCTTCAACAACTATCGAAGACACCTCAACTACTGAGGGCTTTACCGAAACCACAACTACTGAGGTGACGTCGGATACCACCATAACAGAAAGTTCAACAACTGGAGTGCCTTCAACAACTACTGCGGATACCACAACTACTGAGGACTCTACCGATACCACAACTTCTGAGGTGACGTCGGAAACCACCATAACAGAAAGTACAACCACTGGAGTGCCTTCAACAACTATTGGGGATACCACAACTACTGAGGATTCTACCCATACCACAACTTCTGAGGTGACGTCGGATACCACCATTACAGAAAGTACAACTACCGGAATGCCTTCAACAACTATCGCGGATACCACAACTACTGAGGATTCTACCCATACCACAACTTCTGAGGTGACGTCGGATACCACCATAACAGAAAGTACAACCACTGGAGTGCCTTCAACAACTATTTCGGATACCACAACCACTGAGGACTCTACCCATACCACAACTTCTGAGGTGACGTCGGATACCACCATTACAGAAAGTGCAACCACTGGAGTGCCTTCAACAACTATCGCGGATACCACAACCACTGAGGACTCTACCCATACCACAACTTCTGAGGTGATGTCGGATACCACCATAACAGAAAGTACAACTACCGGAATGCCTTCAACAACTATCGCAGATACCACAACTACTGAGGATTCTACCCATACCACAACTTCTGAGGTGACGTCGGATACCACCATAACAGAAAGTACAACCACTGGAGTGCCTTCAACAACTATCGCGGATACCACAACCACTGAGGACTCTACCCATACCACAACTTCTGAGGTGACGTCAGATACCACCATTACAGAAAGTGCAACCACTGGAGTGCCTTCAACAACTATCGCAGACACCTCAACTACTGAGGGCTTTACCGATACCACAACTTCTGAGGTGACGTCGGATACCACCATAACAGAAAGTACAACTACCGGAATGCCTTCAACAACTATCGCGGATACCACAACTACTGAGGATTCTACCCATACCACAACTTCTGAGGTGACGTCGGATACCACCATTACAGAAAGTGCAACCACTGGAGTGCCTTCAACAACTATCGAAGACACCTCAACTACTGAGGGCTTTACCGATACCACAACTACTGAGGTGACGTCGGATACCACCATAACAGAAAGTTCAACAACTGGAGTGCCTTCAACAACTATCGCAGACACCTCAACTACTGAGGGCTCTACCGATACCACAACTACTGAGGTGACCCCGGATACCACCATAACAGAAAGTACAACAACTGGAAGGCCTTCAACAACTACTGCGGATACTACAACTACTGAGGACTCTACCGATACCACAACTTCTGTGGTGACGTCGAAAACCACCATAATAGAAAGTACAACCACTGGAGTGCCTTCAACAACTACTGCGGATACCACAACTACTGAGGACTCTACCGATACCACAACTTCTGAGGTGACGTCGGATACCACCATAACAGAAAGTACAACTACCGAAATGCCTTCAACAACTATCGCGGATACCACAACTACTGAGGATTCTACCCATACCACAACTTCTGAGGTGACGTCGGATACCACCATTACAGAAAGTGCAACCACTGGAGTGCCTTCAACAACTATCGCAGACACCTCAACTACTGAGGGCTTTACCGATACCACAACTACTGAGGTGACGTCGGATACCACCATAACAGAAAGAACAACAACTGGAGTGCCTTCAACAACTACTGCGGATACCACAACTACTGAGGACTCTACCGATACCACAACTTCTGAGGTGACGTCGGAAACCACCATAACAGAAAGTACAACTACCGGAATGCCTTCAACAACTATCGCGGATACCACAACTACTGAGGATTCTACCCATACCACAACTTCTGAGGTGACGTCGGATACCACCATAACAGAAAGTACAACCACTGGAGTGCCTTCAACAACTATCGCGGATACCACAACCACTGAGGACTCTACCCATACCACAACTTCTGAGGTGATGTCGGATACCACCATAACAGAAAGTACAACTACCGGAATGCCTTCAACAACTATCGCAGATACCACAACTACTGAGGATTCTACCCATACCACAACTTCTGAGGTGACGTCGGATACCACCATAACAGAAAGTACAACCACTGGAGTGCCTTCAACAACTATCGCGGATACCACAACCACTGAGGACTCTACCCATACCACAACTTCTGAGGTGACGTCGGATACCACCATTACAGAAAGTGCAACCACTGGAGTGCCTTCAACAACTATCGCAGACACCTCAACTACTGAGGGCTTTACCGATACCACAACTACTGAGGTGACGTCGGATACCACCATAACAGAAAATACAACCACTGGAGTGCCTTCAACAACTATCGCGGATACCACAACCACTGAGGACTCTACCCATACCACAACTTCTGAGGTGATGTCGGATACCACCATAACAGAAAGTACAACTACCGGAATGCCTTCAACAACTATCGCGGATACCACAACTACTGAGGATTCTACCCATACCACAACTTCTGAGGTGACGTCGGATACCACCATTACAGAAAGTGCAATCACTGGAATGCCTTCAACAACTATCGCAGACACCTCAACTACTGAGGGCTTTACCGATACCACAACTACTGAGGTGACGTCGGATACCACCATAACAGAAAGTACAACAACTGGAGTGCCTTCAACAACTACTGCGGATACCACAACTACTGAGGACTCTACCGATACCACAACTTCTGAAGTGACGTCGGAAACCACCATAACAGAAAGTACAACTACTGGAATGCCTTCAACAACTATCGCGGATACCACAACTACTGAGGATTCTACCCATACCACAACTTCTGAGGTGACGTCGGATACCACCATTACAGAAAGTGCAATCACTGGAATGCCTTCAACAACTATCGCAGACACCTCAACTACTGAGGGCTTTACCGATACCACAACTACTGAGGTGACGTCGGATACCACCATAACAGAAAGTACAACAACTGGAGTGCCTTCAACAACTACTGCGGATACCACAACTACTGAGGACTCTACCGATACCACAACTTCTGAGGTGACGTCGGAAACCACCATAACAGAAAGTACAACTACCGGAATGCCTTCAACAACTATCGCGGATACCACAACTACTGAGGATTCTACCCATACCACAACTTCTGAGGTGACGTCGGATACCACCATAACAGAAAGTACAACCACTGGAGTGCCTTCAACAACTATCGCGGATACCACAACCACTGAGGACTCTACCCATACCACAACTTCTGAGGTGATGTCGGATACCACCATAACAGAAAGTACAACTACCGGAATGCCTTCAACAACTATCGCAGATACCACAACTACTGAGGATTCTACCCATACCACAACTTCTGGGGTGACGTCGGATACCACCATAACAGAAAGTACAACCACTGGAGTGCCTTCAACAACTATCGCGGATACCACAACCACTGAGGACTCTACCCATAACACAACTTCTGAGGTGACGTCGGATACCACCATTACAGAAAGTGCAACCACTGGAGTGCCTTCAACAACTATCGCAGACACCTCAACTACTGAGGGCTTTACCGATACCACAACTTCTGAGGTGACGTCGGATACCACCATTACAGAAAGTGCAACCACTGGAGTGCCTTCAACAACTATCGCAGACACCTCAACTACTGAGGGCTTTACCGATACCACAACTTCTGAGGTGACGTCGGATACCACCATAACAGAAAGTACAACTACCGGAATGCCTTCAACAACTATCGCGGATACCACAACTACTGAGGATTCTACCCATACCACAACTTCTGAGGTGACGTCGGATACCACCATTACAGAAAGTGCAACCACTGGAGTGCCTTCAACAACTATCGCAGACACCTCAACTACTGAGGGCTTTACCGATACCACAACTACTAAGGTGACGTCGGATACCACCATAAAAGAAAGTACAACAACTGGAGTGCCTTCAACAACTACTGCGGATACCACAACTACTGAGGACTCTACCGATACCACAACTTCTGTGGTGACGTCGGAAACCACCATAATAGAAAGTACAACCACTGGAGTGCCTTCAACAACTATCGAAGACACCTCAACTACTGAGGGCTTTACCGATACCACAACTACTGAGGTGACGTCGGATACCACCATAACAGAAAGTTCAACAACTGGAGTGCCTTCAACAACTATCGCAGACACCTCAACTACTGAGGGCTTTACCGATACCACAACTACTGAGGTGACGTCGGATACCACCATAACAGAAAGTACAACAACTGGAGTGCCTTCAACAACTACTGCGGATACCACAACTACTGAGGACTCTACCGATACCACAACTTCTGAGGTGACGTCGGATACCACCATAACAGAAAGTACAACTACCGGAATGCCTTCAACAACTATCGCGGATACCACAACTACTGAGGATTCTACCCATACCACAACTTCTGAGGTGACGTCGGATACCACCATAACAGAAAGTACAACCACTGGAGTGCCTTCAACAACTATCGCGGATACCACAACCACTGAGGACTCTACCCATACCACAACTTCTGAGGTGACGTCGGATACCACCATTACAGAAAGTGCAACCACTGGAGTGCCTTCAACAACTATCGCGGATACCACAACCACTGAGGACTCTACCCATACCACAACTTCTGAGGTGATGTCGGATACCACCATAACAGAAAGTACAACTACCGGAATGCCTTCAACAACTATCGCAGATACCACAACTACTGAGGATTCTACCCATACCACAAGTTCTGAGGTGACGTCGGATACCACCATAACAGAAAGTACAACCACTGGAGTGCCTTCAACAACTATCGCGGATACCACAACCACTGAGGACTCTACCCATACCACAACTTCTGAGGTGACGTCGGATACCACCATTACAGAAAGTGCAACCACTGGAGTGCCTTCAACAACTATCGCAGACACCTCAACTACTGAGGGCTTTACCGATACCACAACTTCTGAGGTGACGTCGGATACCACCATTACAGAAAGTACAACTACCGGAATGCCTTCAACAACTATCGCGGATACCACAACTACTGAGGATTCTACCCATACCACAACTTCTGAGGTGACGTCGGATACCACCATTACAGAAAGTGCAACCACTGGAGTGCCTTCAACAACTATCGCAGACACCTCAACTACTGAGGGCTCTACCGATACCACAACTACTGAGGTGACCCCGGATACCACCATAACAGAAAGTACAACAACTGGAAGGCCTTCAACAACTACTGCGGATACTACAACTACTGAGGACTCTACCGATACCACAACTTCTGTGGTGACGTCGAAAACCACCATAATAGAAAGTACAACCACTGGAGTGCCTTCAACAACTACTGCGGATACCACAACTACTGAGGACTCTACCGATACCACAACTTCTGAGGTGACGTCGGATACCACCATAACAGAAAGTACAACTACCGAAATGCCTTCAACAACTATCGCAGATACCACAACTACTGAGGATTCTACCCATACCACAACTTCTGAGGTGACGTCGGAAACCACCATAACAGAAAGTACAACTACCGGAATGCCTTCAACAACTATCGCGGATACCACAACTACTGAGGATTCTACCCATACCACAACTTCTGAGGTGACGTCGGATACCACCATAACAGAAAGTACAACCACTGGAGTGCCTTCAACAACTATCGCGGATACCACAACCACTGAGGACTCTACCCATACCACAACTTCTGAGGTGATGTCGGATACCACCATAACAGAAAGTACAACTACCGGAATGCCTTCAACAACTATCGCAGATACCACAACTACTGAGGATTCTACCCATACCACAACTTCTGAGGTGACGTCGGATACCACCATAACAGAAAGTACAACCACTGGAGTGCCTTCAACAACTATCGCGGATACCACAACCACTGAGGACTCTACCCATACCACAACTTCTGAGGTGACGTCGGATACCACCATTACAGAAAGTGCAACCACTGGAGTGCCTTCAACAACTATCGCAGACACCTCAACTACTGAGGGCTTTACCGATACCACAACTACTGAGGTGACGTCGGATACCACCATAACAGAAAATACAACCACTGGAGTGCCTTCAACAACTATCGCGGATACCACAACCACTGAGGACTCTACCCATACCACAACTTCTGAGGTGATGTCGGATACCACCATAACAGAAAGTACAACTACCGGAATGCCTTCAACAACTATCGCGGATACCACAACTACTGAGGATTCTACCCATACCACAACTTCTGAGGTGACGTCGGATACCACCATTACAGAAAGTGCAATCACTGGAATGCCTTCAACAACTATCGCAGACACCTCAACTACTGAGGGCTTTACCGATACCACAACTACTGAGGTGACGTCGGATACCACCATAACAGAAAGTACAACAACTGGAGTGCCTTCAACAACTACTGCGGATACCACAACTACTGAGGACTCTACCGATACCACAACTTCTGAAGTGACGTCGGAAACCACCATAACAGAAAGTACAACTACCGGAATGCCTTCAACAACTATCGCGGATACCACAACTACTGAGGATTCTACCCATACCACAACTTCTGAGGTGACGTCGGATACCACCATTACAGAAAGTGCAATCACTGGAATGCCTTCAACAACTATCGCAGACACCTCAACTACTGAGGGCTTTACCGATACCACAACTACTGAGGTGACGTCGGAAACCACCATAACAGAAAGTACAACTACCGGAATGCCTTCAACAACTATCGCGGATACCACAACTACTGAGGATTCTACCCATACCACAACTTCTGAGGTGACGTCGGATACCACCATAACAGAAAGTACAACCACTGGAGTGCCTTCAACAACTATCGCGGATACCACAACCACTGAGGACTCTACCCATACCACAACTTCTGAGGTGATGTCGGATACCACCATAACAGAAAGTACAACTACCGGAATGCCTTCAACAACTATCGCAGATACCACAACTACTGAGGATTCTACCCATACCACAACTTCTGGGGTGACGTCGGATACCACCATAACAGAAAGTACAACCACTGGAGTGCCTTCAACAACTATCGCGGATACCACAACCACTGAGGACTCTACCCATAACACAACTTCTGAGGTGACGTCGGATACCACCATTACAGAAAGTGCAACCACTGGAGTGCCTTCAACAACTATCGCAGACACCTCAACTACTGAGGGCTTTACCGATACCACAACTTCTGAGGTGACGTCGGATACCACCATTACAGAAAGTGCAACCACTGGAGTGCCTTCAACAACTATCGCAGACACCTCAACTACTGAGGGCTTTACCGATACCACAACTTCTGAGGTGACGTCGGATACCACCATAACAGAAAGTACAACTACCGGAATGCCTTCAACAACTATCGCGGATACCACAACTACTGAGGATTCTACCCATACCACAACTTCTGAGGTGACGTCGGATACCACCATTACAGAAAGTGCAACCACTGGAGTGCCTTCAACAACTATCGCAGACACCTCAACTACTGAGGGCTTTACCGATACCACAACTACTGAGGTGACGTCGGATACCACCATAAAAGAAAGTACAACAACTGGAGTGCCTTCAACAACTACTGCGGATACCACAACTACTGAGGACTCTACCGATACCACAACTTCTGTGGTGACGTCGGAAACCACCATAATAGAAAGTACAACCACTGGAGTGCCTTCAACAACTATCGAAGACACCTCAACTACTGAGGGCTTTACCGATACCACAACTACTGAGGTGACGTCGGATACCACCATAACAGAAAGTTCAACAACTGGAGTGCCTTCAACAACTATCGCAGACACCTCAACTACTGAGGGCTTTACCGATACCACAACTACTGAGGTGACGTCGGATACCACCATAACAGAAAGTACAACAACTGGAGTGCCTTCAACAACTACTGCGGATACCACAACTACTGAGGACTCTACCGATACCACAACTTCTGAGGTGACGTCGGATACCACCATAACAGAAAGTACAACTACCGGAATGCCTTCAACAACTATCGCGGATACCACAACTACTGAGGATTCTACCCATACCACAACTTCTGAGGTGACGTCGGATACCACCATAACAGAAAGTACAACCACTGGAGTGCCTTCAACAACTATCGCGGATACCACAACCACTGAGGACTCTACCCATACCACAACTTCTGAGGTGACGTCGGATACCACCATTACAGAAAGTGCAACCACTGGAGTGCCTTCAACAACTATCGCGGATACCACAACCACTGAGGACTCTACCCATACCACAACTTCTGAGGTGATGTCGGATACCACCATAACAGAAAGTACAACTACCGGAATGCCTTCAACAACTATCGCAGATACCACAACTACTGAGGATTCTACCCATACCACAAGTTCTGAGGTGACGTCGGATACCACCATAATAGAAAGTACAACCACTGGAGTGCCTTCAACAACTACTGCGGATACCACAACTACTGAGGACTCTACCGATACCACAACTTCTGAGGTGACGTCGGATACCACCATAACAGAAAGTACAACTACCGAAATGCCTTCAACAACTATCGCGGATACCACAACTACTGAGGATTCTACCCATACCACAACTTCTGAGGTGACGTCGGATACCACCATTACAGAAAGTGCAACCACTGGAGTGCCTTCAACAACTATCGCAGACACCTCAACTACTGAGGGCTTTACCGATACCACAACTACTGAGGTGACGTCGGATACCACCATAACAGAAAGTACAACAACTGGAGTGCCTTCAACAACTACTGCGGATGCCACAACTACTGAGGACTCTACCGATACCACAACTTCTGAGGTGACGTCGGAAACCACCATAACAGAAAGTACAACTACCGGAATGCCTTCAACAACTATCGCGGATACCACAACTACTGAGGATTCTACCCATACCACAACTTCTGAGGTGACGTCGGATACCACCATAACAGAAAGTACAACCACTGGAGTGCCTTCAACAACTATCGCGGATACCACAACCACTGAGGACTCTACCCATACCACAACTTCTGAGGTGATGTCGGATACCACCATAACAGAAAGTACAACTACCGGAATGCCTTCAACAACTATCGCGGATACCACAACTACTGAGGATTCTACCCATACCACAACTTCTGAGGTGACGTCGGATACCACCATTACAGAAAGTGCAACCACTGGAGTGCCTTCAACAACTATCGAAGACACCTCAACTACTGAGGGCTTTACCGATACCACAACTACTGAGGTGACGTCGGATACCACCATAACAGAAAGTTCAACAACTGGAGTGCCTTCTACAACTACTGCGGATACCACAACTACTGAGGACTCTACCGATACCACAACTTCTGAGGTGACGTCGGAAACCACCATAACAGAAAGTACAACCACTGGAGTGCCTTCAACAACTATCGCGGATGCAATGACTACTGAGGGCTCTACCGATACCGCAACTACTGAGGTGACCTCGGATACCACCATAACAGAAAGTGCAACCACTGGAGTGCCTTCAACAACTACTGCGGATACCACAACTACTGAGGACTCTACCGATACCACAACTTCTGAGGTGACGTCGGATACCACCATAACAGAAAGTACAACTACCGGAATGCCTTCAACAACTATCGCGGATACCACAACTACTGAGGATTCTACCCATACCACAACTTCTGAGGTGACGTCGGATACCACCATAACAGAAAGTACAACCACTGGAGTGCCTTCAACAACTATCGCGGATACCACAACCACTGAGGACTCTACCCATACCACAACTTCTGAGGTGACGTCGGATACCACCATTACAGAAAGTGCAACCACTGGAGTGCCTTCAACAACTATCGCGGATACCACAACCACTGAGGACTCTACCCATACCACAACTTCTGAGGTGATGTCGGATACCACCATAACAGAAAGTACAACTACCGGAATGCCTTCAACAACTATCGCAGATACCACAACTACTGAGGATTCTACCCATACCACAAGTTCTGAGGTGACGTCGGATACCACCATAATAGAAAGTACAACCACTGGAGTGCCTTCAACAACTACTGCGGATACCACAACTACTGAGGACTCTACCGATACCACAACTTCTGAGGTGACGTCGGATACCACCATAACAGAAAGTACAACTACCGAAATGCCTTCAACAACTATCGCGGATACCACAACTACTGAGGATTCTACCCATACCACAACTTCTGAGGTGACGTCGGATACCACCATTACAGAAAGTGCAACCACTGGAGTGCCTTCAACAACTATCGCAGACACCTCAACTACTGAGGGCTTTACCGATACCACAACTACTGAGGTGACGTCGGATACCACCATAACAGAAAGTACAACAACTGGAGTGCCTTCAACAACTACTGCGGATACCACAACTACTGAGGACTCTACCGATACCACAACTTCTGAGGTGACGTCGGAAACCACCATAACAGAAAGTACAACTACCGGAATGCCTTCAACAACTATCGCGGATACCACAACTACTGAGGATTCTACCCATACCACAACTTCTGAGGTGACGTCGGATACCACCATAACAGAAAGTACAACCACTGGAGTGCCTTCAACAACTATCGCGGATACCACAACCACTGAGGACTCTACCCATACCACAACTTCTGAGGTGATGTCGGATACCACCATAACAGAAAGTACAACTACCGGAATGCCTTCAACAACTATCGCGGATACCACAACTACTGAGGATTCTACCCATACCACAACTTCTGAGGTGACGTCGGATACCACCATTACAGAAAGTGCAACCACTGGAGTGCCTTCAACAACTATCGAAGACACCTCAACTACTGAGGGCTTTACCGATACCACAACTACTGAGGTGACGTCGGATACCACCATAACAGAAAGTTCAACAACTGGAGTGCCTTCTACAACTACTGCGGATACCACAACTACTGAGGACTCTACCGATACCACAACTTCTGAGGTGACGTCGGAAACCACCATAACAGAAAGTACAACCACTGGAGTGCCTTCAACAACTATCGCGGATGCAATGACTACTGAGGGCTCTACCGATACCGCAACTACTGAGGTGACCTCGGATACCACCATAACAGAAAGTGCAACCACTGGACTGCCTTCAACAACTATCGCAGACACCTCAAATACTGAGGGCTCTACCGATACTACAACTACTGATCTGACCCCGGATACCACCATAACAGAAAGTACAACCACTGGAGTGCAAACAACTATCGCGGATAAAACGACTACTGAGGGCTCTACCGACACGACAACTACTGAGGTGTCCACTGATACCACCATAACAGAAAGTGCAACCACTAGACTGCCTTCAACAACTATCGCAGACACTTCAACTACTGAGGGCTCTACCGATACCACAACTACTGAGGTGACCCCGGATACCACCAAAACAGAAAGTACAACAACTGGAGTGCCTTCAACAACTACTGCGGATACCACAACTACTGAGGACTCTACCGATACCACAACTTCTGTGGTGACGTCGGAAACCACCATAATAGAAAGTACAACCACTGGAGTGCCTTCAACAACTACTGCGGATACCACAAATACTGAGGACTCTACCGATACCACAACTTCTGAGGTGACGTCGGATACCACCATAACAGAAAGTACAACTACCGGAATGCCTTCAACAACTATCGCGGATACCACAACTACTGAGGATTCTACCCATACCACAACTTCTGAGGTGACGTCGGATACCACCATTACAGAAAGTGCAACCACTGGAGTGCCTTCAACAACTATCGAAGACACCTCAACTACTGAGGGCTTTACCGATACCACAACTACTGAGGTGACGTCGGATACCACCATAACAGAAAGTTCAACAACTGGAGTGCCTTCTACAACTACTGCGGATACCACAACTACTGAGGACTCTACCGATACCACAACTTCTGAGGTGACGTCGGAAACCACCATAACAGAAAGTACAACCACTGGAGTGCCTTCAACAACTATCGCGGATGCAATGACTACTGAGGGCTCTACCGATACCGCAACTACTGAGGTGACCTCGGATACCACCATAACAGAAAGTGCAACCACTGGACTGCCTTCAACAACTATCGCAGACACCTCAAATACTGAGGGCTCTACCGATACTACAACTACTGATCTGACCCCGGATACCACCATAACAGAAAGTACAACCACTGGAGTGCAAACAACTATCGCGGATAAAACGACTACTGAGGGCTCTACCGACACGACAACTACTGAGGTGTCCACTGATACCACCATAACAGAAAGTGCAACCACTAGACTGCCTTCAACAACTATCGCAGACACTTCAACTACTGAGGGCTCTACCGATACCACAACTACTGAGGTGACCCCGGATACCACCAAAACAGAAAGTACAACAACTGGAGTGCCTTCAACAACTACTGCGGATACCACAACTACTGAGGACTCTACCGATACCACAACTTCTGTGGTGACGTCGGAAACCACCATAATAGAAAGTACAACCACTGGAGTGCCTTCAACAACTACTGCGGATACCACAAATACTGAGGACTCTACCGATACCACAACTTCTGAGGTGACGTCGGATACCACCATAACAGAAAGTACAACTACCGGAATGCCTTCAACAACTATCGCGGATACCACAACTACTGAGGATTCTACCCATACCACAACTTCTGAGGTGACGTCGGATACCACCATTACAGAAAGTGCAACCACTGGAGTGCCTTCAACAACTATCGAAGACACCTCAACTACTGAGGGCTTTACCGAAACCACAACTACTGAGGTGACGTCGGATACCACCATAACAGAAAGTTCAACAACTGGAGTGCCTTCAACAACTACTGCGGATACCACAACTACTGAGGACTCTACCGATACCACAACTTCTGAGGTGACGTCGGAAACCACCATAACAGAAAGTACAACCACTGGAGTGCCTTCAACAACTATTGGGGATACCACAACTACTGAGGATTCTACCCATACCACAACTTCTGAGGTGACGTCGGATACCACCATTACAGAAAGTACAACTACCGGAATGCCTTCAACAACTATCGCGGATACCACAACTACTGAGGATTCTACCCATACCACAACTTCTGAGGTGACGTCGGATACCACCATAACAGAAAGTACAACCACTGGAGTGCCTTCAACAACTATTTCGGATACCACAACCACTGAGGACTCTACCCATACCACAACTTCTGAGGTGACGTCGGATACCACCATTACAGAAAGTGCAACCACTGGAGTGCCTTCAACAACTATCGCGGATACCACAACCACTGAGGACTCTACCCATACCACAACTTCTGAGGTGATGTCGGATACCACCATAACAGAAAGTACAACTACCGGAATGCCTTCAACAACTATCGCAGATACCACAACTACTGAGGATTCTACCCATACCACAACTTCTGAGGTGACGTCGGATACCACCATAACAGAAAGTACAACCACTGGAGTGCCTTCAACAACTATCGCGGATACCACAACCACTGAGGACTCTACCCATACCACAACTTCTGAGGTGACGTCAGATACCACCATTACAGAAAGTGCAACCACTGGAGTGCCTTCAACAACTATCGCAGACACCTCAACTACTGAGGGCTTTACCGATACCACAACTTCTGAGGTGACGTCGGATACCACCATAACAGAAAGTACAACTACCGGAATGCCTTCAACAACTATCGCGGATACCACAACTACTGAGGATTCTACCCATACCACAACTTCTGAGGTGACGTCGGATACCACCATTACAGAAAGTGCAACCACTGGAGTGCCTTCAACAACTATCGAAGACACCTCAACTACTGAGGGCTTTACCGATACCACAACTACTGAGGTGACGTCGGATACCACCATAACAGAAAGTTCAACAACTGGAGTGCCTTCAACAACTATCGCAGACACCTCAACTACTGAGGGCTCTACCGATACCACAACTACTGAGGTGACCCCGGATACCACCATAACAGAAAGTACAACAACTGGAAGGCCTTCAACAACTACTGCGGATACTACAACTACTGAGGACTCTACCGATACCACAACTTCTGTGGTGACGTCGAAAACCACCATAATAGAAAGTACAACCACTGGAGTGCCTTCAACAACTACTGCGGATACCACAACTACTGAGGACTCTACCGATACCACAACTTCTGAGGTGACGTCGGATACCACCATAACAGAAAGTACAACTACCGAAATGCCTTCAACAACTATCGCGGATACCACAACTACTGAGGATTCTACCCATACCACAACTTCTGAGGTGACGTCGGATACCACCATTACAGAAAGTGCAACCACTGGAGTGCCTTCAACAACTATCGCAGACACCTCAACTACTGAGGGCTTTACCGATACCACAACTACTGAGGTGACGTCGGATACCACCATAACAGAAAGAACAACAACTGGAGTGCCTTCAACAACTACTGCGGATACCACAACTACTGAGGACTCTACCGATACCACAACTTCTGAGGTGACGTCGGAAACCACCATAACAGAAAGTACAACTACCGGAATGCCTTCAACAACTATCGCGGATACCACAACTACTGAGGATTCTACCCATACCACAACTTCTGAGGTGACGTCGGATACCACCATAACAGAAAGTACAACCACTGGAGTGCCTTCAACAACTATCGCGGATACCACAACCACTGAGGACTCTACCCATACCACAACTTCTGAGGTGATGTCGGATACCACCATAACAGAAAGTACAACTACCGGAATGCCTTCAACAACTATCGCAGATACCACAACTACTGAGGATTCTACCCATACCACAACTTCTGAGGTGACGTCGGATACCACCATAACAGAAAGTACAACCACTGGAGTGCCTTCAACAACTATCGCGGATACCACAACCACTGAGGACTCTACCCATACCACAACTTCTGAGGTGACGTCGGATACCACCATTACAGAAAGTGCAACCACTGGAGTGCCTTCAACAACTATCGCAGACACCTCAACTACTGAGGGCTTTACCGATACCACAACTACTGAGGTGACGTCGGATACCACCATAACAGAAAATACAACCACTGGAGTGCCTTCAACAACTATCGCGGATACCACAACCACTGAGGACTCTACCCATACCACAACTTCTGAGGTGATGTCGGATACCACCATAACAGAAAGTACAACTACCGGAATGCCTTCAACAACTATCGCGGATACCACAACTACTGAGGATTCTACCCATACCACAACTTCTGAGGTGACGTCGGATACCACCATTACAGAAAGTGCAATCACTGGAATGCCTTCAACAACTATCGCAGACACCTCAACTACTGAGGGCTTTACCGATACCACAACTACTGAGGTGACGTCGGATACCACCATAACAGAAAGTACAACAACTGGAGTGCCTTCAACAACTACTGCGGATACCACAACTACTGAGGACTCTACCGATACCACAACTTCTGAAGTGACGTCGGAAACCACCATAACAGAAAGTACAACTACTGGAATGCCTTCAACAACTATCGCGGATACCACAACTACTGAGGATTCTACCCATACCACAACTTCTGAGGTGACGTCGGATACCACCATTACAGAAAGTGCAATCACTGGAATGCCTTCAACAACTATCGCAGACACCTCAACTACTGAGGGCTTTACCGATACCACAACTACTGAGGTGACGTCGGATACCACCATAACAGAAAGTACAACAACTGGAGTGCCTTCAACAACTACTGCGGATACCACAACTACTGAGGACTCTACCGATACCACAACTTCTGAGGTGACGTCGGAAACCACCATAACAGAAAGTACAACTACCGGAATGCCTTCAACAACTATCGCGGATACCACAACTACTGAGGATTCTACCCATACCACAACTTCTGAGGTGACGTCGGATACCACCATAACAGAAAGTACAACCACTGGAGTGCCTTCAACAACTATCGCGGATACCACAACCACTGAGGACTCTACCCATACCACAACTTCTGAGGTGATGTCGGATACCACCATAACAGAAAGTACAACTACCGGAATGCCTTCAACAACTATCGCAGATACCACAACTACTGAGGATTCTACCCATACCACAACTTCTGGGGTGACGTCGGATACCACCATAACAGAAAGTACAACCACTGGAGTGCCTTCAACAACTATCGCGGATACCACAACCACTGAGGACTCTACCCATAACACAACTTCTGAGGTGACGTCGGATACCACCATTACAGAAAGTGCAACCACTGGAGTGCCTTCAACAACTATCGCAGACACCTCAACTACTGAGGGCTTTACCGATACCACAACTTCTGAGGTGACGTCGGATACCACCATTACAGAAAGTGCAACCACTGGAGTGCCTTCAACAACTATCGCAGACACCTCAACTACTGAGGGCTTTACCGATACCACAACTTCTGAGGTGACGTCGGATACCACCATAACAGAAAGTACAACTACCGGAATGCCTTCAACAACTATCGCGGATACCACAACTACTGAGGATTCTACCCATACCACAACTTCTGAGGTGACGTCGGATACCACCATTACAGAAAGTGCAACCACTGGAGTGCCTTCAACAACTATCGCAGACACCTCAACTACTGAGGGCTTTACCGATACCACAACTACTAAGGTGACGTCGGATACCACCATAAAAGAAAGTACAACAACTGGAGTGCCTTCAACAACTACTGCGGATACCACAACTACTGAGGACTCTACCGATACCACAACTTCTGTGGTGACGTCGGAAACCACCATAATAGAAAGTACAACCACTGGAGTGCCTTCAACAACTATCGAAGACACCTCAACTACTGAGGGCTTTACCGATACCACAACTACTGAGGTGACGTCGGATACCACCATAACAGAAAGTTCAACAACTGGAGTGCCTTCAACAACTATCGCAGACACCTCAACTACTGAGGGCTTTACCGATACCACAACTACTGAGGTGACGTCGGATACCACCATAACAGAAAGTACAACAACTGGAGTGCCTTCAACAACTACTGCGGATACCACAACTACTGAGGACTCTACCGATACCACAACTTCTGAGGTGACGTCGGATACCACCATAACAGAAAGTACAACTACCGGAATGCCTTCAACAACTATCGCGGATACCACAACTACTGAGGATTCTACCCATACCACAACTTCTGAGGTGACGTCGGATACCACCATAACAGAAAGTACAACCACTGGAGTGCCTTCAACAACTATCGCGGATACCACAACCACTGAGGACTCTACCCATACCACAACTTCTGAGGTGACGTCGGATACCACCATTACAGAAAGTGCAACCACTGGAGTGCCTTCAACAACTATCGCGGATACCACAACCACTGAGGACTCTACCCATACCACAACTTCTGAGGTGATGTCGGATACCACCATAACAGAAAGTACAACTACCGGAATGCCTTCAACAACTATCGCAGATACCACAACTACTGAGGATTCTACCCATACCACAAGTTCTGAGGTGACGTCGGATACCACCATAACAGAAAGTACAACCACTGGAGTGCCTTCAACAACTATCGCGGATACCACAACCACTGAGGACTCTACCCATACCACAACTTCTGAGGTGACGTCGGATACCACCATTACAGAAAGTGCAACCACTGGAGTGCCTTCAACAACTATCGCAGACACCTCAACTACTGAGGGCTTTACCGATACCACAACTTCTGAGGTGACGTCGGATACCACCATTACAGAAAGTACAACTACCGGAATGCCTTCAACAACTATCGCGGATACCACAACTACTGAGGATTCTACCCATACCACAACTTCTGAGGTGACGTCGGATACCACCATTACAGAAAGTGCAACCACTGGAGTGCCTTCAACAACTATCGCAGACACCTCAACTACTGAGGGCTCTACCGATACCACAACTACTGAGGTGACCCCGGATACCACCATAACAGAAAGTACAACAACTGGAAGGCCTTCAACAACTACTGCGGATACTACAACTACTGAGGACTCTACCGATACCACAACTTCTGTGGTGACGTCGAAAACCACCATAATAGAAAGTACAACCACTGGAGTGCCTTCAACAACTACTGCGGATACCACAACTACTGAGGACTCTACCGATACCACAACTTCTGAGGTGACGTCGGATACCACCATAACAGAAAGTACAACTACCGAAATGCCTTCAACAACTATCGCGGATATCACAACTACTGAGGATTCTACCCATACCACAACTTCTGAGGTGACGTCGGATACCACCATTACAGAAAGTGCAATCACTGGAATGCCTTTAACAACTATCGCAGACACCTCAACTACTGAGGGCTTTACCGATACCACAACTACTAAGGTGACGTCGGATACCACCATAACAGAAAGTACAACAACTGGAGTGCCTTCAACAACTACTGCGGATACCACAACTACTGAGGACTCTACCGATACCACAACTTCTGAGGTGACGTCGGAAACCACCATAACAGAAAGTACAACTACCGGAATGCCTTAAACAACTATCGCGGATACCACAACTACTGAGGATTCTACC
Organism: Xestia sexstrigata; assembly: GCA_941918905.2. NCBI lineage: Eukaryota > Metazoa > Arthropoda > Insecta > Lepidoptera > Noctuidae > Xestia > Xestia sexstrigata. The sequence continues at coordinate 8,722,542 of OW799219.2, forward strand.
CATACCACAACTTCTGAGGTGACGTCGGATACCACCATAACAGAAAGTACAACCACTGGAGTGCCTTCAACAACTATCGCGGATACCACAACCACTGAGGACTCTACCCATACCACAACTTCTGAGGTGATGTCGGATACCACCATAACAGAAAGTACAACTACCGGAATGCCTTCAACAACTATCGCGGATACCACAACTACTGAGGATTCTACCCATACCACAACTTCTGAGGTGACGTCGGATACCACCATTACAGAAAGTGCAATCACTGGAATGCCTTCAACAACTATCGCAGACACCTCAACTACTGAGGGATTTACCGATACCACAACTACTGAGGTGACTTCGGATACCACCATAACAGAAAGTACAACAACTGGAGTGCCTTCAACAACTACTGCGGATACCACAACTACTGAGGACTCTACCGATACCACAACTTCTGAGGTGACGTCGGAAACCACCATAACAGAAAGTACAACTACCGGAATGCCTTCAACAACTATCGCGGATACCACAACTACTGAGGATTCTACCCATACCACAACTTCTGAGGTGACGTCGGATACCACCATAACAGAAAGTACAACCACTGGAGTGCCTTCAACAACTATCGCGGATACCACAACCACTGAGGACTCTACCCATACCACAACTTCTGAGGTGATGTCGGATACCACCATAACAGAAAGTACAACTACCGGAATGCCTTCAACAACTATCGCAGATACCACAACTACTGAGGATTCTACCCATACCACAACTTCTGAGGTGACGTCGGATACCACCATAACAGAAAGTACAACCACTGGAGTGCCTTCAACAACTATCGCGGATACCACAACCACTGAGGACTCTACCCATACCACAACTTCTGAGGTGACGTCGGATACCACCATTACAGAAAGTGCAACCACTGGAGTGCCTTCAACAACTATCGCAGACACCTCAACTACTGAGGGCTTTACCGATACCACAACTTCTGAGGTGACGTCGGATACCACCATTACAGAAAGTACAACTACCGGAATGCCTTCAACAACTATCGCGGATACCACAACTACTGAGGATTCTACCCATACCACAACTTCTGAGGTGACGTCGGATACCACCATTACAGAAAGTGCAATCACTGGAATGCCTTTAACAACTATCGCAGACACCTCAACTACTGAGGGCTTTACCGATACCACAACTACTGAGGTGACGTCGGATACCACCATAACAGAAAGTACAACAACTGGAGTGCCTTCAACAACTACTGCGGATACCACAACTACTGAGGACTCTACCGATACCACAACTTCTGTGGTGACGTCGAAAACCACCATAATAGAAAGTACAACCACTGGAGTGCCTTCAACAACTACTGCGGATACCACAACTACTGAGGACTCTACCGATACCACAACTTCTGAGGTGACGTCGGATACCACCATAACAGAAAGTGCAATCACTGGAATGCCTTTAACAACTATCGCAGACACCTCAACTACTGAGGGCTTTACCGATACCACAACTACTAAGGTGACGTCGGATACCACCATAACAGAAAGTACAACAACTGGAGTGCCTTCAACAACTACTGCGGATACCACAACTACTGAGGACTCTACCGATACCACAACTTCTGAGGTGACGTCGGAAACCACCATAACAGAAAGTACAACTACCGGAATGCCTTCAACAACTATCGCGGATACCACAACTACTGAGGATTCTACCCATACCACAACTTCTGAGGTGACGTCGGATACCACCATAACAGAAAGTACAACCACTGGAGTGCCTTCAACAACTATCGCGGATACCACAACCACTGAGGACTCTACCCATACCACAACTTCTGAGGTGATGTCGGATACCACCATAACAGAAAGTACAACTACCGGAATGCCTTCAACAACTATCGCGGATACCACAACTACTGAGGATTCTACCCATACCACAACTTCTGAGGTGACGTCGGATACCACCATTACAGAAAGTGCAATCACTGGAATGCCTTCAACAACTATCGCAGACACCTCAACTACTGAGGGCTTTACCGATACCACAACTACTGAGGTGACGTCGGATACCACCATAACAGAAAGTACAACAACTGGAGTGCCTTCAACAACTACTGCGGATACCACAACTACTGAGGACTCTACCGATACCACAACTTCTGAGGTGACGTCGGAAACCACCATAACAGAAAGTACAACTACCGGAATGCCTTCAACAACTATCGCGGATACCACAACTACTGAGGATTCTACCCATACCACAACTTCTGAGGTGACGTCGGATACCACCATAACAGAAAGTACAACCACTGGAGTGCCTTCAACAACTATCGCGGATACCACAACCACTGAGGACTCTACCCATACCACAACTTCTGAGGTGATGTCGGATACCACCATAACAGAAAGTACAACTACCGGAATGCCTTCAACAACTATCGCAGATACCACAACTACTGAGGATTCTACCCATACCACAACTTCTGAGGTGACGTCGGATACCACCATAACAGAAAGTACAACCACTGGAGTGCCTTCAACAACTATCGCGGATACCACAACCACTGAGGACTCTACCCATACCACAACTTCTGAGGTGACGTCGGATACCACCATTACAGAAAGTGCAACCACTGGAGTGCCTTCAACAACTATCGCAGACACCTCAACTACTGAGGGCTTTACCGATACCACAACTTCTGAGGTGACGTCGGATACCACCATTACAGAAAGTACAACTACCGGAATGCCTTCAACAACTATCGCGGATACCACAACTACTGAGGATTCTACCCATACCACAACTTCTGAGGTGACGTCGGATACCACCATTACAGAAAGTGCAACCACTGGAGTGCCTTCAAGAACTATCGAAGACACCTCAACTACTGAGGGCTTTACCGATACCACAACTACTGAGGTGACGTCTGATACCACCATAACAGAAAGTTCAACAACTGGAGTGCCTTCAACAACTATCGCAGACACCTCAACTACTGAGGGCTCTACCGATACCACAACTACTGAGGTGACCCCGGATACCACCATAACAGAAAGTACAACAACTGGAAGGCCTTCAACAACTACTGCGGATACTACAACTACTGAGGACTCTACCGATACCACAACTTCTGTGGTGACGTCGAAAACCACCATAATAGAAAGTACAACCACTGGAGTGCCTTCAACCACTACTGCGGATACCACAACTACTGAGGACTCTACCGATACCACAACTTCTGAGGTGACGTCGGATACCACCATAACAGAAAGTACAACTACCGAAATGCCTTCAACAACTATCGCGGATACCACAACTACTGAGGATTCTACCCATACCACAACTTCTGAGGTGACGTCGGATACCACCATTACAGAAAGTGCAATCACTGGAATGCCTTTAACAACTATCGCAGACACCTCAACTACTGAGGGCTTTACCGATACCACAACTACTGAGGTGACGTCGGATACCACCATAACAGAAAGTACAACAACTGGAGTGCCTTCAACAACTACTGCGGATACCACAACTACTGAGGACTCTACCGATACCACAACTTCTGAGGTGACGTCGGAAACCACCATAACAGAAAGTACAACTACCGGAATACCTTCAACAACTGTCGCGGATACCACAACTACTGAGGATTCTACCCATACCACAACTTCTGAGGTGACGTCGGATACCACCATAACAGAAAGTACAACCACTGGAGTGCCTTCAACAACTATCGCGGATACCACAACCACTGAGGACTCTACCCATACCACAACTTCTGAGGTGATGTCGGATACCACCATAACAGAAAGTACAACTACCGGAATGCCTTCAACAACTATCGCAGATACCACAACTACTGAGGATTCTACCCATACCACAACTTCTGAGGTGACGTCGGATACCACCATAACAGAAAGTACAACTACCGGAATGCCTTCAACAACTATCGCGGATACCACAACTACTGAGGATTCTACCCATACCACAACTTCTGAGGTGACGTCGGATACCACCATAACAGAAAGTACAACTACCGGAATGCCTTCAACAACTATCGCGGATACCACAACTACTGAGGATTCTACCCATACCACAACTTCTGAGGTGACGTCGGATACCACCATTACAGAAAGTGCAACCACTGGAGTGCCTTTAACAACTATCGCAGACACCTCAACTACTGAGGGCTTTACCGATACCACAACTTCTGAGGTGACGTCGGATACCACCATAACAGAAAGTACAACTACCGGAATGCCTTCAACAACTAACGCGGATACCACGACTACTGAGGATTCTACCCATACCACAACTTCTGAGGTGACGTCGGATACCACCATTACAGAAAGTGCAACCACTGGAGTGCCTTCAACAACTATCGAAGACACCTCAACTACTGAGGGCTTTACCGATACCACAACTACTGAGGTGACCCCGGATACCACCATAACAGAAAGTTCAACAACTGGAGTGCCTTCAACAACAACTGCGGATACCACAACTACTGAGGACTCTACCGATACCACAACTTCTGAGGTGACGTCGGAAACCACCATAACAGAAAGTACAACCACTGGAGTGCCTTCAACAACTATTGCGGATACAACGACTACTGAGGGCTCTACCGATACCGCAACTACTGAGGTGACCTCGGATACCACCATAACAGAAAGTGCAACCACTGGAGTGCCTTCAACAACTATCGCAGACACCTCAAATACTGAGGGCTCTACCGATACTACAACTACTGATCTGACCCCGGATACCACCATAACAGAAAGTTTAACCACTGGAGTGCAAACAACTATCGCGGATACAACGACTACTGAGGGCTCTACCGACACGACAACTACTGAGGTGTCCACTGATACCACCATAACAGTAAGTACAACCACTGGAGTTCCTTCAACAACTATCGCGGACACCTCAACTACTGAGAGCTCAACTTATACCACAACCACTGAGGTGACCTCGGATACCACCATAACAGAAAGTACAACCACTGGAGTGCAAACAACTATCGCGGATACAACGACTACTGAGGGCTCTACCGACACGACAACTACTGAGGTGTCCACTGATACCACCATAACAGTAAGTACAACCACTGGAAATCCTTCAACAACTATCGCGGACACCTCAACTACTGGGAGTTCAACTTTTACCACAACCACTGAGGTGACCTCGGATACCACCATAACAGAAAGTGCAACCACTAGACTGCCTTCAACAACTATCGCAGACACCTCAACTACTGAGGGCTCTACCGATACCACAACTACTGAGGTGACCCCGGATACCACCATAACAGAAAGTACAACAACTGAAAGGCCTTCAACAACTACTGCGGATACCACAACTACTGAGGATTCTACCCATACCACAACTTCTGAGGTGACGTCGGATACCACCATTACAGAAAGTGCAACCACTGGAGTGCCTTCAACAACTATCGCAGACACCTCAACTACTGAGGGCTTTACCGATACCACAACTACTGAGGTGACGTCGGATACCACCATAACAGAAAGTTCAACAACTGGAGTGCCTTCAACAACTACTGCGGATACCACAACTACTGAGGATTCTACCCATACCACAACTTCTGAGGTGACGTCGGATACCACCATAACAGAAAGTACAACCACTGGAGTGCCTTCAACAACTATCGCGGACACCTCAACTACTGAGGGCTCTACCGATACCACAACTACTGAGGTGACCCCGGATACCACCATTACAGAAAGTGCAACAACTGGAGTGCCTTCAACAACTACTGCGGATACCACAACTACTGAGGATTCTACCCATACCACAACTTCTGAGGTGACGTCGGATACCACCATAACAGAAAGTACAACCACTGGAGTGCCTTCAACAACTATCGCGGACACCTCAACTACTGAGGGCTCTACCGATACCACAACTACTGAGGTGACCCCGGATACCACCATAACAGAAAGTTTAACCACTGGAGTGCAAACAACTATCGCGGATACAACGACTACTGAGGGCTCTACCGACACGACAACTACTGAGGTGTCCACTGATACCACCATAACAGTAAGTACAACCACTGGAGTTCCTTCAACAACTATCGCGGACACCTCAACTACTGAGAGCTCAACTTATACCACAACCACTGAGGTGACCTCGGATACCACCATAACAGAAAGTACAACCACTGGAGTGCAAACAACTATCGCGGATACAACGACTACTGAGGGCTCTACCGACACGACAACTACTGAGGTGTCCACTGATAACACCATAACAGTAAGTACAACCACTGGAAATCCTTCAACAACTATCGCGGACACCTCAACTACTGGGAGTTCAACTTTTACCACAACCACTGAGGTGACCTCGGATACCACCATAACAGAAAGTGCAACCACTAGACTGCCTTCAACAACTATCGCAGACACCTCAACTACTGAGGGCTCTACCGATACCACAACTACTGAGGTGACCCCGGATACCACCATAACAGAAAGTGCAACCACTGGAGTGCCTTCAACAACTATCGCAGACACCTCAACTACTGAGGGCTTTACCGATACCACAACTACTGAGGTGACGTCGGATACCACCATAACAGAAAGTTCAACAACTGGAGTGCCTTCAACAACTACTGCGGATACCACAACTACTGAGGATTCTACCCATACCACAACTTCTGAGGTGACGTCGGATACCACCATAACAGAAAGTTCAACAACTGGAGTGCCTTCAACAACTACTGCGGATACCACAACTACTGAGGATTCTACCCATACCACAACTTCTGAGGTGACGTCGGATACCACCATAACAGAAAGTACAACCACTGGAGTGCCTTCAACAACTATCGCGGACACCTCAACTACTGAGGGCTCTACCGATACCACAACTACTGAGGTGACCCCGGATACCACCATTACAGAAAGTGCAACAACTGGAGTGCCTTCAACAACTACTGCGGATACCACAACTACTGAGGATTCTACCCATACCACAACTTCTGAGGTGACGTCGGATACCACCATAACAGAAAGTACAACCACTGGAGTGCCTTCAACAACTATCGCGGACACCTCAACTACTGAGGGCTCTACCGATACCACAACTACTGAGGTGACCCCGGATACCACCAAAACAGAAAGTACAACAACTGGAGTGCCTTCAACAACTACTGCGGATACCACAACTACTGAGGACTCTACCGATACCACAACTTCAATGGTGACGTCGGAAACCACCATAATAGAAAGTGCAACCACTGGAGTGCCTTCAACAACTACTGCGGATACCACAACTACTGAGGATTCTACCCATACCACAACTTCTGAGGTGACGTCGGATACCACCATTACAGAAAGTGCAACCACTGGAGTGCCTTCAACAACTATCGCAGACACCTCAACTACTGAGGGCTTTACCGATACCACAACTACTGAGGTGACGTCGGATACCACCATAACAGAAAGTTCAACAACTGGAGTGCCTTCAACAACTACTGCGGATACCACAACTACTGAGGATTCTACCCATACCACAACTTCTGAGGTGACGTCGGATACCACCATAACAGAAAGTACAACCACTGGAGTGCCTTCAACAACTATCGCGGACACCTCAACTACTGAGGGCTCTACCGATACCACAACTACTGAGGTGACCCCGGATACCACCATTACAGAAAGTGCAACAACTGGAGTGCCTTCAACAACTACTGCGGATACCACAACTACTGAGGACTCTACCGATACCACAACTTCTGTGGTGACGTCGGAAACCACCATAAAAGAAAGTACAACCACTGGAGTGCCTTCAACAACTACTGCGGATACCACAACTACTGAGGACTCTACCGATACCACAACTTCTGAGGTGACGTCGGATACCACCATAACAGAAAGTACAACTACCGGAATGCCTTCAACAACTATCGCGGATACCACAACTACTGAGGATTCTACCCATACCACAACTTCTGAGGTGACGTCGGATACCACCATTACAGAAAGTGCAACCACTGGAGTGCCTTCAACAACTATCGCAGACACCTCAACTACTGAGGGCTTTACCGATACCACAACTACTGAGGTGACGTCGGATACCACCATAACAGAAAGTTCAACAAATGGAGTGCCTTCAACAACTACTGCGGATACCACAACTACTGAGGATTCTACCCATACCACAACTTCTGAGGTGACGTCGGATACCACCATAACAGAAAGTACAACCACTGGAGTGCCTTCAACAACTATCGCGGATACCACAACCACTGAGGATTCTACCCATACCACAACTTCTGAGGTGACGTCGGATACCACCATAACAGAAAGTACAACCACTGGAGTGCCTTCAACAACTATCGCGGACACCTCAACTACTGAGGGCTCTACCGATACCACAACTACTGAGGTGACCCCGGATACCACCATTACAGAAAGTGCAACAACTGGAGTGCCTTCAACAACTACTGCGGATACCACAACTACTGAGGATTCTACCCATACCACAACTTCTGAGGTGACGTCGGATACCACCATAACAGAAAGTACAACCACTGGAGTGCCTTCAACAACTATCGCGGACACCTCAACTACTGAGGGCTCTACCGATACCACAACTACTGAGGTGACCCCGGATACCACCAAAACAGAAAGTACAACAACTGGAGTGCCTTCAACAACTACTGCGGATACCACAACTACTGAGGACTCTACCGATACCACAACTTCAATGGTGACGTCGGAAACCACCATAATAGAAAGTGCAACCACTGGAGTGCCTTCAACAACTACTGCGGATACCACAACTACTGAGGATTCTACCCATACCACAACTTCTGAGGTGACGTCGGATACCACCATTACAGAAAGTGCAACCACTGGAGTGCCTTCAACAACTATCGCAGACACCTCAACTACTGAGGGCTTTACCGATACCACAACTACTGAGGTGACGTCGGATACCACCATAACAGAAAGTTCAACAACTGGAGTGCCTTCAACAACTACTGCGGATACCACAACTACTGAGGATTCTACCCATACCACAACTTCTGAGGTGACGTCGGATACCACCATAACAGAAAGTACAACCACTGGAGTGCCTTCAACAACTATCGCGGACACCTCAACTACTGAGGGCTCTACCGATACCACAACTACTGAGGTGACCCCGGATACCACCATTACAGAAAGTGCAACAACTGGAGTGCCTTCAACAACTACTGCGGATACCACAACTACTGAGGACTCTACCGATACCACAACTTCTGTGGTGACGTCGGAAACCACCATAAAAGAAAGTACAACCACTGGAGTGCCTTCAACAACTACTGCGGATACCACAACTACTGAGGACTCTACCGATACCACAACTTCTGAGGTGACGTCGGATACCACCATAACAGAAAGTACAACTACCGGAATGCCTTCAACAACTATCGCGGATACCACAACTACTGAGGATTCTACCCATACCACAACTTCTGAGGTGACGTCGGATACCACCATTACAGAAAGTGCAACCACTGGAGTGCCTTCAACAACTATCGCAGACACCTCAACTACTGAGGGCTTTACCGATACCACAACTACTGAGGTGACGTCGGATACCACCATAACAGAAAGTTCAACAAATGGAGTGCCTTCAACAACTACTGCGGATACCACAACTACTGAGGATTCTACCCATACCACAACTTCTGAGGTGACGTCGGATACCACCATAACAGAAAGTACAACCACTGGAGTGCCTTCAACAACTATCGCGGATACCACAACCACTGAGGACTCTACCCATACCACAACTTCTGAGGTGACGTCGGATACCACCATAACAGAAAGTACAACTACCGGAATGCCTTCAACAACTATCGCGGATACCACAACTACTGAGGATTCTACCCATACCACAACTCCTGAGGTGACGTCGGATACCACCATTACAGAAAGTGCAACCACTGTAGTGCCTTCAACAACTATCGAAGACACCTCAACTACTGAGGGCTTTACCGATACCACAACTACTGAGGTGACGTCGGATACCACCATAACAGAAAGTGCAACCACTAGACTGCCTTCAACAACTATCGCAGAAACCTCAACTACTGAGGGCTCTACCGATACCACAATTACTGAGGTGACCCCGGATACCACCACAACAGAAAGTACAACAACTGGAGTGCCTTCAACAACTACTGCGGATACCACAACTACTGAGGACTCTACCGATACCACAACTTCTGAGGTGACGTCGGATACCACCATTACAGAAAGTGCAACCACTGGATTGCCTTCAACAGCTATCGAAGACACCTCAACTACTGAGGACTCTACCGATACCACAACTTCTGAGGTGACGTCGGAAATCAACATAACAGAAAGTACGACGACTGGAGTGCCTTCAACAACTATCGCGGATACAACGACTACTGAGGGCTCTACTGATACCGCAACTACTGAGGTGACCTCGGATACCACCATAACAGAAAGTGCAACCACTGGACTGCCTTCAACAACTATCGCAGACACCTCAAATACTGAGGGCTCTACCGATACTACAACTACTGATCTGACCCCGGATACCACCATAACAGAAAGTACAACCACTGGAATGCCTTCAACAACTATCGCGGATACCACGACTACTGAGGATTCTACCCATACCACAACTTCTGAGGTGACGTCGGATACCACCATTACAGAAAGTGCAACCACTGGAGTGCCTTCAACAACTATCGAAGACACCTCAACTACTGAGGACTCTACCGATACCACAACTTCCGAGGTGACGTCGGAAACCACCATAACAGAAAGTACGACGACTGGAGTGCCTTCAACAACTATCGCGGATACAACGACTACTGAGGGCTCTACTGATACCGCAACTACTGAGGTGACCTCGGATACCACCATAACAGAAAGTGCAACCACTGGACTGCCTTCAACAACTATCGCAGACACCTCAAATACTGAGGGCTCTACCGATACTACAACTACTATTCTGACCCCGGATACCACCATAACAGAAAGTACAACCACTGGAGTGCAAACAAAAACTATCGCGGATACAACGACTACTGAGGGCTCTACCGACACGACAACTACTGAGGTGTCCACTGATACCACCGTAACAGTAAGTACAACCACTGGAGTTCCTTCAACAACTATCGCGGACACCTCAACTACTGAGAGCTCAACTTATACCACAACCACTGAGGTGACCTCGGATACCACCATAACAGAAAGTGCAACCACTAGACTGCCTTCAACAACTATCGCAGAAACCTCAACTACTGAGGGCTCTACCGATACCACAACTACTGAGGTGACCCCGGATACCACCATAACAGAAAGTACAACAACTGGAGTGCCTTAAACAACTACTGCGGATACCACAACTACTGAGGACTCTACCGATACCACAACTTCTGTGGTGACGTCGGAAACCACCATAAAAGAAAGTACAACCACTGGAGTGCCTGCAACAACTACTGCGGATACCACAACTACTGAGGACTCTACCGATACCACAACTTCTGAGGTGACGTCGGATACCACCATAACAGAAAGTACAACTACCGGAATGCCTTCAACAACTATCGCGGATACCACAACTACTGAGGATTCTACCCATACCACAACTTCTGAGGTGACGTCGGATACCACCATTACAGAAAGTGCAACCACTGGAGTGCCTTCAACAACTATCGCAGACACCTCAACTACTGAGGGCTTTACCGATACCACAACTACTGAGGTGACGTCGGATACAACCATAACAGAAAGTTCAACAACTGGAGTGCCTTCAACAACTACTGCGGATACCACAACTACTGAGGATTCTACCCATACCACAACTTCTGAGGTGACGTCGGATACCACCATAACAGAAAGTACAACCACTGGAGTGCCTTCAACAACTATCGCGGATACTACAACCACTGAGGACTCTACCCATACCACAACTTCTGAGGTGACGTCGGATACCACCATAACAGAAAGTACAACTACCGGAATGCCTTCAACAACTATCGCGGATACCACAACTACTGAGGATTCTACCCATACCACAACTTCTGAGGTGACGTCGGATACCACCATTACAGAAAGTGCAACCACTGGAGTGCCTTCAACAACTATCGAAGACACCTCAACTACTGAGGGCTTTACCGATACCACAACTTCTGTGGTGACGTCGGAAACCACCATAAAAGAAAGTACAACTACCGGAATGCCTTCAACAACTATCGCGGATACCACAACTACTGAGGATTCTACCCATACCACAACTTCTGAGGTGACGTCGGATACCACCATTACAGAAAGTGCAACCACTGGAGTGCCTTCAACAACTATCGAAGACACCACAACTACTGAGGACTCTACCGATACCACAACTTCTGAGGTGACGTCGGATACCACCATAACAGAAAGTACAACTACCGGAATGCCTTCAACAACTATCGCGGATACCACAACTACTGAGGATTCTACCCATACCACAACTTCTGAGGTGACGTCGGATACCACCATTACAGAAAGTGCAACCACTGGAGTGCCTTCAACAACTATCGCAGACACCTCAACTACTGAGGGCTTTACCGATACCACAACTACTGAGGTGACGTCGGATACCACCATAACAGAAAGTTCAACAACTGGAGTGCCTTCAACAATTACTGCGGATACCACAACTACTGAGGATTCTACCCATACCACAACTTCTGAGGTGACGTCGGATACCACCATAACAGAAAGTACAACCACTGGAGTGCCTTCAACAACTATCGCGGATACCACAACCACTGAGGACTCTACCCATACCACAACTTCTGAGGTGACGTCGGATACCACCATAACAGAAAGTTCAACAAATGGAGTGCCTTCAACAACTACTGCGGATACCACAACTACTGAGGATTCTACCCATACCACAACTTCTGAGGTAACGTCAGATACCACCATAACAGAAAGTACAACCACTGGAGTGCCTTCAACAACTATCGCGGATACCACAACCACTGAGGACTCTACCCATACCACAACTTCTGAGGTGACGTCGGATACCACCATAACAGAAAGTACAACTACCGGAATGCCTTCAACAACTATCGCGGATACCACAACTACTGAGGATTCTACCCATACCACAACTCCTGAGGTGACGTCGGATACCACCATTACAGAAAGTGCAACCACTGGAGTGCCTTCAACAACTATCGAAGACACCTCAACTACTGAGGGCTTTACCGATACCACAACTACTGAGGTGACGTCGGATACCACCATAACAGAAAGTTCAACAAATGGAGTGCCTTCAACAACTACTGCGGATACCACAACTACTGAGGATTCTACCCATACCACAACTTCTGAGGTGACGTCGGATACCACCATAACAGAAAGTACAACCACTGGAGTGCCTTCAACAACTATCGCGGATACCACAACCACTGAGGACTCTACCCATACCACAACTTCTGAGGTGACGTCGGATACCACCATAACAGAAAGTACAACTACCGGAATGCCTTCAACAACTATCGCGGATACCACAACTACTGAGGATTCTACCCATACCACAACTCCTGAGGTGACGTCGGATACCACCATTACAGAAAGTGCAACCACTGGAGTGCCTTCAACAACTATCGAAGACACCTCAACTACTGAGGGCTCTACCGATACCACAATTACTGAGGTGACCCCGGATACCACCATAACAGAAAGTACAACAACTGGAGTGCCTTCAACAACTACTGCGGATACCACAACTACTGAGGACTCTACCGATACCACAACTTCTGAGGTGACGTCGGATACCACCATTACAGAAAGTGCAACCACTGGAGTGCCTTCAACAGCTATCGAAGACACCTCAACTACTGAGGACTCTACCGATACCACAACTTCTGAGGTGACGTCGGAAATCAACATAACAGAAAGTACGACGACTGGAGTGCCTTCAACAACTATCGCGGATACAACGACTACTGAGGGCTCTACCGATACCGCAACTACTGAGGTGACCTCGGATACCACCATAACAGAAAGTGCAACCACTGGACTGCCTTCAACAACTATCGCAGACACCTCAAATACTGAGGGCTCTACCGATACTACAACTACTGATCTGACCCCGGATACCACCATAACAGAAAGTACAACCACTGGAATGCCTTCAACAACTATCGCGGATACCACGACTACTGAGGATTCTACCCATACCACAACTTCTGAGGTGACGTCGGATACCACCATTACAGAAAGTGCAACCACTGGAGTGCCTTCAACAACTATCGAAGACACCTCAACTACTGAGGACTCTACCGATACCACAACTTCCGAGGTGACGTCGGAAACCACCATAACAGAAAGTACGACGACTGGAGTGCCTTCAACAACTATCGCGGATACAACGACTACTGAGGGCTCTACTGATACCGCAACTACTGAGGTGACCTCGGATACCACCATAACAGAAAGTGCAACCACTGGACTGCCTTCAACAACTATCGCAGACACCTCAAATACTGAGGGCTCTACCGATACTACAACTACTGATCTGACCCCGGATACCACCATAACAGAAAGTACAACCACTGGAGTGCAAACAAAAACTATCGCGGATACAACGACTACTGAGGGCTCTACCGACACGACAACTACTGAGGTGTCCACTGATACCACCGTAACAGTAAGTACAACCACTGGAGTTCCTTCAACAACTATCGCGGACACCTCAACTACTGAGAGCTCAACTTATACCACAACCACTGAGGTGACCTCGGATACCACCATTACAGAAAGTGCAACCACTAGAGTGCCTTCAACAACTATCGCAGACACCTCAACTACTGAGGGCTTTACCGATACCACAACTACTGAGGTGACGTCGGATACCACCATAACAGAAAGTTCAACAACTGGAGTGCCTTCAACAACTACTGCGGATACCACAACTACTGAGGACTCTAACGATACCACAACTTCTGAGGTGACGTCGGAAACCACCATAACAGAAAGTACAACAACTGGAGTGCCTTCAACCACTACTGCGGATACCACAACTACTGAGGACTCTACCGATACCAAAACTTCTGTGGTGACGTCGGAAACCACCATAATAGAAAGTACAACCACTGGAGTGCCTTCAACAACTACTGCGGATACCACAACTACTGTAGACTCTACCGATACCACAACTTCTGAGGTGACGTCGGATACCACCATAACAGAAAGTACAACTACCGGAATGCCTTCAACAACTATCGCGGATACCACAACTACTGAGGATTCTACCCATACCACAACTTCTGAGGTGACGTCGGATACCACCATTACAGAAAGTGCAACCACTGGAGTGCCTTCAACAACTATCGAAGACACCTCAACTACTGAGGGCTTTACCGATACCACAACTACTGAGGTGACGTCGGATACCACCATAACAGAAAGTTCAACAACTGGAGTGCCTTCAACAACTTCTGCGGATACCACAACTACTGAGGACTCTACCGATACCACAACTTCTGAGGTGACGTCGGAAACCACCATAACAGAAAGTACAACCACTGGAGTGCCTTCAACAACTATCGCGGATGCAATGACTACTGAGGGCTCTACCGATACCGCAACTACTGAGGTGACCTCGGATACCACCATAACAGAAAGTGCAACCACTGGACTGCCTTCAACAACTATCGCAGACACCTCAAATACTGAGGGCTCTACCGATACTACAACTACTGATCTGACCCCGGATACCACCATAACAGAAAGTACAACCACTGGAGTGCAAACAACTATCGCGGATAAAACGACTACTGAGGGCTCTACCGACACGACAACTACTGAGGTGTCCACTGATACCACCATAACAGAAAGAGCAACCACTAGACTGCCTTCAACAACCATCGCAGACACCTCAACTACTGAGGGCTCTACCGATACCACAACTACTGAGGTGACCCCGGATACCACCAAAACAGAAAGTACAACAACTGGAGTGCCTTCAACAACTACTGCGGATACCACAACTACTGAGGACTCTACCTATACCACAACCATTGATAGCTCCACGGATACCACCTTTACAGAAAGTACAACCACTGGAGTGCCTTCAACATTTATAGCGGATATAACGACTACTGAGGGCTCTACCGACACGACAACTACTGAGGTGTCCACCGATACCACCATAACAGAAAGTACAACCACTGGAGTTACTTTAACAACTATCGCGGATACCACAACTACAGAGGGCGCCACCGATACCACAAACATTGATGGCTCTACGGATACCACTTTTACAGAAAGTACAATCACTGAAGTGACCACTAAAAAATATGAAAAAAATAGTAAAATTTACATAAGCAGTTGACAAAATGTTTCATCTGTGTTTACTCCTTCTTTTGTTGCGGACTTACGAAATAAAGAGAAAAATATTGTAGATTTCTGGATTATTCCGTTACTACTGGTACACAGACTACCCTCTCTTTGAGGGAGTGGGCTCCATTCCACCCGAATCCATTGTGAATTGGGGATGTTGTAGAATTTAAAATACATAGACCATACATATTTTAGTTTTATTTTGATGAGAAATAGGTGTAGAGTATATTTTTTTGTTTTTTTTTTTTAAGTAGGTGTCGTTAATTAATCACTTGTTTATTTTTTTGCGAGTTTACAAATTAAGCTTGTCTGCTTTATTTACAAAATTGAATCTCTTAATCTAGAACGTAAATGTAGGTAAATGGCTGGAAACTACTTTACTTTATTAGTGATAGCAAAACATGTAATTTTATTTAATCATGTTGTAATTACACTTGGTCATTCGCCCGAATTCAATTACCACTGGAATTCGGACAAACGACCAAGTGTGGAAGAACGGGGGTGATTATGAAAAAGATTGCCCTAAGACGTAGGTACGTCTTAGGGCAATCTTTTTCGGTTTCACGTTTTGACTTTATTCAAATAACACGTAGTGTAAAAAATGCTTGGGTTGCTTGAATTCGAGCAGTCTTTCGAGCACCCGAATACAAGCTAACGACCAAGAAAGTGTAATTATTGTGAAATGATTTGTTTTTGACAATGAATAAAACATGAACCTGTTTATTATTATTAGTATAGCTCTAGGAATGCAAAATTATTAAAAAAAAAACATTTTATTTCAAAATTATATAATAATAGTTATGTATTCGTAAAGTATAACTGTAACTTCGATTTTGTATATTTGTTACTCTTGAACAGAGTTGTATGTTTGAGACGCAGGTAGACTTTGACCTGGATTAGTATATAAGTTAGGTATTTTTTTACTTTTAGTCTATAAATATGTTATATTTTTGTAGTTTCTATATAATGTAAATAAGTATGTTATCCATAAATCAATAATTAAATCAAATTCAAAGTTATTTTTAACTGGGTTAATGTTATCAAACTAAATAAATGTTCATAAATATAATTAATAATTGTTTTATTTTTTGACTTCAAAACTATCTCACCTGACTATATTTGTAAGTAGCTGTTGCCCGCGGGTTCGCCCGCGTAAAGTTCGGTAACCGTCCCACTGGATCATATTAAAGGGATAAATAGTCCTACGTGTTAATCCAGGTTATGAACTATCTATGTGCCAAATTTCATAATCATCACAATTATTATCACCACAACCACCATTATTATCACAATCGTTATCACAATCATCATCACTATCACAACCACCATCATTATCACAATCATCATTACCATCACAATCACCATCACAATCACCATCATCATTATCATCGTAATCACAACCATTATCATCGTAGTCACAATCATCATCATCACAATCTCCATCCTCACTTTATCATGTTATCACAATCAACATTATCGTTATCTCAATCATCATTATCATTATCACAATCACCATCACTGTCACAATCACCGTCACTGTCACAATCACCATAACAATCACTATCACAATCATCATCACTATCAAAGTCACCTCGCTATCACCATTACAATTACCGTCACTATCACTATCACCATCACAATCACAATCACCATCACAAACACCGTCACTATCACTACCACCATCACCAACTCAATCAAAATCACCATCCCATTCACAATCACCAACATCGTTATCACAATCATAATTATCGTTATCACAATCATCATCATCATTTTCATAATCACCATCATTGTCACAATCAGCATCACTATCACAATCACTATCACAATCACCATCACTATCACCATTACAATAACCATCACCATCGCTATCACCATCACAATCACCGTCACTATCACTATCACAATCACCATCACAATCACCGTCACAATCACAATCACCATCATCGTTATCACAATCATCATTATCCTTATCACAATCATCATCATCATTATCACAATCACCATCACTGTCACAATCACCATTACAACCACTATCACAATCACCATCATCGTTATCACAATCACCATAACTATCACAGTCACAATCACTATCACCATCACAATCACCATCACATTCACCATCACTATCACAATCAATATCACCATCACCATCACCATCACCATCATTATCACGATCACCATATTATCACAATCACCAGCACTATCACCATCACTGTCATTATCACAATCACCATCATCACCATCGCTATCACCATCACAATCACCGTCACAATTACAATCACAGTAAACATCACCATTACTATCACAATCACTATCACCATCACAATCACCATCACTGTTATCACAATCATCATCATCATTATCACAATCATCATCATCGTTATCACAACCGTCATCACAATCATCATCATCGTTGTCACAATCATCTTTATCACAATCATCATCATCGTTATCACAATCATCATCATTATCACAATCATCATCATCGTAATCACAATAATTTTCATCGTATTCACAATCATCATTGTTATATATGTGGCCTCTTTGGTTCAACTTCATTCATTCTTTTTTACATTGTCATTGTCATCTGGTTGTCACAGCGACTTAGAATGATTAAAATATTGAGTCTACTCAAACTCAAACTCAAACTCAAAGCATTTATTTCAATTAGACTATTACGGCACTTTTGAATGTCAAAAATACAAAAAAGAAAATAAAAGCTACAGTCCCAGTCACAAGGCATAATAACTTGAGAAAGTACTGTAGTTGCCCATTCCCTAGCGTAGATCTCTATGGAGAAGAACGGGCAAGAAACTCCATGGACACTCTTTTAAAATCAAAATATTGTTACAAAATCTTGGTTACATCTTTAATTTTGAGATTATACATATATGTCGTCGTATCCTACGAATAGGGGCGTAACTGCATAATAGCTACTTTTCAGGAGACACTTTTTTGTGTTTAATTAAATTAAATGTGACAAAATATGTATTGGTGGTTTAATATAATGTGTATTGGTATTTTATGGTTTGGTTAGCATTATTTTCAATAAATTATCTTTATAGTTTATACGCATTTTGTCCCTTAAATCCTTTTTCTCCGTTGTGTTAAGGCTTAGTACGTCTAAACTTGAGAAATAAGTTACATTATGCCTTTTATCTGCGGAAATGTCGAGGCCACAACCGCCTTAATGCCCTGTATATGTTTTTTTCATGCGGGTTTTTATTTTTATGGCATAGGAATTTGTGTATCATAACTATTTTAACAGTACTAGGAACATGTGAATGTTATAAAAGAAAATAATTATAGAATTACAATAATTAATTCAAAACAAAATCTGAATTTTGTTAACGTATTTGCTTTGGTAAACATTAAAACAACCGAATCATGTAAAAAAATATATTTTTGTGAAGAAACCTTTATCTTTAGACAATCAGAGCTTAATAATTATAATCACAATCAGTCCTTACAATCAAATTAAACATAATCAAAATCAGTCTTTAAAAAAAAATTGCACAGAATCACAATCGGTCCCTGCTTAAAATAATATTGCAAATAACCAAAATCAGTTCTTAAAATCAAATTGCACGTTGTCAAAATTATATCTAAATCAAATAATCCGTAAATGACATCAGTAAAATTCAAATTTAGTCGCCCTCTTCGTCAGAACTGCCAGAAATATTGGCATCACCAGCTTGCTCATGAGGCAATGTTCTAAAGAATGTGTGGTATTCCTCCGGAATAATTTTAGCCTCACACATTGACATAAGGTCTTTATATTTATCATAATTTACTTTTAATGGTAATTCATTTACTGGCGTGACTTCCGAAACTACATTTTTTTTCCCTCTAGTACTCTTTCTTAATGTAGTGATTTTTTTGTAATCCTCATCCAGTTCATATTTATATTTAAGAACGTTTATGTTGTCCTTGCTAACATGCACCTCTTTGATTTTGTTCCATACAACTTTTTCACCATCGTCATTCTTTAACCAATTCTTGCCATCAAGCAATTTACGATAATTATAAATATCAGCCAAGGTCATTTCTTTTACCCTATAAGTTTCTCCTGTTGTTTTTGCCCATCTGATTAGGTTGATCCATTGATCTGGAGTATAAATAGTTTTTTTGCTGGCAGCTCCTTCTATAACAGAATGGACACTGTCACCTTCATTCTGTGTATGACCGACTTCGAGAAACCTATGGGTAATAGATTCAATGTCAAATTTTCCTACGATGTGTTGATAAAAAGCGAAAACTATACGGTTACGGTTCTGCCCGGAACAGTTATCGGACCAAAATTTAAATGTTTTTGCACCTTCGTCAATCTTTGATTTAATAAACAAGTTTAAACCGCTACTTATCTCATTGGCTCCCTTTTTACCGATCACCTCTGTCCACATGTAACAAAATCCACTTTTTCGGGCTACGTCAAAAACAGTAAAATCATAAATGTTAAGTTTCCTCTTGTAATAAAATATACTCACGTTTCCAAAAGGACAAGTCAATATTTTTTGCATATCGAAAGTGGCGGTTATCACACTGAGGTCTCCTTCAGCTTCGGTTTTATCAGCCGCCTTAATAGTCCTCGCCAAGTTTTTACGTTGCATGTGCTGATCTTGCTCATTCTTTTGAGTTTCAGTTGGCTCTCTGGTATTATTAAATGCATGGCATTTGTCGCATTGGTCTTTTTTGGGAGTGTAAAAGGCAATATTAAAATTAGTGTTGACAATATCTTGATATTGACGCAATGTAGCCATTTGAGAGCTATAAGTTTGTGGATCAAACCACTCAGTATACAATTCATGGAGTCGTTTGTAAGAAAGTTGTCCATCAAGGTATTTCTTCGTACTACTTTTTCTACAGTAGTGCGATTCTACAGGTGCAAGAGAAAGAATATGATTTTTCACACTGTCTACAATTATTTATTTTATCTTCTTTGGTCGATTATGGTGTTTTCCCCTTAAATCCAGTAAAATGTGCTCATTGGTCGCAGTATCCCGTTTTTTAAATGAACTTCTTATAATTTTTTCGCTGATCGATAACGTATTTAAAAACATTTTACGACATACTAAGACGCTTTCATTATTGTTTGGTAAACTATAGACTCTTGTCTGTGATCTATTAGGACCTTCGGCTTTAATTCTCTTCGGTTTGTGGCTCTTTACGAATTTTAAAATATATTCCCACTTCTTTTCGTGACTCCCTATCTCCCAAAAACAATTAAAAATGTGTTGCCTATCATTTTCATCCAACTTTTCAAAGCATTTTTTTGGACAACTGCATGGAGGTTTAATTTTTTTTTCAGGAACTGTTTCTCCCTTCTTATTAATAAATGCTTTGCCGGAATTTTTCAATGCTTTTCGTTTTAAATCTTTCCATTCTGTAGGATTTCTTGTCCGTATTTTACCTGGACCTCGTTTTTTTGTACATCTGCGAGTAGAAGGAGAACCTACAGGGGAATTAACAGCTGACGATAGCGGAGTGGGAATTGTAAAACTTGAAGTCGGACTATCTAAAACGATATCAGCCATTGAAATAGATAGATTTTCAGATTGAAGTGTAATTTCACTTTGTCCCGTTTCTAACTGGCAAATACTTGTTTGGTCGGACTCTTCAATAAATTCTATAATTATATTTTCACTTACAAATTGGGATTTGGACGGAGGTTCTAGAGGGTCGCCATTCTTTAGTTCCAAATTTTGTATTTCAGACAAGATTACAATCTCACTTGCACTTTCCTTAGGCTTGTTCATGTTGTTTTCAACATCCTGAAAGTAGGAAAGGAGACTTTTAATCATAAAATTATCATACTTAAATAGTTGTACAGTATTGTAGATAAAAATGAATTAATATCATTGATATTTCAACTAAAATTATGAACTAAACTTTGAATGGAATACAATGTCGGGGAAGGGCATCAAATGGAATAAAATTATCAAAAAACCACTTACGCTGTTAAGCTCAGAGGTAACATTTTCTTGGATTAAATATTGTATCTCTTTTTCACAACCTCGTGGCACCGGAGACTCGATGCGATCCCTTTCATCAAAGCAACTTTCGATAGCGTTGGCTGAAACAAAATGAAATTTAAAATTGTTGTCAAAGAAAACTGCCGGTATCCCGTTAAGCACATATAATATTAATTTGATCGAACAAATTTGCATAACCGAAACATATTTTTTTTTTTAAACTTGTAAAATAATTAAATAAGCGTAATTGTAATTTTCGTGTGGAATGCTAATACTTAATGCGGCCACAAATGCTTTCATAACAATTTTAAAGCAATAGAAAAAAGACCTAAATGTATTTAAGCCCCAAACCAGAAAAAGCATTTAATTGTGTACTCAGTGTTTAAATTTGTAAAAAAGGGTTAAGTTCATGTTAGCGTAAAAAATATTGTACCTAAAATAGCAATGTGAATATTTTAAATGCACCAAAGAAATAATAAAAGACAAAAACATAATTTGAACGTAGAAGAAAGACACAAACGTAATTAGGGCTTCGTCTCTACTATACATACGCAATTTAGCCATTCCATAGAAAACGGCCACAATCACCATGAGGGTTTTTTTCTATGTACCCTGTATTGAAAATGAATAAGTAATTAAAATGACTTAATTTAGCACAAACTCGTTGATATTATGTTATTTGAACTAAATCAATACAGTACAAATTAAGATAACTTATATATATAAATAATTTTTATCATAAAATCCCTTGAAGTGTAAAATATTTTAAATTTACTTACTTGCTATAATCTTCGTATGTTTCCTTTCATTTCTACAATCCTCCTTTCCAACTAATTCCACCAACTTTCGTCCTCGGCGTTTCATTATTTATTATGAAATACTACGGTATATTTAATAATTATTACTAAACTTTAGTAATACAAGCATAAAAGTTTTTTATTTAAAAATTAGTTTATGCTCGCCGCAACTAACAATCTCCGCGTTCCGCCGAATACTAGCCGAGCGGCGCTAAGACGCACGCGCTGCGACCCCGCACCCCCACTACTCGCGTAGAACGAAGGCGCGACGGCGGTTGTGGCTTTTTTCTTCGTTGAAAACGTAGTGCTTAAAATTGTGGCTTTTTAGAAAACCTAATTATTTGATAACCTGTGCGGTTTTTAATTGTTTTGTTAAACTGGTTATCTGTGGTATGACGAGCAGAATTGAATTATGCAATAAAAAAAGAAAGCCCTTATGTTCGTTAGGGCACTATTCGTAGGATACGACGATGTGAGAACGATGTAGAAAGACGTGCACACTAAGAGCGTCCAGAGTAAAAGATTAGATCAACAGTTTACGAATAAAGTAATTAAAATGAACCTTGGCAGCTAAGAGATGACCAGTCCCAACTGACAGCGCCCGTTCACAAACATGACGCATGTACCGGCGCCATTCAACTCAACCATATTGAAGGGAACTAAATGACCCGACACACCCGCCACCATCAGCGAGACATTTAAGTGAGCATGACATTCTCTCAGCCACCAAGGCATATTCAAGTCAATGAAATATAAATAAATGTAAATGGTGGCTGAACAGTACAAAGTACTCACACATGTGCTATGCAATTATTATATTATTATACTAAGAACTGGAATCTATATAATGCAAGTATATTTTTACAATCTTCTGCAGCTTCCACAAAACATTAACATGGGAATCAATTCTTCATCTTCTTCTTTACGTGTCGATGGACTCAAATAATGCCCGACCCAAACAATCAATTAATTTGCCCCCCCCCCCCCCTATGGTTGTGGAGCAGGACCAGCATTTAGCCAAGCATTTTTATCATCAATGTAATCCCCCAACTTATTATATGCTTGCCTACATAGTGTGCGTTTTATACAAGATTTAAATTTCGTCTCGTTCAGTTGAAGAATGTGGGGAGGTATTTTATTGTAACATTTCAAACAGTACCCCATGAAAGATGAATCTACTTTAGCAAGCCTAAAACCTGGCTGAACTAGTTGGTCCCTATTTCTAGTGTTATAGTGGTGTCTGTCACCTCTTCTACTGAATAAATGCCGATTTTTCCTAACGTACATGATGTTTTCATAGATGTATTGACAAGGTACTGTCATGATATTAATTTCCTTAAACAGTTCTCTTAGAGAATCGCGTCTACGTAATTCATAAATGGCTCTGATGGCTCTTTTCTGCAGAATAAATATAGACTCGATGTCTGCAGCCCGTCCCCATAGTAAAATACCGTATGACATAATACTATGAAAATAACTAAAATAGACTAGCCTCGCGGTATCAATATCAGTGAATTGACGGATTTTTCTAACAGCATATGCTGCTGAGCTCAGCCGTCCTGCAAGAGATGTTAAATGAGGACCCCATTGTAACCTTGAATCGAGCGTGATTCCCAAGAAAACCGTTTTATCGACAAATTCTAGTTTCTCTTGATTCAATATTATGTCACAATCACTACTTTTGACATTTGGTAGAGCAAATCTAATGCACTTAGTCTTTTTTCCATTTAGTACTAAATTATTGGCGGTAAACCAATTGTGGACCTGCAGTAGGGCGTTATTTACGTCGTCAAGATTAGTGGCACGTCTGTTTATCCTAAATATTAAAGAAGTATCGTCAGCAAACAACACCATATGCGGATGGTTGTTAAATAAATGGGGTAGGTCATTAATATACACTAAAAAGAGGAAGGGACCCAATATCGAACCTTGTGGTACACCCATTTTTACTTTTAAACCCATTGAGTTGACTCCATTTATTTGTACCTGCTGCTGTCTATCATTCAAATACGATTTTATTAAACTGAGCGCAAGTTTACCTAAACCGTAATGCTCAAGTTTCAAGATCAGGGTTTCGTGATTTACACAATCAAATGCCTTCGAAAGGTCACAGAAGATTCCTATGGCATCTTGTGCCTCTTCCCACGCAGTAAATATGTGTTTTAATAAAGTGACACCGGCGTCAGTTGTACAACGTCCTTTGGTGAAACCATACTGTTGCTCGTGTAATATTTTATTGGTGTTGAAATGGTTAAGCATTTGATTGAGCATTATCTTTTCAAACACTTTGCTGAAAACCGGCAACACGGATACGGGCCTATAGTTATTGGTGTCCTTACTGTCCCCGGATTTAAAAAGCGGTATTACCTTACTGAATTTCATTAGATCTGGGAAGACCCCTTGATCCACGCACAAATTAAATATTGAGGCTAAATACGGCGCTACAGTCTCAATAATTGAGGTACAAGCTTTGATAGACATACCCCATAGATCTTCCGTTAATTTGATCTTGATTTGCTTAAAACCTTTTATGACTGTTAAGGGGTTTATATGCTGAAATTTAAATTCATTTGGACAGGCTGAAACGTTCGCTTTCAATAAATCAATAGAGAGCAAGGCAGAGGAATTTAAGGTTTCTGTAGTTTTAAGTGGGATACTGGTAAAGAAATTTACAAATTCTTGAGCAACTTCATTGTTGGAGCTCACAAGGCCACGCGATGTCTTTAGTGTGAAGTCATTACCTTGTTTTTTATTTCTATTTGTTTCATTGTTGATAATTTTCCAAACCGTCTTTATTTTGTTGTCGGCTGATTTAATCTTGTTGCTAATGAATAAGGATTTGGCTACCTTGCAAGTGTTTTTAAAATTTTTCGAGAAAGTAGCAACATATTTATTAAAAGCTTCAGTGTTGATGTAAGGCTTAAGGCCGTACAGCTCAAACAATCGTTCCCTACTTTTCCTAATACCTTGTGTTGCCCAGTCACTGAAAATAAACTTTGGGCCAATAGTTTTAGATTTCTTTTTTAAAGTATTATTAAATTCGGTGTGCACTACCGAAAAGAATTCTTCATAAAATACATTTACATTGTTTCTAATATGACCCGGTATACTTAACTTGTTAATTAAATTATTATTAAATTTGTCTAGATTGCTGGGTGTTATTTGTCTAGTTTGTATTTGAATTCTTTGTAATTGTATATTGTACGCGAAAGTAACGGTCTGACCACTATGATCTGAAGGCAGGTAATTTACGATGGATTTATCTAAGTAATCGCAGCAACAAAAAACATTATCGATACATGTAGCAGTATTTGTAGTAATTCAAGTTGGTTCTGAAAACACATTTGACAAATTAAATGATTTAAAGAGACTTAAGAATCTACTGCTATTCACATTATTCTCTATGATATTAACATTAAAGTCACCACAGATAATTATTGGTTTATTACCAGTTACAAGTTTTGCC